>OZ023220.1:23766437-26557937 GCA_964006125.1 Cryptus viduatorius
ATCAGCGTTTTTGAAACTCGAAATCATCGAAAATGAGTTTTTTTCATAAAACTTGTTAATTTTTGTCGAATTACCGTTTTTGAGCCTCGCATATCGAAATTGTCAGAATCAACGACGATATGACAGCCATTTGCTATTTCGCGAAAATACGACTATAATTCAGACGGAATGACAACTCCTCGTTGAGACAGCATCGAAATTTGTGTTTTCTGGAACGATCGGATAGTTTTATCCAATCAGCGTTTTTGAAACTCGAAATCATCGAAAATGAGTTTTTTTCATAAAACTTGGTAATTTTTGTCGAATTACCGTTTTTGAGCCTCGCATATCGAAATTGTCAGAATCAACGACGATATGACAGCCATTCGCTATTTCGCGAAAATACGACTATAATTCAGACGGGATGACAACTCGTCGTTGAGACAGCATCGAAATTTGTGTTTGCTGGAACGATCGGATAGTTTTATCCCATCAGCGTTTTTCACCCTCCGAATCGGAGATCGTGAGAATCAACGACGACATGCACCATTTCGCTAGACCACGAAAAACGACTATAATTCCGACGCAATGACAACTCGTCGTTGAGAGAGCATCGAAATGTGTGTTTCCTAAAAGATTGGATATTTTTGTAAAACCAGCGTTTTTGAAACTCGAAATCATCGAAAATGAGTTTTTTTCATAAAACTTGGTAATTTTTGTCGAATTACCGTTTTTGAGCCTCGCATATCGAAATTGTCAGAATCAACGACGATATGACAGTTATTCGCTATTTCGCGAAAATACGACTATAATTCAGACGGAATGACAACTCCTCGTTGAGACGGCATTGAAATGAGTGTTTTCGGAAGATTGAATATGTTTGGCCAATCATCGATTTTGAGATTCGCATATTGAAATTGTCAGAATCAACGACGACATGCACCAGTTCGCTAGACCACGAAAAACGACTATACTTCCGATGGAATGACAACTCGTCGTTGAGACAGCACCGAAATGTGTGTTTCCTGAAAGATCGGATATTTTTGTCCAATCAGCGTTTTTGAAACTCGAAATCATCGAAAATGAGTTTTTTTTTCATAAAACTTGGTAATTTTTGTCGAATTACCGTTTTTGAGCCTCGCATATCGAAATCGTCAGAATCAACGACGATATGACAGCCATTCGCTATTTCGCGAAAATACGACTATAATTCAGACGGGATGCCAACTCGTCGTTGAGACAGCATCGAAATTTGTGTTTTCTGGAACGATCGGATAGTTTTATCCAATCAGCGTTTTTGACCCTCCGAATCGGAGATCGGGAGAATCAACGACGACATGCACCATTTCGCTAGACCACGAAAAACGACTATAATTCCGACGCAATGACAACTCCTCGTTGAGACAGCATCGAAATTTGTGTTTTCTGGAACGATCGGATAGTTTTATCCAATCAGCGTTTTTGAAACTCGAAATCATCGAAAATGAGTTTTTTTCATAAAACTTGGTAATTTTTGTCGAATTACCGTTTTTGAGCCTCGCATATCGAAATTGTCAGAATCAACGACGATATGACAGCCATTTGCTATTTCGCGAAAATACGACTATAATTCAGACGGAATGACAACTCCTCGTTGAGACGCCATTGAAATGAGTGTTTTCGGAAGATTGAATATGTTTCGCCAATTATCGATATTGAGATCGGATAGTTTTATCCAATCAGCGTTTTTGACCCTCCGAATCGGAGATCGGGAGAATCAACGACGACATGCACCATTTCGCTAGACCACGAAAAACGACTATAATTCCGACGCAATGACAACTCGTCGTTGAGAGAGCATCGTACTGTGTGTTTCCTGAAAGATCGGATATTTTTTTCCAATCAGCGTTTTTGAAACTCGAAATCATCGAAAATGGGTTTTTTTCATAAAACTTGGTAATTTTTGTCGAATTACCGTTTTTGTACCTCGCATATCGAAATTGTCAGAATCAACGACAATATGACAGCGATTCGCTATTTCGCGAAGATACGACTATAATTCAGATGGAATGACAACTCCTCGTTGAGACAGCATCGAAATTTGTGTTTTCTGGAACGATCGGATAGTTTTATCCAATCAGCGTTCTTGACCCTCCGAATCGGAGATCGTGAGAATCAACGACGACATGCACCAGTTCGCTAGACCACGAAAAACGACTATAATTCCGACGCAATGACAACTCGTCGTTGAGAGAGCATCGAAATGTGTGTTTCCTGAAAGGTCGGATAGTTTTATCCAATCAGCGTTTTTGAAACTCGAAATCATCGAAAATGAGTTTTTTTCATAAAACTTGGTAATTTTTGTCGAATGACCGTTTTTGAGCCTCGCATATCGAAATCGTCAGAATCAACGACGACATGAGAGCCAATCGCTATTTCGCGAAAATACGACTATAATTCAGACGGAATGACAACTCCTCGTTGAGACGGCATTGAAATGATTGTTTTCGGAAGCTTGAATATGTTTGGCCAATTATCGATTTTGAGATTCGCATATTGAAATCGTCAGAATCAACGACGACATGCACCAGTTCGCTAGACCACGAAAAACGACTATACTTCCGATCGAATGACAACTCGTCGTTGAGACAGCACCGAAATGTGTGTTTCCTAAAAGATCGGTTATTTTTGTCCAACCAGCGTTTTTGAAACTCGAAATCATCGAAAATGAGTTTTTTTCATAAAACTTGGTAATTTTTGTCGAATTACCGTTTTTGAGCCTCGCATATCGAAATTGTCAGAATCAACGACGATATGACAGCCATTCGCTATTTCGCGAAAATACGACTATAATTCAGACGGAATGACAACTCCTCGTTGAGACAGCATCGAAATTTGTGTTTTCTGGAACGATCGGATAGTTTTATCCAATCAGCGTTTTTGAAACTCGAAATCATCGAAAATGAGTTTATTTCATAAAACTTGGTAATTTTTGTCGAATTACCGTTTTTGAGCCTCGCATATCGAAATTGTCAGAATCAACGACGATATGACAGCCATTTGCTATTTCGCGAAAATACGACTATAATTCAGACGGAATGACAACTCCTCGTTGAGACGCCATTGAAATGAGTGTTTTCGGAAGATTGAATATGTTTCGCCAATTATCGATATTGAGATTCGCATATTGAAATCGTCAGAATCAACGACGACATGCACCAGTTCGCTAGACCACGAAAAACGACTATAATTCCGACGCAATGACAACTCGTCGTTGAGAGAGCATCGAAATGTGTGTTTCCTGAAAGTTCGGATAGTTTTATCCAATCAGCGTTTTTGAAACTCGAAATCATCGAAAATGAGTTTTTTTCATAAAACTTGGTAATTTTTGTCGAATGACCGTTTTTGAGCCTCGCATATCGAAATCGTCAGAATCAACGACGACATGAGAGCCAATCGCTATTTCGCGAAAATACGACTATAATTCAGACGGAATGACAACTCCTCGTTGAGACGGCATTGAAATGATTGTTTTCGGAAGCTTGAATATGTTTGGCCAATTATCGATTTTGAGATTCGCATATTGAAATCGTCAGAATCAACGACGACATGCACCAGTTCGCTAGACCACGAAAAACGACTATACTTCCGATCGAATGACAACTCGTCGTTGAGACAGCACCGAAATGTGTGTTTCCTGAAAGATCGGTTATTTTTGTCCAACCAGCGTTTTTGAAACTCGAAATCATCGAAAATGAGTTTTTTTCATAAAACTTGGTAATTTTTGTCGAATTACCGTTTTTGAGCCTCGCATATCGAAATTGTCAGAATCAACGACGATATGACAGCCATTCGCTATTTCGCGAAAATACGACTATAATTCAGACGGAATGACAACTCCTCGTTGAGACAGCATCGAAATTTGTGTTTTCTGGAACGATCGGATAGTTTTATCCAATCAGCGTTTTTGAAACTCGAAATCATCGAAAATGAGTTTTTTTCATAAAACTTGTTAATTTTTGTCGAATTACCGTTTTTGAGCCTCGCATATCGAAATTGTCAGAATCAACGACGATATGACAGCCATTTGCTATTTCGCGAAAATACGACTATAATTCAGACGGAATGACAACTCCTCGTTGAGACAGCATCGAAATTTGTGTTTTCTGGAACGATCGGATAGTTTTATCCAATCAGCGTTTTTGAAACTCGAAATCATCGAAAATGAGTTTTTTTCATAAAACTTGGTAATTTTTGTCGAATTACCGTTTTTGAGCCTCGCATATCGAAATTGTCAGAATCAACGACGATATGACAGCCATTCGCTATTTCGCGAAAATACGACTATAATTCAGACGGGATGACAACTCGTCGTTGAGACAGCATCGAAATTTGTGTTTGCTGGAACGATCGGATAGTTTTATCCAATCAGCGTTTTTCACCCTCCGAATCGGAGATCGTGAGAATCAACGACGACATGCACCATTTCGCTAGACCACGAAAAACGACTATAATTCCGACGCAATGACAACTCGTCGTTGAGAGAGCATCGAAATGTGTGTTTCCTAAAAGATTGGATATTTTTGTAAAACCAGCGTTTTTGAAATTCGAAATCATCGAAAATGAGTTTTTTTCATAAAACTTGGTAATTTTTGTCGAATTACCGTTTTTGAGCCTCGCATATCGAAATTGTCAGAATCAACGACGATATGACAGTTATTCGCTATTTCGCGAAAATACGACTATAATTCAGACGGAATGACAACTCCTCGTTGAGACGGCATTGAAATGAGTGTTTTCGGAAGATTGAATATGTTTGGCCAATCATCGATTTTGAGATTCGCATATTGAAATTGTCAGAATCAACGACGACATGCACCAGTTCGCTAGACCACGAAAAACGACTATACTTCCGATGGAATGACAACTCGTCGTTGAGACAGCACCGAAATGTGTGTTTCCTGAAAGATCGGATATTTTTGTCCAATCAGCGTTTTTGAAACTCGAAATCATCGAAAATGAGTTTTTTTTTCATAAAACTTGGTAATTTTTGTCGAATTACCGTTTTTGAGCCTCGCATATCGAAATCGTCAGAATCAACGACGATATGACAGCCATTCGCTATTTCGCGAAAATACGACTATAATTCAGACGGGATGCCAACTCGTCGTTGAGACAGCATCGAAATTTGTGTTTTCTGGAACGATCGGATAGTTTTATCCAATCAGCGTTTTTGACCCTCCGAATCGGAGATCGGGAGAATCAACGACGACATGCACCATTTCGCTAGACCACGAAAAACGACTATAATTCCGACGCAATGACAACTCCTCGTTGAGACAGCATCGAAATTTGTGTTTTCTGGAACGATCGGATAGTTTTATCCAATCAGCGTTTTTGAAACTCGAAATCATCGAAAATGAGTTTTTTTCATAAAACTTGGTAATTTTTGTCGAATTACCGTTTTTGAGCCTCGCATATCGAAATTGTCAGAATCAACGACGATATGACAGCCATTTGCTATTTCGCGAAAATACGACTATAATTCAGACGGAATGACAACTCCTCGTTGAGACGCCATTGAAATGAGTGTTTTCGGAAGATTGAATATGTTTCGCCAATTATCGATATTGAGATCGGATAGTTTTATCCAATCAGCGTTTTTGACCCTCCGAATCGGAGATCGGGAGAATCAACGACGACATGCACCAGTTCGCTAGACCACGAAAAACGACTATACTTCCGATCGAATGACAACTCGTCGTCGAGACAGCACCGAAATGTGTGTTTCCTGAAAGATCGGTTATTTTTGTCCAACCAGCGTTTTTGAAACTCGAAATCATCGAAAATGAGTTTTTTTCATAAAACTTGGTAATTTTTGTCGAATTACCGTTTTTGAGCCTCGCATATCGAAATTGTCAGAATCAACGACGATATGACAGCCATTCGCTATTTCGCGAAAATACGACTATAATTCAGACGGAATGACAACTCCTCGTTGAGACAGCATCGAAATTTGTGTTTTCTGGAACGATCGGATAGTTTTATCCAATCAGCGTTTTTGAAACTCGAAATCATCGAAAATGAGTTTTTTTCATAAAACTTGTTAATTTTTGTCGAATTACCGTTTTTGAGCCTCGCATATCGAAATTGTCAGAATCAACGACGATATGACAGCCATTTGCTATTTCGCGAAAATACGACTATAATTCAGACGGAATGACAACTCCTCGTTGAGACAGCATCGAAATTTGTGTTTTCTGGAACGATCGGATAGTTTTATCCAATCAGCGTTTTTGAAACTCGAAATCATCGAAAATGAGTTTTTTTCATAAAACTTGGTAATTTTTGTCGAATTACCGTTTTTGAGCCTCGCATATCGAAATTGTCAGAATCAACGACGATATGACAGCCATTCGCTATTTCGCGAAAATACGACTATAATTCAGACGGGATGACAACTCGTCGTTGAGACAGCATCGAAATTTGTGTTTGCTGGAACGATCGGATAGTTTTATCCAATCAGCGTTTTTCACCCTCCGAATCGGAGATCGTGAGAATCAACGACGACATGCACCATTTCGCTAGACCACGAAAAACGACTATAATTCCGACGCAATGACAACTCGTCGTTGAGAGAGCATCGAAATGTGTGTTTCCTAAAAGATTGGATATTTTTGTAAAACCAGCGTTTTTGAAACTCGAAATCATCGAAAATGAGTTTTTTTCATAAAACTTGGTAATTTTTGTCGAATTACCGTTTTTGAGCCTCGCATATCGAAATTGTCAGAATCAACGACGATATGACAGTTATTCGCTATTTCGCGAAAATACGACTATAATTCAGACGGAATGACAACTCCTCGTTGAGACGGCATTGAAATGATTGTTTTCGGAAGCTTGAATATGTTTGGCCAATTATCGATTTTGAGATTCGCATATTGAAATCGTCAGAATCAACGACGACATGCACCAGTTCGCTAGACCACGAAAAACGACTATACTTCCGATCGAATGACAACTCGTCGTTGAGACAGCACCGAAATGTGTGTTTCCTGAAAGATCGGTTATTTTTGTCCAACCAGCGTTTTTGAAACTCGAAATCATCGAAAATGAGTTTTTTTCATAAAACTTGGTAATTTTTGTCGAATTACCGTTTTTGAGCCTCGCATATCGAAATTGTCAGAATCAACGACGATATGACAGCCATTCGCTATTTCGCGAAAATACGACTATAATTCAGACGGGATGCCAACTCGTCGTTGAGACAGCATCGAAATTTGTGTTTTCTGGAACGATCGGATAGTTTTATCCAATCAGCGTTTTTGAAACTCGAAATCATCGAAAATGAGTTTATTTCATAAAACTTGGTAATTTTTGTCGAATTACCGTTTTTGAGCCTCGCATATCGAAATTGTCAGAATCAACGACGATATGACAGCCATTTGCTATTTCGCGAAAATACGACTATAATTCAGACGGAATGACAACTCCTCGTTGAGACGCCATTGAAATGAGTGTTTTCGGAAGATTGAATATGTTTCGCCAATTATCGATATTGAGATCGGATAGTTTTATCCAATCAGCGTTTTTGACCCTCCGAATCGGAGATCGGGAGAATCAACGACGACATGCACCATTTCGCTAGACCACGAAAAACGACTATAATTCCGACGCAATGACAACTCGTCGTTGAGAGAGCATCGAAATGTGTGTTTCCTAAAAGATTGGATATTTTTGTAAAACCAGCGTTTTTGAAACTCGAAATCATCGAAAATGAGTTTTTTTCATAAAACTTGGTAATTTTTGTCGAATTACCGTTTTTGAGCCTCGCATATCGAAATTGTCAGAATCAACGACGATATGACAGCCATTTGCTATTTCGCGAAAATACGACTATAATTCAGACGGAATGACAACTCCTCGTTGAGACGCCATTGAAATGAGTGTTTTCGGAAGATTGAATATGTTTCGCCAATTATCGATATTGAGATCGGATAGTTTTATCCAATCAGCGTTTTTGACCCTCCGAATCGGAGATCGGGAGAATCAACGACGACATGCACCATTTCGCTAGACCACGAAAAACGACTATAATTCCGACGCAATGACAACTCGTCGTTGAGAGAGCATCGTACTGTGTGTTTCCTGAAAGATCGGATATTTTTTTCCAATCACCGTTTTTGAAACTCGAAATCATCGAAAATGGGTTTTTTTCATAAAACTTGGTAATTTTTGTCGAATTACCGTTTTTGTACCTCGCATATCGAAATTGTCAGAATCAACGACAATATGACAGCGATTCGCTATTTCGCGAAGATACGACTATAATTCAGATGGAATGACAACTCCTCGTTGAGACAGCATCGAAATTTGTGTTTTCTGGAACGATCGGATAGTTTTATCCAATCAGCGTTCTTGACCCTCCGAATCGGAGATCGTGAGAATCAACGACGACATGCACCAGTTCGCTAGACCACGAAAAACGACTATAATTCCGACGCAATGACAACTCGTCGTTGAGAGAGCATCGAAATGTGTGTTTCCTGAAAGGTCGGATAGTTTTATCCAATCAGCGTTTTTGAAACTCGAAATCATCGAAAATGAGTTTTTTTCATAAAACTTGGTAATTTTTGTCGAATGACCGTTTTTGAGCCTCGCATATCGAAATCGTCAGAATCAACGACGACATGAGAGCCAATCGCTATTTCGCGAAAATACGACTATAATTCAGACGGAATGACAACTCCTCGTTGAGACGGCATTGAAATGATTGTTTTCGGAAGCTTGAATATGTTTGGCCAATTATCGATTTTGAGATTCGCATATTGAAATCGTCAGAATCAACGACGACATGCACCAGTTCGCTAGACCACGAAAAACGACTATACTTCCGATCGAATGACAACTCGTCGTTGAGACAGCACCGAAATGTGTGTTTCCTGAAAGATCGGTTATTTTTGTCCAACCAGCGTTTTTGAAACTCGAAATCATCGAAAATGAGTTTTTTTCATAAAACTTGGTAATTTTTGTCGAATTACCGTTTTTGAGCCTCGCATATCGAAATTGTCAGAATCAACGACGATATGACAGCCATTCGCTATTTCGCGAAAATACGACTATAATTCAGACGGAATGACAACTCCTCGTTGAGACAGCATCGAAATTTGTGTTTTCTGGAACGATCGGATAGTTTTATCCAATCAGCGTTTTTGAAACTCGAAATCATCGAAAATGAGTTTATTTCATAAAACTTGGTAATTTTTGTCGAATTACCGTTTTTGAGCCTCGCATATCGAAATTGTCAGAATCAACGACGATATGACAGCCATTTGCTATTTCGCGAAAATACGACTATAATTCAGACGGAATGACAACTCCTCGTTGAGACGCCATTGAAATGAGTGTTTTCGGAAGATTGAATATGTTTCGCCAATTATCGATATTGAGATTCGCATATTGAAATCGTCAGAATCAACGACGACATGCACCAGTTCGCTAGACCACGAAAAACGACTATAATTCCGACGCAATGACAACTCGTCGTTGAGACAGCACCGAAATGTGTGTTTCCTGAAAGATCGGTTATTTTTGTCCAACCAGCGTTTTTGAAACTCGAAATCATCGAAAATGAGTTTTTTTCATAAAACTTGGTAATTTTTGTCGAATTACCGTTTTTGAGCCTCGCATATCGAAATTGTCAGAATCAACGACGATATGACAGCCATTCGCTATTTCGCGAAAATACGACTATAATTCAGACGGAATGACAACTCCTCGTTGAGACAGCATCGAAATTTGTGTTTTCTGGAACGATCGGATAGTTTTATCCAATCAGCGTTTTTGAAACTCGAAATCATCGAAAATGAGTTTTTTTCATAAAACTTGTTAATTTTTGTCGAATTACCGTTTTTGAGCCTCGCATATCGAAATTGTCAGAATCAACGACGATATGACAGCCATTTGCTATTTCGCGAAAATACGACTATAATTCAGACGGAATGACAACTCCTCGTTGAGACAGCATCGAAATTTGTGTTTTCTGGAACGATCGGATAGTTTTATCCAATCAGCGTTTTTGAAACTCGAAATCATCGAAAATGAGTTTTTTTCATAAAACTTGGTAATTTTTGTCGAATTACCGTTTTTGAGCCTCGCATATCGAAATTGTCAGAATCAACGACGATATGACAGCCATTCGCTATTTCGCGAAAATACGACTATAATTCAGACGGGATGACAACTCGTCGTTGAGACAGCATCGAAATTTGTGTTTGCTGGAACGATCGGATAGTTTTATCCAATCAGCGTTTTTCACCCTCCGAATCGGAGATCGTGAGAATCAACGACGACATGCACCATTTCGCTAGACCACGAAAAACGACTATAATTCCGACGCAATGACAACTCGTCGTTGAGAGAGCATCGAAATGTGTGTTTCCTAAAAGATTGGATATTTTTGTAAAACCAGCGTTTTTGAAACTCGAAATCATCGAAAATGAGTTTTTTTCATAAAACTTGGTAATTTTTGTCGAATTACCGTTTTTGAGCCTCGCATATCGAAATTGTCAGAATCAACGACGATATGACAGTTATTCGCTATTTCGCGAAAATACGACTATAATTCAGACGGAATGACAACTCCTCGTTGAGACGGCATTGAAATGATTGTTTTCGGAAGCTTGAATATGTTTGGCCAATTATCGATTTTGAGATTCGCATATTGAAATCGTCAGAATCAACGACGACATGCACCAGTTCGCTAGACCACGAAAAACGACTATACTTCCGATCGAATGACAACTCGTCGTTGAGACAGCACCGAAATGTGTGTTTCCTGAAAGATCGGTTATTTTTGTCCAACCAGCGTTTTTGAAACTCGAAATCATCGAAAATGAGTTTTTTTCATAAAACTTGGTAATTTTTGTCGAATTACCGTTTTTGAGCCTCGCATATCGAAATTGTCAGAATCAACGACGATATGACAGCCATTCGCTATTTCGCGAAAATACGACTATAATTCAGACGGGATGCCAACTCGTCGTTGAGACAGCATCGAAATTTGTGTTTTCTGGAACGATCGGATAGTTTTATCCAATCAGCGTTTTTGAAACTCGAAATCATCGAAAATGAGTTTATTTCATAAAACTTGGTAATTTTTGTCGAATTACCGTTTTTGAGCCTCGCATATCGAAATTGTCAGAATCAACGACGATATGACAGCCATTTGCTATTTCGCGAAAATACGACTATAATTCAGACGGAATGACAACTCCTCGTTGAGACGCCATTGAAATGAGTGTTTTCGGAAGATTGAATATGTTTCGCCAATTATCGATATTGAGATCGGATAGTTTTATCCAATCAGCGTTTTTGACCCTCCGAATCGGAGATCGGGAGAATCAACGACGACATGCACCATTTCGCTAGACCACGAAAAACGACTATAATTCCGACGCAATGACAACTCGTCGTTGAGAGAGCATCGAAATGTGTGTTTCCTAAAAGATTGGATATTTTTGTAAAACCAGCGTTTTTGAAACTCGAAATCATCGAAAATGAGTTTTTTTCATAAAACTTGGTAATTTTTGTCGAATTACCGTTTTTGAGCCTCGCATATCGAAATTGTCAGAATCAACGACGATATGACAGCCATTTGCTATTTCGCGAAAATACGACTATAATTCAGACGGAATGACAACTCCTCGTTGAGACGCCATTGAAATGAGTGTTTTCGGAAGATTGAATATGTTTCGCCAATTATCGATATTGAGATCGGATAGTTTTATCCAATCAGCGTTTTTGACCCTCCGAATCGGAGATCGGGAGAATCAACGACGACATGCACCATTTCGCTAGACCACGAAAAACGACTATAATTCCGACGCAATGACAACTCGTCGTTGAGAGAGCATCGTACTGTGTGTTTCCTGAAAGATCGGATATTTTTTTCCAATCACCGTTTTTGAAACTCGAAATCATCGAAAATGGGTTTTTTTCATAAAACTTGGTAATTTTTGTCGAATTACCGTTTTTGTACCTCGCATATCGAAATTGTCAGAATCAACGACAATATGACAGCGATTCGCTATTTCGCGAAGATACGACTATAATTCAGATGGAATGACAACTCCTCGTTGAGACAGCATCGAAATTTGTGTTTTCTGGAACGATCGGATAGTTTTATCCAATCAGCGTTCTTGACCCTCCGAATCGGAGATCGTGAGAATCAACGACGACATGCACCAGTTCGCTAGACCACGAAAAACGACTATAATTCCGACGCAATGACAACTCGTCGTTGAGAGAGCATCGAAATGTGTGTTTCCTGAAAGGTCGGATAGTTTTATCCAATCAGCGTTTTTGAAACTCGAAATCATCGAAAATGAGTTTTTTTCATAAAACTTGGTAATTTTTGTCGAATGACCGTTTTTGAGCCTCGCATATCGAAATCGTCAGAATCAACGACGACATGAGAGCCAATCGCTATTTCGCGAAAATACGACTATAATTCAGACGGAATGACAACTCCTCGTTGAGACGGCATTGAAATGATTGTTTTCGGAAGCTTGAATATGTTTGGCCAATTATCGATTTTGAGATTCGCATATTGAAATCGTCAGAATCAACGACGACATGCACCAGTTCGCTAGACCACGAAAAACGACTATACTTCCGATCGAATGACAACTCGTCGTTGAGACAGCACCGAAATGTGTGTTTCCTGAAAGATCGGTTATTTTTGTCCAACCAGCGTTTTTGAAACTCGAAATCATCGAAAATGAGTTTTTTTCATAAAACTTGGTAATTTTTGTCGAATTACCGTTTTTGAGCCTCGCATATCGAAATTGTCAGAATCAACGACGATATGACAGCCATTCGCTATTTCGCGAAAATACGACTATAATTCAGACGGAATGACAACTCCTCGTTGAGACAGCATCGAAATTTGTGTTTTCTGGAACGATCGGATAGTTTTATCCAATCAGCGTTTTTGAAACTCGAAATCATCGAAAATGAGTTTATTTCATAAAACTTGGTAATTTTTGTCGAATTACCGTTTTTGAGCCTCGCATATCGAAATTGTCAGAATCAACGACGATATGACAGCCATTTGCTATTTCGCGAAAATACGACTATAATTCAGACGGAATGACAACTCCTCGTTGAGACGCCATTGAAATGAGTGTTTTCGGAAGATTGAATATGTTTCGCCAATTATCGATATTGAGATTCGCATATTGAAATCGTCAGAATCAACGACGACATGCACCAGTTCGCTAGACCACGAAAAACGACTATAATTCCGACGCAATGACAACTCGTCGTTGAGACAGCACCGAAATGTGTGTTTCCTGAAAGATCGGTTATTTTTGTCCAACCAGCGTTTTTGAAACTCGAAATCATCGAAAATGAGTTTTTTTCATAAAACTTGGTAATTTTTGTCGAATTACCGTTTTTGAGCCTCGCATATCGAAATTATCAGAATCAACGACGATATGACAGCCATTCGCTATTTCGCGAAAATACGACTATAATTCAGACGGAATGACAACTCCTCGTTGAGACAGCATCGAAATTTGTGTTTTCTGGAACGATCGGATAGTTTTATCCAATCAGCGTTTTTGAAACTCGAAATCATCGAAAATGAGTTTTTTTCATAAAACTTGTTAATTTTTGTCGAATTACCGTTTTTGAGCCTCGCATATCGAAATTGTCAGAATCAACGACGATATGACAGCCATTTGCTATTTCGCGAAAATACGACTATAATTCAGACGGAATGACAACTCCTCGTTGAGACAGCATCGAAATTTGTGTTTTCTGGACCGATCGGATAGTTTTATCCAATCAGCGTTTTTGAAACTCGAAATCATCGAAAAT
This sequence comes from Cryptus viduatorius, assembly GCA_964006125.1. Classification (NCBI taxonomy): domain Eukaryota; kingdom Metazoa; phylum Arthropoda; class Insecta; order Hymenoptera; family Ichneumonidae; genus Cryptus; species Cryptus viduatorius. The sequence goes on from OZ023220.1 coordinate 23,780,280, forward strand.
GAGTTTTTTTCATAAAACTTGGTAATTTTTGTCGAATTACCGTTTTTGAGCCTCGCATATCGAAATTGTCAGAATCAACGACGATATGACAGCCATTCGCTATTTCGCGAAAATACGAGTATAATTCAGACGGGATGACAACTCGTCGTTGAGACAGCATCGAAATTTGTGTTTGCTGGAACGATCGGATAGTTTTATCCAATCGGCGTTTTTCACCCTCCGAATCGGAGATCGTGAGAATCAACGACGACATGCACCATTTCGCTAGACCACGAAAAACGACTATAATTCCGACGCAATGACAACTCGTCGTTGAGAGAGCATCGAAATGTGTGTTTCCTAAAAGATTGGATATTTTTGTAAAACCAGCGTTTTTGAAACTCGAAATCATCGAAAATGAGTTTTTTTCATAAAACTTGGTAATTTTTGTCGAATTACCGTTTTTGAGCCTCGCATATCGAAATTGTCAGAATCAACGACGATATGACAGTTATTCGCTATTTCGCGAAAATACGACTATAATTCAGACGGAATGACAACTCCTCGTTGAGACGGCATTGAAATGAGTGTTTTCGGAAGATTGAATATGTTTGGCCAATCATCGATTTTGAGATTCGCATATTGAAATTGTCAGAATCAACGACGACATGCACCAGTTCGCTAGACCACGAAAAACGACTATAATTCCGACGCAATGACAACTCGTCGTTGAGAGAGCATCGAAATATGTGTTTCCTGAAAGGTCGGATAGTTTTATCCAATCAGCGTTTTTGAAACTCGAAATCATCGAAAATGAGTTTTTTTCATAAAACTTGGTAATTTTTGTCGAATGACCGTTTTTGAGCCTCGCATATCGAAATCGTCAGAATCAACGACGACATGAGAGCCAATCGCTATTTCGCGAAAATACGACTATAATTCAGACGGAATGACAACTCCTCGTTGAGACGGCATTGAAATGATTGTTTTCGGAAGCTTGAATATGTTTGGCCAATTATCGATTTTGAGATTCGCTTATTGAAATCGTCAGAATCAACGACGACATGCACCAGTTCGCTAGACCACGAAAAACGACTATACTTCCGATCGAATGACAACTCGTCGTTGAGACAGCACCGAAATGTGTGTTTCCTGAAAGATCGGTTATTTTTGTCCAACCAGCGTTTTTGAAACTCGAAATCATCGAAAATGAGTTTTTTTCATAAAACTTGGTAATTTTTGTCGAATTACCGTTTTTGGGCCTCGCATATCGAAATTGTCAGAATCAACGACGATATGACAGCCATTCGCTATTTCGCGAAAATACGACTATAATTCAGACGGAATGACAACTCCTCGTTGAGACAGCATCGAAATTTGTGTTTTCTGGAACGATCGGATAGTTTTATCCAATCAGCGTTTTTGAAACTCGAAATCATCGAAAATGAGTTTATTTCATAAAACTTGGTAATTTTTGTCGAATTACCGTTTTTGAGCCTCGCATATCGAAATTGTCAGAATCAACGACGATATGACAGCCATTTGCTATTTCGCGAAAATACGACTATAATTCAGACGGAATGACAACTCCTCGTTGAGACGCCATTGAAATGAGTGTTTTCGGAAGATTGAATATGTTTCGCCAATTATCGATATTGAGATTCGCATATTGAAATCGTCAGAATCAACGACGACATGCACCAGTTCGCTAGACCACGAAAAACGACTATAATTCCGACGCAATGACAACTCGTCGTTGAGAGACCATCGAAATGTGTGTTTCCTGAAAGATCGGATATTTTTGTCCAACCAGCATTTTTGAAACTCGAAATCATCGAAAATGAGTTTTTTTTTCATAAAATTTGGTAATTTTTGTCCAATTACCGTTTTTGAGCCTCGCATATCGAAATTGTCAGAATCAACGACGATATGACAGCCATTCGCTATTTCGCGAAAATACGACTATAATTCAGACGGGATGCCAACTCGTCGTTGAGACAGCATCGAAATTTGTGTTTTCTGGAACGATCGGATAGTTTTATCCAATCAGCGTTTTTGACCCTCCGAATCGGAGATCGGGAGAATCAACGACGACATGCACCATTTCGCTAGACCACGAAAAACGACTATAATTCCGACGCAATGACAACTCGTCGTTGAGAGAGCATCGAACTGTGTGTTTCCTGAAAGATCGGATATTTTTTTCCAATCAGCGTCTTTGAAACTCGAAATCATCGAAAATGGGTTTTTTTCATAAAACTTGGTAATTTTTGTCGAATTACCGTTTTTGTACCTCGCATATCGAAATTGTCAGAATCAACGACAATATGACAGCGATTCGCTATTTCGCGAAAATACGACTATAATTCAGATGGAATGACAACTCCTCGTTGAGACAGCATCGAAATTTGTGTTTTCTGGAACGATCGGATAGTTTAATCCAATCAGCGTTCTTGACCCTCCGAATCGGAGATCGTGATAATCAACGACGACATGCACCAGTTCGCTAGACCACGAAAAACGACTATAATTCCGACGCAATGACAACTCGTCGTTGAGAGAGCATCGAAATATGTGTTTCCTGAAAGTTCGGATAGTTTTATCCAATCAGCGTTTTTGAAACTCGAAATCATCGAAAATGAGTTTTTTTCATAAAACTTGGTAATTTTTGTCGAATGACCGTTTTTGAGCCTCGCATATCGAAATCGTCAGAATCAACGTAGACATGAGAGCCAATCGCTATTTCGCGAAAATACGACTATAATTCAGACGGAATGACAACTCCTCGTTGAGACGGCATTGAAATGATTGTTTTCGGAAGCTTGAATATGTTTGGCCAATTATCGATTTTGAGATTCGCATATTAAAATCGTCAGAATCAACGACGACATGCACCAGTTCGCTAGACCACGAAAAACGACTATACTTCCGATCGAATGACAACTCGTCGTTGAGACAGCACCGAAATGTGTGTTTCCTGAAAGATCGGTTATTTTTGTCCAACCAGCGTTTTTGAAACTCGAAATCATCGAAAATGAGTATTTTTCATAAAACTTGGTAATTTTTGTCGAATTACCGTTTTTGAGCCTCGCATATCGAAATTGTCAGAATCAACGACGATATGACAGCCATTCGCTATTTCGCGAAAATCCGACTATAATTCAGACGGAATGACAACTCCTCGTTGAGACAGCATCGAAATTTGTGTTTTCTGGAACGATCGGATAGTTTTATCCAATCAGCGTTTTTGAAACTCGAAATCATCGAAAATGAGTTTTTTTCATAAAACTTGTTAATTTTTGTCGAATTACCGTTTTTGATCCTCGCATATCGAAATTGTCAGAATCAACGACGATATGACAGCCATTTGCTATTTCGCGAAAATACGACTATAATTCAGACGGAATGACAACTCCTCGTTGAGACAGCATCGAAATTTGTGTTTTCTGGAACGATCGGATAGTTTTATCCAATCAGCGTTTTTGAAACTCGAAATCATCGAAAATGAGTTTTTTTCATAAAACTTGGTAATTTTTGTCGAATTACCGTTTTTGAGCCTCGCATATCGAAATTGTCAGAATCAACGACGATATGACAGCCATTCGCTATTTCGCGAAAATACGACTATAATTCAGACGGGATGACAACTCGTCGTTGAGACAGCATCGAAATTTGTGTTTGCTGGAACGATCGGATAGTTTTATCCAATCAGCGTTTTTCACCCTCCGAATCGGAGATCGTGAGAATCAACGACGACATGCACCATTTCGCTAGACCACGAAAAACGACTATAATTCCGACGCAATGACAACTCCTCGTTGAGACAGCATCGAAATTTGTGTTTTCTGGAACGATCGGATAGTTTTATCCAATCAGCGTTTTTGAAACTCGAAATCATCGAAAATGAGTTTTTTTCATAAAACTTGGTAATTTTTGTCGAATTACCGTTTTTGAGCCTCGCATATCGAAATTGTCAGAATCAACGACGATATGACAGCCATTTGCTATTTCGCGAAAATACGACTATAATTCAGATGGAATGACAACTCCTCGTTGAGACAGCATCGAAATGATTGTTTTCGGAAGCTTGAATATGTTTGGCCAATTATCGATTTTGAGATTCGCATATTGAAATCGTCAGAATCAACGACGACATGCACCAGTTCGCTAGACCACGAAAAACGACTATACTTCCGATCGAATGACAACTCGTCGTTGAGACAGCACCGAAATGTGTGTTTCCTGAAAGATCGGATATTTTTGTCCAACCAGCGTTTTTGAAACTCGAAATCATCGAAAATGAGTTTTTTTCATAAAACTTGGTAATTTTTGTCGAATTACCGTTTTTGAGCCTCGCATATCGAAATTGTCAGAATCAACGACGATATGACAGCCATTCGTTATTTCGCGAAAATACGACTATAATTCAGACGGAATGACAACTCCTCGTTGAGACAGCATCGAAATTTGTGTTTTCTGGAACGATCGGATAGTTTTATCCAATCAGCGTTTTTGAAACTCGAAATCATCGAAAATGAGTTTTTTTCATAAAACTTGTTAATTTTCGTCGAATTACCGTTTTTGAGCCTCGCATATCGAAATTGTCAGAATCAACGACGATATGACAGCCATTTGCTATTTCGCGAAAATACGACTATAATTCAGACGGAATGACAACTCCTCGTTGAGACAGCATCGAAATTTGTGTTTTCTGGAACGATCGGATAGTTTTATACAATCAGCGTTTTTGAAACTCGAAATCATCGAAAATGAGTTTTTTTCATAAAACTTGGTAATTTTTGTCGAATTACCGTTTTTGAGCCTCGCATATCGAAATTGTCAGAATCAACGACGATATGACAGCCATTTGCTATTTCGCGAAAATACGACTATAATTCAGACGGAATGACAACTCCTCGTTGAGACGCCATTGAAATGAGTGTTTTCGGAAGATTGAATATGTTTCGCCAATTATCGATATTGAGATCGGATAGTTTTATCCAATCAGCGTTTTTGACCCTCCGAATCGGAGATCGGGAGAATCAACGACGACATGCACCATTTCGCTAGACCACGAAAAACGACTATAATTCCGACGCAATGACAACTCGTCATTGAGAGAGCATCGTACTGTGTGTTTCCTGAAAGATCGGATATTTTTTTCCAATCAGCGTTTTTGAAACTCGAAATCATCGAAAATGGGTTTTTTTCATAAAACTTGGTAATTTTTGTCGAATTACCGTTTTTGTACCTCGCATATCGAAATTGTCAGAATCAACGACAATATGACAGCGATTCGCTATTTCGCGAAAATACGACTATAATTCAGATGGAATGACAACTCCTCGTTGAGACAGCATCGAAATTTGTGTTTTCTGGAACGATCGGATAGTTTTATCCAATCAGCGTTCTTGACCCTCCGAATCGGAGATCGTGAGAATCAACGACGACATGCACCAGTTCGCTAGACCACGAAAAACGACTATAATTCCGACGCAATGACAACTCGTCGTTGAGAGAGCATCGAAATGTGTGTTTCCTGAAAGTTCGGATAGTTTTATCCAATCAGCGTTTTTGAAACTCGAAATCATCGAAAATGAGTTTTTTTCATAAAACTTGGTAATTTTTGTCGAATGACCGTTTTTGAGCCTCGCATATCGAAATCGTCAGAATCAACGACGACATGAGAGCCAATCGCTATTTCGCGAAAATACGACTATAATTCAGACGGAATGACAACTCCTCGTTGAGACGGCATTGAAATGATTGTTTTCGGAAGCTTGAATATGTTTGGCCAATTATCGATTTTGAGATTCGCACATTGAAATCGTCAGAATCAACGACGACATGCACCAGTTCGCTAGACCACGAAAAACGACTATACTTCCGATCGAATGACAACTCGTCGTTGAGACAGCACCGAAATGTGTGTTTCCTGAAAGATCGGTTATTTTTGTCCAACCAGCGTTTTTGAAACTCGAAATCATCGAAAATGAGTTTTTTTCATAAAACTTGGTAATTTTTGTCGAATTACCGTTTTTGAGCCTCGCATATCGAAATTGTCAGAATCAACGACGATATGACAGCCATTCGCTATTTCGCGAAAATACGACTATAATTCAGACGGAATGACAACTCCTCGTTGAGACAGCATCGAAATTTGTGTTTTCTGGAACGATCGGATAGTTTTATCCAATCAGCGTTTTTGAAACTCGAAATCATCGAAAATGAGTTTTTTTCATAAAACTTGTTAATTTTTGTCGAATTACCGTTTTTGAGCCTCGCATATCGAAATTGTCAGAATCAACGACGATATGACAGCCATTTGCTATTTCGCGAAAATACGACTATAATTCAGACGGAATGACAACTCCTCGTTGAGACGCCATTGAAATGAGTGTTTTCGGAAGATTGAATATGTTTCGCCAATTATCGATATTGAGATTCGCATATTGAAATCGTCAGAATCAACGACGACATGCACCAGTTCGCTAGACCACGAAAAACGACTATAATTCCGACGCAATGACAACTCGTCGTTGAGAGACCATCGAAATGTGTGTTTCCTGAAAGATCGGATATTTTTGTCCAACCAGCATTTTTGAAACTCGAAATCATCGAAAATGAGTTTTTTTTTCATAAAATTTGGTAATTTTTGTCCAATTACCGTTTTTGAGCCTCGCATATCGAAATTGTCAGAATCAACGACGATATGACAGCCATTCGCTATTTCGCGAAAATACGACTATAATTCAGACGGGATGCCAACTCGTCGTTGAGACAGCATCGAAATTTGTGTTTTCTGGAACGATCGGATAGTTTTATCCAATCAGCGTTTTTGACCCTCCGAATCGGAGATCGGGAGAATCAACGACGACATGCACCATTTCGCTAGACCACGAAAAACGACTATAATTCCGACGCAATGACAACTCGTCGTTGAGAGAGCATCGAACTGTGTGTTTCCTGAAAGATCGGATATTTTTTTCCAATCAGCGTCTTTGAAACTCGAAATCATCGAAAATGGGTTTTTTTCATAAAACTTGGTAATTTTTGTCGAATTACCGTTTTTGTACCTCGCATATCGAAATTGTCAGAATCAACGACAATATGACAGCGATTCGCTATTTCGCGAAAATACGACTATAATTCAGATGGAATGACAACTCCTCGTTGAGACAGCATCGAAATTTGTGTTTTCTGGAACGATCGGATAGTTTAATCCAATCAGCGTTCTTGACCCTCCGAATCGGAGATCGTGATAATCAACGACGACATGCACCAGTTCGCTAGACCACGAAAAACGACTATAATTCCGACGCAATGACAACTCGTCGTTGAGAGAGCATCGAAATATGTGTTTCCTGAAAGTTCGGATAGTTTTATCCAATCAGCGTTTTTGAAACTCGAAATCATCGAAAATGAGTTTTTTTCATAAAACTTGGTAATTTTTGTCGAATGACCGTTTTTGAGCCTCGCATATCGAAATCGTCAGAATCAACGTAGACATGAGAGCCAATCGCTATTTCGCGAAAATACGACTATAATTCAGACGGAATGACAACTCCTCGTTGAGACGGCATTGAAATGATTGTTTTCGGAAGCTTGAATATGTTTGGCCAATTATCGATTTTGAGATTCGCATATTAAAATCGTCAGAATCAACGACGACATGCACCAGTTCGCTAGACCACGAAAAACGACTATACTTCCGATCGAATGACAACTCGTCGTTGAGACAGCACCGAAATGTGTGTTTCCTGAAAGATCGGTTATTTTTGTCCAACCAGCGTTTTTGAAACTCGAAATCATCGAAAATGAGTATTTTTCATAAAACTTGGTAATTTTTGTCGAATTACCGTTTTTGAGCCTCGCATATCGAAATTGTCAGAATCAACGACGATATGACAGCCATTCGCTATTTCGCGAAAATCCGACTATAATTCAGACGGAATGACAACTCCTCGTTGAGACAGCATCGAAATTTGTGTTTTCTGGAACGATCGGATAGTTTTATCCAATCAGCGTTTTTGAAACTCGAAATCATCGAAAATGAGTTTTTTTCATAAAACTTGTTAATTTTTGTCGAATTACCGTTTTTGATCCTCGCATATCGAAATTGTCAGAATCAACGACGATATGACAGCCATTTGCTATTTCGCGAAAATACGACTATAATTCAGACGGAATGACAACTCCTCGTTGAGACAGCATCGAAATTTGTGTTTTCTGGAACGATCGGATAGTTTTATCCAATCAGCGTTTTTGAAACTCGAAATCATCGAAAATGAGTTTTTTTCATAAAACTTGGTAATTTTTGTCGAATTACCGTTTTTGAGCCTCGCATATCGAAATTGTCAGAATCAACGACGATATGACAGCCATTCGCTATTTCGCGAAAATACGACTATAATTCAGACGGGATGACAACTCGTCGTTGAGACAGCATCGAAATTTGTGTTTGCTGGAACGATCGGATAGTTTTATCCAATCAGCGTTTTTCACCCTCCGAATCGGAGATCGTGAGAATCAACGACGACATGCACCATTTCGCTAGACCACGAAAAACGACTATAATTCCGACGCAATGACAACTCCTCGTTGAGACAGCATCGAAATTTGTGTTTTCTGGAACGATCGGATAGTTTTATCCAATCAGCGTTTTTGAAACTCGAAATCATCGAAAATGAGTTTTTTTCATAAAACTTGGTAATTTTTGTCGAATTACCGTTTTTGAGCCTCGCATATCGAAATTGTCAGAATCAACGACGATATGACAGCCATTTGCTATTTCGCGAAAATCCGACTATAATTCAGACGGAATGACAACTCCTCGTTGAGACAGCATCGAAATTTGTGTTTTCTGGAACGATCGGATAGTTTTATCCAATCAGCGTTTTTGAAACTCGAAATCATCGAAAATGAGTTTTTTTCATAAAACTTGTTAATTTTTGTCGAATTACCGTTTTTGATCCTCGCATATCGAAATTGTCAGAATCAACGACGATATGACAGCCATTTGCTATTTCGCGAAAATACGACTATAATTCAGACGGAATGACAACTCCTCGTTGAGACAGCATCGAAATTTGTGTTTTCTGGAACGATCGGATAGTTTTATCCAATCAGCGTTTTTGAAACTCGAAATCATCGAAAATGAGTTTTTTTCATAAAACTTGTTAATTTTTGTCGAATTACCGTTTTTGATCCTCGCATATCGAAATTGTCAGAATCAACGACGATATGACAGCCATTTGCTATTTCGCGAAAATACGACTATAATTCAGACGGAATGACAACTCCTCGTTGAGACAGCATCGAAATTTGTGTTTTCTGGAACGATCGGATAGTTTTATCCAATCAGCGTTTTTGAAACTCGAAATCATCGAAAATGAGTTTTTTTCATAAAACTTGGTAATTTTTGTCGAATTACCGTTTTTGAGCCTCGCATATCGAAATTGTCAGAATCAACGACGATATGACAGCCATTCGCTATTTCGCGAAAATACGACTATAATTCAGACGGGATGACAACTCGTCGTTGAGACAGCATCGAAATTTGTGTTTGCTGGAACGATCGGATAGTTTTATCCAATCAGCGTTTTTCACCCTCCGAATCGGAGATCGTGAGAATCAACGACGACATGCACCATTTCGCTAGACCACGAAAAACGACTATAATTCCGACGCAATGACAACTCCTCGTTGAGACAGCATCGAAATTTGTGTTTTCTGGAACGATCGGATAGTTTTATCCAATCAGCGTTTTTGAAACTCGAAATCATCGAAAATGAGTTTTTTTCATAAAACTTGGTAATTTTTGTCGAATTACCGTTTTTGAGCCTCGCATATCGAAATTGTCAGAATCAACGACGATATGACAGCCATTTGCTATTTCGCGAAAATACGACTATAATTCAGATGGAATGACAACTCCTCGTTGAGACAGCATCGAAATGATTGTTTTCGGAAGCTTGAATATGTTTGGCCAATTATCGATTTTGAGATTCGCATATTGAAATCGTCAGAATCAACGACGACATGCACCAGTTCGCTAGACCACGAAAAACGACTATACTTCCGATCGAATGACAACTCGTCGTTGAGACAGCACCGAAATGTGTGTTTCCTGAAAGATCGGATATTTTTGTCCAACCAGCGTTTTTGAAACTCGAAATCATCGAAAATGAGTTTTTTTCATAAAACTTGGTAATTTTTGTCGAATTACCGTTTTTGAGCCTCGCATATCGAAATTGTCAGAATCAACGACGATATGACAGCCATTCGTTATTTCGCGAAAATACGACTATAATTCAGACGGAATGACAACTCCTCGTTGAGACAGCATCGAAATTTGTGTTTTCTGGAACGATCGGATAGTTTTATCCAATCAGCGTTTTTGAAACTCGAAATCATCGAAAATGAGTTTTTTTCATAAAACTTGTTAATTTTCGTCGAATTACCGTTTTTGAGCCTCGCATATCGAAATTGTCAGAATCAACGACGATATGACAGCCATTTGCTATTTCGCGAAAATACGACTATAATTCAGACGGAATGACAACTCCTCGTTGAGACAGCATCGAAATTTGTGTTTTCTGGAACGATCGGATAGTTTTATACAATCAGCGTTTTTGAAACTCGAAATCATCGAAAATGAGTTTTTTTCATAAAACTTGGTAATTTTTGTCGAATTACCGTTTTTGAGCCTCGCATATCGAAATTGTCAGAATCAACGACGATATGACAGCCATTTGCTATTTCGCGAAAATACGACTATAATTCAGACGGAATGACAACTCCTCGTTGAGACGCCATTGAAATGAGTGTTTTCGGAAGATTGAATATGTTTCGCCAATTATCGATATTGAGATCGGATAGTTTTATCCAATCAGCGTTTTTGACCCTCCGAATCGGAGATCGGGAGAATCAACGACGACATGCACCATTTCGCTAGACCACGAAAAACGACTATAATTCCGACGCAATGACAACTCGTCATTGAGAGAGCATCGTACTGTGTGTTTCCTGAAAGATCGGATATTTTTTTCCAATCAGCGTTTTTGAAACTCGAAATCATCGAAAATGGGTTTTTTTCATAAAACTTGGTAATTTTTGTCGAATTACCGTTTTTGTACCTCGCATATCGAAATTGTCAGAATCAACGACAATATGACAGCGATTCGCTATTTCGCGAAAATACGACTATAATTCAGATGGAATGACAACTCCTCGTTGAGACAGCATCGAAATTTGTGTTTTCTGGAACGATCGGATAGTTTTATCCAATCAGCGTTCTTGACCCTCCGAATCGGAGATCGTGAGAATCAACGACGACATGCACCAGTTCGCTAGACCACGAAAAACGACTATAATTCCGACGCAATGACAACTCGTCGTTGAGAGAGCATCGAAATGTGTGTTTCCTGAAAGTTCGGATAGTTTTATCCAATCAGCGTTTTTGAAACTCGAAATCATCGAAAATGAGTTTTTTTCATAAAACTTGGTAATTTTTGTCGAATGACCGTTTTTGAGCCTCGCATATCGAAATCGTCAGAATCAACGACGACATGAGAGCCAATCGCTATTTCGCGAAAATACGACTATAATTCAGACGGAATGACAACTCCTCGTTGAGACGGCATTGAAATGATTGTTTTCGGAAGCTTGAATATGTTTGGCCAATTATCGATTTTGAGATTCGCACATTGAAATCGTCAGAATCAACGACGACATGCACCAGTTCGCTAGACCACGAAAAACGACTATACTTCCGATCGAATGACAACTCGTCGTTGAGACAGCACCGAAATGTGTGTTTCCTGAAAGATCGGTTATTTTTGTCCAACCAGCGTTTTTGAAACTCGAAATCATCGAAAATGAGTTTTTTTCATAAAACTTGGTAATTTTTGTCGAATTACCGTTTTTGAGCCTCGCATATCGAAATTGTCAGAATCAACGACGATATGACAGCCATTCGCTATTTCGCGAAAATACGACTATAATTCAGACGGAATGACAACTCCTCGTTGAGACAGCATCGAAATTTGTGTTTTCTGGAACGATCGGATAGTTTTATCCAATCAGCGTTTTTGAAACTCGAAATCATCGAAAATGAGTTTTTTTCATAAAACTTGTTAATTTTTGTCGAATTACCGTTTTTGAGCCTCGCATATCGAAATTGTCAGAATCAACGACGATATGACAGCCATTTGCTATTTCGCGAAAATACGACTATAATTCAGACGGAATGACAACTCCTCGTTGAGACGCCATTGAAATGAGTGTTTTCGGAAGATTGAATATGTTTCGCCAATTATCGATATTGAGATTCGCATATTGAAATCGTCAGAATCAACGACGACATGCACCAGTTCGCTAGACCACGAAAAACGACTATAATTCCGACGCAATGACAACTCGTCGTTGAGAGACCATCGAAATGTGTGTTTCCTGAAAGATCGGATATTTTTGTCCAACCAGCATTTTTGAAACTCGAAATCATCGAAAATGAGTTTTTTTTTCATAAAATTTGGTAATTTTTGTCCAATTACCGTTTTTGAGCCTCGCATATCGAAATTGTCAGAATCAACGACGATATGACAGCCATTCGCTATTTCGCGAAAATACGACTATAATTCAGACGGGATGCCAACTCGTCGTTGAGACAGCATCGAAATTTGTGTTTTCTGGAACGATCGGATAGTTTTATCCAATCAGCGTTTTTGACCCTCCGAATCGGAGATCGGGAGAATCAACGACGACATGCACCATTTCGCTAGACCACGAAAAACGACTATAATTCCGACGCAATGACAACTCGTCGTTGAGAGAGCATCGAACTGTGTGTTTCCTGAAAGATCGGATATTTTTTTCCAATCAGCGTCTTTGAAACTCGAAATCATCGAAAATGGGTTTTTTTCATAAAACTTGGTAATTTTTGTCGAATTACCGTTTTTGTACCTCGCATATCGAAATTGTCAGAATCAACGACAATATGACAGCGATTCGCTATTTCGCGAAAATACGACTATAATTCAGATGGAATGACAACTCCTCGTTGAGACAGCATCGAAATTTGTGTTTTCTGGAACGATCGGATAGTTTAATCCAATCAGCGTTCTTGACCCTCCGAATCGGAGATCGTGATAATCAACGACGACATGCACCAGTTCGCTAGACCACGAAAAACGACTATAATTCCGACGCAATGACAACTCGTCGTTGAGAGAGCATCGAAATATGTGTTTCCTGAAAGTTCGGATAGTTTTATCCAATCAGCGTTTTTGAAACTCGAAATCATCGAAAATGAGTTTTTTTCATAAAACTTGGTAATTTTTGTCGAATGACCGTTTTTGAGCCTCGCATATCGAAATCGTCAGAATCAACGTAGACATGAGAGCCAATCGCTATTTCGCGAAAATACGACTATAATTCAGACGGAATGACAACTCCTCGTTGAGACGGCATTGAAATGATTGTTTTCGGAAGCTTGAATATGTTTGGCCAATTATCGATTTTGAGATTCGCATATTAAAATCGTCAGAATCAACGACGACATGCACCAGTTCGCTAGACCACGAAAAACGACTATACTTCCGATCGAATGACAACTCGTCGTTGAGACAGCACCGAAATGTGTGTTTCCTGAAAGATCGGTTATTTTTGTCCAACCAGCGTTTTTGAAACTCGAAATCATCGAAAATGAGTATTTTTCATAAAACTTGGTAATTTTTGTCGAATTACCGTTTTTGAGCCTCGCATATCGAAATTGTCAGAATCAACGACGATATGACAGCCATTCGCTATTTCGCGAAAATCCGACTATAATTCAGACGGAATGACAACTCCTCGTTGAGACAGCATCGAAATTTGTGTTTTCTGGAACGATCGGATAGTTTTATCCAATCAGCGTTTTTGAAACTCGAAATCATCGAAAATGAGTTTTTTTCATAAAACTTGTTAATTTTTGTCGAATTACCGTTTTTGATCCTCGCATATCGAAATTGTCAGAATCAACGACGATATGACAGCCATTTGCTATTTCGCGAAAATACGACTATAATTCAGACGGAATGACAACTCCTCGTTGAGACAGCATCGAAATTTGTGTTTTCTGGAACGATCGGATAGTTTTATCCAATCAGCGTTTTTGAAACTCGAAATCATCGAAAATGAGTTTTTTTCATAAAACTTGGTAATTTTTGTCGAATTACCGTTTTTGAGCCTCGCATATCGAAATTGTCAGAATCAACGACGATATGACAGCCATTCGCTATTTCGCGAAAATACGACTATAATTCAGACGGGATGACAACTCGTCGTTGAGACAGCATCGAAATTTGTGTTTGCTGGAACGATCGGATAGTTTTATCCAATCAGCGTTTTTCACCCTCCGAATCGGAGATCGTGAGAATCAACGACGACATGCACCATTTCGCTAGACCACGAAAAACGACTATAATTCCGACGCAATGACAACTCCTCGTTGAGACAGCATCGAAATTTGTGTTTTCTGGAACGATCGGATAGTTTTATCCAATCAGCGTTTTTGAAACTCGAAATCATCGAAAATGAGTTTTTTTCATAAAACTTGGTAATTTTTGTCGAATTACCGTTTTTGAGCCTCGCATATCGAAATTGTCAGAATCAACGACGATATGACAGCCATTTGCTATTTCGCGAAAATACGACTATAATTCAGCTGGAATGACAACTCCTCGTTGAGACAGCATCGAAATGATTGTTTTCGGAAGCTTGAATATGTTTGGCCAATTATCGATTTTGAGATTCGCATATTGAAATCGTCAGAATCAACGACGACATGCACCAGTTCGCTAGACCACGAAAAACGACTATACTTCCGATCGAATGACAACTCGTCGTTGAGACAGCACCGAAATGTGTGTTTCCTGAAAGATCGGATATTTTTGTCCAACCAGCGTTTTTGAAACTCGAAATCATCGAAAATGAGTTTTTTTCATAAAACTTGGTAATTTTTGTCGAATTACCGTTTTTGAGCCTCGCATATCGAAATTGTCAGAATCAACGACGATATGACAGCCATTCGTTATTTCGCGAAAATACGACTATAATTCAGACGGAATGACAACTCCTCGTTGAGACAGCATCGAAATTTGTGTTTTCTGGAACGATCGGATAGTTTTATCCAATCAGCGTTTTTGAAACTCGAAATCATCGAAAATGAGTTTTTTTCATAAAACTTGTTAATTTTCGTCGAATTACCGTTTTTGAGCCTCGCATATCGAAATTGTCAGAATCAACGACGATATGACAGCCATTTGCTATTTCGCGAAAATACGACTATAATTCAGACGGAATGACAACTCCTCGTTGAGACAGCATCGAAATTTGTGTTTTCTGGAACGATCGGATAGTTTTATACAATCAGCGTTTTTGAAACTCGAAATCATCGAAAATGAGTTTTTTTCATAAAACTTGGTAATTTTTGTCGAATTACCGTTTTTGAGCCTCGCATATCGAAATTGTCAGAATCAACGACGATATGACAGCCATTTGCTATTTCGCGAAAATACGACTATAATTCAGACGGAATGACAACTCCTCGTTGAGACGCCATTGAAATGAGTGTTTTCGGAAGATTGAATATGTTTCGCCAATTATCGATATTGAGATCGGATAGTTTTATCCAATCAGCGTTTTTGACCCTCCGAATCGGAGATCGGGAGAATCAACGACGACATGCACCATTTCGCTAGACCACGAAAAACGACTATAATTCCGACGCAATGACAACTCGTCATTGAGAGAGCATCGTACTGTGTGTTTCCTGAAAGATCGGATATTTTTTTCCAATCAGCGTTTTTGAAACTCGAAATCATCGAAAATGGGTTTTTTTCATAAAACTTGGTAATTTTTGTCGAATTACCGTTTTTGTACCTCGCATATCGAAATTGTCAGAATCAACGACAATATGACAGCGATTCGCTATTTCGCGAAAATACGACTATAATTCAGATGGAATGACAACTCCTCGTTGAGACAGCATCGAAATTTGTGTTTTCTGGAACGATCGGATAGTTTTATCCAATCAGCGTTCTTGACCCTCCGAATCGGAGATCGTGAGAATCAACGACGACATGCACCAGTTCGCTAGACCACGAAAAACGACTATAATTCCGACGCAATGACAACTCGTCGTTGAGAGAGCATCGAAATGTGTGTTTCCTGAAAGTTCGGATAGTTTTATCCAATCAGCGTTTTTGAAACTCGAAATCATCGAAAATGAGTTTTTTTCATAAAACTTGGTAATTTTTGTCGAATGACCGTTTTTGAGCCTCGCATATCGAAATCGTCAGAATCAACGACGACATGAGAGCCAATCGCTATTTCGCGAAAATACGACTATAATTCAGACGGAATGACAACTCCTCGTTGAGACGGCATTGAAATGATTGTTTTCGGAAGCTTGAATATGTTTGGCCAATTATCGATTTTGAGATTCGCACATTGAAATCGTCAGAATCAACGACGACATGCACCAGTTCGCTAGACCACGAAAAACGACTATACTTCCGATCGAATGACAACTCGTCGTTGAGACAGCACCGAAATGTGTGTTTCCTGAAAGATCGGTTATTTTTGTCCAACCAGCGTTTTTGAAACTCGAAATCATCGAAAATGAGTTTTTTTCATAAAACTTGGTAATTTTTGTCGAATTACCGTTTTTGAGCCTCGCATATCGAAATTGTCAGAATCAACGACGATATGACAGCCATTCGCTATTTCGCGAAAATACGACTATAATTCAGACGGAATGACAACTCCTCGTTGAGACAGCATCGAAATTTGTGTTTTCTGGAACGATCGGATAGTTTTATCCAATCAGCGTTTTTGAAACTCGAAATCATCGAAAATGAGTTTTTTTCATAAAACTTGTTAATTTTTGTCGAATTACCGTTTTTGAGCCTCGCATATCGAAATTGTCAGAATCAACGACGATATGACAGCCATTTGCTATTTCGCGAAAATACGACTATAATTCAGACGGAATGACAACTCCTCGTTGAGACAGCATCGAAATTTGTGTTTTCTGGAACGATCGGATAGTTTTATCCAATCAGCGTTTTTGAAACTCGAAATCATCGAAAATGAGTTTTTTTCATAAAACTTGGTAATTTTTGTCGAATTACCGTTTTTGAGCCTCGCATATCGAAATTGTCAGAATCAACGACGATATGACAGCCATTCGCTATTTCGCGAAAATACGACTATAATTCAGACGGGATGACAACTCGTCGTTGAGACAGCATCGAAATTTGTGTTTGCTGGAACGATCGGATAGTTTTATCCAATCAGCGTTTTTCACCCTCCGAATCGGAGATCGTGAGAATCAACGACGACATGCACCATTTCGCTAGACCACGAAAAACGACTATAATTCCGACGCAATGACAACTCGTCGTTGAGAGAGCATCGAAATGTGTGTTTCCTAAAAGATTGGATATTTTTGTAAAACCAGCGTTTTTGAAACTCGAAATCATCGAAAATGAGTTTTTTTCATAAAACTTGGTAATTTTTGTCGAATTACCGTTTTTGAGCCTCGCATATCGAAATTGTCAGAATCAACGACGATATGACAGTTATTCGCTATTTCGCGAAAATACGACTATAATTCAGACGGAATGACAACTCCTCGTTGAGACGGCATTGAAATGAGTGTTTTCGGAAGATTGAATATGTTTGGCCAATCATCGATTTTGAGATTCGCATATTGAAATTGTCAGAATCAACGACGACATGCACCAGTTCGCTAGACCACGAAAAACGACTATACTTCCGATGGAATGACAACTCGTCGTTGAGACAGCACCGAAATGTGTGTTTCCTGAAAGATCGGATATTTTTGTCCAATCAGCGTTTTTGAAACTCGAAATCATCGAAAATGAGTTTTTTTTTCATAAAACTTGGTAATTTTTGTCGAATTACCGTTTTTGAGCCTCGCATATCGAAATCGTCAGAATCAACGACGATATGACAGCCATTCGCTATTTCGCGAAAATACGACTATAATTCAGACGGGATGCCAACTCGTCGTTGAGACAGCATCGAAATTTGTGTTTTCTGGAACGATCGGATAGTTTTATCCAATCAGCGTTTTTGACCCTCCGAATCGGAGATCGGGAGAATCAACGACGACATGCACCATTTCGCTAGACCACGAAAAACGACTATAATTCCGACGCAATGACAACTCCTCGTTGAGACAGCATCGAAATTTGTGTTTTCTGGAACGATCGGATAGTTTTATCCAATCAGCGTTTTTGAAACTCGAAATCATCGAAAATGAGTTTTTTTCATAAAACTTGGTAATTTTTGTCGAATTACCGTTTTTGAGCCTCGCATATCGAAATTGTCAGAATCAACGACGATATGACAGCCATTTGCTATTTCGCGAAAATACGACTATAATTCAGACGGAATGACAACTCCTCGTTGAGACGCCATTGAAATGAGTGTTTTCGGAAGATTGAATATGTTTCGCCAATTATCGATATTGAGATCGGATAGTTTTATCCAATCAGCGTTTTTGACCCTCCGAATCGGAGATCGGGAGAATCAACGACGACATGCACCATTTCGCTAGACCACGAAAAACGACTATAATTCCGACGCAATGACAACTCGTCGTTGAGAGAGCATCGTACTGTGTGTTTCCTGAAAGATCGGATATTTTTTTCCAATCAGCGTTTTTGAAACTCGAAATCATCGAAAATGGGTTTTTTTCATAAAACTTGGTAATTTTTGTCGAATTACCGTTTTTGTACCTCGCATATCGAAATTGTCAGAATCAACGACAATATGACAGCGATTCGCTATTTCGCGAAGATACGACTATAATTCAGATGGAATGACAACTCCTCGTTGAGACAGCATCGAAATTTGTGTTTTCTGGAACGATCGGATAGTTTTATCCAATCAGCGTTCTTGACCCTCCGAATCGGAGATCGTGAGAATCAACGACGACATGCACCAGTTCGCTAGACCACGAAAAACGACTATAATATCGACGCAATGACAACTCGTCGTTGAGAGAGCATCGAAATGTGTGTTTCCTGAAAGGTCGGATAGTTTTATCCAATCAGCGTTTTTGAAACTCGAAATCATCGAAAATGAGTTTTTTTCATAAAACTTGGTAATTTTTGTCGAATGACCGTTTTTGAGCCTCGCATATCGAAATCGTCAGAATCAACGACGACATGAGAGCCAATCGCTATTTCGCGAAAATACGACTATAATTCAGACGGAATGACAACTCCTCGTTGAGACGGCATTGAAATGATTGTTTTCGGAAGCTTGAATATGTTTGGCCAATTATCGATTTTGAGATTCGCATATTGAAATCGTCAGAATCAACGACGACATGCACCAGTTCGCTAGACCACGAAAAACGACTATACTTCCGATCGAATGACAACTCGTCGTTGAGACAGCACCGAAATGTGTGTTTCCTGAAAGATCGGTTATTTTTGTCCAACCAGCGTTTTTGAAACTCGAAATCATCGAAAATGAGTTTTTTTCATAAAACTTGGTAATTTTTGTCGAATTACCGTTTTTGAGCCTCGCATATCGAAATTGTCAGAATCAACGACGATATGACAGCCATTCGCTATTTCGCGAAAATACGACTATAATTCAGACGGAATGACAACTCCTCGTTGAGACAGCATCGAAATTTGTGTTTTCTGGAACGATCGGATAGTTTTATCCAATCAGCGTTTTTGAAACTCGAAATCATCGAAAATGAGTTTTTTTCATAAAACTTGTTAATTTTTGTCGAATTACCGTTTTTGAGCCTCGCATATCGAAATTGTCAGAATCAACGACGATATGACAGCCATTTGCTATTTCGCGAAAATACGACTATAATTCAGACGGAATGACAACTCCTCGTTGAGACAGCATCGAAATTTGTGTTTTCTGGAACGATCGGATAGTTTTATCCAATCAGCGTTTTTGAAACTCGAAATCATCGAAAATGAGTTTTTTTCATAAAACTTGGTAATTTTTGTCGAATTACCGTTTTTGAGCCTCGCATATCGAAATTGTCAGAATCAACGACGATATGACAGCCATTCGCTATTTCGCGAAAATACGACTATAATTCAGACGGGATGACAACTCGTCGTTGAGACAGCATCGAAATTTGTGTTTGCTGGAACGATCGGATAGTTTTATCCCATCAGCGTTTTTCACCCTCCGAATCGGAGATCGTGAGAATCAACGACGACATGCACCATTTCGCTAGACCACGAAAAACGACTATAATTCCGACGCAATGACAACTCGTCGTTGAGAGAGCATCGAAATGTGTGTTTCCTAAAAGATTGGATATTTTTGTAAAACCAGCGTTTTTGAAACTCGAAATCATCGAAAATGAGTTTTTTTCATAAAACTTGGTAATTTTTGTCGAATTACCGTTTTTGAGCCTCGCATATCGAAATTGTCAGAATCAACGACGATATGACAGTTATTCGCTATTTCGCGAAAATACGACTATAATTCAGACGGAATGACAACTCCTCGTTGAGACGGCATTGAAATGAGTGTTTTCGGAAGATTGAATATGTTTGGCCAATCATCGATTTTGAGATTCGCATATTGAAATTGTCAGAATCAACGACGACATGCACCAGTTCGCTAGACCACGAAAAACGACTATACTTCCGATGGAATGACAACTCGTCGTTGAGACAGCACCGAAATGTGTGTTTCCTGAAAGATCGGATATTTTTGTCCAATCAGCGTTTTTGAAACTCGAAATCATCGAAAATGAGTTTTTTTTTCATAAAACTTGGTAATTTTTGTCGAATTACCGTTTTTGAGCCTCGCATATCGAAATCGTCAGAATCAACGACGATATGACAGCCATTCGCTATTTCGCGAAAATACGACTATAATTCAGACGGGATGCCAACTCGTCGTTGAGACAGCATCGAAATTTGTGTTTTCTGGAACGATCGGATAGTTTTATCCAATCAGCGTTTTTGACCCTCCGAATCGGAGATCGGGAGAATCAACGACGACATGCACCATTTCGCTAGACCACGAAAAACGACTATAATTCCGACGCAATGACAACTCCTCGTTGAGACAGCATCGAAATTTGTGTTTTCTGGAACGATCGGATAGTTTTATCCAATCAGCGTTTTTGAAACTCGAAATCATCGAAAATGAGTTTTTTTCATAAAACTTGGTAATTTTTGTCGAATTACCGTTTTTGAGCCTCGCATATCGAAATTGTCAGAATCAACGACGATATGACAGCCATTTGCTATTTCGCGAAAATACGACTATAATTCAGACGGAATGACAACTCCTCGTTGAGACGCCATTGAAATGAGTGTTTTCGGAAGATTGAATATGTTTCGCCAATTATCGATATTGAGATCGGATAGTTTTATCCAATCAGCGTTTTTGACCCTCCGAATCGGAGATCGGGAGAATCAACGACGACATGCACCATTTCGCTAGACCACGAAAAACGACTATAATTCCGACGCAATGACAACTCGTCGTTGAGAGAGCATCGTACTGTGTGTTTCCTGAAAGATCGGATATTTTTTTCCAATCAGCGTTTTTGAAACTCGAAATCATCGAAAATGGGTTTTTTTCATAAAACTTGGTAATTTTTGTCGAATTACCGTTTTTGTACCTCGCATATCGAAATTGTCAGAATCAACGACAATATGACAGCGATTCGCTATTTCGCGAAGATACGACTATAATTCAGATGGAATGACAACTCCTCGTTGAGACAGCATCGAAATTTGTGTTTTCTGGAACGATCGGATAGTTTTATCCAATCAGCGTTCTTGACCCTCCGAATCGGAGATCGTGAGAATCAACGACGACATGCACCAGTTCGCTAGACCACGAAAAACGACTATAATTCCGACGCAATGACAACTCGTCGTTGAGAGAGCATCGAAATGTGTGTTTCCTGAAAGGTCGGATAGTTTTATCCAATCAGCGTTTTTGAAACTCGAAATCATCGAAAATGAGTTTTTTTCATAAAACTTGGTAATTTTTGTCGAATGACCGTTTTTGAGCCTCGCATATCGAAATCGTCAGAATCAACGACGACATGAGAGCCAATCGCTATTTCGCGAAAATACGACTATAATTCAGACGGAATGACAACTCCTCGTTGAGACGGCATTGAAATGATTGTTTTCGGAAGCTTGAATATGTTTGGCCAATTATCGATTTTGAGATTCGCATATTGAAATCGTCAGAATCAACGACGACATGCACCAGTTCGCTAGACCACGAAAAACGACTATACTTCCGATCGAATGACAACTCGTCGTTGAGACAGCACCGAAATGTGTGTTTCCTAAAAGATCGGTTATTTTTGTCCAACCAGCGTTTTTGAAACTCGAAATCATCGAAAATGAGTTTTTTTCATAAAACTTGGTAATTTTTGTCGAATTACCGTTTTTGAGCCTCGCATATCGAAATTGTCAGAATCAACGACGATATGACAGCCATTCGCTATTTCGCGAAAATACGACTATAATTCAGACGGAATGACAACTCCTCGTTGAGACAGCATCGAAATTTGTGTTTTCTGGAACGATCGGATAGTTTTATCCAATCAGCGTTTTTGAAACTCGAAATCATCGAAAATGAGTTTATTTCATAAAACTTGGTAATTTTTGTCGAATTACCGTTTTTGAGCCTCGCATATCGAAATTGTCAGAATCAACGACGATATGACAGCCATTTGCTATTTCGCGAAAATACGACTATAATTCAGACGGAATGACAACTCCTCGTTGAGACGCCATTGAAATGAGTGTTTTCGGAAGATTGAATATGTTTCGCCAATTATCGATATTGAGATTCGCATATTGAAATCGTCAGAATCAACGACGACATGCACCAGTTCGCTAGACCACGAAAAACGACTATAATTCCGACGCAATGACAACTCGTCGTTGAGAGAGCATCGAAATGTGTGTTTCCTGAAAGTTCGGATAGTTTTATCCAATCAGCGTTTTTGAAACTCGAAATCATCGAAAATGAGTTTTTTTCATAAAACTTGGTAATTTTTGTCGAATGACCGTTTTTGAGCCTCGCATATCGAAATCGTCAGAATCAACGACGACATGAGAGCCAATCGCTATTTCGCGAAAATACGACTATAATTCAGACGGAATGACAACTCCTCGTTGAGACGGCATTGAAATGATTGTTTTCGGAAGCTTGAATATGTTTGGCCAATTATCGATTTTGAGATTCGCATATTGAAATCGTCAGAATCAACGACGACATGCACCAGTTCGCTAGACCACGAAAAACGACTATACTTCCGATCGAATGACAACTCGTCGTTGAGACAGCACCGAAATGTGTGTTTCCTGAAAGATCGGTTATTTTTGTCCAACCAGCGTTTTTGAAACTCGAAATCATCGAAAATGAGTTTTTTTCATAAAACTTGGTAATTTTTGTCGAATTACCGTTTTTGAGCCTCGCATATCGAAATTGTCAGAATCAACGACGATATGACAGCCATTCGCTATTTCGCGAAAATACGACTATAATTCAGACGGAATGACAACTCCTCGTTGAGACAGCATCGAAATTTGTGTTTTCTGGAACGATCGGATAGTTTTATCCAATCAGCGTTTTTGAAACTCGAAATCATCGAAAATGAGTTTTTTTCATAAAACTTGTTAATTTTTGTCGAATTACCGTTTTTGAGCCTCGCATATCGAAATTGTCAGAATCAACGACGATATGACAGCCATTTGCTATTTCGCGAAAATACGACTATAATTCAGACGGAATGACAACTCCTCGTTGAGACAGCATCGAAATTTGTGTTTTCTGGAACGATCGGATAGTTTTATCCAATCAGCGTTTTTGAAACTCGAAATCATCGAAAATGAGTTTTTTTCATAAAACTTGGTAATTTTTGTCGAATTACCGTTTTTGAGCCTCGCATATCGAAATTGTCAGAATCAACGACGATATGACAGCCATTCGCTATTTCGCGAAAATACGACTATAATTCAGACGGGATGACAACTCGTCGTTGAGACAGCATCGAAATTTGTGTTTGCTGGAACGATCGGATAGTTTTATCCAATCAGCGTTTTTCACCCTCCGAATCGGAGATCGTGAGAATCAACGACGACATGCACCATTTCGCTAGACCACGAAAAACGACTATAATTCCGACGCAATGACAACTCGTCGTTGAGAGAGCATCGAAATGTGTGTTTCCTAAAAGATTGGATATTTTTGTAAAACCAGCGTTTTTGAAACTCGAAATCATCGAAAATGAGTTTTTTTCATAAAACTTGGTAATTTTTGTCGAATTACCGTTTTTGAGCCTCGCATATCGAAATTGTCAGAATCAACGACGATATGACAGTTATTCGCTATTTCGCGAAAATACGACTATAATTCAGACGGAATGACAACTCCTCGTTGAGACGGCATTGAAATGAGTGTTTTCGGAAGATTGAATATGTTTGGCCAATCATCGATTTTGAGATTCGCATATTGAAATTGTCAGAATCAACGACGACATGCACCAGTTCGCTAGACCACGAAAAACGACTATACTTCCGATGGAATGACAACTCGTCGTTGAGACAGCACCGAAATGTGTGTTTCCTGAAAGATCGGATATTTTTGTCCAATCAGCGTTTTTGAAACTCGAAATCATCGAAAATGAGTTTTTTTTTCATAAAACTTGGTAATTTTTGTCGAATTACCGTTTTTGAGCCTCGCATATCGAAATCGTCAGAATCAACGACGATATGACAGCCATTCGCTATTTCGCGAAAATACGACTATAATTCAGACGGGATGCCAACTCGTCGTTGAGACAGCATCGAAATTTGTGTTTTCTGGAACGATCGGATAGTTTTATCCAATCAGCGTTTTTGACCCTCCGAATCGGAGATCGGGAGAATCAACGACGACATGCACCATTTCGCTAGACCACGAAAAACGACTATAATTCCGACGCAATGACAACTCCTCGTTGAGACAGCATCGAAATTTGTGTTTTCTGGAACGATCGGATAGTTTTATCCAATCAGCGTTTTTGAAACTCGAAATCATCGAAAATGAGTTTTTTTCATAAAACTTGGTAATTTTTGTCGAATTACCGTTTTTGAGCCTCGCATATCGAAATTGTCAGAATCAACGACGATATGACAGCCATTTGCTATTTCGCGAAAATACGACTATAATTCAGACGGAATGACAACTCCTCGTTGAGACAGCATCGAAATTTGTGTTTTCTGGAACGATCGGATAGTTTTATCCAATCAGCGTTTTTGAAACTCGAAATCATCGAAAATGAGTTTTTTTCATAAAACTTGGTAATTTTTGTCGAATTACCGTTTTTGAGCCTCGCATATCGAAATTGTCAGAATCAACGACGATATGACAGCCATTCGCTATTTCGCGAAAATACGACTATAATTCAGACGGGATGACAACTCGTCGTTGAGACAGCATCGAAATTTGTGTTTGCTGGAACGATCGGATAGTTTTATCCAATCAGCGTTTTTCACCCTCCGAATCGGAGATCGTGAGAATCAACGACGACATGCACCATTTCGCTAGACCACGAAAAACGACTATAATTCCGACGCAATGACAACTCGTCGTTGAGAGAGCATCGAAATGTGTGTTTCCTAAAAGATTGGATATTTTTGTAAAACCAGCGTTTTTGAAACTCGAAATCATCGAAAATGAGTTTTTTTCATAAAACTTGGTAATTTTTGTCGAATTACCGTTTTTGAGCCTCGCATATCGAAATTGTCAGAATCAACGACGATATGACAGTTATTCGCTATTTCGCGAAAATACGACTATAATTCAGACGGAATGACAACTCCTCGTTGAGACGGCATTGAAATGATTGTTTTCGGAAGCTTGAATATGTTTGGCCAATTATCGATTTTGAGATTCGCATATTGAAATCGTCAGAATCAACGACGACATGCACCAGTTCGCTAGACCACGAAAAACGACTATACTTCCGATGGAATGACAACTCGTCGTTGAGACAGCACCGAAATGTGTGTTTCCTGAAAGATCGGATATTTTTGTCCAATCAGCGTTTTTGAAACTCGAAATCATCGAAAATGAGTTTTTTTTCATAAAACTTGGTAATTTTTGTCGAATTACCGTTTTTGAGCCTCGCATATCGAAATCGTCAGAATCAACGACGATATGACAGCCATTCGCTATTTCGCGAAAATACGACTATAATTCAGACGGGATGCCAACTCGTCGTTGAGACAGCATCGAAATTTGTGTTTTCTGGAACGATCGGATAGTTTTATCCAATCAGCGTTTTTGACCCTCCGAATCGGAGATCGGGAGAATCAACGACGACATGCACCATTTCGCTAGACCACGAAAAACGACTATAATTCCGACGCAATGACAACTCGTCGTTGAGAGAGCATCGAACTGTGTGTTTCCTGAAAGATCGGATATTTTTTTCCAATCAGCGTTTTTGAAACTCGAAATCATCGAAAATGGGTTTTTTTCATAAAACTTGGTAATTTTTGTCGAATTACCGTTTTTGTACCTCGCATATCGAAATTGTCAGAATCAACGACAATATGACAGCGATTCGCTATTTCGCGAAAATACGACTATAATTCAGATGGAATGACAACTCCTCGTTGAGACAGCATCGAAATGATTGTTTTCGGAAGCTTGAATATGTTTGGCCAATTATCGATTTTGAGATTCGCATATTGAAATCGTCAGAATCAACGACGACATGCACCAGTTCGCTAGACCACGAAAAACGACTATACTTCCGATCGAATGACAACTCGTCGTTGAGACAGCACCGAAATGTGTGTTTCCTGAAAGATCGGATATTTTTGTCCAACCAGCGTTTTTGAAACTCGAAATCATCGAAAATGAGTTTTTTTCATAAAACTTGGTAATTTTTGTCGAATTACCGTTTTTGAGCCTCGCATATCGAAATTGTCAGAATCAACGATGATATGACAGCCATTCGCTATTTCGCGAAAATACGACTATAATTCAGACGGAATGACAACTCCTCGTTGAGACAGCATCGAAATTTGTGTTTTCTGGAACGATCGGATAGTTTTATCCAATCAGCGTTTTTGAAACTCGAAATCATCGAAAATGAGTTTTTTTCATAAAACTTGTTAATTTTCGTCGAATTACCGTTTTTGAGCCTCGCATATCGAAATTGTCAGAATCAACGACGATATGACAGCCATTTGCTATTTCGCGAAAATACGACTATAATTCAGACGGAATGACAACTCCTCGTTGAGACAGCATCGAAATTTGTGTTTTCTGGAACGATCGGATAGTTTTATCCAATCAGCGTTTTTGAAACTCGAAATCATCGAAAATGAGTTTTTTTCATAAAACTTGGTAATTTTTGTCGAATTACCGTTTTTGAGCCTCGCATATCGAAATTGTCAGAATCAACGACGATATGACAGCCATTTGCTATTTCGCGAAAATACGACTATAATTCGGACGGAATGACAACTCCTCGTTGAGACGCCATTGAAATGAGTGTTTTCGGAAGATTGAATATGTTTCGCCAATTATCGATATTGAGATCGGATAGTTTTATCCAATCAGCGTTTTTGACCCTCCGAATCGGAGATCGGGAGAATCAACGACGACATGCACCATTTCGCTAGACCACGAAAAACGACTATAATTCCGACGCAATGACAACTCGTCGTTGAGAGAGCATCGTACTGTGTGTTTCCTGAAAGATCGGATATTTTTTTCCAATCAGCGTTTTTGAAACTCGAAATCATCGAAAATGGGTTTTTTTCATAAAACTTGGTAATTTTTGTCGAATTACCGTTTTTGTACCTCGCATATCGAAATTGTCAGAATCAACGACAATATGACAGCGATTCGCTATTTCGCGAAAATACGACTATAATTCAGATGGAATGACAACTCCTCGTTGAGACAGCATCGAAATTTGTGTTTTCTGGAACGATCGGATAGTTTTATCCAATCAGCGTTCTTGACCCTCCGAATCGGAGATCGTGAGAATCAACGACGACATGCACCAGTTCGCTAGACCACGAAAAACGACTATAATTCCGACGCAATGACAACTCGTCGTTGAGAGAGCATCGAAATGTGTGTTTCCTGAAAGTTCGGATAGTTTTATCCAATCAGCGTTTTTGAAACTCGAAATCATCGAAAATGAGTTTTTTTCATAAAACTTGGTAATTTTTGTCGAATGACCGTTTTTGAGCCTCGCATATCGAAATCGTCAGAATCAACGACGACATGAGAGCCAATCTCTATTTCGCGAAAATACGACTATAATTCAGACGGAATGACAACTCCTCGTTGAGACGGCATTGAAATGATTGTTTTCGGAAGCTTGAATATGTTTGGCCAATTATCGATTTTGAGATTCGCATATTGAAATCGTCAGAATCAACGACGACATGCACCAGTTCGCTAGACCACGAAAAACGACTATACTTCCGATCGAATGACAACTCGTCGTTGAGACAGCACCGAAATGTGTGTTTCCTGAAAGATCGGTTATTTTTGTCCAACCAGCGTTTTTGAAACTCGAAATCATCGAAAATGAGTTTTTTTCATAAAACTTGGTAATTTTTGTCGAATTACCGTTTTTGAGCCTCGCATATCGAAATTGTCAGAATCAACGACGATATGACAGCCATTCGCTATTTCGCGAAAATACGACTATAATTCAGACGGAATGACAACTCCTCGTTGAGACAGCATCGAAATTTGTGTTTTCTGGAACGATCGGATAGTTTTATCCAATCAGCGTTTTTGAAACTCGAAATAATCGAAAATGAGTTTTTTTCATAAAACTTGGTAATTTTTGTCGAATTACCGTTTTTGAGCCTCGCATATCGAAATTGTCAGAATCAACGACGATATGACAGCCATTCGCTATTTCGCGAAAATACGACTATAATTCAGACGGGATGACAACTCGTCGTTGAGACAGCATCGAAATTTGTGTTTGCTGGAACGATCGGATAGTTTTATCCAATCAGCGTTTTTCACCCTCCGAATCGGAGATCGTGAGAATCAACGACGACATGCACCATTTCGCTAGACCACGAAAAACGACTATAATTCCGACGCAATGACAACTCCTCGTTGAGACAGCATCGAAATTTGTGTTTTCTGGAACGATCGGATAGTTTTATCCAATCAGCGTTTTTGAAACTCGAAATCATCGAAAATGAGTTTTTTTCATAAAACTTGGTAATTTTTGTCGAATTACCGTTTTTGAGCCTCGCATATCGAAATTGTCAGAATCAACGACGATATGACAGCCATTTGCTATTTCGCGAAAATACGACTATAATTCAGACGGAATGACAACTCCTCGTTGAGACGCCATTGAAATGAGTG
This sequence comes from Cryptus viduatorius, assembly GCA_964006125.1. Taxonomy (NCBI): domain Eukaryota; kingdom Metazoa; phylum Arthropoda; class Insecta; order Hymenoptera; family Ichneumonidae; genus Cryptus; species Cryptus viduatorius. The sequence continues at coordinate 23,809,713 of OZ023220.1, forward strand.
TTTTCGGAAGATTGAATATGTTTCGCCAATTATCGATATTGAGATCGGATAGTTTTATCCAATCAGCGTTTTTGACCCTCCGAATCGGAGATCGGGAGAATCAACGACGACATGCACCATTTCGCTAGACCACGAAAAACGACTATAATTCCGACGCAATGACAACTCGTCGTTGAGAGAGCATCGTACTGTGTGTTTCCTGAAAGATCGGATATTTTTTTCCAATCAGCGTTTTTGAAACTCGAAATCATCGAAAATGGGTTTTTTTCATAAAACTTGGTAATTTTTGTCGAATTACCGTTGTTGTACCTCGCATATCGAAATTGTCAGAATCAACGACAATATGACAGCGATTCGCTATTTCGCGAAAATACGACTATAATTCAGATGGAATGACAACTCCTCGTTGAGACAGCATCGAAATTTGTGTTTTCTGGAACGATCGGATAGTTTTATCCAATCAGCGTTTTTCACCCTCCGAATCGGAGATCGTGAGAATCAACGACGACATGCACCATTTCGCTAGACCACGAAAAACGACTATAATTCCGACGCAATGACAACTCCTCGTTGAGACAGCATCGAAATTTGTGTTTTCTGGAACGATCGGATAGTTTTATCCAATCAGCGTTTTTGAAACTCGAAATCATCGAAAATGAGTTTTTTTCATAAAACTTGGTAATTTTTGTCGAATTACCGTTTTTGAGCCTCGCATATCGAAATTGTCAGAATCAACGGCGATATGACAGCCATTTGCTATTTCGCGAAAATACGACTATAATTCAGACGGAATGACAACTCCTCGTTGAGACGCCATTGAAATGAGTGTTTTCGGAAGATTGAATATGTTTCGCCAATTATCGATATTGAGATCGGATAGTTTTATCCAATCAGCGTTTTTGACCCTCCGAATCGGAGATCGGGAGAATCAACGACGACATGCACCATTTCGCTAGACCACGAAAAACGACTATAATTCCGACGCAATGACAACTCGTCGTTGAGAGAGCATCGTACTGTGTGTTTCCTGAAAGATCGGATATTTTTTTCCAATCAGCGTTTTTGAAACTCGAAATCATCGAAAATGGGTTTTTTTCATAAAACTTGGTAATTTTTGTCGAATTACCGTTGTTGTACCTCGCATATCGAAATTGTCAGAATCAACGACAATATGACAGCGATTCGCTATTTCGCGAAAATACGACTATAATTCAGATGGAATGACAACTCCTCGTTGAGACAGCATCGAAATTTGTGTTTTCTGGAACGATCGGATAGTTTTATCCAATCAGCGTTCTTGACCCTCCGAATCGGAGATCGTGAGAATCAACGACGACATGCACCAGTTCGCTAGACCACGAAAAACGACTATAATTCCGACGCAATGACAACTCGTCGTTGAGAGAGCATCGAAATGTGTGTTTCCTGAAAGTTCGGATAGTTTTATCCAATCAGCGTTTTTGAAACTCGAAATCATCGAAAATGAGTTTTTTTCATAAAACTTGGTAATTTTTGTCGAATGACCGTTTTTGAGCCTCGCATATCGAAATCGTCAGAATCAACGACGACATGAGAGCCAATCGCTATTTCGCGAAAATACGACTATAATTCAGACGGAATGACAACTCCTCGTTGAGACGGCATTGAAATGATTGTTTTCGGAAGCTTGAATATGTTTGGCCAATTATCGATTTTGAGATTCGCATATTGAAATCGTCAGAATCAACGACGACATGCACCAGTTCGCTAGACCACGAAAAACGACTATACTTCCGATCGAATGACAACTCGTCGTTGAGACAGCACCGAAATGTGTGTTTCCTGAAAGATCGGTTATTTTTGTCCAACCAGCGTTTTTGAAACTCGAAATCATCGAAAATGAGTTTTTTTCATAAAACTTGGTAATTTTTGTCGAATTACCGTTTTTGAGCCTCGCATATCGAAATTGTCAGAATCAACGACGATATGACAGCCATTCGCTATTTCGCGAAAATACGACTATAATTCAGACGGAATGACAACTCCTCGTTGAGACAGCATCGAAATTTGTGTTTTCTGGAACGATCGGATAGTTTTATCCAATCAGCGTTTTTGAAACTCGAAATCATCGAAAATGAGTTTTTTTCATAAAACTTGTTAATTTTTGTCGAATTACCGTTTTTGAGCCTCGCATATCGAAATTGTCAGAATCAACGACGATATGACAGCCATTTGCTATTTCGCGAAAATACGACTATAATTCAGACGGAATGACAACTCCTCGTTGAGACAGCATCGAAATTTGTGTTTTCTGGAACGATCGGATAGTTTTATCCAATCAGCGTTTTTGAAACTCGAAATCATCGAAAATGAGTTTTTTTCATAAAACTTGGTAATTTTTGTCGAATTACCGTTTTTGAGCCTCGCATATCGAAATTGTCAGAATCAACGACGATATGACAGCCATTTGCTATTTCGCGAAAATACGACTATAATTCAGATGGAATGACAACTCCTCGTTGAGACAGCATCGAAATTTGTGTTTTCTGGAACGATCGGATAGTTTTATCCAATCAGCGTTCTTGACCCTCCGAATCGGAGATCGTGAGAATCAACGACGACATGCACCAGTTCGCTAGACCACGAAAAACGACTATAATTCCGACGCAATGACAAACTCGTCGTTGAGAGAGTATCGAAATGTGTGTTTCCTGAAAGTTCGGATAGTTTTATCCAATCAGCGTTTTTGAAACTCGAAATCATCGAAAATGAGTTTTTTTCATAAAACTTGGTAATTTTTGTCGAATGACCGTTTTTGAGCCTCGCATATCGAAATCGTCAGAATCAACGACGACATGAGAGCCAATCGCTATTTCGCGAAAATACGACTATAATTCAGACGGAATGACAACTCCTCGTTGAGACGGCATTGAAATGATTGTTTTCGGAAGCTTGAATATGTTTGGCCAATTATCGATTTTGAGATTCGCATATTGAAATCGTCAGAATCAACGACGACATGCACCAGTTCGCTAGACCACGAAAAACGACTATACTTCCGATCGAATGACAACTCGTCGTTGAGACAGCACCGAAATGTGTGTTTCCTGAAAGATCGGTTATTTTTGTCCAACCAGCGTTTTTGAAACTCGAAATCATCGAAAATGAGTTTTTTTCATAAAACTTGGTAATTTTTGTCGAATTACCGTTTTTGAGCCTCGCATATCGAAATTGTCAGAATCAACGACGATATGACAGCCATTCGCTATTTCGCGAAAATACGACTATAATTCAGACGGAATGACAACTCCTCGTTGAGACAGCATCGAAATTTGTGTTTTCTGGAACGATCGGATAGTTTTATCCAATCAGCGTTTTTGAAACTCGAAATCATCGAAAATGAGTTTTTTTCATAAAACTTGTTAATTTTTGTCGAATTACCGTTTTTGAGCCTCGCATATCGAAATTGTCAGAATCAACGACGATATGACAGCCATTTGCTATTTCGCGAAAATACGACTATAATTCAGACGGAATGACAACTCCTCGTTGAGACAGCATCGAAATTTGTGTTTTCTGGAACGATCGGATAGTTTTATCCAATCAGTGTTTTTGAAACTCGAAATCATCGAAAATGAGTTTTTTTCATAAAACTTGGTAATTTTTGTCGAATTACCGTTTTTGAGCCTCGCATATCGAAATTGTCAGAATCAACGACGATATGACAGCCATTCGCTATTTCGCGAAAATACGACTATAATTCAGACGGGATGACAACTCGTCGTTGAGACAGCATCGAAATTTGTGTTTGCTGGAACGATCGGATAGTTTTATCCAATCAGCGTTTTTCACCCTCCGAATCGGAGATCGTGAGAATCAACGACGACATGCACCATTTCGCTAGACCACGAAAAACGACTATAATTCCGACGCAATGACAACTCCTCGTTGAGACAGCATCGAAATTTGTGTTTTCTGGAACGATCGGATAGTTTTATCCAATCAGCGTTTTTGAAACTCGAAATCATCGAAAATGAGTTTTTTTCATAAAACTTGGTAATTTTTGTCGAATTACCGTTTTTGAGCCTCGCATATCGAAATTGTCAGAATCAACGACGATATGACAGCCATTTGCTATTTCGCGAAAATACGACTATAATTCAGACGGAATGACAACTCCTCGTTGAGACGCCATTGAAATGAGTGTTTTCGGAAGATTGAATATGTTTCGCCAATTATCGATATTGAGATCGGATAGTTTTATCCAATCAGCGTTTTTGACCCTCCGAATCGGAGATCGGGAGAATCAACGACGACATGCACCATTTCGCTAGACCACGAAAAACGACTATAATTCCGACGCAATGACAACTCGTCGTTGAGAGAGCATCGTACTGTGTGTTTCCTGAAAGATCGGATATTTTTTTCCAATCAGCGTTTTTGAAACTCGAAATCATCGAAAATGGGTTTTTTTCATAAAACTTGGTAATTTTTGTCGAATTACCGTTTTTGTACCTCGCATATCGAAATTGTCAGAATCAACGACAATATGACAGCGATTCGCTATTTCGCGAAAATACGACTATAATTCAGATGGAATGACAACTCCTCGTTGAGACAGCATCGAAATTTGTGTTTTCTGGAACGATCGGATAGTTTTATCCAATCAGCGTTCTTGACCCTCCGAATCGGAGATCGTGAGAATCAACGACGACATGCACCAGTTCGCTAGACCACGAAAAACGACTATAATTCCGACGCAATGACAACTCGTCGTTGAGAGAGCATCGAAATGTGTGTTTCCTGAAAGGTCGGATAGTTTTATCCAATCAGCGTTTTTGAAACTCGAAATCATCGAAAATGAGTTTTTTTCATAAAACTTGGTAATTTTTGTCGAATGACCGTTTTTGAGCCTCGCATATCGAAATCGTCAGAATCAACGACGACATGAGAGCCAATCGCTATTTCGCGAAAATACGACTATAATTCAGACGGAATGACAACTCCTCGTTGAGACGGCATTGAAATGATTGTTTTCGGAAGCTTGAATATGTTTGGCCAATTATCGATTTTGAGATTCGCATATTGAAATCGTCAGAATCAACGACGACATGCACCAGTTCGCTAGACCACGAAAAACGACTATACTTCCGATCGAATGACAACTCGTCGTTGAGACAGCACCGAAATGTGTGTTTCCTGAAAGATCGGTTATTTTTGTCCAACCAGCGTTTTTGAAACTCGAAATCATCGAAAATGAGTTTTTTTCATAAAACTTGGTAATTTTTGTCGAATTACCGTTTTTGAGCCTCGCATATCGAAATTGTCAGAATCAACGACGATATGACAGCCATTCGCTATTTCGCGAAAATACGACTATAATTCAGACGGAATGACAACTCCTCGTTGAGACAGCATCGAAATTTGTGTTTTCTGGAACGATCGGATAGTTTTATCCAATCAGCGTTTTTGAAACTCGAAATCATCGAAAATGAGTTTTTTTCATAAAACTTGTTAATTTTTGTCGAATTACCGTTTTTGAGCCTCGCATATCGAAATTGTCAGAATCAACGACGATATGACAGCCATTTGCTATTTCGCGAAAATACGACTATAATTCAGACGGAATGACAACTCCTCGTTGAGACAGCATCGAAATTTGTGTTTTCTGGAACGATCGGATAGTTTTATCCAATCAGCGTTTTTGAAACTCGAAATCATCGAAAATGAGTTTTTTTCATAAAACTTGGTAATTTTTGTCGAATTACCGTTTTTGAGCCTCGCATATCGAAATTGTCAGAATCAACGACGATATGACAGCCATTCGCTATTTCGCGAAAATACGACTATAATTCAGACGGGATGACAACTCGTCGTTGAGACAGCATCGAAATTTGTGTTTGCTGGAACGATCGGATAGTTTTATCCAATCAGCGTTTTTCACCCTCCGAATCGGAGATCGTGAGAATCAACGACGACATGCACCATTTCGCTAGACCACGAAAAACGACTATAATTCCGACGCAATGACAACTCGTCGTTGAGAGAGCATCGAAATGTGTGTTTCCTAAAAGATTGGATATTTTTGTAAAACCAGCGTTTTTGAAACTCGAAATCATCGAAAATGAGTTTTTTTCATAAAACTTGGTAATTTTTGTCGAATTACCGTTTTTGAGCCTCGCATATCGAAATTGTCAGAATCAACGACGATATGACAGTTATTCGCTATTTCGCGAAAATACGACTATAATTCAGACGGAATGACAACTCCTCGTTGAGACGGCATTGAAATGAGTGTTTTCGGAAGATTGAATATGTTTGGCCAATCATCGATTTTGAGATTCGCATATTGAAATTGTCAGAATCAACGACGACATGCACCAGTTCGCTAGACCACGAAAAACGACTATACTTCCGATGGAATGACAACTCGTCGTTGAGACAGCACCGAAATGTGTGTTTCCTGAAAGATCGGATATTTTTGTCCAATCAGCGTTTTTGAAACTCGAAATCATCGAAAATGAGTTTTTTTTTCATAAAACTTGGTAATTTTTGTCGAATTACCGTTTTTGAGCCTCGCATATCGAAATCGTCAGAATCAACGACGATATGACAGCCATTCGCTATTTCGCGAAAATACGACTATAATTCAGACGGGATGCCAACTCGTCGTTGAGACAGCATCGAAATTTGTGTTTTTTGGAACGATCGGATAGTTTTATCCAATCAGCGTTTTTGACCCTCCGAATCGGAGATCGGGAGAATCAACGACGACATGCACCATTTCGCTAGACCACGAAAAACGACTATAATTCCGACGCAATGACAACTCCTCGTTGAGACAGCATCGAAATTTGTGTTTTCTGGAACGATCGGATAGTTTTATCCAATCAGCGTTTTTGAAACTCGAAATCATCGAAAATGAGTTTTTTTCATAAAACTTGGTAATTTTTGTCGAATTACCGTTTTTGAGCCTCGCATATCGAAATTGTCAGAATCAACGACGATATGACAGCCATTTGCTATTTCGCGAAAATACGACTATAATTCAGACGGAATGACAACTCCTCGTTGAGACGCCATTGAAATGAGTGTTTTCGGAAGATTGAATATGTTTCGCCAATTATCGATATTGAGATCGGATAGTTTTATCCAATCAGCGTTTTTGACCCTCCGAATCGGAGATCGGGAGAATCAACGACGACATGCACCATTTCGCTAGACCACGAAAAACGACTATAATTCCGACGCAATGACAACTCGTCGTTGAGAGAGCATCGTACTGTGTGTTTCCTGAAAGATCGGATATTTTTTTCCAATCAGCGTTTTTGAAACTCGAAATCATCGAAAATGGGTTTTTTTCATAAAACTTGGTAATTTTTGTCGAATTACCGTTTTTGTACCTCGCATATCGAAATTGTCAGAATCAACGACAATATGACAGCGATTCGCTATTTCGCGAAGATACGACTATAATTCAGATGGAATGACAACTCCTCGTTGAGACAGCATCGAAATTTGTGTTTTCTGGAACGATCGGATAGTTTTATCCAATCAGCGTTCTTGACCCTCCGAATCGGAGATCGTGAGAATCAACGACGACATGCACCAGTTCGCTAGACCACGAAAAACGACTATAATTCCGACGCAATGACAACTCGTCGTTGAGAGAGCATCGAAATGTGTGTTTCCTGAAAGGTCGGATAGTTTTATCCAATCAGCGTTTTTGAAACTCGAAATCATCGAAAATGAGTTTTTTTCATAAAACTTGGTAATTTTTGTCGAATGACCGTTTTTGAGCCTCGCATATCGAAATCGTCAGAATCAACGACGACATGAGAGCCAATCGCTATTTCGCGAAAATACGACTATAATTCAGACGGAATGACAACTCCTCGTTGAGACGGCATTGAAATGATTGTTTTCGGAAGCTTGAATATGTTTGGCCAATTATCGATTTTGAGATTCGCATATTGAAATCGTCAGAATCAACGACGACATGCACCAGTTCGCTAGACCACGAAAAACGACTATACTTCCGATCGAATGACAACTCGTCGTTGAGACAGCACCGAAATGTGTGTTTCCTAAAAGATCGGTTATTTTTGTCCAACCAGCGTTTTTGAAACTCGAAATCATCGAAAATGAGTTTTTTTCATAAAACTTGGTAATTTTTGTCGAATTACCGTTTTTGAGCCTCGCATATCGAAATTGTCAGAATCAACGACGATATGACAGCCATTCGCTATTTCGCGAAAATACGACTATAATTCAGACGGAATGACAACTCCTCGTTGAGACAGCATCGAAATTTGTGTTTTCTGGAACGATCGGATAGTTTTATCCAATCAGCGTTTTTGAAACTCGAAATCATCGAAAATGAGTTTATTTCATAAAACTTGGTAATTTTTGTCGAATTACCGTTTTTGAGCCTCGCATATCGAAATTGTCAGAATCAACGACGATATGACAGCCATTTGCTATTTCGCGAAAATACGACTATAATTCAGACGGAATGACAACTCCTCGTTGAGACGCCATTGAAATGAGTGTTTTCGGAAGATTGAATATGTTTCGCCAATTATCGATATTGAGATTCGCATATTGAAATCGTCAGAATCAACGACGACATGCACCAGTTCGCTAGACCACGAAAAACGACTATAATTCCGACGCAATGACAACTCGTCGTTGAGAGAGCATCGAAATGTGTGTTTCCTGAAAGTTCGGATAGTTTTATCCAATCAGCGTTTTTGAAACTCGAAATCATCGAAAATGAGTTTTTTTCATAAAACTTGGTAATTTTTGTCGAATGACCGTTTTTGAGCCTCGCATATCGAAATCGTCAGAATCAACGACGACATGAGAGCCAATCGCTATTTCGCGAAAATACGACTATAATTCAGACGGAATGACAACTCCTCGTTGAGACGGCATTGAAATGATTGTTTTCGGAAGCTTGAATATGTTTGGCCAATTATCGATTTTGAGATTCGCATATTGAAATCGTCAGAATCAACGACGACATGCACCAGTTCGCTAGACCACGAAAAACGACTATACTTCCGATCGAATGACAACTCGTCGTTGAGACAGCACCGAAATGTGTGTTTCCTGAAAGATCGGTTATTTTTGTCCAACCAGCGTTTTTGAAACTCGAAATCATCGAAAATGAGTTTTTTTCATAAAACTTGGTAATTTTTGTCGAATTACCGTTTTTGAGCCTCGCATATCGAAATTGTCAGAATCAACGACGATATGACAGCCATTCGCTATTTCGCGAAAATACGACTATAATTCAGACGGAATGACAACTCCTCGTTGAGACAGCATCGAAATTTGTGTTTTCTGGAACGATCGGATAGTTTTATCCAATCAGCGTTTTTGAAACTCGAAATCATCGAAAATGAGTTTTTTTCATAAAACTTGTTAATTTTTGTCGAATTACCGTTTTTGAGCCTCGCATATCGAAATTGTCAGAATCAACGACGATATGACAGCCATTTGCTATTTCGCGAAAATACGACTATAATTCAGACGGAATGACAACTCCTCGTTGAGACAGCATCGAAATTTGTGTTTTCTGGAACGATCGGATAGTTTTATCCAATCAGCGTTTTTGAAACTCGAAATCATCGAAAATGAGTTTTTTTCATAAAACTTGGTAATTTTTGTCGAATTACCGTTTTTGAGCCTCGCATATCGAAATTGTCAGAATCAACGACGATATGACAGCCATTCGCTATTTCGCGAAAATACGACTATAATTCAGACGGGATGACAACTCGTCGTTGAGACAGCATCGAAATTTGTGTTTGCTGGAACGATCGGATAGTTTTATCCAATCAGCGTTTTTCACCCTCCGAATCGGAGATCGTGAGAATCAACGACGACATGCACCATTTCGCTAGACCACGAAAAACGACTATAATTCCGACGCAATGACAACTCGTCGTTGAGAGAGCATCGAAATGTGTGTTTCCTAAAAGATTGGATATTTTTGTAAAACCAGCGTTTTTGAAACTCGAAATCATCGAAAATGAGTTTTTTTCATAAAACTTGGTAATTTTTGTCGAATTACCGTTTTTGAGCCTCGCATATCGAAATTGTCAGAATCAACGACGATATGACAGTTATTCGCTATTTCGCGAAAATACGACTATAATTCAGACGGAATGACAACTCCTCGTTGAGACGGCATTGAAATGAGTGTTTTCGGAAGATTGAATATGTTTGGCCAATCATCGATTTTGAGATTCGCATATTGAAATTGTCAGAATCAACGACGACATGCACCAGTTCGCTAGACCACGAAAAACGACTATACTTCCGATGGAATGACAACTCGTCGTTGAGACAGCACCGAAATGTGTGTTTCCTGAAAGATCGGATATTTTTGTCCAATCAGCGTTTTTGAAACTCGAAATCATCGAAAATGAGTTTTTTTTTCATAAAACTTGGTAATTTTTGTCGAATTACCGTTTTTGAGCCTCGCATATCGAAATCGTCAGAATCAACGACGATATGACAGCCATTCGCTATTTCGCGAAAATACGACTATAATTCAGACGGGATGCCAACTCGTCGTTGAGACAGCATCGAAATTTGTGTTTTCTGGAACGATCGGATAGTTTTATCCAATCAGCGTTTTTGACCCTCCGAATCGGAGATCGGGAGAATCAACGACGACATGCACCATTTCGCTAGACCACGAAAAACGACTATAATTCCGACGCAATGACAACTCCTCGTTGAGACAGCATCGAAATTTGTGTTTTCTGGAACGATCGGATAGTTTTATCCAATCAGCGTTTTTGAAACTCGAAATCATCGAAAATGAGTTTTTTTCATAAAACTTGGTAATTTTTGTCGAATTACCGTTTTTGAGCCTCGCATATCGAAATTGTCAGAATCAACGACGATATGACAGCCATTTGCTATTTCGCGAAAATACGACTATAATTCAGACGGAATGACAACTCCTCGTTGAGACGCCATTGAAATGAGTGTTTTCGGAAGATTGAATATGTTTCGCCAATTATCGATATTGAGATCGGATAGTTTTATCCAATCAGCGTTTTTGACCCTCCGAATCGGAGATCGGGAGAATCAACGACGACATGCACCAGTTCGCTAGACCACGAAAAACGACTATACTTCCGATCGAATGACAACTCGTCGTTGAGACAGCACCGAAATGTGTGTTTCCTGAAAGATCGGTTATTTTTGTCCAACCAGCGTTTTTGAAACTCGAAATCATCGAAAATGAGTTTTTTTCATAAAACTTGGTAATTTTTGTCGAATTACCGTTTTTGAGCCTCGCATATCGAAATTGTCAGAATCAACGACGATATGACAGCCATTCGCTATTTCGCGAAAATACGACTATAATTCAGACGGAATGACAACTCCTCGTTGAGACAGCATCGAAATTTGTGTTTTCTGGAACGATCGGATAGTTTTATCCAATCAGCGTTTTTGAAACTCGAAATCATCGAAAATGAGTTTTTTTCATAAAACTTGTTAATTTTTGTCGAATTACCGTTTTTGAGCCTCGCATATCGAAATTGTCAGAATCAACGACGATATGACAGCCATTTGCTATTTCGCGAAAATACGACTATAATTCAGACGGAATGACAACTCCTCGTTGAGACAGCATCGAAATTTGTGTTTTCTGGAACGATCGGATAGTTTTATCCAATCAGCGTTTTTGAAACTCGAAATCATCGAAAATGAGTTTTTTTCATAAAACTTGGTAATTTTTGTCGAATTACCGTTTTTGAGCCTCGCATATCGAAATTGTCAGAATCAACGACGATATGACAGCCATTCGCTATTTCGCGAAAATACGACTATAATTCAGACGGGATGACAACTCGTCGTTGAGACAGCATCGAAATTTGTGTTTGCTGGAACGATCGGATAGTTTTATCCAATCAGCGTTTTTCACCCTCCGAATCGGAGATCGTGAGAATCAACGACGACATGCACCATTTCGCTAGACCACGAAAAACGACTATAATTCCGACGCAATGACAACTCGTCGTTGAGAGAGCATCGAAATGTGTGTTTCCTAAAAGATTGGATATTTTTGTAAAACCAGCGTTTTTGAAACTCGAAATCATCGAAAATGAGTTTTTTTCATAAAACTTGGTAATTTTTGTCGAATTACCGTTTTTGAGCCTCGCATATCGAAATTGTCAGAATCAACGACGATATGACAGTTATTCGCTATTTCGCGAAAATACGACTATAATTCAGACGGAATGACAACTCCTCGTTGAGACGGCATTGAAATGAGTGTTTTCGGAAGATTGAATATGTTTGGCCAATCATCGATTTTGAGATTCGCATATTGAAATTGTCAGAATCAACGACGACATGCACCAGTTCGCTAGACCACGAAAAACGACTATACTTCCGATGGAATGACAACTCGTCGTTGAGACAGCACCGAAATGTGTGTTTCCTGAAAGATCGGATATTTTTGTCCAATCAGCGTTTTTGAAACTCGAAATCATCGAAAATGAGTTTTTTTCATAAAACTTGGTAATTTTTGTCGAATTACCGTTTTTGAGCCTCGCATATCGAAATTGTCAGAATCAACGACGATATGACAGCCATTTGCTATTTCGCGAAAATACGACTATAATTCAGACGGAATGACAACTCCTCGTTGAGACAGCATCGAAATTTGTGTTTTCTGGAACGATCGGATAGTTTTATCCAATCAGCGTTTTTGAAACTCGAAATCATCGAAAATGAGTTTTTTTCATAAAACTTGGTAATTTTTGTCGAATTACCGTTTTTGAGCCTCGCATATCGAAATTGTCAGAATCAACGACGATATGACAGCCATTTGCTATTTCGCGAAAATACGACTATAATTCGGACGGAATGACAACTCCTCGTTGAGACGCCATTGAAATGAGTGTTTTCGGAAGATTGAATATGTTTCGCCAATTATCGATATTGAGATCGGATAGTTTTATCCAATCAGCGTTTTTGACCCTCCGAATCGGAGATCGGGAGAATCAACGACGACATGCACCATTTCGCTAGACCACGAAAAACGACTATAATTCCGACGCAATGACAACTCGTCGTTGAGAGAGCATCGTACTGTGTGTTTCCTGAAAGATCGGATATTTTTTTCCAATCAGCGTTTTTGAAACTCGAAATCATCGAAAATGGGTTTTTTTCATAAAACTTGGTAATTTTTGTCGAATTACCGTTTTTGTACCTCGCATATCGAAATTGTCAGAATCAACGACAATATGACAGCGATTCGCTATTTCGCGAAAATACGACTATAATTCAGATGGAATGACAACTCCTCGTTGAGACAGCATCGAAATTTGTGTTTTCTGGAACGATCGGATAGTTTTATCCAATCAGCGTTCTTGACCCTCCGAATCGGAGATCGTGAGAATCAACGACGACATGCACCAGTTCGCTAGACCACGAAAAACGACTATAATTCCGACGCAATGACAACTCGTCGTTGAGAGAGCATCGAAATGTGTGTTTCCTGAAAGTTCGGATAGTTTTATCCAATCAGCGTTTTTGAAACTCGAAATCATCGAAAATGAGTTTTTTTCATAAAACTTGGTAATTTTTGTCGAATGACCGTTTTTGAGCCTCGCATATCGAAATCGTCAGAATCAACGACGACATGAGAGCCAATCGCTATTTCGCGAAAATACGACTATAATTCAGACGGAATGACAACTCCTCGTTGAGACGGCATTGAAATGATTGTTTTCGGAAGCTTGAATATGTTTGGCCAATTATCGATTTTGAGATTCGCATATTGAAATCGTCAGAATCAACGACGACATGCACCAGTTCGCTAGACCACGAAAAACGACTATACTTCCGATCGAATGACAACTCGTCGTTGAGACAGCACCGAAATGTGTGTTTCCTGAAAGATCGGTTATTTTTGTCCAACCAGCGTTTTTGAAACTCGAAATCATCGAAAATGAGTTTTTTTCATAAAACTTGGTAATTTTTGTCGAATTACCGTTTTTGAGCCTCGCATATCGAAATTGTCAGAATCAACGACGATATGACAGCCATTCGCTATTTCGCGAAAATACGACTATAATTCAGACGGAATGACAACTCCTCGTTGAGACAGCATCGAAATTTGTGTTTTCTGGAACGATCGGATAGTTTTATCCAATCAGCGTTTTTGAAACTCGAAATCATCGAAAATGAGTTTTTTTCATAAAACTTGTTAATTTTTGTCGAATTACCGTTTTTGAGCCTCGCATATCGAAATTGTCAGAATCAACGACGATATGACAGCCATTTGCTATTTCGCGAAAATACGACTATAATTCAGACGGAATGACAACTCCTCGTTGAGACAGCATCGAAATTTGTGTGTTCTGGAACGATCGGATAGTTTTATCCAATCAGTGTTTTTGAAACTCGAAATCATCGAAAATGAGTTTTTTTCATAAAACTTGGTAATTTTTGTCGAATTACCGTTTTTGAGCCTCGCATATCGAAATTGTCAGAATCAACGACGATATGACAGCCATTCGCTATTTCGCGAAAATACGACTATAATTCAGACGGGATGACAACTCGTCGTTGAGACAGCATCGAAATTTGTGTTTGCTGGAACGATCGGATAGTTTTATCCAATCAGCGTTTTTCACCCTCCGAATCGGAGATCGTGAGAATCAACGACGACATGCACCATTTCGCTAGACCACGAAAAACGACTATAATTCCGACGCAATGACAACTCCTCGTTGAGACAGCATCGAAATTTGTGTTTTCTGGAACGATCGGATAGTTTTATCCAATCAGCGTTTTTGAAACTCGAAATCATCGAAAATGAGTTTTTTTCATAAAACTTGGTAATTTTTGTCGAATTACCGTTTTTGAGCCTCGCATATCGAAATTGTCAGAATCAACGACGATATGACAGCCATTTGCTATTTCGCGAAAATACGACTATAATTCAGACGGAATGACAACTCCTCGTTGAGACGCCATTGAAATGAGTGTTTTCGGAAGATTGAATATGTTTCGCCAATTATCGATATTGAGATCGGATAGTTTTATCCAATCAGCGTTTTTGACCCTCCGAATCGGAGATCGGGAGAATCAACGACGACATGCACCATTTCGCTAGACCACGAAAAACGACTATAATTCCGACGCAATGACAACTCGTCGTTGAGAGAGCATCGTACTGTGTGTTTCCTGAAAGATCGGATATTTTTTTCCAATCAGCGTTTTTGAAACTCGAAATCATCGAAAATGGGTTTTTTTCATAAAACTTGGTAATTTTTGTCGAATTACCGTTTTTGTACCTCGCATATCGAAATTGTCAGAATCAACGACAATATGACAGCGATTCGCTATTTCGCGAAAATACGACTATAATTCAGATGGAATGACAACTCCTCGTTGAGACAGCATCGAAATTTGTGTTTTCTGGAACGATCGGATAGTTTTATCCAATCAGCGTTCTTGACCCTCCGAATCGGAGATCGTGAGAATCAACGACGACATGCACCAGTTCGCTAGACCACGAAAAACGACTATAATTCCGACGCAATGACAACTCGTCGTTGAGAGAGCATCGAAATGTGTGTTTCCTGAAAGGTCGGATAGTTTTATCCAATCAGCGTTTTTGAAACTCGAAATCATCGAAAATGAGTTTTTTTCATAAAACTTGGTAATTTTTGTCGAATGACCGTTTTTGAGCCTCGCATATCGAAATCGTCAGAATCAACGACGACATGAGAGCCAATCGCTATTTCGCGAAAATACGACTATAATTCAGACGGAATGACAACTCCTCGTTGAGACGGCATTGAAATGATTGTTTTCGGAAGCTTGAATATGTTTGGCCAATTATCGATTTTGTGTTACGTCCTGGGTTCGACGCCCAGTTTAAAATTGGTAACTTTAGCCAAACTTGTATTCCGAAAAATGTATAACAAAATTATCTAATTGTTTATTCATCAAAATCGAAACTTGTTAATTGAGTAATTTTCGTAAACAAATAAACACATAAACAGTCCAATACTTTCATCAGAAACCGCTATATAGCAAATAGAGCCTCAATCTCGATATTAAAAGTTGAATAACAACTAAAATATTTGACATAAACAAAATCTGGTTGGTGCATTAGATTCATCTTTTCATTTGTTAGTTATAAAGTGTTACAACTAAAATTGCTCTAGGGCACTTAGTTTACGAGATATTTCATATTTTCTATTGGACTGAAATTTGATTTTTATATAATCGAGAACGCATACAAGGTTATCGATATAACAATTATCTACAAACATTATGGTTTTAAATCAATAAATAATATCGGTAATTAATAAATAATAATTATTATTATTATTATTATTATTATTGTCAGTAATTTAAACATATAAATAATTATATTGTAAAAACCAATTACATAACACTCAAATAACAATAGTGCAGCAACAATTATTCAAATATATATATATATTGCGTAGTTAATTATTAACTAGCAATAAGTCACGTACGCACGATAACAATAAATATCGTATTGCAAATCCGAGTGTGGGACCGGATGAGGCCCAGACATTCCATCAGCAAAATAATAATCTCGCTTCTCGAGAATTGCGCTGCGATACAGCACACGTGCAAATTCGCTACCTCAGCACTTACCGTGGGATGCTGCGTCAGCATGCGGCTCCACGCGCGGGTACCCCCACCATCGGTAGGTGTACCTCTACGACATAGAGCGGTCGCCCCACCATCCGCGCATCGGGTGCCCCCTCCACGCGCTTCACGTTGTGAAGAGTTCCTTTAGAGCTCTTCAGTCTAGTCTCGGCGTTCTAACAAACAACATCTCTCCGCGAGTCTAGCTCCGTGCGAAGATATGTACGCGCACGTAAAATATGTAATCAACTTTATAAATTATTTGCTATTGGGTCACCCCGGTCTTCGCAACCTAAAAAGTGTAACTAGGGATTTTAGTACAGTTCTACGACATCGATCAATATCGATCCACAAGTGAACTTCAATTTTATAACAAATCATGTCACAACAAAAATTAATCTACGAGTGCAATTATTATACAATCACCCAACTTTCAGCAATATGTAAAATCTGTGTATTCTGGGAAATCTTTAACTTTCTTTATCGTTATAATAAAATCGTGATAGTTCAACGAACATCCAATTGTGTCTTTCCTTACGAGGAAGAATATAAAACAAAATTCGAATTATAACCCGCTACGCCCAAACACGCAATCGGCATCAATATTATCAACAAACAGATTTTGTTGTAAAAGTAATTAATTCAAACTTCATCAAATAAATAAATGTCAACGCCAATCACCGAGACACAGCTCCTATCCCTGACTGGCGCATTCCAGTCTCAACAATGGAGCTACACAATACGTTCAGTTTACGTCGTTTCGTCAATCGAATCGCCAATTACAAATAAAGTTTCGAGTAGTTAATAACCTGCGACGTAACATTTGAGATTCGCATATTGAAATCGTCAGAATCAACGACGACATGCACCAGTTCGCTAGACCACGAAAAACGACTATACTTCCGATCGAATGACAACTCGTCGTTGAGACAGCACCGAAATGTGTGTTTCCTGAAAGATCGGTTATTTTTGTCCAACCAGCGTTTTTGAAACTCGAAATCATCGAAAATGAGTTTTTTTCATAAAACTTGGTAATTTTTGTCGAATTACCGTTTTTGAGCCTCGCATATCGAAATTGTCAGAATCAACGACGATATGACAGCCATTCGCTATTTCGCGAAAATCCGACTATAATTCAGACGGAATGACAACTCCTCGTTGTGACAGCATCGAAATTTGTGTTTTCTGGAACGATCGGATAGTTTTATCCAATCAGCGTTTTTGAAACTCGAAATCATCGAAAATGAGTTTTTTTCATAAAACTTGTTAATTTTTGTCGAATTACCGTTTTTGAGCCTCGCATATCGAAATTGTCAGAATCAACGACGATATGACAGCCATTCGCTATTTCGCGAAAATACGACTATAATTCAGACGGGATGACAACTCGTCGTTGAGACAGCATCGAAATTTGTGTTTGCTGGAACGATCGGATAGTTTTATCCAATCAGCGTTTTTCACCCTCCGAATCGGAGATCGTGAGAATCAACGACGACATGCACCATTTCGCTAGACCACGAAAAACGACTATAATTCCGACGCAATGACAACTCGTCGTTGAGAGAGCATCGAAATGTGTGTTTCCTAAAAGATTGGATATTTTTGTAAAACCAGCGTTTTTGAAACTCGAAATCATCGAAAATGAGTTTTTTTCATAAAACTTGGTAATTTTTGTCGAATTACCGTTTTTGAGCCTCGCATATCGAAATTGTCAGAATCAACGACGATATGACAGTTATTCGCTATTTCGCGAAAATACGACTATAATTCAGACGGAATGACAACTCCTCGTTGAGACGGCATTGAAATGAGTGTTTTCGGAAGATTGAATATGTTTGGCCAATCATCGATTTTGAGATTCGCATATTGAAATTGTCAGAATCAACGACGACATGCACCAGTTCGCTAGACCACGAAAAACGACTATACTTCCGATGGAATGACAACTCGTCGTTGAGACAGCACCGAAATGTGTGTTTCCTGAAAGATCGGATATTTTTGTCCAATCAGCGTTTTTGAAACTCGAAATCATCGAAAATGAGTTTTTTTTCATAAAACTTGGTAATTTTTGTCGAATTACCGTTTATGAGCCTCGCATATCGAAATCGTCAGAATCAACGACGATATGACAGCCATTCGCTATTTCGCGAAAATACGACTATAATTCAGACGGGATGCCAACTCGTCGTTGAGACAGCATCGAAATTTGTGTTTTCTGGAACGATCGGATAGTTTTATCCAATCAGCGTTTTTGACCCTCCGAATCGGAGATCGGGAGAATCAACGACGACATGCACCATTTCGCTAGACCACGAAAAACGACTATAATTCCGACGCAATGACAACTCGTCGTTGAGAGAGCATCGAACTGTGTGTTTCCTGAAAGATCGGATATTTTTTTCCAATCAGCGTTTTTGAAACTCGAAATCATCGAAAATGGGTTTTTTTCATAAAACTTGGTAATTTTTGTCGAATTACCGTTTTTGTACCTCGCATATCGAAATTGTCAGAATCAACGACAATATGACAGCGATTCGCTATTTCGCGAAAATACGACTATAATTCAGATGGAATGACAACTCCTCGTTGAGACAGCATCGAAATGATTGTTTTCGGAAGCTTGAATATGTTTGGCCAATTATCGATTTTGAGATTCGCATATTGAAATCGTCAGAATCAACGACGACATGCACCAGTTCGCTAGACCACGAAAAACGACTATACTTCCGATCGAATGACAACTCGTCGTTGAGACAGCACCGAAATGTGTGTTTCCTGAAAGATCGGATATTTTTGTCCAACCAGCGTTTTTGAAACTCGAAATCATCGAAAATGAGTTTTTTTCATAAAACTTGGTAATTTTTGTCGAATTACCGTTTTTGAGCCTCGCATATCGAAATTGTCAGAATCAACGACGATATGACAGCCATTCGCTATTTCGCGAAAATACGACTATAATTCAGACGGAATGACAACTCCTCGTTGAGACAGCATCGAAATTTGTGTTTTCTGGAACGATCGGATAGTTTTATCCAATCAGCGTTTTTGAAACTCGAAATCATCGAAAATGAGTTTATTTCATAAAACTTGGTAATTTTTGTCGAATTACCGTTTTTGAGCCTCGCATATCGAAATTGTCAGAATCAACGACGATATGACAGCCATTTGCTATTTCGCGAAAATACGACTATAATTCAGACGGAATGACAACTCCTCGTTGAGACGCCATTGAAATGAGTGTTTTCGGAAGATTGAATATGTTTCGCCAATTATCGATATTGAGATTCGCATATTGAAATCGTCAGAATCAACGACGACATGCACCAGTTCGCTAGACCACGAAAAACGACTATAATTCCGACGCAATGACAACTCGTCGTTGAGACAGCACCGAAATGTGTGTTTCCTGAAAGATCGGTTATTTTTGTCCAACCAGCGTTTTTGAAACTCGAAATCATCGAAAATGAGTTTTTTTCATAAAACTTGTTAATTTTCGTCGAATTACCGTTTTTGAGCCTCGCATATCGAAATTGTCAGAATCAACGACGATATGACAACCATTTGCTATTTCGCGAAAATACGACTATAATTCAGACGGAATGACAACTCCTCGTTGAGACAGCATCGAAATTTGTGTTTTCTGGAACGATCGGATAGTTTTATCCAATCAGCGTTTTTGAAACTCGAAATCATCGAAAATGAGTTTTTTTCATAAAACTTGGTAATTTTTGTCGAATGACCGTTTTTGAGCCTCGCATATCGAAATCGTCAGAATCAACGACGACATGAGAGCCAATCTCTATTTCGCGAAAATACGACTATAATTCAGACGGAATGACAACTCCTCGTTGAGACGGCATTGAAATGAGTGTTTTCGGAAGATTGAATATGTTTCGCCAATTATCGATATTGAGATCGGATAGTTTTATCCAATCAGCGTTTTTGACCCTCCGAATCGGAGATCGGGAGAATCAACGACGACATGCACCATTTCGCTAGACCACGAAAAACGACTATAATTCCGACGCAATGACAACTCGTCGTTGAGAGAGCATCGTACTGTGTGTTTCCTAAAAGATCGGATATTTTTTTCCAATCAGCGTTTTTGAAACTCGAAATCATCGAAAATGGGTTTTTTTCATAAAACTTGGTAATTTTTGTCGAATTACCGTTTTTGTACCTCGCATATCGAAATTGTCAGAATCAACGACAATATGACAGCGATTCGCTATTTCGCGAAGATACGACTATAATTCAGATGGAATGACAACTCCTCGTTGAGACAGCATCGAAATTTGTGTTTTCTGGAACGATCGGATAGTTTTATCCAATCAGCGTTCTTGACCCTCCGAATCGGAGATCGTGAGAATCAACGACGACATGCACCAGTTCGCTAGACCACGAAAAACGACTATAATTCCGACGCAATGACAACTCGTCGTTGAGAGAGCATCGAAATGTGTGTTTCCTGAAAGGTCGGATAGTTTTATCCAATCAGCGTTTTTGAAACTCGAAATCATCGAAAATGGGTTTTTTTCATAAAACTTGGTAATTTTTGTCGAATTACCGTTTTTGTACCTCGCATATCGAAATTGTCAGAATCAACGACAATATGACAGCGATTCGCTATTTCGCGAAAATACGACTATAATTCAGATGGAATGACAACTCCTCGTTGAGACAGCATCGAAATGATTGTTTTCGGAAGCTTGAATATGTTTGGCCAATTATCGATTTTGAGATTCGCATATTGAAATCGTCAGAATCAACGACGACATGCACCAGTTCGCTAGACCACGAAAAACGACTATACTTCCGATCGAATGACAACTCGTCGTTGAGACAGCACCGAAATGTGTGTTTCCTGAAAGATCGGATATTTTTGTCCAACCAGCGTTTTTGAAACTCGAAATCATCGAAAATGAGTTTTTTTCATAAAACTTGGTAATTTTTGTCGAATTACCGTTTTTGAGCCTCGCATATCGAAATTGTCAGAATCAACGACGATATGACAGCCATTCGCTATTTCGCGAAAATACGACTATAATTCAGACGGAATGACAACTCCTCGTTGAGACAGCATCGAAATTTGTGTTTTCT
Source organism: Cryptus viduatorius (assembly GCA_964006125.1). NCBI lineage: Eukaryota > Metazoa > Arthropoda > Insecta > Hymenoptera > Ichneumonidae > Cryptus > Cryptus viduatorius. The sequence goes on from OZ023220.1 coordinate 23,831,466, forward strand.
GGAACGATCGGATAGTTTTATCCAATCAGCGTTTTTGAAACTCGAAATCATCGAAAATGAGTTTTTTTCATAAAACTTGTTAATTTTCGTCGAATTACCGTTTTTGAGCCTCGCATATCGAAATTGTCAGAATCAACGACGATATGACAGCCATTTGCTATTTCGCGAAAATACGACTATAATTCAGACGGAATGACAACTCCTCGTTGAGACAGCATCGAAATTTGTGTTTTCTGGAACGATCGGATAGTTTTATCCAATCAGCGTTTTTGAAACTCGAAATCATCGAAAATGAGTTTTTTTCATAAAACTTGGTAATTTTTGTCGAATTACCGTTTTTGAGCCTCGCATATCGAAATTGTCAGAATCAACGACGATATGACAGCCATTTGCTATTTCGCGAAAATACGACTATAATTCGGACGGAATGACAACTCCTCGTTGAGACGCCATTGAAATGAGTGTTTTCGGAAGATTGAATATGTTTCGCCAATTATCGATATTGAGATCGGATAGTTTTATCCAATCAGCGTTTTTGACCCTCCGAATCGGAGATCGGGAGAATCAACGACGACATGCACCATTTCGCTAGACCACGAAAAACGACTATAATTCCGACGCAATGACAACTCGTCGTTGAGAGAGCATCGTACTGTGTGTTTCCTGAAAGATCGGATATTTTTTTCCAATCAGCGTTTTTGAAACTCGAAATCATCGAAAATGGGTTTTTTTCATAAAACTTGGTAATTTTTGTCGAATTACCGTTTTTGTACCTCGCATATCGAAATTGTCAGAATCAACGACAATATGACAGCGATTCGCTATTTCGCGAAAATACGACTATAATTCAGATGGAATGACAACTCCTCGTTGAGACAGCATCGAAATTTGTGTTTTCTGGAACGATCGGATAGTTTTATCCAATCAGCGTTCTTGACCCTCCGAATCGGAGATCGTGAGAATCAACGACGACATGCACCAGTTCGCTAGACCACGAAAAACGACTATAATTCCGACGCAATGACAACTCGTCGTTGAGAGAGCATCGAAATGTGTGTTTCCTGAAAGTTCGGATAGTTTTATCCAATCAGCGTTTTTGAAACTCGAAATCATCGAAAATGAGTTTTTTTCATAAAACTTGGTAATTTTTGTCGAATGACCGTTTTTGAGCCTCGCATATCGAAATCGTCAGAATCAACGACGACATGAGAGCCAATCTCTATTTCGCGAAAATACGACTATAATTCAGACGGAATGACAACTCCTCGTTGAGACGGCATTGAAATGATTGTTTTCGGAAGCTTGAATATGTTTGGCCAATTATCGATTTTGAGATTCGCATATTGAAATCGTCAGAATCAACGACGACATGCACCAGTTCGCTAGACCACGAAAAACGACTATACTTCCGATCGAATGACAACTCGTCGTTGAGACAGCACCGAAATGTGTGTTTCCTGAAAGATCGGTTATTTTTGTCCAACCAGCGTTTTTGAAACTCGAAATCATCGAAAATGAGTTTTTTTCATAAAACTTGGTAATTTTTGTCGAATTACCGTTTTTGAGCCTCGCATATCGAAATTGTCAGAATCAACGACGATATGACAGCCATTCGCTATTTCGCGAAAATACGACTATAATTCAGACGGAATGACAACTCCTCGTTGAGACAGCATCGAAATTTGTGTTTTCTGGAACGATCGGATAGTTTTATCCAATCAGCGTTTTTGAAACTCGAAATCATCGAAAATGAGTTTTTTTCATAAAACTTGTTAATTTTTGTCGAATTACCGTTTTTGAGCCTCGCATATCGAAATTGTCAGAATCAACGACGATATGACAGCCATTTGCTATTTCGCGAAAATACGACTATAATTCAGACGGAATGACAACTCCTCGTTGAGACAGCATCGAAATTTGTGTTTTCTGGAACGATCGGATAGTTTTATCCAATCAGCGTTTTTGAAACTCGAAATAATCGAAAATGAGTTTTTTTCATAAAACTTGGTAATTTTTGTCGAATTACCGTTTTTGAGCCTCGCATATCGAAATTGTCAGAATCAACGACGATATGACAGCCATTCGCTATTTCGCGAAAATACGACTATAATTCAGACGGGATGACAACTCGTCGTTGAGACAGCATCGAAATTTGTGTTTGCTGGAACGATCGGATAGTTTTATCCAATCAGCGTTTTTCACCCTCCGAATCGGAGATCGTGAGAATCAACGACGACATGCACCATTTCGCTAGACCACGAAAAACGACTATAATTCCGACGCAATGACAACTCCTCGTTGAGACAGCATCGAAATTTGTGTTTTCTGGAACGATCGGATAGTTTTATCCAATCAGCGTTTTTGAAACTCGAAATCATCGAAAATGAGTTTTTTTCATAAAACTTGGTAATTTTTGTCGAATTACCGTTTTTGAGCCTCGCATATCGAAATTGTCAGAATCAACGACGATATGACAGCCATTTGCTATTTCGCGAAAATACGACTATAATTCAGACGGAATGACAACTCCTCGTTGAGACGCCATTGAAATGAGTGTTTTCGGAAGATTGAATATGTTTCGCCAATTATCGATATTGAGATCGGATAGTTTTATCCAATCAGCGTTTTTGACCCTCCGAATCGGAGATCGGGAGAATCAACGACGACATGCACCATTTCGCTAGACCACGAAAAACGACTATAATTCCGACGCAATGACAACTCGTCGTTGAGAGAGCATCGTACTGTGTGTTTCCTGAAAGATCGGATATTTTTTTCCAATCAGCGTTTTTGAAACTCGAAATCATCGAAAATGGGTTTTTTTCATAAAACTTGGTAATTTTTGTCGAATTACCGTTTTTGTACCTCGCATATCGAAATTGTCAGAATCAACGACAATATGACAGCGATTCGCTATTTCGCGAAAATACGACTATAATTCAGATGGAATGACAACTCCTCGTTGAGACAGCATCGAAATTTGTGTTTTCTGGAACGATCGGATAGTTTTATCCAATCAGCGTTCTTGACCCTCCGAATCGGAGATCGTGAGAATCAACGACGACATGCACCAGTTCGCTAGACCACGAAAAACGACTATAATTCCGACGCAATGACAACTCGTCGTTGAGAGAGCATCGAAATGTGTGTTTCCTGAAAGGTCGGATAGTTTTATCCAATCAGCGTTTTTGAAACTCGAAATCATCGAAAATGAGTTTTTTTCATAAAACTTGGTAATTTTTGTCGAATGACCGTTTTTGAGCCTCGCATATCGAAATCGTCAGAATCAACGACGACATGAGAGCCAATCGCTATTTCGCGAAAATACGACTATAATTCAGACGGAATGACAACTCCTCGTTGAGACGGCATTGAAATTTGTGTTTTCTGGAACGATCGGATAGTTTTATCCAATCAGCGTTCTTGACCCTCCGAATCGGAGATCGTGAGAATCAACGACGACATGCACCAGTTCGCTAGACCACGAAAAACGACTATAATTCCGACGCAATGACAACTCGTCGTTGAGAGAGCATCGAAATGTGTGTTTCCTGAAAGTTCGGATAGTTTTATCCAATCAGCGTTTTTGAAACTCGAAATCATCGAAAATGAGTTTTTTTCATAAAACTTGGTAATTTTTGTCGAATGACCGTTTTTGAGCCTCGCATATCGAAATCGTCAGAATCAACGACGACATGAGAGCCAATCGCTATTTCGCGAAAATACGACTATAATTCAGACGGAATGACAACTCCTCGTTGAGACGGCATTGAAATGATTGTTTTCGGAAGCTTGAATATGTTTGGCCAATTATCGATTTTGAGATTCGCATATTGAAATCGTCAGAATCAACGACGACATGCACCAGTTCGCTAGACCACGAAAAACGACTATACTTCCGATCGAATGACAACTCGTCGTTGAGACAGCACCGAAATGTGTGTTTCCTGAAAGATCGGTTATTTTTGTCCAACCAGCGTTTTTGAAACTCGAAATCATCGAAAATGAGTTTTTTTCATAAAACTTGGTAATTTTTGTCGAATTACCGTTTTTGAGCCTCGCATATCGAAATTGTCAGAATCAACGACGATATGACAGCCATTCGCTATTTCGCGAAAATCCGACTATAATTCAGACGGAATGACAACTCCTCGTTGTGACAGCATCGAAATTTGTGTTTTCTGGAACGATCGGATAGTTTTATCCAATCAGCGTTTTTGAAACTCGAAATCATCGAAAATGAGTTTTTTTCATAAAACTTGTTAATTTTTGTCGAATTACCGTTTTTGAGCCTCGCATATCGAAATTGTCAGAATCAACGACGATATGACAGCCATTTGCTATTTCGCGAAAATACGACTATAATTCAGACGGAATGACAACTCCTCGTTGAGACAGCATCGAAATTTGTGTTTTCTGGAACGATCGGATAGTTTTATCCAATCAGCGTTTTTGAAACTCGAAATCATCGAAAATGAGTTTTTTTCATAAAACTTGGTAATTTTTGTCGAATTACCGTTTTTGAGCCTCGCATATCGAAATTGTCAGAATCAACGACGATATGACAGCCATTCGCTATTTCGCGAAAATACGACTATAATTCAGACGGAATGACAACTCCTCGTTGAGACAGCATCGAAATTTGTGTTTTCTGGAACGATCGGATAGTTTTATCCAATCAGCGTTTTTGAAACTCGAAATCATCGAAAATGAGTTTTTTTCATAAAACTTGTTAATTTTTGTCGAATTACCGTTTTTGAGCCTCGCATATCGAAATTGTCAGAATCAACGACGATATGACAGCCATTTGCTATTTCGCGAAAATACGACTATAATTCAGACGGAATGACAACTCCTCGTTGAGACAGCATCGAAATTTGTGTTTTCTGGAACGATCGGATAGTTTTATCCAATCAGCGTTTTTGAAACTCGAAATCATCGAAAATGAGTTTTTTTCATAAAACTTGGTAATTTTTGTCGAATTACCGTTTTTGAGCCTCGCATATCGAAATTGTCAGAATCAACGACGATATGACAGCCATTTGCTATTTCGCGAAAATACGACTATAATTCAGATGGAATGACAACTCCTCGTTGAGACAGCATCGAAATTTGTGTTTTCTGGAACGATCGGATAGTTTTATCCAATCAGCGTTCTTGACCCTCCGAATCGGAGATCGTGAGAATCAACGACGACATGCACCAGTTCGCTAGACCACGAAAAACGACTATAATTCCGACGCAATGACAACTCGTCGTTGAGAGAGCATCGAAATGTGTGTTTCCTGAAAGGTCGGATAGTTTTATCCAATCAGCGTTTTTGAAACTCGAAATCATCGAAAATGAGTTTTTTTCATAAAACTTGGTAATTTTTGTCGAATGACCGTTTTTGAGCCTCGCATATCGAAATCGTCAGAATCAACGACGACATGAGAGCCAATCGCTATTTCGCGAAAATACGACTATAATTCAGACGGAATGACAACTCCTCGTTGAGACGGCATTGAAATGATTGTTTTCGGAAGCTTGAATATGTTTGGCCAATTATCGATTTTGAGATTCGCATATTGAAATCGTCAGAATCAACGACGACATGCACCAGTTCGCTAGACCACGAAAAACGACTATACTTCCGATCGAATGACAACTCGTCGTTGAGACAGCACCGAAATGTGTGTTTCCTGAAAGATCGGTTATTTTTGTCCAACCAGCGTTTTTGAAACTCGAAATCATCGAAAATGAGTTTTTTTCATAAAACTTGGTAATTTTTGTCGAATTACCGTTTTTGAGCCTCGCATATCGAAATTGTCAGAATCAACGACGATATGACAGCCATTCGCTATTTCGCGAAAATACGACTATAATTCAGACGGAATGACAACTCCTCGTTGAGACAGCATCGAAATTTGTGTTTTCTGGAACGATCGGATAGTTTTATCCAATCAGCGTTTTTGAAACTCGAAATCATCGAAAATGAGTTTATTTCATAAAACTTGGTAATTTTTGTCGAATTACCGTTTTTGAGCCTCGCATATCGAAATTGTCAGAATCAACGACGATATGACAGCCATTTGCTATTTCGCGAAAATACGACTATAATTCAGACGGAATGACAACTCCTCGTTGAGACGCCATTGAAATGAGTGTTTTCGGAAGATTGAATATGTTTCGCCAATTATCGATATTGAGATTCGCATATTGAAATCGTCAGAATCAACGACGACATGCACCAGTTCGCTAGACCACGAAAAACGACTATAATTCCGACGCAATGACAACTCGTCGTTGAGAGAGCATCGAAATGTGTGTTTCCTGAAAGTTCGGATAGTTTTATCCAATCAGCGTTTTTGAAACTCGAAATCATCGAAAATGAGTTTTTTTCATAAAACTTGGTAATTTTTGTCGAATGACCGTTTTTGAGCCTCGCATATCGAAATCGTCAGAATCAACGACGACATGAGAGCCAATCGCTATTTCGCGAAAATACGACTATAATTCAGACGGAATGACAACTCCTCGTTGAGACGGCATTGAAATGATTGTTTTCGGAAGCTTGAATATGTTTGGCCAATTATCGATTTTGAGATTCGCATATTGAAATCGTCAGAATCAACGACGACATGCACCAGTTCGCTAGACCACGAAAAACGACTATACTTCCGATCGAATGACAACTCGTCGTTGAGACAGCACCGAAATGTGTGTTTCCTGAAAGATCGGTTATTTTTGTCCAACCAGCGTTTTTGAAACTCGAAATCATCGAAAATGAGTTTTTTTCATAAAACTTGGTAATTTTTGTCGAATTACCGTTTTTGAGCCTCGCATATCGAAATTGTCAGAATCAACGACGATATGACAGCCATTCGCTATTTCGCGAAAATACGACTATAATTCAGACGGAATGACAACTCCTCGTTGAGACAGCATCGAAATTTGTGTTTTCTGGAACGATCGGATAGTTTTATCCAATCAGCGTTTTTGAAACTCGAAATCATCGAAAATGAGTTTTTTTCATAAAACTTGTTAATTTTTGTCGAATTACCGTTTTTGAGCCTCGCATATCGAAATTGTCAGAATCAACGACGATATGACAGCCATTTGCTATTTCGCGAAAATACGACTATAATTCAGACGGAATGACAACTCCTCGTTGAGACAGCATCGAAATTTGTGTTTTCTGGAACGATCGGATAGTTTTATCCAATCAGCGTTTTTGAAACTCGAAATCATCGAAAATGAGTTTTTTTCATAAAACTTGGTAATTTTTGTCGAATTACCGTTTTTGAGCCTCGCATATCGAAATTGTCAGAATCAACGACGATATGACAGCCATTCGCTATTTCGCGAAAATACGACTATAATTCAGACGGGATGACAACTCGTCGTTGAGACAGCATCGAAATTTGTGTTTGCTGGAACGATCGGATAGTTTTATCCAATCAGCGTTTTTCACCCTCCGAATCGGAGATCGTGAGAATCAACGACGACATGCACCATTTCGCTAGACCACGAAAAACGACTATAATTCCGACGCAATGACAACTCGTCGTTGAGAGAGCATCGAAATGTGTGTTTCCTAAAAGATTGGATATTTTTGTAAAACCAGCGTTTTTGAAACTCGAAATCATCGAAAATGAGTTTTTTTCATAAAACTTGGTAATTTTTGTCGAATTACCGTTTTTGAGCCTCGCATATCGAAATTGTCAGAATCAACGACGATATGACAGTTATTCGCTATTTCGCGAAAATACGACTATAATTCAGACGGAATGACAACTCCTCGTTGAGACGGCATTGAAATGAGTGTTTTCGGAAGATTGAATATGTTTGGCCAATCATCGATTTTGAGATTCGCATATTGAAATTGTCAGAATCAACGACGACATGCACCAGTTCGCTAGACCACGAAAAACGACTATACTTCCGATGGAATGACAACTCGTCGTTGAGACAGCACCGAAATGTGTGTTTCCTGAAAGATCGGATATTTTTGTCCAATCAGCGTTTTTGAAACTCGAAATCATCGAAAATGAGTTTTTTTTTCATAAAACTTGGTAATTTTTGTCGAATTACCGTTTTTGAGCCTCGCATATCGAAATCGTCAGAATCAACGACGATATGACAGCCATTCGCTATTTCGCGAAAATACGACTATAATTCAGACGGGATGCCAACTCGTCGTTGAGACAGCATCGAAATTTGTGTTTTCTGGAACGATCGGATAGTTTTATCCAATCAGCGTTTTTGACCCTCCGAATCGGAGATCGGGAGAATCAACGACGACATGCACCATTTCGCTAGACCACGAAAAACGACTATAATTCCGACGCAATGACAACTCCTCGTTGAGACAGCATCGAAATTTGTGTTTTCTGGAACGATCGGATAGTTTTATCCAATCAGCGTTTTTGAAACTCGAAATCATCGAAAATGAGTTTTTTTCATAAAACTTGGTAATTTTTGTCGAATTACCGTTTTTGAGCCTCGCATATCGAAATTGTCAGAATCAACGACGATATGACAGCCATTTGCTATTTCGCGAAAATACGACTATAATTCAGACGGAATGACAACTCCTCGTTGAGACGCCATTGAAATGAGTGTTTTCGGAAGATTGAATATGTTTCGCCAATTATCGATATTGAGATCGGATAGTTTTATCCAATCAGCGTTTTTGACCCTCCGAATCGGAGATCGGGAGAATCAACGACGACATGCACCAGTTCGCTAGACCACGAAAAACGACTATACTTCCGATCGAATGACAACTCGTCGTTGAGACAGCACCGAAATGTGTGTTTCCTGAAAGATCGGTTATTTTTGTCCAACCAGCGTTTTTGAAACTCGAAATCATCGAAAATGAGTTTTTTTCATAAAACTTGGTAATTTTTGTCGAATTACCGTTTTTGAGCCTCGCATATCGAAATTGTCAGAATCAACGACGATATGACAGCCATTCGCTATTTCGCGAAAATACGACTATAATTCAGACGGAATGACAACTCCTCGTTGAGACAGCATCGAAATTTGTGTTTTCTGGAACGATCGGATAGTTTTATCCAATCAGCGTTTTTGAAACTCGAAATCATCGAAAATGAGTTTTTTTCATAAAACTTGTTAATTTTTGTCGAATTACCGTTTTTGAGCCTCGCATATCGAAATTGTCAGAATCAACGACGATATGACAGCCATTTGCTATTTCGCGAAAATACGACTATAATTCAGACGGAATGACAACTCCTCGTTGAGACAGCATCGAAATTTGTGTTTTCTGGAACGATCGGATAGTTTTATCCAATCAGCGTTTTTGAAACTCGAAATCATCGAAAATGAGTTTTTTTCATAAAACTTGGTAATTTTTGTCGAATTACCGTTTTTGAGCCTCGCATATCGAAATTGTCAGAATCAACGACGATATGACAGCCATTCGCTATTTCGCGAAAATACGACTATAATTCAGACGGGATGACAACTCGTCGTTGAGACAGCATCGAAATTTGTGTTTGCTGGAACGATCGGATAGTTTTATCCAATCAGCGTTTTTCACCCTCCGAATCGGAGATCGTGAGAATCAACGACGACATGCACCATTTCGCTAGACCACGAAAAACGACTATAATTCCGACGCAATGACAACTCGTCGTTGAGAGAGCATCGAAATGTGTGTTTCCTAAAAGATTGGATATTTTTGTAAAACCAGCGTTTTTGAAACTCGAAATCATCGAAAATGAGTTTTTTTCATAAAACTTGGTAATTTTTGTCGAATTACCGTTTTTGAGCCTCGCATATCGAAATTGTCAGAATCAACGACGATATGACAGTTATTCGCTATTTCGCGAAAATACGACTATAATTCAGACGGAATGACAACTCCTCGTTGAGACGGCATTGAAATGAGTGTTTTCGGAAGATTGAATATGTTTGGCCAATCATCGATTTTGAGATTCGCATATTGAAATTGTCAGAATCAACGACGACATGCACCAGTTCGCTAGACCACGAAAAACGACTATACTTCCGATGGAATGACAACTCGTCGTTGAGACAGCACCGAAATGTGTGTTTCCTGAAAGATCGGATATTTTTGTCCAATCAGCGTTTTTGAAACTCGAAATCATCGAAAATGAGTTTTTTTCATAAAACTTGGTAATTTTTGTCGAATTACCGTTTTTGAGCCTCGCATATCGAAATTGTCAGAATCAACGACGATATGACAGCCATTTGCTATTTCGCGAAAATACGACTATAATTCAGACGGAATGACAACTCCTCGTTGAGACAGCATCGAAATTTGTGTTTTCTGGAACGATCGGATAGTTTTATCCAATCAGCGTTTTTGAAACTCGAAATCATCGAAAATGAGTTTTTTTCATAAAACTTGGTAATTTTTGTCGAATTACCGTTTTTGAGCCTCGCATATCGAAATTGTCAGAATCAACGACGATATGACAGCCATTTGCTATTTCGCGAAAATACGACTATAATTCGGACGGAATGACAACTCCTCGTTGAGACGCCATTGAAATGAGTGTTTTCGGAAGATTGAATATGTTTCGCCAATTATCGATATTGAGATCGGATAGTTTTATCCAATCAGCGTTTTTGACCCTCCGAATCGGAGATCGGGAGAATCAACGACGACATGCACCATTTCGCTAGACCACGAAAAACGACTATAATTCCGACGCAATGACAACTCGTCGTTGAGAGAGCATCGTACTGTGTGTTTCCTGAAAGATCGGATATTTTTTTCCAATCAGCGTTTTTGAAACTCGAAATCATCGAAAATGGGTTTTTTTCATAAAACTTGGTAATTTTTGTCGAATTACCGTTTTTGTACCTCGCATATCGAAATTGTCAGAATCAACGACAATATGACAGCGATTCGCTATTTCGCGAAAATACGACTATAATTCAGATGGAATGACAACTCCTCGTTGAGACAGCATCGAAATTTGTGTTTTCTGGAACGATCGGATAGTTTTATCCAATCAGCGTTCTTGACCCTCCGAATCGGAGATCGTGAGAATCAACGACGACATGCACCAGTTCGCTAGACCACGAAAAACGACTATAATTCCGACGCAATGACAACTCGTCGTTGAGAGAGCATCGAAATGTGTGTTTCCTGAAAGTTCGGATAGTTTTATCCAATCAGCGTTTTTGAAACTCGAAATCATCGAAAATGAGTTTTTTTCATAAAACTTGGTAATTTTTGTCGAATGACCGTTTTTGAGCCTCGCATATCGAAATCGTCAGAATCAACGACGACATGAGAGCCAATCGCTATTTCGCGAAAATACGACTATAATTCAGACGGAATGACAACTCCTCGTTGAGACGGCATTGAAATGATTGTTTTCGGAAGCTTGAATATGTTTGGCCAATTATCGATTTTGAGATTCGCATATTGAAATCGTCAGAATCAACGACGACATGCACCAGTTCGCTAGACCACGAAAAACGACTATACTTCCGATCGAATGACAACTCGTCGTTGAGACAGCACCGAAATGTGTGTTTCCTGAAAGATCGGTTATTTTTGTCCAACCAGCGTTTTTGAAACTCGAAATCATCGAAAATGAGTTTTTTTCATAAAACTTGGTAATTTTTGTCGAATTACCGTTTTTGAGCCTCGCATATCGAAATTGTCAGAATCAACGACGATATGACAGCCATTCGCTATTTCGCGAAAATACGACTATAATTCAGACGGAATGACAACTCCTCGTTGAGACAGCATCGAAATTTGTGTTTTCTGGAACGATCGGATAGTTTTATCCAATCAGCGTTTTTGAAACTCGAAATCATCGAAAATGAGTTTTTTTCATAAAACTTGTTAATTTTTGTCGAATTACCGTTTTTGAGCCTCGCATATCGAAATTGTCAGAATCAACGACGATATGACAGCCATTTGCTATTTCGCGAAAATACGACTATAATTCAGACGGAATGACAACTCCTCGTTGAGACAGCATCGAAATTTGTGTGTTCTGGAACGATCGGATAGTTTTATCCAATCAGTGTTTTTGAAACTCGAAATCATCGAAAATGAGTTTTTTTCATAAAACTTGGTAATTTTTGTCGAATTACCGTTTTTGAGCCTCGCATATCGAAATTGTCAGAATCAACGACGATATGACAGCCATTCGCTATTTCGCGAAAATACGACTATAATTCAGACGGGATGACAACTCGTCGTTGAGACAGCATCGAAATTTGTGTTTGCTGGAACGATCGGATAGTTTTATCCAATCAGCGTTTTTCACCCTCCGAATCGGAGATCGTGAGAATCAACGACGACATGCACCATTTCGCTAGACCACGAAAAACGACTATAATTCCGACGCAATGACAACTCCTCGTTGAGACAGCATCGAAATTTGTGTTTTCTGGAACGATCGGATAGTTTTATCCAATCAGCGTTTTTGAAACTCGAAATCATCGAAAATGAGTTTTTTTCATAAAACTTGGTAATTTTTGTCGAATTACCGTTTTTGAGCCTCGCATATCGAAATTGTCAGAATCAACGACGATATGACAGCCATTTGCTATTTCGCGAAAATACGACTATAATTCAGACGGAATGACAACTCCTCGTTGAGACGCCATTGAAATGAGTGTTTTCGGAAGATTGAATATGTTTCGCCAATTATCGATATTGAGATCGGATAGTTTTATCCAATCAGCGTTTTTGACCCTCCGAATCGGAGATCGGGAGAATCAACGACGACATGCACCATTTCGCTAGACCACGAAAAACGACTATAATTCCGACGCAATGACAACTCGTCGTTGAGAGAGCATCGTACTGTGTGTTTCCTGAAAGATCGGATATTTTTTTCCAATCAGCGTTTTTGAAACTCGAAATCATCGAAAATGGGTTTTTTTCATAAAACTTGGTAATTTTTGTCGAATTACCGTTTTTGTACCTCGCATATCGAAATTGTCAGAATCAACGACAATATGACAGCGATTCGCTATTTCGCGAAAATACGACTATAATTCAGATGGAATGACAACTCCTCGTTGAGACAGCATCGAAATTTGTGTTTTCTGGAACGATCGGATAGTTTTATCCAATCAGCGTTCTTGACCCTCCGAATCGGAGATCGTGAGAATCAACGACGACATGCACCAGTTCGCTAGACCACGAAAAACGACTATAATTCCGACGCAATGACAACTCGTCGTTGAGAGAGCATCGAAATGTGTGTTTCCTGAAAGGTCGGATAGTTTTATCCAATCAGCGTTTTTGAAACTCGAAATCATCGAAAATGAGTTTTTTTCATAAAACTTGGTAATTTTTGTCGAATGACCGTTTTTGAGCCTCGCATATCGAAATCGTCAGAATCAACGACGACATGAGAGCCAATCGCTATTTCGCGAAAATACGACTATAATTCAGACGGAATGACAACTCCTCGTTGAGACGGCATTGAAATGATTGTTTTCGGAAGCTTGAATATGTTTGGCCAATTATCGATTTTGTGTTACGTCCTGGGTTCGACGCCCAGTTTAAAATTGGTAACTTTAGCCAAACTTGTATTCCGAAAAATGTATAACAAAATTATCTAATTGTTTATTCATCAAAATCGAAACTTGTTAATTGAGTAATTTTCGTAAACAAATAAACACATAAACAGTCCAATACTTTCATCAGAAACCGCTATATAGCAAATAGAGCCTCAATCTCGATATTAAAAGTTGAATAACAACTAAAATATTTGACATAAACAAAATCTGGTTGGTGCATTAGATTCATCTTTTCATTTGTTAGTTATAAAGTGTTACAACTAAAATTGCTCTAGGGCACTTAGTTTACGAGATATTTCATATTTTCTATTGGACTGAAATTTGATTTTTATATAATCGAGAACGCATACAAGGTTATCGATATAACAATTATCTACAAACATTATGGTTTTAAATCAATAAATAATATCGGTAATTAATAAATAATAATTATTATTATTATTATTATTATTATTGTCAGTAATTTAAACATATAAATAATTATATTGTAAAAACCAATTACATAACACTCAAATAACAATAGTGCAGCAACAATTATTCAAATATATATATATATTGCGTAGTTAATTATTAACTAGCAATAAGTCACGTACGCACGATAACAATAAATATCGTATTGCAAATCCGAGTGTGGGACCGGATGAGGCCCAGACATTCCATCAGCAAAATAATAATCTCGCTTCTCGAGAATTGCGCTGCGATACAGCACACGTGCAAATTCGCTACCTCAGCACTTACCGTGGGATGCTGCGTCAGCATGCGGCTCCACGCGCGGGTACCCCCACCATCGGTAGGTGTACCTCTACGACATAGAGCGGTCGCCCCACCATCCGCGCATCGGGTGCCCCCTCCACGCGCTTCACGTTGTGAAGAGTTCCTTTAGAGCTCTTCAGTCTAGTCTCGGCGTTCTAACAAACAACATCTCTCCGCGAGTCTAGCTCCGTGCGAAGATATGTACGCGCACGTAAAATATGTAATCAACTTTATAAATTATTTGCTATTGGGTCACCCCGGTCTTCGCAACCTAAAAAGTGTAACTAGGGATTTTAGTACAGTTCTACGACATCGATCAATATCGATCCACAAGTGAACTTCAATTTTATAACAAATCATGTCACAACAAAAATTAATCTACGAGTGCAATTATTATACAATCACCCAACTTTCAGCAATATGTAAAATCTGTGTATTCTGGGAAATCTTTAACTTTCTTTATCGTTATAATAAAATCGTGATAGTTCAACGAACATCCAATTGTGTCTTTCCTTACGAGGAAGAATATAAAACAAAATTCGAATTATAACCCGCTACGCCCAAACACGCAATCGGCATCAATATTATCAACAAACAGATTTTGTTGTAAAAGTAATTAATTCAAACTTCATCAAATAAATAAATGTCAACGCCAATCACCGAGACACAGCTCCTATCCCTGACTGGCGCATTCCAGTCTCAACAATGGAGCTACACAATACGTTCAGTTTACGTCGTTTCGTCAATCGAATCGCCAATTACAAATAAAGTTTCGAGTAGTTAATAACCTGCGACGTAACATTTGAGATTCGCATATTGAAATCGTCAGAATCAACGACGACATGCACCAGTTCGCTAGACCACGAAAAACGACTATACTTCCGATCGAATGACAACTCGTCGTTGAGACAGCACCGAAATGTGTGTTTCCTGAAAGATCGGTTATTTTTGTCCAACCAGCGTTTTTGAAACTCGAAATCATCGAAAATGAGTTTTTTTCATAAAACTTGGTAATTTTTGTCGAATTACCGTTTTTGAGCCTCGCATATCGAAATTGTCAGAATCAACGACGATATGACAGCCATTCGCTATTTCGCGAAAATCCGACTATAATTCAGACGGAATGACAACTCCTCGTTGTGACAGCATCGAAATTTGTGTTTTCTGGAACGATCGGATAGTTTTATCCAATCAGCGTTTTTGAAACTCGAAATCATCGAAAATGAGTTTTTTTCATAAAACTTGTTAATTTTTGTCGAATTACCGTTTTTGAGCCTCGCATATCGAAATTGTCAGAATCAACGACGATATGACAGCCATTCGCTATTTCGCGAAAATACGACTATAATTCAGACGGGATGACAACTCGTCGTTGAGACAGCATCGAAATTTGTGTTTGCTGGAACGATCGGATAGTTTTATCCAATCAGCGTTTTTCACCCTCCGAATCGGAGATCGTGAGAATCAACGACGACATGCACCATTTCGCTAGACCACGAAAAACGACTATAATTCCGACGCAATGACAACTCGTCGTTGAGAGAGCATCGAAATGTGTGTTTCCTAAAAGATTGGATATTTTTGTAAAACCAGCGTTTTTGAAACTCGAAATCATCGAAAATGAGTTTTTTTCATAAAACTTGGTAATTTTTGTCGAATTACCGTTTTTGAGCCTCGCATATCGAAATTGTCAGAATCAACGACGATATGACAGTTATTCGCTATTTCGCGAAAATACGACTATAATTCAGACGGAATGACAACTCCTCGTTGAGACGGCATTGAAATGAGTGTTTTCGGAAGATTGAATATGTTTGGCCAATCATCGATTTTGAGATTCGCATATTGAAATTGTCAGAATCAACGACGACATGCACCAGTTCGCTAGACCACGAAAAACGACTATACTTCCGATGGAATGACAACTCGTCGTTGAGACAGCACCGAAATGTGTGTTTCCTGAAAGATCGGATATTTTTGTCCAATCAGCGTTTTTGAAACTCGAAATCATCGAAAATGAGTTTTTTTTCATAAAACTTGGTAATTTTTGTCGAATTACCGTTTATGAGCCTCGCATATCGAAATCGTCAGAATCAACGACGATATGACAGCCATTCGCTATTTCGCGAAAATACGACTATAATTCAGACGGGATGCCAACTCGTCGTTGAGACAGCATCGAAATTTGTGTTTTCTGGAACGATCGGATAGTTTTATCCAATCAGCGTTTTTGACCCTCCGAATCGGAGATCGGGAGAATCAACGACGACATGCACCATTTCGCTAGACCACGAAAAACGACTATAATTCCGACGCAATGACAACTCGTCGTTGAGAGAGCATCGAACTGTGTGTTTCCTGAAAGATCGGATATTTTTTTCCAATCAGCGTTTTTGAAACTCGAAATCATCGAAAATGGGTTTTTTTCATAAAACTTGGTAATTTTTGTCGAATTACCGTTTTTGTACCTCGCATATCGAAATTGTCAGAATCAACGACAATATGACAGCGATTCGCTATTTCGCGAAAATACGACTATAATTCAGATGGAATGACAACTCCTCGTTGAGACAGCATCGAAATGATTGTTTTCGGAAGCTTGAATATGTTTGGCCAATTATCGATTTTGAGATTCGCATATTGAAATCGTCAGAATCAACGACGACATGCACCAGTTCGCTAGACCACGAAAAACGACTATACTTCCGATCGAATGACAACTCGTCGTTGAGACAGCACCGAAATGTGTGTTTCCTGAAAGATCGGATATTTTTGTCCAACCAGCGTTTTTGAAACTCGAAATCATCGAAAATGAGTTTTTTTCATAAAACTTGGTAATTTTTGTCGAATTACCGTTTTTGAGCCTCGCATATCGAAATTGTCAGAATCAACGACGATATGACAGCCATTCGCTATTTCGCGAAAATACGACTATAATTCAGACGGAATGACAACTCCTCGTTGAGACAGCATCGAAATTTGTGTTTTCTGGAACGATCGGATAGTTTTATCCAATCAGCGTTTTTGAAACTCGAAATCATCGAAAATGAGTTTATTTCATAAAACTTGGTAATTTTTGTCGAATTACCGTTTTTGAGCCTCGCATATCGAAATTGTCAGAATCAACGACGATATGACAGCCATTTGCTATTTCGCGAAAATACGACTATAATTCAGACGGAATGACAACTCCTCGTTGAGACGCCATTGAAATGAGTGTTTTCGGAAGATTGAATATGTTTCGCCAATTATCGATATTGAGATTCGCATATTGAAATCGTCAGAATCAACGACGACATGCACCAGTTCGCTAGACCACGAAAAACGACTATAATTCCGACGCAATGACAACTCGTCGTTGAGACAGCACCGAAATGTGTGTTTCCTGAAAGATCGGTTATTTTTGTCCAACCAGCGTTTTTGAAACTCGAAATCATCGAAAATGAGTTTTTTTCATAAAACTTGTTAATTTTCGTCGAATTACCGTTTTTGAGCCTCGCATATCGAAATTGTCAGAATCAACGACGATATGACAACCATTTGCTATTTCGCGAAAATACGACTATAATTCAGACGGAATGACAACTCCTCGTTGAGACAGCATCGAAATTTGTGTTTTCTGGAACGATCGGATAGTTTTATCCAATCAGCGTTTTTGAAACTCGAAATCATCGAAAATGAGTTTTTTTCATAAAACTTGGTAATTTTTGTCGAATGACCGTTTTTGAGCCTCGCATATCGAAATCGTCAGAATCAACGACGACATGAGAGCCAATCTCTATTTCGCGAAAATACGACTATAATTCAGACGGAATGACAACTCCTCGTTGAGACGGCATTGAAATGAGTGTTTTCGGAAGATTGAATATGTTTCGCCAATTATCGATATTGAGATCGGATAGTTTTATCCAATCAGCGTTTTTGACCCTCCGAATCGGAGATCGGGAGAATCAACGACGACATGCACCATTTCGCTAGACCACGAAAAACGACTATAATTCCGACGCAATGACAACTCGTCGTTGAGAGAGCATCGTACTGTGTGTTTCCTAAAAGATCGGATATTTTTTTCCAATCAGCGTTTTTGAAACTCGAAATCATCGAAAATGGGTTTTTTTCATAAAACTTGGTAATTTTTGTCGAATTACCGTTTTTGTACCTCGCATATCGAAATTGTCAGAATCAACGACAATATGACAGCGATTCGCTATTTCGCGAAGATACGACTATAATTCAGATGGAATGACAACTCCTCGTTGAGACAGCATCGAAATTTGTGTTTTCTGGAACGATCGGATAGTTTTATCCAATCAGCGTTCTTGACCCTCCGAATCGGAGATCGTGAGAATCAACGACGACATGCACCAGTTCGCTAGACCACGAAAAACGACTATAATTCCGACGCAATGACAACTCGTCGTTGAGAGAGCATCGAAATGTGTGTTTCCTGAAAGGTCGGATAGTTTTATCCAATCAGCGTTTTTGAAACTCGAAATCATCGAAAATGAGTTTTTTTCATAAAACTTGGTAATTTTTGTCGAATGACCGTTTTTGAGCCTCGCATATCGAAATCGTCAGAATCAACGACGACATGAGAGCCAATCGCTATTTCGCGAAAATACGACTATAATTCAGACGGAATGACAACTCCTCGTTGAGACGGCATTGAAATGATTGTTTTCGGAAGCTTGAATATGTTTGGCCAATTATCGATTTTGAGATTCGCATATTGAAATCGTCAGAATCAACGACGACATGCACCAGTTCGCTAGACCACGAAAAACGACTATACTTCCGATGGAATGACAACTCGTCGTTGAGACAGCACCGAAATGTGTGTTTCCTGAAAGATCGGATATTTTTGTCCAATCAGCGTTTTTGAAACTCGAAATCATCGAAAATGAGTTTTTTTTCATAAAACTTGGTAATTTTTGTCGAATTACCATTTTTGAGCCTCGCATATCGAAATCGTCAGAATCAACGACGATATGACAGCCATTCGCTATTTCGCGAAAATACGACTATAATTCAGACGGGATGCCAACTCGTCGTTGAGACAGCATCGAAATTTGTGTTTTCTGGAACGATCGGATAGTTTTATCCAATCAGCGTTTTTGACCCTCCGAATCGGAGATCGGGAGAATCAACGACGACATGCACCATTTCGCTAGACCACGAAAAACGACTATAATTCCGACGCAATGACAACTCGTCGTTGAGAGAGCATCGTACTGTGTGTTTCCTAAAAGATCGGATATTTTTTTCCAATCAGCGTTTTTGAAACTCGAAATCATCGAAAATGGGTTTTTTTCATAAAACTTGGTAATTTTTGTCGAATTACCGTTTTTGTACCTCGCATATCGAAATTGTCAGAATCAACGACAATATGACAGCGATTCGCTATTTCGCGAAGATACGACTATAATTCAGATGGAATGACAACTCCTCGTTGAGACAGCATCGAAATTTGTGTTTTCTGGAACGATCGGATAGTTTTATCCAATCAGCGTTCTTGACCCTCCGAATCGGAGATCGTGAGAATCAACGACGACATGCACCAGTTCGCTAGACCACGAAAAACGACTATAATTCCGACGCAATGACAACTCGTCGTTGAGAGAGCATCGAAATGTGTGTTTCCTGAAAGGTCGGATAGTTTTATCCAATCAGCGTTTTTGAAACTCGAAATCATCGAAAATGAGTTTTTTTCATAAAACTTGGTAATTTTTGTCGAATGACCGTTTTTGAGCCTCGCATATCGAAATCGTCAGAATCAACGACGACATGAGAGCCAATCGCTATTTCGCGAAAATACGACTATAATTCAGACGGAATGACAACTCCTCGTTGAGACGGCATTGAAATGATTGTTTTCGGAAGCTTGAATATGTTTGGCCAATTATCGATTTTGAGATTCGCATATTGAAATCGTCAGAATCAACGACGACATGCACCAGTTCGCTAGACCACGAAAAACGACTATACTTCCGATGGAATGACAACTCGTCGTTGAGACAGCACCGAAATGTGTGTTTCCTGAAAGATCGGATATTTTTGTCCAATCAGCGTTTTTGAAACTCGAAATCATCGAAAATGAGTTTTTTTTCATAAAACTTGGTAATTTTTGTCGAATTACCATTTTTGAGCCTCGCATATCGAAATCGTCAGAATCAACGACGATATGACAGCCATTCGCTATTTCGCGAAAATACGACTATAATTCAGACGGGATGCCAACTCGTCGTTGAGACAGCATCGAAATTTGTGTTTTCTGGAACGATCGGATAGTTTTATCCAATCAGCGTTTTTGACCCTCCGAATCGGAGATCGGGAGAATCAACGACGACATGCACCATTTCGCTAGACCACGAAAAACGACTATAATTCCGACGCAATGACAACTCGTCGTTGAGAGAGCATCGAACGGTGTGTTTCCTGAAAGATCGGATATTTTTTTCCAATCAGCGTTTTTGAAACTCGAAATCATCGAAAATGGGTTTTTTTCATAAAACTTGGTAATTTTTGTCGAATTACCGTTTTTGTACCTCGCATATCGAAATTGTCAGAATCAACGACAATATGACAGCGATTCGCTATTTCGCGAAAATACGACTATAATTCAGATGGAATGACAACTCCTCGTTGAGACAGCATCGAAATGATTGTTTTCGGAAGCTTGAATATGTTTGGCCAATTATCGATTTTGAGATTCGCATATTGAAATCGTCAGAATCAACGACGACATGCACCAGTTCGCTAGACCACGAAAAACGACTATACTTCCGATCGAATGACAACTCGTCGTTGAGACAGCACCGAAATGTGTGTTTCCTGAAAGATCGGATATTTTTGTCCAACCAGCGTTTTTGAAACTCGAAATCATCGAAAATGAGTTTTTTTCATAAAACTTGGTAATTTTTGTCGAATTACCGTTTTTGAGCCTCGCATATCGAAATTGTCAGAATCAACGACGATATGACAGCCATTCGCTATTTCGCGAAAATACGACTATAATTCAGACGGAATGACAACTCCTCGTTGAGACAGCATCGAAATTTGTGTTTTCTGGAACGATCGGATAGTTTTATCCAATCAGCGTTTTTGAAACTCGAAATCATCGAAAATGAGTTTTTTTCATAAAACTTGTTAATTTTCGTCGAATTACCGTTTTTGAGCCTCGCATATCGAAATTGTCAGAATCAACGACGATATGACAGCCATTTGCTATTTCGCGAAAATACGACTATAATTCAGACGGAATGACAACTCCTCGTTGAGACAGCATCGAAATTTGTGTTTTCTGGAACGATCGGATAGTTTTATCCAATCAGCGTTTTTGAAACTCGAAATCATCGAAAATGAGTTTTTTTCATAAAACTTGGTAATTTTTGTCGAATTACCGTTTTTGAGCCTCGCATATCGAAATTGTCAGAATCAACGACGATATGACAGCCATTTGCTATTTCGCGAAAATACGACTATAATTCGGACGGAATGACAACTCCTCGTTGAGACGCCATTGAAATGAGTGTTTTCGGAAGATTGAATATGTTTCGCCAATTATCGATATTGAGATCGGATAGTTTTATCCAATCAGCGTTTTTGACCCTCCGAATCGGAGATCGGGAGAATCAACGACGACATGCACCATTTCGCTAGACCACGAAAAACGACTATAATTCCGACGCAATGACAACTCGTCGTTGAGAGAGCATCGTACTGTGTGTTTCCTGAAAGATCGGATATTTTTTTCCAATCAGCGTTTTTGAAACTCGAAATCATCGAAAATGGGTTTTTTTCATAAAACTTGGTAATTTTTGTCGAATTACCGTTTTTGTACCTCGCATATCGAAATTGTCAGAATCAACGACAATATGACAGCGATTCGCTATTTCGCGAAAATACGACTATAATTCAGATGGAATGACAACTCCTCGTTGAGACAGCATCGAAATTTGTGTTTTCTGGAACGATCGGATAGTTTTATCCAATCAGCGTTCTTGACCCTCCGAATCGGAGATCGTGAGAATCAACGACGACATGCACCAGTTCGCTAGACCACGAAAAACGACTATAATTCCGACGCAATGACAACTCGTCGTTGAGAGAGCATCGAAATGTGTGTTTCCTGAAAGTTCGGATAGTTTTATCCAATCAGCGTTTTTGAAACTCGAAATCATCGAAAATGAGTTTTTTTCATAAAACTTGGTAATTTTTGTCGAATGACCGTTTTTGAGCCTCGCATATCGAAATCGTCAGAATCAACGACGACATGAGAGCCAATCTCTATTTCGCGAAAATACGACTATAATTCAGACGGAATGACAACTCCTCGTTGAGACGGCATTGAAATGATTGTTTTCGGAAGCTTGAATATGTTTGGCCAATTATCGATTTTGAGATTCGCATATTGAAATCGTCAGAATCAACGACGACATGCACCAGTTCGCTAGACCACGAAAAACGACTATACTTCCGATCGAATGACAACTCGTCGTTGAGACAGCACCGAAATGTGTGTTTCCTGAAAGATCGGTTATTTTTGTCCAACCAGCGTTTTTGAAACTCGAAATCATCGAAAATGAGTTTTTTTCATAAAACTTGGTAATTTTTGTCGAATTACCGTTTTTGAGCCTCGCATATCGAAATTGTCAGAATCAACGACGATATGACAGCCATTCGCTATTTCGCGAAAATACGACTATAATTCAGACGGAATGACAACTCCTCGTTGAGACAGCATCGAAATTTGTGTTTTCTGGAACGATCGGATAGTTTTATCCAATCAGCGTTTTTGAAACTCGAAATCATCGAAAATGAGTTTTTTTCATAAAACTTGTTAATTTTTGTCGAATTACCGTTTTTGAGCCTCGCATATCGAAATTGTCAGAATCAACGACGATATGACAGCCATTTGCTATTTCGCGAAAATACGACTATAATTCAGACGGAATGACAACTCCTCGTTGAGACAGCATCGAAATTTGTGTTTTCTGGAACGATCGGATAGTTTTATCCAATCAGCGTTTTTGAAACTCGAAATAATCGAAAATGAGTTTTTTTCATAAAACTTGGTAATTTTTGTCGAATTACCGTTTTTGAGCCTCGCATATCGAAATTGTCAGAATCAACGACGATATGACAGCCATTCGCTATTTCGCGAAAATACGACTATAATTCAGACGGGATGACAACTCGTCGTTGAGACAGCATCGAAATTTGTGTTTGCTGGAACGATCGGATAGTTTTATCCAATCAGCGTTTTTCACCCTCCGAATCGGAGATCGTGAGAATCAACGACGACATGCACCATTTCGCTAGACCACGAAAAACGACTATAATTCCGACGCAATGACAACTCCTCGTTGAGACAGCATCGAAATTTGTGTTTTCTGGAACGATCGGATAGTTTTATCCAATCAGCGTTTTTGAAACTCGAAATCATCGAAAATGAGTTTTTTTCATAAAACTTGGTAATTTTTGTCGAATTACCGTTTTTGAGCCTCGCATATCGAAATTGTCAGAATCAACGACGATATGACAGCCATTTGCTATTTCGCGAAAATACGACTATAATTCAGACGGAATGACAACTCCTCGTTGAGACGCCATTGAAATGAGTGTTTTCGGAAGATTGAATATGTTTCGCCAATTATCGATATTGAGATCGGATAGTTTTATCCAATCAGCGTTTTTGACCCTCCGAATCGGAGATCGGGAGAATCAACGACGACATGCACCATTTCGCTAGACCACGAAAAACGACTATAATTCCGACGCAATGACAACTCGTCGTTGAGAGAGCATCGTACTGTGTGTTTCCTGAAAGATCGGATATTTTTTTCCAATCAGCGTTTTTGAAACTCGAAATCATCGAAAATGGGTTTTTTTCATAAAACTTGGTAATTTTTGTCGAATTACCGTTTTTGTACCTCGCATATCGAAATTGTCAGAATCAACGACAATATGACAGCGATTCGCTATTTCGCGAAAATACGACTATAATTCAGATGGAATGACAACTCCTCGTTGAGACAGCATCGAAATTTGTGTTTTCTGGAACGATCGGATAGTTTTATCCAATCAGCGTTCTTGACCCTCCGAATCGGAGATCGTGAGAATCAACGACGACATGCACCAGTTCGCTAGACCACGAAAAACGACTATAATTCCGACGCAATGACAACTCGTCGTTGAGAGAGCATCGAAATGTGTGTTTCCTGAAAGGTCGGATAGTTTTATCCAATCAGCGTTTTTGAAACTCGAAATCATCGAAAATGAGTTTTTTTCATAAAACTTGGTAATTTTTGTCGAATGACCGTTTTTGAGCCTCGCATATCGAAATCGTCAGAATCAACGACGACATGAGAGCCAATCGCTATTTCGCGAAAATACGACTATAATTCAGACGGAATGACAACTCCTCGTTGAGACGGCATTGAAATGATTGTTTTCGGAAGCTTGAATATGTTTGGCCAATTATCGATTTTGAGATTCGCATATTGAAATCGTCAGAATCAACGACGACATGCACCAGTTCGCTAGACCACGAAAAACGACTATACTTCCGATCGAATGACAACTCGTCGTTGAGACAGCACCGAAATGTGTGTTTCCTGAAAGATCGGTTATTTTTGTCCAACCAGCGTTTTTGAAACTCGAAATCATCGAAAATGAGTTTTTTTCATAAAACTTGGTAATTTTTGTCGAATTACCGTTTTTGAGCCTCGCATATCGAAATTGTCAGAATCAACGACGATATGACAGCCATTCGCTATTTCGCGAAAATACGACTATAATTCAGACGGAATGACAACTCCTCGTTGAGACAGCATCGAAATTTGTGTTTTCTGGAACGATCGGATAGTTTTATCCAATCAGCGTTTTTGAAACTCGAAATCATCGAAAATGAGTTTATTTCATAAAACTTGGTAATTTTTGTCGAATTACCGTTTTTGAGCCTCGCATATCGAAATTGTCAGAATCAACGACGATATGACAGCCATTTGCTATTTCGCGAAAATACGACTATAATTCAGACGGAATGACAACTCCTCGTTGAGACGCCATTGAAATGAGTGTTTTCGGAAGATTGAATATGTTTCGCCAATTATCGATATTGAGATTCGTATATTGAAATCGTCAGAATCAACGACGACATGCACCAGTTCGCTAGACCACGAAAAACGACTATAATTCCGACGCAATGACAACTCGTCGTTGAGAGACCATCGAAATGTGTGTTTCCTGAAAGATCGGATATTTTTGTCCAACCAGCATTTTTGAAACTCGAAATCATCGAAAATGAGTTTTTTTTTTCATAAAATTTGGTAATTTTTGTCCAATTACCGTTTTTGAGCCTCGCATATCGAAATTGTCAGAATCAACGACGATATGACAGCCATTCGCTATTTCGCGAAAATACGACTATAATTCAGACGGGATGCCAACTCGTCGTTGAGACAGCATCGAAATTTGTGTTTTCTGGAACGATCGGATAGTTTTATCCAATCAGCGTTTTTGACCCTCCGAATCGGAGATCGGGAGAATCAACGACGACATGCACCATTTCGCTAGACCACGAAAAACGACTATAATTCCGACGCAATGACAACTCGTCGTTGAGAGAGCATCGAACTGTGTGTTTCCTGAAAGATCGGATATTTTTTTCCAATCAGCGTCTTTGAAACTCGAAATCATCGAAAATGGGGTTTTTTCATAAAACTTGGTAATTTTTGTCGAATTACCGTTTTTGTACCTCGCATATCGAAATTGTCAGAATCAACGACAATATGACAGCGATTCGCTATTTCGCGAAAATACGACTATAATTCAGATGGAATGACAGCTCCTCGTTGAGACAGCATCGAAATTTGTGTTTTCTGGAACGATCGGATAGTTTAATCCAATCAGCGTTCTTGACCCTCCGAATCGGAGATCGTGAGAATCAACGACGACATGCACCAGTTCGCTAGACCACGAAAAACGACTATAATTCCGACGCAATGACAACTCGTCGTTGAGAGAGCATCGAAATATGTGTTTCCTGAAAGTTCGGATAGTTTTATCCAATCAGCGTTTTTGAAACTCGAAATCATCGAAAATGAGTTTTTTTCATAAAACTTGGTAATTTTTGTCGAATGACCGTTTTTGAGCCTCGCATATCGAAATCGTCAGAATCAACGACGACATGAGAGCCAATCGCTATTTCGCGAAAATACGACTATAATTCAGACGGAATGATAACTCCTCGTTGAGACGGCATTGAAATGATTGTTTTCGGAAGCTTGAATATGTTTGGCCAATTATCGATTTTGAGATTCGCATATTGAAATCGTCAGAATCAACGACGACATGCACCAGTTCGCTAGACCACGAAAAACGACTATACTTCCGATCGAATGACAACTCGTCGTTGAGACAGCACCGAAATGTGTGTTTCCTGAAAGATCGGTTATTTTTGTCCAACCAGCGTTTTTGAAACTCGAAATCATCGAAAATGAGTTTTTTTCATAAAACTTGGTAATTTTTGTCGAATTACCGTTTTTGAGCCTCGCATATCGAAATTGTCAGAATCAACGACGATATGACAGCCATTCGCTATTTCGCGAAAATACGACTATAATTCAGACGGAATGACAACTCCTCGTTGAGACAGCATCGAAATTTGTGTTTTCTGGAACGATCGGATAGTTTTATCCAATCAGCGTTTTTGAAACTCGAAATCATCGAAAATGAGTTTTTTTCATAAAACTTGTTAATTTTTGTCGAATTACCGTTTTTGAGCCTCGCATATCGAAATTGTCAGAATCAACGACGATATGACAGCCATTTGCTATTTCGCGAAAATACGACTATAATTCAGACGGAATGACAACTCCTCGTTGAGACAGCATCGAAATTTGTGTTTTCTGGAACGATCGGATAGTTTTATCCAATCAGCGTTTTTGAAACTCGAAATCATCGAAAATGAGTTTTTTTCATAAAACTTGGTAATTTTTGTCGA
Organism: Cryptus viduatorius; assembly: GCA_964006125.1. Lineage (NCBI taxonomy): Eukaryota > Metazoa > Arthropoda > Insecta > Hymenoptera > Ichneumonidae > Cryptus > Cryptus viduatorius. The sequence continues at coordinate 23,858,761 of OZ023220.1, forward strand.
ATTACCGTTTTTGAGCCTCGCATATCGAAATTGTCAGAATCAACGACGATATGACAGCCATTTGCTATTTCGCGAAAATACGACTATAATTCAGACGGAATGACAACTCCTCGTTGAGACAGCATCGAAATTTGTGTTTTCTGGAACGATCGGATAGTTTTATCCAATCAGCGTTTTTGAAACTCGAAATCATCGAAAATGAGTTTTTTTCATAAAATTTGGTAATTTTTGTCCAATTACCGTTTTTGAGCCTCGCATATCGAAATTGTCAGAATCAACGACGATATGACAGCCATTTGCTATTTCGCGAAAATACGACTATAATTCAGACGGAATGACAACTCCTCGTTGAGACAGCATCGAAATTTGTGTTTTCTGGAACGATCGGATAGTTTTATCCAATCAGCGTTTTTGAAACTCGAAATCATCGAAAATGAGTTTATTTCATAAAACTTGGTAATTTTTGTCGAATTACCGTTTTTGAGCCTCGCATATCGAAATTGTCAGAATCAACGACGATATGACAGCCATTTGCTATTTCGCGAAAATACGACTATAATTCAGACGGAATGACAACTCCTCGTTGAGACGCCATTGAAATGAGTGTTTTCGGAAGATTGAATATGTTTCGCCAATTATCGATATTGAGATTCGTATATTGAAATCGTCAGAATCAACGACGACATGCACCAGTTCGCTAGACCACGAAAAACGACTATAATTCCGACGCAATGACAACTCGTCGTTGAGAGACCATCGAAATGTGTGTTTCCTGAAAGATCGGATTGTTACGTCGCGGAATATTTTGATAATCAATTTTTAATCGAATTTGCCTTTAATAATTTCAGAAAGACTTACTTATTCAGGTACGACTTGAGTCTGATAGGTATTATAATTTGCGACTACTAACAGAAATAATGTTAGCTCTAGTTTAGACTGGAATGTGCCAGTCAGGGATTAGAGCTATCTGGATAACGAGTTTTATGGAAAAATCTATTAAAATTACTTACCTTTATGTTGACAGGTGTTGAGCAGTTTGAGCGTTGCGGGTTGATGTTGAGCTGACTGTTGTGATGTCTGTTGACTGGAACTGTTGGTTCAGCTACGGTATCCTTCAGTTTTTTGGATCGCACGCCTCCCAAGTGTAAGTTTGCGTTATAGATTTCACTAGGTGGAAATTCGATAATCTAATGTTTGATATAACCACCGGCAGGTTGCGAGGAAAAGGATCTGAATCCCTGCAAGTACGCACGTCACTGATTATAAGTTTAGTTGGATTAGTGTCTTTACTTGATTTCAATTTTCCAGCGGCTTTCGCGATAGCTCTACGAATTTGGAATCGTCTACCGGCACGTCTACGACCCATTGATAAGAGTTTTATATGAATGAATCATATTTTATCAAAGAGTTCGCATTTGATTGTTGTTAGTGGGTACTCGAGAGCACGAAAGTACCCGAAGGTCCGAGAGCTCCTCGAATTAAAGGAAACGATGGTAAGGGATTTACCGTGAGCACGATAGTACCAGAAGGTCCGAGAGCTCCACGATGTACAAGCGTTAAAGGTCTAATTATGCTATTGTTAGTTGGCAAAAAGAAAAAGGATGAAATGCGAAATCAATGAATTCATTCTAAAGATCCGCGAAAAATCGATTGTAACTTCGTTCTTACTCGTAAATAACGAACACTGGTTATGGGTTAAATTCTATTTTATTAACACTAATTCACTATCACTAGGTCACAATGGTTATTTAATGGTTATAAAAGAATTTAATTACACAAATAAACGAAATGTTAACAATAAAAATTGATTTGTTTTTCCGTATTCCCGAGACTCTAAGTACGCGATTACGAAAATACAATCGATAAAGAGAAAAATCCGCGGAACAACCTCGCGGTTTTGACGACAATGTTAACGATATCGATAAAGGAATTTTACAATTTGAGCATAATAACTTGTCTATTACGACCGACGATTAATACTGCCGCTCAATAACTCGCGACTCTTTTTATAATTATCCTCCTAGGGCGGGAGGAACTCAAAGGGTTACAATAGTGGGAGGCTCGCGCCTGGTGGGGAGACCAATGGGTGCCTCGGTAGGGACCACAGGTAGGCTGTGGTGGGACTAGTCTCGCGGGCCCGCGGCCGTCGTTCTTCCCAGCGCGGTCAGCAATTTCTTATCAGCCCTTCTCGGAACGTTGATGTGAATGCTGTCGAGCGTGAGTCCCGGTGCTAACAAAGATTCCCAGCGCAGTCAGCATTTTTACTATCGCGAAGCCATACTCAGAATTAATATTAATTAGTTAATAGTTATTTATATGCTATTAACATATATGTATGTATTGATTAATAAATGTTATCAACATAATAGTTTCGTTCATGTATTGAAATTACCATCAACATCTAATATGTATTGATTATTACTTAACAACAACAATGCTTAATTGTTTAATATTTTGTTTGTTAGTCCATTTGTTGCTTTTAGCTCTGACTTTAATAGATTTGGTATTGTACAATATGAATTTTGAGTATATGGTGCATCGGGTTACACTTGTTGCTTAAAAGACGATTTTTCGCTTTTAGAGACGAGAAAATCGTTAAAAAGGCTTAGTATACATTTTGTAGGGAATGATTTTCTGCTCTGAATGGCGCAATTGGTTTTCGCTTATCTCTCTTCATTGTTTATTTATAAGTGTTTGAAGTTCAACTTCCGAATTTCTCGATTTTAGAATTTATATTATAACATCGTTGCTGTTTAATAACTTTTCTTTATCGAATATATTGTTTATTTATATCCCCTTTTCCCTTGGTTACATATATATATATTGATTTTATTGATATTAATGCGAGTATCCGTCGATCGTGTATCGACGGTTGGTAATTCGTTTTAATGGTACGGATTCTTATTCCTAACATTATAATAATAAATTTTTGTTGTTCAAGAATAATTTTATGATAATAATAGTTCGAAAATTGACCCAGGACGTAACACCCCCCATCTTTAGTCTGAAGCAGTGTTGATACTCTGCGTAGGACAGGAGTGCAAACGACTAATAAGGACTGGGTTGATTGGGGAATTTGAGGCGGAGAATGTAGCGATGTCTTGTGTTGACACGTTGAGGCGTGTAGTAGGTCGAGTCCGTTCCCCCGCTGTTGGAAATCTTCCGGACTCCCTCGCCGTCAAGTTGGGGTAGATTGTTAAGTCTACCCGTTCCTTCGCTGTCGAATATCTTGCGTTTCCCTCGCCGTCAAGTTGGGGTAGACATTCCGTCGCTGTCGAATTTAGGTAAATTTGTTCAGTGTTTTCCAAATTTCCTCGATCATTCGATTTTTCTCGCTTGTTTGGAATGGTTTGATTACGTTTGTGGCCCAGAGTGAGTAACAAACCCGTCACCGAACTCCAGATTGCTCCAAGTAGATGGATACTCCATCCATAAATTGCGTGGATTGAGTATCCATGGATACAAGTGTCGATGATTGTTTTAATAACTTTTATGATTACGTATATAGCGAAGACTCCAGCGCTAGCTATGCCGAACTTTTCAAAGCCGCGCCAAAACCTTTTCACAGCGCTTTCCGCGAGTTCATCCAAAGCGTTCTCGTCGAAAAGTCCTCGAATGGATACACTTCCTGCCGGAATATTATAACCAACTGATCCTCTAGCCAGGTTGTTGAGATGAGCCGGTTTTTCCGCAGGGAACATTATCCGATCGCGAAGTTTCTTCATATCGGATTCTGAGTAAATCCCACTGTTAGCGAGATTTCCAATCGATGCGTAGTGCCAGGTGGGTTTCGATGACGGTTGAAGCGATTGTGGTGAAGGTACCACGATTGGGTGTGGTGAGAATCGATACCACACGTTATCAATCAAATATAGAGCTGGTAATGTTGGGTCACACTCTATTTGATTTCCAGATTTAAGTAACATTCGAGATGTGGTTGAAAGAAAAAATGATTCGTTACGGTATGTCACCGGTAGTTCGTGGTAACACTCGTCCGTACGTCGCAAACTGCACTCGACAGGGATACATTTAACAATGTGTGCCACTTCGCCGGCCATTACTGCCATGTATCCTGGTCCTTTCATAACTGCGTATGCGAATTTTTCTGGTAGTATATTTGAAATGGATAAGGCGTTTTGTAGCACTTGCCTCTCCAAGCTGCAACGTTGAGTTAAAACATCCTTATACAGGTTTTTCATTTGTAACTTGATGTGTTTTTCGACATATACGAATTTTGAATTTATGTATGTGAATATATCGAGGTTGGATACCGAAATCGATTTTTTCGAAGCAAATGATTGTCCACGATTTGTTTCTAGTATGAACAATTTTGGGTGCTCGGTGCGGATCAAGGTGTAACCGCACAAAGGTACCTCTGAACGCTTTGCCAATACGAATGTGGTATCCTGAGTAGTCAATGTGTATACGTCAGGAGCGTGTGACTGGTTTTCTTTTTATGTTAATTTCGTAGCTGTTCCTTCGTAGAGAACATCGTATCGATTGAATTCACACGAGTCGGTTGGTTCGGTCCTCCAGAAGGCACTATTTCCATCGACGTCTATGCAGTGTCCATCAACCAGTGAACACTGGGTTCCAGATTGTAGGATTATTTTCCCGGTCGCCAAGTTGACCGTGGCTAAATAGTTTGTAATCGTTATCTTCACTGATGCCTGTACAACTACGTTGTCCCAAGTTCCGAACGGATCGCTATATTGAGTGCCTGAACATTTGCCCTCAACAGAGATTGATCCAGCCATGGTTACAAAGGTTCGCGCATAGGAGCTAAATCTCTAAAATAGAGGCAGCTCGACTTTACAATTGCGTTAAACGTAATTTATTCGTGTGAATGATTTTAGGCTTTCCGCGATAATTAATTTTTACGTTTCCGCCAGAAAGAATTTCAATAACGTTATAAGGACCGGTATATTGCTCTGAAAATTTCCCGGTACTTGGTTCTTTTAACATCAGTACTTTAGTTCCGACACTGAAGTTTTGTGGATTTATATGTCTATCGTAATATTGTTTCGAGCGGTGTTTCGCGGCAGTTAAATTTTCCGATGCGAGTTCTTGCAAATCGCGAAGTTTGCTAAAATGATTTTTTAGATATTGTTCGTACGAAGCGTCTTGATGCTCGTCTATCTGCTCGTGAGCTGACGGAACTCTTGCAGGTTTTCCAAAAACTAATTCATGCGGGGTGAAACCTGTCCCTTCGTGTTGGCTTGTGTTATATGAAAACATAGCCATGTCTATATATTCATCCCAGTCATTGGTCTTATTTACATACGGTTTCAAGTACTCTATTAGCACGTGATGAGAGCGCTCAATCGAACCATTCGTTTGTGGACGATACGCTGTCGTGAAATATTGTCGAATTTTATACTTTTTCGCTATCGTTTTCATTAAGCTACTAGTGAAATTGCTACCCTGGTCTGTGAGTATTCCAGTTGGAGCTCCGAAACGGTTGATAAAATTTTTGATAAATGCATCTGCGATGTCGATTGAAGAGACTCTACTCATCGGTATTCCAAGTGAGTATTTCGTTAGCAAATCTTGTATCGTTAATATGTACTGATTTCCCTTTTTCGTTATGGGTAAAGGACCAACGACGTCCATTGAAATTTTTTCAAAAGCGCTTCCAGGCGTGTCGGTTATAATCATTGGTTGTTTGGTTTTTACGCGTACAAGTTTTTTCAATTGACATTCACGGCAATGCTGAATGTGTTTTTGAATTTCAGCTTTCATGTTTGGCCAAAAGAACAATTCTCTTATTCGCTTGTAAGTTTTGGTAACACCTTTGTGTCCACCGATTAACGAATCGTGTTTTTCCGCAATAATATTCTGTCTTTCGGATACTGGAGGGATTCGAACTAACTGTTTACAAATAGTGAGTGTAACAGGTGTGTCGCTCAATACATTAGTTAGATGGGCGCGAATCTCGTCCCATTGAATATTGTCAATTTTGTTACTTTTAGCTATACTTGCTGATTTCAAGTTTAGTTCTGACAGTACATCCTTCAAGGAGCAGATCGCTTCCCTGATGTCATCGCTATGTGCGTTTGCTCGTAAATCGTTTTTGATTGGCAAGGCAATGTAAAACCTTGATCTTACTGTTTTTACGAAAGCTCTACTAAGAGTGAGATTTTGTGGAATTTCGAGATCGTTTTCACAATTAATGTCCTTAGCACCGTCATCTACGGATTGACCCTTGGTGGTTGTAAAGAATACAATATTGTCTTTGCTCATTGATAAACGGTCTCGAGTCTCTTTTACTATTAATCTAGGCACATTGAATTCTGCGTTACTCAGTTCGTATGATACATTCGGTCGTTCGAAAATATCACTATCAGAATCGCTATCGGAGTTTGGATCGTTGCTCGATTCTGATTCGTTTCCGTTCGATTCTATTTCGATCGGAACGTCTCGTGTTTCGGGAGTTCTATTGGCACCAGACGTACCGGCTGCTTCTCCCGTGTTGTCTGAAGTTATTTCTGGAATATCTACCAAACTATCATTTTCAGATGGAGCCTTGGATTCAACCAACTCGCTTGAATTATTGGAATTAGTTACGATGCTACTAATGGAATTACCGGGAGCTTGCTCCGGCGCGTCTTGTACCATTAGTCTCTTTTTATTTTCAAACAGCTGACTAGAATCCGAGTCTGATTCTCTTGTTCGTTTCTGGGATTTTGGTGGCTCTACTTTCGGAGAATCTATATTTTCCGAATTTTCGGAAGATGAGGAACTATGTTCGGTTTCTGCACCTTCGGTAGGTTTCGAAACGGACGGTTCAACCGTGGGCTCATTTGGCCCTTCTGATTGCTTTTTCGCGCTAACACCAAATAATGAACTCGAACTGGAATCTGACTCAGGTTCTCGAGCTCGTTTTGTAGTCGTTTTGAAACGTATGACTTGATCGGTTTTTGTATTTGGAGAATCCTCCTTTCGCTTTTTAGGAGGTATCTCGTCTGAATCGGTATCGGACCAATTGCAGCTTGTTCGGAGTCGAATCGGCATTACCACGAGTACGGATTTTTCCGTTTTTGGTACCTCTGTGTCAGGAGGATTTCGAGAGAGAGCGTCAGCGTTGCTGTTTATCCTACCAGGTTTGTATACGATTTTATATTCATAATTGGCGAGTTTTAAACGCCAATGCACAAGTCTATTTGCCGGATCTTTCACAGAGTCAAGCCAGACAAGCGGCTTGTGATCCGTTACAAGAGTGAACTCGCGACCATAGATATAAGGCCTAAAATGTCCAACGCAATATACAATCGCTAAAAGCTCTTTCTTGATTGTAGAATAATTTAACTCGGCCTTCGACAGTGTCCGAGATGCGTAGGATATTGGTTTATCGCTACCGATTTGTCCTTGACTGAGTATACCGCCGATCGCTACGTTTGATGCATCGGTCGTGATAATGAATGGCCGAGTGAAGTCCGGGTACTGTAGTACCGGTTCCTTGCACAAGGCCTCGCGTAATTGAACAAAAGCTTCTTCTTGCTTGTCTGTCCATTTGAATGTTGCTGCTTTCTTGAGCAACTGCGTAAGCGGTCGAGCGATTCCGGAAAAGTTCTCTACAAATCGCCTATAGTAGCCCGCCAGTCCGAGGAACTGTTTTATCTTTTTAGCGTTCGTTGGACGCGGATATTTTCTCAATGATTCTGTTTTTTTTCGGGTCTGGTTTTACACCATCCTCGCTAATTACATGTCCTAAGTAGGCTACTTCCTTTCTTAGGAACTCACATTTATCCGGCTGCAATTTGAGATTTGCCTTCCGCAATCTCTCGGCTAATTTGTTGAATTTAACTTCGTGCTCCTGCAATGAGCTTGCGTATATTACGATGTCGTCGAGATATACGAAAAGCTCATTGCCTTGGAGTCCGCACAAGACTCGATCCATCAACCGCTGAAAAGTTGCCGGAGCGTTCCTGAGCCCAAACGGCATGCGGTTGAATTGATAATGCCCGAATGGCGTACTGAAAGCAGTTTTATGAGCATCAGATGGATGCATTTTGATTTGATGGAAACCGCTCGCCAAATCAAACACGGAAAAGTATTTGGCGCTTCCGAGTTGATCGAGGATTTCATTTATATTAGGGAGCGGATAAGCGTCCCCAATCGTTTTATTATTCAAGTTCCGATAATCAATGACCATTCTCCATCTAGGCTTCCCCTGCGAATCGGGCTTTTTAGGCACAATCCACAGTGGCGAGCTGTATGGGGAGTCGGAGGGTTCTATGACTTTTCCCTCAATTAATTCACCAACCTGCTTCGCGATCTCGTCTTTGTGAGCAGGCGGAAATCTGTATTGACGCGTGAAGACCGGCTGGTCATCCGTCGTAGAGATTTTATGTTCGATCGCGTTAGTGTTTTCTAAAAATTTCCCCGGAATATGGAAGAGATCGACATTCTTCTCGATTAAATTTTCAACGTTTGCTCGCTCTTCGTCGTTCAGATCATTGAGTCGTAGCAAATCTCTGACTTGTTTTACGGTTTCCTTGCTAACTCGTAAAGCATTATGCGTGCATCGATCGCTGATTGATTGACTTTTGGCGTCACAATCTGGTTCCAAGACGCTAAGTATGTCACCTGATTGTTCGTCATCCGTCGAATCACGCTTCGGACTTGGGCAATAAAGCTCAAATGCCTCTAGGGTCACTGCCGGAACAGTGAGCTCTATGTCCTCGTCGTTAGCGTTAATTGCCATCATGCATGCTACGCCATTGTTGCAGGAGACCACGGCTTCTCCTAGGAAAATACCATCTCCGGCGTCTAAGCGAGGGATATACCCCTCGCTCAGCTCGGGGTTTGTAACGCGTACGTAATAAACAGTTTTTGAACGTTTCGGCAAAACTACAGTTTCGCGATTTTGGAATGGAAGCGACTTGTTTTTCCACCGTACTACTTCCAATTCCCAATCGATTATTGCGCGATTTTGCGCGTGAAATTCGGAGCCTAGTATGGCATCCTGCTCAATAGGAAATCGAGCACTCACGACGTGAAATTCGGATTGAGTCCCTTCGATATTGATTACTGTGGAACCGATTGTATATACGGGTTTTTCCGTAATACCACGTAATTTTAATATCTCGCTTCGGTTAATAATTACGTCAGAATTCAGCGAGTTTATTTTTATCAAGTTCGGGTCGGATCCCGAATCGACAAGAAAATCTGCAATTTTATTGAGTTGAGGGGAGTCAATCTTTACCGTGGGAACGAATGAATGTTCCCTTAACTTGATGTTGACGGTACGGATCCGTCGTTCGCGATATTCACCGCGCGCACGGGGCGCTCCGAATCCTTTGCCGTTCGGTTCGCGCCTGATTTTTCCGAACGGGATTTCTCGTTTTCCGATTTTGCTTTTTGATTATCATTCAATTTAGCAAAACACCGTGATTCCGAATGACCCGGTTTTTGGCAATAACTGCACGGAGGATATTTTTTATTACCGTCTCCGTTAATGGTTTTATTGCTCGGTTTTCCCTGTTCGGTTTTTCCACCAACCTCTTGGCGCTGAGGGCGCTTGTCGGGATTCTTCGCCCAACAATTATCAATTTTATGACCAGTTTTATTACAATGAGTGCATTTTACTGTGTTGTGAGTCGAAATAGATTTTACGTGAGACTGAGACGAGTTTGTTTTCTCTGGTCGCGTCTCTTTGAAATTAACACGGTCTTTTTCAATCTCTTTTTCGATTTTTACCGCGTTCGCATAAGCCGTTGCGAGGGTTTGGCATCCCTCGAGTTTCAACCGGAGCCGGAAATTTGGCGGTAGTCCGGCAATAAAGCATTCGAGTGTTTCGTACTCGAGGCTAACTGATCGCGTTCGCGATATTGTACCCGTTTCGTTTGATTCTTCTTCGCGTATCGCGGAGTGGAGATCTTTCACTCGGCTGATATAGTCAATGATATGTTCGGTTTTGTTTTTTGTGATATTACCTAATTCACCTCTGTATTGATTTATCGACTTCGCGGTACCGAATATCTCCTTGAGTTTGTCGGTCAGTGTGTTAATGCAGTTGAAGGAGTCATCCTCGACCGCAGTATACGCTCGACCTTTAAGTTTGTTGCGAAGAAGTCGCACTAATGTGGTTTCGAGTGTTGCGGGAAACATATCCCTTGCGCGTTTACAGGCTCGAGCAAATTTCAAGACTGAGATATTGTCGCCATTGAACAAAGGGATACCTTCGAGGACATCCTTAAATGACAAACGAGGAACGTTTGGATCGCTGTTTGACGTGACTGATTGATTTTCAGTCTGATTTAACGGGGGTACTTGTGTGGCGATAGGTTGAGCTCTCCTTACTCGCACACCTAAATCTGACATTTCTGAACGAATGCTCTCGAGTTCGTGTGCTAAATTTGTTATGGTTTCTTGAAACCTTGAATCTACAGGATTTTCAACAACTCGCGATTGCTGGTCGTTTATTCTAATTTTTTCGGCTTGTAGCTCTAATTCGCGTGAAGCTAAATCGTGCTCCATGTCACGTAATCTTTCTCTCTCCGCGGTTAATTGTTGGTTTAACTCGCGCAATTCTGATTCTGAAAGAGCCATTGTGTATATTTTATTTTAATCAATTATGTACAAAACCCAATGGCACAAGACAATAGTAATGTTAACACGTTATCCAGCTTATCCCACCGCTGTCACCAGAAAAAGTTGTTCCTGTTACGTCGCGGAATATTTTGATAATCAATTTTTAATCGAATTTGCCTTTAATAATTTCAGAAAGACTTACTTATTCAGGTACGACTTGAGTCTGATAGGTATTATAATTTGCGACTACTAACAGAAATAATGTTAGCTCTAGTTTAGACTGGAATGTGCCAGTCAGGGATTAGAGCTATCTGGATAACGAGTTTTATGGAAAAATCTATTAAAATTACTTACCTTTATGTTGACAGGTGTTGAGCAGTTTGAGCGTTGCGGGTTGATGTTGAGCTGACTGTTGTGATGTCTGTTGACTGGAACTGTTGGTTCAGCTACGGTATCCTTCAGTTTTTTGGATCGCACGCCTCCCAAGTGTAAGTTTGCGTTATAGATTTCACTAGGTGGAAATTCGATAATCTAATGTTTGATATAACCACCGGCAGGTTGCGAGGAAAAGGATCTGAATCCCTGCAAGTACGCACGTCACTGATTATAAGTTTAGTTGGATTAGTGTCTTTACTTGATTTCAATTTTCCAGCGGCTTTCGCGATAGCTCTACGAATTTGGAATCGTCTACCGGCACGTCTACGACCCATTGATAAGAGTTTTATATGAATGAATCATATTTTATCAAAGAGTTCGCATTTGATTGTTGTTAGTGGGTACTCGAGAGCACGAAAGTACCCGAAGGTCCGAGAGCTCCTCGAATTAAAGGAAACGATGGTAAGGGATTTACCGTGAGCACGATAGTACCAGAAGGTCCGAGAGCTCCACGATGTACAAGCGTTAAAGGTCTAATTATGCTATTGTTAGTTGGCAAAAAGAAAAAGGATGAAATGCGAAATCAATGAATTCATTCTAAAGATCCGCGAAAAATCGATTGTAACTTCGTTCTTACTCGTAAATAACGAACACTGGTTATGGGTTAAATTCTATTTTATTAACACTAATTCACTATCACTAGGTCACAATGGTTATTTAATGGTTATAAAAGAATTTAATTACACAAATAAACGAAATGTTAACAATAAAAATTGATTTGTTTTTCCGTATTCCCGAGACTCTAAGTACGCGATTACGAAAATACAATCGATAAAGAGAAAAATCCGCGGAACAACCTCGCGGTTTTGACGACAATGTTAACGATATCGATAAAGGAATTTTACAATTTGAGCATAATAACTTGTCTATTACGACCGACGATTAATACTGCCGCTCAATAACTCGCGACTCTTTTTATAATTATCCTCCTAGGGCGGGAGGAACTCAAAGGGTTACAATAGTGGGAGGCTCGCGCCTGGTGGGGAGACCAATGGGTGCCTCGGTAGGGACCACAGGTAGGCTGTGGTGGGACTAGTCTCGCGGGCCCGCGGCCGTCGTTCTTCCCAGCGCGGTCAGCAATTTCTTATCAGCCCTTCTCGGAACGTTGATGTGAATGCTGTCGAGCGTGAGTCCCGGTGCTAACAAAGATTCCCAGCGCAGTCAGCATTTTTACTATCGCGAAGCCATACTCAGAATTAATATTAATTAGTTAATAGTTATTTATATGCTATTAACATATATGTATGTATTGATTAATAAATGTTATCAACATAATAGTTTCGTTCATGTATTGAAATTACCATCAACATCTAATATGTATTGATTATTACTTAACAACAACAATGCTTAATTGTTTAATATTTTGTTTGTTAGTCCATTTGTTGCTTTTAGCTCTGACTTTAATAGATTTGGTATTGTACAATATGAATTTTGAGTATATGGTGCATCGGGTTACACTTGTTGCTTAAAAGACGATTTTTCGCTTTTAGAGACGAGAAAATCGTTAAAAAGGCTTAGTATACATTTTGTAGGGAATGATTTTCTGCTCTGAATGGCGCAATTGGTTTTCGCTTATCTCTCTTCATTGTTTATTTATAAGTGTTTGAAGTTCAACTTCCGAATTTCTCGATTTTAGAATTTATATTATAACATCGTTGCTGTTTAATAACTTTTCTTTATCGAATATATTGTTTATTTATATCCCCTTTTCCCTTGGTTACATATATATATATATTGATTTTATTGATATTAATGCGAGTATCCGTCGATCGTGTATCGACGGTTGGTAATTCGTTTTAATGGTACGGATTCTTATTCCTAACATTATAATAATAAATTTTTGTTGTTCAAGAATAATTTTATGATAATAATAGTTCGAAAATTGACCCAGGACGTAACACGGATATTTTTGTCCAACCAGCATTTTTGAAACTCGAAATCATCGAAAATGAGTTTTTTTTTTCATAAAATTTGGTAATTTTTGTCCAATTACCGTTTTTGAGCCTCGCATATCGAAATTGTCAGAATCAACGACGATATGACAGCCATTCGCTATTTCGCGAAAATACGACTATAATTCAGACGGGATGCCAACTCGTCGTTGAGACAGCATCGAAATTTGTGTTTTCTGGAACGATCGGATAGTTTTATCCAATCAGCGTTTTTGACCCTCCGAATCGGAGATCGGGAGAATCAACGACGACATGCACCATTTCGCTAGACCACGAAAAACGACTATAATTCCGACGCAATGACAACTCGTCGTTGAGAGAGCATCGAACTGTGTGTTTCCTGAAAGATCGGATATTTTTTTCCAATCAGCGTCTTTGAAACTCGAAATCATCGAAAATGGGGTTTTTTCATAAAACTTGGTAATTTTTGTCGAATTACCGTTTTTGTACCTCGCATATCGAAATTGTCAGAATCAACGACAATATGACAGCGATTCGCTATTTCGCGAAAATACGACTATAATTCAGATGGAATGACAGCTCCTCGTTGAGACAGCATCGAAATTTGTGTTTTCTGGAACGATCGGATAGTTTAATCCAATCAGCGTTCTTGACCCTCCGAATCGGAGATCGTGAGAATCAACGACGACATGCACCAGTTCGCTAGACCACGAAAAACGACTATAATTCCGACGCAATGACAACTCGTCGTTGAGAGAGCATCGAAATATGTGTTTCCTGAAAGTTCGGATAGTTTTATCCAATCAGCGTTTTTGAAACTCGAAATCATCGAAAATGAGTTTTTTTCATAAAACTTGGTAATTTTTGTCGAATGACCGTTTTTGAGCCTCGCATATCGAAATCGTCAGAATCAACGACGACATGAGAGCCAATCGCTATTTCGCGAAAATACGACTATAATTCAGACGGAATGATAACTCCTCGTTGAGACGGCATTGAAATGATTGTTTTCGGAAGCTTGAATATGTTTGGCCAATTATCGATTTTGAGATTCGCATATTGAAATCGTCAGAATCAACGACGACATGCACCAGTTCGCTAGACCACGAAAAACGACTATACTTCCGATCGAATGACAACTCGTCGTTGAGACAGCACCGAAATGTGTGTTTCCTGAAAGATCGGTTATTTTTGTCCAACCAGCGTTTTTGAAACTCGAAATCATCGAAAATGAGTTTTTTTCATAAAACTTGGTAATTTTTGTCGAATTACCGTTTTTGAGCCTCGCATATCGAAATTGTCAGAATCAACGACGATATGACAGCCATTCGCTATTTCGCGAAAATACGACTATAATTCAGACGGAATGACAACTCCTCGTTGAGACAGCATCGAAATTTGTGTTTTCTGGAACGATCGGATAGTTTTATCCAATCAGCGTTTTTGAAACTCGAAATCATCGAAAATGAGTTTTTTTCATAAAACTTGTTAATTTTTGTCGAATTACCGTTTTTGAGCCTCGCATATCGAAATTGTCAGAATCAACGACGATATGACAGCCATTTGCTATTTCGCGAAAATACGACTATAATTCAGACGGAATGACAACTCCTCGTTGAGACAGCATCGAAATTTGTGTTTTCTGGAACGATCGGATAGTTTTATCCAATCAGCGTTTTTGAAACTCGAAATCATCGAAAATGAGTTTTTTTCATAAAACTTGGTAATTTTTGTCGAATTACCGTTTTTGAGCCTCGCATATCGAAATTGTCAGAATCAACGACGATATGACAGCCATTTGCTATTTCGCGAAAATACGACTATAATTCAGACGGAATGACAACTCCTCGTTGAGACAGCATCGAAATTTGTGTTTTCTGGAACGATCGGATAGTTTTATCCAATCAGCGTTTTTGAAACTCGAAATCATCGAAAATGAGTTTTTTTCATAAAATTTGGTAATTTTTGTCCAATTACCGTTTTTGAGCCTCGCATATCGAAATTGTCAGAATCAACGACGATATGACAGCCATTCGCTATTTCGCGAAAATACGACTATAATTCAGACGGGATGCCAACTCGTCGTTGAGACAGCATCGAAATTTGTGTTTTCTGGAACGATCGGATAGTTTTATCCAATCAGCGTTTTTGACCCTCCGAATCGGAGATCGGGAGGATCAACGACGACATGCACCATTTCGCTAGACCACGAAAAACGACTATAATTCCGACGCAATGACAACTCGTCGTTGAGAGAGCATCGAACTGTGTGTTTCCTGAAAGATCGGATATTTTTTTCCAATCAGCGTTTTTGAAACTCGAAATCATCGAAAATGGGTTTTTTTCATAAAACTTGGTATTTTTTGTCGAATTACCGTTTTTGTACCTCGCATATCGAAATTGTCAGAATCAACGACAATATGACAGCGATTCGCTATTTCGCGAAAATACGACTATAATTCAGATGGAATGACAACTCCTCGTTGAGACAGCATCGAAATGATTGTTTTCGGAAGCTTGAATATGTTTGGCCAATTATCGATTTTGAGATTCGCATATTGAAATCGTCAGAATCAACGACGACATGCACCAGTTCGCTAGACCACGAAAAACGACTATACTTCCGATCGAATGACAACTCGTTGTTGAGACAGCACCGAAATGTGTGTTTCCTGAAAGATCGGATATTTTTGTCCAACCAGCGTTTTTGAAACTCGAAATCATCGAAAATGAGTTTTTTTCATAAAACTTGGTAATTTTTGTCGAATTACCGTTTTTGAGCCTCGCATATCGAAATTGTCAGAATCAACGACGATATGACAACCATTCGCTATTTCGCGAAAATACGACTATAATTCAGACGGAATGACAACTCCTCGTTGAGACAGCATCGAAATTTGTGTTTTCTGGAACGATCGGATAGTTTTATCCAATCAGCGTTTTTGAAACTCGAAATCATCGAAAATGAGTTTATTTCATAAAACTTGGTAATTTTTGTCGAATTACCGTTTTTGAGCCTCGCATATCGAAATTGTCAGAATCAACGACGATATGACAGCCATTTGCTATTTCGCGAAAATACGACTATAATTCAGACGGAATGACAACTCCTCGTTGAGACGCCATTGAAATGAGTGTTTTCGGAAGATTGAATATGTTTCGCCAATTATCGATATTGAGATTCGCATATTGAAATCGTCAGAATCAACGACGACATGCACCAGTTCGCTAGACCACGAAAAACGACTATAATTCCGACGCAATGACAACTCGTCGTTGAGACAGCACCGAAATGTGTGTTTCCTGAAAGATCGGTTATTTTTGTCCAACCAGCGTTTTTGAAACTCGAAATCATCGAAAATGAGTTTTTTTCATAAAACTTGGTAATTTTTGTCGAATTACCGTTTTTGAGCCTCGCATATCGAAATTGTCAGAATCAACGACGATATGACAGCCATTCGCTATTTCGCGAAAATACGACTATAATTCAGACGGAATGACAACTCCTCGTTGAGACAGCATCGAAATTTGTGTTTTCTGGAACGATCGGATAGTTTTATCCAATCAGCGTTTTTGAAACTCGAAATCATCGAAAATGAGTTTTTTTCATAAAACTTGGTAATTTTTGTCGAATTACCGTTTTTGAGCCTCGCATATCGAAATTGTCAGAATCAACGACGATATGACAGCCATTTGCTATTTCGCGAAAATACGACTATAATTCAGACGGAATGACAACTCCTCGTTGAGACGCCATTGAAATGAGTGTTTTCGGAAGATTGAATATGTTTCGCCAATTATCGATATTGAGATCGGATAGTTTTATCCAATCAGCGTTTTTGACCCTCCGAATCGGAGATCGGGAGAATCAACGACGACATGCACCATTTCGCTAGACCACGAAAAACGACTATAATTCCGACGCAATGACAACTCGTCGTTGAGAGAGCATCGTACTGTGTGTTTCCTGAAAGATCGGATATTTTTTTCCAATCAGCGTTTTTGAAACTCGAAATCATCGAAAATGGGTTTTTTTCATAAAACTTGGTAATTTTTGTCGAATTACCGTTTTTGTACCTCGCATATCGAAATTGTCAGAATCAACGACAATATGACAGCGATTCGCTATTTCGCGAAAATACGACTATAATTCAGATGGAATGACAACTCCTCGTTGAGACAGCATCGAAATTTGTGTTTTCTGGAACGATCGGATAGTTTTATCCAATCAGCGTTCTTGACCCTCCGAATCGGAGATCGTGAGAATCAACGACGACATGCACCAGTTCGCTAGACCACGAAAAACGACTATAATTCCGACGCAATGACAACTCGTCGTTGAGAGAGCATCGAAATGTGTGTTTCCTGAAAGTTCGGATAGTTTTATCCAATCAGCGTTTTTGAAACTCGAAATCATCGAAAATGAGTTTTTTTCATAAAACTTGGTAATTTTTGTCGAATGACCGTTTTTGAGCCTCGCATATCGAAATCGTCAGAATCAACGACGACATGAGAGCCAATCTCTATTTCGCGAAAATACGACTATAATTCAGACGGAATGACAACTCCTCGTTGAGACGGCATTGAAATGAGTGTTTTCGGAAGATTGAATATGTTTCGCCAATTATCGATATTGAGATCGGATAGTTTTATCCAATCAGCGTTTTTGACCCTCCGAATCGGAGATCGGGAAAATCAACGACGACATGCACCATTTCGCTAGACCACGAAAAACGACTATAATTCCGACGCAATGACAACTCGTCGTTGAGAGAGCATCGTACTGTGTGTTTCCTGAAAGATCGGATATTTTTTTCCAATCAGCGTTTTTGAAACTCGAAATCATCGAAAATGGGTTTTTTTCATAAAACTTGGTAATTTTTGTCGAATTACCGTTTTTGTACCTCGCATATCGAAATTGTCAGAATCAACGACAATATGACAGCGATTCGCTATTTCGCGAAGATACGACTATAATTCAGATGGAATGACAACTCCTCGTTGAGACAGCATCGAAATTTGTGTTTTCTGGAACGATCGGATAGTTTTATCCAATCAGCGTTCTTGACCCTCCGAATCGGAGATCGTGAGAATCAACGACGACATGCACCAGTTCGCTAGACCACGAAAAACGACTATAATTCCGACGCAATGACAACTCGTCGTTGAGAGAGCATCGAAATGTGTGTTTCCTGAAAGGTCGGATAGTTTTATCCAATCAGCGTTTTTGAAACTCGAAATCATCGAAAATGAGTTTTTTTCATAAAACTTGGTAATTTTTGTCGAATGACCGTTTTTGAGCCTCGCATATCGAAATCGTCAGAATCAACGACGACATGAGAGCCAATCGCTATTTCGCGAAAATACGACTATAATTCAGACGGAATGACAACTCCTCGTTGAGACGGCATTGAAATGATTGTTTTCGGAAGCTTGAATATGTTTGGCCAATTATCGATTTTGAGATTCGCTTATTGAAATCGTCAGAATCAACGACAACATGCACCAGTTCGCTAGACCACGAAAAACGACTATACTTCCGATGGAATGACAACTCGTCGTTGAGACAGCACCGAAATGTGTGTTTCCTGAAAGATCGGATATTTTTGTCCAATCAGCGTTTTTGAAACTCGAAATCATCGAAAATGAGTTTTTTTTCATAAAACTTGGTAATTTTTGTCGAATTACCGTTTTTGAGCCTCGCATATCGAAATCGTCAGAATCAACGACGATATGACAGCCATTCGCTATTTCGCGAAAATACGACTATAATTCAGACGGGATGCCAACTCGTCGTTGAGACAGCATCGAAATTTGTGTTTTCTGGAACGATCGGATAGTTTTATCCAATCAGCGTTTTTGACCCTCCGAATCGGAGATCGGGAGAATCAACGACGACATGCACCATTTCGCTAGACCACGAAAAACGACTATAATTCCGACGCAATGACAACTCGTCGTTGAGAGAGCATCGAAATGTGTGTTTCCTAAAAGATTGGATATTTTTGTAAAACCAGCGTTTTTGAAACTCGAAATCATCGAAAATGAGTTTTTTTCATAAAACTTGGTAATTTTTGTCGAATTACCGTTTTTGAGCCTCGCATATCGAAATTGTCAGAATCAACGACGATATGACAGTTATTCGCTATTTCGCGAAAATACGACTATAATTCAGACGGAATGACAACTCCTCGTTGAGACGGCATTGAAATGAGTGTTTTCGGAAGATTGAATATGTTTGGCCAATCATCGATTTTGAGATTCGCATATTGAAATTGTCAGAATAAACGACGACATGCACCAGTTCGCTAGACCACGAAAAACGACTATACTTCCGATGGAATGACAACTCGTCGTTGAGACAGCACCGAAATGTGTGTTTCCTGAAAGATCGGATATTTTTGTCCAATCAGCGTTTTTGAAACTCGAAATCATCGAAAATGAGTTTTTTTTTCATAAAACTTGGTAATTTTTGTCGAATTACCGTTTATGAGCCTCGCATATCGAAATCGTCAGAATCAACGACGATATGACAGCCATTCGCTATTTCGCGAAAATACGACTATAATTCAGACGGGATGCCAACTCGTCGTTGAGACAGCATCGAAATTTGTGTTTTCTGGAACGATCGGATAGTTTTATCCAATCAGCGTTTTTGACCCTCCGAATCGGAGATCGGGAGAATCAACGACGACATGCACCATTTCGCTAGACCACGAAAAACGACTATAATTCCGACGCAATGACAACTCGTCGTTGAGAGAGCATCGAACTGTGTGTTTCCTGAAAGATCGGATATTTTTTTCCAATCAGCGTTTTTGAAACTCGAAATCATCGAAAATGGGTTTTTTTCATAAAACTTGGTAATTTTTGTCGAATTACCGTTTTTGTACCTCGCATATCGAAATTGTCAGAATCAACGACAATATGACAGCGATTCGCTATTTCGCGAAAATACGACTATAATTCAGATGGAATGACAACTCCTCGTTGAGACAGCATCGAAATTTGTGTTTTCTGGAACGATCGGATAGTTTTATCCAATCAGCGTTTTTGAAACTCGAAATCATCGAAAATGAGTTTATTTCATAAAACTTGGTAATTTTTGTCGAATTACCGTTTTTGAGCCTCGCATATCGAAATTGTCAGAATCAACGACGATATGACAGCCATTTGCTATTTCGCGAAAATACGACTATAATTCAGACGGAATGACAACTCCTCGTTGAGACGCCATTGAAATGAGTGTTTTCGGAAGATTGAATATGTTTCGCCAATTATCGATATTGAGATTCGCATATTGAAATCGTCAGAATCAACGACGACATGCACCAGTTCGCTAGACCACGAAAAACGACTATAATTCCGACGCAATGACAACTCGTCGTTGAGAGACCATCGAAATGTGTGTTTCCTGAAAGATCGGATATTTTTGTCCAACCAGCATTTTTGAAACTCGAAATCATCGAAAATGAGTTTTTTTTTTCATAAAATTTGGTAATTTTTGTCCAATTACCGTTTTTGAGCCTCGCATATCGAAATTGTCAGAATCAACGACGATATGACAGCCATTCGCTATTTCGCGAAAATACGACTATAATTCAGACGGGATGCCAACTCGTCGTTGAGACAGCATCGAAATTTGTGTTTTCTGGAACGATCGGATAGTTTTATCCAATCAGCGTTTTTGACCCTCCGAATCGGAGATCGGGAGAATCAACGACGACATGCACCATTTCGCTAGACCACGAAAAACGACTATAATTCCGACGCAATGACAACTCGTCGTTGAGAGAGCATCGAACTGTGTGTTTCCTGAAAGATCGGATATTTTTTTCCAATCAGCGTCTTTGAAACTCGAAATCATCGAAAATGGGGTTTTTTCATAAAACTTGGTAATTTTTGTCGAATTACCGTTTTTGTACCTCGCATATCGAAATTGTCAGAATCAACGACAATATGACAGCGATTCGCTATTTCGCGAAAATACGACTATAATTCAGATGGAATGACAGCTCCTCGTTGAGACAGCATCGAAATTTGTGTTTTCTGGAACGATCGGATAGTTTAATCCAATCAGCGTTCTTGACCCTCCGAATCGGAGATCGTGAGAATCAACGACGACATGCACCAGTTCGCTAGACCACGAAAAACGACTATAATTCCGACGCAATGACAACTCGTCGTTGAGAGAGCATCGAAATATGTGTTTCCTGAAAGTTCGGATAGTTTTATCCAATCAGCGTTTTTGAAACTCGAAATCATCGAAAATGAGTTTTTTTCATAAAACTTGGTAATTTTTGTCGAATGACCGTTTTTGAGCCTCGCATATCGAAATTGTCAGAATCAACGACGATATGACAGCCATTCGCTATTTCGCGAAAATACGACTATAATTCAGACGGAATGACAACTCCTCGTTGAGACAGCATCGAAATTTGTGTTTTCTGGAACGATCGGATAGTTTTATCCAATCAGCGTTTTTGAAACTCGAAATCATCGAAAATGAGTTTTTTTCATAAAACTTGGTAATTTTTGTCGAATTACCGTTTTTGAGCCTCGCATATCGAAATTATCAGAATCAACGACGATATGACAGCCATTCGCTATTTCGCGAAAATACGACTATAATTCAGACGGAATGACAACTCCTCGTTGAGACAGCATCGAAATTTGTGTTTTCTGGAACGATCGGATAGTTTTATCCAATCAGCGTTTTTCACCCTCCGAATCGGAGATCGTGAGAATCAACGACGACATGCACCATTTCGCTAGACCACGAAAAACGACTATAATTCCGACGCAATGACAACTCCTCGTTGAGACAGCATCGAAATTTGTGTTTTCTGGAACGATCGGATAGTTTTATCCAATCAGCGTTTTTGAAACTCGAAATCATCGAAAATGAGTTTTTTTCATAAAACTTGGTAATTTTTGTCGAATTACCGTTTTTGAGCCTCGCATATCGAAATTGTCAGAATCAACGACGATATGACAGCCATTTGCTATTTCGCGAAAATACGACTATAATTCAGACGGAATGACAACTCCTCGTTGAGACGCCATTGAAATGAGTGTTTTCGGAAGATTGAATATGTTTCGCCAATTATCGATATTGAGATCGGATAGTTTTATCCAATCAGCGTTTTTGACCCTCCGAATCGGAGATCGGGAGAATCAACGACGACATGCACCATTTCGCTAGACCACGAAAAACGACTATAATTCCGACGCAATGACAACTCGTCGTTGAGAGAGCATCGTACTGTGTGTTTCCTGAAAGATCGGATATTTTTTTCCAATCAGCGTTTTTGAAACTCGAAATCATCGAAAATGGGTTTTTTTCATAAAACTTGGTAATTTTTGTCGAATTACCGTTTTTGTACCTCGCATATCGAAATTGTCAGAATCAACGACAATATGACAGCGATTCGCTATTTCGCGAAAATACGACTATAATTCAGATGGAATGACAACTCCTCGTTGAGACAGCATCGAAATTTGTGTTTTCTGGAACGATCGGATAGTTTTATCCAATCAGCGTTCTTGACCCTCCGAATCGGAGATCGTGAGAATCAACGACGACATGCACCAGTTCGCTAGACCACGAAAAACGACTATAATTCCGACGCAATGACAACTCGTCGTTGAGAGAGCATCGAAATGTGTGTTTCCTGAAAGGTCGGATAGTTTTATCCAATCAGCGTTTTTGAAACTCGAAATCATCGAAAATGAGTTTTTTTCATAAAACTTGGTAATTTTTGTCGAATGACCGTTTTTGAGCCTCGCATATCGAAATCGTCAGAATCAACGACGACATGAGAGCCAATCGCTATTTCGCGAAAATACGACTATAATTCAGACGGAATGACAACTCCTCGTTGAGACGGCATTGAAATGATTGTTTTCGGAAGCTTGAATATGTTTGGCCAATTATCGATTTTGAGATTCGCATATTGAAATCGTCAGAATCAACGACGACATGCACCAGTTCGCTAGACCACGAAAAACGACTATACTTCCGATCGAATGACAACTCGTCGTTGAGACAGCACCGAAATGTGTGTTTCCTGAAAGATCGGTTATTTTTGTCCAACCAGCGTTTTTGAAACTCGAAATCATCGAAAATGAGTTTTTTTCATAAAACTTGGTAATTTTTGTCGAATTACCGTTTTTGAGCCTCGCATATCGAAATTGTCAGAATCAACGACGATATGACAGCCATTCGCTATTTCGCGAAAATCCGACTATAATTCAGACGGAATGACAACTCCTCGTTGTGACAGCATCGAAATTTGTGTTTTCTGGAACGATCGGATAGTTTTATCCAATCAGCGTTTTTGAAACTCGAAATCATCGAAAATGAGTTTTTTTCATAAAACTTGTTAATTTTTGTCGAATTACCGTTTTTGAGCCTCGCATATCGAAATTGTCAGAATCAACGACGATATGACAGCCATTTGCTATTTCGCGAAAATACGACTATAATTCAGACGGAATGACAACTCCTCGTTGAGACAGCATCGAAATTTGTGTTTTCTGGAACGATCGGATAGTTTTATCCAATCAGCGTTTTTGAAACTCGAAATCATCGAAAATGAGTTTTTTTCATAAAACTTGGTAATTTTTGTCGAATTACCGTTTTTGAGCCTCGCATATCGAAATTGTCAGAATCAACGACGATATGACAGCCATTCGCTATTTCGCGAAAATACGACTATAATTCAGACGGGATGACAACTCGTCGTTGAGACAGCATCGAAATTTGTGTTTGCTGGAACGATCGGATAGTTTTATCCAATCAGCGTTTTTCACCCTCCGAATCGGAGATCGTGAGAATCAACGACGACATGCACCATTTCGCTAGACCACGAAAAACGACTATAATTCCGACGCAATGACAACTCGTCGTTGAGAGAGCATCGAAATGTGTGTTTCCTAAAAGATTGGATATTTTTGTAAAACCAGCGTTTTTGAAACTCGAAATCATCGAAAATGAGTTTTTTTCATAAAACTTGGTAATTTTTGTCGAATTACCGTTTTTGAGCCTCGCATATCGAAATTGTCAGAATCAACGACGATATGACAGTTATTCGCTATTTCGCGAAAATACGACTATAATTCAGACGGAATGACAACTCCTCGTTGAGACGGCATTGAAATGAGTGTTTTCGGAAGATTGAATATGTTTGGCCAATCATCGATTTTGAGATTCGCATATTGAAATTGTCAGAATCAACGACGACATGCACCAGTTCGCTAGACCACGAAAAACGACTATACTTCCGATGGAATGACAACTCGTCGTTGAGACAGCACCGAAATGTGTGTTTCCTGAAAGATCGGATATTTTTGTCCAATCAGCGTTTTTGAAACTCGAAATCATCGAAAATGAGTTTTTTTTCATAAAACTTGGTAATTTTTGTCGAATTACCGTTTATGAGCCTCGCATATCGAAATCGTCAGAATCAACGACGATATGACAGCCATTCGCTATTTCGCGAAAATACGACTATAATTCAGACGGGATGCCAACTCGTCGTTGAGACAGCATCGAAATTTGTGTTTTCTGGAACGATCGGATAGTTTTATCCAATCAGCGTTTTTGACCCTCCGAATCGGAGATCGGGAGAATCAACGACGACATGCACCATTTCGCTAGACCACGAAAAACGACTATAATTCCGACGCAATGACAACTCGTCGTTGAGAGAGCATCGAACTGTGTGTTTCCTGAAAGATCGGATATTTTTTTCCAATCAGCGTTTTTGAAACTCGAAATCATCGAAAATGGGTTTTTTTCATAAAACTTGGTAATTTTTGTCGAATTACCGTTTTTGTACCTCGCATATCGAAATTGTCAGAATCAACGACAATATGACAGCGATTCGCTATTTCGCGAAAATACGACTATAATTCAGATGGAATGACAACTCCTCGTTGAGACAGCATCGAAATGATTGTTTTCGGAAGCTTGAATATGTTTGGCCAATTATCGATTTTGAGATTCGCATATTGAAATCGTCAGAATCAACGACGACATGCACCAGTTCGCTAGACCACGAAAAACGACTATACTTCCGATCGAATGACAACTCGTCGTTGAGACAGCACCGAAATGTGTGTTTCCTGAAAGATCGGATATTTTTGTCCAACCAGCGTTTTTGAAACTCGAAATCATCGAAAATGAGTTTTTTTCATAAAACTTGGTAATTTTTGTCGAATTACCGTTTTTGAGCCTCGCATATCGAAATTGTCAGAATCAACGACGATATGACAGCCATTCGCTATTTCGCGAAAATACGACTATAATTCAGACGGAATGACAACTCCTCGTTGAGACAGCATCGAAATTTGTGTTTTCTGGAACGATCGGATAGTTTTATCCAATCAGCGTTTTTGAAACTCGAAATCATCGAAAATGAGTTTATTTCATAAAACTTGGTAATTTTTGTCGAATTACCGTTTTTGAGCCTCGCATATCGAAATTGTCAGAATCAACGACGATATGACAGCCATTTGCTATTTCGCGAAAATACGACTATAATTCAGACGGAATGACAACTCCTCGTTGAGACGCCATTGAAATGAGTGTTTTCGGAAGATTGAATATGTTTCGCCAATTATCGATATTGAGATTCGCATATTGAAATCGTCAGAATCAACGACGACATGCACCAGTTCGCTAGACCACGAAAAACGACTATAATTCCGACGCAATGACAACTCGTCGTTGAGACAGCACCGAAATGTGTGTTTCCTGAAAGATCGGTTATTTTTGTCCAACCAGCGTTTTTGAAACTCGAAATCATCGAAAATGAGTTTTTTTCATAAAACTTGTTAATTTTCGTCGAATTACCGTTTTTGAGCCTCGCATATCGAAATTGTCAGAATCAACGACGATATGACAACCATTTGCTATTTCGCGAAAATACGACTATAATTCAGACGGAATGACAACTCCTCGTTGAGACAGCATCGAAATTTGTGTTTTCTGGAACGATCGGATAGTTTTATCCAATCAGCGTTTTTGAAACTCGAAATCATCGAAAATGAGTTTTTTTCATAAAACTTGGTAATTTTTGTCGAATGACCGTTTTTGAGCCTCGCATATCGAAATCGTCAGAATCAACGACGACATGAGAGCCAATCTCTATTTCGCGAAAATACGACTATAATTCAGACGGAATGACAACTCCTCGTTGAGACGGCATTGAAATGAGTGTTTTCGGAAGATTGAATATGTTTCGCCAATTATCGATATTGAGATCGGATAGTTTTATCCAATC
Organism: Cryptus viduatorius; assembly: GCA_964006125.1. Classification (NCBI taxonomy): domain Eukaryota; kingdom Metazoa; phylum Arthropoda; class Insecta; order Hymenoptera; family Ichneumonidae; genus Cryptus; species Cryptus viduatorius. The sequence continues at coordinate 23,884,934 of OZ023220.1, forward strand.
AGCGTTTTTGACCCTCCGAATCGGAGATCGGGAGAATCAACGACGACATGCACCATTTCGCTAGACCACGAAAAACGACTATAATTCCGACGCAATGACAACTCGTCGTTGAGAGAGCATCGTACTGTGTGTTTCCTAAAAGATCGGATATTTTTTTCCAATCAGCGTTTTTGAAACTCGAAATCATCGAAAATGGGTTTTTTTCATAAAACTTGGTAATTTTTGTCGAATTACCGTTTTTGTACCTCGCATATCGAAATTGTCAGAATCAACGACAATATGACAGCGATTCGCTATTTCGCGAAGATACGACTATAATTCAGATGGAATGACAACTCCTCGTTGAGACAGCATCGAAATTTGTGTTTTCTGGAACGATCGGATAGTTTTATCCAATCAGCGTTCTTGACCCTCCGAATCGGAGATCGTGAGAATCAACGACGACATGCACCAGTTCGCTAGACCACGAAAAACGACTATAATTCCGACGCAATGACAACTCGTCGTTGAGAGAGCATCGAAATGTGTGTTTCCTGAAAGGTCGGATAGTTTTATCCAATCAGCGTTTTTGAAACTCGAAATCATCGAAAATGAGTTTTTTTCATAAAACTTGGTAATTTTTGTCGAATGACCGTTTTTGAGCCTCGCATATCGAAATCGTCAGAATCAACGACGACATGAGAGCCAATCGCTATTTCGCGAAAATACGACTATAATTCAGACGGAATGACAACTCCTCGTTGAGACGGCATTGAAATGATTGTTTTCGGAAGCTTGAATATGTTTGGCCAATTATCGATTTTGAGATTCGCTTATTGAAATCGTCAGAATCAACGACGACATGCACCAGTTCGCTAGACCACGAAAAACGACTATACTTCCGATGGAATGACAACTCGTCGTTGAGACAGCACCGAAATGTGTGTTTCCTGAAAGATCGGATATTTTTGTCCAATCAGCGTTTTTGAAACTCGAAATCATCGAAAATGAGTTTTTTTTCATAAAACTTGGTAATTTTTGTCGAATTACCGTTTTTGAGCCTCGCATATCGAAATCGTCAGAATCAACGACGATATGACAGCCATTCGCTATTTCGCGAAAATACGACTATAATTCAGACGGGATGCCAACTCGTCGTTGAGACAGCATCGAAATTTGTGTTTTCTGGAACGATCGGATAGTTTTATCCAATCAGCGTTTTTGACCCTCCGAATCGGAGATCGGGAGAATCAACGACGACATGCACCATTTCGCTAGACCACGAAAAACGACTATAATTCCGACGCAATGACAACTCGTCGTTGAGAGAGCATCGAACTGTGTGTTTCCTGAAAGATCGGATATTTTTTTCCAATCAGCGTTTTTGAAACTCGAAATCATCGAAAATGGGTTTTTTTCATAAAACTTGGTAATTTTTGTCGAATTACCGTTTTTGTACCTCGCATATCGAAATTGTCAGAATCAACGACAATATGACAGCGATTCGCTATTTCGCGAAAATACGACTATAATTCAGATGGAATGACAACTCCTCGTTGAGACAGCATCGAAATGATTGTTTTCGGAAGCTTGAATATGTTTGGCCAATTATCGATTTTGAGATTCGCATATTGAAATCGTCAGAATCAACGACGACATGCACCAGTTCGCTAGACCACGAAAAACGACTATACTTCCGATCGAATGACAACTCGTCGTTGAGACAGCACCGAAATGTGTGTTTCCTGAAAGATCGGATATTTTTGTCCAACCAGCGTTTTTGAAACTCGAAATCATCGAAAATGAGTTTTTTTCATAAAACTTGGTAATTTTTGTCGAATTACCGTTTTTGAGCCTCGCATATCGAAATTGTCAGAATCAACGACGATATGACAGCCATTCGCTATTTCGCGAAAATACGACTATAATTCAGACGGAATGACAACTCCTCGTTGAGACAGCATCGAAATTTGTGTTTTCTGGAACGATCGGATAGTTTTATCCAATCAGCGTTTTTGAAACTCGAAATCATCGAAAATGAGTTTTTTTCATAAAACTTGTTAATTTTCGTCGAATTACCGTTTTTGAGCCTCGCATATCGAAATTGTCAGAATCAACGACGATATGACAGCCATTTGCTATTTCGCGAAAATACGACTATAATTCAGACGGGATGCCAACTCGTCGTTGAGACAGCATCGAAATTTGTGTTTTCTGGAACGATCGGATAGTTTTATCCAATCAGCGTTTTTGACCCTCCGAATCGGAGATCGGGAGAATCAACGACGACATGCACCATTTCGCTAGACCACGAAAAACGACTATAATTCCGACGCAATGACAACTCGTCGTTGAGAGAGCATCGTACTGTGTGTTTCCTGAAAGATCGGATATTTTTTTCCAATCAGCGTTTTTGAAACTCGAAATCATCGAAAATGGGTTTTTTTCATAAAACTTGGTAATTTTTGTCGAATTACCGTTTTTGTACCTCGCATATCGAAATTGTCAGAATCAACGACAATATGACAGCGATTCGCTATTTCGCGAAAATACGACTATAATTCAGATGGAATGACAACTCCTCGTTGAGACAGCATCGAAATTTGTGTTTTCTGGAACGATCGGATAGTTTTATCCAATCAGCGTTCTTGACCCTCCGAATCGGAGATCGTGAGAATCAACGACGACATGCACCAGTTCGCTAGACCACGAAAAACGACTATAATTCCGACGCAATGACAACTCGTCGTTGAGAGAGCATCGAAATGTGTGTTTCCTGAAAGTTCGGATAGTTTTATCCAATCAGCGTTTTTGAAACTCGAAATCATCGAAAATGAGTTTTTTTCATAAAACTTGGTAATTTTTGTCGAATGACCGTTTTTGAGCCTCGCATATCGAAATCGTCAGAATCAACGACGACATGAGAGCCAATCTCTATTTCGCGAAAATACGACTATAATTCAGACGGAATGACAACTCCTCGTTGAGACGGCATTGAAATGAGTGTTTTCGGAAGATTGAATATGTTTCGCCAATTATCGATATTGAGATCGGATAGTTTTATCCAATCAGCGTTTTTGACCCTCCGAATCGGAGATCGGGAGAATCAACGACGACATGCACCATTTCGCTAGACCACGAAAAACGACTATAATTCCGACGCAATGACAACTCGTCGTTGAGAGAGCATCGTACTGTGTGTTTCCTAAAAGATCGGATATTTTTTGCCAATCAGCGTTTTTGAAACTCGAAATCATCGAAAATGGGTTTTTTTCATAAAACTTGGTAATTTTTGTCGAATTACCGTTTTTGTACCTCGCATATCGAAATTGTCAGAATCAACGACAATATGACAGCGATTCGCTATTTCGCGAAGATACGACTATAATTCAGATGGAATGACAACTCCTCGTTGAGACAGCATCGAAATTTGTGTTTTCTGGAACGATCGGATAGTTTTATCCAATCAGCGTTCTTGACCCTCCGAATCGGAGATCGTGAGAATCAACGACGACATGCACCAGTTCGCTAGACCACGAAAAACGACTATAATTCCGACGCAATGACAACTCGTCGTTGAGAGAGCATCGAAATGTGTGTTTCCTGAAAGGTCGGATAGTTTTATCCAATCAGCGTTTTTGAAACTCGAAATCATCGAAAATGAGTTTTTTTCATAAAACTTGGTAATTTTTGTCGAATGACCGTTTTTGAGCCTCGCATATCGAAATCGTCAGAATCAACGACGACATGAGAGCCAATCGCTATTTCGCGAAAATACGACTATAATTCAGACGGAATGACAACTCCTCGTTGAGACGGCATTGAAATGATTGTTTTCGGAAGCTTGAATATGTTTGGCCAATTATCCATTTTGAGATTCGCTTATTGAAATCGTCAGAATCAACGACGACATGCACCAGTTCGCTAGACCACGAAAAACGACTATACTTCCGATCGAATGACAACTCGTCGTTGAGACAGCACCGAAATGTGTGTTTCCTGAAAGATCGGATATTTTTGTCCAACCAGCGTTTTTGAAACTCGAAATCATCGAAAATGAGTTTTTTTCATAAAACTTGGTAATTTTTGTCGAATTACCGTTTTTGAGCCTCGCATATCGAAATTGTCAGAATCAACGACGATATGACAGCCATTCGCTATTTCGCGAAAATACGACTATAATTCAGACGGAATGACAACTCCTCGTTGAGACAGCATCGAAATTTGTGTTTTCTGGAACGATCGGATAGTTTTATCCAATCAGCGTTTTTGAAACTCGAAATCATCGAAAATGAGTTTTTTTCATAAAACTTGTTAATTTTCGTCGAATTACCGTTTTTGAGCCTCGCATATCGAAATTGTCAGAATCAACGACGATATGACAGCCATTTGCTATTTCGCGAAAATACGACTATAATTCAGACGGAATGACAACTCCTCGTTGAGACAGCATCGAAATTTGTGTTTTCTGGAACGATCGGATAGTTTTATCCAATCAGCGTTTTTGAAACTCGAAATCATCGAAAATGAGTTTTTTTCATAAAACTTGGTAATTTTTGTCGAATTACCGTTTTTGAGCCTCGCATATCGAAATTGTCAGAATCAACGACGATATGACAGCCATTTGCTATTTCGCGAAAATACGACTATAATTCAGACGGAATGACAACTCCTCGTTGAGACGCCATTGAAATGAGTGTTTTCGGAAGATTGAATATGTTTCGCCAATTATCGATATTGAGATCGGATAGTTTTATCCAATCAGCGTTTTTGACCCTCCGAATCGGAGATCGGGAGAATCAACGACGACATGCACCATTTCGCTAGACCACGAAAAACGACTATAATTCCGACGCAATGACAACTCGTCGTTGAGAGAGCATCGTACTGTGTGTTTCCTGAAAGATCGGATATTTTTTTCCAATCAGCGTTTTTGAAACTCGAAATCATCGAAAATGGGTTTTTTTCATAAAACTTGGTAATTTTTGTCGAATTACCGTTTTTGTACCTCGCATATCGAAATTGTCAGAATCAACGACAATATGACAGCGATTCGCTATTTCGCGAAAATACGACTATAATTCAGATGGAATGACAACTCCTCGTTGAGACAGCATCGAAATTTGTGTTTTCTGGAACGATCGGATAGTTTTATCCAATCAGCGTTCTTGACCCTCCGAATCGGAGATCGTGAGAATCAACGACGACATGCACCAGTTCGCTAGACCACGAAAAACGACTATAATTCCGACGCAATGACAACTCGTCGTTGAGAGAGCATCGAAATGTGTGTTTCCTGAAAGTTCGGATAGTTTTATCCAATCAGCGTTTTTGAAACTCGAAATCATCGAAAATGAGTTTTTTTCATAAAACTTGGTAATTTTTGTCGAATGACCGTTTTTGAGCCTCGCATATCGAAATCGTCAGAATCAACGACGACATGAGAGCCAATCTCTATTTCGCGAAAATACGACTATAATTCAGACGGAATGACAACTCCTCGTTGAGACGGCATTGAAATGATTGTTTTCGGAAGCTTGAATATGTTTGGCCAATTATCGATTTTGAGATTCGCATATTGAAATCGTCAGAATCAACGACGACATGAGAGCCAATCGCTATTTCGCGAAAATACGACTATAATTCAGACGGAATGACAACTCCTCGTTGAGACGGCATTGAAATGATTGTTTTCGGAAGCTTGAATATGTTTGGCCAATTATCGATTTTGAGATTCGCATATTGAAATCGTCAGAATCAACGACGACATGCACCAGTTCGCTAGACCACGAAAAACGACTATACTTCCGATCGAATGACAACTCGTCGTTGAGACAGCACCGAAATGTGTGTTTCCTGAAAGATCGGTTATTTTTGTCCAACCAGCGTTTTTGAAACTCGAAATCATCGAAAATGAGTTTTTTTCATAAAACTTGGTAATTTTTGTCGAATTACCGTTTTTGAGCCTCGCATATCGAAATTGTCAGAATCAACGACGATATGACAGCCATTCGCTATTTCGCGAAAATACGACTATAATTCAGACGGAATGACAACTCCTCGTTGAGACAGCATCGAAATTTGTGTTTTCTGGAACGATCGGATAGTTTTATCCAATCAGCGTTTTTGAAACTCGAAATCATCGAAAATGAGTTTTTTTCATAAAACTTGTTAATTTTTGTCGAATTACCGTTTTTGAGCCTCGCATATCGAAATTGTCAGAATCAACGACGATATGACAGCCATTTGCTATTTCGCGAAAATACGACTATAATTCAGACGGAATGACAACTCCTCGTTGAGACAGCATCGAAATTTGTGTTTTCTGGAACGATCGGATAGTTTTATCCAATCAGCGTTTTTGAAACTCGAAATCATCGAAAATGAGTTTTTTTCATAAAACTTGGTAATTTTTGTCGAATTACCGTTTTTGAGCCTCGCATATCGAAATTGTCAGAATCAACGACGATATGACAGCCATTTGCTATTTCGCGAAAATACGACTATAATTCAGACGGAATGACAACTCCTCGTTGAGACAGCATCGAAATTTGTGTTTTCTGGAACGATCGGATAGTTTTATCCAATCAGCGTTTTTGAAACTCGAAATCATCGAAAATGAGTTTTTTTCATAAAATTTGGTAATTTTTGTCCAATTACCGTTTTTGAGCCTCGCATATCGAAATTGTCAGAATCAACGACGATATGACAGCCATTCGCTATTTCGCGAAAATACGACTATAATTCAGACGGGATGCCAACTCGTCGTTGAGACAGCATCGAAATTTGTGTTTTCTGGAACGATCGGATAGTTTTATCCAATCAGCGTTTTTGACCCTCCGAATCGGAGATCGGGAGAATCAACGACGACATGCACCATTTCGCTAGACCACGAAAAACGACTATAATTCCGACGCAATGACAACTCGTCGTTGAGAGAGCATCGAACTGTGTGTTTCCTGAAAGATCGGATATTTTTTTCCAATCAGCGTTTTTGAAACTCGAAATCATCGAAAATGGGTTTTTTTCATAAAACTTGGTATTTTTTGTCGAATTACCGTTTTTGTACCTCGCATATCGAAATTGTCAGAATCAACGACAATATGACAGCGATTCGCTATTTCTCGAAAATACGACTATAATTCAGATGGAATGACAACTCCTCGTTGAGACAGCATCGAAATGATTGTTTTCGGAAGCTTGAATATGTTTGGCCAATTATCGATTTTGAGATTCGCATATTGAAATCGTCAGAATCAACGACGACATGCACCAGTTCGCTAGACCACGAAAAACGACTATACTTCCGATCGAATGACAACTCGTCGTTGAGACAGCACCGAAATGTGTGTTTCCTGAAAGATCGGATATTTTTGTCCAACCAGCGTTTTTGAAACTCGAAATCATCGAAAATGAGTTTTTTTCATAAAACTTGGTAATTTTTGTCGAATTACCGTTTTTGAGCCTCGCATATCGAAATTGTCAGAATCAACGACGATATGACAACCATTCGCTATTTCGCGAAAATACGACTATAATTCAGACGGAATGACAACTCCTCGTTGAGACAGCATCGAAATTTGTGTTTTCTGGAACGATCGGATAGTTTTATCCAATCAGCGTTTTTGAAACTCGAAATCATCGAAAATGAGTTTATTTCATAAAACTTGGTAATTTTTGTCGAATTACCGTTTTTGAGCCTCGCATATCGAAATTGTCAGAATCAACGACGATATGACAGCCATTTGCTATTTCGCGAAAATACGACTATAATTCAGACGGAATGACAACTCCTCGTTGAGACGCCATTGAAATGAGTGTTTTCGGAAGATTGAATATGTTTCGCCAATTATCGATATTGAGATCGGATAGTTTTATCCAATCAGCGTTTTTGACCCTCCGAATCGGAGATCGGGAGAATCAACGACGACATGCACCATTTCGCTAGACCACGAAAAACGACTATAATTCCGACGCAATGACAACTCGTCGTTGAGAGAGCATCGTACTGTGTGTTTCCTGAAAGATCGGATATTTTTGTCCAACCAGCGTTTTTGAAACTCGAAATCATCGAAAATGAGTTTTTTTCATAAAACTTGGTAATTTTTGTCGAATTACCGTTTTTGAGCCTCGCATATCGAAATTGTCAGAATCAACGACGATATGACAGCCATTCGCTATTTCGCGAAAATACGACTATAATTCAGACGGAATGACAACTCCTCGTTGAGACAGCATCGAAATTTGTGTTTTCTGGAACGATCGGATAGTTTTATCCAATCAGCGTTTTTGAAACTCGAAATCATCGAAAATGAGTTTTTTTCATAAAACTTGTTAATTTTCGTCGAATTACCGTTTTTGAGCCTCGCATATCGAAATTGTCAGAATCAACGACGATATGACAGCCATTTGCTATTTCGCGAAAATACGACTATAATTCAGACGGAATGACAACTCCTCGTTGAGACGCCATTGAAATGAGTGTTTTCGGAAGATTGAATATGTTTCGCCAATTATCGATATTGAGATCGGATAGTTTTATCCAATCAGCGTTTTTGACCCTCCGAATCGGAGATCGGGAGAATCAACGACGACATGCACCATTTCGCTAGACCACGAAAAACGACTATAATTCCGACGCAATGACAACTCGTCGTTGAGAGAGCATCGTACTGTGTGTTTCCTGAAAGATCGGATATTTTTGTCCAACCAGCGTTTTTGAAACTCGAAATCATCGAAAATGAGTTTTTTTCATAAAACTTGGTAATTTTTGTCGAATTACCGTTTTTGAGCCTCGCATATCGAAATTGTCAGAATCAACGACGATATGACAGCCATTCGCTATTTCGCGAAAATACGACTATAATTCAGACGGAATGACAACTCCTCGTTGAGACAGCATCGAAATTTGTGTTTTCTGGAACGATCGGATAGTTTTATCCAATCAGCGTTTTTGAAACTCGAAATCATCGAAAATGAGTTTTTTTCATAAAACTTGTTAATTTTCGTCGAATTACCGTTTTTGAGCCTCGCATATCGAAATTGTCAGAATCAACGACGATATGACAACCATTTGCTATTTCGCGAAAATACGACTATAATTCAGACGGAATGACAACTCCTCGTTGAGACAGCATCGAAATTTGTGTTTTCTGGAACGATCGGATAGTTTTATCCAATCAGCGTTTTTGAAACTCGAAATCATCGAAAATGAGTTTTTTTCATAAAACTTGGTAATTTTTGTCGAATTACCGTTTTTGAGCCTCGCATATCGAAATTGTCAGAATCAACGACGATATGACAGCCATTTGCTATTTCGCGAAAATACGACTATAATTCAGACGGAATGACAACTCCTCGTTGAGACGCCATTGAAATGAGTGTTTTCGGAAGATTGAATATGTTTCGCCAATTATCGATATTGAGATCGGATAGTTTTATCCAATCAGCGTTTTTGACCCTCCGAATCGGAGATCGGGAGAATCAACGACGACATGCACCATTTCGCTAGACCACGAAAAACGACTATAATTCCGACGCAATGACAACTCGTCGTTGAGAGAGCATCGTACTGTGTGTTTCCTGAAAGATCGGATATTTTTTTCCAATCAGCGTTTTTGAAACTCGAAATCATCGAAAATGGGTTTTTTTCATAAAACTTGGTAATTTTTGTCGAATTACCGTTTTTGTACCTCGCATATCGAAATTGTCAGAATCAACGACAATATGACAGCGATTCGCTATTTCGCGAAAATACGACTATAATTCAGATGGAATGACAACTCCTCGTTGAGACAGCATCGAAATTTGTGTTTTCTGGAACGATCGGATAGTTTTATCCAATCAGCGTTCTTGACCCTCCGAATCGGAGATCGTGAGAATCAACGACGACATGCACCAGTTCGCTAGACCACGAAAAACGACTATAATTCCGACGCAATGACAACTCGTCGTTGAGAGAGCATCGAAATGTGTGTTTCCTGAAAGTTCGGATAGTTTTATCCAATCAGCGTTTTTGAAACTCGAAATCATCGAAAATGAGTTTTTTTCATAAAACTTGGTAATTTTTGTCGAATGACCGTTTTTGAGCCTCGCATATCGAAATCGTCAGAATCAACGACGACATGAGAGCCAATCTCTATTTCGCGAAAATACGACTATAATTCAGACGGAATGACAACTCCTCGTTGAGACGGCATTGAAATGAGTGTTTTCGGAAGATTGAATATGTTTCGCCAATTATCGATATTGAGATCGGATAGTTTTATCCAATCAGCGTTTTTGACCCTCCGAATCGGAGATCGGGAAAATCAACGACGACATGCACCATTTCGCTAGACCACGAAAAACGACTATAATTCCGACGCAATGACAACTCGTCGTTGAGAGAGCATCGTACTGTGTGTTTCCTGAAAGATCGGATATTTTTTTCCAATCAGCGTTTTTGAAACTCGAAATCATCGAAAATGGGTTTTTTTCATAAAACTTGGTAATTTTTGTCGAATTACCGTTTTTGTACCTCGCATATCGAAATTGTCAGAATCAACGACAATATGACAGCGATTCGCTATTTCGCGAAGATACGACTATAATTCAGATGGAATGACAACTCCTCGTTGAGACAGCATCGAAATTTGTGTTTTCTGGAACGATCGGATAGTTTTATCCAATCAGCGTTCTTGACCCTCCGAATCGGAGATCGTGAGAATCAACGACGACATGCACCAGTTCGCTAGACCACGAAAAACGACTATAATTCCGACGCAATGACAACTCGTCGTTGAGAGAGCATCGAAATGTGTGTTTCCTGAAAGGTCGGATAGTTTTATCCAATCAGCGTTTTTGAAACTCGAAATCATCGAAAATGAGTTTTTTTCATAAAACTTGGTAATTTTTGTCGAATGACCGTTTTTGAGCCTCGCATATCGAAATCGTCAGAATCAACGACGACATGAGAGCCAATCGCTATTTCGCGAAAATACGACTATAATTCAGACGGAATGACAACTCCTCGTTGAGACGGCATTGAAATGATTGTTTTCGGAAGCTTGAATATGTTTGGCCAATTATCGATTTTGAGATTCGCTTATTGAAATCGTCAGAATCAACGACGACATGCACCAGTTCGCTAGACCACGAAAAACGACTATACTTCCGATGGAATGACAACTCGTCGTTGAGACAGCACCGAAATGTGTGTTTCCTGAAAGATCGGATATTTTTGTCCAATCAGCGTTTTTGAAACTCGAAATCATCGAAAATGAGTTTTTTTTCATAAAACTTGGTAATTTTTGTCGAATTACCGTTTTTGAGCCTCGCATATCGAAATCGTCAGAATCAACGACGATATGACAGCCATTCGCTATTTCGCGAAAATACGACTATAATTCAGACGGGATGCCAACTCGTCGTTGAGACAGCATCGAAATTTGTGTTTTCTGGAACGATCGGATAGTTTTATCCAATCAGCGTTCTTGACCCTCCGTATCGGAGATCGTGAGAATCAACGACGACATGCACCAGTTCGCTAGACCACGAAAAACGACTATAATTCCGACGCAATGACAACTCGTCGTTGAGAGAGCATCGAAATGTGTGTTTCCTGAAAGGTCGGATAGTTTTATCCAATCAGCGTTTTTGAAACTCGAAATCATCGAAAATGAGTTTTTTTCATAAAACTTGGTAATTTTTGTCGAATGACCGTTTTTGAGCCTCGCATATCGAAATCGTCAGAATCAACGACGACATGAGAGCCAATCGCTATTTCGCGAAAATACGACTATAATTCAGACGGAATGACAACTCCTCGTTGAGACGGCATTGAAATGATTGTTTTCGGAAGCTTGAATATGTTTGGCCAATTATCGATTTTGAGATTCGCATATTGAAATCGTCAGAATCAACGACGACATGCACCAGTTCGCTAGACCACGAAAAACGACTATACTTCCGATCGAATGACAACTCGTCGTTGAGACAGCACCGAAATGTGTGTTTCCTGAAAGATCGGTTATTTTTGTCCAACCAGCGTTTTTGAAACTCGAAATCATCGAAAATGAGTTTTTTTCATAAAACTTGGTAATTTTTGTCGAATTACCGTTTTTGAGCCTCGCATATCGAAATTGTCAGAATCAACGACGATATGACAGCCATTCGCTATTTCGCGAAAATACGACTATAATTCAGACGGAATGACAACTCCTCGTTGAGACAGCATCGAAAATTGTGTTTTCTGGAACGATCGGATAGTTTTATCCAATCAGCGTTTTTGAAACTCGAAATCATCGAAAATGAGTTTTTTTCATAAAACTTGTTAATTTTTGTCGAATTACCGTTTTTGAGCCTCGCATATCGAAATTGTCAGAATCAACGACGATATGACAGCCATTTGCTATTTCGCGAAAATACGACTATAATTCAGACGGAATGACAACTCCTCGTTGAGACAGCATCGAAATTTGTGTTTTCTGGAACGATCGGATAGTTTTATCCAATCAGCGTTTTTGAAACTCGAAATAATCGAAAATGAGTTTTTTTCATAAAACTTGGTAATTTTTGTCGAATTACCGTTTTTGAGCCTCGCATATCGAAATTGTCAGAATCAACGACGATATGACAGCCATTCGCTATTTCGCGAAAATACGACTATAATTCAGACGGGATGACAACTCGTCGTTGAGACAGCATCGAAATTTGTGTTTGCTGGAACGATCGGATAGTTTTATCCAATCAGCGTTTTTCACCCTCCGAATCGGAGATCGTGAGAATCAACGACGACATGCACCATTTCGCTAGACCACGAAAAACGACTATAATTCCGACGCAATGACAACTCCTCGTTGAGACAGCATCGAAATTTGTGTTTTCTGGAACGATCGGATAGTTTTATCCAATCAGCGTTTTTGAAACTCGAAATCATCGAAAATGAGTTTTTTTCATAAAACTTGGTAATTTTTGTCGAATTACCGTTTTTGAGCCTCGCATATCGAAATTGTCAGAATCAACGACGATATGACAGCCATTTGCTATTTCGCGAAAATACGACTATAATTCAGACGGAATGACAACTCCTCGTTGAGACGCCATTGAAATGAGTGTTTTCGGAAGATTGAATATGTTTCGCCAATTATCGATATTGAGATCGGATAGTTTTATCCAATCAGCGTTTTTGACCCTCCGAATCGGAGATCGGGAGAATCAACGACGACATGCACCATTTCGCTAGACCACGAAAAACGACTATAATTCCGACGCAATGACAACTCGTCGTTGAGAGAGCATCGTACTGTGTGTTTCCTGAAAGGTCGGATAGTTTTATCCAATCAGCGTTTTTGAAACTCGAAATCATCGAAAATGAGTTTTTTTCATAAAACTTGGTAATTTTTGTCGAATGACCGTTTTTGAGCCTCGCATATCGAAATCGTCAGAATCAACGACGACATGAGAGCCAATCGCTATTTCGCGAAAATACGACTATAATTCAGACGGAATGACAACTCCTCGTTGAGACGGCATTGAAATGATTGTTTTCGGAAGCTTGAATATGTTTGGCCAATTATCGATTTTGAGATTCGCATATTGAAATCGTCAGAATCAACGACGACATGCACCAGTTCGCTAGACCACGAAAAACGACTATACTTCCGATCGAATGACAACTCGTCGTTGAGACAGCACCGAAATGTGTGTTTCCTGAAAGATCGGTTATTTTTGTCCAACCAGCGTTTTTGAAACTCGAAATCATCGAAAATGAGTTTTTTTCATAAAACTTGGTAATTTTTGTCGAATTACCGTTTTTGAGCCTCGCATATCGAAATTGTCAGAATCAACGACGATATGACAGCCATTCGCTATTTCGCGAAAATACGACTATAATTCAGACGGAATGACAACTCCTCGTTGAGACAGCATCGAAATTTGTGTTTTCTGGAACGATCGGATAGTTTTATCCAATCAGCGTTTTTGAAACTCGAAATCATCGAAAATGAGTTTTTTTCATAAAACTTGTTAATTTTTGTCGAATTACCGTTTTTGAGCCTCGCATATCGAAATTGTCAGAATCAACGACGATATGACAGCCATTTGCTATTTCGCGAAAATACGACTATAATTCAGACGGAATGACAACTCCTCGTTGAGACAGCATCGAAATTTGTGTTTTCTGGAACGATCGGATAGTTTTATCCAATCAGCGTTTTTGAAACTCGAAATAATCGAAAATGAGTTTTTTTCATAAAACTTGGTAATTTTTGTCGAATTACCGTTTTTGAGCCTCGCATATCGAAATTGTCAGAATCAACGACGATATGACAGCCATTCGCTATTTCGCGAAAATACGACTATAATTCAGACGGGATGACAACTCGTCGTTGAGACAGCATCGAAATTTGTGTTTGCTGGAACGATCGGATAGTTTTATCCAATCAGCGTTTTTCACCCTCCGAATCGGAGATCGTGAGAATCAACGACGACATGCACCATTTCGCTAGACCACGAAAAACGACTATAATTCCGACGCAATGACAACTCCTCGTTGAGACAGCATCGAAATTTGTGTTTTCTGGAACGATCGGATAGTTTTATCCAATCAGCGTTTTTGAAACTCGAAATCATCGAAAATGAGTTTTTTTCATAAAACTTGGTAATTTTTGTCGAATTACCGTTTTTGAGCCTCGCATATCGAAATTGTCAGAATCAACGACGATATGACAGCCATTTGCTATTTCGCGAAAATACGACTATAATTCAGACGGAATGACAACTCCTCGTTGAGACGCCATTGAAATGAGTGTTTTCGGAAGATTGAATATGTTTCGCCAATTATCGATATTGAGATCGGATAGTTTTATCCAATCAGCGTTTTTGACCCTCCGAATCGGAGATCGGGAGAATCAACGACGACATGCACCATTTCGCTAGACCACGAAAAACGACTATAATTCCGACGCAATGACAACTCGTCGTTGAGAGAGCATCGTACTGTGTGTTTCCTGAAAGATCGGATATTTTTTTCCAATCAGCGTTTTTGAAACTCGAAATCATCGAAAATGGGTTTTTTTCATAAAACTTGGTAATTTTTGTCGAATTACCGTTTTTGTACCTCGCATATCGAAATTGTCAGAATCAACGACAATATGACAGCGATTCGCTATTTCGCGAAAATACGACTATAATTCAGATGGAATGACAACTCCTCGTTGAGACAGCATCGAAATTTGTGTTTTCTGGAACGATCGGATAGTTTTATCCAATCAGCGTTCTTGACCCTCCGAATCGGAGATCGTGAGAATCAACGACGACATGCACCAGTTCGCTAGACCACGAAAAACGACTATAATTCCGACGCAATGACAACTCGTCGTTGAGAGAGCATCGAAATATGTGTTTCCTGAAAGTTCGGATAGTTTTATCCAATCAGCGTTTTTGAAACTCGAAATCATCGAAAATGAGTTTTTTTCATAAAACTTGGTAATTTTTGTCGAATGACCGTTTTTGAGCCTCGCATATCGAAATCGTCAGAATCAACGACGACATGAGAGCCAATCGCTATTTCGCGAAAATACGACTATAATTCAGACGGAATGATAACTCCTCGTTGAGACGGCATTGAAATGATTGTTTTCGGAAGCTTGAATATGTTTGGCCAATTATCGATTTTGAGATTCGCATATTGAAATCGTCAGAATCAACGACGACATGCACCAGTTCGCTAGACCACGAAAAACGACTATACTTCCGATCGAATGACAACTCGTCGTTGAGACAGCACCGAAATGTGTGTTTCCTGAAAGATCGGTTATTTTTGTCCAACCAGCGTTTTTGAAACTCGAAATCATCGAAAATGAGTTTTTTTCATAAAACTTGGTAATTTTTGTCGAATTACCGTTTTTGAGCCTCGCATATCGAAATTGTCAGAATCAACGACGATATGACAGCCATTCGCTATTTCGCGAAAATACGACTATAATTCAGACGGAATGACAACTCCTCGTTGAGACAGCATCGAAATTTGTGTTTTCTGGAACGATCGGATAGTTTTATCCAATCAGCGTTTTTGAAACTCGAAATCATCGAAAATGAGTTTTTTTCATAAAACTTGTTAATTTTTGTCGAATTACCGTTTTTGAGCCTCGCATATCGAAATTGTCAGAATCAACGACGATATGACAGCCATTTGCTATTTCGCGAAAATACGACTATAATTCAGACGGAATGACAACTCCTCGTTGAGACAGCATCGAAATTTGTGTTTTCTGGAACGATCGGATAGTTTTATCCAATCAGCGTTTTTGAAACTCGAAATCATCGAAAATGAGTTTTTTTCATAAAACTTGGTAATTTTTGTCGAATTACCGTTTTTGAGCCTCGCATATCGAAATTGTCAGAATCAACGACGATATGACAGCCATTTGCTATTTCGCGAAAATACGACTATAATTCAGACGGAATGACAACTCCTCGTTGAGACAGCATCGAAATTTGTGTTTTCTGGAACGATCGGATAGTTTTATCCAATCAGCGTTTTTGAAACTCGAAATCATCGAAAATGAGTTTTTTTCATAAAATTTGGTAATTTTTGTCCAATTACCGTTTTTGAGCCTCGCATATCGAAATTGTCAGAATCAACGACGATATGACAGCCATTCGCTATTTCGCGAAAATACGACTATAATTCAGACGGGATGCCAACTCGTCGTTGAGACAGCATCGAAATTTGTGTTTTCTGGAACGATCGGATAGTTTTATCCAATCAGCGTTTTTGACCCTCCGAATCGGAGATCGGGAGAATCAACGACGACATGCACCATTTCGCTAGACCACGAAAAACGACTATAATTCCGACGCAATGACAACTCGTCGTTGAGAGAGCATCGAACTGTGTGTTTCCTGAAAGATCGGATATTTTTTTCCAATCAGCGTTTTTGAAACTCGAAATCATCGAAAATGGGTTTTTTTCATAAAACTTGGTATTTTTTGTCGAATTACCGTTTTTGTACCTCGCATATCGAAATTGTCAGAATCAACGACAATATGACAGCGATTCGCTATTTCGCGAAAATACGACTATAATTCAGATGGAATGACAACTCCTCGTTGAGACAGCATCGAAATGATTGTTTTCGGAAGCTTGAATATGTTTGGCCAATTATCGATTTTGAGATTCGCATATTGAAATCGTGTTACGTCCTGGGTTCGACGCCCAGTTTGAAATTGGTAACTTAAGCCAAACTTTTATTCAGAACGTTTTATAAAAAATTATGAAACTTGTTTATTCAACAAATTCATAATTATTTGATTTAGTAATTTTCCTAACCGAATAAACCCATAAACAGTCAAATACCTTCATCAGAAACCGCTATATAATAAAAAGAGTCTCAACGCCAATATTAAAATTCGAATAACAACTAAAGTATTTGACATAAACAAAATCTGATTGGTGCATTAGATTCAGCTTTTCATTTAGGAGTTTAAAAGTCTTAGCACTAAATGTGCTCTAGAACTCATGGTTTCCGAGATATTTCATGTGTTCTATGTAGTTTTGGTTTCATATCATCGAAAACGCATACAACGTTATCAATACAACAATTATATACAAACACTATGGTTTTAAATCAATAAATTATATCGTTGATTAATTAATAATAATAATAATTATTATTATTATTATTGTCAGTAATTTAAACATTTAAATAATTATATTCTACACCAATTACACAACACTTAAATACCAATAGTGCAACGTACATTAATTAACTATATATATGTATTGCGTAGTTAGTTATTAACTAGCAATAAGTCACGACCACACGATAACAATAAATATCGGATTGCAAAACCGAGTGTGGGACCGGACGAGGCCCAGACATGCCGTCAGCAAAATTATAATCTCGCTTCTCGAGAACTCCGTTGCACACGTGCAAATCCACTGACGCTGCACTCCGATCGCGGGATGCTGCGTCAGCATACGGCTCCACGCGCGGGTACCCCCACCATCGGCCGGCGTACCTCTACGACATAGAGCGGTCGCCCCACTATCCGCGGCATACGGGTACCCCCACCACGAGCAGCATTTTATCGAGAGCTCCTTCAGAACTCTTCAGTCCAGATTCTTCGGTCAAACTATTAACATCCTCTCGCGAGTCTGGCTCCGTGCCACGACGACATGTACGCGCACGTTAAATTTAAATATTCTAAACATTTAAACATTTGAGTCTAGAATCTTCGCGCAAACAATCAACATCTCTCCGCGAGTCTAGCTCCGTGCGAAGACATGTACGCGCACGTAAAATATTCATTCAATTTTACTTTTCAATTCTTATCCGGTTACCGCGATCTTAGCGACCCAAACAGTGTAACGAACATTTATAATCCAGTTCTTCGATACCTCTCTGTGCTCAGGCGTTATATCGTTACCGATATAAAATATTGACCATCAAGTGAACTTTATTTTAATAATAAATTATATAACAATAAAAATTTGGACTATCAGTGAAAATATTATACAACGCATCAATTTGTAAACTCAGTGTAACTTGACATCTACAATCATCGTTATTATCAACTAAATAAATTACTGTTGTTTAAAAACAAATTTATTCCCATTTATAAGCCGCTACGCCCAAACACGCATTCGGCATCAATATTATCAACAAACTGATTTTGTTGTAAAAGTAATTAATTCAAACTTTATCAAATAAATATATGTCAACGCCAATCACCGAGACACAGCTCCTATCCCTGACTGGCGCATTCCAGTCTCAACAATGGAGCTACACAATACGTTCAATTTACGTCGCTTCGTCAATCAAATCGCCAATTACAAATAAAGTTTCGAGTAGTTAATAACCTGCGACGTAACAGGATGTATTTTTCTGGTGACAGCGGTGGGATAAGCTGGATAACGTGTTAACATTACTATTGTCTTGTGCCATTGGGTTTTGTACATAATTGATTAAAATAAAATATACACAATGGCTCTTTCAGAATCAGAATTGCGCGAGTTAAACCAACAATTAACCGCGGAGAGAGAAAGATTACGTGACATGGAGCACGATTTAGCTTCACGCGAATTAGAGCTACAAGCCGAAAAAATTAGAATAAACGACCAGCAATCGCGAGTTATTGAGCAGTAGTATTAATCGTCGGTCGTAATAGACAAGTTATTATGCTCAAATTGTAAAATTCCTTTATCGATATCGTTAACATTGTCGTCAAAACCGCGAGGTTGTTCCGCGGATTTTTCTCTTTATCGATTGTATTTTCGTAATCGCGTACTTAGAGTCTCGGGAATACGGAAAAACAAATCAATTTTTATTGTTAACATTTCGTTTATTTGTGTAATTAAATTCTTTTATAACCATTAAATAACCATTGTGACCTAGTGATAGTGAATTAGTGTTAATAAAATAGAATTTAACCCATAACCAGTGTTCGTTATTTACGAGTAAGAACGAAGTTACAATCGATTTTTCGCGGATCTTTAGAATGAATTCATTGATTTCGCATTTCATCCTTTTTCTTTTTGCCAACTAACAATAGCATAATTAGACCTTTAACGCTTGTACATCGTGGAGCTCTCGGACCTTCTGGTACTATCGTGCTCACGGTAAATCCCTTACCATCCGTTTCCTTTAATTCGAGGAGCTCTCGGACCTTCGGGTACTTTCGTGCTCTCGAGTACCCACTAACAACAATCAAATGCGAACTCTTTGATAAAATATGATTCATTCATATAAAACTCTTATCAATGGGTCGTAGACGTGCCGGTAGACGATTCCAAATTCGTAGAGCTATCGCGAAAGCCGCTGGAAAATTGAAATCAAGTAAAGACACTAATCCAACTAAACTTATAATCAGTGACGTGCGTACTTGCAGGGATTCAGATCCCTTTCCTCGCAACCTGCCGGTGGTTATATCAAACATTAGATTATCGAATTTCCACCTAGTGAAATCTATAACGCAAACTTACACTTGGGAGGCGTGCGATCCAAAAAACTAAAGGATACCGTAGCTGAACCAACAGTTCCAGTCAACAGACATCACAACAGTCAGCTCAACATCAACCCGCAACGCTCAAACTGCTCAACACCTGTCAACATAAAGGTAAGTAATTTTAATAGATTTTTCCATAAAACTCGTTATCCAGATAGCTCTAATCCCTGACTGGCACATTCCAGTCTAAACTAGAGCTAACATTATTTCTGTTAGTAGTCGCAAATTATAATACCTATCAGACTCAAGTCGTACCTGAATAAGTAAGTCTTTCTGAAATTATTAAAGGCAAATTCGATTAAAAATTGATTATCAAAATATTCCGCGACGTAACAATCGTCAGAATCAACGACGACATGCACCAGTTCGCTAGACCACGAAAAACGACTATACTTCCGATCGAATGACAACTCGTCGTTGAGACAGCACCGAAATGTGTGTTTCCTGAAAGATCGGATATTTTTGTCCAACCAGCGTTTTTGAAACTCGAAATCATCGAAAATGAGTTTTTTTCATAAAACTTGGTAATTTTTGTCGAATTACCGTTTTTGAGCCTCGCATATCGAAATTGTCAGAATCAACGACGATATGACAACCATTCGCTATTTCGCGAAAATACGACTATAATTCAGACGGAATGACAACTCCTCGTTGAGACAGCATCGAAATTTGTGTTTTCTGGAACGATCGGATAGTTTTATCCAATCAGCGTTTTTGAAACTCGAAATCATCGAAAATGAGTTTATTTCATAAAACTTGGTAATTTTTGTCGAATTACCGTTTTTGAGCCTCGCATATCGAAATTGTCAGAATCAACGACGATATGACAGCCATTTGCTATTTCGCGAAAATACGACTATAATTCAGACGGAATGACAACTCCTCGTTGAGACGCCATTGAAATGAGTGTTTTCGGAAGATTGAATATGTTTCGCCAATTATCGATATTGAGATTCGCATATTGAAATCGTCAGAATCAACGACGACATGCACCAGTTCGCTAGACCACGAAAAACGACTATAATTCCGACGCAATGACAACTCGTCGTTGAGACAGCACCGAAATGTGTGTTTCCTGAAAGATCGGTTATTTTTGTCCAACCAGCGTTTTTGAAACTCGAAATCATCGAAAATGAGTTTTTTTCATAAAACTTGGTAATTTTTGTCGAATTACCGTTTTTGAGCCTCGCATATCGAAATTGTCAGAATCAACGACGATATGACAGCCATTCGCTATTTCGCGAAAATACGACTATAATTCAGACGGAATGACAACTCCTCGTTGAGACAGCATCGAAATTTGTGTTTTCTGGAACGATCGGATAGTTTTATCCAATCAGCGTTTTTGAAACTCGAAATCATCGAAAATGAGTTTTTTTCATAAAACTTGGTAATTTTTGTCGAATTACCGTTTTTGAGCCTCGCATATCGAAATTGTCAGAATCAACGACGATATGACAGCCATTTGCTATTTCGCGAAAATACGACTATAATTCAGACGGAATGACAACTCCTCGTTGAGACGCCATTGAAATGAGTGTTTTCGGAAGATTGAATATGTTTCGCCAATTATCGATATTGAGATCGGATAGTTTTATCCAATCAGCGTTTTTGACCCTCCGAATCGGAGATCGGGAGAATCAACGACGACATGCACCATTTCGCTAGACCACGAAAAACGACTATAATTCCGACGCAATGACAACTCGTCGTTGAGAGAGCATCGTACTGTGTGTTTCCTGAAAGATCGGATATTTTTTTCCAATCAGCGTTTTTGAAACTCGAAATCATCGAAAATGGGTTTTTTTCATAAAACTTGGTAATTTTTGTCGAATTACCGTTTTTGTACCTCGCATATCGAAATTGTCAGAATCAACGACAATATGACAGCGATTCGCTATTTCGCGAAAATACGACTATAATTCAGATGGAATGACAACTCCTCGTTGAGACAGCATCGAAATTTGTGTTTTCTGGAACGATCGGATAGTTTTATCCAATCAGCGTTCTTGACCCTCCGAATCGGAGATCGTGAGAATCAACGACGACATGCACCAGTTCGCTAGACCACGAAAAACGACTATAATTCCGACGCAATGACAACTCGTCGTTGAGAGAGCATCGAAATGTGTGTTTCCTGAAAGTTCGGATAGTTTTATCCAATCAGCGTTTTTGAAACTCGAAATCATCGAAAATGAGTTTTTTTCATAAAACTTGGTAATTTTTGTCGAATGACCGTTTTTGAGCCTCGCATATCGAAATCGTCAGAATCAACGACGACATGAGAGCCAATCTCTATTTCGCGAAAATACGACTATAATTCAGACGGAATGACAACTCCTCGTTGAGACGGCATTGAAATGAGTGTTTTCGGAAGATTGAATATGTTTCGCCAATTATCGATATTGAGATCGGATAGTTTTATCCAATCAGCGTTTTTGACCCTCCGAATCGGAGATCGGGAAAATCAACGACGACATGCACCATTTCGCTAGACCACGAAAAACGACTATAATTCCGACGCAATGACAACTCGTCGTTGAGAGAGCATCGTACTGTGTGTTTCCTGAAAGATCGGATATTTTTTTCCAATCAGCGTTTTTGAAACTCGAAATCATCGAAAATGGGTTTTTTTCATAAAACTTGGTAATTTTTGTCGAATTACCGTTTTTGTACCTCGCATATCGAAATTGTCAGAATCAACGACAATATGACAGCGATTCGCTATTTCGCGAAGATACGACTATAATTCAGATGGAATGACAACTCCTCGTTGAGACAGCATCGAAATTTGTGTTTTCTGGAACGATCGGATAGTTTTATCCAATCAGCGTTCTTGACCCTCCGAATCGGAGATCGTGAGAATCAACGACGACATGCACCAGTTCGCTAGACCACGAAAAACGACTATAATTCCGACGCAATGACAACTCGTCGTTGAGAGAGCATCGAAATGTGTGTTTCCTGAAAGGTCGGATAGTTTTATCCAATCAGCGTTTTTGAAACTCGAAATCATCGAAAATGAGTTTTTTTCATAAAACTTGGTAATTTTTGTCGAATGACCGTTTTTGAGCCTCGCATATCGAAATCGTCAGAATCAACGACGACATGAGAGCCAATCGCTATTTCGCGAAAATACGACTATAATTCAGACGGAATGACAACTCCTCGTTGAGACGGCATTGAAATGATTGTTTTCGGAAGCTTGAATATGTTTGGCCAATTATCGATTTTGAGATTCGCTTATTGAAATCGTCAGAATCAACGACGACATGCACCAGTTCGCTAGACCACGAAAAACGACTATACTTCCGATGGAATGACAACTCGTCGTTGAGACAGCACCGAAATGTGTGTTTCCTGAAAGATCGGATATTTTTGTCCAATCAGCGTTTTTGAAACTCGAAATCATCGAAAATGAGTTTTTTTTCATAAAACTTGGTAATTTTTGTCGAATTACCGTTTTTGAGCCTCGCATATCGAAATCGTCAGAATCAACGACGATATGACAGCCATTCGCTATTTCGCGAAAATACGACTATAATTCAGACGGGATGCCAACTCGTCGTTGAGACAGCATCGAAATTTGTGTTTTCTGGAACGATCGGATAGTTTTATCCAATCAGCGTTTTTGACCCTCCGAATCGGAGATCGGGAGAATCAACGACGACATGCACTATTTCGCTAGACCACGAAAAACGACTATAATTCCGACGCAATGACAACTCGTCGTTGAGAGAGCATCGAAATGTGTGTTTCCTAAAAGATTGGATATTTTTGTAAAACCAGCGTTTTTGAAACTCGAAATCATCGAAAATGAGTTTTTTTCATAAAACTTGGTAATTTTTGTCGAATTACCGTTTTTGAGCCTCGCATATCGAAATTGTCAGAATCAACGACGATATGACAGTTATTCGCTATTTCGCGAAAATACGACTATAATTCAGACGGAATGACAACTCCTCGTTGAGACGGCATTGAAATGAGTGTTTTCGGAAGATTGAATATGTTTGGCCAATCATCGATTTTGAGATTCGCATATTGAAATTGTCAGAATAAACGACGACATGCACCAGTTCGCTAGACCACGAAAAACGACTATACTTCCGATGGAATGACAACTCGTCGTTGAGACAGCACCGAAATGTGTGTTTCCTGAAAGATCGGATATTTTTGTCCAATCAGCGTTTTTGAAACTCGAAATCATCGAAAATGAGTTTTTTTTCATAAAACTTGGTAATTTTTGTCGAATTACCGTTTATGAGCCTCGCATATCGAAATCGTCAGAATCAACGACGATATGACAGCCATTCGCTATTTCGCGAAAATACGACTATAATTCAGACGGGATGCCAACTCGTCGTTGAGACAGCATCGAAATTTGTGTTTTCTGGAACGATCGGATAGTTTTATCCAATCAGCGTTTTTGACCCTCCGAATCGGAGATCGGGAGAATCAACGACGACATGCACCATTTCGCTAGACCACGAAAAACGACTATAATTCCGACGCAATGACAACTCGTCGTTGAGAGAGCATCGAACTGTGTGTTTCCTGAAAGATCGGATATTTTTTTCCAATCAGCGTTTTTGAAACTCGAAATCATCGAAAATGGGTTTTTTTCATAAAACTTGGTAATTTTTGTCGAATTACCGTTTTTGTACCTCGCATATCGAAATTGTCAGAATCAACGACAATATGACAGCGATTCGCTATTTCGCGAAAATACGACTATAATTCAGATGGAATGACAACTCCTCGTTGAGACAGCATCGAAATTTGTGTTTTCTGGAACGATCGGATAGTTTTATCCAATCAGCGTTTTTGAAACTCGAAATCATCGAAAATGAGTTTATTTCATAAAACTTGGTAATTTGTGTCGAATTACCGTTTTTGAGCCTCGCATATCGAAATTGTCAGAATCAACGACGATATGACAGCCATTTGCTATTTCGCGAAAATACGACTATAATTCAGACGGAATGACAACTCCTCGTTGAGACGCCATTGAAATGAGTGTTTTCGGAAGATTGAATATGTTTCGCCAATTATCGATATTGAGATTCGCATATTGAAATCGTCAGAATCAACGACGACATGCACCAGTTCGCTAGACCACGAAAAACGACTATAATTCCGACGCAATGACAACTCGTCGTTGAGAGACCATCGAAATGTGTGTTTCCTGAAAGATCGGATATTTTTGTCCAACCAGCATTTTTGAAACTCGAAATCATCGAAAATGAGTTTTTTTTTTCATAAAATTTGGTAATTTTTGTCCAATTACCGTTTTTGAGCCTCGCATATCGAAATTGTCAGAATCAACGACGATATGACAGCCATTCGCTATTTCGCGAAAATACGACTATAATTCAGACGGGATGCCAACTCGTCGTTGAGACAGCATCGAAATTTGTGTTTTCTGGAACGATCGGATAGTTTTATCCAATCAGCGTTTTTGACCCTCCGAATCGGAGATCGGGAGAATCAACGACGACATGCACCATTTCGCTAGACCACGAAAAACGACTATAATTCCGACGCAATGACAACTCGTCGTTGAGAGAGCATCGAACTGTGTGTTTCCTGAAAGATCGGATATTTTTTTCCAATCAGCGTCTTTGAAACTCGAAATCATCGAAAATGGGGTTTTTTCATAAAACTTGGTAATTTTTGTCGAATTACCGTTTTTGTACCTCGCATATCGAAATTGTCAGAATCAACGACAATATGACAGCGATTCGCTATTTCGCGAAAATACGACTATAATTCAGATGGAATGACAGCTCCTCGTTGAGACAGCATCGAAATTTGTGTTTTCTGGAACGATCGGATAGTTTAATCCAATCAGCGTTCTTGACCCTCCGAATCGGAGATCGTGAGAATCAACGACGACATGCACCAGTTCGCTAGACCACGAAAAACGACTATAATTCCGACGCAATGACAACTCGTCGTTGAGAGAGCATCGAAATATGTGTTTCCTGAAAGTTCGGATAGTTTTATCCAATCAGCGTTTTTGAAACTCGAAATCATCGAAAATGAGTTTTTTTCATAAAACTTGGTAATTTTTGTCGAATGACCGTTTTTGAGCCTCGCATATCGAAATCGTCAGAATCAACGACGACATGAGAGCCAATCGCTATTTCGCGAAAATACGACTATAATTCAGACGGAATGATAACTCCTCGTTGAGACGGCATTGAAATGATTGTTTTCGGAAGCTTGAATATGTTTGGCCAATTATCGATTTTGAGATTCGCATATTGAAATCGTCAGAATCAACGACGACATGCACCAGTTCGCTAGACCACGAAAAACGACTATACTTCCGATCGAATGACAACTCGTCGTTGAGACAGCACCGAAATGTGTGTTTCCTGAAAGATCGGTTATTTTTGTCCAACCAGCGTTTTTGAAACTCGAAATCATCGAAAATGAGTTTTTTTCATAAAACTTGGTAATTTTTGTCGAATTACCGTTTTTGAGCCTCGCATATCGAAATTGTCAGAATCAACGACGATATGACAGCCATTCGCTATTTCGCGAAAATACGACTATAATTCAGACGGAATGACAACTCCTCGTTGAGACAGCATCGAAATTTGTGTTTTCTGGAACGATCGGATAGTTTTATCCAATCAGCGTTTTTGAAACTCGAAATCATCGAAAATGAGTTTTTTTCATAAAACTTGTTAATTTTTGTCGAATTACCGTTTTTGAGCCTCGCATATCGAAATTGTCAGAATCAACGACGATATGACAGCCATTTGCTATTTCGCGAAAATACGACTATAATTCAGACGGAATGACAACTCCTCGTTGAGACAGCATCGAAATTTGTGTTTTCTGGAACGATCGGATAGTTTTATCCAATCAGCGTTTTTGAAACTCGAAATCATCGAAAATGAGTTTTTTTCATAAAACTTGGTAATTTTTGTCGAATTACCGTTTTTGAGCCTCGCATATCGAAATTGTCAGAATCAACGACGATATGACAGCCATTTGCTATTTCGCGAAAATACGACTATAATTCAGACGGAATGACAACTCCTCGTTGAGACAGCATCGAAATTTGTGTTTTCTGGAACGATCGGATAGTTTTATCCAATCAGCGTTTTTGAAACTCGAAATCATCGAAAATGAGTTTTTTTCATAAAATTTGGTAATTTTTGTCCAATTACCGTTTTTGAGCCTCGCATATCGAAATTGTCAGAATCAACGACGATATGACAGCCATTCGCTATTTCGCGAAAATACGACTATAATTCAGACGGGATGCCAACTCGTCGTTGAGACAGCATCGAAATTTGTGTTTTCTGGAACGATCGGATAGTTTTATCCAATCAGCGTTTTTGAAACTCGAAATCATCGAAAATGAGTTTTTTTCATAAAACTTGGTAATTTTTGTCGAATTACCGTTTTTGAGCCTCGCATATCGAAATTGTCAGAATCAACGACGATATGACAGCCATTTGCTATTTCGCGAAAATACGACTATAATTCAGACGGAATGACAACTCCTCGTTGAGACAGCATCGAAATTTGTGTTTTCTGGAACGATCGGATAGTTTTATCCAATCAGCGTTTTTGAAACTCGAAATCATCGAAAATGAGTTTTTTTCATAAAATTTGGTAATTTTTGTCCAATTACCGTTTTTGAGCCTCGCATATCGAAATTGTCAGAATCAACGACGATATGACAGCCATTCGCTATTTCGCGAAAATACGACTATAATTCAGACGGGATGCCAACTCGTCGTTGAGACAGCATCGAAATTTGTGTTTTCTGGAACGATCGGATAGTTTTATCCAATCAGCGTTTTTGACCCTCCGAATCGGAGATCGGGAGAATCAACGACGACATGCACCATTTCGCTAGACCACGAAAAACGACTATAATTCCGACGCAATGACAACTCGTCGTTGAGAGAGCATCGAACTGTGTGTTTCCTGAAAGATCGGATATTTTTTTCCAATCAGCGTTTTTGAAACTCGAAATCATCGAAAATGGGTTTTTTTCATAAAACTTGGTATTTTTTGTCGAATTACCGTTTTTGTACCTCGCATATCGAAATTGTCAGAATCAACGACAATATGACAGCGATTCGCTATTTCGCGAAAATACGACTATAATTCAGATGGAATGACAACTCCTCGTTGAGACAGCATCGAAATGATTGTTTTCGGAAGCTTGAATATGTTTGGCCAATTATCGATTTTGAGATTCGCATATTGAAATCGTCAGAATCAACGACGACATGCACCAGTTCGCTAGACCACGAAAAACGACTATACTTCCGATCGAATGACAACTCGTCGTTGAGACAGCACCGAAATGTGTGTTTCCTGAAAGATCGGATATTTTTGTCCAACCAGCGTTTTTGAAACTCGAAATCATCGAAAATGAGTTTTTTTCATAAAACTTGGTAATTTTTGTCGAATTACCGTTTTTGAGCCTCGCATATCGAAATTGTCAGAATCAACGACGATATGACAGCCATTCGCTATTTCGCGAAAATACGAATATAATTCAGACGGAATGACAACTCCTCGTTGAGACAGCATCGAAATTTGTGTTTTCTGGAACGATCGGATAGTTTTATCCAATCAGCGTTTTTGAAACTCGAAATCATCGAAAATGAGTTTTTTTCATAAAACTTGGTAATTTTTGTCGAATGACCGTTTTTGAGCCTCGCATATCGAAATCGTCAGAATCAACGACGACATGAGAGCCAATCGCTATTTCGCGAAAATACGACTATAATTCAGACGGAATGACAACTCCTCGTTGAGACGGCATTGAAATGATTGTTTTCGGAAGCTTGAATATGTTTGGCCAATTATCGATTTTGAGATTCGCTTATTGAAATCGTCAGAATCAACGACGACATGCACCAGTTCGCTAGACCACGAAAAACGACTATACTTCCGATGGAATGACAACTCGTCGTTGAGACAGCACCGAAATGTGTGTTTCCTGAAAGATCGGATATTTTTGTCCAATCAGCGTTTTTGAAACTCGAAATCATCGAAAATGAGTTTTTTTTCATAAAACTTGGTAATTTTTGTCGAATTACCGTTTTTGAGCCTCGCATATCGAAATCGTCAGAATCAACGACGATATGACAGCCATTCGCTATTTCGCGAAAATACGACTATAATTCAGACGGGATGCCAACTCGTCGTTGAGACAGCATCGAAATTTGTGTTTTCTGGAACGATCGGATAGTTTTATCCAATCAGCGTTTTTGACCCTCCGAATCGGAGATCGGGAGAATCAACGACGACATGCACCATTTCGCTAGACCACGAAAAACGACTATAATTCCGACGCAATGACAACTCGTCGTTGAGAGAGCATCGAAATGTGTGTTTCCTAAAAGATTGGATATTTTTGTAAAACTAGCGTTTTTGAAACTCGAAATCATCGAAAATGAGTTTTTTTCATAAAACTTGGTAATTTTTGTCGAATTACCGTTTTTGAGCCTCGCATATCGAAATTGTCAGAATCAACGACGATATGACAGTTATTCGCTATTTCGCGAAAATACGACTATAATTCAGACGGAATGACAACTCCTCGTTGAGACGGCATTGAAATGAGTGTTTTCGGAAGATTGAATATGTTTGGCCAATCATCGATTTTGAGATTCGCATATTGAAATTGTCAGAATAAACGACGACATGCACCAGTTCGCTAGACCACGAAAAACGACTATACTTCCGATGGAATGACAACTCGTCGTTGAGACAGCACCGAAATGTGTGTTTCCTGAAAGATCGGATATTTTTGTCCAATCAGCGTTTTTGAAACTCGAAATCATCGAAAATGAGTTTTTTTTCATAAAACTTGGTAATTTTTGTCGAATTACCGTTTATGAGCCTCGCATATCGAAATCGTCAGAATCAACGACGATATGACAGCCATTCGCTATTTCGCGAAAATACGACTATAATTCAGACGGGATGCCAACTCGTCGTTGAGACAGCATCGAAATTTGTGTTTTCTGGAACGATCGGATAGTTTTATCCAATCAGCGTTTTTGACCCTCCGAATCGGAGATCGGGAGAATCAACGACGACATGCACCATTTCGCTAGACCACGAAAAACGACTATAATTCCGACGCAATGACAACTCGTCGTTGAGAGAGCATCGAACTGTGTGTTTCCTGAAAGATCGGATATTTTTTTCCAATCAGCGTTTTTGAAACTCGAAATCATCGAAAATGGGTTTTTTTCATAAAACTTGGTAATTTTTGTCGAATTACCGTTTTTGTACCTCGCATATCGAAATTGTCAGAATCAACGACAATATGACAGCGATTCGCTATTTCGCGAAAATACGACTATAATTCAGATGGAATGACAACTCCTCGTTGAGACAGCATCGAAATTTGTGTTTTCTGGAACGATCGGATAGTTTTATCCAATCAGCGTTTTTGAAACTCGAAATCATCGAAAATGAGTTTATTTCATAAAACTTGGTAATTTTTGTCGAATTACCGTTTTTGAGCCTCGCATATCGAAATTGTCAGAATCAACGACGATATGACAGCCATTTGCTATTTCGCGAAAATACGACTATAATTCAGACGGAATGACAACTCCTCGTTGAGACGCCATTGAAATGAGTGTTTTCGGAAGATTGAATATGTTTCGCCAATTATCGATATTGAGATTCGCATATTGAAATCGTCAGAATCAACGACGACATGCACCAGTTCGCTAGACCACGAAAAACGACTATAATTCCGACGCAATGACAACTCGTCGTTGAGAGACCATCGAAATGTGTGTTTCCTGAAAGATCGGATATTTTTGTCCAACCAGCATTTTTGAAACTCGAAATCATCGAAAATGAGTTTTTTTTTTCATAAAATTTGGTAATTTTTGTCCAATTACCGTTTTTGAGCCTCGCATATCGAAATTGTCAGAATCAACGACGATATGACAGCCATTCGCTATTTCGCGAAAATACGACTATAATTCAGACGGGATGCCAACTCGTCGTTGAGACAGCATCGAAATTTGTGTTTTCTGGAACGATCGGATAGTTTTATCCAATCAGCGTTTTTGACCCTCCGAATCGGAGATCGGGAGAATCAACGACGACATGCACCATTTCGCTAGACCACGAAAAACGACTATAATTCCGACGCAATGACAACTCGTCGTTGAGAGAGCATCGAACTGTGTGTTTCCTGAAAGATCGGATATTTTTTTCCAATCAGCGTTTTTGAAACTCGAAATCATCGAAAATGGGTTTTTTTCATAAAACTTGGTAATTTTTGTCGAATTACCGTTTTTGTACCTCGCATATCGAAATTGTCAGAATCAACGACAATATGACAGCGATTCGCTATTTCGCGAAAATACGACTATAATTCAGATGGAATGACAACTCCTCGTTGAGACAGCATCGAAATTTGTGTTTTCTGGAACGATCGGATAGTTTTATCCAATCAGCGTTTTTGAAACTCGAAATCATCGAAAATGAGTTTATTTCATAAAACTTGGTAATTTTTGTCGAATTACCGTTTTTGAGCCTCGCATATCGAAATTGTCAGAATCAACGACGATATGACAGCCATTTGCTATTTCGCGAAAATACGACTATAATTCAGACGGAATGACAACTCCTCGTTGAGACGCCATTGAAATGAGTGTTTTCGGAAGATTGAATATGTTTCGCCAATTATCGATATTGAGATTCGCATATTGAAATCGTCAGAATCAACGACGACATGCACCAGTTCGCTAGACCACGAAAAACGACTATAATTCCGACGCAATGACAACTCGTCGTTGAGAGACCATCGAAATGTGTGTTTCCTGAAAGATCGGATATTTTTGTCCAACCAGCATTTTTGAAACTCGAAATCATCGAAAATGAGTTTTTTTTTTCATAAAATTTGGTAATTTTTGTCCAATTACCGTTTTTGAGCCTCGCATATCGAAATTGTCAGAATCAACGACGATATGACAGCCATTCGCTATTTCGCGAAAATACGACTATAATTCAGACGGGATGCCAACTCGTCGTTGAGACAGCATCGAAATTTGTGTTTTCTGGAACGATCGGATAGTTTTATCCAATCAGCGTTTTTGACCCTCCGAATCGGAGATCGGGAGAATCAACGACGACATGCACCATTTCGCTAGACCACGAAAAACGACTATAATTCCGACGCAATGACAACTCGTCGTTGAGAGAGCATCGAACTGTGTGTTTCCTGAAAGATCGGATATTTTTTTCCAATCAGCGTCTTTGAAACTCGAAATCATCGAAAATGGGGTTTTTTCATAAAACTTGGTAATTTTTGTCGAATTACCGTTTTTGTACCTCGCATATCGAAATTGTCAGAATCAACGACAATATGACAGCGATTCGCTATTTCGCGAAAATACGACTATAATTCAGATGGAATGACAGCTCCTCGTTGAGACAGCATCGAAATTTGTGTTTTCTGGAACGATCGGATAGTTTAATCCAATCAGCGTTCTTGACCCTCCGAATCGGAGATCGTGAGAATCAACGACGACATGCACCAGTTCGCTAGACCACGAAAAACGACTATAATTCCGACGCAATGACAACTCGTCGTTGAGAGAGCATCGAAATATGTGTTTCCTGAAAGTTCGGATAGTTTTATCCAATCAGCGTTTTTGAAACTCGAAATCATCGAAAATGAGTTTTTTTCATAAAACTTGGTAATTTTTGTCGAATGACCGTTTTTGAGCCTCGCATATCGAAATCGTCAGAATCAACGACGACATGAGAGCCAATCGCTATTTCGCGAAAATACGACTATAATTCAGACGGAATGATAACTCCTCGTTGAGACGGCATTGAAATGATTGTTTTCGGAAGCTTGAATATGTTTGGCCAATTATCGATTTTGAGATTCGCATATTGAAATCGTCAGAATCAACGACGACATGCACCAGTTCGCTAGACCACGAAAAACGACTATACTTCCGATCGAATGACAACTCGTCGTTGAGACAGCACCGAAATGTGTGTTTCCTGAAAGATCGGTTATTTTTGTCCAACCAGCGTTTTTGAAACTCGAAATCATCGAAAATGAGTTTTTTTCATAAAACTTGGTAATTTTTGTCGAATTACCGTTTTTGAGCCTCGCATATCGAAATTGTCAGAATCAACGACGATATGACAGCCATTCGCTATTTCGCGAAAATACGACTATAATTCAGACGGAATGACAACTCCTCGTTGAGACAGCATCGAAATTTGTGTTTTCTGGAACGATCGGATAGTTTTATCCAATCAGCGTTTTTGAAACTCGAAATCATCGAAAATGGGTTTTTTTCATAAAACTTGGTAATTTTTGTCGAATTACCGTTTTTGTACCTCGCATATCGAAATTGTCAGAATCAACGACAATATGACAGCGATTCGCTATTTCGCGAAAATACGACTATAATTCAGATGGAATGACAACTCCTCGTTGAGACAGCATCGAAATTTGTGTTTTCTGGAACGATCGGATAGTTTTATCCAATCAGCGTTCTTGACCCTCCGAATCGGAGATCGTGAGAATCAACGACGACATGCACCAGTTCGCTAGACCACGAAAAACGACTATAATTCCGACGCAATGACAACTCGTCGTTGAGAGAGCATCGAAATGTGTGTTTCCTGAAAGTTCGGATAGTTTTATCCAATCAGCGTTTTTGAAACTCGAAATCATCGAAAATGAGTTTTTTTCATAAAACTTGGTAATTTTTGTCGAATGACCGTTTTTGAGCCTCGCATATCGAAATCGTCAGAATCAACGACGACATGAGAGCCAATCTCTATTTCGCGAAAATACGACTATAATTCAGACGGAATGACAACTCCTCGTTGAGACGGCATTGAAATGAGTGTTTTCGGAAGATTGAATATGTTTCGCCAATTATCGATATTGAGATCGGATAGTTTTATCCAATCAGCGTTTTTGACCCTCCGAATCGGAGATCGGGAAAATCAACGACGACATGCACCATTTCGCTAGACCACGAAAAACGACTATAATTCCGACGCAATGACAACTCGTCGTTGAGAGAGCATCGTACTGTGTGTTTCCTGAAAGATCGGATATTTTTTTCCAATCAGCGTTTTTGAAACTCGAAATCATCGAAAATGGGTTTTTTTCATAAAACTTGGTAATTTTTGTCGAATTACCGTTTTTGTACCTCGCATATCGAAATTGTCAGAATCAACGACAATATGACAGCGATTCGCTATTTCGCGAAGATACGACTATAATTCAGATGGAATGACAACTCCTCGTTGAGACAGCATCGAAATTTGTGTTTTCTGGAACGATCGGATAGTTTTATCCAATCAGCGTTCTTGACCCTCCGAATCGGAGATCGTGAGAATCAACGACGACATGCACCAGTTCGCTAGACCACGAAAAACGACTATAATTCCGACGCAATGACAACTCGTCGTTGAGAGAGCATCGAAATGTGTGTTTCCTGAAAGGTCGGATAGTTTTATCCAATCAGCGTTTTTGAAACTCGAAATCATCGAAAATGAGTTTTTTTCATAAAACTTGGTAATTTTTGTCGAATGACCGTTTTTGAGCCTCGCATATCGAAATCGTCAGAATCAACGACGACATGAGAGCCAATCGCTATTTCGCGAAAATACGACTATAATTCAGACGGAATGACAACTCCTCGTTGAGACGGCATTGAAATGATTGTTTTCGGAAGCTTGAATATGTTTGGCCAATTATCGATTTTGAGATTCGCTTATTGAAATCGTCAGAATCAACGACGACATGCACCAGTTCGCTAGACCACGAAAAACGACTATACTTCCGATGGAATGACAACTCGTCGTTGAGACAGCACCGAAATGTGTGTTTCCTGAAAGATCGGATATTTTTGTCCAATCAGCGTTTTTGAAACTCGAAATCATCGAAAATGAGTTTTTTTTCATAAAACTTGGTAATTTTTGTCGAATTACCGTTTTTGAGCCTCGCACATCGAAATCGTCAGAATCAACGACGATATGACAGCCATTCGCTATTTCGCGAAAATACGACTATAATTCAGACGGGATGCCAACTCGTCGTTGAGACAGCATCGAAATTTGTGTTTTCTGGAACGATCGGATAGTTTTATCCAATCAGCGTTTTTGACCCTCCGAATCGGAGATCGGGAGAATCAACGACGACATGCACCATTTCGCTAGACCACGAAAAACGACTATAATTCCGACGCAATGACAACTCGTCGTTGAGAGAGCATCGAACTGTGTGTTTCCTGAAAGATCGGATATTTTTTTCCAATCAGCGTTTTTGAAACTCGAAATCATCGAAAATGGGTTTTTTTCATAAAACTTGGTAATTTTTGTCGAATTACCGTTTTTGTACCTCGCATATCGAAATTGTCAGAATCAACGACAATATGACAGCGATTCGCTATTTCGCGAAAATACGACTATAATTCAGATGGAATGACAACTCCTCGTTGAGACAGCATCGAAATGATTGTTTTCGGAAGCTTGAATATGTTTGGCCAATTATCGATTTTGAGATTCGCATATTGAAATCGTCAGAATCAACGACGACATGCACCAGTTCGCTAGACCACGAAAAACGACTATACTTCCGATCGAATGACAACTCGTCGTTGAGACAGCACCGAAATGTGTGTTTCCTGAAAGATCGGATATTTTTGTCCAACCAGCGTTTTTGAAACTCGAAATCATCGAAAATGAGTTTTTTTCATAAAACTTGGTAATTTTTGTCGAATTACCGTTTTTGAGCCTCGCATATCGAAATTGTCAGAATCAACGACGATATGACAGCCATTCGCTATTTCGCGAAAATACGACTATAATTCAGACGTAATGACAACTCCTCGTTGAGACAGCATCGAAATTTGTGTTTTCTGGAACGATCGGATAGTTTTATCCAATCAGCGTTTTTGAAACTCGAAATCATCGAAAATGAGTTTTTTTCATAAAACTTGTTAATTTTCGTCGAATTACCGTTTTTGAGCCTCGCATATCGAAATTGTCAGAATCAACGACGATATGACAGCCATTTGCTATTTCGCGAAAATACGACTATAATTCAGACGGAATGACAACTCCTCGTTGAGACAGCATCGAAATTTGTGTTTTCTGGAACGATCGGATAGTTTTATCCAATCAGCGTTTTTGAAACTCGAAATCATCGAAAATGAGTTTTTTTCATAAAACTTGGTAATTTTTGTCGAATTACCGTTTTTGAGCCTCGCATATCGAAATTGTCAGAATCAACGACGATATGACAGCCATTTGCTATTTCGCGAAAATACGACTATAATTCAGACGGAATGACAACTCCTCGTTGAGACGCCATTGAAATGAGTGTTTTCGGAAGATTGAATATGTTTCGCCAATTATCGATATTGAGATCGGATAGTTTTATCCAATCAGCGTTTTTGACCCTCCGAATCGGAGATCGGGAGAATCAACGACGACATGCACCATTTCGCTAGACCACGAAAAACGACTATAATTCCGACGCAATGACAACTCGTCGTTGAGAGAGCATCGTACTGTGTGTTTCCTGAAAGATCGGATATTTTTTTCCAATCAGCGTTTTTGAAACTCGAAATCATCGAAAATGGGTTTTTTTCATAAAACTTGGTAATTTTTGTCGAATTACCGTTTTTGTACCTCGCATATCGAAATTGTCAGAATCAACGACAATATGACAGCGATTCGCTATTTCGCGAAAATACGACTATAATTCAGATGGAATGACAACTCCTCGTTGAGACAGCATCGAAATTTGTGTTTTCTGGAACGATCGGATAGTTTTATCCAATCAGCGTTCTTGACCCTCCGAATCGGAGATCGTGAGAATCAACGACGACATGCACCAGTTCGCTAGACCACGAAAAACGACTATAATTCCGACGCAATGACAACTCGTCGTTGAGAGAGCATCGAAATGTGTGTTTCCTGAAAGTTCGGATAGTTTTATCCAATCAGCGTTTTTGAAACTCGAAATCATCGAAAATGAGTTTTTTTCATAAAACTTGGTAATTTTTGTCGAATGACCGTTTTTGAGCCTCGCATATCGAAATCGTCAGAATCAACGACGATATGACAGCCATTCGCTATTTCGCGAAAATACGACTATAATTCAGACGGAATGACAACTCCTCGTTGAGACGGCATTGAAATGATTGTTTTCGGAAGCTTGAATATGTTTGGCCAATTATCGATTTTGAGATTCGCATATTGAAATCGTCAGAATCAACGACGACATGCACCAGTTCGCTAGACCACGAAAAACGACTATACTTCCGATCGAATGACAACTCGTCGTTGAGACAGCACCGAAATGTGTGTTTCCTGAAAG
The DNA here is from genome assembly GCA_964006125.1 of Cryptus viduatorius. Lineage (NCBI taxonomy): Eukaryota > Metazoa > Arthropoda > Insecta > Hymenoptera > Ichneumonidae > Cryptus > Cryptus viduatorius. The sequence goes on from OZ023220.1 coordinate 23,922,288, forward strand.
ATCGGTTATTTTTGTCCAACCAGCGTTTTTGAAACTCGAAATCATCGAAAATGAGTTTTTTTCATAAAACTTGGTAATTTTTGTCGAATTACCGTTTTTGAGCCTCGCATATCGAAATTGTCAGAATCAACGACGATATGACAGCCATTCGCTATTTCGCGAAAATACGACTATAATTCAGACGGAATGACAACTCCTCGTTGAGACAGCATCGAAATTTGTGTTTTCTGGAACGATCGGATAGTTTTATCCAATCAGCGTTTTTGAAACTCGAAATCATCGAAAATGAGTTTTTTTCATAAAACTTGTTAATTTTTGTCGAATTACCGTTTTTGAGCCTCGCATATCGAAATTGTCAGAATCAACGACGATATGACAGCCATTTGCTATTTCGCGAAAATACGACTATAATTCAGACGGAATGACAACTCGTCGTTGAGACAGCATCGAAATTTGTGTTTGCTGGAACGATCGGATAGTTTTATCCAATCAGCGTTTTTCACCCTCCGAATCGGAGATCGTGAGAATCAACGACGACATGCACCATTTCGCTAGACCACGAAAAACGACTATAATTCAGACGGAATGACAACTCCTCGTTGAGACAGCATCGAAATTTGTGTTTTCTGGAACGATCGGATAGTTTTATCCAATCAGCGTTTTTGAAACTCGAAATCATCGAAAATGAGTTTTTTTCATAAAACTTGGTAATTTTTGTCGAATTACCGTTTTTGAGCCTCGCATATCGAAATTGTCAGAATCAACGACGATATGACAGCCATTTGCTATTTCGCGAAAATACGACTATAATTCAGACGGAATGACAACTCCTCGTTGAGACGCCATTGAAATGAGTGTTTTCGGAAGATTGAATATGTTTCGCCAATTATCGATATTGAGATCGGATAGTTTTATCCAATCAGCGTTTTTGACCCTCCGAATCGGAGATCGGGAGAATCAACGACGACATGCACCATTTCGCTAGACCACGAAAAACGACTATAATTCCGACGCAATGACAACTCGTCGTTGAGAGAGCATCGTACTGTGTGTTTCCTGAAAGATCGGATATTTTTTTCCAATCAGCGTTTTTGAAACTCGAAATCATCGAAAATGGGTTTTTTTCATAAAACTTGGTAATTTTTGTCGAATTACCGTTTTTGTACCTCGCATATCGAAATTGTCAGAATCAACGACAATATGACAGCGATTCGCTATTTCGCGAAAATACGACTATAATTCAGATGGAATGACAACTCCTCGTTGAGACAGCATCGAAATTTGTATTTTCTGGAACGATCGGATAGTTTTATCCAATCAGCGTTCTTGACCCTCCGAATCGGAGATCGTGAGAATCAACGACGACATGCACCAGTTCGCTAGACCACGAAAAACGACTATAATTCCGACGCAATGACAACTCGTCGTTGAGAGAGCATCGAAATGTGTGTTTCCTGAAAGTTCGGATAGTTTTATCCAATCAGCGTTTTTGAAACTCGAAATCATCGAAAATGAGTTTTTTTCATAAAACTTGGTAATTTTTGTCGAATGACCGTTTTTGAGCCTCGCATATCGAAATCGTCAGAATCAACGACGACATGAGAGCCAATCTCTATTTCGCGAAAATACGACTATAATTCAGACGGAATGACAACTCCTCGTTGAGACGGCATTGAAATGATTGTTTTCGGAAGCTTGAATATGTTTGGCGAATTATCGATATTGAGATCGGATAGTTTTATCCAATCAGCGTTTTTGACCCTCCGAATCGGAGATCGGGAGAATCAACGACGACATGCACCATTTCGCTAGACCACGAAAAACGACTATAATTCCGACGCAATGACAACTCGTCGTTGAGAGAGCATCGTACTGTGTGTTTCCTGAAAGATCGGATATTTTTTTCCAATCAGCGTTTTTGAAACTCGAAATCATCGAAAATGGGTTTTTTTCATAAAACTTGGTAATTTTTGTCGAATTACCGTTTTTGTACCTCGCATATCGAAATTGTCAGAATCAACGACAATATGACAGCGATTCGCTATTTCGCGAAAATACGACTATAATTCAGATGGAATGATAACTCCTCGTTGAGACAGCATCGAAATTTGTATTTTCTGGAACGATCGGATAGTTTTATCCAATCAGCGTTCTTGACCCTCCGAATCGGAGATCGTGAGAATCAACGACGACATGCACCAGTTCGCTAGACCACGAAAAACGACTATAATTCCGACGCAATGACAACTCGTCGTTGAGAGAGCATCGAAATGTGTGTTTCCTGAAAGTTCGGATAGTTTTATCCAATCAGCGTTTTTGAAACTCGAAATCATCGAAAATGAGTTTTTTTCATAAAACTTGGTAATTTTTGTCGAATGACCGTTTTTGAGCCTCGCATATCGAAATCGTCAGAATCAACGACGACATGAGAGCCAATCTCTATTTCGCGAAAATACGACTATAATTCAGACGGAATGACAACTCCTCGTTGAGACGGCATTGAAATGATTGTTTTCGGAAGCTTGAATATGTTTGGCCAATTATCGATTTTGAGATTCGCATATTGAAATCGTCAGAATCAACGACGACATGCACCAGTTCGCTAGACCACGAAAAACGACTATACTTCCGATCGAATGACAACTCGTCGTTGAGACAGCACCGAAATGTGTGTTTCCTGAAAGATCGGTTATTTTTGTCCAACCAGCGTTTTTGAAACTCGAAATCATCGAAAATGAGTTTTTTTCATAAAACTTGGTAATTTTTGTCGAATTACCGTTTTTGAGCCTCGCATATCAAAATTGTCAGAATCAACGACGATATGACAGCCATTCGCTATTTCGCGAAAATACGACTATAATTCAGACGGAATGACAACTCCTCGTTGAGACAGCATCGAAATTTGTGTTTTCTGGAACGATCGGATAGTTTTATCCAATCAGCGTTTTTGAAACTCGAAATCATCGAAAATGAGTTTTTTTCATAAAACTTGTTAATTTTTGTCGAATTACCGTTTTTGAGCCTCGCATATCGAAATTGTCAGAATCAACGACGATATGACAGCCATTTGCTATTTCGCGAAAATACGACTATAATTCAGACGGAATGACAACTCCTCGTTGAGACAGCATCGAAATTTGTGTTTTCTGGAACGATCGGATAGTTTTATCCAATCAGCGTTCTTGACCCTCCGAATCGGAGATCGTGAGAATCAACGACGACATGCACCAGTTCGCTAGACCACGAAAAACGACTATAATTCCGACGCAATGACAACTCGTCGTTGAGAGAGCATCGAAATGTGTGTTTCCTGAAAGGTCGGATAGTTTTATCCAATCAGCGTTTTTGAAACTCGAAATCATCGAAAACGAGTTTTTTTCATAAAACTTGGTAATTTTTGTCGAATGACCGTTTTTGAGCCTCGCATATCGAAATCGTCAGAATCAACGACGACATGAGAGCCAATCGCTATTTCGCGAAAATACGACTATAATTCAGAAGGAATGACAACTCCTCGTTGAGACGGCATTGAAATGATTGTTTTCGGAAGCTTGAATATGTTTGGCCAATTATCGATTTTGAGATTCGCATATTGAAATCGTCAGAATCAACGACGACATGCACCAGTTCGCTAGACCACGAAAAACGACTATACTTCCGATCGAATGACAACTCGTCGTTGAGACAGCACCGAAATGTGTGTTTCCTGAAAGATCGGTTATTTTTGTCCAACCAGCGTTTTTGAAACTCGAAATCATCGAAAATGAGTTTTTTTCATAAAACTTGGTAATTTTTGTCGAATTACCGTTTTTGAGCCTCGCATATCGAAATTGTCAGAATCAACGACGATATGACAGCCATTCGCTATTTCGCGAAAATACGACTATAATTCAGACGGAATGACAACTCCTCGTTGAGACAGCATCGAAATTTGTGTTTTCTGGAACGATCGGATAGTTTTATCCAATCAGCGTTTTTGAAACTCGAAATCATCGAAAATGAGTTTATTTCATAAAACTTGGTAATTTTTGTCGAATTACCGTTTTTGAGCCTCGCATATCGAAATTGTCAGAATCAACGACGATATGACAGCCATTTGCTATTTCGCGAAAATCCGACTATAATTCAGACGGAATGACAACTCCTCGTTGAGACGCCATTGAAATGAGTGTTTTCGGAAGATTGAATATGTTTCGCCAATTATCGATATTGAGATTCGCATATTGAAATCGTCAGAATCAACGACGACATGCACCAGTTCGCTAGACCACGAAAAACGACTATAATTCCGACGCAATGACAACTCGTCGTTGAGAGACCATCGAAATGTGTGTTTCCTGAAAGATCGGATATTTTTGTCCAACCAGCATTTTTGAAACTCGAAATCATCGAAAATGAGTTTTTTTTTTCATAAAATTTGGTAATTTTTGTCCAATTACCGTTTTTGAGCCTCGCATATCGAAATTGTCAGAATCAACGACGATATGACAGCCATTCGCTATTTCGCGAAAATACGACTATAATTCAGACGGGATGCCAACTCGTCGTTGAGACAGCATCGAAATTTGTGTTTTCTGGAACGATCGGATAGTTTTATCCAATCAGCGTTTTTGACCCTCCGAATCGGAGATCGGGAGAATCAACGACGACATGCACCATTTCGCTAGACCACGAAAAACGACTATAATTCCGACGCAATGACAACTCGTCGTTGAGAGAGCATCGAACTGTGTGTTTCCTGAAAGATCGGATATTTTTTTCCAATCAGCGTCTTTGAAACTCGAAATCATCGAAAATGGGGTTTTTTCATAAAACTTGGTAATTTTTGTCGAATTACCGTTTTTGTACCTCGCATATCGAAATTGTCAGAATCAACGACAATATGACAGCGATTCGCTATTTCGCGAAAATACGACTATAATTCAGATGGAATGACAGCTCCTCGTTGAGACAGCATCGAAATTTGTGTTTTCTGGAACGATCGGATAGTTTAATCCAATCAGCGTTCTTGACCCTCCGAATCGGAGATCGTGAGAATCAACGACGACATGCACCAGTTCGCTAGACCACGAAAAACGACTATAATTCCGACGCAATGACAACTCGTCGTTGAGAGAGCATCGAACTGTGTGTTTCCTGAAAGATCGGATATTTTTTTCCAATCAGCGTCTTTGAAACTCGAAATCATCGAAAATGGGGTTTTTTCATAAAACTTGGTAATTTTTGTCGAATTACCGTTTTTGTACCTCGCATATCGAAATTGTCAGAATCAACGACAATATGACAGCGATTCGCTATTTCGCGAAAATACGACTATAATTCAGACGGAATGATAACTCCTCGTTGAGACGGCATTGAAATGATTGTTTTCGGAAGCTTGAATATGTTTGGCCAATTATCGATTTTGAGATTCGCATATTGAAATCGTCAGAATCAACGACGACATGCACCAGTTCGCTAGACCACGAAAAACGACTATACTTCCGATCGAATGACAACTCGTCGTTGAGACAGCACCGAAATGTGTGTTTCCTGAAAGATCGGTTATTTTTGTCCAACCAGCGTTTTTGAAACTCGAAATCATCGAAAATGAGTTTTTTTCATAAAACTTGGTAATTTTTGTCGAATTACCGTTTTTGAGCCTCGCATATCGAAATTGTCAGAATCAACGACGATATGACAGCCATTCGCTATTTCGCGAAAATACGACTATAATTCAGACGGAATGACAACTCCTCGTTGAGACAGCATCGAAATTTGTGTTTTCTGGAACGATCGGATAGTTTTATCCAATCAGCGTTTTTGAAACTCGAAATCATCGAAAATGAGTTTTTTTCATAAAACTTGTTAATTTTTGTCGAATTACCGTTTTTGAGCCTCGCATATCGAAATTGTCAGAATCAACGACGATATGACAGCCATTTGCTATTTCGCGAAAATACGACTATAATTCAGACGGAATGACAACTCCTCGTTGAGACAGCATCGAAATTTGTGTTTTCTGGAACGATCGGATAGTTTTATCCAATCAGCGTTTTTGAAACTCGAAATCATCGAAAATGAGTTTTTTTCATAAAACTTGGTAATTTTTGTCGAATTACCGTTTTTGAGCCTCGCATATCGAAATTGTCAGAATCAACGACGATATGACAGCCATTTCCTATTTCGCGAAAATACGACTATAATTCAGACGGAATGACAACTCCTCGTTGAGACAGCATCGAAATTTGTGTTTTCTGGAACGATCGGATAGTTTTATCCAATCAGCGTTTTTGAAACTCGAAATCATCGAAAATGAGTTTTTTTCATAAAATTTGGTAATTTTTGTCCAATTACCGTTTTTGAGCCTCGCATATCGAAATTGTCAGAATCAACGACGATATGACAGCCATTCGCTATTTCGCGAAAATACGACTATAATTCAGACGGGATGCCAACTCGTCGTTGAGACAGCATCGAAATTTGTGTTTTCTGGAACGATCGGATAGTTTTATCCAATCAGCGTTTTTGACCCTCCGAATCGGAGATCGGGAGAATCAACGACGACATGCACCATTTCGCTAGACCACGAAAAACGACTATAATTCCGACGCAATGACAACTCGTCGTTGAGAGAGCATCGAACTGTGTGTTTCCTGAAAGATCGGATATTTTTTTCCAATCAGCGTTTTTGAAACTCGAAATCATCGAAAATGGGTTTTTTTCATAAAACTTGGTATTTTTTGTCGAATTACCGTTTTTGTACCTCGCATATCGAAATTGTCAGAATCAACGACAATATGACAGCGATTCGCTATTTCGCGAAAATACGACTATAATTCAGATGGAATGACAACTCCTCGTTGAGACAGCATCGAAATGATTGTTTTCGGAAGCTTGAATATGTTTGGCCAATTATCGATTTTGAGATTCGCATATTGAAATCGTCAGAATCAACGACGACATGCACCAGTTCGCTAGACCACGAAAAACGACTATACTTCCGATCGAATGACAACTCGTCGTTGAGACAGCACCGAAATGTGTGTTTCCTGAAAGATCGGATATTTTTGTCCAACCAGCGTTTTTGAAACTCGAAATCATCGAAAATGAGTTTTTTTCATAAAACTTGGTAATTTTTGTCGAATTACCGTTTTTGAGCCTCGCATATCGAAATTGTCAGAATCAACGACGATATGACAACCATTCGCTATTTCGCGAAAATACGACTATAATTCAGACGGAATGACAACTCCTCGTTGAGACAGCATCGAAATTTGTGTTTTCTGGAACGATCGGATAGTTTTATCCAATCAGCGTTTTTGAAACTCGAAATCATCGAAAATGAGTTTATTTCATAAAACTTGGTAATTTTTGTCGAATTACCGTTTTTGAGCCTCGCATATCGAAATTGTCAGAATCAACGACGATATGACAGCCATTTGCTATTTCGCGAAAATACGACTATAATTCAGACGGAATGACAACTCCTCGTTGAGACGCCATTGAAATGAGTGTTTTCGGAAGATTGAATATGTTTCGCCAATTATCGATATTGAGATTCGCATATTGAAATCGTCAGAATCAACGACGACATGCACCAGTTCGCTAGACCACGAAAAACGACTATAATTCCGACGCAATGACAACTCGTCGTTGAGACAGCACCGAAATGTGTGTTTCCTGAAAGATCGGTTATTTTTGTCCAACCAGCGTTTTTGAAACTCGAAATCATCGAAAATGAGTTTTTTTCATAAAACTTGGTAATTTTTGTCGAATTACCGTTTTTGAGCCTCGCATATCGAAATTGTCAGAATCAACGACGATATGACAGCCATTCGCTATTTCGCGAAAATACGACTATAATTCAGACGGAATGACAACTCCTCGTTGAGACAGCATCGAAATTTGTGTTTTCTGGAACGATCGGATAGTTTTATCCAATCAGCGTTTTTGAAACTCGAAATCATCGAAAATGAGTTTTTTTCATAAAACTTGGTAATTTTTGTCGAATTACCGTTTTTGAGCCTCGCATATCGAAATTGTCAGAATCAACGACGATATGACAGCCATTTGCTATTTCGCGAAAATACGACTATAATTCAGACGGAATGACAACTCCTCGTTGAGACGCCATTGAAATGAGTGTTTTCGGAAGATTGAATATGTTTCGCCAATTATCGATATTGAGATCGGATAGTTTTATCCAATCAGCGTTTTTGACCCTCCGAATCGGAGATCGGGAGAATCAACGACGACATGCACCATTTTGCTAGACCACGAAAAACGACTATAATTCCGACGCAATGACAACTCGTCGTTGAGAGAGCATCGTACTGTGTGTTTCCTGAAAGATCGGATATTTTTGTCCAACCAGCGTTTTTGAAACTCGAAATCATCGAAAATGAGTTTTTTTCATAAAACTTGGTAATTTTTGTCGAATTACCGTTTTTGAGCCTCGCATATCGAAATTGTCAGAATCAACGACGATATGACAGCCATTCGCTATTTCGCGAAAATACGACTATAATTCAGACGGAATGACAACTCCTCGTTGAGACAGCATCGAAATTTGTGTTTTCTGGAACGATCGGATAGTTTTATCCAATCAGCGTTTTTGAAACTCGAAATCATCGAAAATGAGTTTTTTTCATAAAACTTGTTAATTTTCGTCGAATTACCGTTTTTGAGCCTCGCATATCGAAATTGTCAGAATCAACGACGATATGACAGCCATTTGCTATTTCGCGAAAATACGACTATAATTCAGACGGAATGACAACTCCTCGTTGAGACGCCATTGAAATGAGTGTTTTCGGAAGATTGAATATGTTTCGCCAATTATCGATATTGAGATCGGATAGTTTTATCCAATCAGCGTTTTTGACCCTCCGAATCGGAGATCGGGAGAATCAACGACGACATGCACCATTTCGCTAGACCACGAAAAACGACTATAATTCCGACGCAATGACAACTCGTCGTTGAGAGAGCATCGTACTGTGTGTTTCCTGAAAGATCGGATATTTTTGTCCAACCAGCGTTTTTGAAACTCGAAATCATCGAAAATGAGTTTTTTTCATAAAACTTGGTAATTTTTGTCGAATTACCGTTTTTGAGCCTCGCATATCGAAATTGTCAGAATCAACGACGATATGACAGCCATTCGCTATTTCGCGAAAATACGACTATAATTCAGACGGAATGACAACTCCTCGTTGAGACAGCATCGAAATTTGTGTTTTCTGGAACGATCGGATAGTTTTATCCAATCAGCGTTTTTGAAACTCGAAATCATCGAAAATGAGTTTTTTTCATAAAACTTGTTAATTTTCGTCGAATTACCGTTTTTGAGCCTCGCATATCGAAATTGTCAGAATCAACGACGATATGACAACCATTTGCTATTTCGCGAAAATACGACTATAATTCAGACGGAATGACAACTCCTCGTTGAGACAGCATCGAAATTTGTGTTTTCTGGAACGATCGGATAGTTTTATCCAATCAGCGTTTTTGAAACTCGAAATCATCGAAAATGAGTTTTTTTCATAAAACTTGGTAATTTTTGTCGAATTACCGTTTTTGAGCCTCGCATATCGAAATTGTCAGAATCAACGACGATATGACAGCCATTTGCTATTTCGCGAAAATACGACTATAATTCAGACGGAATGACAACTCCTCGTTGAGACGCCATTGAAATGAGTGTTTTCGGAAGATTGAATATGTTTCGCCAATTATCGATATTGAGATCGGATAGTTTTATCCAATCAGCGTTTTTGACCCTCCGAATCGGAGATCGGGAGAATCAACGACGACATGCACCATTTCGCTAGACCACGAAAAACGACTATAATTCCGACGCAATGACAACTCGTCGTTGAGAGAGCATCGTACTGTGTGTTTCCTGAAAGATCGGATATTTTTTTCCAATCAGCGTTTTTGAAACTCGAAATCATCGAAAATGGGTTTTTTTCATAAAACTTGGTAATTTTTGTCGAATTACCGTTTTTGTACCTCGCATATCGAAATTGTCAGAATCAACGACAATATGACAGCGATTCGCTATTTCGCGAAAATACGACTATAATTCAGATGGAATGACAACTCCTCGTTGAGACAGCATCGAAATTTGTGTTTTCTGGAACGATCGGATAGTTTTATCCAATCAGCGTTCTTGACCCTCCGAATCGGAGATCGTGAGAATCAACGACGACATGCACCAGTTCGCTAGACCACGAAAAACGACTATAATTCCGACGCAATGACAACTCGTCGTTGAGAGAGCATCGAAATGTGTGTTTCCTGAAAGTTCGGATAGTTTTATCCAATCAGCGTTTTTGAAACTCGAAATCATCGAAAATGAGTTTTTTTCATAAAACTTGGTAATTTTTGTCGAATGACCGTTTTTGAGCCTCGCATATCGAAATCGTCAGAATCAACGACGACATGAGAGCCAATCTCTATTTCGCGAAAATACGACTATAATTCAGACGGAATGACAACTCCTCGTTGAGACGGCATTGAAATGAGTGTTTTCGGAAGATTGAATATGTTTCGCCAATTATCGATATTGAGATCGGATAGTTTTATCCAATCAGCGTTTTTGACCCTCCGAATCGGAGATCGGGAAAATCAACGACGACATGCACCATTTCGCTAGACCACGAAAAACGACTATAATTCCGACGCAATGACAACTCGTCGTTGAGAGAGCATCGTACTGTGTGTTTCCTGAAAGATCGGATATTTTTTTCCAATCAGCGTTTTTGAAACTCGAAATCATCGAAAATGGGTTTTTTTCATAAAACTTGGTAATTTTTGTCGAATTACCGTTTTTGTACCTCGCATATCGAAATTGTCAGAATCAACGACAATATGACAGCGATTCGCTATTTCGCGAAGATACGACTATAATTCAGATGGAATGACAACTCCTCGTTGAGACAGCATCGAAATTTGTGTTTTCTGGAACGATCGGATAGTTTTATCCAATCAGCGTTCTTGACCCTCCGAATCGGAGATCGTGAGAATCAACGACGACATGCACCAGTTCGCTAGACCACGAAAAACGACTATAATTCCGACGCAATGACAACTCGTCGTTGAGAGAGCATCGAAATGTGTGTTTCCTGAAAGGTCGGATAGTTTTATCCAATCAGCGTTTTTGAAACTCGAAATCATCGAAAATGAGTTTTTTTCATAAAACTTGGTAATTTTTGTCGAATGACCGTTTTTGAGCCTCGCATATCGAAATCGTCAGAATCAACGACGACATGAGAGTCAATCGCTATTTCGCGAAAATACGACTATAATTCAGACGGAATGACAACTCCTCGTTGAGACGGCATTGAAATGATTGTTTTCGGAAGCTTGAATATGTTTGGCCAATTATCGATTTTGAGATTCGCTTATTGAAATCGTCAGAATCAACGACGACATGCACCAGTTCGCTAGACCACGAAAAACGACTATACTTCCGATGGAATGACAACTCGTCGTTGAGACAGCACCGAAATGTGTGTTTCCTGAAAGATCGGATATTTTTGTCCAATCAGCGTTTTTGAAACTCGAAATCATCGAAAATGAGTTTTTTTTCATAAAACTTGGTAATTTTTGTCGAATTACCGTTTTTGAGCCTCGCATATCGAAATCGTCAGAATCAACGACGATATGACAGCCATTCGCTATTTCGCGAAAATACGACTATAATTCAGACGGGATGCCAACTCGTCGTTGAGACAGCATCGAAATTTGTGTTTTCTGGAACGATCGGATAGTTTTATCCAATCAGCGTTTTTGACCCTCCGAATCGGAGATCGGGAGAATCAACGACGACATGCACCATTTCGCTAGACCACGAAAAACGACTATAATTCCGACGCAATGACAACTCGTCGTTGAGAGAGCATCGAACTGTGTGTTTCCTGAAAGATCGGATATTTTTTTCCAATCAGCGTTTTTGAAACTCGAAATCATCGAAAATGGGTTTTTTTCATAAAACTTGGTAATTTTTGTCGAATTACCGTTTTTGTACCTCGCATATCGAAATTGTCAGAATCAACGACAATATGACAGCGATTCGCTATTTCGCGAAAATACGACTATAATTCAGATGGAATGACAACTCCTCGTTGAGACAGCATCGAAATGATTGTTTTCGGAAGCTTGAATATGTTTGGCCAATTATCGATTTTGAGATTCGCATATTGAAATCGTCAGAATCAACGACGACATGCACCAGTTCGCTAGACCACGAAAAACGACTATACTTCCGATCGAATGACAACTCGTCGTTGAGACAGCACCGAAATGTGTGTTTCCTGAAAGATCGGATATTTTTGTCCAACCAGCGTTTTTGAAACTCGAAATCATCGAAAATGAGTTTTTTTCATAAAACTTGGTAATTTTTGTCGAATTACCGTTTTTGAGCCTCGCATATCGAAATTGTCAGAATCAACGACGATATGACAGCCATTCGCTATTTCGCGAAAATACGACTATAATTCAGACGGAATGACAACTCCTCGTTGAGACAGCATCGAAATTTGTGTTTTCTGGAACGATCGGATAGTTTTATCCAATCAGTGTTACGTCGCAGGTTATTAACTACTCGAAACTTTATTTGTAATTGGCGATTCGATTGACGAAACGACGTAAACTGAACGTATTGTGTAGCTCCATTGTTGAGACTGGAATGCGCCAGTCAGGGATAGGAGCTGTGTCTCGGTGATTGGCGTTGACATTTATTTATTTGATGAAGTTTGAATTAATTACTTTTACAACAAAATCTGTTTGTTGATAATATTGATGCCGATTGCGTGTTTGGGCGTAGCGGGTTATAATTCGAATTTTGTTTTATATTCTTCCTCGTAAGGAAAGACACAATTGGATGTTCGTTGAACTATCACGATTTTATCATAACGATAAAGAAAGTTAAAGATTTCACAGAATACACAGATTTTACATATTGCTGAAAGTTGGGTGATTGTATAATAATTGCACTCGTAGATTAATTTTTGTTGTGACATGATTTGTTATAAAATTGAAGTTCACTTGTGGATCGATATTGATCGATGTCGTAGAACTGTACTAAAATCCCTAGTTACACTTTTTAGGTTGCGAAGACCGCGGTGAACCAATAGCAAATAATTTATAAAGTTGATTACATATTTTACGTGCGCGTACATATCTTCGCACGGAGCTAGACTCGCGGAGAGATGTTGTTTGTTAGAACGCCGAGACTAGACTGAAGAGCTCTAAAGGAACTCTTCACAACGTGAAGCGCGTGGAGGGGGCACCCGATGCGCGGATGGTGGGGCGACCGCTCTATGTCGTAGAGGTACACCTACCGATGGTGGGGGTACCCGCGCGTGGAGCCGCATGCTGACGCAGCATCCCACGGTAAGTGCTGAGGTAGCGAATTTGCACGTGTGCTGTATCGCAGCGCAATTCTCGAGAAGCGAGATTATTATTTTGCTGATGGAATGTCTGGGCCTCATCCGGTCCCACACTCGGATTTGCAATACGATATTTATTGTTATCGTGCGTACGTGACTTATTGCTAGTTAATAATTAACTACGCAATATATATATATTTGAATAATTGTTGCTGCACTATTGTTATTTGAGTGTTATGTAATTGGTTTTTACAATATAATTATTTATATGTTTAAATTACTGACAATAATAATAATAATTATTATTATTATTATTATTTATTAATTACCGATATTATTTATTGATTTAAAACCATAATGTTTGTAGATAATTGTTATATCGATAACCTTGTATGCGTTCTCGATTATATAAAAATCAAATTTCAGTCCAATAGAAAATATGAAATATCTCGTAAACTAAGTGCCCTAGAGCAATTTTAGTTGTAACTCTTTATAACTAACAAATGAAAAGATGAATCTAATGCACCAACCAGATTTTGTTTATGTCAAATATTTTAGTTGTTATTCAACTTTTAATATCGAGATTGAGGCTCTATTTGCTATATAGCGGTTTCTGATGAAAGTATTGGACTGTTTATGTGTTTATTTGTTTACGAAAATTACTCAATTAACAAGTTTCGATTTTGATGAATAAACAATTAGATAATTTTGTTATACATTTTTCGGAATACAAGTTTGGCTAAAGTTACCAATTTTAAACTGGGCGTCGAACCCAGGACGTAACACCTCCCCCGATAAAACGGAAGCAGTGCTGGAGCTCTGCTGAAGTTCGTCGTAGACAGAAACAGAAGGACTGGTTCGACGCGAAATTCCGACGTTGGATATCTTGTGTATTCCCACGCCGTCAAGATGGAATTTTTATGCTGACAGGATGCGCTGGATATTCCGTTCCGAATTCCCACGCCGTCAAGTTGGAGTAATGTTTTACTCATTCCTATGAAGTTGAAAATCTTGCGGGGTCCCTCGCCGTCAAGTTGAAATGATGATGACAACAGATACGACTGCGTGTATCTGAAGTCGGCAATCCGATATACGCACTTGAATTTCGTATTTTTCACTTGATTTATGATTTTGTACACCTTTGTTTGATTTGTAAAGGTCAAATAATTTTTAGAATTTATGAACGTTCAATTAATTGTTTGGATTACTTTCAATATACCGAATGTCACGGAATTTTTATTTGTGAGAACGTTCGTAATTTTTGTCCGTGTCGACTGTTTCATGATTCCTCTCGCGCACTTGTATATAATTGCCCAAATATTTTATATTTCGTCAATGCTCTATTCGATGTTCAGTGGTTGCGTGACTTGTTCGACTAGTGATCCATAAGCATTATTAGCTTGTTCAACTAGTGATCCATAAGTTTTGTAACTTGTTGGTCCATGTGCCCGATGATGTAAATTATGAGATAACTTTTGTGCTATATCACTTGCCGAAGTTCTGTGTGACGACTCAGAGGTTCTCGAAGACGTGTCCACATATTGACTCAGAGGCTTTATCTAAATAAGCATGTTCAAATGTAGATCAGAGGACTCGTTTAACGTGTTCGCACATAACGCCGGTGAATGGAAACACTTGATGATGAATGGCGAGAAGTATGATGATTCACTCGCACGATTTTGACGAAGATGTTTAGAGGACATGAGTGCTGAATTTTATTTACGAGGGAAAACATTTTTATTTGTATTATTTCACTTTGCAGAAATTGGATGCTCGCATGTTTATTCGCATTTCACGAATAGATTAATGTCACGTTTTGAAATGTCTGTCACCAAGTCACCAGACGGATCCCACCGCTGTCACCAGAAAAATACATCCTGTTACGTCGCAGGTTATTAACTACTCGAAACTTTATTTGTAATTGGCGATTCGATTGACGAAACGATGTAAACTGAACGTATTGTGTAGCTCCATTGTTGAGACTGGAATGCGCCAGTCAGGGATAGGAGCTGTGTCTCGGTGATTGGCGTTGACATTTATTTATTTGATGAAGTTTGAATTAATTACTTTTACAACAAAATCTGTTTGTTGATAATAGTGATGCCGATTGCGTGTTTGGGCGTAGCGGGTTATAATTCGAATTTTGTTTTATATTCTTCCTCGTAAGGAAAGACACAATTGGATGTTCGTTGAACTATCACGATTTTATTATAACGATAAAGAAAGTTAAAGATTTCACAGAATACACAGATTTTACATATTGCTGAAAGTTGGGTGATTGTATAATAATTGCACTCGTAGATTAATTTTTGTTGTGACATGATTTGTTATAAAATTGAAGTTCACTTGTGGATCGATATTGATCGATCTCGTAGAACTGTACTAAAATCCCTAGTTACACTTTTTAGGTTGCGAAGACCGCGGTGAACCAATAGCAAATAATTTATAAAGTTGATTACATATTTTACGTGCGCGTACATATCTTCGCACGGAGCTAGACTCGCGGAGAGATGTTGTTTGTTAGAACGCCGAGACTAGACTGAAGAGTTCTGAAGGAGCTCTCGATAAAATGCTGCTCGTGGTGGGGTACCCGTATGCCGCGGATAGTGGGGCGACCGCTCTATGTCGTAGAGGTACGCCGGCCGATGGTGGGGGTACCCTCGCGTGGAGCCGTATGCTGACGCAGCATCCCACGATCGGAGTGCAGCGTTAGCGGATTTGCACGTGTGCAACGGAGTTCTCGAGAAGCGAGATTATAATTTTGCTGACGGCATGTCTGGGCCTCATCCGGTCCCACACTCGCAATTGCAATCCGATATTTATTGTTATCGTGTTTTCGTGACTTATTGCTAGTTAATAATTAACTACGCAATATATATATATTTGAATAATTGTTGCTGCACTATTGTTATTTGAGTGTTATGTAATTGGTTTTTACAATATAATTATTTATAGGTTTAAATTACTGACAATAATAATAATTATTATTATTATTATTATTTATTAATTACCGATATTATTTATTGATTTAAAACCATAATGTTTGTAGATAATTGTTATATCGATAACCTTGTATGCGTTCTCGATTATATAAAAATCAAATTTCAGTCCAATAGAAAATATGAAATATCTCGTAAACTAAGTGCCCTAGAGCAATTTTAGTTGTAACACTTTATAACTAACAAATGAAAAGATGAATCTAATGCACCAACCAGATTTTGTTTATGTCAAATATTTTAGTTGTTATTCAACTTTTAATATCGAGATTGAGGCTCTATTTGCTATATAGCGGTTTCTGATGAAAGTATTGGACTGTTTATGTGTTTATTTGTTTATGAAAATTACTAAATCAAATAATTATGAATTTGTTGAATAAACAATTAGATAATTTTGTTATACATTTTTCGGAATACAAGTTTGGCTAAAGTTACCAATTTTAAACTGGGCGTCGAACCCAGGACGTAACATCAGCGTTTTTGAAACTCGAAATCATCGAAAATGAGTTTTTTTCATAAAACTTGTTAATTTTCGTCGAATTACCGTTTTTGAGCCTCGCATATCGAAATTGTCAGAATCAACGACGATATGACAGCCATTTGCTATTTCGCGAAAATACGACTATAATTCAGACGGAATGACAACTCCTCGTTGAGACAGCATCGAAATTTGTGTTTTCTGGAACGATCGGATAGTTTTATCCAATCAGCGTTTTTGAAACTCGAAATCATCGAAAATGAGTTTTTTTCATAAAACTTGGTAATTTTTGTCGAATTACCGTTTTTGAGCCTCGCATATCGAAATCGTCAGAATCAACGACGACATGAGAGCCAATCTCTATTTCGCGAAAATACGACTATAATTCAGACGGAATGACAACTCCTCGTTGAGACGGCATTGAAATGAGTGTTTTCGGAAGATTGAATATGTTTCGCCAATTATCGATATTGAGATCGGATAGTTTTATCCAATCAGCGTTTTTGACCCTCCGAATCGGAGATCGGGAAAATCAACGACGACATGCACCATTTCGCTAGACCACGAAAAACGACTATAATTCCGACGCAATGACAACTCGTCGTTGAGAGAGCATCGTACTGTGTGTTTCCTGAAAGATCGGATATTTTTTTCCAATCAGCGTTTTTGAAACTCGAAATCATCGAAAATGGGTTTTTTTCATAAAACTTGGTAATTTTTGTCGAATTACCGTTTTTGTACCTCGCATATCGAAATTGTCAGAATCAACGACAATATGACAGCGATTCGCTATTTCGCGAAGATACGACTATAATTCAGATGGAATGACAACTCCTCGTTGAGACAGCATCGAAATTTGTGTTTTCTGGAACGATCGGATAGTTTTATCCAATCAGCGTTCTTGACCCTCCGAATCGGAGATCGTGAGAATCAACGACGACATGCACCAGTTCGCTAGACCACGAAAAACGACTATAATTCCGACGCAATGACAACTCGTCGTTGAGAGAGCATCGAAATGTGTGTTTCCTGAAAGGTCGGATAGTTTTATCCAATCAGCGTTTTTGAAACTCGAAATCATCGAAAATGAGTTTTTTTCATAAAACTTGGTAATTTTTGTCGAATGACCGTTTTTGAGCCTCGCATATCGAAATCGTCAGAATCAACGACGACATGAGAGCCAATCGCTATTTCGCGAAAATACGACTATAATTCAGACGGAATGACAACTCCTCGTTGAGACGGCATTGAAATGATTGTTTTCGGAAGCTTGAATATGTTTGGCCAATTATCGATTTTGAGATTCGCTTATTGAAATCGTCAGAATCAACGACGACATGCACCAGTTCGCTAGACCACGAAAAACGACTATACTTCCGATGGAATGACAACTCGTCGTTGAGACAGCACCGAAATGTGTGTTTCCTGAAAGATCGGATATTTTTGTCCAATCAGCGTTTTTGAAACTCGAAATCATCGAAAATGAGTTTTTTTTCATAAAACTTGGTAATTTTTGTCGAATTACCGTTTTTGAGCCTCGCATATCGAAATCGTCAGAATCAACGACGATATGACAGCCATTCGCTATTTCGCGAAAATACGACTATAATTCAGACGGGATGCCAACTCGTCGTTGAGACAGCATCGAAATTTGTGTTTTCTGGAACGATCGGATAGTTTTATCCAATCAGCGTTTTTGACCCTCCGAATCGGAGATCGGGAGAATCAACGACGACATGCACCATTTCGCTAGACCACGAAAAACGACTATAATTCCGACGCAATGACAACTCGTCGTTGAGAGAGCATCGAACTGTGTGTTTCCTGAAAGATCGGATATTTTTTTCCAATCAGCGTTTTTGAAACTCGAAATCATCGAAAATGGGTTTTTTTCATAAAACTTGGTAATTTTTGTCGAATTACCGTTTTTGTACCTCGCATATCGAAATTGTCAGAATCAACGACAATATGACAGCGATTCGCTATTTCGCGAAAATACGACTATAATTCAGATGGAATGACAACTCCTCGTTGAGACAGCATCGAAATGATTGTTTTCGGAAGCTTGAATATGTTTGGCCAATTATCGATTTTGAGATTCGCATATTGAAATCGTCAGAATCAACGACGACATGCACCAGTTCGCTAGACCACGAAAAACGACTATACTTCCGATCGAATGACAACTCGTCGTTGAGACAGCACCGAAATGTGTGTTTCCTGAAAGATCGGATATTTTTGTCCAACCAGCGTTTTTGAAACTCGAAATCATCGAAAATGAGTTTTTTTCATAAAACTTGGTAATTTTTGTCGAATTACCGTTTTTGAGCCTCGCATATCGAAATTGTCAGAATCAACGACGATATGACAGCCATTCGCTATTTCGCGAAAATACGACTATAATTCAGACGGAATGACAACTCCTCGTTGAGACAGCATCGAAATTTGTGTTTTCTGGAACGATCGGATAGTTTTATCCAATCAGCGTTTTTGAAACTCGAAATCATCGAAAATGAGTTTTTTTCATAAAACTTGTTAATTTTCGTCGAATTACCGTTTTTGAGCCTCGCATATCGAAATTGTCAGAATCAACGACGATATGACAGCCATTTGCTATTTCGCGAAAATACGACTATAATTCAGACGGAATGACAACTCCTCGTTGAGACAGCATCGAAATTTGTGTTTTCTGGAACGATCGGATAGTTTTATCCAATCAGCGTTTTTGAAACTCGAAATCATCGAAAATGAGTTTTTTTCATAAAACTTGGTAATTTTTGTCGAATTACCGTTTTTGAGCCTCGCATATCGAAATTGTCAGAATCAACGACGATATGACAGCCATTTGCTATTTCGCGAAAATACGACTATAATTCAGACGGAATGACAACTCCTCGTTGAGACGCCATTGAAATGAGTGTTTTCGGAAGATTGAATATGTTTCGCCAATTATCGATATTGAGATCGGATAGTTTTATCCAATCAGCGTTTTTGACCCTCCGAATCGGAGATCGGGAAAATCAACGACGACATGCACCATTTCGCTAGACCACGAAAAACGACTATAATTCCGACGCAATGACAACTCGTCGTTGAGAGAGCATCGTACTGTGTGTTTCCTGAAAGATCGGATATTTTTTTCCAATCAGCGTTTTTGAAACTCGAAATCATCGAAAATGGGTTTTTTTCATAAAACTTGGTAATTTTTGTCGAATTACCGTTTTTGTACCTCGCATATCGAAATTGTCAGAATCAACGACAATATGACAGCGATTCGCTATTTCGCGAAGATACGACTATAATTCAGATGGAATGACAACTCCTCGTTGAGACAGCATCGAAATTTGTGTTTTCTGGAACGATCGGATAGTTTTATCCAATCAGCGTTCTTGACCCTCCGAATCGGAGATCGTGAGAATCAACGACGACATGCACCAGTTCGCTAGACCACGAAAAACGACTATAATTCCGACGCAATGACAACTCGTCGTTGAGAGAGCATCGAAATGTGTGTTTCCTGAAAGGTCGGATAGTTTTATCCAATCAGCGTTTTTGAAACTCGAAATCATCGAAAATGAGTTTTTTTCATAAAACTTGGTAATTTTTGTCGAATGACCGTTTTTGAGCCTCGCATATCGAAATCGTCAGAATCAACGACGACATGAGAGCCAATCGCTATTTCGCGAAAATACGACTATAATTCAGACGGAATGACAACTCCTCGTTGAGACGGCATTGAAATGATTGTTTTCGGAAGCTTGAATATGTTTGGCCAATTATCGATTTTGAGATTCGCTTATTGAAATCGTCAGAATCAACGACGACATGCACCAGTTCGCTAGACCACGAAAAACGACTATACTTCCGATGGAATGACAACTCGTCGTTGAGACAGCACCGAAATGTGTGTTTCCTGAAAGATCGGATATTTTTGTCCAATCAGCGTTTTTGAAACTCGAAATCATCGAAAATGAGTTTTTTTTCATAAAACTTGGTAATTTTTGTCGAATTACCGTTTTTGAGCCTCGCATATCGAAATCGTCAGAATCAACGACGATATGACAGCCATTCGCTATTTCGCGAAAATACGACTATAATTCAGACGGGATGCCAACTCGTCGTTGAGACAGCATCGAAATTTGTGTTTTCTGGAACGATCGGATAGTTTTATCCAATCAGCGTTTTTGACCCTCCGAATCGGAGATCGGGAGAATCAACGACGACATGCACCATTTCGCTAGACCACGAAAAACGACTATAATTCCGACGCAATGACAACTCGTCGTTGAGAGAGCATCGAACTGTGTGTTTCCTGAAAGATCGGATATTTTTTTCCAATCAGCGTTTTTGAAACTCGAAATCATCGAAAATGGGTTTTTTTCATAAAACTTGGTAATTTTTGTCGAATTACCGTTTTTGTACCTCGCATATCGAAATTGTCAGAATCAACGACAATATGACAGCGATTCGCTATTTCGCGAAAATACGACTATAATTCAGATGGAATGACAACTCCTCGTTGAGACAGCATCGAAATGATTGTTTTCGGAAGCTTGAATATGTTTGGCCAATTATCGATTTTGAGATTCGCATATTGAAATCGTCAGAATCAACGACGACATGCACCAGTTCGCTAGACCACGAAAAACGACTATACTTCCGATCGAATGACAACTCGTCGTTGAGACAGCACCGAAATGTGTGTTTCCTGAAAGATCGGATATTTTTGTCCAACCAGCGTTTTTGAAACTCGAAATCATCGAAAATGAGTTTTTTTCATAAAACTTGGTAATTTTTGTCGAATTACCGTTTTTGAGCCTCGCATATCGAAATTGTCAGAATCAACGACGATATGACAGCCATTCGCTATTTCGCGAAAATACGACTATAATTCAGACGGAATGACAACTCCTCGTTGAGACAGCATCGAAATTTGTGTTTTCTGGAACGATCGGATAGTTTTATCCAATCAGCGTTTTTGAAACTCGAAATCATCGAAAATGAGTTTTTTTCATAAAACTTGTTAATTTTCGTCGAATTACCGTTTTTGAGCCTCGCATATCGAAATTGTCAGAATCAACGACGATATGACAGCCATTTGCTATTTCGCGAAAATACGACTATAATTCAGACGGAATGACAACTCCTCGTTGAGACAGCATCGAAATTTGTGTTTTCTGGAACGATCGGATAGTTTTATCCAATCAGCGTTTTTGAAACTCGAAATCATCGAAAATGAGTTTTTTTCATAAAACTTGGTAATTTTTGTCGAATTACCGTTTTTGAGCCTCGCATATCGAAATCGTCAGAATCAACGACGACATGAGAGCCAATCTCTATTTCGCGAAAATACGACTATAATTCAGACGGAATGACAACTCCTCGTTGAGACGGCATTGAAATGAGTGTTTTCGGAAGATTGAATATGTTTCGCCAATTATCGATATTGAGATCGGATAGTTTTATCCAATCAGCGTTTTTGACCCTCCGAATCGGAGATCGGGAAAATCAACGACGACATGCACCATTTCGCTAGACCACGAAAAACGACTATAATTCCGACGCAATGACAACTCGTCGTTGAGAGAGCATCGTACTGTGTGTTTCCTGAAAGATCGGATATTTTTTTCCAATCAGCGTTTTTGAAACTCGAAATCATCGAAAATGGGTTTTTTTCATAAAACTTGGTAATTTTTGTCGAATTACCGTTTTTGTACCTCGCATATCGAAATTGTCAGAATCAACGACAATATGACAGCGATTCGCTATTTCGCGAAGATACGACTATAATTCAGATGGAATGACAACTCCTCGTTGAGACAGCATCGAAATTTGTGTTTTCTGGAACGATCGGATAGTTTTATCCAATCAGCGTTCTTGACCCTCCGAATCGGAGATCGTGAGAATCAACGACGACATGCACCAGTTCGCTAGACCACGAAAAACGACTATAATTCCGACGCAATGACAACTCGTCGTTGAGAGAGCATCGAAATGTGTGTTTCCTGAAAGGTCGGATAGTTTTATCCAATCAGCGTTTTTGAAACTCGAAATCATCGAAAATGAGTTTTTTTCATAAAACTTGGTAATTTTTGTCGAATGACCGTTTTTGAGCCTCGCATATCGAAATCGTCAGAATCAACGACGACATGAGAGCCAATCGCTATTTCGCGAAAATACGACTATAATTCAGACGGAATGACAACTCCTCGTTGAGACGGCATTGAAATGATT
The DNA here is from genome assembly GCA_964006125.1 of Cryptus viduatorius. Taxonomy (NCBI): domain Eukaryota; kingdom Metazoa; phylum Arthropoda; class Insecta; order Hymenoptera; family Ichneumonidae; genus Cryptus; species Cryptus viduatorius. Next base: position 23,945,378 of record OZ023220.1, read on the forward strand.
GTTTTCGGAAGCTTGAATATGTTTGGCCAATTATCGATTTTGAGATTCGCTTATTGAAATCGTCAGAATCAACGACGACATGCACCAGTTCGCTAGACCACGAAAAACGACTATACTTCCGATGGAATGACAACTCGTCGTTGAGACAGCACCGAAATGTGTGTTTCCTGAAAGATCGGATATTTTTGTCCAATCAGCGTTTTTGAAACTCGAAATCATCGAAAATGAGTTTTTTTTCATAAAACTTGGTAATTTTTGTCGAATTACCGTTTTTGAGCCTCGCATATCGAAATCGTCAGAATCAACGACGATATGACAGCCATTCGCTATTTCGCGAAAATACGACTATAATTCAGACGGGATGCCAACTCGTCGTTGAGACAGCATCGAAATTTGTGTTTTCTGGAACGATCGGATAGTTTTATCCAATCAGCGTTTTTGACCCTCCGAATCGGAGATCGGGAGAATCAACGACGACATGCACCATTTCGCTAGACCACGAAAAACGACTATAATTCCGACGCAATGACAACTCGTCGTTGAGAGAGCATCGAACTGTGTGTTTCCTGAAAGATCGGATATTTTTTTCCAATCAGCGTTTTTGAAACTCGAAATCATCGAAAATGGGTTTTTTTCATAAAACTTGGTAATTTTTGTCGAATTACCGTTTTTGTACCTCGCATATCGAAATTGTCAGAATCAACGACAATATGACAGCGATTCGCTATTTCGCGAAAATACGACTATAATTCAGATGGAATGACAACTCCTCGTTGAGACAGCATCGAAATGATTGTTTTCGGAAGCTTGAATATGTTTGGCCAATTATCGATTTTGAGATTCGCATATTGAAATCGTCAGAATCAACGACGACATGCACCAGTTCGCTAGACCACGAAAAACGACTATACTTCCGATCGAATGACAACTCGTCGTTGAGACAGCACCGAAATGTGTGTTTCCTGAAAGATCGGATATTTTTGTCCAACCAGCGTTTTTGAAACTCGAAATCATCGAAAATGAGTTTTTTTCATAAAACTTGGTAATTTTTGTCGAATTACCGTTTTTGAGCCTCGCATATCGAAATTGTCAGAATCAACGACGATATGACAGCCATTCGCTATTTCGCGAAAATACGACTATAATTCAGACGGAATGACAACTCCTCGTTGAGACAGCATCGAAATTTGTGTTTTCTGGAACGATCGGATAGTTTTATCCAATCAGCGTTTTTGAAACTCGAAATCATCGAAAATGAGTTTTTTTCATAAAACTTGTTAATTTTCGTCGAATTACCGTTTTTGAGCCTCGCATATCGAAATTGTCAGAATCAACGACGATATGACAGCCATTTGCTATTTCGCGAAAATACGACTATAATTCAGACGGAATGACAACTCCTCGTTGAGACAGCATCGAAATTTGTGTTTTCTGGAACGATCGGATAGTTTTATCCAATCAGCGTTTTTGAAACTCGAAATCATCGAAAATGAGTTTTTTTCATAAAACTTGGTAATTTTTGTCGAATTACCGTTTTTGAGCCTCGCATATCGAAATTGTCAGAATCAACGACGATATGACAGCCATTTGCTATTTCGCGAAAATACGACTATAATTCAGACGGAATGACAACTCCTCGTTGAGACGCCATTGAAATGAGTGTTTTCGGAAGATTGAATATGTTTCGCCAATTATCGATATTGAGATCGGATAGTTTTATCCAATCAGCGTTTTTGACCCTCCGAATCGGAGATCGGGAGAATCAACGACGACATGCACCATTTCGCTAGACCACGAAAAACGACTATAATTCCGACGCAATGACAACTCGTCGTTGAGAGAGCATCGTACTGTGTGTTTCCTGAAAGATCGGATATTTTTTTCCAATCAGCGTTTTTGAAACTCGAAATCATCGAAAATGGGTTTTTTTCATAAAACTTGGTAATTTTTGTCGAATTACCGTTTTTGTACCTCGCATATCGAAATTGTCAGAATCAACGACAATATGACAGCGATTCGCTATTTCGCGAAAATACGACTATAATTCAGATGGAATGACAACTCCTCGTTGAGACAGCATCGAAATTTGTGTTTTCTGGAACGATCGGATAGTTTTATCCAATCAGCGTTCTTGACCCTCCGAATCGGAGATCGTGAGAATCAACGACGACATGCACCAGTTCGCTAGACCACGAAAAACGACTATAATTCCGACGCAATGACAACTCGTCGTTGAGAGAGCATCGAAATGTGTGTTTCCTGAAAGTTCGGATAGTTTTATCCAATCAGCGTTTTTGAAACTCGAAATCATCGAAAATGAGTTTTTTTCATAAAACTTGGTAATTTTTGTCGAATGACCGTTTTTGAGCCTCGCATATCGAAATCGTCAGAATCAACGACGATATGACAGCCATTCGCTATTTCGCGAAAATACGACTATAATTCAGACGGAATGACAACTCCTCGTTGAGACGGCATTGAAATGATTGTTTTCGGAAGCTTGAATATGTTTGGCCAATTATCGATTTTGAGATTCGCATATTGAAATCGTCAGAATCAACGACGACATGCACCAGTTCGCTAGACCACGAAAAACGACTATACTTCCGATCGAATGACAACTCGTCGTTGAGACAGCACCGAAATGTGTGTTTCCTGAAAGATCGGTTATTTTTGTCCAACCAGCGTTTTTGAAACTCGAAATCATCGAAAATGAGTTTTTTTCATAAAACTTGGTAATTTTTGTCGAATTACCGTTTTTGAGCCTCGCATATCGAAATTGTCAGAATCAACGACGATATGACAGCCATTCGCTATTTCGCGAAAATACGACTATAATTCAGACGGAATGACAACTCCTCGTTGAGACAGCATCGAAATTTGTGTTTTCTGGAACGATCGGATAGTTTTATCCAATCAGCGTTTTTGAAACTCGAAATCATCGAAAATGAGTTTTTTTCATAAAACTTGTTAATTTTTGTCGAATTACCGTTTTTGAGCCTCGCATATCGAAATTGTCAGAATCAACGACGATATGACAGCCATTTGCTATTTCGCGAAAATACGACTATAATTCAGACGGAATGACAACTCGTCGTTGAGACAGCATCGAAATTTGTGTTTGCTGGAACGATCGGATAGTTTTATCCAATCAGCGTTTTTCACCCTCCGAATCGGAGATCGTGAGAATCAACGACGACATGCACCATTTCGCTAGACCACGAAAAACGACTATAATTCCGACGCAATGACAACTCCTCGTTGAGACAGCATCGAAATTTGTGTTTTCTGGAACGATCGGATAGTTTTATCCAATCAGCGTTTTTGAAACTCGAAATCATCGAAAATGAGTTTTTTTCATAAAACTTGGTAATTTTTGTCGAATTACCGTTTTTGAGCCTCGCATATCGAAATTGTCAGAATCAACGACGATATGACAGCCATTTGCTATTTCGCGAAAATACGACTATAATTCAGACGGAATGACAACTCCTCGTTGAGACAGCATCGAAATTTGTGTTTTCTGGAACGATCGGATAGTTTTATCCAATCAGCGTTTTTGAAACTCGAAATCATCGAAAATGAGTTTTTTTCATAAAACTTGGTAATTTTTGTCGAATTACCGTTTTTGAGCCTCGCATATCGAAATTGTCAGAATCAACGACGATATGACAGCCATTTGCTATTTCGCGAAAATACGACTATAATTCAGACGGAATGACAACTCCTCGTTGAGACAGCATCGAAATTTGTGTTTTCTGGAACGATCGGATAGTTTTATCCAATCAGCGTTTTTGAAACTCGAAATCATCGAAAATGAGTTTATTTCATAAAACTTGGTAATTTTTGTCGAATTACCGTTTTTGAGCCTCGCATATCGAAATTGTCAGAATCAACGACGATATGACAGCCATTTGCTATTTCGCGAAAATACGACTATAATTCAGACGGAATGACAACTCCTCGTTGAGACGCCATTGAAATGAGTGTTTTCGGAAGATTGAATATGTTTCGCCAATTATCGATATTGAGATTCGCATATTGAAATCGTCAGAATCAACGACGACATGCACCAGTTCGCTAGACCACGAAAAACGACTATAATTCCGACGCAATGACAACTCGTCGTTGAGACAGCACCGAAATGTGTGTTTCCTGAAAGATCGGTTATTTTTGTCCAACCAGCGTTTTTGAAACTCGAAATCATCGAAAATGAGTTTTTTTCATAAAACTTGGTAATTTTTGTCGAATTACCGTTTTTGAGCCTCGCATATCGAAATTGTCAGAATCAACGACGATATGACAGCCATTCGCTATTTCGCGAAAATACGACTATAATTCAGACGGAATGACAACTCCTCGTTGAGACAGCATCGAAATTTGTGTTTTCTGGAACGATCGGATAGTTTTATCCAATCAGCGTTTTTGAAACTCGAAATCATCGAAAATGAGTTTTTTTCATAAAACTTGGTAATTTTTGTCGAATTACCGTTTTTGAGCCTCGCATATCGAAATTGTCAGAATCAACGACGATATGACAGCCATTTGCTATTTCGCGAAAATACGACTATAATTCAGACGGAATGACAACTCCTCGTTGAGACGCCATTGAAATGAGTGTTTTCGGAAGATTGAATATGTTTCGCCAATTATCGATATTGAGATCGGATAGTTTTATCCAATCAGCGTTTTTGACCCTCCGAATCGGAGATCGGGAGAATCAACGACGACATGCACCATTTCGCTAGACCACGAAAAACGACTATAATTCCGACGCAATGACAACTCGTCGTTGAGAGAGCATCGTACTGTGTGTTTCCTGAAAGATCGGATATTTTTTTCCAATCAGCGTTTTTGAAACTCGAAATCATCGAAAATGGGTTTTTTTCATAAAACTTGGTAATTTTTGTCGAATTACCGTTTTTGTACCTCGCATATCGAAATTGTCAGAATCAACGACAATATGACAGCGATTCGCTATTTCGCGAAGATACGACTATAATTCAGATGGAATGACAACTCCTCGTTGAGACAGCATCGAAATTTGTGTTTTCTGGAACGATCGGATAGTTTTATCCAATCAGCGTTCTTGACCCTCCGAATCGGAGATCGTGAGAATCAACGACGACATGCACCAGTTCGCTAGACCACGAAAAACGACTATAATTCCGACGCAATGACAACTCGTCGTTGAGAGAGCATCGAAATGTGTGTTTCCTGAAAGGTCGGATAGTTTTATCCAATCAGCGTTTTTGAAACTCGAAATCATCGAAAATGAGTTTTTTTCATAAAACTTGGTAATTTTTGTCGAATGACCGTTTTTGAGCCTCGCATATCGAAATCGTCAGAATCAACGACGACATGAGAGCCAATCGCTATTTCGCGAAAATACGACTATAATTCAGACGGAATGACAACTCCTCGTTGAGACGGCATTGAAATGATTGTTTTCGGAAGCTTGAATATGTTTGGCCAATTATCGATTTTGAGATTCGCTTATTGAAATCGTCAGAATCAACGACGACATGCACCAGTTCGCTAGACCACGAAAAACGACTATACTTCCGATGGAATGACAACTCGTCGTTGAGACAGCACCGAAATGTGTGTTTCCTGAAAGATCGGATATTTTTGTCCAATCAGCGTTTTTGAAACTCGAAATCATCGAAAATGAGTTTTTTTTTCATAAAACTTGGTAATTTTTGTCGAATTACCGTTTTTGAGCCTCGCATATCGAAATCGTCAGAATCAACGACGATATGACAGCCATTCGCTATTTCGCGAAAATACGACTATAATTCAGACGGGATGCCAACTCGTCGTTGAGACAGCATCGAAATTTGTGTTTTCTGGAACGATCGGATAGTTTTATCCAATCAGCGTTTTTGACCCTCCGAATCGGAGATCGGGAGAATCAACGACGACATGCACCATTTCGCTAGACCACGAAAAACGACTATAATTCCGACGCAATGACAACTCGTCGTTGAGAGAGCATCGAACTGTGTGTTTCCTGAAAGATCGGATATTTTTTTCCAATCAGCGTTTTTGAAACTCGAAATCATCGAAAATGGGTTTTTTTCATAAAACTTGGTAATTTTTGTCGAATTACCGTTTTTGTACCTCGCATATCGAAATTGTCAGAATCAACGACAATATGACAGCGATTCGCTATTTCGCGAAAATACGACTATAATTCAGATGGAATGACAACTCCTCGTTGAGACAGCATCGAAATGATTGTTTTCGGAAGCTTGAATATGTTTGGCCAATTATCGATTTTGAGATTCGCATATTGAAATCGTCAGAATCAACGACGACATGCACCAGTTCGCTAGACCACGAAAAACGACTATACTTCCGATCGAATGACAACTCGTCGTTGAGACAGCACCGAAATGTGTGTTTCCTGAAAGATCGGATATTTTTGTCCAATCAGCGTTTTTGAAACTCGAAATCATCGAAAATGAGTTTTTTTCATAAAACTTGTTAATTTTCGTCGAATTACCGTTTTTGAGCCTCGCATATCGAAATTGTCAGAATCAACGACGATATGACAGCCATTTGCTATTTCGCGAAAATACGACTATAATTCAGACGGAATGACAACTCCTCGTTGAGACAGCATCGAAATTTGTGTTTTCTGGAACGATCGGATAGTTTTATCCAATCAGCGTTTTTGAAACTCGAAATCATCGAAAATGAGTTTTTTTCATAAAACTTGGTAATTTTTGTCGAATTACCGTTTTTGAGCCTCGCATATCGAAATTGTCAGAATCAACGACGATATGACAGCCATTTGCTATTTCGCGAAAATACGACTATAATTCAGACGGAATGACAACTCCTCGTTGAGACGCCATTGAAATGAGTGTTTTCGGAAGATTGAATATGTTTCGCCAATTATCGATATTGAGATCGGATAGTTTTATCCAATCAGCGTTTTTGACCCTCCGAATCGGAGATCGGGAGAATCAACGACGACATGCACCATTTCGCTAGACCACGAAAAACGACTATAATTCCGACGCAATGACAACTCGTCGTTGAGAGAGCATCGTACTGTGTGTTTCCTGAAAGATCGGATATTTTTTTCCAATCAGCGTTTTTGAAACTCGAAATCATCGAAAATGGGTTTTTTTCATAAAACTTGGTAATTTTTGTCGAATTACCGTTTTTGTACCTCGCATATCGAAATTGTCAGAATCAACGACAATATGACAGCGATTCGCTATTTCGCGAAGATACGACTATAATTCAGATGGAATGACAACTCCTCGTTGAGACAGCATCGAAATTTGTGTTTTCTGGAACGATCGGATAGTTTTATCCAATCAGCGTTCTTGACCCTCCGAATCGGAGATCGTGAGAATCAACGACGACATGCACCAGTTCGCTAGACCACGAAAAACGACTATAATTCCGACGCAATGACAACTCGTCGTTGAGAGAGCATCGAAATGTGTGTTTCCTGAAAGGTCGGATAGTTTTATCCAATCAGCGTTTTTGAAACTCGAAATCATCGAAAATGAGTTTTTTTCATAAAACTTGGTAATTTTTGTCGAATGACCGTTTTTGAGCCTCGCATATCGAAATCGTCAGAATCAACGACGACATGAGAGCCAATCGCTATTTCGCGAAAATACGACTATAATTCAGACGGAATGACAACTCCTCGTTGAGACGGCATTGAAATGATTGTTTTCGGAAGCTTGAATATGTTTGGCCAATTATCGATTTTGAGATTCGCTTATTGAAATCGTCAGAATCAACGACGACATGCACCAGTTCGTTAGACCACGAAAAACGACTATACTTCCGATGGAATGACAACTCGTCGTTGAGACAGCACCGAAATGTGTGTTTCCTGAAAGATCGGATATTTTTGTCCAATCAGCGTTTTTGAAACTCGAAATCATCGAAAATGAGTTTTTTTTTCATAAAACTTGGTAATTTTTGTCGAATTACCGTTTTTGAGCCTCGCATATCGAAATCGTCAGAATCAACGACGATATGACAGCCATTCGCTATTTCGCGAAAATACGACTATAATTCAGACGGGATGCCAACTCGTCGTTGAGACAGCATCGAAATTTGTGTTTTCTGGAACGATCGGATAGTTTTATCCAATCAGCGTTTTTGACCCTCCGAATCGGAGATCGGGAGAATCAACGACGACATGCACCATTTCGCTAGACCACGAAAAACGACTATAATTCCGACGCAATGACAACTCGTCGTTGAGAGAGCATCGAACTGTGTGTTTCCTGAAAGATCGGATATTTTTTTCCAATCAGCGTTTTTGAAACTCGAAATCATCGAAAATGGGTTTTTTTCATAAAACTTGGTAATTTTTGTCGAATTACCGTTTTTGTACCTCGCATATCGAAATTGTCAGAATCAACGACAATATGACAGCGATTCGCTATTTCGCGAAAATACGACTATAATTCAGATGGAATGACAACTCCTCGTTGAGACAGCATCGAAATGATTGTTTTCGGAAGCTTGAATATGTTTGGCCAATTATCGATTTTGAGATTCGCATATTGAAATCGTCAGAATCAACGACGACATGCACCAGTTCGCTAGACCACGAAAAACGACTATACTTCCGATCGAATGACAACTCGTCGTTGAGACAGCACCGAAATGTGTGTTTCCTGAAAGATCGGATATTTTTGTCCAATCAGCGTTTTTGAAACTCGAAATCATCGAAAATGAGTTTTTTTCATAAAACTTGTTAATTTTCGTCGAATTACCGTTTTTGAGCCTCGCATATCGAAATTGTCAGAATCAACGACGATATGACAGCCATTTGCTATTTCGCGAAAATACGACTATAATTCAGACGGAATGACAACTCCTCGTTGAGACAGCATCGAAATTTGTGTTTTCTGGAACGATCGGATAGTTTTATCCAATCAGCGTTTTTGAAACTCGAAATCATCGAAAATGAGTTTTTTTCATAAAACTTGGTAATTTTTGTCGAATTACCGTTTTTGAGCCTCGCATATCGAAATTGTCAGAATCAACGACGATATGACAGCCATTTGCTATTTCGCGAAAATACGACTATAATTCAGACGGAATGACAACTCCTCGTTGAGACGCCATTGAAATGAGTGTTTTCGGAAGATTGAATATGTTTCGCCAATTATCGATATTGAGATCGGATAGTTTTATCAAATCAGCGTTTTTGACCCTCCGAATCGGAGATCGGGAGAATCAACGACGACATGCACCATTTCGCTAGACCACGAAAAACGACTATAATTCCGACGCAATGACAACTCGTCGTTGAGAGAGCATCGTACTGTGTGTTTCCTGAAAGATCGGATATTTTTTTCCAATCAGCGTTTTTGAAACTCGAAATCATCGAAAATGGGTTTTTTTCATAAAACTTGGTAATTTTTGTCGAATTACCGTTTTTGTACCTCGCATATCGAAATTGTCAGAATCAACGACAATATGACAGCGATTCGCTATTTCGCGAAAATACGACTATAATTCAGATGGAATGACAACTCCTCGTTGAGACAGCATCGAAATTTGTGTTTTCTGGAACGATCGGATAGTTTTATCCAATCAGCGTTCTTGACCCTCCGAATCGGAGATCGTGAGAATCAACGACGACATGCACCAGTTCGCTAGACCACGAAAAACGACTATAATTCCGACGCAATGACAACTCGTCGTTGAGAGAGCATCGAAATGTGTGTTTCCTGAAAGTTCGGATAGTTTTATCCAATCAGCGTTTTTGAAACTCGAAATCATCGAAAATGAGTTTTTTTCATAAAACTTGGTAATTTTTGTCGAATGACCGTTTTTGAGCCTCGCATATCGAAATCGTCAGAATCAACGACGATATGACAGCCATTCGCTATTTCGCGAAAATACGACTATAATTCAGACGGAATGACAACTCCTCGTTGAGACGGCATTGAAATGATTGTTTTCGGAAGCTTGAATATGTTTGGCCAATTATCGATTTTGAGATTCGCATATTGAAATCGTCAGAATCAACGACGACATGCACCAGTTCGCTAGACCACGAAAAACGACTATACTTCCGATCGAATGACAACTCGTCGTTGAGACAGCACCGAAATGTGTGTTTCCTGAAAGATCGGTTATTTTTGTCCAACCAGCGTTTTTGAAACTCGAAATCATCGAAAATGAGTTTTTTTCATAAAACTTGGTAATTTTTGTCGAATTACCGTTTTTGAGCCTCGCACATCGAAATTGTCAGAATCAACGACGATATGACAGCCATTCGCTATTTCGCGAAAATACGACTATAATTCAGACGGAATGACAACTCCTCGTTGAGACAGCATCGAAATTTGTGTTTTCTGGAACGATCGGATAGTTTTATCCAATCAGCGTTTTTGAAACTCGAAATCATCGAAAATGAGTTTTTTTCATAAAACTTGTTAATTTTTGTCGAATTACCGTTTTTGAGCCTCGCATATCGAAATTGTCAGAATCAACGACGATATGACAGCCATTTGCTATTTCGCGAAAATACGACTATAATTCAGACGGAATGACAACTCGTCGTTGAGACAGCATCGAAATTTGTGTTTGCTGGAACGATCGGATAGTTTTATCCAATCAGCGTTTTTCACCCTCCGAATCGGAGATCGTGAGAATCAACGACGACATGCACCATTTCGCTAGACCACGAAAAACGACTATAATTCCGACGCAATGACAACTCCTCGTTGAGACAGCATCGAAATTTGTGTTTTCTGGAACGATCGGATAGTTTTATCCAATCAGCGTTTTTGAAACTCGAAATCATCGAAAATGAGTTTTTTTCATAAAACTTGGTAATTTTTGTCGAATTACCGTTTTTGAGCCTCGCATATCGAAATTGTCAGAATCAACGACGATATGACAGCCATTTGCTATTTCGCGAAAATACGACTATAATTCAGACGGAATGACAACTCCTCGTTGAGACGCCATTGAAATGAGTGTTTTCGGAAGATTGAATATGTTTCGCCAATTATCGATATTGAGATCGGATAGTTTTATCCAATCAGCGTTTTTGACCCTCCGAATCGGAGATCGGGAGAATCAACGACGACATGCACCATTTCGCTAGACCACGAAAAACGACTATAATTCCGACGCAATGACAACTCGTCGTTGAGAGAGCATCGTACTGTGTGTTTCCTGAAAGATCGGATATTTTTTTCCAATCAGCGTTTTTGAAACTCGAAATCATCGAAAATGGGTTTTTTTCATAAAACTTGGTAATTTTTGTCGAATTACCGTTTTTGTACCTCGCATATCGAAATTGTCAGAATCAACGACAATATGACAGCGATTCGCTATTTCGCGAAAATACGACTATAATTCAGATGGAATGACAACTCCTCGTTGAGACAGCATCGAAATTTGTGTTTTCTGGAACGATCGGATAGTTTTATCCAATCAGCGTTCTTGACCCTCCGAATCGGAGATCGTGAGAATCAACGACGACATGCACCAGTTCGCTAGACCACGAAAAACGACTATAATTCCGACGCAATGACAACTCGTCGTTGAGAGAGCATCGAAATGTGTGTTTCCTGAAAGGTCGGATAGTTTTATCCAATCAGCGTTTTTGAAACTCGAAATCATCGAAAATGAGTTTTTTTCATAAAACTTGGTAATTTTTGTCGAATGACCGTTTTTGAGCCTCGCATATCGAAATCGTCAGAATCAACGACGACATGAGAGCCAATCGCTATTTCGCGAAAATACGACTATAATTCAGACGGAATGACAACTCCTCGTTGAGACGGCATTGAAATGATTGTTTTCGGAAGCTTGAATATGTTTGGCCAATTATCGATTTTGAGATTCGCATATTGAAATCGTCAGAATCAACGACGACATGCACCAGTTCGCTAGACCACGAAAAACGACTATACTTCCGATCGAATGACAACTCGTCGTTGAGACAGCACCGAAATGTGTGTTTCCTGAAAGATCGGTTATTTTTGTCCAACCAGCGTTTTTGAAACTCGAAATCATCGAAAATGAGTTTTTTTCATAAAACTTGGTAATTTTTGTCGAATTACCGTTTTTGAGCCTCGCATATCGAAATTGTCAGAATCAACGACGATATGACAGCCATTCGCTATTTCGCGAAAATACGACTATAATTCAGACGGAATGACAACTCCTCGTTGAGACAGCATCGAAATTTGTGTTTTCTGGAACGATCGGATAGTTTTATCCAATCAGCGTTTTTGAAACTCGAAATCATCGAAAATGAGTTTATTTCATAAAACTTGGTAATTTTTGTCGAATTACCGTTTTTGAGCCTCGCATATCGAAATTGTCAGAATCAACGACGATATGACAGCCATTTGCTATTTCGCGAAAATACGACTATAATTCAGACGGAATGACAACTCCTCGTTGAGACGCCATTGAAATGAGTGTTTTCGGAAGATTGAATATGTTTCGCCAATTATCGATATTGAGATTCGCATATTGAAATCGTCAGAATCAACGACGACATGCACCAGTTCGCTAGACCACGAAAAACGACTATAATTCCGACGCAATGACAACTCGTCGTTGAGAGACCATCGAAATGTGTGTTTCCTGAAAGATCGGATATTTTTGTCCAACCAGCATTTTTGAAACTCGAAATCATCGAAAATGAGTTTTTTTTTTCATAAAATTTGGTAATTTTTGTCCAATTACCGTTTTTGAGCCTCGCATATCGAAATTGTCAGAATCAACGACGATATGACAGCCATTCGCTATTTCGCGAAAATACGACTATAATTCAGACGGGATGCCAACTCGTCGTTGAGACAGCATCGAAATTTGTGTTTTCTGGAACGATCGGATAGTTTTATCCAATCAGCGTTTTTGACCCTCCGAATCGGAGATCGGGAGAATCAACGACGACATGCACCATTTCGCTAGACCACGAAAAACGACTATAATTCCGACGCAATGACAACTCGTCGTTGAGAGAGCATCGAACTGTGTGTTTCCTGAAAGATCGGATATTTTTTTCCAATCAGCGTCTTTGAAACTCGAAATCATCGAAAATGGGTTTTTTTCATAAAACTTGGTAATTTTTGTCGAATTACCGTATTTGTACCTCGCATATCGAAATTGTCAGAATCAACGACAATATGACAGCGATTCGCTATTTCGCGAAAATACGACTATAATTCAGATGGAATGACAACTCCTCGTTGAGCCAGCATCGAAATTTGTGTTTTCTGGAACGATCGGATAGTTTTATCCAATCAGCGTTCTTGACCCTCCGAATCGGAGATCGTGAGAATCAACGACGACATGCACCAGTTCGCTAGACCACGAAAAACGACTATAATTCCGACGCAATGACAACTCGTCGTTGAGAGAGCATCGAAATGTGTGTTTCCTGAAAGGTCGGATAGTTTTATCCAATCAGCGTTTTTGAAACTCGAAATCATCGAAAATGAGTTTTTTTCATAAAACTTGGTAATTTTTGTCGAATGACCGTTTTTGAGCCTCGCATATCGAAATCGTCAGAATCAACGACGACATGAGAGCCAATCGCTATTTCGCGAAAATACGACTATAATTCAGACGGAATGACAACTCCTCGTTGAGACGGCATTGAAATGATTGTTTTCGGAAGCTTGAATATGTTTGGCCAATTATCGATTTTGAGATTCGCATATTGAAATCGTCAGAATCAACGACGACATGCACCAGTTCGCTAGACCACGAAAAACGACTATACTTCCGATCGAATGACAACTCGTCGTTGAGACAGCACCGAAATGTGTGTTTCCTGAAAGATCGGTTATTTTTGTCCAACCAGCGTTTTTGAAACTCGAAATCATCGAAAATGAGTTTTTTTCATAAAACTTGGTAATTTTTGTCGAATTACCGTTTTTGAGCCTCGCATATCGAAATTGTCAGAATCAACGACGACATGAGAGCCAATCGCTATTTCGCGAAAATACGACTATAATTCAGACGGGATGACAACTCGTCGTTGAGACAGCTTCGAAATTTGTGTTTTCTGGAACGATCGGATAGTTTTATCCAATCAGCGTTTTTCACCCTCTGAATCGGAGATCGTGAGAATCAACGACGACATGCACCATTTCGCTAGACCACGAAAAACGACTATAATTCCGACGCAATGACAACTCGTCGTTGAGACAGCACCGAAATGTGTGTTTCCTGAAAGATCGGTTATTTTTGTCCAACCAGCGTTTTTGAAACTCGAAATCATCGAAAATGAGTTTTTTTCATAAAACTTGGTAATTTTTGTCGAATTACCGTTTTTGAGCCTCGCATATCGAAATTGTCAGAATCAACGACGATATGACAGCCATTCGCTATTTCGCGAAAATACGACTATAATTCAGACGGAATGACAACTCCTCGTTGAGACAGCATCGAAATTTGTGTTTTCTGGAACGATCGGATAGTTTTATCCAATCAGCGTTTTTGAAACTCGAAATCATCGAAAATGAGTTTTTTTCATAAAACTTGGTAATTTTTGTCGAATTACCGTTTTTGAGCCTCGCATATCGAAATTGTCAGAATCAACGACGATATGACAGCCATTTGCTATTTCGCGAAAATACGACTATAATTCAGACGGAATGACAACTCCTCGTTGAGACGCCATTGAAATGAGTGTTTTCGGAAGATTGAATATGTTTCGCCAATTATCGATATTGAGATTCGCATATTGAAATCGTCAGAATCAACGACGACATGCACCAGTTCGCTAGACCACGAAAAACGACTATACTTCCGATCGAATGACAACTCGTCGTTGAGACAGCACCGAAATGTGTGTTTCCTGAAAGATCGGATATTTTTGTCCAACCAGCGTTTTTGAAACTCGAAATCATCGAAAATGAGTTTTTTTCATAAAACTTGGTAATTTTTGTCGAATTACCGTTTTTGAGCCTCGCATATCGAAATTGTCAGAATCAACGACGATATGACAGCCATTTGCTATTTCGCGAAAATACGACTATAATTCAGACGGAATGACAACTCCTCGTTGAGACAGCATCGAAATTTGTGTTTTCTGGAACGATCGGATAGTTTTATCCAATCAGCGTTTTTGAAACTCGAAATCATCGAAAATGAGTTTTTTTCATAAAACTTGGTAATTTTTGTCGAATTACCGTTTTTGAGCCTCGCATATCGAAATTGTCAGAATCAACGACGATATGACAGCCATTTGCTATTTCGCGAAAATACGACTATAATTCAGATGGAATGACAACTCCTCGTTGAGACAGCATCGAAATTTGTGTTTTCTGGAACGATCGGATAGTTTTATCCAATCAGCGTTCTTGACCCTCCGAATCGGAGATCGTGAGAATCAACGACGACATGCACCATTTCGCTAGACCACGAAAAACGACTATAATTCCGACGCAATGACAACTCGTCGTTGAGAGAGCATCGAAATGTCTGTTTCCTGAAAGTTCGGATAGTTTTATCCAATCAGCGTTTTTGAAACTCGAAATCATCGAAAATGAGTTTTTTTCATAAAACTTGGTAATTTTTGTCGAATGACCGTTTTTGAGCCTCGCATATCGAAATCGTCAGAATCAACGACGACATGAGAGCCAATCGCTATTTCGCGAAAATACGACTATAATTCAGACGGAATGACAACTCCTCGTTGAGACGGCATTGAAATGATTGTTTTCGGAAGCTTGAATATGTTTGGCCAATTATCGATTTTGAGATTCGCATATTGAAATCGTCAGAATCAACGACGACATGCACCAGTTCGCTAGACCACGAAAATACGACTATAATTCAGACGGAATGACAACTCCTCGTTGAGACAGCATCGAAATTTGTGTTTTCTGGAACGATCGGATAGTTTTATCCAATCAGCGTTTTTGACCCTCCGAATCGGAGATCGGGAGAATCAACGACGACATGCACCATTTCGCTAGACCACGAAAAACGACTATAATTCCGACGCAATGACAACTCGTCGTTGAGAGAGCATCGTACTGTGTGTTTCCTGAAAGATCGGATATTTTTTTCCAATCAGCGTTTTTGAAACTCGAAATCATCGAAAATGGGTTTTTTTCATAAAACTTGGTAATTTTTGTCGAATTACCGTTTTTGTACCTCGCATATCGAAATTGTCAGAATCAACGACAATATGACAGCGATTCGCTATTTCGCGAAAATACGACTATAATTCAGATGGAATGACAACTCCTCGTTGAGACAGCATCGAAATTTGTGTTTTCTGGAACGATCGGATAGTTTTATCCAATCAGCGTTCTTGACCCTCCGAATCGGAGATCGTGAGAATCAACGACGACATGCACCAGTTCGCTAGACCACGAAAAATGACTATAATTCCGACGCAATGACAACTCGTCGTTGAGAGAGCATCGAAATGTGTGTTTCCTGAAAGGTCGGATAGTTTTATCCAATCAGCGTTTTTGAAACTCGAAATCATCGAAAATGAGTTTTTTTCATAAAACTTGGTAATTTTTGTCGAATGACCGTTTTTGAGCCTCGCATATCGAAATCGTCAGAATCAACGACGACATGAGAGCCAATCGCTATTTCGCGAAAATACGACTATAATTCAGACGGAATGACAACTCCTCGTTGAGACGGCATTGAAATGATTGTTTTCGGAAGCTTGAATATGTTTGGCCAATTATCGATTTTGAGATTCGCATATTGAAATCGTCAGAATCAACGACGACATGCACCAGTTCGCTAGACCACGAAAAACGACTATACTTCCGATCGAATGACAACTCGTCGTTGAGACAGCACCGAAATGTGTGTTTCCTGAAAGATCGGTTATTTTTGTCCAACCAGCGTTTTTGAAACTCGAAATCATCGAAAATGAGTTTTTTTCATAAAACTTGGTAATTTTTGTCGAATTACCGTTTTTGAGCCTCGCATATCGAAATTGTCAGAATCAACGACGACATGAGAGCCAATCGCTATTTCGCGAAAATACGACTATAATTCAGACGGGATGACAACTCGTCGTTGAGACAGCTTCGAAATTTGTGTTTTCTGGAACGATCGGATAGTTTTATCCAATCAGCGTTTTTCACCCTCCGAATCGGAGATCGTAAGAATCAACGACGACATGCACCAGTTTGCTAGACCACGAAAAACGACTATAATTCCGACGCAATGACAACTCGTCGTTGAGAGAGCATCGAAATGTGTGTTTCCTGAAAGATCGGATAGTTTTATCCAATCAGCGTTTTTGAAACTCGAAATCATCGAAAATGAGTTTTTTTCATAAAACTTGGTAATTTTTGTCGAATTACCGTTTTTGAGCCTCGCATATCGAAATTGTCAGAATCAACGACGATATGACAGTTATTCGCTATTTCGCGAAAATACGACTATAATTCAGACGGAATGACAACTCCTCGTTGAGACGGCATTGAAATGAGTGTTTTCGGAAGATTGAATATGTTTGGCCAATCATCGATTTTGAGATTCGCATATTGAAATTGTCAGAATCAACGACGACATGCACCAGTTCGCTAGACCACGAAAAACGACTATACTTCCGATGGAATGACAACTCGTCGTTGAGACAGCACCGAAATGTGTGTTTCCTGAAAGATCGGATATTTTTGTCCAATCAGCGTTTTTGAAACTCGAAATCATCGAAAATGAGTTTTTTTTTCATAAAACTTGGTAATTTTTGTCGAATTACCGTTTTTGAGCCTCGCATATCGAAATCGTCAGAATCAACGACGATATGACAGCCATTCGCTATTTCGCGAAAATACGACTATAATTCAGACGGGATGCCAACTCGTCGTTGAGACAGCATCGAAATTTGTGTTTTCTGGAACGATCGGATAGTTTTATCCAATCAGCGTTTTTGACCCTCCGAATCGGAGATCGGGAGAATCAACGACGACATGCACCATTTCGCTAGACCACGAAAAACGACTATAATTCCGACGCAATGACAACTCCTCGTTGAGACAGCATCGAAATTTGTGTTTTCTGGAACGATCGGATAGTTTTATCCAATCAGCGTTTTTGAAACTCGAAATCATCGAAAATGAGTTTTTTTCATAAAACTTGGTAATTTTTGTCGAATTACCGTTTTTGAGCCTCGCATATCGAAATTGTCAGAATCAACGACGATATGACAGCCATTTGCTATTTCGCGAAAATACGACTATAATTCAGACGGAATGACAACTCCTCGTTGAGACGCCATTGAAATGAGTGTTTTCGGAAGATTGAATATGTTTCGCCAATTATCGATATTGAGATCGGATAGTTTTATCCAATCAGCGTTTTTGACCCTCCGAATCGGAGATCGGGAGAATCAACGACGACATGCACCATTTCGCTAGACCACGAAAAACGACTATAATTCCGACGCAATGACAACTCGTCGTTGAGAGAGCATCGTACTGTGTGTTTCCTGAAAGATCGGATATTTTTTTCCAATCAGCGTTTTTGAAACTCGAAATCATCGAAAATGGGTTTTTTTCATAAAACTTGGTAATTTTTGTCGAATTACCGTTTTTGTACCTCGCATATCGAAATTGTCAGAATCAACGACAATATGACAGCGATTCGCTATTTCGCGAAGATACGACTATAATTCAGATGGAATGACAACTCCTCGTTGAGACAGCATCGAAATTTGTGTTTTCTGGAACGATCGGATAGTTTTATCCAATCAGCGTTCTTGACCCTCCGAATCGGAGATCGTGAGAATCAACGACGACATGCACCAGTTCGCTAGACCACGAAAAACGACTATAATTCCGACGCAATGACAACTCGTCGTTGAGAGAGCATCGAAATGTGTGTTTCCTGAAAGGTCGGATAGTTTTATCCAATCAGCGTTTTTGAAACTCGAAATCATCGAAAATGAGTTTTTTTCATAAAACTTGGTAATTTTTGTCGAATGACCGTTTTTGAGCCTCGCATATCGAAATCGTCAGAATCAACGACGACATGAGAGCCAATCGCTATTTCGCGAAAATACGACTATAATTCAGACGGAATGACAACTCCTCGTTGAGACGGCATTGAAATGATTGTTTTCGGAAGCTTGAATATGTTTGGCCAATTATCGATTTTGAGATTCGCATATTGAAATCGTCAGAATCAACGACGACATGCACCAGTTCGCTAGACCACGAAAAACGACTATACTTCCGATCGAATGACAACTCGTCGTTGAGACAGCACCGAAATGTGTGTTTCCTGAAAGATCGGTTATTTTTGTCCAACCAGCGTTTTTGAAACTCGAAATCATCGAAAATGAGTTTTTTTCATAAAACTTGGTAATTTTTGTCGAATTACCGTTTTTGAGCCTCGCATATCGAAATTGTCAGAATCAACGACGATATGACAGCCATTCGCTATTTCGCGAAAATACGACTATAATTCAGACGGAATGACAACTCCTCGTTGAGACAGCATCGAAATTTGTGTTTTCTGGAACGATCGGATAGTTTTATCCAATCAGCGTTTTTGAAACTCGAAATCATCGAAAATGAGTTTATTTCATAAAACTTGGTAATTTTTGTCGAATTACCGTTTTTGAGCCTCGCATATCGAAATTGTCAGAATCCACGACGATATGACAGCCATTTGCTATTTCGCGAAAATACGACTATAATTCAGACGGAATGACAACTCCTCGTTGAGACGCCATTGAAATGAGTGTTTTCGGAAGATTGAATATGTTTCGCCAATTATCGATATTGAGATTCGCATATTGAAATCGTCAGAATCAACGACGACATGCACCAGTTCGCTAGACCACGAAAAACGACTATAATTCCGACGCAATGACAACTCGTCGTTGAGACAGCACCGAAATGTGTGTTTCCTGAAAGATCGGTTATTTTTGTCCAACCAGCGTTTTTGAAACTCGAAATCATCGAAAATGAGTTTTTTTCATAAAACTTGGTAATTTTTGTCGAATTACCGTTTTTGAGCCTCGCATATCGAAATTATCAGAATCAACGACGATATGACAGCCATTCGCTATTTCGCGAAAATACGACTATAATTCAGACGGAATGACAACTCCTCGTTGAGACAGCATCGAAATTTGTGTTTTCTGGAACGATCGGATAGTTTTATCCAATCAGCGTTTTTGAAACTCGAAATCATCGAAAATGAGTTTTTTTCATAAAACTTGTTAATTTTTGTCGAATTACCGTTTTTGAGCCTCGCATATCGAAATTGTCAGAATCAACGACGATATGACAGCCATTTGCTATTTCGCGAAAATACGACTATAATTCAGACGGAATGACAACTCCTCGTTGAGACAGCATCGAAATTTGTGTTTTCTGGAACGATCGGATAGTTTTATCCAATCAGCGTTTTTGAAACTCGAAATCATCGAAAATGAGTTTTTTTCATAAAACTTGGTAATTTTTGTCGAATTACCGTTTTTGAGCCTCGCATATCGAAATTGTCAGAATCAACGACGATATGACAGCCATTCGCTATTTCGCGAAAATACGAGTATAATTCAGACGGGATGACAACTCGTCGTTGAGACAGCATCGAAATTTGTGTTTGCTGGAACGATCGGATAGTTTTATCCAATCGGCGTTTTTCACCCTCCGAATCGGAGATCGTGAGAATCAACGACGACATGCACCATTTCGCTAGACCACGAAAAACGACTATAATTCCGACGCAATGACAACTCGTCGTTGAGAGAGCATCGAAATGTGTGTTTCCTAAAAGATTGGATATTTTTGTAAAACCAGCGTTTTTGAAACTCGAAATCATCGAAAATGAGTTTTTTTCATAAAACTTGGTAATTTTTGTCGAATTACCGTTTTTGAGCCTCGCATATCGAAATTGTCAGAATCAACGACGATATGACAGCCATTCGCTATTTCGCGAAAATACGACTATAATTCAGACGGAATGACAACTCCTCGTTGAGACAGCATCGAAATTTGTGTTTTCTGGAACGATCGGATAGTTTTATCCAATCAGCGTTTTTGAAACTCGAAATCATCGAAAATGAGTTTATTTCATAAAACTTGGTAATTTTTGTCGAATTACCGTTTTTGAGCCTCGCATATCGAAATTGTCAGAATCAACGACGATATGACAGCCATTTGCTATTTCGCGAAAATACGACTATAATTCAGACGGAATGACAACTCCTCGTTGAGACGCCATTGAAATGAGTGTTTTCGGAAGATTGAATATGTTTTGCCAATTATCGATATTGAGATTCGCATATTGAAATCGTCAGAATCAACGACGACATGCACCAGTTCGCTAGACCACGAAAAACGACTATAATTCCGACGCAATGACAACTCGTCGTTGAGACAGCACCGAAATGTGTGTTTCCTGAAAGATCGGTTATTTTTGTCCAACCAGCGTTTTTGAAACTCGAAATCATCGAAAATGAGTTTTTTTCATAAAACTTGGTAATTTTTGTCGAATGACCGTTTTTGAGCCTCGCATATCGAAATCGTCAGAATCAACGACGATATGACAGCCATTCGCTATTTCGCGAAAATACGACTATAATTCAGACGGAATGACAACTCCTCGTTGAGACGGCATTGAAATGATTGTTTTCGGAAGCTTGAATATGTTTGGCCAATTATCGATTTTGAGATTCGCATATTGAAATCGTCAGAATCAACGACGACATGCACCAGTTCGCTAGACCACGAAAAACGACTATACTTCCGATCGAATGACAACTCGTCGTTGAGACAGCACCGAAATGTGTGTTTCCTGAAAGATCGGTTATTTTTGTCCAACCAGCGTTTTTGAAACTCGAAATCATCGAAAATGAGTTTTTTTCATAAAACTTGGTAATTTTTGTCGAATTACCGTTTTTGAGCCTCGCATATCGAAATTGTCAGAATCAACGACGATATGACAGCCATTCGCTATTTCGCGAAAATACGACTATAATTCAGACGGAATGACAACTCCTCGTTGAGACAGCATCGAAATTTGTGTTTTCTGGAACGATCGGATAGTTTTATCCAATCAGCGTTTTTGAAACTCGAAATCATCGAAAATGAGTTTTTTTCATAAAACTTGTTAATTTTTGTCGAATTACCGTTTTTGAGCCTCGCATATCGAAATTGTCAGAATCAACGACGATATGACAGCCATTTGCTATTTCGCGAAAATACGACTATAATTCAGACGGAATGACAACTCGTCGTTGAGACAGCATCGAAATTTGTGTTTGCTGGAACGATCGGATAGTTTTATCCAATCAGCGTTTTTCACCCTCCGAATCGGAGATCGTGAGAATCAACGACGACATGCACCATTTCGCTAGACCACGAAAAACGACTATAATTCCGACGCAATGACAACTCCTCGTTGAGACAGCATCGAAATTTGTGTTTTCTGGAACGATCGGATAGTTTTATCCAATCAGCGTTTTTGAAACTCGAAATCATCGAAAATGAGTTTTTTTCATAAAACTTGGTAATTTTTGTCGAATTACCGTTTTTGAGCCTCGCATATCGAAATTGTCAGAATCAACGACGATATGACAGCCATTTGCTATTTCGCGAAAATACGACTATAATTCAGACGGAATGACAACTCCTCGTTGAGACAGCATCGAAATTTGTGTTTTCTGGAACGATCGGATAGTTTTATCCAATCAGCGTTTTTGAAACTCGAAATCATCGAAAATGAGTTTTTTTCATAAAACTTGGTAATTTTTGTCGAATTACCGTTTTTGAGCCTCGCATATCGAAATTGTCAGAATCAACGACGATATGACAGCCATTTGCTATTTCGCGAAAATACGACTATAATTCAGACGGAATGACAACTCCTCGTTGAGACAGCATCGAAATTTGTGTTTTCTGGAACGATCGGATAGTTTTATCCAATCAGCGTTTTTGAAACTCGAAATCATCGAAAATGAGTTTATTTCATAAAACTTGGTAATTTTTGTCGAATTACCGTTTTTGAGCCTCGCATATCGAAATTGTCAGAATCAACGACGATATGACAGCCATTTGCTATTTCGCGAAAATACGACTATAATTCAGACGGAATGACAACTCCTCGTTGAGACGCCATTGAAATGAGTGTTTTCGGAAGATTGAATATGTTTCGCCAATTATCGATATTGAGATTCGCATATTGAAATCGTCAGAATCAACGACGACATGCACCAGTTCGCTAGACCACGAAAAACGACTATAATTCCGACGCAATGACAACTCGTCGTTGAGACAGCACCGAAATGTGTGTTTCCTGAAAGATCGGTTATTTTTGTCCAACCAGCGTTTTTGAAACTCGAAATCATCGAAAATGAGTTTTTTTCATAAAACTTGGTAATTTTTGTCGAATTACCGTTTTTGAGCCTCGCATATCGAAATTGTCAGAATCAACGACGATATGACAGCCATTCGCTATTTCGCGAAAATACGACTATAATTCAGACGGAATGACAACTCCTCGTTGAGACAGCATCGAAATTTGTGTTTTCTGGAACGATCGGATAGTTTTATCCAATCAGCGTTTTTGAAACTCGAAATCATCGAAAATGAGTTTTTTTCATAAAACTTGGTAATTTTTGTCGAATTACCGTTTTTGAGCCTCGCATATCGAAATTGTCAGAATCAACGACGATATGACAGCCATTTGCTATTTCGCGAAAATACGACTATAATTCAGACGGAATGACAACTCCTCGTTGAGACGCCATTGAAATGAGTGTTTTCGGAAGATTGAATATGTTTCGCCAATTATCGATATTGAGATCGGATAGTTTTATCCAATCAGCGTTTTTGACCCTCCGAATCGGAGATCGGGAGAATCAACGACGACATGCACCATTTCGCTAGACCACGAAAAACGACTATAATTCCGACGCAATGACAACTCGTCGTTGAGAGAGCATCGTACTGTGTGTTTCCTGAAAGATCGGATATTTTTTTCCAATCAGCGTTTTTGAAACTCGAAATCATCGAAAATGGGTTTTTTTCATAAAACTTGGTAATTTTTGTCGAATTACCGTTTTTGTACCTCGCATATCGAAATTGTCAGAATCAACGACAATATGACAGCGATTCGCTATTTCGCGAAGATACGACTATAATTCAGATGGAATGACAACTCCTCGTTGAGACAGCATCGAAATTTGTGTTTTCTGGAACGATCGGATAGTTTTATCCAATCAGCGTTCTTGACCCTCCGAATCGGAGATCGTGAGAATCAACGACGACATGCACCAGTTCGCTAGACCACGAAAAACGACTATAATTCCGACGCAATGACAACTCGTCGTTGAGAGAGCATCGAAATGTGTGTTTCCTGAAAGGTCGGATAGTTTTATCCAATCAGCGTTTTTGAAACTCGAAATCATCGAAAATGAGTTTTTTTCATAAAACTTGGTAATTTTTGTCGAATGACCGTTTTTGAGCCTCGCATATCGAAATCGTCAGAATCAACGACGACATGAGAGCCAATCGCTATTTCGCGAAAATACGACTATAATTCAGACGGAATGACAACTCCTCGTTGAGACGGCATTGAAATGATTGTTTTCGGAAGCTTGAATATGTTTGGCCAATTATCGATTTTGAGATTCGCTTATTGAAATCGTCAGAATCAACGACGACATGCACCAGTTCGCTAGACCACGAAAAACGACTATACTTCCGATGGAATGACAACTCGTCGTTGAGACAGCACCGAAATGTGTGTTTCCTGAAAGATCGGATATTTTTGTCCAATCAGCGTTTTTGAAACTCGAAATCATCGAAAATGAGTTTTTTTTTCATAAAACTTGGTAATTTTTGTCGAATTACCGTTTTTGAGCCTCGCATATCGAAATCGTCAGAATCAACGACGATATGACAGCCATTCGCTATTTCGCGAAAATACGACTATAATTCAGACGGGATGCCAACTCGTCGTTGAGACAGCATCGAAATTTGTGTTTTCTGGAACGATCGGATAGTTTTATCCAATCAGCGTTTTTGACCCTCCGAATCGGAGATCGGGAGAATCAACGACGACATGCACCATTTCGCTAGACCACGAAAAACGACTATAATTCCGACGCAATGACAACTCGTCGTTGAGAGAGCATCGAACTGTGTGTTTCCTGAAAGATCGGATATTTTTTTCCAATCAGCGTTTTTGAAACTCGAAATCATCGAAAATGGGTTTTTTTCATAAAACTTGGTAATTTTTGTCGAATTACCGTTTTTGTACCTCGCATATCGAAATTGTCAGAATCAACGACAATATGACAGCGATTCGCTATTTCGCGAAAATACGACTATAATTCAGATGGAATGACAACTCCTCGTTGAGACAGCATCGAAATGATTGTTTTCGGAAGCTTGAATATGTTTGGCCAATTATCGATTTTGAGATTCGCATATTGAAATCGTCAGAATCAACGACGACATGCACCAGTTCGCTAGACCACGAAAAACGACTATACTTCCGATCGAATGACAACTCGTCGTTGAGACAGCACCGAAATGTGTGTTTCCTGAAAGATCGGATATTTTTGTCCAATCAGCGTTTTTGAAACTCGAAATCATCGAAAATGAGTTTTTTTCATAAAACTTGTTAATTTTCGTCGAATTACCGTTTTTGAGCCTCGCATATCGAAATTGTCAGAATCAACGACGATATGACAGCCATTTGCTATTTCGCGAAAATACGACTATAATTCAGACGGAATGACAACTCCTCGTTGAGACAGCATCGAAATTTGTGTTTTCTGGAACGATCGGATAGTTTTATCCAATCAGCGTTTTTGAAACTCGAAATCATCGAAAATGAGTTTTTTTCATAAAACTTGGTAATTTTTGTCGAATTACCGTTTTTGAGCCTCGCATATCGAAATTGTCAGAATCAACGACGATATGACAGCCATTTGCTATTTCGCGAAAATACGACTATAATTCAGACGGAATGACAACTCCTCGTTGAGACGCCATTGAAATGAGTGTTTTCGGAAGATTGAATATGTTTCGCCAATTATCGATATTGAGATCGGATAGTTTTATCCAATCAGCGTTTTTGACCCTCCGAATCGGAGATCGGGAGAATCAACGACGACATGCACCATTTCGCTAGACCACGAAAAACGACTATAATTCCGACGCAATGACAACTCGTCGTTGAGAGAGCATCGTACTGTGTGTTTCCTGAAAGATCGGATATTTTTTTCCAATCAGCGTTTTTGAAACTCGAAATCATCGAAAATGGGTTTTTTTCATAAAACTTGGTAATTTTTGTCGAATTACCGTTTTTGTACCTCGCATATCGAAATTGTCAGAATCAACGACAATATGACAGCGATTCGCTATTTCGCGAAGATACGACTATAATTCAGATGGAATGACAACTCCTCGTTGAGACAGCATCGAAATTTGTGTTTTCTGGAACGATCGGATAGTTTTATCCAATCAGCGTTCTTGACCCTCCGAATCGGAGATCGTGAGAATCAACGACGACATGCACCAGTTCGCTAGACCACGAAAAACGACTATAATTCCGACGCAATGACAACTCGTCGTTGAGAGAGCATCGAAATGTGTGTTTCCTGAAAGGTCGGATAGTTTTATCCAATCAGCGTTTTTGAAACTCGAAATCATCGAAAATGAGTTTTTTTCATAAAACTTGGTAATTTTTGTCGAATGACCGTTTTTGAGCCTCGCATATCGAAATCGTCAGAATCAACGACGACATGAGAGCCAATCGCTATTTCGCGAAAATACGACTATAATTCAGACGGAATGACAACTCCTCGTTGAGACGGCATTGAAATGATTGTTTTCGGAAGCTTGAATATGTTTGGCCAATTATCGATTTTGAGATTCGCTTATTGAAATCGTCAGAATCAACGACGACATGCACCAGTTCGTTAGACCACGAAAAACGACTATACTTCCGATGGAATGACAACTCGTCGTTGAGACAGCACCGAAATGTGTGTTTCCTGAAAGATCGGATATTTTTGTCCAATCAGCGTTTTTGAAACTCGAAATCATCGAAAATGAGTTTTTTTTTCATAAAACTTGGTAATTTTTGTCGAATTACCGTTTTTGAGCCTCGCATATCGAAATCGTCAGAATCAACGACGATATGACAGCCATTCGCTATTTCGCGAAAATACGACTATAATTCAGACGGGATGCCAATTCGTCGTTGAGACAGCATCGAAATTTGTGTTTTCTGGAACGATCGGATAGTTTTATCCAATCAGCGTTTTTGACCCTCCGAATCGGAGATCGGGAGAATCAACGACGACATGCACCATTTCGCTAGACCACGAAAAACGACTATAATTCCGACGCAATGACAACTCGTCGTTGAGAGAGCATCGAACTGTGTGTTTCCTGAAAGATCGGATATTTTTTTCCAATCAGCGTTTTTGAAACTCGAAATCATCGAAAATGGGTTTTTTTCATAAAACTTGGTAATTTTTGTCGAATTACCGTTTTTGTACCTCGCATATCGAAATTGTCAGAATCAACGACAATATGACAGCGATTCGCTATTTCGCGAAAATACGACTATAATTCAGATGGAATGACAACTCCTCGTTGAGACAGCATCGAAATGATTGTTTTCGGAAGCTTGAATATGTTTGGCCAATTATCGATTTTGAGATTCGCATATTGAAATCGTCAGAATCAACGACGACATGCACCAGTTCGCTAGACCACGAAAAACGACTATACTTCCGATCGAATGACAACTCGTCGTTGAGACAGCACCGAAATGTGTGTTTCCTGAAAGATCGGTTATTTTTGTCCAACCAGCGTTTTTGAAACTCGAAATCATCGAAAATGAGTTTTTTTCATAAAACTTGGTAATTTTTGTCGAATTACCGTTTTTGAGCCTCGCACATCGAAATTGTCAGAATCAACGACGATATGACAGCCATTCGCTATTTCGCGAAAATACGACTATAATTCAGACGGAATGACAACTCCTCGTTGAGACAGCATCGAAATTTGTGTTTTCTGGAACGATCGGATAGTTTTATCCAATCAGCGTTTTTGAAACTCGAAATCATCGAAAATGAGTTTTTTTCATAAAACTTGTTAATTTTTGTCGAATTACCGTTTTTGAGCCTCGCATATCGAAATTGTCAGAATCAACGACGATATGACAGCCATTTGCTATTTCGCGAAAATACGACTATAATTCAGACGGAATGACAACTCGTCGTTGAGACAGCATCGAAATTTGTGTTTGCTGGAACGATCGGATAGTTTTATCCAATCAGCGTTTTTCACCCTCCGAATCGGAGATCGTGAGAATCAACGACGACATGCACCATTTCGCTAGACCACGAAAAACGACTATAATTCCGACGCAATGACAACTCCTCGTTGAGACAGCATCGAAATTTGTGTTTTCTGGAACGATCGGATAGTTTTATCCAATCAGCGTTTTTGAAACTCGAAATCATCGAAAATGAGTTTTTTTCATAAAACTTGGTAATTTTTGTCGAATTACCGTTTTTGAGCCTCGCATATCGAAATTGTCAGAATCAACGACGATATGACAGCCATTTGCTATTTCGCGAAAATACGACTATAATTCAGACGGAATGACAACTCCTCGTTGAGACGCCATTGAAATGAGTGTTTTCGGAAGATTGAATATGTTTCGCCAATTATCGATATTGAGATCGGATAGTTTTATCCAATCAGCGTTTTTGACCCTCCGAATCGGAGATCGGGAGAATCAACGACGACATGCACCATTTCGCTAGACCACGAAAAACGACTATAATTCCGACGCAATGACAACTCGTCGTTGAGAGAGCATCGTACTGTGTGTTTCCTGAAAGATCGGATATTTTTTTCCAATCAGCGTTTTTGAAACTCGAAATCATCGAAAATGGGTTTTTTTCATAAAACTTGGTAATTTTTGTCGAATTACCGTTTTTGTACCTCGCATATCGAAATTGTCAGAATCAACGACAATATGACAGCGATTCGCTATTTCGCGAAAATACGACTATAATTCAGATGGAATGACAACTCCTCGTTGAGACAGCATCGAAATTTGTGTTTTCTGGAACGATCGGATAGTTTTATCCAATCAGCGTTCTTGACCCTCCGAATCGGAGATCGTGAGAATCAACGACGACATGCACCAGTTCGCTAGACCACGAAAAACGACTATAATTCCGACGCAATGACAACTCGTCGTTGAGAGAGCATCGAAATGTGTGTTTCCTGAAAGGTCGGATAGTTTTATCCAATCAGCGTTTTTGAAACTCGAAATCATCGAAAATGAGTTTTTTTCATAAAACTTGGTAATTTTTGTCGAATGACCGTTTTTGAGCCTCGCATATCGAAATCGTCAGAATCAACGACGACATGAGAGCCAATCGCTATTTCGCGAAAATACGACTATAATTCAGACGGAATGACAACTCCTCGTTGAGACGGCATTGAAATGATTGTTTTCGGAAGCTTGAATATGTTTGGCCAATTATCGATTTTGAGATTCGCATATTGAAATCGTCAGAATCAACGACGACATGCACCAGTTCGCTAGACCACGAAAAACGACTATACTTCCGATCGAATGACAACTCGTCGTTGAGACAGCACCGAAATGTGTGTTTCCTGAAAGATCGGTTATTTTTGTCCAACCAGCGTTTTTGAAACTCGAAATCATCGAAAATGAGTTTTTTTCATAAAACTTGGTAATTTTTGTCGAATTACCGTTTTTGAGCCTCGCATATCGAAATTGTCAGAATCAACGACGATATGACAGCCATTCGCTATTTCGCGAAAATACGACTATAATTCAGACGGAATGACAACTCCTCGTTGAGACAGCATCGAAATTTGTGTTTTCTGGAACGATCGGATAGTTTTATCCAATCAGCGTTTTTGAAACTCGAAATCATCGAAAATGAGTTTATTTCATAAAACTTGGTAATTTTTGTCGAATTACCGTTTTTGAGCCTCGCATATCGAAATTGTCAGAATCAACGACGATATGACAGCCATTTGCTATTTCGCGAAAATACGACTATAATTCAGACGGAATGACAACTCCTCGTTGAGACGCCATTGAAATGAGTGTTTTCGGAAGATTGAATATGTTTCGCCAATTATCGATATTGAGATTCGCATATTGAAATCGTCAGAATCAACGACGACATGCACCAGTTCGCTAGACCACGAAAAACGACTATAATTCCGACGCAATGACAACTCGTCGTTGAGAGACCATCGAAATGTGTGTTTCCTGAAAGATCGGATATTTTTGTCCAACCAGCATTTTTGAAACTCGAAATCATCGAAAATGAGTTTTTTTTTTCATAAAATTTGGTAATTTTTGTCCAATTACCGTTTTTGAGCCTCGCATATCGAAATTGTCAGAATCAACGACGATATGACAGCCATTCGCTATTTCGCGAAAATACGACTATAATTCAGACGGGATGCCAACTCGTCGTTGAGACAGCATCGAAATTTGTGTTTTCTGGAACGATCGGATAGTTTTATCCAATCAGCGTTTTTGACCCTCCGAATCGGAGATCGGGAGAATCAACGACGACATGCACCATTTCGCTAGACCACGAAAAACGACTATAATTCCGACGCAATGACAACTCGTCGTTGAGAGAGCATCGAACTGTGTGTTTCCTGAAAGATCGGATATTTTTTTCCAATCAGCGTCTTTGAAACTCGAAATCATCGAAAATGGGTTTTTTTCATAAAACTTGGTAATTTTTGTCGAATTACCGTATTTGTACCTCGCATATCGAAATTGTCAGAATCAACGACAATATGACAGCGATTCGCTATTTCGCGAAAATACGACTATAATTCAGATGGAATGACAACTCCTCGTTGAGCCAGCATCGAAATTTGTGTTTTCTGGAACGATCGGATAGTTTTATCCAATCAGCGTTCTTGACCCTCCGAATCGGAGATCGTGAGAATCAACGACGACATGCACCAGTTCGCTAGACCACGAAAAACGACTATAATTCCGACGCAATGACAACTCGTCGTTGAGAGAGCATCGAAATGTGTGTTTCCTGAAAGGTCGGATAGTTTTATCCAATCAGCGTTTTTGAAACTCGAAATCATCGAAAATGAGTTTTTTTCATAAAACTTGGTAATTTTTGTCGAATGACCGTTTTTGAGCCTCGCATATCGAAATCGTCAGAATCAACGACGACATGAGAGCCAATCGCTATTTCGCGAAAATACGACTATAATTCAGACGGAATGACAACTCCTCGTTGAGACGGCATTGAAATGATTGTTTTCGGAAGCTTGAATATGTTTGGCCAATTATCGATTTTGAGATTCGCATATTGAAATCGTCAGAATCAACGACGACATGCACCAGTTCGCTAGACCACGAAAAACGACTATACTTCCGATCGAATGACAACTCGTCGTTGAGACAGCACCGAAATGTGTGTTTCCTGAAAGATCGGTTATTTTTGTCCAACCAGCGTTTTTGAAACTCGAAATCATCGAAAATGAGTTTTTTTCATAAAACTTGGTAATTTTTGTCGAATTACCGTTTTTGAGCCTCGCATATCGAAATTGTCAGAATCAACGACGACATGAGAGCCAATCGCTATTTCGCGAAAATACGACTATAATTCAGACGGGATGACAACTCGTCGTTGAGACAGCTTCGAAATTTGTGTTTTCTGGAACGATCGGATAGTTTTATCCAATCAGCGTTTTTCACCCTCTGAATCGGAGATCGTGAGAATCAACGACGACATGCACCATTTCGCTAGACCACGAAAAACGACTATAATTCCGACGCAATGACAACTCGTCGTTGAGACAGCACCGAAATGTGTGTTTCCTGAAAGATCGGTTATTTTTGTCCAACCAGCGTTTTTGAAACTCGAAATCATCGAAAATGAGTTTTTTTCATAAAACTTGGTAATTTTTGTCGAATTACCGTTTTTGAGCCTCGCATATCGAAATTGTCAGAATCAACGACGATATGACAGCCATTCGCTATTTCGCGAAAATACGACTATAATTCAGACGGAATGACAACTCCTCGTTGAGACAGCATCGAAATTTGTGTTTTCTGGAACGATCGGATAGTTTTATCCAATCAGCGTTTTTGAAACTCGAAATCATCGAAAATGAGTTTTTTTCATAAAACTTGGTAATTTTTGTCGAATTACCGTTTTTGAGCCTCGCATATCGAAATTGTCAGAATCAACGACGATATGACAGCCATTTGCTATTTCGCGAAAATACGACTATAATTCAGACGGAATGACAACTCCTCGTTGAGACGCCATTGAAATGAGTGTTTTCGGAAGATTGAATATGTTTCGCCAATTATCGATATTGAGATTCGCATATTGAAATCGTCAGAATCAACGACGACATGCACCAGTTCGCTAGACCACGAAAAACGACTATACTTCCGATCGAATGACAACTCGTCGTTGAGACAGCACCGAAATGTGTGTTTCCTGAAAGATCGGATATTTTTGTCCAACCAGCGTTTTTGAAACTCGAAATCATCGAAAATGAGTTTTTTTCATAAAACTTGGTAATTTTTGTCGAATTACCGTTTTTGAGCCTCGCATATCGAAATTGTCAGAATCAACGACGATATGACAGCCATTTGCTATTTCGCGAAAATACGACTATAATTCAGACGGAATGACAACTCCTCGTTGAGACAGCATCGAAATTTGTGTTTTCTGGAACGATCGGATAGTTTTATCCAATCAGCGTTTTTGAAACTCGAAATCATCGAAAATGAGTTTTTTTCATAAAACTTGGTAATTTTTGTCGAATTACCGTTTTTGAGCCTCGCATATCGAAATTGTCAGAATCAACGACGATATGACAGCCATTTGCTATTTCGCGAAAATACGACTATAATTCAGATGGAATGACAACTCCTCGTTGAGACAGCATCGAAATTTGTGTTTTCTGGAACGATCGGATAGTTTTATCCAATCAGCGTTCTTGACCCTCCGAATCGGAGATCGTGAGAATCAACGACGACATGCACCATTTCGCTAGACCACGAAAAACGACTATAATTCCGACGCAATGACAACTCGTCGTTGAGAGAGCATCGAAATGTCTGTTTCCTGAAAGTTCGGATAGTTTTATCCAATCAGCGTTTTTGAAACTCGAAATCATCGAAAATGAGTTTTTTTCATAAAACTTGGTAATTTTTGTCGAATGACCGTTTTTGAGCCTCGCATATCGAAATCGTCAGAATCAACGACGACATGAGAGCCAATCGCTATTTCGCGAAAATACGACTATAATTCAGACGGAATGACAACTCCTCGTTGAGACGGCATTGAAATGATTGTTTTCGGAAGCTTGAATATGTTTGGCCAATTATCGATTTTGAGATTCGCATATTGAAATCGTCAGAATCAACGACGACATGCACCAGTTCGCTAGACCACGAAAATACGACTATAATTCAGACGGAATGACAACTCCTCGTTGAGACAGCATCGAAATTTGTGTTTTCTGGAACGATCGGATAGTTTTATCCAATCAGCGTTTTTGACCCTCCGAATCGGAGATCGGGAGAATCAACGACGACATGCACCATTTCGCTAGACCACGAAAAACGACTATAATTCCGACGCAATGACAACTCGTCGTTGAGAGAGCATCGTACTGTGTGTTTCCTGAAAGATCGGATATTTTTTTCCAATCAGCGTTTTTGAAACTCGAAATCATCGAAAATGGGTTTTTTTCATAAAACTTGGTAATTTTTGTCGAATTACCGTTTTTGTACCTCGCATATCGAAATTGTCAGAATCAACGACAATATGACAGCGATTCGCTATTTCGCGAAAATACGACTATAATTCAGATGGAATGACAACTCCTCGTTGAGACAGCATCGAAATTTGTGTTTTCTGGAACGATCGGATAGTTTTATCCAATCAGCGTTCTTGACCCTCCGAATCGGAGATCGTGAGAATCAACGACGACATGCACCAGTTCGCTAGACCACGAAAAATGACTATAATTCCGACGCAATGACAACTCGTCGTTGAGAGAGCATCGAAATGTGTGTTTCCTGAAAGGTCGGATAGTTTTATCCAATCAGCGTTTTTGAAACTCGAAATCATCGAAAATGAGTTTTTTTCATAAAACTTGGTAATTTTTGTCGAATGACCGTTTTTGAGCCTCGCATATCGAAATCGTCAGAATCAACGACGACATGAGAGCCAATCGCTATTTCGCGAAAATACGACTATAATTCAGACGGAATGACAACTCCTCGTTGAGACGGCATTGAAATGATTGTTTTCGGAAGCTTGAATATGTTTGGCCAATTATCGATTTTGAGATTCGCATATTGAAATCGTCAGAATCAACGACGACATGCACCAGTTCGCTAGACCACGAAAAACGACTATACTTCCGATCGAATGACAACTCGTCGTTGAGACAGCACCGAAATGTGTGTTTCCTGAAAGATCGGTTATTTTTGTCCAACCAGCGTTTTTGAAACTCGAAATCATCGAAAATGAGTTTTTTTCATAAAACTTGGTAATTTTTGTCGAATTACCGTTTTTGAGCCTCGCATATCGAAATTGTCAGAATCAACGACGACATGAGAGCCAATCGCTATTTCGCGAAAATACGACTATAATTCAGACGGGATGACAACTCGTCGTTGAGACAGCTTCGAAATTTGTGTTTTCTGGAACGATCGGATAGTTTTATCCAATCAGCGTTTTTCACCCTCCGAATCGGAGATCGTAAGAATCAACGACGACATGCACCAGTTTGCTAGACCACGAAAAACGACTATAATTCCGACGCAATGACAACTCGTCGTTGAGAGAGCATCGAAATGTGTGTTTCCTGAAAGATCGGATAGTTTTATCCAATCAGCGTTTTTGAAACTCGAAATCATCGAAAATGAGTTTTTTTCATAAAACTTGGTAATTTTTGTCGAATTACCGTTTTTGAGCCTCGCATATCGAAATTGTCAGAATCAACGACGATATGACAGTTATTCGCTATTTCGCGAAAATACGACTATAATTCAGACGGAATGACAACTCCTCGTTGAGACGGCATTGAAATGAGTGTTTTCGGAAGATTGAATATGTTTGGCCAATCATCGATTTTGAGATTCGCATATTGAAATTGTCAGAATCAACGACGACATGCACCAGTTCGCTAGACCACGAAAAACGACTATACTTCCGATGGAATGACAACTCGTCGTTGAGACAGCACCGAAATGTGTGTTTCCTGAAAGATCGGATATTTTTGTCCAATCAGCGTTTTTGAAACTCGAAATCATCGAAAATGAGTTTTTTTTTCATAAAACTTGGTAATTTTTGTCGAATTACCGTTTTTGAGCCTCGCATATCGAAATCGTCAGAATCAACGACGATATGACAGCCATTCGCTATTTCGCGAAAATACGACTATAATTCAGACGGGATGCCAACTCGTCGTTGAGACAGCATCGAAATTTGTGTTTTCTGGAACGATCGGATAGTTTTATCCAATCAGCGTTTTTGACCCTCCGAATCGGAGATCGGGAGAATCAACGACGACATGCACCATTTCGCTAGACCACGAAAAACGACTATAATTCCGACGCAATGACAACTCCTCGTTGAGACAGCATCGAAATTTGTGTTTTCTGGAACGATCGGATAGTTTTATCCAATCAGCGTTTTTGAAACTCGAAATCATCGAAAATGAGTTTTTTTCATAAAACTTGGTAATTTTTGTCGAATTACCGTTTTTGAGCCTCGCATATCGAAATTGTCAGAATCAACGACGATATGACAGCCATTTGCTATTTCGCGAAAATACGACTATAATTCAGACGGAATGACAACTCCTCGTTGAGACGCCATTGAAATGAGTGTTTTCGGAAGATTGAATATGTTTCGCCAATTATCGATATTGAGATCGGATAGTTTTATCCAATCAGCGTTTTTGACCCTCCGAATCGGAGATCGGGAGAATCAACGACGACATGCACCATTTCGCTAGACCACGAAAAACGACTATAATTCCGACGCAATGACAACTCGTCGTTGAGAGAGCATCGTACTGTGTGTTTCCTGAAAGATCGGATATTTTTTTCCAATCAGCGTTTTTGAAACTCGAAATCATCGAAAATGGGTTTTTTTCATAAAACTTGGTAATTTTTGTCGAATTACCGTTTTTGTACCTCGCATATCGAAATTGTCAGAATCAACGACAATATGACAGCGATTCGCTATTTCGCGAAGATACGACTATAATTCAGATGGAATGACAACTCCTCGTTGAGACAGCATCGAAATTTGTGTTTTCTGGAACGATCGGATAGTTTTATCCAATCAGCGTTCTTGACCCTCCGAATCGGAGATCGTGAGAATCAACGACGACATGCACCAGTTCGCTAGACCACGAAAAACGACTATAATTCCGACGCAATGACAACTCGTCGTTGAGAGAGCATCGAAATGTGTGTTTCCTGAAAGGTCGGATAGTTTTATCCAATCAGCGTTTTTGAAACTCGAAATCATCGAAAATGAGTTTTTTTCATAAAACTTGGTAATTTTTGTCGAATGACCGTTTTTGAGCCTCGCATATCGAAATCGTCAGAATCAACGACGACATGAGAGCCAATCGCTATTTCGCGAAAATACGACTATAATTCAGACGGAATGACAACTCCTCGTTGAGACGGCATTGAAATGATTGTTTTCGGAAGCTTGAATATGTTTGGCCAATTATCGATTTTGAGATTCGCATATTGAAATCGTCAGAATCAACGACGACATGCACCAGTTCGCTAGACCACGAAAAACGACTATACTTCCGATCGAATGACAACTCGTCGTTGAGACAGCACCGAAATGTGTGTTTCCTGAAAGATCGGTTATTTTTGTCCAACCAGCGTTTTTGAAACTCGAAATCATCGAAAATGAGTTTTTTTCATAAAACTTGGTAATTTTTGTCGAATTACCGTTTTTGAGCCTCGCATATCGAAATTGTCAGAATCAACGACGATATGACAGCCATTCGCTATTTCGCGAAAATACGACTATAATTCAGACGGAATGACAACTCCTCGTTGAGACAGCATCGAAATTTGTGTTTTCTGGAACGATCGGATAGTTTTATCCAATCAGCGTTTTTGAAACTCGAAATCATCGAAAATGAGTTTATTTCATAAAACTTGGTAATTTTTGTCGAATTACCGTTTTTGAGCCTCGCATATCGAAATTGTCAGAATCCACGACGATATGACAGCCATTTGCTATTTCGCGAAAATACGACTATAATTCAGACGGAATGACAACTCCTCGTTGAGACGCCATTGAAATGAGTGTTTTCGGAAGATTGAATATGTTTCGCCAATTATCGATATTGAGATTCGCATATTGAAATCGTCAGAATCAACGACGACATGCACCAGTTCGCTAGACCACGAAAAACGACTATAATTCCGACGCAATGACAACTCGTCGTTGAGACAGCACCGAAATGTGTGTTTCCTGAAAGATCGGTTATTTTTGTCCAACCAGCGTTTTTGAAACTCGAAATCATCGAAAATGAGTTTTTTTCATAAAACTTGGTAATTTTTGTCGAATTACCGTTTTTGAGCCTCGCATATCGAAATTATCAGAATCAACGACGATATGACAGCCATTCGCTATTTCGCGAAAATACGACTATAATTCAGACGGAATGACAACTCCTCGTTGAGACAGCATCGAAATTTGTGTTTTCTGGAACGATCGGATAGTTTTATCCAATCAGCGTTTTTGAAACTCGAAATCATCGAAAATGAGTTTTTTTCATAAAACTTGTTAATTTTTGTCGAATTACCGTTTTTGAGCCTCGCATATCGAAATTGTCAGAATCAACGACGATATGACAGCCATTTGCTATTTCGCGAAAATACGACTATAATTCAGACGGAATGACAACTCCTCGTTGAGACAGCATCGAAATTTGTGTTTTCTGGAACGATCGGATAGTTTTATCCAATCAGCGTTTTTGAAACTCGAAATCATCGAAAATGAGTTTTTTTCATAAAACTTGGTAATTTTTGTCGAATTACCGTTTTTGAGCCTCGCATATCGAAATTGTCAGAATCAACGACGATATGACAGCCATTCGCTATTTCGCGAAAATACGAGTATAATTCAGACGGGATGACAACTCGTCGTTGAGACAGCATCGAAATTTGTGTTTGCTGGAACGATCGGATAGTTTTATCCAATCGGCGTTTTTCACCCTCCGAATCGGAGATCGTGAGAATCAACGACGACATGCACCATTTCGCTAGACCACGAAAAACGACTATAATTCCGACGCAATGACAACTCGTCGTTGAGAGAGCATCGAAATGTGTGTTTCCTAAAAGATTGGATATTTTTGTAAAACCAGCGTTTTTGAAACTCGAAATCATCGAAAATGAGTTTTTTTCATAAAACTTGGTAATTTTTGTCGAATTACCGTTTTTGAGCCTCGCATATCGAAATTGTCAGAATCAACGACGATATGACAGCCATTCGCTATTTCGCGAAAATACGACTATAATTCAGACGGAATGACAACTCCTCGTTGAGACAGCATCGAAATTTGTGTTTTCTGGAACGATCGGATAGTTTTATCCAATCAGCGTTTTTGAAACTCGAAATCATCGAAAATGAGTTTATTTCATAAAACTTGGTAATTTTTGTCGAATTACCGTTTTTGAGCCTCGCATATCGAAATTGTCAGAATCAACGACGATATGACAGCCATTTGCTATTTCGCGAAAATACGACTATAATTCAGACGGAATGACAACTCCTCGTTGAGACGCCATTGAAATGAGTGTTTTCGGAAGATTGAATATGTTTTGCCAATTATCGATATTGAGATTCGCATATTGAAATCGTCAGAATCAACGACGACATGCACCAGTTCGCTAGACCACGAAAAACGACTATAATTCCGACGCAATGACAACTCGTCGTTGAGAGACCATCGAAATGTGTGTTTCCTGAAAGATCGGATATTTTTGTCCAACCAGCATTTTTGAAACTCGAAATCATCGAAAATGAGTTTTTTTTTTCATAAAATTTGGTAATTTTTGTCCAATTACCGTTTTTGAGCCTCGCATATCGAAATTGTCAGAATCAACGACGATATGACAGCCATTCGCTATTTCGCGAAAATACGACTATAATTCAGACGGGATGCCAACTCGTCGTTGAGACAGCATCGAAATTTGTGTTTTCTGGAACGATCGGATAGTTTTATCCAATCAGCGTTTTTGACCCTCCGAATCGGAGATCGGGAGAATCAACGACGACATGCACCATTTCGCTAGACCACGAAAAACGACTATAATTCCGACGCAATGACAACTCGTCGTTGAGAGAGCATCGTACTGTGTGTTTCCTGAAAGATCGGATATTTTTTTCCAATCAGCGTTTTTGAAACTCGAAATCATCGAAAATGGGTTTTTTTCATAAAACTTGGTAATTTTTGTCGAATTACCGTTTTTGTACCTCGCATATCGAAATTGTCAGAATCAACGACAATATGACAGCGATTCGCTATTTCGCGAAAATACGACTATAATTCAGATGGAATGACAACTCCTCGTTGAGCCAGCATCGAAATTTGTGTTTTCTGGAACGATCGGATAGTTTTATCCAATCAGCGTTCTTGACCCTCCGAATCGGAGATCGTGAGAATCAACGACGACATGCACCAGTTCGCTAGACCACGAAAAACGACTATAATTCCGACGCAATGACAACTCGTCGTTGAGAGAGCATCGAAATGTGTGTTTCCTGAAAGGTCGGATAGTTTTATCCAATCAGCGTTTTTGAAACTCGAAATCATCGAAAATGAGTTTTTTTCATAAAACTTGGTAATTTTTGTCGAATGACCGTTTTTGAGCCTCGCATATCGAAATCGTCAGAATCAACGACGACATGAGAGCCAATCGCTATTTCGCGAAAATACGACTATAATTCAGACGGAATGACAACTCCTCGTTGAGACGGCATTGAAATGATTGTTTTCGGAAGCTTGAATATGTTTGGCCAATTATCGATTTTGAGATTCGCATATTGAAATCGTCAGAATCAACGACGACATGCACCAGTTCGCTAGACCACGAAAAACGACTATACTTCCGATCGAATGACAACTCGTCGTTGAGACAGCACCGAAATGTGTGTTTCCTGAAAGATCGGTTATTTTTGTCCAACCAGCGTTTTTGAAACTCGAAATCATCGAAAATGAGTTTTTTTCATAAAACTTGGTAATTTTTGTCGAATTACCGTTTTTGAGCCTCGCATATCGAAATTGTCAGAATCAACGACGACATGAGAGCCAATCGCTATTTCGCGAAAATACGACTATAATTCAGACGGGATGACAACTCGTCGTTGAGACAGCTTCGAAATTTGTGTTTTCTGGAACGATCGGATAGTTTTATCCAATCAGCGTTTTTCACCCTCTGAATCGGAGATCGTGAGAATCAACGACGACATGCACCATTTCGCTAGACCACGAAAAACGACTATAATTCCGACGCAATGACAACTCGTCGTTGAGACAGCACCGAAATGTGTGTTTCCTGAAAGATCGGTTATTTTTGTCCAACCAGCGTTTTTGAAACTCGAAATCATCGAAAATGAGTTTTTTTCATAAAACTTGGTAATTTTTGTCGAATTACCGTTTTTGAGCCTCGCATATCGAAATTGTCAGAATCAACGACGATATGACAGCCATTCGCTATTTCGCGAAAATACGACTATAATTCAGACGGAATGACAACTCCTCGTTGAGACAGCATCGAAATTTGTGTTTTCTGGAACGATCGGATAGTTTTATCCAATCAGCGTTTTTGAAACTCGAAATCATCGAAAATGAGTTTTTTTCATAAAACTTGGTAATTTTTGTCGAATTACCGTTTTTGAGCCTCGCATATCGAAATTGTCAGAATCAACGACGATATGACAGCCATTTGCTATTTCGCGAAAATACGACTATAATTCAGACGGAATGACAACTCCTCGTTGAGACGCCATTGAAATGAGTGTTTTCGGAAGATTGAATATGTTTCGCCAATTATCGATATTGAGATTCGCATATTGAAATCGTCAGAATCAACGACGACATGCACCAGTTCGCTAGACCACGAAAAACGACTATACTTCCGATCGAATGACAACTCGTCGTTGAGACAGCACCGAAATGTGTGTTTCCTGAAAGATCGGATATTTTTGTCCAACCAGCGTTTTTGAAACTCGAAATCATCGAAAATGAGTTTTTTTCATAAAACTTGGTAATTTTTGTCGAATTACCGTTTTTGAGCCTCGCATATCGAAATTGTCAGAATCAACGACGATATGACAGCCATTTGCTATTTCGCGAAAATACGACTATAATTCAGACGGAATGACAACTCCTCGTTGAGACAGCATCGAAATTTGTGTTTTCTGGAACGATCGGATAGTTTTATCCAATCAGCGTTTTTGAAACTCGAAATCATCGAAAATGAGTTTTTTTCATAAAACTTGGTAATTTTTGTCGAATTACCGTTTTTGAGCCTCGCATATCGAAATTGTCAGAATCAACGACGATATGACAGCCATTTGCTATTTCGCGAAAATACGACTATAATTCAGATGGAATGACAACTCCTCGTTGAGACAGCATCGAAATTTGTGTTTTCTGGAACGATCGGATAGTTTTATCCAATCAGCGTTCTTGACCCTCCGAATCGGAGATCGTGAGAATCAACGACGACATGCACCAGTTCGCTAGACCACGAAAAACGACTATAATTCCGACGCAATGACAACTCGTCGTTGAGAGAGCATCGAAATGTCTGTTTCCTGAAAGTTCGGATAGTTTTATCCATTCAGCGTTTTTGAAACTCGAAATCATCGAAAATGAGTTTTTTTCATAAAACTTGGTAATTTTTGTCGAATGACCGTTTTTGAGCCTCGCATATCGAAATCGTCAGAATCAACGACGACATGAGAGCCAATCGCTATTTCGCGAAAATACGACTATAATTCAGACGGAATGACAACTCCTCGTTGAGACGGCATTGAAATGATTGTTTTCGGAAGCTTGAATATGTTTGGCCAATTATCGATTTTGAGATTCGCATATTGAAATCGTCAGAATCAACGACGACATGCACCAGTTCGCTAGACCACGAAAATACGACTATAATTCAGACGGAATGACAACTCCTCGTTGAGACAGCATCGAAATTTGTGTTTTCTGGAACGATCGGATAGTTTTATCCAATCAGCGTTTTTGAAACTCGAAATCATCGAAAATGAGTTTTTT
Source organism: Cryptus viduatorius (assembly GCA_964006125.1). Taxonomy (NCBI): domain Eukaryota; kingdom Metazoa; phylum Arthropoda; class Insecta; order Hymenoptera; family Ichneumonidae; genus Cryptus; species Cryptus viduatorius. The sequence goes on from OZ023220.1 coordinate 23,987,722, forward strand.
TCATAAAACTTGGTAATTTTTGTCGAATTACCGTTTTTGAGCCTCGCATATCGAAATTGTCAGAATCAACGACGATATGACAGCCATTTGCTATTTCGCGAAAATACGACTATAATTCAGACGGAATGACAACTCCTCGTTGAGACGCCATTGAAATGAGTGTTTTCGGAAGATTGAATATGTTTCGCCAATTATCGATATTGAGATTCGCATATTGAAATCGTCAGAATCAACGACGACATGCACCAGTTCGCTAGACCACGAAAAACGACTATACTTCCGATCGAATGACAACTCGTCGTTGAGACAGCACCGAAATGTGTGTTTCCTGAAAGATCGGATATTTTTGTCCAACCAGCGTTTTTGAAACTCGAAATCATCGAAAATGAGTTTTTTTCATAAAACTTGGTAATTTTTGTCGAATTACCGTTTTTGAGCCTCGCATATCGAAATTGTCAGAATCAACGACGATATGACAGCCATTTGCTATTTCGCGAAAATACGACTATAATTCAGACGGAATGACAACTCCTCGTTGAGACAGCATCGAAATTTGTGTTTTCTGGAACGATCGGATAGTTTTATCCAATCAGCGTTTTTGAAACTCGAAATCATCGAAAATGAGTTTTTTTCATAAAACTTGGTAATTTTTGTCGAATTACCGTTTTTGAGCCTCGCATATCGAAATTGTCAGAATCAACGACGATATGACAGCCATTTGCTATTTCGCGAAAATACGACTATAATTCAGATGGAATGACAACTCCTCGTTGAGACAGCATCGAAATTTGTGTTTTCTGGAACGATCGGATAGTTTTATCCAATCAGCGTTCTTGACCCTCCGAATCGGAGATCGTGAGAATCAACGACGACATGCACCAGTTCGCTAGACCACGAAAAACGACTATAATTCCGACGCAATGACAACTCGTCGTTGAGAGAGCATCGAAATGTCTGTTTCCTGAAAGTTCGGATAGTTTTATCCAATCAGCGTTTTTGAAACTCGAAATCATCGAAAATGAGTTTTTTTCATAAAACTTGGTAATTTTTGTCGAATGACCGTTTTTGAGCCTCGCATATCGAAATCGTCAGAATCAACGACGACATGAGAGCCAATCGCTATTTCGCGAAAATACGACTATAATTCAGACGGAATGACAACTCCTCGTTGAGACGGCATTGAAATGATTGTTTTCGGAAGCTTGAATATGTTTGGCCAATTATCGATTTTGAGATTCGCATATTGAAATCGTCAGAATCAACGACGACATGCACCAGTTCGCTAGACCACGAAAAACGACTATACTTCCGATCGAATGACAACTCGTCGTTGAGACAGCACCGAAATGTGTGTTTCCTGAAAGATCGGTTATTTTTGTCCAACCAGCGTTTTTGAAACTCGAAATCATCGAAAATGAGTTTTTTTCATAAAACTTGGTAATTTTTGTCGAATTACCGTTTTTGAGCCTCGCATATCGAAATTGTCAGAATCAACGACGATATGACAGCCATTCGCTATTTCGCGAAAATACGACTATAATTCAGACGGAATGACAACTCCTCGTTGAGACAGCATCGAAATTTGTGTTTTCTGGAACGATCGGATAGTTTTATCCAATCAGCGTTTTTGAAACTCGAAATCATCGAAAATGAGTTTTTTTCATAAAACTTGTTAATTTTTGTCGAATTACCGTTTTTGAGCCTCGCATATCGAAATTGTCAGAATCAACGACGATATGACAGCCATTTGATATTTCGCGAAAATACGACTATAATTCAGACGGAATGACAACTCCTCGTTGAGACAGCATCGAAATTTGTGTTTTCTGGAACGATCGGATAGTTTTATCCAATCAGCGTTTTTGAAACTCGAAATCATCGAAAATGAGTTTTTTTCATAAAACTTGGTAATTTTTGTCGAATTACCGTTTTTGAGCCTCGCATATCGAAATTGTCAGAATTAACGACGATATGACAGCCATTCGCTATTTCGCGAAAATACGACTATAATTCAGACGGGATGACAACTCGTCGTTGAGACAGCATCGAAATTTGTGTTTGCTGGAACGATCGGATAGTTTTATCCAATCAGCGTTTTTCACCCTCCGAATCGGAGATCGTGAGAATCAACGACGACATGCACCATTTCGCTAGACCACGAAAAACGACTATAATTCCGACGCAATGACAACTCCTCGTTGAGACAGCATCGAAATTTGTGTTTTCTGGAACGATCGGATAGTTTTATCCAATCAGCGTTTTTGAAACTCGAAATCATCGAAAATGAGTTTTTTTCATAAAACTTGGTAATTTTTGTCGAATTACCGTTTTTGAGCCTCGCATATCGAAATTGTCAGAATCAACGACGATATGACAGCCATTTGCTATTTCGCGAAAATACGACTATAATTCAGACGGAATGACAACTCCTCGTTGAGACGCCATTGAAATGAGTGTTTTCGGAAGATTGAATATGTTTCGCCAATTATCGATATTGAGATCGGATAGTTTTATCCAATCAGCGTTTTTGACCCTCCGAATCGGAGATCGGGAGAATCAACGACGACATGCACCATTTCGCTAGACCACGAAAAACGACTATAATTCCGACGCAATGACAACTCGTCGTTGAGAGAGCATCGTACTGTGTGTTTCCTGAAAGATCGATTATTTTTTTCCAATCAGCGTTTTTGAAACTCGAAATCATCGAAAATGGGTTTTTTTCATAAAACTTGGTAATTTTTGTCGAATTACCGTTTTTGTACCTCGCATATCGAAATTGTCAGAATCAACGACAATATGACAGCGATTCGCTATTTCGCGAAAATACGACTATAATTCAGATGGAATGACAACTCCTCGTTGAGACAGCATCGAAATTTGTGTTTTCTGGAACGATCGGATAGTTTTATCCAATCAGCGTTCTTGACCCTCCGAATCGGAGATCGTGAGAATCAACGACGACATGCACCAGTTCGCTAGACCACGAAAAACGACTATAATTCCGACGCAATGACAACTCGTCGTTGAGAGAGCATCGAAATGTGTGTTTCCTGAAAGGTCGGATAGTTTTATCCAATCAGCGTTTTTGAAACTCGAAATCATCTAAAATGAGTTTTTTTCATAAAACTTGGTAATTTTTGTCGAATGACCGTTTTTGAGCCTCGCATATCGAAATCGTCAGAATCAACGACGACATGAGAGCCAATCGCTATTTCGCGAAAATACGACTATAATTCAGACGGAATGACAACTCCTCGTTGAGACGGCATTGAAATGATTGTTTTCGGAAGCTTGAATATGTTTGGCCAATTATCGATTTTGAGATTCGCATATTGAAATCGTCAGAATCAACGACGACATGCACCAGTTCGCTAGACCACGAAAAACGACTATACTTCCGATCGAATGACAACTCGTCGTTGAGACAGCACCGAAATGTGTGTTTCCTGAAAGATCGGTTATTTTTGTCCAACCAGCGTTTTTGAAACTCGAAATCATCGAAAATGAGTTTTTTTCATAAAACTTGGTAATTTTTGTCGAATTACCGTTTTTGAGCCTCGCATATCGAAATTGTCAGAATTAACGACGATATGACAGCCATTCGCTATTTCGCGAAAATACGACTATAATTCAGACGGAATGACAACTCCTCGTTGAGACAGCATCGAAATTTGTGTTTTCTGGAACGATCGGATAGTTTTATCCAATCAGCGTTTTTGAAACTCGAAATCATCGAAAATGAGTTTTTTTCATAAAACTTGTTAATTTTTGTCGAATTACCGTTTTTGAGCCTCGCATATCGAAATTGTCAGAATCAACGACGATATGACAGCCATTTGCTATTTCGCGAAAATACGACTATAATTCAGACGGAATGACAACTCCTCGTTGAGACAGCATCGAAATTTGTGTTTTCTGGAACGATCGGATAGTTTTATCCAATCAGCGTTTTTGAAACTCGAAATCATCGAAAATGAGTTTTTTTCATAAAACTTGGTAATTTTTGTCGAATTACCGTTTTTGAGCCTCGCATATCGAAATTGTCAGAATCAACGACGATATGACAGCCATTTGCTATTTCGCGAAAATACGACTATAATTCAGACGGAATGACAACTCCTCGTTGAGACAGCATCGAAATTTGTGTTTTCTGGAACGATCGGATAGTTTTATCCAATCAGCGTTTTTGAAACTCGAAATCATCGAAAATGAGTTTTTTTCATAAAACTTGGTAATTTTTGTCGAATTACCGTTTTTGAGCCTCGCATATCGAAATTGTCAGAATCAACGACGATATGACAGCCATTTGCTATTTCGCGAAAATACGACTATAATTCAGACGGAATGACAACTCCTCGTTGAGACGCCATTGAAATGAGTGTTTTCGGAAGATTGAATATGTTTCGCCAATTATCGATATTGAGATCGGATAGTTTTATCCAATCAGCGTTTTTGACCCTCCGAATCGGAGATCGGGAGAATCAACGACGACATGCACCATTTCGCTAGACCACGAAAAACGACTATAATTCCGACGCAATGACAACTCGTCGTTGAGAGAGCATCGTACTGTGTGTTTCCTGAAAGATCGGATATTTTTTTCCAATCAGCGTTTTTGAAACTCGAAATCATCGAAAATGGGTTTTTTTCATAAAACTTGGTAATTTTTGTCGAATTACCGTTTTTGTACCTCGCATATCGAAATTGTCAGAATCAACGACAATATGACAGCGATTCGCTATTTCGCGAAAATACGACTATAATTCAGATGGAATGACAACTCCTCGTTGAGACAGCATCGAAATTTGTGTTTTCTGGAACGATCGGATAGTTTTATCCAATCAGCGTTCTTGACCCTCCGAATCGGAGATCGTGAGAATCAACGACGACATGCACCAGTTCGCTAGACCACGAAAAACGACTATAATTCCGACGCAATGACAACTCGTCGTTGAGAGAGCATCGAAATGTGTGTTTCCTGAAAGTTCGGATAGTTTTATCCAATCAGCGTTTTTGAAACTCGAAATCATCGAAAATGAGTTTTTTTCATAAAACTTGGTAATTTTTGTCGAATGACCGTTTTTGAGCCTCGCATATCGAAATCGTCAGAATCAACGACGACATGAGAGCCAATCTCTATTTCGCGAAAATACGACTATAATTCAGACGGAATGACAACTCCTCGTTGAGACGGCATTGAAATGAGTGTTTTCGGAAGATTGAATATGTTTCGCCAATTATCGATATTGAGATCGGATAGTTTTATCCAATCAGCGTTTTTGACCCTCCGAATCGGAGATCGGGAGAATCAACGACGACATGCACCATTTCGCTAGACCACGAAAAACGACTATAATTCCGACGCAATGACAACTCGTCGTTGAGAGAGCATCGTACTGTGTGTTTCCTGAAAGATCGGATATTTTTTTCCAATCAGCGTTTTTGAAACTCGAAATCATCGAAAATGGGTTTTTTTCATAAAACTTGGTAATTTTTGTCGAATTACCGTTTTTGTACCTCGCATATCGAAATTGTCAGAATCAACGACAATATGACAGCGATTCGCTATTTCGCGAAGATACGACTATAATTCAGATGGAATGACAACTCCTCGTTGAGACAGCATCGAAATTTGTGTTTTCTGGAACGATCGGATAGTTTTATCCAATCAGCGTTCTTGACCCTCCGAATCGGAGATCGTGAGAATCAACGACGACATGCACCAGTTCGCTAGACCACGAAAAACGACTATAATTCCGACGCAATGACAACTCGTCGTTGAGAGAGCATCGAAATGTGTGTTTCCTGAAAGGTCGGATAGTTTTATCCAATCAGCGTTTTTGAAACTCGAAATCATCGAAAATGAGTTTTTTTCATAAAACTTGGTAATTTTTGTCGAATGACCGTTTTTGAGCCTCGCATATCGAAATCGTCAGAATCAACGACGACATGAGAGCCAATCGCTATTTCGCGAAAATACGACTATAATTCAGACGGAATGACAACTCCTCGTTGAGACGGCATTGAAATGATTGTTTTCGGAAGCTTGAATATGTTTGGCTAATTATCGATTTTGAGATTCGCTTATTGAAATCGTCAGAATCAACGACGACATGCACCAGTTCGCTAGACCACGAAAAACGACTATACTTCCGATGGAATGACAACTCGTCGTTGAGACAGCACCGAAATGTGTGTTTCCTGAAAGATCGGATATTTTTGTCCAATCAGCGTTTTTGAAACTCGAAATCATCGAAAATGAGTTTTTTTTCATAAAACTTGGTAATTTTTGTCGAATTACCGTTTTTGAGCCTCGCATATCGAAATCGTCAGAATCAACGACGATATGACAGCCATTCGCTATTTCGCGAAAATACGACTATAATTCAGACGGGATGCCAACTCGTCGTTGAGACAGCATCGAAATTTGTGTTTTCTGGAACGATCGGATAGTTTTATCCAATCAGCGTTTTTGACCCTCCGAATCGGAGATCGGGAGAATCAACGACGACATGCACCATTTCGCTAGACCACGAAAAACGACTATAATTCCGACGCAATGACAACTCGTCGTTGAGAGAGCATCGAACTGTGTGTTTCCTGAAAGATCGGATATTTTTTTCCAATCAGCGTTTTTGAAACTCGAAATCATCGAAAATGGGTTTTTTTCATAAAACTTGGTAATTTTTGTCGAATTACCGTTTTTGTACCTCGCATATCGAAATTGTCAGAATCAACGACAATATGACAGCGATTCGCTATTTCGCGAAAATACGACTATAATTCAGATGGAATGACAACTCCTCGTTGAGACAGCATCGAAATGATTGTTTTCGGAAGCTTGAATATGTTTGGCCAATTATCGATTTTGAGATTCGCATATTGAAATCGTCAGAATCAACGACGACATGCACCAGTTCGCTAGACCACGAAAAACGACTATACTTCCGATCGAATGACAACTCGTCGTTGAGACAGCACCGAAATGTGTGTTTCCTGAAAGATCGGATATTTTTGTCCAACCAGCGTTTTTGAAACTCGAAATCATCGAAAATGAGTTTTTTTCATAAAACTTGGTAATTTTTGTCGAATTACCGTTTTTGAGCCTCGCATATCGAAATTGTCAGAATCAACGACGATATGACAGCCATTCGCTATTTCGCGAAAATACGACTATAATTCAGACGGAATGACAACTCCTCGTTGAGACAGCATCGAAATTTGTGTTTTCTGGAACGATCGGATAGTTTTATCCAATCAGCGTATTTGAAACTCGAAATCATCGAAAATGAGTTTTTTTCATAAAACTTGTTAATTTTCGTCGAATTACCGTTTTTGAGCCTCGCATATCGAAATTGTCAGAATCAACGACGATATGACAGCCATTTGCTATTTCGCGAAAATACGACTATAATTCAGACGGAATGACAACTCCTCGTTGAGACAGCATCGAAATTTGTGTTTTCTGGAACGATCGGATAGTTTTATCCAATCAGCGTTTTTGAAACTCGAAATCATCGAAAATGAGTTTTTTTCATAAAACTTGGTAATTTTTGTCGAATTACCGTTTTTGAGCCTCGCATATCGAAATTGTCAGAATCAACGACGATATGACAGCCATTTGCTATTTCGCGAAAATACGACTATAATTCAGACGGAATGACAACTCCTCGTTGAGACGCCATTGAAATGAGTGTTTTCGGAAGATTGAATATGTTTCGCCAATTATCGATATTGAGATCGGATAGTTTTATCCAATCAGCGTTTTTGACCCTCCGAATCGGAGATCGGGAGAATCAACGACGACATGCACCATTTCGCTAGACCACGAAAAACGACTATAATTCCGACGCAATGACAACTCGTCGTTGAGAGAGCATCGTACTGTGTGTTTCCTGAAAGATCGGATATTTTTTTCCAATCAGCGTTTTTGAAACTCGAAATCATCGAAAATGGGTTTTTTTCATAAAACTTGGTAATTTTTGTCGAATTACCGTTTTTGTACCTCGCATATCGAAATTGTCAGAATCAACGACAATATGACAGCGATTCGCTATTTCGCGAAAATACGACTATAATTCAGATGGAATGACAACTCCTCGTTGAGACAGCATCGAAATTTGTGTTTTCTGGAACGATCGGATAGTTTTATCCAATCAGCGTTCTTGACCCTCCGAATCGGAGATCGTGAGAATCAACGACGACATGCACCAGTTCGCTAGACCACGAAAAACGACTATAATTCCGACGCAATGACAACTCGTCGTTGAGAGAGCATCGAAATGTGTGTTTCCTGAAAGTTCGGATAGTTTTATCCAATCAGCGTTTTTGAAACTCGAAATCATCGAAAATGAGTTTTTTTCATAAAACTTGGTAATTTTTGTCGAATGACCGTTTTTGAGCCTCGCATATCGAAATCGTCAGAATCAACGACGATATGACAGCCATTCGCTATTTCGCGAAAATACGACTATAATTCAGACGGAATGACAACTCCTCGTTGAGACGGCATTGAAATGATTGTTTTCGGAAGCTTGAATATGTTTGGCCAATTATCGATTTTGAGATTCGCATATTGAAATCGTCAGAATCAACGACGACATGCACCAGTTCGCTAGACCACGAAAAACGACTATACTTCCGATCGAATGACAACTCGTCGTTGAGACAGCACCGAAATGTGTGTTTCCTGAAAGATCGGTTATTTTTGTCCAACCAGCGTTTTTGAAACTCGAAATCATCGAAAATGAGTTTTTTTCATAAAACTTGGTAATTTTTGTCGAATTACCGTTTTTGAGCCTCGCATATCGAAATTGTCAGAATCAACGACGATATGACAGCCATTCGCTATTTCGCGAAAATACGACTATAATTCAGACGGAATGACAACTCCTCGTTGAGACAGCATCGAAATTTGTGTTTTCTGGAACGATCGGATAGTTTTATCCAATCAGCGTTTTTGAAACTCGAAATCATCGAAAATGAGTTTTTTTCATAAAACTTGTTAATTTTTGTCGAATTACCGTTTTTGAGCCTCGCATATCGAAATTGTCAGAATCAACGACGATATGACAGCCATTTGCTATTTCGCGAAAATACGACTATAATTCAGACGGAATGACAACTCGTCGTTGAGACAGCATCGAAATTTGTGTTTGCTGGAACGATCGGATAGTTTTATCCAATCAGCGTTTTTCACCCTCCGAATCGGAGATCGTGAGAATCAACGACGACATGCACCATTTCGCTAGACCACGAAAAACGACTATAATTCCGACGCAATGACAACTCCTCGTTGAGACAGCATCGAAATTTGTGTTTTCTGGAACGATCGGATAGTTTTATCCAATCAGCGTTTTTGAAACTCGAAATCATCGAAAATGAGTTTTTTTCATAAAACTTGGTAATTTTTGTCGAATTACCGTTTTTGAGCCTCGCATATCGAAATTGTCAGAATCAACGACGATATGACAGCCATTTGCTATTTCGCGAAAATACGACTATAATTCAGACGGAATGACAACTCCTCGTTGAGACGCCATTGAAATGAGTGTTTTCGGAAGATTGAATATGTTTCGCCAATTATCGATATTGAGATCGGATAGTTTTATCCAATCAGCGTTTTTGACCCTCCGAATCGGAGATCGGGAGAATCAACGACGACATGCACCATTTCGCTAGACCACGAAAAACGACTATAATTCCGACGCAATGACAACTCGTCGTTGAGAGAGCATCGTACTGTGTGTTTCCTGAAAGATCGGATATTTTTTTCCAATCAGCGTTTTTGAAACTCGAAATCATCGAAAATGGGTTTTTTTCATAAAACTTGGTAATTTTTGTCGAATTACCGTTTTTGTACCTCGCATATCGAAATTGTCAGAATCAACGACAATATGACAGCGATTCGCTATTTCGCGAAAATACGACTATAATTCAGATGGAATGACAACTCCTCGTTGAGACAGCATCGAAATTTGTGTTTTCTGGAACGATCGGATAGTTTTATCCAATCAGCGTTCTTGACCCTCCGAATCGGAGATCGTGAGAATCAACGACGACATGCACCAGTTCGCTAGACCACGAAAAACGACTATAATTCCGACGCAATGACAACTCGTCGTTGAGAGAGCATCGAAATGTGTGTTTCCTGAAAGTTCGGATAGTTTTATCCAATCAGCGTTTTTGAAACTCGAAATCATCGAAAATGAGTTTTTTTCATAAAACTTGGTAATTTTTGTCGAATGACCGTTTTTGAGCCTCGCATATCGAAATCGTCAGAATCAACGACGACATGAGAGCCAATCTCTATTTCGCGAAAATACGACTATAATTCAGACGGAATGACAACTCCTCGTTGAGACGGCATTGAAATGAGTGTTTTCGGAAGATTGAATATGTTTCGCCAATTATCGATATTGAGATCGGATAGTTTTATCCAATCAGCGTTTTTGACCCTCCGAATCGGAGATCGGGAGAATCAACGACGACATGCACCATTTCGCTAGACCACGAAAAACGACTATAATTCCGACGCAATGACAACTCGTCGTTGAGAGAGCATCGAACTGTGTGTTTCCTGAAAGATCGGATATTTTTTTCCAATCAGCGTTTTTGAAACTCGAAATCATCGAAAATGGGTTTTTTTCATAAAACTTGGTAATTTTTGTCGAATTACCGTTTTTGTACCTCGCATATCGAAATTGTCAGAATCAACGACAATATGACAGCGATTCGCTATTTCGCGAAAATACGACTATAATTCAGATGGAATGACAACTCCTCGTTGAGACAGCATCGAAATGATTGTTTTCGGAAGCTTGAATATGTTTGGCCAATTATCGATTTTGAGATTCGCATATTGAAATCGTCAGAATCAACGACGACATGCACCAGTTCGCTAGACCACGAAAAACGACTATACTTCCGATCGAATGACAACTCGTCGTTGAGACAGCACCGAAATGTGTGTTTCCTGAAAGATCGGATATTTTTGTCCAACCAGCGTTTTTGAAACTCGAAATCATCGAAAATGAGTTTTTTTCATAAAACTTGGTAATTTTTGTCGAATTACCGTTTTTGAGCCTCGCATATCGAAATTGTCAGAATCAACGACGATATGACAACCATTCGCTATTTCGCGAAAATACGACTATAATTCAGACGGAATGACAACTCCTCGTTGAGACAGCATCGAAATTTGTGTTTTCTGGAACGATCGGATAGTTTTATCCAATCAGCGTTTTTGAAACTCGAAATCATCGAAAATGAGTTTTTTTCATAAAACTTGGTAATTTTTGTCGAATTACCGTTTTTGAGCCTCGCATATCGAAATTGTCAGAATCAACGACGATATGACAACCATTCGCTATTTCGCGAAAATACGACTATAATTCAGACGGAATGACAACTCCTCGTTGAGACAGCATCGAAATTTGTGTTTTCTGGAACGATCGGATAGTTTTATCCAATCAGCGTTTTTGAAACTCGAAATCATCGAAAATGAGTTTTTTTCATAAAACTTGGTAATTTTTGTCGAATTACCGTTTTTGAGCCTCGCATATCGAAATTGTCAGAATCAACGACGATATGACAACCATTCGCTATTTCGCGAAAATACGACTATAATTCAGACGGAATGACAACTCCTCGTTGAGACAGCATCGAAATTTGTGTTTTCTGGAACGATCGGATAGTTTTATCCAATCAGCGTTTTTGAAACTCGAAATCATCGAAAATGAGTTTTTTTCATAAAACTTGGTAATTTTTGTCGAATTACCGTTTTTGAGCCTCGCATATCGAAATTGTCAGAATCAACGACGATATGACAGCCATTCGCTATTTCGCGAAAATACGACTATAATTCAGACGGAATGACAACTCCTCGTTGAGACGCCATTGAAATGAGTGTTTTCGGAAGATTGAATATGTTTCGCCAATTATCGATATTGAGATCGGATAGTTTTATCCAATCAGCGTTTTTGACCCTCCGAATCGGAGATCGGGAGAATCAACGACGACATGCACCATTTCGCTAGACCACGAAAAACGACTATAATTCCGACGCAATGACAACTCGTCGTTGAGAGAGCATCGTACTGTGTGTTTCCTGAAAGATCGGATATTTTTGTCCAACCAGCGTTTTTGAAACTCGAAATCATCGAAAATGAGTTTTTTTCATAAAACTTGGTAATTTTTGTCGAATTACCGTTTTTGAGCCTCGCATATCGAAATTGTCAGAATCAACGACGATATGACAGCCATTCGCTATTTCGCGAAAATACGACTATAATTCAGACGGAATGACAACTCCTCGTTGAGACAGCATCGAAATTTGTGTTTTCTGGAACGATCGGATAGTTTTATCCAATCAGCGTTTTTGAAACTCGAAATCATCGAAAATGAGTTTTTTTCATAAAACTTGTTAATTTTCGTCGAATTACCGTTTTTGAGCCTCGCATATCGAAATTGTCAGAATCAACGACGATATGACAACCATTTGCTATTTCGCGAAAATACGACTATAATTCAGACGGAATGACAACTCCTCGTTGAGACAGCATCGAAATTTGTGTTTTCTGGAACGATCGGATAGTTTTATCCAATCAGCGTTTTTGAAACTCGAAATCATCGAAAATGAGTTTTTTTCATAAAACTTGGTAATTTTTGTCGAATTACCGTTTTTGAGCCTCGCATATCGAAATTGTCCGAATCAACGACGATATGACAGCCATTTGCTATTTCGCGAAAATACGACTATAATTCAGACGGAATGACAACTCCTCGTTGAGACGCCATTGAAATGAGTGTTTTCGGAAGATTGAATATGTTTCGCCAATTATCGATTTTGAGATTCGCATATTGAAATCGTCAGAATCAACGACGACATGCACCAGTTCGCTAGACCACGAAAAACGACTATACTTCCGATCGAATGACAACTCGTCGTTGAGACAGCACCGAAATGTGTGTTTCCTGAAAGATCGGTTATTTTTGTCCAACCAGCGTTTTTGAAACTCGAAATCATCGAAAATGAGTTTTTTTCATAAAACTTGGTAATTTTTGTCGAATTACCGTTTTTGAGCCTCGCATATCGAAATTGTCAGAATCAACGACGATATGACAGCCATTCGCTATTTCGCGAAAATACGACTATAATTCAGACGGAATGACAACTCCTCGTTGAGACAGCATCGAAATTTGTGTTTTCTGGAACGATCGGATAGTTTTATCCAATCAGCGTTTTTGAAACTCGAAATCATCGAAAATGAGTTTTTTTCATAAAACTTGTTAATTTTTGTCGAATTACCGTTTTTGAGCCTCGCATATCGAAATTGTCAGAATCAACGACGATATGACAGCCATTTGCTATTTCGCGAAAATACGACTATAATTCAGACGGAATGACAACTCCTCGTTGAGACAGCATCGAAATTTGTGTTTTCTGGAACGATCGGATAGTTTTATCCAATCAGCGTTTTTGAAACTCGAAATAATCGAAAATGAGTTTTTTTCATAAAACTTGGTAATTTTTGTCGAATTACCGTTTTTGAGCCTCGCATATCGAAATTGTCAGAATCAACGACGATATGACAGCCATTCGCTATTTCGCGAAAATACGACTATAATTCAGACGGGATGACAACTCGTCGTTGAGACAGCATCGAAATTTGTGTTTGCTGGAACGATCGGATAGTTTTATCCAATCAGCGTTTTTCACCCTCCGAATCGGAGATCGTGAGAATCAACGACGACATGCACCATTTCGCTAGACCACGAAAAACGACTATAATTCCGACGCAATGACAACTCCTCGTTGAGACAGCATCGAAATTTGTGTTTTCTGGAACGATCGGATAGTTTTATCCAATCAGCGTTTTTGAAACTCGAAATCATCGAAAATGAGTTTTTTTCATAAAACTTGGTAATTTTTGTCGAATTACCGTTTTTGAGCCTCGCATATCGAAATTGTCAGAATCAACGACGATATGACAGCCATTTGCTATTTCGCGAAAATACGACTATAATTCAGACGGAATGACAACTCCTCGTTGAGACGCCATTGAAATGAGTGTTTTCGGAAGATTGAATATGTTTCGCCAATTATCGATATTGAGATCGGATAGTTTTATCCAATCAGCGTTTTTGACCCTCCGAATCGGAGATCGGGAGAATCAACGACGACATGCACCATTTCGCTAGACCACGAAAAACGACTATAATTCCGACGCAATGACAACTCGTCGTTGAGAGAGCATCGTACTGTGTGTTTCCTGAAAGATCGGATATTTTTTTCCAATCAGCGTTTTTGAAACTCGAAATCATCGAAAATGGGTTTTTTTCATAAAACTTGGTAATTTTTGTCGAATTACCGTTTTTGTACCTCGCATATCGAAATTGTCAGAATCAACGACAATATGACAGCGATTCGCTATTTCGCGAAAATACGACTATAATTCAGATGGAATGACAACTCCTCGTTGAGACAGCATCGAAATTTGTGTTTTCTGGAACGATCGGATAGTTTTATCCAATCAGCGTTCTTGACCCTCCGAATCGGAGATCGTGAGAATCAACGACGACATGCACCAGTTCGCTAGACCACGAAAAACGACTATAATTCCGACGCAATGACAACTCGTCGTTGAGAGAGCATCGAAATGTGTGTTTCCTGAAAGGTCGGATAGTTTTATCCAATCAGCGTTTTTGAAACTCGAAATCATCGAAAATGAGTTTTTTTCATAAAACTTGGTAATTTTTGTCGAATGACCGTTTTTGAGCCTCGCATATCGAAATCGTCAGAATCAACGACGACATGAGAGCCAATCGCTATTTCGCGAAAATACGACTATAATTCAGACGGAATGACAACTCCTCGTTGAGACGGCATTGAAATGATTGTTTTCGGAAGCTTGAATATGTTTGGCCAATTATCGATTTTGAGATTCGCATATTGAAATCGTCAGAATCAACGACGACATGCACCAGTTCGCTAGACCACGAAAAACGACTATACTTCCGATCGAATGACAACTCGTCGTTGAGACAGCACCGAAATGTGTGTTTCCTGAAAGATCGGTTATTTTTGTCCAACCAGCGTTTTTGAAACTCGAAATCATCGAAAATGAGTTTATTTCATAAAACTTGGTAATTTTTGTCGAATTACCGTTTTTGAGCCTCGCATATCGAAATTGTCAGAATCAACGACGATATGACAGCCATTTGCTATTTCGCGAAAATACGACTATAATTCAGACGGAATGACAACTCCTCGTTGAGACGCCATTGAAATTAGTGTTTTCGGAAGATTGAATATGTTTCGCCAATTATCGATATTGAGATTCGCATATTGAAATCGTCAGAATCAACGACGACATGCACCAGTTCGCTAGACCACGAAAAACGACTATAATTCCGACGCAATGACAACTCGTCGTTGAGAGACCATCGAAATGTGTGTTTCCTGAAAGATCGGATATTTTTGTCCAACCAGCATTTTTGAAACTCGAAATCATCGAAAATGAGTTTTTTTTTTCATAAAATTTGGTAATTTTTGTCCAATTACCGTTTTTGAGCCTCGCATATCGAAATTGTCAGAATCAACGACGATATGACAGCCATTCGCTATTTCGCGAAAATACGACTATAATTCAGACGGGATGCCAACTCGTCGTTGAGACAGCATCGAAATTTGTGTTTTCTGGAACGATCGGATAGTTTTATCCAATCAGCGTTTTTGACCCTCCGAATCGGAGATCGGGAGAATCAACGACGACATGCACCATTTCGCTAGACCACGAAAAACGACTATAATTCCGACGCAATGACAACTCGTCGTTGAGAGAGCATCGAACTGTGTGTTTCCTGAAAGATCGGATATTTTTTTCCAATCAGCGTCTTTGAAACTCGAAATCATCGAAAATGGGGTTTTTTCATAAAACTTGGTAATTTTTGTCGAATTACCGTTTTTGTACCTCGCATATCGAAATTGTCAGAATCAACGACAATATGACAGCGATTCGCTATTTCGCGAAAATACGACTATAATTCAGATGGAATGACAGCTCCTCGTTGAGACAGCATCGAAATTTGTGTTTTCTGGAACGATCGGATAGTTTAATCCAATCAGCGTTCTTGACCCTCCGAATCGGAGATCGTGAGAATCAACGACGACATGCACCAGTTCGCTAGACCACGAAAAACGACTATAATTCCGACGCAATGACAACTCGTCGTTGAGAGAGCATCGAAATATGTGTTTCCTGAAAGTTCGGATAGTTTTATCCAATCAGCGTTTTTGAAACTCGAAATCATCGAAAATGAGTTTTTTTCATAAAACTTGGTAATTTTTGTCGAATGACCGTTTTTGAGCCTCGCATATCGAAATCGTCAGAATCAACGACGACATGAGAGCCAATCGCTATTTCGCGAAAATACGACTATAATTCAGACGGAATGATAACTCCTCGTTGAGACGGCATTGAAATGATTGTTTTCGGAAGCTTGAATATGTTTGGCCAATTATCGATTTTGAGATTCGCATATTGAAATCGTCAGAATCAACGACGACATGCACCAGTTCGCTAGACCACGAAAAACGACTATACTTCCGATCGAATGACAACTCGTCGTTGAGACAGCACCGAAATGTGTGTTTCCTGAAAGATCGGTTATTTTTGTCCAACCAGCGTTTTTGAAACTCGAAATCATCGAAAATGAGTTTTTTTCATAAAACTTGGTAATTTTTGTCGAATTACCGTTTTTGAGCCTCGCATATCGAAATTGTCAGAATCAACGACGATATGACAGCCATTCGCTATTTCGCGAAAATACGACTATAATTCAGACGGAATGACAACTCCTCGTTGAGACAGCATCGAAATTTGTGTTTTCTGGAACGATCGGATAGTTTTATCCAATCAGCGTTTTTGAAACTCGAAATCATCGAAAATGAGTTTTTTTCATAAAACTTGTTAATTTTTGTCGAATTACCGTTTTTGAGCCTCGCATATCGAAATTGTCAGAATCAACGACGATATGACAGCCATTTGCTATTTCGCGAAAATACGACTATAATTCAGACGGAATGACAACTCCTCGTTGAGACAGCATCGAAATTTGTGTTTTCTGGAACGATCGGATAGTTTTATCCAATCAGCGTTTTTGAAACTCGAAATCATCGAAAATGAGTTTTTTTCATAAAACTTGGTAATTTTTGTCGAATTACCGTTTTTGAGCCTCGCATATCGAAATTGTCAGAATCAACGACGATATGACAGCCATTTGCTATTTCGCGAAAATACGACTATAATTCAGACGGAATGACAACTCCTCGTTGAGACGCCATTGAAATGAGTGTTTTCGGAAGATTGAATATGTTTCGCCAATTATCGATATTGAGATCGGATAGTTTTATCCAATCAGCGTTTTTGACCCTCCGAATCGGAGATCGGGAGAATCAACGACGACATGCACCATTTCGCTAGACCACGAAAAACGACTATAATTCCGACGCAATGACAACTCGTCGTTGAGAGAGCATCGTACTGTGTGTTTCCTGAAAGATCGGATATTTTTTTCCAATCAGCGTTTTTGAAACTCGAAATCATCGAAAATGGGTTTTTTTCATAAAACTTGGTAATTTTTGTCGAATTACCGTTTTTGTACCTCGCATATCGAAATTGTCAGAATCAACGACAATATGACAGCGATTCGCTATTTCGCGAAAATACGACTATAATTCAGATGGAATGACAACTCCTCGTTGAGACAGCATCGAAATTTGTGTTTTCTGGAACGATCGGATAGTTTTATCCAATCAGCGTTCTTGACCCTCCGAATCGGAGATCGTGAGAATCAACGACGACATGCACCAGTTCGCTAGACCACGAAAAACGACTATAATTCCGACGCAATGACAACTCGTCGTTGAGAGAGCATCGAAATGTGTGTTTCCTGAAAGTTCGGATAGTTTTATCCAATCAGCGTTTTTGAAACTCGAAATCATCGAAAATGAGTTTTTTTCATAAAACTTGGTAATTTTTGTCGAATGACCGTTTTTGAGCCTCGCATATCGAAATCGTCAGAATCAACGACGACATGAGAGCCAATCTCTATTTCGCGAAAATACGACTATAATTCAGACGGAATGACAACTCCTCGTTGAGACGGCATTGAAATGAGTGTTTTCGGAAGATTGAATATGTTTCGCCAATTATCGATATTGAGATCGGATAGTTTTATCCAATCAGCGTTTTTGACCCTCCGAATCGGAGATCGGGAGAATCAACGACGACATGCACCATTTCGCTAGACCACGAAAAACGACTATAATTCCGACGCAATGACAACTCGTCGTTGAGAGAGCATCGTACTGTGTGTTTCCTGAAAGATCGGATATTTTTTTTTAATCAGCGTTTTTGAAACTCGAAATCATCGAAAATGGGTTTTTTTCATAAAACTTGGTAATTTTTGTCGAATTACCGTTTTTGTACCTCGCATATCGAAATTGTCAGAATCAACGACAATATGACAGCGATTCGCTATTTCGCGAAGATACGACTATAATTCAGATGGAATGACAACTCCTCGTTGAGACAGCATCGAAATTTGTGTTTTCTGGAACGATCGGATAGTTTAATCCAATCAGCGTTCTTGACCCTCCGAATCGGAGATCGTGAGAATCAACGACGACATGCACCAGTTCGCTAGACCACGAAAAACGACTATAATTCCGACGCAATGACAACTCGTCGTTGAGAGAGCATCGAAATGTGTGTTTCCTGAAAGTTCGGATAGTTTTATCCAATCAGCGTTTTTGAAACTCGAAATCATCGAAAATGGGTTTTTTTCATAAAACTTGGTAATTTTTGTCGAATTACCGTTTTTGTACCTCGCATATCGAAATTGTCAGAATCAACGACAATATGACAGCGATTCGCTATTTCGCGAAGATACGACTATAATTCAGATGGAATGACAACTCCTCGTTGAGACAGCATCGAAATTTGTGTTTTCTGGAACGATCGGATAGTTTAATCCAATCAGCGTTCTTGACCCTCCGAATCGGAGATCGTGAGAATCAACGACGACATGCACCAGTTCGCTAGACCACGAAAAACGACTATAATTCCGACGCAATGACAACTCGTCGTTGAGAGAGCATCGAAATGTGTGTTTCCTGAAAGTTCGGATAGTTTTATCCAATCAGCGTTTTTGAAACTCGAAATCATCGAAAATGAGTTTTTTTCATAAAACTTGGTAATTTTTGTCGAATGACCGTTTTTGAGCCTCGCATATCGAAATCGTCAGAATCAACGACGACATGAGAGCCAATCTCTATTTCGCGAAAATACGACTATAATTCAGACGGAATGACAACTCCTCGTTGAGACGGCATTGAAATGATTGTTTTCGGAAGCTTGAATATGTTTGGCCAATTATCGATTTTGAGATTCGCATATTGAAATCGTCAGAATCAACGACGACATGCACCAGTTCGCTAGACCACGAAAAACGACTATACTTCCGATCGAATGACAACTCGTCGTTGAGACAGCACCGAAATGTGTGTTTCCTGAAAGATCGGTTATTTTTGTCCAACCAGCGTTTTTGAAACTCGAAATCATCGAAAATGAGTTTTTTTCATAAAACTTGGTAATTTTTGTCGAATTACCGTTTTTGAGCCTCGCATATCGAAATTGTCAGAATCAACGACGATATGACAGCCATTCGCTATTTCGCGAAAATACGACTATAATTCAGACGGAATGACAACTCCTCGTTGAGACAGCATCGAAATTTGTGTTTTCTGGAACGATCGGATAGTTTTATCCAATCAGCGTTTTTGAAACTCGAAATCATCGAAAATGAGTTTTTTTCATAAAACTTGGTAATTTTTGTCGAATTACCGTTTTTGAGCCTCGCATATCGAAATTGTCAGAATCAACGACGATATGACAGCCATTTGCTATTTCGCGAAAATACGACTATAATTCAGACGGAATGACAACTCCTCGTTGAGACAGCATCGAAATTTGTGTTTTCTGGAACGATCGGATAGTTTTATCCAATCAGCGTTTTTGAAACTCGAAATCATCGAAAATGAGTTTTTTTCATAAAACTTGGTAATTTTTGTCGAATTACCGTTTTTGAGCCTCGCATATCGAAATTGTCAGAATCAACGACGATATGACAGCCATTTGCTATTTCGCGAAAATACGACTATAATTCAGACGGAATGACAACTCCTCGTTGAGACAGCATCTAAATTTGTGTTTTCTGGAACGATCGGATAGTTTTATCCAATCAGCGTTTTTGAAACTCGAAATCATCGAAAATGAGTTTTTTTCATAAAACTTGGTAATTTTTGTCGAATTACCTTTTTTGAGCCTCGCATATCGAAATTGTCAGAATCAACGACGATATGACAGCCATTTGCTATTTCGCGAAAATACGACTATAATTCAGACGGAATGACAAATGCTCGTTGAGACGCCATTGAAATGAGTGTTTTCGGAAGATTGAATATGTTTCGCCAATTATCGATATTGAGATTCGCATATTGAAATCGTCAGAATCAACGACGACATGCACCAGTTCGCTAGACCACGAAAAACGACTATAATTCCGACGCAATGACAACTCGTCGTTGAGAGAGCATCGAACTGTGTGTTTCCTGAAAGATCGGATATTTTTTTCCAATCAGCGTTTTTGAAACTCGAAATCATCGAAAATGGGTTTTTTTCATAAAACTTGGTAATTTTTGTCGAATTACCGTTTTTGTACCTCGCATATCGAAATTGTCAGAATCAACGACAATATGACAGCGATTCGCTATTTCGCGAAAATACGACTATAATTCAGATGGAATGACAACTCCTCGTTGAGACAGCATCGAAATTTGTGTTTTCTGGAACGACCGGATAGTTTTATCCAATCAGCGTTCTTGACCCTCCGAATCGGAGATCGGGAGAATCAACGACGACATGCACCATTTCGCTAGACCACGAAAAACGACTATAATTCCGACGCAATGACAACTCGTCGTTGAGAGAGCATCGAAACACACATGTGTTTCCTGAAAGATCGGATAGTTTTATCCAATCAGCGTTTTTGAAACTCGAAATCATCGAAAATGAGTTTTTTTCATAAAACTTGGTAATTTTTGTCGAATGACCGTTTTTGAGCCTCGCATATCGAAATCGTCAGAATCAACGACGACATGAGAGCCAATCGCTATTTCGCGAAAATACGACTATAATTCAGACGGGATGACAACTCGTCGTTGAGACAGCTTCGAAATTTGTGTTTTCTGGAACGATCGGATAGTTTTATCCAATCAGCGTTTTTCACCCTCTGAATCGGAGATCGTGAGAATCAACGACGACATGCACCATTTCGCTAGACCACGAAAAACGACTATAATTCCGACGCAATGACAACTCGTCGTTGAGACAGCACCGAAATGTGTGTTTCCTGAAAGATCGGTTATTTTTGTCCAACCAGCGTTTTTGAAACTCGAAATCATCGAAAATGAGTTTTTTTCATAAAACTTGGTAATTTTTGTCGAATTACCGTTTTTGAGCCTCGCATATCGAAATTGTCAGAATCAACGACGATATGACAGCCATTTGCTATTTCGCGAAAATACGACTATAATTCAGACGGAATGACAACTCCTCGTTGAGACGCCATTGAAATGAGTGTTTTCGGAAGATTGAATATGTTTCGCCAATTATCGATATTGAGATCGGATAGTTTTATCCAATCAGCGTTTTTGACCCTCCGAATCGGAGATCGGGAGAATCAACGACGACATGCACCATTTCGCTAGACCACGAAAAACGACTATAATTCCGACGCAATGACAACTCGTCGTTGAGAGAGCATCGTACTGTGTGTTTCCTGAAAGATCGGATATTTTTTTCCAATCAGCGTTTTTGAAACTCGAAATCATCGAAAATGGGTTTTTTTCATAAAACTTGGTAATTTTTGTCGAATTACCGTTTTTGTACCTCGCATATCGAAATTGTCAGAATCAACGACAATATGACAGCGATTCGCTATTTCGCGAAAATACGACTATAATTCAGATGGAATGACAACTCCTCGTTGAGACAGCATCGAAATTTGTGTTTTCTGGAACGATCGGATAGTTTTATCCAATCAGCGTTCTTGACCCTCCGAATCGGAGATCGTGAGAATCAACGACGACATGCACCAGTTCGCTAGACCACGAAAAACGACTATAATTCCGACGCAATGACAACTCGTCGTTGAGAGAGCATCGAAATGTGTGTTTCCTGAAAGTTCGGATAGTTTTATCCAATCAGCGTTTTTGAAACTCGAAATCATCGAAAATGAGTTTTTTTCATAAAACTTGGTAATTTTTGTCGAATGACCGTTTTTGAGCCTCGCATATCGAAATCGTCAGAATCAACGACGACATGAGAGCCAATCGCTATTTCGCGAAAATACGACTATAATTCAGACGGAATGACAACTCCTCGTTGAGACGGCATTGAAATTTGTGTTTTCTGGAACGATCGGATAGTTTTATCCAATCAGCGTTTTTGACCCTCCGAATCGGAGATCGGGAGAATCAACGACGACATGCACCATTTCGCTAGACCACGAAAAACGACTATAATTCCGACGCAATGACAACTCGTCGTTGAGAGAGCATCGAACAGTGTGTTTCCTGAAAGATCGGATATTTTTTTCCAATCAGCGTTTTTGAAACTCGAAATCATCGAAAATGGGTTTTTTTCATAAAACTTGGTAATTTTTTGTCGAATTACCGTTTTTGTACCTCGCATATCGAAATTGTCAGAATCAACGACAATATGACAGCGATTCGCTATTTCGCGAAAATACGACTATAATTCAGATGGAATGACAACTCCTCGTTGAGACAGCATCGAAATGATTGTTTTCGGAAGCTTGAATATGTTTGGCCAATTATCGATTTTGAGATTCGCATATTGAAATCGTCAGAATCAACGACGACATGCACCAGTTCGCTAGACCACGAAAAACGACTATACTTCCGATCGAATGACAACTCGTCGTTGAGACAGCACCGAAATGTGTGTTTCCTGAAAGATCGGATATTTTTGTCCAACCAGCGTTTTTGAAACTCGAAATCATCGAAAATGAGTTTTTTTCATAAAACTTGGTAATTTTTGTCGAATTACCGTTTTTGAGCCTCGCATATCGAAATTGTCAGAATCAACGACGATATGACAGCCATTCGCTATTTCGCGAAAATACGACTATAATTCAGACGGAATGACAACTCCTCGTTGAGACAGCATCGAAATTTGTGTTTTCTGGAACGATCGGATAGTTTTATCCAATCAGCGTTTTTGAAACTCGAAATCATCGAAAATGAGTTTTTTTCATAAAACTTGGTAATTTTTGTCGAATTACCGTTTTTGAGCCTCGCATATCGAAATTGTCAGAATCAACGACGATATGACAGCCATTTGCTATTTCGCGAAAATACGACTATAATTCAGACGGAATGACAACTCCTCGTTGAGACAGCATCTAAATTTGTGTTTTCTGGAACGATCGGATAGTTTTATCCAATCAGCGTTTTTGAAACTCGAAATCATCGAAAATGAGTTTTTTTCATAAAACTTGGTAATTTTTGTCGAATTACCGTTTTTGAGCCTCGCATATCGAAATTGTCAGAATCAACGACGATATGACAGCCATTTGCTATTTCGCGAAAATACGACTATAATTCAGACGGAATGACAACTGCTCGTTGAGACGCCATTGAAATGAGTGTTTTCGGAAGATTGAATATGTTTCGCCAATTATCGATATTGAGATTCGCATATTGAAATCGTCAGAATCAACGCCGACATGCACCAGTTCGCTAGACCACGAAAAACGACTATAATTCCGACGCAATGACAACTCGTCGTTGAGAGAGCATCGAACTGTGTGTTTCCTGAAAGATCGGATATTTTTGTCCAACCAGCGTTTTTGAAACTCGAAATCATCGAAAATGAGTTTTTTTCATAAAACTTGGTAATTTTTGTCGAATTACCGTTTTTGAGCCTCGCATATCGAAATTGTCAGAATCAACGACGATATGACAGCCATTCGCTATTTCGCGAAAATACGACTATAATTCAGACGGAATGACAACTCCTCGTTGAGACGGCATTGAAATGATTGTTTTCGGAAGCTTGAATATGTTTGGCCAATTATCGATTTTGAGATTCGCATATTGAAATCGTCAGAATCAACGACGACATGCACCAGTTCGCTAGACCACGAAAAACGACTATACTTCCGATCGAATGACAACTCGTCGTTGAGACAGCACCGAAATGTGTGTTTCCTGAAAGATCGGTTATTTTTGTCCAACCAGCGTTTTTGAAACTCGAAATCATCGAAAATGAGTTTTTTTCATAAAACTTGGTAATTTTTGTCGAATTACCGTTTTTGAGCCTCGCATATCGAAATTGTCAGAATCAACGACGATATGACAGCCATTCGCTATTTCGCGAAAATACGACTATAATTCAGACGGAATGACAACTCCTCGTTGAGACAGCATCGAAATTTGTGTTTTCTGGAACGATCGGATAGTTTTATCCAATCAGCGTTTTTGAAACTCGAAATCATCGAAAATGAGTTTTTTTCATAAAACTTGTTAATTTTTGTCGAATTACCGTTTTTGAGCCTCGCATATCGAAATTGTCAGAATCAACGACGATATGACAGCCATTTGCTATTTCGCGAAAATACGACTATAATTCAGACGGAATGACAACTCGTCGTTGAGACAGCATCGAAATTTGTGTTTGCTGGAACGATCGGATAGTTTTATCCAATCAGCGTTTTTCACCCTCCGAATCGGAGATCGTGAGAATCAACGACGACATGCACCATTTCGCTAGACCACGAAAAACGACTATAATTCCGACGCAATGACAACTCCTCGTTGAGACAGCATCGAAATTTGTGTTTTCTGGAACGATCGGATAGTTTTATCCAATCAGCGTTTTTGAAACTCGAAATCATCGAAAATGAGTTTTTTTCATAAAACTTGGTAATTTTTGTCGAATTACCGTTTTTGAGCCTCGCATATCGAAATTGTCAGAATCAACGACGATATGACAGCCATTTGCTATTTCGCGAAAATACGACTATAATTCAGACGGAATGACAACTCCTCGTTGAGACGCCATTGAAATGAGTGTTTTCGGAAGATTGAATATGTTTCGCCAATTATCGATATTGAGATCGGATAGTTTTATCCAATCAGCGTTTTTGACCCTCCGAATCGGAGATCGGGAGAATCAACGACGACATGCACCATTTCGCTAGACCACGAAAAACGACTATAATTCCGACGCAATGACAACTCGTCGTTGAGAGAGCATCGTACTGTGTGTTTCCTGAAAGATCGGATATTTTTTTCCAATCAGCGTTTTTGAAACTCGAAATCATCGAAAATGGGTTTTTTTCATAAAACTTGGTAATTTTTGTCGAATTACCGTTTTTGAGCCTCGCATATCGAAATTGTCAGAATCAACGACGATATGACAGCCATTCGCTATTTCGCGAAAATACGACTATAATTCAGACGGAATGACAACTCCTCGTTGAGACAGCATCGAAATTTGTGTTTTCTGGAACGATCGGATAGTTTTATCCAATCAGCGTTTTTGAAACTCGAAATCATCGAAAATGAGTTTTTTTCATAAAACTTGTTAATTTTCGTCGAATTACCGTTTTTGAGCCTCGCATATCGAAATTGTCAGAATCAACGACGATATGACAACCATTTGCTATTTCGCGAAAATACGACTATAATTCAGACGGAATGACAACTCCTCGTTGAGACAGCATCGAAATTTGTGTTTTCTGGAACGATCGGATAGTTTTATCCAATCAGCGTTTTTGAAACTCGAAATCATCGAAAATGAGTTTTTTTCATAAAACTTGGTAATTTTTGTCGAATTACCGTTTTTGAGCCTCGCATATCGAAATTGTCCGAATCAACGACGATATGACAGCCATTTGCTATTTCGCGAAAATACGACTATAATTCAGACGGAATGACAACTCCTCGTTGAGACGCCATTGAAATGAGTGTTTTCGGAAGATTGAATATGTTTCGCCAATTATCGATATTGAGATCGGATAGTTTTATCCAATCAGCGTTTTTGACCCTCCGAATCGGAGATCGGGAGAATCAACGACGACATGCACCATTTCGCTAGACCACGAAAAACGACTATAATTCCGACGCAATGACAACTCGTCGTTGAGAGAGCATCGTACTGTGTGTTTCCTGAAAGATCGGATATTTTTTTCCAATCAGCGTTTTTGAAACTCGAAATCATCGAAAATGGGTTTTTTTCATAAAACTTGGTAATTTTTGTCGAATTACCGTTTTTGTACCTCGCATATCGAAATTGTCAGAATCAACGACAATATGACAGCGATTCGCTATTTCGCGAAAATACGACTATAATTCAGATGGAATGACAACTCCTCGTTGAGACAGCATCGAAATTTGTGTTTTCTGGAACGATCGGATAGTTTTATCCAATCAGCGTTTTTGACCCTCCGAATCGGAGATCGGGAGAATCAACGACGACATGCACCATTTCGCTAGACCACGAAAAACGACTATAATTCCGACGCAATGACAACTCGTCGTTGAGAGAGCATCGTACTGTGTGTTTCCTGAAAGATCGGATAGTTTTATCCAATCAGCGTTTTTGAAACTCGAAATCATCGAAAATGAGTTTTTTTCATAAAACTTGGTAATTTTTGTCGAATGACCGTTTTTGAGCCTCGCATATCGAAATTGTCAGAATCAACGACGATATGACAGCCATTTGCTATTTCGCGAAAATACGACTATAATTCAGACGGAATGACAACTCCTCGTTGAGACGCCATTGAAATGAGTGTTTTCGGAAGATTGAATATGTTTCGCCAATTATCGATATTGAGATTCGCATATTGAAATCGTCAGAATCAACGACGACATGCACCAGTTCGCTAGACCACGAAAAACGACTATAATTCCGACGCAATGACAACTCGTCGTTGAGAGACCATCGAAATGTGTGTTTCCTGAAAGATCGGATATTTTTGTCCAATCAGCGTTTTTGAAACTCGAAATCATCGAAAATGAGTTTTTTTTTTCATAAAATTTGGTAATTTTTGTCCAATTACCGTTTTTGAGCCTCGCATATCGAAATTGTCAGAATCAACGACGATATGACAGCCATTCGCTATTTCGCGAAAATACGACTATAATTCAGACGGGATGCCAACTCGTCGTTGAGACAGCATCGAAATTTGTGTTTTCTGGAACGATCGGATAGTTTTATCCAATCAGCGTTTTTGACCCTCCGAATCGGAGATCGGGAGAATCAACGACGACATGCACCATTTCGCTAGACCACGAAAAACGACTATAATTCCGACGCAATGACAACTCGTCGTTGAGAGAGCATCGAACTGTGTGTTTCCTGACAGATCGGATATTTTTTTCCAATCAGCGTCTTTGAAACTCGAAATCATCGAAAATGGGGTTTTTTCATAAAACTTGGTAATTTTTGTCGAATTACCGTTTTTGTACCTCGCATATCGAAATTGTCAGAATCAACGACAATATGACAGCGATTCGCTATTTCGCGAAAATACGACTATAATTCAGATGGAATGACAGCTCCTCGTTGAGACAGCATCGAAATTTGTGTTTTCTGGAACGATCGGATAGTTTAATCCAATCAGCGTTCTTGACCCTCCGAATCGGAGATCGTGAGAATCAACGACGACATGCACCAGTTCGCTAGACCACGAAAAACGACTATAATTCCGACGCAATGACAACTCGTCGTTGAGAGAGCATCGAAATATGTGTTTCCTGAAAGTTCGGATAGTTTTATCCAATCAGCGTTTTTGAAACTCGAAATCATCGAAAATGAGTTTTTTTCATAAAACTTGGTAATTTTTGTCGAATGACCGTTTTTGAGCCTCGCATATCGAAATCGTCAGAATCAACGACGACATGAGAGCCAATCGCTATTTCGCGAAAATACGACTATAATTCAGACGGAATGATAACTCCTCGTTGAGACGGCATTGAAATGATTGTTTTCGGAAGCTTGAATATGTTTGGCCAATTATCGATTTTGAGATTCGCATATTGAAATCGTCAGAATCAACGACGACATGCACCAGTTCGCTAGACCACGAAAAACGACTATACTTCCGATCGAATGACAACTCGTCGTTGAGACAGCACCGAAATGTGTGTTTCCTGAAAGATCGGTTATTTTTGTCCAACCAGCGTTTTTGAAACTCGAAATCATCGAAAATGAGTTTTTTTCATAAAACTTGGTAATTTTTGTCGAATTACCGTTTTTGAGCCTCGCATATCGAAATTGTCAGAATCAACGACGATATGACAGCCATTCGCTATTTCGCGAAAATACGACTATAATTCAGACGGAATGACAACTCCTCGTTGAGACAGCATCGAAATTTGTGTTTTCTGGAACGATCGGATAGTTTTATCCAATCAGCGTTTTTGAAACTCGAAATCATCGAAAATGAGTTTTTTTCATAAAACTTGTTAATTTTTGTCGAATTACCGTTTTTGAGCCTCGCATATCGAAATTGTCAGAATCAACGACGATATGACAGCCATTTGCTATTTCGCGAAAATACGACTATAATTCAGACGGAATGACAACTCCTCGTTGAGACAGCATCGAAATTTGTGTTTTCTGGAACGATCGGATAGTTTTATCCAATCAGCGTTTTTGAAACTCGAAATAATCGAAAATGAGTTTTTTTCATAAAACTTGGTAATTTTTGTCGAATTACCGTTTTTGAGCCTCGCATATCGAAATTGTCAGAATCAACGACGATATGACAGCCATTCGCTATTTCGCGAAAATACGACTATAATTCAGACGGGATGACAACTCGTCGTTGAGACAGCATCGAAATTTGTGTTTGCTGGAACGATCGGATAGTTTTATCCAATCAGCGTTTTTCACCCTCCGAATCGGAGATCGTGAGAATCAACGACGACATGCACCATTTCGCTAGACCACGAAAAACGACTATAATTCCGACGCAATGACAACTCCTCGTTGAGACAGCATCGAAATTTGTGTTTTCTGGAACGATCGGATAGTTTTATCCAATCAGCGTTTTTGAAACTCGAAATCATCGAAAATGAGTTTTTTTCATAAAACTTGGTAATTTTTGTCGAATTACCGTTTTTGAGCCTCGCATATCGAAATTGTCAGAATCAACGACGATATGACAGCCATTTGCTATTTCGCGAAAATACGACTATAATTCAGACGGAATGACAACTCCTCGTTGAGACGCCATTGAAATGAGTGTTTTCGGAAGATTGAATATGTTTCGCCAATTATCGATATTGAGATCGGATAGTTTTATCCAATCAGCGTTTTTGACCCTCCGAATCGGAGATCGGGAGAATCAACGACGACATGCACCATTTCGCTAGACCACGAAAAACGACTATAATTCCGACGCAATGACAACTCGTCGTTGAGAGAGCATCGTACTGTGTGTTTCCTGAAAGATCGGATATTTTTTTCCAATCAGCGTTTTTGAAACTCGAAATCATCGAAAATGGGTTTTTTTCATAAAACTTGGTAATTTTTGTCGAATTACCGTTTTTGTACCTCGCATATCGAAATTGTCAGAATCAACGACAATATGACAGCGATTCGCTATTTCGCGAAAATACGACTATAATTCAGATGGAATGACAACTCCTCGTTGAGACAGCATCGAAATTTGTGTTTTCTGGAACGATCGGATAGTTTTATCCAATCAGCGTTCTTGACCCTCCGAATCGGAGATCGTGAGAATCAACGACGACATGCACCAGTTCGCTAGACCACGAAAAACGACTATAATTCCGACGCAATGACAACTCGTCGTTGAGAGAGCATCGAAATGTGTGTTTCCTGAAAGGTCGGATAGTTTTATCCAATCAGCGTTTTTGAAACTCGAAATCATCGAAAATGAGTTTTTTTCATAAAACTTGGTAATTTTTGTCGAATGACCGTTTTTGAGCCTCGCATATCGAAATCGTCAGAATCAACGACGACATGAGAGCCAATCGCTATTTCGCGAAAATACGACTATAATTCAGACGGAATGACAACTCCTCGTTGAGACGGCATTGAAATGATTGTTTTCGGAAGCTTGAATATGTTTGGCCAATTATCGATTTTGAGATTCGCATATTGAAATCGTCAGAATCAACGACGACATGCACCAGTTCGCTAGACCACGAAAAACGACTATACTTCCGATCGAATGACAACTCGTCGTTGAGACAGCACCGAAATGTGTGTTTCCTGAAAGATCGGTTATTTTTGTCCAACCAGCGTTTTTGAAACTCGAAATCATCGAAAATGAGTTTATTTCATAAAACTTGGTAATTTTTGTCGAATTACCGTTTTTGAGCCTCGCATATCGAAATTGTCAGAATCAACGACGATATGACAGCCATTTGCTATTTCGCGAAAATACGACTATAATTCAGACGGAATGACAACTCCTCGTTGAGACGCCATTGAAATTAGTGTTTTCGGAAGATTGAATATGTTTCGCCAATTATCGATATTGAGATTCGCATATTGAAATCGTCAGAATCAACGACGACATGCACCAGTTCGCTAGACCACGAAAAACGACTATAATTCCGACGCAATGACAACTCGTCGTTGAGAGACCATCGAAATGTGTGTTTCCTGAAAGATCGGATATTTTTGTCCAACCAGCATTTTTGAAACTCGAAATCATCGAAAATGAGTTTTTTTTTTCATAAAATTTGGTAATTTTTGTCCAATTACCGTTTTTGAGCCTCGCATATCGAAATTGTCAGAATCAACGACGATATGACAGCCATTCGCTATTTCGCGAAAATACGACTATAATTCAGACGGGATGCCAACTCGTCGTTGAGACAGCATCGAAATTTGTGTTTTCTGGAACGATCGGATAGTTTTATCCAATCAGCGTTTTTGACCCTCCGAATCGGAGATCGGGAGAATCAACGACGACATGCACCATTTCGCTAGACCACGAAAAACGACTATAATTCCGACGCAATGACAACTCGTCGTTGAGAGAGCATCGAACTGTGTGTTTCCTGAAAGATCGGATATTTTTTTCCAATCAGCGTCTTTGAAACTCGAAATCATCGAAAATGGGGTTTTTTCATAAAACTTGGTAATTTTTGTCGAATTACCGTTTTTGTACCTCGCATATCGAAATTGTCAGAATCAACGACAATATGACAGCGATTCGCTATTTCGCGAAAATACGACTATAATTCAGATGGAATGACAGCTCCTCGTTGAGACAGCATCGAAATTTGTGTTTTCTGGAACGATCGGATAGTTTAATCCAATCAGCGTTCTTGACCCTCCGAATCGGAGATCGTGAGAATCAACGACGACATGCACCAGTTCGCTAGACCACGAAAAACGACTATAATTCCGACGCAATGACAACTCGTCGTTGAGAGAGCATCGAAATATGTGTTTCCTGAAAGTTCGGATAGTTTTATCCAATCAGCGTTTTTGAAACTCGAAATCATCGAAAATGAGTTTTTTTCATAAAACTTGGTAATTTTTGTCGAATGACCGTTTTTGAGCCTCGCATATCGAAATCGTCAGAATCAACGACGACATGAGAGCCAATCGCTATTTCGCGAAAATACGACTATAATTCAGACGGAATGATAACTCCTCGTTGAGACGGCATTGAAATGATTGTTTTCGGAAGCTTGAATATGTTTGGCCAATTATCGATTTTGAGATTCGCATATTGAAATCGTCAGAATCAACGACGACATGCACCAGTTCGCTAGACCACGAAAAACGACTATACTTCCGATCGAATGACAACTCGTCGTTGAGACAGCACCGAAATGTGTGTTTCCTGAAAGATCGGTTATTTTTGTCCAACCAGCGTTTTTGAAACTCGAAATCATCGAAAATGAGTTTTTTTCATAAAACTTGGTAATTTTTGTCGAATTACCGTTTTTGAGCCTCGCATATCGAAATTGTCAGAATCAACGACGATATGACAGCCATTCGCTATTTCGCGAAAATACGACTATAATTCAGACGGAATGACAACTCCTCGTTGAGACAGCATCGAAATTTGTGTTTTCTGGAACGATCGGATAGTTTTATCCAATCAGCGTTTTTGAAACTCGAAATCATCGAAAATGAGTTTTTTTCATAAAACTTGTTAATTTTTGTCGAATTACCGTTTTTGAGCCTCGCATATCGAAATTGTCAGAATCAACGACGATATGACAGCCATTTGCTATTTCGCGAAAATACGACTATAATTCAGACGGAATGACAACTCCTCGTTGAGACAGCATCGAAATTTGTGTTTTCTGGAACGATCGGATAGTTTTATCCAATCAGCGTTTTTGAAACTCGAAATCATCGAAAATGAGTTTTTTTCATAAAACTTGGTAATTTTTGTCGAATTACCGTTTTTGAGCCTCGCATATCGAAATTGTCAGAATCAACGACGATATGACAGCCATTTGCTATTTCGCGAAAATACGACTATAATTCAGACGGAATGACAACTCCTCGTTGAGACGCCATTGAAATGAGTGTTTTCGGAAGATTGAATATGTTTCGCCAATTATCGATATTGAGATCGGATAGTTTTATCCAATCAGCGTTTTTGACCCTCCGAATCGGAGATCGGGAGAATCAACGACGACATGCACCATTTCGCTAGACCACGAAAAACGACTATAATTCCGACGCAATGACAACTCGTCGTTGAGAGAGCATCGTACTGTGTGTTTCCTGAAAGATCGGATATTTTTTTCCAATCAGCGTTTTTGAAACTCGAAATCATCGAAAATGGGTTTTTTTCATAAAACTTGGTAATTTTTGTCGAATTACCGTTTTTGTACCTCGCATATCGAAATTGTCAGAATCAACGACAATATGACAGCGATTCGCTATTTCGCGAAAATACGACTATAATTCAGATGGAATGACAACTCCTCGTTGAGACAGCATCGAAATTTGTGTTTTCTGGAACGATCGGATAGTTTTATCCAATCAGCGTTCTTGACCCTCCGAATCGGAGATCGTGAGAATCAACGACGACATGCACCAGTTCGCTAGACCACGAAAAACGACTATAATTCCGACGCAATGACAACTCGTCGTTGAGAGAGCATCGAAATGTGTGTTTCCTGAAAGTTCGGATAGTTTTATCCAATCAGCGTTTTTGAAACTCGAAATCATCGAAAATGAGTTTTTTTCATAAAACTTGGTAATTTTTGTCGAATGACCGTTTTTGAGCCTCGCATATCGAAATCGTCAGAATCAACGACGACATGAGAGCCAATCTCTATTTCGCGAAAATACGACTATAATTCAGACGGAATGACAACTCCTCGTTGAGACGGCATTGAAATGAGTGTTTTCGGAAGATTGAATATGTTTCGCCAATTATCGATATTGAGATCGGATAGTTTTATCCAATCAGCGTTTTTGACCCTCCGAATCGGAGATCGGGAGAATCAACGACGACATGCACCATTTCGCTAGACCACGAAAAACGACTATAATTCCGACGCAATGACAACTCGTCGTTGAGAGAGCATCGTACTGTGTGTTTCCTGAAAGATCGGATATTTTTTTTTAATCAGCGTTTTTGAAACTCGAAATCATCGAAAATGGGTTTTTTTCATAAAACTTGGTAATTTTTGTCGAATTACCGTTTTTGTACCTCGCATATCGAAATTGTCAGAATCAACGACAATATGACAGCGATTCGCTATTTCGCGAAGATACGACTATAATTCAGATGGAATGACAACTCCTCGTTGAGACAGCATCGAAATTTGTGTTTTCTGGAACGATCGGATAGTTTAATCCAATCAGCGTTCTTGACCCTCCGAATCGGAGATCGTGAGAATCAACGACGACATGCACCAGTTCGCTAGACCACGAAAAACGACTATAATTCCGACGCAATGACAACTCGTCGTTGAGAGAGCATCGAAATGTGTGTTTCCTGAAAGTTCGGATAGTTTTATCCAATCAGCGTTTTTGAAACTCGAAATCATCGAAAATGAGTTTTTTTCATAAAACTTGGTAATTTTTGTCGAATGACCGTTTTTGAGCCTCGCATATCGAAATCGTCAGAATCAACGACGACATGAGAGCCAATCTCTATTTCGCGAAAATACGACTATAATTCAGACGGAATGACAACTCCTCGTTGAGACGGCATTGAAATGATTGTTTTCGGAAGCTTGAATATGTTTGGCCAATTATCGATTTTGAGATTCGCATATTGAAATCGTCAGAATCAACGACGACATGCACCAGTTCGCTAGACCACGAAAAACGACTATACTTCCGATCGAATGACAACTCGTCGTTGAGACAGCACCGAAATGTGTGTTTCCTGAAAGATCGGTTATTTTTGTCCAACCAGCGTTTTTGAAACTCGAAATCATCGAAAATGAGTTTTTTTCATAAAACTTGGTAATTTTTGTCGAATTACCGTTTTTGAGCCTCGCATATCGAAATTGTCAGAATCAACGACGATATGACAGCCATTCGCTATTTCGCGAAAATACGACTATAATTCAGACGGAATGACAACTCCTCGTTGAGACAGCATCGAAATTTGTGTTTTCTGGAACGATCGGATAGTTTTATCCAATCAGCGTTTTTGAAACTCGAAATCATCGAAAATGAGTTTTTTTCATAAAACTTGGTAATTTTTGTCGAATTACCGTTTTTGAGCCTCGCATATCGAAATTGTCAGAATCAACGACGATATGACAGCCATTTGCTATTTCGCGAAAATACGACTATAATTCAGACGGAATGACAACTCCTCGTTGAGACAGCATCGAAATTTGTGTTTTCTGGAACGATCGGATAGTTTTATCCAATCAGCGTTTTTGAAACTCGAAATCATCGAAAATGAGTTTTTTTCATAAAACTTGGTAATTTTTGTCGAATTACCGTTTTTGAGCCTCGCATATCGAAATTGTCAGAATCAACGACGATATGACAGCCATTTGCTATTTCGCGAAAATACGACTATAATTCAGACGGAATGACAACTCCTCGTTGAGACAGCATCTAAATTTGTGTTTTCTGGAACGATCGGATAGTTTTATCCAATCAGCGTTTTTGAAACTCGAAATCATCGAAAATGAGTTTTTTTCATAAAACTTGGTAATTTTTGTCGAATTACCTTTTTTGAGCCTCGCATATCGAAATTGTCAGAATCAACGACGATATGACAGCCATTTGCTATTTCGCGAAAATACGACTATAATTCAGACGGAATGACAAATGCTCGTTGAGACGCCATTGAAATGAGTGTTTTCGGAAGATTGAATATGTTTCGCCAATTATCGATATTGAGATTCGCATATTGAAATCGTCAGAATCAACGACGACATGCACCAGTTCGCTAGACCACGAAAAACGACTATAATTCCGACGCAATGACAACTCGTCGTTGAGAGAGCATCGAACTGTGTGTTTCCTGAAAGATCGGATATTTTTTTCCAATCAGCGTTTTTGAAACTCGAAATCATCGAAAATGGGTTTTTTTCATAAAACTTGGTAATTTTTGTCGAATTACCGTTTTTGTACCTCGCATATCGAAATTGTCAGAATCAACGACAATATGACAGCGATTCGCTATTTCGCGAAAATACGACTATAATTCAGATGGAATGACAACTCCTCGTTGAGACAGCATCGAAATTTGTGTTTTCTGGAACGACCGGATAGTTTTATCCAATCAGCGTTCTTGACCCTCCGAATCGGAGATCGGGAGAATCAACGACGACATGCACCATTTCGCTAGACCACGAAAAACGACTATAATTCCGACGCAATGACAACTCGTCGTTGAGAGAGCATCGAAACACACATGTGTTTCCTGAAAGATCGGATAGTTTTATCCAATCAGCGTTTTTGAAACTCGAAATCATCGAAAATGAGTTTTTTTCATAAAACTTGGTAATTTTTGTCGAATGACCGTTTTTGAGCCTCGCATATCGAAATCGTCAGAATCAACGACGACATGAGAGCCAATCGCTATTTCGCGAAAATACGACTATAATTCAGACGGGATGACAACTCGTCGTTGAGACAGCTTCGAAATTTGTGTTTTCTGGAACGATCGGATAGTTTTATCCAATCAGCGTTTTTCACCCTCTGAATCGGAGATCGTGAGAATCAACGACGACATGCACCATTTCGCTAGACCACGAAAAACGACTATAATTCCGACGCAATGACAACTCGTCGTTGAGACAGCACCGAAATGTGTGTTTCCTGAAAGATCGGTTATTTTTGTCCAACCAGCGTTTTTGAAACTCGAAATCATCGAAAATGAGTTTTTTTCATAAAACTTGGTAATTTTTGTCGAATTACCGTTTTTGAGCCTCGCATATCGAAATTGTCAGAATCAACGACGATATGACAGCCATTTGCTATTTCGCGAAAATACGACTATAATTCAGACGGAATGACAACTCCTCGTTGAGACGCCATTGAAATGAGTGTTTTCGGAAGATTGAATATGTTTCGCCAATTATCGATATTGAGATCGGATAGTTTTATCCAATCAGCGTTTTTGACCCTCCGAATCGGAGATCGGGAGAATCAACGACGACATGCACCATTTCGCTAGACCACGAAAAACGACTATAATTCCGACGCAATGACAACTCGTCGTTGAGAGAGCATCGTACTGTGTGTTTCCTGAAAGATCGGATATTTTTTTCCAATCAGCGTTTTTGAAACTCGAAATCATCGAAAATGGGTTTTTTTCATAAAACTTGGTAATTTTTGTCGAATTACCGTTTTTGTACCTCGCATATCGAAATTGTCAGAATCAACGACAATATGACAGCGATTCGCTATTTCGCGAAAATACGACTATAATTCAGATGGAATGACAACTCCTCGTTGAGACAGCATCGAAATTTGTGTTTTCTGGAACGATCGGATAGTTTTATCCAATCAGCGTTCTTGACCCTCCGAATCGGAGATCGTGAGAATCAACGACGACATGCACCAGTTCGCTAGACCACGAAAAACGACTATAATTCCGACGCAATGACAACTCGTCGTTGAGAGAGCATCGAAATGTGTGTTTCCTGAAAGTTCGGATAGTTTTATCCAATCAGCGTTTTTGAAACTCGAAATCATCGAAAATGAGTTTTTTTCATAAAACTTGGTAATTTTTGTCGAATGACCGTTTTTGAGCCTCGCATATCGAAATCGTCAGAATCAACGACGACATGAGAGCCAATCGCTATTTCGCGAAAATACGACTATAATTCAGACGGAATGACAACTCCTCGTTGAGACGGCATTGAAATTTGTGTTTTCTGGAACGATCGGATAGTTTTATCCAATCAGCGTTTTTGACCCTCCGAATCGGAGATCGGGAGAATCAACGACGACATGCACCATTTCGCTAGACCACGAAAAACGACTATAATTCCGACGCAATGACAACTCGTCGTTGAGAGAGCATCGAACAGTGTGTTTCCTGAAAGATCGGATATTTTTTTCCAATCAGCGTTTTTGAAACTCGAAATCATCGAAAATGGGTTTTTTTCATAAAACTTGGTAATTTTTTGTCGAATTACCGTTTTTGTACCTCGCATATCGAAATTGTCAGAATCAACGACAATATGACAGCGATTCGCTATTTCGCGAAAATACGACTATAATTCAGATGGAATGACAACTCCTCGTTGAGACAGCATCGAAATGATTGTTTTCGGAAGCTTGAATATGTTTGGCCAATTATCGATTTTGAGATTCGCATATTGAAATCGTCAGAATCAACGACGACATGCACCAGTTCGCTAGACCACGAAAAACGACTATAC
The DNA here is from genome assembly GCA_964006125.1 of Cryptus viduatorius. Lineage (NCBI taxonomy): Eukaryota > Metazoa > Arthropoda > Insecta > Hymenoptera > Ichneumonidae > Cryptus > Cryptus viduatorius. The sequence goes on from OZ023220.1 coordinate 24,025,712, forward strand.
TTCCGATCGAATGACAACTCGTCGTTGAGACAGCACCGAAATGTGTGTTTCCTGAAAGATCGGATATTTTTGTCCAACCAGCGTTTTTGAAACTCGAAATCATCGAAAATGAGTTTTTTTCATAAAACTTGGTAATTTTTGTCGAATTACCGTTTTTGAGCCTCGCATATCGAAATTGTCAGAATCAACGACGATATGACAGCCATTCGCTATTTCGCGAAAATACGACTATAATTCAGACGGAATGACAACTCCTCGTTGAGACAGCATCGAAATTTGTGTTTTCTGGAACGATCGGATAGTTTTATCCAATCAGCGTTTTTGAAACTCGAAATCATCGAAAATGAGTTTTTTTCATAAAACTTGGTAATTTTTGTCGAATTACCGTTTTTGAGCCTCGCATATCGAAATTGTCAGAATCAACGACGATATGACAGCCATTTGCTATTTCGCGAAAATACGACTATAATTCAGACGGAATGACAACTCCTCGTTGAGACAGCATCTAAATTTGTGTTTTCTGGAACGATCGGATAGTTTTATCCAATCAGCGTTTTTGAAACTCGAAATCATCGAAAATGAGTTTTTTTCATAAAACTTGGTAATTTTTGTCGAATTACCGTTTTTGAGCCTCGCATATCGAAATTGTCAGAATCAACGACGATATGACAGCCATTTGCTATTTCGCGAAAATACGACTATAATTCAGACGGAATGACAACTGCTCGTTGAGACGCCATTGAAATGAGTGTTTTCGGAAGATTGAATATGTTTCGCCAATTATCGATATTGAGATTCGCATATTGAAATCGTCAGAATCAACGCCGACATGCACCAGTTCGCTAGACCACGAAAAACGACTATAATTCCGACGCAATGACAACTCGTCGTTGAGAGAGCATCGAACTGTGTGTTTCCTGAAAGATCGGATATTTTTGTCCAACCAGCGTTTTTGAAACTCGAAATCATCGAAAATGAGTTTTTTTCATAAAACTTGGTAATTTTTGTCGAATTACCGTTTTTGAGCCTCGCATATCGAAATTGTCAGAATCAACGACGATATGACAGCCATTCGCTATTTCGCGAAAATACGACTATAATTCAGACGGAATGACAACTCCTCGTTGAGACAGCATCGAAATTTGTGTTTTCTGGAACGATCGGATAGTTTTATCCAATCAGCGTTTTTGAAACTCGAAATCATCGAAAATGAGTTTTTTTCATAAAACTTGGTAATTTTTGTCGAATTACCGTTTTTGAGCCTCGCATATCGAAATTGTCAGAATCAACGACGATATGACAGCCATTTGCTATTTCGCGAAAATACGACTATAATTCAGACGGAATGACAACTCCTCGTTGAGACAGCATCTAAATTTGTGTTTTCTGGAACGATCGGATAGTTTTATCCAATCAGCGTTTTTGAAACTCGAAATCATCGAAAATGAGTTTTTTTCATAAAACTTGGTAATTTTTGTCGAATTACCTTTTTTGAGCCTCGCATATCGAAATTGTCAGAATCAACGACGATATGACAGCCATTTGCTATTTCGCGAAAATACGACTATAATTCAGACGGAATGACAACTGCTCGTTGAGACGCCATTGAAATGAGTGTTTTCGGAAGATTGAATATGTTTCGCCAATTATCGATATTGAGATTCGCATATTGAAATCGTCAGAATCAACGACGACATGCACCAGTTCGCTAGACCACGAAAAACGACTATAATTCCGACGCAATGACAACTCGTCGTTGAGAGAGCATCGAACTGTGTGTTTCCTGAAAGATCGGATATTTTTTTCCAATCAGCGTTTTTGAAACTCGAAATCATCGAAAATGGGTTTTTTTCATAAAACTTGGTAATTTTTGTCGAATTACCGTTTTTGTACCTCGCATATCGAAATTGTCAGAATCAACGACAATATGACAGCGATTCGCTATTTCGCGAAAATACGACTATAATTCAGATGGAATGACAACTCCTCGTTGAGACAGCATCGAAATTTGTGTTTTCTGGAACGACCGGATAGTTTTATCCAATCAGCGTTCTTGACCCTCCGAATCGGAGATCGTGAGAATCAACGACGACATGCACCAGTTCGCTAGACCACGAAAAACGACTATAATTCCGACGCAATGACAACTCGTCGTTGAGAGAGCATCGAAATGTGTGTTTCCTGAAAGTTCGGATAGTTTTATCCAATCAGCGTTTTTGAAACTCGAAATCATCGAAAATGAGTTTTTTTCATAAAACTTGGTAATTTTTGTCGAATGACCGTTTTTGAGCCTCGCATATCGAAATCGTCAGAATCAACGACGACATGAGAGCCAATCGCTATTTCGCGAAAATACGACTATAATTCAGACGGAATGACAGCTCCTCGTTGAGACGGCATTGAAATGATTGTTTTCGGAAGATTGAATATGTTTGGCCAATAATCGATTTTGAGATTCGCATATTGAAATCGTCAGAATCAACGACGACATGCACCATTTCGCTAGACCACGAAAAACGACTATAATTCCGACGCAATGACAACTCGTCGTTGAGAGAGCATCGAACTGTGTGTTTCCTGAAAGATCGGATATTTTTTTCCAATCAGCGTTTTTGAAACTCGAAATCATCGAAAATGGGTTTTTTTCATAAAACTTGGTAATTTTTGTCGAATTACTGTTCGCGAGATACATATTTTCATTTCATTTCTTAACGTTGTGAACATTGTAGCATTTATTAATTTTTATTATTTTGCATTTGCTTCGCGATAACAATCAACGATGTCTATGCGAGTTTGTTTCATTTTATATGCCAAGCGCGAGACACGTGTGAAACGACGGAGATACGCGCTGTGCGCAAGTCACAAGACTCGAGGTGGCGCAAAACGCAGCATCGAGAGTCAGTCGGGAACACGCCGTCGAAGCGGCTAGACGTGTCCGTGAAATATTATAATAAATAAAGTTTATATATTTTACGTGTTTTATTTTATGTGTTTTTGATTCCGCAAATAATACGTGCATAGCACCGGTTCGATCCCAACGAACACTAACATTTTGGTCCTTCGAGCCGGATTAACCGGATGATTATCGAGCAGTGTCTTGCAAGCGTCTGTTCGTGGACGCCAAGACAGTGCAGTGCGTGCGAGCCATCGTATCTCTCATCGATCGACGACGAGCCGCATCGGCAAAGCAGTCAAACAAAATTATAAAAATCTCGCTAGCATCCTTCCTATGGGACGCCGAGTAAGTGAAGTGCACGCGTGATACCGTGATCGAGTTCGGAAATCGAAAACGGGCCGTGCATTCGTAAGTTTATCGGACAATCTCGTGAATCCTTCGTAACGTCGTGCAAGCGTAACAGTTATCGGGTCTCGAGCGCGCGAAGTCGGGATCGTCCGCCATCTTTATCGTTTCTCGCGTGGAGGCATCGGGTCTCGAGCGCGCGGAGTCGGGATTGTCCGCCATCTTTATCGTTTCTCGCGTGGAGGCATTGGGTCTCGAGCGCGCGAAGTCGGGATCGTCCGCCATCTTTATCGATTCTCGCGTGGAAACATCGGGGCTCGAGCTCGCAAATACGGGATTGCTCGACATTATCGTCAATTGTTCGCGTAGATTATCGGGATTCTATCGCGTGGCATCGGAAACGTCGAGGCATTACCGCGCAATAAAGTGAGTATCCGACGTCTCTACCGATTGCCAACCGAAGCCTCAGGGCTCGAGCGCGCGGGACACGAGTGGCGCTGGTGCGGTCGAGCAGAATCGCGAAAGTCACAATCGCGCACGCGCGAGAAGCAGTGGTGCCAACGGGACGCAAGAACATTGTCGGAGTTTTTCGAGACGCGAGCGATAATCAATATCACCGCGGCCATTGGCTCGCGTGAAGTGACAGTTGCGGCTCGATTTAACGAAGATGGCTGAAGCTGCAGACGCGGTCGTGCTCAGAACAAACAAATCGAAGCGCAAGCAAATAAAAGGAAATCTGACGAGATTTCGTACATATCTAACAGATTTAAACGTACCTCAGACATCGATAATCGAGTTGCGACAGCGCTTATCAAAGGTGAGTGATCTCTGGGACGCGTTTAACGAGGTACAATCGGCGATCGAGAATATCGAATCGACAGACGAGGACGAGGTACTGCATCTCGAGGAACGAACCGCGTTTGAAACAAAATATTTCTCGATAACTGTCGACATCGAGACGTTGATTGAGAGAAAAGTCGAAGCGTCTCGGCCTCCGAATACATTTCAGCACGGCAGTCAGTCGCAAAATCTCGCGCCTCACCGAGACGGTACTACGATGTCTCAGGGAAGTAACGCCGCAAATGACCATCTAAAATTACCGCGTGTCAGTTTGCCAACGTTTTCCGGAAAATATGAAGAATGGATCCCATTTCGAAATATGTTTCAGAGCATGATTCACGATAATCTCACGCTTCCAAGTGTGCAGAAAATGCAGTATCTCATTTCAGCATTGTCGAGCGAAGCTCATGACGTCGTGAGCTCGTTGGAGGCCTCTGAAGAAAATTATGCGGAAGCATGGAAAATGCTTAAGGATCGATACGACGATGACAGCCTGATCATTCAGAAGCACGTCAGAGCGTTATTCGAGCAACCTGTATTATCAAAAGAAAATCACATCGGACTACGTCGTCTGCTGGATAACGTGTTGAAACATCTGCGGGCACTGAAAGCTCTGAAAAGGCCTACAGCCCAATGGGACGATCTAATGATTCATCTCGTCACAAGTAGACTGGATCAAACAACGAGTAAAGAGTGGGAAACGACGATTAAGAAAGGTCAAATACCAACGTTCGTGCAACTCACAGATTTCTTATCGCAACGGTGCAGAGCATTGGAAGCATCATTGCGCACGCAACGACCGATAACTGCTATTCCAAAGGATGGTAAATCAGATCACAGCAAAGCCACAACGGCCCATCTCGCCACGGCAAGTTTCGCGTGTGCTTATTGCGGAAAAGAAGACCACGCGATATACAAATGTACCGATTTTACGACTTTAGAGGTGGATCGACGCATCAAGGAGGCGAAATTGCGTAAATTATGTATTAATTGTCTGAAGCCTGCAAGCCACCAAGCAAAGCAGTGTGGATCAGGATCGTGCCGAAAATGCAACAAACGTCACAATACGTTGCTTCATCTAGAGCAGACATCGAAACCGTCAGAGCCTGCAGCGACGAAGACAACTCCTCAGAGCACAGAAAAGGTAGTAGCAACGAGCGTAAACCACGCAGCAATCGGGCAAGAGCGGCAGGTACTTCTCGCGACGGCAATCGTTAATGTCATTGACGTGAACGGTAAACCGCGGGCTTGCCGAGCGTTATTGGACAGTGGATCACAATCTTGTTTCATTACAACGAACTGCATCAAAGGACTCGGCCTTAAACAATATGCGACGCGTATTCCGATTTCTGGTTTGGGTGAGCTTTCGACGCAAACGCGTAGCCGAACAAAAATAACGCTGCACTCGAGAATCAACGGATTTCAAGCCAAACTCGATTGTTTGGTGATCGAAAAAATTACGCAAGCGCTTCCAGGAGATCGACTCAACCTTCATGAGTTGCACATTCCGGATGGAATAATTTTGGCGGATCCCGAGTTCAACCAGCCGTCGAGTGTGGATCTGCTACTCGGGGCAGAGATCTTTTTGGATCTGCTATGCATCGGAAAAATCAAGCTCGCGGATGGTCAACCGATCTGGCAGAAGACGCTTCTGGGTTGGATTGTCTCTGGCAACTTCATGACTCAAGACCAACCGACAACCGCGACGACTTGCAACTTGGTAATCAGCGAGCAGCTCAACGCAAATCTTGCCCGGTTCTGGCAAATCGAGCATACGGAACGACAAAATACGCGAACTCCAGAAGAACGTATCTGCGAAGGACACTTTGCACAGACCTATAAGCGCAACGCTGAAGGCCGATTCATCGTAGACTTGCCAACGAAACAAGAGGAACTCGAGAAATTAGGAGACTCGCGGGATATCGCAGTTCAGCGATTCAAAATATTAGAACGCAAGTTTGAGCGAAAACCTGCTCTCAAAAAGGAGTACGCCGATTTTATACACGAGTACTTGGACTTGCAACACATGAGAGAGGTGACAAACGAAACTTCGACTCGGGACGTACGTCCTCATTATTATCTACCGCATCATTGTGTAGTGAAGGAAACGAGCACCACCACAAGGTTAAGGGTCGTCTTCGACGCGTCGAGTAAGACAACAAGCGGCCTCTCTCTAAACGATGCCTTGATGGTCGGTCCAGTTTTACAGCAGGATTTGTTCTCAATATTACTTCGCTTTCGGAGCTTCGAATACGCTCTAACCGCCGACATAGCGAAGATGTACAGGCAGGTTCTCGTCAACGAAAGTCAAGTTCCTCTGCAACAGATCGTCTGGCGCGATGAACCGACTGACGAGATAAGAACATACGAGTTGTTGACGCTAACGTACGGGACAGCACCCGCTTCTTTCCTATCGACCAAGGTCATTCAGCAGCTCGCCGAGTTAGAGGAAAGACGCTTCCCTAAAGGGGCTATGGTAGCGCGTCGCGACTTTTACGTTGACGATCTTATATCGGGGGCGAATTCTAAGGAAGAGGCCATAGCAATCCGTGACCAAGCAACAGCTCTACTGCAAAGGGGAGGCTTCGTACTTCGAAAGTGGGCTTCAAACAGTCAAGAGCTGCTAGAAGATATGCCTGGCTCATCGACCACCAACGCTATTCTCGAGTTGGACAAGGATGGTACATCGAAGACGTTAGGAGTTAAGTGGAATCCGTCAAAGGACGTACTGCAGTATGCGATTTTCATGAGCGAGTCGAGTTCGAGTACTCACACGAAGAGGTCAATTCTGTCTAGTATCGCTCAAATATTTGACCCTCTCGGACTCTTGGGGCCCGTGATATTGATCGCCAAAATCATGATTCAGAAGCTTTGGAAACTTCAAATCGATTGGGATGAATCGTTGCCCTCGGACATCTATACTGAGTGGTCGGAGTACATCATGAAGATCCAGGAACTCAACGGATTCGGCATACAACGAAAGATCATTAGCACGGGGCAGGATGTGCAGCTAGAGCTTCATGGTTTCTGCGACGCTAGCGAGCGAGCTTACGGGGCCTGCGTCTACATGCGAAGCAGCAAGTCTCGAGAGTTTCTTCAAGTACGATTACTTTGTTCTAAATCGCGTGTGTCTCCGCTCAAAACACTTTCGATTCCGCGGCTGGAGTTGTGTGGTGCTCAGCTGCTAACACAACTGATGGCCAAGGTCAAAGGCGCTTTGGAGATCGACATCAGCAGAAGTTATTACTGGACAGACTCGTCGATAGTGCTTTATTGGATCAAGGCGACTAACAAAAAACTTCCTGTCTTCGTTGCTCATAGAATCGGCGAGATTCAAGAAATGACTGCAGTCGAAGACTGGAACCACGTGGGAACGAAAGAGAACCCGGCGGATCTAGTTTCTCGAGGTGCTGCTCCGAAGGAATTGTTGAGCTCTCAGTTGTGGTGGAATGGGCCTTTGTGGTTGCAGGATGACGATATTATCGGCTCACGTGCAGAAATTCCGGAGCCCGACGAGAGCCAGTTGAACGACGCTGACAAATCGAGCGTGATATCAATGCCCGCGCAAAGGGACACCGATCCCTTCGCTAAATTTTCAACGCTCTACAGGCTCATTCGAATTGCCGCTACGTGCATACGAGTCGCACGTATTTGTCGAAAGGAGCCTGACTTCAACCCTTCGAGCCCCTTATCGGTCGACGAGTTGGATTACGCGAGAAAGGGTCTCATCAAAAGGGAGCAACAATTTGCGTTCCATGACGAATTGGAAGCTCTACGAATTAGTGCCGCGGTTGCAACCAACAGCAGTTTGAAAGCGATGAGTCCATTCATAGATGACGACGGTCTCCTACGCGTAGGAGGTAGACTCGAAAATTCGGAGCTTCCGTATGATGCCAAACATCCGGTGCTGCTGCCGCAACGTTCAAGGTTCACGGAACTCGTCATCGAACACGAACATAAGAAAAATCTGCACGCCGGAGCTGATGCAACTCTGGCTGCCGTTCGATTGCGATATTGGCCAATCAGGGCGCGCGGTACAATCAAGAAACTGCTTCGTCAGTGTATAATTTGCTTCAAATCTCGCCCGCGGCTGTCGGAACAACTTATGGGCAATCTTCCGTGTCATCGAGTGATCCCTTCGAAACCATTCAGCAGCACTGGTGTGGATTTTTGCGGCCCAATATACGTGCGCGAGGGAAAACGTAGAAACAGCAAACACATCAAGGCCTACGTCGCAGTCTTCGTATGTATGGTTACGAAGGCTGTGCATTTGGAAGTCGTATCAGACATGACTACGGACGCTTTCCTCAACTCGTTCAAGCGTTTCATCGGTCGCAGAGGAAAACCCGGAGACATGTTCTCAGATAACGGAACAAACTTTATCGGCGCGAATCGTGAGTTGGAAGAGCTCAGAGTTCTCTTTGCACAAGAAGAGCATCAGCGCAAAATCATCGACACAACGTCTTCGGACGGAATTAAATGGCATTTCATACCTCCTCGAGCCCCGCATTTCGGCGGATTGTGGGAGGCGGTAGTCAAATCTTTTAAAGGTCATTTCTATAAAGTGGCGTCGGATGCGTCGCTAACGTTCGAGGAAGCGACTACGCTTGTAACACAGGTAGAAGCGATCCTTAACTCAAGGCCGCTTACTGCGCTCTCGTCCGATCCAAATGATTTGAGCTACCTCTCCGCAGGACATTTTCTAGTCGGTAGCTCGTTGATATCTTATCCCGAGCCTGACATAACCCATCTCAAAATAAATCGACTGTCGAGGTGGCAACGATTGGAGCAAATTCGCCAGCATTTTTGGAAACGTTGGTCATCGGAATATTTGCTGCAACTGCAACGTCGTAGCAAGTGGCAGGCGAGCCACGGGACTCAACTTCAAGTCGGCCAGCTTGTTCTCTGTCGTGAAGACGGTCTACCGCCCTTGAAGTGGGTTCTCGGAAGAGTCCAGGAAGTCTGCCCCGGTACCGATCAAATCATCAGGGCAGCGATTATCAAAACAGCCACAGGGGTTTTTAAAAGACCCGCGGTTAAACTAAGCATTCTTCCTTTCGAGTCATCGTCAAATAACGCGGAAGAATAATCAAAAGTTCCTATTCAGTTAATTCATGTTTCTTATATATTTTGTTGCGTCGCCTGTCGAGTTAAAACGCGATTAATTTCATTCTAAGGTTTAATCACTGTATCATATTTTGTGTTTTGTTTTCTTTGTATTCGATTCTGCTTGTCAGTCGATAGAGTGATTTGTCAGAATTTTAGTTTTTTGTTTGTTCAGTCAGCTACACTGGGTAATCGTATCCGGAGTAAAGTTAGCAAAGTTGACAACCCGAGGTTATCAAGGCGCGCGGTATGTTCGCGAGATACATATTTTCATTTCATTTCTTAACGTTGTGAACATTGTAGCATTTATTAATTTTTATTATTTTGCATTTGCTTCGCGATAACAATCAACGATGTCTATGCGAGTTTGTTTCATTTTATATGCCAAGCGCGAGACACGTGTGAAACGACGGAGATACGCGCTGTGCGCAAGTCACAAGACTCGAGGTGGCGCAAAACGCAGCATCGAGAGTCAGTCGGGAACACGCCGTCGAAGCGGCTAGACGTGTCCGTGAAATATTATAATAAATAAAGCTTATATATTTTACGTGTTTTATTTTATGTGTTTTTGATTCCGCAAATAATACGTGCATAGCACCGGTTCGATCCCAACGAACACTAACAATTACCGTTTTTGTACCTCGCATATCGAAATTGTCAGAATCAACGACAATATGACAGCGATTCGCTATTTCGCGAAAATACGACTATAATTCAGATGGAATGACAACTCCTCGTTGAGACAGCATCGAAATGATTGTTTTCGGAAGCTTGAATATGTTTGGCCAATTATCGATTTTGAGATTCGCATATTGAAATCGTCAGAATCAACGACGACATGCACCAGTTCGCTAGACCACGAAAAACGACTATACTTCCGATCGAATGACAACTCGTCGTTGAGACAGCACCGAAATGTGTGTTTCCTGAAAGATCGGATATTTTTGTCCAATCAGCGTTTTTGAAACTCGAAATCATCGAAAATGAGTTTTTTTTCATAAAACTTGGTAATTTTTGTCGAATTACCGTTTTTGAGCCTCGCATATCGAAATCGTCAGAATCAACGACGATATGACAGCCATTCGCTATTTCGCGAAAATACGACTATAATTCAGACGGGATGACAACTCGTCGTTGAGACAGCATCGAAATTTGTGTTTGCTGGAACGTTCGGATAGTTTTATCCAATCAGCGTTTTTCACCCTCCGAATCGGAGATCGTGAGAATCAACGACGACATGCACCATTTCGCTAGACCACGAAAAACGACTATAATTCCGACGCAATGACAACTCGTCGTTGAGAGAGCATCGAAATGTGTGTTTCCTAAAAGATCGGATATTTTTGTAAAACCAGCGTTTTTGAAACTCGAAATCATCGAAAATGAGTTTTTTTCATAAAACTTGGTAATTTTTGTCGAATTACCGTTTTTGAGCCTCGCATATCGAAATTGTCAGAATCAACGACGATATGACAGTTATTCGCTATTTCGCGAAAATACGACTATAATTCAGACGGAATGACAACTCCTCGTTGAGACGGCATTGAAATGAGTGTTTTCGGAAGATTGAATATGTTTGGCCAATCATCGATTTTGAGATTCGCATATTGAAATCGTCAGAATCAACGACGACATGCACCAGTTCGCTAGACCACGAAAAACGACTATACTTCCGATCGAATGACAACTCGTCGTTGAGACAGCACCGAAATGTGTGTTTCCTGAAAGATCGGATATTTTTGTCCAATCAGCGTTTTTGAAACTCGAAATCATCGAAAATGAGTTTTTTTTCATAAAACTTGGTAATTTTTGTCGAATTACCTTTTTTGAGCCTCGCATATCGAAATCGTCAGAATCAACGACGATATGACAGCCATTCGCTATTTCGCGAAAATACGACTATAATTCAGACGGGATGCCAACTCGTCGTTGAGACAGCATCGAAATTTGTGTTTTCTGGAACGATCGGATAGTTTTATCCAATCAGCGTTTTTGACCCTCCGAATCGGAGATCGGGAGAATCAACGACGACATGCACCATTTCGCTAGACCACGAAAAACGACTATAATTCCGACGCAATGACAACTCGTCGTTGAGAGAGCATCGAACTGTGTGTTTCCTGAAAGATCGGATATTTTTTTCCAATCAGCGTTTTTGAAACTCGAAATCATCGAAAATGGGTTTTTTTCATAAAACTTGGTAATTTTTGTCGAATTACCGTTTTTGTACCTCGCATATCGAAATTGTCAGAATCAACGACAATATGACAGCGATTCGCTATTTCGCGAAAATACGACTATAATTCAGATGGAATGATAACTCCTCGTTGAGACAGCATCGAAATGATTGTTTTCGGAAGCTTGAATATGTTTGGCCAATTATCGATTTTGAGATTCGCATATTGAAATCGTCAGAATCAACGACGACATGCACCAGTTCGCTAGACCACGAAAAACGACTATACTTCCGATCGAATGACAACTCGTCGTTGAGACAGCACCGAAATGTGTGTTTCCTGAAAGATCGGATATTTTTGTCCAACCAGCGTTTTTGAAACTCGAAATCATCGAAAATGAGTTTTTTTCATAAAACTTGGTAATTTTTGTCGAATTACCGTTTTTGAGCCTCGCATATCGAAATTGTCAGAATCAACGACGATATGACAGCCATTCGCTATTTCGCGAAAATACGACTATACTTCCGATGGAATGACAACTCGTCGTTGAGACAGCACCGAAATGTGTGTTTCCTGAAAGATCGGATATTTTTGTCCAATCAGCGTTTTTGAAACTCGAAATCATCGAAAATGAGTTTTTTGTCGAATTACCGTTTTTGAGCCTCGCATATCGAAATCGTCAGAATCAACGACGATATGACAGCCATTCGCTATTTCGCGAAAATACGACTATAATTCAGACGGGATGCCAACTCGTCGTTGAGACAGCATCGAAATTTGTGTTTTCTGGAACGATCGGATAGTTTTATCCAATCAGCGTTTTTGACCCTCCGAATCGGAGATCGGGAGAATCAACGACGACATGCACCATTTCGCTAGACCACGAAAAACGACTATAATTCCGACGCAATGACAACTCGTCGTTGAGAGAGCATCGAACTGTGTGTTTCCTGAAAGATCGGATATTTTTTTCCAATCAGCGTTTTTGAAACTCGAAATCATCGAAAATGGGTTTTTTTCATAAAACTTGGTAATTTTTGTCGAATGACCGTTTTTGAGCCTCGCATATCGAAATCGTCAGAATCAACGACGACATGAGAGCCAATCGCTATTTCGCGAAAATACGACTATAATTCAGACGGAATGACAGCTCCTCGTTGAGACGGCATTGAAATGATTGTTTTCGGAAGATTGAATATGTTTGGCCAATAATCGATTTTGAGATTCGCATATTGAAATCGTCAGAATCAACGACGACATGCACCAGTTAGCTAGACCACGAAAAACGACTATACTTCCGATGGAATGACAACTCGTCGTTGAGACAGCACCGAAATGTGTGTTTCCTGAAAGATCGGATATTTTTGTCCAATCAGCGTTTTTGAAACTCGAAATCATCGAAAATGAGTTTTTTTTCATAAAACTTGGTAATTTTTGTCGAATTACCGTTTTTGAGCCTCGCATATCGAAATCGTCAGAATCAACGACGATATGACAGCCATTCGCTATTTCGCGAAAATACGACTATAATTCAGACGGGATGCCAACTCGTCGTTGAGACAGCATCGAAATTTGTGTTTTCTGGAACGATCGGATAGTTTTATCCAATCAGCGTTTTTGACCCTCCGAATCGGAGATCGGGAGAATCAACGACGACATGCACCATTTCGCTAGACCACGAAAAACGACTATAATTCCGACGCAATGACAACTCGTCGTTGAGAGAGCATCGAACTGTGTGTTTCCTGAAAGATCGGATATTATTTTCCAATCAGCGTTTTTGAAACTCGAAATCATCGAAAATGGGTTTTTTTCATAAAACTTGGTAATTTTTGTCGAATTACCGTTTTTGTACCTCGCATATCGAAATTGTCAGAATCAACGACAATATGACAGCGATTCGCTATTTCGCGAAAATACGACTATAATTCAGATGGAATGATAACTCCTCGTTGAGACAGCATCGAAATGATTGTTTTCGGAAGCTTGAATATGTTTGGCCAATTATCGATTTTGAGATTCGCATATTGAAATCGTCAGAATCAACGACGACATGCACCAGTTCGCTAGACCACGAAAAACGACTATACTTCCGATCGAATGACAACTCGTCGTTGAGACAGCACCGAAATGTGTGTTTCCTGAAAGATCGGATATTTTTGTCCAACCAGCGTTTTTGAAACTCGAAATCATCGAAAATGAGTTTTTTTCATAAAACTTGGTAATTTTTGTCGAATTACCGTTTTTGAGCCTCGCATATCGAAATTGTCAGAATCAACGACGATATGACAGCCATTCGCTATTTCGCGAAAATACGACTATACTTCCGATGGAATGACAACTCGTCGTTGAAACAGCACCGAAATGTGTGTTTCCTGAAAGATCGGATATTTTTGTCCAATCAGCGTTTTTGAAACTCGAAATCATCGAAAATGAGTTTTTTGTCGAATTACCGTTTTTGAGCCTCGCATATCGAAATCGTCAGAATCAACGACGATATGACAGCCATTCGCTATTTCGCGAAAATACGACTATAATTCAGACGGGATGCCAACTCGTCGTTGAGACAGCATCGAAATTTGTGTTTTCTGGAACGATCGGATAGTTTTATCCAATCAGCGTTTTTGACCCTCCGAATCGGAGATCGTCAGAATCAACGACGACATGCACCAGTTCGCTAGACCACGAAAAACGACTATACTTCCGATCGAATGACAACTCGTCGTTGAGACAGCACCGAAATGTGTGTTTCCTGAAAGATCGGATATTTTTGTCCAACCAGCGTTTTTGAAACTCGAAATCATCGAAAATGAGTTTTTTTCATAAAACTTGGTAATTTTTGTCGAATTACCGTTTTTGAGCCTCGCATATCGAAATTGTCAGAATCAACGACGATATGACAGCCATTCGTTATTTCGCGAAAATACGACTATAATTCAGACGGAATGACAACTCCTCGTTGAGACAGCATCGAAATTTGTGTTTTCTGGAACGATCGGATAGTTTTATCCAATCAGCGTTTTTGAAACTCGAAATCATCGAAAATGAGTTTTTTTCATAAAACTTGTTAATTTTCGTCGAATTACAGTTTTTGAGCCTCGCATATCGAAATTGTCAGAATCAACGACGATATGACAGCCATTTGCTATTTCGCGAAAATACGACTATAATTCAGACGGAATGACAACTGCTCGTTGAGACGCCATTGAAATGAGTGTTTTCGGAAGATTGAATATGTTTCGCCAATTATCGATATTGAGATTCGCATATTGAAATCGTCAGAATCAACGACGACATGCACCAGTTCGCTAGACCACGAAAAACGACTATAATTCCGACGCAATGACAACTCGTCGTTGAGAGAGCATCGAACTGTGTGTTTCCTGAAAGATCGGATATTTTTTTCCAATCAGCGTTTTTGAAACTCGAAATCATCGAAAATGGGTTTTTTTCATAAAACTTGGTAATTTTTGTCGAATTACCGTTTTTGTACCTCGCATATCGAAATTGTCAGAATCAACGACAATATGACAGCGATTCGCTATTTCGCGAAAATACGACTATAATTCAGATGGAATGACAACTCCTCGTTGAGACAGCATCGAAATTTGTGTTTTCTGGAACGACCGGATAGTTTTATCCAATCAGCGTTCTTGACCCTCCGAATCGGAGATCGTGAGAATCAACGACGACATGCACCAGTTCGCTAGACCACGAAAAACGACTATAATTCCGACGCAATGACAACTCGTCGTTGAGAGAGCATCGAAATGTGTGTTTCCTGAAAGTTCGGATAGTTTTATCCAATCAGCGTTTTTGAAACTCGAAATCATCGAAAATGAGTTTTTTTCATAAAACTTGGTAATTTTTGTCGAATGACCGTTTTTGAGCCTCGCATATCGAAATCGTCAGAATCAACGACGACATGAGAGCCAATCGCTATTTCGCGAAAATACGACTATAATTCAGACGGAATGACAGCTCCTCGTTGAGACGGCATTGAAATGATTGTTTTCGGAAGATTGAATATGTTTGGCCAATAATCGATTTTGAGATTCGCATATTGAAATCGTCAGAATCAACGACGACATGCACCAGTTAGCTAGACCACGAAAAACGACTATACTTCCGATGGAATGACAACTCGTCGTTGAGACAGCACCGAAATGTGTGTTTCCTGAAAGATCGGATATTTTTGTCCAATCAGCGTTTTTGAAACTCGAAATCATCGAAAATGAGTTTTTTTTCATAAAACTTGGTAATTTTTGTCGAATTACCGTTTTTGAGCCTCGCATATCGAAATCGTCAGAATCAACGACGATATGACAGCCATTCGCTATTTCGCGAAAATACGACTATAATTCAGACGGGATGACAACTCGTCGTTGAGACAGCATCGAAATTTGTGTTTGCTGGAACGTTCGGATAGTTTTATCCAATCAGCGTTTTTCACCCTCCGAATCGGAGATCGTGAGAATCAACGACGACATGCACCATTTCGCTAGACCACGAAAAACGACTATAATTCCGACGCAATGACAACTCGTCGTTGAGAGAGCATCGAAATGTGTGTTTCTTAAAAGATCGGATATTTTTGTAAAACCAGCGTTTTTGAAACTCGAAATCATCGAAAATGAGTTTTTTTCATAAAACTTGGTAATTTTTGTCGAATTACCGTTTTTGAGCCTCGCATATCGAAATTGTCAGAATCAACGACGATATGACAGTTATTCGCTATTTCGCGAAAATACGACTATAATTCAGACGGAATGACAACTCCTCGTTGAGACGGCATTGAAATGAGTGTTTTCGGAAGATTGAATATGTTTGGCCAATCATCGATTTTGAGATTCGCATATTGAAATCGTCAGAATCAACGACGACATGCACCAGTTCGCTAGACCACGAAAAACGACTATACTTCCGATCGAATGACAACTCGTCGTTGAGACAGCACCGAAATGTGTGTTTCCTGAAAGATCGGATATTTTTGTCCAATCAGCGTTTTTGAAACTCGAAATCATCGAAAATGAGTTTTTTTTCATAAAACTTGGTAATTTTTGTCGAATTACCGTTTTTGAGCCTCGCATATCGAAATCGTCAGAATCAACGACGATATGACAGCCATTCGCTATTTCGCGAAAATACGACTATAATTCAGACGGGATGCCAACTCGTCGTTGAGACAGCATCGAAATTTGTGTTTTCTGGAACGATCGGATAGTTTTATCCAATCAGCGTTTTTGACCCTCCGAATCGGAGATCGGGAGAATCAACGACGACATGCACCATTTCGCTAGACCACGAAAAACGACTATAATTCCGACGCAATGACAACTCGTCGTTGAGAGAGCATCGAACTGTGTGTTTCCTGAAAGATCGGATATTTTTTTCCAATCAGCGTTTTTGAAACTCGAAATCATCGAAAATGGGTTTTTTTCATAAAACTTGGTAATTTTTGTCGAATTACCGTTTTTGTACCTCGCATATCGAAATTGTCAGAATCAACGACAATATGACAGCGATTCGCTATTTCGCGAAAATACGACTATAATTCAGATGGAATGATAACTCCTCGTTGAGACAGCATCGAAATGATTGTTTTCGGAAGCTTGAATATGTTTGGCCAATTATCGATTTTGAGATTCGCATATTGAAATCGTCAGAATCAACGACGACATGCACCAGTTCGCTAGACCACGAAAAACGACTATACTTCCGATCGAATGACAACTCGTCGTTGAGACAGCACCGAAATGTGTGTTTCCTGAAAGATCGGATATTTTTGTCCAACCAGCGTTTTTGAAACTCGAAATCATCGAAAATGAGTTTTTTTCATAAAACTTGGTAATTTTTGTCGAATTACCGTTTTTGAGCCTCGCATATCGAAATTGTCAGAATCAACGACGATATGACAGCCATTCGCTATTTCGCGAAAATACGACTATACTTCCGATGGAATGACAACTCGTCGTTGAGACAGCACCGAAATGTTTGTTTCCTGAAAGATCGGATATTTTTGTCCAATCAGCGTTTTTGAAACTCGAAATCATCGAAAATGAGTTTTTTGTCGAATTACCGTTTTTGAGCCTCGCATATCGAAATCGTCAGAATCAACGACGATATGACAGCCATTCGCTATTTCGCGAAAATACGACTATAATTCAGACGGGATGCCAACTCGTCGTTGAGACAGCATCGAAATTTGTGTTTTCTGGAACGATCGGATAGTTTTATCCAATCAGCGTTTTTGACCCTCCGAATCGGAGATCGGGAGAATCAACGACGACATGCACCATTTCGCTAGACCACGAAAAACGACTATAATTCCGACGCAATGACAACTCGTCGTTGAGAGAGCATCGAACTGTGTGTTTCCTGAAAGATCGGATATTTTTTTCCAATCAGCGTTTTTGAAACTCGAAATCATCGAAAATGGGTTTTTTTCATAAAACTTGGTAATTTTTGTCGAATGACCGTTTTTGAGCCTCGCATATCGAAATCGTCAGAATCAACGACGACATGAGAGCCAATCGCTATTTCGCGAAAATACGACTATAATTCAGACGGAATGACAACTCCTCGTTGAGACGGCATTGAAATGATTGTTTTCGGAAGCTTGAATATGTTTGACCAATTATCGATTTTGAGATTCGCATATTGAAATCGTCAGAATCAACGACGACATGCACCAGTTCGCTAGACCACGAAAAACGACTATACTTCCGATCGAATGACAACTCGTCGTTGAGACAGCACCGAAATGTGTGTTTCCTGAAAGATCGGATATTTTTGTCCAACCAGCGTTTTTGAAACTCGAAATCATCGAAAATGAGTTTTTTTCATAAAACTTGGTAATTTTTGTCGAATTACCGTTTTTGAGCCTCGCATATCGAAATTGTCAGAATCAACGACGATATGACAGCCATTCGTTATTTCGCGAAAATACGACTATAATTCAGACGGAATGACAACTCCTCGTTGAGACAGCATCGAAATTTGTGTTTTCTGGAACGATCGGATAGTTTTATCCAATCAGCGTTTTTGAAACTCGAAATCATCGAAAATGAGATTTTTTCATAAAACTTGTTAATTTTCGTCGAATTACCGTTTTTGAGCCTCGCATATCGAAATTGTCAGAATCAACGACGATATGACAGCCATTTGCTATTTCGCGAAAATACGACTATAATTCAGACGGAATGACAACTCCTCGTTGAGACAGCATCGAAATTTGTGTTTTCTGGAACGATCGGATAGTTTTATCCAATCAGCGTTTTTGAAACTCGAAATCATCGAAAATGAGTTTTTTTCATAAAACTTGGTAATTTTTGTCGAATTACCGTTTTTGAGCCTCGCATATCGAAATTGTCAGAATCAACGACGATATGACAGCCATTTGCTATTTCGCGAAAATACGACTATAATTCAGACGGAATGACAACTCCTCGTTGAGACGCCATTGAAATGAGTGTTTTCGGAAGATTGAATATGTTTCGCCAATTATCGATATTGAGATCGGATAGTTTTATCCAATCAGCGTTTTTGACCCTCCGAATCGGAGATCGGGAGAATCAACGACGACATGCACCATTTCGCTAGACCACGAAAAACGACTATAATTCCGACGCAATGACAACTCGTCGTTGAGAGAGCATCGAACTGTGTGTTTCCTGAAAGATCGGATATTTTTTTCCAATCAGCGTTTTTGAAACTCGAAATCATCGAAAATGAGTTTTTTTCATAAAACTTGGTAATTTTTGTCGAATTACCGTTTTTGAGCCTCGCATATCGAAATTGTCAGAATCAACGACAATATGACAGCGATTCGCTATTTCGCGAAAATACGACTATAATTCAGATGGAATGATAACTCCTCGTTGAGACAGCATCGAAATGATTGTTTTCGGAAGCTTGAATATGTTTGGCCAATTATCGATTTTGAGATTCGCATATTGAAATCGTCAGAATCAACGACGACATGCACCAGTTCGCTAGACCACGAAAAACGACTATACTTCCGATCGAATGACAACTCGTCGTTGAGACAGCACCGAAATGTGTGTTTCCTGAAAGATCGGATATTTTTGTCCAACCAGCGTTTTTGAAACTCGAAATCATCGAAAATGAGTTTTTTTCATAAAACTTGGTAATTTTTGTCGAATTACCGTTTTTGAGCCTCGCATATCGAAATTGTCAGAATCAACGACGATATGACAGCCATTCGCTATTTCGCGAAAATACGACTATACTTCCGATGGAATGACAACTCGTCGTTGAGACAGCACCGAAATGTTTGTTTCCTGAAAGATCGGATATTTTTGTCCAATCAGCGTTTTTGAAACTCGAAATCATCGAAAATGAGTTTTTTGTCGAATTACCGTTTTTGAGCCTCGCATATCGAAATCGTCAGAATCAACGACGATATGACAGCCATTCGCTATTTCGCGAAAATACGACTATAATTCAGACGGGATGCCAACTCGTCGTTGAGACAGCATCGAAATTTGTGTTTTCTGGAACGATCGGATAGTTTTATCCAATCAGCGTTTTTGACCCTCCGAATCGGAGATCGGGAGAATCAACGACGACATGCACCATTTCGCTAGACCACGAAAAACGACTATAATTCCGACGCAATGACAACTCGTCGTTGAGAGAGCATCGAACTGTGTGTTTCCTGAAAGATCGGATATTTTTTTCCAATCAGCGTTTTTGAAACTCGAAATCATCGAAAATGGGTTTTTTTCATAAAACTTGGTAATTTTTGTCGAATGACCGTTTTTGAGCCTCGCATATCGAAATCGTCAGAATCAACGACGACATGAGAGCCAATCGCTATTTCGCGAAAATACGACTATAATTCAGACGGAATGACAACTCCTCGTTGAGACGGCATTGAAATGATTGTTTTCGGAAGCTTGAATATGTTTGACCAATTATCGATTTTGAGATTCGCATATTGAAATCGTCAGAATCAACGACGACATGCACCAGTTCGCTAGACCACGAAAAACGACTATACTTCCGATCGAATGACAACTCGTCGTTGAGACAGCACCGAAATGTGTGTTTCCTGAAAGATCGGATATTTTTGTCCAACCAGCGTTTTTGAAACTCGAAATCATCGAAAATGAGTTTTTTTCATAAAACTTGGTAATTTTTGTCGAATTACCGTTTTTGAGCCTCGCATATCGAAATTGTCAGAATCAACGACGATATGACAGCCATTCGTTATTTCGCGAAAATACGACTATAATTCAGACGGAATGACAACTCCTCGTTGAGACAGCATCGAAATTTGTGTTTTCTGGAACGATCGGATAGTTTTATCCAATCAGCGTTTTTGAAACTCGAAATCATCGAAAATGAGATTTTTTCATAAAACTTGTTAATTTTCGTCGAATTACCGTTTTTGAGCCTCGCATATCGAAATTGTCAGAATCAACGACGATATGACAGCCATTTGCTATTTCGCGAAAATACGACTATAATTCAGACGGAATGACAACTCCTCGTTGAGACAGCATCGAAATTTGTGTTTTCTGGAACGATCGGATAGTTTTATCCAATCAGCGTTTTTGAAACTCGAAATCATCGAAAATGAGTTTTTTTCATAAAACTTGGTAATTTTTGTCGAATTACCGTTTTTGAGCCTCGCATATCGAAATTGTCAGAATCAACGACGATATGACAGCCATTTGCTATTTCGCGAAAATACGACTATAATTCAGACGGAATGACAACTCCTCGTTGAGACGCCATTGAAATGAGTGTTTTCGGAAGATTGAATATGTTTCGCCAATTATCGATATTGAGATCGGATAGTTTTATCCAATCAGCGTTTTTGACCCTCCGAATCGGAGATCGGGAGAATCAACGACGACATGCACCATTTCGCTAGACCACGAAAAACGACTATAATTCCGACGCAATGACAACTCGTCGTTGAGAGAGCATCGAACTGTGTGTTTCCTGAAAGATCGGATATTTTTTTCCAATCAGCGTTTTTGAAACTCGAAATCATCGAAAAAGGGTTTTTTTCATAAAACTTTGTAATTTTTGTCGAATTACCGTTTTTGTACCTCGCATATCGAAATTGTCAGAATCAACGACAATATGACAGCGATTCGCTATTTCGCGAAAATACGACTATAATTCAGACGGGATGGCAACTCGTCGTTGAGACAGCATCGAAATTTGTGTTTTCTGGAACGATCGGATAGTTTTATCCAATCAGCGTTTTTGAAACTCGAAATCATCGAAAATGAGTTTATTTCATAAAACTTGGTAATTTTTGTCGAATTACCGTTTTTGAGCCTCGCATATCGAAATTGTCAGAATCAACGACGATATGACAGCCATTTGCTATTTCGCGAAAATACGACTATAATTCAGACGGAATGACAACTCCTCGTTGAGACGCCATTGAAATGAGTGTTTTCGGAAGATTGAACATGTTTCGCCAATTATCGATATTGAGATTCGCATATTGAAATCGTCAGAATCAACGACGACATGCACCAGTTCGCTAGACCACGAAAAACGACTATAATTCCGACGCAATGACAACTCGTCGTTGAGAGACCATCGAAATGTGTGTTTCCTGAAAGATCGGATATTTTTGTCCAACCAGCATTTTTGAAACTCGAAATCATCGAAAATTAGTTTTTTTTTTCATAAAATTTGGTAATTTTTGTCCAATTACCGTTTTTGAGCCTCGCATATCGAAATTGTCAGAATCAACGACGATATGACAGCCATTCGCTATTTCGCGAAAATACGACTATAATTCAGACGGGATGCCAACTCGTCGTTGAGACAGCATCGAAATTTGTGTTTTCTGGAACGATCGGATAGTTTTATCCAATCAGCGTTTTTGAAACTCGAAATCATCGAAAATGAGTTTTTTTCATAAAACTTGGTAATTTTTGTCGAATTACCGTTTTTGAGCCTCGCATATCGAAATTGTCAGAATCAACGACGATATGACAGCCATTCGTTATTTCGCGAAAATACGACTATAATTCAGACGGAATGACAACTCCTCGTTGAGACAGCATCGAAATTTGTGTTTTCTGGAACGATCGGATAGTTTTATCCAATCAGCGTGTAAAATAAATACTTCTTTGTCTATGAATCGATTATTATCCACAACGACAAGATTTATATAACAACTTTTATGAAGTCTTCAACCTTTAATAGACACGTATCTCCATCCTTCCACTCAACGAATAATACAACGATAAGTCCCGATCGCACTCACTCCATTCGGTTCACACCGCGATCCCACAATTTAATTATTACATGAGTCCTTTCCCTTTCGGCTTTATCCTCACACGAAATACAATAATATTAAAATCTACTTATCCGTAAATCGTTGGCTCTTTCTTGATGCTCTGGGGCTCGCAGTCTCTTGTCGTCAAATAGAAAATTTTCCGTCCCCTTGGATATGTCGAAAGCGGGTGGCCAAACCGTCAGACACGAAAGCCGGGGCGGTGATGCTGGTTCCAACGTTCCGCGAGTGAGGTGGTAACGTCTGTTTACCTCGACGTCCCCAGAGCGAAAGAGGACGAGGATTTTCGTTAATCGTTCGCCTGAATAATTATCGTAGCCGCTAGACCCTGCGCGCGCACGGATCTTTGGATCGATATATAATGATCGACCCTATTTCGATTGAGTCTACGATTCGAGACGATCTGTCATTTGAATATATTATTTTCCCTTACAATCCCCCCTTTTCATGCTAGACGATTGGACACGAGTGTGGCATGAAAATTCGGAGGCCCCCGGATAGTTTATCATCATGACTCGTGACACCATGTTTTACCCTTTAGTCCATACATCCATCCATTCACACACTCATAACAAAGGTTATTCGTCATATATTTCGTCGGAATACATTTAATAATCATTTCTCTTTAGAGAGGAAGAACCGTAATGTTACATCGCTTGTCATTGACTATACTTCGTCTGATAATTTACTTCGGTGCTAATCACGAGCACCTTCGTCAACGTTGTTCCATATAAATATATTTCGTCATACCATTTTACTTAACATTATACTATGAAGTGCCTTAGATACACGGGATGTTGGACGATACCGCGAGCGAGTAAACAGGATTCGGGTATCGCGCCGGAGTTTCTACCTGAACCCCGATATTCATTATATTTTTTTCGAAATATTTGCGAAGATTCGAGCGATTGTATGTACCTAATTCCTTTTCATGATCCTGAGGATCAGCCAAGACATACGCATTTTCTCCGACTCGACGATTAAGAACATAAGGACCCTCGAAAAGATGGAAAAACTTTTGAATTACTTTGTCAAACGCATTTGAGAGGTGACGCACCCTTAAAAGAACGAGATCTCCCACTTTGAGTCCTACCTTCGAGATCTGTTTTTGAGATTTCTTTCTGAGCTCGAAGTTATGCATAATATTTTCTTTCGCATACGTTATCAGATACTGGTGAGATGGATTATCGTTTTTCGGAAACTTAATAAATTCGTGAATACTTTCTCTGATCGGCTCTCCGAAATGCAGATGATGCGGCGACAACCCAGTCGTTTGATGTACAGTTATATTCAGAATTTTTTCTATCTTCGGGAGGCAATCGACCCAACGGGTATGCTCCCGCGTAGAAAAAATTAGTATGGGATTGACTCTGGGAGAATGATGGTCGAGAGTCTGGGATTTATTTGGGATTGAATCTGGGGAGCACTATGGGCAGTTATCTGGGTTTTGGGACCCGTCTAGATGGTTTCCCAGACCTTTTCCCATCGCTTCAGTGGACGGGGGAGTCCTCGTGCAATCAATCCCATACGTATTTCCAGATTCTCTCCCGGCCGTACCGTACGACCGGGGGGATCCTCGCCCGATCAATCCCATACATAGAATCCCATATTATGTGTAAATGAATGAAGAAGGAAAAATAGATTTTGTCAAATGGAAGGAAAAAATGAAAAACGAAGAAATATGCTCAAATCTAATTTTTTTCAACGAATATGATTACGCCGTGCAAAGTTAAGCGCTGTAGTACATAATCGGCGGTTAAATTTCATTTAAGGCCCCAAAAATAATGTGATGTACTGGGAAAAGCTTGGATAGATAAATTAAAAGATCTATGTTAAACTCATCCAATACTTTACAATATTTTTGGGACCTACATCGAATTTCAAACGCCGATTACGTACAGCAGCATTTAACTTTGCTCGGGGAACTCATATCCGTCGAAAAAAATTGGTTTTAGGCATATTTTTTCGTTTTTTATTTTTTTCTTCCATTTGACAAAATCTATTTTTTCATCTTCTTTCACTTACACATAACATGGGATTCTATGTATGGGATTGATCGCGCAAGGATTCCCCCGGTCGTACGCGATGGCTGGGAGAGAATCTGGAAAAGCATATGGGATTGATTGCACGAGGATCCCCGTTCGTATGCGACGGCTGGGAGAGAATCTGGAAAAGCGTATGGGATTGATTGCACGAGGATTCCCCCCGTCCACTGAAGCTATGGGAAAAGGTCTGGGAAACCATCCAGCCGGGTCCCAAAACCCAGATGACTGCCCATAGTGCTTCCCAGATTCAATCCCAAACAAACCCCAGCCTCTCGCCCATCGTCCTCCCAGAGTCAATCCCATACTAATTTTTTCTACGCGGGCTTATCCGAACAGAGCGTCCTAAATAATCGTCCTAATTCCCTCATAACTCGTTCTGTGGGATTCGATTGTGGATGTCGTATCGAACTGAACAACACCGTAATACCCTTTTCCTCTAGCGATTGTTTCCACAGCTTTGACGTAAATTGTGTACCGTGATCCGACAGAATTCGCTTGGGCGTCCCAAATTTTGGAATAAATTTATCGAACACTTTCTTTAACGTTGCTCGCACCGTAGCGTTTTTCATGGGATACAGACTCACATATTTTGTGAATGCATCCAACATCACAAAAATATACTGAATGCCCCCCCTGGCCGTAGGCAGGGGCCCATAAAAATCGACGGTTACCAGCTCGTTAGGTTCTGATGCCGAGACTAAATTAAAGGGCCCTTCCATCGCGATGTTCAAATATTTGACTCGTTGGCATAAGTCGCACGATAATACGTATTGTTTTACTTGACTCGACATGGACTTCCAATAGTAAAATTTCTTTAAGTGAGCCAAGGTCTTGTACACCCCGGGGTGCCCAAGTTTCGAATGGATCGCTTCAATCAGGAGCGACTGTATCGCTTTAGGAATCATAATTTGCCAATCCACACTCTCTTTCTTACGATGAAAAATTATGCCTTCACAACGTTGAAACCCAGTCGATTCCGAGTCTAGGTTCTGCCCTTCGATAAATCTCTGAATTTGTTCATCTGCCTCTTGCAATTGTTTCAAATTTTTAAAGTTTTGCGCAAGAACTTTATCCGAATTTAACAGCGCAATTGCAACGAGGGATGTATCCTCGACATGATTCACGAATGGCATGAAGCACTGATGCAATGACGATACTATCACTCTATTTTCGTTCTCCTGTTCGAACCTTCCCTCCGGATTTCGGCTAAAGAAATCGGCCACTACATTATCGACCCCTCGACAATGAATGACGTCAAATGAGTATTGCTGTAATAGCAAACTCCATCGCGTGATTCGACTATTTTGAAATTGAGCCGATTTTAAGAACGTCAAGCTTTGGTGGTCCGTTACGATAAGAAATTTTGTTGCCACTAAATAAACTCGAAATTTATCCACCGCGTATACGATCGCCAGCAGTTCTTTTTCAGTAGTCGTGTAATTTACTTCCGTACGACTAAGACAGCGACTCACAATATCAATTACAAAATGATTGCCGTGTTTATCCGCTTGATATAAAATCCCACAGATACCCTTATCGCTTGCATCTGTCTGTACTCGGAATTGTGTATCGGGTATCACGTGACTTAGTCGAATGCAATTACAAAAGTCCTTTTTTAACCGCTCGAACGCGTCGTGATGTTTCGCTTCCCACTTCCATTCCGTGTCTTTCGTCAATAACTCTCTCAACGGCTCGATCGCGTAACTGTATCTCACATCGAATTGCCTGTAATAATTAAACGCGCCGAGAATCTTTTGTAAATTCTTTTTGTTCTTCGGATCTTCGAACTTTAAAATGACCGCTAACTTATTTGGTTCCGGCGCGATTCCCTTTCGCGAGACGACAAATCCCAAGAATGGCACTTCCTCTTGAAAGAAAAGACATTTTGACAACTTTATTGTAAAGTTATATTCCTGCAGACGCTTAAAGATTCCCCGCATTACTGCGATGTGTTCCTCAAAGGTTTCGGTCCCGATTAAAATATCATCGATATAGCACGAGATTTTGCTCGCGAATTCATCTTTTAACGCATAGCTCAATGCTCGAATAAATCCACTTCCTGCCGTTTTAAGGCCAAACGGAATTCTGCGGAATTGGTATAATTTGGACTCAAAAAGGAAAGCTGTGTATTGACGCGATTCCGCATGTAACGGTACCTGCCAATAACCTTGCGTCAAGTCAAGATTTGAGAACCATCGCGCTTTAAAATATTTTTGTAATAATTCGTGAATCATCGGTGGTGATTCATGATCGTCTTCAATTGCTTTATTTATAAATCTCGCGTCCAGGCATACTCGCGCCGACCCATCGTCTTTCATTACTATACGCAGAGGGTTGCAGTATTGACTGACCGCTCTTTCTATAACCCCGTTCTCTAACATTTTCTCAATCGCGTTTTTCGTTGCGTCTCTCAATTGATACGGGATCGGATATGTGTGCCTGATACTCGGTTGTTCGGTAGCTAATTTTATTCGATGTTCATACCCTTTCGCGCAACCCGGTTTATTCGAAAATACCGATTGAAATATTTCTAGGAGTTCGTTAAAGATTTTCCTCTCTTCTCTCGTTAGCGATGTTAGTTTACACGCGACCGCGCGAAGCTCGTCTGAAACGTCGTCCGCGTTTGAAACTATTTTCTTTTCCGTATCGTTTTTTTTTATTTCACAGATTCTTATTTTTTCTATTTCCGTAGCGGTTAATCCCCCCCTTGAACTCGGCAAGATTTCTCGCAATTTTGTCGATTCAAGATCTTGTCCGATCCGCTGACACGTCGCGGTCTTCTCGCTTTTATTAGAGTCTATTTCGTAAACGTTTATTATAAATACGTGTGTTTCTTTATTTTGTTTCCTACACAACAACGTTTCTGACGCGCTTCGCTCGAACATCACTACCGACTTCGATAGAATTCTGCCCCCTACTTCGACCGTTCGCGCCTTATAATTGATAATCACCTCGTTTCGCGACATCCAATCGTTACCCAATATCAATGTCGACGTGAGATACGGGATAATAATGAATGGATAGTTTGTTTTTACTCTATCGATTTCAATTTCTAACAAAACTTGTTGTTTTATGCTCGTCGATTTTTTCCCTATTGCCGTCGTTACTACGAGATTCGATACAGGCAACAGTTTCAACTTGTTATTCTCTTTCATTAGCGCTTTAAAAAAATCTTCCGAAATCGCGGTAATCTGGCTTCCTGAGTCTAATAGCACCATTACTATTTTGTCCCCTACTCGGATTTTCACGTGAGGACATCTCGCTATCGCGGAGATCGCAGTCTGTTCTTCACAGTCCTTATCCCCTTTGATTCCCGTTGCAAGATTCTCGACAAAATCAAAGTCCTGACGCGTTGCCGGACTGGAGTGTAACGCGTCACATTCTAGTTTAAATCTCTTACTCCTTGATTGTTTTGTATTCCGATTGACTCTCGACTTTGGTGATTATTCTTAGGGTGCCAATTCGGCGGAGGATATCGAGTGTTTGGCATTTGGAATTGACTGTCATCGTTATTGTATTGGGGATATGATCTCGAATCATTTCGCGCATATTGTGAACCTCGATTTCTCGATCTTGTATCCGTTCGGCTATTCTGTACTCTTATATTTCGCACCGACGATACCGCGTGTTGTCTCGCGTGATTGTTATTATTGTACGTTTGTTTATTTCTCTCGCGTTCGCGCCGAATCGCTTCGAGACTAGCTAACGTCTGGCCGAACGCGGTACTATCGTTGTAGTTAACGGTTGCTAAATTTTCTTTAACCCATAACGGATATTGTTGTGCGATACTATAATTAATTTCGTATTCTGTCAGCTGTGGCGTGAAATACCGAGCTTCTTTCCTTTGTCTATAATAGTATGTTTGTAAATTTTCAGTATGCCCCGAAAAACGACGTTCCATCCAAGAGTTCTTAAACTGTACGCGAATTGGAATCGAATAGAATTCATCTAAAAAATTATTTTTAAACTCGTCGTAAGATTCGAATTGCGGTTTCGTTTCGAGCCACAACGCCGCTCGTCCCTCCAAGGCGTGCTCCACTACCAATAATTTTTTATCCCGTGAAACGTTTTTTACTTTAAAGAATTTATCCATCTCCTCTAAGAATTCCTTCGGATTTTTCTCAGACTCGTCGGAGAATTTTGGCATTTTAATTTCGATTCTAAAATTTGACATATTACTCACGATCGCTGCGAAATCTTCATTATTCGCGTTTTGATGAGTCACCTGTCGTGGCTCTTGCTGTTCAGTTCGCGATTGTCGCCGTTGTTTTTGTTGTTCTAACGCGATTCTCGCCTGTTCGAGCTCTTGTCTCATTTGCTCTAATTCGATCCGTTGCCTGTTTAGCTGCTCGCGATCTTCGTCCAACTCCTTACGTCTCGCTGCCTCGCTTGTCAGCGGTCTATCGTCCGGCAACACCGGCATTTTCACCCTTTTCTTTTTCTTCTTTTCTGTAAATATATTTGTGTCAAATCTTTGCTTCGATTTTCGTCCCGATAGAGTTACATAAATCCTGTCATTATCAGCCATCCATTATTATTTTCACCTTTATTTATTTTATTATTCTTATTATTATTTTTTATTTTTTTTAAAGTTCCCGATAACAATTACTAACTTTTTTTTTTTTTTTTTTTTTTTTTTTTTTTTTTTTTTTTTTTTTTTTTTTGTAATCTTATCGGGCCCTGCTGTTGGGCGCCATTGTAAAATAAATACTTCTTTGTCTATGAATCGATTATTATCCACAACGACAAGATTTATATTACCTCGACGTCCCCAGAGCGAAAGAGGACGAGGATTTTCGTTAATCGTTCGCCTGAATAATTATCGTAGCCGCTAGACCCTGCGCGCGCACGGATCTTTGGATCGATATATAATGATCGACCCTATTTCGATTGAGTCTACGATTCGAGACGATCTGTCATTTGAATATATTATTTTC
This sequence comes from Cryptus viduatorius, assembly GCA_964006125.1. Lineage (NCBI taxonomy): Eukaryota > Metazoa > Arthropoda > Insecta > Hymenoptera > Ichneumonidae > Cryptus > Cryptus viduatorius. The sequence continues at coordinate 24,055,354 of OZ023220.1, forward strand.
CCTTACAAGCGTTTTTGAAACTCGAAATCATCGAAAATGAGTTTTTTTCATAAAACTTGTTAATTTTCGTCGAATTACCGTTTTTGAGCCTCGCATATCGAAATTGTCAGAATCAACGACGATATGACAGCCATTTGCTATTTCGCGAAAATACGACTATAATTCAGACGGAATGACAACTCCTCGTTGAGACAGCATCGAAATTTGTGTTTTCTGGAACGATCGGATAGTTTTATCCAATCAGCGTTCTTGACCCTCCGAATCGGAGATCGTGAGAATCAACGACGACATGCACCAGTTCGCTAGACCACGAAAAACGACTATAATTCCGACGCAATGACAACTCGTCGTTGAGAGAGCATCGAAATGTGTGTTTCCTGAAAGTTCGGATAGTTTTATCCAATCAGCGTTTTTGAAACTCGAAATCATCGAAAATGAGTTTTTTTCATAAAACTTGGTAATTTTTGTCGAATGACCGTTTTTGAGCCTCGCATATCGAAATCGTCAGAATCAACGACGACATGAGAGCCAATCGCTATTTCGCGAAAATACGACTATAATTCAGACGGAATGACAGCTCCTCGTTGAGACGGCATTGAAATGATTTTTTTTTTTTTTTTTTTTTTTTTTTCTCAGGCTTCGACTGCTTTGGTCATTCGCCCAATACTGAGATTAATTTTTTACCTATATGAGATAAGTTACAGATCTATCGTACTTTGACTTTTTCTTTCCTAGTTTCATATATCTTGACTATCATTCAATATAATAATAATTTCTTTCCTATATTATCTTGATTCTCGTTTTAAGTTCTTTATTTTCTTTATATTTCAAATTATCTTCTTACCTCTCTCTCCTGTCTTTCTCTCTCTCTGTTTTTTTTTTTTTTTTTTTTTTTTTTTTTTTTACAGTTTATTGTATATTTTTATAGCTTTGCAGTATCCAATAACCGCTGTTAATGCTTTTTCGTCGCCTCCTAATACTTCTTTCAGCGTCTTTCCCAACTTCCACCATTTTCTTTCATCTCTCCATTTTTCGCAGTCGATAATTAGATGTTTTATTCCCATAACTTCATTACACAGTTGACAGAATGGTTGCTGTTCCCGCGATAATATGTGTTCTGTTGTTAGTCTTGAGTGTCCCATTCGTAGCCTAGTCAGGACTATGGTGTCTCGTCTTTTAAATTTTTTTGGCATTTCAAATTTGCTAACACTTGGCTTGACCTCTTTGAGTTTGGTGTTTGTTTGACTCCATTTGTTTTGCCAGATTTCCCACATAATTCTGTGTATTTCAGATTTCAGATCGCTAGGTGTAACCGTATCCACCCTATTCGTTGTTTCGTTGTATGCGGCTTCTTTTGCCGCTTTGTCTGCCTGCTCGTTACCCCTAATTCCAATATGTCCAGGTGTCCATAAAATAATTATTTTTTTCCGGTTATTTTGCAGATCCGTTATTTGCGCGAGTATCTCTTGAATGAGTGGGTCATCGGATAGTACATTCTTCAGGCTTATCATCAAACTAAGTGAGTCTGTGCATATTACGTATTCATTGTGTCTTTCCTGTTTGCAGTGTTCTAGCGCTTTCTTGACCGCTGTCATTTCTGCTGTATAGCTACTCGCCGCTGCTGGCAATTTCCATTTGTACGTATTATTATTAACCACTACTGCACATCCAACATTGCCATCGGTTTTGGATCCATCAGTGTATATCCAGACTGCTTCCGGATATTCGTTTTCGAGTTTTAAGAAATTTCCTTTGTAGACCGCCCTGTTCGTATTATCTCTTTTATATTCCGTTAGATCCTCTCTGCATGCGATGTCCGATATCGTCCAGGGGGCTATCCGGCAAAATCCTTTAGATAAGGTCGGGCAGAGAACCAATCCTGTGTTACGTAGCAATTCTTGTACCCGTATTCGAAATGGTGCTGTGCTTGTTAAACCGGGGCCGGGGATTCCCAGCGGTTGATTGTATAGAATATGATAATTGATGCTCTTAGGTTGTGCCCATATATTTGTAGCGTAATTCAATGTTAGTTGTTGATGTCTCAAATGTAATGGCAGTACACCCGCTTCTGAGCATAAGCTCACCCTTGGGCTTGTACAGAAAGCACCCGTGGCACTGCGTAGCCCCATGTATAGAATTGCATCTAGTTTTCTGAGTACTGTCTTTGTTGCTGAGCCATACACCGCGCATCCGTAGTCTAGTTTCGATTGTACCAATGTTTTGTAGATATAAATAAGTGTTTCTCTATCAGCGCCCCATTCCTTATTAGACATACATTTTATTATGTTTAACGCCTTTTTACATTTAGTCTTCAGCGTCTCTGTATGTTCTTTCCATGTCAGTTTTCTATCAAAAATCAGACCGAGAAATTTTGTAGAGTTGACTACTTCTATCCTCTTATTATCCATGTCTAGACGTGGCTTGATCCCGATGTCTCGGAGTTTGTAAAAATCAACGCAATGTGTTTTGGTTTCGGAAAACCGGAAACCCCGCCCTTTCGCAAAGCTCGTCACTGTGTTGATCGCTTCTTGCAGTCTCGGCCTTATTAGGGACATATACTTCCCAGAGGTGAATATTACAAGGTCGTCGACGTATAGGCTACGCCCTATTTCGGGTTTAAGTCCTTTGGTAAGATCATTTATCGCGCACATAAAAAGTGTTACGCTAAGAGTAGAGCCTTGCGGCACTCCATTTTCAAGTACGCGACGAGACGATTTTGTATTATTTATTCTGACTTGGAAATACCGTTTATCTAAGAAACTCTCGATTAATTTTGGGAGATTACCTTTCAGACCCCACTCGTGAAGCGTCTGCAGTATACCGTACCTCCATGTTAGGTCATACGCCTTTTCCAAGTCAAAGAATACTGCCACCAAATGCTCTTTTGTTTGATAGCTGTTGTGAATAGCATTCTCAAGGTTTATTAGTTGATCAATCGTCGAATGATATTTCCTAAAGCCACATGATCTTTGGAAATAAGGTCGTGAGTTTCTAGCCACCATACTAGTCTATTATTCACTATTTTCTCTATTAATTTACTTAAGCAACATGTTAGCGATATGGGTCTATAACTTTTGGCTTCCGTTCGATCTTTGCCTTCTTTTAATATCGGTATGATTAAAGCTTCGCGCCATTTATCGGGGTAGATGCCACTTCTCCAAATGTTATTATAAAGCCGTAGTAGTGTTTTTTTCATATTAGTTGGTAACATGCTTAACATGATCATCGGTATATCATCTGGGCCTGGTGAGGTGGTAAGTTTCATACTTTTTAGCGCCAGATCAAATTCTTTTTCAGTTATTGGTAAATTGTAGATTTTTTCGTCTGTAGATGCAAAGTCAAGAGGTCGTTCAAGAAGATTTTTTCTTTGTTGAAAATCAGGTTCGTAGTTTAACGTGCTGTTTATGTTTTCATAATAAGTAGCCAAAGTTTCTACCATTTCTTGTGGGCTCTCCATAAGAATATTTCCCGCTCCCTTTATAGGCCCTATTACAGTGTGCGTCATACCTGAAATAGCCTTGACCTTTTGCCACACTTTATTTATGGGGGTATATGCCGTGATAGTTGACACGTAATTTTCCCAAGTGTTTTTCTTTGCTGTCCGGATAATTTTCCTGCATTGTGCTCGCAGACGTTTAAAGTGGATCATGTTATTCGTTGAAGGGCTTTTGCGGAATTCTCGTAATGCTTGTTTCTTCGCAGCAACCACCTCGCCGACCTCTGTACTCCACCACGGAACTATACGTTGTCTTGCACGGCCCGATGATTTTGGGACCGCTATCTCAGCTGCTTTCAGTATGCTTTTTGTTATGGCACTGACTGCGTCATTGACGTCCTCCGGAAGTTCGGGGACGCTTATGACCTTCTTAAAAGTCTCCCAATCTGCTTTGTCGAACTGCCATCGTCGAAGATAAGATCTTTCCCGGGTTTGAATGTCATCCGAGATATGTATCGGGTAGTGGTCACTACCATATAGGTCTGTAACAGTTTTCCAGTGTAGATTTGTTGCTATATTTGGAGAAACCAATGTCAGGTCGATGACTGATGTGTTGCCAGTGCTAAAAGTTAAGTGCGTCTTGGTTCCGTCATTGATGAGAATTAGGCCTGATTCGTCCAAGAATTTTTCTACCAGTCGACCACGTGGGCTAGTTTTTATAGAGCCCCATAGCGTATTGTGAGCATTGAAGTCGCCTAGTATTATGCAAGGACTTGGTAGTTGTGTATGTAAGTTTGTCAAGTCTTTTAACTGGAGTGGTCCGTCCGGTAGGTATATACAGCATATTGTTACGTTTTGACAAGTCGGGATTCTAACAGCAACAGCTTGTAGCTGTGTATTTAACGGAACATTGATAGCTAGCAATTCTTTTTTAATAAGTAAAGCGACGCCACCATGTGCTATTTTACCAGAGTTACAGTCTGTCCTGAATATATTGAACCTGCGAAATTGAATCTTATCGGGTTCGGTCAGTCTAGTTTCTTGTAATGCGAGTATCGATGGTCGTACTTGCGAAACCAGTAATTGAAGTTCCGGAAAATGACTTCTCATACCGTTACAGTTCCATTGAATAATATCGAATTGCATTTCTTTTAAGTTTACTTGTCGACTGATATTCGCGATATGGGGTTGATGTACATATGTCATTACAGAGTTTTAGATTATTGAGCAAAATGTTCATATTAACCAGCGGTCTCAGGTTGATTCGGGGGTGGGGCGTCGAACATGGTATCCGAATCCTCATCAGTACCAATATCATCGGCGGTATGATTCGGTTGTTTCTTTTTTGGAGGCTTACTTGCGGACGATGAACTTCCACTAGCATCGCCGTCTTCTTCTCCCACGGAGGCCACCGACGTGGCCGGTGTGGACTGGTGGCTACTTCGTTTGCGATGCTCACGTAACCGAATGTTGTCGATTTTTGATTGTTCTTGCTTGCTGGTTTTTGTGAACCACTCGGCTACTTTCGAGGAATCGTACTGACCTGATTTTCGCTGTTGTGATTGTTTATCTTTAGCTGCTGATTGTCTGAGGACAGATGTGGGCGTGGCGTTTTTCAAAGGCGGTGGATTGGGATTCAGATTCTTACGATCCGCATCGGCTATTCCGTCGTTTTTAGCTAGGTTACACTGCAAAGCACGGGTGAGTTCTGGGATAAGAGCCGCGACAAGCTCTTGAATGTTTAAGCCAGCCTGAGTTGGGTTCGGTCTCGAAGTTATCGTTGCATACGCCACCGTGGGATGTGTACGAGTGTTTTCCCGGATTTTATTTCGCGCTTCTCGATAAGATAGTTTTTCCATTGTTTTTATTCTTTGAATAGCAGTTTCTTCTTTGTATCTAGGGCATTGATTCGATCGTGCCGAGTGAGAGCCGTTGCAGTTTAGACATCGTGGATTTTCCTTACAAGGTTCATCACCGTGCGGATCATAGCCGCACACGCACATCGGTCGGTTTCCGCAATTAGCAGACGTGTGACCGAATAATTGGCAATTGTAGCATCGTAAAGGTGGTGGAATCCACGCAGACACAGGCAATGAAAGATAGCCAGCCGTAACTCTCTTCGGAAGGTCCGGCGTGTTAAATGTCAGAATCAACGTTGGTGTATCAATACGAGTCCCGTTCTGCATCATCGTACGTCTCCGAACACTAGTAACACCTTGCGATGCAAGATTTTCTTGGATTTCTTCTAGTGGACAATATAACAGGTCTCGGCAGGTCACTTGGCCTTTGCTACTGTTCAGAGTAGCATGTTTCTGTACCGTCACTGAATAATCACCGAACTTCTGCATTTTTAATAAAAGCCCGCCTTGTTTTGGATCGTTGATTTCGATCAAAAGGCCTTCTCGGCACTTATTTACGTTCTTTACTTTACCAACTGCTCCGGTTAATACTCGGTCTATCAGAAAGGGGCTAACTTTGTCAAAGTTGCCCTCATTAAGTTTTATCATGAAGAATCGCGAATTTGTACTTGTTACACCTCGAATAACTTCCGGATCCCTGGATAGAGGGGGGAAGTTTTGTTTTTTATTGCGGTCACTTGATGATGACGTCTCGGGGCCCGCTTTCTCACCCCCGACAGACGCCAGTACTGGGCTTCCGAATCCCTGCACCGTAATCGATTTTTGTTTTCTCCCTGCCATCACGATTTGTTAACGGGGTTTACTCCCCTGCTGTTGGTCCGCGGGAGGGGTTTCAATTTATGACCCTCCTACCCTCTATATCTAGAGGGCGTTCCCCTATCCGCCACCTGGGGACGCGCCACGTAGGGGTTACAGCCTCCCCCCGTGGATTGAAATGATTGTTTTCGGAAGATTGAATATGTTTGGCCAATAATCGATTTTGAGATTCGCATATTGAAATCGTCAGAATCAACGACGACATGCACCAGTTAGCTAGACCACGAAAAACGACTATACTTCCGATGGAATGACAACTCGTCGTTGAGACAGCACCGAAATGTGTGTTTCCTGAAAGATCGGATATTTTTGTCCAATCAGCGTTTTTGAAACTCGAAATCATCGAAAATGAGTTTTTTTTCATAAAACTTGGTAATTTTTGTCGAATTACCGTTTTTGAGCCTCGCATATCGAAATCGTCAGAATCAACGACGATATGACAGCCATTCGCTATTTCGCGAAAATACGACTATAATTCAGACGGGATGACAACTCGTCGTTGAGACAGCATCGAAATTTGTGTTTGCTGGAACGATCGGATAGTTTTATCCAATCAGCGTTTTTCACCCTCCGAATCGGAGATCGTGAGAATCAACGACGACATGCACCATTTCGCTAGACCACGAAAAACGACTATAATTCCGACGCAATGACAACTCGTCGTTGAGAGAGCATCGAAATGTGTGTTTCCTAAAAGATCGGATATTTTTGTAAAACCAGCGTTTTTGAAACTCGAAATCATCGAAAATGAGTTTTTTTCATAAAACTTGGTAAATTTGTCGAATTACCGTTTTTGAGCCTCGCATATCGAAATTGTCAGAATCAACGACGATATGACAGTTATTCGCTATTTCGCGAAAATACGACTATAATTCAGACGGAATGACAACTCCTCGTTGAGACGGCATTGAAATGAGTGTTTTCGGAAGATTGAATATGTTTGGCCAATCATCGATTTTGAGATTCGCATATTGAAATCGTCAGAATCAACGACGACATGCACCAGTTCGCTAGACCACGAAAAACGACTATACTTCCGATCGAATGACAACTCGTCGTTGAGCCAGCACCGAAATGTGTGTTTCCTGAAAGATCGGATATTTTTGTCCAATCAGCGTTTTTGAAACTCGAAATCATCGAAAATGAGTTTTTTTTCATAAAACTTGGTAATTTTTGTCGAATTACCGTTTTTGAGCCTCGCATATCGAAATCGTCAGAATCAACGACGATATGACAGCCATTCGCTATTTCGCGAAAATACGACTATAATTCAGACGGGATGCCAACTCGTCGTTGAGACAGCATCGAAATTTGTGTTTTCTGGAACGATCGGATAGTTTTATCCAATCAGCGTTTTTGACCCTCCGAATCGGAGATCGGGAGAATCAACGACGACATGCACCATTTCGCTAGACCACGAAAAACGACTATAATTCCGACGCAATGACAACTCGTCGTTGAGAGAGCATCGAACTGTGTGTTTCCTGAAAGATCGGATATTTTTTTCCAATCAGCGTTTTTGAAACTCGAAATCATCGAAAATGGGTTTTTTTCATAAAACTTGGTAATTTTTGTCGAATTACCGTTTTTGTACCTCGCATATCGAAATTGTCAGAATCAACGACAATATGACAGCCATTCGCTATTTCGCGAAAATACGACTATAATTCAGACGGAATGACAACTCCTCGTTGAGACAGCATCGAAATGATTGTTTTCGGAAGCTTGAATATGTTTGGCCAATTATCGATTTTGAGATTCGCATATTGAAATCGTCAGAATCAACGACGACATGCACCAGTTCGCTAGACCACGAAAAACGACTATACTTCCGATCGAATGACAACTCGTCGTTGAGACAGCACCGAAATGTGTGTTTCCTGAAAGATCGGATATTTTTGTCCAACCAGCGTTTTTGAAACTCGAAATCATCGAAAATGAGTTTTTTTCATAAAACTTGGTAATTTTTGTCGAATTACCGTTTTTGAGCCTCGCATATCGAAATTGTCAGAATCAACGACGATATGACAGCCATTCGCTATTTCGCGAAAATACGACTATACTTCCGATGGAATGACAACTCGTCGTTGAGACAGCACCGAAATGTGTGTTTCCTGAAAGATCGGATATTTTTGTCCAACCAGCGTTTTTGAAACTCGAAATCATCGAAAATGAGTTTTTTTCATAAAACTTGGTAATTTTTGTCGAATTACCGTTTTTGAGCCTCGCATATCGAAATCGTCAGAATCAACGACGATATGACAGCCATTCGCTATTTCGCGAAAATACGACTATAATGCAGACGGAATGACAACTCCTCGTTGAGACAGCATCGAAATTTGTGTTTTCTGGAACGATCGGATAGTTTTATCCAATCAGCGTTTTTGAAACTCGAAATCATCGAAAATGAGTTTTTTTCATAAAACTTGGTAATTTTTGTCGAATTACCGTTTTTGAGCCTCGCATATCGAAATTGTCAGAATCAACGACGATATGACAGCCATTTGCTATTTCGCGAAAATACGACTATAATTCAGACGGAATGACAACTCCTCGTTGAGACGCCATTGAAATGAGTGTTTTCGGAAGATTGAATATGTTTCGCCAATTATCGATATTGAGATCGGATAGTTTTATCCAATCAGCGTTTTTGACCCTCCGAATCGGAGATCGGGAGAATCAACGACGACATGCACCATTTCGCTAGACCACGAAAAACGACTATAATTCCGACGCAATGACAACTCGTCGTTGAGAGAGCATCGAACTGTGTGTTTCCTGAAAGATCGGATATTTTTTTCCAATCAGCGTTTTTGAAACTCGAAATCATCGAAAATGGGTTTTTTTCATAAAACTTGGTAATTTTTGTCGAATTACCGTTTTTGTACCTCGCATATCGAAATTGTCAGAATCAACGACAATATGACAGCGATTCGCTATTTCGCGAAAATACGACTATAATTCAGATGGAATGACAACTCCTCGTTGAGACAGCATCGAAATTTGTGTTTTCTGGAACGATCGGATAGTTTTATCCAATCAGCGTTCTTGACCCTCCGAATCGGAGATCGGGAGAATCAACGACGACATGCACCATTTCGCTAGACCACGAAAAACGACTATAATTCCGACGCAATGACAACTCGTCGTTGAGAGAGCATCGAACTGTGTGTTTCCTGAAAGATCGGATATTTTTTTCCAATCAGCGTTTTTGAAACTCGAAATCATCGAAAATGGGTTTTTTTTCATAAAACTTGGTAATTTTTGTCGAATTACCGTTTTTGTACCTCGCATATCGAAATTGTCAGAATCAACGACAATATGACAGCGATTCGCTATTTCGCGAAAATACGACTATAATTCAGATGGAATGACAACTCCTCGTTGAGACAGCATCGAAATTTGTGTTTTCTGGAACGATCGGATAGTTTAATCCAATCAGCGTTCTTGACCCTCCGAATCGGAGATCGTGAGAATCAACGACGACATGCACCAGTTCGCTAGACCACGAAAAACGACTATAATTCCTACGCAATGACAACTCGTCGTTGAGAGAGCATCGAAATATGTGTTTCCTGAAAGTTCGGATAGTTTTATCCAATCAGCGTTTTTGAAACTCGAAATCATCGAAAATGAGTTTTTTTCATAAAACTTGGTAATTTTTGTCGAATGACCGTTTTTGAGCCTCGCATATCGAAATCGTCAGAATCAACGACGACATGAGGGCCAATCGCTATTTCGCGAAAATACGACTATAATTCAGACGGAATGACAACTCCTCGTTGAGACGGCATTGAAATGATTGTTTTCGGAAGCTTGAATATGTTTGGCCAATTATCGATTTTGAGATTCGCATATTGAAATCGTCAGAATCAACGACGACATGCACCAGTTCGCTAGACCACGAAAAACGACTATACTTCCGATCGAATGACAACTCGTCGTTGAGACAGCACCGAAATGTGTGTTTCCTGAAAGATCGGTTATTTTTGTCCAACCAGCGTTTTTGAAACTCGAAATCATCGAAAATGAGTTTTTTTCATAAAACTTGGTAATTTTTGTCGAATTACCGTTTTTGAGCCTCGCATATCGAAATTGTCAGAATCAACGACGATATGACAGCCATTCGCTATTTCGCGAAAATACGACTATAATTCAGACGGAATGACAACTCCTCGTTGAGACAGCATCGAAATTTGTGTTTTCTGGAACGATCGGATAGTTTTATCCAATCAGCGTTTTTGAAACTCGAAATCATCGAAAATGTGTTTATTTCATAAAACTTGGTAATTTTTGTCGAATTACCGTTTTTGAGCCTCGCATATCGAAATTGTCAGAATCAACGACGATATGACAGCCATTTGCTATTTCGCGAATATACGACTATAATTCAGACGGAATGACAACTCCTCGTTGAGACGCCATTGAAATGAGTGTTTTCGGAAGATTGAATATGTTTCGCCAATTATCGATATTGAGATTCGCATATTGAAATCGTCAGAATCAACGACGACATGCACCAGTTCGCTAGACCACGAAAAACGACTATAATTCCGACGCAATGACAACTCGTCGTTGAGAGACCATCGAAATGTGTGTTTCCTGAAAGATCGGATATTTTTGTCCAACCAGCATTTTTGAAACTCGAAATCATGGAAAATGAGTTTTTTTTTTCATAAAATTTGGTAATTTTTGTCCAATTACCGTTTTTGAGCCTCGCATATCGAAATTGTCAGAATCAACGACGATATGACAGCCATTCGCTATTTCGCGAAAATACGACTATAATTCAGACGGGATGCCAACTCGTCGTTGAGACAGCATCGAAATTTGTGTTTTCTGGAACGATCGGATAGTTTTATCCAATCAGCGTTTTTGACCCTCCGAATCGGAGATCGGGAGAATCAACGACGACATGCACCATTTCGCTAGACCACGAAAAACGACTATAATTCCGACGCAATGACAACTCGTCGTTGAGAGAGCATCGAACTGTGTGTTTCCTGAAAGATCGGATATTTTTTTCCAATCAGCGTTTTTGAAACTCGAAATCATCGAAAATGGGTTTTTTTTCATAAAACTTGGTAATTTTTGTCGAATTACCGTTTTTGTACCTCGCATATCGAAATTGTCAGAATCAACGACAATATGACAGCGATTCGCTATTTCGCGAAAATACGACTATAATTCAGATGGAATGACAACTCCTCGTTGAGACAGCATCGAAATTTGTGTTTTCTGGAACGATCGGATAGTTTAATCCAATCAGCGTTCTTGACCCTCCGAATCGGAGATCGTGAGAATCAACGACGACATGCACCAGTTCGCTAGACCACGAAAAACGACTATAATTCCGACGCAATGACAACTCGTCGTTGAGAGAGCATCGAAATATGTGTTTCCTGAAAGTTCGGATAGTTTTATCCAATCAGCGTTTTTGAAACTCGAAATCATCGAAAATGAGTTTTTTTCATAAAACTTGGTAATTTTTGTCGAATGACCGTTTTTGAGCCTCGCATATCGAAATCGTCAGAATCAACGACGACATGAGGGCCAATCGCTATTTCGCGAAAATACGACTATAATTCAGACGGAATGACAACTCCTCGTTGAGACGGCATTGAAATGATTGTATTCGGAAGCTTGAATATGTTTGGCCAATTATCGATTTTGAGATTCGCATATTGAAATCGTCAGAATCAACGACGACATGCACCAGTTCGCTAGACCACGAAAAACGACTATACTTCCGATCGAATGACAACTCGTCGTTGAGACAGCACCGAAATGTGTGTTTCCTGAAAGATCGGTTATTTTTGTCCAACCAGCGTTTTTGAAACTCGAAATCATCGAAAATGAGTTTTTTTCATAAAACTTGGTAATTTTTGTCGAATTACCGTTTTTGGTCCTCGCATATCGAAATTTTCAGAATCAACGACGATATGACAGCCATTCGCTATTTCGCGAAAATACGACTATAATTCAGACGGAATGACAACTCCTCGTTGAGACGGCATTGAAATGATTGTTTTCGGAAGCTTGAATATGTTTGGCCAATTATCGATTTTGAGATTCGCATATTGAAATCGTCAGAATCAACGACGACATGCACCAGTTCGCTAGACCACGAAAAACGACTATACTTCCGATCGAATGACAACTCGTCGTTGAGACAGCACCGAAATGTGTGTTTCCTGAAAGATCGGATATTTTTGTCCAACCAGCGTTTTTGAAACTCGAAATCATCGAAAATGAGTTTTTTTCATAAAACTTGGTAATTTTTGTCGAATTACCGTTTTTGAGCCTCGCATATCGAAATTGTCAGAATCAACGACGATATGACAGCTATTCGTTATTTCGCGAAAATACGACTATAATTCAGACGGAATGACAACTCCTCGTTGAGACAGCATCGAAATTTGTGTTTTCTGGAACGATCGGATAGTTTTATCCAATCAGCGTTTTTGAAACTCGAAATCATCGAAAATGAGTTTTTTTCATAAAACTTGTTAATTTTCGTCGAATTACCGTTTTTGAGCCTCGCATATCGAAATTGTCAGAATCAACGACGATATGACAGCCATTTGCTATTTCGCGAAAATACGACTATAATTCAGACGGAATGACAACTCCTCGTTGAGACAGCATCGAAATTTGTGTTTTCTGGAACGATCGGATAGTTTTATCCAATCAGCGTTTTTGAAACTCGAAATCATCGAAAATGAGTTTTTTTCATAAAACTTGGTAATTTTTGTCGAATTACCGTTTTTAAGCCTCGCATATCGAAATTGTCAGAATCAACGACGATATGACAGCCATTTGCTATTTCGCGAAAATACGACTATAATTCAGACGGAATGACAACTCCTCATTGAGACGCCATTGAAATGAGTGTTTTCGGAAGATTGAATATGTTTCGCCAATTATCGATATTGAGATCGGATAGTTTTATCCAATCAGCGTTTTTGACCCTCCGAATCGGAGATCGGGAGAATCAACGACGACATGCACCAGTTCGCTAGACCACGAAAAACGACTATAATTCCGACGCAATGACAACTCGTCGTTGAGAGAGCATCGAACTGTGTGTTTCCTGAAAGATCGGATATTTTTTTCCAATCAGCGTTTTTGAAACTCGAAATCATCGAAAATGGGTTTTTTTCATAAAACTTGGTAATTTTTGTCGAATTACCGTTTTTGTACCTCGCATATCGAAATTGTCAGAATCAACGACAATATGACAGCGATTCGCTATTTCGCGAAAATACGACTATAATTCAGATGGAATGACAACTCCTCGTTGAGACAGCATCGAAATTTGTGTTTTCTGGAACGACCGGATAGTTTTATCCAATCAGCGTTCTTGACCCTCCGAATCGGAGATCGTGAGAATCAACGACGACATGCACCAGTTCGCTAGACCACGAAAAACGACTATAATTCCGACGCAATGACAACTCGTCGTTGAGAGAGCATCGAAATGTGTGTTTCCTGAAAGTTCGGATAGTTTTATCCAATCAGCGTTTTTGAAACTCGAAATCATCGAAAATGAGTTTTTTTCATAAAACTTGGTAATTTTTGTCGAATGACCGTTTTTGAGCCTCGCATATCGAAATCGTCAGAATCAACGACGACATGAGAGCCAATCGCTATTTCGCGAAAATACGACTATAATTCAGACGGAATGACAGCTCCTCGTTGAGACGGCATTGAAATGATTGTTTTCGGAAGATTGAATATGTTTGGCCAATAATCGATTTTGAGATTCGCATATTGAAATCGTCAGAATCAACGACGACATGCACCAGTTAGCTAGACCACGAAAAACGACTATACTTCCGATGGAATGACAACTCGTCGTTGAGACAGCACCGAAATGTGTGTTTCCTGAAAGATCGGATATTTTTGTCCAATCAGCGTTTTTGAAACTCGAAATCATCGAAAATGAGTTTTTTTTCATAAAACTTGGTAATTTTTGTCGAATTACCGTTTTTGAGCCTCGCATATCGAAATCGTCAGAATCAACGACGATATGACAGCCATTCGCTATTTCGCGAAAATACGACTATAATTCAGACGGGATGACAACTCGTCGTTGAGACAGCATCGAAATTTGTGTTTGCTGGAACGTTCGGATAGTTTTATCCAATCAGCGTTTTTCACCCTCCGAATCGGAGATCGTGAGAATCAACGACGACATGCACCATTTCGCTAGACCACGAAAAACGACTATAATTCCGACGCAATGACAACTCGTCGTTGAGAGAGCATCGAAATGTGTGTTTCCTAAAAGATCGGATATTTTTGTAAAACCAGCGTTTTTGAAACTCGAAATCATCGAAAATGAGTTTTTTTCATAAAACTTGGTAATTTTTGTCGAATTACCGTTTTTGAGCCTCGCATATCGAAATTGTCAGAATCAACGACGATATGACAGTTATTCGCTATTTCGCGAAAATACGACTATAATTCAGACGGAATGACAACTCCTCGTTGAGACGGCATTGAAATGAGTGTTTTCGGAAGATTGAATATGTTTGGCCAATCATCGATTTTGAGATTCGCATATTGAAATCGTCAGAATCAACGACGACATGCACCAGTTCGCTAGACCACGAAAAACGACTATACTTCCGATCGAATGACAACTCGTCGTTGAGACAGCACCGAAATGTGTGTTTCCTGAAAGATCGGATATTTTTGTCCAATCAGCGTTTTTGAAACTCGAAATCATCGAAAATGAGTTTTTTTTCATAAAACTTGGTAATTTTTGTCGAATTACCGTTTTTGAGCCTCGCATATCGAAATCGTCAGAATCAACGACGATATGACAGCCATTCGCTATTTCGCGAAAATACGACTATAATTCAGACGGGATGCCAACTCGTCGTTGAGACAGCATCGAAATTTGTGTTTTCTGGAACGATCGGATAGTTTTATCCAATCAGCGTTTTTGACCCTCCGAATCGGAGATCGGGAGAATCAACGACGACATGCACCATTTCGCTAGACCACGAAAAACGACTATAATTCCGACGCAATGACAACTCGTCGTTGAGAGAGCATCGAACTGTGTGTTTCCTGAAAGATCGGATATTTTTTTCCAATCAGCGTTTTTGAAACTCGAAATCATCGAAAATCGGTTTTTTTCATAAAACTTGGTAATTTTTGTCGAATTACCGTTTTTGTACCTCGCATATCGAAATTGTCAGAATCAACGACAATATGACAGCGATTCGCTATTTCGCGAAAATACGACTATAATTCAGATGGAATGATAACTCCTCGTTGAGACAGCATCGAAATGATTGTTTTCGGAAGCTTGAATATGTTTGGCCAATTATCGATTTTGAGATTCGCATATTGAAATCGTCAGAATCAACGACGACATGCACCAGTTCGCTAGACCACGAAAAACGACTATACTTCCGATCGAATGACAACTCGTCGTTGAGACAGCACCGAAATGTGTGTTTCCTGAAAGATCGGATATTTTTGTCCAACCAGCGTTTTTGAAACTCGAAATCATCGAAAATGAGTTTTTTTCATAAAACTTGGTAATTTTTGTCGAATTACCGTTTTTGAGCCTCGCATATCGAAATTGTCAGAATCAACGACGATATGACAGCCATTCGCTATTTCGCGAAAATACGACTATACTTCCGATGGAATGACAACTCGTCGTTGAGACAGCACCGAAATGTGTGTTTCCTGAAAGATCGGATATTTTTGTCCAATCAGCGTTTTTGAAACTCGAAATCATCGAAAATGAGTTTTTTGTCGAATTACCGTTTTTGAGCCTCGCATATCGAAATCGTCAGAATCAACGACGATATGACAGCCATTCGCTATTTCGCGAAAATACGACTATAATTCAGACGGGATGCCAACTCGTCGTTGAGACAGCATCGAAATTTGTGTTTTCTGGAACGATCGGATAGTTTTATCCAATCAGCGTTTTTGACCCTCCGAATCGGAGATCGGGAGAATCAACGACGACATGCACCATTTCGCTAGACCACGAAAAACGACTATAATTCCGACGCAATGACAACTCGTCGTTGAGAGAGCATCGAACTGTGTGTTTCCTGAAAGATCGGATATTTTTTTCCAATCAGCGTTTTTGAAACTCGAAATCATCGAAAATGGGTTTTTTTTCATAAAACTTGGTAATTTTTGTCGAATTACCGTTTTTGTACCTCGCATATCGAAATTGTCAGAATCAACGACGATATGACAGCCATTCGTTATTTCGCGAAAATACGACTATAATTCAGACGGAATGACAACTCCTCGTTGAGACAGCATCGAAATTTGTGTTTTCTGGAACGATCGGATAGTTTTATCCAATCAGCGTTTTTGAAACTCGAAATCATCGAAAATGAGTTTTTTTCATAAAACTTGGTAATTTTTGTCGAATGACCGTTTTTGAGCCTCGCATATCGAAATCGTCAGAATCAACGACGACATGAGAGCCAATCGCTATTTCGCGAAAATACGACTATAATTCAGACGGAATGACAACTCCTCGTTGAGACAGCATCGAAATTTGTGTTTTCTGGAACGATCGGATAGTTTTATCCAATCAGCGTTTTTGAAACTCGAAATCATCGAAAATGAGTTTTTTTCATAAAACTTGGTAATTTTTGTCGAATTACCGTTTTTGAGCCTCGCATATCGAAATTGTCAGAATCAACGACGATATGACAGCCATTTGCTATTTCGCGAAAATACGACTATAATTCAGACGGAATGACAACTCCTCGTTGAGACGCCATTGAAATGAGTGTTTTCGGAAGATTGAATATGTTTCGCCAATTATCGATATTGAGATTCGCATATTGAAATCGTCAGAATCAACGACGACATGCACCAGTTCGCTAGACCACGAAAAACGACTATACTTCCGATCGAATGACAACTCGTCGTTGAGACAGCACCGAAATGTGTGTTTCCTGAAAGATCGGATATTTTTGTCCAACCAGCGTTTTTGAAACTCGAAATCATCGAAAATGAGTTTTTTTTATAAAACTTGGTAATTTTTGTCGAATGACCGTTTTTGAGCCTCGCATATCGAAATCGTCAGAATCAACGACGACATGAGAGCCAATCGCTATTTCGCGAAAATACGACTATAATTCAGACGGAATGACAACTCCTCGTTGAGACGGCATTGAAATGATTGTTTTCGGAAGCTTGAATATGTTTGGCCAATTATCGATTTTGAGATTCGCATATTGAAATCGTCAGAATCAACGACGACATGCACCAGTTCGCTAGTGTTACGTCCTGGGTTCGACGCCCAGTTTGAAATTGGTAACTTTACCCAATTTTTTTTATTCAAAGCGATTTATAACAAAATTATCTAATTGTTTATTCAACAAATTCATAATTATTTGATTTAGTAATTTTCATAACTGAATCAACACATAAACAGTCCAATATTTTTATTAGAAACTGCGATAAAGCGAATAGAGTCGCAACCTGAATCGTAAAAGTCGAATAACATCTAAAGTATTTAACATAAACAAAATCTGATTAGTGCATTAAATTCAGCTTCTCATTTAGGAGTTTAAAAGTCTGAGCACTAAATTTGCTCTCCGAGTCATAGTTTTCGAGATAAATGCATTTGTCTAAAAAAATGTACCAGTTGCACGTTTCGACTTGCGAAACACACCGATCTGCATCAAACGCTAAAACACTTCAACACATGTCGACCTATTGGACATTTAAGGAGTGTATAAGTTTAATAAATGTTTAAACAAATAAACAAATTAACAATAACAATATAATAAACATAACAACATTATAACATAACAATATTATAACATTTAGCATAACATAATGTATACAACAATATTTGTTGAATAACTGTTCATTCCGTAGTTAATTATAAATTAACATTTAGTCACGTACGTTATTACAATACGAATAAATATCAATATCCAACCGAGTGTGGGACCGGATTAGGCCCAGACTTTCCGTCAGCAAAATAATAATCTCGCTTCTCGAGAATTGCGCTGCGATACAGCACACGTGCAAATTCGCTACCTCAGCACTTACCGTGGGATGCTGCGTCAGCATGCGGCTCCACGCGCGGGTACCCCCACCATCGGTAGGTGTACCTCTACGACATAGAGCGGTCGCCCCACCATCCGCGCATCGGGTGCCCCCTCCACGCGCTTCACGTTGTGAAGAGTTCCTTCAGAGCTCTTCAGTCTAGAATCAGCGCGCAAACCATCAACATCTATCCGCGAGTCTAGCTCCGTGCGAAGACATGTACGCGCACGTAAAATATTCATTCAATTTTCCTTTTCAATTCTTATCCAGTTACCGCGATCTTAGCGACCCAAACAGTGTAACGAACATTTATAATCCAGTTCTTCGATACCTCTCTGTGCTCAGGCGTTATATCGTTACCGATATAAAATATTGACCATCAAGTGAACTTTATTTTAATAATAAATTATATAACAATAAAAATTTGGACTATCAGTGAAAATATTATACAACGCATCAATTTGTAAACTCAGTGTAACTTGACATTCTACAATCATCGTTATTATCAACTAAATAAATTACTGTTGTTTAAAAATAAATTTATTCCCATTTATAACCCGCTACGCCCAAACACGCATTCGGCTTCAATATTATCAACAAACTGATTTTGTTGTAAAAGTAATTAATTCAAACTTTATCAAATAAATATATGTCAACGCCAATCACCGAGACACAGCTCCTATCCCTGACTGGCGCATTCCAGTCTCAACACTGGAGCTACACAATACGTTCAATTTACGTCGCTTCGTCAATCAAATCGCCAATTACAAATAAAGTTTCGAGTAGTTAATAACCTGCGACGTAACACTAGACCACGAAAAACGACTATACTTCCGATCGAATGACAACTCGTCGTTGAGACAGCACCGAAATGTGTGTTTCCTGAAAGATCGGTTATTTTTGTCCAACCAGCGTTTTTGAAACTCGAAATCATCGAAAATGAGTTTTTTTCATAAAACTTGGTAATTTTTTTCGAATTACCGTTTTTGAGCCTCGCATATCGAAATTGTCAGAATCAACGACGATATGACAGCCATTCGCTATTTCGCGAAAATACGACTATAATTCAGACGGAATGACAACTCCTCGTTGAGACAGCATCGAAATTTGTGTTTTCTGGAACGATCGGATAGTTTTATCCAATCAGCGTTTTTGACCCTCCGAATCGGAGATCGGGAGAATCAACGACGACATGTACCATTTCGCTAGACCACGAAAAACGACTATAATTCCGACGCAATGACAACTCGTCGTTGAGAGAGCATCGAACTGTGTGTTTCCTGAAAGATCGGATATTTTTTTCCAATCAGCGTTTTTGAAACTCGAAATCATCGAAAATGGGTTTTTTTTCATAAAACTTGGTAATTTTTGTCGAATTACCGTTTTTGTACCTCGCATATCGAAATTGTCAGAATCAACGACAATATGACAGCGATTCGCTATTTCGCGAAAATACGACTATAATTCAGATGGAATGACAACTCCTCGTTGAGACAGCATCGAAATTTGTGTTTTCTGGAACGATCGGATAGTTTAATCCAATCAGCGTTCTTGACCCTCCGAATCGGAGATCGTGAGAATCAACGACGACATGCACCAGTTCGCTAGACCACGAAAAACGACTATAATTCCGACGCAATGACAACTCGTCGTTGAGAGAGCATCGAAATGTGTGTTTCCTGAAAGATCGGATAGTTTTATCCAATCAGCGTTTTTGAAACTCGAAATCATCGAAAATGAGTTTTTTTCATAAAACTTGGTAATTTTTGTCGAATGACCGTTTTTGAGCCTCGCATATCGAAATCGTCAGAATCAACGACGACATGAGAGCCAATCGCTATTTCGCGAAAATACGACTATAATTCAGACGGAATGACAACTCCTCGTTGAGACAGCATCGAAATTTGTGTTTTCTGGAACGATCGGATAGTTTTATCCAATCAGCGTTTTTGACCCTCCGAATCGGAGATCGTAAGAATCAACGACGACATGCACCAGTTCGCAAGACCACGAAAAACGACTATAATTCCGATGCAATGACAACTCGTCGTTGAGAGAGCATCGAAATGTTTGTTTCCTGAAAGATCGGATATTTTTGTCCAAACAGCGTTTTTGAAACTCGAAATCATCGAACATGAGTTTTTTTTTCATAAAACTTGGTAATTTTTGTCGAATTACCGTTTTTGAGCCTCGCATATCGAAATTGTCAGAATCAACGACAATATGACAGCCATTCGCTATTTCGCGAAAATACGACTATAATTCAGACGGGATGACAACTCGTCGTTGAGACAGCATCGAAATTTGTGTTTGCTGGAACGATCGGATAGGTTTATCCAATCAGCGTTTTTGAAACTCGAAATCATCGAAAATGAGTTTTTTTCATAAAACTTGGTAATTTTTGTCGAATGACCGTTTTTGAGCCTCGCATATCGAAATCGTCAGAATCAACGACGACATGAGAGCCAATCGCTATTTCGCGAAAATACGACTATAATTCAGACGGAATGACAACTCCTCGTTGAGACGGCATTGAAATGATTGTTTTCGGAAGATTGAATATGTTTGGCCAATTATCGATTTTGAGATTCGCATATTGAAATCGTCAGAATCAACGACGATATGACAGCCATTCGCTATTTCGCGAAAATACGACTATAATTCAGATGGGATGCCAACTCGTCGTTGAGACAGCATCGAAATTTGTGTTTTCTGGAACGATCGGATAGTTTTATCCAATCAGCGTTTTTGAAACTCGAAATCATCGAAAATGAGTTTTTTTCATAAAACTTGTTAATTTTTGTCGAATTACCGTTTTTGAGCCTCGCATATCGAAATCGTCAGAATCAACGACGATATGACAGCCATTCGCTATTTCGCGAAAATACGACTATAATTCAGACGGGATGCCAACTCGTCGTTGAGACAGCATCGAAATTTGTGTTTTCTGGAACGATCGGATAGTTTTATCCAATCAGCGTTTTTGACCCTCCGAATCGGAGATCGGGAGAATCAACGACGACATGCACCATTTCGCTAGACCACGAAAAACGACTATAATTCCGACGCAATGACAACTCGTCGTTGAGAGAGCATCGAACTGTGTGTTTCCTGAAAGATCGGATATTTGTTTCCAATCAGCGTTTTTGAAACTCGAAATCATCGAAAATGGGTTTTTTTCATAAAACTTGTTAATTTTCGTCGAATTACCGTTTTTGAGCCTCGCATATCGAAATTGTCAGAATCAACGACGATATGACAGCCATTTGCTATTTCGCGAAAAAACGACTATAATTCCGACGCAATGACAACTCGTCGTTGAGAGAGCATCGAAATGTGTGTTTCCTGAAAGTTCGGATAGTTTTATCCAATCAGCGTTTTTGAAACTCGAAATCATCGAAAATGAGTTTTTTTCATAAAACTTGGTAATTTTTGTCGAATGACCGTTTTTGAGCCTCGCATATCGAAATCGTCAGAATCAACGACGACATGAGAGCCAATCGCTATTTCGCGAAAATACGACTATAATTCAGACGGAATGACAACTCCTCGTTGAGACGGCATTGAAATGATTGTTTTCGGAAGCTTGAATATGTTTGGCCAATTATCGATTTTGAGATTCGCATATTGAAATCGTCAGAATCAACGACGACATGCACCAGTTCGCTAGACCACGAAAAACGACTATACTTCCGATCGAATGACAACTCGTCGTTGAGACAGCACCGAAATGTGTGTTTCCTGAAAGATCGGATATTTTTGTCCAACCAGCGTTTTTGAAACTCGAAATCATCGAAAATGAGTTTTTTTCATAAAACTTGGTAATTTTTGTCGAATTACCGTTTTTGAGCCTCGCATATCGAAATTGTCAGAATCAACGACGATATGACAGCCATTCGTTATTTCGCGAAAATACGACTATAATTCAGACGGAATGACAACTCCTCGTTGAGACAGCATCGAAATTTGTGTTTTCTGGAACGATCGGATAGTTTTATCCAATCAGCGTTTTTGAAACTCGAAATCATCGAAAATGAGTTTTTTTCATAAAACTTGGTAATTTTTGTCGAATTACCGTTTTTGAGCCTCGCATATCGAAATTGTCAGAATCAACGACGATATGACAGCCATTTGCTATTTCGCGAAAATATGACTATAATTCAGACGGAATGACAACTCCTCATTGAGACGCCATTGAAATGAGTGTTTTCGGAAGATTGAATATGTTTCGCCAATTATCGATATTGAGATCGGATAGTTTTATCCAATCAGCGTTTTTGACCCTCCGAATCGGAGATCGGGAGAATCAACGACGACATGCACCATTTCGCTAGACCACGAAAAACGACTATAATTCCGACGCAATGACAACTCGTCGTTGAGAGAGCATCGAACTGTGTGTTTCCTGAAAGATCGGATATTTTTTTCCAATCAGCGTTTTTGAAACTCGAAATCATCGAAAATGGGTTTTTTTCATAAAACTTGGTAATTTTTGTCGAATTACCGTTTTTGTACCTCGCATATCGAAATTGTCAGAATCAACGACAATATGACAGCGATTCGCTATTTCGCGAAAATACGACTATAATTCAGATGGAATGACAACTCCTCGTTGAGACAGCATCGAAATTTGTGTTTTCTGGAACGATCGGATAGTTTTATCCAATCAGCGTTCTTGACCCTCCGAATCGGAGATCGTGAGAATCAACGACGACATGCACCAGTTCGCTAGACCACGAAAAACGACTATAATTCCGACGCAATGACAACTCGTCGTTGAGAGAGCATCGAAATGTGTGTTTCCTGAAAGTTCGGATAGTTTTATCCAATCAGCGTTTTTGAAACTCGAAATCATCGAAAATGAGTTTTTTTCATAAAACTTGGTAATTTTTGTCGAATGACCGTTTTTGAGCCTCGCATATCGAAATCGTCAGAATCAACGACGACATGAGAGCCAATCGCTATTTCGCGATAATACGACTATAATTCAGACGGAATGACAACTCCTCGTTGAGACGGCATTGAAATGATTGTTTTCGGAAGCTTGAATATGTTTGGCCAATTATCGATTTTGAGATTCGCATATTGAAATCGTCAGAATCAACGACGACATGCACCAGTTCGCTAGACCACGAAAAACGACTATACTTCCGATCGAATGACAACTCGTCGTTGAGACAGCACCGAAATGTGTGTTTCCTGAAAGATCGGTTATTTTTGTCCAACCAGCGTTTTTGAAACTCGAAATCATCGAAAATGAGTTTTTTTCATAAAACTTGGTAATTTTTGTCGAATTACCGTTTTTGAGCCTCGCATATCGAAATTGTCAGAATCAACGACGATATGACAGCCATTCGCTATTTCGCGAAAATACGACTATAATTCAGACGGAATGACAACTCCTCGTTGAGACAGCATCGAAATTTGTGTTTTCTGGAACGATCGGATAGTTTTATCCAATCAGCGTTTTTGAAACTCGAAATCATCGAAAATGAGTTTTTTTCATAAAACTTGTTAATTTTTGTCGAATTACCGTTTTTGAGCCTCGCATATCGAAATTGTCGGAATCAACGACGATATGACAGCCATTTGCTATTTCGCGAAAATACGACTATAATTCAGACGGAATGACAACTCCTCGTTGAGACAGCATCGAAATTTGTGTTTTCTGGAACGATCGGATAGTTTTATCCAATCAGCGTTTTTGAAACTCGAAATCATCGAAAATGAGTTTTTTTCATAAAACTTGGTAATTTTTGTCGAATTACCGTTTTTGAGCCTCGCATATCGAAATTGTCAGAATCAACGACGATATGACAGCCATTTGCTATTTCGCGAAAATACGACTATAATTCTGACGGAATGACAACTCCTCGTTGAGACAGCATCGAAATTTGTGTTTTCTGGAACGATCGGATAGTTTTATCCAATCAGCGTTTTTGAAACTCGAAATCATCGAAAATGAGTTTTTTTCATAAAACTTGGTAATTTTTGTCGAATTACCGTTTTTGAGCCTCGCATATCGAAATTGTCAGAATCAACGACGATATGACAGCCATTTGCTATTTCGCGAAAATACGACTATAATTCAGACGGAATGACAACTCCTCGTTGAGACGCCATTGAAATGAGTGTTTTCGGAAGATTGAATATGTTTCGCCAATTATCGATATTGAGATTCGCATATTGAAATCGTCAGAATCAACGACGACATGCACCAGTTCGCTAGACCACGAAAAACGACTATAATTCCGACGCAATGACAACTCGTCGTTGAGAGACCATCGAAATGTGTGTTTCCTGAAAGATCGGATATTTTTGTCCAACCAGCATTTTTGAAACTCGAAATCATCGAAAATGAGTTTTTTTTTTTCATAAAATTTGGTAATTTTTGTCCAATTACCGTTTTTGAGCCTCGCATATCGAAATTGTCAGAATCAACGACGATATGACAGCCATTCGCTATTTCGCGAAAATACGACTATAATTCAGACGGAATGACAACTCGTCGTTGAGACAGCATCGAAATTTGTGTTTTCTGGAACGATTGGATAGTTATATCCAATCAGCGTTTTTGAAACTCGAAATCATCGAAAATGAGTTTTTTTCATAAAACTTGGTAATTTTTGTCGAATGACCGTTTTTGAGACTCGCATATCGAAATCGTCAGAATCAACGACGACATGAGAGCCAATCGCTATTTCGCGAAAATACGACTATAATTCAGACGGAATGACAACTCCTCGTTGAGACAGCATCGAAATTTGTGTTTTCTGGAACGATCGGATAGTTTTATCCAATCAGCGTTTTTGACCCTCCGAATCGGAGATCGTAAGAATCAACGACGACATGCACCAGTTCGGAAGACCACGAAAAACGACTATAATTCCGATGCAATGACAACTCGTCGTTGAGAGAGCATCGAAATGTGTGTTTCCTGAAAGTTCGGATAGTTTTATCCAATCAGCGTTTTTGAAACTCGAAATCATCGAAAATGAGTTTTTTTCATAAAACTTGGTAATTTTTGTCGAATGACCGTTTTTGAGCCTCGCATATCGAAATCGTCAGAATCAACGACGACATGAGAGCCAATCGCTATTTCGCGAAAATACGACTATAATTCAGACGGAATGACAACTCCTCGTTGAGACGGCATTGAAATGATTGTTTTCGGAAGCTTGAATATGTTTGGCCAATTATCGATTTTGAGATTCGCATATTGAAATCGTCAGAATCAACGACGACATGCACCAGTTCGCTAGACCACGAAAAACGACTATACTTCCGATCCAATGACAACTCGTCGTTGAGACAGCACCGAAATGTGTGTTTCCTGAAAGATCGGATATTTTTGTCCAACCAGCGTTTTTGAAACTCGAAATCATCGAAAATGAGTTTTTTTCATAAAACTTGGTAATTTTTGTCGAATTACCGTTTTTGAGCCTCGCATATCGAAATTGTCAGAATCAACGACGATATGACAGCCATTCGTTATTTCGCGAAAATACGACTATAATTCAGACGGAATGACAACTCCTCGTTGAGACAGCATCGAAATTTGTGTTTTCTGGAACGATCGGATAGTTTTATCCAATCAGCGTTTTTGAAACTCGAAATCATCGAAAATGAGTTTTTTTCATAAAACTTGTTAATTTTCGTCGAATTACCGTTTTTGAGCCTCGCATATCGAAATTGTCAGAATCAACGACGATATGACAGCCGTTTGCTATTTCGCGAAAATACGACTATAATTCAGACGGAATGACAACTCCTCGTTGAGACAGCATCGAAATTTGTGTTTTCTGGAACGATCGGATAGTTTTATCCAATCAGCGTTTTTGAAACTCGAAATCATCGAAAATGAGTTTTTTTCATAAAACTTGGTAATTTTTGTCGAATTACCGTTTTTGAGCCTCGCATATCGAAATTGTCAGAATCAACGACGATATGACAGCCATTTGCTATTTCGCGAAAATACGACTATAATTCAGACGGAATTACAACTCCTCGTTGAGACGCCATTGAAATGAGTGTTTTCGGAAGATTGAATATGTTTCGCCAATTATCGATATTGAGATCGGATAGTTTTATCCAATCAGCGTTTTTGACCCTCCGAATCGGAGATCGGGAGAATCAACGACGACATGCACCATTTCTCTAGACCACGAAAAACGACTATAATTCCGACGCAATGACAACTCGTCGTTGAGAGAGCATCGAAATGTTTGTTTCCTGAAAGATCGGATATTTTTGTCCAAACAGCGTTTTTGAAACTCGAAATCATCGAACATGAGTTTTTTTTTCATAAAACTTGGTAATTTTTGTCGAATGACCGTTTTTGAGCCTCGCATATCGAAATCGTCAGAATCAACGACGACATGAGAGCCAATCGCTATTTCGC
This sequence comes from Cryptus viduatorius, assembly GCA_964006125.1. NCBI lineage: Eukaryota > Metazoa > Arthropoda > Insecta > Hymenoptera > Ichneumonidae > Cryptus > Cryptus viduatorius. The sequence continues at coordinate 24,081,986 of OZ023220.1, forward strand.
GAAAATACGACTATAATTCAGACGGGATGACAACTCGTCGTTGAGACAGCTTCGAAATTTGTGTTTTCTGGAACGATCGGATAGCTTTATCCAATCAGCGTTTTTCACCCTCTGAATCGGAGATCGTGAGAATCAACGACGACATGCACCAGTTCGCTAGACCACGATAAACGACTATAATTCCGACGCAATGACAACTCGTCGTTGAGAGAGCATCGAAATGTGTTTCCTAAAAGATCGGATATTTTTGTCCAACCAGCGTTTTTGAAACTCGAAATCATCGAAAATGAGTTTTTTTCATAAAACTTGGTAATTTTTGTCGAATTACCGTTTTTGAGCCTCGCATATCGAAATCGTCAGAATCAACGACGATATGACAGCCATTCGCTATTTCGCGAAAATACGACTATAATTCAGACGGGATGCCAACTCGTCGTTGAGACAGCATCGAAATTTGTGTTTTCTGGAACGATCGGATAGTTTTATCCAATCAGCGTTTTTGACCCTCCGAATCGGAGATCGTGAGAATCAACGACGACATGCACCATTTCGCTAGACCACGAAAAACGACTATAATTCCGACGCAATGACAACTCGTCGTTGAGAGAGCATCGAAATGTGTGTTTCCTAAAAGATCGGATATTTTTGTAAAACCAGCGTTTTTGAAACTCGAAATCATCGAAAATGAGTTTTTTTCATAAAACTTGGTAATTTTTGTCGAATTACCGTTTTTGAGCCTCGCATATCGAAATTGTCAGAATCAACGACGATATGACAGCCATTCGCTATTTCGCGAAAATACGACTATAATTCAGACGGGATGACAACTCGTCGTTGAGACAGCATCGAAATTTGTGTTTTCTGGAACGATCGGATAGTTTTATCCAATCAGCGTTTTTGACCCTCCGAATCGGAGATCGGGAGAATCAACGACGACATGCACCATTTCGCTAGACCACGAAAAACGACTATAATTCCGACGCAATGACAACTCGTCGTTGAGAGAGCATCGAACTGTGTATTTCCTGAAAGATCGGATATTTTTTTCCAATCAGCGTTTTTGAAACTCGAAATCATCGAAAATGGGTTTTTTTCATAAAACTTGGTAATTTTTGTCGAATTACCGTTTTTGTACCTCGCATATCGAAATTGTCAGAATCAACGACAATATGACAGCGATTCGCTATTTCGCGAAAATACGACTATAATTCAGATGGAATGACAACTCCTCGTTGAGACAGCATCGAAATTTGTGTTTTCTGGAACGATCGGATAGTTTTATCCAATCAGCGTTCTTGACCCTCCGAATCGGAGATCGTGAGAATCAACGACGACATGCACCAGTTCGCTAGACCACGAAAAACGACTATAATTCCGACGCAATGACAACTCGTCGTTGAGAGAGCATCGAAATGTGTGTTTCCTGAAAGTTCGGATAGTTTTATCCAATCAGCGTTTTTGAAACTCGAAATCATCGAAAATGAGTTTTTTTCATAAAACTTGGTAATTTTTGTCGAATGACCGTTTTTGAGCCTCGCATATCGAAATCGTCAGAATCAACGACGACATGAGAGCCAATCGCTATTTCGCGAAAATACGACTATAATTCAGACGGAATGACAACTCCTCGTTGAGACGGCATTGAAATGATTGTTTTCGGAAGCTTGAATATGTTTGGCCAATTATCGATTTTGAGATTCGCATATTGAAATCGTCAGAATCAACGACGACATGCACCAGTTCGCTAGACCACGAAAAACGACTATACTTCCGATCGAATGACAACTCGTCGTTGAGACAGCACCGAAATGTGTGTTTCCTGAAAGATCGGATATTTTTGTCCAACCAGCGTTTTTGAAACTCGAAATCATCGAAAATGAGTTTTTTTCATAAAACTTGGTAATTTTTGTCGAATTACCGTTTTTGAGCCTCGCATATCGAAATTGTCAGAATCAACGACGATATGACAGCCATTCGTTATTTCGCGAAAATACGACTATAATTCAGACGGAATGACAACTCCTCGTTGAGACAGCATCGAAATTTGTGTTTTCTGGAACGATCGGATAGTTTTATCCAATCAGCGTTTTTGAAACTCGAAATCATCGAAAATGAGTTTTTTTCATAAAACTTGTTAATTTTCGTCGAATTACCGTTTTTGAGCCTCGCATATCGAAATTGTCAGAATCAACGACGATATGACAGCCGTTTGCTATTTCGCGAAAATACGACTATAATTCAGACGGAATGACAACTCCTCGTTGAGACAGCATCGAAATTTGTGTTTTCTGGAACGATCGGATAGTTTTATCCAATCAGCGTTTTTGAAACTCGAAATCATCGAAAATGAGTTTTTTTCATAAAACTTGGTAATTTTTGTCGAATTACCGTTTTTGAGCCTCGCATATCGAAATTGTCAGAATCAACGACGATATGACAGCCATTTGCTATTTCGCGAAAATACGACTATAATTCAGACGGAATGACAACTCCTCGTTGAGACGCCATTGAAATGAGTGTTTTCGGAAGATTGAATATGTTTCGCCAATTATCGATATTGAGATTCGCATATTGAAATCGTCAGAATCAACGACGACATGCACCAGTTCGCTAGACCACGAAAAACGACTATACTTCCGATCGAATGACAACTCGTCGTTGAGACAGCACCGAAATGTGTGTTTCCTGAAAGATCGGATATTTTTGTCCAACCAGCGTTTTTGAAACTCGAAATCATCGAAAATGAGTTTTTTTTATAAAACTTGGTAATTTTTGTCGAATGACCGTTTTTGAGCCTCGCATATCGAAATCGTCAGAATCAACGACGACATGAGAGCCAATCGCTATTTCGCGAAAATACGACTATAATTCAGACGGAATGACAACTCCTCGTTGAGACGGCATTGAAATGATTGTTTTCGGAAGCTTGAATATGTTTGGCCAATTATCGATTTTGAGATTCGCATATTGAAATCGTCAGAATCAACGACGACATGCACCAGTTCGCTAGTGTTACGTCCTGGGTTCGACGCCCAGTTTGAAATTGGTAACTTTACCCAATTTTTTTTATTCAAAGCGATTTATAACAAAATTATCTAATTGTTTATTCAACAAATTCATAATTATTTGATTTAGTAATTTTCATAACTGAATCAACACATAAACAGTCCAATATTTTTATTAGAAACTGCGATAAAGCGAATAGAGTCGCAACCTGAATCGTAAAAGTCGAATAACATCTAAAGTATTTAACATAAACAAAATCTGATTAGTGCATTAAATTCAGCTTCTCATTTAGGAGTTTAAAAGTCTGAGCACTAAATTTGCTCTCCGAGTCATAGTTTTCGAGATAAATGCATTTGTCTAAAAAAATGTACCAGTTGCACGTTTCGACTTGCGAAACACACCGATCTGCATCAAACGCTAAAACACTTCAACACATGTCGACCTATTGGACATTTAAGGAGTGTATAAGTTTAATAAATGTTTAAACAAATAAACAAATTAACAATAACAATATAATAAACATAACAACATTATAACATAACAATATTATAACATTTAGCATAACATAATGTATACAACAATATTTGTTGAATAACTGTTCATTCCGTAGTTAATTATAAATTAACATTTAGTCACGTACGTTATTACAATACGAATAAATATCAATATCCAACCGAGTGTGGGACCGGATTAGGCCCAGACTTTCCGTCAGCAAAATAATAATCTCGCTTCTCGAGAATTGCGCTGCGATACAGCACACGTGCAAATTCGCTACCTCAGCACTTACCGTGGGATGCTGCGTCAGCATGCGGCTCCACGCGCGGGTACCCCCACCATCGGTAGGTGTACCTCTACGACATAGAGCGGTCGCCCCACCATCCGCGCATCGGGTGCCCCCTCCACGCGCTTCACGTTGTGAAGAGTTCCTTCAGAGCTCTTCAGTCTAGAATCAGCGCGCAAACCATCAACATCTATCCGCGAGTCTAGCTCCGTGCGAAGACATGTACGCGCACGTAAAATATTCATTCAATTTTCCTTTTCAATTCTTATCCAGTTACCGCGATCTTAGCGACCCAAACAGTGTAACGAACATTTATAATCCAGTTCTTCGATACCTCTCTGTGCTCAGGCGTTATATCGTTACCGATATAAAATATTGACCATCAAGTGAACTTTATTTTAATAATAAATTATATAACAATAAAAATTTGGACTATCAGTGAAAATATTATACAACGCATCAATTTGTAAACTCAGTGTAACTTGACATTCTACAATCATCGTTATTATCAACTAAATAAATTACTGTTGTTTAAAAATAAATTTATTCCCATTTATAACCCGCTACGCCCAAACACGCATTCGGCTTCAATATTATCAACAAACTGATTTTGTTGTAAAAGTAATTAATTCAAACTTTATCAAATAAATATATGTCAACGCCAATCACCGAGACACAGCTCCTATCCCTGACTGGCGCATTCCAGTCTCAACACTGGAGCTACACAATACGTTCAATTTACGTCGCTTCGTCAATCAAATCGCCAATTACAAATAAAGTTTCGAGTAGTTAATAACCTGCGACGTAACACTAGACCACGAAAAACGACTATACTTCCGATCGAATGACAACTCGTCGTTGAGACAGCACCGAAATGTGTGTTTCCTGAAAGATCGGTTATTTTTGTCCAACCAGCGTTTTTGAAACTCGAAATCATCGAAAATGAGTTTTTTTCATAAAACTTGGTAATTTTTTTCGAATTACCGTTTTTGAGCCTCGCATATCGAAATTGTCAGAATCAACGACGATATGACAGCCATTCGCTATTTCGCGAAAATACGACTATAATTCAGACGGAATGACAACTCCTCGTTGAGACAGCATCGAAATTTGTGTTTTCTGGAACGATCGGATAGTTTTATCCAATCAGCGTTTTTGACCCTCCGAATCGGAGATCGGGAGAATCAACGACGACATGTACCATTTCGCTAGACCACGAAAAACGACTATAATTCCGACGCAATGACAACTCGTCGTTGAGAGAGCATCGAACTGTGTGTTTCCTGAAAGATCGGATATTTTTTTCCAATCAGCGTTTTTGAAACTCGAAATCATCGAAAATGGGTTTTTTTTCATAAAACTTGGTAATTTTTGTCGAATTACCGTTTTTGTACCTCGCATATCGAAATTGTCAGAATCAACGACAATATGACAGCGATTCGCTATTTCGCGAAAATACGACTATAATTCAGATGGAATGACAACTCCTCGTTGAGACAGCATCGAAATTTGTGTTTTCTGGAACGATCGGATAGTTTAATCCAATCAGCGTTCTTGACCCTCCGAATCGGAGATCGTGAGAATCAACGACGACATGCACCAGTTCGCTAGACCACGAAAAACGACTATAATTCCGACGCAATGACAACTCGTCGTTGAGAGAGCATCGAAATGTGTGTTTCCTGAAAGATCGGATAGTTTTATCCAATCAGCGTTTTTGAAACTCGAAATCATCGAAAATGAGTTTTTTTCATAAAACTTGGTAATTTTTGTCGAATGACCGTTTTTGAGCCTCGCATATCGTAATCGTCAGAATCAACGACGACATGAGAGCCAATCGCTATTTCGCGAAAATACGACTATAATTCAGACGGAATGACAACTCCTCGTTGAGACAGCATCGAAATTTGTGTTTTCTGGAACGATCGGATAGTTTTATCCAATCAGCGTTTTTGACCCTCCGAATCGGAGATCGTAAGAATCAACGACGACATGCACCAGTTCGCAAGACCACGAAAAACGACTATAATTCCGATGCAATGACAACTCGTCGTTGAGAGAGCATCGAAATGTTTGTTTCCTGAAAGATCGGATATTTTTGTCCAAACAGCGTTTTTGAAACTCGAAATCATCGAACATGAGTTTTTTTTTCATAAAACTTGGTAATTTTTGTCGAATTACCGTTTTTGAGCCTCGCATATCGAAATTGTCAGAATCAACGACAATATGACAGCCATTCGCTATTTCGCGAAAATACGACTATAATTCAGACGGGATGACAACTCGTCGTTGAGACAGCATCGAAATTTGTGTTTGCTGGAACGATCGGATAGGTTTATCCAATCAGCGTTTTTGAAACTCGAAATCATCGAAAATGAGTTTTTTTCATAAAACTTGGTAATTTTTGTCGAATGACCGTTTTTGAGCCTCGCATATCGAAATCGTCAGAATCAACGACGACATGAGAGCCAATCGCTATTTCGCGAAAATACGACTATAATTCAGACGGAATGACAACTCCTCGTTGAGACGGCATTGAAATGATTGTTTTCGGAAGATTGAATATGTTTGGCCAATTATCGATTTTGAGATTCGCATATTGAAATCGTCAGAATCAACGACGATATGACAGCCATTCGCTATTTCGCGAAAATACGACTATAATTCAGATGGGATGCCAACTCGTCGTTGAGACAGCATCGAAATTTGTGTTTTCTGGAACGATCGGATAGTTTTATCCAATCAGCGTTTTTGAAACTCGAAATCATCGAAAATGAGTTTTTTTCATAAAACTTGTTAATTTTTGTCGAATTACCGTTTTTGAGCCTCGCATATCGAAATCGTCAGAATCAACGACGATATGACAGCCATTCGCTATTTCGCGAAAATACGACTATAATTCAGACGGGATGCCAACTCGTCGTTGAGACAGCATCGAAATTTGTGTTTTCTGGAACGATCGGATAGTTTTATCCAATCAGCGTTTTTGCCCCTCCGAATCGGAGATCGGGAGAATCAACGACGACATGCACCATTTCGCTAGACCACGAAAAACGACTATAATTCCGACGCAATGACAACTCGTCGTTGAGAGAGCATCGAACTGTGTGTTTCCTGAAAGATCGGATATTTGTTTCCAATCAGCGTTTTTGAAACTCGAAATCATCGAAAATGGGTTTTTTTCATAAAACTTGTTAATTTTCGTCGAATTACCGTTTTTGAGCCTCGCATATCGAAATTGTCAGAATCAACGACGATATGACAGCCATTTGCTATTTCGCGAAAAAACGACTATAATTCCGACGCAATGACAACTCGTCGTTGAGAGAGCATCGAAATGTGTGTTTCCTGAAAGTTCGGATAGTTTTATCCAATCAGCGTTTTTGAAACTCGAAATCATCGAAAATGAGTTTTTTTCATAAAACTTGGTAATTTTTGTCGAATGACCGTTTTTGAGCCTCGCATATCGAAATCGTCAGAATCAACGACGACATGAGAGCCAATCGCTATTTCGCGAAAATACGACTATAATTCAGACGGAATGACAACTCCTCGTTGAGACGGCATTGAAATGATTGTTTTCGGAAGCTTGAATATGTTTGGCCAATTATCGATTTTGAGATTCGCATATTGAAATCGTCAGAATCAACGACGACATGCACCAGTTCGCTAGACCACGAAAAACGACTATACTTCCGATCGAATGACAACTCGTCGTTGAGACAGCACCGAAATGTGTGTTTCCTGAAAGATCGGATATTTTTGTCCAACCAGCGTTTTTGAAACTCGAAATCATCGAAAATGAGTTTTTTTCATAAAACTTGGTAATTTTTGTCGAATTACCGTTTTTGAGCCTCGCATATCGAAATTGTCAGAATCAACGACGATATGACAGCCATTCGTTATTTCGCGAAAATACGACTATAATTCAGACGGAATGACAACTCCTCGTTGAGACAGCATCGAAATTTGTGTTTTCTGGAACGATCGGATAGTTTTATCCAATCAGCGTTTTTGAAACTCGAAATCATCGAAAATGAGTTTTTTTCATAAAACTTGGTAATTTTTGTCGAATTACCGTTTTTGAGCCTCGCATATCGAAATTGTCAGAATCAACGACGATATGACAGCCATTTGCTATTTCGCGAAAATATGACTATAATTCAGACGGAATGACAACTCCTCATTGAGACGCCATTGAAATGAGTGTTTTCGGAAGATTGAATATGTTTCGCCAATTATCGATATTGAGATCGGATAGTTTTATCCAATCAGCGTTTTTGACCCTCCGAATCGGAGATCGGGAGAATCAACGACGACATGCACCATTTCGCTAGACCACGAAAAACGACTATAATTCCGACGCAATGACAACTCGTCGTTGAGAGAGCATCGAACTGTGTGTTTCCTGAAAGATCGGATATTTTTTTCCAATCAGCGTTTTTGAAACTCGAAATCATCGAAAATGGGTTTTTTTCATAAAACTTGGTAATTTTTGTCGAATTACCGTTTTTGTACCTCGCATATCGAAATTGTCAGAATCAACGACAATATGACAGCGATTCGCTATTTCGCGAAAATACGACTATAATTCAGATGGAATGACAACTCCTCGTTGAGACAGCATCGAAATTTGTGTTTTCTGGAACGATCGGATAGTTTTATCCAATCAGCGTTCTTGACCCTCCGAATCGGAGATCGTGAGAATCAACGACGACATGCACCAGTTCGCTAGACCACGAAAAACGACTATAATTCCGACGCAATGACAACTCGTCGTTGAGAGAGCATCGAAATGTGTGTTTCCTGAAAGTTCGGATAGTTTTATCCAATCAGCGTTTTTGAAACTCGAAATCATCGAAAATGAGTTTTTTTCATAAAACTTGGTAATTTTTGTCGAATGACCGTTTTTGAGCCTCGCATATCGAAATCGTCAGAATCAACGACGACATGAGAGCCAATCGCTATTTCGCGATAATACGACTATAATTCAGACGGAATGACAACTCCTCGTTGAGACGGCATTGAAATGATTGTTTTCGGAAGCTTGAATATGTTTGGCCAATTATCGATTTTGAGATTCGCATATTGAAATCGTCAGAATCAACGACGACATGCACCAGTTCGCTAGACCACGAAAAACGACTATACTTCCGATCGAATGACAACTCGTCGTTGAGACAGCACCGAAATGTGTGTTTCCTGAAAGATCGGTTATTTTTGTCCAACCAGCGTTTTTGAAACTCGAAATCATCGAAAATGAGTTTTTTTCATAAAACTTGGTAATTTTTGTCGAATTACCGTTTTTGAGCCTCGCATATCGAAATTGTCAGAATCAACGACGATATGACAGCCATTCGCTATTTCGCGAAAATACGACTATAATTCAGACGGAATGACAACTCCTCGTTGAGACAGCATCGAAATTTGTGTTTTCTGGAACGATCGGATAGTTTTATCCAATCAGCGTTTTTGAAACTCGAAATCATCGAAAATGAGTTTTTTTCATAAAACTTGTTAATTTTTGTCGAATTACCGTTTTTGAGCCTCGCATATCGAAATTGTCGGAATCAACGACGATATGACAGCCATTTGCTATTTCGCGAAAATACGACTATAATTCAGACGGAATGACAACTCCTCGTTGAGACAGCATCGAAATTTGTGTTTTCTGGAACGATCGGATAGTTTTATCCAATCAGCGTTTTTGAAACTCGAAATCATCGAAAATGAGTTTTTTTCATAAAACTTGGTAATTTTTGTCGAATTACCGTTTTTGAGCCTCGCATATCGAAATTGTCAGAATCAACGACGATATGACAGCCATTTGCTATTTCGCGAAAATACGACTATAATTCTGACGGAATGACAACTCCTCGTTGAGACAGCATCGAAATTTGTGTTTTCTGGAACGATCGGATAGTTTTATCCAATCAGCGTTTTTGAAACTCGAAATCATCGAAAATGAGTTTTTTTCATAAAACTTGGTAATTTTTGTCGAATTACCGTTTTTGAGCCTCGCATATCGAAATTGTCAGAATCAACGACGATATGACAGCCATTTGCTATTTCGCGAAAATACGACTATAATTCAGACGGAATGACAACTCCTCGTTGAGACGCCATTGAAATGAGTGTTTTCGGAAGATTGAATATGTTTCGCCAATTATCGATATTGAGATTCGCATATTGAAATCGTCAGAATCAACGACGACATGCACCAGTTCGCTAGACCACGAAAAACGACTATAATTCCGACGCAATGACAACTCGTCGTTGAGAGACCATCGAAATGTGTGTTTCCTGAAAGATCGGATATTTTTGTCCAACCAGCATTTTTGAAACTCGAAATCATCGAAAATGAGTTTTTTTTTTTCATAAAATTTGGTAATTTTTGTCCAATTACCGTTTTTGAGCCTCGCATATCGAAATTGTCAGAATCAACGACGATATGACAGCCATTCGCTATTTCGCGAAAATACGACTATAATTCAGATGGAATGACAACTCCTCGTTGAGACAGCATCGAAATTTGTGTTTTCTGGAACGATCGGATAGTTTTATCCAATCAGCGTTCTTGACCCTCCGAATCGGAGATCGTGAGAATCAACGACGACATGCACCAGTTCGCTAGACCACGAAAAACGACTATAATTCCGACGCAATGACAACTCGTCGTTGAGAGAGCATCGAAATGTGTGTTTCCTGAAAGTTCGGATAGTTTTATCCAATCAGCGTTTTTGAAACTCGAAATCATCGAAAATGAGTTTTTTTCATAAAACTTGGTAATTTTTGTCGAATGACCGTTTTTGAGCCTCGCATATCGAAATCGTCAGAATCAACGACGACATGAGAGCCAATCGCTATTTCGCGAAAATACGACTATAATTCAGACGGAATGACAACTCCTCGTTGAGACGGCATTGAAATGATTGTTTTCGGAAGCTTGAATATGTTTGGCCAATTATCGATTTTGAGATTCGCATATTGAAATCGTCAGAATCAACGACGACATGCACCAGTTCGCTAGACCACGAAAAACGACTATACTTCCGATCGAATGACAACTCGTCGTTGAGACAGCACCGAAATGTGTGTTTCCTGAAAGATCGGATATTTTTGTCCAACCAGCGTTTTTGAAACTCGAAATCATCGAAAATGAGTTTTTTTCATAAAACTTGGTAATTTTTGTCGAATTACCGTTTTTGAGCCTCGCATATCGAAATTGTCAGAATCAACGACGATATGACAGCCATTCGTTATTTCGCGACAATACGACTATAATTCAGACGGAATGACAACTCCTCGTTGAGACAGCATCGAAATTTGTGTTTTCTGGAACGATCGGATAGTTTTATCCAATCAGCGTTTTTGAAACTCGAAATCATCGAAAATGAGTTTTTTTCATAAAACTTGGTAATTTTTGTCGAATTACCGTTTTTGAGCCTCGCATATCGAAATTGTCAGAATCAACGACGATATGACAGCCATTTGCTATTTCGCGAAAATACGACTATAATTCAGACGGAATGACAACTCCTCATTGAGACGCTATTGAAATGAGTGTTTTCGGAAGATTGAATATGTTTCGCCAATTATCGATATTGAGATCGGATAGTTTTATCCAATCAGCGTTTTTGACCCTCCGAATCGGAGATCGGGAGAATCAACGACGACATGCACCATTTCGCTAGACCACGAAAAACGACTATAATTCCGACGCAATGACAACTCGTCGTTGAGAGAGCATCGAACTGTGTGTTTCCTGAAAGATCGGATATTTTTTTCCAATCAGCGTTTTTGAAACTCGAAATCATCGAAAATGGGTTTTTTTCATAAAACTTGGTAATTTTTGTCGAATTACCGTTTTTGTACCTCGCATATCGAAATTGTCAGAATCAACGACAATATGACAGCGATTCGCTATTTCGCGAAAATACGACTATAATTCAGATGGAATGACAACTCCTCGTTGAGACAGCATCGAAATTTGTGTTTTCTGGAACGATCGGATAGTTTTATCCAATCAGCGTTCTTGACCCTCCGAATCGGAGATCGTGAGAATCAACGACGACATGCACCAGTTCGCTAGACCACGAAAAACGACTATAATTCCGACGCAATGACAACTCGTCGTTGAGAGAGCATCGAAATGTGTGTTTCCTGAAAGTTCGGATAGTTTTATCCAATCAGCGTTTTTGAAACTCGAAATCATCGAAAATGAGTTTTTTTCATAAAACTTGGTAATTTTTGTCGAATGACCGTTTTCGAGCCTCGCATATCGAAATCGTCAGAATCAACGACGACATGAGAGCCAATCGCTATTTCGCGAAAATACGACTATAATTCAGACGGAATGACAACTCCTCGTTGAGACGGCATTGAAATGATTGTTTTCGGAAGCTTGAATATGTTTGGCCAATTATCGATTTTGAGATTCGCATATTGAAATCGTCAGAATCAACGACGACATGCACCAGTTTGCTAGACCACGAAAAACGACTATAATTCCGACGCAATGACAACTCGTCGTTGAGAGAGCATCGAAATGTGTGTTTCCTGAAAGATCGGATAGTTTTATCCAATCAGCGTTTTTGAAACTCGAAATCATCGAAAATGAGTTTTTTTCATAAAACTTGGTAATTTTTGTCGAATGACCGTTTTTGAGCCTCGCATATCGAAATCGTCAGAATCAACGACGACATGAGAGCCAATCGCTATTTCGCGAAAATACGACTATAATTCAGACGGAATGACAACTCCTCGTTGAGACAGCATCGAAATTTGTGTTTTCTGGAACGATCGGATAGTTTTATCCAATCAGCGTTTTTGACCCTCCGAATCGGAGATCGTAAGAATCAACGACGACATGCACCAGTTCGCAAGACCACGAAAAACGACTATAATTCCGATGCAATGACAACTCGTCGTTGAGAGAGCATCGAAATGTTTGTTTCCTGAAAGATCGGATATTTTTGTCCAAACAGCGTTTTTGAAACTCGAAATCATCGAACATGAGTTTTTTTTTCATAAAACTTGGTAATTTTTGTCGAATGACCGTTTTTGAGCCTCGCATATCGAAATCGTCAGAATCTACGACGACATGAGAGCCAATCGCTATTTCGCGAAAATACGACTATAATTCAGACGGGATGACAACTCGTCGTTGAGACAGCTTCGAAATTTGTGTTTTCTGGAACGATCGGATAGTTTTATCCAATCAGCGTTTTTCACCCTCTGAATCGGAGATCGTGAGAATCAACGACGACATGCACCATTTCGCTAGACCACGAAAAACGACTATAATTCCGACGCAATGACAACTCGTCGTTGAGAGAGCATCGAACTGTGTGTTTCCTGAAAGATCGGATATTTTTTTCCAATCAGCGTTTTTGAAACTCGAAATCATCGAAAATGGGTTTTTTTCATAAAACTTGGTAATTTTTGTCGAATTACCGTTTTTGTACCTCGCATATCGAAATTGTCAGAATCAACGACGATATGACAGCCATTCGCTATTTCGCGAAAATACGACTATAATTCAGACGGAATGACAACTCCTCGTTGAGACAGCATCGAAATTTGTGTTTTCTGGAACGATCGGATAGTTTTATCCAATCAGCGTTTTTGAAACTCGAAATCATCGAAAATGAGTTTTTTTCATAAAACTTGTTAATTTTTGTCGAATTACCGTTTTTGAGCCTCGCATATCGAAATTGTCAGAATCAACGACGATATGACAGCCATTTGCTATTTCGCGAAAATACGACTATAATTCAGACGGAATGACGACTCCTCGTTGAGACAGCATCGAAATTTGTGTTTTCTGGAACGATCGGATAGTTTTATCCAATCAGCGTTTTTGAAACTCGAAATCATCGAAAATGAGTTTTTTTCATAAAACTTGGTAATTTTTGTCGAATTACCGTTTTTGAGCTTCGCATATCGAAATTGTCAGAATCAACGACGATATGACAGCCATTTGCTATTTCGCGAAAATACGACTATAATTCAGACGGAATGACAACTCCTCGTTGAGACGCCATTGAAATGAGTGTTTTCGGAAGATTGAATATGTTTCGCCAATTATCGATATTGAGATTCGCATATTGAAATCGTCAGAATCAACGACGACATGCACCAGTTCGCTAGACCACGAAAAACGACTATAATTCCGACGCAATGACAACTCGTCGTTGAGAGACCATCGAAATGTGTGTTTCCTGAAAGATCGGATATTTTTGTCCAACCAGCATTTTTGAAACTCGAAATCATCGAAAATGAGTTTTTTTTTTCATAAAATTTGGTAATTTTTGTCCAATTACCGTTTTTGAGCCTCGCATATCGAAATTGTCAGAATCAACGACGATATGACAGCCATTCGCTATTTCGCGAAAATACGACTATAATTCAGACGGAATGACAACTCGTCGTTGAGACAGCATCGAAATTTGTGTTTTCTGGAACGATTGGATAGTTATATCCAATCAGCGTTTTTGAAACTCGAAATCATCGAAAATGAGTTTTTTTCATAAAACTTGGTAATTTTTGTCGAATGACCGTTTTTGAGCCTCGCATATCGAAATCGTCAGAATCAACGACGACATGAGAGCCAATCGCTATTTCGCGAAAATACGACTATAATTCAGACGGAATGACAACTCGTCGTTGAGACAGCTTCGAAATTTGTGTTTTCTGGAACGATCGGATAGTTTTATCCAATCAGCGTTTTTCACCCTCTGAATCGGAGATCGTGAGAATCAACGACGACATGCACCATTTCGCTAGACCACGAAAAACGACTATAATTCCGACGCAATGACAACTCGTCGTTGAGAGAGCATCGAACTGTGTGTTTCCTGAAAGATCGGATATTTTTTTCCAATCAGCGTTTTTGAAACTCGAAATCATCGAAAATGGGTTTTTTTCATAAAACTTGGTAATTTTTGTCGAATTACCGTTTTTGTACCTCGCATATCGAAATTGTCAGAATCAACGACGATATGACAGCCATTCGCTATTTCGCGAAAATACGACTATAATTCAGACGGAATGACAACTCCTCGTTGAGACAGCATCGAAATTTGTGTTTTCTGGAACGATCGGATAGTTTTATCCAATCAGCGTTTTTGAAACTCGAAATCATCGAAAATGAGTTTTTTTCATAAAACTTGTTAATTTTTGTCGAATTACCGTTTTTGAGCCTCGCATATCGAAATTGTCAGAATCAACGACGATATGACAGCCATTTGCTATTTCGCGAAAATACGACTATAATTCAGACGGAATGACGACTCCTCGTTGAGACAGCATCGAAATTTGTGTTTTCTGGAACGATCGGATAGTTTTATCCAATCAGCGTTTTTGAAACTCGAAATCATCGAAAATGAGTTTTTTTCATAAAACTTGGTAATTTTTGTCGAATTACCGTTTTTGAGCTTCGCATATCGAAATTGTCAGAATCAACGACGATATGACAGCCATTTGCTATTTCGCGAAAATACGACTATAATTCAGACGGAATGACAACTCCTCGTTGAGACGCCATTGAAATGAGTGTTTTCGGAAGATTGAATATGTTTCGCCAATTATCGATATTGAGATTCGCATATTGAAATCGTCAGAATCAACGACGACATGCACCAGTTCGCTAGACCACGAAAAACGACTATAATTCCGACGCAATGACAACTCGTCGTTGAGAGACCATCGAAATGTGTGTTTCCTGAAAGATCGGATATTTTTGTCCAACCAGCATTTTTGAAACTCGAAATCATCGAAAATGAGTTTTTTTTTTCATAAAATTTGGTAATTTTTGTCCAATTACCGTTTTTGAGCCTCGCATATCGAAATTGTCAGAATCAACGACGATATGACAGCCATTCGCTATTTCGCGAAAATACGACTATAATTCAGACGGAATGACAACTCGTCGTTGAGACAGCATCGAAATTTGTGTTTTCTGGAACGATTGGATAGTTATATCCAATCAGCGTTTTTGAAACTCGAAATCATCGAAAATGAGTTTTTTTCATAAAACTTGGTAATTTTTGTCGAATGACCGTTTTTGAGCCTCGCATATCGAAATCGTCAGAATCAACGACGACATGAGAGCCAATCGCTATTTCGCGAAAATACGACTATAATTCAGACGGAATGACAACTCCTCGTTGAGACAGCATCGAAATTTGTGTTTTCTGGAACGATCGGATAGTTTTATCCAATCAGCGTTTTTGACCCTCCGAATCGGAGATCGTAAGAATCAACGACGACATGCACCAGTTCGCAAGACCACGAAAAACGACTATAATTCCGATGCAATGACAACTCGTCGTTGAGAGAGCATCGAAATGTTTGTTTCCTGAAAGATCGGATATTTTTGTCCAAACAGCGTTTTTGAAACTCGAAATCATCGAACATGAGTTTTTTTTTCATAAAACTTGGTAATTTTTGTCGAATGACCGTTTTTGAGCCTCGCATATCGAAATCGTCAGAATCAACGACGACATGAGAGCCAATCGCTATTTCGCGAAAATACGACTATAATTCAGACGGGATGACAACTCGTCGTTGAGACAGCTTCGAAATTTGTGTTTTCTGGAACGATCGGATAGTTTTATCCAATCAGCGTTTTTCACCCTCTGAATCGGAGATCGTGAGAATCAACGACGACATGCACCATTTCGCTAGACCACGAAAAACGACTATAATTCCGACGCAATGACAACTCGTCGTTGAGAGAGCATCGAACTGTGTGTTTCCTGAAAGATCGGATATTTTTTTCCAATCAGCGTTTTTGAAACTCGAAATCATCGAAAATGGGTTTTTCCCGCGTAGAAAAAAAGAATCGCGGCGAGATTCTTGCCGAGAATCTCGGTGAGATTCCTCTGAAAATCTTTCCGAGATTCTCAGCGATCTCGGTGAGATTCCTCTGAGAATCTTTCCGAGATTCTCAGCGAGATCTTGCTGAGAATGCCGCATGTGTCCCGGACCGCGATTATCGCCGCGCTTCTCCGCGAGATTTTTGTTTATCGCTGCGGGGAATCTCTCGCACAATCTCGCAGTGCTTCTTGCCGAGATTTTTATTTATCTCGGCGGGGAATCTCGCACGCAATCTCTCCATGCTTCTTCGTGTTTGAGCGAAAAATTAAAGAGAAAAAAAAATTAAAATTAGTCAAATAGAAGGCGAAAATAAAAAATGTAGAAATTAGCTCGGAACCAAATTGTGGCAACAAAGTTGCATTCAGCGAACAATATTAGACTCCATAGTAGAAAACGCTGATTTTTTTTTTTTTTTTTTCAAAATTCTGCAAACTTTTGGCCGTCATGTGGGACTCTTGCTAAGATTCCTTGCGGAAAACCGGGAGCACTTGGAAAAAAAACCAGCGATTTTCCATTATAGCGTCTAAAATTTCTCGTTGAATGCAAATTTGTTGCCGAAAATTGATTCCGGCCAAAATTCTACGTTTTTTATTTTCGCCTTCTATTTGACTAATTTTAATTTTTTTTTCTCTTTCATTTTTCGCTTGAACACGAAGAAGCACGGCGAAATTGTGTGCGAGATTCCCCGCAGTGATAAATAAAAATCTCGCCAAGAAGCACTGCGAGATTGTACGAGAGATTTCTCGCAGCGATAAACGAAAATCTCACGGAGAAGCATGGCGAGATTGTGTGCACGATTAAAACAATCACGCGGAGAAGCACAGCGGGATTGTGCGCGCGATTAAATAATCTCGCCAAGAAGCACGGCAAGAATCACGGTCCGGGACACATGCGGCATTCTCAGCGAGATCTCGCTTAGAATCTCGGAAAGATTCTCGGAAAGATTCTCCCAGGAATCTCACCTAGATTCTCGCCAAGAATCTCGCTGAGATTCTTTTTTTCTACGCGGGTTTTCATAAAACTTTGTAATTTTTGTCGAATTACCGTTTTTGTACCTCGCATATCGAAATTGTCAGAATCAACGACAATATGACAGCGATTCGCTATTTCGCGAAAATACGACTATAATTCAGATGGAATGACAACTCCTCGTTGAGACAGCATCGAAATTTGTGTTTTCTGGAACGATCGGATAGTTTTATCCAATCAGCGTTCTTGACCCTCCGAATCGGAGATCGTGAGAATCAACGACGACATGCACCAGTTCGCTAGACCACGAAAAACGACTATAATTCCGACGCAATGACAACTCGTCGTTGAGAGAGCATCGAACTGTGTGTTTCCTGAAAGATCGGATATTTTTTTCCAATCAGCGTTTTTGAAACTCGAAATCATCGAAAATGGGTTTTTTTCATAAAACTTGGTAATTTTTGTCGAATTACCGTTTTTGAGCCTCGCATATCGAAATTGTCAGAATCAACGACGATATGACAGCCATTCGTTATTTCGCGAAAATACGACTATAATTCAGACGGAATGACAACTCCTCGTTGAGACAGCATCGAAATTTGTGTTTTCTGGAACGATCGGATAGTTTTATCCAATCAGCGTTTTTGAAACTCGAAATCATCGAAAATGAGTTTTTTTCATAAAACTTGGTAATTTTTGTCGAATTACCGTTTTTGAGCCTCGCATATCGAAATTGTCAGAATCAACGACGATATGACAGCCATTTGCTATTTCGCGAAAATATGACTATAATTCAGACGGAATGACAACTCCTCATTGAGACGCCATTGAAATGAGTGTTTTCGGAAGATTGAATATGTTTCGCCAATTATCGATATTGAGATCGGATAGTTTTATCCAATCAGCGTTTTTGACCCTCCGAATCGGAGATCGGGAGAATCAACGACGACATGCACCATTTCGCTAGACCACGAAAAACGACTATAATTCCGACGCAATGACAACTCGTCGTTGAGAGAGCATCGAACTGTGTGTTTCCTGAAAGATCGGATATTTTTTTCCAATCAGCGTTTTTGAAACTCGAAATCATCGAAAATGGGTTTTTTTCATAAAACTTGGTAATTTTTGTCGAATTACCGTTTTTGTACCTCGCATATCGAAATTGTCAGAATCAACGACAATATGACAGCGATTCGCTATTTCGCGAAAATACGACTATAATTCAGATGGAATGACAACTCCTCGTTGAGACAGCATCGAAATTTGTGTTTTCTGGAACGATCGGATAGTTTTATCCAATCAGCGTTCTTGACCCTCCGAATCGGAGATCGTGAGAATCAACGACGACATGCACCAGTTCGCTAGACCACGAAAAACGACTATAATTCCGACGCAATGACAACTCGTCGTTGAGAGAGCATCGAAATGTGTGTTTCCTGAAAGTTCGGATAGTTTTATCCAATCAGCGTTTTTGAAACTCGAAATCATCGAAAATGAGTTTTTTTCATAAAACTTGGTAATTTTTGTCGAATGACCGTTTTTGAGCCTCGCATATCGAAATCGTCAGAATCAACGACGACATGAGAGCCAATCGCTATTTCGCGATAATACGACTATAATTCAGACGGAATGACAACTCCTCGTTGAGACGGCATTGAAATGATTGTTTTCGGAAGCTTGAATATGTTTGGCCAATTATCGATTTTGAGATTCGCATATTGAAATCGTCAGAATCAACGACGACATGCACCAGTTCGCTAGACCACGAAAAACGACTATACTTCCGATCGAATGACAACTCGTCGTTGAGACAGCACCGAAATGTGTGTTTCCTGAAAGATCGGTTATTTTTGTCCAACCAGCGTTTTTGAAACTCGAAATCATCGAAAATGAGTTTTTTTCATAAAACTTGGTAATTTTTGTCGAATTACCGTTTTTGAGCCTCGCATATCGAAATTGTCAGAATCAACGACGATATGACAGCCATTCGCTATTTCGCGAAAATACGACTATAATTCAGACGGAATGACAACTCCTCGTTGAGACAGCATCGAAATTTGTGTTTTCTGGAACGATCGGATAGTTTTATCCAATCAGCGTTTTTGAAACTCGAAATCATCGAAAATGAGTTTTTTTCATAAAACTTGTTAATTTTTGTCGAATTACCGTTTTTGAGCCTCGCATATCGAAATTGTCGGAATCAACGACGATATGACAGCCATTTGCTATTTCGCGAAAATACGACTATAATTCAGACGGAATGACAACTCCTCGTTGAGACAGCATCGAAATTTGTGTTTTCTGGAACGATCGGATAGTTTTATCCAATCAGCGTTTTTGAAACTCGAAATCATCGAAAATGAGTTTTTTTCATAAAACTTGGTAATTTTTGTCGAATTACCGTTTTTGAGCCTCGCATATCGAAATTGTCAGAATCAACGACGATATGACAGCCATTTGCTATTTCGCGAAAATACGACTATAATTCTGACGGAATGACAACTCCTCGTTGAGACAGCATCGAAATTTGTGTTTTCTGGAACGATCGGATAGTTTTATCCAATCAGCGTTTTTGAAACTCGAAATCATCGAAAATGAGTTTTTTTCATAAAACTTGGTAATTTTTGTCGAATTACCGTTTTTGAGCCTCGCATATCGAAATTGTCAGAATCAACGACGATATGACAGCCATTTGCTATTTCGCGAAAATACGACTATAATTCAGACGGAATGACAACTCCTCGTTGAGACGCCATTGAAATGAGTGTTTTCGGAAGATTGAATATGTTTCGCCAATTATCGATATTGAGATTCGCATATTGAAATCGTCAGAATCAACGACGACATGCACCAGTTCGCTAGACCACGAAAAACGACTATAATTCCGACGCAATGACAACTCGTCGTTGAGAGACCATCGAAATGTGTGTTTCCTGAAAGATCGGATATTTTTGTCCAACCAGCATTTTTGAAACTCGAAATCATCGAAAATGAGTTTTTTTTTTTCATAAAATTTGGTAATTTTTGTCCAATTACCGTTTTTGAGCCTCGCATATCGAAATTGTCAGAATCAACGACGATATGACAGCCATTCGCTATTTCGCGAAAATACGACTATAATTCAGATGGAATGACAACTCCTCGTTGAGACAGCATCGAAATTTGTGTTTTCTGGAACGATCGGATAGTTTTATCCAATCAGCGTTCTTGACCCTCCGAATCGGAGATCGTGAGAATCAACGACGACATGCACCAGTTCGCTAGACCACGAAAAACGACTATAATTCCGACGCAATGACAACTCGTCGTTGAGAGAGCATCGAAATGTGTGTTTCCTGAAAGTTCGGATAGTTTTATCCAATCAGCGTTTTTGAAACTCGAAATCATCGAAAATGAGTTTTTTTCATAAAACTTGGTAATTTTTGTCGAATGACCGTTTTTGAGCCTCGCATATCGAAATCGTCAGAATCAACGACGACATGAGAGCCAATCGCTATTTCGCGAAAATACGACTATAATTCAGACGGAATGACAACTCCTCGTTGAGACGGCATTGAAATGATTGTTTTCGGAAGCTTGAATATGTTTGGCCAATTATCGATTTTGAGATTCGCATATTGAAATCGTCAGAATCAACGACGACATGCACCAGTTCGCTAGACCACGAAAAACGACTATACTTCCGATCGAATGACAACTCGTCGTTGAGACAGCACCGAAATGTGTGTTTCCTGAAAGATCGGATATTTTTGTCCAACCAGCGTTTTTGAAACTCGAAATCATCGAAAATGAGTTTTTTTCATAAAACTTGGTAATTTTTGTCGAATTACCGTTTTTGAGCCTCGCATATCGAAATTGTCAGAATCAACGACGATATGACAGCCATTCGTTATTTCGCGACAATACGACTATAATTCAGACGGAATGACAACTCCTCGTTGAGACAGCATCGAAATTTGTGTTTTCTGGAACGATCGGATAGTTTTATCCAATCAGCGTTTTTGAAACTCGAAATCATCGAAAATGAGTTTTTTTCATAAAACTTGGTAATTTTTGTCGAATTACCGTTTTTGAGCCTCGCATATCGAAATTGTCAGAATCAACGACGATATGACAGCCATTTGCTATTTCGCGAAAATACGACTATAATTCAGACGGAATGACAACTCCTCATTGAGACGCTATTGAAATGAGTGTTTTCGGAAGATTGAATATGTTTCGCCAATTATCGATATTGAGATCGGATAGTTTTATCCAATCAGCGTTTTTGACCCTCCGAATCGGAGATCGGGAGAATCAACGACGACATGCACCATTTCGCTAGACCACGAAAAACGACTATAATTCCGACGCAATGACAACTCGTCGTTGAGAGAGCATCGAACTGTGTGTTTCCTGAAAGATCGGATATTTTTTTCCAATCAGCGTTTTTGAAACTCGAAATCATCGAAAATGGGTTTTTTTCATAAAACTTGGTAATTTTTGTCGAATTACCGTTTTTGTACCTCGCATATCGAAATTGTCAGAATCAACGACAATATGACAGCGATTCGCTATTTCGCGAAAATACGACTATAATTCAGATGGAATGACAACTCCTCGTTGAGACAGCATCGAAATTTGTGTTTTCTGGAACGATCGGATAGTTTTATCCAATCAGCGTTCTTGACCCTCCGAATCGGAGATCGTGAGAATCAACGACGACATGCACCAGTTCGCTAGACCACGAAAAACGACTATAATTCCGACGCAATGACAACTCGTCGTTGAGAGAGCATCGAAATGTGTGTTTCCTGAAAGTTCGGATAGTTTTATCCAATCAGCGTTTTTGAAACTCGAAATCATCGAAAATGAGTTTTTTTCATAAAACTTGGTAATTTTTGTCGAATGACCGTTTTTGAGCCTCGCATATCGAAATCGTCAGAATCAACGACGACATGAGAGCCAATCGCTATTTCGCGAAAATACGACTATAATTCAGACGGAATGACAACTCCTCGTTGAGACGGCATTGAAATGATTGTTTTCGGAAGCTTGAATATGTTTGGCCAATTATCGATTTTGAGATTCGCATATTGAAATCGTCAGAATCAACGACGACATGCACCAGTTTGCTAGACCACGAAAAACGACTATAATTCCGACGCAATGACAACTCGTCGTTGAGAGAGCATCGAAATGTGTGTTTCCTGAAAGATCGGATAGTTTTATCCAATCAGCGTTTTTGAAACTCGAAATCATCGAAAATGAGTTTTTTTCATAAAACTTGGTAATTTTTGTCGAATGACCGTTTTTGAGCCTCGCATATCGAAATCGTCAGAATCAACGACGACATGAGAGCCAATCGCTATTTCGCGAAAATACGACTATAATTCAGACGGAATGACAACTCCTCGTTGAGACAGCATCGAAATTTGTGTTTTCTGGAACGATCGGATAGTTTTATCCAATCAGCGTTTTTGACCCTCCGAATCGGAGATCGTAAGAATCAACGACGACATGCACCAGTTCGCAAGACCACGAAAAACGACTATAATTCCGATGCAATGACAACTCGTCGTTGAGAGAGCATCGAAATGTTTGTTTCCTGAAAGATCGGATATTTTTGTCCAAACAGCGTTTTTGAAACTCGAAATCATCGAACATGAGTTTTTTTTTCATAAAACTTGGTAATTTTTGTCGAATGACCGTTTTTGAGCCTCGCATATCGAAATCGTCAGAATCTACGACGACATGAGAGCCAATCGCTATTTCGCGAAAATACGACTATAATTCAGACGGGATGACAACTCGTCGTTGAGACAGCTTCGAAATTTGTGTTTTCTGGAACGATCGGATAGTTTTATCCAATCAGCGTTTTTCACCCTCTGAATCGGAGATCGTGAGAATCAACGACGACATGCACCATTTCGCTAGACCACGAAAAACGACTATAATTCCGACGCAATGACAACTCGTCGTTGAGAGAGCATCGAACTGTGTGTTTCCTGAAAGATCGGATATTTTTTTCCAATCAGCGTTTTTGAAACTCGAAATCATCGAAAATGGGTTTTTTTCATAAAACTTGGTAATTTTTGTCGAATTACCGTTTTTGTACCTCGCATATCGAAATTGTCAGAATCAACGACGATATGACAGCCATTCGCTATTTCGCGAAAATACGACTATAATTCAGACGGAATGACAACTCCTCGTTGAGACAGCATCGAAATTTGTGTTTTCTGGAACGATCGGATAGTTTTATCCAATCAGCGTTTTTGAAACTCGAAATCATCGAAAATGAGTTTTTTTCATAAAACTTGTTAATTTTTGTCGAATTACCGTTTTTGAGCCTCGCATATCGAAATTGTCAGAATCAACGACGATATGACAGCCATTTGCTATTTCGCGAAAATACGACTATAATTCAGACGGAATGACGACTCCTCGTTGAGACAGCATCGAAATTTGTGTTTTCTGGAACGATCGGATAGTTTTATCCAATCAGCGTTTTTGAAACTCGAAATCATCGAAAATGAGTTTTTTTCATAAAACTTGGTAATTTTTGTCGAATTACCGTTTTTGAGCTTCGCATATCGAAATTGTCAGAATCAACGACGATATGACAGCCATTTGCTATTTCGCGAAAATACGACTATAATTCAGACGGAATGACAACTCCTCGTTGAGACGCCATTGAAATGAGTGTTTTCGGAAGATTGAATATGTTTCGCCAATTATCGATATTGAGATTCGCATATTGAAATCGTCAGAATCAACGACGACATGCACCAGTTCGCTAGACCACGAAAAACGACTATAATTCCGACGCAATGACAACTCGTCGTTGAGAGACCATCGAAATGTGTGTTTCCTGAAAGATCGGATATTTTTGTCCAACCAGCATTTTTGAAACTCGAAATCATCGAAAATGAGTTTTTTTTTTCATAAAATTTGGTAATTTTTGTCCAATTACCGTTTTTGAGCCTCGCATATCGAAATTGTCAGAATCAACGACGATATGACAGCCATTCGCTATTTCGCGAAAATACGACTATAATTCAGACGGAATGACAACTCGTCGTTGAGACAGCATCGAAATTTGTGTTTTCTGGAACGATTGGATAGTTATATCCAATCAGCGTTTTTGAAACTCGAAATCATCGAAAATGAGTTTTTTTCATAAAACTTGGTAATTTTTGTCGAATGACCGTTTTTGAGCCTCGCATATCGAAATCGTCAGAATCAACGACGACATGAGAGCCAATCGCTATTTCGCGAAAATACGACTATAATTCAGACGGAATGACAACTCGTCGTTGAGACAGCTTCGAAATTTGTGTTTTCTGGAACGATCGGATAGTTTTATCCAATCAGCGTTTTTCACCCTCTGAATCGGAGATCGTGAGAATCAACGACGACATGCACCATTTCGCTAGACCACGAAAAACGACTATAATTCCGACGCAATGACAACTCGTCGTTGAGAGAGCATCGAACTGTGTGTTTCCTGAAAGATCGGATATTTTTTTCCAATCAGCGTTTTTGAAACTCGAAATCATCGAAAATGGGTTTTTTTCATAAAACTTGGTAATTTTTGTCGAATTACCGTTTTTGTACCTCGCATATCGAAATTGTCAGAATCAACGACGATATGACAGCCATTCGCTATTTCGCGAAAATACGACTATAATTCAGACGGAATGACAACTCCTCGTTGAGACAGCATCGAAATTTGTGTTTTCTGGAACGATCGGATAGTTTTATCCAATCAGCGTTTTTGAAACTCGAAATCATCGAAAATGAGTTTTTTTCATAAAACTTGTTAATTTTTGTCGAATTACCGTTTTTGAGCCTCGCATATCGAAATTGTCAGAATCAACGACGATATGACAGCCATTTGCTATTTCGCGAAAATACGACTATAATTCAGACGGAATGACGACTCCTCGTTGAGACAGCATCGAAATTTGTGTTTTCTGGAACGATCGGATAGTTTTATCCAATCAGCGTTTTTGAAACTCGAAATCATCGAAAATGAGTTTTTTTCATAAAACTTGGTAATTTTTGTCGAATTACCGTTTTTGAGCTTCGCATATCGAAATTGTCAGAATCAACGACGATATGACAGCCATTTGCTATTTCGCGAAAATACGACTATAATTCAGACGGAATGACAACTCCTCGTTGAGACGCCATTGAAATGAGTGTTTTCGGAAGATTGAATATGTTTCGCCAATTATCGATATTGAGATTCGCATATTGAAATCGTCAGAATCAACGACGACATGCACCAGTTCGCTAGACCACGAAAAACGACTATAATTCCGACGCAATGACAACTCGTCGTTGAGAGACCATCGAAATGTGTGTTTCCTGAAAGATCGGATATTTTTGTCCAACCAGCATTTTTGAAACTCGAAATCATCGAAAATGAGTTTTTTTTTTCATAAAATTTGGTAATTTTTGTCCAATTACCGTTTTTGAGCCTCGCATATCGAAATTGTCAGAATCAACGACGATATGACAGCCATTCGCTATTTCGCGAAAATACGACTATAATTCAGACGGAATGACAACTCGTCGTTGAGACAGCATCGAAATTTGTGTTTTCTGGAACGATTGGATAGTTATATCCAATCAGCGTTTTTGAAACTCGAAATCATCGAAAATGAGTTTTTTTCATAAAACTTGGTAATTTTTGTCGAATGACCGTTTTTGAGCCTCGCATATCGAAATCGTCAGAATCAACGACGACATGAGAGCCAATCGCTATTTCGCGAAAATACGACTATAATTCAGACGGAATGACAACTCCTCGTTGAGACGGCATTGAAATGATTGTTTTCGGAAGCTTGAATATGTTTGGCCAATTATCGATTTTGAGATTCGCATATTGAAATCGTCAGAATCAACGACGACATGCACCAGTTCGCTAGACCACGAAAAACGACTATACTTCCGATCGAATGACAACTCGTCGTTGAGACAGCACCGAAATGTGTGTTTCCTGAAAGATCGGTTATTTTTGTCCAACCAGCGTTTTTGAAACTCGAAATCATCGAAAATGAGTTTTTTTCATAAAACTTGGTAATTTTTGTCGAATTACCGTTTTTGAGCCTCGCATATCGAAATTGTCAGAATCAACGACGATATGACAGCCATTCGTTATTTCGCGAAAATACGACCATAATTCAGACGGAATGACAACTCCTCGTTGAGACAGCATCGAAATTTGTGTTTTCTGGAACGATCGGATAGTTTTATCCAATCAGCGTTTTTGAAACTCGAAATCATCGAAAATGAGTTTTTTTCATAAAACTTGGTAATTTTTGTCGAATTACCGTTTTTGAGCCTCGCATATCGAAATTGTCAGAATCAACGACGATATGACAGCCATTTGCTATTTCGCGAAAATACGACTATAATTCAGACGGAATGACAACTCCTCGTTGAGACAGCATCGAAATTTGTGTTTTCTGGAACGATCGGATAGTTTTATCCAATCAGCGTTCTTGACCCTCCGAATCGGAGATCGTGAGAATCAACGACGACATGCACCAGTTCGCTAGACCACGAAAAACGACTATAATTCCGACGCAATGACAACTCGTCGTTGAGAGACCATCGAAATGTGTGTTTCCTGAAAGATCGGATATTTTTGTCCAACCAGCATTTTTGAAACTCGAAATCATCGAAAATGAGTTTTTTTTTTCATAAAATTTGGTAATTTTTGTCCAATTACCGTTTTTGAGCCTCGCATATCGAAATTGTCAGAATCAACGACGATATGACAGCCATTCGCTATTTCGCGAAAATACGACTATAATTCAGACGGATTGACAACTCGTCGTTGAGACAGCATCGAAATTTGTGTTTTCTGGAACGATTGGATAGTTATATCCAATCAGCGTTTTTGAAACTCGAAATCATCGAAAATGAGTTTTTTTCATAAAACTTGGTAATTTTTGTCGAATGACCGTTTTTGAGCCTCGCATATCGAAATCGTCAGAATCAACGACGACATGAGAGCCAATCGCTATTTCGCGAAAATACGACTATAATTCAGACGGAATGACAACTCCTCGTTGAGACAGCATCGAAATTTGTGTTTTCTGGAACGATCGGATAGTTTTATCCAATCAGCGTTTTTGACCCTCCGAATCGGAGATCGTAAGAATCAACGACGACATGCACCAGTTCGCAAGACCACGAAAAACGACTATAATTCCGATGCAATGACAACTCGTCGTTGAGAGAGCATCGAAATGTTTGTTTCCTGAAAGATCGGATATTTTTGTCCAAACAGCGTTTTTGAAACTCGAAATCATCGAACATGAGTTTTTTTTTCATAAAACTTGGTAATTTTTGTCGAATGACCGTTTTTGAGCCTCGCATATCGAAATCGTCAGAATCAACGACGACATGAGAGCCAATCGCTATTTCGCGAAAATACGACTATAATTCAGACGGAATGACAACTCCTCGTTGAGACGGCATTGAAATGATTGTTTTCGGAAGCTTGAATATGTTTGGCCAATTATCGATTTTGAGATTCGCATATTGAAATCGTCAGAATCAACGACGACATGCACCAGTTCGCTAGACCACGAAAAACGACTATACTTCCGATCGAATGACAACTCGTCGTTGAGACAGCACCGAAATGTGTGTTTCCTGAAAGATCGGTTATTTTTGTCCAACCATCGTTTTTGAAACTCGAAATCATCGAAAATGAGTTTTTTTCATAAAACTTGGTAATTTTTGTCGAATTACCGTTTTTGAGCCTCGCATATCGAAATTGTCAGAATCAACGACGATATGACAGCCATTCGCTATTTCGCGAAAATACGACTATAATTCAGACGGAATGACAACTCCTCGTTGAGACAGCATCGAAATTTGTGTTTTCTGGAACGATCGGATAGTTTTATCCAATCAGCGTTTTTGAAACTCGAAATCATCGAAAATGAGTTTTTTTCATAAAACTTGGTAATTTTTGTCGAATTACCGTTTTTGAGCCTCGCATATCGAAATTGCCAGAATCAACGACGATATGACAGCCATTTGCTATTTCGCGAAAATACGACTATAATTCAGACGGAATGACAACTCCTCGTTGAGACGCCATTGAAATGAGTGTTTTCGGAAGATTGAATATGTTTCGCCAATTATCGATATTGAGATTCGCATATTGAAATCGTCAGAATCAACGACGACATGCACCAGTTCGCTAGACCACGAAAAACGACAATACTTCCGATCGAATGACAACTCGTCGTTGAGACAGCACCGAAATGTGTGTTTCCTGAAAGATCGGATATTTTTGTCCAACCAGCGTTTTTGAAACTCGAAATCATCGAAAATGAGTTTTTTTCATAAAACGTGGTAATTTTTGTCGAATTACCGTTTTTGAGCCTCGCATATCGAAATTGTCAGAATCAACGACGATATGACAGCCATTCGTTATTTCGCGAAAATACGACTATAATTCAGACGGAATGACAACTCCTCGTTGAGACAGCATCGAAATTTGTGTTTTCTGGAACGATCGGATAGTTTTTTCCAATCAGCGTTTTTGAAACTCGAAATCATCGAAAATGGGTTTTTTTCATAAAACTTGGTAATTTTTGTCGAATTACCGTTTTTGTACCTCGCATATCGAAATTGTCAGAATCAACGACAATATGACAGCGATTCGCTATTTCGCGAAAATACGACTATAATTCAGATGGAATGACAACTCCTCGTTGAGACAGCATCGAAATTTGTGTTTTCTGGAACGATCGGATAGTTTTATCCAATCAGCGTTCTTGACCCTCCGAATCGGAGATCGTGAGAATCAACGACGACATGCACCAGTTCGCTAGACCACGAAAAACGACTATAATTCCGACGCAATGACAACTCGTCGTTGAGAGAGCATCGAAATGTGTGTTTCCTGAAAGTTCGGATAGTTTTATCCAATCAGCGTTTTTGAAACTCGAAATCATCGAAAATGAGTTTTTTTCATAAAACTTGGTAATTTTTGTCGAATTACCGTTTTTGAGCCTCGCATATCGAAATTGTCAGAATCAACGACGATATGACAGCCATTCGCTATTTCGCGAAAATACGACTATAATTCAGACGGAATGACAACTCCTCGTTGAGACAGCATCGAAATTTGTGTTTTCTGGAACGATCGGATAGTTTTATCCAATCAGCGTTTTTGAAACTCGAAATCATCGAAAATGAGTTTTTTTCATAAAACTTGGTAATTTTTGTCGAATTACCGTTTTTGAGCCTCGCATATCGAAATTGTCAGAATCAACGACGATATGACAGCCATTTGCTATTTCGCGAAAATACGACTATAATTCAGACGGAATGACAACTCCTCGTTGAGACAGCATCGAAATTTGTGTTTTCTGGAACGATCGGATAGTTTTATCCAATCAGCGTTTTTGAAACTCGAAATCATCGAAAATGAGTTTTTTTCATAAAACTTGGTAATTTTTGTCGAATTACCGTTTTTGAGCCTCGCATATCGAAATTGTCAGAATCAACGACGATATGACAGCCATTTGCTATTTCGCGAAAATACGACTATAATTCAGACGGAATGACAACTCCTCGTTGAGACAGCATCGAAATTTGTGTTTTCTGGAACGATCGGATAGTTTTATCCAATCAGCGTTTTTGAAACTCGAAATCATCGAAAATGAGTTTTTTTCATAAAACTTGGTAATTTTTGTCGAATTACCGTTTTTGAGCCTCGCATATCGAAATTGTCAGAATCAACGACGATATGACAGCCATTTGCTATTTCGCGAAAATACGACTATAATTCAGACGGAATGACAACTCCTCGTTGAGACAGCATCGAAATTTGTGTTTTCTGGAACGATCGGATAGTTTTATCCAATCAGCGTTTTTGAAACTCGAAATCATCGAAAATGAGTTTTTTTCATAAAACTTGGTAATTTTTGTCGAATTACCGTTTTTGAGCCTCGCATATCGAAATTGTCAGAATCAACGACGATATGACAGCCATTCGTTATTTCGCGAAAATACGACTATAATTCAGACGGAATGACAACTCCTCGTTGAGACAGCATCGAAATTTGTGTTTTCTGGAACGATCGGATAGTTTTATCCAATCAGCGTTTTTGAAACTCGAAATCATCGAAAATGAGTTTTTTTCATAAAACTTGTTAATTTTCGTCGAATTACCGTTTTTGAGCCTCGCATATCGAAATTGTCAGAATCAACGACGATATGACAGCTATTTGCTATTTCGCGAAAATACGACTATAATTCAGACGGAATGACAACTCCTCGTTGAGACAGCATCGAAATTTGTGTTTTCTGGAACGATCGAATAGTTTTATCCAATCAGCTTTTTTGAAACTCGAAATCATCGAAAATGAGTTTTTTTCATAAAACTTGGTAATTTTTGTCGAATTACCGTTGTTGAGCCTCGCATATCGAAATTGTCAGAATCAACGACGATATGACAGCCATTTGCTATTTCGCGAAAATACGACTATAATTCAGACGGAATGACAACTCCTCATTGAGACGCCATTGAAATGAGTGTTTTCGGAAGATTGAATATGTTTCGCCAATTATCGATATTGAGATCGGATAGTTTTATCCAATCAGCGTTTTTGACCCTCCGAATCGGAGATCGGGAGAATCAACGACGACATGCACCATTTCGCTAGACCACGAAAAACGACTATAATTCCGACGCAATGACAACTCGTCGTTGAGAGAGCATCGAACTGTGTGTTTCCTGAAAGATCGGATATTTTTTTCCAATCAGCGTTTTTGAAACTCGAAATCATCGAAAATGGGTTTTTTTCATAAAACTTGGTAATTTTTGTCGAATTACCGTTTTTGTACCTCGCATATCGAAATTGTCAGAATCAACGACAATATGACAGCGATTCGCTATTTCGCGAAAATACGATTATAATTCAGATGGAATGACAACTCCTCGTTGAGACAGCATCGAAATTTGTGTTTTCTGGAACGATCGGATAGTTTTATCCAATCAGCGTTCTTGACCCTCCGAATCGGAGATCGTGAGAATCAACGACGACATGCACCGGTTCGCTAGACCACGAAAAACGACTATAATTCCGACGCAATGACAACTCGTCGTTGAGAGAGCATCGAAATGTGTGTTTCCTGAAAGTTCGGATAGTTTTATCCAATCAGCGTTTTTGAAACTCGAAATCATCGAAAATGAGTTTTTTTCATAAAACTTGGTAATTTTTGTCGAATGACCGTTTTTGAGCCTCGCATATCGAAATCGTCAGAATCAACGACGACATGAGAGCCAATCGCTATTTCGCGAAAATACGACTATAATTCAGACGGAATGACAACTCCTCGTTGAGACGGCATTGAAATGATTGTTTTCGGAAGCTTGAATATGTTTGGCCAATTATCGATTTTGAGATTCGCATATTGAAATCGTCAGAATCAACGACGACATGCACCAGTTCGCTAGACCACGAAAAACGACTATACTTCCGATCGAATGACAACTCGTCGTTGAGACAGCACCGAAATGTGTGTTTCCTGAAAGATCGGATATTTTTGTCCAACCAGCGTTTTTGAAACTCGAAATCATCGAAAATGAGTTTTTTTCATAAAACATGGTAATTTTTGTCGAATTACCGTTTTTGAGCCTCGCATATCGAAATTGTCAGAATCAACGACGATATGACAGCCATTCGTTATTTCGCGAAAATACGACTATAATTCAGACGGAATGACAACTCCTCGTTGAGACAGCATCGAAATTTGTGTTTTCTGGAACGATCGGATAGTTTTATCCAATCAGCGTTTTTGAAACTCGAAATCATCGAAAATGAGTTTTTTTCATAAAACTTGGTAATTTTTGTCGAATGACCGTTTTTGAGCCTTGCATATCGAAATCGTCAGAATCAACGACGACATGAGAGCCAATCGCTATTTCGCGAAAATACGACTATAATTCAGACGGAATGACAACTCCTCGTTGAGACAGCATCGAAATTTGTGTTTTCTGGAACGATCGGATAGTTTTATCCAATCAGCGTTTTTGAAACTCGAAATCATCGAAAATGAGTTTTTTTCATAAAACTTGGTAATTTTTGTCGAATTACCGTTTTTGAGCCTCGCATATCGAAATTGTCAGAATCAACGACGATATGACAGCCATTTGCTATTTCGCGAAAATACGACTATAATTCAGACGGAATGACAACTCCTCGTTGAGACGCCATTGAAATGAGTGTTTTCGGAAGATTGAATATGTTTCGCCAATTATCGATATTGAGATTCGCATATTGAAATCGTCAGAATCAACGACGACATGCACCAGTTCGCTAGACCACGAAAAACGACTATACTTCCGATCGAATGACAACTCGTCGTTGAGACAGCACCGAAATGTGTGTTTCCTGAAAGATCGGATATTTTTGTCCAACCAGCGTTTTTGAAACTCGAAATCATCGAAAATGAGTTTTTTTTATAAAACTTGGTAATTTTTGTCGAATGACCGTTTTTGAGCCTCGCATATCGAAATCGTCAGAATCAACGACGACATGAGAGCCAATCGCTATTTCGCGAAAATACGACTATAATTCAGACGGAATGACAACTCCTCGTTGAGACGGCATTGAAATGATTGTTTTCGGAAGCTTGAATATGTTTGGCCAATTATCGATTTTGAGATTCGCATATTGAAATCGTCAGAATCAACGACGACATGCACCAGTTCGCTAGTGTTACGTCCTGGGTTCGACGCCCAGTTTGAAATTGGTAACTTTACCCAATTTTTTTTATTCAAAGCGATTTATAACAAAATTATCTAATTGTTTATTCAACAAATTCATAATTATTTGATTTAGTAATTTTCATAACTGAATCAACACATAAACAGTCCAATATTTTTATTAGAAACTGCGATAAAGCGAATAGAGTCGCAACCTGAATCGTAAAAGTCGAATAACATCTAAAGTATTTAACATAAACAAAATCTGATTAGTGCATTAAATTCAGCTTCTCATTTAGGAGTTTAAAAGTCTGAGCACTAAATTTGCTCTCCGAGTCATAGTTTTCGAGATAAATGCATTTGTCTAAAAAAATGTACCAGTTGCACGTTTCGACTTGCGAAACACACCGATCTGCATCAAACGCTAAAACACTTCAACACATGTCGACCTATTGGACATTTAAGGAGTGTATAAGTTTAATAAATGTTTAAACAAATAAACAAATTAACAATAACAATATAATAAACATAACAACATTATAACATAACAATATTATAACATTTAGCATAACATAATGTATACAACAATATTTGTTGAATAACTGTTCATTCCGTAGTTAATTATAAATTAACATTTAGTCACGTACGTTATTACAATACGAATAAATATCAATATCCAACCGAGTGTGGGACCGGATTAGGCCCAGACTTTCCGTCAGCAAAATAATAATCTCGCTTCTCGAGAATTGCGCTGCGATACAGCACACGTGCAAATTCGCTACCTCAGCACTTACCGTGGGATGCTGCGTCAGCATGCGGCTCCACGCGCGGGTACCCCCACCATCGGTAGGTGTACCTCTACGACATAGAGCGGTCGCCCCACCATCCGCGCATCGGGTGCCCCCTCCACACGCTTCACGTTGTGAAGAGTTCCTTCAGAGCTCTTCAGTCTAGAATCAGCGCGCAAACCATCAACATCTATCCGCGAGTCTAGCTCCGTGCGAAGACATGTACGCGCACGTAAAATATTCATTCAATTTTCCTTTTCAATTCTTATCCAGTTACCGCGATCTTAGCGACCCAAACAGTGTAACGAACATTTATAATCCAGTTCTTCGATACCTCTCTGTGCTCAGGCGTTATATCGTTACCGATATAAAATATTGACCATCAAGTGAACTTTATTTTAATAATAAATTATATAACAATAAAAATTTGGACTATCAGTGAAAATATTATACAACGCATCAATTTGTAAACTCAGTGTAACTTGACATTCTACAATCATCGTTATTATCAACTAAATAAATTACTGTTGTTTAAAAATAAATTTATTCCCATTTATAACCCGCTACGCCCAAACACGCATTCGGCTTCAATATTATCAACAAACTGATTTTGTTGTAAAAGTAATTAATTCAAACTTTATCAAATAAATATATGTCAACGCCAATCACCGAGACACAGCTCCTATCCCTGACTGGCGCATTCCAGTCTCAACAATGGAGCTACACAATACGTTCAATTTACGTCGCTTCGTCAATCAAATCGCCAATTACAAATAAAGTTTCGAGTAGTTAATAACCTGCGACGTAACACTAGACCACGAAAAACGACTATACTTCCGATCGAATGACAACTCGTCGTTGAGACAGCACCGAAATGTGTGTTTCCTGAAAGATCGGTTATTTTTGTCCAACCAGCGTTTTTGAAACTCGAAATCATCGAAAATGAGTTTTTTTCATAAAACTTGGTAATTTTTGTCGAATTACCGTTTTTGAGCCTCGCATATCGAAATTGTCAGAATCAACGACGATATGACAGCCATTCGCTATTTCGCGAAAATACGACTATAATTCAGACGGAATGACAACTCCTCGTTGAGACAGCATCGAAATTTGTGTTTTCTGGAACGATCGGATAGTTTTATCCAATCAGCGTTTTTGAAACTCGAAATCATCGAAAATGAGTTTATTTCATAAAACTTGGTAATTTTTGTCGAATTACCGTTTTTGAGCCTCGCATATCGAAATTGTCAGAATCAACGACGATATGACAGCCATTTGCTATTTCGCGAAAATACGACTATAATTCAGACGGAATGACAACTCCTCGTTGAGACGCCATTGAAATGAGTGTTTTCGGAAGATTGAATATGTTTCGCCAATTATCGATATTGAGATTCGCATATTGAAATCGTCAGAATCAACGACGACATGCACCAGTTCGCTAGACCACGAAAAACGACTATAATTCCGACGCAATGACAACTCGTCGTTGAGAGACCATCGAAATGTGTGTTTCCTGAAAGATCGGATATTTTTGTCCAACCAGCATTTTTGAAACTCGAAATCATCGAAAATGAGTTTTTTTTTTTTCATAAAATTTGGTAATTTTTGTCCAATTACCGTTTTTGAGCCTCGCATATCGAAATTGTCAGAATCAACGACGATATGACAGCCATTCGCTATTTCGCGAAAATACGACTATAATTCAGACGGGATGCCAACTCGTCGTTGAGACAGCATCGAAATTTGTGTTTTCTGGAACGATCGGATAGTTTTATCCAATCAGCGTTTTTGACCCTCCGAATCGGAGATCGGGAGAATCAACGACGACATGCACCATTTCGCTAGACCACGAAAAACGACTATAATTCCGACGCAATGACAACTCGTCGTTGAGAGAGCATCGAACTGTGTGTTTCCTGAAAGATCGGATATTTTTTTCCAATCAGCGTTTTTGAAACTCGAAATCATCGAAAATGGGTTTTTTTTCATAAAACTTGGTAATTTTTGTCGAATTACCGTTTTTGTACCTCGCATATCGAAATTGTCAGAATCAACGACAATATGACAGCGATTCGCTATTTCGCGAAAATACGACTATAATTCAGATGGAATGACAACTCCTCGTTGAGACAGCATCGAAATTTGTGTTTTCTGGAACGATCGGATAGTTTAATCCAATCAGCGTTCTTGACCCTCCGAATCGGAGATCGTGAGAATCAACGACGACATGCACCAGTTCGCTAGACCACGAAAAACGACTATAATTCCGACGCAATGACAACTCGTCGTTGAGAGAGCATCGAAATGTGTGTTTCCTGAAAGATCGGACAGTTTTATCCAATCAGCGTTTTTGAAACTCGAAATCATCGAAAATGAGTTTTTTTCATAAAACTTGGTAATTTTTGTCGAATGACCGTTTTTGAGCCTCGCATATCGAAATCGTCAGAATCAACGACGACATGAGAGCCAATCGCTATTTCGCGAAAATACGACTATAATTCAGACGGAATGACAACTCCTCGTTGAGACAGCATCGAAATTTGTGTTTTCTGGAACGATCGGATAGTTTTATCCAATCAGCGTTTTTGACCCTCCGAATCGGAGATCGTAAGAATCAACGACGACATGCACCAGTTCGCAAGACCACGAAAAACGACTATAATTCCGATGCAATGACAACTCGTCGTTGAGAGAGCATCGAAATGTTTGTTTCCTGAAAGATCGGATATTTTTGTCCAATCAGCGTTTTTGAAACTCGAAATCATCGAACATGAGTTTTTTTTTCATAAAACTTGGTAATTTTTGTCGAATTACCGTTTTTGAGCCTCGCATATCGAAATTGTCAGAATCAACGACAATATGACAGCCATTCGCTATTTCGCGAAAATACGACTATAATTCAGACGGGATGACAACTCGTCGTTGAGACAGCATCGAAATTTGTGTTTGCTGGAACGATCGGATAGGTTTATCCAATCAGCGTTTTTGAAACTCGAAATCATCGAAAATGAGTTTTTTTCATAAAACTTGGTAATTTTTGTCGAATGACCGTTTTTGAGCCTCGCATATCGAAATCGTCAGAATCAACGACGACATGAGAGCCAATCGCTATTTCGCGAAAATACGACTATAATTCAGACGGAATGACAACTCCTCGTTGAGACGGCATTGAAATGATTGTTTTCGGAAGATTGAATATGTTTGGCCAATTATCGATTTTGAGATTCGCATATTGAAATCGTCAGAATCAACGACGATATGACAGCCATTCGCTATTTCGCGAAAATACGACTATAATTCAGATGGGATGCCAACTCGTCGTTGAGACAGCATCGAAATTTGTGTTTTCTGGAACGATCGGATAGTTTTATCCAATCAGCGTTTTTGAAACTCGAAATCATCGAAAATGAGTTTTTTTCATAAAACTTGTTAATTTTTGTCGAATTACCGTTTTTGAGCCTCGCATATCGAAATCGTCAGAATCAACGACGATATGACAGCCATTCGCTATTTCGCGAAAATACGACTATAATTCAGACGGGATGCCAACTCGTCGTTGAGACAGCATCGAAATTTGTGTTTTCTGGAACGATCGGATAGTTTTATCCAATCAGCGTTTTTGACCCTCCGAATCGGAGATCGGGAGAATCAACGACGACATGCACCATTTCGCTAGACCACGAAAAACGACTATAATTCCGACGCAATGACAACTCGTCGTTGAGAGAGCATCGAACTGTGTGTTTCCTGAAAGATCGGATATTTGTTTCCAATCAGCGTTTTTGAAACTCGAAATCATCGAAAATGGGTTTTTTTCATAAAACTTGTTAATTTTCGTCGAATTACCGTTTTTGAGCCTCGCATATCGAAATTGTCAGAATCAACGACGATATGACAGCCATTTGCTATTTCGCGAAAAAACGACTATAATTCCGACGCAATGACAACTCGTCGTTGAGAGAGCATCGAAATGTGTGTTTCCTGAAAGTTCGGATAGTTTTATCCAATCAGCGTTTTTGAAACTCGAAATCATCGAAAATGAGTTTTTTTCATAAAACTTGGTAATTTTTGTCGAATGACCGTTTTTGAGCCTCGCATATCGAAATCGTCAGAATCAACGACGACATGAGAGCCAATCGCTATTTCGCGAAAATACGACTATAATTCAGACGGAATGACAACTCCTCGTTGAGACGGCATTGAAATGATTGTTTTCGGAAGCTTGAATATGTTTGGCCAATTATCGATTTTGAGATTCGCATATTGAAATCGTCAGAATCAACGACGACATGCACCAGTTCGCTAGACCACGAAAAACGACTATACTTCCGATCGAATGACAACTCGTCGTTGAGACAGCACCGAAATGTGTGTTTCCTGAAAGATCGGATATTTTTGTCCAACCAGCGTTTTTGAAACTCGAAATCATCGAAAATGAGTTTTTTTCATAAAACTTGGTAATTTTTGTCGAATTACCGTTTTTGAGCCTCGCATATCGAAATTGTCAGAATCAACGACGATATGACAGCCATTCGTTATTTCGCGAAAATACGACTATAATTCAGACGGAATGACAACTCCTCGTTGAGACAGCATCGAAATTTGTGTTTTCTGGAACGATCGGATAGTTTTATCCAATCAGCGTTTTTGAAACTCGAAATCATCGAAAATGAGTTTTTTTCATAAAACTTGGTAATTTTTGTCGAATTACCGTTTTTGAGCCTCGCATATCGAAATTGTCAGAATCAACGACGATATGACAGCCATTTGCTATTTCGCGAAAATACGACTATAATTCAGACGGAATGACAACTCCTCATTGAGACGCCATTGAAATGAGTGTTTTCGGAAGATTGAATATGTTTCGCCAATTATCGATATTGAGATCGGATAGTTTTATCCAATCAGCGTTCTTGACCCTCCGAATCGGAGATCGTGAGAATCAACGACGACATGCACCAGTTCGCTAGACCACGAAAAACGACTATAATTCCGACGCAATGACAACTCGTCGTTGAGAGAGCATCGAAATGTGTGTTTCCTGAAAGTTCGGATAGTTTTATCCAATCAGCGTTTTTGAAACTCGAAATCATCGAAAATGAGTTTTTTTCATAAAACTTGGTAATTTTTGTCGAATGACCGTTTTTGAGCCTCGCATATCGAAATCGTCAGAATCAACGACGACATGAGAGCCAATCGCTATTTCGCGATAATACGACTATAATTCAGACGGAATGACAACTCCTCGTTGAGACGGCATTGAAATGATTGTTTTCGGAAGCTTGAATATGTTTGGCCAATTATCGATTTTGAGATTCGCATATTGAAATCGTCAGAATCAACGACGACATGCACCAGTTCGCTAGACCACGAAAAACGACTATACTTCCGATCGAATGACAACTCGTCGTTGAGACAGCACCGAAATGTGTGTTTCCTGAAAGATCGGATATTTTTGTCCAACCAGCGTTTTTGAAACTCGAAATCATCGAAAATGAGTTTTTTTCATAAAACATGGTAATTTTTGTCGAATTACCGTTTTTGAGCCTCGCATATCGAAATTGTCAGAATCAACGACGATATGA
Source organism: Cryptus viduatorius (assembly GCA_964006125.1). Classification (NCBI taxonomy): domain Eukaryota; kingdom Metazoa; phylum Arthropoda; class Insecta; order Hymenoptera; family Ichneumonidae; genus Cryptus; species Cryptus viduatorius. The sequence continues at coordinate 24,121,733 of OZ023220.1, forward strand.
CAGCCATTCGTTATTTCGCGAAAATACGACTATAATTCAGACGGAATGACAACTCCTCGTTGAGACAGCATCGAAATTTGTGTTTTCTGGAACGATCGGATAGTTTTATCCAATCAGCGTTTTTGAAACTCGAAATCATCGAAAATGAGTTTTTTTCATAAAACTTGGTAATTTTTGTCGAATGACCGTTTTTGAGCCTTGCATATCGAAATCGTCAGAATCAACGACGACATGAGAGCCAATCGCTATTTCGCGAAAATACGACTATAATTCAGACGGAATGACAACTCCTCGTTGAGACAGCATCGAAATTTGTGTTTTCTGGAACGATCGGATAGTTTTATCCAATCAGCGTTTTTGAAACTCGAAATCATCGAAAATGAGTTTTTTTCATAAAACTTGGTAATTTTTGTCGAATGACCGTTTTTGAGCCTCGCATATCGAAATCGTCAGAATCAACGACGACATGAGAGCCAATCGCTATTTCGCGAAAATACGACTATAATTCAGACGGAATGACAACTCCTCGTTGAGACAGCATCGAAATTTGTGTTTTCTGGAACGATCGGATAGTTTTATCCAATCAGCGTTTTTGACCCTCCGAATCGGAGATCGTAAGAATCAACGACGACATGCACCAGTTCGCAAGACCACGAAAAACGACTATAATTCCGATGCAATGACAACTCGTCGTTGAGAGAGCATCGAAATGTTTGTTTCCTGAAAGATCGGATATTTTTGTCCAAACAGCGTTTTTGAAACTCGAAATCATCGAACATGAGTTTTTTTTTCATAAAACTTGGTAATTTTTGTCGAATTACCGTTTTTGAGCCTCGCATATCGAAATTGTCAGAATCAACGACAATATGACAGCCATTCGCTATTTCGCGAAAATACGACTATAATTCAGACGGGATGACAGCTCGTCGTTGAGACAGCATCGAAATTTGTGTTTGCTGGAACGATCGGATAGGTTTATCCAATCAGCGTTTTTGAAACTCGAAATCATCGAAAATGAGTTTTTTTCATAAAACTTGGTAATTTTTGTCGAATGACCGTTTTTGAGCCTCGCATATCGAAATCGTCAGAATCAACGACGACATGAGAGCCAATCGCTATTTCGCGAAAATACGACTATAATTCAGACGGAATGACAACTCCTCGTTGAGACGGCATTGAAATGATTGTTTTCGGAAGATTGAATATGTTTGGCCAATTATCGATTTTGAGATTCGCATATTGAAATCGTCAGAATCAACGACGATATGACAGCCATTCGCTATTTCGCGAAAATACGACTATAATTCAGATGGGATGCCAACTCGTCGTTGAGACAGCATCGAAATTTGTGTTTTCTGGAACGATCGGATAGTTTTATCCAATCAGCGTTTTTGAAACTCGAAATCATCGAAAATGAGTTTTTTTCATAAAACTTGTTAATTTTTGTCGAATTACCGTTTTTGAGCCTCGCATATCGAAATCGTCAGAATCAACGACGATATGACAGCCATTCGCTATTTCGCGAAAATACGACTATAATTCAGACGGGATGCCAACTCGTCGTTGAGACAGCATCGAAATTTGTGTTTTCTGGAACGATCGCATAGTTTTATCCAATCAGCGTTTTTGACCCTCCGAATCGGAGATCGGGAGAATCAACGACGACATGCACCATTTCGCTAGACCACGAAAAACGACTATAATTCCGACGCAATGACAACTCGTCGTTGAGAGAGCATCGAACTGTGTGTTTCCTGAAAGATCGGATATTTGTTTCCAATCAGCGTTTTTGAAACTCGAAATCATCGAAAATGGGTTTTTTTCATAAAACTTGTTAATTTTCGTCGAATTACCGTTTTTGAGCCTCGCATATCGAAATTGTCAGAATCAACGACGATATGACAGCCATTTGCTATTTCGCGAAAAAACGACTATAATTCCGACGCAATGACAACTCGTCGTTGAGAGAGCATCGAAATGTGTGTTTCCTGAAAGTTCGGATAGTTTTATCCAATCAGCGTTTTTGAAACTCGAAATCATCGAAAATGAGTTTTTTTCATAAAACTTGGTAATTTTTGTCGAATGACCGTTTTTGAGCCTCGCATATCGAAATCGTCAGAATCAACGACGACATGAGAGCCAATCGCTATTTCGCGAAAATACGACTATAATTCAGACGGAATGCCAACTCCTCGTTGAGACGGCATTGAAATGATTGTTTTCGGAAGCTTGAATATGTTTGGCCAATTATCGATTTTGAGATTCGCATATTGAAATCGTCAGAATCAACGACGACATGCACCAGTTCGCTAGACCACGAAAAACGACTATACTTCCGATCGAATGACAACTCGTCGTTGAGACAGCACCGAAATGTGTGTTTCCTGAAAGATCGGATATTTTTGTCCAACCAGCGTTTTTGAAACTCGAAATCATCGAAAATGAGTTTTTTTCATAAAACTTGGTAATTTTTGTCGAATTACCGTTTTTGAGCCTCGCATATCGAAATTGTCAGAATCAACGACGATATGACAGCCATTCGTTATTTCGCGAAAATACGACTATAATTCAGACGGAATGACAACTCCTCGTTGAGACAGCATCGAAATTTGTGTTTTCTGGAACGATCGGATAGTTTTATCCAATCAGCGTTTTTGAAACTCGAAATCATCGAAAATGAGTTTTTTTCATAAAACTTGGTAATTTTTGTCGAATTACCGTTTTTGAGCCTCGCATATCGAAATTGTCAGAATCAACGACGATATGACAGCCATTTGCTATTTCGCGAAAATACGACTATAATTCAGACGGAATGACAACTCCTCATTGAGACGCCATTGAAATGAGTGTTTTCGGAAGATTGAATATGTTTCGCCAATTATCGATATTGAGATCGGATAGTTTTATCCAATCAGCGTTTTTGACCCTCCGAATCGGAGATCGGGAGAATCAACGACGACATGCACCATTTCGCTAGACCACGAAAAACGACTATAATTCCGACGCAATGACAACTCGTCGTTGAGAGAGCATCGAAATTTGTGTTTTCTGGAACGATCGGATAGTTTTATCCAATCAGCGTTCTTGACCCTCCGAATCGGAGATCGTGAGAATCAACGACGACATGCACCAGTTCGCTAGACCACGAAAAACGACTATAATTCCGACGCAATGACAACTCGTCGTTGAGAGAGCATCGAAATGTGTGTTTCCTGAAAGTTCGGATAGTTTTATCCAATCAGCGTTTTTGAAACTCGAAATCATCGAAAATGAGTTTTTTTCATAAAACTTGGTAATTTTTGTCGAATGACCGTTTTTGAGCCTCGCATATCGAAATCGTCAGAATCAACGACGACATGAGAGCCAATCGCTATTTCGCGATAATACGACTATAATTCAGACGGAATGACAACTCCTCGTTGAGACGGCATTGAAATGATTGTTTTCGGAAGCTTGAATATGTTTGGCCAATTATCGATTTTGAGATTCGCATATTGAAATCGTCAGAATCAACGACGACATGCACCAGTTCGCTAGACCACGAAAAACGACTATACTTCCGATCGAATGACAACTCGTCGTTGAGACAGCACCGAAATGTGTGTTTCCTGAAAGATCGGTTATTTTTGTCCAACCAGCGTTTTTGAAACTCGAAATCATCGAAAATGAGTTTTTTTCATAAAACTTGGTAATTTTTGTCGAATTACCGTTTTTGAGCCTCGCATATCGAAATTGTCAGAATCAACGACGATATGACAGCCATTCGCTATTTCGCGAAAATACGACTATAATTCAGACGGAATGACAACTCCTCGTTGAGACAGCATCGAAATTTGTGTTTTCTGGAACGATCGGATAGTTTTATCCAATCAGCGTTTTTGAAACTCGAAATCATCGAAAATGAGTTTTTTTCATAAAACTTGGTAATTTTTGTCGAATTACCGTTTTTGAGCCTCGCATATCGAAATTGTCAGAATCAACGACGATATGACAGCCATTTGCTATTTCGCGAAAATACGACTATAATTCAGACGGAATGACAACTCCTCGTTGAGACAGCATCGAAATTTGTGTTTTCTGGAACGATCGGATAGTTTTATCCAATCAGCGTTTTTGAAACTCGAAATCATCGAAAATGAGTTTTTTTCATAAAACTTGGTAATTTTTGTCGAATTACCGTTTTTGAGCCTCGCATATCGAAATTGTCAGAATCAACGACGATATGACAGCCATTTGCTATTTCGCGAAAATACGACTATAATTCAGACGGAATGACAACTCCTCGTTGAGACGCCATTGAAATGAGTGTTTTCGGAAGATTGAATATGTTTCGCCAATTATCGATATTGAGATTCGCATATTGAAATCGTCAGAATCAACGACGACATGCACCAGTTCGCTAGACCACGAAAAACGACTATAATTCCGACGCAATGACAACTCGTCGTTGAGAGACCATCGAAATGTGTGTTTCCTGAAAGATCGGATATTTTTGTCCAACCAGCATTTTTGAAACTCGAAATCATCGAAAATGAGTTTTTTTTTTTCATAAAATTTGGTAATTTTTGTCCAATTACCGTTTTTGAGCCTCGCATATCGAAATTGTCAGAATCAACGACGATATGACAGCCATTCGCTATTTCGCGAAAATACGACTATAATTCAGACGGAATGACAACTCGTCGTTGAGACAGCATCGAAATTTGTGTTTTCTGGAACGATTGGATAGTTATATCCAATCAGCGTTTTTGAAACTCGAAATCATCGAAAATGAGTTTTTTTCATAAAACTTGGTAATTTTTGTCGAATGACCGTTTTTGAGCCTCGCATATCGAAATCGTCAGAATCAACGACGACATGAGAGCCAATCGCTATTTCGCGAAAATACGACTATAATTCAGACGGAATGACAACTCCTCGTTGAGACAGCATCGAAATTTGTGTTTTCTGGAACGATCGGATAGTTTTATCCAATCAGCGTTTTTGACCCTCCGAATCGGAGATCGTAAGAATCAACGACGACATGCACCAGTTCGGAAGACCACGAAAAACGACTATAATTCCGATCGAATGACAACTCGTCGTTGAGACAGCACCGAAATGTGTGTTTCCTGAAAGATCGGATATTTTTGTCCAACCAGCGTTTTTGAAACTCGAAATCATCGAAAATGAGTTTTTTTCATAAAACTTGGTAATTTTTGTCGAATTACCGTTTTTGAGCCTCGCATATCGAAATTGTCAGAATCAACGACGATATGACAGCCATTCGTTATTTCGCGAAAATACGACTATAATTCAGACGGAATGACAACTCCTCGTTGAGACAGCATCGAAATTTGTGTTTTCTGGAACGATCGGATAGTTTTATCCAATCAGCGTTTTTGAAACTCGAAATCATCGAAAATGAGTTTTTTTCATAAAACTTGTTAATTTTCGTCGAATTACCGTTTTTGAGCCTCGCATATCGAAATTGTCAGAATCAACGACGATATGACAGCCGTTTGCTATTTCGCGAAAATACGACTATAATTCAGACGGAATGACAACTCCTCGTTGAGACAGCATCGAAATTTGTGTTTTCTGGAACGATCGGATAGTTTTATCCAATCAGCGTTTTTGAAACTCGAAATCATCGAAAATGAGTTTTTTTCATAAAACTTGGTAATTTTTGTCGAATTACCGTTTTTGAGCCTCGCATATCGAAATTGTCAGAATCAAAGACGATATGACAGCCATTTGCTATTTCGCGAAAATACGACTCGCGAAATTACAACTCCTCGTTGAGACGCCATTGAAATGAGTGTTTTCGGAAGATTGAATATGTTTCGCCAATTATCGATATTGAGATCGGATAGTTTTATCCAATCAGCGTTTTTGACCCTCCGAATCGGAGATCGGGAGAATCAACGACGACATGCACCATTTCTCTAGACCACGAAAAACGACTATAATTCCGACGCAATGACAACTCGTCGTTGAGAGAGCATCGAAATGTTTGTTTCCTGAAAGATCGGATATTTTTGTCCAAACAGCGTTTTTGAAACTCGAAATCATCGAACATGAGTTTTTTTTTCATAAAACTTGGTAATTTTTGTCGAATGACCGTTTTTGAGCCTCGCATATCGAAATCGTCAGAATCAACGACGACATGAGAGCCAATCGCTATTTCGCGAAAATACGACTATAATTCAGACGGGATGACAACTCGTCGTTGAGACAGCTTCGAAATTTGTGTTTTCTGGAACGATCGGATAGCTTTATCCAATCAGCGTTTTTCACCCTCTGAATCGGAGATCGTGAGAATCAACGACGACATGCACCAGTTCGCTAGACCACGATAAACGACTATAATTCCGACGCAATGACAACTCGTCGTTGAGAGAGCATCGAAATGTGTTTCCTAAAAGATCGGATATTTTTGTCCAACCAGCGTTTTTGAAACTCGAAATCATCGAAAATGAGTTTTTTTCATAAAACTTGGTAATTTTTGTCGAATTACCGTTTTTGAGCCTCGCATATCGAAATCGTCAGAATCAACGACGATATGACAGCCATTCGCTATTTCGCGAAAATATGACTATAATTCAGACGGGATGCCAACTCGTCGTTGAGACAGCATCGAAATTTGTGTTTTCTGGAACGATCGGATAGTTTTATCCAATCAGCGTTTTTGACCCTCCGAATCGGAGATCGTGAGAATCAACGACGACATGCACCATTTCGCTAGACCACGAAAAACGACTATAATTCCGACGCAATGACAACTCGTCGTTGAGAGAGCATCGAAATGTGTGTTTCCTAAAAGATCGGATATTTTTGTAAAACCAGCGTTTTTGAAACTCGAAATCATCGAAAATGAGTTTTTTTCATAAAACTTGGTAATTTTTGTCGAATTACCGTTTTTGAGCCTCGCATATCGAAATTGTCAGAATCAACGACGATATGACAGCCATTCGCTATTTCGCGAAAATACGACTATAATTCAGACGGGATGACAACTCGTCGTTGAGACAGCATCGAAATTTGTGTTTTCTGGAACGATCGGATAGTTTTATCCAATCAGCGTTTTTGACCCTCCGAATCGGAGATCGGGAGAATCAACGACGACATGCACCATTTCGCTAGACCACGAAAAACGACTATAATTCCGACGCAATGACAACTCGTCGTTGAGAGAGCATCGAACTGTGTATTTCCTGAAAGATCGGATATTTTTTTCCAATCAGCGTTTTTGAAACTCGAAATCATCGAAAATGGGTTTTTTTCATAAAACTTGGTAATTTTTGTCGAATTACCGTTTTTGTACCTCGCATATCGAAATTGTCAGAATCAACGACAATATGACAGCGATTCGCTATTTCGCGAAAATACGACTATAATTCAGATGGAATGACAACTCCTCGTTGAGACAGCATCGAAATTTGTGTTTTCTGGAACGATCGGATAGTTTTATCCAATCAGCGTTCTTGACCCTCCGAATCGGAGATCGTGAGAATCAACGACGACATGCACCAGTTCGCTAGACCACGAAAAACGACTATAATTCCGACGCAATGACAACTCGTCGTTGAGAGAGCATCGAAATGTGTGTTTCCTGAAAGTTCGGATAGTTTTATCCAATCAGCGTTTTTGAAACTCGAAATCATCGAAAATGAGTTTTTTTCATAAAACTTGGTAATTTTTGTCGAATGACCGTTTTTGAGCCTCGCATATCGAAATCGTCAGAATCAACGACGACATGAGAGCCAATCGCTATTTCGCGAAAATACGACTATAATTCAGACGGAATGACAACTCCTCGTTGAGACGGCATTGAAATGATTGTTTTCGGAAGCTTGAATATGTTTGGCCAATTATCGATTTTGAGATTCGCATATTGAAATCGTCAGAATCAACGACGACATGCACCAGTTCGCTAGACCACGAAAAACGACTATACTTCCGATCGAATGACAACTCGTCGTTGAGACAGCACCGAAATGTGTGTTTCCTGAAAGATCGGATATTTTTGTCCAACCAGCGTTTTTGAAACTCGAAATCATCGAAAATGAGTTTTTTTCATAAAACTTGGTAATTTTTGTCGAATTACCGTTTTTGAGCCTCGCATATCGAAATTGTCAGAATCAACGACGATATGACAGCCATTCGTTATTTCGCGAAAATACGACTATAATTCAGACGGAATGACAACTCCTCGTTGAGACAGCATCGAAATTTGTGTTTTCTGGAACGATCGGATAGTTTTATCCAATCAGCGTTTTTGAAACTCGAAATCATCGAAAATGAGTTTTTTTCATAAAACTTGTTAATTTTCGTCGAATTACCGTTTTTGAGCCTCGCATATCGAAATTGTCAGAATCAACGACGATATGACAGCCGTTTGCTATTTCGCGAAAATACGACTATAATTCAGACGGAATGACAACTCCTCGTTGAGACAGCATCGAAATTTGTGTTTTCTGGAACGATCGGATAGTTTTATCCAATCAGCGTTTTTGAAACTCGAAATCATCGAAAATGAGTTTTTTTCATAAAACTTGGTAATTTTTGTCGAATTACCGTTTTTGAGCCTCGCATATCGAAATTGTCAGAATCAAAGACGATATGACAGCCATTTGCTATTTCGCGAAAATACGACTCGCGAAATTACAACTCCTCGTTGAGACGCCATTGAAATGAGTGTTTTCGGAAGATTGAATATGTTTCGCCAATTATCGATATTGAGATCGGATAGTTTTATCCAATCAGCGTTTTTGACCCTCCGAATCGGAGATCGGGAGAATCAACGACGACATGCACCATTTCTCTAGACCACGAAAAACGACTATAATTCCGACGCAATGACAACTCGTCGTTGAGAGAGCATCGAAATGTTTGTTTCCTGAAAGATCGGATATTTTTGTCCAAACAGCGTTTTTGAAACTCGAAATCATCGAACATGAGTTTTTTTTTCATAAAACTTGGTAATTTTTGTCGAATGACCGTTTTTGAGCCTCGCATATCGAAATCGTCAGAATCAACGACGACATGAGAGCCAATCGCTATTTCGCGAAAATACGACTATAATTCAGACGGGATGACAACTCGTCGTTGAGACAGCTTCGAAATTTGTGTTTTCTGGAACGATCGGATAGCTTTATCCAATCAGCGTTTTTCACCCTCTGAATCGGAGATCGTGAGAATCAACGACGACATGCACCAGTTCGCTAGACCACGATAAACGACTATAATTCCGACGCAATGACAACTCGTCGTTGAGAGAGCATCGAAATGTGTTTCCTAAAAGATCGGATATTTTTGTCCAACCAGCGTTTTTGAAACTCGAAATCATCGAAAATGAGTTTTTTTCATAAAACTTGGTAATTTTTGTCGAATTACCGTTTTTGAGCCTCGCATATCGAAATCGTCAGAATCAACGACGATATGACAGCCATTCGCTATTTCGCGAAAATATGACTATAATTCAGACGGGATGCCAACTCGTCGTTGAGACAGCATCGAAATTTGTGTTTTCTGGAACGATCGGATAGTTTTATCCAATCAGCGTTTTTGACCCTCCGAATCGGAGATCGTGAGAATCAACGACGACATGCACCATTTCGCTAGACCACGAAAAACGACTATAATTCCGACGCAATGACAACTCGTCGTTGAGAGAGCATCGAAATGTGTGTTTCCTAAAAGATCGGATATTTTTGTAAAACCAGCGTTTTTGAAACTCGAAATCATCGAAAATGAGTTTTTTTCATAAAACTTGGTAATTTTTGTCGAATTACCGTTTTTGAGCCTCGCATATCGAAATTGTCAGAATCAACGACGATATGACAGCCATTCGCTATTTCGCGAAAATACGACTATAATTCAGACGGGATGACAACTCGTCGTTGAGACAGCATCGAAATTTGTGTTTTCTGGAACGATCGGATAGTTTTATCCAATCAGCGTTTTTGACCCTCCGAATCGGAGATCGGGAGAATCAACGACGACATGCACCATTTCGCTAGACCACGAAAAACGACTATAATTCCGACGCAATGACAACTCGTCGTTGAGAGAGCATCGAACTGTGTATTTCCTGAAAGATCGGATATTTTTTTCCAATCAGCGTTTTTGAAACTCGAAATCATCGAAAATGGGTTTTTTTCATAAAACTTGGTAATTTTTGTCGAATTACCGTTTTTGTACCTCGCATATCGAAATTGTCAGAATCAACGACAATATGACAGCGATTCGCTATTTCGCGAAAATACGACTATAATTCAGATGGAATGACAACTCCTCGTTGAGACAGCATCGAAATTTGTGTTTTCTGGAACGATCGGATAGTTTTATCCAATCAGCGTTCTTGACCCTCCGAATCGGAGATCGTGAGAATCAACGACGACATGCACCAGTTCGCTAGACCACGAAAAACGACTATAATTCCGACGCAATGACAACTCGTCGTTGAGAGAGCATCGAAATGTGTGTTTCCTGAAAGTTCGGATAGTTTTATCCAATCAGCGTTTTTGAAACTCGAAATCATCGAAAATGAGTTTTTTTCATAAAACTTGGTAATTTTTGTCGAATGACCGTTTTTGAGCCTCGCATATCGAAATCGTCAGAATCAACGACGACATGAGAGCCAATCGCTATTTCGCGAAAATACGACTATAATTCAGACGGAATGACAACTCCTCGTTGAGACGGCATTGAAATGATTGTTTTCGGAAGCTTGAATATGTTTGGCCAATTATCGATTTTGAGATTCGCATATTGAAATCGTCAGAATCAACGACGACATGCACCAGTTCGCTAGACCACGAAAAACGACTATACTTCCGATCGAATGACAACTCGTCGTTGAGACAGCACCGAAATGTGTGTTTCCTGAAAGATCGGATATTTTTGTCCAACCAGCGTTTTTGAAACTCGAAATCATCGAAAATGAGTTTTTTTCATAAAACTTGGTAATTTTTGTCGAATTACCGTTTTTGAGCCTCGCATATCGAAATTGTCAGAATCAACGACGATATGACAGCCATTCGTTATTTCGCGAAAATACGACTATAATTCAGACGGAATGACAACTCCTCGTTGAGACAGCATCGAAATTTGTGTTTTCTGGAACGATCGGATAGTTTTATCCAATCAGCGTTTTTGAAACTCGAAATCATCGAAAATGAGTTTTTTTCATAAAACTTGGTAATTTTTGTCGAATTACCGTTTTTGAGCCTCGCATATCGAAATTGTCAGAATCAACGACGATATGACAGCCATTTGCTATTTCGCGAAAATACGACTATAATTCAGACGGAATGACAACTCCTCATTGAGACGCCATTGAAATGAGTGTTTTCGGAAGATTGAATATGTTTCGCCAATTATCGATATTGAGATCGGATAGTTTTATCCAATCAGCGTTTTTGACCCTCCGAATCGGAGATCGGGAGAATCAACGACGACATGCACCATTTCGCTAGACCACGAAAAACGACTATAATTCCGACGCAATGACAACTCGTCGTTGAGAGAGCATCGAACTGTGTGTTTCCTGAAAGATCGGATATTTTTTTCCAATCAGCGTTTTTGAAACTCGAAATCATCGAAAATGGGTTTTTTTCATAAAACTTGGTAATTTTTGTCGAATTACCGTTTTTGTACCTCGCATATCGAAATTGTCAGAATCAACGACAATATGACAGCGATTCGCTATTTCGCGAAAATACGACTATAATTCAGATGGAATGACAACTCCTCGTTGAGACAGCATCGAAATTTGTGTTTTCTGGAACGATCGGATAGTTTTATCCAATCAGCGTTCTTGACCCTCCGAATCGGAGATCGTGAGAATCAACGACGACATGCACCAGTTCGCTAGACCACGAAAAACGACTATAATTCCGACGCAATGACAACTCGTCGTTGAGAGAGCATCGAAATGTGTGTTTCCTGAAAGTTCGGATAGTTTTATCCAATCAGCGTTTTTGAAACTCGAAATCATCGAAAATGAGTTTTTTTCATAAAACTTGGTAATTTTTGTCGAATGACCGTTTTTGAGCCTCGCATATCGAAATCGTCAGAATCAACGACGACATGGGAGCCAATCGCTATTTCGCGATAATACGACTATAATTCAGACGGAATGACAACTCCTCGTTGAGACGGCATTGAAATGATTGTTTTCGGAAGCTTGAATATGTTTGGCCAATTATCGATTTTGAGATTCGCATATTGAAATCGTCAGAATCAACGACGACATGCACCAGTTCGCTAGACCACGAAAAACGACTATACTTCCGATCGAATGACAACTCGTCGTTGAGACAGCACCGAAATGTGTGTTTCCTGAAAGATCGGTTATTTTTGTCCAACCAGCGTTTTTGAAACTCGAAATCATCGAAAATGAGTTTTTTTCATAAAACTTGGTAATTTTTGTCGAATTACCGTTTTTGAGCCTCGCATATCGAAATTGTCAGAATCAACGACGATATGACAGCCATTCGCTATTTCGCGAAAATACGACTATAATTCAGACGGAATGACAACTCCTTGTTGAGACAGCATCGAAATTTGTGTTTTCTGGAACGATCGGATAGTTTTATCCAATCAGCGTTTTTGAAACTCGAAATCATCGAAAATGAGTTTTTTTCATAAAACTTGTTAATTTTTGTCGAATTACCGTTTTTGAGCCTCGCATATCGAAATTGTCGGAATCAACGACGATATGACAGCCATTTGCTATTTCGCGAAAATACGACTATAATTCAGACGGAATGACAACTCCTCGTTGAGACAGCATCGAAATTTGTGTTTTCTGGAACGATCGGATAGTTTTATCCAATCAGCGTTTTTGAAACTCGAAATCATCGAAAATGAGTTTTTTTCATAAAACTTGGTAATTTTTGTCGAATTACCGTTTTTGAGCCTCGCATATCGAAATTGTCAGAATCAACGACGATATGACAGCCATTTGCTATTTCGCGAAAATACGACTATAATTCAGACGGAATGACAACTCCTCGTTGAGACGCCATTGAAATGAGTGTTTTCGGAAGATTGAATATGTTTCGCCAATTATCGATATTGAGATTCGCATATTGAAATCGTCAGAATCAACGACGACATGCACCAGTTCGCTAGACCACGAAAAACGACTATAATTCCGACGCAATGACAACTCGTCGTTGAGAGACCATCGAAATGTGTGTTTCCTGAAAGATCGGATATTTTTGTCCAACCAGCATTTTTGAAACTCGAAATCATCGAAAATGAGTTTTTTTTTTTCATAAAATTTGGTAATTTTTGTCCAATTACCGTTTTTGAGCCTCGCATATCGAAATTGTCAGAATCAACGACGATATGACAGCCATTCGCTATTTCGCGAAAATACGACTATAATTCAGACGGAATGACAACTCGTCGTTGAGACAGCATCGAAATTTGTGTTTTCTGGAACGATTGGATAGTTATATCCAATCAGCGTTTTTGAAACTCGAAATCATCGAAAATGAGTTTTTTTCATAAAACTTGGTAATTTTTGTCGAATGACCGTTTTTGAGCCTCGCATATCGAAATCGTCAGAATCAACGACGACATGAGAGCCAATCGCTATTTCGCGAAAATACGACTATAATTCAGACGGAATGACAACTCCTCGTTGAGACAGCATCGAAATTTGTGTTTTCTGGAACGATCGGATAGTTTTATCCAATCAGCGTTTTTGACCCTCCGAATCGGAGATCGTAAGAATCAACGACGACATGCACCAGTTCGGAAGACCACGAAAAACGACTATAATTCCGATGCAATGACAACTCGTCGTTGAGATAGCATCGAAATGTTTTTTTTTTTTTTTTTTTTTTTTTTTATTAGGCATCGACTGCTTTGGTCATTAGCCTTCTATTACTGTTACTGACTGTTCTACGTGCCTATTTCCTCTTTACTGTAGTTATTTCTGTATTACTTTCTATTTATGTTTTATCTATACTTTAATTTGTCTGCAAAATTCTATTGTTTTTACGATACTATTCTCATTGTTTTCTAATATTTCAGAGATGTTTTTTTTTTTTTGGCGTTGATTACTCAGATCATTGCCCATCGCGTGTTTATAACTCCATATTTATTGTATTTCGTGTTCGTTATCTCTTGTTTGTTATTTCTTGTTTACGTGATACATTAATTTTATTAATTTTTAACAACACAACTTTACATTGGTCTTTTTTTTTTTTTTATAACATTCTCGCGTTTCATTTGTCTGTTTTATGTGGTTTTTACAATTCTTTGTATATTTTAACAGTTTTGCAATACTCTATTATTGCTTTTAGTGCTTTAGTATTTTGTCCTAGAACACTGGACAATGTGTTGCCGATCCGTAGCTTTTTCCTCTCGGCTTTCCATTTTTGACAGTGTAATATGATGTGCTCAACTCCCAAGATTTCGCTGCATGTTAGACACATTGGTTGCTCTGTTCGTTTAATTAAATAATCTGTTGTTAGTCTCGTATGTCCTATTCGAAGTCTCGTTATAATTACCATGTCTCTTCTACTCAATGATGCTGGCATTACCCATTTGTTCACGTTTGGTTTCACTTGTTTTAATTTTGCATTCGTTTCATTCCATATATCTTGCCAGATTTTCCAAGCTGCTCTACGTACTTCTGCTTTTAGGTCACTCGATGTAATCGGTGGTAGTGTTCCTTCTGCTGTCATATTTGCAGCTTCTTTTGCCGCTTTGTCTGCTTCTTCATTACCCTTGATACCTATGTGGCCGGGTGTCCATATTATTAATATTTTTTTACCTTTGTTTTGCAATTCTTTTATGCTTGCAAGTATTTCTTGTACCATTGGGTCGTCAGAAAAGGGGTTCTCAAGGCTTATTATTGAGCTCAAAGAGTCAGAACAAATTATATTTTCTGTATTATCATTCCGTTGGCAGTATTCTAGCGCTTTCAGAATTGCGGTAAGTTCTGCAGTGTAGATGCTTGCTGCAGGTTGTAGTCTCCATTTGTATTTGTTGCAGTTGATGACTAGGGCACACCCGACATTTCCCCCCGTTTTGGAGCCGTCTGTGTAAAGGAAAGTTGCTTCCGGGTACTCGTTTTTAATTGCAAGGAAATTTCTTTTGTATACTTTACTGTCAGTTTCGACTTTTTTATGTTGGCTAAGGTCTGTTCTATTTTTCGCACACGGTATTGTCCATGGCGGTATACGACAGAATCCCTTGGGCAATGTCGGGTAAAACTTTATTCCCATTTGTTGTTTAATCTTTTCTATTCGAGACCGGAAGGATTTCGATTTTACTATCCGCTCTTCGTCGTTTTCTTTTATTTCACTCGTTAGAATTTTGTGATTTATGTTATCCGGTTGCGACCATATGTTTACAGCGTAATTTAAAGTTAGTTGTTGGCGTCTTATCTCTAATGGCAGTATACCGGCTTCGTTGCATAAGCTCGCTCTTGGGCTTGTACAAAATGCGCCAGTTGCGCATCGTATGCCCCCGTACAATATCGGGTCGAGTTTTGTCAGTACAGATTTTGTCGCTGAGTCATATATTATACTTCCGTAGTCTAGTTTTGATTGGATTAAGGCCAAGTATATGTTGATTAATGATTCTCGATTTGAACCCCATTCGATATTGGACATACATTTTATAATATTAAGTGCTTTTTTGCATTTGTCTTTCAACGCTTCTGTATGTTTTTTCCACGTGAGTTTGTTGTCAAACACGAGTCCCAAAAATTTTGCGGAGTCAACCACGTCTATTTTTTTTGTTTTGTTTATTGTAAGTCGCGGTTTAACTGGGATGTCTCGTAACTTGCAGAAGTCCACGCAATGCGTTTTACTTTCGGAGAAGCGAAACCCACGATTATTTGCAAAATTTGTAACTCCGTCAATTGCTTTCTGCAGCCTCGGTCGTATTTCTGACATGTATCGCCCGGAAGTAAATATCACTAGGTCGTCGACATAAAGGCTGCGCCCGATTCCGTTGTCTATCCCTTTGGTGATGTCATTTATTGCACACATGAATAGTGTCACGCTAAGTGTGGAACCCTGAGGTACTCCATTTTCCAGTCTGTATTGTGAGGAGTATTCATTGTTTATTCTGACCCTGAAACTTCGCTCTTTAAGGAAGCTCGTAATGAATTGTGGGAGGTTCCCTTTTAGTCCCCAATCATGAAGCTTTTCGAGGATGCCGTATCTCCATGTTAGGTCGTACGCTTTTTCCAAGTCGAAAAATACTGCAACTAGGTGCTCCTTTCGTTGAAAGCTGTTTTGGATTGCATTTTCAAGGTTAACGAGTTGATCCGTAGTGGAGTGGAATTTCCTGAAGCCACATTGGTCGGTGGATATTACTTTGTGCGTTTCTAACCACCACATGAGACGGTTATTTACGATTTTTTCCATCAGTTTACTTAAACAACAGGTTAATGATATTGGCCTGTAGTTTCGAGTTTCCGTTCTGTCTTTGCCCTCTTTCAGTATTGGGATAACCGTCGCTTCACGCCATTTGTCTGGATACAACCCGCTTTGCCAGATCTTGTTGTATAATTCCAAGACTTTTTCTTTCATTCTTGTCGGTAGCATCTCTAGCATTATTGTTGGAATGTTATCGGGGCCCGGTGATGAGTTGGATTTCATGTTTTTTAGGGAAAACTGGAATTCTTCCATTGATATAGGAACATTATAAGCCTTCAATTCTCGTGTGGTAAAGTTCAAAGGTTGTTCTAGTCTTGATTTTTTATTTTGGAATTCGGCATCGTAGCTTGCTGTACTATTTATGCTTTCAAAGTACCCGGCAAAAATCTCGACCATCTCGTGAGGGAGTTCCGTGAGTTGCCCGCTCGATTTCTTTATGGGTCCCAATATTACTGGAGCGTGTCCTGCGATAGAACGGACCTTCTGCCAGACCTGCCGTATGGGAGTATTCGTTGTGATCGATGATACATATTCCTCCCATGTTTTCTTTTTTCCTGTACGTATAGCTTTCCTACAGATAGCACGGAGTTGCTTAAAACGGATCATGTTCTCGGTTGTCGGTCTTTTTCTAAATACGCATAAGGCTTTCTTTTTTTCATTAACCAACTTAGCGATATCTTTATTCCACCAAGGCACTGTTTGTGATCTACCACGTCCCGACGACTTAGGAATCGCTATGTCAGCTGCTTTCAATATGCTTTCTGTTACGACTGATAGAGCCTCGTTAACATTATTTGGTAGTTCGGGAATTTCTACCGTTTTCCTATATTTCTCCCAGTCGGCTTTTTCGGTTTGCCATCTTCGGGGGTAGGATTTTAGCGGAGCCTCGGTTGTTTCGAATATGCGGATCGGATAATGGTCGCTGCCGAATAGATCTGGGAGAGGTTTCCATTGCAGTTTGATTGCCATGCTTGGTGAGCTCAGTGACAAGTCGATAACAGAAGTATTGCCGGTGCCCAATGTTACATGCGTCTTTTCACCATCATTTAGAAGAATTAAGTCCGTTTCGTCCAGAAACTGTTCCACTACTTTGCCACGATTGTTTGTTCGCGAAGAGCCCCACAAAGTACTATGTGCATTAAAATCACCCAAGATTGTGCACGGGCTGGGTAATTGTTTAAACAAATTCAAAAGATCGGTCGACGTAAAGTTATTGTCAGGGGGCATATAGATATTGCAGATTGTCATATTATCACAAGTAGGCAGTCGTACCGCAATTGCTTGTATCGGTGTAATTAGAGGTATGCTCAATGTCATTATTTCCTGTCGGATGAGGAGGGCAACGCCAGCGTGTGCAATATGTCCAGTGGTGCAATCGTTTCTAAGTACTTTGAAGTTGCGCAGTTTGAATTTGTCCTGTTCATTCAAGCGAGTTTCTTGTATGGCGAAAACTGTTGGTGAAACGTGTGCAGCTAGTAACTGAAGTTCTGGCAGATGATGTTTAATGCCATTACAATTCCATTGTATAATGTTAAGATGCATTGTAAATAGTTTATTTAGAGTTTAATATCGGGTACAACTACTTATTTTTCAATCCTTTCTTGTTTCGCTTCGGGCTAAAAATTGCGTCTGTGTCCATTTCAGGATCCTGTTCAGTGTCCTTCGCTGGTTGGTGTGAAAAATGACTATCTGGGCTTGTAACTCGGGAAGATGTATTCGATTTTTTCTTGATTGGTGGCGATTCGTCCGATGAGTGTGATCCACTATGTTCTCGGGTACGAGAATTCTCCCTGGAGTGCGTCAGGGAGCTCTCTGCTGAAGTCGATGGTGACATTCTGCTCGTGGGATCTAGATCGTAAAGAAGTTTCTCAGCCTGCTGTTGTAGCTGTGAGAGTTGTACATTGTTAGTGTATGCGCCCATAGTGTCGTCGCGTTTCGTGTGTCGGTTATTCGTTTTCATAGTTGTCAGTAGCTGAGTTGGTCTACGTTTATTTAACGTTCCGGTGTTGCTTCGATTATTTGCGGCTAGAGTGACTGGTAATGTTTTCGACAGAACAACGGTTGGTATGGGGTTCTGCAGTCGTATTGGTGCTGGGGCAGAAGGCGCCGATGACGCTGGTTCGCCAGAAGCTCGCTTAGGCAAATGATCTTCGAGGAGGCGTAGTAACTCGGGGATGAGAAGTTTAGCCAAGTCAGTGATACTGGACGTCTGGGTGTTAGGGGTTGCTGAAACATTTGCAACGTGTGCATAGGAACGTGACAGTTGCGGATTTTGCTCGTCGTACTTCCGTTTAGCGTCTACGTAGCTGAGCCTCTCCGTTGCTTTGATGCGCTGGATAGCCGCCTCTTTTCGGTACACAGGGCAAGATCTCGAGCTTGCAAAATGACTTCCCTCACAGTTGACGCAATTCGGTGTCCCAGTACAATGATCCTCGTGAGGGGCAAAACCACAATGACATTTTTCTTCGTTTTCGCATCGTGATGACGTGTGATTAAATTTCTGACACTTAAAACACCGCATCGGTGGAGGGATGTACACCCGTACTGGTAAGACATGAAAGACTGCCTTTATTTTTTGCGGTAAAGATGGTGAATTAAAGGTAAGGATAATTGACGGTGTAGCTTGGCGGCTTCCATTTCGAAATGTTGTCATTCGTCTGACTTCTATTACTCCTTCATTGGACAATCCGGTCTTAATCTCATCCTCTGAACAATTGAGCAAATCCTTACACGTTATAACACCTTTAGAGGTGTTCAGACTGCCATGTGCGCCCACTTCCACCTCCATGTTAGCAAAATGAGTGATTGCTCGTATTTTCATCGCTTGTTTTGTACTAGTAGCTTCAATTAACAATCCCTCTTGGATCTTTCGAACAGAGTTCACGGTGCCAATAAGATTAGTTATCTGCGCTTCAATGAGGAAGGGACTTGTCTTCGAGAAATCCCCCGATTTGGGTTTGATTACCAAAAAGCGTGGAACGGAACTTTCGCTAGATTGACAGATCGGATGTAACTCAAGGTTCCGGTAGGTCGTTTTCTTTCGATACTGAATTTGATCTGGATTTGACGAGCCAGATCTCTCGTTTGGTTTGTTAGTTTTAGAAAGGGTGCTCATTTTAATCCCACGAGTATGCTAGGAAAAAAGGTCGCCTGTAGCAGAGCCTGCTTACTACAGGAAGGCTGAATACAATCAGACATCGAAATGTTTGTTTCCTGAAAGATCGGATATTTTTGTCCAAACAGCGTTTTTGAAACTCGAAATCATCGAACATGAGTTTTTTTTTCATAAAACTTGGTAATTTTTGTCGAATGACCGTTTTTGAGCCTCGCATATCGAAATCGTCAGAATCAACGACGACATGAGAGCCAATCGCTATTTCGCGAAAATACGACTATAATTCAGACGGGATGACAACTCGTCGTTGAGACAGCTTCGAAATTTATGTTTTCTGGAACGATCGGATAGTTTTATCCAATCAGCGTTTTTCACCCTCTGAATCGGAGATCGTGAGAATCAACGACGACATGCACCATTTCGCTAGACCACGAAAAACGACTATAATTCCGACGCAATGACAACTCGTCGTTGAGAGAGCATCGAAATGTGTGTTTCCTAAAAGATCGGATATTTTTGTAAAACCAGCGTTTTTGAAACTCGAAATCATCGAAAATGAGTTTTTTTCATAAAACTTGGTAATTTTTGTCGAATTACCGTTTTTGAGCCTCGCATATCGAAATTGTCAGAATCAACGACGATATGACAGCCATTCGCTATTTCGCGAAAATACGACTATAATTCAGACGGGATGACAACTCGTCGTTGAGACAGCATCGAAATTTGTGTTTGCTGGAACGATCGGATAGGTTTATCCAATCAGCGTTTTTCACCCTCCGAATCGGAGATCGTGAGAATCAACGACGACATGCACCATTTCGCTAGACCACGAAAAACGACTATTATTCCGACGCAATGACAACTCGTCGTTGAGAGAGCATCGAACTGTGTGTTTCCTGAAAGATCGGATATTTTTTTCCAATCAGCGTTTTTGAAACTCGAAATCATCGAAAATGGGTTTTTTTCATAAAACTTGGTAATTTTTGTCGAATTACCGTTTTTGTACCTCGCATATCGAAATTGTCAGAATCAACGACAATATGACAGCGATTCGCTATTTCGCGAAAATACGACTATAATTCAGATGGAATGACAACTCCTCGTTGGGACAGCATCGAAATTTGTGTTTTCTGGAACGATCGGATAGTTTTATCCAATCAGCGTTTTTCACCCTCCGAATCGGAGATCGTGAGAATCAACGACGACATGCACCATTTCGCTAGACCACGAAAAACGACTATTATTCCGACGCAATGACAACTCGTCGTTGAGAGAGCATCGAAATGTGTGTTTCCTGAAAGTTCGGATAGTTTTATCCAATCAGCGTTTTTGAAACTCGAAATCATCGAAAATGAGTTTTTTTCATAAAACTTGGTAATTTTTGTCGAATGACCGTTTTTGAGCCTCGCATATCGAAATCGTCAGAATCAACGACGACATGAGAGCCAATCGCTATTTCGCGAAAATACGACTATAATTCAGACGGAATGACAACTCCTCGTTGAGACGGCATTGAAATGATTGTTTTCGGAAGCTTGAATATGTTTGGCCAATTATCGATTTTGAGATTCGCATATTGAAATCGTCAGAATCAACGACGACATGCACCAGTTCGCTAGACCACGAAAAACGACTATACTTCCGATCGAATGACAACTCGTCGTTGAGACAGCACCGAAATGTGTGTTTCCTGAAAGATCGGTTATTTTTGTCCAACCAGCGTTTTTGAAACTCGAAATCATCGAAAATGAGTTTTTTTCATAAAACTTGGTAATTTTTGTCGAATTACCGTTTTTGAGCCTCGCATATCGAAATTGTCAGAATCAACGACGATATGACAGCCATTCGCTATTTCGCGAAAATACGACTATAATTCAGACGGAATGACAACTCCTCGTTGAGACAGCATCGAAATTTGTGTTTTCTGGAACGATCGGATAGTTTTTTCCAATCAGCGTTTTTGAAACTCGAAATCATCGAAAATGGGTTTTTTTCATAAAACTTGGTAATTTTTGTCGAATTACCGTTTTTGTACCTCGCATATCGAAATTGTCAGAATCAACGACGATATGACAGCCATTTGCTATTTCGCGAAAATACGACTATAATTCAGATGGAATGACAACTCCTCGTTGAGACAGCATCGAAATTTGTGTTTTCTGGAACGATCGGATAGTTTTATCCAATCAGCGTTCTTGACCCTCCGAATCGGAGATCGTGAGAATCAACGACGACATGCACCAGTTCGCTAGACCACGAAAAACGACTATAATTCCGACGCAATGACAACTCGTCGTTGAGAGAGCATCGAAATGTGTGTTTCCTGAAAGTTCGGATAGTTTTATCCAATCAGCGTTTTTGAAACTCGAAATCATCGAAAATGAGTTTTTTTCATAAAACTTGTTAATTTTCGTCGAATTACCGTTTTTGAGCCTCGCATATCGAAATTGTCAGAATCAACGACGATATGACAGCCATTTGCTATTTCGCGAAAATACGACTATAATTCAGACGGAATGACAACTCCTCGTTGAGACAGCATCGAAATTTGTGTTTTCTGGAACGATCGGATAGTTTTATCCAATCAGCGTTTTTGAAACTCGAAATCATCGAAAATGAGTTTTTTTCATAAAACTTGGTAATTTTTGTCGAATTACCGTTTTTGAGCCTCGCATATCGAAATTGTCAGAATCAACGACGATATGACAGCCATTTGCTATTTCGCGAAAATACGACTATAATTCAGACGGAATGACAACTCCTCGTTGAGACGCCATTGAAATGAGTGTTTTCGGAAGATTGAATATGTTTCGCCAATTATCGATATTGAGATCGGATAGTTTTATCCAATCAGCGTTTTTGAAACTCGAAATCATCGAAAATGAGTTTTTTTCATAAAACTTGGTAATTTTTGTCGAATTACCGTTTTTGAGCCTCGCATATCGAAATTGTCAGAATCAACGACGATATGACAGCCATTCGTTATTTCGCGAAAATACGACCATAATTCAGACGGAATGACAACTCCTCGTTGAGACAGCATCGAAATTTGTGTTTTCTGGAACGATCGGATAGTTTTATCCAATCAGCGTTTTTGAAACTCGAAATCATCGAAAATGAGTTTTTTTCATAAAACTTGGTAATTTTTGTCGAATTACCGTTTTTGAGCCTCGCATATCGAAATTGTCAGAATCAACGACGATATGACAGCCATTCGTTATTTCGCGAAAATACGACTATAATTCAGACGGAATGACAACTCCTCGTTGAGACAGCATCGAAATTTGTGTTTTCTGGAACGATCGGATAGTTTTATCCAATCAGCGTTTTTGAAACTCGAAATCATCGAAAATGAGTTTTTTTCATAAAACTTGTTAATTTTCGTCGAATTACCGTTTTTGAGCCTCGCATATCGAAATTGTCAGAATCAACGACGATATGACAGCCATTTGCTATTTCGCGAAAATACGACTATAATTCAGACGGAATGACAACTCCTCGTTGAGACAGCATCGAAATTTGTGTTTTCTGGAACGATCGGATAGTTTTATCCAATCAGCTTTTTTGAAACTCGAAATCATCGAAAATGAGTTTTTTTCATAAAACTTGGTAATTTTTGTCGAATTACCGTTGTTGAGCCTCGCATATCGAAATTGTCAGAATCAACGACGATATGACAGCCATTTGCTATTTCGCGAAAATACGACTATAATTCAGACGGAATGACAACTCCTCATTGAGACGCCATTGAAATGAGTGTTTTCGGAAGATTGAATATGTTTCGCCAATTATCGATATTGAGATCGGATAGTTTTATCCAATCAGCGTTTTTGACCCTCCGAATCGGAGATCGGGAGAATCAACGACGACATGCACCATTTCGCTAGACCACGAAAAACGACTATAATTCCGACGCAATGACAACTCGTCGTTGAGAGAGCATCGAACTGTGTGTTTCCTGAAAGATCGGATATTTTTTTCCAATCAGCGTTTTTGAAACTCGAAATCATCGAAAATGGGTTTTTTTCATAAAACTTGGTAATTTTTGTCGAATTACCGTTTTTGTACCTCGCATATCGAAATTGTCAGAATCAACGACAATATGACAGCGATTCGCTATTTCGCGAAAATACGATTATAATTCAGATGGAATGACAACTCCTCGTTGAGACAGCATCGAAATTTGTGTTTTCTGGAACGATCGGATAGTTTTATCCAATCAGCGTTCTTGACCCTCCGAATCGGAGATCGTGAGAATCAACGACGACATGCACCGGTTCGCTAGACCACGAAAAACGACTATAATTCCGACGCAATGACAACTCGTCGTTGAGAGAGCATCGAAATGTGTGTTTCCTGAAAGTTCGGATAGTTTTATCCAATCAGCGTTTTTGAAACTCGAAATCATCGAAAATGAGTTTTTTTCATAAAACTTGGTAATTTTTGTCGAATGACCGTTTTTGAGCCTCGCATATCGAAATCGTCAGAATCAACGACGACATGAGAGCCAATCGCTATTTCGCGAAAATACGACTATAATTCAGACGGAATGACAACTCCTCGTTGAGACGGCATTGAAATGATTGTTTTCGGAAGCTTGAATATGTTTGGCCAATTATCGATTTTGAGATTCGCATATTGAAATCGTCAGAATCAACGACGACATGCACCAGTTCGCTAGACCACGAAAAACGACTATACTTCCGATCGAATGACAACTCGTCGTTGAGACAGCACCGAAATGTGTGTTTCCTGAAAGATCGGATATTTTTGTCCAACCAGCGTTTTTGAAACTCGAAATCATCGAAAATGAGTTTTTTTCATAAAACATGGTAATTTTTGTCGAATTACCGTTTTTGAGCCTCGCATATCGAAATTGTCAGAATCAACGACGATATGACAGCCATTCGTTATTTCGCGAAAATACGACTATAATTCAGACGGAATGACAACTCCTCGTTGAGACAGCATCGAAATTTGTGTTTTCTGGAACGATCGGATAGTTTTATCCAATCAGCGTTTTTGAAACTCGAAATCATCGAAAATGAGTTTTTTTCATAAAACTTGGTAATTTTTGTCGAATGACCGTTTTTGAGCCTCGCATATCGAAATCGTCAGAATCAACGACGACATGAGAGCCAATCGCTATTTCGCGAAAATACGACTATAATTCAGACGGAATGACAACTCCTCGTTGAGACAGCATCGAAATTTGTGTTTTCTGGAACGATCGGATAGTTTTATCCAATCAGCGTTTTTGAAACTCGAAATCATCGAAAATGAGTTTATTTCATAAAACTTGGTAATTTTTGTCGAATTACCGTTTTTGAGCCTCGCATATCGAAATTGTCAGAATCAACGACGATATGACAGCCATTTGCTATTTCGCGAAAATACGACTATAATTCAGACGGAATGACAACTCCTCGTTGAGACGCCATTGAAATGAGTGTTTTCGGAAGATTGAATATGTTTCGCCAATTATCGATATTGAGATTCGCATATTGAAATCGTCAGAATCAACGACGACATGCACCAGTTCGCTAGACCACGAAAAACGACTATAATTCCGACGCAATGACAACTCGTCGTTGAGAGACCATCGAAATGTGTGTTTCCTGAAAGATCGGATATTTTTGTCCAACCAGCATTTTTGAAACTCGAAATCATCGAAAATGAGTTTTTTTTTTTCATAAAATTTGGTAATTTTTGTCCAATTACCGTTTTTGAGCCTCGCATATCGAAATTGTCAGAATCAACGACGATATGACAGCCATTCGCTATTTCGCGAAAATACGACTATAATTCAGACGGGATGCCAACTCGTCGTTGAGACAGCATCGAAATTTGTGTTTTCTGGAACGATCGGATAGTTTTATCCAATCAGCGTTTTTGACCCTCCGAATCGGAGATCGGGAGAATCAACGACGACATGCACCATTTCGCTAGACCACGAAAAACGACTATAATTCCGACGCAATGACAACTCGTCGTTGAGAGAGCATCGAACTGTGTGTTTCCTGAAAGATCGGATATTTTTTTCCAATCAGCGATTTTGAAACTCGAAATCATCGAAAATGGGTTTTTTTTCATAAAACTTGGTAATTTTTGTCGAATTACCGTTTTTGTACCTCGCATATCGAAATTGTCAGAATCAACGACAATATGACAGCGATTCGCTATTTCGCGAAAATACGACTATAATTCAGATGGAATGACAACTCCTCGTTGAGACAGCATCGAAATTTGTGTTTTCTGGAACGATCGGATAGTTTAATCCAATCAGCGTTCTTGACCCTCCGAATCGGAGATCGTGAGAATCAACGACGACATGCACCAGTTCGCTAGACCACGAAAAACGACTATAATTCCGACGCAATGACAACTCGTCGTTGAGAGAGCATCGAAATGTGTGTTTCCTGAAAGATCGGATAGTTTTATCCAATCAGCGTTTTTGAAACTCGAAATCATCGAAAATGAGTTTTTTTCATAAAACTTGGTAATTTTTGTCGAATGACCGTTTTTGAGCCTCGCATATCGAAATCGTCAGAATCAACGACGACATGAGAGCCAATCGCTATTTCGCGAAAATACGACTATAATTCAGACGGAATGACAACTCCTCGTTGAGACAGCATCGAAATTTGTGTTTTCTGGAACGATCGGATAGTTTTATCCAATCAGCGTTTTTGACCCTCCGAATCGGAGATCGTAAGAATCAACGACGACATGCACCAGTTCGCAAGACCACGAAAAACGACTATAATTCCGATGCAATGACAACTCGTCGTTGAGAGAGCATCGAAATGTTTGTTTCCTGAAAGATCGGATATTTTTGTCCAAACAGCGTTTTTGAAACTCGAAATCATCGAACATGAGTTTTTTTTTCATAAAACTTGGTAATTTTTGTCGAATTACCGTTTTTGAGCCTCGCATATCGAAATTGTCAGAATCAACGACAATATGACAGCCATTCGCTATTTCGCGAAAATACGACTATAATTCAGACGGGATGACAACTCGTCGTTGAGACACCATCGAAATTTGTGTTTGCTGGAACGATCGGATAGGTTTATCCAATCAGCGTTTTTGAAACTCGAAATCATCGAAAATGAGTTTTTTTCATAAAACTTGGTAATTTTTGTCGAATGACCGTTTTTGAGCCTCGCATATCGAAATCGTCAGAATCAACGACGACATGAGAGCCAATCGCTATTTCGCGAAAATACGACTATAATTCAGACGGAATGACAACTCCTCGTTGAGACGGCATTGAAATGATTGTTTTCGGAAGATTGAATATGTTTGGCCAATTATCGATTTTGAGATTCGCATATTGAAATCGTCAGAATCAACGACGATATGACAGCCATTCGCTATTTCGCGAAAATACGACTATAATTCAGATGGGATGCCAACTCGTCGTTGAGACAGCATCGAAATTTGTGTTTTCTGGAACGATCGGATAGTTTTATCCAATCAGCGTTTTTGAAACTCGAAATCATCGAAAATGAGTTTTTTTCATAAAACTTGTTAATTTTTGTCGAATTACCGTTTTTGAGCCTCGCATATCGAAATCGTCAGAATCAACGACGATATGACAGCCATTCGCTATTTCGCGAAAATACGACTATAATTCAGACGGGATGCCAACTCGTCGTTGAGACAGCATCGAAATTTGTGTTTTCTGGAACGATCGGATAGTTTTATCCAATCAGCGTTTTTGACCCTCCGAATCGGAGATCGGGAGAATCAACGACGACATGCACCATTTCGCTAGACCACGAAAAACGACTATAATTCCGACGCAATGACAACTCGTCGTTGAGAGAGCATCGAACTGTGTGTTTCCTGAAAGATCGGATATTTGTTTCCAATCAGCGTTTTTGAAACTCGAAATCATCGAAAATGGGTTTTTTTCATAAAACTTGTTAATTTTCGTCGAATTACCGTTTTTGAGCCTCGCATATCGAAATTGTCAGAATCAACGACGATATGACAGCCATTTGCTATTTCGCGAAAAAACGACTATAATTCCGACGCAATGACAACTCGTCGTTGAGAGAGCATCGAAATGTGTGTTTCCTGAAAGTTCGGATAGTTTTATCCAATCAGCGTTTTTGAAACTCGAAATCATCGAAAATGAGTTTTTTTCATAAAACTTGGTAATTTTTGTCGAATGACCGTTTTTGAGCCTCGCATATCGAAATCGTCAGAATCAACGACGACATGAGAGCCAATCGCTATTTCGCGAAAATACGACTATAATTCAGACGGAATGACAACTCCTCGTTGAGACGGCATTGAAATGATTGTTTTCGGAAGCTTGAATATGTTTGGCCAATTATCGATTTTGAGATTCGCATATTGAAATCGTCCGAATCAACGACGACATGCACCAGTTCGCTAGACCACGAAAAACGACTATACTTCCGATCGAATGACAACTCGTCGTTGAGACAGCACCGAAATGTGTGTTTCCTGAAAGATCGGATATTTTTGTCCAACCAGCGTTTTTGAAACTCGAAATCATCGAAAATGAGTTTTTTTCATAAAACTTGGTAATTTTTGTCGAATTACCGTTTTTGAGCCTCGCATATCGAAATTGTCAGAATCAACGACGATATGACAGCCATTCGTTATTTCGCGAAAATACGACTATAATTCAGACGGAATGACAACTCCTCGTTGAGACAGCATCGAAATTTGTGTTTTCTGGAACGATCGGATAGTTTTATCCAATCAGCGTTTTTGAAACTCGAAATCATCGAAAATGAGTTTTTTTCATAAAACTTGGTAATTTTTGTCGAATTACCGTTTTTGAGCCTCGCATATCGAAATTGTCAGAATCAACGACGATATGACAGCCATTTGCTATTTCGCGAAAATACGACTATAATTCAGACGGAATGACAACTCCTCATTGAGACGCCATTGAAATGAGTGTTTTCGGAAGATTGAATATGTTTCGCCAATTATCGATATTGAGATCGGATAGTTTTATCCAATCAGCGTTTTTGACCCTCCGAATCGGAGATCGGGAGAATCAACGACGACATGCACCATTTCGCTAGACCACGAAAAACGACTATAATTCCGACGCAATGACAACTCGTCGTTGAGAGAGCATCGAACTGTGTGTTTCCTGAAAGATCGGATATTTTTTTCCAATCAGCGTTTTTGAAACTCGAAATCATCGAAAATGGGTTTTTTTCATAAAACTTGGTAATTTTTGTCGAATTACCGTTTTTGTACCTCGCATATCGAAATTGTCAGAATCAACGACAATATGACAGCGATTCGCTATTTCGCGAAAATACGACTATAATTCAGATGGAATGACAACTCCTCGTTGAGACAGCATCGAAATTTGTGTTTTCTGGAACGATCGGATAGTTTTATCCAATCAGCGTTCTTGACCCTCCGAATCGGAGATCGTGAGAATCAACGACGACATGCACCAGTTCGCTAGACCACGAAAAACGACTATAATTCCGACGCAATGACAACTCGTCGTTGAGAGAGCATCGAAATGTGTGTTTCCTGAAAGTTCGGATAGTTTTATCCAATCAGCGTTTTTGAAACTCGAAATCATCGAAAATGAGTTTTTTTCATAAAACTTGGTAATTTTTGTCGAATGACCGTTTTTGAGCCTCGCATATCGAAATCGTCAGAATCAACGACGACATGAGAGCCAATCGCTATTTCGCGATAATACGACTATAATTCAGACGGAATGACAACTCCTCGTTGAGACGGCATTGAAATGATTGTTTTCGGAAGCTTGAATATGTTTGGCCAATTATCGATTTTGAGATTCGCATATTGAAATCGTCAGAATCAACGACGACATGCACCAGTTCGCTAGACCACGAAAAACGACTATACTTCCGATCGAATGACAACTCGTCGTTGAGACAGCACCGAAATGTGTGTTTCCTGAAAGATCGGTTATTTTTGTCCAACCAGCGTTTTTGAAACTCGAAATCATCGAAAATGAGTTTTTTTCATAAAACTTGGTAATTTTTGTCGAATTACCGTTTTTGAGCCTCGCATATCGAAATTGTCAGAATCAACGACGATATGACAGCCATTCGCTATTTCGCGAAAATACGACTATAATTCAGACGGAATGACAACTCCTCGTTGAGACAGCATCGAAATTTGTGTTTTCTGGAACGATCGGATAGTTTTATCCAATCAGCGTTTTTGAAACTCGAAATCATCGAAAATGAGTTTTTTTCATAAAACTTGTTAATTTTTGTCGAATTACCGTTTTTGAGCCTCGCATATCGAAATTGTCGGAATCAACGACGATATGACAGCCATTTGCTATTTCGCGAAAATACGACTATAATTCAGACGGAATGACAACTCCTCGTTGAGACAGCATCGAAATTTGTGTTTTCTGGAACGATCGGATAGTTTTATCCAATCAGCGTTTTTGAAACTCGAAATCATCGAAAATGAGTTTTTTTCATAAAACTTGGTAATTTTTGTCGAATTACCGTTTTTGAGCCTCGCATATCGAAATTGTCAGAATCAACGACGATATGACAGCCATTTGCTATTTCGCGAAAATACGACTATAATTCAGACGGAATGACAACTCCTCGTTGAGACAGCATCGAAATTTGTGTTTTCTGGAACGATCGGATAGTTTTATCCAATCAGCGTTTTTGAAACTCGAAATCATCGAAAATGAGTTTTTTTCATAAAACTTGGTAATTTTTGTCGAATTACCGTTTTTGAGCCTCGCATATCGAAATTGTCAGAATCAACGACGATATGACAGCCATTTGCTATTTCGCGAAAATACGACTATAATTCAGACGGAATGACAACTCCTCGTTGAGACGCCATTGAAATGAGTGTTTTCGGAAGATTGAATATGTTTCGCCAATTATCGATATTGAGATTCGCATATTGAAATCGTCAGAATCAACGACGACATGCACCAGTTCGCTAGACCACGAAAAACGACTATAATTCCGACGCAATGACAACTCGTCGTTGAGAGACCATCGAAATGTGTGTTTCCTGAAAGATCGGATATTTTTGTCCAACCAGCATTTTTGAAACTCGAAATCATCGAAAATAAGTTTTTTTTTTTCATAAAATTTGGTAATTTTTGTCCAATTACCGTTTTTGAGCCTCGCATATCGAAATTGTCAGAATCAACGACGATATGACAGCCATTCGCTATTTCGCGAAAATACGACTATAATTCAGACGGAATGACAACTCGTCGTTGAGACAGCATCGAAATTTGTGTTTTCTGGAACGATTGGATAGTTATATCCAATCAGCGTTTTTGAAACTCGAAATCATCGAAAATGAGTTTTTTTCATAAAACTTGGTAATTTTTGTCGAATGACCGTTTTTGAGCCTCGCATATCGAAATCGTCAGAATCAACGACGACATGAGAGCCAATCGCTATTTCGCGAAAATACGACTATAATTCAGACGGAATGACAACTCCTCGTTGAGACAGCATCGAAATTTGTGTTTTCTGGAACGATCGGATAGTTTTATCCAATCAGCGTTTTTGACCCTCCGAATCGGAGATCGTAAGAATCAACGACGACATGCACCAGTTCGGAAGACCACGAAAAACGACTATAATTCCGATGCAATGACAACTCGTCGTTGAGAGAGCATCGAAATGTGTGTTTCCTGAAAGTTCGGATAGTTTTATCCAATCAGCGTTTTTGAAACTCGAAATCATCGAAAATGAGTTTTTTTCATAAAACTTGGTAATTTTTGTCGAATGACCGTTTTTGAGCCTCGCATATCGAAATCGTCAGAATCAACGACGACATGAGAGCCAATCGCTATTTCGCGAAAATACGACTATAATTCAGACGGAATGACAACTCCTCGTTGAGACGGCATTGAAATGATTGTTTTCGGAAGCTTGAATATGTTTGGCCAATTATCGATTTTGAGATTCGCATATTGAAATCGTCAGAATCAACGACGACATGCACCAGTTCGCTAGACCACGAAAAACGACTATACTTCCGATCGAATGACAACTCGTCGTTGAGACAGCACCGAAATGTGTGTTTCCTGAAAGATCGGATATTTTTGTCCAACCAGCGTTTTTGAAACTCGAAATCATCGAAAATGAGTTTTTTTCATAAAACTTGGTAATTTTTGTCGAATTACCGTTTTTGAGCCTCGCATATCGAAATTGTCAGAATCAACGACGATATGACAGCCATTTGCTATTTCGCGAAAATACGACTATAATTCAGACGGAATTACAACTCCTCGTTGAGACGCCATTGAAATGAGTGTTTTCGGAAGATTGAATATGTTTCGCCAATTATCGATATTGAGATCGGATAGTTTTATCCAATCAGCGTTTTTGACCCTCCGAATCGGAGATCGGGAGAATCAACGACGACATGCACCATTTCTCTAGACCACGAAAAACGACTATAATTCCGACGCAATGACAACTCGTCGTTGAGAGAGCATCGAAATGTTTGTTTCCTGAAAGATCGGATATTTTTGTCCAAACAGCGTTTTTGAAACTCGAAATCATCGAACATGAGTTTTTTTTTCATAAAACTTGGTAATTTTTGTCGAATGACCGTTTTTGAGCCTCGCATATCGAAATCGTCAGAATCAACGACGACATGAGAGCCAATCGCTATTTCGCGAAAATACGACTATAATTCAGACGGGATGACAACTCGTCGTTGAGACAGCTTCGAAATTTGTGTTTTCTGGAACGATCGGATAGCTTTATCCAATCAGCGTTTTTCACCCTCTGAATCGGAGATCGTGAGAATCAACGACGACATGCACCAGTTCGCTAGACCACGATAAACGACTATAATTCCGACGCAATGACAACTCGTCGTTGAGAGAGCATCGAAATGTGTTTCCTAAAAGATCGGATATTTTTGTCCAACCAGCGTTTTTGAAACTCGATATCATCGAAAATGAGTTTTTTTCATAAAACTTGGTAATTTTTGTCGAATTACCGTTTTTGAGCCTCGCATATCGAAATCGTCAGAATCAACGACGATATGACAGCCATTCGCTATTTCGCGAAAATACGACTATAATTCAGACGGGATGCCAACTCGTCGTTGAGACAGCATCGAAATTTGTGTTTTCTGGAACGATCGGATAGTTTTATCCAATCAGCGTTTTTGACCCTCCGAATCGGAGATCGGGAGAATCAACGACGACATGCACCATTTCGCTAGACCACGAAAAACGACTATAATTCCGACGCAATGACAACTCGTCGTTGAGAGAGCATCGAACTGTGTATTTCCTGAAAGATCGGATATTTTTTTCCAATCAGCGTTTTTGAAACTCGAAATCATCGAAAATGGGTTTTTTTCATAAAACTTGGTAATTTTTGTCGAATTACCGTTTTTGTACCTCGCATATCGAAATTGTCAGAATCAACGACAATATGACAGCGATTCGCTATTTCGCGAAAATACGACTATAATTCAGATGGAATGACAACTCCTCGTTGAGACAGCATCGAAATTTGTGTTTTCTGGAACGATCGGATAGTTTTATCCAATCAGCGTTCTTGACCCTCCGAAT
The DNA here is from genome assembly GCA_964006125.1 of Cryptus viduatorius. Taxonomy (NCBI): domain Eukaryota; kingdom Metazoa; phylum Arthropoda; class Insecta; order Hymenoptera; family Ichneumonidae; genus Cryptus; species Cryptus viduatorius. The sequence continues at coordinate 24,154,827 of OZ023220.1, forward strand.
CGGAGATCGTGAGAATCAACGACGACATGCACCGGTTCGCTAGACCACGAAAAACGACTATAATTCCGACGCAATGACAACTCGTCGTTGAGAGAGCATCGAAATGTGTGTTTCCTGAAAGTTCGGATAGTTTTATCCAATCAGCGTTTTTGAAACTCGAAATCATCGAAAATGAGTTTTTTTCATAAAACTTGGTAATTTTTGTCGAATGACCGTTTTTGAGCCTCGCATATCGAAATCGTCAGAATCAACGACGACATGAGAGCCAATCGCTATTTCGCGAAAATACGACTATAATTCAGACGGAATGACAACTCCTCGTTGAGACGGCATTGAAATGATTGTTTTCGGAAGCTTGAATATGTTTGGCCAATTATCGATTTTGAGATTCGCATATTGAAATCGTCAGAATCAACGACGACATGCACCAGTTCGCTAGACCACGAAAAACGACTATACTTCCGATCGAATGACAACTCGTCGTTGAGACAGCACCGAAATGTGTGTTTCCTGAAAGATCGGATATTTTTGTCCAACCAGCGTTTTTGAAACTCGAAATCATCGAAAATGAGTTTTTTTCATAAAACATGGTAATTTTTGTCGAATTACCGTTTTTGAGCCTCGCATATCGAAATTGTCAGAATCAACGACGATATGACAGCCATTCGTTATTTCGCGAAAATACGACTATAATTCAGACGGAATGACAACTCCTCGTTGAGACAGCATCGAAATTTGTGTTTTCTGGAACGATCGGATAGTTTTATCCAATCAGCGTTTTTGAAACTCGAAATCATCGAAAATGAGTTTTTTTCATAAAACTTGGTAATTTTTGTCGAATGACCGTTTTTGAGCCTCGCATATCGAAATCGTCAGAATCAACGACGACATGAGAGCCAATCGCTATTTCGCGAAAATACGACTATAATTCAGACGGAATGACAACTCCTCGTTGAGACAGCATCGAAATTTGTGTTTTCTGGAACGATCGGATAGTTTTATCCAATCAGCGTTTTTGAAACTCGAAATCATCGAAAATGAGTTTTTTTCATAAAACTTGGTAATTTTTGTCGAATTACCGTTTTTGAGCCTCGCATATCGAAATTGTCAGAATCAACGACGATATGACAGCCATTTGCTATTTCGCGAAAATACGACTATAATTCAGACGGAATGACAACTCCTCGTTGAGACGCCATTGAAATGAGTGTTTTCGGAAGATTGAATATGTTTCGCCAATTATCGATATTGAGATTCGCATATTGAAATCGTCAGAATCAACGACGACATGCACCAGTTCGCTAGACCACGAAAAACGACTATACTTCCGATCGAATGACAACTCGTCGTTGAGACAGCACCGAAATGTGTGTTTCCTGAAAGATCGGATATTTTTGTCCAACCAGCGTTTTTGAAACTCGAAATCATCGAAAATGAGTTTTTTTTATAAAACTTGGTAATTTTTGTCGAATGACCGTTTTTGAGCCTCGCATATCGAAATCGTCAGAATCAACGACGACATGAGAGCCAATCGCTATTTCGCGAAAATACGACTATAATTCAGACGGAATGACAACTCCTCGTTGAGACGGCATTGAAATGATTGTTTTCGGAAGCTTGAATATGTTTGGCCAATTATCGATTTTGAGATTCGCATATTGAAATCGTCAGAATCAACGACGACATGCACCAGTTCGCTAGTGTTACGTCCTGGGTTCGACGCCCAGTTTGAAATTGGTAACTTTACCCAATTTTTTTTATTCAAAGCGATTTATAACAAAATTATCTAATTGTTTATTCAACAAATTCATAATTATTTGATTTAGTAATTTTCATAACTGAATCAACACATAAACAGTCCAATATTTTTATTAGAAACTGCGATAAAGCGAATAGAGTCGCAACCTGAATCGTAAAAGTCGAATAACATCTAAAGTATTTAACATAAACAAAATCTGATTAGTGCATTAAATTCAGCTTCTCATTTAGGAGTTTAAAAGTCTGAGCACTAAATTTGCTCTCCGAGTCATAGTTTTCGAGATAAATGCATTTGTCTAAAAAAATGTACCAGTTGCACGTTTCGACTTGCGAAACACACCGATCTGCATCAAACGCTAAAACACTTCAACACATGTCGACCTATTGGACATTTAAGGAGTGTATAAGTTTAATAAATGTTTAAACAAATAAACAAATTAACAATAACAATATAATAAACATAACAACATTATAACATAACAATATTATAACATTTAGCATAACATAATGTATACAACAATATTTGTTGAATAACTGTTCATTCCGTAGTTAATTATAAATTAACATTTAGTCACGTACGTTATTACAATACGAATAAATATCAATATCCAACCGAGTGTGGGACCGGATTAGGCCCAGACTTTCCGTCAGCAAAATAATAATCTCGCTTCTCGAGAATTGCGCTGCGATACAGCACACGTGCAAATTCGCTACCTCAGCACTTACCGTGGGATGCTGCGTCAGCATGCGGCTCCACGCGCGGGTACCCCCACCATCGGTAGGTGTACCTCTACGACATAGAGCGGTCGCCCCACCATCCGCGCATCGGGTGCCCCCTCCACGCGCTTCACGTTGTGAAGAGTTCCTTCAGAGCTCTTCAGTCTAGAATCAGCGCGCAAACCATCAACATCTATCCGCGAGTCTAGCTCCGTGCGAAGACATGTACGCGCACGTAAAATATTCATTCAATTTTCCTTTTCAATTCTTATCCAGTTACCGCGATCTTAGCGACCCAAACAGTGTAACGAACATTTATAATCCAGTTCTTCGATACCTCTCTGTGCTCAGGCGTTATATCGTTACCGATATAAAATATTGACCATCAAGTGAACTTTATTTTAATAATAAATTATATAACAATAAAAATTTGGACTATCAGTGAAAATATTATACAACGCATCAATTTGTAAACTCAGTGTAACTTGACATTCTACAATCATCGTTATTATCAACTAAATAAATTACTGTTGTTTAAAAATAAATTTATTCCCATTTATAACCCGCTACGCCCAAACACGCATTCGGCTTCAATATTATCAACAAACTGATTTTGTTGTAAAAGTAATTAATTCAAACTTTATCAAATAAATATATGTCAACGCCAATCACCGAGACACAGCTCCTATCCCTGACTGGCGCATTCCAGTCTCAACAATGGAGCTACACAATACGTTCAATTTACGTCGCTTCGTCAATCAAATCGCCAATTACAAATAAAGTTTCGAGTAGTTAATAACCTGCGACGTAACACTAGACCACGAAAAACGACTATACTTCCGATCGAATGACAACTCGTCGTTGAGACAGCACCGAAATGTGTGTTTCCTGAAAGATCGGTTATTTTTGTCCAACCAGCGTTTTTGAAACTCGAAATCATCGAAAATGAGTTTTTTTCATAAAACTTGGTAATTTTTGTCGAATTACCGTTTTTGAGCCTCGCATATCGAAATTGTCAGAATCAACGACGATATGACAGCCATTCGCTATTTCGCGAAAATACGACTATAATTCAGACGGAATGACAACTCCTCGTTGAGACAGCATCGAAATTTGTGTTTTCTGGAACGATCGGATAGTTTTATCCAATCAGCGTTTTTGAAACTCGAAATCATCGAAAATGAGTTTATTTCATAAAACTTGGTAATTTTTGTCGAATTACCGTTTTTGAGCCTCGCATATCGAAATTGTCAGAATCAACGACGATATGACAGCCATTTGCTATTTCGCGAAAATACGACTATAATTCAGACGGAATGACAACTCCTCGTTGAGACGCCATTGAAATGAGTGTTTTCGGAAGATTGAATATGTTTCGCCAATTATCGATATTGAGATTCGCATATTGAAATCGTCAGAATCAACGACGACATGCACCAGTTCGCTAGACCACGAAAAACGACTATAATTCCGACGCAATGACAACTCGTCGTTGAGAGACCATCGAAATGTGTGTTTCCTGAAAGATCGGATATTTTTGTCCAACCAGCATTTTTGAAACTCGAAATCATCGAAAATGAGTTTTTTTTTTTCATAAAATTTGGTAATTTTTGTCCAATTACCGTTTTTGAGCCTCGCATATCGAAATTGTCAGAATCAACGACGATATGACAGCCATTCGCTATTTCGCGAAAATACGACTATAATTCAGACGGGATGCCAACTCGTCGTTGAGACAGCATCGAAATTTGTGTTTTCTGGAACGATCGGATAGTTTTATCCAATCAGCGTTTTTGACCCTCCGAATCGGAGATCGGGAGAATCAACGACGACATGCACCATTTCGCTAGACCACGAAAAACGACTATAATTCCGACGCAATGACAACTCGTCGTTGAGAGAGCATCGAACTGTGTGTTTCCTGAAAGATCGGATATTTTTTTCCAATCAGCGATTTTGAAACTCGAAATCATCGAAAATGGGTTTTTTTTCATAAAACTTGGTAATTTTTGTCGAATTACCGTTTTTGTACCTCGCATATCGAAATTGTCAGAATCAACGACAATATGACAGCGATTCGCTATTTCGCGAAAATACGACTATAATTCAGATGGAATGACAACTCGTCGTTGAGACAGCTTCGAAATTTGTGTTTTCTGGAACGATCGGATAGCTTTATCCAATCAGCGTTTTTCACCCTCTGAATCGGAGATCGTGAGAATCAACGACGACATGCACCAGTTCGCTAGACCACGATAAACGACTATAATTCCGACGCAATGACAACTCGTCGTTGAGAGAGCATCGAAATGTGTTTCCTAAAAGATCGGATATTTTTGTCCAACCAGCGTTTTTGAAACTCGATATCATCGAAAATGAGTTTTTTTCATAAAACTTGGTAATTTTTGTCGAATTACCGTTTTTGAGCCTCGCATATCGAAATCGTCAGAATCAACGACGATATGACAGCCATTCGCTATTTCGCGAAAATACGACTATAATTCAGACGGGATGCCAACTCGTCGTTGAGACAGCATCGAAATTTGTGTTTTCTGGAACGATCGGATAGTTTTATCCAATCAGCGTTTTTGACCCTCCGAATCGGAGATCGGGAGAATCAACGACGACATGCACCATTTCGCTAGACCACGAAAAACGACTATAATTCCGACGCAATGACAACTCGTCGTTGAGAGAGCATCGAACTGTGTATTTCCTGAAAGATCGGATATTTTTTTCCAATCAGCGTTTTTGAAACTCGAAATCATCGAAAATGGGTTTTTTTCATAAAACTTGGTAATTTTTGTCGAATTACCGTTTTTGTACCTCGCATATCGAAATTGTCAGAATCAACGACAATATGACAGCGATTCGCTATTTCGCGAAAATACGACTATAATTCAGATGGAATGACAACTCCTCGTTGAGACAGCATCGAAATTTGTGTTTTCTGGAACGATCGGATAGTTTTATCCAATCAGCGTTCTTGACCCTCCGAATCGGAGATCGTGAGAATCAACGACGACATGCACCGGTTCGCTAGACCACGAAAAACGACTATAATTCCGACGCAATGACAACTCGTCGTTGAGAGAGCATCGAAATGTGTGTTTCCTGAAAGTTCGGATAGTTTTATCCAATCAGCGTTTTTGAAACTCGAAATCATCGAAAATGAGTTTTTTTCATAAAACTTGGTAATTTTTGTCGAATGACCGTTTTTGAGCCTCGCATATCGAAATCGTCAGAATCAACGACGACATGAGAGCCAATCGCTATTTCGCGAAAATACGACTATAATTCAGACGGAATGACAACTCCTCGTTGAGACGGCATTGAAATGATTGTTTTCGGAAGCTTGAATATGTTTGGCCAATTATCGATTTTGAGATTCGCATATTGAAATCGTCAGAATCAACGACGACATGCACCAGTTCGCTAGACCACGAAAAACGACTATACTTCCGATCGAATGACAACTCGTCGTTGAGACAGCACCGAAATGTGTGTTTCCTGAAAGATCGGATATTTTTGTCCAACCAGCGTTTTTGAAACTCGAAATCATCGAAAATGAGTTTTTTTCATAAAACATGGTAATTTTTGTCGAATTACCGTTTTTGAGCCTCGCATATCGAAATTGTCAGAATCAACGACGATATGACAGCCATTCGTTATTTCGCGAAAATACGACTATAATTCAGACGGAATGACAACTCCTCGTTGAGACAGCATCGAAATTTGTGTTTTCTGGAACGATCGGATAGTTTTATCCAATCAGCGTTTTTGAAACTCGAAATCATCGAAAATGAGTTTTTTTCATAAAACTTGGTAATTTTTGTCGAATGACCGTTTTTGAGCCTCGCATATCGAAATCGTCAGAATCAACGACGACATGAGAGCCAATCGCTATTTCGCGAAAATACGACTATAATTCAGACGGAATGACAACTCCTCGTTGAGACAGCATCGAAATTTGTGTTTTCTGGAACGATCGGATAGTTTTATCCAATCAGCGTTTTTGAAACTCGAAATCATCGAAAATGAGTTTTTTTCATAAAACTTGGTAATTTTTGTCGAATTACCGTTTTTGAGCCTCGCATATCGAAATTGTCAGAATCAACGACGATATGACAGCCATTTGCTATTTCGCGAAAATACGACTATAATTCAGACGGAATGACAACTCCTCGTTGAGACGCCATTGAAATGAGTGTTTTCGGAAGATTGAATATGTTTCGCCAATTATCGATATTGAGATTCGCATATTGAAATCGTCAGAATCAACGACGACATGCACCAGTTCGCTAGACCACGAAAAACGACTATACTTCCGATCGAATGACAACTCGTCGTTGAGACAGCACCGAAATGTGTGTTTCCTGGAAGATCGGATATTTTTGTCCAACCAGCGTTTTTGAAACTCGAAATCATCGAAAATGAGTTTTTTTTATAAAACTTGGTAATTTTTGTCGAATGACCGTTTTTGAGCCTCGCATATCGAAATCGTCAGAATCAACGACGACATGAGAGCCAATCGCTATTTCGCGAAAATACGACTATAATTCAGACGGAATGACAACTCCTCGTTGAGACGGCATTGAAATGATTGTTTTCGGAAGCTTGAATATGTTTGGCCAATTATCGATTTTGAGATTCGCATATTGAAATCGTCAGAATCAACGACGACATGCACCAGTTCGCTAGTGTTACGTCCTGGGTTCGACGCCCAGTTTGAAATTGGTAACTTTACCCAATTTTTTTTATTCAAAGCGATTTATAACAAAATTATCTAATTGTTTATTCAACAAATTCATAATTATTTGATTTAGTAATTTTCATAACTGAATCAACACATAAACAGTCCAATATTTTTATTAGAAACTGCGATAAAGCGAATAGAGTCGCAACCTGAATCGTAAAAGTCGAATAACATCTAAAGTATTTAACATAAACAAAATCTGATTAGTGCATTAAATTCAGCTTCTCATTTAGGAGTTTAAAAGTCTGAGCACTAAATTTGCTCTCCGAGTCATAGTTTTCGAGATAAATGCATTTGTCTAAAAAAATGTACCAGTTGCACGTTTCGACTTGCGAAACACACCGATCTGCATCAAACGCTAAAACACTTCAACACATGTCGACCTATTGGACATTTAAGGAGTGTATAAGTTTAATAAATGTTTAAACAAATAAACAAATTAACAATAACAATATAATAAACATAACAACATTATAACATAACAATATTATAACATTTAGCATAACATAATGTATACAACAATATTTGTTGAATAACTGTTCATTCCGTAGTTAATTATAAATTAACATTTAGTCACGTACGTTATTACAATACGAATAAATATCAATATCCAACCGAGTGTGGGACCGGATTAGGCCCAGACTTTCCGTCAGCAAAATAATAATCTCGCTTCTCGAGAATTGCGCTGCGATACAGCACACGTGCAAATTCGCTACCTCAGCACTTACCGTGGGATGCTGCGTCAGCATGCGGCTCCACGCGCGGGTACCCCCACCATCGGTAGGTGTACCTCTACGACATAGAGCGGTCGCCCCACCATCCGCGCATCGGGTGCCCCCTCCACGCGCTTCACGTTGTGAAGAGTTCCTTCAGAGCTCTTCAGTCTAGAATCAGCGCGCAAACCATCAACATCTATCCGCGAGTCTAGCTCCGTGCGAAGACATGTACGCGCACGTAAAATATTCATTCAATTTTCCTTTTCAATTCTTATCCAGTTACCGCGATCTTAGCGACCCAAACAGTGTAACGAACATTTATAATCCAGTTCTTCGATACCTCTCTGTGCTCAGGCGTTATATCGTTACCGATATAAAATATTGACCATCAAGTGAACTTTATTTTAATAATAAATTATATAACAATAAAAATTTGGACTATCAGTGAAAATATTATACAACGCATCAATTTGTAAACTCAGTGTAACTTGACATTCTACAATCATCGTTATTATCAACTAAATAAATTACTGTTGTTTAAAAATAAATTTATTCCCATTTATAACCCGCTACGCCCAAACACGCATTCGGCTTCAATATTATCAACAAACTGATTTTGTTGTAAAAGTAAATAATTCAAACTTTATCAAATAAATATATGTCAACGCCAATCACCGAGACACAGCTCCTATCCCTGACTGGCGCATTCCAGTCTCAACACTGGAGCTACACAATACGTTCAATTTACGTCGCTTCGTCAATCAAATCGCCAATTACAAATAAAGTTTCGAGTAGTTAATAACCTGCGACGTAACACTAGACCACGAAAAACGACTATACTTCCGATCGAATGACAACTCGTCGTTGAGACAGCACCGAAATGTGTGTTTCCTGAAAGATCGGTTATTTTTGTCCAACCAGCGTTTTTGAAACTCGAAATCATCGAAAATGAGTTTTTTTCATAAAACTTGGTAATTTTTGTCGAATTACCGTTTTTGAGCCTCGCATATCGAAATTGTCAGAATCAACGACGATATGACAGCCATTCGCTATTTCGCGAAAATACGACTATAATTCAGACGGAATGACAACTCCTCGTTGAGACAGCATCGAAATTTGTGTTTTCTGGAACGATCGGATAGTTTTATCCAATCAGCGTTTTTGAAACTCGAAATCATCGAAAATGAGTTTATTTCATAAAACTTGGTAATTTTTGTCGAATTACCGTTTTTGAGCCTCGCATATCGAAATTGTCAGAATCAACGACGATATGACAGCCATTTGCTATTTCGCGAAAATACGACTATAATTCAGACGGAATGACAACTCCTCGTTGAGACGCCATTGAAATGAGTGTTTTCGGAAGATTGAATATGTTTCGCCAATTATCGATATTGAGATTCGCATATTGAAATCGTCAGAATCAACGACGACATGCACCAGTTCGCTAGACCACGAAAAACGACTATAATTCCGACGCAATGACAACTCGTCGTTGAGAGACCATCGAAATGTGTGTTTCCTGAAAGATCGGATATTTTTGTCCAACCAGCATTTTTGAAACTCGAAATCATCGAAAATGAGTTTTTTTTTTTCATAAAATTTGGTAATTTTTGTCCAATTACCGTTTTTGAGCCTCGCATATCGAAATTGTCAGAATCAACGACGATATGACAGCCATTCGCTATTTCGCGAAAATACGACTATAATTCAGACGGGATGCCAACTCGTCGTTGAGACAGCATCGAAATTTGTGTTTTCTGGAACGATCGGATAGTTTTATCCAATCAGCGTTTTTGACCCTCCGAATCGGAGATCGGGAGAATCAACGACGACATGCACCATTTCGCTAGACCACGAAAAACGACTATAATTCCGACGCAATGACAACTCGTCGTTGAGAGAGCATCGAACTGTGTGTTTCCTGAAAGATCGGATATTTTTTTCCAATCAGCGATTTTGAAACTCGAAATCATCGAAAATGGGTTTTTTTTCATAAAACTTGGTAATTTTTGTCGAATTACCGTTTTTGTACCTCGCATATCGAAATTGTCAGAATCAACGACAATATGACAGCGATTCGCTATTTCGCGAAAATACGACTATAATTCAGATGGAATGACAACTCCTCGTTGAGACAGCATCGAAATTTGTGTTTTCTGGAACGATCGGATAGTTTAATCCAATCAGCGTTCTTGACCCTCCGAATCGGAGATCGTGAGAATCAACGACGACATGCACCAGTTCGCTAGACCACGAAAAACGACTATAATTCCGACGCAATGACAACTCGTCGTTGAGAGAGCATCGAAATGTGTGTTTCCTGAAAGATCGGATAGTTTTATCCAATCAGCGTTTTTGAAACTCGAAATCATCGAAAATGAGTTTTTTTCATAAAACTTGGTAATTTTTGTCGAATGACCGTTTTTGAGCCTCGCATATCGAAATCGTCAGAATCAACGACGACATGAGAGCCAATCGCTATTTCGCGAAAATACGACTATAATTCAGACGGAATGACAACTCCTCGTTGAGACAGCATCGAAATTTGTGTTTTCTGGAACGATCGGATAGTTTTATCCAATCAGCGTTTTTGACCCTCCGAATCGGAGATCGTAAGAATCAACGACGACATGCACCAGTTCGCAAGACCACGAAAAACGACTATAATTCCGATGCAATGACAACTCGTCGTTGAGAGAGCATCGAAATGTTTGTTTCCTGAAAGATCGGATATTTTTGTCCAAACAGCGTTTTTGAAACTCGAAATCATCGAACATGAGTTTTTTTTTCATAAAACTTGGTAATTTTTGTCGAATTACCGTTTTTGAGCCTCGCATATCGAAATTGTCAGAATCAACGACAATATGACAGCCATTCGCTATTTCGCGAAAATACGACTATAATTCAGACGGGATGACAACTCGTCGTTGAGACACCATCGAAATTTGTGTTTGCTGGAACGATCGGATAGGTTTATCCAATCAGCGTTTTTGAAACTCGAAATCATCGAAAATGAGTTTTTTTCATAAAACTTGGTAATTTTTGTCGAATGACCGTTTTTGAGCCTCGCATATCGAAATCGTCAGAATCAACGACGACATGAGAGCCAATCGCTATTTCGCGAAAATACGACTATAATTCAGACGGAATGACAACTCCTCGTTGAGACGGCATTGAAATGATTGTTTTCGGAAGATTGAATATGTTTGGCCAATTATCGATTTTGAGATTCGCATATTGAAATCGTCAGAATCAACGACGATATGACAGCCATTCGCTATTTCGCGAAAATACGACTATAATTCAGATGGGATGCCAACTCGTCGTTGAGACAGCATCGAAATTTGTGTTTTCTGGAACGATCGGATAGTTTTATCCAATCAGCGTTTTTGAAACTCGAAATCATCGAAAATGAGTTTTTTTCATAAAACTTGTTAATTTTTGTCGAATTACCGTTTTTGAGCCTCGCATATCGAAATCGTCAGAATCAACGACGATATGACAGCCATTCGCTATTTCGCGAAAATACGACTATAATTCAGACGGGATGCCAACTCGTCGTTGAGACAGCATCGAAATTTGTGTTTTCTGGAACGATCGGATAGTTTTATCCAATCAGCGTTTTTGACCCTCCGAATCGGAGATCGGGAGAATCAACGACGACATGCACCATTTCGCTAGACCACGAAAAACGACTATAATTCCGACGCAATGACAACTCGTCGTTGAGAGAGCATCGAACTGTGTGTTTCCTGAAAGATCGGATATTTGTTTCCAATCAGCGTTTTTGAAACTCGAAATCATCGAAAATGGGTTTTTTTCATAAAACTTGTTAATTTTCGTCGAATTACCGTTTTTGAGCCTCGCATATCGAAATTGTCAGAATCAACGACGATATGACAGCCATTTGCTATTTCGCGAAAAAACGACTATAATTCCGACGCAATGACAACTCGTCGTTGAGAGAGCATCGAAATGTGTGTTTCCTGAAAGTTCGGATAGTTTTATCCAATCAGCGTTTTTGAAACTCGAAATCATCGAAAATGAGTTTTTTTCATAAAACTTGGTAATTTTTGTCGAATGACCGTTTTTGAGCCTCGCATATCGAAATCGTCAGAATCAACGACGACATGAGAGCCAATCGCTATTTCGCGAAAATACGACTATAATTCAGACGGAATGACAACTCCTCGTTGAGACGGCATTGAAATGATTGTTTTCGGAAGCTTGAATATGTTTGGCCAATTATCGATTTTGAGATTCGCATATTGAAATCGTCCGAATCAACGACGACATGCACCAGTTCGCTAGACCACGAAAAACGACTATACTTCCGATCGAATGACAACTCGTCGTTGAGACAGCACCGAAATGTGTGTTTCCTGAAAGATCGGATATTTTTGTCCAACCAGCGTTTTTGAAACTCGAAATCATCGAAAATGAGTTTTTTTCATAAAACTTGGTAATTTTTGTCGAATTACCGTTTTTGAGCCTCGCATATCGAAATTGTCAGAATCAACGACGATATGACAGCCATTCGTTATTTCGCGAAAATACGACTATAATTCAGACGGAATGACAACTCCTCGTTGAGACAGCATCGAAATTTGTGTTTTCTGGAACGATCGGATAGTTTTATCCAATCAGCGTTTTTGAAACTCGAAATCATCGAAAATGAGTTTTTTTCATAAAACTTGGTAATTTTTGTCGAATTACCGTTTTTGAGCCTCGCATATCGAAATTGTCAGAATCAACGACGATATGACAGCCATTTGCTATTTCGCGAAAATACGACTATAATTCAGACGGAATGACAACTCCTCATTGAGACGCCATTGAAATGAGTGTTTTCGGAAGATTGAATATGTTTCGCCAATTATCGATATTGAGATCGGATAGTTTTATCCAATCAGCGTTTTTGACCCTCCGAATCGGAGATCGGGAGAATCAACGACGACATGCACCATTTCGCTAGACCACGAAAAACGACTATAATTCCGACGCAATGACAACTCGTCGTTGAGAGAGCATCGAACTGTGTGTTTCCTGAAAGATCGGATATTTTTTTCCAATCAGCGTTTTTGAAACTCGAAATCATCGAAAATGGGTTTTTTTCATAAAACTTGGTAATTTTTGTCGAATTACCGTTTTTGTACCTCGCATATCGAAATTGTCAGAATCAACGACAATATGACAGCGATTCGCTATTTCGCGAAAATACGACTATAATTCAGATGGAATGACAACTCCTCGTTGAGACAGCATCGAAATTTGTGTTTTCTGGAACGATCGGATAGTTTTATCCAATCAGCGTTCTTGACCCTCCGAATCGGAGATCGTGAGAATCAACGACGACATGCACCAGTTCGCTAGACCACGAAAAACGACTATAATTCCGACGCAATGACAACTCGTCGTTGAGAGAGCATCGAAATGTGTGTTTCCTGAAAGTTCGGATAGTTTTATCCAATCAGCGTTTTTGAAACTCGAAATCATCGAAAATGAGTTTTTTTCATAAAACTTGGTAATTTTTGTCGAATGACCGTTTTTGAGCCTCGCATATCGAAATCGTCAGAATCAACGACGACATGAGAGCCAATCGCTATTTCGCGATAATACGACTATAATTCAGACGGAATGACAACTCCTCGTTGAGACGGCATTGAAATGATTGTTTTCGGAAGCTTGAATATGTTTGGCCAATTATCGATTTTGAGATTCGCATATTGAAATCGTCAGAATCAACGACGACATGCACCAGTTCGCTAGACCACGAAAAACGACTATACTTCCGATCGAATGACAACTCGTCGTTGAGACAGCACCGAAATGTGTGTTTCCTGAAAGATCGGTTATTTTTGTCCAACCAGCGTTTTTGAAACTCGAAATCATCGAAAATGAGTTTTTTTCATAAAACTTGGTAATTTTTGTCGAATTACCGTTTTTGAGCCTCGCATATCGAAATTGTCAGAATCAACGACGATATGACAGCCATTCGCTATTTCGCGAAAATACGACTATAATTCAGACGGAATGACAACTCCTCGTTGAGACAGCATCGAAATTTGTGTTTTCTGGAACGATCGGATAGTTTTATCCAATCAGCGTTTTTGAAACTCGAAATCATCGAAAATGAGTTTTTTTCATAAAACTTGTTAATTTTTGTCGAATTACCGTTTTTGAGCCTCGCATATCGAAATTGTCGGAATCAACGACGATATGACAGCCATTTGCTATTTCGCGAAAATACGACTATAATTCAGACGGAATGACAACTCCTCGTTGAGACAGCATCGAAATTTGTGTTTTCTGGAACGATCGGATAGTTTTATCCAATCAGCGTTTTTGAAACTCGAAATCATCGAAAATGAGTTTTTTTCATAAAACTTGGTAATTTTTGTCGAATTACCGTTTTTGAGCCTCGCATATCGAAATTGTCAGAATCAACGACGATATGACAGCCATTTGCTATTTCGCGAAAATACGACTATAATTCAGACGGAATGACAACTCCTCGTTGAGACAGCATCGAAATTTGTGTTTTCTGGAACGATCGGATAGTTTTATCCAATCAGCGTTTTTGAAACTCGAAATCATCGAAAATGAGTTTTTTTCATAAAACTTGGTAATTTTTGTCGAATTACCGTTTTTGAGCCTCGCATATCGAAATTGTCAGAATCAACGACGATATGACAGCCATTTGCTATTTCGCGAAAATACGACTATAATTCAGACGGAATGACAACTCCTCGTTGAGACGCCATTGAAATGAGTGTTTTCGGAAGATTGAATATGTTTCGCCAATTATCGATATTGAGATTCGCATATTGAAATCGTCAGAATCAACGACGACATGCACCAGTTCGCTAGACCACGAAAAACGACTATAATTCCGACGCAATGACAACTCGTCGTTGAGAGACCATCGAAATGTGTGTTTCCTGAAAGATCGGATATTTTTGTCCAACCAGCATTTTTGAAACTCGAAATCATCGAAAATAAGTTTTTTTTTTTCATAAAATTTGGTAATTTTTGTCCAATTACCGTTTTTGAGCCTCGCATATCGAAATTGTCAGAATCAACGACGATATGACAGCCATTCGCTATTTCGCGAAAATACGACTATAATTCAGACGGAATGACAACTCGTCGTTGAGACAGCATCGAAATTTGTGTTTTCTGGAACGATTGGATAGTTATATCCAATCAGCGTTTTTGAAACTCGAAATCATCGAAAATGAGTTTTTTTCATAAAACTTGGTAATTTTTGTCGAATGACCGTTTTTGAGCCTCGCATATCGAAATCGTCAGAATCAACGACGACATGAGAGCCAATCGCTATTTCGCGAAAATACGACTATAATTCAGACGGAATGACAACTCCTCGTTGAGACAGCATCGAAATTTGTGTTTTCTGGAACGATCGGATAGTTTTATCCAATCAGCGTTTTTGACCCTCCGAATCGGAGATCGTAAGAATCAACGACGACATGCACCAGTTCGGAAGACCACGAAAAACGACTATAATTCCGATGCAATGACAACTCGTCGTTGAGAGAGCATCGAAATGTGTGTTTCCTGAAAGTTCGGATAGTTTTATCCAATCAGCGTTTTTGAAACTCGAAATCATCGAAAATGAGTTTTTTTCATAAAACTTGGTAATTTTTGTCGAATGACCGTTTTTGAGCCTCGCATATCGAAATCGTCAGAATCAACGACGACATGAGAGCCAATCGCTATTTCGCGAAAATACGACTATAATTCAGACGGAATGACAACTCCTCGTTGAGACGGCATTGAAATGATTGTTTTCGGAAGCTTGAATATGTTTGGCCAATTATCGATTTTGAGATTCGCATATTGAAATCGTCAGAATCAACGACGACATGCACCAGTTCGCTAGACCACGAAAAACGACTATACTTCCGATCGAATGACAACTCGTCGTTGAGACAGCACCGAAATGTGTGTTTCCTGAAAGATCGGATATTTTTGTCCAACCAGCGTTTTTGAAACTCGAAATCATCGAAAATGAGTTTTTTTCATAAAACTTGGTAATTTTTGTCGAATTACCGTTTTTGAGCCTCGCATATCGAAATTGTCAGAATCAACGACGATATGACAGCCATTTGCTATTTCGCGAAAATACGACTATAATTCAGACGGAATTACAACTCCTCGTTGAGACGCCATTGAAATGAGTGTTTTCGGAAGATTGAATATGTTTCGCCAATTATCGATATTGAGATCGGATAGTTTTATCCAATCAGCGTTTTTGACCCTCCGAATCGGAGATCGGGAGAATCAACGACGACATGCACCATTTCTCTAGACCACGAAAAACGACTATAATTCCGACGCAATGACAACTCGTCGTTGAGAGAGCATCGAAATGTTTGTTTCCTGAAAGATCGGATATTTTTGTCCAAACAGCGTTTTTGAAACTCGAAATCATCGAACATGAGTTTTTTTTTCATAAAACTTGGTAATTTTTGTCGAATGACCGTTTTTGAGCCTCGCATATCGAAATCGTCAGAATCAACGACGACATGAGAGCCAATCGCTATTTCGCGAAAATACGACTATAATTCAGACGGGATGACAACTCGTCGTTGAGACAGCTTCGAAATTTGTGTTTTCTGGAACGATCGGATAGCTTTATCCAATCAGCGTTTTTCACCCTCTGAATCGGAGATCGTGAGAATCAACGACGACATGCACCAGTTCGCTAGACCACGATAAACGACTATAATTCCGACGCAATGACAACTCGTCGTTGAGAGAGCATCGAAATGTGTTTCCTAAAAGATCGGATATTTTTGTCCAACCAGCGTTTTTGAAACTCGATATCATCGAAAATGAGTTTTTTTCATAAAACTTGGTAATTTTTGTCGAATTACCGTTTTTGAGCCTCGCATATCGAAATCGTCAGAATCAACGACGATATGACAGCCATTCGCTATTTCGCGAAAATACGACTATAATTCAGACGGGATGCCAACTCGTCGTTGAGACAGCATCGAAATTTGTGTTTTCTGGAACGATCGGATAGTTTTATCCAATCAGCGTTTTTGACCCTCCGAATCGGAGATCGGGAGAATCAACGACGACATGCACCATTTCGCTAGACCACGAAAAACGACTATAATTCCGACGCAATGACAACTCGTCGTTGAGAGAGCATCGAACTGTGTATTTCCTGAAAGATCGGATATTTTTTTCCAATCAGCGTTTTTGAAACTCGAAATCATCGAAAATGGGTTTTTTTCATAAAACTTGGTAATTTTTGTCGAATTACCGTTTTTGTACCTCGCATATCGAAATTGTCAGAATCAACGACAATATGACAGCGATTCGCTATTTCGCGAAAATACGACTATAATTCAGATGGAATGACAACTCCTCGTTGAGACAGCATCGAAATTTGTGTTTTCTGGAACGATCGGATAGTTTTATCCAATCAGCGTTCTTGACCCTCCGAATCGGAGATCGTGAGAATCAACGACGACATGCACCAGTTCGCTAGACCACGAAAAACGACTATAATTCCGACGCAATGACAACTCGTCGTTGAGAGAGCATCGAAATGTGTGTTTCCTGAAAGTTCGGATAGTTTTATCCAATCAGCGTTTTTGAAACTCGAAATCATCGAAAATGAGTTTTTTTCATAAAACTTGGTAATTTTTGTCGAATGACCGTTTTTGAGCCTCGCATATCGAAATCGTCAGAATCAACGACGACATGAGAGCCAATCGCTATTTCGCGAAAATACGACTATAATTCAGACGGAATGACAACTCCTCGTTGAGACGGCATTGAAATGATTGTTTTCGGAAGCTTGAATATGTTTGGCCAATTATCGATTTTGAGATTCGCATATTGAAATCGTCAGAATCAACGACGACATGCACCAGTTCGCTAGACCACGAAAAACGACTATACTTCCGATCGAATGACAACTCGTCGTTGAGACAGCACCGAAATGTGTGTTTCCTGAAAGATCGGATATTTTTGTCCAACCAGCGTTTTTGAAACTCGAAATCATCGAAAATGAGTTTTTTTCATAAAACTTGGTAATTTTTGTCGAATTACCGTTTTTGAGCCTCGCATATCGAAATTGTCAGAATCAACGACGATATGACAGCCATTCGTTATTTCGCGAAAATACGACTATAATTCAGACGGAATGACAACTCCTCGTTGAGACAGCATCGAAATTTGTGTTTTCTGGAACGATCGGATAGTTTTATCCAATCAGCGTTTTTGAAACTCGAAATCATCGAAAATGAGTTTTTTTCATAAAACTTGGTAATTTTTGTCGAATTACCGTTTTTGAGCCTCGCATATCGAAATTGTCAGAATCAACGACGATATGACAGCCATTTGCTATTTCGCGAAAATACGACTATAATTCAGACGGAATGACAACTCCTCGTTGAGACGCCATTGAAATGAGTGTTTTCGGAAGATTGAATATGTTTCGCCAATTATCGATATTGAGATTCGCATATTGAAATCGTCAGAATCAACGACGACATGCACCAGTTCGCTAGACCACGAAAAACGACTATAATTCCGACGCAATGACAACTCGTCGTTGAGAGACCATCGAAATGTGTGTTTCCTGAAAGATCGGATATTTTTGTCCAACCAGCATTTTTGAAACTCGAAATCATCGAAAATGAGTTTTTTTTTTTCATAAAATTTGGTAATTTTTGTCCAATTACCGTTTTTGAGCCTCGCATATCGAAATTGTCAGAATCAACGACGATATGACAGCCATTCGCTATTTCGCGAAAATACGACTATAATTCAGACGGAATGACAACTCGTCGTTGAGACAGCATCGAAATTTGTGTTTTCTGGAACGATTGGATAGTTATATCCAATCAGCGTTTTTGAAACTCGAAATCATCGAAAATGAGTTTTTTTCATAAAACTTGGTAATTTTTGTCGAATGACCGTTTTTGAGCCTCGCATATCGAAATCGTCAGAATCAACGACGACATGAGAGCCAATCGCTATTTCGCGAAAATACGACTATAATTCAGACGGAATGACAACTCCTCGTTGAGACAGCATCGAAATTTGTGTTTTCTGGAACGATCGGATAGTTTTATCCAATCAGCGTTTTTGACCCTCCGAATCGGAGATCGTAAGAATCAACGACGACATGCACCAGTTCGGAAGACCACGAAAAACGACTATAATTCCGATGCAATGACAACTCGTCGTTGAGATAGCATCGAAATGTTTTTTTTTTTTTTTTTTTTTTTTTTTTTTTTTTTTTTTTTTTTTTTATTAGGCATCGACTGCTTTGGTCATTAGCCTTCTATTACTGTTACTGACTGTTCTACGTGCCTATTTCCTCTTTACTGTAGTTATTTCTGTATTACTTTCTATTTATGTTTTATCTATACTTTAATTTGTCTGCAAAATTCTATTGTTTTTACGATACTATTCTCATTGTTTTCTAATATTTCAGAGATGTTTTTTTTTTTTTTGGCGTTGATTACTCAGATCATTGCCCATCGCGTGTTTATAACTCCATATTCATTGTATTTCGTGTTCGTTATCTCTTGTTTGTTATTTCTTGTTTACGTGATACATTAATTTTATTAATTTTTAACAACACAACTTTACATTGGTCTTTTTTTTTTTTTTATAACATTCTCGCGTTTCATTTGTCTGTTTTATGTGGTTTTTACAATTCTTTGTATATTTTAACAGTTTTGCAATACTCTATTATTGCTTTTAGTGCTTTAGTATTTTGTCCTAGAACACTGGACAATGTGTTGCCGATCCGTAGCTTTTTCCTCTCGGCTTTCCATTTTTGACAGTGTAATATGATGTGCTCAACTCCCAAGATTTCGCTGCATGTTAGACACATTGGTTGCTCTGTTCGTTTAATTAAATAATCTGTTGTTAGTCTCGTATGTCCTATTCGAAGTCTCGTTATAATTACCATGTCTCTTCTACTCAATGATGCTGGCATTACCCATTTGTTCACGTTTGGTTTCACTTGTTTTAATTTTGCATTCGTTTCATTCCATATATCTTGCCAGATTTTCCAAGCTGCTCTACGTACTTCTGCTTTTAGGTCACTCGATGTAATCGGTGGTAGTGTTCCTTCTGCTGTCATATTTGCAGCTTCTTTTGCCGCTTTGTCTGCTTCTTCATTACCCTTGATACCTATGTGGCCGGGTGTCCATATTATTAATATTTTTTTACCTTTGTTTTGCAATTCTTTTATGCTTGCAAGTATTTCTTGTACCATTGGGTCGTCAGAAAAGGGGTTCTCAAGGCTTATTATTGAGCTCAAAGAGTCAGAACAAATTATATTTTCTGTATTATCATTCCGTTGGCAGTATTCTAGCGCTTTCAGAATTGCGGTAAGTTCTGCAGTGTAGATGCTTGCTGCAGGTTGTAGTCTCCATTTGTATTTGTTGCAGTTGATGACTAGGGCACACCCGACATTTCCCCCCGTTTTGGAGCCGTCTGTGTAAAGGAAAGTTGCTTCCGGGTACTCGTTTTTAATTGCAAGGAAATTTCTTTTGTATACTTTACTGTCAGTTTCGACTTTTTTATGTTGGCTAAGGTCTGTTCTATTTTTCGCACACGGTATTGTCCATGGCGGTATACGACAGAATCCCTTGGGCAATGTCGGGTAAAACTTTATTCCCATTTGTTGTTTAATCTTTTCTATTCGAGACCGGAAGGATTTCGATTTTACTATCCGCTCTTCGTCGTTTTCTTTTATTTCACTCGTTAGAATTTTGTGATTTATGTTATCCGGTTGCGACCATATGTTTACAGCGTAATTTAAAGTTAGTTGTTGGCGTCTTATCTCTAATGGCAGTATACCGGCTTCGTTGCATAAGCTCGCTCTTGGGCTTGTACAAAATGCGCCAGTTGCGCATCGTATGCCCCCGTACAATATCGGGTCGAGTTTTGTCAGTACAGATTTTGTCGCTGAGTCATATATTATACTTCCGTAGTCTAGTTTTGATTGGATTAAGGCCAAGTATATGTTGATTAATGATTCTCGATTTGAACCCCATTCGATATTGGACATACATTTTATAATATTAAGTGCTTTTTTGCATTTGTCTTTCAACGCTTCTGTATGTTTTTTCCACGTGAGTTTGTTGTCAAACACGAGTCCCAAAAATTTTGCGGAGTCAACCACGTCTATTTTTTTTGTTTTGTTTATTGTAAGTCGCGGTTTAACTGGGATGTCTCGTAACTTGCAGAAGTCCACGCAATGCGTTTTACTTTCGGAGAAGCGAAACCCACGATTATTTGCAAAATTTGTAACTCCGTCAATTGCTTTCTGCAGCCTCGGTCGTATTTCTGACATGTATCGCCCGGAAGTAAATATCACTAGGTCGTCGACATAAAGGCTGCGCCCGATTCCGTTGTCTATCCCTTTGGTGATGTCATTTATTGCACACATGAATAGTGTCACGCTAAGTGTGGAACCCTGAGGTACTCCATTTTCCAGTCTGTATTGTGAGGAGTATTCATTGTTTATTCTGACCCTGAAACTTCGCTCTTTAAGGAAGCTCGTAATGAATTGTGGGAGGTTCCCTTTTAGTCCCCAATCATGAAGCTTTTCGAGGATGCCGTATCTCCATGTTAGGTCGTACGCTTTTTCCAAGTCGAAAAATACTGCAACTAGGTGCTCCTTTCGTTGAAAGCTGTTTTGGATTGCATTTTCAAGGTTAACGAGTTGATCCGTAGTGGAGTGGAATTTCCTGAAGCCACATTGGTCGGTGGATATTACTTTGTGCGTTTCTAACCACCACATGAGACGGTTATTTACGATTTTTTCCATCAGTTTACTTAAACAACAGGTTAATGATATTGGCCTGTAGTTTCGAGTTTCCGTTCTGTCTTTGCCCTCTTTCAGTATTGGGATAACCGTCGCTTCACGCCATTTGTCTGGATACAACCCGCTTTGCCAGATCTTGTTGTATAATTCCAAGACTTTTTCTTTCATTCTTGTCGGTAGCATCTCTAGCATTATTGTTGGAATGTTATCGGGGCCCGGTGATGAGTTGGATTTCATGTTTTTTAGGGAAAACTGGAATTCTTCCATTGATATAGGAACATTATAAGCCTTCAATTCTCGTGTGGTAAAGTTCAAAGGTTGTTCTAGTCTTGATTTTTTATTTTGGAATTCGGCATCGTAGCTTGCTGTACTATTTATGCTTTCAAAGTACCCGGCAAAAATCTCGACCATCTCGTGAGGGAGTTCCGTGAGTTGCCCGCTCGATTTCTTTATGGGTCCCAATATTACTGGAGCGTGTCCTGCGATAGAACGGACCTTCTGCCAGACCTGCCGTATGGGAGTATTCGTTGTGATCGATGATACATATTCCTCCCATGTTTTCTTTTTTCCTGTACGTATAGCTTTCCTACAGATAGCACGGAGTTGCTTAAAACGGATCATGTTCTCGGTTGTCGGTCTTTTTCTAAATACGCATAAGGCTTTCTTTTTTTCATTAACCAACTTAGCGATATCTTTATTCCACCAAGGCACTGTTTGTGATCTACCACGTCCCGACGACTTAGGA
Organism: Cryptus viduatorius; assembly: GCA_964006125.1. Lineage (NCBI taxonomy): Eukaryota > Metazoa > Arthropoda > Insecta > Hymenoptera > Ichneumonidae > Cryptus > Cryptus viduatorius. The sequence goes on from OZ023220.1 coordinate 24,177,356, forward strand.
ATCGCTATGTCAGCTGCTTTCAATATGCTTTCTGTTACGACTGATAGAGCCTCGTTAACATTATTTGGTAGTTCGGGAATTTCTACCGTTTTCCTATATTTCTCCCAGTCGGCTTTTTCGGTTTGCCATCTTCGGGGGTAGGATTTTAGCGGAGCCTCGGTTGTTTCGAATATGCGGATCGGATAATGGTCGCTGCCGAATAGATCTGGGAGAGGTTTCCATTGCAGTTTGATTGCCATGCTTGGTGAGCTCAGTGACAAGTCGATAACAGAAGTATTGCCGGTGCCCAATGTTACATGCGTCTTTTCACCATCATTTAGAAGAATTAAGTCCGTTTCGTCCAGAAACTGTTCCACTACTTTGCCACGATTGTTTGTTCGCGAAGAGCCCCACAAAGTACTATGTGCATTAAAATCACCCAAGATTGTGCACGGGCTGGGTAATTGTTTAAACAAATTCAAAAGATCGGTCGACGTAAAGTTATTGTCAGGGGGCATATAGATATTGCAGATTGTCATATTATCACAAGTAGGCAGTCGTACCGCAATTGCTTGTATCGGTGTAATTAGAGGTATGCTCAATGTCATTATTTCCTGTCGGATGAGGAGGGCAACGCCAGCGTGTGCAATATGTCCAGTGGTGCAATCGTTTCTAAGTACTTTGAAGTTGCGCAGTTTGAATTTGTCCTGTTCATTCAAGCGAGTTTCTTGTATGGCGAAAACTGTTGGTGAAACGTGTGCAGCTAGTAACTGAAGTTCTGGCAGATGATGTTTAATGCCATTACAATTCCATTGTATAATGTTAAGATGCATTGTAAATAGTTTATTTAGAGTTTAATATCGGGTACAACTACTTATTTTTCAATCCTTTCTTGTTTCGCTTCGGGCTAAAAATTGCGTCTGTGTCCATTTCAGGATCCTGTTCAGTGTCCTTCGCTGGTTGGTGTGAAAAATGACTATCTGGGCTTGTAACTCGGGAAGATGTATTCGATTTTTTCTTGATTGGTGGCGATTCGTCCGATGAGTGTGATCCACTATGTTCTCGGGTACGAGAATTCTCCCTGGAGTGCGTCAGGGAGCTCTCTGCTGAAGTCGATGGTGACATTCTGCTCGTGGGATCTAGATCGTAAAGAAGTTTCTCAGCCTGCTGTTGTAGCTGTGAGAGTTGTACATTGTTAGTGTATGCGCCCATAGTGTCGTCGCGTTTCGTGTGTCGGTTATTCGTTTTCATAGTTGTCAGTAGCTGAGTTGGTCTACGTTTATTTAACGTTCCGGTGTTGCTTCGATTATTTGCGGCTAGAGTGACTGGTAATGTTTTCGACAGAACAACGGTTGGTATGGGGTTCTGCAGTCGTATTGGTGCTGGGGCAGAAGGCGCCGATGACGCTGGTTCGCCAGAAGCTCGCTTAGGCAAATGATCTTCGAGGAGGCGTAGTAACTCGGGGATGAGAAGTTTAGCCAAGTCAGTGATACTGGACGTCTGGGTGTTAGGGGTTGCTGAAACATTTGCAACGTGTGCATAGGAACGTGACAGTTGCGGATTTTGCTCGTCGTACTTCCGTTTAGCGTCTACGTAGCTGAGCCTCTCCGTTGCTTTGATGCGCTGGATAGCCGCCTCTTTTCGGTACACAGGGCAAGATCTCGAGCTTGCAAAATGACTTCCCTCACAGTTGACGCAATTCGGTGTCCCAGTACAATGATCCTCGTGAGGGGCAAAACCACAATGACATTTTTCTTCGTTTTCGCATCGTGATGACGTGTGATTAAATTTCTGACACTTAAAACACCGCATCGGTGGAGGGATGTACACCCGTACTGGTAAGACATGAAAGACTGCCTTTATTTTTTGCGGTAAAGATGGTGAATTAAAGGTAAGGATAATTGACGGTGTAGCTTGGCGGCTTCCATTTCGAAATGTTGTCATTCGTCTGACTTCTATTACTCCTTCATTGGACAATCCGGTCTTAATCTCATCCTCTGAACAATTGAGCAAATCCTTACACGTTATAACACCTTTAGAGGTGTTCAGACTGCCATGTGCGCCCACTTCCACCTCCATGTTAGCAAAATGAGTGATTGCTCGTATTTTCATCGCTTGTTTTGTACTAGTAGCTTCAATTAACAATCCCTCTTGGATCTTTCGAACAGAGTTCACGGTGCCAATAAGATTAGTTATCTGCGCTTCAATGAGGAAGGGACTTGTCTTCGAGAAATCCCCCGATTTGGGTTTGATTACCAAAAAGCGTGGAACGGAACTTTCGCTAGATTGACAGATCGGATGTAACTCAAGGTTCCGGTAGGTCGTTTTCTTTCGATACTGAATTTGATCTGGATTTGACGAGCCAGATCTCTCGTTTGGTTTGTTAGTTTTAGAAAGGGTGCTCATTTTAATCCCACGAGTATGCTAGGAAAAAAGGTCGCCTGTAGCAGAGCCTGCTTACTACAGGAAGGCTGAATACAATCAGACATCGAAATGTTTGTTTCCTGAAAGATCGGATATTTTTGTCCAAACAGCGTTTTTGAAACTCGAAATCATCGAACATGAGTTTTTTTTTCATAAAACTTGGTAATTTTTGTCGAATGACCGTTTTTGAGCCTCGCATATCGAAATCGTCAGAATCAACGACGACATGAGAGCCAATCGCTATTTCGCGAAAATACGACTATAATTCAGACGGGATGACAACTCGTCGTTGAGACAGCTTCGAAATTTATGTTTTCTGGAACGATCGGATAGTTTTATCCAATCAGCGTTTTTCACCCTCTGAATCGGAGATCGTGAGAATCAACGACGACATGCACCATTTCGCTAGACCACGAAAAACGACTATAATTCCGACGCAATGACAACTCGTCGTTGAGAGAGCATCGAAATGTGTGTTTCCTAAAAGATCGGATATTTTTGTAAAACCAGCGTTTTTGAAACTCGAAATCATCGAAAATGAGTTTTTTTCATAAAACTTGGTAATTTTTGTCGAATTACCGTTTTTGAGCCTCGCATATCGAAATTGTCAGAATCAACGACGATATGACAGCCATTCGCTATTTCGCGAAAATACGACTATAATTCAGACGGGATGACAACTCGTCGTTGAGACAGCATCGAAATTTGTGTTTGCTGGAACGATCGGATAGGTTTATCCAATCAGCGTTTTTCACCCTCCGAATCGGAGATCGTGAGAATCAACGACGACATGCACCATTTCGCTAGACCACGAAAAACGACTATTATTCCGACGCAATGACAACTCGTCGTTGAGAGAGCATCGAACTGTGTGTTTCCTGAAAGATCGGATATTTTTTTCCAATCAGCGTTTTTGAAACTCGAAATCATCGAAAATGGGTTTTTTTCATAAAACTTGGTAATTTTTGTCGAATTACCGTTTTTGTACCTCGCATATCGAAATTGTCAGAATCAACGACAATATGACAGCGATTCGCTATTTCGCGAAAATACGACTATAATTCAGATGGAATGACAACTCCTCGTTGGGACAGCATCGAAATTTGTGTTTTCTGGAACGATCGGATAGTTTTATCCAATCAGCGTTCTTGACCCTCCGAATCGGAGATCGTGAGAATCAACGACGACATGCACCAAGTCGCTAGACCACGAAAAACGACTATAATTCCGACGCAATGACAACTCGTCGTTGAGAGAGCATCGAAATGTGTGTTTCCTGAAAGATCGGATAGTTTTATCCAATCAGCGTTTTTGAAACTCGAAATCATCGAAAATTAGTTTTTTTCATAAAACTTGTTAATTTCTGTCGAATGACCGTTTTTGAGCCTCGCATATCGAAATCGTCAGAATCAACGACGACATGAGAGCCAATCGCTATTTCGCGAAAATACGACTATAATTCAGACGGAATGACAACTCCTCGTTGAGACGGCATTGAAATGATTGTTTTCCGAAGATTGAATATGTTTGGCCAATTATCGATTTTGAGATTCGCATATTGAAATCGTCAGAATCAACGACGACATGCACCAGTTCGCTAGACCACGAAAAACGACTATACTTCCGATGGAATGACAACTCGTCGTTGAGACAGCACCGAAATGTGTGTTTCCTGAAAGATCGGATATTTTTGTCCAACCAGCGTTTTTGAAACTCGAAATCATCGAAAATGAGTTTTTTTCATAAAACTTGGTAATTTTTGTCGAATTACCGTTTTTGAGCCTCGCATATCGAAATTGTCAGAATCAACGACGATATGACAGCCATTCGCTATTTCGCGAAAATACGACTATAATTCAGACGGAATGACAACTCCTCGTTGAGACAGCATCGAAATTTGTGTTTTCTGGAACGATCGGATAGTTTTATCCAATCAGCGTTTTTGAAACTCGAAATCATCGAAAATGAGTTTTTTTCATAAAACTTGGTAATTTTTGTCGAATTACCGTTTTTGAGCCTCGCATATCGAAATTGTCAGAATCAACGACGATATGACAGCCATTTGCTATTTCGCGAAAATACGACTATAATTCAGACGGGATGACAACTCGTCGTTGAGACAGCATCGAAATTTGTGTTTGCTGGAACGATCGGATAGTTTTATCCAATCAGCGTTTTTCACCCTCCGAATCGGAGATCGTGAGAATCAACGACGACATGCACCATTTCGCTAGACCACGAAAAACGACTATAATTCCGACGCAATTTCAACTCGTCGTTGAGAGAGCATCGAACTGTGTGTTTCCTGAAAGATCGGATATTTTTTTCCAATCAGCGTTTTTGAAACTCGAAATCATCGAAAATGGGTTTTTTTCATAAAACTTGGTAATTTTTGTCGAATTACCGTTTTTGTACCTCGCATATCGAAATTGTCAGAATCAACGACAATATGACAGCGATTCGCTATTTCTCGAAAATACGACTATAATTCAGATGGAATGACAACTCCTCGTTGAGACAGCATCGAAATTTGTGTTTTCTGGAACGATCGGATAGTTTTATCCAATCAGCGTTTTTCACCCTCCGAATCGGAGATCGTGAGAATCAACGACGACATGCACCATTTCGCTAGACCACGAAAAACGACTATAATTCCGACGCAATTTCAACTCGTCGTTGAGAGAGCATCGAACTGTGTGTTTCCTGAAAGATCGGATATTTTTTTCCAATCAGCGTTTTTGAAACTCGAAATCATCGAAAATGGGTTTTTTTCATAAAACTTGGTAATTTTTGTCGAATTACCGTTTTTGTACCTCGCATATCGAAATTGTCAGAATCAACGACAATATGACAGCGATTCGCTATTTCTCGAAAATACGACTATAATTCAGATGGAATGACAACTCCTCGTTGAGACAGCATCGAAATTTGTGTTTTCTGGAACGATCGGATAGTTTTATCCAATCAGCGTTTTTGACCCTCCGAATCGGAGATCGTAAGAATCAACGACGACATGCACCAGTTTGCTAGACCACGAAAAACGACTATAATTCCGACGCAATGACAACTCGTCGTTGAGAGAGCATCGAAATGTGTGTTTCCTGAAAGATCGGATAGTTTTATCCAATCAGCGTTTTTGAAACTCGAAATCATCGAAAATGAGTTTTTTTCATAAAACTTGGTAATTTTTGTCGAATGACCGTTTTTGAGCCTCGCATATCGAAATCGTCAGAATCAACGACGACATGAGAGCCAATCGCTATTTCGCGAAAATACGACTATAATTCAGACGGAATGACAACTCCTCGTTGAGACAGCATCGAAATTTGTGTTTTCTGGAACGATCGGATAGTTTTATCCAATCAGCGTTTTTGACCCTCCGAATCGGAGATCGTAAGAATCAACGACGACATGCACCAGTTCGCAAGACCACGAAAAACGACTATAATTCCGATGCAATGACAACTCGTCGTTGAGAGAGCATCGAAATATTTGTTTCCTGAAAGATCGGATATTTTTGTCCAAACAGCGTTTTTGAAACTCGAAATCATCGAAAATGAGTTTTTTTCATAAAACTTGGTAATTTTTGTCGAATGACCGTTTTTGAGCCTCGCATATCGAAATCGTCAGAATCAACGACGACATGAGAGCCAATCGCTATTTCGCGAAAATACGACTATAATTCAGACGGAATGACAACTCCTCGTTGAGACGGCATTGAAATGATTGTTTTCGGAAGATTGAATATGTTTGGCCAATTATCGATTTTGAGATTCGCATATTGAAATCGTCAGAATCAACGACGATATGACAGCCATTCGCTATTTCGCGAAAATACGACTATAATTCAGATGGGATGCCAACTCGTCGTTGAGACAGCATCGAAATTTGTGTTTTCTGGAACGATCGGATAGTTTTATCCAATCAGCGTTTTTGAAACTCGAAATCATCGAAAATGAGTTTTTTTCATAAAACTTGTTAATTTTCGTCGAATTACCGTTTTTGAGCCTCGCATATCGAAATTGTCAGAATCAACGACGATATGACAGCCATTTGCTATTTCGCGAAAATACGACTATAATTCAGACGGAATGACAACTCGTCGTTGAGAGAGCATCGAAATGTTTGTTTCCTGAAAGATCGGATATTTTTGTCCAAACAGCGTTTTTGAAACTCGAAATCATCGAACATGAGTTTTTTTTTTCATAAAACTTGGTAATTTTTGTCGAATGACCGTTTTTGAGCCTCGCATATCGAAATCGTCAGAATCAACGACGACATGAGAGCCAATCGCTATTTCGCGAAAATACGACTATAATTCAGACGGAATGACAACTCCTCGTTGAGACGGCATTGAAATGATTGTTTTCGGAAGCTTGAATATGTTTGGCCAATTATCGATTTTGAGATTCGCATATTGAAATCGTCAGAATCAACGACGACATGCACCAGTTCGCTAGACCACGAAAAACGACTATACTTCCGATCGAATGACAACTCGTCGTTGAGACAGCACCGAAATGTGTGTTTCCTGAAAGATCGGTTATTTTTGTCCAACCAGCGTTTTTGAAACTCGAAATCATCGAAAATGAGTTTTTTTCATAAAACTTGGTAATTTTTGTCGAATTACCGTTTTTGAGCCTCGCATATCGAAATCGTCAGAATCAACGACGACATGAGAGCCAATCGCTATTTCGCGAAAATACGACTATAATTCAGACGGGATGACAACTCGTCGTTGAGACAGCTTCGAAATTTGTGTTTTCTGGAACGATCGGATAGCTTTATCCAATCAGCGTTTTTCACCCTCTGAATCGGAGATCGTGAGAATCAACGACGACATGCACCAGTTCGCTAGACCACGATAAACGACTATAATTCCGACGCAATGACAACTCGTCGTTGAGAGAGCATCGAAATGTGTTTCCTAAAAGATCGGATATTTTTGTCCAACCAGCGTTTTTGAAACTCGAAATCATCGAAAATGAGTTTTTTTCATAAAACTTGGTAATTTTTGTCGAATTACCGTTTTTGAGCCTCGCATATCGAAATCGTCAGAATCAACGACGATATGACAGCCATTCGCTATTTCGCGAAAATACGACTATAATTCAGACGGGATGCCAACTCGTCGTTGAGACAGCATCGAAATTTGTGTTTTCTGGAACGATCGGATAGTTTTATCCAATCAGCGTTTTTGACCCTCCGAATCGGAGATCGTGAGAATCAACGACGACATGCACCATTTCGCTAGACCACGAAAAACGACTATAATTCCGACGCAATGACAACTCGTCGTTGAGAGAGCATCGAAATGTGAGTTTCCTAAAAGATCGGATATTTTTGTAAAACCAGCGTTTTTGAAACTCGAAATCATCGAAAATGAGTTTTTTTCATAAAACTTGGTAATTTTTGTCGAATTACCGTTTTTGAGCCTCGCATATCGAAATTGTCAGAATCAACGACGATATGACAGCCATTCGCTATTTCGCGAAAATACGACTATAATTCAGACGGGATGACAACTCGTCGTTGAGACAGCATCGAAATTTGTGTTTTCTGGAACGATCGGATAGTTTTATCCAATCAGCGTTTTTGACCCTCCGAATCGGAGATCGGGAGAATCAACGACGACATGCACCATTTCGCTAGACCACGAAAAACGACTATAATTCCGACGCAATGACAACTCGTCGTTGAGAGAGCATCGAACTGTGTGTTTCCTGAAAGATCGGATATTTTTTTCCAATCAGCGTTTTTGAAACTCGAAATCATCGAAAATGGGTTTTTTTCATAAAACTTGGTAATTTTTGTCGAATTACCGTTTTTGTACCTCGCATATCGAAATTGTCAGAATCAACGACAATATGACAGCGATTCGCTATTTCGCGAAAATACGACTATAATTCAGATGGAATGACAACTCCTCGTTGAGACAGCATCGAAATTTGTGTTTTATGGAACGATCGGATAGTTTTATCCAATCAGCGTTCTTGACCCTCCGAATCGGAGATCGTGAGAATCAACGACGACATGCACCAGTTCGCTAGACCACGAAAAACGACTATAATTCCGACGCAATGACAACTCGTCGTTGAGAGAGCATCGAAATGTGTGTTTCCTGAAAGTTCGGATAGTTTTATCCAATCAGCGTTTTTGAAACTCGAAATCATCGAAAATGAGTTTTTTTCATAAAACTTGGTAATTTTTGTCGAATTACCGTTTTTGTACCTCGCATATCGAAATTGTCAGAATCAACGACAATATGACAGCGATTCGCTATTTCGCGAAAATACGACTATAATTCAGATGGAATGACAACTCCTCGTTGAGACAGCATCGAAATTTGTGTTTTCTGGAACGATCGGATAGTTTTATCCAATCAGCGTTCTTGACCCTCCGAATCGGAGATCGTGAGAATCAACGACGACATGCACCAGTTCGCTAGACCACGAAAAACGACTATAATTCCGACGCAATGACAACTCGTCGTTGAGAGAGCATCGAAATGTGTGTTTCCTGAAAGTTCGGATAGTTTTATCCAATCAGCGTTTTTGAAACTCGAAATCATCGAAAATGAGTTTTTTTCATAAAACTTGGTAATTTTTGTCGAATGACCGTTTTTGAGCCTCGCATATCGAAATCGTCAGAATCAACGACGACATGAGAGCCAATCGCTATTTCGCGAAAATACGACTATAATTCAGACGGAATGACAACTCCTCGTTGAGACGGCATTGAAATGATTGTTTTCGGAAGCTTGAATATGTTTGGCCAATTATCGATTTTGAGATTCGCATATTGAAATCGTCAGAATCAACGACGACATGCACCAGTTCGCTAGACCACGAAAAACGACTATACTTCCGATCGAATGACAACTCGTCGTTGAGACAGCACCGAAATGTGTGTTTCCTGAAAGATCGGTTATTTTTGTCCAACCAGCGTTTTTGAAACTCGAAATCATCGAAAATGAGTTTTTTTCATAAAACTTGGTAATTTTTGTCGAATTACCGTTTTTGAGCCTCGCATATCGAAATCGTCAGAATCAACGACGACATGAGAGCCAATCGCTATTTCGCGAAAATACGACTATAATTCAGACGGGATGACAACTCGTCGTTGAGACAGCTTCGAAATTTGTGTTTTCTGGAACGATCGGATAGCTTTATCCAATCAGCGTTTTTCACCCTCTGAATCGGAGATCGTGAGAATCAACGACGACATGCACCAGTTCGCTAGACCACGATAAACGACTATAATTCCGACGCAATGACAACTCGTCGTTGAGAGAGCATCGAAATGTGTTTCCTAAAAGATCGGATATTTTTGTCCAACCAGCGTTTTTGAAACTCGAAATCATCGAAAATGAGTTTTTTTCATAAAACTTGGTAATTTTTGTCGAATTACCGTTTTTGAGCCTCGCATATCGAAATCGTCAGAATCAACGACGATATGACAGCCATTCGCTATTTCGCGAAAATACGACTATAATTCAGACGGGATGCCAACTCGTCGTTGAGACAGCATCGAAATTTGTGTTTTCTGGAACGATCGGATAGTTTTATCCAATCAGCGTTTTTGACCCTCCGAATCGGAGATCGTGAGAATCAACGACGACATGCACCATTTCGCTAGACCACGAAAAACGACTATAATTCCGACGCAATGACAACTCGTCGTTGAGAGAGCATCGAAATGTGTGTTTCCTAAAAGATCGGATATTTTTGTAAAACCAGCGTTTTTGAAACTCGAAATCATCGAAAATGAGTTTTTTTCATAAAACTTGGTAATTTTTGTCGAATTACCGTTTTTGAGCCTCGCATATCGAAATTGTCAGAATCAACGACGATATGACAGCCATTCGCTATTTCGCGAAAATACGACTATAATTCAGACGGGATGACAACTCGTCGTTGAGACAGCATCGAAATTTGTGTTTTCTGGAACGATCGGATAGTTTTATCCAATCAGCGTTTTTGACCCTCCGAATCGGAGATCGGGAGAATCAACGACGACATGCACCATTTCGCTAGACCACGAAAAACGACTATAATTCCGACGCAATGACAACTCGTCGTTGAGAGAGCATCGAACTGTGTGTTTCCTGAAAGATCGGATATTTTTTTCCAATCAGCGTTTTTGAAACTCGAAATCATCGAAAATGGGTTTTTTTCATAAAACTTGGTAATTTTTGTCGAATTACCGTTTTTGTACCTCGCATATCGAAATTGTCAGAATCAACGACAATATGACAGCGATTCGCTATTTCGCGAAAATACGACTATAATTCAGATGGAATGACAACTCCTCGTTGAGACAGCATCGAAATTTGTGTTTTCTGGAACGATCGGATAGTTTTATCCAATCAGCGTTCTTGACCCTCCGAATCGGAGATCGTGAGAATCAACGACGACATGCACCAGTTCGCTAGACCACGAAAAACGACTATAATTCCGACGCAATGACAACTCGTCGTTGAGAGAGCATCGAAATGTGTGTTTCCTGAAAGTTCGGATAGTTTTATCCAATCAGCGTTTTTGAAACTCGAAATCATCGAAAATGAGTTTTTTTCATAAAACTTGGTAATTTTTGTCGAATTACCGTTTTTGTACCTCGCATATCGAAATTGTCAGAATCAACGACAATATGACAGCGATTCGCTATTTCGCGAAAATACGACTATAATTCAGATGGAATGACAACTCCTCGTTGAGACAGCATCGAAATTTGTGTTTTCTGGAACGATCGGATAGTTTTATCCAATCAGCGTTCTTGACCCTCCGAATCGGAGATCGTGAGAATCAACGACGACATGCACCAGTTCGCTAGACCACGAAAAACGACTATAATTCCGACGCAATGACAACTCGTCGTTGAGAGAGCATCGAAATGTGTGTTTCCTGAAAGTTCGGATAGTTTTATCCAATCAGCGTTTTTGAAACTCGAAATCATCGAAAATGAGTTTTTTTCATAAAACTTGGTAATTTTTGTCGAATGACCGTTTTTGAGCCTCGCATATCGAAATCGTCAGAATCAACGACGACATGAGAGCCAATCGCTATTTCGCGAAAATACGACTATAATTCAGACGGAATGACAACTCCTCGTTGAGACGGCATTGAAATGATTGTTTTCGGAAGCTTGAATATGTTTGGCCAATTATCGATTTTGAGATTCGCATATTGAAATCGTCAGAATCAACGACGACATGCACCAGTTCGCTAGACCACGAAAAACGACTATACTTCCGATCGAATGACAACTCGTCGTTGAGACAGCACCGAAATGTGTGTTTCCTGAAAGATCGGTTATTTTTGTCCAACCAGCGTTTTTGAAACTCGAAATCATCGAAAATGAGTTTTTTTCATAAAACTTGGTAATTTTTGTCGAATTACCGTTTTTGAGCCTCGCATATCGAAATTGTCAGAATCAACGACGATATGACAGCCATTCGCTATTTCGCGAAAATACGACTATAATTCAGACGGAATGACAACTCCTCGTTGAGACAGCATCAAAATTTGTGTTTTCTGGAACGATCGGATAGTTTTATCCAATCAGCGTTTTTGAAACTCGAAATCATCGAAAATGAGTTTTTTTCATAAAACTTGTTAATTTTTGTCGAATTACCGTTTTTGAGCCTCGCATATCGAAATTGTCAGAATCAACGACGATATGACAGCCATTTGCTATTTCGCGAAAATACGACTATAATTCAGACGGAATGACAACTCTTCGTTGAGACAGCATCGAAATTTGTGTTTTCTGGAACGATCGGATAGTTTTATCCAATCAGCGTTTTTGAAACTCGAAATCATCGAAAATGAGTTTTTTTCATAAAACTTGGTAATTTTTGTCGAATTACCGTTTTTGAGCCTCGCATATCGAAATTGTCAGAATCAACGACGATATGACAGCCATTTGCTATTTCGCGAAAATACGACTATAATTCAGACGGAATGACAACTCCTCGTTGAGACGCCATTGAAATGAGTGTTTTCGGAAGATTGAATATGTTTCGCCAATTATCGATATTGAGATTCGCATATTGAAATCGTCAGAATCAACGACGACATGCACCAGTTCGCTAGACCACGAAAAACGACTATAATTCCGACGCAATGACAACTCGTCGTTGAGAGACCATCGAAATGTGTGTTTCCTGAAAGATCGGATATTTTTGTCCAACCAGCATTTTTGAAACTCGAAATCATCGAAAATGAGTTTTTTTTTTCATAAAATTTGGTAATTTTTGTCCAATTACCGTTTTTGAGCCTCGCATATCGAAATTGTCAGAATCAACGACGATATGACAGCCATTCGCTATTTCGCGAAAATACGACTATAATTCAGACGGAATGACAACTCGTCGTTGAGACAGCATCGAAATTTGTGTTTTCTGGAACGATTGGATAGTTATATCCAATCAGCGTTTTTGAAACTCGAAATCATCGAAAATGAGTTTTTTTCATAAAACTTGGTAATTTTTGTCGAATGACCGTTTTTGAGCCTCGCATATCGAAATCGTCAGAATCAACGACGACATGAGAGCCAATCGCTATTTCGCGAAAATACGACTATAATTCAGACGGAATGACAACTCCTCGTTGAGACAGCATCGAAATTTGTGTTTTCTGGAACGATCGGATAGTTTTATCCAATCAGCGTTTTTGACCCTCCGAATCGGAGATCGTAAGAATCAACGACGACATGCACCAGTTCGCAAGACCACGAAAAACGACTATAATTCCGATGCAATGACAACTCGTCGTTGAGAGAGCATCGAAATGTTTGTTTCCTGAAAGATCGGATATTTTTGTCCAAACAGCGTTTTTGAAACTCGAAATCATCGAACATGAGTTTTTTTTTCATAAAACTTGGTAATTTTTGTCGAATGACCGTTTTTGAGCCTCGCATATCGAAATCGTCAGAATCAACGACGACATGAGAGCCAATCGCTATTTCGCGAAAATACGACTATAATTCAGACGGGATGACAACTCGTCGTTGAGACAGCTTCGAAATTTGTGTTTTCTGGAACGATCGGATAGTTTTATCCAATCAGCGTTTTTCACCCTCTGAATCGGAGATCGTGAGAATCAACGACGACATGCACCATTTCGCTAGACCACGAAAAACGACTATAATTCCGACGCAATGACAACTCGTCGTTGAGAGAGCATCGAAATGTGTGTTTCCTAAAAGATCGGATATTTTTGTAAAACCAGCGTTTTTGAAACTCGAAATCATCGAAAATGAGTTTTTTTCATAAAACTTGGTAATTTTTGTCGAATTACCGTTTTTGAGCCTCGCATATCGAAATTGTCAGAATCAACGACGATATGACAGCCATTCGCTATTTCGCGAAAATACGACTATAATTCAGACGGGATGACAACTCGTCGTTGAGACAGCATCGAAATTTGTGTTTGCTGGAACGATCGGATAGGTTTATCCAATCAGCGTTTTTCACCCTCCGAATCGGAGATCGTGAGAATCAACGACGACATGCACCATTTCGCTAGACCACGAAAAACGACTATAATTCCGACGCAATGACAACTCGTCGTTGAGAGAGCATCGAACTGTGTGTTTCCTGAAAGATCGGATATTTTTTTCCAATCAGCGTTTTTGAAACTCGAAATCATCGAAAATGGGTTTTTTTTTTCATAAAACTTGGTAATTCCACGGGGGGAGTCTGTAACCCCTACGTGGCGCGTCCCCGGGTGGCGGATAGGGGAACGCCCTCTAGATATAGAGGGTAGGAGGGTCATAATGAAAGCCCTCCCGCGGACCAAACAGACTAGGGGAAGAAACCCCTAATAATAAATCACCGATGGCAGTTACAACCAAAGGTAAAAAGTTTACGGTGCAGGGAGTCGGAAACCCAGTACTGGCGTCTGTCGGGGGTGAGAAAGCGGGCCCCGGGACGTCATCATCAAACGACCGCAATGAAACTGATTCCTCACGCTCATTAAACAGGGAGATTGAAGATGGAAACGTACACGTACTTCGTTCACGATTTTTTATCATAAAAATGACCAATGGAAATTTCGATTCGGTTAGTCCGTTTTTGATTGATCGTGTACTATCACAAGCTATCGGCAAAGTAAAAAATGTTAACAAAACTCGAGATGGTCTAATGATTGAAACTGCGAACTCAAAGCAAGCCGCCCAGCTAACGAAGATGAAAACGTTTGGCCAGTTCGCCGTAACGGTAGAATCGCACAAAACGCTAAATACTATCAAAGGTAAAGTGACATGCAGGGATCTCCTCAATTGTAGTACGCAAGAAATTTTGGAAAATTTGTCTTCTCAAGGCGTCATCGATGTCAGAAGACGTACATTCATGAAAAATGGCACTCGTACGGATACGGCAACACTTATCTTGACCTTCAACACGCCCGATCTTCCTAAAAATGTGAAAGCTGGTTACCTTTCTCTGCCGGTCACATTATGGATACCTGCTCCTTTACGTTGCTTTAAATGTCAAAAGTTTGGTCATACGTCGGAAAGATGTGAAAATCCCGAGATCTGCGCGTGTGGTTTTCCTCCTCATGCAAACTCGGCTTGTCCAGAAGAACAAACATGTACGAATTGCAATGGATCACACTCGGCAAGATCGAATAATTGCCCAACGTATAAGATGGAGATGGCAGTCCAGCAGTTGAAAGTCACTGATCGAATGTCCTACCCTGAGGCGAGGAGAAGGGTATACGGGAACACTCGATTTCCCCAATCTAATTCTTACGCTTCCGTCGCTGCTAACTCGAGTCCACCACGAAATACTTTTAACGTTCAAGAACTTGTAACTGCTCTTATTCCAGAACTCTGTCGAGTTCTCGGAATTGAACCCAAACATCAAGAGTCACTCTCCAATACAGAACCAGTAAACCCAAAAAAGCCCCGTCCGCAAAAAGTTAGCTTGGAAAACGCGATTCCAACGTCAGTACTTAAAAAAAACGCTGCTTTCGCTTCGAATAATACAACCTCAACCACTCAACATTATGACGCATCAACGGTAGCATCTTGGTTCGAAAACAACAAAGATCGAAGAGGGACCCGTACAAATTTGAAACTGAAACGCAACAAAGCAGAAGCTGCCTCTTCGGCAACTTCAGTAGCGTCAGGCGCTGATGAGCCAGCGCCAGCGCCAGCGCCTTCAACGAAACCAGAGACGAAAGTAGCAGCTCTTCCGGAGCTAAGCCACCGAAACGCAAGAGCAAGCAGAAGTTAAAAGTTCATGTTTCATCTGAAACAGATGACGAAATGGACAGTATTTTTGACCCGACACCTGAAAAGCAACCGATCCCCGAGCCAGCCAAGGCCCAACCGAAGGCCTTGGACGATGATAAAACAACCACAAAATGAAACTATTACAGTGGAATTGCCGGGGCCTCTTCGCTCATATCGGCGAATTGCAGCTCCTTGTTAATGAACACAACCCATCAGTCATAGCACTCCAAGAGACACATTTACACCCACACCAACCTTTCAATTTACGAAACTATTCTGTTTACAGAAACGATGTTTACTCTACGACCATTGCGAAAGGCGGAGTAGCATTGATAACGCATAAAGATACTCTGGCCTCAATTCTACCGCTCACAACAGCTCTACAAGCTGTTGCAGTTCAATTACTCGCCCCTTGTCGATTAACATTATGTAGCCTATACTTTCCGGACCGCCACTGGGATAAAAACGCACTCGTAGATCTACTTAAACAACTACCACCACCTTTTCTGATCATGGGTGATATGAATTCTCACAACTCCATCTGGGGCTCGGGACACACCGACAGACAAGGCCAAATTATCGGAAACTTACTGGACGAATATAACTTGATCCTTTTGAATACCGGCGCCGACACACATTACACATCGGCTTCTGGTACCTTTTCAGCTATTGATCTGACTTTGTGCTCCCCAAGTGTTGCACAAAAATTCGATTGGAAACCGTTGACGGACCTATATAGCAGTGATCACTTCCCAATTATAATATCCGAAGGGCAGCAACAATCTCCAAAATACAAACACGCGAAATGGCAGCTCGATTCTGCGGACTGGGAGTCCTTCCAAAAGATTGTATCGTTACCCGCAAACAATTCATCGTACTCAATTGATGAAATGATCGACGAAATATCAAACGCCATCCTATCCGCAGCAAGTTCGACAGTTCGTAAAAGTAAGACGGTATGTCATCACACGCCCGTCCCATGGTGGAATAAGGAAGTGTCAATTGCTATTCGAAACAAACGACGTGCCTTAAATCTTTTCAAATCCTACCCAACAGCAGACAATCACATAAGATTCAAACAATGCAGATCAATAGCGCGTAAGGCAATTAAAGAAGCAAAACTGAACTCGTGGAAAAAATTCATATCATCAATAAATATCTCGACAAATTTATCAGAAGTGTGGCGTAAAACTCGCGCTATATCTGGTAGATTTAACTCATCTTCATGTCCAGCTCTGGTAACCGCGCTAAAGGACCGCGTCATTGATGATCCCCAGGAAGTAGCAGAAGAACTTGCTAATCACTTCGAAGTCGTCAGTAGCGACGAAAACTACGAATTAAGTTTCAGCGTTGAAAAGAAGAACCTCGAAATACCGCTAAATTTCACATCCAACAAGGAACTCGCCTATAACACGGATTTCACTATCGAAGAACTCGAATATTCCCTGTCACGAGCGAAAGATACTGCCCCAGGACCCGACGATATTCCAACAGCTATGCTAAAAAATCTTCCAATAATCGAGAAAGGCAAGTTGCTTCAATGCTATAATATAATCTGGAAAGAGTCAACGTATCCGACTCAATGGCGTAATGCCATAATTATACCCATTTTAAAACAGGGTAAGGAACGCCAAGATGCAAGAAGCTACCGCCCTATTGCACTGACATGTTGCATGAGTAGAATATTTGAACGAATGATCAATTTCCGGCTCATGTGGATTCTCGAAACGGAAAACTTAATTGAAAAAGAGCAATGCGGATTTCGAAAATTTCATTCGACAACAGATTACTTAGTTCACCTCGAAAACTCTATTCAAAATGCGTTTGTCCATCACGAAGACTTAGTCGCTGTGTCCTTCGACATTGAAAAGGCTTTTGACATGACATGGAGATATGGAGTCCTACAGCAGCTACACAAATGGAATCTACGTGGAACACTCCCGATGTTTATTCAAAATTTCCTACAAGAAAGGAATTTTACAGTGCGGGTCAGAGACAAATACTCCTCTTCCCATACACAAGCCAATGGAATAGCAC
This sequence comes from Cryptus viduatorius, assembly GCA_964006125.1. Lineage (NCBI taxonomy): Eukaryota > Metazoa > Arthropoda > Insecta > Hymenoptera > Ichneumonidae > Cryptus > Cryptus viduatorius. The sequence continues at coordinate 24,195,035 of OZ023220.1, forward strand.
AAGGATCTCCACTAAGCGCCACATTATTTCTTATAGCTGTGAACAGCGTTCTAAGCTCTGTTCAATCACGAGTCAGGAAATGCGCATACGTTGATGACTTGGTAATATATGTAACTGGCAAAGATATGTCAACGATCAACTACAAGCTGCAAACAACGATAGATGAGCTAGATAAAATAGCGACTCGTAGAGGTTTCAGATTTTCAACACAAAAAACCTTTTGCATCCAGTTCACCAGATCACGTCAACCGCATGAAAAACCCCACCTTCAACTCCGTGGGCAGAATATCGCTTTGGCAGAGGAATCCCGTTTCTTGGGCCTCGTGTTCGATAAAAAGCTAAGCTGGAAGCCTCACATTAACGAGACGGTGACGAAATGCCAGCAATCTCTAAATGTGATTCGATGTATGGCCAGCATAAATTGGGGTTCGGATCGTGAAACTTTACTGCAACTGTATAGATCACTCACACTATCGAAACTCGAATACGGTGCAGTCGTCTATGGGTCAGCAAGAAAAACAGCACTTGCAAAACTGGATTCTATTCACCATTGTGGACTCCGTCTCGCAATCGGAGCATTCCGAACCAGCCCGGCGAAAAGTATATGCTGCGATGCGGGCTTCTCACCGCTCGCCATAAGACGTACAGAACAAACTCTTAGATACGCTGCCCATCTCCGAGGGAAGGTTGGACATCTTAACTATAGTACATTTATTTACCCGGCACTACGAAAAACATATGACGCAAGGCCCGCTACAACTCGCCCCTTAAACATACGTGTCTCGGAACAGCTTCAAAAGAACAATGCAAAACTATTTGACGTAACGCGATATGGATTCACCAAGCATCCTACGTGGCTTATACCAAACGCGATATGTCATACGGAGCTGAGTGAGCACAAAAAAGGTAGCACCCCAACAGCAGTGTACTACTCGGGCTTTAAAGGTATAATAAATCAATACGACAATCCTATTGCAATCTTCACAGATGGATCGAAAAGCGAACAAGGAGTAGGATGAGCATTGGTAACGGAAAACAGCACACAAAAATGGAACTTTCCCCAAGCAACCAGCGTGTACACAGCTGAATTATTCGCAATACATCAAGCATTAGAGTTTGTAAAGAAAATCCCCGCGGATAATCGGAAAGTTCTGATATGCTCTGACTCGCTTAGTGCCATCCATGCTGTAAATCAGAAGTTTTCGCAGGATCCTCTTATCCAATCGATCGAAGACAATCTGTGGTTGCTAAACGAGAGAGATTCCAAGGTCATATTTGTGTGGACACCAGGACACAGCGGAATAGAAGGAAACACCAGAGCAGACAAAGCAGCTAAACAGGCCGCTAGTGGAGTAGCCACAGCAGGGACTGCAAGACCTGCAGATCTTATTCTAGAAATAAAAAATATAGCTAAACGGATGTGGCAGGACGACTGGACCAACGAGGAAACCAAGATGAAGAAAATAAAACCGGAAGTAGGAAAGTGGCTAATGCCGCAATCCTTGTCAAGACGAGAAATGGTGGCAATAACAAGGCTCAGAATAGGACACACTCGCCTGACACAACTATACTTGATTGAAAGAAGCGAACCGCCGATATGTACCACATGCAACACTCAACTAACGGTACGGCATATACTGGAAACATGCTGCAGATATACAAAAGAAAGAGCTGACGCAAAGCTTGAAAAACAGATCGAAGAAATACTTGGACCAAGAACTGTAAACGCACGGAAAGTCGTACAGTTTTGCAAAGAAGCTCAATTGCTAAATAAGATTTGAAAAGCTGGCTGATGTAAACGAAATTAAAATCACAAACTCCTCGTTAAAGTCAGAGGATAAACTAATAACAAGAGAAGCAAAGAAAAAAAAAAAAAAAAAAAAAGAACAAACGGAAGTGAGATAGTATGTAAATTGTAAGAAGTATAATAATAAAAAAAAAGAGAGAAACAAGATAAGAAGGATAGATAGCAGAAGAGTTCAATCGGCTAATGACCACTAGCAGTCGACGCCGTTATACAAAAAAAAAAAAAAAAAAAAAACTTGGTAATTTTTGTCGAATTACCGTTTTTGTACCTCGCATATCGAAATTGTCAGAATCAACGACAATATGACAGCGATTCGCTATTTCGCGAAAATACGACTATAATTCAGATGGAATGACAACTCCTCGTTGAGACAGCATCGAAATTTGTGTTTTCTGGAACGATCGGATAGTTTTATCCAATCAGCGTTCTTGACCCTCCGAATCGGAGATCGTGAGAATCAACGACGACATGCACCAGGTCGCTAGACCACGAAAAACGACTATAATTCCGACGCAATGACAACTCGTCGTTGAGAGAGCATCGAAATGTGTGTTTCCTGAATGATCGGATAGTTTTATCCAATCAGCGTTTTTGAAACTCGAAATCATCGAAAATGAGTTTTTTTCATAAAACTTGGTAATTTTTGTCGAATGACCGTTTTTGAGCCTCGCATATCGAAATCGTCAGAATCAACGACGACATGAGAGCCAATCGCTATTTCGCGAAAATACGACTATAATTCAGACGGAATGACAACTCCTCGTTGAGACGGCATTGAAATGATTGTTTTCGGAAGATTGAATATGTTTGGCCAATTATCGATTTTGAGATTCGCATATTGAAATCGTCAGAATCAACGACGACATGCACCAGTTCGCTAGACCACGAAAAACGACTATACTTCCGATGGAATGACAACTCGTCGTTGAGACAGCACCGAAATGTGTGTTTCCTGAAAGATCGGATATTTTTGTCCAACCAGCGTTTTTGAAACTCGAAATCATCGAAAATGAGTTTTTTTCATAAAACTTGGTAATTTTTGTCGAATTACCGTTTTTGAGCCTCGCATATCGAAATTGTCAGAATCAACGACGATATGACAGCCATTCACTATTTCGCGAAAAGACGACTATAATTCAGACGGAATGACAACTCCTCGTTGAGACAGCATCGAAATTTGTGTTTGCTGGAACGATCGGATAGTTTTATCCAATCAGCGTTTTTGACCCTCCGAATCGGAGATCGGGAGAATCAACGACGACATGCACCATTTCGCTAGACCACGAAAAACGACTATAATTCCGACGCAATGACAACTCGTCGTTGAGAGAGCATCGAACTGTGTGTTTCCTGAAAGATCGGATATTTTTTTCCAATCAGCGTTTTTGAAACTCGAAATCATCGAAAATGGGTTTTTTTCATAAAACTTGGTAATTTTTGTCGAATTACCGTTTTTGTACCTCGCATATCGAAATTGTCAGAATCAACGACGATATGACAGCCATTCGCTATTTCGCGAAAATACGACTATAATTCAGACGGAATGACAACTCCTCGTTGAGACAGCATCGAAATTTGTGTTTTCTGGAACGATCGGATAGTTTTATCCAATCAGCGTTTTTGAAACTCGAAATCATCGAAAATGAGTTTTTTTCATAAAACTTGTTAATTTTTGTCGAATTACCGTTTTTGAGCCTCGCATATCGAAATTGTCAGAATCAACGACGATATGACAGCCATTTGCTATTTCGCGAAAATACGACTATAATTCAGACGGAATGACGACTCCTCGTTGAGACAGCATCGAAATTTGTGTTTTCTGGAACGATCGGATAGTTTTATCCAATCAGCGTTTTTGAAACTCGAAATCATCGAAAATGAGTTTTTTTCATAAAACTTGGTAATTTTTGTCGAATTACCGTTTTTGAGCCTCGCATATCGAAATTGTCAGAATCAACGACGATATGACAGCCATTTGCTATTTCGCGAAAATACGACTATAATTCAGACGGAATGAAAACTCCTCGTTGAGACGCCATTGAAATGAGTGTTTTCGGAAGATTGAATATGTTTCGCCAATTATCGATATTGAGATTCGCATATTGAAATCGTCAGAATCAACGACGACATGCACCAGTTCGCTAGACCACGAAAAACGACTATAATTCCGACGCAATGACAACTCGTCGTTGAGAGACCATCGAAATGTGTGTTTCCTGAAAGATCGGATATTTTTGTCCAACCAGCATTTTTGAAACTCGAAATCATCGAAAATGAGTTTTTTTTTTCATAAAATTTGGTAATTTTTGTCCAATTACCGTTTTTGAGCCTCGCATATCGAAATTGTCAGAATCAACGACGATATGACAGCCATTCGCTATTTCGCGAAAATACGACTATAATTCAGACGGAATGACAACTCGTCGTTGAGACAGCATCGAAATTTGTGTTTTCTGGAACGATTGGATAGTTATATCCAATCAGCGTTTTTGAAACTCGAAATCATCGAAAATGAGTTTTTTTCATAAAACTTGGTAATTTTTGTCGAATGACCGTTTTTGAGCCTCGCATATCGAAATCGTCAGAATCAACGACGACATGAGAGCCAATCGCTATTTCGCGAAAATACGACTATAATTCAGACGGAATGACAACTCCTCGTTGAGACAGCATCGAAATTTGTGTTTTCTGGAACGATCGGATAGTTTTATCCAATCAGCGTTTTTGACCCTCCGAATCGGAGATCGTAAGAATCAACGACGACATGCACCAGTTCGCAAGACCACGAAAAACGACTATAATTCCGATGCAATGACAACTCGTCGTTGAGAGAGCATCGAAATGTTTGTTTCCTGAAAGATCGGATATTTTTGTCCAAACAGCGTTTTTGAAACTCGAAATCATCGAACATGAGTTTTTTTTTCATAAAACTTGGTAATTTTTGTCGAATGACCGTTTTTGAGCCTCGCATATCGAAATCGTCAGAATCAACGACGACATGAGAGCCAATCGCTATTTCGCGAAAATACGACTATAATTCAGACGGGATGACAACTCGTCGTTGAGACAGCTTCGAAATTTGTGTTTTCTGGAACGATCGGATAGTTTTATCCAATCAGCGTTTTTCACCCTCTGAATCGGAGATCGTGAGAATCAACGACGACATGCACCATTTCGCTAGACCACGAAAAACGACTATAATTCCGACGCAATGACAACTCGTCGTTGAGAGAGCATCGAACTGTGTGTTTCCTGAAAGATCGGATATTTTTTTCCAATCAGCGTTTTTGAAACTCGAAATCATCGAAAATGGGTTTTTTTCATAAAACTTGGTAATTTTTGTCGAATTACCGTTTTTGTACCTCGCATATCGAAATTGTCAGAATCAACGACGATATGACAGCCATTCGCTATTTCGCGAAAATACGACTATAATTCAGACGGAATGACAACTCCTCGTTGAGACAGCATCGAAATTTGTGTTTTCTGGAACGATCGGATAGTTTTATCCAATCAGCGTTTTTGAAACTCGAAATCATCGAAAATGAGTTTTTTTCATAAAACTTGTTAATTTTTGTCGAATTGCCGTTTTTGAGCCTCGCATATCGAAATTGTCAGAATCAACGACGATATGACAGCCATTTGCTATTTCGCGAAAATACGACTATAATTCAGACGGAATGACGACTCCTCGTTGAGACAGCATCGAAATTTGTGTTTTCTGGAACGATCGGATAGTTTTATCCAATCAGCGTTTTTGAAACTCGAAATCATCGAAAATGAGTTTTTTTCATAAAACTTGGTAATTTTTGTCGAATTACCGTTTTTGAGCCTCGCATATCGAAATTGTCAGAATCAACGACGATATGACAGCCATTTGCTATTTCGCGAAAATACGACTATAATTCAGACGGAATGACAACTCCTCGTTGAGACGCCATTGAAATGAGTGTTTTCGGAAGATTGAATATGTTTCGCCAATTATCGATATTGAGATTCGCATATTGAAATCGTCAGAATCAACGACGACATGCACCAGTTCGCTAGACCACGAAAAACGACTATAATTCCGACGCAATGACAACTCGTCGTTGAGAGACCATCGAAATGTGTGTTTCCTGAAAGATCGGATATTTTTGTCCAACCAGCATTTTTGAAACTCGAAATCATCGAAAATGAGTTTTTTTTTTCATAAAATTTGGTAATTTTTGTCCAATTACCGTTTTTGAGCCTCGCATATCGAAATTGTCAGAATCAACGACGATATGACAGCCATTCGCTATTTCGCGAAAATACGACTATAATTCAGACGGAATGACAACTCGTCGTTGAGACAGCATCGAAATTTGTGTTTTCTGGAACGATTGGATAGTTATATCCAATCAGCGTTTTTGAAACTCGAAATCATCGAAAATGAGTTTTTTTCATAAAACTTGGTAATTTTTGTCGAATGACCGTTTTTGAGCCTCGCATATCGAAATCGTCAGAATCAACGACGACATGAGAGCCAATCGCTATTTCGCGAAAATACGACTATAATTCAGACGGAATGACAACTCCTCGTTGAGACAGCATCGAAATTTGTGTTTTCTGGAACGATCGGATAGTTTTATCCAATCAGCGTTTTTGACCCTCCGAATCGGAGATCGTAAGAATCAACGACGACATGCACCAGTTCGCAAGACCACGAAAAACGACTATAATTCCGATGCAATGACAACTCGTCGTTGAGAGAGCATCGAAATGTTTGTTTCCTGAAAGATCGGATATTTTTGTCCAAACAGCGTTTTTGAAACTCGAAATCATCGAACATGAGTTTTTTTTTCATAAAACTTGGTAATTTTTGTCGAATGACCGTTTTTGAGCCTCGCATATCGAAATCGTCAGAATCAACGACGACATGAGAGCCAATCGCTATTTCGCGAAAATACGACTATAATTCAGACGGGATGACAACTCGTCGTTGAGACAGCTTCGAAATTTGTGTTTTCTGGAACGATCGGATAGTTTTATCCAATCAGCGTTTTTCACCCTCTGAATCGGAGATCGTGAGAATCAACGACGACATGCACCATTTCGCTAGACCACGAAAAACGACTATAATTCCGACGCAATGACAACTCGTCGTTGAGAGAGCATCGAACTGTGTGTTTCCTGAAAGATCGGATATTTTTTTCCAATCAGCGTTTTTGAAACTCGAAATCATCGAAAATGGGTTTTTTTCATAAAACTTTGTAATTTTTGTCGAATTACCGTTTTTGTACCTCGCATATCGAAATTGTCAGAATCAACGACAATATGACAGCGATTCGCTATTTCGCGAAAATACGACTATAATTCAGATGGAATGACAACTCCTCGTTGAGACAGCATCGAAATTTGTGTTTTCTGGAACGATCGGATAGTTTTATCCAATCAGCGTTCTTGACCCTCCGAATCGGAGATCGTGAGAATCAACGACGACATGCACCAGTTCGCTAGACCACGAAAAACGACTATAATTCCGACGCAATGACAACTCGTCGTTGAGAGACCATCGAAATGTGTGTTTCCTGAAAGATCGGATATTTTTGTCCAACCAGCATTTTTGAAACTCGAAATCATCGAAAATGAGTTTTTTTTTTCATAAAATTTGGTAATTTTTGTCCAATTACCGTTTTTGAGCCTCGCATATCGAAATTGTCAGAATCAACGACGATATGACAGCCATTCGCTATTTCGCGAAAATACGACTATAATTCAGACGGAATGACAACTCGTCGTTGAGACAGCATCGAAATTTGTGTTTTCTGGAACGATTGGATAGTTATATCCAATCAGCGTTTTTGAAACTCGAAATCATCGAAAATGAGTTTTTTTCATAAAACTTGGTAATTTTTGTCGAATGACCGTTTTTGAGCCTCGCATATCGAAATCGTCAGAATCAACGACGACATGAGAGCCAATCGCTATTTCGCGAAAATACGACTATAATTCAGACGGAATGACAACTCCTCGTTGAGACAGCATCGAAATTTGTGTTTTCTGGAACGATCGGATAGTTTTATCCAATCAGCGTTTTTGACCCTCCGAATCGGAGATCGTAAGAATCAACGACGACATGCACCAGTTCGCAAGACCACGAAAAACGACTATAATTCCGATGCAATGACAACTCGTCGTTGAGAGAGCATCGAAATGTTTGTTTCCTGAAAGATCGGATATTTTAGTCCAAACAGCGTTTTTGAAACTCGAAATCATCGAACATGAGTTTTTTTTTCATAAAACTTGGTAATTTTTGTCGAATGACCGTTTTTGAGCCTCGCATATCGAAATCGTCAGAATCAACGACGACATGAGAGCCAATCGCTATTTCGCGAAAATACGACTATAATTCAGACGGGATGACAACTCGTCGTTGAGACAGCTTCGAAATTTGTGTTTTCTGGAACGATCGGATAGTTTTATCCAATCAGCGTTTTTCACCCTCTGAATCGGAGATCGTGAGAATCAACGACGACATGCACCATTTCGCTAGACCACGAAAAACGACTATAATTCCGACGCAATGACAACTCGTCGTTGAGAGAGCATCGAACTGTGTGTTTCCTGAAAGATCGGATATTTTTTTCCAATCAGCGTTTTTGAAACTCGAAATCATCGAAAATGGGTTTTTTTCATAAAACTTTGTAATTTTTGTCGAATTACCGTTTTTGTACCTCGCATATCGAAATTGTCAGAATCAACGACAATATGACAGCGATTCGCTATTTCGCGAAAATACGACTATAATTCAGATGGAATGACAACTCCTCGTTGAGACAGCATCGAAATTTGTGTTTTCTGGAACGATCGGATAGTTTTATCCAATCAGCGTTCTTGACCCTCCGTATCGGAGATCGTGAGAATCAACGACGACATGCACCAGTTCGCTAGACCACGAAAAACGACTATAATTCCGACGCAATGACAACTCGTCGTTGAGAGAGCATCGAAATGTGTGTTTCCTGAAAGTTCGGATAGTTTTATCCAATCAGCGTTTTTGAAACTCGAAATCATCGAAAATGAGTTTTTTTCATAAAACTTGGTAATTTTTGTCGAATGACCGTTTTTGAGCCTCGCATATCGAAATCGTCAGAATCAACGACGACATGAGAGCCAATCGCTATTTCGCGAAAATACGACTATAATTCAGACGGAATGACAACTCCTCGTTGAGACGGCATTGAAATGATTGTTTTCGGAAGCTTGAATATGTTTGGCCAATTATCGATTTTGAGATTCGCATATTGAAATCGTCAGAATCAACGACGACATGCACCAGTTCGCTAGACCACGAAAAACGACTATACTTCCGATCGAATGACAACTCGTCGTTGAGACAGCACCGAAATGTGTGTTTCCTGAAAGATCGGTTATTTTTGTCCAACCAGCGTTTTTGAAACTCGAAATCATCGAAAATGAGTTTTTTTCATAAAACTTGGTAATTTTTGTCGAATTACCGTTTTTGAGCCTCGCATATCGAAATTGTCAGAATCAACGACGATATGACAGCCATTCGCTATTTCGCGAAAATACGACTATAATTCAGACGGAATGACAACTCCTCGTTGAGACAGCATCGAAATTTGTGTTTTCTGGAACGATCGGATAGTTTTTTCCAATCAGCGTTTTTGAAACTCGAAATCATCGAAAATGGGTTTTTTTCATAAAACTTGGTAATTTTTGTCGAATTACCGTTTTTGTACCTCGCATATCGAAATTGTCAGAATCAACGACGATATGACAGCCATTTGCTATTTCGCGAAAATACGACTATAATTCAGATGGAATGACAACTCCTCGTTGAGACAGCATCGAAATTTGTGTTTTCTGGAACGATCGGATAGTTTTATCCAATCAGCGTTCTTGACCCTCCGAATCGGAGATCGTGAGAATCAACGACGACATGCACCAGTTCGCTAGACCACGAAAAACGACTATAATTCCGACGCAATGACAACTCGTCGTTGAGAGACCATCGAAATGTGTGTTTCCTGAAAGATCGGATATTTTTGTCCAACCAGCATTTTTGAAACTCGAAATCATCGAAAATGAGTTTTTTTTTTTCATAAAATTTGGTAATTTTTGTCCAATTACCGTTTTTGAGCCTCGCATATCGAAATTGTCAGAATCAACGACGATATGACAGCCATTCGCTATTTCGCGAAAATACGACTATAATTCAGACGGAATGACAACTCGTCGTTGAGACAGCATCGAAATTTGTGTTTTCTGGAACGATTGGATAGTTATATCCAATCAGCGTTTTTGAAACTCGAAATCATCGAAAATGAGTTTTTTTCATAAAACTTGGTAATTTTTGTCGAATGACCGTTTTTGAGCCTCGCATATCGAAATCGTCAGAATCAACGACGACATGAGAGCCAATCGCTATTTCGCGAAAATACGACTATAATTCAGACGGAATGACAACTCCTCGTTGAGACAGCATCGAAATTTGTGTTTTCTGGAACGATCGGATAGTTTTATCCAATCAGCGTTTTTGACCCTCCGAATCGGAGATCGTAAGAATCAACGACGACATGCACCAGTTCGCAAGACCACGAAAAACGACTATAATTCCGATGCAATGACAACTCGTCGTTGAGAGAGCATCGAAATGTTTGTTTCCTGAAAGATCGGATATTTTTGTCCAAACAGCGTTTTTGAAACTCGAAATCATCGAACATGAGTTTTTTTTTCATAAAACTTGGTAATTTTTGTCGAATGACCGTTTTTGAGCCTCGCATATCGAAATCGTCAGAATCAACGACGACAGGAGAGCCAATCGCTATTTCGCGAAAATACGACTATAATTCAGACGGGATGACAACTCGTCGTTGAGACAGCTTCGAAATTTGTGTTTTCTGGAACGATCGGATAGTTTTATCCAATCAGCGTTTTTCACCCTCTGAATCGGAGATCGTGAGAATCAACGACGACATGCACCATTTCGCTAGACCACGAAAAACGACTATAATTCCGACGCAATGACAACTCGTCGTTGAGAGAGCATCGAAATGTGTTTCCTAAAAGATCGGATATTTTTGTCCAACCAGCGTTTTTGAAACTCGAAATCATCAAAAATGAGTTTTTTTCATAAAACTTGGTAATTTTTGTCGAATTACCGTTTTTGAGCCTCGCATATCGAAATTGTCAGAATCAACGACGATATGACAGCCATTCGCTATTTCGCGAAAATACGACTATAATTCAGACGGAATGACAACTCCTCGTTGAGACAGCATCGAAATTTGTGTTTTCTGGAACGATCGGATAGTTTTTTCCAATCAGCGTTTTTGAAACTCGAAATCATCGAAAATGAGTTTTTTTCATAAAACTTGTTAATTTTTGTCGAATTACCGTTTTTGAGCCTCGCATATCGAAATTGTCAGAATCAACGACGATATGACAGCCATTTGCTATTTCGCGAAAATACGACTATAATTCAGATGGAATGACAACTCCTCGTTGAGACAGCATCGAAATTTGTGTTTTCTGGAACGATCGGATAGTTTTATCCAATCAGCGTTCTTGACCCTCCGAATCGGAGATCGTGAGAATCAACGACGACATGCACCAGTTCGCTAGACCACGAAAAACGACTATAATTCCGACGCAATGACAACTCGTCGTTGAGAGAGCATCGAACTGTGTGTTTCCTGAAAGATCGGATATTTTTTTCCAATCAGCGTTTTTGAAACTCGAAATCATCGAAAATGGGTTTTTTTCATAAAACTTGGTAATTTTTGTCGAATTACCGTTTTTGTACCTCGCATATCGAAATTGTCAGAATCAACGACGATATGACAGCCATTCGCTATTTCGCGAAAATACGACTATAATTCAGACGGAATGACAACTCCTCGTTGAGACAGCATCGAAATTTGTGTTTTCTGGAACGATCGGATAGTTTTATCCAATCAGCGTTTTTGAAACTCGAAATCATCGAAAATGAGTTTTTTTCATAAAACTTGTTAATTTTTGTCGAATTGCCGTTTTTGAGCCTCGCATATCGAAATTGTCAGAATCAACGACGATATGACAGCCATTTGCTATTTCGCGAAAATACGACTATAATTCAGACGGAATGACGACTCCTCGTTGAGACAGCATCGAAATTTGTGTTTTCTGGAACGATCGGATAGTTTTATCCAATCAGCGTTTTTGAAACTCGAAATCATCGAAAATGAGTTTTTTTCATAAAACTTGGTAATTTTTGTCGAATTACCGTTTTTGAGCCTCGCATATCGAAATTGTCAGAATCAACGACGATATGACAGCCATTTGCTATTTCGCGAAAATACGACTATAATTCAGACGGAATGACAACTCCTCGTTGAGACGCCATTGAAATGAGTGTTTTCGGAAGATTGAATATGTTTCGCCAATTATCGATATTGAGATTCGCATATTGAAATCGTCAGAATCAACGACGACATGCACCAGTTCGCTAGACCACGAAAAACGACTATAATTCCGACGCAATGACAACTCGTCGTTGAGAGACCATCGAAATGTGTGTTTCCTGAAAGATCGGATATTTTTGTCCAACCAGCATTTTTGAAACTCGAAATCATCGAAAATGAGTTTTTTTTTTCATAAAATTTGGTAATTTTTGTCCAATTACCGTTTTTGAGCCTCGCATATCGAAATTGTCAGAATCAACGACGATATGACAGCCATTCGCTATTTCGCGAAAATACGACTATAATTCAGACGGAATGACAACTCGTCGTTGAGACAGCATCGAAATTTGTGTTTTCTGGAACGATTGGATAGTTATATCCAATCAGCGTTTTTGAAACTCGAAATCATCGAAAATGAGTTTTTTTCATAAAACTTGGTAATTTTTGTCGAATGACCGTTTTTGAGCCTCGCATATCGAAATCGTCAGAATCAACGACGACATGAGAGCCAATCGCTATTTCGCGAAAATACGACTATAATTCAGACGGAATGACAACTCCTCGTTGAGACAGCATCGAAATTTGTGTTTTCTGGAACGATCGGATAGTTTTATCCAATCAGCGTTTTTGACCCTCCGAATCGGAGATCGTAAGAATCAACGACGACATGCACCAGTTCGCAAGACCACGAAAAACGACTATAATTCCGATGCAATGACAACTCGTCGTTGAGAGAGCATCGAAATGTTTGTTTCCTGAAAGATCGGATATTTTTGTCCAAACAGCGTTTTTGAAACTCGAAATCATCGAACATGAGTTTTTTTTTCATAAAACTTGGTAATTTTTGTCGAATGACCGTTTTTGAGCCTCGCATATCGAAATCGTCAGAATCAACGACGACATGAGAGCCAATCGCTATTTCGCGAAAATACGACTATAATTCAGACGGGATGACAACTCGTCGTTGAGACAGCTTCGAAATTTGTGTTTTCTGGAACGATCGGATAGTTTTATCCAATCAGCGTTTTTCACCCTCTGAATCGGAGATCGTGAGAATCAACGACGACATGCACCATTTCGCTAGACCACGAAAAACGACTATAATTCCGACGCAATGACAACTCGTCGTTGAGAGAGCATCGAACTGTGTGTTTCCTGAAAGATCGGATATTTTTTTCCAATCAGCGTTTTTGAAACTCGAAATCATCGAAAATGGGTTTTTTTCATAAAACTTTGTAATTTTTGTCGAATTACCGTTTTTGTACCTCGCATATCGAAATTGTCAGAATCAACGACAATATGACAGCGATTCGCTATTTCGCGAAAATACGACTATAATTCAGATGGAATGACAACTCCTCGTTGAGACAGCATCGAAATTTGTGTTTTCTGGAACGATCGGATAGTTTTATCCAATCAGCGTTCTTGACCCTCCGAATCGGAGATCGTGAGAATCAACGACGACATGCACCAGTTCGCTAGACCACGAAAAACGACTATAATTCCGACGCAATGACAACTCGTCGTTGAGAGACCATCGAAATGTGTGTTTCCTGAAAGATCGGATATTTTTGTCCAACCAGCATTTTTGAAACTCGAAATCATCGAAAATGAGTTTTTTTTTTCATAAAATTTGGTAATTTTTGTCCAATTACCGTTTTTGAGCCTCGCATATCGAAATTGTCAGAATCAACGACGATATGACAGCCATTCGCTATTTCGCGAAAATACGACTATAATTCAGACGGAATGACAACTCGTCGTTGAGACAGCATCGAAATTTGTGTTTTCTGGAACGATTGGATAGTTATATCCAATCAGCGTTTTTGAAACTCGAAATCATCGAAAATGAGTTTTTTTCATAAAACTTGGTAATTTTTGTCGAATGACCGTTTTTGAGCCTCGCATATCGAAATCGTCAGAATCAACGACGACATGAGAGCCAATCGCTATTTCGCGAAAATACGACTATAATTCAGACGGAATGACAACTCCTCGTTGAGACAGCATCGAAATTTGTGTTTTCTGGAACGATCGGATAGTTTTATCCAATCAGCGTTTTTGACCCTCCGAATCGGAGATCGTAAGAATCAACGACGACATGCACCAGTTCGCAAGACCACGAAAAACGACTATAATTCCGATGCAATGACAACTCGTCGTTGAGAGAGCATCGAAATGTTTGTTTCCTGAAAGATCGGATATTTTAGTCCAAACAGCGTTTTTGAAACTCGAAATCATCGAACATGAGTTTTTTTTTTCATAAAACTTGGTAATTTTTGTCGAATGACCGTTTTTGAGCCTCGCATATCGAAATCGTCAGAATCAACGACGACATGAGAGCCAATCGCTATTTCGCGAAAATACGACTATAATTCAGACGGGATGACAACTCGTCGTTGAGACAGCTTCGAAATTTGTGTTTTCTGGAACGATCGGATAGTTTTATCCAATCAGCGTTTTTCACCCTCTGAATCGGAGATCGTGAGAATCAACGACGACATGCACCATTTCGCTAGACCACGAAAAACGACTATAATTCCGACGCAATGACAACTCGTCGTTGAGAGAGCATCGAACTGTGTGTTTCCTGAAAGATCGGATATTTTTTTCCAATCAGCGTTTTTGAAACTCGAAATCATCGAAAATGGGTTTTTTTCATAAAACTTTGTAATTTTTGTCGAATTACCGTTTTTGTACCTCGCATATCGAAATTGTCAGAATCAACGACAATATGACAGCGATTCGCTATTTCGCGAAAATACGACTATAATTCAGATGGAATGACAACTCCTCGTTGAGACAGCATCGAAATTTGTGTTTTCTGGAACGATCGGATAGTTTTATCCAATCAGCGTTCTTGACCCTCCGTATCGGAGATCGTGAGAATCAACGACGACATGCACCAGTTCGCTAGACCACGAAAAACGACTATAATTCCGACGCAATGACAACTCGTCGTTGAGAGAGCATCGAAATGTGTGTTTCCTGAAAGTTCGGATAGTTTTATCCAATCAGCGTTTTTGAAACTCGAAATCATCGAAAATGAGTTTTTTTCATAAAACTTGGTAATTTTTGTCGAATGACCGTTTTTGAGCCTCGCATATCGAAATCGTCAGAATCAACGACGACATGAGAGCCAATCGCTATTTCGCGAAAATACGACTATAATTCAGACGGAATGACAACTCCTCGTTGAGACGGCATTGAAATGATTGTTTTCGGAAGCTTGAATATGTTTGGCCAATTATCGATTTTGAGATTCGCATATTGAAATCGTCAGAATCAACGACGACATGCACCAGTTCGCTAGACCACGAAAAACGACTATACTTCCGATCGAATGACAACTCGTCGTTGAGACAGCACCGAAATGTGTGTTTCCTGAAAGATCGGTTATTTTTGTCCAACCAGCGTTTTTGAAACTCGAAATCATCGAAAATGAGTTTTTTTCATAAAACTTGGTAATTTTTGTCGAATTACCGTTTTTGAGCCTCGCATATCGAAATTGTCAGAATCAACGACGATATGACAGCCATTCGCTATTTCGCGAAAATACGACTATAATTCAGACGGAATGACAACTCCTCGTTGAGACAGCATCGAAATTTGTGTTTTCTGGAACGATCGGATAGTTTTTTCCAATCAGCGTTTTTGAAACTCGAAATCATCGAAAATGGGTTTTTTTCATAAAACTTGGTAATTTTTGTCGAATTACCGTTTTTGTACCTCGCATATCGAAATTGTCAGAATCAACGACGATATGACAGCCATTTGCTATTTCGCGAAAATACGACTATAATTCAGATGGAATGACAACTCCTCGTTGAGACAGCATCGAAATTTGTGTTTTCTGGAACGATCGGATAGTTTTATCCAATCAGCGTTCTTGACCCTCCGAATCGGAGATCGTGAGAATCAACGACGACATGCACCAGTTCGCTAGACCACGAAAAACGACTATAATTCCGACGCAATGACAACTCGTCGTTGAGAGACCATCGAAATGTGTGTTTCCTGAAAGATCGGATATTTTTGTCCAACCAGCATTTTTGAAACTCGAAATCATCGAAAATGAGTTTTTTTTTTCATAAAATTTGGTAATTTTTGTCCAATTACCGTTTTTGAGCCTCGCATATCGAAATTGTCAGAATCAACGACGATATGACAGCCATTCGCTATTTCGCGAAAATACGACTATAATTCAGACGGAATGACAACTCGTCGTTGAGACAGCATCGAAATTTGTGTTTTCTGGAACGATTGGATAGTTATATCCAATCAGCGTTTTTGAAACTCGAAATCATCGAAAATGAGTTTTTTTCATAAAACTTGGTAATTTTTGTCGAATGACCGTTTTTGAGCCTCGCATATCGAAATCGTCAGAATCAACGACGACATGAGAGCCAATCGCTATTTCGCGAAAATACGACTATAATTCAGACGGAATGACAACTCCTCGTTGAGACAGCATCGAAATTTGTGTTTTCTGGAACGATCGGATAGTTTTATCCAATCAGCGTTTTTGACCCTCCGAATCGGAGATCGTAAGAATCAACGACGACATGCACCAGTTCGCAAGACCACGAAAAACGACTATAATTCCGATGCAATGACAACTCGTCGTTGAGAGAGCATCGAAATGTTTGTTTCCTGAAAGATCGGATATTTTTGTCCAAACAGCGTTTTTGAAACTCGAAATCATCGAACATGAGTTTTTTTTTCATAAAACTTGGTAATTTTTGTCGAATGACCGTTTTTGAGCCTCGCATATCGAAATCGTCAGAATCAACGACGACAGGAGAGCCAATCGCTATTTCGCGAAAATACGACTATAATTCAGACGGGATGACAACTCGTCGTTGAGACAGCTTCGAAATTTGTGTTTTCTGGAACGATCGGATAGTTTTATCCAATCAGCGTTTTTCACCCTCTGAATCGGAGATCGTGAGAATCAACGACGACATGCACCATTTCGCTAGACCACGAAAAACGACTATAATTCCGACGCAATGACAACTCGTCGTTGAGAGAGCATCGAAATGTGTTTCCTAAAAGATCGGATATTTTTGTCCAACCAGCGTTTTTGAAACTCGAAATCATCGAAAATGAGTTTTTTTCATAAAACTTGGTAATTTTTGTCGAATTACCGTTTTTGAGCCTCGCATATCGAAATTGTCAGAATCAACGACGATATGACAGCCATTCGCTATTTCGCGAAAATACGACTATAATTCAGACGGAATGACAACTCCTCGTTGAGACAGCATCGAAATTTGTGTTTTCTGGAACGATCGGATAGTTTTTTCCAATCAGCGTTTTTGAAACTCGAAATCATCGAAAATGAGTTTTTTTCATAAAACTTGTTAATTTTTGTCGAATTACCGTTTTTGAGCCTCGCATATCGAAATTGTCAGAATCAACGACGATATGACAGCCATTTGCTATTTCGCGAAAATACGACTATAATTCAGATGGAATGACAACTCCTCGTTGAGACAGCATCGAAATTTGTGTTTTCTGGAACGATCGGATAGTTTTATCCAATCAGCGTTCTTGACCCTCCGAATCGGAGATCGTGAGAATCAACGACGACATGCACCAGTTCGCTAGACCACGAAAAACGACTATAATTCCGACGCAATGACAACTCGTCGTTGAGAGAGCATCGAAATGTGTGTTTCCTGAAAGTTCGGATAGTTTTATCCAATCAGCGTTTTTGAAACTCGAAATCATCGAAAATGAGTTTTTTTCATAAAACTTGTTAATTTTCGTCGAATTACCGTTTTTGAGCCTCGCATATCGAAATTGTCAGAATCAACGACGATATGACAGCCATTTGCTATTTCGCGAAAATACGACTATAATTCAGACGGAATGACAACTCCTCGTTGAGACAGCATCGAAATTTGTGTTTTCTGGAACGATCGGATAGTTTTATCCAATCAGCGTTTTTGAAACTCGAAATCATCGAAAATGAGTTTTTTTCATAAAACTTGGTAATTTTTGTCGAATTACCGTTTTTGAGCCTCGCATATCGAAATTGTCAGAATCAACGACGATATGACAGCCATTTGCTATTTCGCGAAAATACGACTATAATTCAGACGGAATGACAACTCCTCGTTGAGACGCCATTGAAATGAGTGTTTTCGGAAGATTGAATATGTTTCGCCAATTATCGATATTGAGATCGGATAGTTTTATCCAATCAGCGTTTTTGAAACTCGAAATCATCGAAAATGAGTTTTTTTCATAAAACTTGGTAATTTTTGTCGAATTACCGTTTTTGAGCCTCGCATATCGAAATTGTCAGAATCAACGACGATATGACAGCCATTCGTTATTTCGCGAAAATACGACCATAATTCAGACGGAATGACAACTCCTCGTTGAGACAGCATCGAAATTTGTGTTTTCTGGAACGATCGGATAGTTTTATCCAATCAGCGTTTTTGAAACTCGAAATCATCGAAAATGAGTTTTTTTCATAAAACTTGGTAATTTTTGTCGAATTACCGTTTTTGAGCCTCGCATATCGAAATTGTCAGAATCAACGACGATATGACAGCCATTTGCTATTTCGCGAAAATACGACTATAATTCAGACGGAATGACAACTCCTCGTTGAGACAGCATCGAAATTTGTGTTTTCTGGAACGATCGGATAGTTTTATCCAATCAGCGTTCTTGACCCTCCGAATCGGAGATCGTGAGAATCAACGACGACATGCACCAGTTCGCTAGACCACGAAAAACGACTATAATTCCGACGCAATGACAACTCGTCGTTGAGAGACCATCGAAATGTGTGTTTCCTGAAAGATCGGATATTTTTGTCCAACCAGCATTTTTGAAACTCGAAATCATCGAAAATGAGTTTTTTTTTTCATAAAATTTGGTAATTTTTGTCCAATTACCGTTTTTGAGCCTCGCATATCGAAATTGTCAGAATCAACGACGATATGACAGCCATTCGCTATTTCGCGAAAATACGACTATAATTCAGACGGAATGACAACTCGTCGTTGAGACAGCATCGAAATTTGTGTTTTCTGGAACGATTGGATAGTTATATCCAATCAGCGTTTTTGAAACTCGAAATCATCGAAAATGAGTTTTTTTCATAAAACTTGGTAATTTTTGTCGAATGACCGTTTTTGAGCCTCGCATATCGAAATCGTCAGAATCAACGACGACATGAGAGCCAATCGCTATTTCGCGAAAATACGACTATAATTCAGACGGAATGACAACTCCTCGTTGAGACAGCATCGAAATTTGTGTTTTCTGGAACGATCGGATAGTTTTATCCAATCAGCGTTTTTGACCCTCCGAATCGGAGATCGTAAGAATCAACGACGACATGCACCAGTTCGCAAGACCACGAAAAACGACTATAATTCCGATGCAATGACAACTCGTCGTTGAGAGAGCATCGAAATGTTTGTTTCCTGAAAGATCGGATATTTTTGTCCAAACAGCGTTTTTGAAACTCGAAATCATCGAACATGAGTTTTTTTTTCATAAAACTTGGTAATTTTTGTCGAATGACCGTTTTTGAGCCTCGCATATCGAAATCGTCAGAATCAACGACGACATGAGAGCCAATCGCTATTTCGCGAAAATACGACTATAATTCAGACGGAATGACAACTCCTCGTTGAGACGGCATTGAAATGATTGTTTTCGGAAGCTTGAATATGTTTGGCCAATTATCGATTTTGAGATTCGCATATTGAAATCGTCAGAATCAACGACGACATGCACCAGTTCGCTAGACCACGAAAAACGACTATACTTCCGATCGAATGACAACTCGTCGTTGAGACAGCACCGAAATGTGTGTTTCCTGAAAGATCGGTTATTTTTGTCCAACCATCGTTTTTGAAACTCGAAATCATCGAAAATGAGTTTTTTTCATAAAACTTGGTAATTTTTGTCGAATTACCGTTTTTGAGCCTCGCATATCGAAATTGTCAGAATCAACGACGATATGACAGCCATTCGCTATTTCGCGAAAATACGACTATAATTCAGATGGAATGACAACTCCTCGTTGAGACAGCATCGAAATTTGTGTTTTCTGGAACGATCGGATAGTTTTATCCAATCAGCGTTCTTGACCCTCCGAATCGGAGATCGTGAGAATCAACGACGACATGCACCAGTTCGCTAGACCACGAAAAACGACTATAATTCCGACGCAATGACAACTCGTCGTTGAGAGAGCATCGAAATGTGTGTTTCCTGAAAGTTCGGATAGTTTTATCCAATCAGCGTTTTTGAAACTCGAAATCATCGAAAATGAGTTTTTTTCATAAAACTTGTTAATTTTCGTCGAATTACCGTTTTTGAGCCTCGCATATCGAAATTGTCAGAATCAACGACGATATGACAGCCATTTGCTATTTCGCGAAAATACGACTATAATTCAGACGGAATGACAACTCCTCGTTGAGACGCCATTGAAATGAGTGTTTTCGGAAGATTGAATATGTTTCGCCAATTATCGATATTGAGATCGGATAGTTTTATCCAATCAGCGTTTTTGAAACTCGAAATCATCGAAAATGAGTTTTTTTCATAAAACTTGGTAATTTTTGTCGAATTACCGTTTTTGAGCCTCGCATATCGAAATTGTCAGAATCAACGACGATATGACAGCCATTCGTTATTTCGCGAAAATACGACTATAATTCAGACGGAATGACAACTCCTCGTTGAGACAGCATCGAAATTTGTGTTTTCTGGAACGATCGGATAGTTTTATCCAATCAGCGTTTTTGAAACTCGAAATCATCGAAAATGAGTTTTTTTCATAAAACTTGTTAATTTTCGTCGAATTACCGTTTTTGAGCCTCGCATATCGAAATTGTCAGAATCAACGACGATATGACAGCCATTTGCTATTTCGCGAAAATACGACTATAATTCAGACGGAATGACAACTCCTCGTTGAGACAGCATCGAAATTTGTGTTTTCTGGAACGATCGGATAGTTTTATCCAATCAGCGTTTTTGAAACTCGAAATCATCGAAAATGAGTTTTTTTCATAAAACTTGGTAATTTTTGTCGAATTACCGTTTTTGAGCCTCGCATATCGAAATTGTCAGAATCAACGACGATATGACAGCCATTTGCTATTTCGCGAAAATACGACTATAATTCAGACGGAATGACAACTCCTCGTTGAGACAGCATCGAAATTTGTGTTTTCTGGAACGATCGGATAGTTTTATCCAATCAGCGTTTTTGAAACTCGAAATCATCGAAAATGAGTTTTTTTCATAAAACTTGGTAATTTTTGTCGAATTACCGTTTTTGAGCCTCGCATATCGAAATTGTCAGAATCAACGACGATATGACAGCCATTTGCTATTTCGCGAAAATACGACTATAATTCAGACGGAATGACAACTCCTCGTTGAGACGCCATTGAAATGAGTGTTTTCGGAAGATTGAATATGTTTCGCCAATTATCGATATTGAGATCGGATAGTTTTATCCAATCAGCGTTTTTGAAACTCGAAATCATCGAAAATGAGTTTTTTTCATAAAACTTGGTAATTTTTGTCGAATTACCGTTTTTGAGCCTCGCATATCGAAATTGTCAGAATCAACGACGATATGACAGCCATTCGTTATTTCGCGAAAATACGACTATAATTCAGACGGAATGACAACTCCTCGTTGAGACAGCATCGAAATTTGTGTTTTCTGGAACGATCGGATAGTTTTATCCAATCAGCGTTTTTGAAACTCGAAATCATCGAAAATGAGTTTTTTTCATAAAACTTGGTAATTTTTGTCGAATTACCGTTTTTGAGCCTCGCATATCGAAATTGTCAGAATCAACGACGATATGACAGCCATTTGCTATTTCGCGAAAATACGACTATAATTCAGACGGAATGACAACTCCTCGTTGAGACGCCATTGAAATGAGTGTTTTCGGAAGATTGAATATGTTTCGCCAATTATCGATATTGAGATCGGATAGTTTTATCCAATCAGCGTTTTTGAAACTCGAAATCATCGAAAATGAGTTTTTTTCATAAAACTTGGTAATTTTTGTCGAATTACCGTTTTTGAGCCTCGCATATCGAAATTGTCAGAATCAACGACGATATGACAGCCATTCGTTATTTCGCGAAAATACGACTATAATTCAGACGGAATGACAACTCCTCGTTGAGACAGCATCGAAATTTGTGTTTTCTGGAACGATCGGATAGTTTTATCCAATCAGCGTTTTTGAAACTCGAAATCATCGAAAATGAGTTTTTTTCATAAAACTTGTTAATTTTCGTCGAATTACCGTTTTTGAGCCTCGCATATCGAAATTGTCAGAATCAACGACGATATGACAGCCATTTGCTATTTCGCGAAAATACGACTTTAATTCAGACGGAATGACGACTCCTCGTTGAGACAGCATCGAAATTTGTGTTTTCTGGAACGATCGGATAGTTTTATCCAATCAGCGTTTTTGAAACTCGAAATCATCGAAAATGAGTTTTTTTCATAAAACTTGGTAATTTTTGTCGAATTACCGTTTTTGAGCCTCGCATATCGAAATTGTCAGAATCAACGACGATATGACAGCCATTTGCTATTTCGCGAAAATACGACTATAATTCAGACGGAATGACAACTCCTCGTTGAGACGCCATTGAAATGAGTGTTTTCGGAAGATTGAATATGTTTCGCCAATTATCGATATTGAGATCGGATAGTTTTATCCAATCAGCGTTTTTGACCCTCCGAATCGGAGATCGGGAGAATCAACGACGACATGCACCATTTCTCTAGACCACGAAAAACGACTATAATTCCGACGCAATGACAACTCGTCGTTGAGAGAGCATCGAAATGTTTGTTTCCTGAAAGATCGGATATTTTTGTCCAAACAGCGTTTTTGAAACTCGAAATCATCGAACATGAGTTTTTTTTTCATAAAACTTGGTAATTTTTGTCGAATGACCGTTTTTGAGCCTCGCATATCGAAATCGTCAGAATCAACGACGACATGAGAGCCAATCGCTATTTCGCGAAAATACGACTATAATTCAGACGGGATGACAACTCGTCGTTGAGACAGCTTCGAAATTTGTGTTTTCTGGAACGATCGGATAGCTTTATCCAATCAGCGTTTTTCACCCTCTGAATCGGAGATCGTGAGAATCAACGACGACATGCACCAGTTCGCTAGACCACGATAAACGACTATAATTCCGACGCAATGACAACTCGTCGTTGAGAGAGCATCGAAATGTGTTTCCTAAAAGATCGGATATTTTTGTCCAACCAGCGTTTTTGAAACTCGATATCATCGAAAATGAGTTTTTTTCATAAAACTTGGTAATTTTTGTCGAATTACCGTTTTTGAGCCTCGCATATCGAAATTGTCAGAATCAACGACAATATGACAGCGATTCGCTATTTCGCGAAAATACGACTATAATTCAGATGGAATGACAACTCCTCGTTGAGACAGCATCGAAATTTGTGTTTTCTGGAACGATCGGATAGTTTTATCCAATCAGCGTTCTTGACCCTCCGAATCGGAGATCGTGAGAATCAACGACGACATGCACCAGTTCGCTAGACCACGAAAAACGACTATAATTCCGACGCAATGACAACTCGTCGTTGAGAGAGCATCGAAATGTGTGTTTCCTGAAAGTTCGGATAGTTTTATCCAATCAGCGTTTTTGAAACTCGAAATCATCGAAAATGAGTTTTTTTCATAAAACTTGGTAATTTTTGTCGAATGACCGTTTTTGAGCCTCGCATATCGAAATCGTCAGAATCAACGACGACATGAGAGCCAATCGCTATTTCGCGATAATACGACTATAATTCAGACGGAATGACAACTCCTCGTTGAGACGGCATTGAAATGATTGTTTTCGGAAGCTTGAATATGTTTGGCCAATTATCGATTTTGAGATTCGCATATTGAAATCGTCAGAATCAACGACGACATGCACCAGTTCGCTAGACCACGAAAAACGACTATACTTCCGATCGAATGACAACTCGTCGTTGAGACAGCACCGAAATGTGTGTTTCCTGAAAGATCGGTTATTTTTGTCCAACCAGCGTTTTTGAAACTCGAAATCATCGAAAATGAGTTTTTTTCATAAAACTTGGTAATTTTTGTCGAATTACCGTTTTTGAGCCTCGCATATCGAAATTGTCAGAATCAACGACGATATGACAGCCATTCGCTATTTCGCGAAAATACGACTATAATTCAGACGGAATGACAACTCCTCGTTGAGACAGCATCGAAATTTGTGTTTTCTGGAACGATCGGATAGTTTTATCCAATCAGCGTTTTTGAAACTCGAAATCATCGAAAATGAGTTTTTTTCATAAAACTTGTTAATTTTTGTCGAATTACCGTTTTTGAGCCTCGCATATCGAAATTGTCGGAATCAACGACGATATGACAGCCATTTGCTATTTCGCGAAAATACGACTATAATTCAGACGGAATGACAACTCCTCGTTGAGACAGCATCGAAATTTGTGTTTTCTGGAACGATCGGATAGTTTTATCCAATCAGCGTTTTTGAAACTCGAAATCATCGAAAATGAGTTTTTTTCATAAAACTTGGTAATTTTTGTCGAATTACCGTTTTTGAGCCTCGCATATCGAAATTGTCAGAATCAACGACGATATGACAGCCATTTGCTATTTCGCGAAAATACGACTATAATTCAGACGGAATGACAACTCCTCGTTGAGACGCCATTGAAATGAGTGTTTTCGGAAGATTGAATATGTTTCGCCAATTATCGATATTGAGATTCGCATATTGAAATCGTCAGAATCAACGACGACATGCACCAGTTCGCTAGACCACGAAAAACGACTATAATTCCGACGCAATGACAACTCGTCGTTGAGAGACCATCGAAATGTGTGTTTCCTGAAAGATCGGATATTTTTGTCCAACCAGCATTTTTGAAACTCGAAATCATCGAAAATGAGTTTTTTTTTTTCATAAAATTTGGTAATTTTTGTCCAATTACCGTTTTTGAGCCTCGCATATCGAAATTGTCAGAATCAACGACGATATGACAGCCATTCGCTATTTCGCGAAAATACGACTATAATTCAGACGGAATGACAACTCGTCGTTGAGACAGCATCGAAATTTGTGTTTTCTGGAACGATTGGATAGTTATATCCAATCAGCGTTTTTGAAACTCGAAATCATCGAAAATGAGTTTTTTTCATAAAACTTGGTAATTTTTGTCGAATGACCGTTTTTGAGCCTCGCATATCGAAATCGTCAGAATCAACGACGACATGAGAGCCAATCGCTATTTCGCGAAAATACGACTATAATTCAGACGGAATGACAACTCCTCGTTGAGACAGCATCGAAATTTGTGTTTTCTGGAACGATCGGATAGTTTTATCCAATCAGCGTTTTTGACCCTCCGAATCGGAGATCGTAAGAATCAACGACGACATGCACCAGTTCGGAAGACCACGAAAAACGACTATAATTCCGATGCAATGACAACTCGTCGTTGAGATAGCATCGAAATGTTTTTTTTTTTTTTTTTTTTTTTTTTTTTTTATTAGGCATCGACTGCTTTGGTCATTAGCCTTCTATTACTGTTACTGACTGTTCTACGTGCCTATTTCCTCTTTACTGTAGTTATTTCTGTATTACTTTCTATTTATGTTTTATCTATACTTTAATTTGTCTGCAAAATTCTATTGTTTTTACGATACTATTCTCATTGTTTTCTAATATTTCAGAGATGTTTTTTTTTTTTTTGGCGTTGATTACTCAGATCATTGCCCATCGCGTGTTTATAACTCCATATTCATTGTATTTCGTGTTCGTTATCTCTTGTTTGTTATTTCTTGTTTACGTGATACATTAATTTTATTAATTTTTAACAACACAACTTTACATTGGTCTTTTTTTTTTTTTTATAACATTCTCGCGTTTCATTTGTCTGTTTTATGTGGTTTTTACAATTCTTTGTATATTTTAACAGTTTTGCAATACTCTATTATTGCTTTTAGTGCTTTAGTATTTTGTCCTAGAACACTGGACAATGTGTTGCCGATCCGTAGCTTTTTCCTCTCGGCTTTCCATTTTTGACAGTGTAATATGATGTGCTCAACTCCCAAGATTTCGCTGCATGTTAGACACATTGGTTGCTCTGTTCGTTTAATTAAATAATCTGTTGTTAGTCTCGTATGTCCTATTCGAAGTCTCGTTATAATTACCATGTCTCTTCTACTCAATGATGCTGGCATTACCCATTTGTTCACGTTTGGTTTCACTTGTTTTAATTTTGCATTCGTTTCATTCCATATATCTTGCCAGATTTTCCAAGCTGCTCTACGTACTTCTGCTTTTAGGTCACTCGATGTAATCGGTGGTAGTGTTCCTTCTGCTGTCATATTTGCAGCTTCTTTTGCCGCTTTGTCTGCTTCTTCATTACCCTTGATACCTATGTGGCCGGGTGTCCATATTATTAATATTTTTTTACCTTTGTTTTGCAATTCTTTTATGCTTGCAAGTATTTCTTGTACCATTGGGTCGTCAGAAAAGGGGTTCTCAAGGCTTATTATTGAGCTCAAAGAGTCAGAACAAATTATATTTTCTGTATTATCATTCCGTTGGCAGTATTCTAGCGCTTTCAGAATTGCGGTAAGTTCTGCAGTGTAGATGCTTGCTGCAGGTTGTAGTCTCCATTTGTATTTGTTGCAGTTGATGACTAGGGCACACCCGACATTTCCCCCCGTTTTGGAGCCGTCTGTGTAAAGGAAAGTTGCTTCCGGGTACTCGTTTTTAATTGCAAGGAAATTTCTTTTGTATACTTTACTGTCAGTTTCGACTTTTTTATGTTGGCTAAGGTCTGTTCTATTTTTCGCACACGGTATTGTCCATGGCGGTATACGACAGAATCCCTTGGGCAATGTCGGGTAAAACTTTATTCCCATTTGTTGTTTAATCTTTTCTATTCGAGACCGGAAGGATTTCGATTTTACTATCCGCTCTTCGTCGTTTTCTTTTATTTCACTCGTTAGAATTTTGTGATTTATGTTATCCGGTTGCGACCATATGTTTACAGCGTAATTTAAAGTTAGTTGTTGGCGTCTTATCTCTAATGGCAGTATACCGGCTTCGTTGCATAAGCTCGCTCTTGGGCTTGTACAAAATGCGCCAGTTGCGCATCGTATGCCCCCGTACAATATCGGGTCGAGTTTTGTCAGTACAGATTTTGTCGCTGAGTCATATATTATACTTCCGTAGTCTAGTTTTGATTGGATTAAGGCCAAGTATATGTTGATTAATGATTCTCGATTTGAACCCCATTCGATATTGGACATACATTTTATAATATTAAGTGCTTTTTTGCATTTGTCTTTCAACGCTTCTGTATGTTTTTTCCACGTGAGTTTGTTGTCAAACACGAGTCCCAAAAATTTTGCGGAGTCAACCACGTCTATTTTTTTTGTTTTGTTTATTGTAAGTCGCGGTTTAACTGGGATGTCTCGTAACTTGCAGAAGTCCACGCAATGCGTTTTACTTTCGGAGAAGCGAAACCCACGATTATTTGCAAAATTTGTAACTCCGTCAATTGCTTTCTGCAGCCTCGGTCGTATTTCTGACATGTATCGCCCGGAAGTAAATATCACTAGGTCGTCGACATAAAGGCTGCGCCCGATTCCGTTGTCTATCCCTTTGGTGATGTCATTTATTGCACACATGAATAGTGTCACGCTAAGTGTGGAACCCTGAGGTACTCCATTTTCCAGTCTGTATTGTGAGGAGTATTCATTGTTTATTCTGACCCTGAAACTTCGCTCTTTAAGGAAGCTCGTAATGAATTGTGGGAGGTTCCCTTTTAGTCCCCAATCATGAAGCTTTTCGAGGATGCCGTATCTCCATGTTAGGTCGTACGCTTTTTCCAAGTCGAAAAATACTGCAACTAGGTGCTCCTTTCGTTGAAAGCTGTTTTGGATTGCATTTTCAAGGTTAACGAGTTGATCCGTAGTGGAGTGGAATTTCCTGAAGCCACATTGGTCGGTGGATATTACTTTGTGCGTTTCTAACCACCACATGAGACGGTTATTTACGATTTTTTCCATCAGTTTACTTAAACAACAGGTTAATGATATTGGCCTGTAGTTTCGAGTTTCCGTTCTGTCTTTGCCCTCTTTCAGTATTGGGATAACCGTCGCTTCACGCCATTTGTCTGGATACAACCCGCTTTGCCAGATCTTGTTGTATAATTCCAAGACTTTTTCTTTCATTCTTGTCGGTAGCATCTCTAGCATTATTGTTGGAATGTTATCGGGGCCCGGTGATGAGTTGGATTTCATGTTTTTTAGGGAAAACTGGAATTCTTCCATTGATATAGGAACATTATAAGCCTTCAATTCTCGTGTGGTAAAGTTCAAAGGTTGTTCTAGTCTTGATTTTTTATTTTGGAATTCGGCATCGTAGCTTGCTGTACTATTTATGCTTTCAAAGTACCCGGCAAAAATCTCGACCATCTCGTGAGGGAGTTCCGTGAGTTGCCCGCTCGATTTCTTTATGGGTCCCAATATTACTGGAGCGTGTCCTGCGATAGAACGGACCTTCTGCCAGACCTGCCGTATGGGAGTATTCGTTGTGATCGATGATACATATTCCTCCCATGTTTTCTTTTTTCCTGTACGTATAGCTTTCCTACAGATAGCACGGAGTTGCTTAAAACGGATCATGTTCTCGGTTGTCGGTCTTTTTCTAAATACGCATAAGGCTTTCTTTTTTTCATTAACCAACTTAGCGATATCTTTATTCCACCAAGGCACTGTTTGTGATCTACCACGTCCCGACGACTTAGGAATCGCTATGTCAGCTGCTTTCAATATGCTTTCTGTTACGACTGATAGAGCCTCGTTAACATTATTTGGTAGTTCGGGAATTTCTACCGTTTTCCTATATTTCTCCCAGTCGGCTTTTTCGGTTTGCCATCTTCGGGGGTAGGATTTTAGCGGAGCCTCGGTTGTTTCGAATATGCGGATCGGATAATGGTCGCTGCCGAATAGATCTGGGAGAGGTTTCCATTGCAGTTTGATTGCCATGCTTGGTGAGCTCAGTGACAAGTCGATAACAGAAGTATTGCCGGTGCCCAATGTTACATGCGTCTTTTCACCATCATTTAGAAGAATTAAGTCCGTTTCGTCCAGAAACTGTTCCACTACTTTGCCACGATTGTTTGTTCGCGAAGAGCCCCACAAAGTACTATGTGCATTAAAATCACCCAAGATTGTGCACGGGCTGGGTAATTGTTTAAACAAATTCAAAAGATCGGTCGACGTAAAGTTATTGTCAGGGGGCATATAGATATTGCAGATTGTCATATTATCACAAGTAGGCAGTCGTACCGCAATTGCTTGTATCGGTGTAATTAGAGGTATGCTCAATGTCATTATTTCCTGTCGGATGAGGAGGGCAACGCCAGCGTGTGCAATATGTCCAGTGGTGCAATCGTTTCTAAGTACTTTGAAGTTGCGCAGTTTGAATTTGTCCTGTTCATTCAAGCGAGTTTCTTGTATGGCGAAAACTGTTGGTGAAACGTGTGCAGCTAGTAACTGAAGTTCTGGCAGATGATGTTTAATGCCATTACAATTCCATTGTATAATGTTAAGATGCATTGTAAATAGTTTATTTAGAGTTTAATATCGGGTACAACTACTTATTTTTC
This sequence comes from Cryptus viduatorius, assembly GCA_964006125.1. Taxonomy (NCBI): domain Eukaryota; kingdom Metazoa; phylum Arthropoda; class Insecta; order Hymenoptera; family Ichneumonidae; genus Cryptus; species Cryptus viduatorius. The sequence goes on from OZ023220.1 coordinate 24,225,018, forward strand.
AATCCTTTCTTGTTTCGCTTCGGGCTAAAAATTGCGTCTGTGTCCATTTCAGGATCCTGTTCAGTGTCCTTCGCTGGTTGGTGTGAAAAATGACTATCTGGGCTTGTAACTCGGGAAGATGTATTCGATTTTTTCTTGATTGGTGGCGATTCGTCCGATGAGTGTGATCCACTATGTTCTCGGGTACGAGAATTCTCCCTGGAGTGCGTCAGGGAGCTCTCTGCTGAAGTCGATGGTGACATTCTGCTCGTGGGATCTAGATCGTAAAGAAGTTTCTCAGCCTGCTGTTGTAGCTGTGAGAGTTGTACATTGTTAGTGTATGCGCCCATAGTGTCGTCGCGTTTCGTGTGTCGGTTATTCGTTTTCATAGTTGTCAGTAGCTGAGTTGGTCTACGTTTATTTAACGTTCCGGTGTTGCTTCGATTATTTGCGGCTAGAGTGACTGGTAATGTTTTCGACAGAACAACGGTTGGTATGGGGTTCTGCAGTCGTATTGGTGCTGGGGCAGAAGGCGCCGATGACGCTGGTTCGCCAGAAGCTCGCTTAGGCAAATGATCTTCGAGGAGGCGTAGTAACTCGGGGATGAGAAGTTTAGCCAAGTCAGTGATACTGGACGTCTGGGTGTTAGGGGTTGCTGAAACATTTGCAACGTGTGCATAGGAACGTGACAGTTGCGGATTTTGCTCGTCGTACTTCCGTTTAGCGTCTACGTAGCTGAGCCTCTCCGTTGCTTTGATGCGCTGGATAGCCGCCTCTTTTCGGTACACAGGGCAAGATCTCGAGCTTGCAAAATGACTTCCCTCACAGTTGACGCAATTCGGTGTCCCAGTACAATGATCCTCGTGAGGGGCAAAACCACAATGACATTTTTCTTCGTTTTCGCATCGTGATGACGTGTGATTAAATTTCTGACACTTAAAACACCGCATCGGTGGAGGGATGTACACCCGTACTGGTAAGACATGAAAGACTGCCTTTATTTTTTGCGGTAAAGATGGTGAATTAAAGGTAAGGATAATTGACGGTGTAGCTTGGCGGCTTCCATTTCGAAATGTTGTCATTCGTCTGACTTCTATTACTCCTTCATTGGACAATCCGGTCTTAATCTCATCCTCTGAACAATTGAGCAAATCCTTACACGTTATAACACCTTTAGAGGTGTTCAGACTGCCATGTGCGCCCACTTCCACCTCCATGTTAGCAAAATGAGTGATTGCTCGTATTTTCATCGCTTGTTTTGTACTAGTAGCTTCAATTAACAATCCCTCTTGGATCTTTCGAACAGAGTTCACGGTGCCAATAAGATTAGTTATCTGCGCTTCAATGAGGAAGGGACTTGTCTTCGAGAAATCCCCCGATTTGGGTTTGATTACCAAAAAGCGTGGAACGGAACTTTCGCTAGATTGACAGATCGGATGTAACTCAAGGTTCCGGTAGGTCGTTTTCTTTCGATACTGAATTTGATCTGGATTTGACGAGCCAGATCTCTCGTTTGGTTTGTTAGTTTTAGAAAGGGTGCTCATTTTAATCCCACGAGTATGCTAGGAAAAAAGGTCGCCTGTAGCAGAGCCTGCTTACTACAGGAAGGCTGAATACAATCAGACATCGAAATGTTTGTTTCCTGAAAGATCGGATATTTTTGTCCAAACAGCGTTTTTGAAACTCGAAATCATCGAACATGAGTTTTTTTTTCATAAAACTTGGTAATTTTTGTCGAATGACCGTTTTTGAGCCTCGCATATCGAAATCGTCAGAATCAACGACGACATGAGAGCCAATCGCTATTTCGCGAAAATACGACTATAATTCAGACGGGATGACAACTCGTCGTTGAGACAGCTTCGAAATTTATGTTTTCTGGAACGATCGGATAGTTTTATCCAATCAGCGTTTTTCACCCTCTGAATCGGAGATCGTGAGAATCAACGACGACATGCACCATTTCGCTAGACCACGAAAAACGACTATAATTCCGACGCAATGACAACTCGTCGTTGAGAGAGCATCGAAATGTGTGTTTCCTAAAAGATCGGATATTTTTGTAAAACCAGCGTTTTTGAAACTCGAAATCATCGAAAATGAGTTTTTTTCATAAAACTTGGTAATTTTTGTCGAATTACCGTTTTTGAGCCTCGCATATCGAAATTGTCAGAATCAACGACGATATGACAGCCATTCGCTATTTCGCGAAAATACGACTATAATTCAGACGGGATGACAACTCGTCGTTGAGACAGCATCGAAATTTGTGTTTGCTGGAACGATCGGATAGGTTTATCCAATCAGCGTTTTTCACCCTCCGAATCGGAGATCGTGAGAATCAACGACGACATGCACCATTTCGCTAGACCACGAAAAACGACTATTATTCCGACGCAATGACAACTCGTCGTTGAGAGAGCATCGAACTGTGTGTTTCCTGAAAGATCGGATATTTTTTTCCAATCAGCGTTTTTGAAACTCGAAATCATCGAAAATGGGTTTTTTTCATAAAACTTGGTAATTTTTGTCGAATTACCGTTTTTGTACCTCGCATATCGAAATTGTCAGAATCAACGACAATATGACAGCGATTCGCTATTTCGCGAAAATACGACTATAATTCAGATGGAATGACAACTCCTCGTTGGGACAGCATCGAAATTTGTGTTTTCTGGAACGATCGGATAGTTTTATCCAATCAGCGTTCTTGACCCTCCGAATCGGAGATCGTGAGAATCAACGACGACATGCACCAAGTCGCTAGACCACGAAAAACGACTATAATTCCGACGCAATGACAACTCGTCGTTGAGAGAGCATCGAAATGTGTGTTTCCTGAAAGATCGGATAGTTTTATCCAATCAGCGTTTTTGAAACTCGAAATCATCGAAAATGAGTTTTTTTCATAAAACTTGTTAATTTCTGTCGAATGACCGTTTTTGAGCCTCGCATATCGAAATCGTCAGAATCAACGACGACATGAGAGCCAATCGCTATTTCGCGAAAATACGACTATAATTCAGACGGAATGACAACTCCTCGTTGAGACGGCATTGAAATGATTGTTTTCCGAAGATTGAATATGTTTGGCCAATTATCGATTTTGAGATTCGCATATTGAAATCGTCAGAATCAACGACGACATGCACCAGTTCGCTAGACCACGAAAAACGACTATACTTCCGATGGAATGACAACTCGTCGTTGAGACAGCACCGAAATGTGTGTTTCCTGAAAGATCGGATATTTTTGTCCAACCAGCGTTTTTGAAACTCGAAATCATCGAAAATGAGTTTTTTTCATAAAACTTGGTAATTTTTGTCGAATTACCGTTTTTGAGCCTCGCATATCGAAATTGTCAGAATCAACGACGATATGACAGCCATTCGCTATTTCGCGAAAATACGACTATAATTCAGACGGAATGACAACTCCTCGTTGAGACAGCATCGAAATTTGTGTTTTCTGGAACGATCGGATAGTTTTATCCAATCAGCGTTTTTGAAACTCGAAATCATCGAAAATGAGTTTTTTTCATAAAACTTGGTAATTTTTGTCGAATTACCGTTTTTGAGCCTCGCATATCGAAATTGTCAGAATCAACGACGATATGACAGCCATTTGCTATTTCGCGAAAATACGACTATAATTCAGACGGGATGACAACTCGTCGTTGAGACAGCATCGAAATTTGTGTTTGCTGGAACGATCGGATAGTTTTATCCAATCAGCGTTTTTCACCCTCCGAATCGGAGATCGTGAGAATCAACGACGACATGCACCATTTCGCTAGACCACGAAAAACGACTATAATTCCGACGCAATTTCAACTCGTCGTTGAGAGAGCATCGAACTGTGTGTTTCCTGAAAGATCGGATATTTTTTTCCAATCAGCGTTTTTGAAACTCGAAATCATCGAAAATGGGTTTTTTTCATAAAACTTGGTAATTTTTGTCGAATTACCGTTTTTGTACCTCGCATATCGAAATTGTCAGAATCAACGACAATATGACAGCGATTCGCTATTTCTCGAAAATACGACTATAATTCAGATGGAATGACAACTCCTCGTTGAGACAGCATCGAAATTTGTGTTTTCTGGAACGATCGGATAGTTTTATCCAATCAGCGTTTTTCACCCTCCGAATCGGAGATCGTGAGAATCAACGACGACATGCACCATTTCGCTAGACCACGAAAAACGACTATAATTCCGACGCAATTTCAACTCGTCGTTGAGAGAGCATCGAACTGTGTGTTTCCTGAAAGATCGGATATTTTTTTCCAATCAGCGTTTTTGAAACTCGAAATCATCGAAAATGGGTTTTTTTCATAAAACTTGGTAATTTTTGTCGAATTACCGTTTTTGTACCTCGCATATCGAAATTGTCAGAATCAACGACAATATGACAGCGATTCGCTATTTCTCGAAAATACGACTATAATTCAGATGGAATGACAACTCCTCGTTGAGACAGCATCGAAATTTGTGTTTTCTGGAACGATCGGATAGTTTTATCCAATCAGCGTTTTTGACCCTCCGAATCGGAGATCGTAAGAATCAACGACGACATGCACCAGTTTGCTAGACCACGAAAAACGACTATAATTCCGACGCAATGACAACTCGTCGTTGAGAGAGCATCGAAATGTGTGTTTCCTGAAAGATCGGATAGTTTTATCCAATCAGCGTTTTTGAAACTCGAAATCATCGAAAATGAGTTTTTTTCATAAAACTTGGTAATTTTTGTCGAATGACCGTTTTTGAGCCTCGCATATCGAAATCGTCAGAATCAACGACGACATGAGAGCCAATCGCTATTTCGCGAAAATACGACTATAATTCAGACGGAATGACAACTCCTCGTTGAGACAGCATCGAAATTTGTGTTTTCTGGAACGATCGGATAGTTTTATCCAATCAGCGTTTTTGACCCTCCGAATCGGAGATCGTAAGAATCAACGACGACATGCACCAGTTCGCAAGACCACGAAAAACGACTATAATTCCGATGCAATGACAACTCGTCGTTGAGAGAGCATCGAAATATTTGTTTCCTGAAAGATCGGATATTTTTGTCCAAACAGCGTTTTTGAAACTCGAAATCATCGAAAATGAGTTTTTTTCATAAAACTTGGTAATTTTTGTCGAATGACCGTTTTTGAGCCTCGCATATCGAAATCGTCAGAATCAACGACGACATGAGAGCCAATCGCTATTTCGCGAAAATACGACTATAATTCAGACGGAATGACAACTCCTCGTTGAGACGGCATTGAAATGATTGTTTTCGGAAGATTGAATATGTTTGGCCAATTATCGATTTTGAGATTCGCATATTGAAATCGTCAGAATCAACGACGATATGACAGCCATTCGCTATTTCGCGAAAATACGACTATAATTCAGATGGGATGCCAACTCGTCGTTGAGACAGCATCGAAATTTGTGTTTTCTGGAACGATCGGATAGTTTTATCCAATCAGCGTTTTTGAAACTCGAAATCATCGAAAATGAGTTTTTTTCATAAAACTTGTTAATTTTCGTCGAATTACCGTTTTTGAGCCTCGCATATCGAAATTGTCAGAATCAACGACGATATGACAGCCATTTGCTATTTCGCGAAAATACGACTATAATTCAGACGGAATGACAACTCGTCGTTGAGAGAGCATCGAAATGTTTGTTTCCTGAAAGGTCGGATATTTTTGTCCAAACAGCGTTTTTGAAACTCGAAATCATCGAACATGAGTTTTTTTTTTCATAAAACTTGGTAATTTTTGTCGAATGACCGTTTTTGAGCCTCGCATATCGAAATCGTCAGAATCAACGACGACATGAGAGCCAATCGCTATTTCGCGAAAATACGACTATAATTCAGACGGAATGACAACTCCTCGTTGAGACGGCATTGAAATGATTGTTTTCGGAAGCTTGAATATGTTTGGCCAATTATCGATTTTGAGATTCGCATATTGAAATCGTCAGAATCAACGACGACATGCACCAGTTCGCTAGACCACGAAAAACGACTATACTTCCGATCGAGTGACAACTCGTCGTTGAGACAGCACCGAAATGTGTGTTTCCTGAAAGATCGGTTATTTTTGTCCAACCAGCGTTTTTGAAACTCGAAATCATCGAAAATGAGTTTTTTTCATAAAACTTGGTAATTTTTGTCGAATTACCGTTTTTGAGCCTCGCATATCGAAATCGTCAGAATCAACGACGACATGAGAGCCAATCGCTATTTCGCGAAAATACGACTATAATTCAGACGGGATGACAACTCGTCGTTGAGACAGCTTCGAAATTTGTGTTTTCTGGAACGATCGGATAGCTTTATCCAATCAGCGTTTTTCACCCTCTGAATCGGAGATCGTGAGAATCAACGACGACATGCACCAGTTCGCTAGACCACGATAAACGACTATAATTCCGACGCAATGACAACTCGTCGTTGAGAGAGCATCGAAATGTGTTTCCTAAAAGATCGGATATTTTTGTCCAACCAGCGTTTTTGAAACTCGAAATCATCGAAAATGAGTTTTTTTCATAAAACTTGGTAATTTTTGTCGAATTACCGTTTTTGAGCCTCGCATATCGAAATCGTCAGAATCAACGACGATATGACAGCCATTCGCTATTTCGCGAAAATACGACTATAATTCAGACGGGATGCCAACTCGTCGTTGAGACGCCATTGAAATGAGTGTTTTCGGAAGATTGAATATGTTTCGCCAATTATCGATATTGAGATTCGCATATTGAAATCGTCAGAATCAACGACGACATGCACCAGTTCGCTAGACCACGAAAAACGACTATAATTCCGACGCAATGACAACTCGTCGTTGAGAGACCATCGAAATGTGTGTTTCCTGAAAGATCGGATATTTTTGTCCAACCAGCATTTTTGAAACTCGAAATCATCGAAAATGAGTTTTTTTTTTCATAAAACTTGGTAATTTTTGTCGAATTACCGTTTTTGAGCCTCGCATATCGAAATTGTCAGAATCAACGACGATATGACAGCCATTTGCTATTTCGCGAAAATACGACTATAATTCAGACGGAATGACAACTCCTCGTTGAGACAGCATCGAAATTTGTGTTTTCTGGAACGATCGGATAGTTTTATCCAATCAGCGTTTTTGAAACTCGAAATCATCGAAAATGAGTTTTTTTCATAAAACTTGTTAATTTTTGTCGAATTGCCGTTTTTGAGCCTCGCATATCGAAATTGACAGAATCAACGACGATATGACAGCCATTTGCTATTTCGCGAAAATACGACTATAATTCAGACGGAATGACGACTCCTCGTTGAGACAGCATCGAAATTTGTGTTTTCTGGAACGATCGGATAGTTTTATCCAATCAGCGTTTTTGAAACTCGAAATCATCGAAAATGAGTTTTTTTCATAAAACTTGGTAATTTTTGTCGAATTACCGTTTTTGAGCCTCGCATATCGAAATTGTCAGAATCAACGACGATATGACAGCCATTTGCTATTTCGCGAAAATACGACTATAATTCAGACGGAATGACAACTCCTCGTTGAGACGCCATTGAAATGAGTGTTTTCGGAAGATTGAATATGTTTCGCCAATTATCGATATTGAGATTCGCATATTGAAATCGTCAGAATCAACGACGACATGCACCAGTTCGCTAGACCACGAAAAACGACTATAATTCCGACGCAATGACAACTCGTCGTTGAGAGACCATCGAAATGTGTGTTTCCTGAAAGATCGGATATTTTTGTCCAACCAGCATTTTTGAAACTCGAAATCATCGAAAATGAGTTTTTTTTTTCATAAAATTTGGTAATTTTTGTCCAATTACCGTTTTTGAGCCTCGCATATCGAAATTGTCAGAATCAACGACGATATGACAGCCATTCGCTATTTCGCGAAAATACGACTATAATTCAGACGGAATGACAACTCGTCGTTGAGACAGCATCGAAATTTGTGTTTTCTGGAACGATTGGATAGTTATATCCAATCAGCGTTTTTGAAACTCGAAATCATCGAAAATGAGTTTTTTTCATAAAACTTGGTAATTTTTGTCGAATGACCGTTTTTGAGCCTCGCATATCGAAATCGTCAGAATCAACGACGACATGAGAGCCAATCGCTATTTCGCGAAAATACGACTATAATTCAGACGGAATGACAACTCCTCGTTGAGACAGCATCGAAATTTGTGTTTTCTGGAACGATCGGATAGTTTTATCCAATCAGCGTTTTTGACCCTCCGAATCGGAGATCGTAAGAATCAACGACGACATGCACCAGTTCGCAAGACCACGAAAAACGACTATAATTCCGATGCAATGACAACTCGTCGTTGAGAGAGCATCGAAATGTTTGTTTCCTGAAAGATCGGATATTTTTGTCCAAACAGCGTTTTTGAAACTCGAAATCATCGAACATGAGTTTTTTTTTCATAAAACTTGGTAATTTTTGTCGAATGACCGTTTTTGAGCCTCGCATATCGAAATCGTCAGAATCAACGACGACATGAGAGCCAATCGCTATTTCGCGAAAATACGACTATAATTCAGACGGGATGACAACTCGTCGTTGAGACAGCTTCGAAATTTGTGTTTTCTGGAACGATCGGATAGTTTTATCCAATCAGCGTTTTTCACCCTCTGAATCGGAGATCGTGAGAATCAACGACGACATGCACCATTTCGCTAGACCACGAAAAACGACTATAATTCCGACGCAATGACAACTCGTCGTTGAGAGAGCATCGAACTGTGTGTTTCCTGAAAGATCGGATATTTTTTTCCAATCAGCGTTTTTGAAACTCGAAATCATCGAAAATGGGTTTTTTTCATAAAACTTTGTAATTTTTGTCGAATTACCGTTTTTGTACCTCGCATATCGAAATTGTCAGAATCAACGACAATATGACAGCGATTCGCTATTTCGCGAAAATACGACTATAATTCAGATGGAATGACAACTCCTCGTTGAGACAGCATCGAAATTTGTGTTTTCTGGAACGATCGGATAGTTTTATCCAATCAGCGTTCTTGACCCTCCGAATCGGAGATCGTGAGAATCAACGACGACATGCACCAGTTCGCTAGACCACGAAAAACGACTATAATTCCGACGCAATGACAACTCGTCGTTGAGAGACCATCGAAATGTGTGTTTCCTGAAAGATCGGATATTTTTGTCCAACCAGCATTTTTGAAACTCGAAATCATCGAAAATGAGTTTTTTTTTTCATAAAATTTGGTAATTTTTGTCCAATTACCGTTTTTGAGCCTCGCATATCGAAATTGTCAGAATCAACGACGATATGACAGCCATTCGCTATTTCGCGAAAATACGACTATAATTCAGACGGAATGACAACTCGTCGTTGAGACAGCATCGAAATTTGTGTTTTCTGGAACGATTGGATAGTTATATCCAATCAGCGTTTTTGAAACTCGAAATCATCGAAAATGAGTTTTTTTCATAAAACTTGGTAATTTTTGTCGAATGACCGTTTTTGAGCCTCGCATATCGAAATCGTCAGAATCAACGACGACATGAGAGCCAATCGCTATTTCGCGAAAATACGACTATAATTCAGACGGAATGACAACTCCTCGTTGAGACAGCATCGAAATTTGTGTTTTCTGGAACGATCGGATAGTTTTATCCAATCAGCGTTTTTGACCCTCCGAATCGGAGATCGTAAGAATCAACGACGACATGCACCAGTTCGCAAGACCACGAAAAACGACTATAATTCCGATGCAATGACAACTCGTCGTTGAGAGAGCATCGAAATGTTTGTTTCCTGAAAGATCGGATATTTTAGTCCAAACAGCGTTTTTGAAACTCGAAATCATCGAACATGAGTTTTTTTTTCATAAAACTTGGTAATTTTTGTCGAATGACCGTTTTTGAGCCTCGCATATCGAAATCGTCAGAATCAACGACGACATGAGAGCCAATCGCTATTTCGCGAAAATACGACTATAATTCAGACGGGATGACAACTCGTCGTTGAGACAGCTTCGAAATTTGTGTTTTCTGGAACGATCGGATAGTTTTATCCAATCAGCGTTTTTCACCCTCTGAATCGGAGATCGTGAGAATCAACGACGACATGCACCATTTCGCTAGACCACGAAAAACGACTATAATTCCGACGCAATGACAACTCGTCGTTGAGAGAGCATCGAACTGTGTGTTTCCTGAAAGATCGGATATTTTTTTCCAATCAGCGTTTTTGAAACTCGAAATCATCGAAAATGAGTTTTTTTCATAAAACTTGGTAATTTTTGTCGAATGACCGTTTTTGAGCCTCGCATATCGAAATCGTCAGAATCAACGACGACATGAGAGCCAATCGCTATTTCGCGAAAATACGACTATAATTCAGACGGAATGACAACTCCTCGTTGAGACGGCATTGAAATGATTGTTTTCGGAAGCTTGAATATGTTTGGCCAATTATCGATTTTGAGATTCGCATATTGAAATCGTCAGAATCAACGACGACATGCACCAGTTCGCTAGACCACGAAAAACGACTATACTTCCGATCGAATGACAACTCGTCGTTGAGACAGCACCGAAATGTGTGTTTCCTGAAAGATCGGTTATTTTTGTCCAAACAGCGTTTTTGAAACTCGAAATCATCGAACATGAGTTTTTTTTTCATAAAACTTGGTAATTTTTGTCGAATGACCGTTTTTGAGCCTCGCATATCGAAATCGTCAGAATCAACGACGACATGAGAGCCAATCGCTATTTCGCGAAAATACGACTATAATTCAGACGGAATGACAACTCCTCGTTGAGACGGCATTGAAATGATTGTTTTCGGAAGCTTGAATATGTTTGGCCAATTATCGATTTTGAGATTCGCATATTGAAATCGTCAGAATCAACGACGACATGCACCAGTTCGCTAGACCACGAAAAACGACTATACTTCCGATCGAATGACAACTCGTCGTTGAGACAGCACCGAAATGTGTGTTTCCTGAAAGATCGGTTATTTTTGTCCAACCATCGTTTTTGAAACTCGAAATCATCGAAAATGAGTTTTTTTCATAAAACTTGGTAATTTTTGTCGAATTACCGTTTTTGAGCCTCGCATATCGAAATTGTCAGAATCAACGACGATATGACAGCCATTCGCTATTTCGCGAAAATACGACTATAATTCAGATGGAATGACAACTCCTCGTTGAGACAGCATCGAAATTTGTGTTTTCTGGAACGATCGGATAGTTTTATCCAATCAGCGTTCTTGACCCTCCGAATCGGAGATCGTGAGAATCAACGACGACATGCACCAGTTCGCTAGACCACGAAAAACGACTATAATTCCGACGCAATGACAACTCGTCGTTGAGAGAGCATCGAAATGTGTGTTTCCTGAAAGTTCGGATAGTTTTATCCAATCAGCGTTTTTGAAACTCGAAATCATCGAAAATGAGTTTTTTTCATAAAACTTGTTAATTTTCGTCGAATTACCGTTTTTGAGCCTCGCATATCGAAATTGTCAGAATCAACGACGATATGACAGCCATTTGCTATTTCGCGAAAATACGACTATAATTCAGACGGAATGACAACTCCTCGTTGAGACGCCATTGAAATGAGTGTTTTCGGAAGATTGAATATGTTTCGCCAATTATCGATATTGAGATCGGATAGTTTTATCCAATCAGCGTTTTTGAAACTCGAAATCATCGAAAATGAGTTTTTTTCATAAAACTTGGTAATTTTTGTCGAATTACCGTTTTTGAGCCTCGCATATCGAAATTGTCAGAATCAACGACGATATGACAGCCATTCGTTATTTCGCGAAAATACGACTATAATTCAGACGGAATGACAACTCCTCGTTGAGACAGCATCGAAATTTGTGTTTTCTGGAACGATCGGATAGTTTTATCCAATCAGCGTTTTTGAAACTCGAAATCATCGAAAATGAGTTTTTTTCATAAAACTTGTTAATTTTCGTCGAATTACCGTTTTTGAGCCTCGCATATCGAAATTGTCAGAATCAACGACGATATGACAGCCATTTGCTATTTCGCGAAAATACGACTATAATTCAGACGGAATGACAACTCCTCGTTGAGACAGCATCGAAATTTGTGTTTTCTGGAACGATCGGATAGTTTTATCCAATCAGCGTTTTTGAAACTCGAAATCATCGAAAATGAGTTTTTTTCATAAAACTTGGTAATTTTTGTCGAATTACCGTTTTTGAGCCTCGCATATCGAAATTGTCAGAATCAACGACGATATGACAGCCATTTGCTATTTCGCGAAAATACGACTATAATTCAGACGGAATGACAACTCCTCGTTGAGACAGCATCGAAATTTGTGTTTTCTGGAACGATCGGATAGTTTTATCCAATCAGCGTTTTTGAAACTCGAAATCATCGAAAATGAGTTTTTTTCATAAAACTTGGTAATTTTTGTCGAATTACCGTTTTTGAGCCTCGCATATCGAAATTGTCAGAATCAACGACGATATGACAGCCATTTGCTATTTCGCGAAAATACGACTATAATTCAGACGGAATGACAACTCCTCGTTGAGACAGCATCGAAATTTGTGTTTTCTGGAACGATCGGATAGTTTTATCCAATCAGCGTTTTTGAAACTCGAAATCATCGAAAATGAGTTTTTTTCATAAAACTTGGTAATTTTTGTCGAATTACCGTTTTTGAGCCTCGCATATCGAAATTGTCAGAATCAACGACGATATGACAGCCATTTGCTATTTCGCGAAAATACGACTATAATTCAGACGGAATGACAACTCCTCGTTGAGACAGCATCGAAATTTGTGTTTTCTGGAACGATCGGATAGTTTTATCCAATCAGCGTTTTTGAAACTCGAAATCATCGAAAATGAGTTTTTTTCATAAAACTTGGTAATTTTTGTCGAATTACCGTTTTTGAGCCTCGCATATCGAAATTGTCAGAATCAACGACGATATGACAGCCATTTGCTATTTCGCGAAAATACGACTATAATTCAGACGGAATGACAACTCCTCGTTGAGACGCCATTGAAATGAGTGTTTTCGGAAGATTGAATATGTTTCGCCAATTATCGATATTGAGATCGGATAGTTTTATCCAATCAGCGTTTTTGAAACTCGAAATCATCGAAAATGAGTTTTTTTCATAAAACTTGGTAATTTTTGTCGAATTACCGTTTTTGAGCCTCGCATATCGAAATTGTCAGAATCAACGACGATATGACAGCCATTCGTTATTTCGCGAAAATACGACTATAATTCAGACGGAATGACAACTCCTCGTTGAGACAGCATCGAAATTTGTGTTTTCTGGAACGATCGGATAGTTTTATCCAATCAGCGTTTTTGAAACTCGAAATCATCGAAAATGAGTTTTTTTCATAAAACTTGTTAATTTTCGTCGAATTACCGTTTTTGAGCCTCGCATATCGAAATTGTCAGAATCAACGACGATATGACAGCCATTTGCTATTTCGCGAAAATACGACTTTAATTCAGACGGAATGACGACTCCTCGTTGAGACAGCATCGAAATTTGTGTTTTCTGGAACGATCGGATAGTTTTATCCAATCAGCGTTTTTGAAACTCGAAATCATCGAAAATGAGTTTTTTTCATAAAACTTGGTAATTTTTGTCGAATTACCGTTTTTGAGCCTCGCATATCGAAATTGTCAGAATCAACGACGATATGACAGCCATTTGCTATTTCGCGAAAATACGACTATAATTCAGACGGAATGACAACTCCTCGTTGAGACGCCATTGAAATGAGTGTTTTCGGAAGATTGAATATGTTTCGCCAATTATCGATATTGAGATCGGATAGTTTTATCCAATCAGCGTTTTTGACCCTCCGAATCGGAGATCGGGAGAATCAACGACGACATGCACCATTTCTCTAGACCACGAAAAACGACTATAATTCCGACGCAATGACAACTCGTCGTTGAGAGAGCATCGAAATGTTTGTTTCCTGAAAGATCGGATATTTTTGTCCAAACAGCGTTTTTGAAACTCGAAATCATCGAACATGAGTTTTTTTTTCATAAAACTTGGTAATTTTTGTCGAATGACCGTTTTTGAGCCTCGCATATCGAAATCGTCAGAATCAACGACGACATGAGAGCCAATCGCTATTTCGCGAAAATACGACTATAATTCAGACGGGATGACAACTCGTCGTTGAGACAGCTTCGAAATTTGTGTTTTCTGGAACGATCGGATAGCTTTATCCAATCAGCGTTTTTCACCCTCTGAATCGGAGATCGTGAGAATCAACGACGACATGCACCAGTTCGCTAGACCACGATAAACGACTATAATTCCGACGCAATGACAACTCGTCGTTGAGAGAGCATCGAAATGTGTTTCCTAAAAGATCGGATATTTTTGTCCAACCAGCGTTTTTGAAACTCGATATCATCGAAAATGAGTTTTTTTCATAAAACTTGGTAATTTTTGTCGAATTACCGTTTTTGAGCCTCGCATATCGAAATCGTCAGAATCAACGACGATATGACAGCCATTCGCTATTTCGCGAAAATACGACTATAATTCAGACGGGATGCCAACTCGTCGTTGAGACAGCATCGAAATTTGTGTTTTCTGGAACGATCGGATAGTTTTATCCAATCAGCGTTTTTGACCCTCCGAATCGGAGATCGGGAGAATCAACGACGACATGCACCATTTCGCTAGACCACGAAAAACGACTATAATTCCGACGCAATGACAACTCGTCGTTGAGAGAGCATCGAACTGTGTATTTCCTGAAAGATCGGATATTTTTTTCCAATCAGCGTTTTTGAAACTCGAAATCATCGAAAATGGGTTTTTTTCATAAAACTTGGTAATTTTTGTCGAATTACCGTTTTTGTACCTCGCATATCGAAATTGTCAGAATCAACGACAATATGACAGCGATTCGCTATTTCGCGAAAATACGACTATAATTCAGATGGAATGACAACTCCTCGTTGAGACAGCATCGAAATTTGTGTTTTCTGGAACGATCGGATAGTTTTATCCAATCAGCGTTCTTGACCCTCCGAATCGGAGATCGTGAGAATCAACGACGACATGCACCAGTTCGCTAGACCACGAAAAACGACTATAATTCCGACGCAATGACAACTCGTCGTTGAGAGAGCATCGAAATGTGTGTTTCCTGAAAGTTCGGATAGTTTTATCCAATCAGCGTTTTTGAAACTCGAAATCATCGAAAATGAGTTTTTTTCATAAAACTTGGTAATTTTTGTCGAATGACCGTTTTTGAGCCTCGCATATCGAAATCGTCAGAATCAACGACGACATGAGAGCCAATCGCTATTTCGCGATAATACGACTATAATTCAGACGGAATGACAACTCCTCGTTGAGACGGCATTGAAATGATTGTTTTCGGAAGCTTGAATATGTTTGGCCAATTATCGATTTTGAGATTCGCATATTGAAATCGTCAGAATCAACGACGACATGCACCAGTTCGCTAGACCACGAAAAACGACTATACTTCCGATCGAATGACAACTCGTCGTTGAGACAGCACCGAAATGTGTGTTTCCTGAAAGATCGGTTATTTTTGTCCAACCAGCGTTTTTGAAACTCGAAATCATCGAAAATGAGTTTTTTTCATAAAACTTGGTAATTTTTGTCGAATTACCGTTTTTGAGCCTCGCATATCGAAATTGTCAGAATCAACGACGATATGACAGCCATTCGCTATTTCGCGAAAATACGACTATAATTCAGACGGAATGACAACTCCTCGTTGAGACGGCATTGAAATGATTGTTTTCGGAAGATTGAATATGTTTGGCCAATTATCGATTTTGAGATTCGCATATTGAAATCGTCAGAATCAACGACGATATGACAGCCATTCGCTATTTCGCGAAAATACGACTATAATTCAGATGGGATGCCAACTCGTCGTTGAGACAGCATCGAAATTTGTGTTTTCTGGAACGATCGGATAGTTTTATCCAATCAGCGTTTTTGAAACTCGAAATCATCGAAAATGAGTTTTTTTCATAAAACTTGTTAATTTTCGTCGAATTACCGTTTTTGAGCCTCGCATATCGAAATTGTCAGAATCAACGACGATATGACAGCCATTTGCTATTTCGCGAAAATACGACTATAATTCAGACGGAATGACAACTCGTCGTTGAGAGAGCATCGAAATGTTTGTTTCCTGAAAGATCGGATATTTTTGTCCAAACAGCGTTTTTGAAACTCGAAATCATCGAACATGAGTTTTTTTTTTCATAAAACTTGGTAATTTTTGTCGAATGACCGTTTTTGAGCCTCGCATATCGAAATCGTCAGAATCAACGACGACATGAGAGCCAATCGCTATTTCGCGAAAATACGACTATAATTCAGACGGAATGACAACTCCTCGTTGAGACGGCATTGAAATGATTGTTTTCGGAAGCTTGAATATGTTTGGCCAATTATCGATTTTGAGATTCGCATATTGAAATCGTCAGAATCAACGACGACATGCACCAGTTCGCTAGACCACGAAAAACGACTATACTTCCGATCGAATGACAACTCGTCGTTGAGACAGCACCGAAATGTGTGTTTCCTGAAAGATCGGTTATTTTTGTCCAACCAGCGTTTTTGAAACTCGAAATCATCGAAAATGAGTTTTTTTCATAAAACTTGGTAATTTTTGTCGAATTACCGTTTTTGAGCCTCGCATATCGAAATCGTCAGAATCAACGACGACATGAGAGCCAATCGCTATTTCGCGAAAATACGACTATAATTCAGACGGGATGACAACTCGTCGTTGAGACAGCTTCGAAATTTGTGTTTTCTGGAACGATCGGATAGCTTTATCCAATCAGCGTTTTTCACCCTCTGAATCGGAGATCGTGAGAATCAACGACGACATGCACCAGTTCGCTAGACCACGATAAACGACTATAATTCCGACGCAATGACAACTCGTCGTTGAGAGAGCATCGAAATGTGTTTCCTAAAAGATCGGATATTTTTGTCCAACCAGCGTTTTTGAAACTCGAAATCATCGAAAATGAGTTTTTTTCATAAAACTTGGTAATTTTTGTCGAATTACCGTTTTTGAGCCTCGCATATCGAAATCGTCAGAATCAACGACGATATGACAGCCATTCGCTATTTCGCGAAAATACGACTATAATTCAGACGGGATGCCAACTCGTCGTTGAGACAGCATCGAAATTTGTGTTTTCTGGAACGATCGGATAGTTTTATCCAATCAGCGTTTTTGACCCTCCGAATCGGAGATCGTGAGAATCAACGACGACATGCACCATTTCGCTAGACCACGAAAAACGACTATAATTCCGACGCAATGACAACTCGTCGTTGAGAGAGCATCGAAATGTGAGTTTCCTAAAAGATCGGATATTTTTGTAAAACCAGCGTTTTTGAAACTCGAAATCATCGAAAATGAGTTTTTTTCATAAAACTTGGTAATTTTTGTCGAATTACCGTTTTTGAGCCTCGCATATCGAAATTGTCAGAATCAACGACGATATGACAGCCATTCGCTATTTCGCGAAAATACGACTATAATTCAGACGGGATGACAACTCGTCGTTGAGACAGCATCGAAATTTGTGTTTTCTGGAACGATCGGATAGTTTTATCCAATCAGCGTTTTTGACCCTCCGAATCGGAGATCGGGAGAATCAACGACGACATGCACCATTTCGCTAGACCACGAAAAACGACTATAATTCCGACGCAATGACAACTCGTCGTTGAGAGAGCATCGAACTGTGTGTTTCCTGAAAGATCGGATATTTTTTTCCAATCAGCGTTTTTGAAACTCGAAATCATCGAAAATGGGTTTTTTTCATAAAACTTGGTAATTTTTGTCGAATTACCGTTTTTGAGCCTCGCATATCGAAATCGTCAGAATCAACGACGACATGAGAGCCAATCGCTATTTCGCGATAATACGACTATAATTCAGACGGAATGACAACTCCTCGTTGAGACGGCATTGAAATGATTGTTTTCGGAAGCTTGAATATGTTTGGCCAATTATCGATTTTGAGATTCGCATATTGAAATCGTCAGAATCAACGACGACATGCACCAGTTCGCTAGACCACGAAAAACGACTATACTTCCGATCGAATGACAACTCGTCGTTGAGACAGCACCGAAATGTGTGTTTCCTGAAAGATCGGTTATTTTTGTCCAACCAGCGTTTTTGAAACTCGAAATCATCGAAAATGAGTTTTTTTCATAAAACTTGGTAATTTTTGTCGAATTACCGTTTTTGAGCCTCGCATATCGAAATTGTCAGAATCAACGACGATATGACAGCCATTCGCTATTTCGCGAAAATACGACTATAATTCAGACGGAATGACAACTCCTCGTTGAGACGGCATTGAAATGATTGTTTTCGGAAGATTGAATATGTTTGGCCAATTATCGATTTTGAGATTCGCATATTGAAATCGTCAGAATCAACGACGATATGACAGCCATTCGCTATTTCGCGAAAATACGACTATAATTCAGATGGGATGCCAACTCGTCGTTGAGACAGCATCGAAATTTGTGTTTTCTGGAACGATCGGATAGTTTTATCCAATCAGCGTTTTTGAAACTCGAAATCATCGAAAATGAGTTTTTTTCATAAAACTTGTTAATTTTCGTCGAATTACCGTTTTTGAGCCTCGCATATCGAAATTGTCAGAATCAACGACGATATGACAGCCATTTGCTATTTCGCGAAAATACGACTATAATTCAGACGGAATGACAACTCGTCGTTGAGAGAGCATCGAAATGTTTGTTTCCTGAAAGATCGGATATTTTTGTCCAAACAGCGTTTTTGAAACTCGAAATCATCGAACATGAGTTTTTTTTTTCATAAAACTTGGTAATTTTTGTCGAATGACCGTTTTTGAGCCTCGCATATCGAAATCGTCAGAATCAACGACGACATGAGAGCCAATCGCTATTTCGCGAAAATACGACTATAATTCAGACGGAATGACAACTCCTCGTTGAGACGGCATTGAAATGATTGTTTTCGGAAGCTTGAATATGTTTGGCCAATTATCGATTTTGAGATTCGCATATTGAAATCGTCAGAATCAACGACGACATGCACCAGTTCGCTAGACCACGAAAAACGACTATACTTCCGATCGAATGACAACTCGTCGTTGAGACAGCACCGAAATGTGTGTTTCCTGAAAGATCGGTTATTTTTGTCCAACCAGCGTTTTTGAAACTCGAAATCATCGAAAATGAGTTTTTTTCATAAAACTTGGTAATTTTTGTCGAATTACCGTTTTTGAGCCTCGCATATCGAAATCGTCAGAATCAACGACGACATGAGAGCCAATCGCTATTTCGCGAAAATACGACTATAATTCAGACGGGATGACAACTCGTCGTTGAGACAGCTTCGAAATTTGTGTTTTCTGGAACGATCGGATAGCTTTATCCAATCAGCGTTTTTCACCCTCTGAATCGGAGATCGTGAGAATCAACGACGACATGCACCAGTTCGCTAGACCACGATAAACGACTATAATTCCGACGCAATGACAACTCGTCGTTGAGAGAGCATCGAAATGTGTTTCCTAAAAGATCGGATATTTTTGTCCAACCAGCGTTTTTGAAACTCGAAATCATCGAAAATGAGTTTTTTTCATAAAACTTGGTAATTTTTGTCGAATTACCGTTTTTGAGCCTCGCATATCGAAATCGTCAGAATCAACGACGATATGACAGCCATTCGCTATTTCGCGAAAATACGACTATAATTCAGACGGGATGCCAACTCGTCGTTGAGACAGCATCGAAATTTGTGTTTTCTGGAACGATCGGATAGTTTTATCCAATCAGCGTTTTTGACCCTCCGAATCGGAGATCGTGAGAATCAACGACGACATGCACCATTTCGCTAGACCACGAAAAACGACTATAATTCCGACGCAATGACAACTCGTCGTTGAGAGAGCATCGAAATGTGAGTTTCCTAAAAGATCGGATATTTTTGTAAAACCAGCGTTTTTGAAACTCGAAATCATCGAAAATGAGTTTTTTTCATAAAACTTGGTAATTTTTGTCGAATTACCGTTTTTGAGCCTCGCATATCGAAATTGTCAGAATCAACGACGATATGACAGCCATTCGCTATTTCGCGAAAATACGACTATAATTCAGACGGGATGACAACTCGTCGTTGAGACAGCATCGAAATTTGTGTTTTCTGGAACGATCGGATAGTTTTATCCAATCAGCGTTTTTGACCCTCCGAATCGGAGATCGGGAGAATCAACGACGACATGCACCATTTCGCTAGACCACGAAAAACGACTATAATTCCGACGCAATGACAACTCGTCGTTGAGAGAGCATCGAACTGTGTGTTTCCTGAAAGATCGGATATTTTTTTCCAATCAGCGTTTTTGAAACTCGAAATCATCGAAAATGGGTTTTTTTCATAAAACTTGGTAATTTTTGTCGAATTACCGTTTTTGTACCTCGCATATCGAAATTGTCAGAATCAACGACAATATGACAGCGATTCGCTATTTCGCGAAAATACGACTATAATTCAGATGGAATGACAACTCCTCGTTGAGACAGCATCGAAATTTGTGTTTTATGGAACGATCGGATAGTTTTATCCAATCAGCGTTCTTGACCCTCCGAATCGGAGATCGTGAGAATCAACGACGACATGCACCAGTTCGCTAGACCACGAAAAACGACTATAATTCCGACGCAATGACAACTCGTCGTTGAGAGAGCATCGAAATGTGTGTTTCCTGAAAGTTCGGATAGTTTTATCCAATCAGCGTTTTTGAAACTCGAAATCATCGAAAATGAGTTTTTTTCATAAAACTTGGTAATTTTTGTCGAATTACCGTTTTTGTACCTCGCATATCGAAATTGTCAGAATCAACGACAATATGACAGCGATTCGCTATTTCGCGAAAATACGACTATAATTCAGATGGAATGACAACTCCTCGTTGAGACA
This sequence comes from Cryptus viduatorius, assembly GCA_964006125.1. Lineage (NCBI taxonomy): Eukaryota > Metazoa > Arthropoda > Insecta > Hymenoptera > Ichneumonidae > Cryptus > Cryptus viduatorius. The sequence continues at coordinate 24,246,066 of OZ023220.1, forward strand.
GCATCGAAATTTGTGTTTTCTGGAACGATCGGATAGTTTTATCCAATCAGCGTTTTTGACCCTCCGAATCGGAGATCGGGAGAATCAACGACGACATGCACCATTTCGCTAGACCACGAAAAACGACTATAATTCCGACGCAATGACAACTCGTCGTTGAGAGAGCATCGAACTGTGTGTTTCCTGAAAGATCGGATATTTTTTTCCAATCAGCGTTTTTGAAACTCGAAATCATCGAAAATGGGTTTTTTTCATAAAACTTGGTAATTTTTGTCGAATTACCGTTTTTGTACCTCGCATATCGAAATTGTCAGAATCAACGACGATATGACAGCCATTCGCTATTTCGCGAAAATACGACTATAATTCAGACGGAATGACAACTCCTCGTTGAGACAGCATCGAAATTTGTGTTTTCTGGAACGATCGGATAGTTTTATCCAATCAGCGTTTTTGAAACTCGAAATCATCGAAAATGAGTTTTTTTCATAAAACTTGTTAATTTTTGTCGAATTACCGTTTTTGAGCCTCGCATATCGAAATTGTCAGAATCAACGACGATATGACAGCCATTTGCTATTTCGCGAAAATACGACTATAATTCAGACGGAATGACGACTCCTCGTTGAGACAGCATCGAAATTTGTGTTTTCTGGAACGATCGGATAGTTTTATCCAATCAGCGTTTTTGAAACTCGAAATCATCGAAAATGAGTTTTTTTCATAAAACTTGGTAATTTTTGTCGAATTACCGTTTTTGAGCCTCGCATATCGAAATTGTCAGAATCAACGACGATATGACAGCCATTTGCTATTTCGCGAAAATACGACTATAATTCAGACGGAATGAAAACTCCTCGTTGAGACGCCATTGAAATGAGTGTTTTCGGAAGATTGAATATGTTTCGCCAATTATCGATATTGAGATTCGCATATTGAAATCGTCAGAATCAACGACGACATGCACCAGTTCGCTAGACCACGAAAAACGACTATAATTCCGACGCAATGACAACTCGTCGTTGAGAGACCATCGAAATGTGTGTTTCCTGAAAGATCGGATATTTTTGTCCAACCAGCATTTTTGAAACTCGAAATCATCGAAAATGAGTTTTTTTTTTCATAAAATTTGGTAATTTTTGTCCAATTACCGTTTTTGAGCCTCGCATATCGAAATTGTCAGAATCAACGACGATATGACAGCCATTCGCTATTTCGCGAAAATACGACTATAATTCAGACGGAATGACAACTCGTCGTTGAGACAGCATCGAAATTTGTGTTTTCTGGAACGATTGGATAGTTATATCCAATCAGCGTTTTTGAAACTCGAAATCATCGAAAATGAGTTTTTTTTCATAAAACTTGGTAATTTTTGTCGAATGACCGTTTTTGAGCCTCGCATATCGAAATCGTCAGAATCAACGACGACATGAGAGCCAATCGCTATTTCGCGAAAATACGACTATAATTCAGACGGAATGACAACTCCTCGTTGAGACAGCATCGAAATTTGTGTTTTCTGGAACGATCGGATAGTTTTATCCAATCAGCGTTTTTGACCCTCCGAATCGGAGATCGTAAGAATCAACGACGACATGCACCAGTTCGCAAGACCACGAAAAACGACTATAATTCCGATGCAATGACAACTCGTCGTTGAGAGAGCATCGAAATGTTTGTTTCCTGAAAGATCGGATATTTTTGTCCAAACAGCGTTTTTGAAACTCGAAATCATCGAACATGAGTTTTTTTTTCATAAAACTTGGTAATTTTTGTCGAATGACCGTTTTTGAGCCTCGCATATCGAAATCGTCAGAATCAACGACGACATGAGAGCCAATCGCTATTTCGCGAAAATACGACTATAATTCAGACGGGATGACAACTCGTCGTTGAGACAGCTTCGAAATTTGTGTTTTCTGGAACGATCGGATAGTTTTATCCAATCAGCGTTTTTCACCCTCTGAATCGGAGATCGTGAGAATCAACGACGACATGCACCATTTCGCTAGACCACGAAAAACGACTATAATTCCGACGCAATGACAACTCGTCGTTGAGAGAGCATCGAACTGTGTGTTTCCTGAAAGATCGGATATTTTTTTCCAATCAGCGTTTTTGAAACTCGAAATCATCGAAAATGGGTTTTTTTCATAAAACTTGGTAATTTTTGTCGAATTACCGTTTTTGTACCTCGCATATCGAAATTGTCAGAATCAACGACGATATGACAGCCATTCGCTATTTCGCGAAAATACGACTATAATTCAGACGGAATGACAACTCCTCGTTGAGACAGCATCGAAATTTGTGTTTTCTGGAACGATCGGATAGTTTTATCCAATCAGCGTTTTTGAAACTCGAAATCATCGAAAATGAGTTTTTTTCATAAAACTTGTTAATTTTTGTCGAATTGCCGTTTTTGAGCCTCGCATATCGAAATTGTCAGAATCAACGACGATATGACAGCCATTTGCTATTTCGCGAAAATACGACTATAATTCAGACGGAATGACGACTCCTCGTTGAGACAGCATCGAAATTTGTGTTTTCTGGAACGATCGGATAGTTTTATCCAATCAGCGTTTTTGAAACTCGAAATCATCGAAAATGAGTTTTTTTCATAAAACTTGGTAATTTTTGTCGAATTACCGTTTTTGAGCCTCGCATATCGAAATTGTCAGAATCAACGACGATATGACAGCGATTCGCTATTTCGCGAAAATACGACTATAATTCAGATGGAATGACAACTCCTCGTTGAGACAGCATCGAAATTTGTGTTTTCTGGAACGATCGGATAGTTTTATCCAATCAGCGTTCTTGACCCTCCGAATCGGAGATCGTGAGAGTCAACGACGACATGCACCAGTTCGCTAGACCACGAAAAACGACTATAATTCCGACGCAATGACAACTCGTCGTTGAGAGACCATCGAAATGTGTGTTTCCTGAAAGATCGGATATTTTTGTCCAACCAGCATTTTTGAAACTCGAAATCATCGAAAATGAGTTTTTTTTTTCATAAAATTTGGTAATTTTTGTCCAATTACCGTTTTTGAGCCTCGCATATCGAAATTGTCAGAATCAACGACGACATGAGAGCCAATCGCTATTTCGCGAAAATACGACTATAATTCAGACGGAATGACAACTCCTCGTTGAGACGGCATTGAAATGATTGTTTTCGGAAGCTTGAATATGTTTGGCCAATTATCGATTTTGAGATTCGCATATTGAAATCGTCAGAATCAACGACGACATGCACCAGTTCGCTAGACCACGAAAAACGACTATACTTCCGATCGAATGACAACTCGTCGTTGAGACAGCACCGAAATGTGTGTTTCCTGAAAGATCGGTTATTTTTGTCCAACCAGCGTTTTTGAAACTCGAAATCATCGAAAATGAGTTTTTTTCATAAAACTTGGTAATTTTTGTCGAATTACCGTTTTTGAGCCTCGCATATCGAAATTGTCAGAATCAACGACGATATGACAGCCATTCGCTATTTCGCGAAAATACGACTATAATTCAGACGGAATGACAACTCCTCGTTGAGACAGCATCGAAATTTGTGTTTTCTGGAACGATCGGATAGTTTTTTCCAATCAGCGTTTTTGAAACTCGAAATCATCGAAAATGGGTTTTTTTCATAAAACTTGGTAATTTTTGTCGAATTACCGTTTTTGTACCTCGCATATCGAAATTGTCAGAATCAACGACGATATGACAGCCATTTGCTATTTCGCGAAAATACGACTATAATTCAGATGGAATGACAACTCCTCGTTGAGACAGCATCGAAATTTGTGTTTTCTGGAACGATCGGATAGTTTTATCCAATCAGCGTTCTTGACCCTCCGAATCGGAGATCGTGAGAATCAACGACGACATGCACCAGTTCGCTAGACCACGAAAAACGACTATAATTCCGACGCAATGACAACTCGTCGTTGAGAGACCATCGAAATGTGTGTTTCCTGAAAGATCGGATATTTTTGTCCAACCAGCATTTTTGAAACTCGAAATCATCGAAAATGAGTTTTTTTTTTCATAAAATTTGGTAATTTTTGTCCAATTACCGTTTTTGAGCCTCGCATATCGAAATTGTCAGAATCAACGACGATATGACAGCCATTCGCTATTTCGCGAAAATACGACTATAATTCAGACGGAATGACAACTCGTCGTTGAGACAGCATCGAAATTTGTGTTTTCTGGAACGATTGGATAGTTATATCCAATCAGCGTTTTTGAAACTCGAAATCATCGAAAATGAGTTTTTTTCATAAAACTTGGTAATTTTTGTCGAATGACCGTTTTTGAGCCTCGCATATCGAAATCGTCAGAATCAACGACGACATGAGAGCCAATCGCTATTTCGCGAAAATACGACTATAATTCAGACGGAATGACAACTCCTCGTTGAGACAGCATCGAAATTTGTGTTTTCTGGAACGATCGGATAGTTTTATCCAATCAGCGTTTTTGACCCTCCGAATCGGAGATCGTAAGAATCAACGACGACATGCACCAGTTCGCAAGACCACGAAAAACGACTATAATTCCGATGCAATGACAACTCGTCGTTGAGAGAGCATCGAAATGTTTGTTTCCTGAAAGATCGGATATTTTTGTCCAAACAGCGTTTTTGAAACTCGAAATCATCGAACATGAGTTTTTTTTTCATAAAACTTGGTAATTTTTGTCGAATGACCGTTTTTGAGCCTCGCATATCGAAATCGTCAGAATCAACGACGACAGGAGAGCCAATCGCTATTTCGCGAAAATACGACTATAATTCAGACGGGATGACAACTCGTCGTTGAGACAGCTCCGAAATTTGTGTTTTCTGGAACGATCGGATAGTTTTATCCAATCAGCGTTTTTCACCCTCTGAATCGGAGATCGTGAGAATCAACGACGACATGCACCATTTCGCTAGACCACGAAAAACGACTATAATTCCGACGCAATGACAACTCGTCGTTGAGAGAGCATCGAACTGTGTGTTTCCTGAAAGATCGGATATTTTTTTCCAATCAGCGTTTTTGAAACTCGAAATCATCGAAAATGGGTTTTTTTCATAAAACTTTGTAATTTTTGTCGAATTACCGTTTTTGTACCTCGCATATCGAAATTGTCAGAATCAACGACAATATGACAGCGATTCGCTATTTCGCGAAAATACGACTATAATTCAGATGGAATGACAACTCCTCGTTGAGACAGCATCGAAATTTGTGTTTTCTGGAACGATCGGATAGTTTTATCCAATCAGCGTTCTTGACCCTCCGAATCGGAGATCGTGAGAATCAACGACGACATGCACCAGTTCGCTAGACCACGAAAAACGACTATAATTCCGACGCAATGACAACTCGTCGTTGAGAGAGCATCGAAATGTGTGTTTCCTGAAAGTTCGGATAGTTTTATCCAATCAGCGTTTTTGAAACTCGAAATCATCGAAAATGAGTTTTTTTCATAAAACTTGGTAATTTTTGTCGAATGACCGTTTTTGAGCCTCGCATATCGAAATCGTCAGAATCAACGACGACATGAGAGCCAATCGCTATTTCGCGAAAATACGACTATAATTCAGACGGAATGACAACTCCTCGTTGAGACGGCATTGAAATGATTGTTTTCGGAAGCTTGAATATGTTTGGCCAATTATCGATTTTGAGATTCGCATATTGAAATCGTCAGAATCAACGACGACATGCACCAGTTCGCTAGACCACGAAAAACGACTATACTTCCGATCGAATGACAACTCGTCGTTGAGACAGCACCGAAATGTGTGTTTCCTGAAAGATCGGTTATTTTTGTCCAACCAGCGTTTTTGAAACTCGAAATCATCGAAAATGAGTTTTTTTCATAAAACTTGGTAATTTTTGTCGAATTACCGTTTTTGAGCCTCGCATATCGAAATTGTCAGAATCAACGACGATATGACAGCCATTCGCTATTTCGCGAAAATACGACTATAATTCAGACGGAATGACAACTCCTCGTTGAGACAGCATCGAAATTTGTGTTTTCTGGAACGATCGGATAGTTTTTTCCAATCAGCGTTTTTGAAACTCGAAATCATCGAAAATGGGTTTTTTTCATAAAACTTGGTAATTTTTGTCGAATTACCGTTTTTGTACCTCGCATATCGAAATTGTCAGAATCAACGACGATATGACAGCCATTTGCTATTTCGCGAAAATACGACTATAATTCAGATGGAATGACAACTCCTCGTTGAGACAGCATCGAAATTTGTGTTTTCTGGAACGATCGGATAGTTTTATCCAATCAGCGTTCTTGACCCTCCGAATCGGAGATCGTGAGAATCAACGACGACATGCACCAGTTCGCTAGACCACGAAAAACGACTATAATTCCGACGCAATGACAACTCGTCGTTGAGAGACCATCGAAATGTGTGTTTCCTGAAAGATCGGATATTTTTGTCCAACCAGCATTTTTGAAACTCGAAATCATCGAAAATGAGTTTTTTTTTTCATAAAATTTGGTAATTTTTGTCCAATTACCGTTTTTGAGCCTCGCATATCGAAATTGTCAGAATCAACGACGATATGACAGCCATTCGCTATTTCGCGAAAATACGACTATAATTCAGACGGAATGACAACTCGTCGTTGAGACAGCATCGAAATTTGTGTTTTCTGGAACGATTGGATAGTTATATCCAATCAGCGTTTTTGAAACTCGAAATCATCGAAAATGAGTTTTTTTCATAAAACTTGGTAATTTTTGTCGAATGACCGTTTTTGAGCCTCGCATATCGAAATCGTCAGAATCAACGACGACATGAGAGCCAATCGCTATTTCGCGAAAATACGACTATAATTCAGACGGAATGACAACTCCTCGTTGAGACAGCATCGAAATTTGTGTTTTCTGGAACGATCGGATAGTTTTATCCAATCAGCGTTTTTGACCCTCCGAATCGGAGATCGTAAGAATCAACGACGACATGCACCAGTTCGCAAGACCACGAAAAACGACTATAATTCCGATGCAATGACAACTCGTCGTTGAGAGAGCATCGAAATGTTTGTTTCCTGAAAGATCGGATATTTTTGTCCAAACAGCGTTTTTGAAACTCGAAATCATCGAACATGAGTTTTTTTTTCATAAAACTTGGTAATTTTTGTCGAATGACCGTTTTTGAGCCTCGCATATCGAAATCGTCAGAATCAACGACGACAGGAGAGCCAATCGCTATTTCGCGAAAATACGACTATAATTCAGACGGGATGACAACTCGTCGTTGAGACAGCTTCGAAATTTGTGTTTTCTGGAACGATCGGATAGTTTTATCCAATCAGCGTTTTTCACCCTCTGAATCGGAGATCGTGAGAATCAACGACGACATGCACCATTTCGCTAGACCACGAAAAACGACTATAATTCCGACGCAATGACAACTCGTCGTTGAGAGAGCATCGAACTGTGTGTTTCCTGAAAGATCGGATATTTTTTTCCAATCAGCGTTTTTGAAACTCGAAATCATCGAAAATGGGTTTTTTTCATAAAACTTTGTAATTTTTGTCGAATTACCGTTTTTGTACCTCGCATATCGAAATTGTCAGAATCAACGACAATATGACAGCGATTCGCTATTTCGCGAAAATACGACTATAATTCAGATGGAATGACAACTCCTCGTTGAGACAGCATCGAAATTTGTGTTTTCTGGAACGATCGGATAGTTTTATCCAATCAGCGTTCTTGACCCTCCGAATCGGAGATCGTGAGAATCAACGACGACATGCACCAGTTCGCTAGACCACGAAAAACGACTATAATTCCGACGCAATGACAACTCGTCGTTGAGAGAGCATCGAAATGTGTGTTTCCTGAAAGTTCGGATAGTTTTATCCAATCAGCGTTTTTGAAACTCGAAATCATCGAAAATGAGTTTTTTTCATAAAACTTGGTAATTTTTGTCGAATGACCGTTTTTGAGCCTCGCATATCGAAATCGTCAGAATCAACGACGACATGAGAGCCAATCGCTATTTCGCGAAAATACGACTATAATTCAGACGGAATGACAACTCCTCGTTGAGACGGCATTGAAATGATTGTTTTCGGAAGCTTGAATATGTTTGGCCAATTATCGATTTTGAGATTCGCATATTGAAATCGTCAGAATCAACGACGACATGCACCAGTTCGCTAGACCACGAAAAACGACTATACTTCCGATCGAATGACAACTCGTCGTTGAGACAGCACCGAAATGTGTGTTTCCTGAAAGATCGGTTATTTTTGTCCAACCAGCGTTTTTGAAACTCGAAATCATCGAAAATGAGTTTTTTTCATAAAACTTGGTAATTTTTGTCGAATTACCGTTTTTGAGCCTCGCATATCGAAATTGTCAGAATCAACGACGATATGACAGCCATTCGCTATTTCGCGAAAATACGACTATAATTCAGACGGAATGACAACTCCTCGTTGAGACAGCATCGAAATTTGTGTTTTCTGGAACGATCGGATAGTTTTTTCCAATCAGCGTTTTTGAAACTCGAAATCATCGAAAATGGGTTTTTTTCATAAAACTTGGTAATTTTTGTCGAATTACCGTTTTTGTACCTCGCATATCGAAATTGTCAGAATCAACGACGATATGACAGCCATTTGCTATTTCGCGAAAATACGACTATAATTCAGATGGAATGACAACTCCTCGTTGAGACAGCATCGAAATTTGTGTTTTCTGGAACGATCGGATAGTTTTATCCAATCAGCGTTCTTGACCCTCCGAATCGGAGATCGTGAGAATCAACGACGACATGCACCAGTTCGCTAGACCACGAAAAACGACTATAATTCCGACGCAATGACAACTCGTCGTTGAGAGAGCATCGAAATGTGTGTTTCCTGAAAGTTCGGATAGTTTTATCCAATCAGCGTTTTTGAAACTCGAAATCATCGAAAATGAGTTTTTTTCATAAAACTTGTTAATTTTCGTCGAATTACCGTTTTTGAGCCTCGCATATCGAAATTGTCAGAATCAACGACGATATGACAGCCATTTGCTATTTCGCGAAAATACGACTATAATTCAGACGGAATGACAACTCCTCGTTGAGACAGCATCGAAATTTGTGTTTTCTGGAACGATCGGATAGTTTTATCCAATCAGCGTTTTTGAAACTCGAAATCATCGAAAATGAGTTTTTTTCATAAAACTTGGTAATTTTTGTCGAATTACCGTTTTTGAGCCTCGCATATCGAAATTGTCAGAATCAACGACGATATGACAGCCATTTGCTATTTCGCGAAAATACGACTATAATTCAGACGGAATGACAACTCCTCGTTGAGACGCCATTGAAATGAGTGTTTTCGGAAGATTGAATATGTTTCGCCAATTATCGATATTGAGATCGGATAGTTTTATCCAATCAGCGTTTTTGAAACTCGAAATCATCGAAAATGAGTTTTTTTCATAAAACTTGGTAATTTTTGTCGAATTACCGTTTTTGAGCCTCGCATATCGAAATTGTCAGAATCAACGACGATATGACAGCCATTCGTTATTTCGCGAAAATACGACCATAATTCAGACGGAATGACAACTCCTCGTTGAGACAGCATCGAAATTTGTGTTTTCTGGAACGATCGGATAGTTTTATCCAATCAGCGTTTTTGAAACTCGAAATCATCGAAAATGAGTTTTTTTCATAAAACTTGGTAATTTTTGTCGAATTACCGTTTTTGAGCCTCGCATATCGAAATTGTCAGAATCAACGACGATATGACAGCCATTTGCTATTTCGCGAAAATACGACTATAATTCAGACGGAATGACAACTCCTCGTTGAGACAGCATCGAAATTTGTGTTTTCTGGAACGATCGGATAGTTTTATCCAATCAGCGTTCTTGACCCTCCGAATCGGAGATCGTGAGAATCAACGACGACATGCACCAGTTCGCTAGACCACGAAAAACGACTATAATTCCGACGCAATGACAACTCGTCGTTGAGAGACCATCGAAATGTGTGTTTCCTGAAAGATCGGATATTTTTGTCCAACCAGCATTTTTGAAACTCGAAATCATCGAAAATGAGTTTTTTTTTTCATAAAATTTGGTAATTTTTGTCCAATTACCGTTTTTGAGCCTCGCATATCGAAATTGTCAGAATCAACGACGATATGACAGCCATTCGCTATTTCGCGAAAATACGACTATAATTCAGACGGAATGACAACTCGTCGTTGAGACAGCATCGAAATTTGTGTTTTCTGGAACGATTGGATAGTTATATCCAATCAGCGTTTTTGAAACTCGAAATCATCGAAAATGAGTTTTTTTCATAAAACTTGGTAATTTTTGTCGAATGACCGTTTTTGAGCCTCGCATATCGAAATCGTCAGAATCAACGACGACATGAGAGCCAATCGCTATTTCGCGAAAATACGACTATAATTCAGACGGAATGACAACTCCTCGTTGAGACAGCATCGAAATTTGTGTTTTCTGGAACGATCGGATAGTTTTATCCAATCAGCGTTTTTGACCCTCCGAATCGGAGATCGTAAGAATCAACGACGACATGCACCAGTTCGCAAGACCACGAAAAACGACTATAATTCCGATGCAATGACAACTCGTCGTTGAGAGAGCATCGAAATGTTTGTTTCCTGAAAGATCGGATATTTTTGTCCAAACAGCGTTTTTGAAACTCGAAATCATCGAACATGAGTTTTTTTTTCATAAAACTTGGTAATTTTTGTCGAATGACCGTTTTTGAGCCTCGCATATCGAAATCGTCAGAATCAACGACGACATGAGAGCCAATCGCTATTTCGCGAAAATACGACTATAATTCAGACGGAATGACAACTCCTCGTTGAGACGGCATTGAAATGATTGTTTTCGGAAGCTTGAATATGTTTGGCCAATTATCGATTTTGAGATTCGCATATTGAAATCGTCAGAATCAACGACGACATGCACCAGTTCGCTAGACCACGAAAAACGACTATACTTCCGATCGAATGACAACTCGTCGTTGAGACAGCACCGAAATGTGTGTTTCCTGAAAGATCGGTTATTTTTGTCCAACCATCGTTTTTGAAACTCGAAATCATCGAAAATGAGTTTTTTTCATAAAACTTGGTAATTTTTGTCGAATTACCGTTTTTGAGCCTCGCATATCGAAATTGTCAGAATCAACGACGATATGACAGCCATTCGCTATTTCGCGAAAATACGACTATAATTCAGATGGAATGACAACTCCTCGTTGAGACAGCATCGAAATTTGTGTTTTCTGGAACGATCGGATAGTTTTATCCAATCAGCGTTCTTGACCCTCCGAATCGGAGATCGTGAGAATCAACGACGACATGCACCAGTTCGCTAGACCACGAAAAACGACTATAATTCCGACGCAATGACAACTCGTCGTTGAGAGAGCATCGAAATGTGTGTTTCCTGAAAGTTCGGATAGTTTTATCCAATCAGCGTTTTTGAAACTCGAAATCATCGAAAATGAGTTTTTTTCATAAAACTTGTTAATTTTCGTCGAATTACCGTTTTTGAGCCTCGCATATCGAAATTGTCAGAATCAACGACGATATGACAGCCATTTGCTATTTCGCGAAAATACGACTATAATTCAGACGGAATGACAACTCCTCGTTGAGACGCCATTGAAATGAGTGTTTTCGGAAGATTGAATATGTTTCGCCAATTATCGATATTGAGATCGGATAGTTTTATCCAATCAGCGTTTTTGAAACTCGAAATCATCGAAAATGAGTTTTTTTCATAAAACTTGGTAATTTTTGTCGAATTACCGTTTTTGAGCCTCGCATATCGAAATTGTCAGAATCAACGACGATATGACAGCCATTCGTTATTTCGCGAAAATACGACTATAATTCAGACGGAATGACAACTCCTCGTTGAGACAGCATCGAAATTTGTGTTTTCTGGAACGATCGGATAGTTTTATCCAATCAGCGTTTTTGAAACTCGAAATCATCGAAAATGAGTTTTTTTCATAAAACTTGTTAATTTTCGTCGAATTACCGTTTTTGAGCCTCGCATATCGAAATTGTCAGAATCAACGACGATATGACAGCCATTTGCTATTTCGCGAAAATACGACTATAATTCAGACGGAATGACAACTCCTCGTTGAGACAGCATCGAAATTTGTGTTTTCTGGAACGATCGGATAGTTTTATCCAATCAGCGTTTTTGAAACTCGAAATCATCGAAAATGAGTTTTTTTCATAAAACTTGGTAATTTTTGTCGAATTACCGTTTTTGAGCCTCGCATATCGAAATTGTCAGAATCAACGACGATATGACAGCCATTTGCTATTTCGCGAAAATACGACTATAATTCAGACGGAATGACAACTCCTCGTTGAGACAGCATCGAAATTTGTGTTTTCTGGAACGATCGGATAGTTTTATCCAATCAGCGTTTTTGAAACTCGAAATCATCGAAAATGAGTTTTTTTCATAAAACTTGGTAATTTTTGTCGAATTACCGTTTTTGAGCCTCGCATATCGAAATTGTCAGAATCAACGACGATATGACAGCCATTTGCTATTTCGCGAAAATACGACTATAATTCAGACGGAATGACAACTCCTCGTTGAGACAGCATCGAAATTTGTGTTTTCTGGAACGATCGGATAGTTTTATCCAATCAGCGTTTTTGAAACTCGAAATCATCGAAAATGAGTTTTTTTCATAAAACTTGGTAATTTTTGTCGAATTACCGTTTTTGAGCCTCGCATATCGAAATTGTCAGAATCAACGACGATATGACAGCCATTTGCTATTTCGCGAAAATACGACTATAATTCAGACGGAATGACAACTCCTCGTTGAGACAGCATCGAAATTTGTGTTTTCTGGAACGATCGGATAGTTTTATCCAATCAGCGTTTTTGAAACTCGAAATCATCGAAAATGAGTTTTTTTCATAAAACTTGGTAATTTTTGTCGAATTACCGTTTTTGAGCCTCGCATATCGAAATTGTCAGAATCAACGACGATATGACAGCCATTTGCTATTTCGCGAAAATACGACTATAATTCAGACGGAATGACAACTCCTCGTTGAGACGCCATTGAAATGAGTGTTTTCGGAAGATTGAATATGTTTCGCCAATTATCGATATTGAGATTCGCATATTGAAATCGTCAGAATCAACGACGACATGCACCAGTTCGCTAGACCACGAAAAACGACTATAATTCCGACGCAATGACAACTCGTCGTTGAGAGACCATCGAAATGTGTGTTTCCTGAAAGATCGGATATTTTTGTCCAACCAGCATTTTTGAAACTCGAAATCATCGAAAATGAGTTTTTTTTTTCATAAAATTTGGTAATTTTTGTCCAATTACCGTTTTTGAGCCTCGCATATCGAAATTGTCAGAATCAACGACGATATGACAGCCATTCGCTATTTCGCGAAAATACGACTATAATTCAGACGGAATGACAACTCGTCGTTGAGACAGCATCGAAATTTGTGTTTTCTGGAACGATTGGATAGTTATATCCAATCAGCGTTTTTGAAACTCGAAATCATCGAAAATGAGTTTTTTTCATAAAACTTGGTAATTTTTGTCGAATGACCGTTTTTGAGCCTCGCATATCGAAATCGTCAGAATCAACGACGACATGAGAGCCAATCGCTATTTCGCGAAAATACGACTATAATTCAGACGGAATGACAACTCCTCGTTGAGACAGCATCGAAATTTGTGTTTTCTGGAACGATCGGATAGTTTTATCCAATCAGCGTTTTTGACCCTCCGAATCGGAGATCGTAAGAATCAACGACGACATGCACCAGTTCGCAAGACCACGAAAAACGACTATAATTCCGATGCAATGACAACTCGTCGTTGAGAGAGCATCGAAATGTTTGTTTCCTGAAAGATCGGATATTTTTGTCCAAACAGCGTTTTTGAAACTCGAAATCATCGAACATGAGTTTTTTTTTCATAAAACTTGGTAATTTTTGTCGAATGACCGTTTTTGAGCCTCGCATATCGAAATCGTCAGAATCAACGACGACATGAGAGCCAATCGCTATTTCGCGAAAATACGACTATAATTCAGACGGGATGACAACTCGTCGTTGAGACAGCTTCGAAATTTGTGTTTTCTGGAACGATCGGATAGTTTTATCCAATCAGCGTTTTTCACCCTCTGAATCGGAGATCGTGAGAATCAACGACGACATGCACCATTTCGCTAGACCACGAAAAACGACTATAATTCCGACGCAATGACAACTCGTCGTTGAGAGAGCATCGAACTGTGTGTTTCCTGAAAGATCGGATATTTTTTTCCAATCAGCGTTTTTGAAACTCGAAATCATCGAAAATGGGTTTTTTTCATAAAACTTTGTAATTTTTGTCGAATTACCGTTTTTGTACCTCGCATATCGAAATTGTCAGAATCAACGACAATATGACAGCGATTCGCTATTTCGCGAAAATACGACTATAATTCAGATGGAATGACAACTCCTCGTTGAGACAGCATCGAAATTTGTGTTTTCTGGAACGATCGGATAGTTTTATCCAATCAGCGTTCTTGACCCTCCGAATCGGAGATCGTGAGAATCAACGACGACATGCACCAGTTCGCTAGACCACGAAAAACGACTATAATTCCGACGCAATGACAACTCGTCGTTGAGAGAGCATCGAAATGTGTGTTTCCTGAAAGTTCGGATAGTTTTATCCAATCAGCGTTTTTGAAACTCGAAATCATCGAAAATGAGTTTTTTTCATAAAACTTGGTAATTTTTGTCGAATGACCGTTTTTGAGCCTCGCATATCGAAATCGTCAGAATCAACGACGACATGAGAGCCAATCGCTATTTCGCGAAAATACGACTATAATTCAGACGGAATGACAACTCCTCGTTGAGACGGCATTGAAATGATTGTTTTCGGAAGCTTGAATATGTTTGGCCAATTATCGATTTTGAGATTCGCATATTGAAATCGTCAGAATCAACGACGACATGCACCAGTTCGCTAGACCACGAAAAACGACTATACTTCCGATCGAATGACAACTCGTCGTTGAGACAGCACCGAAATGTGTGTTTCCTGAAAGATCGGTTATTTTTGTCCAACCAGCGTTTTTGAAACTCGAAATCATCGAAAATGAGTTTTTTTTCATAAAACTTGGTAATTTTTGTCGAATTACCGTTTTTGAGCCTCGCATATCGAAATTGTCAGAATCAACGACGATATGACAGCCATTCGCTATTTCGCGAAAATACGACTATAATTCAGACGGAATGACAACTCCTCGTTGAGACAGCATCGAAATTTGTGTTTTCTGGAACGATCGGATAGTTTTTTCCAATCAGCGTTTTTGAAACTCGAAATCATCGAAAATGGGTTTTTTTCATAAAACTTGGTAATTTTTGTCGAATTACCGTTTTTGTACCTCGCATATCGAAATTGTCAGAATCAACGACGATATGACAGCCATTTGCTATTTCGCGAAAATACGACTATAATTCAGATGGAATGACAACTCCTCGTTGAGACAGCATCGAAATTTGTGTTTTCTGGAACGATCGGATAGTTTTATCCAATCAGCGTTCTTGACCCTCCGAATCGGAGATCGTGAGAATCAACGACGACATGCACCAGTTCGCTAGACCACGAAAAACGACTATAATTCCGACGCAATGACAACTCGTCGTTGAGAGACCATCGAAATGTGTGTTTCCTGAAAGATCGGATATTTTTGTCCAACCAGCATTTTTGAAACTCGAAATCATCGAAAATGAGTTTTTTTTTTCATAAAATTTGGTAATTTTTGTCCAATTACCGTTTTTGAGCCTCGCATATCGAAATTGTCAGAATCAACGACGATATGACAGCCATTCGCTATTTCGCGAAAATACGACTATAATTCAGACGGAATGACAACTCGTCGTTGAGACAGCATCGAAATTTGTGTTTTCTGGAACGATTGGATAGTTATATCCAATCAGCGTTTTTGAAACTCGAAATCATCGAAAATGAGTTTTTTTCATAAAACTTGGTAATTTTTGTCGAATGACCGTTTTTGAGCCTCGCATATCGAAATCGTCAGAATCAACGACGACATGAGAGCCAATCGCTATTTCGCGAAAATACGACTATAATTCAGACGGAATGACAACTCCTCGTTGAGACAGCATCGAAATTTGTGTTTTCTGGAACGATCGGATAGTTTTATCCAATCAGCGTTTTTGACCCTCCGAATCGGAGATCGTAAGAATCAACGACGACATGCACCAGTTCGCAAGACCACGAAAAACGACTATAATTCCGATGCAATGACAACTCGTCGTTGAGAGAGCATCGAAATGTTTGTTTCCTGAAAGATCGGATATTTTTGTCCAAACAGCGTTTTTGAAACTCGAAATCATCGAACATGAGTTTTTTTTTCATAAAACTTGGTAATTTTTGTCGAATGACCGTTTTTGAGCCTCGCATATCGAAATCGTCAGAATCAACGACGACATGAGAGCCAATCGCTATTTCGCGAAAATACGACTATAATTCAGACGGGATGACAACTCGTCGTTGAGACAGCTTCGAAATTTGTGTTTTCTGGAACGATCGGATAGTTTTATCCAATCAGCGTTTTTCACCCTCTGAATCGGAGATCGTGAGAATCAACGACGACATGCACCATTTCGCTAGACCACGAAAAACGACTATAATTCCGACGCAATGACAACTCGTCGTTGAGAGAGCATCGAACTGTGTGTTTCCTGAAAGATCGGATATTTTTTTCCAATCAGCGTTTTTGAAACTCGAAATCATCGAAAATGGGTTTTTTTCATAAAACTTTGTAATTTTTGTCGAATTACCGTTTTTGTACCTCGCATATCGAAATTGTCAGAATCAACGACAATATGACAGCGATTCGCTATTTCGCGAAAATACGACTATAATTCAGATGGAATGACAACTCCTCGTTGAGACAGCATCGAAATTTGTGTTTTCTGGAACGATCGGATAGTTTTATCCAATCAGCGTTCTTGACCCTCCGAATCGGAGATCGTGAGAATCAACGACGACATGCACCAGTTCGCTAGACCACGAAAAACGACTATAATTCCGACGCAATGACAACTCGTCGTTGAGAGAGCATCGAAATGTGTGTTTCCTGAAAGTTCGGATAGTTTTATCCAATCAGCGTTTTTGAAACTCGAAATCATCGAAAATGAGTTTTTTTCATAAAACTTGGTAATTTTTGTCGAATGACCGTTTTTGAGCCTCGCATATCGAAATCGTCAGAATCAACGACGACATGAGAGCCAATCGCTATTTCGCGAAAATACGACTATAATTCAGACGGAATGACAACTCCTCGTTGAGACGGCATTGAAATGATTGTTTTCGGAAGCTTGAATATGTTTGGCCAATTATCGATTTTGAGATTCGCATATTGAAATCGTCAGAATCAACGACGACATGCACCAGTTCGCTAGACCACGAAAAACGACTATACTTCCGATCGAATGACAACTCGTCGTTGAGACAGCACCGAAATGTGTGTTTCCTGAAAGATCGGTTATTTTTGTCCAACCAGCGTTTTTGAAACTCGAAATCATCGAAAATGAGTTTTTTTCATAAAACTTGGTAATTTTTGTCGAATTACCGTTTTTGAGCCTCGCATATCGAAATTGTCAGAATCAACGACGATATGACAGCCATTCGCTATTTCGCGAAAATACGACTATAATTCAGACGGAATGACAACTCCTCGTTGAGACAGCATCGAAATTTGTGTTTTCTGGAACGATCGGATAGTTTTTTCCAATCAGCGTTTTTGAAACTCGAAATCATCGAAAATGGGTTTTTTTCATAAAACTTGGTAATTTTTGTCGAATTACCGTTTTTGTACCTCGCATATCGAAATTGTCAGAATCAACGACGATATGACAGCCATTTGCTATTTCGCGAAAATACGACTATAATTCAGATGGAATGACAACTCCTCGTTGAGACAGCATCGAAATTTGTGTTTTCTGGAACGATCGGATAGTTTTATCCAATCAGCGTTCTTGACCCTCCGAATCGGAGATCGTGAGAATCAACGACGACATGCACCAGTTCGCTAGACCACGAAAAACGACTATAATTCCGACGCAATGACAACTCGTCGTTGAGAGAGCATCGAAATGTGTGTTTCCTGAAAGTTCGGATAGTTTTATCCAATCAGCGTTTTTGAAACTCGAAATCATCGAAAATGAGTTTTTTTCATAAAACTTGTTAATTTTCGTCGAATTACCGTTTTTGAGCCTCGCATATCGAAATTGTCAGAATCAACGACGATATGACAGCCATTTGCTATTTCGCGAAAATACGACTATAATTCAGACGGAATGACAACTCCTCGTTGAGACAGCATCGAAATTTGTGTTTTCTGGAACGATCGGATAGTTTTATCCAATCAGCGTTTTTGAAACTCGAAATCATCGAAAATGAGTTTTTTTCATAAAACTTGGTAATTTTTGTCGAATTACCGTTTTTGAGCCTCGCATATCGAAATTGTCAGAATCAACGACGATATGACAGCCATTTGCTATTTCGCGAAAATACGACTATAATTCAGACGGAATGACAACTCCTCGTTGAGACGCCATTGAAATGAGTGTTTTCGGAAGATTGAATATGTTTCGCCAATTATCGATATTGATATCGGATAGTTTTATCCAATCAGCGTTTTTGAAACTCGAAATCATCGAAAATGAGTTTTTTTCATAAAACTTGGTAATTTTTGTCGAATTACCGTTTTTGAGCCTCGCATATCGAAATTGTCAGAATCAACGACGATATGACAGCCATTTGCTATTTCGCGAAAATACGACTATAATTCAGACGGAATGACAACTCCTCGTTGAGACGCCATTGAAATGAGTGTTTTCGGAAGATTGAATATGTTTCGCCAATTATCGATATTGAGATCGGATAGTTTTATCCAATCAGCGTTTTTGAAACTCGAAATCATCGAAAATGAGTTTTTTTCATAAAACTTGGTAATTTTTGTCGAATTACCGTTTTTGAGCCTCGCATATCGAAATTGTCAGAATCAACGACGATATGACAGCCATTCGTTATTTCGCGAAAATACGACCATAATTCAGACGGAATGACAACTCCTCGTTGAGACAGCATCGAAATTTGTGTTTTCTGGAACGATCGGATAGTTTTATCCAATCAGCGTTTTTGAAACTCGAAATCATCGAAAATGAGTTTTTTTCATAAAACTTGGTAATTTTTGTCGAATTACCGTTTTTGAGCCTCGCATATCGAAATTGTCAGAATCAACGACGATATGACAGCCATTTGCTATTTCGCGAAAATACGACTATAATTCAGACGGAATGACAACTCCTCGTTGAGACAGCATCGAAATTTGTGTTTTCTGGAACGATCGGATAGTTTTATCCAATCAGCGTTCTTGACCCTCCGAATCGGAGATCGTGAGAATCAACGACGACATGCACCAGTTCGCTAGACCACGAAAAACGACTATAATTCCGACGCAATGACAACTCGTCGTTGAGAGACCATCGAAATGTGTGTTTCCTGAAAGATCGGATATTTTTGTCCAACCAGCATTTTTGAAACTCGAAATCATCGAAAATGAGTTTTTTTTTTCATAAAATTTGGTAATTTTTGTCCAATTACCGTTTTTGAGCCTCGCATATCGAAATTGTCAGAATCAACGACGATATGACAGCCATTCGCTATTTCGCGAAAATACGACTATAATTCAGACGGAATGACAACTCGTCGTTGAGACAGCATCGAAATTTGTGTTTTCTGGAACGATTGGATAGTTATATCCAATCAGCGTTTTTGAAACTCGAAATCATCGAAAATGAGTTTTTTTCATAAAACTTGGTAATTTTTGTCGAATGACCGTTTTTGAGCCTCGCATATCGAAATCGTCAGAATCAACGACGACATGAGAGCCAATCGCTATTTCGCGAAAATACGACTATAATTCAGACGGAATGACAACTCCTCGTTGAGACAGCATCGAAATTTGTGTTTTCTGGAACGATCGGATAGTTTTATCCAATCAGCGTTTTTGACCCTCCGAATCGGAGATCGTAAGAATCAACGACGACATGCACCAGTTCGCAAGACCACGAAAAACGACTATAATTCCGATGCAATGACAACTCGTCGTTGAGAGAGCATCGAAATGTTTGTTTCCTGAAAGATCGGATATTTTTGTCCAAACAGCGTTTTTGAAACTCGAAATCATCGAACATGAGTTTTTTTTTCATAAAACTTGGTAATTTTTGTCGAATGACCGTTTTTGAGCCTCGCATATCGAAATCGTCAGAATCAACGACGACATGAGAGCCAATCGCTATTTCGCGAAAATACGACTATAATTCAGACGGAATGACAACTCCTCGTTGAGACGGCATTGAAATGATTGTTTTCGGAAGCTTGAATATGTTTGGCCAATTATCGATTTTGAGATTCGCATATTGAAATCGTCAGAATCAACGACGACATGCACCAGTTCGCTAGACCACGAAAAACGACTATACTTCCGATCGAATGACAACTCGTCGTTGAGACAGCACCGAAATGTGTGTTTCCTGAAAGATCGGTTATTTTTGTCCAACCATCGTTTTTGAAACTCGAAATCATCGAAAATGAGTTTTTTTCATAAAACTTGGTAATTTTTGTCGAATTACCGTTTTTGAGCCTCGCATATCGAAATTGTCAGAATCAACGACGATATGACAGCCATTCGCTATTTCGCGAAAATACGACTATAATTCAGATGGAATGACAACTCCTCGTTGAGACAGCATCGAAATTTGTGTTTTCTGGAACGATCGGATAGTTTTATCCAATCAGCGTTCTTGACCCTCCGAATCGGAGATCGTGAGAATCAACGACGACATGCACCAGTTCGCTAGACCACGAAAAACGACTATAATTCCGACGCAATGACAACTCGTCGTTGAGAGAGCATCGAAATGTGTGTTTCCTGAAAGTTCGGATAGTTTTATCCAATCAGCGTTTTTGAAACTCGAAATCATCGAAAATGAGTTTTTTTCATAAAACTTGTTAATTTTCGTCGAATTACCGTTTTTGAGCCTCGCATATCGAAATTGTCAGAATCAACGACGATATGACAGCCATTTGCTATTTCGCGAAAATACGACTATAATTCAGACGGAATGACAACTCCTCGTTGAGACGCCATTGAAATGAGTGTTTTCGGAAGATTGAATATGTTTCGCCAATTATCGATATTGAGATCGGATAGTTTTATCCAATCAGCGTTTTTGAAACTCGAAATCATCGAAAATGAGTTTTTTTCATAAAACTTGGTAATTTTTGTCGAATTACCGTTTTTGAGCCTCGCATATCGAAATTGTCAGAATCAACGACGATATGACAGCCATTCGTTATTTCGCGAAAATACGACTATAATTCAGACGGAATGACAACTCCTCGTTGAGACAGCATCGAAATTTGTGTTTTCTGGAACGATCGGATAGTTTTATCCAATCAGCGTTTTTGAAACTCGAAATCATCGAAAATGAGTTTTTTTCATAAAACTTGTTAATTTTCGTCGAATTACCGTTTTTGAGCCTCGCATATCGAAATTGTCAGAATCAACGACGATATGACAGCCATTTGCTATTTCGCGAAAATACGACTATAATTCAGACGGAATGACAACTCCTCGTTGAGACAGCATCGAAATTTGTGTTTTCTGGAACGATCGGATAGTTTTATCCAATCAGCGTTTTTGAAACTCGAAATCATCGAAAATGAGTTTTTTTCATAAAACTTGGTAATTTTTGTCGAATTACCGTTTTTGAGCCTCGCATATCGAAATTGTCAGAATCAACGACGATATGACAGCCATTTGCTATTTCGCGAAAATACGACTATAATTCAGACGGAATGACAACTCCTCGTTGAGACAGCATCGAAATTTGTGTTTTCTGGAACGATCGGATAGTTTTATCCAATCAGCGTTTTTGAAACTCGAAATCATCGAAAATGAGTTTTTTTCATAAAACTTGGTAATTTTTGTCGAATTACCGTTTTTGAGCCTCGCATATCGAAATTGTCAGAATCAACGACGATATGACAGCCATTTGCTATTTCGCGAAAATACGACTATAATTCAGACGGAATGACAACTCCTCGTTGAGACAGCATCGAAATTTGTGTTTTCTGGAACGATCGGATAGTTTTATCCAATCAGCGTTTTTGAAACTCGAAATCATCGAAAATGAGTTTTTTTCATAAAACTTGGTAATTTTTGTCGAATTACCGTTTTTGAGCCTCGCATATCGAAATTGTCAGAATCAACGACGATATGACAGCCATTTGCTATTTCGCGAAAATACGACTATAATTCAGACGGAATGACAACTCCTCGTTGAGACAGCATCGAAATTTGTGTTTTCTGGAACGATCGGATAGTTTTATCCAATCAGCGTTTTTGAAACTCGAAATCATCGAAAATGAGTTTTTTTCATAAAACTTGGTAATTTTTGTCGAATTACCGTTTTTGAGCCTCGCATATCGAAATTGTCAGAATCAACGACGATATGACAGCCATTTGCTATTTCGCGAAAATACGACTATAATTCAGACGGAATGACAACTCCTCGTTGAGACGCCATTGAAATGAGTGTTTTCGGAAGATTGAATATGTTTCGCCAATTATCGATATTGAGATCGGATAGTTTTATCCAATCAGCGTTTTTGAAACTCGAAATCATCGAAAATGAGTTTTTTTCATAAAACTTGGTAATTTTTGTCGAATTACCGTTTTTGAGCCTCGCATATCGAAATTGTCAGAATCAACGACGATATGACAGCCATTCGTTATTTCGCGAAAATACGACTATAATTCAGACGGAATGACAACTCCTCGTTGAGACAGCATCGAAATTTGTGTTTTCTGGAACGATCGGATAGTTTTATCCAATCAGCGTTTTTGAAACTCGAAATCATCGAAAATGAGTTTTTTTCATAAAACTTGTTAATTTTCGTCGAATTACCGTTTTTGAGCCTCGCATATCGAAATTGTCAGAATCAACGACGATATGACAGCCATTTGCTATTTCGCGAAAATACGACTTTAATTCAGACGGAATGACGACTCCTCGTTGAGACAGCATCGAAATTTGTGTTTTCTGGAACGATCGGATAGTTTTATCCAATCAGCGTTTTTGAAACTCGAAATCATCGAAAATGAGTTTTTTTCATAAAACTTGGTAATTTTTGTCGAATTACCGTTTTTGAGCCTCGCATATCGAAATTGTCAGAATCAACGACGATATGACAGCCATTTGCTATTTCGCGAAAATACGACTATAATTCAGACGGAATGACAACTCCTCGTTGAGACGCCATTGAAATGAGTGTTTTCGGAAGATTGAATATGTTTCGCCAATTATCGATATTGAGATTCGCATATTGAAATCGTCAGAATCAACGACGACATGCACCAGTTCGCTAGACCACGAAAAACGACTATAATTCCGACGCAATGACAACTCGTCGTTGAGAGACCATCGAAATGTGTGTTTCCTGAAAGATCGGATATTTTTGTCCAACCAGCATTTTTGAAACTCGAAATCATCGAAAATGAGTTTTTTTTTTCATAAAATTTGGTAATTTTTGTCCAATTACCGTTTTTGAGCCTCGCATATCGAAATTGTCAGAATCAACGACGATATGACAGCCATTCGCTATTTCGCGAAAATACGACTATAATTCAGACGGAATGACAACTCGTCGTTGAGACAGCATCGAAATTTGTGTTTTCTGGAACGATTGGATAGTTATATCCAATCAGCGTTTTTGAAACTCGAAATCATCGAAAATGAGTTTTTTTCATAAAACTTGGTAATTTTTGTCGAATGACCGTTTTTGAGCCTCGCATATCGAAATCGTCAGAATCAACGACGACATGAGAGCCAATCGCTATTTCGCGAAAATACGACTATAATTCAGACGGAATGACAACTCCTCGTTGAGACAGCATCGAAATTTGTGTTTTCTGGAACGATCGGATAGTTTTATCCAATCAGCGTTTTTGACCCTCCGAATCGGAGATCGTAAGAATCAACGACGACATGCACCAGTTCGCAAGACCACGAAAAACGACTATAATTCCGATGCAATGACAACTCGTCGTTGAGAGAGCATCGAAATGTTTGTTTCCTGAAAGATCGGATATTTTTGTCCAAACAGCGTTTTTGAAACTCGAAATCATCGAACATGAGTTTTTTTTTCATAAAACTTGGTAATTTTTGTCGAATGACCGTTTTTGAGCCTCGCATATCGAAATCGTCAGAATCAACGACGACATGAGAGCCAATCGCTATTTCGCGAAAATACGACTATAATTCAGACGGGATGACAACTCGTCGTTGAGACAGCTTCGAAATTTGTGTTTTCTGGAACGATCGGATAGTTTTATCCAATCAGCGTTTTTCACCCTCTGAATCGGAGATCGTGAGAATCAACGACGACATGCACCATTTCGCTAGACCACGAAAAACGACTATAATTCCGACGCAATGACAACTCGTCGTTGAGAGAGCATCGAACTGTGTGTTTCCTGAAAGATCGGATATTTTTTTCCAATCAGCGTTTTTGAAACTCGAAATCATCGAAAATGGGTTTTTTTCATAAAACTTTGTAATTTTTGTCGAATTACCGTTTTTGTACCTCGCATATCGAAATTGTCAGAATCAACGACAATATGACAGCGATTCGCTATTTCGCGAAAATACGACTATAATTCAGATGGAATGACAACTCCTCGTTGAGACAGCATCGAAATTTGTGTTTTCTGGAACGATCGGATAGTTTTATCCAATCAGCGTTCTTGACCCTCCGAATCGGAGATCGTGAGAATCAACGACGACATGCACCAGTTCGCTAGACCACGAAAAACGACTATAATTCCGACGCAATGACAACTCGTCGTTGAGAGAGCATCGAAATGTGTGTTTCCTGAAAGTTCGGATAGTTTTATCCAATCAGCGTTTTTGAAACTCGAAATCATCGAAAATGAGTTTTTTTCATAAAACTTGGTAATTTTTGTCGAATGACCGTTTTTGAGCCTCGCATATCGAAATCGTCAGAATCAACGACGACATGAGAGCCAATCGCTATTTCGCGAAAATACGACTATAATTCAGACGGAATGACAACTCCTCGTTGAGACGGCATTGAAATGATTGTTTTCGGAAGCTTGAATATGTTTGGCCAATTATCGATTTTGAGATTCGCATATTGAAATCGTCAGAATCAACGACGACATGCACCAGTTCGCTAGACCACGAAAAACGACTATACTTCCGATCGAATGACAACTCGTCGTTGAGACAGCACCGAAATGTGTGTTTCCTGAAAGATCGGTTATTTTTGTCCAACCAGCGTTTTTGAAACTCGAAATCATCGAAAATGAGTTTTTTTCATAAAACTTGGTAATTTTTGTCGAATTACCGTTTTTGAGCCTCGCATATCGAAATTGTCAGAATCAACGACGATATGACAGCCATTCGCTATTTCGCGAAAATACGACTATAATTCAGACGGAATGACAACTCCTCGTTGAGACAGCATCGAAATTTGTGTTTTCTGGAACGATCGGATAGTTTTTTCCAATCAGCGTTTTTGAAACTCGAAATCATCGAAAATGGGTTTTTTTCATAAAACTTGGTAATTTTTGTCGAATTACCGTTTTTGTACCTCGCATATCGAAATTGTCAGAATCAACGACGATATGACAGCCATTTGCTATTTCGCGAAAATAC
Source organism: Cryptus viduatorius (assembly GCA_964006125.1). Taxonomy (NCBI): domain Eukaryota; kingdom Metazoa; phylum Arthropoda; class Insecta; order Hymenoptera; family Ichneumonidae; genus Cryptus; species Cryptus viduatorius. The sequence goes on from OZ023220.1 coordinate 24,271,953, forward strand.
GACTATAATTCAGATGGAATGACAACTCCTCGTTGAGACAGCATCGAAATTTGTGTTTTCTGGAACGATCGGATAGTTTTATCCAATCAGCGTTCTTGACCCTCCGAATCGGAGATCGTGAGAATCAACGACGACATGCACCAGTTCGCTAGACCACGAAAAACGACTATAATTCCGACGCAATGACAACTCGTCGTTGAGAGACCATCGAAATGTGTGTTTCCTGAAAGATCGGATATTTTTGTCCAACCAGCATTTTTGAAACTCGAAATCATCGAAAATGAGTTTTTTTTTTCATAAAATTTGGTAATTTTTGTCCAATTACCGTTTTTGAGCCTCGCATATCGAAATTGTCAGAATCAACGACGATATGACAGCCATTCGCTATTTCGCGAAAATACGACTATAATTCAGACGGAATGACAACTCGTCGTTGAGACAGCATCGAAATTTGTGTTTTCTGGAACGATTGGATAGTTATATCCAATCAGCGTTTTTGAAACTCGAAATCATCGAAAATGAGTTTTTTTCATAAAACTTGGTAATTTTTGTCGAATGACCGTTTTTGAGCCTCGCATATCGAAATCGTCAGAATCAACGACGACATGAGAGCCAATCGCTATTTCGCGAAAATACGACTATAATTCAGACGGAATGACAACTCCTCGTTGAGACAGCATCGAAATTTGTGTTTTCTGGAACGATCGGATAGTTTTATCCAATCAGCGTTTTTGACCCTCCGAATCGGAGATCGTAAGAATCAACGACGACATGCACCAGTTCGCAAGACCACGAAAAACGACTATAATTCCGATGCAATGACAACTCGTCGTTGAGAGAGCATCGAAATGTTTGTTTCCTGAAAGATCGGATATTTTTGTCCAAACAGCGTTTTTGAAACTCGAAATCATCGAACATGAGTTTTTTTTTCATAAAACTTGGTAATTTTTGTCGAATGACCGTTTTTGAGCCTCGCATATCGAAATCGTCAGAATCAACGACGACATGAGAGCCAATCGCTATTTCGCGAAAATACGACTATAATTCAGACGGGATGACAACTCGTCGTTGAGACAGCTTCGAAATTTGTGTTTTCTGGAACGATCGGATAGTTTTATCCAATCAGCGTTTTTCACCCTCTGAATCGGAGATCGTGAGAATCAACGACGACATGCACCATTTCGCTAGACCACGAAAAACGACTATAATTCCGACGCAATGACAACTCGTCGTTGAGAGAGCATCGAACTGTGTGTTTCCTGAAAGATCGGATATTTTTTTCCAATCAGCGTTTTTGAAACTCGAAATCATCGAAAATGGGTTTTTTTCATAAAACTTTGTAATTTTTGTCGAATTACCGTTTTTGTACCTCGCATATCGAAATTGTCAGAATCAACGACAATATGACAGCGATTCGCTATTTCGCGAAAATACGACTATAATTCAGATGGAATGACAACTCCTCGTTGAGACAGCATCGAAATTTGTGTTTTCTGGAACGATCGGATAGTTTTATAAAATCAGCGTTCTTGACCCTCCGAATCGGAGATCGTGAGAATCAACGACGACATGCACCAGTTCGCTAGACCACGAAAAACGACTATAATTCCGACGCAATGACAACTCGTCGTTGAGAGAGCATCGAAATGTGTGTTTCCTGAAAGTTCGGATAGTTTTATCCAATCAGCGTTTTTGAAACTCGAAATCATCGAAAATGAGTTTTTTTCATAAAACTTGGTAATTTTTGTCGAATGACCGTTTTTGAGCCTCGCATATCGAAATCGTCAGAATCAACGACGACATGAGAGCCAATCGCTATTTCGCGAAAATACGACTATAATTCAGACGGAATGACAACTCCTCGTTGAGACGGCATTGAAATGATTGTTTTCGGAAGCTTGAATATGTTTGGCCAATTATCGATTTTGAGATTCGCATATTGAAATCGTCAGAATCAACGACGACATGCACCAGTTCGCTAGACCACGAAAAACGACTATACTTCCGATCGAATGACAACTCGTCGTTGAGACAGCACCGAAATGTGTGTTTCCTGAAAGATCGGTTATTTTTGTCCAACCAGCGTTTTTGAAACTCGAAATCATCGAAAATGAGTTTTTTTCATAAAACTTGGTAATTTTTGTCGAATTACCGTTTTTGAGCCTCGCATATCGAAATTGTCAGAATCAACGACGATATGACAGCCATTCGCTATTTCGCGAAAATACGACTATAATTCAGACGGAATGACAACTCCTCGTTGAGACAGCATCGAAATTTGTGTTTTCTGGAACGATCGGATAGTTTTTTCCAATCAGCGTTTTTGAAACTCGAAATCATCGAAAATGGGTTTTTTTCATAAAACTTGGTAATTTTTGTCGAATTACCGTTTTTGTACCTCGCATATCGAAATTGTCAGAATCAACGACGATATGACAGCCATTTGCTATTTCGCGAAAATACGACTATAATTCAGATGGAATGACAACTCCTCGTTGAGACAGCATCGAAATTTGTGTTTTCTGGAACGATCGGATAGTTTTATCCAATCAGCGTTCTTGACCCTCCGAATCGGAGATCGTGAGAATCAACGACGACATGCACCAGTTCGCTAGACCACGAAAAACGACTATAATTCCGACGCAATGACAACTCGTCGTTGAGAGAGCATCGAAATGTGTGTTTCCTGAAAGTTCGGATAGTTTTATCCAATCAGCGTTTTTGAAACTCGAAATCATCGAAAATGAGTTTTTTTCATAAAACTTGTTAATTTTCGTCGAATTACCGTTTTTGAGCCTCGCATATCGAAATTGTCAGAATCAACGACGATATGACAGCCATTTGCTATTTCGCGAAAATACGACTATAATTCAGACGGAATGACAACTCCTCGTTGAGACAGCATCGAAATTTGTGTTTTCTGGAACGATCGGATAGTTTTATCCAATCAGCGTTTTTGAAACTCGAAATCATCGAAAATGAGTTTTTTTCATAAAACTTGGTAATTTTTGTCGAATTACCGTTTTTGAGCCTCGCATATCGAAATTGTCAGAATCAACGACGATATGACAGCCATTTGCTATTTCGCGAAAATACGACTATAATTCAGACGGAATGACAACTCCTCGTTGAGACGCCATTGAAATGAGTGTTTTCGGAAGATTGAATATGTTTCGCCAATTATCGATATTGATATCGGATAGTTTTATCCAATCAGCGTTTTTGAAACTCGAAATCATCGAAAATGAGTTTTTTTCATAAAACTTGGTAATTTTTGTCGAATTACCGTTTTTGAGCCTCGCATATCGAAATTGTCAGAATCAACGACGATATGACAGCCATTCGTTATTTCGCGAAAATACGACCATAATTCAGACGGAATGACAACTCCTCGTTGAGACAGCATCGAAATTTGTGTTTTCTGGAACGATCGGATAGTTTTATCCAATCAGCGTTTTTGAAACTCGAAATCATCGAAAATGAGTTTTTTTCATAAAACTTGGTAATTTTTGTCGAATTACCGTTTTTGAGCCTCGCATATCGAAATTGTCAGAATCAACGACGATATGACAGCCATTTGCTATTTCGCGAAAATACGACTATAATTCAGACGGAATGACAACTCCTCGTTGAGACAGCATCGAAATTTGTGTTTTCTGGAACGATCGGATAGTTTTATCCAATCAGCGTTCTTGACCCTCCGAATCGGAGATCGTGAGAATCAACGACGACATGCACCAGTTCGCTAGACCACGAAAAACGACTATAATTCCGACGCAATGACAACTCGTCGTTGAGAGACCATCGAAATGTGTGTTTCCTGAAAGATCGGATATTTTTGTCCAACCAGCATTTTTGAAACTCGAAATCATCGAAAATGAGTTTTTTTTTTCATAAAATTTGGTAATTTTTGTCCAATTACCGTTTTTGAGCCTCGCATATCGAAATTGTCAGAATCAACGACGATATGACAGCCATTCGCTATTTCGCGAAAATACGACTATAATTCAGACGGAATGACAACTCGTCGTTGAGACAGCATCGAAATTTGTGTTTTCTGGAACGATTGGATAGTTATATCCAATCAGCGTTTTTGAAACTCGAAATCATCGAAAATGAGTTTTTTTCATAAAACTTGGTAATTTTTGTCGAATGACCGTTTTTGAGCCTCGCATATCGAAATCGTCAGAATCAACGACGACATGAGAGCCAATCGCTATTTCGCGAAAATACGACTATAATTCAGACGGAATGACAACTCCTCGTTGAGACAGCATCGAAATTTGTGTTTTCTGGAACGATCGGATAGTTTTATCCAATCAGCGTTTTTGACCCTCCGAATCGGAGATCGTAAGAATCAACGACGACATGCACCAGTTCGCAAGACCACGAAAAACGACTATAATTCCGATGCAATGACAACTCGTCGTTGAGAGAGCATCGAAATGTTTGTTTCCTGAAAGATCGGATATTTTTGTCCAAACAGCGTTTTTGAAACTCGAAATCATCGAACATGAGTTTTTTTTTTCATAAAACTTGGTAATTTTTGTCGAATGACCGTTTTTGAGCCTCGCATATCGAAATCGTCAGAATCAACGACGACATGAGAGCCAATCGCTATTTCGCGAAAATACGACTATAATTCAGACGGGATGACAACTCGTCGTTGAGACAGCTTCGAAATTTGTGTTTTCTGGAACGATCGGATAGTTTTATCCAATCAGCGTTTTTCACCCTCTGAATCGGAGATCGTGAGAATCAACGACGACATGCACCATTTCGCTAGACCACGAAAAACGACTATAATTCCGACGCAATGACAACTCGTCGTTGAGAGAGCATCGAACTGTGTGTTTCCTGAAAGATCGGATATTTTTTTCCAATCAGCGTTTTTGAAACTCGAAATCATCGAAAATGGGTTTTTTTCATAAAACTTGGTAATTTTTGTCGAATTACCGTTTTTGTACCTCGCATATCGAAATTGTCAGAATCAACGACGATATGACAGCCATTCGCTATTTCGCGAAAATACGACTATAATTCAGACGGAATGACAACTCCTCGTTGAGACAGCATCGAAATTTGTGTTTTCTGGAACGATCGGATAGTTTTATCCAATCAGCGTTTTTGAAACTCGAAATCATCGAAAATGAGTTTTTTTCATAAAACTTGTTAATTTTTGTCGAATTGCCGTTTTTGAGCCTCGCATATCGAAATTGTCAGAATCAACGACGATATGACAGCCATTTGCTATTTCGCGAAAATACGACTATAATTCAGACGGAATGACGACTCCTCGTTGAGACAGCATCGAAATTTGTGTTTTCTGGAACGATCGGATAGTTTTATCCAATCAGCGTTTTTGAAACTCGAAATCATCGAAAATGAGTTTTTTTCATAAAACTTGGTAATTTTTGTCGAATTACCGTTTTTGAGCCTCGCATATCGAAATTGTCAGAATCAACGACGATATGACAGCCATTTGCTATTTCGCGAAAATACGACTATAATTCAGACGGAATGACAACTCCTCGTTGAGACGCCATTGAAATGAGTGTTTTCGGAAGATTGAATATGTTTCGCCAATTATCGATATTGAGATTCGCATATTGAAATCGTCAGAATCAACGACGACATGCACCAGTTCGCTAGACCACGAAAAACGACTATAATTCCGACGCAATGACAACTCGTCGTTGAGAGACCATCGAAATGTGTGTTTCCTGAAAGATCGGATATTTTTGTCCAACCAGCATTTTTGAAACTCGAAATCATCGAAAATGAGTTTTTTTTTTCATAAAATTTGGTAATTTTTGTCCAATTACCGTTTTTGAGCCTCGCATATCGAAATTGTCAGAATCAACGACGATATGACAGCCATTCGCTATTTCGCGAAAATACGACTATAATTCAGACGGAATGACAACTCGTCGTTGAGACAGCATCGAAATTTGTGTTTTCTGGAACGATTGGATAGTTATATCCAATCAGCGTTTTTGAAACTCGAAATCATCGAAAATGAGTTTTTTTCATAAAACTTGGTAATTTTTGTCGAATGACCGTTTTTGAGCCTCGCATATCGAAATCGTCAGAATCAACGACGACATGAGAGCCAATCGCTATTTCGCGAAAATACGACTATAATTCAGACGGAATGACAACTCCTCGTTGAGACAGCATCGAAATTTGTGTTTTCTGGAACGATCGGATAGTTTTATCCAATCAGCGTTTTTGACCCTCCGAATCGGAGATCGTAAGAATCAACGACGACATGCACCAGTTCGCAAGACCACGAAAAACGACTATAATTCCGATGCAATGACAACTCGTCGTTGAGAGAGCATCGAAATGTTTGTTTCCTGAAAGATCGGATATTTTTGTCCAAACAGCGTTTTTGAAACTCGAAATCATCGAACATGAGTTTTTTTTTCATAAAACTTGGTAATTTTTGTCGAATGACCGTTTTTGAGCCTCGCATATCGAAATCGTCAGAATCAACGACGACATGAGAGCCAATCGCTATTTCGCGAAAATACGACTATAATTCAGACGGGATGACAACTCGTCGTTGAGACAGCTTCGAAATTTGTGTTTTCTGGAACGATCGGATAGTTTTATCCAATCAGCGTTTTTCACCCTCTGAATCGGAGATCGTGAGAATCAACGACGACATGCACCATTTCGCTAGACCACGAAAAACGACTATAATTCCGACGCAATGACAACTCGTCGTTGAGAGAGCATCGAACTGTGTGTTTCCTGAAAGATCGGATATTTTTTTCCAATCAGCGTTTTTGAAACTCGAAATCATCGAAAATGGGTTTTTTTCATAAAACTTTGTAATTTTTGTCGAATTACCGTTTTTGTACCTCGCATATCGAAATTGTCAGAATCAACGACAATATGACAGCGATTCGCTATTTCGCGAAAATACGACTATAATTCAGATGGAATGACAACTCCTCGTTGAGACAGCATCGAAATTTGTGTTTTCTGGAACGATCGGATAGTTTTATCCAATCAGCGTTCTTGACCCTCCGAATCGGAGATCGTGAGAATCAACGACGACATGCACCAGTTCGCAAGACCACGAAAAACGACTATAATTCCGATGCAATGACAACTCGTCGTTGAGAGACCATCGAAATGTGTGTTTCCTGAAAGATCGGATATTTTTGTCCAACCAGCATTTTTGAAACTCGAAATCATCGAAAATGAGTTTTTTTTTTCATAAAATTTGGTAATTTTTGTCCAATTACCGTTTTTGAGCCTCGCATATCGAAATTGTCAGAATCAACGACGATATGACAGCCATTCGCTATTTCGCGAAAATACGACTATAATTCAGACGGAATGACAACTCGTCGTTGAGACAGCATCGAAATTTGTGTTTTCTGGAACGATTGGATAGTTATATCCAATCAGCGTTTTTGAAACTCGAAATCATCGAAAATGAGTTTTTTTCATAAAACTTGGTAATTTTTGTCGAATGACCGTTTTTGAGCCTCGCATATCGAAATCGTCAGAATCAACGACGACATGAGAGCCAATCGCTATTTCGCGAAAATACGACTATAATTCAGACGGAATGACAACTCCTCGTTGAGACAGCATCGAAATTTGTGTTTTCTGGAACGATCGGATAGTTTTATCCAATCAGCGTTTTTGACCCTCCGAATCGGAGATCGTAAGAATCAACGACGACATGCACCAGTTCGCAAGACCACGAAAAACGACTATAATTCCGATGCAATGACAACTCGTCGTTGAGAGAGCATCGAAATGTTTGTTTCCTGAAAGATCGGATATTTTTGTCCAAACAGCGTTTTTGAAACTCGAAATCATCGAACATGAGTTTTTTTTTCATAAAACTTGGTAATTTTTGTCGAATGACCGTTTTTGAGCCTCGCATATCGAAATCGTCAGAATCAACGACGACATGAGAGCCAATCGCTATTTCGCGAAAATACGACTATAATTCAGACGGGATGACAACTCGTCGTTGAGACAGCTTCGAAATTTGTGTTTTCTGGAACGATCGGATAGTTTTATCCAATCAGCGTTTTTCACCCTCTGAATCGGAGATCGTGAGAATCAACGACGACATGCACCATTTCGCTAGACCACGAAAAACGACTATAATTCCGACGCAATGACAACTCGTCGTTGAGAGAGCATCGAACTGTGTGTTTCCTGAAAGATCGGATATTTTTTTCCAATCAGCGTTTTTGAAACTCGAAATCATCGAAAATGGGTTTTTTTCATAAAACTTTGTAATTTTTGTCGAATTACCGTTTTTGTACCTCGCATATCGAAATTGTCAGAATCAACGACAATATGACAGCGATTCGCTATTTCGCGAAAATACGACTATAATTCAGATGGAATGACAACTCCTCGTTGAGACAGCATCGAAATTTGTGTTTTCTGGAACGATCGGATAGTTTTATCCAATCAGCGTTCTTGACCCTCCGAATCGGAGATCGTGAGAATCAACGACGACATGCACCAGTTCGCTAGACCACGAAAAACGACTATAATTCCGACGCAATGACAACTCGTCGTTGAGAGAGCATCGAAATGTGTGTTTCCTGAAAGTTCGGATAGTTTTATCCAATCAGCGTTTTTGAAACTCGAAATCATCGAAAATGAGTTTTTTTCATAAAACTTGGTAATTTTTGTCGAATGACCGTTTTTGAGCCTCGCATATCGAAATCGTCAGAATCAACGACGACATGAGAGCCAATCGCTATTTCGCGAAAATACGACTATAATTCAGACGGAATGACAACTCCTCGTTGAGACGGCATTGAAATGATTGTTTTCGGAAGCTTGAATATGTTTGGCCAATTATCGATTTTGAGATTCGCATATTGAAATCGTCAGAATCAACGACGACATGCACCAGTTCGCTAGACCACGAAAAACGACTATACTTCCGATCGAATGACAACTCGTCGTTGAGACAGCACCGAAATGTGTGTTTCCTGAAAGATCGGTTATTTTTGTCCAACCAGCGTTTTTGAAACTCGAAATCATCGAAAATGAGTTTTTTTCATAAAACTTGGTAATTTTTGTCGAATTACCGTTTTTGAGACTCGCATATCGAAATTGTCAGAATCAACGACGATATGACAGCCATTCGCTATTTCGCGAAAATACGACTATAATTCAGATGGAATGACAACTCCTCGTTGAGACAGCATCGAAATTTGTGTTTTCTGGAACGATCGGATAGTTTTATCCAATCAGCGTTCTTGACCCTCCGAATCGGAGATCGTGAGAATCAACGACGACATGCACCAGTTCGCTAGACCACGAAAAACGACTATAATTCCGACGCAATGACAACTCGTCGTTGAGAGACCATCGAAATGTGTGTTTCCTGAAAGATCGGATATTTTTGTCCAACCAGCATTTTTGAAACTCGAAATCATCGAAAATGAGTTTTTTTTTTCATAAAATTTGATAATTTTTGTCCAATTACCGTTTTTGAGCCTCGCATATCGAAATTGTCAGAATCAACGACGATATGACAGCCATTCGCTATTTCGCGAAAATACGACTATAATTCAGACGGAATGACAACTCGTCGTTGAGACAGCATCGAAATTTGTGTTTTCTGGAACGATTGGATAGTTATATCCAATCAGCGTTTTTGAAACTCGAAATCATCGAAAATGAGTTTTTTTCATAAAACTTGGTAATTTTTGTCGAATGACCGTTTTTGAGCCTCGCATATCGAAATCGTCAGAATCAACGACGACATGAGAGCCAATCGCTATTTCGCGAAAATACGACTATAATTCAGACGGAATGACAACTCCTCGTTGAGACAGCATCGAAATTTGTGTTTTCTGGAACGATCGGATAGTTTTATCCAATCAGCGTTTTTGACCCTCCGAATCGGAGATCGTAAGAATCAACGACGACATGCACCAGTTCGCAAGACCACGAAAAACGACTATAATTCCGATGCAATGACAACTCGTCGTTGAGAGAGCATCGAAATGTTTGTTTCCTGAAAGATCGGATATTTTTGTCCAAACAGCGTTTTTGAAACTCGAAATCATCGAACATGAGTTTTTTTTTCATAAAACTTGGTAATTTTTGTCGAATGACCGTTTTTGAGCCTCGCATATCGAAATCGTCAGAATCAACGACGACATGAGAGCCAATCGCTATTTCGCGAAAATACGACTATAATTCAGACGGGATGACAACTCGTCGTTGAGACAGCTTCGAAATTTGTGTTTTCTGGAACGATCGGATAGTTTTATCCAATCAGCGTTTTTCACCCTCTGAATCGGAGATCGTGAGAATCAACGACGACATGCACCATTTCGCTAGACCACGAAAAACGACTATAATTCCGACGCAATGACAACTCGTCGTTGAGAGAGCATCGAACTGTGTGTTTCCTGAAAGATCGGATATTTTTTTCCAATCAGCGTTTTTGAAACTCGAAATCATCGAAAATGGGTTTTTTTCATAAAACTTTGTAATTTTTGTCGAATTACCGTTTTTGTACCTCGCATATCGAAATTGTCAGAATCAACGACAATATGACAGCGATTCGCTATTTCGCGAAAATACGACTATAATTCAGATGGAATGACAACTCCTCGTTGAGACAGCATCGAAATTTGTGTTTTCTGGAACGATCGGATAGTTTTATCCAATCAGCGTTCTTGACCCTCCGAATCGGAGATCGTGAGAATCAACGACGACATGCACCAGTTCGCTAGACCACGAAAAACGACTATAATTCCGACGCAATGACAACTCGTCGTTGAGAGAGCATCGAAATGTGTGTTTCCTGAAAGTTCGGATAGTTTTATCCAATCAGCGTTTTTGAAACTCGAAATCATCGAAAATGAGTTTTTTTCATAAAACTTGGTAATTTTTGTCGAATGACCGTTTTTGAGCCTCGCATATCGAAATCGTCAGAATCAACGACGACATGAGAGCCAATCGCTATTTCGCGAAAATACGACTATAATTCAGACGGAATGACAACTCCTCGTTGAGACAGCATCGAAATTTGTGTTTTCTGGAACGATCGGATAGTTTTTTCCAATCAGCGTTTTTGAAACTCGAAATCATCGAAAATGGGTTTTTTTCATAAAACTTGGTAATTTTTGTCGAATTACCGTTTTTGAGCCTCGCATATCGAAATTGTCAGAATCAACGACGATATGACAGCCATTCGTTATTTCGCGAAAATACGACCATAATTCAGACGGAATGACAACTCCTCGTTGAGACAGCATCGAAATTTGTGTTTTCTGGAACGATCGGATAGTTTTATCCAATCAGCGTTTTTGAAACTCGAAATCATCGAAAATGAGTTTTTTTCATAAAACTTGGTAATTTTTGTCGAATTACCGTTTTTGAGCCTCGCATATCGAAATTGTCAGAATCAACGACGATATGACAGCCATTTGCTATTTCGCGAAAATACGACTATAATTCAGACGGAATGACAACTCCTCGTTGAGACAGCATCGAAATTTGTGTTTTCTGGAACGATCGGATAGTTTTATCCAATCAGCGTTCTTGACCCTCCGAATCGGAGATCGTGAGAATCAACGACGACATGCACCAGTTCGCTAGACCACGAAAAACGACTATAATTCCGACGCAATGACAACTCGTCGTTGAGAGACCATCGAAATGTGTGTTTCCTGAAAGATCGGATATTTTTGTCCAACCAGCATTTTTGAAACTCGAAATCATCGAAAATGAGTTTTTTTTTTCATAAAATTTGGTAATTTTTGTCCAATTACCGTTTTTGAGCCTCGCATATCGAAATTGTCAGAATCAACGACGATATGACAGCCATTCGCTATTTCGCGAAAATACGACTATAATTCAGACGGAATGACAACTCGTCGTTGAGACAGCATCGAAATTTGTGTTTTCTGGAACGATTGGATAGTTATATCCAATCAGCGTTTTTGAAACTCGAAATCATCGAAAATGAGTTTTTTTCATAAAACTTGGTAATTTTTGTCGAATGACCGTTTTTGAGCCTCGCATATCGAAATCGTCAGAATCAACGACGACATGAGAGCCAATCGCTATTTCGCGAAAATACGACTATAATTCAGACGGAATGACAACTCCTCGTTGAGACAGCATCGAAATTTGTGTTTTCTGGAACGATCGGATAGTTTTATCCAATCAGCGTTTTTGACCCTCCGAATCGGAGATCGTAAGAATCAACGACGACATGCACCAGTTCGCAAGACCACGAAAAACGACTATAATTCCGATGCAATGACAACTCGTCGTTGAGAGAGCATCGAAATGTTTGTTTCCTGAAAGATCGGATATTTTTGTCCAAACAGCGTTTTTGAAACTCGAAATCATCGAACATGAGTTTTTTTTTTCATAAAACTTGGTAATTTTTGTCGAATGACCGTTTTTGAGCCTCGCATATCGAAATCGTCAGAATCAACGACGACATGAGAGCCAATCGCTATTTCGCGAAAATACGACTATAATTCAGACGGGATGACAACTCGTCGTTGAGACAGCTTCGAAATTTGTGTTTTCTGGAACGATCGGATAGTTTTATCCAATCAGCGTTTTTCACCCTCTGAATCGGAGATCGTGAGAATCAACGGCGACATGCACCATTTCGCTAGACCACGAAAAACGACTATAATTCCGACGCAATGACAACTCGTCGTTGAGAGAGCATCGAACTGTGTGTTTCCTGAAAGATCGGATATTTTTTTCCAATCAGCGTTTTTGAAACTCGAAATCATCGAAAATGGGTTTTTTTCATAAAACTTGGTAATTTTTGTCGAATTACCGTTTTTGTACCTCGCATATCGAAATTGTCAGAATCAACGACGATATGACAGCCATTCGCTATTTCGCGAAAATACGACTATAATTCAGACGGAATGACAACTCCTCGTTGAGACAGCATCGAAATTTGTGTTTTCTGGAACGATCGGATAGTTTTATCCAATCAGCGTTTTTGAAACTCGAAATCATCGAAAATGAGTTTTTTTCATAAAACTTGTTAATTTTTGTCGAATTGCCGTTTTTGAGCCTCGCATATCGAAATTGTCAGAATCAACGACGATATGACAGCCATTTGCTATTTCGCGAAAATACGACTATAATTCAGACGGAATGACGACTCCTCGTTGAGACAGCATCGAAATTTGTGTTTTCTGGAACGATCGGATAGTTTTATCCAATCAGCGTTTTTGAAACTCGAAATCATCGAAAATGAGTTTTTTTCATAAAACTTGGTAATTTTTGTCGAATTACCGTTTTTGAGCCTCGCATATCGAAATTGTCAGAATCAACGACGATATGACAGCCATTCGCTATTTCGCGAAAATACGACTATAATTCAGACGGAATGACAACTCGTCGTTGAGACAGCATCGAAATTTGTGTTTTCTGGAACGATTGGATAGTTATATCCAATCAGCGTTTTTGAAACTCGAAATCATCGAAAATGAGTTTTTTTCATAAAACTTGGTAATTTTTGTCGAATGACCGTTTTTGAGCCTCGCATATCGAAATCGTCAGAATCAACGACGACATGAGAGCCAATCGCTATTTCGCGAAAATACGACTATAATTCAGACGGAATGACAACTCCTCGTTGAGACAGCATCGAAATTTGTGTTTTCTGGAACGATCGGATAGTTTTATCCAATCAGCGTTTTTGACCCTCCGAATCGGAGATCGTAAGAATCAACGACGACATGCACCAGTTCGCAAGACCACGAAAAACGACTATAATTCCGATGCAATGACAACTCGTCGTTGAGAGAGCATCGAAATGTTTGTTTCCTGAAAGATCGGATATTTTTGTCCAAACAGCGTTTTTGAAACTCGAAATCATCGAACATGAGTTTTTTTTTCATAAAACTTGGTAATTTTTGTCGAATGACCGTTTTTGAGCCTCGCATATCGAAATCGTCAGAATCAACGACGACATGAGAGCCAATCGCTATTTCGCGAAAATACGACTATAATTCAGACGGGATGACAACTCGTCGTTGAGACAGCTTCGAAATTTGTGTTTTCTGGAACGATCGGATAGTTTTATCCAATCAGCGTTTTTCACCCTCTGAATCGGAGATCGTGAGAATCAACGACGACATGCACCATTTCGCTAGACCACGAAAAACGACTATAATTCCGACGCAATGACAACTCGTCGTTGAGAGAGCATCGAACTGTGTGTTTCCTGAAAGATCGGATATTTTTTTCCAATCAGCGTTTTTGAAACTCGAAATCATCGAAAATGGGTTTTTTTCATAAAACTTTGTAATTTTTGTCGAATTACCGTTTTTGTACCTCGCATATCGAAATTGTCAGAATCAACGACAATATGACAGCGATTCGCTATTTCGCGAAAATACGACTATAATTCAGATGGAATGACAACTCCTCGTTGAGACAGCATCGAAATTTGTGTTTTCTGGAACGATCGGATAGTTTTATCCAATCAGCGTTCTTGACCCTCCGAATCGGAGATCGTGAGAATCAACGACGACATGCACCAGTTCGCTAGACCACGAAAAACGACTATAATTCCGACGCAATGACAACTCGTCGTTGAGAGAGCATCGAAATGTGTGTTTCCTGAAAGTTCGGATAGTTTTATCCAATCAGCGTTTTTGAAACTCGAAATCATCGAAAATGAGTTTTTTTCATAAAACTTGGTAATTTTTGTCGAATGACCGTTTTTGAGCCTCGCATATCGAAATCGTCAGAATCAACGACGACATGAGAGCCAATCGCTATTTCGCGAAAATACGACTATAATTCAGACGGAATGACAACTCCTCGTTGAGACGGCATTGAAATGATTGTTTTCGGAAGCTTGAATATGTTTGGCCAATTATCGATTTTGAGATTCGCATATTGAAATCGTCAGAATCAACGACGACATGCACCAGTTCGCTAGACCACGAAAAACGACTATACTTCCGATCGAATGACAACTCGTCGTTGAGACAGCACCGAAATGTGTGTTTCCTGAAAGATCGGTTATTTTTGTCCAACCAGCGTTTTTGAAACTCGAAATCATCGAAAATGAGTTTTTTTCATAAAACTTGGTAATTTTTGTCGAATTACCGTTTTTGAGCCTCGCATATCGAAATTGTCAGAATCAACGACGATATGACAGCCATTCGCTATTTCGCGAAAATACGACTATAATTCAGACGGAATGACAACTCCTCGTTGAGACAGCATCGAAATTTGTGTTTTCTGGAACGATCGGATAGTTTTTTCCAATCAGCGTTTTTGAAACTCGAAATCATCGAAAATGGGTTTTTTTTTTCATAAAATTTGATAATTTTTGTCCAATTACCGTTTTTGAGCCTCGCATATCGAAATTGTCAGAATCAACGACGATATGACAGCCATTCGCTATTTCGCGAAAATACGACTATAATTCAGACGGAATGACAACTCGTCGTTGAGACAGCATCGAAATTTGTGTTTTCTGGAACGATTGGATAGTTATATCCAATCAGCGTTTTTGAAACTCGAAATCATCGAAAATGAGTTTTTTTCATAAAACTTGGTAATTTTTGTCGAATGACCGTTTTTGAGCCTCGCATATCGAAATCGTCAGAATCAACGACGACATGAGAGCCAATCGCTATTTCGCGAAAATACGACTATAATTCAGACGGAATGACAACTCCTCGTTGAGACAGCATCGAAATTTGTGTTTTCTGGAACGATCGGATAGTTTTATCCAATCAGCGTTTTTGACCCTCCGAATCGGAGATCGTAAGAATCAACGACGACATGCACCAGTTCGCAAGACCACGAAAAACGACTATAATTCCGATGCAATGACAACTCGTCGTTGAGAGAGCATCGAAATGTTTGTTTCCTGAAAGATCGGATATTTTTGTCCAAACAGCGTTTTTGAAACTCGAAATCATCGAACATGAGTTTTTTTTTCATAAAACTTGGTAATTTTTGTCGAATGACCGTTTTTGAGCCTCGCATATCGAAATCGTCAGAATCAACGACGACATGAGAGCCAATCGCTATTTCGCGAAAATACGACTATAATTCAGACGGGATGACAACTCGTCGTTGAGACAGCTTCGAAATTTGTGTTTTCTGGAACGATCGGATAGTTTTATCCAATCAGCGTTTTTCACCCTCTGAATCGGAGATCGTGAGAATCAACGACGACATGCACCATTTCGCTAGACCACGAAAAACGACTATAATTCCGACGCAATGACAACTCGTCGTTGAGAGAGCATCGAACTGTGTGTTTCCTGAAAGATCGGATATTTTTTTCCAATCAGCGTTTTTGAAACTCGAAATCATCGAAAATGGGTTTTTTTCATAAAACTTTGTAATTTTTGTCGAATTACCGTTTTTGTACCTCGCATATCGAAATTGTCAGAATCAACGACAATATGACAGCGATTCGCTATTTCGCGAAAATACGACTATAATTCAGATGGAATGACAACTCCTCGTTGAGACAGCATCGAAATTTGTGTTTTCTGGAACGATCGGATAGTTTTATCCAATCAGCGTTCTTGACCCTCCGAATCGGAGATCGTGAGAATCAACGACGACATGCACCAGTTCGCTAGACCACGAAAAACGACTATAATTCCGACGCAATGACAACTCGTCGTTGAGAGAGCATCGAAATGTGTGTTTCCTGAAAGTTCGGATAGTTTTATCCAATCAGCGTTTTTGAAACTCGAAATCATCGAAAATGAGTTTTTTTCATAAAACTTGGTAATTTTTGTCGAATGACCGTTTTTGAGCCTCGCATATCGAAATCGTCAGAATCAACGACGACATGAGAGCCAATCGCTATTTCGCGAAAATACGACTATAATTCAGACGGAATGACAACTCCTCGTTGAGACGGCATTGAAATGATTGTTTTCGGAAGCTTGAATATGTTTGGCCAATTATCGATTTTGAGATTCGCATATTGAAATCGTCAGAATCAACGACGACATGCACCAGTTCGCTAGACCACGAAAAACGACTATACTTCCGATCGAATGACAACTCGTCGTTGAGACAGCACCGAAATGTGTGTTTCCTGAAAGATCGGTTATTTTTGTCCAACCAGCGTTTTTGAAACTCGAAATCATCGAAAATGAGTTTTTTTCATAAAACTTGGTAATTTTTGTCGAATTACCGTTTTTGAGCCTCGCATATCGAAATTGTCAGAATCAACGACGATATGACAGCCATTCGCTATTTCGCGAAAATACGACTATAATTCAGACGGAATGACAACTCCTCGTTGAGACAGCATCGAAATTTGTGTTTTCTGGAACGATCGGATAGTTTTTTCCAATCAGCGTTTTTGAAACTCGAAATCATCGAAAATGGGTTTTTTTCATAAAACTTGGTAATTTTTGTCGAATTACCGTTTTTGTACCTCGCATATCGAAATTGTCAGAATCAACGACGATATGACAGCCATTTGCTATTTCGCGAAAATACGACTATAATTCAGATGGAATGACAACTCCTCGTTGAGACAGCATCGAAATTTGTGTTTTCTGGAACGATCGGATAGTTTTATCCAATCAGCGTTCTTGACCCTCCGAATCGGAGATCGTGAGAATCAACGACGACATGCACCAGTTCGCTAGACCACGAAAAACGACTATAATTCCGACGCAATGACAACTCGTCGTTGAGAGAGCATCGAAATGTGTGTTTCCTGAAAGTTCGGATAGTTTTATCCAATCAGCGTTTTTGAAACTCGAAATCATCGAAAATGAGTTTTTTTCATAAAACTTGGTAATTTTTGTCGAATGACCGTTTTTGAGCCTCGCATATCGAAATCGTCAGAATCAACGACGACATGAGAGCCAATCGCTATTTCGCGAAAATACGACTATAATTCAGACGGAATGACAACTCCTCGTTGAGACGGCATTGAAATGATTGTTTTCGGAAGCTTGAATATGTTTGGCCAATTATCGATTTTGAGATTCGCATATTGAAATCGTCAGAATCAACGACGACATGCACCAGTTCGCTAGACCACGAAAAACGACTATACTTCCGATCGAATGACAACTCGTCGTTGAGACAGCACCGAAATGTGTGTTTCCTGAAAGATCGGTTATTTTTGTCCAACCAGCGTTTTTGAAACTCGAAATCATCGAAAATGAGTTTTTTTCATAAAACTTGGTAATTTTTGTCGAATTACCGTTTTTGAGCCTCGCATATCGAAATTGTCAGAATCAACGACGATATGACAGCCATTCGCTATTTCGCGAAAATACGACTATAATTCAGACGGAATGACAACTCCTCGTTGAGACAGCATCGAAATTTGTGTTTTCTGGAACGATCGGATAGTTTTTTCCAATCAGCGTTTTTGAAACTCGAAATCATCGAAAATGGGTTTTTTTCATAAAACTTGGTAATTTTTGTCGAATTACCGTTTTTGTACCTCGCATATCGAAATTGTCAGAATCAACGACGATATGACAGCCATTTGCTATTTCGCGAAAATACGACTATAATTCAGATGGAATGACAACTCCTCGTTGAGACAGCATCGAAATTTGTGTTTTCTGGAACGATCGGATAGTTTTATCCAATCAGCGTTCTTGACCCTCCGAATCGGAGATCGTGAGAATCAACGACGACATGCACCAGTTCGCTAGACCACGAAAAACGACTATAATTCCGACGCAATGACAACTCGTCGTTGAGAGAGCATCGAAATGTGTGTTTCCTGAAAGTTCGGATAGTTTTATCCAATCAGCGTTTTTGAAACTCGAAATCATCGAAAATGAGTTTTTTTCATAAAACTTGTTAATTTTCGTCGAATTACCGTTTTTGAGCCTCGCATATCGAAATTGTCAGAATCAACGACGATATGACAGCCATTTGCTATTTCGCGAAAATACGACTATAATTCAGACGGAATGACAACTCCTCGTTGAGACAGCATCGAAATTTGTGTTTTCTGGAACGATCGGATAGTTTTATCCAATCAGCGTTTTTGAAACTCGAAATCATCGAAAATGAGTTTTTTTCATAAAACTTGGTAATTTTTGTCGAATTACCGTTTTTGAGCCTCGCATATCGAAATTGTCAGAATCAACGACGATATGACAGCCATTTGCTATTTCGCGAAAATACGACTATAATTCAGACGGAATGACAACTCCTCGTTGAGACAGCATCGAAATTTGTGTTTTCTGGAACGATCGGATAGTTTTATCCAATCAGCGTTCTTGACCCTCCGAATCGGAGATCGTGAGAATCAACGACGACATGCACCAGTTCGCTAGACCACGAAAAACGACTATAATTCCGACGCAATGACAACTCGTCGTTGAGAGACCATCGAAATGTGTGTTTCCTGAAAGATCGGATATTTTTGTCCAACCAGCATTTTTGAAACTCGAAATCATCGAAAATGAGTTTTTTTTTTCATAAAATTTGGTAATTTTTGTCCAATTACCGTTTTTGAGCCTCGCATATCGAAATTGTCAGAATCAACGACGATATGACAGCCATTCGCTATTTCGCGAAAATACGACTATAATTCAGACGGAATGACAACTCGTCGTTGAGACAGCATCGAAATTTGTGTTTTCTGGAACGATTGGATAGTTATATCCAATCAGCGTTTTTGAAACTCGAAATCATCGAAAATGAGTTTTTTTCATAAAACTTGGTAATTTTTGTCGAATGACCGTTTTTGAGCCTCGCATATCGAAATCGTCAGAATCAACGACGACATGAGAGCCAATCGCTATTTCGCGAAAATACGACTATAATTCAGACGGAATGACAACTCCTCGTTGAGACAGCATCGAAATTTGTGTTTTCTGGAACGATCGGATAGTTTTATCCAATCAGCGTTTTTGACCCTCCGAATCGGAGATCGTAAGAATCAACGACGACATGCACCAGTTCGCAAGACCACGAAAAACGATTATAATTCCGATGCAATGACAACTCGTCGTTGAGAGAGCATCGAAATGTTTGTTTCCTGAAAGATCGGATATTTTTGTCCAAACAGCGTTTTTGAAACTCGAAATCATCGAACATGAGTTTTTTTTTCATAAAACTTGGTAATTTTTGTCGAATGACCGTTTTTGAGCCTCGCATATCGAAATCGTCAGAATCAACGACGACATGAGAGCCAATCGCTATTTCGCGAAAATACGACTATAATTCAGACGGAATGACAACTCCTCGTTGAGACGGCATTGAAATGATTGTTTTCGGAAGCTTGAATATGTTTGGCCAATTATCGATTTTGAGATTCGCATATTGAAATCGTCAGAATCAACGACGACATGCACCAGTTCGCTAGACCACGAAAAACGACTATACTTCCGATCGAATGACAACTCGTCGTTGAGACAGCACCGAAATGTGTGTTTCCTGAAAGATCGGTTATTTTTGTCCAACCATCGTTTTTGAAACTCGAAATCATCGAAAATGAGTTTTTTTCATAAAACTTGGTAATTTTTGTCGAATTACCGTTTTTGAGCCTCGCATATCGAAATTGTCAGAATCAACGACGATATGACAGCCATTCGCTATTTCGCGAAAATACGACTATAATTCAGATGGAATGACAACTCCTCGTTGAGACAGCATCGAAATTTGTGTTTTCTGGAACGATCGGATAGTTTTATCCAATCAGCGTTCTTGACCCTCCGAATCGGAGATCGTGAGAATCAACGACGACATGCACCAGTTCGCTAGACCACGAAAAACGACTATAATTCCGACGCAATGACAACTCGTCGTTGAGAGAGCATCGAAATGTGTGTTTCCTGAAAGTTCGGATAGTTTTATCCAATCAGCGTTTTTGAAACTCGAAATCATCGAAAATGAGTTTTTTTCATAAAACTTGTTAATTTTCGTCGAATTACCGTTTTTGAGCCTCGCATATCGAAATTGTCAGAATCAACGACGATATGACAGCCATTTGCTATTTCGCGAAAATACGACTATAATTCAGACGGAATGACAACTCCTCGTTGAGACGCCATTGAAATGAGTGTTTTCGGAAGATTGAATATGTTTCGCCAATTATCGATATTGAGATCGGATAGTTTTATCCAATCAGCGTTTTTGAAACTCGAAATCATCGAAAATGAGTTTTTTTCATAAAACTTGGTAATTTTTGTCGAATTACCGTTTTTGAGCCTCGCATATCGAAATTGTCAGAATCAACGACGATATGACAGCCATTCGTTATTTCGCGAAAATACGACTATAATTCAGACGGAATGACAACTCCTCGTTGAGACAGCATCGAAATTTGTGTTTTCTGGAACGATCGGATAGTTTTATCCAATCAGCGTTTTTGAAACTCGAAATCATCGAAAATGAGTTTTTTTCATAAAACTTGTTAATTTTCGTCGAATTACCGTTTTTGAGCCTCGCATATCGAAATTGTCAGAATCAACGACGATATGACAGCCATTTGCTATTTCGCGAAAATACGACTATAATTCAGACGGAATGACAACTCCTCGTTGAGACGCCATTGAAATGAGTGTTTTCGGAAGATTGAATATGTTTCGCCAATTATCGATATTGAGATCGGATAGTTTTATCCAATCAGCGTTTTTGAAACTCGAAATCATCGAAAATGAGTTTTTTTCATAAAACTTGGTAATTTTTGTCGAATTACCGTTTTTGAGCCTCGCATATCGAAATTGTCAGAATCAACGACGATATGACAGCCATTCGTTATTTCGCGAAAATACGACCATAATTCAGACGGAATGACAACTCCTCGTTGAGACAGCATCGAAATTTGTGTTTTCTGGAACGATCGGATAGTTTTATCCAATCAGCGTTTTTGAAACTCGAAATCATCGAAAATGAGTTTTTTTCATAAAACTTGGTAATTTTTGTCGAATTACCGTTTTTGAGCCTCGCATATCGAAATTGTCAGAATCAACGACGATATGACAGCCATTCGTTATTTCGCGAAAATACGACTATAATTCAGATGGAATGACAACTCCTCGTTGAGACAGCATCGAAATTTGTGTTTTCTGGAACGATCGGATAGTTTTATCCAATCAGCGTTCTTGACCCTCCGAATCGGAGATCGTGAGAATCAACGACGACATGCACCAGTTCGCTAGACCACGAAAAACGACTATAATTCCGACGCAATGACAACTCGTCGTTGAGAGAGCATCGAAATGTGTGTTTCCTGAAAGTTCGGATAGTTTTATCCAATCAGCGTTTTTGAAACTCGAAATCATCGAAAATGAGTTTTTTTCATAAAACTTGTTAATTTTCGTCGAATTACCGTTTTTGAGCCTCGCATATCGAAATTGTCAGAATCAACGACGATATGACAGCCATTTGCTATTTCGCGAAAATACGACTATAATTCAGACGGAATGACAACTCCTCGTTGAGACAGCATCGAAATTTGTGTTTTCTGGAACGATCGGATAGTTTTATCCAATCAGCGTTTTTGAAACTCGAAATCATCGAAAATGAGTTTTTTTCATAAAACTTGGTAATTTTTGTCGAATTACCGTTTTTGAGCCTCGCATATCGAAATTGTCAGAATCAACGACGATATGACAGCCATTTGCTATTTCGCGAAAATACGACTATAATTCAGACGGAATGACAACTCCTCGTTGAGACAGCATCGAAATTTGTGTTTTCTGGAACGATCGGATAGTTTTATCCAATCAGCGTTCTTGACCCTCCGAATCGGAGATCGTGAGAATCAACGACGACATGCACCAGTTCGCTAGACCACGAAAAACGACTATAATTCCGACGCAATGACAACTCGTCGTTGAGAGACCATCGAAATGTGTGTTTCCTGAAAGATCGGATATTTTTGTCCAACCAGCATTTTTGAAACTCGAAATCATCGAAAATGAGTTTTTTTTTTCATAAAATTTGGTAATTTTTGTCCAATTACCGTTTTTGAGCCTCGCATATCGAAATTGTCAGAATCAACGACGATATGACAGCCATTCGCTATTTCGCGAAAATACGACTATAATTCAGACGGAATGACAACTCGTCGTTGAGACAACATCGAAATTTGTGTTTTCTGGAACGATTGGATAGTTATATCCAATCAGCGTTTTTGAAACTCGAAATCATCGAAAATGAGTTTTTTTCATAAAACTTGGTAATTTTTGTCGAATGACCGTTTTTGAGCCTCGCATATCGAAATCGTCAGAATCAACGACGACATGAGAGCCAATCGCTATTTCGCGAAAATACGACTATAATTCAGACGGAATGACAACTCCTCGTTGAGACAGCATCGAAATTTGTGTTTTCTGGAACGATCGGATAGTTTTATCCAATCAGCGTTTTTGACCCTCCGAATCGGAGATCGTAAGAATCAACGACGACATGCACCAGTTCGCAAGACCACGAAAAACGATTATAATTCCGATGCAATGACAACTCGTCGTTGAGAGAGCATCGAAATGTTTGTTTCCTGAAAGATCGGATATTTTTGTCCAAACAGCGTTTTTGAAACTCGAAATCATCGAACATGAGTTTTTTTTTCATAAAACTTGGTAATTTTTGTCGAATGACCGTTTTTGAGCCTCGCATATCGAAATCGTCAGAATCAACGACGACATGAGAGCCAATCGCTATTTCGCGAAAATACGACTATAATTCAGACGGAATGACAACTCCTCGTTGAGACGGCATTGAAATGATTGTTTTCGGAAGCTTGAATATGTTTGGCCAATTATCGATTTTGAGATTCGCATATTGAAATCGTCAGAATCAACGACGACATGCACCAGTTCGCTAGACCACGAAAAACGACTATACTTCCGATCGAATGACAACTCGTCGTTGAGACAGCACCGAAATGTGTGTTTCCTGAAAGATCGGTTATTTTTGTCCAACCATCGTTTTTGAAACTCGAAATCATCGAAAATGAGTTTTTTTCATAAAACTTGGTAATTTTTGTCGAATTACCGTTTTTGAGCCTCGCATATCGAAATTGTCAGAATCAACGACGATATGACAGCCATTCGCTATTTCGCGAAAATACGACTATAATTCAGATGGAATGACAACTCCTCGTTGAGACAGCATCGAAATTTGTGTTTTCTGGAACGATCGGATAGTTTTATCCAATCAGCGTTCTTGACCCTCCGAATCGGAGATCGTGAGAATCAACGACGACATGCACCAGTTCGCTAGACCACGAAAAACGACTATAATTCCGACGCAATGACAACTCGTCGTTGAGAGAGCATCGAAATGTGTGTTTCCTGAAAGTTCGGATAGTTTTATCCAATCAGCGTTTTTGAAACTCGAAATCATCGAAAATGAGTTTTTTTCATAAAACTTGTTAATTTTCGTCGAATTACCGTTTTTGAGCCTCGCATATCGAAATTGTCAGAATCAACGACGATATGACAGCCATTTGCTATTTCGCGAAAATACGACTATAATTCAGACGGAATGACAACTCCTCGTTGAGACGCCATTGAAATGAGTGTTTTCGGAAGATTGAATATGTTTCGCCAATTATCGATATTGAGATCGGATAGTTTTATCCAATCAGCGTTTTTGAAACTCGAAATCATCGAAAATGAGTTTTTTTCATAAAACTTGGTAATTTTTGTCGAATTACCGTTTTTGAGCCTCGCATATCGAAATTGTCAGAATCAACGACGATATGACAGCCATTCGTTATTTCGCGAAAATACGACTATAATTCAGACGGAATGACAACTCCTCGTTGAGACAGCATCGAAATTTGTGTTTTCTGGAACGATCGGATAGTTTTATCCAATCAGCGTTTTTGAAACTCGAAATCATCGAAAATGAGTTTTTTTCATAAAACTTGTTAATTTTCGTCGAATTACCGTTTTTGAGCCTCGCATATCGAAATTGTCAGAATCAACGACGATATGACAGCCATTTGCTATTTCGCGAAAATACGACTATAATTCAGACGGAATGACAACTCCTCGTTGAGACGCCATTGAAATGAGTGTTTTCGGAAGATTGAATATGTTTCGCCAATTATCGATATTGAGATCGGATAGTTTTATCCAATCAGCGTTTTTGAAACTCGAAATCATCGAAAATGAGTTTTTTTCATAAAACTTGGTAATTTTTGTCGAATTACCGTTTTTGAGCCTCGCATATCGAAATTGTCAGAATCAACGACGATATGACAGCCATTCGTTATTTCGCGAAAATACGACCATAATTCAGACGGAATGACAACTCCTCGTTGAGACAGCATCGAAATTTGTGTTTTCTGGAACGATCGGATAGTTTTATCCAATCAGCGTTTTTGAAACTCGAAATCATCGAAAATGAGTTTTTTTCATAAAACTTGGTAATTTTTGTCGAATTACCGTTTTTGAGCCTCGCATATCGAAATTGTCAGAATCAACGACGATATGACAGCCATTTGCTATTTCGCGAAAATACGACTATAATTCAGACGGAATGACAACTCCTCGTTGAGACAGCATCGAAATTTGTGTTTTCTGGAACGATCGGATAGTTTTATCCAATCAGCGTTCTTGACCCTCCGAATCGGAGATCGTGAGAATCAACGACGACATGCACCAGTTCGCTAGACCACGAAAAACGACTATAATTCCGACGCAATGACAACTCGTCGTTGAGAGACCATCGAAATGTGTGTTTCCTGAAAGATCGGATATTTTTGTCCAACCAGCATTTTTGAAACTCGAAATCATCGAAAATGAGTTTTTTTTTTCATAAAATTTGGTAATTTTTGTCCAATTACCGTTTTTGAGCCTCGCATATCGAAATTGTCAGAATCAACGACGATATGACAGCCATTCGCTATTTCGCGAAAATACGACTATAATTCAGACGGAATGACAACTCGTCGTTGAGACAGCATCGAAATTTGTGTTTTCTGGAACGATTGGATAGTTATATCCAATCAGCGTTTTTGAAACTCGAAATCATCGAAAATGAGTTTTTTTCATAAAACTTGGTAATTTTTGTCGAATGACCGTTTTTGAGCCTCGCATATCGAAATCGTCAGAATCAACGACGACATGAGAGCCAATCGCTATTTCGCGAAAATACGACTATAATTCAGACGGAATGACAACTCCTCGTTGAGACAGCATCGAAATTTGTGTTTTCTGGAACGATCGGATAGTTTTATCCAATCAGCGTTTTTGACCCTCCGAATCGGAGATCGTAAGAATCAACGACGACATGCACCAGTTCGCAAGACCACGAAAAACGACTATAATTCCGATGCAATGACAACTCGTCGTTGAGAGAGCATCGAAATGTTTGTTTCCTGAAAGATCGGATATTTTTGTCCAAACAGCGTTTTTGAAACTCGAAATCATCGAACATGAGTTTTTTTTTCATAAAACTTGGTAATTTTTGTCGAATGACCGTTTTTGAGCCTCGCATATCGAAATCGTCAGAATCAACGACGACATGAGAGCCAATCGCTATTTCGCGAAAATACGACTATAATTCAGACGGAATGACAACTCCTCGTTGAGACGGCATTGAAATGATTGTTTTCGGAAGCTTGAATATGTTTGGCCAATTATCGATTTTGAGATTCGCATATTGAAATCGTCAGAATCAACGACGACATGCACCAGTTCGCTAGACCACGAAAAACGACTATACTTCCGATCGAATGACAACTCGTCGTTGAGACAGCACCGAAATGTGTGTTTCCTGAAAGATCGGTTATTTTTGTCCAACCATCGTTTTTGAAACTCGAAATCATCGAAAATGAGTTTTTTTCATAAAACTTGGTAATTTTTGTCGAATTACCGTTTTTGAGCCTCGCATATCGAAATTGTCAGAATCAACGACGATATGACAGCCATTCGCTAATTCGCGAAAATACGACTATAATTCAGATGGAATGACAACTCCTCGTTGAGACAGCATCGAAATTTGTGTTTTCTGGAACGATCGGATAGTTTTATCCAATCAGCGTTCTTGACCCTCCGAATCGGAGATCGTGAGAATCAACGACGACATGCACCAGTTCGCTAGACCACGAAAAACGACTATAATTCCGACGCAATGACAACTCGTCGTTGAGAGAGCATCGAAATGTGTGTTTCCTGAAAGTTCGGATAGTTTTATCCAATCAGCGTTTTTGAAACTCGAAATCATCGAAAATGAGTTTTTTTCATAAAACTTGTTAATTTTCGTCGAATTACCGTTTTTGAGCCTCGCATATCGAAATTGTCAGAATCAACGACGATATGACAGCCATTTGCTATTTCGCGAAAATACGACTATAATTCAGACGGAATGACAACTCCTCGTTGAGACGCCATTGAAATGAGTGTTTTCGGAAGATTGAATATGTTTCGCCAATTATCGATATTGAGATCGGATAGTTTTATCCAATCAGCGTTTTTGAAACTCGAAATCATCGAAAATGAGTTTTTTTCATAAAACTTGGTAATTTTTGTCGAATTACCGTTTTTGAGCCTCGCATATCGAAATTGTCAGAATCAACGACGATATGACAGCCATTCGTTATTTCGCGAAAATACGACTATAATTCAGACGGAATGACAACTCCTCGTTGAGACAGCATCGAAATTTGTGTTTTCTGGAACGATCGGATAGTTTTATCCAATCAGCGTTTTTGAAACTCGAAATCATCGAAAATGAGTTTTTTTCATAAAACTTGTTAATTTTCGTCGAATTACCGTTTTTGAGCCTCGCATATCGAAATTGTCAGAATCAACGACGATATGACAGCCATTTGCTATTTCGCGAAAATACGACTATAATTCAGACGGAATGACAACTCCTCGTTGAGACAGCATCGAAATTTGTGTTTTCTGGAACGATCGGATAGTTTTATCCAATCAGCGTTTTTGAAACTCGAAATCATCGAAAATGAGTTTTTTTCATAAAACTTGGTAATTTTTGTCGAATTACCGTTTTTGAGCCTCGCATATCGAAATTGTCAGAATCAACGACGATATGACAGCCATTCGTTATTTCGCGAAAATACGACCATAATTCAGACGGAATGACAACTCGTCGTTGAGACAGCATCGAAATTTGTGTTTTCTGGAACGATTGGATAGTTATATCCAATCAGCGTTTTTGAAACTCGAAATCATCGAAAATGAGTTTTTTTCATAAAACTTGGTAATTTTTGTCGAATGACCGTTTTTGAGCCTCGCATATCGAAATCGTCAGAATCAACGACGACATGAGAGCCAATCGCTATTTCGCGAAAATACGACTATAATTCAGACGGAATGACAACTCCTCGTTGAGACAGCATCGAAATTTGTGTTTTCTGGAACGATCGGATAGTTTTATCCAATCAGCGTTTTTGACCCTCCGAATCGGAGATCGTAAGAATCAACGACGACATGCACCAGTTCGCAAGACCACGAAAAACGACTATAATTCCGATGCAATGACAACTCGTCGTTGAGAGAGCATCGAAATGTTTGTTTCCTGAAAGATCGGATATTTTTGTCCAAACAGCGTTTTTGAAACTCGAAATCATCGAACATGAGTTTTTTTTTCATAAAACTTGGTAATTTTTGTCGAATGACCGTTTTTGAGCCTCGCATATCGAAATCGTCAGAATCAACGACGACATGAGAGCCAATCGCTATTTCGCGAAAATACGACTATAATTCAGACGGAATGACAACTCCTCGTTGAGACGGCATTGAAATGATTGTTTTCGGAAGCTTGAATATGTTTGGCCAATTATCGATTTTGAGATTCGCATATTGAAATCGTCAGAATCAACGACGACATGCACCAGTTCGCTAGACCACGAAAAACGACTATACTTCCGATCGAATGACAACTCGTCGTTGAGACAGCACCGAAATGTGTGTTTCCTGAAAGATCGGTTATTTTTGTCCAACCATCGTTTTTGAAACTCGAAATCATCGAAAATGAGTTTTTTTCATAAAACTTGGTAATTTTTGTCGAATTACCGTTTTTGAGCCTCGCATATCGAAATTGTCAGAATCAACGACGATATGACAGCCATTCGCTATTTCGCGAAAATACGACTATAATTCAGATGGAATGACAACTCCTCGTTGAGACAGCATCGAAATTTGTGTTTTCTGGAACGATCGGATAGTTTTATCCAATCAGCGTTCTTGACCCTCCGAATCGGAGATCGTGAGAATCAACGACGACATGCACCAGTTCGCTAGACCACGAAAAACGACTATAATTCCGACGCAATGACAACTCGTCGTTGAGAGAGCATCGAAATGTGTGTTTCCTGAAAGTTCGGATAGTTTTATCCAATCAGCGTTTTTGAAACTCGAAATCATCGAAAATGAGTTTTTTTCATAAAACTTGTTAATTTTCGTCGAATTACCGTTTTTGAGCCTCGCATATCGAAATTGTCAGAATCAACGACGATATGACAGCCATTTGCTATTTCGCGAAAATACGACTATAATTCAGACGGAATGACAACTCCTCGTTGAGACGCCATTGAAATGAGTGTTTTCGGAAGATTGAATATGTTTCGCCAATTATCGATATTGAGATCGGATAGTTTTATCCAATCAGCGTTTTTGAAACTCGAAATCATCGAAAATGAGTTTTTTTCATAAAACTTGGTAATTTTTGTCGAATTACCGTTTTTGAGCCTCGCATATCGAAATTGGCAGAATCAACGACGATATGACAGCCATTCGTTATTTCGCGAAAATACGACTATAATTCAGACGGAATGACAACTCCTCGTTGAGACAGCATCGAAATTTGTGTTTTCTGGAACGATCGGATAGTTTTATCCAATCAGCGTTTTTGAAACTCGAAATCATCGAAAATGAGTTTTTTTCATAAAACTTGTTAATTTTCGTCGAATTACCGTTTTTGAGCCTCGCATATCGAAATTGTCAGAATCAACGACGATATGACAGCCATTTGCTATTTCGCGAAAATACGACTATAATTCAGACGGAATGACAACTCCTCGTTGAGACAGCATCGAAATTTGTGTTTTCTGGAACGATCGGATAGTTTTATCCAATCAGCGTTTTTGAAACTCGAAATCATCGAAAATGAGTTTTTTTCATAAAACTTGGTAATTTTTGTCGAATTACCGTTTTTGAGCCTCGCATATCGAAATTGTCAGAATCAACGACGATATGACAGCCATTTGCTATTTCGCGAAAATACGACTATAATTCAGACGGAATGACAACTCCTCGTTGAGACAGCATCGAAATTTGTGTTTTCTGGAACGATCGGATAGTTTTATCCAATCAGCGTTCTTGACCCTCCGAATCGGAGATCGTGAGAATCAACGACGACATGCACCAGTTCGCTAGACCACGAAAAACGACTATAATTCCGACGCAATGACAACTCGTCGTTGAGAGACCATCGAAATGTGTGTTTCCTGAAAGATCGGATATTTTTGTCCAACCAGCATTTTTGAAACTCGAAATCATCGAAAATGAGTTTTTTTTTTCATAAAATTTGGTAATTTTTGTCCAATTACCGTTTTTGAGCCTCGCATATCGAAATTGTCAGAATCAACGACGATATGACAGCCATTCGCTATTTCGCGAAAATACGACTATAATTCAGACGGAATGACAACTCGTCGTTGAGACAGCATCGAAATTTGTGTTTTCTGGAACGATTGGATAGTTATATCCAATCAGCGTTTTTGAAACTCGAAATCATCGAAAATGAGTTTTTTTCATAAAACTTGGTAATTTTTGTCGAATGACCGTTTTTGAGCCTCGCATATCGAAATCGTCAGAATCAACGACGACATGAGAGCCAATCGCTATTTCGCGAAAATACGACTATAATTCAGACGGAATGACAACTCCTCGTTGAGACAGCATCGAAATTTGTGTTTTCTGGAACGATCGGATAGTTTTATCCAATCAGCGTTTTTGACCCTCCGAATCGGAGATCGTAAGAATCAACGACGACATGCACCAGTTCGCAAGACCACGAAAAACGATTATAATTCCGATGCAATGACAACTCGTCGTTGAGAGAGCATCGAAATGTTTGTTTCCTGAAAGATCGGATATTTTTGTCCAAACAGCGTTTTTGAAACTCGAAATCATCGAACATGAGTTTTTTTTTCATAAAACTTGTTAATTTTCGTCGAATTACCGTTTTTGAGCCTCGCATATCGAAATTGTCAGAATCAACGACGATATGACAGCCATTTGCTATTTCGCGAAAATACGACTATAATTCAGACGGAATGACAACTCCTCGTTGAGACAGCATCGAAATTTGTGTTTTCTGGAACGATCGGATAGTTTTATCCAATCAGCGTTTTTGAAACTCGAAATCATCGAAAATGAGTTTTTTTCATAAAACTTGGTAATTTTTGTCGAATTACCGTTTTTGAGCCTCGCATATCGAAATTGTCAGAATCAACGACGATATGACAGCCATTTGCTATTTCGCGAAAATACGACTATAATTCAGACGGAATGACAACTCCTCGTTGAGACGCCATTGAAATGAGTGTTTTCGGAAGATTGAATATGTTTCGCCAATTATCGATATTGAGATCGGATAGTTTTATCCAATCAGCGTTTTTGAAACTCGAAATCATCGAAAATGAGTTTTTTTCATAAAACTTGGTAATTTTTGTCGAATTACCGTTTTTGAGCCTCGCATATCGAAATTGTCAGAATCAACGACGATATGACAGCCATTCGTTATTTCGCGAAAATACGACCATAATTCAGACGGAATGACAACTCCTCGTTGAGACAGCATCGAAATTTGTGTTTTCTGGAACGATCGGATAGTTTTATCCAATCAGCGTTTTTGAAACTCGAAATCATCGAAAATGAGTTTTTTTCATAAAACTTGGTAATTTTTGTCGAATTACCGTTTTTGAGCCTCGCATATCGAAATTGTCAGAATCAACGACGATATGACAGCCATTTGCTATTTCGCGAAAATACGACTATAATTCAGACGGAATGACAACTCCTCGTTGAGACAGCATCGAAATTTGTGTTTTCTGGAACGATCGGATAGTTTTATCCAATCAGCGTTCTTGACCCTCCGAATCGGAGATCGTGAGAATCAACGACGACATGCACCAGTTCGCTAGACCACGAAAAACGACTATAATTCCGACGCAATGACAACTCGTCGTTGAGAGACCATCGAAATGTGTGTTTCCTGAAAGATCGGATATTTTTGTCCAACCAGCATTTTTGAAACTCGAAATCATCGAAAATGAGTTTTTTTTTTCATAAAATTTGGTAATTTTTGTCCAATTACCGTTTTTGAGCCTCGCATATCGAAATTGTCAGAATCAACGACGATATGACAGCCATTCGCTATTTCGCGAAAATACGACTATAATTCAGACGGAATGACAACTCGTCGTTGAGACAGCATCGAAATTTGTGTTTTCTGGAACGATTGGATAGTTATATCCAATCAGCGTTTTTGAAACTCGAAATCATCGAAAATGAGTTTTTTTCATAAAACTTGGTAATTTTTGTCGAATGACCGTTTTTGAGCCTCGCATATCGAAATCGTCAGAATCAACGACGACATGAGAGCCAATCGCTATTTCGCGAAAATACGACTATAATTCAGACGGAATGACAACTCCTCGTTGAGACAGCATCGAAATTTGTGTTTTCTGGAACGATCGGATAGTTTTATCCAATCAGCGTTCTTGACCCTCCGAATCGGAGATCGTGAGAATCAACGACGACATGCACCAGTTCGCTAGACCACGAAAAACGACTATAATTCCGACGCAATGACAACTCGTCGTTGAGAGAGCATCGAAATGTGTGTTTCCTGAAAGTTCGGATAGTTTTATCCAATCAGCGTTTTTGAAACTCGAAATCATCGAAAATGAGTTTTTTTCATAAAACTTGTTAATTTTCGTCGAATTACCGTTTTTGAGCCTCGCATATCGAAATTGTCAGAATCAACGACGATATGACAGCCATTTGCTATTTCGCGAAAATACGACTATAATTCAGACGGAATGACAACTCCTCGTTGAGACGCCATTGAAATGAGTGTTTTCGGAAGATTGAATATGTTTCGCCAATTATCGATATTGAGATCGGATAGTTTTATCCAATCAGCGTTTTTGAAACTCGAAATCATCGAAAATGAGTTTTTTTCATAAAACTTGGTAATTTTTGTCGAATTACCGTTTTTGAGCCTCGCATATCGAAATTGTCAGAATCAACGACGATATGACAGCCATTCGTTATTTCGCGAAAATACGACTATAATTCAGACGGAATGACAACTCCTCGTTGAGACAGCATCGAAATTTGTGTTTTCTGGAACGATCGGATAGTTTTATCCAATCAGCGTTTTTGAAACTCGAAATCATCGAAAATGAGTTTTTTTCATAAAACTTGTTAATTTTCGTCGAATTACCGTTTTTGAGCCTCGCATATCGAAATTGTCAGAATCAACGACGATATGACAGCCATTTGCTATTTCGCGAAAATACGACTATAATTCAGACGGAATGACAACTCCTCGTTGAGACGCCATTGAAATGAGTGTTTTCGGAAGATTGAATATGTTTCGCCAATTATCGATATTGAGATCGGATAGTTTTATCCAATCAGCGTTTTTGAAACTCGAAATCATCGAAAATGAGTTTTTTTCATAAAACTTGGTAATTTTTGTCGAATTACCGTTTTTGAGCCTCGCATATCGAAATTGTCAGAATCAACGACGATATGACAGCCATTCGTTATTTCGCGAAAATACGACCATAATTCAGACGGAATGACAACTCCTCGTTGAGACAGCATCGAAATTTGTGTTTTCTGGAACGATCGGATAGTTTTATCCAATCAGCGTTTTTGAAACTCGAAATCATCGAAAATGAGTTTTTTTCATAAAACTTGGTAATTTTTGTCGAATTACCGTTTTTGAGCCTCGCATATCGAAATTGTCAGAATCAACGACGATATGACAGCCATTCGTTATTTCGCGAAAATACGACCATAATTCAGACGGAATGACAACTCGTCGTTGAGACAGCATCGAAATTTGTGTTTTCTGGAACGATTGGATAGTTATATCCAATCAGCGTTTTTGAAACTCGAAATCATCGAAAATGAGTTTTTTTCATAAAACTTGGTAATTTTTGTCGAATGACCGTTTTTGAGCCTCGCATATCGAAATCGTCAGAATCAACGACGACATGAGAGCCAATCGCTATTTCGCGAAAATACGACTATAATTCAGACGGAATGACAACTCCTCGTTGAGACAGCATCGAAATTTGTGTTTTCTGGAACGATCGGATAGTTTTATCCAATCAGCGTTTTTGACCCTCCGAATCGGAGATCGTAAGAATCAACGACGACATGCACCAGTTCGCAAGACCACGAAAAACGACTATAATTCCGATGCAATGACAACTCGTCGTTGAGAGAGCATCGAAATGTTTGTTTCCTGAAAGATCGGATATTTTTGTCCAAACAGCGTTTTTGAAACTCGAAATCATCGAACATGAGTTTTTTTTTCATAAAACTTGGTAATTTTTGTCGA
Source organism: Cryptus viduatorius (assembly GCA_964006125.1). Lineage (NCBI taxonomy): Eukaryota > Metazoa > Arthropoda > Insecta > Hymenoptera > Ichneumonidae > Cryptus > Cryptus viduatorius. The sequence goes on from OZ023220.1 coordinate 24,306,501, forward strand.
ATGACCGTTTTTGAGCCTCGCATATCGAAATCGTCAGAATCAACGACGACATGAGAGCCAATCGCTATTTCGCGAAAATACGACTATAATTCAGACGGAATGACAACTCCTCGTTGAGACGGCATTGAAATGATTGTTTTCGGAAGCTTGAATATGTTTGGCCAATTATCGATTTTGAGATTCGCATATTGAAATCGTCAGAATCAACGACGACATGCACCAGTTCGCTAGACCACGAAAAACGACTATACTTCCGATCGAATGACAACTCGTCGTTGAGACAGCACCGAAATGTGTGTTTCCTGAAAGATCGGTTATTTTTGTCCAACCATCGTTTTTGAAACTCGAAATCATCGAAAATGAGTTTTTTTCATAAAACTTGGTAATTTTTGTCGAATTACCGTTTTTGAGCCTCGCATATCGAAATTGTCAGAATCAACGACGATATGACAGCCATTCGCTATTTCGCGAAAATACGACTATAATTCAGATGGAATGACAACTCCTCGTTGAGACAGCATCGAAATTTGTGTTTTCTGGAACGATCGGATAGTTTTATCCAATCAGCGTTCTTGACCCTCCGAATCGGAGATCGTGAGAATCAACGACGACATGCACCAGTTCGCTAGACCACGAAAAACGACTATAATTCCGACGCAATGACAACTCGTCGTTGAGAGAGCATCGAAATGTGTGTTTCCTGAAAGTTCGGATAGTTTTATCCAATCAGCGTTTTTGAAACTCGAAATCATCGAAAATGAGTTTTTTTCATAAAACTTGTTAATTTTCGTCGAATTACCGTTTTTGAGCCTCGCATATCGAAATTGTCAGAATCAACGACGATATGACAGCCATTTGCTATTTCGCGAAAATACGACTATAATTCAGACGGAATGACAACTCCTCGTTGAGACGCCATTGAAATGAGTGTTTTCGGAAGATTGAATATGTTTCGCCAATTATCGATATTGAGATCGGATAGTTTTATCCAATCAGCGTTTTTGAAACTCGAAATCATCGAAAATGAGTTTTTTTCATAAAACTTGGTAATTTTTGTCGAATTACCGTTTTTGAGCCTCGCATATCGAAATTGGCAGAATCAACGACGATATGACAGCCATTCGTTATTTCGCGAAAATACGACTATAATTCAGACGGAATGACAACTCCTCGTTGAGACAGCATCGAAATTTGTGTTTTCTGGAACGATCGGATAGTTTTATCCAATCAGCGTTTTTGAAACTCGAAATCATCGAAAATGAGTTTTTTTCATAAAACTTGTTAATTTTCGTCGAATTACCGTTTTTGAGCCTCGCATATCGAAATTGTCAGAATCAACGACGATATGACAGCCATTTGCTATTTCGCGAAAATACGACTATAATTCAGACGGAATGACAACTCCTCGTTGAGACAGCATCGAAATTTGTGTTTTCTGGAACGATCGGATAGTTTTATCCAATCAGCGTTTTTGAAACTCGAAATCATCGAAAATGAGTTTTTTTCATAAAACTTGGTAATTTTTGTCGAATTACCGTTTTTGAGCCTCGCATATCGAAATTGTCAGAATCAACGACGATATGACAGCCATTTGCTATTTCGCGAAAATACGACTATAATTCAGACGGAATGACAACTCCTCGTTGAGACGCCATTGAAATGAGTGTTTTCGGAAGATTGAATATGTTTCGCCAATTATCGATATTGAGATCGGATAGTTTTATCCAATCAGCGTTTTTGAAACTCGAAATCATCGAAAATGAGTTTTTTTCATAAAACTTGGTAATTTTTGTCGAATTACCGTTTTTGAGCCTCGCATATCGAAATTGTCAGAATCAACGACGATATGACAGCCATTCGTTATTTCGCGAAAATACGACCATAATTCAGACGGAATGACAACTCCTCGTTGAGACAGCATCGAAATTTGTGTTTTCTGGAACGATCGGATAGTTTTATCCAATCAGCGTTTTTGAAACTCGAAATCATCGAAAATGAGTTTTTTTCATAAAACTTGGTAATTTTTGTCGAATTACCGTTTTTGAGCCTCGCATATCGAAATTGTCAGAATCAACGACGATATGACAGCCATTTGCTATTTCGCGAAAATACGACTATAATTCAGACGGAATGACAACTCCTCGTTGAGACAGCATCGAAATTTGTGTTTTCTGGAACGATCGGATAGTTTTATCCAATCAGCGTTCTTGACCCTCCGAATCGGAGATCGTGAGAATCAACGACGACATGCACCAGTTCGCTAGACCACGAAAAACGACTATAATTCCGACGCAATGACAACTCGTCGTTGAGAGACCATCGAAATGTGTGTTTCCTGAAAGATCGGATATTTTTGTCCAACCAGCATTTTTGAAACTCGAAATCATCGAAAATGAGTTTTTTTTTTCATAAAATTTGGTAATTTTTGTCCAATTACCGTTTTTGAGCCTCGCATATCGAAATTGTCAGAATCAACGACGATATGACAGCCATTCGCTATTTCGCGAAAATACGACTATAATTCAGACGGAATGACAACTCGTCGTTGAGACAGCATCGAAATTTGTGTTTTCTGGAACGATTGGATAGTTATATCCAATCAGCGTTTTTGAAACTCGAAATCATCGAAAATGAGTTTTTTTCATAAAACTTGGTAATTTTTGTCGAATGACCGTTTTTGAGCCTCGCATATCGAAATCGTCAGAATCAACGACGACATGAGAGCCAATCGCTATTTCGCGAAAATACGACTATAATTCAGACGGAATGACAACTCCTCGTTGAGACAGCATCGAAATTTGTGTTTTCTGGAACGATCGGATAGTTTTATCCAATCAGCGTTTTTGACCCTCCGAATCGGAGATCGTAAGAATCAACGACGACATGCACCAGTTCGCAAGACCACGAAAAACGATTATAATTCCGATGCAATGACAACTCGTCGTTGAGAGAGCATCGAAATGTTTGTTTCCTGAAAGATCGGATATTTTTGTCCAAACAGCGTTTTTGAAACTCGAAATCATCGAACATGAGTTTTTTTTTCATAAAACTTGTTAATTTTCGTCGAATTACCGTTTTTGAGCCTCGCATATCGAAATTGTCAGAATCAACGACGATATGACAGCCATTTGCTATTTCGCGAAAATACGACTATAATTCAGACGGAATGACAACTCCTCGTTGAGACAGCATCGAAATTTGTGTTTTCTGGAACGATCGGATAGTTTTATCCAATCAGCGTTTTTGAAACTCGAAATCATCGAAAATGAGTTTTTTTCATAAAACTTGGTAATTTTTGTCGAATTACCGTTTTTGAGCCTCGCATATCGAAATTGTCAGAATCAACGACGATATGACAGCCATTTGCTATTTCGCGAAAATACGACTATAATTCAGACGGAATGACAACTCCTCGTTGAGACGCCATTGAAATGAGTGTTTTCGGAAGATTGAATATGTTTCGCCAATTATCGATATTGAGATCGGATAGTTTTATCCAATCAGCGTTTTTGAAACTCGAAATCATCGAAAATGAGTTTTTTTCATAAAACTTGGTAATTTTTGTCGAATTACCGTTTTTGAGCCTCGCATATCGAAATTGTCAGAATCAACGACGATATGACAGCCATTCGTTATTTCGCGAAAATACGACCATAATTCAGACGGAATGACAACTCCTCGTTGAGACAGCATCGAAATTTGTGTTTTCTGGAACGATCGGATAGTTTTATCCAATCAGCGTTTTTGAAACTCGAAATCATCGAAAATGAGTTTTTTTCATAAAACTTGGTAATTTTTGTCGAATTACCGTTTTTGAGCCTCGCATATCGAAATTGTCAGAATCAACGACGATATGACAGCCATTTGCTATTTCGCGAAAATACGACTATAATTCAGACGGAATGACAACTCCTCGTTGAGACAGCATCGAAATTTGTGTTTTCTGGAACGATCGGATAGTTTTATCCAATCAGCGTTCTTGACCCTCCGAATCGGAGATCGTGAGAATCAACGACGACATGCACCAGTTCGCTAGACCACGAAAAACGACTATAATTCCGACGCAATGACAACTCGTCGTTGAGAGACCATCGAAATGTGTGTTTCCTGAAAGATCGGATATTTTTGTCCAACCAGCATTTTTGAAACTCGAAATCATCGAAAATGAGTTTTTTTTTTCATAAAATTTGGTAATTTTTGTCCAATTACCGTTTTTGAGCCTCGCATATCGAAATTGTCAGAATCAACGACGATATGACAGCCATTCGCTATTTCGCGAAAATACGACTATAATTCAGACGGAATGACAACTCGTCGTTGAGACAGCATCGAAATTTGTGTTTTCTGGAACGATTGGATAGTTATATCCAATCAGCGTTTTTGAAACTCGAAATCATCGAAAATGAGTTTTTTTCATAAAACTTGGTAATTTTTGTCGAATGACCGTTTTTGAGCCTCGCATATCGAAATCGTCAGAATCAACGACGACATGAGAGCCAATCGCTATTTCGCGAAAATACGACTATAATTCAGACGGAATGACAACTCCTCGTTGAGACAGCATCGAAATTTGTGTTTTCTGGAACGATCGGATAGTTTTATCCAATCAGCGTTCTTGACCCTCCGAATCGGAGATCGTGAGAATCAACGACGACATGCACCAGTTCGCTAGACCACGAAAAACGACTATAATTCCGACGCAATGACAACTCGTCGTTGAGAGAGCATCGAAATGTGTGTTTCCTGAAAGTTCGGATAGTTTTATCCAATCAGCGTTTTTGAAACTCGAAATCATCGAAAATGAGTTTTTTTCATAAAACTTGTTAATTTTCGTCGAATTACCGTTTTTGAGCCTCGCATATCGAAATTGTCAGAATCAACGACGATATGACAGCCATTTGCTATTTCGCGAAAATACGACTATAATTCAGACGGAATGACAACTCCTCGTTGAGACGCCATTGAAATGAGTGTTTTCGGAAGATTGAATATGTTTCGCCAATTATCGATATTGAGATCGGATAGTTTTATCCAATCAGCGTTTTTGAAACTCGAAATCATCGAAAATGAGTTTTTTTCATAAAACTTGGTAATTTTTGTCGAATTACCGTTTTTGAGCCTCGCATATCGAAATTGTCAGAATCAACGACGATATGACAGCCATTCGTTATTTCGCGAAAATACGACTATAATTCAGACGGAATGACAACTCCTCGTTGAGACAGCATCGAAATTTGTGTTTTCTGGAACGATCGGATAGTTTTATCCAATCAGCGTTTTTGAAACTCGAAATCATCGAAAATGAGTTTTTTTCATAAAACTTGTTAATTTTCGTCGAATTACCGTTTTTGAGCCTCGCATATCGAAATTGTCAGAATCAACGACGATATGACAGCCATTTGCTATTTCGCGAAAATACGACTATAATTCAGACGGAATGACAACTCCTCGTTGAGACGCCATTGAAATGAGTGTTTTCGGAAGATTGAATATGTTTCGCCAATTATCGATATTGAGATCGGATAGTTTTATCCAATCAGCGTTTTTGAAACTCGAAATCATCGAAAATGAGTTTTTTTCATAAAACTTGGTAATTTTTGTCGAATTACCGTTTTTGAGCCTCGCATATCGAAATTGTCAGAATCAACGACGATATGACAGCCATTCGTTATTTCGCGAAAATACGACCATAATTCAGACGGAATGACAACTCCTCGTTGAGACAGCATCGAAATTTGTGTTTTCTGGAACGATCGGATAGTTTTATCCAATCAGCGTTTTTGAAACTCGAAATCATCGAAAATGAGTTTTTTTCATAAAACTTGGTAATTTTTGTCGAATTACCGTTTTTGAGCCTCGCATATCGAAATTGTCAGAATCAACGACGATATGACAGCCATTTGCTATTTCGCGAAAATACGACTATAATTCAGACGGAATGACAACTCCTCGTTGAGACAGCATCGAAATTTGTGTTTTCTGGAACGATCGGATAGTTTTATCCAATCAGCGTTCTTGACCCTCCGAATCGGAGATCGTGAGAATCAACGACGACATGCACCAGTTCGCTAGACCACGAAAAACGACTATAATTCCGACGCAATGACAACTCGTCGTTGAGAGACCATCGAAATGTGTGTTTCCTGAAAGATCGGATATTTTTGTCCAACCAGCATTTTTGAAACTCGAAATCATCGAAAATGAGTTTTTTTTTTCATAAAATTTGGTAATTTTTGTCCAATTACCGTTTTTGAGCCTCGCATATCGAAATTGTCAGAATCAACGACGATATGACAGCCATTCGCTATTTCGCGAAAATACGACTATAATTCAGACGGAATGACAACTCGTCGTTGAGACAGCATCGAAATTTGTGTTTTCTGGAACGATTGGATAGTTATATCCAATCAGCGTTTTTGAAACTCGAAATCATCGAAAATGAGTTTTTTTCATAAAACTTGGTAATTTTTGTCGAATGACCGTTTTTGAGCCTCGCATATCGAAATCGTCAGAATCAACGACGACATGAGAGCCAATCGCTATTTCGCGAAAATACGACTATAATTCAGACGGAATGACAACTCCTCGTTGAGACAGCATCGAAATTTGTGTTTTCTGGAACGATCGGATAGTTTTATCCAATCAGCGTTTTTGACCCTCCGAATCGGAGATCGTAAGAATCAACGACGACATGCACCAGTTCGCAAGACCACGAAAAACGACTATAATTCCGATGCAATGACAACTCGTCGTTGAGAGAGCATCGAAATGTTTGTTTCCTGAAAGATCGGATATTTTTGTCCAAACAGCGTTTTTGAAACTCGAAATCATCGAACATGAGTTTTTTTTTCATAAAACTTGGTAATTTTTGTCGAATGACCGTTTTTGAGCCTCGCATATCGAAATCGTCAGAATCAACGACGACATGAGAGCCAATCGCTATTTCGCGAAAATACGACTATAATTCAGACGGAATGACAACTCCTCGTTGAGACGGCATTGAAATGATTGTTTTCGGAAGCTTGAATATGTTTGGCCAATTATCGATTTTGAGATTCGCATATTGAAATCGTCAGAATCAACGACGACATGCACCAGTTCGCTAGACCACGAAAAACGACTATACTTCCGATCGAATGACAACTCGTCGTTGAGACAGCACCGAAATGTGTGTTTCCTGAAAGATCGGTTATTTTTGTCCAACCATCGTTTTTGAAACTCGAAATCATCGAAAATGAGTTTTTTTCATAAAACTTGGTAATTTTTGTCGAATTACCGTTTTTGAGCCTCGCATATCGAAATTGTCAGAATCAACGACGATATGACAGCCATTCGCTAATTCGCGAAAATACGACTATAATTCAGATGGAATGACAACTCCTCGTTGAGACAGCATCGAAATTTGTGTTTTCTGGAACGATCGGATAGTTTTATCCAATCAGCGTTCTTGACCCTCCGAATCGGAGATCGTGAGAATCAACGACGACATGCACCAGTTCGCTAGACCACGAAAAACGACTATAATTCCGACGCAATGACAACTCGTCGTTGAGAGAGCATCGAAATGTGTGTTTCCTGAAAGTTCGGATAGTTTTATCCAATCAGCGTTTTTGAAACTCGAAATCATCGAAAATGAGTTTTTTTCATAAAACTTGTTAATTTTCGTCGAATTACCGTTTTTGAGCCTCGCATATCGAAATTGTCAGAATCAACGACGATATGACAGCCATTTGCTATTTCGCGAAAATACGACTATAATTCAGACGGAATGACAACTCCTCGTTGAGACGCCATTGAAATGAGTGTTTTCGGAAGATTGAATATGTTTCGCCAATTATCGATATTGAGATCGGATAGTTTTATCCAATCAGCGTTTTTGAAACTCGAAATCATCGAAAATGAGTTTTTTTCATAAAACTTGGTAATTTTTGTCGAATTACCGTTTTTGAGCCTCGCATATCGAAATTGTCAGAATCAACGACGATATGACAGCCATTCGTTATTTCGCGAAAATACGACTATAATTCAGACGGAATGACAACTCCTCGTTGAGACAGCATCGAAATTTGTGTTTTCTGGAACGATCGGATAGTTTTATCCAATCAGCGTTTTTGAAACTCGAAATCATCGAAAATGAGTTTTTTTCATAAAACTTGTTAATTTTCGTCGAATTACCGTTTTTGAGCCTCGCATATCGAAATTGTCAGAATCAACGACGATATGACAGCCATTTGCTATTTCGCGAAAATACGACTATAATTCAGACGGAATGACAACTCCTCGTTGAGACAGCATCGAAATTTGTGTTTTCTGGAACGATCGGATAGTTTTATCCAATCAGCGTTTTTGAAACTCGAAATCATCGAAAATGAGTTTTTTTCATAAAACTTGGTAATTTTTGTCGAATTACCGTTTTTGAGCCTCGCATATCGAAATTGTCAGAATCAACGACGATATGACAGCCATTCGTTATTTCGCGAAAATACGACCATAATTCAGACGGAATGACAACTCGTCGTTGAGACAGCATCGAAATTTGTGTTTTCTGGAACGATTGGATAGTTATATCCAATCAGCGTTTTTGAAACTCGAAATCATCGAAAATGAGTTTTTTTCATAAAACTTGGTAATTTTTGTCGAATGACCGTTTTTGAGCCTCGCATATCGAAATCGTCAGAATCAACGACGACATGAGAGCCAATCGCTATTTCGCGAAAATACGACTATAATTCAGACGGAATGACAACTCCTCGTTGAGACAGCATCGAAATTTGTGTTTTCTGGAACGATCGGATAGTTTTATCCAATCAGCGTTTTTGACCCTCCGAATCGGAGATCGTAAGAATCAACGACGACATGCACCAGTTCGCAAGACCACGAAAAACGACTATAATTCCGATGCAATGACAACTCGTCGTTGAGAGAGCATCGAAATGTTTGTTTCCTGAAAGATCGGATATTTTTGTCCAAACAGCGTTTTTGAAACTCGAAATCATCGAACATGAGTTTTTTTTTCATAAAACTTGGTAATTTTTGTCGAATGACCGTTTTTGAGCCTCGCATATCGAAATCGTCAGAATCAACGACGACATGAGAGCCAATCGCTATTTCGCGAAAATACGACTATAATTCAGACGGAATGACAACTCCTCGTTGAGACGGCATTGAAATGATTGTTTTCGGAAGCTTGAATATGTTTGGCCAATTATCGATTTTGAGATTCGCATATTGAAATCGTCAGAATCAACGACGACATGCACCAGTTCGCTAGACCACGAAAAACGACTATACTTCCGATCGAATGACAACTCGTCGTTGAGACAGCACCGAAATGTGTGTTTCCTGAAAGATCGGTTATTTTTGTCCAACCATCGTTTTTGAAACTCGAAATCATCGAAAATGAGTTTTTTTCATAAAACTTGGTAATTTTTGTCGAATTACCGTTTTTGAGCCTCGCATATCGAAATTGTCAGAATCAACGACGATATGACAGCCATTCGCTATTTCGCGAAAATACGACTATAATTCAGATGGAATGACAACTCCTCGTTGAGACAGCATCGAAATTTGTGTTTTCTGGAACGATCGGATAGTTTTATCCAATCAGCGTTCTTGACCCTCCGAATCGGAGATCGTGAGAATCAACGACGACATGCACCAGTTCGCTAGACCACGAAAAACGACTATAATTCCGACGCAATGACAACTCGTCGTTGAGAGAGCATCGAAATGTGTGTTTCCTGAAAGTTCGGATAGTTTTATCCAATCAGCGTTTTTGAAACTCGAAATCATCGAAAATGAGTTTTTTTCATAAAACTTGTTAATTTTCGTCGAATTACCGTTTTTGAGCCTCGCATATCGAAATTGTCAGAATCAACGACGATATGACAGCCATTTGCTATTTCGCGAAAATACGACTATAATTCAGACGGAATGACAACTCCTCGTTGAGACGCCATTGAAATGAGTGTTTTCGGAAGATTGAATATGTTTCGCCAATTATCGATATTGAGATCGGATAGTTTTATCCAATCAGCGTTTTTGAAACTCGAAATCATCGAAAATGAGTTTTTTTCATAAAACTTGGTAATTTTTGTCGAATTACCGTTTTTGAGCCTCGCATATCGAAATTGGCAGAATCAACGACGATATGACAGCCATTCGTTATTTCGCGAAAATACGACTATAATTCAGACGGAATGACAACTCCTCGTTGAGACAGCATCGAAATTTGTGTTTTCTGGAACGATCGGATAGTTTTATCCAATCAGCGTTTTTGAAACTCGAAATCATCGAAAATGAGTTTTTTTCATAAAACTTGTTAATTTTCGTCGAATTACCGTTTTTGAGCCTCGCATATCGAAATTGTCAGAATCAACGACGATATGACAGCCATTTGCTATTTCGCGAAAATACGACTATAATTCAGACGGAATGACAACTCCTCGTTGAGACAGCATCGAAATTTGTGTTTTCTGGAACGATCGGATAGTTTTATCCAATCAGCGTTTTTGAAACTCGAAATCATCGAAAATGAGTTTTTTTCATAAAACTTGGTAATTTTTGTCGAATTACCGTTTTTGAGCCTCGCATATCGAAATTGTCAGAATCAACGACGATATGACAGCCATTTGCTATTTCGCGAAAATACGACTATAATTCAGACGGAATGACAACTCCTCGTTGAGACGCCATTGAAATGAGTGTTTTCGGAAGATTGAATATGTTTCGCCAATTATCGATATTGAGATCGGATAGTTTTATCCAATCAGCGTTTTTGAAACTCGAAATCATCGAAAATGAGTTTTTTTCATAAAACTTGGTAATTTTTGTCGAATTACCGTTTTTGAGCCTCGCATATCGAAATTGTCAGAATCAACGACGATATGACAGCCATTCGTTATTTCGCGAAAATACGACCATAATTCAGACGGAATGACAACTCCTCGTTGAGACAGCATCGAAATTTGTGTTTTCTGGAACGATCGGATAGTTTTATCCAATCAGCGTTTTTGAAACTCGAAATCATCGAAAATGAGTTTTTTTCATAAAACTTGGTAATTTTTGTCGAATTACCGTTTTTGAGCCTCGCATATCGAAATTGTCAGAATCAACGACGATATGACAGCCATTTGCTATTTCGCGAAAATACGACTATAATTCAGACGGAATGACAACTCCTCGTTGAGACAGCATCGAAATTTGTGTTTTCTGGAACGATCGGATAGTTTTATCCAATCAGCGTTCTTGACCCTCCGAATCGGAGATCGTGAGAATCAACGACGACATGCACCAGTTCGCTAGACCACGAAAAACGACTATAATTCCGACGCAATGACAACTCGTCGTTGAGAGACCATCGAAATGTGTGTTTCCTGAAAGATCGGATATTTTTGTCCAACCAGCATTTTTGAAACTCGAAATCATCGAAAATGAGTTTTTTTTTTCATAAAATTTGGTAATTTTTGTCCAATTACCGTTTTTGAGCCTCGCATATCGAAATTGTCAGAATCAACGACGATATGACAGCCATTCGCTATTTCGCGAAAATACGACTATAATTCAGACGGAATGACAACTCGTCGTTGAGACAGCATCGAAATTTGTGTTTTCTGGAACGATTGGATAGTTATATCCAATCAGCGTTTTTGAAACTCGAAATCATCGAAAATGAGTTTTTTTCATAAAACTTGGTAATTTTTGTCGAATGACCGTTTTTGAGCCTCGCATATCGAAATCGTCAGAATCAACGACGACATGAGAGCCAATCGCTATTTCGCGAAAATACGACTATAATTCAGACGGAATGACAACTCCTCGTTGAGACAGCATCGAAATTTGTGTTTTCTGGAACGATCGGATAGTTTTATCCAATCAGCGTTTTTGACCCTCCGAATCGGAGATCGTAAGAATCAACGACGACATGCACCAGTTCGCAAGACCACGAAAAACGATTATAATTCCGATGCAATGACAACTCGTCGTTGAGAGAGCATCGAAATGTTTGTTTCCTGAAAGATCGGATATTTTTGTCCAAACAGCGTTTTTGAAACTCGAAATCATCGAACATGAGTTTTTTTTTCATAAAACTTGTTAATTTTCGTCGAATTACCGTTTTTGAGCCTCGCATATCGAAATTGTCAGAATCAACGACGATATGACAGCCATTTGCTATTTCGCGAAAATACGACTATAATTCAGACGGAATGACAACTCCTCGTTGAGACAGCATCGAAATTTGTGTTTTCTGGAACGATCGGATAGTTTTATCCAATCAGCGTTTTTGAAACTCGAAATCATCGAAAATGAGTTTTTTTCATAAAACTTGGTAATTTTTGTCGAATTACCGTTTTTGAGCCTCGCATATCGAAATTGTCAGAATCAACGACGATATGACAGCCATTTGCTATTTCGCGAAAATACGACTATAATTCAGACGGAATGACAACTCCTCGTTGAGACGCCATTGAAATGAGTGTTTTCGGAAGATTGAATATGTTTCGCCAATTATCGATATTGAGATCGGATAGTTTTATCCAATCAGCGTTTTTGAAACTCGAAATCATCGAAAATGAGTTTTTTTCATAAAACTTGGTAATTTTTGTCGAATTACCGTTTTTGAGCCTCGCATATCGAAATTGTCAGAATCAACGACGATATGACAGCCATTCGTTATTTCGCGAAAATACGACCATAATTCAGACGGAATGACAACTCCTCGTTGAGACAGCATCGAAATTTGTGTTTTCTGGAACGATCGGATAGTTTTATCCAATCAGCGTTTTTGAAACTCGAAATCATCGAAAATGAGTTTTTTTCATAAAACTTGGTAATTTTTGTCGAATTACCGTTTTTGAGCCTCGCATATCGAAATTGTCAGAATCAACGACGATATGACAGCCATTTGCTATTTCGCGAAAATACGACTATAATTCAGACGGAATGACAACTCCTCGTTGAGACAGCATCGAAATTTGTGTTTTCTGGAACGATCGGATAGTTTTATCCAATCAGCGTTCTTGACCCTCCGAATCGGAGATCGTGAGAATCAACGACGACATGCACCAGTTCGCTAGACCACGAAAAACGACTATAATTCCGACGCAATGACAACTCGTCGTTGAGAGACCATCGAAATGTGTGTTTCCTGAAAGATCGGATATTTTTGTCCAACCAGCATTTTTGAAACTCGAAATCATCGAAAATGAGTTTTTTTTTTCATAAAATTTGGTAATTTTTGTCCAATTACCGTTTTTGAGCCTCGCATATCGAAATTGTCAGAATCAACGACGATATGACAGCCATTCGCTATTTCGCGAAAATACGACTATAATTCAGACGGAATGACAACTCGTCGTTGAGACAGCATCGAAATTTGTGTTTTCTGGAACGATTGGATAGTTATATCCAATCAGCGTTTTTGAAACTCGAAATCATCGAAAATGAGTTTTTTTCATAAAACTTGGTAATTTTTGTCGAATGACCGTTTTTGAGCCTCGCATATCGAAATCGTCAGAATCAACGACGACATGAGAGCCAATCGCTATTTCGCGAAAATACGACTATAATTCAGACGGAATGACAACTCCTCGTTGAGACAGCATCGAAATTTGTGTTTTCTGGAACGATCGGATAGTTTTATCCAATCAGCGTTTTTGACCCTCCGAATCGGAGATCGTAAGAATCAACGACGACATGCACCAGTTCGCAAGACCACGAAAAACGATTATAATTCCGATGCAATGACAACTCGTCGTTGAGAGAGCATCGAAATGTTTGTTTCCTGAAAGATCGGATATTTTTGTCCAAACAGCGTTTTTGAAACTCGAAATCATCGAACATGAGTTTTTTTTTCATAAAACTTGGTAATTTTTGTCGAATGACCGTTTTTGAGCCTCGCATATCGAAATCGTCAGAATCAACGACGACATGAGAGCCAATCGCTATTTCGCGAAAATACGACTATAATTCAGACGGAATGACAACTCCTCGTTGAGACGGCATTGAAATGATTGTTTTCGGAAGCTTGAATATGTTTGGCCAATTATCGATTTTGAGATTCGCATATTGAAATCGTCAGAATCAACGACGACATGCACCAGTTCGCTAGACCACGAAAAACGACTATACTTCCGATCGAATGACAACTCGTCGTTGAGACAGCACCGAAATGTGTGTTTCCTGAAAGATCGGTTATTTTTGTCCAACCATCGTTTTTGAAACTCGAAATCATCGAAAATGAGTTTTTTTCATAAAACTTGGTAATTTTTGTCGAATTACCGTTTTTGAGCCTCGCATATCGAAATTGTCAGAATCAACGACGATATGACAGCCATTCGCTATTTCGCGAAAATACGACTATAATTCAGATGGAATGACAACTCCTCGTTGAGACAGCATCGAAATTTGTGTTTTCTGGAACGATCGGATAGTTTTATCCAATCAGCGTTCTTGACCCTCCGAATCGGAGATCGTGAGAATCAACGACGACATGCACCAGTTCGCTAGACCACGAAAAACGACTATAATTCCGACGCAATGACAACTCGTCGTTGAGAGAGCATCGAAATGTGTGTTTCCTGAAAGTTCGGATAGTTTTATCCAATCAGCGTTTTTGAAACTCGAAATCATCGAAAATGAGTTTTTTTCATAAAACTTGTTAATTTTCGTCGAATTACCGTTTTTGAGCCTCGCATATCGAAATTGTCAGAATCAACGACGATATGACAGCCATTTGCTATTTCGCGAAAATACGACTATAATTCAGACGGAATGACAACTCCTCGTTGAGACGCCATTGAAATGAGTGTTTTCGGAAGATTGAATATGTTTCGCCAATTATCGATATTGAGATCGGATAGTTTTATCCAATCAGCGTTTTTGAAACTCGAAATCATCGAAAATGAGTTTTTTTCATAAAACTTGGTAATTTTTGTCGAATTACCGTTTTTGAGCCTCGCATATCGAAATTGTCAGAATCAACGACGATATGACAGCCATTCGTTATTTCGCGAAAATACGACTATAATTCAGACGGAATGACAACTCCTCGTTGAGACAGCATCGAAATTTGTGTTTTCTGGAACGATCGGATAGTTTTATCCAATCAGCGTTTTTGAAACTCGAAATCATCGAAAATGAGTTTTTTTCATAAAACTTGTTAATTTTCGTCGAATTACCGTTTTTGAGCCTCGCATATCGAAATTGTCAGAATCAACGACGATATGACAGCCATTTGCTATTTCGCGAAAATACGACTATAATTCAGACGGAATGACAACTCCTCGTTGAGACGCCATTGAAATGAGTGTTTTCGGAAGATTGAATATGTTTCGCCAATTATCGATATTGAGATCGGATAGTTTTATCCAATCAGCGTTTTTGAAACTCGAAATCATCGAAAATGAGTTTTTTTCATAAAACTTGGTAATTTTTGTCGAATTACCGTTTTTGAGCCTCGCATATCGAAATTGTCAGAATCAACGACGATATGACAGCCATTCGTTATTTCGCGAAAATACGACCATAATTCAGACGGAATGACAACTCCTCGTTGAGACAGCATCGAAATTTGTGTTTTCTGGAACGATCGGATAGTTTTATCCAATCAGCGTTTTTGAAACTCGAAATCATCGAAAATGAGTTTTTTTCATAAAACTTGGTAATTTTTGTCGAATTACCGTTTTTGAGCCTCGCATATCGAAATTGTCAGAATCAACGACGATATGACAGCCATTTGCTATTTCGCGAAAATACGACTATAATTCAGACGGAATGACAACTCCTCGTTGAGACAGCATCGAAATTTGTGTTTTCTGGAACGATCGGATAGTTTTATCCAATCAGCGTTCTTGACCCTCCGAATCGGAGATCGTGAGAATCAACGACGACATGCACCAGTTCGCTAGACCACGAAAAACGACTATAATTCCGACGCAATGACAACTCGTCGTTGAGAGACCATCGAAATGTGTGTTTCCTGAAAGATCGGATATTTTTGTCCAACCAGCATTTTTGAAACTCGAAATCATCGAAAATGAGTTTTTTTTTTCATAAAATTTGGTAATTTTTGTCCAATTACCGTTTTTGAGCCTCGCATATCGAAATTGTCAGAATCAACGACGATATGACAGCCATTCGCTATTTCGCGAAAATACGACTATAATTCAGACGGAATGACAACTCGTCGTTGAGACAGCATCGAAATTTGTGTTTTCTGGAACGATTGGATAGTTATATCCAATCAGCGTTTTTGAAACTCGAAATCATCGAAAATGAGTTTTTTTCATAAAACTTGGTAATTTTTGTCGAATGACCGTTTTTGAGCCTCGCATATCGAAATCGTCAGAATCAACGACGACATGAGAGCCAATCGCTATTTCGCGAAAATACGACTATAATTCAGACGGAATGACAACTCCTCGTTGAGACAGCATCGAAATTTGTGTTTTCTGGAACGATCGGATAGTTTTATCCAATCAGCGTTTTTGACCCTCCGAATCGGAGATCGTAAGAATCAACGACGACATGCACCAGTTCGCAAGACCACGAAAAACGACTATAATTCCGATGCAATGACAACTCGTCGTTGAGAGAGCATCGAAATGTTTGTTTCCTGAAAGATCGGATATTTTTGTCCAAACAGCGTTTTTGAAACTCGAAATCATCGAACATGAGTTTTTTTTTCATAAAACTTGGTAATTTTTGTCGAATGACCGTTTTTGAGCCTCGCATATCGAAATCGTCAGAATCAACGACGACATGAGAGCCAATCGCTATTTCGCGAAAATACGACTATAATTCAGACGGAATGACAACTCCTCGTTGAGACGGCATTGAAATGATTGTTTTCGGAAGCTTGAATATGTTTGGCCAATTATCGATTTTGAGATTCGCATATTGAAATCGTCAGAATCAACGACGACATGCACCAGTTCGCTAGACCACGAAAAACGACTATACTTCCGATCGAATGACAACTCGTCGTTGAGACAGCACCGAAATGTGTGTTTCCTGAAAGATCGGTTATTTTTGTCCAACCATCGTTTTTGAAACTCGAAATCATCGAAAATGAGTTTTTTTCATAAAACTTGGTAATTTTTGTCGAATTACCGTTTTTGAGCCTCGCATATCGAAATTGTCAGAATCAACGACGATATGACAGCCATTTGCTATTTCGCGAAAATACGACTATAATTCAGACGGAATGACAACTCCTCGTTGAGACAGCATCGAAATTTGTGTTTTCTGGAACGATCGGATAGTTTTATCCTATCAGCGTTCTTGACCCTCCGAATCGGAGATCGTGAGAATCAACGACGACATGCACCAGTTCGCTAGACCACGAAAAACGACTATAATTCCGACGCAATGACAACTCGTCGTTGAGAGACCATCGAAATGTGTGTTTCCTGAAAGATCGGATATTTTTGTCCAACCAGCATTTTTGAAACTCGAAATCATCGAAAATGAGTTTTTTTTTTCATAAAATTTGGTAATTTTTGTCCAATTACCGTTTTTGAGCCTCGCATATCGAAATTGTCAGAATCAACGACGATATGACAGCCATTCGCTATTTCGCGAAAATACGACTATAATTCAGACGGAATGACAACTCGTCGTTGAGACAGCATCGAAATTTGTGTTTTCTGGAACGATTGGATAGTTATATCCAATCAGCGTTTTTGAAACTCGAAATCATCGAAAATGAGTTTTTTTCATAAAACTTGGTAATTTTTGTCGAATGACCGTTTTTGAGCCTCGCATATCGAAATCGTCAGAATCAACGACGACATGAGAGCCAATCGCTATTTCGCGAAAATACGACTATAATTCAGACGGAATGACAACTCCTCGTTGAGACAGCATCGAAATTTGTGTTTTCTGGAACGATCGGATAGTTTTATCCAATCAGCGTTTTTGACCCTCCGAATCGGAGATCGTAAGAATCAACGACGACATGCACCAGTTCGCAAGACCACGAAAAACGACTATAATTCCGATGCAATGACAACTCGTCGTTGAGAGAGCATCGAAATGTTTGTTTCCTGAAAGATCGGATATTTTTGTCCAAACAGCGTTTTTGAAACTCGAAATCATCGAACATGAGTTTTTTTTTCATAAAACTTGGTAATTTTTGTCGAATGACCGTTTTTGAGCCTCGCATATCGAAATCGTCAGAATCAACGACGACATGAGAGCCAATCGCTATTTCGCGAAAATACGACTATAATTCAGACGGAATGACAACTCCTCGTTGAGACGGCATTGAAATGATTGTTTTCGGAAGCTTGAATATGTTTGGCCAATTATCGATTTTGAGATTCGCATATTGAAATCGTCAGAATCAACGACGACATGCACCAGTTCGCTAGACCACGAAAAACGACTATACTTCCGATCGAATGACAACTCGTCGTTGAGACAGCACCGAAATGTGTGTTTCCTGAAAGATCGGTTATTTTTGTCCAACCATCGTTTTTGAAACTCGAAATCATCGAAAATGAGTTTTTTTCATAAAACTTGGTAATTTTTGTCGAATTACCGTTTTTGAGCCTCGCATATCGAAATTGTCAGAATCAACGACGATATGACAGCCATTCGCTAATTCGCGAAAATACGACTATAATTCAGATGGAATGACAACTCCTCGTTGAGACAGCATCGAAATTTGTGTTTTCTGGAACGATCGGATAGTTTTATCCAATCAGCGTTCTTGACCCTCCGAATCGGAGATCGTGAGAATCAACGACGACATGCACCAGTTCGCTAGACCACGAAAAACGACTATAATTCCGACGCAATGACAACTCGTCGTTGAGAGAGCATCGAAATGTGTGTTTCCTGAAAGTTCGGATAGTTTTATCCAATCAGCGTTTTTGAAACTCGAAATCATCGAAAATGAGTTTTTTTCATAAAACTTGTTAATTTTCGTCGAATTACCGTTTTTGAGCCTCGCATATCGAAATTGTCAGAATCAACGACGATATGACAGCCATTTGCTATTTCGCGAAAATACGACTATAATTCAGACGGAATGACAACTCCTCGTTGAGACGCCATTGAAATGAGTGTTTTCGGAAGATTGAATATGTTTCGCCAATTATCGATATTGAGATCGGATAGTTTTATCCAATCAGCGTTTTTGAAACTCGAAATCATCGAAAATGAGTTTTTTTCATAAAACTTGGTAATTTTTGTCGAATTACCGTTTTTGAGCCTCGCATATCGAAATTGTCAGAATCAACGACGATATGACAGCCATTCGTTATTTCGCGAAAATACGACTATAATTCAGACGGAATGACAACTCCTCGTTGAGACAGCATCGAAATTTGTGTTTTCTGGAACGATCGGATAGTTTTATCCAATCAGCGTTTTTGAAACTCGAAATCATCGAAAATGAGTTTTTTTCATAAAACTTGTTAATTTTCGTCGAATTACCGTTTTTGAGCCTCGCATATCGAAATTGTCAGAATCAACGACGATATGACAGCCATTTGCTATTTCGCGAAAATACGACTATAATTCAGACGGAATGACAACTCCTCGTTGAGACAGCATCGAAATTTGTGTTTTCTGGAACGATCGGATAGTTTTATCCAATCAGCGTTTTTGAAACTCGAAATCATCGAAAATGAGTTTTTTTCATAAAACTTGGTAATTTTTGTCGAATGACCGTTTTTGAGCCTCGCATATCGAAATCGTCAGAATCAACGACGACATGAGAGCCAATCGCTATTTCGCGAAAATACGACTATAATTCAGACGGAATGACAACTCCTCGTTGAGACAGCATCGAAATTTGTGTTTTCTGGAACGATCGGATAGTTTTATCCAATCAGCGTTTTTGACCCTCCGAATCGGAGATCGTAAGAATCAACGACGACATGCACCAGTTCGCAAGACCACGAAAAACGACTATAATTCCGATGCAATGACAACTCGTCGTTGAGAGAGCATCGAAATGTTTGTTTCCTGAAAGATCGGATATTTTTGTCCAAACAGCGTTTTTGAAACTCGAAATCATCGAACATGAGTTTTTTTTTCATAAAACTTGGTAATTTTTGTCGAATGACCGTTTTTGAGCCTCGCATATCGAAATCGTCAGAATCAACGACGACATGAGAGCCAATCGCTATTTCGCGAAAATACGACTATAATTCAGACGGAATGACAACTCCTCGTTGAGACGGCATTGAAATGATTGTTTTCGGAAGCTTGAATATGTTTGGCCAATTATCGATTTTGAGATTCGCATATTGAAATCGTCAGAATCAACGACGACATGCACCAGTTCGCTAGACCACGAAAAACGACTATACTTCCGATCGAATGACAACTCGTCGTTGAGACAGCACCGAAATGTGTGTTTCCTGAAAGATCGGTTATTTTTGTCCAACCATCGTTTTTGAAACTCGAAATCATCGAAAATGAGTTTTTTTCATAAAACTTGGTAATTTTTGTCGAATTACCGTTTTTGAGCCTCGCATATCGAAATTGTCAGAATCAACGACGATATGACAGCCATTCGCTATTTCGCGAAAATACGACTATAATTCAGATGGAATGACAACTCCTCGTTGAGACAGCATCGAAATTTGTGTTTTCTGGAACGATCGGATAGTTTTATCCAATCAGCGTTCTTGACCCTCCGAATCGGAGATCGTGAGAATCAACGACGACATGCACCAGTTCGCTAGACCACGAAAAACGACTATAATTCCGACGCAATGACAACTCGTCGTTGAGAGAGCATCGAAATGTGTGTTTCCTGAAAGTTCGGATAGTTTTATCCAATCAGCGTTTTTGAAACTCGAAATCATCGAAAATGAGTTTTTTTCATAAAACTTGTTAATTTTCGTCGAATTACCGTTTTTGAGCCTCGCATATCGAAATTGTCAGAATCAACGACGATATGACAGCCATTTGCTATTTCGCGAAAATACGACTATAATTCAGACGGAATGACAACTCCTCGTTGAGACGCCATTGAAATGAGTGTTTTCGGAAGATTGAATATGTTTCGCCAATTATCGATATTGAGATCGGATAGTTTTATCCAATCAGCGTTTTTGAAACTCGAAATCATCGAAAATGAGTTTTTTTTCATAAAACTTGGTAATTTTTGTCGAATTACCGTTTTTGAGCCTCGCATATCGAAATTGGCAGAATCAACGACGATATGACAGCCATTCGTTATTTCGCGAAAATACGACTATAATTCAGACGGAATGACAACTCCTCGTTGAGACAGCATCGAAATTTGTGTTTTCTGGAACGATCGGATAGTTTTATCCAATCAGCGTTTTTGAAACTCGAAATCATCGAAAATGAGTTTTTTTCATAAAACTTGTTAATTTTCGTCGAATTACCGTTTTTGAGCCTCGCATATCGAAATTGTCAGAATCAACGACGATATGACAGCCATTTGCTATTTCGCGAAAATACGACTATAATTCAGACGGAATGACAACTCCTCGTTGAGACAGCATCGAAATTTGTGTTTTCTGGAACGATCGGATAGTTTTATCCAATCAGCGTTTTTGAAACTCGAAATCATCGAAAATGAGTTTTTTTCATAAAACTTGGTAATTTTTGTCGAATTACCGTTTTTGAGCCTCGCATATCGAAATTGTCAGAATCAACGACGATATGACAGCCATTTGCTATTTCGCGAAAATACGACTATAATTCAGACGGAATGACAACTCCTCGTTGAGACGCCATTGAAATGAGTGTTTTCGGAAGATTGAATATGTTTCGCCAATTATCGATATTGAGATCGGATAGTTTTATCCAATCAGCGTTTTTGAAACTCGAAATCATCGAAAATGAGTTTTTTTCATAAAACTTGGTAATTTTTGTCGAATTACCGTTTTTGAGCCTCGCATATCGAAATTGTCAGAATCAACGACGATATGACAGCCATTCGTTATTTCGCGAAAATACGACCATAATTCAGACGGAATGACAACTCCTCGTTGAGACAGCATCGAAATTTGTGTTTTCTGGAACGATCGGATAGTTTTATCCAATCAGCGTTTTTGAAACTCGAAATCATCGAAAATGAGTTTTTTTCATAAAACTTGGTAATTTTTGTCGAATTACCGTTTTTGAGCCTCGCATATCGAAATTGTCAGAATCAACGACGATATGACAGCCATTTGCTATTTCGCGAAAATACGACTATAATTCAGACGGAATGACAACTCCTCGTTGAGACAGCATCGAAATTTGTGTTTTCTGGAACGATCGGATAGTTTTATCCAATCAGCGTTCTTGACCCTCCGAATCGGAGATCGTGAGAATCAACGACGACATGCACCAGTTCGCTAGACCACGAAAAACGACTATAATTCCGACGCAATGACAACTCGTCGTTGAGAGACCATCGAAATGTGTGTTTCCTGAAAGATCGGATATTTTTGTCCAACCAGCATTTTTGAAACTCGAAATCATCGAAAATGAGTTTTTTTTTTCATAAAATTTGGTAATTTTTGTCCAATTACCGTTTTTGAGCCTCGCATATCGAAATTGTCAGAATCAACGACGATATGACAGCCATTCGCTATTTCGCGAAAATACGACTATAATTCAGACGGAATGACAACTCGTCGTTGAGACAGCATCGAAATTTGTGTTTTCTGGAACGATTGGATAGTTATATCCAATCAGCGTTTTTGAAACTCGAAATCATCGAAAATGAGTTTTTTTCATAAAACTTGGTAATTTTTGTCGAATGACCGTTTTTGAGCCTCGCATATCGAAATCGTCAGAATCAACGACGACATGAGAGCCAATCGCTATTTCGCGAAAATACGACTATAATTCAGACGGAATGACAACTCCTCGTTGAGACAGCATCGAAATTTGTGTTTTCTGGAACGATCGGATAGTTTTATCCAATCAGCGTTTTTGACCCTCCGAATCGGAGATCGTAAGAATCAACGACGACATGCACCAGTTCGCAAGACCACGAAAAACGATTATAATTCCGATGCAATGACAACTCGTCGTTGAGAGAGCATCGAAATGTTTGTTTCCTGAAAGATCGGATATTTTTGTCCAAACAGCGTTTTTGAAACTCGAAATCATCGAACATGAGTTTTTTTTTCATAAAACTTGTTAATTTTCGTCGAATTACCGTTTTTGAGCCTCGCATATCGAAATTGTCAGAATCAACGACGATATGACAGCCATTTGCTATTTCGCGAAAATACGACTATAATTCAGACGGAATGACAACTCCTCGTTGAGACAGCATCGAAATTTGTGTTTTCTGGAACGATCGGATAGTTTTATCCAATCAGCGTTTTTGAAACTCGAAATCATCGAAAATGAGTTTTTTTCATAAAACTTGGTAATTTTTGTCGAATTACCGTTTTTGAGCCTCGCATATCGAAATTGTCAGAATCAACGACGATATGACAGCCATTTGCTATTTCGCGAAAATACGACTATAATTCAGACGGAATGACAACTCCTCGTTGAGACGCCATTGAAATGAGTGTTTTCGGAAGATTGAATATGTTTCGCCAATTATCGATATTGAGATCGGATAGTTTTATCCAATCAGCGTTTTTGAAACTCGAAATCATCGAAAATGAGTTTTTTTCATAAAACTTGGTAATTTTTGTCGAATTACCGTTTTTGAGCCTCGCATATCGAAATTGTCAGAATCAACGACGATATGACAGCCATTCGTTATTTCGCGAAAATACGACCATAATTCAGACGGAATGACAACTCCTCGTTGAGACAGCATCGAAATTTGTGTTTTCTGGAACGATCGGATAGTTTTATCCAATCAGCGTTTTTGAAACTCGAAATCATCGAAAATGAGTTTTTTTCATAAAACTTGGTAATTTTTGTCGAATTACCGTTTTTGAGCCTCGCATATCGAAATTGTCAGAATCAACGACGATATGACAGCCATTTGCTATTTCGCGAAAATACGACTATAATTCAGACGGAATGACAACTCCTCGTTGAGACAGCATCGAAATTTGTGTTTTCTGGAACGATCGGATAGTTTTATCCAATCAGCGTTCTTGACCCTCCGAATCGGAGATCGTGAGAATCAACGACGACATGCACCAGTTCGCTAGACCACGAAAAACGACTATAATTCCGACGCAATGACAACTCGTCGTTGAGAGACCATCGAAATGTGTGTTTCCTGAAAGATCGGATATTTTTGTCCAACCAGCATTTTTGAAACTCGAAATCATCGAAAATGAGTTTTTTTTTTCATAAAATTTGGTAATTTTTGTCCAATTACCGTTTTTGAGCCTCGCATATCGAAATTGTCAGAATCAACGACGATATGACAGCCATTCGCTATTTCGCGAAAATACGACTATAATTCAGACGGAATGACAACTCGTCGTTGAGACAGCATCGAAATTTGTGTTTTCTGGAACGATTGGATAGTTATATCCAATCAGCGTTTTTGAAACTCGAAATCATCGAAAATGAGTTTTTTTCATAAAACTTGGTAATTTTTGTCGAATGACCGTTTTTGAGCCTCGCATATCGAAATCGTCAGAATCAACGACGACATGAGAGCCAATCGCTATTTCGCGAAAATACGACTATAATTCAGACGGAATGACAACTCCTCGTTGAGACAGCATCGAAATTTGTGTTTTCTGGAACGATCGGATAGTTTTATCCAATCAGCGTTTTTGACCCTCCGAATCGGAGATCGTAAGAATCAACGACGACATGCACCAGTTCGCAAGACCACGAAAAACGATTATAATTCCGATGCAATGACAACTCGTCGTTGAGAGAGCATCGAAATGTTTGTTTCCTGAAAGATCGGATATTTTTGTCCAAACAGCGTTTTTGAAACTCGAAATCATCGAACATGAGTTTTTTTTTCATAAAACTTGGTAATTTTTGTCGAATGACCGTTTTTGAGCCTCGCATATCGAAATCGTCAGAATCAACGACGACATGAGAGCCAATCGCTATTTCGCGAAAATACGACTATAATTCAGACGGAATGACAACTCCTCGTTGAGACGGCATTGAAATGATTGTTTTCGGAAGCTTGAATATGTTTGGCCAATTATCGATTTTGAGATTCGCATATTGAAATCGTCAGAATCAACGACGACATGCACCAGTTCGCTAGACCACGAAAAACGACTATACTTCCGATCGAATGACAACTCGTCGTTGAGACAGCACCGAAATGTGTGTTTCCTGAAAGATCGGTTATTTTTGTCCAACCATCGTTTTTGAAACTCGAAATCATCGAAAATGAGTTTTTTTCATAAAACTTGGTAATTTTTGTCGAATTACCGTTTTTGAGCCTCGCATATCGAAATTGTCAGAATCAACGACGATATGACAGCCATTTGCTATTTCGCGAAAATACGACTATAATTCAGACGGAATGACAACTCCTCGTTGAGACAGCATCGAAATTTGTGTTTTCTGGAACGATCGGATAGTTTTATCCTATCAGCGTTCTTGACCCTCCGAATCGGAGATCGTGAAAATCAACGACGACATGCACCAGTTCGCTAGACCACGAAAAACGACTATAATTCCGACGCAATGACAACTCGTCGTTGAGAGACCATCGAAATGTGTGTTTCCTGAAAGATCGGATATTTTTGTCCAACCAGCATTTTTGAAACTCGAAATCATCGAAAATGAGTTTTTTTTTTCATAAAATTTGGTAATTTTTGTCCAATTACCGTTTTTGAGCCTCGCATATCGAAATTGTCAGAATCAACGACGATATGACAGCCATTCGCTATTTCGCGAAAATACGACTATAATTCAGACGGAATGACAACTCGTCGTTGAGACAGCATCGAAATTTGTGTTTTCTGGAACGATTGGATAGTTATATCCAATCAGCGTTTTTGAAACTCGAAATCATCGAAAATGAGTTTTTTTCATAAAACTTGGTAATTTTTGTCGAATGACCGTTTTTGAGCCTCGCATATCGAAATCGTCAGAATCAACGACGACATGAGAGCCAATCGCTATTTCGCGAAAATACGACTATAATTCAGACGGAATGACAACTCCTCGTTGAGACAGCATCGAAATTTGTGTTTTCTGGAACGATCGGATAGTTTTATCCAATCAGCGTTTTTGACCCTCCGAATCGGAGATCGTAAGAATCAACGACGACATGCACCAGTTCGCAAGACCACGAAAAACGACTATAATTCCGATGCAATGACAACTCGTCGTTGAGAGAGCATCGAAATGTTTGTTTCCTGAAAGATCGGATATTTTTGTCCAAACAGCGTTTTTGAAACTCGAAATCATCGAACATGAGTTTTTTTTTCATAAAACTTGGTAATTTTTGTCGAATGACCGTTTTTGAGCCTCGCATATCGAAATCGTCAGAATCAACGACGACATGAGAGCCAATCGCTATTTCGCGAAAATACGACTATAATTCAGACGGAATGACAACTCCTCGTTGAGACGGCATTGAAATGATTGTTTTCGGAAGCTTGAATATGTTTGGCCAATTATCGATTTTGAGATTCGCATATTGAAATCGTCAGAATCAACGACGACATGCACCAGTTCGCTAGACCACGAAAAACGACTATACTTCCGATCGAATGACAACTCGTCGTTGAGACAGCACCGAAATGTGTGTTTCCTGAAAGATCGGTTATTTTTGTCCAACCATCGTTTTTGAAACTCGAAATCATCGAAAATGAGTTTTTTTCATAAAACTTGGTAATTTTTGTCGAATTACCGTTTTTGAGCCTCGCATATCGAAATTGTCAGAATCAACGACGATATGACAGCCATTCGCTAATTCGCGAAAATACGACTATAATTCAGATGGAATGACAACTCCTCGTTGAGACAGCATCGAAATTTGTGTTTTCTGGAACGATCGGATAGTTTTATCCAATCAGCGTTCTTGACCCTCCGAATCGGAGATCGTGAGAATCAACGACGACATGCACCAGTTCGCTAGACCACGAAAAACGACTATAATTCCGACGCAATGACAACTCGTCGTTGAGAGAGCATCGAAATGTGTGTTTCCTGAAAGTTCGGATAGTTTTATCCAATCAGCGTTTTTGAAACTCGAAATCATCGAAAATGAGTTTTTTTCATAAAACTTGTTAATTTTCGTCGAATTACCGTTTTTGAGCCTCGCATATCGAAATTGTCAGAATCAACGACGATATGACAGCCATTTGCTATTTCGCGAAAATACGACTATAATTCAGACGGAATGACAACTCCTCGTTGAGACGCCATTGAAATGAGTGTTTTCGGAAGATTGAATATGTTTCGCCAATTATCGATATTGAGATCGGATAGTTTTATCCAATCAGCGTTTTTGAAACTCGAAATCATCGAAAATGAGTTTTTTTCATAAAACTTGGTAATTTTTGTCGAATTACCGTTTTTGAGCCTCGCATATCGAAATTGTCAGAATCAACGACGATATGACAGCCATTCGTTATTTCGCGAAAATACGACTATAATTCAGACGGAATGACAACTCCTCGTTGAGACAGCATCGAAATTTGTGTTTTCTGGAACGATCGGATAGTTTTATCCAATCAGCGTTTTTGAAACTCGAAATCATCGAAAATGAGTTTTTTTCATAAAACTTGTTAATTTTCGTCGAATTACCGTTTTTGAGCCTCGCATATCGAAATTGTCAGAATCAACGACGATATGACAGCCATTTGCTATTTCGCGAAAATACGACTATAATTCAGACGGAATGACAACTCCTCGTTGAGACAGCATCGAAATTTGTGTTTTCTGGAACGATCGGATAGTTTTATCCAATCAGCGTTTTTGAAACTCGAAATCATCGAAAATGAGTTTTTTTCATAAAACTTGGTAATTTTTGTCGAATTACCGTTTTTGAGCCTCGCATATCGAAATTGTCAGAATCAACGACGATATGACAGCCATTCGTTATTTCGCGAAAATACGACCATAATTCAGACGGAATGACAACTCGTCGTTGAGACAGCATCGAAATTTGTGTTTTCTGGAACGATTGGATAGTTATATCCAATCAGCGTTTTTGAAACTCGAAATCATCGAAAATGAGTTTTTTTCATAAAACTTGGTAATTTTTGTCGAATGACCGTTTTTGAGCCTCGCATATCGAAATCGTCAGAATCAACGACGACATGAGAGCCAATCGCTATTTCGCGAAAATACGACTATAATTCAGACGGAATGACAACTCCTCGTTGAGACAGCATCGAAATTTGTGTTTTCTGGAACGATCGGATAGTTTTATCCAATCAGCGTTTTTGACCCTCCGAATCGGAGATCGTAAGAATCAACGACGACATGCACCAGTTCGCAAGACCACGAAAAACGACTATAATTCCGATGCAATGACAACTCGTCGTTGAGAGAGCATCGAAATGTTTGTTTCCTGAAAGATCGGATATTTTTGTCCAAACAGCGTTTTTGAAACTCGAAATCATCGAACATGAGTTTTTTTTTCATAAAACTTGGTAATTTTTGTCGAATGACCGTTTTTGAGCCTCGCATATCGAAATCGTCAGAATCAACGACGACATGAGAGCCAATCGCTATTTCGCGAAAATACGACTATAATTCAGACGGAATGACAACTCCTCGTTGAGACGGCATTGAAATGATTGTTTTCGGAAGCTTGAATATGTTTGGCCAATTATCGATTTTGAGATTCGCATATTGAAATCGTCAGAATCAACGACGACATGCACCAGTTCGCTAGACCACGAAAAACGACTATACTTCCGATCGAATGACAACTCGTCGTTGAGACAGCACCGAAATGTGTGTTTCCTGAAAGATCGGTTATTTTTGTCCAACCATCGTTTTTGAAACTCGAAATCATCGAAAATGAGTTTTTTTCATAAAACTTGGTAATTTTTGTCGAATTACCGTTTTTGAGCCTCGCATATCGAAATTGTCAGAATCAACGACGATATGACAGCCATTCGCTATTTCGCGAAAATACGACTATAATTCAGATGGAATGACAACTCCTCGTTGAGACAGCATCGAAATTTGTGTTTTCTGGAACGATCGGATAGTTTTATCCAATCAGCGTTCTTGACCCTCCGAATCGGAGATCGTGAGAATCAACGACGACATGCACCAGTTCGCTAGACCACGAAAAACGACTATAATTCCGACGCAATGACAACTCGTCGTTGAGAGAGCATCGAAATGTGTGTTTCCTGAAAGTTCGGATAGTTTTATCCAATCAGCGTTTTTGAAACTCGAAATCATCGAAAATGAGTTTTTTTCATAAAACTTGTTAATTTTCGTCGAATTACCGTTTTTGAGCCTCGCATATCGAAATTGTCAGAATCAACGACGATATGACAGCCATTTGCTATTTCGCGAAAATACGACTATAATTCAGACGGAATGACAACTCCTCGTTGAGACGCCATTGAAATGAGTGTTTTCGGAAGATTGAATATGTTTCGCCAATTATCGATATTGAGATCGGATAGTTTTATCCAATCAGCGTTTTTGAAACTCGAAATCATCGAAAATGAGTTTTTTTCATAAAACTTGGTAATTTTTGTCGAATTACCGTTTTTGAGCCTCGCATATCGAAATTGGCAGAATCAACGACGATATGACAGCCATTCGTTATTTCGCGAAAATACGACTATAATTCAGACGGAATGACAACTCCTCGTTGAGACAGCATCGAAATTTGTGTTTTCTGGAACGATCGGATAGTTTTATCCAATCAGCGTTTTTGAAACTCGAAATCATCGAAAATGAGTTTTTTTCATAAAACTTGTTAATTTTCGTCGAATTACCGTTTTTGAGCCTCGCATATCGAAATTGTCAGAATCAACGACGATATGACAGCCATTTGCTATTTCGCGAAAATACGACTATAATTCAGACGGAATGACAACTCCTCGTTGAGACAGCATCGAAATTTGTGTTTTCTGGAACGATCGGATAGTTTTATCCAATCAGCGTTTTTGAAACTCGAAATCATCGAAAATGAGTTTTTTTCATAAAACTTGGTAATTTTTGTCGAATTACCGTTTTTGAGCCTCGCATATCGAAATTGTCAGAATCAACGACGATATGACAGCCATTTGCTATTTCGCGAAAATACGACTATAATTCAGACGGAATGACAACTCCTCGTTGAGACAGCATCGAAATTTGTGTTTTCTGGAACGATCGGATAGTTTTATCCAATCAGCGTTTTTGAAACTCGAAATCATCGAAAATGAGTTTTTTTCATAAAACTTGGTAATTTTTGTCGAATTACCGTTTTTGAGCCTCGCATATCGAAATTGTCAGAATCAACGACGATATGACAGCCATTTGCTATTTCGCGAAAATACGACTATAATTCAGACGGAATGACAACTCCTCGTTGAGACAGCATCGAAATTTGTGTTTTCTGGAACGATCGGATAGTTTTATCCAATCAGCGTTTTTGAAACTCGAAATCATCGAAAATGAGTTTTTTTCATAAAACTTGGTAATTTTTGTCGAATTACCGTTTTTGAGCCTCGCATATCGAAATTGTCAGAATCAACGACGATATGACAGCCATTTGCTATTTCGCGAAAATACGACTATAATTCAGACGGAATGACAACTCCTCGTTGAGACAGCATCGAAATTTGTGTTTTCTGGAACGATCGGATAGTTTTATCCAATCAGCGTTTTTGAAACTCGAAATCATCGAAAATGAGTTTTTTTCATAAAACTTGGTAATTTTTGTCGAATTACCGTTTTTGAGCCTCGCATATCGAAATTGTCAGAATCAACGACGATATGACAGCCATTCGTTATTTCGCGAAAATACGACTATAATTCAGACGGAATGACAACTCCTCGTTGAGACAGCATCGAAATTTGTGTTTTCTGGAACGATCGGATAGTTTTATCCAATCAGCGTTTTTGAAACTCGAAATCATCGAAAATGAGTTTTTTTCATAAAACTTGTTAATTTTCGTCGAATTACCGTTTTTGAGCCTCGCATATCGAAATTGTCAGAATCAACGACGATATGACAGCCATTTGCTATTTCGCGAAAATACGACTATAATTCAGACGGAATGACAACTCCTCGTTGAGACAGCATCGAAATTTGTGTTTTCTGGAACGATCGGATAGTTTTATCCAATCAGCTTTTTTGAAACTCGAAATCATCGAAAATGAGTTTTTTTCATAAAACTTGGTAATTTTTGTCGAATTACCGTTGTTGAGCCTCGCATATCGAAATTGTCAGAATCAACGACGATATGACAGCCATTTGCTATTTCGCGAAAATACGACTATAATTCAGACGGAATGACAACTCCTCATTGAGACGCCATTGAAATGAGTGTTTTCGGAAGATTGAATATGTTTCGCCAATTATCGATATTGAGATCGGATAGTTTTATCCAATCAGCGTTTTTGACCCTCCGAATCGGAGATCGGGAGAATCAACGACGACATGCACCATTTCGCTAGACCACGAAAAACGACTATAATTCCGACGCAATGACAACTCGTCGTTGAGAGAGCATCGAACTGTGTGTTTCCTGAAAGATCGGATATTTTTTTCCAATCAGCGTTTTTGAAACTCGAAATCATCGAAAATGGGTTTTTTTCATAAAACTTGGTAATTTTTGTCGAATTACCGTTTTTGTACCTCGCATATCGAAATTGTCAGAATCAACGACGATATGACAGCCATTCGCTATTTCGCGAAAATACGACTATAATTCAGACGGAATGACAACTCCTCGTTGAGACAGCATCGAAATTTGTGTTTTCTGGAACGATCGGATAGTTTTATCCAATCAGCGTTTTTGAAACTCGAAATCATCGAAAATGAGTTTTTTTCATAAAACTTGGTAATTTTTGTCGAATGACCGTTTTTGAGCCTCGCATATCGAAATCGTCAGAATCAACGACGACATGAGAGCCAATCGCTATTTCGCGAAAATACGACTATAATTCAGACGGAATGACAACTCCTCGTTGAGACAGCATCGAAATTTGTGTTTTCTGGAACGATCGGATAGTTTTATCCAATCAGCGTTTTTGACCCTCCGAATCGGAGATCGTAAGAATCAACGACGACATGCACCAGTTCGCAAGACCACGAAAAACGACTTTAATTCCGATGCAATGACAACTCGTCGTTGAGAGAGCATCGAAATGTTTGTTTCCTGAAAGATCGGATATTTTTGTCCAAACAGCGTTTTTGAAACTCGAAATCATCGAACATGAGTTTTTTTTTCATAAAACTTGGTAATTTTTGTCGAATGACCGTTTTTGAGCCTCGCATATCGAAATCGTCAGAATCAACGACGACATGAGAGCCAATCGCTATTTCGCGAAAATACGACTATAATTCAGACGGGATGACAACTCGTCGTTGAGACAGCTTCGAAATTTGTGTTTTCTGGAACGATCGGATAGTTTTATCCAATCAGCGTTTTTCACCCTCTGAATCGGAGATCGTGAGAATCAACGACGACATGCACCATTTCGCTAGACCACGAAAAACGACTATAATTCCGACGCAATGACAACTCGTCGTTGAGAGAGCATCGAACTGTGTGTTTCCTGAAAGATCGGATATTTTTTTCCAATCAGCGTTTTTGAAACTCGAAATCATCGAAAATGGGTTTTTTTCATAAAACTTGGTAATTTTTGTCGAATTACCGTTTTTGTACCTCGCATATCGAAATTGTCAGAATCAACGACAATATGACAGCGATTCGCTATTTCGCGAAAATACGACTATAATTCAGATGGAATGACAACTCCTCGTTGAGACAGCATCGAAATTTGTGTTTTCTGGAACGATCGGATAGTTTTATCCAATCAGCGTTCTTGACCCTCCGAATCGCCCGCGTAGAAAAAATTAGTATGGGAATGACTCTGGGAGGACGGTGGGCGAGAGGCTGGGGTTTGTTTGGGATTGAATCTGGGAAGCACTATGGGCAGTCATCTGGATTTTGGGACCCGGCTGGATGGTTTCCCAGACCTTTTCCCATAGCTTCAGTGGACGGGGGGAATTCTCGTGCAATCAATCCCATACGCTTTTCCAGATTCTCTCCCAGCCGTCGCATACGAACGGGGATCCTCGTGCAATCAATCCCATATGCTTTTCCAGATTCTCTCCCAGCCATCGCGTACGACCGGGGGAATCCTTGCGCGATCAATCCCATACATAGAATCCCATGTTATGTGTAAGTGAAAGAAGATGAAAAAATAGATTTTGTCAAATGGAAGAAAAAAATAAAAAACGAAAAAATATGCCTAAAACCAATTTTTTTCGACGGATATGAGTTCCCCGAGCAAAGTTAAATGCTGCTGTACGTAATCGGCGTTTGAAATTCGATGTAGGTCCCAAAAATATTGTAAAGTATTGGATGAGTTTAACATAGATCTTTTAATTTATCTATCCAAGCTTTTCCCAGTACATCACATTATTTTTGGGGCCTTAAATGAAATTTAACCGCCGATTATGTACTACAGCGCTTAACTTTGCACGGCGTAATCATATTCGTTGAAAAAAATTAGATTTGAGCATATTTCTTCGTTTTTCATTTTTTCCTTCCATTTGACAAAATCTATTTTTCCTTCTTCATTCATTTACACATAATATGGGATTCTATGTATGGGATTGATCGGGCGAGGATCCCCCCGGTCGTACGGTACGGCCGGGAGAGAATCTGGAAATACGTATGGGATTGATTGCACGAGGACTCCCCCGTCCACTGAAGCGATGGGAAAAGGTCTGGGAAACCATCTAGCCGGGTCCCAAAACCCAGATAACTGCCCATAGTGCTTCCCAGATTCAATCCCAAATAAATCCCAGACTCTCGACCATCATTCTCCCAGAGTCAATCCCATACTAATTTTTTCTACGCGGGACCGAAATGTGTGTTTCCTGAAAGATCGGATATTTTTGTCCAACCAGCGTTTTTGAAACTCGAAATCATCGAAAATGAGTTTTTTTCATAAAACTTGGTAATTTTTGTCGAATTACCGTTTTTGAGCCTCGCATATCGAAATTGTCAGAATCAACGACGATATGACAGCCATTCGCTATTTCGCGAAAATACGACTATAATTCAGACGGAATGACAACTTTTCGTTGAGACAGCATCGAAATTTGTGTTTTCTGGAACGATCGGATAGTTTTATCCAATCAGCGTTTTTGAAACTCGAAATCATCGAAAATGAGTTTTTTTCATAAAACTTGGTAATTTTTGTCGAATTACCGTTTTTGAGCCTCGCATATCGAAATTGTCAGAATCAACGACGATATGACAGCCATTTGCTATTTCGCGAAAATACGACTATAATTCAGACGGAATGACAACTCCTCGTTGAGACGCCATTGAAATGAGTGTTTTCGGAAGATTGAATATGTTTCGCCAATTATCGATATTGAGATTCGCATATTGAAATCGTCAGAATCAACGACGACATGCACCAGTTCGCTAGACCACGAAAAACGACTATAATTCCGACGCAATGACAACTCGTCGTTGAGAGACCATCGAAATGTGTGTTTCCTGAAAGATCGGATATTTTTGTCCAACCAGCATTTTTGAAACTCGAAATCATCGAAAATGAGTTTTTTTTTTCATAAAATTTGGTAATTTTTGTCCAATTACCGTTTTTGAGCCTCGCATATCGAAATTGTCAGAATCAACGACGATACGACAGCCATTCGCTATTTCGCGAAAATTATAATTCAGACGGAATGACAACTCGTCGTTGAGACAGCATCGAAATTTGTGTTTTCTGGAACGATCGGATAGTTTTATCCAATCAGCGTTTTTGACCCTCCGAATCAGAGATCGTGAGAATCAACGACGACATGCACCAGTTCGCTAGACAACGAAAAACGACTATACTTCCGATGGAATGACAACTCGTCGTTGAGACAGCACCGAAATGTGTGTTTCCTGAAAGATCGGATATTTTTGTCCAATCAGCGTTTTTGAAACTCGAAATCATCGAAAATGAGTTTTTTTTCATAAAACTTGGTAATTTTTGTCGAATTACCGTTTTGAGCCTCGCATATCGAAATTGTCAGAATCAACGACGATATGACAGCCATTCGCTATTTCGCGAAAATACGACTATAATTCAGACGGAATGACAACTCGTCGTTGAGACAGCATCGAAATTTGTGTTTTCTGGAACGATTGGATAGTTATATCCAATCAGCGTTTTTGAAACTCGAAATCATCGAAAATGAGTTTTTTTCATAAAACTTGGTAATTTTTGTCGAATGACCGTTTTTGAGCCTCGCATATCGAAATTGTCAGAATCAACGACGATATGACAGCGATTCGCTATTTCGCGAAAATACGACTATAATTCAGATGGAATGACAACTCCTCGTTGAGACAGCATCGAAATTTGTGTTTTCTGGAACGATCGGATAGTTTTTTCCAATCAGCGTTTTTGAAACTCGAAATCATCGAAAATGGGTTTTTTTCATAAAACTTGGTAATTTTTGTCGAATTACCGTTTTTGTACCTCGCATATCGAAATTGTCAGAATCAACGACAATATGACAGCGATTCGCTATTTCGCGAAAATACGACTATAATTCAGATGGAATGACAACTCCTCGTTGAGACAGCATCGAAATTTGTGTTTTCTGGAACGATCGGATAGTTTTATCCAATCAGCGTTCTTGACCCTCCGAATCGCCCGCGTAGAAAAAATTAGTATGGGATTGACTCTGGGAGGACGGTGGGCGAGAGGCTGGGGTTTGTTTGGGATTGAATCTGGGAAGCACTATGGGCAGTCATCTGGGTTTTGGGACCCGGCTGGATGGTTTCCCAGACCTTTTCCCATAGCTTCAGTGGACGGGGGGAATCCTCGTGCAATCAATCCCATACGCTTTTCCAGATTCTCTCCCAGCCGTCGCATACGAACGGGGATCCTCGTGCAATCAATCCCATATGCTTTTCCAGATTCTCTCCCAGCCATCGCGTACGACCGGGGGAATCCTTGCGCGATCAATCCCATACATAGAATCCCATGTTATGTGTAAGTGAAAGAAGATGAAAAAATAGATTTTGTCAAATGGAAGAAAAAAATAAAAAACGAAAAAATATGCCTAAAACCAATTTTTTTCGACGGATATGAGTTCCCCGAGCAAAGTTAAATGCTGCTGTACGTAATCGGCGTTTGAAATTCGATGTAGGTCCCAAAAATATTGTAAAGTATTGGATGAGTTTAACATAGATCTTTTAATTTATCTATCCAAGCTTTTCCCAGTACATCACATTATTTTTGGGGCCTTAAATGAAATTTAACCGCCGATTATGTACTACAGCGCTTAACTTTGCACGGCGTAATCATATTTGTTGAAAAAAATTAGATTTGAGCATATTTCTTCGTTTTTCATTTTTTCCTTCCATTTGACAAAATCTATTTTTCCTTCTTCATTCATTTACACATAATATGGGATTCTATGTATGGGATTGATCGGGCGAGGATCCCCCCGGTCGTACGGTACGGCCGGGAGAGAATCTGGAAATACGTATGGGATTGATTGCACGAGGACTCCCCCGTCCACTGAAGCGATGGGAAAAGGTCTGGGAAACCATCTAGCCGGGTCCCAAAACCCAGATAACTGCCCATAGTGCTTCCCAGATTCAATCCCAAATAAATCCCAGACTCTCGACCATCATTCTCCCAGAGTCAATCCCATACTAATTTTTTCTACGCGGGACCGAAATGTGTGTTTCCTGAAAGATCGGATATTTTTGTCCAACCAGCGTTTTTGAAACTCGAAATCATCGAAAATGAGTTTTTTTCATAAAACTTGGTAATTTTTGTCGAATTACCGTTTTTGAGCCTCGCATATCGAAATTGTCAGAATCAACGACGATATGACAGCCATTCGCTATTTCGCGAAAATACGACTATAATTCAGACGGAATGACAACTTTTCGTTGAGACAGCATCGAAATTTGTGTTTTCTGGAACGATCGGATAGTTTTATCCAATCAGCGTTTTTGAAACTCGAAATCATCGAAAATGAGTTTTTTTCATAAAACTTGGTAATTTTTGTCGAATTACCGTTTTTGAGCCTCGCATATCGAAATTGTCAGAATCAACGACGATATGACAGCCATTTGCTATTTCGCGAAAATACGACTATAATTCAGACGGAATGACAACTCCTCGTTGAGACGCCATTGAAATGAGTGTTTTCGGAAGATTGAATATGTTTCGCCAATTATCGATATTGAGATTCGCATATTGAAATGGTCAGAATCAACGACGACATGCACCAGTTCGCTAGACCACGAAAAACGACTATAATTCCGACGCAATGACAACTCGTCGTTGAGAGACCATCGAAATGTGTGTTTCCTGAAAGATCGGATATTTTTGTCCAACCAGCATTTTTGAAACTCGAAATCATCGAAAATGAGTTTTTTTTTTCATAAAATTTGGTAATTTTTGTCCAATTACCGTTTTTGAGCCTCGCATATCGAAATTGTCAGAATCAACGACGATACGACAGCCATTCGCTATTTCGCGAAAATTATAATTCAGACGGAATGACAACTCGTCGTTGAGACAGCATCGAAATTTGTGTTTTCTGGAACGATCGGATAGTTTTATCCAATCAGCGTTTTTGACCCTCCGAATCAGAGATCGTGAGAATCAACGACGACATGCACCAGTTCGCTAGACAACGAAAAACGACTATACTTCCGATGGAATGACAACTCGTCGTTGAGACAGCACCGAAATGTGTGTTTCCTGAAAGATCGGATATTTTTGTCCAATCAGCGTTTTTGAAACTCGAAATCATCGAAAATGAGTTTTTTTTCATAAAACTTGGTAATTTTTGTCGAATTACCGTTTTGAGCCTCGCATATCGAAATTGTCAGAATCAACGACGATATGACAGCCATTCGCTATTTCGCGAAAATACGACTATAATTCAGACGGAATGACAACTCGTCGTTGAGACAGCATCGAAATTTGTGTTTTCTGGAACGATTGGATAGTTATATCCAATCAGCGTTTTTGAAACTCGAAATCATCGAAAATGAGTTTTTTTCATAAAACTTGGTAATTTTTGTCGAATGACCGTTTTTGAGCCTCGCATATCGAAATTGTCAGAATCAACGACGATATGACAGCCATTCGCTATTTCGCGAAAATACGACTATAATTCAGACGGGATGCCAACTCGTCGTTGAGACAGCACCGAAATGTGTGTTTCCTGAAAGATCGGATATTTTTGTCCAACCAGCGTTTTTGAAACTCGAAATCATCGAACATGAGTTTTTTTTTCATAAAACTTGGTAATTTTTGTCGAATTACCGTTTTTGTACCTCGCATATCGAAATTGTCAGAATCAACGACAATATGACAGCGATTCGCTATTTCGCGAAAATACGACTATAATTCAGATGGAATGACAACTCCTCGTTGAGACAGCATCGAAATTTGTGTTTTCTGGAACGATCGGATAGTTTTATCCAATCAGCGTTCTTGACCCTCCGAATCGGAGATCGTCAGAATCAACGACGACATGCACCAGTTCGCTAGACCACGAAAAACGACTATAATTCCGACGCAATGACAACTCGTCGTTGAGAGACCATCGAAATGTGTGTTTCCTGAAAGATCGGATATTTTTGTCCAACCAGCGTTTTTGAAACTCGAAATCATCGAAAATGAGTTTTTTTTTCATAAAACTTGGTAATTTTTGTCGAATTACCGTTTTTGAGCCTCGCATATCGAAATTGTCAGAATCAATGACGATATGACAGACATTCGCTATTTCGCGAAAATACGACTATAATTCAGACGGAATGACAACTCCTCGTTGAGACAGCATCGAAATTTGTGTTTTCTGGAACGATCGGATAGTTTTATCCCATCAGCGTTTTTCACCCTCCGAATCGGAGATCGTGAGAATCAACGACGACATTCACCAGTTCGCTAGACCACGAAAAACGACTATAATTCCGACGCAATTACAACTCGTCGTTGAGAGAGCATCGAAATGTGTTTCCTAAAAGATCGGATATTTTTGTCCAACCAGCGTTTTTGAAACTCGAAATCATCGAGAATGAGTGTTTTTCATAAAACTTGGTAATTTTTGTCGAATTACCGTCTTGAGCCTCGCATATCGAAATTGTCAAAATCAACGACGATATGACCGCCATTCGCTATTTCGCGAAAATACGACTATAATTCAGACGGAATGACAACTCGTCGTTGAGACAGCATCGAAATTTGTGTTTTCTGGAACGATCGGATAGTTTTATCCAATCAGCGTTTTTGACCCTCCGAATCGGAGATCGTAAGAATCAACGACGACATGCACCAGTTCGCTAGACCACGAAAAACGACTATAATTCCGACGCAATGACAACTCGTCGTTGAGACAGCATTGAAATTTGTGTTTTCTGGAACGATCGGATAGTTTTATCCAATCAGCGTTTTTGAAACTCGAAATCATCGAAAATGAGTTTTTTTCATTAAACTTGGTAATTTTTGTCGAATTACCGTTTTTGTACCTCGCATATCGAAATTGTCAGAATCAACGACAATATGACAGCGATTCGCTATTTCGCGAAAATACGACTATAATTCAGACGGAATGACAACGCCTCGTTGAGACGGCATTGAAATGAGTGTTTTCGGAAGATTGAATATGTTTGGCCAATCATCGATTTTGAGATTTGCATATTGAAATCGTCAGAATCAACGACGACATGCACCAGTTCGCTAGACCACGAAAAACGACTATAATTCCGACGCAATGACAACTCGTCGTTGAGACAGCATCGAAATTTGTGTTTTCTGGAACGATCGGATAGTTTTATCCAATCAGCGTTTTTGACCCTCCGAATCGGAGATCGTAAGAATCAACGACGACATGCACCAGTTCGCAAGACCACGAAAAACGATTATAATTCCGATGCAATGACAACTCGTCGTTGAGAGAGCATCGAAATGTTTGTTTCCTGAAAGATCGGATATTTTTGTCCAAACAGCGTTTTTGAAACTCGAAATCATCGAACATGAGTTTTTTTTTCATAAAACTTGGTAATTTTTGTCGAATGACCGTTTTTGAGCCTCGCATATCGAAATCGTCAGAATCAACGACGACATGAGAGCCAATCGCTATTTCGCGAAAATACGACTATAATTCAGACGGAATGACAACTCCTCGTTGAGACGGCATTGAAATGATTGTTTTCGGAAGCTTGAATATGTTTGGCCAATTATCGATTTTGAGATTCGCATATTGAAATCGTCAGAATCAACGACGACATGCACCAGTTCGCTAGACCACGAAAAACGACTATACTTCCGATCGAATGACAACTCGTCGTTGAGACAGCACCGAAATGTGTGTTTCCTGAAAGATCGGTTATTTTTGTCCAACCATCGTTTTTGAAACTCGAAATCATCGAAAATGAGTTTTTTTCATAAAACTTGGTAATTTTTGTCGAATTACCGTTTTTGAGCCTCGCATATCGAAATTGTCAGAATCAACGACGATATGACAGCCATTCGCTATTTCGCGAAAATACGACTATAATTCAGATGGAATGACAACTCCTCGTTGAGACAGCATCGAAATTTGTGTTTTCTGGAACGATCGGATAGTTTTATCCAATCAGCGTTCTTGACCCTCCGAATCGGAGATCGTGAGAATCAACGACGACATGCACCAGTTCGCTAGACCACGAAAAACGACTATAATTCCGACGCAATGACAACTCGTCGTTGAGAGAGCATCGAAATGTGTGTTTCCTGAAAGTTCGGATAGTTTTATCCAATCAGCGTTTTTGAAACTCGAAATCATCGAAAATGAGTTTTTTTCATAAAACTTGTTAATTTTCGTCGAATTACCGTTTTTGAGCCTCGCATATCGAAATTGTCAGAATCAACGACGATATGACAGCCATTTGCTATTTCGCGAAAATACGACTATAATTCAGACGGAATGACAACTCCTCGTTGAGACGCCATTGAAATGAGTGTTTTCGGAAGATTGAATATGTTTCGCCAATTATCGATATTGAGATCGGATAGTTTTATCCAATCAGCGTTTTTGAAACTCGAAATCATCGAAAATGAGTTTTTTTCATAAAACTTGGTAATTTTTGTCGAATTACCGTTTTTGAGCCTCGCATATCGAAATTGTCAGAATCAACGACGATATGACAGCCATTCGTTATTTCGCGAAAATACGACTATAATTCAGACGGAATGACAACTCCTCGTTGAGACAGCATCGAAATTTGTGTTTTCTGGAACGATCGGATAGTTTTATCCAATCAGCGTTTTTGAAACTCGAAATCATCGAAAATGAGTTTTTTTCATAAAACTTGTTAATTTTCGTCGAATTACCGTTTTTGAGCCTCGCATATCGAAATTGTCAGAATCAACGACGATATGACAGCCATTTGCTATTTCGCGAAAATACGACTATAATTCAGACGGAATGACAACTCCTCGTTGAGACGCCATTGAAATGAGTGTTTTCGGAAGATTGAATATGTTTCGCCAATTATCGATATTGAGATCGGATAGTTTTATCCAATCAGCGTTTTTGAAACTCGAAATCATCGAAAATGAGTTTTTTTCATAAAACTTGGTAATTTTTGTCGAATTACCGTTTTTGAGCCTCGCATATCGAAATTGTCAGAATCAACGACGATATGACAGCCATTCGTTATTTCGCGAAAATACGACCATAATTCAGACGGAATGACAACTCCTCGTTGAGACAGCATCGAAATTTGTGTTTTCTGGAACGATCGGATAGTTTTATCCAATCAGCGTTTTTGAAACTCGAAATCATCGAAAATGAGTTTTTTTCATAAAACTTGGTAATTTTTGTCGAATTACCGTTTTTGAGCCTCGCATATCGAAATTGTCAGAATCAACGACGATATGACAGCCATTTGCTATTTCGCGAAAATACGACTATAATTCAGACGGAATGACAACTCCTCGTTGAGACAGCATCGAAATTTGTGTTTTCTGGAACGATCGGATAGTTTTATCCAATCAGCGTTCTTGACCCTCCGAATCGGAGATCGTGAGAATCAACGACGACATGCACCAGTTCGCTAGACCACGAAAAACGACTATAATTCCGACGCAATGACAACTCGTCGTTGAGAGACCATCGAAATGTGTGTTTCCTGAAAGATCGGATATTTTTGTCCAACCAGCATTTTTGAAACTCGAAATCATCGAAAATGAGTTTTTTTTTTCATAAAATTTGGTAATTTTTGTCCAATTACCGTTTTTGAGCCTCGCATATCGAAATTGTCAGAATCAACGACGATATGACAGCCATTCGCTATTTCGCGAAAATACGACTATAATTCAGACGGAATGACAACTCGTCGTTGAGACAGCATCGAAATTTGTGTTTTCTGGAACGATTGGATAGTTATATCCAATCAGCGTTTTTGAAACTCGAAATCATCGAAAATGAGTTTTTTTCATAAAACTTGGTAATTTTTGTCGAATGACCGTTTTTGAGCCTCGCATATCGAAATCGTCAGAATCAACGACGACATGAGAGCCAATCGCTATTTCGCGAAAATACGACTATAATTCAGACGGAATGACAACTCCTCGTTGAGACAGCATCGAAATTTGTGTTTTCTGGAACGATCGGATAGTTTTATCCAATCAGCGTTTTTGACCCTCCGAATCGGAGATCGTAAGAATCAACGACGACATGCACCAGTTCGCAAGACCACGAAAAACGACTATAATTCCGATGCAATGACAACTCGTCGTTGAGAGAGCATCGAAATGTTTGTTTCCTGAAAGATCGGATATTTTTGTCCAAACAGCGTTTTTGAAACTCGAAATCATCGAACATGAGTTTTTTTTTCATAAAACTTGGTAATTTTTGTCGAATGACCGTTTTTGAGCCTCGCATATCGAAATCGTCAGAATCAACGACGACATGAGAGCCAATCGCTATTTCGCGAAAATACGACTATAATTCAGACGGAATGACAACTCCTCGTTGAGACGGCATTGAAATGATTGTTTTCGGAAGCTTGAATATGTTTGGCCAATTATCGATTTTGAGATTCGCATATTGAAATCGTCAGAATCAACGACGACATGCACCAGTTCGCTAGACCACGAAAAACGACTATACTTCCGATCGAATGACAACTCGTCGTTGAGACAGCACCGAAATGTGTGTTTCCTGAAAGATCGGTTATTTTTGTCCAACCATCGTTTTTGAAACTCGAAATCATCGAAAATGAGTTTTTTTCATAAAACTTGGTAATTTTTGTCGAATTACCGTTTTTGAGCCTCGCATATCGAAATTGTCAGAATCAACGACGATATGACAGCCATTTGCTATTTCGCGAAAATACGACTATAATTCAGACGGAATGACAACTCCTCGTTGAGACAGCATCGAAATTTGTGTTTTCTGGAACGATCGGATAGTTTTATCCTATCAGCGTTCTTGACCCTCCGAATCGGAGATCGTGAGAATCAACGACGACATGCACCAGTTCGCTAGACCACGAAAAACGACTATAATTCCGACGCAATGACAACTCGTCGTTGAGAGACCATCGAAATGTGTGTTTCCTGAAAGATCGGATATTTTTGTCCAACCAGCATTTTTGAAACTCGAAATCATCGAAAATGAGTTTTTTTTTTCATAAAATTTGGTAATTTTTGTCCAATTACCGTTTTTGAGCCTCGCATATCGAAATTGTCAGAATCAACGACGATATGACAGCCATTCGCTATTTCGCGAAAATACGACTATAATTCAGACGGAATGACAACTCGTCGTTGAGACAGCATCGAAATTTGTGTTTTCTGGAACGATTGGATAGTTATATCCAATCAGCGTTTTTGAAACTCGAAATCATCGAAAATGAGTTTTTTTCATAAAACTTGGTAATTTTTGTCGAATGACCGTTTTTGAGCCTCGCATATCGAAATCGTCAGAATCAACGACGACATGAGAGCCAATCGCTATTTCGCGAAAATACGACTATAATTCAGACGGAATGACAACTCCTCGTTGAGACAGCATCGAAATTTGTGTTTTCTGGAACGATCGGATAGTTTTATCCAATCAGCGTTTTTGACCCTCCGAATCGGAGATCGTAAGAATCAACGACGACATGCACCAGTTCGCAAGACCACGAAAAACGACTATAATTCCGATGCAATGACAACTCGTCGTTGAGAGAGCATCGAAATGTTTGTTTCCTGAAAGATCGGATATTTTTGTCCAAACAGCGTTTTTGAAACTCGAAATCATCGAACATGAGTTTTTTTTTCATAAAACTTGGTAATTTTTGTCGAATGACCGTTTTTGAGCCTCGCATATCGAAATCGTCAGAATCAACGACGACATGAGAGCCAATCGCTATTTCGCGAAAATACGACTATAATTCAGACGGAATGACAACTCCTCGTTGAGACGGCATTGAAATGATTGTTTTCGGAAGCTTGAATATGTTTGGCCAATTATCGATTTTGAGATTCGCATATTGAAATCGTCAGAATCAACGACGACATGCACCAGTTCGCTAGACCACGAAAAACGACTATACTTCCGATCGAATGACAACTCGTCGTTGAGACAGCACCGAAATGTGTGTTTCCTGAAAGATCGGTTATTTTTGTCCAACCATCGTTTTTGAAACTCGAAATCATCGAAAATGAGTTTTTTTCATAAAACTTGGTAATTTTTGTCGAATTACCGTTTTTGAGCCTCGCATATCGAAATTGTCAGAATCAACGACGATATGACAGCCATTCGCTAATTCGCGAAAATACGACTATAATTCAGATGGAATGACAACTCCTCGTTGAGACAGCATCGAAATTTGTGTTTTCTGGAACGATCGGATAGTTTTATCCAATCAGCGTTCTTGACCCTCCGAATCGGAGAT
Organism: Cryptus viduatorius; assembly: GCA_964006125.1. Classification (NCBI taxonomy): domain Eukaryota; kingdom Metazoa; phylum Arthropoda; class Insecta; order Hymenoptera; family Ichneumonidae; genus Cryptus; species Cryptus viduatorius. The sequence goes on from OZ023220.1 coordinate 24,351,452, forward strand.
CGTGAGAATCAACGACGACATGCACCAGTTCGCTAGACCACGAAAAACGACTATAATTCCGACGCAATGACAACTCGTCGTTGAGAGAGCATCGAAATGTGTGTTTCCTGAAAGTTCGGATAGTTTTATCCAATCAGCGTTTTTGAAACTCGAAATCATCGAAAATGAGTTTTTTTCATAAAACTTGTTAATTTTCGTCGAATTACCGTTTTTGAGCCTCGCATATCGAAATTGTCAGAATCAACGACGATATGACAGCCATTTGCTATTTCGCGAAAATACGACTATAATTCAGACGGAATGACAACTCCTCGTTGAGACGCCATTGAAATGAGTGTTTTCGGAAGATTGAATATGTTTCGCCAATTATCGATATTGAGATCGGATAGTTTTATCCAATCAGCGTTTTTGAAACTCGAAATCATCGAAAATGAGTTTTTTTCATAAAACTTGGTAATTTTTGTCGAATTACCGTTTTTGAGCCTCGCATATCGAAATTGTCAGAATCAACGACGATATGACAGCCATTCGTTATTTCGCGAAAATACGACTATAATTCAGACGGAATGACAACTCCTCGTTGAGACAGCATCGAAATTTGTGTTTTCTGGAACGATCGGATAGTTTTATCCAATCAGCGTTTTTGAAACTCGAAATCATCGAAAATGAGTTTTTTTCATAAAACTTGTTAATTTTCGTCGAATTACCGTTTTTGAGCCTCGCATATCGAAATTGTCAGAATCAACGACGATATGACAGCCATTTGCTATTTCGCGAAAATACGACTATAATTCAGACGGAATGACAACTCCTCGTTGAGACAGCATCGAAATTTGTGTTTTCTGGAACGATCGGATAGTTTTATCCAATCAGCGTTTTTGAAACTCGAAATCATCGAAAATGAGTTTTTTTCATAAAACTTGGTAATTTTTGTCGAATTACCGTTTTTGAGCCTCGCATATCGAAATTGTCAGAATCAACGACGATATGACAGCCATTCGTTATTTCGCGAAAATACGACCATAATTCAGACGGAATGACAACTCGTCGTTGAGACAGCATCGAAATTTGTGTTTTCTGGAACGATTGGATAGTTATATCCAATCAGCGTTTTTGAAACTCGAAATCATCGAAAATGAGTTTTTTTCATAAAACTTGGTAATTTTTGTCGAATGACCGTTTTTGAGCCTCGCATATCGAAATCGTCAGAATCAACGACGACATGAGAGCCAATCGCTATTTCGCGAAAATACGACTATAATTCAGACGGAATGACAACTCCTCGTTGAGACAGCATCGAAATTTGTGTTTTCTGGAACGATCGGATAGTTTTATCCAATCAGCGTTTTTGACCCTCCGAATCGGAGATCGTAAGAATCAACGACGACATGCACCAGTTCGCAAGACCACGAAAAACGACTATAATTCCGATGCAATGACAACTCGTCGTTGAGAGAGCATCGAAATGTTTGTTTCCTGAAAGATCGGATATTTTTGTCCAAACAGCGTTTTTGAAACTCGAAATCATCGAACATGAGTTTTTTTTTCATAAAACTTGGTAATTTTTGTCGAATGACCGTTTTTGAGCCTCGCATATCGAAATCGTCAGAATCAACGACGACATGAGAGCCAATCGCTATTTCGCGAAAATACGACTATAATTCAGACGGAATGACAACTCCTCGTTGAGACGGCATTGAAATGATTGTTTTCGGAAGCTTGAATATGTTTGGCCAATTATCGATTTTGAGATTCGCATATTGAAATCGTCAGAATCAACGACGACATGCACCAGTTCGCTAGACCACGAAAAACGACTATACTTCCGATCGAATGACAACTCGTCGTTGAGACAGCACCGAAATGTGTGTTTCCTGAAAGATCGGTTATTTTTGTCCAACCATCGTTTTTGAAACTCGAAATCATCGAAAATGAGTTTTTTTCATAAAACTTGGTAATTTTTGTCGAATTACCGTTTTTGAGCCTCGCATATCGAAATTGTCAGAATCAACGACGATATGACAGCCATTCGCTATTTCGCGAAAATACGACTATAATTCAGATGGAATGACAACTCCTCGTTGAGACAGCATCGAAATTTGTGTTTTCTGGAACGATCGGATAGTTTTATCCAATCAGCGTTCTTGACCCTCCGAATCGGAGATCGTGAGAATCAACGACGACATGCACCAGTTCGCTAGACCACGAAAAACGACTATAATTCCGACGCAATGACAACTCGTCGTTGAGAGAGCATCGAAATGTGTGTTTCCTGAAAGTTCGGATAGTTTTATCCAATCAGCGTTTTTGAAACTCGAAATCATCGAAAATGAGTTTTTTTCATAAAACTTGTTAATTTTCGTCGAATTACCGTTTTTGAGCCTCGCATATCGAAATTGTCAGAATCAACGACGATATGACAGCCATTTGCTATTTCGCGAAAATACGACTATAATTCAGACGGAATGACAACTCCTCGTTGAGACGCCATTGAAATGAGTGTTTTCGGAAGATTGAATATGTTTCGCCAATTATCGATATTGAGATCGGATAGTTTTATCCAATCAGCGTTTTTGAAACTCGAAATCATCGAAAATGAGTTTTTTTCATAAAACTTGGTAATTTTTGTCGAATTACCGTTTTTGAGCCTCGCATATCGAAATTGGCAGAATCAACGACGATATGACAGCCATTCGTTATTTCGCGAAAATACGACTATAATTCAGACGGAATGACAACTCCTCGTTGAGACAGCATCGAAATTTGTGTTTTCTGGAACGATCGGATAGTTTTATCCAATCAGCGTTTTTGAAACTCGAAATCATCGAAAATGAGTTTTTTTCATAAAACTTGTTAATTTTCGTCGAATTACCGTTTTTGAGCCTCGCATATCGAAATTGTCAGAATCAACGACGATATGACAGCCATTTGCTATTTCGCGAAAATACGACTATAATTCAGACGGAATGACAACTCCTCGTTGAGACAGCATCGAAATTTGTGTTTTCTGGAACGATCGGATAGTTTTATCCAATCAGCGTTTTTGAAACTCGAAATCATCGAAAATGAGTTTTTTTCATAAAACTTGGTAATTTTTGTCGAATTACCGTTTTTGAGCCTCGCATATCGAAATTGTCAGAATCAACGACGATATGACAGCCATTTGCTATTTCGCGAAAATACGACTATAATTCAGACGGAATGACAACTCCTCGTTGAGACAGCATCGAAATTTGTGTTTTCTGGAACGATCGGATAGTTTTATCCAATCAGCGTTTTTGAAACTCGAAATCATCGAAAATGAGTTTTTTTCATAAAACTTGGTAATTTTTGTCGAATTACCGTTTTTGAGCCTCGCATATCGAAATTGTCAGAATCAACGACGATATGACAGCCATTTGCTATTTCGCGAAAATACGACTATAATTCAGACGGAATGACAACTCCTCGTTGAGACAGCATCGAAATTTGTGTTTTCTGGAACGATCGGATAGTTTTATCCAATCAGCGTTTTTGAAACTCGAAATCATCGAAAATGAGTTTTTTTCATAAAACTTGGTAATTTTTGTCGAATTACCGTTTTTGAGCCTCGCATATCGAAATTGTCAGAATCAACGACGATATGACAGCCATTTGCTATTTCGCGAAAATACGACTATAATTCAGACGGAATGACAACTCCTCGTTGAGACAGCATCGAAATTTGTGTTTTCTGGAACGATCGGATAGTTTTATCCAATCAGCGTTTTTGAAACTCGAAATCATCGAAAATGAGTTTTTTTCATAAAACTTGGTAATTTTTGTCGAATTACCGTTTTTGAGCCTCGCATATCGAAATTGTCAGAATCAACGACGATATGACAGCCATTCGTTATTTCGCGAAAATACGACTATAATTCAGACGGAATGACAACTCCTCGTTGAGACAGCATCGAAATTTGTGTTTTCTGGAACGATCGGATAGTTTTATCCAATCAGCGTTTTTGAAACTCGAAATCATCGAAAATGAGTTTTTTTCATAAAACTTGTTAATTTTCGTCGAATTACCGTTTTTGAGCCTCGCATATCGAAATTGTCAGAATCAACGACGATATGACAGCCATTTGCTATTTCGCGAAAATACGACTATAATTCAGACGGAATGACAACTCCTCGTTGAGACAGCATCGAAATTTGTGTTTTCTGGAACGATCGGATAGTTTTATCCAATCAGCTTTTTTGAAACTCGAAATCATCGAAAATGAGTTTTTTTCATAAAACTTGGTAATTTTTGTCGAATTACCGTTGTTGAGCCTCGCATATCGAAATTGTCAGAATCAACGACGATATGACAGCCATTTGCTATTTCGCGAAAATACGACTATAATTCAGACGGAATGACAACTCCTCATTGAGACGCCATTGAAATGAGTGTTTTCGGAAGATTGAATATGTTTCGCCAATTATCGATATTGAGATCGGATAGTTTTATCCAATCAGCGTTTTTGACCCTCCGAATCGGAGATCGGGAGAATCAACGACGACATGCACCATTTCGCTAGACCACGAAAAACGACTATAATTCCGACGCAATGACAACTCGTCGTTGAGAGAGCATCGAACTGTGTGTGTCCTGAAAGATCGGATATTTTTTTCCAATCAGCGTTTTTGAAACTCGAAATCATCGAAAATGGGTTTTTTTCATAAAACTTGGTAATTTTTGTCGAATTACCGTTTTTGAGCCTCGCATATCGAAATTGTCAGAATCAACGACGATATGACAGCCATTCGTTATTTCGCGAAAATACGACTATAATTCAGACGGAATGACAACTCCTCGTTGAGACAGCATCGAAATTTGTGTTTTCTGGAACGATCGGATAGTTTTATCCAATCAGCGTTTTTGAAACTCGAAATCATCGAAAATGAGTTTTTTTCATAAAACTTGTTAATTTTCGTCGAATTACCGTTTTTGAGCCTCGCATATCGAAATTGTCAGAATCAACGACGATATGACAGCCATTTGCTATTTCGCGAAAATACGACTATAATTCAGACGGAATGACAACTCCTCGTTGAGACAGCATCGAAATTTGTGTTTTCTGGAACGATCGGATAGTTTTATCCAATCAGCGTTTTTGAAACTCGAAATCATCGAAAATGAGTTTTTTTCATAAAACTTGGTAATTTTTGTCGAATTACCGTTTTTGAGCCTCGCATATCGAAATTGTCAGAATCAACGACGATATGACAGCCATTCGTTATTTCGCGAAAATACGACCATAATTCAGACGGAATGACAACTCGTCGTTGAGACAGCATCGAAATTTGTGTTTTCTGGAACGATTGGATAGTTATATCCAATCAGCGTTTTTGAAACTCGAAATCATCGAAAATGAGTTTTTTTCATAAAACTTGGTAATTTTTGTCGAATGACCGTTTTTGAGCCTCGCATATCGAAATCGTCAGAATCAACGACGACATGAGAGCCAATCGCTATTTCGCGAAAATACGACTATAATTCAGACGGAATGACAACTCCTCGTTGAGACAGCATCGAAATTTGTGTTTTCTGGAACGATCGGATAGTTTTATCCAATCAGCGTTTTTGACCCTCCGAATCGGAGATCGTAAGAATCAACGACGACATGCACCAGTTCGCAAGACCACGAAAAACGACTATAATTCCGATGCAATGACAACTCGTCGTTGAGAGAGCATCGAAATGTTTGTTTCCTGAAAGATCGGATATTTTTGTCCAAACAGCGTTTTTGAAACTCGAAATCATCGAACATGAGTTTTTTTTTCATAAAACTTGGTAATTTTTGTCGAATGACCGTTTTTGAGCCTCGCATATCGAAATCGTCAGAATCAACGACGACATGAGAGCCAATCGCTATTTCGCGAAAATACGACTATAATTCAGACGGAATGACAACTCCTCGTTGAGACGGCATTGAAATGATTGTTTTCGGAAGCTTGAATATGTTTGGCCAATTATCGATTTTGAGATTCGCATATTGAAATCGTCAGAATCAACGACGACATGCACCAGTTCGCTAGACCACGAAAAACGACTATACTTCCGATCGAATGACAACTCGTCGTTGAGACAGCACCGAAATGTGTGTTTCCTGAAAGATCGGTTATTTTTGTCCAACCATCGTTTTTGAAACTCGAAATCATCGAAAATGAGTTTTTTTCATAAAACTTGGTAATTTTTGTCGAATTACCGTTTTTGAGCCTCGCATATCGAAATTGTCAGAATCAACGACGATATGACAGCCATTCGCTATTTCGCGAAAATACGACTATAATTCAGATGGAATGACAACTCCTCGTTGAGACAGCATCGAAATTTGTGTTTTCTGGAACGATCGGATAGTTTTATCCAATCAGCGTTCTTGACCCTCCGAATCGGAGATCGTGAGAATCAACGACGACATGCACCAGTTCGCTAGACCACGAAAAACGACTATAATTCCGACGCAATGACAACTCGTCGTTGAGAGAGCATCGAAATGTGTGTTTCCTGAAAGTTCGGATAGTTTTATCCAATCAGCGTTTTTGAAACTCGAAATCATCGAAAATGAGTTTTTTTCATAAAACTTGTTAATTTTCGTCGAATTACCGTTTTTGAGCCTCGCATATCGAAATTGTCAGAATCAACGACGATATGACAGCCATTTGCTATTTCGCGAAAATACGACTATAATTCAGACGGAATGACAACTCCTCGTTGAGACGCCATTGAAATGAGTGTTTTCGGAAGATTGAATATGTTTCGCCAATTATCGATATTGAGATCGGATAGTTTTATCCAATCAGCGTTTTTGAAACTCGAAATCATCGAAAATGAGTTTTTTTCATAAAACTTGGTAATTTTTGTCGAATTACCGTTTTTGAGCCTCGCATATCGAAATTGGCAGAATCAACGACGATATGACAGCCATTCGTTATTTCGCGAAAATACGACTATAATTCAGACGGAATGACAACTCCTCGTTGAGACAGCATCGAAATTTGTGTTTTCTGGAACGATCGGATAGTTTTATCCAATCAGCGTTTTTGAAACTCGAAATCATCGAAAATGAGTTTTTTTCATAAAACTTGTTAATTTTCGTCGAATTACCGTTTTTGAGCCTCGCATATCGAAATTGTCAGAATCAACGACGATATGACAGCCATTTGCTATTTCGCGAAAATACGACTATAATTCAGACGGAATGACAACTCCTCGTTGAGACAGCATCGAAATTTGTGTTTTCTGGAACGATCGGATAGTTTTATCCAATCAGCGTTTTTGAAACTCGAAATCATCGAAAATGAGTTTTTTTCATAAAACTTGGTAATTTTTGTCGAATTACCGTTTTTGAGCCTCGCATATCGAAATTGTCAGAATCAACGACGATATGACAGCCATTTGCTATTTCGCGAAAATACGACTATAATTCAGACGGAATGACAACTCCTCGTTGAGACAGCATCGAAATTTGTGTTTTCTGGAACGATCGGATAGTTTTATCCAATCAGCGTTTTTGAAACTCGAAATCATCGAAAATGAGTTTTTTTCATAAAACTTGGTAATTTTTGTCGAATTACCGTTTTTGAGCCTCGCATATCGAAATTGTCAGAATCAACGACGATATGACAGCCATTTGCTATTTCGCGAAAATACGACTATAATTCAGACGGAATGACAACTCCTCGTTGAGACAGCATCGAAATTTGTGTTTTCTGGAACGATCGGATAGTTTTATCCAATCAGCGTTTTTGAAACTCGAAATCATCGAAAATGAGTTTTTTTCATAAAACTTGGTAATTTTTGTCGAATTACCGTTTTTGAGCCTCGCATATCGAAATTGTCAGAATCAACGACGATATGACAGCCATTTGCTATTTCGCGAAAATACGACTATAATTCAGACGGAATGACAACTCCTCGTTGAGACAGCATCGAAATTTGTGTTTTCTGGAACGATCGGATAGTTTTATCCAATCAGCGTTTTTGAAACTCGAAATCATCGAAAATGAGTTTTTTTCATAAAACTTGGTAATTTTTGTCGAATTACCGTTTTTGAGCCTCGCATATCGAAATTGTCAGAATCAACGACGATATGACAGCCATTCGTTATTTCGCGAAAATACGACTATAATTCAGACGGAATGACAACTCCTCGTTGAGACAGCATCGAAATTTGTGTTTTCTGGAACGATCGGATAGTTTTATCCAATCAGCGTTTTTGAAACTCGAAATCATCGAAAATGAGTTTTTTTCATAAAACTTGTTAATTTTCGTCGAATTACCGTTTTTGAGCCTCGCATATCGAAATTGTCAGAATCAACGACGATATGACAGCCATTTGCTATTTCGCGAAAATACGACTATAATTCAGACGGAATGACAACTCCTCGTTGAGACAGCATCGAAATTTGTGTTTTCTGGAACGATCGGATAGTTTTATCCAATCAGCTTTTTTGAAACTCGAAATCATCGAAAATGAGTTTTTTTCATAAAACTTGGTAATTTTTGTCGAATTACCGTTGTTGAGCCTCGCATATCGAAATTGTCAGAATCAACGACGATATGACAGCCATTTGCTATTTCGCGAAAATACGACTATAATTCAGACGGAATGACAACTCCTCGTTGAGACAGCATCGAAATTTGTGTTTTCTGGAACGATCGGATAGTTTTATCCAATCAGCGTTTTTGAAACTCGAAATCATCGAAAATGAGTTTTTTTCATAAAACTTGGTAATTTTTGTCGAATTACCGTTTTTGAGCCTCGCATATCGAAATTGTCAGAATCAACGACGATATGACAGCCATTTGCTATTTCGCGAAAATACGACTATAATTCAGACGGAATGACAACTCCTCGTTGAGACAGCATCGAAATTTGTGTTTTCTGGAACGATCGGATAGTTTTATCCAATCAGCGTTTTTGAAACTCGAAATCATCGAAAATGAGTTTTTTTCATAAAACTTGGTAATTTTTGTCGAATTACCGTTTTTGAGCCTCGCATATCGAAATTGTCAGAATCAACGACGATATGACAGCCATTTGCTATTTCGCGAAAATACGACTATAATTCAGACGGAATGACAACTCCTCGTTGAGACAGCATCGAAATTTGTGTTTTCTGGAACGATCGGATAGTTTTATCCAATCAGCGTTTTTGAAACTCGAAATCATCGAAAATGAGTTTTTTTCATAAAACTTGGTAATTTTTGTCGAATTACCGTTTTTGAGCCTCGCATATCGAAATTGTCAGAATCAACGACGATATGACAGCCATTCGTTATTTCGCGAAAATACGACTATAATTCAGACGGAATGACAACTCCTCGTTGAGACAGCATCGAAATTTGTGTTTTCTGGAACGATCGGATAGTTTTATCCAATCAGCGTTTTTGAAACTCGAAATCATCGAAAATGAGTTTTTTTCATAAAACTTGTTAATTTTCGTCGAATTACCGTTTTTGAGCCTCGCATATCGAAATTGTCAGAATCAACGACGATATGACAGCCATTTGCTATTTCGCGAAAATACGACTATAATTCAGACGGAATGACAACTCCTCGTTGAGACAGCATCGAAATTTGTGTTTTCTGGAACGATCGGATAGTTTTATCCAATCAGCTTTTTTGAAACTCGAAATCATCGAAAATGAGTTTTTTTCATAAAACTTGGTAATTTTTGTCGAATTACCGTTGTTGAGCCTCGCATATCGAAATTGTCAGAATCAACGACGATATGACAGCCATTTGCTATTTCGCGAAAATACGACTATAATTCAGACGGAATGACAACTCCTCATTGAGACGCCATTGAAATGAGTGTTTTCGGAAGATTGAATATGTTTCGCCAATTATCGATATTGAGATCGGATAGTTTTATCCAATCAGCGTTTTTGACCCTCCGAATCGGAGATCGGGAGAATCAACGACGACATGCACCATTTCGCTAGACCACGAAAAACGACTATAATTCCGACGCAATGACAACTCGTCGTTGAGAGAGCATCGAACTGTGTGTTTCCTGAAAGATCGGATATTTTTTTCCAATCAGCGTTTTTGAAACTCGAAATCATCGAAAATGGGTTTTTTTCATAAAACTTGGTAATTTTTGTCGAATTACCGTTTTTGTACCTCGCATATCGAAATTGTCAGAATCAACGACGATATGACAGCCATTCGCTATTTCGCGAAAATACGACTATAATTCAGACGGAATGACAACTCCTCGTTGAGACAGCATCGAAATTTGTGTTTTCTGGAACGATCGGATAGTTTTATCCAATCAGCGTTTTTGAAACTCGAAATCATCGAAAATGAGTTTTTTTCATAAAACTTGGTAATTTTTGTCGAATGACCGTTTTTGAGCCTCGCATATCGAAATCGTCAGAATCAACGACGACATGAGAGCCAATCGCTATTTCGCGAAAATACGACTATAATTCAGACGGAATGACAACTCCTCGTTGAGACAGCATCGAAATTTGTGTTTTCTGGAACGATCGGATAGTTTTATCCAATCAGCGTTTTTGACCCTCCGAATCGGAGATCGTAAGAATCAACGACGACATGCACCAGTTCGCAAGACCACGAAAAACGACTTTAATTCCGATGCAATGACAACTCGTCGTTGAGAGAGCATCGAAATGTTTGTTTCCTGAAAGATCGGATATTTTTGTCCAAACAGCGTTTTTGAAACTCGAAATCATCGAACATGAGTTTTTTTTTCATAAAACTTGGTAATTTTTGTCGAATGACCGTTTTTGAGCCTCGCATATCGAAATCGTCAGAATCAACGACGACATGAGAGCCAATCGCTATTTCGCGAAAATACGACTATAATTCAGACGGGATGACAACTCGTCGTTGAGACAGCTTCGAAATTTGTGTTTTCTGGAACGATCGGATAGTTTTATCCAATCAGCGTTTTTCACCCTCTGAATCGGAGATCGTGAGAATCAACGACGACATGCACCATTTCGCTAGACCACGAAAAACGACTATAATTCCGACGCAATGACAACTCGTCGTTGAGAGAGCATCGAACTGTGTGTTTCCTGAAAGATCGGATATTTTTTTCCAATCAGCGTTTTTGAAACTCGAAATCATCGAAAATGGGTTTTTTTCATAAAACTTGGTAATTTTTGTCGAATTACCGTTTTTGTACCTCGCATATCGAAATTGTCAGAATCAACGACAATATGACAGCGATTCGCTATTTCGCGAAAATACGACTATAATTCAGATGGAATGACAACTCCTCGTTGAGACAGCATCGAAATTTGTGTTTTCTGGAACGATCGGATAGTTTTATCCAATCAGCGTTCTTGACCCTCCGAATCGCCCGCGTAGAAAAAATTAGTATGGGAATGACTCTGGGAGGACGGTGGGCGAGAGGCTGGGGTTTGTTTGGGATTGAATCTGGGAAGCACTATGGGCAGTCATCTGGATTTTGGGACCCGGCTGGATGGTTTCCCAGACCTTTTCCCATAGCTTCAGTGGACGGGGGGAATTCTCGTGCAATCAATCCCATACGCTTTTCCAGATTCTCTCCCAGCCGTCGCATACGAACGGGGATCCTCGTGCAATCAATCCCATATGCTTTTCCAGATTCTCTCCCAGCCATCGCGTACGACCGGGGGAATCCTTGCGCGATCAATCCCATACATAGAATCCCATGTTATGTGTAAGTGAAAGAAGATGAAAAAATAGATTTTGTCAAATGGAAGAAAAAAATAAAAAACGAAAAAATATGCCTAAAACCAATTTTTTTCGACGGATATGAGTTCCCCGAGCAAAGTTAAATGCTGCTGTACGTAATCGGCGTTTGAAATTCGATGTAGGTCCCAAAAATATTGTAAAGTATTGGATGAGTTTAACATAGATCTTTTAATTTATCTATCCAAGCTTTTCCCAGTACATCACATTATTTTTGGGGCCTTAAATGAAATTTAACCGCCGATTATGTACTACAGCGCTTAACTTTGCACGGCGTAATCATATTCGTTGAAAAAAATTAGATTTGAGCATATTTCTTCGTTTTTCATTTTTTCCTTCCATTTGACAAAATCTATTTTTCCTTCTTCATTCATTTACACATAATATGGGATTCTATGTATGGGATTGATCGGGCGAGGATCCCCCCGGTCGTACGGTACGGCCGGGAGAGAATCTGGAAATACGTATGGGATTGATTGCACGAGGACTCCCCCGTCCACTGAAGCGATGGGAAAAGGTCTGGGAAACCATCTAGCCGGGTCCCAAAACCCAGATAACTGCCCATAGTGCTTCCCAGATTCAATCCCAAATAAATCCCAGACTCTCGACCATCATTCTCCCAGAGTCAATCCCATACTAATTTTTTCTACGCGGGACCGAAATGTGTGTTTCCTGAAAGATCGGATATTTTTGTCCAACCAGCGTTTTTGAAACTCGAAATCATCGAAAATGAGTTTTTTTCATAAAACTTGGTAATTTTTGTCGAATTACCGTTTTTGAGCCTCGCATATCGAAATTGTCAGAATCAACGACGATATGACAGCCATTCGCTATTTCGCGAAAATACGACTATAATTCAGACGGAATGACAACTTTTCGTTGAGACAGCATCGAAATTTGTGTTTTCTGGAACGATCGGATAGTTTTATCCAATCAGCGTTTTTGAAACTCGAAATCATCGAAAATGAGTTTTTTTCATAAAACTTGGTAATTTTTGTCGAATTACCGTTTTTGAGCCTCGCATATCGAAATTGTCAGAATCAACGACGATATGACAGCCATTTGCTATTTCGCGAAAATACGACTATAATTCAGACGGAATGACAACTCCTCGTTGAGACGCCATTGAAATGAGTGTTTTCGGAAGATTGAATATGTTTCGCCAATTATCGATATTGAGATTCGCATATTGAAATCGTCAGAATCAACGACGACATGCACCAGTTCGCTAGACCACGAAAAACGACTATAATTCCGACGCAATGACAACTCGTCGTTGAGAGACCATCGAAATGTGTGTTTCCTGAAAGATCGGATATTTTTGTCCAACCAGCATTTTTGAAACTCGAAATCATCGAAAATGAGTTTTTTTTTTCATAAAATTTGGTAATTTTTGTCCAATTACCGTTTTTGAGCCTCGCATATCGAAATTGTCAGAATCAACGACGATACGACAGCCATTCGCTATTTCGCGAAAATTATAATTCAGACGGAATGACAACTCGTCGTTGAGACAGCATCGAAATTTGTGTTTTCTGGAACGATCGGATAGTTTTATCCAATCAGCGTTTTTGACCCTCCGAATCAGAGATCGTGAGAATCAACGACGACATGCACCAGTTCGCTAGACAACGAAAAACGACTATACTTCCGATGGAATGACAACTCGTCGTTGAGACAGCACCGAAATGTGTGTTTCCTGAAAGATCGGATATTTTTGTCCAATCAGCGTTTTTGAAACTCGAAATCATCGAAAATGAGTTTTTTTTCATAAAACTTGGTAATTTTTGTCGAATTACCGTTTTGAGCCTCGCATATCGAAATTGTCAGAATCAACGACGATATGACAGCCATTCGCTATTTCGCGAAAATACGACTATAATTCAGACGGAATGACAACTCGTCGTTGAGACAGCATCGAAATTTGTGTTTTCTGGAACGATTGGATAGTTATATCCAATCAGCGTTTTTGAAACTCGAAATCATCGAAAATGAGTTTTTTTCATAAAACTTGGTAATTTTTGTCGAATGACCGTTTTTGAGCCTCGCATATCGAAATTGTCAGAATCAACGACGATATGACAGCGATTCGCTATTTCGCGAAAATACGACTATAATTCAGATGGAATGACAACTCCTCGTTGAGACAGCATCGAAATTTGTGTTTTCTGGAACGATCGGATAGTTTTTTCCAATCAGCGTTTTTGAAACTCGAAATCATCGAAAATGGGTTTTTTTCATAAAACTTGGTAATTTTTGTCGAATTACCGTTTTTGTACCTCGCATATCGAAATTGTCAGAATCAACGACAATATGACAGCGATTCGCTATTTCGCGAAAATACGACTATAATTCAGATGGAATGACAACTCCTCGTTGAGACAGCATCGAAATTTGTGTTTTCTGGAACGATCGGATAGTTTTATCCAATCAGCGTTCTTGACCCTCCGAATCGCCCGCGTAGAAAAAATTAGTATGGGATTGACTCTGGGAGGACGGTGGGCGAGAGGCTGGGGTTTGTTTGGGATTGAATCTGGGAAGCACTATGGGCAGTCATCTGGGTTTTGGGACCCGGCTGGATGGTTTCCCAGACCTTTTCCCATAGCTTCAGTGGACGGGGGGAATCCTCGTGCAATCAATCCCATACGCTTTTCCAGATTCTCTCCCAGCCGTCGCATACGAACGGGGATCCTCGTGCAATCAATCCCATATGCTTTTCCAGATTCTCTCCCAGCCATCGCGTACGACCGGGGGAATCCTTGCGCGATCAATCCCATACATAGAATCCCATGTTATGTGTAAGTGAAAGAAGATGAAAAAATAGATTTTGTCAAATGGAAGAAAAAAATAAAAAACGAAAAAATATGCCTAAAACCAATTTTTTTCGACGGATATGAGTTCCCCGAGCAAAGTTAAATGCTGCTGTACGTAATCGGCGTTTGAAATTCGATGTAGGTCCCAAAAATATTGTAAAGTATTGGATGAGTTTAACATAGATCTTTTAATTTATCTATCCAAGCTTTTCCCAGTACATCACATTATTTTTGGGGCCTTAAATGAAATTTAACCGCCGATTATGTACTACAGCGCTTAACTTTGCACGGCGTAATCATATTTGTTGAAAAAAATTAGATTTGAGCATATTTCTTCGTTTTTCATTTTTTCCTTCCATTTGACAAAATCTATTTTTCCTTCTTCATTCATTTACACATAATATGGGATTCTATGTATGGGATTGATCGGGCGAGGATCCCCCCGGTCGTACGGTACGGCCGGGAGAGAATCTGGAAATACGTATGGGATTGATTGCACGAGGACTCCCCCGTCCACTGAAGCGATGGGAAAAGGTCTGGGAAACCATCTAGCCGGGTCCCAAAACCCAGATAACTGCCCATAGTGCTTCCCAGATTCAATCCCAAATAAATCCCAGACTCTCGACCATCATTCTCCCAGAGTCAATCCCATACTAATTTTTTCTACGCGGGACCGAAATGTGTGTTTCCTGAAAGATCGGATATTTTTGTCCAACCAGCGTTTTTGAAACTCGAAATCATCGAAAATGAGTTTTTTTCATAAAACTTGGTAATTTTTGTCGAATTACCGTTTTTGAGCCTCGCATATCGAAATTGTCAGAATCAACGACGATATGACAGCCATTCGCTATTTCGCGAAAATACGACTATAATTCAGACGGAATGACAACTTTTCGTTGAGACAGCATCGAAATTTGTGTTTTCTGGAACGATCGGATAGTTTTATCCAATCAGCGTTTTTGAAACTCGAAATCATCGAAAATGAGTTTTTTTCATAAAACTTGGTAATTTTTGTCGAATTACCGTTTTTGAGCCTCGCATATCGAAATTGTCAGAATCAACGACGATATGACAGCCATTTGCTATTTCGCGAAAATACGACTATAATTCAGACGGAATGACAACTCCTCGTTGAGACGCCATTGAAATGAGTGTTTTCGGAAGATTGAATATGTTTCGCCAATTATCGATATTGAGATTCGCATATTGAAATGGTCAGAATCAACGACGACATGCACCAGTTCGCTAGACCACGAAAAACGACTATAATTCCGACGCAATGACAACTCGTCGTTGAGAGACCATCGAAATGTGTGTTTCCTGAAAGATCGGATATTTTTGTCCAACCAGCATTTTTGAAACTCGAAATCATCGAAAATGAGTTTTTTTTTTCATAAAATTTGGTAATTTTTGTCCAATTACCGTTTTTGAGCCTCGCATATCGAAATTGTCAGAATCAACGACGATACGACAGCCATTCGCTATTTCGCGAAAATTATAATTCAGACGGAATGACAACTCGTCGTTGAGACAGCATCGAAATTTGTGTTTTCTGGAACGATCGGATAGTTTTATCCAATCAGCGTTTTTGACCCTCCGAATCAGAGATCGTGAGAATCAACGACGACATGCACCAGTTCGCTAGACAACGAAAAACGACTATACTTCCGATGGAATGACAACTCGTCGTTGAGACAGCACCGAAATGTGTGTTTCCTGAAAGATCGGATATTTTTGTCCAATCAGCGTTTTTGAAACTCGAAATCATCGAAAATGAGTTTTTTTTCATAAAACTTGGTAATTTTTGTCGAATTACCGTTTTGAGCCTCGCATATCGAAATTGTCAGAATCAACGACGATATGACAGCCATTCGCTATTTCGCGAAAATACGACTATAATTCAGACGGAATGACAACTCGTCGTTGAGACAGCATCGAAATTTGTGTTTTCTGGAACGATTGGATAGTTATATCCAATCAGCGTTTTTGAAACTCGAAATCATCGAAAATGAGTTTTTTTCATAAAACTTGGTAATTTTTGTCGAATGACCGTTTTTGAGCCTCGCATATCGAAATTGTCAGAATCAACGACGATATGACAGCCATTCGCTATTTCGCGAAAATACGACTATAATTCAGACGGGATGCCAACTCGTCGTTGAGACAGCACCGAAATGTGTGTTTCCTGAAAGATCGGATATTTTTGTCCAACCAGCGTTTTTGAAACTCGAAATCATCGAACATGAGTTTTTTTTTCATAAAACTTGGTAATTTTTGTCGAATTACCGTTTTTGTACCTCGCATATCGAAATTGTCAGAATCAACGACAATATGACAGCGATTCGCTATTTCGCGAAAATACGACTATAATTCAGATGGAATGACAACTCCTCGTTGAGACAGCATCGAAATTTGTGTTTTCTGGAACGATCGGATAGTTTTATCCAATCAGCGTTCTTGACCCTCCGAATCGGAGATCGTCAGAATCAACGACGACATGCACCAGTTCGCTAGACCACGAAAAACGACTATAATTCCGACGCAATGACAACTCGTCGTTGAGAGACCATCGAAATGTGTGTTTCCTGAAAGATCGGATATTTTTGTCCAACCAGCGTTTTTGAAACTCGAAATCATCGAAAATGAGTTTTTTTTTCATAAAACTTGGTAATTTTTGTCGAATTACCGTTTTTGAGCCTCGCATATCGAAATTGTCAGAATCAATGACGATATGACAGACATTCGCTATTTCGCGAAAATACGACTATAATTCAGACGGAATGACAACTCCTCGTTGAGACAGCATCGAAATTTGTGTTTTCTGGAACGATCGGATAGTTTTATCCCATCAGCGTTTTTCACCCTCCGAATCGGAGATCGTGAGAATCAACGACGACATTCACCAGTTCGCTAGACCACGAAAAACGACTATAATTCCGACGCAATTACAACTCGTCGTTGAGAGAGCATCGAAATGTGTTTCCTAAAAGATCGGATATTTTTGTCCAACCAGCGTTTTTGAAACTCGAAATCATCGAGAATGAGTGTTTTTCATAAAACTTGGTAATTTTTGTCGAATTACCGTCTTGAGCCTCGCATATCGAAATTGTCAAAATCAACGACGATATGACCGCCATTCGCTATTTCGCGAAAATACGACTATAATTCAGACGGAATGACAACTCGTCGTTGAGACAGCATCGAAATTTGTGTTTTCTGGAACGATCGGATAGTTTTATCCAATCAGCGTTTTTGACCCTCCGAATCGGAGATCGTAAGAATCAACGACGACATGCACCAGTTCGCTAGACCACGAAAAACGACTATAATTCCGACGCAATGACAACTCGTCGTTGAGACAGCATTGAAATTTGTGTTTTCTGGAACGATCGGATAGTTTTATCCAATCAGCGTTTTTGAAACTCGAAATCATCGAAAATGAGTTTTTTTCATTAAACTTGGTAATTTTTGTCGAATTACCGTTTTTGTACCTCGCATATCGAAATTGTCAGAATCAACGACAATATGACAGCGATTCGCTATTTCGCGAAAATACGACTATAATTCAGACGGAATGACAACGCCTCGTTGAGACGGCATTGAAATGAGTGTTTTCGGAAGATTGAATATGTTTGGCCAATCATCGATTTTGAGATTTGCATATTGAAATCGTCAGAATCAACGACGACATGCACCAGTTCGCTAGACCACGAAAAACGACTATAATTCCGACGCAATGACAACTCGTCGTTGAGACAGCATCGAAATTTGTGTTTTCTGGAACGATCGGATAGTTTTATCCAATCAGCGTTTTTGAAACTCGAAATCATCGAAAATGAGTTTTTTTCATAAAACTTGGTAATTTTTGTCGAATGACCGTTTTTGAGCCTCGCATATCGAAATTGTCAGAATCAACGACGATATGACAGCCATTTGCTATTTCGCGAAAATACGACTATAATTCAGACGGAATGACAACTCCTCGTTGAGACGCCATTGAAATGTGTGTTTCCTGAAAGATCGGATATTTTTGTCCAACCAGCATTTTTGAAACTCGAAATCATCGAAAATGAGTTTTTTTTTTCATAAAATTTGGTAATTTTTGTCCAATTACCGTTTTTGAGCCTCGCATATCGAAATTGTCAGAATCAACGACGATATGACAGCCATTCGCTATTTCGCGAAAATACGACTATAATTCAGACGGAATGACAACTCGTCGTTGAGACAGCATCGAAATTTGTGTTTTCTGGAACGATTGGATAGTTATATCCAATCAGCGTTTTTGAAACTCGAAATCATCGAAAATGAGTTTTTTTCATAAAACTTGGTAATTTTTGTCGAATGACCGTTTTTGAGCCTTGCATATCGAAATCGTCAGAATCAACGACGACATGAGAGCCAATCGCTATTTCGCGAAAATACGACTATAATTCAGACGGAATGACAACTCCTCGTTGAGACAGCATCGAAATTTGTGTTTTCTGGAACGATCGGATAGTTTTATCCAATCAGCGTTTTTGACCCTCCGAATCGGAGATCGTAAGAATCAACGACGACATGCACCAGTTCGCAAGACCACGAAAAACGACTATAATTCCGATGCAATGACAACTCGTCGTTGAGAGAGCATCGAAATGTTTGTTTCCTGAAAGATCGGATATTTTTGTCCAACCAGCGTTTTTGAAACTCGAAATCATCGAACATGAGTTTTTTTTTCATAAAACTTGGTAATTTTTGTCGAATGACCGTTTTTGAGCCTCGCATATCGAAATCGTCAGAATCAACGACGACATGAGAGCCAATCGCTATTTCGCGAAAATACGACTATAATTCAGACGGGATGACAACTCGTCGTTGAGACAGCATCGAAATTTGTGTTTTCTGGAACGATCGGATAGTTTTATCCAATCAGCGTTTTTCACCCTCTGAATCGGAGATCGTGAGAATCAACGACGACATGCACCAGTTCGCTAGACCACGATAAACGACTATAATTCCGACGCAATGACAACTCGTCGTTGAGAGAGCATCGAAATGTGTTTCCTAAAAGATCGGATATTTTTGTCCAACCAGCGTTTTTGAAACTCGAAATCATCGAAAATGAGTTTTTTTCATAAAACTTGGTAATTTTTGTCGAATGACCGTTTTTGAGCCTCGCATATCGAAATTGTCAGAATCAACGACGATATGACAGCCATTCGCTATTTCGCGAAAATACGACTATAATTCAGACGGGATGCCAACTCGTCGTTGAGACAGCACCGAAATGTGTGTTTCCTGAAAGATCGGATATTTTTGTCCAACCAGCGTTTTTGAAACTCGAAATCATCGAACATGAGTTTTTTTTTCATAAAACTTGGTAATTTTTGTCGAATTACCGTTTTTGTACCTCGCATATCGAAATTGTCAGAATCAACGACAATATGACAGCGATTCGCTATTTCGCGAAAATACGACTATAATTCAGATGGAATGACAACTCCTCGTTGAGACAGCATCGAAATTTGTGTTTTCTGGAACGATCGGATAGTTTTTTCCAATCAGCGTTTTTGAAACTCGAAATCATCGAAAATGGGTTTTTTTCATAAAACTTGGTAATTTTTGTCGAATTACCGTTTTTGTACCTCGCATATCGAAATTGTCAGAATCAACGACAATATGACAGCGATTCGCTATTTCGCGAAAATACGACTATAATTCAGATGGAATCACAACTCCTCGTTGAGACAGCATCGAAATTTGTGTTTTCTGGAACGATCGGATAGTTTTATCCAATCAGCGTTCTTGACCCTCCGAATCGCCCGCGTAGAAAAAATTAGTATGGGATTGACTCTGGGAGGACGGTGGGCGAGAGGCTGGGGTTTGTTTGGGATTGAATCTGGGAAGCACTATGGGCAGTCATCTGGGTTTTGGGACCCGGCTGGATGGTTTCCCAGACCTTTTCCCATAGCTTCAGTGGACGGGGGGAATCCTCGTGCAATCAATCCCATACGCTTTTCCAGATTCTCTCCCAGCCGTCGCATACGAACGGGGATCCTCGTGCAATCAATCCCATATGCTTTTCCAGATTCTCTCCCAGCCATCGCGTACGACCGGGGGAATCCTTGCGCGATCAATCCCATACATAGAATCCCATGTTATGTGTAAGTGAAAGAAGATGAAAAAATAGATTTTGTCAAATGGAAGAAAAAAATAAAAAACGAAAAAATATGCCTAAAACCAATTTTTTTCGACGGATATGAGTTCCCCGAGCAAAGTTAAATGCTGCTGTACGTAATCGGCGTTTGAAATTCGATGTAGGTCCCAAAAATATTGTAAAGTATTGGATGAGTTTAACATAGATCTTTTAATTTATCTATCCAAGCTTTTCCCAGTACATCACATTATTTTTGGGGCCTTAAATGAAATTTAACCGCCGATTATGTACTACAGCGCTTAACTTTGCACGGCGTAATCATATTCGTTGAAAAAAATTAGATTTGAGCATATTTCTTCGTTTTTCATTTTTTCCTTCCATTTGACAAAATCTATTTTTCCTTCTTCATTCATTTACACATAATATGGGATTCTATGTATGGGATTGATCGGGCGAGGATCCCCCCGGTCGTACGGTACGGCCGGGAGAGAATCTGGAAATACGTATGGGATTGATTGCACGAGGACTCCCCCGTCCACTGAAGCGATGGGAAAAGGTCTGGGAAACCATCTAGCCGGGTCCCAAAACCCAGATAACTGCCCATAGTGCTTCCCAGATTCAATCCCAAATAAATCCCAGACTCTCGACCATCATTCTCCCAGAGTCAATCCCATACTAATTTTTTCTACGCGGGACCGAAATGTGTGTTTCCTGAAAGATCGGATATTTTTGTCCAACCAGCGTTTTTGAAACTCGAAATCATCGAAAATGAGTTTTTTTCATAAAACTTGGTAATTTTTGTCGAATTACCGTTTTTGAGCCTCGCATATCGAAATTGTCAGAATCAACGACGATATGACAGCCATTCGCTATTTCGCGAAAATACGACTATAATTCAGACGGAATGACAACTTTTCGTTGAGACAGCATCGAAATTTGTGTTTTCTGGAACGATCGGATAGTTTTATCCAATCAGCGTTTTTGAAACTCGAAATCATCGAAAATGAGTTTTTTTCATAAAACTTGGTAATTTTTGTCGAATTACCGTTTTTGAGCCTCGCATATCGAAATTGTCAGAATCAACGACAATATGACAGCGATTCGCTATTTCGCGAAAATACGACTATAATTCAGATGGAATCACAACTCCTCGTTGAGACAGCATCGAAATTTGTGTTTTCTGGAACGATCGGATAGTTTTATCCAATCAGCGTTCTTGACCCTCCGAATCGCCCGCGTAGAAAAAATTAGTATGGGATTGACTCTGGGAGGACGGTGGGCGAGAGGCTGGGGTTTGTTTGGGATTGAATCTGGGAAGCACTATGGGCAGTCATCTGGGTTTTGGGACCCGGCTGGATGGTTTCCCAGACCTTTTCCCATAGCTTCAGTGGACGGGGGGAATCCTCGTGCAATCAATCCCATACGCTTTTCCAGATTCTCTCCCAGCCGTCGCATACGAACGGGGATCCTCGTGCAATCAATCCCATATGCTTTTCCAGATTCTCTCCCAGCCATCGCGTACGACCGGGGGAATCCTTGCGCGATCAATCCCATACATAGAATCCCATGTTATGTGTAAGTGAAAGAAGATGAAAAAATAGATTTTGTCAAATGGAAGAAAAAAATAAAAAACGAAAAAATATGCCTAAAACCAATTTTTTTCGACGGATATGAGTTCCCCGAGCAAAGTTAAATGCTGCTGTACGTAATCGGCGTTTGAAATTCGATGTAGGTCCCAAAAATATTGTAAAGTATTGGATGAGTTTAACATAGATCTTTTAATTTATCTATCCAAGCTTTTCCCAGTACATCACATTATTTTTGGGGCCTTAAATGAAATTTAACCGCCGATTATGTACTACAGCGCTTAACTTTGCACGGCGTAATCATATTCGTTGAAAAAAATTAGATTTGAGCATATTTCTTCGTTTTTCATTTTTTCCTTCCATTTGACAAAATCTATTTTTCCTTCTTCATTCATTTACACATAATATGGGATTCTATGTATGGGATTGATCGGGCGAGGATCCCCCCGGTCGTACGGTACGGCCGGGAGAGAATCTGGAAATACGTATGGGATTGATTGCACGAGGACTCCCCCGTCCACTGAAGCGATGGGAAAAGGTCTGGGAAACCATCTAGCCGGGTCCCAAAACCCAGATAACTGCCCATAGTGCTTCCCAGATTCAATCCCAAATAAATCCCAGACTCTCGACCATCATTCTCCCAGAGTCAATCCCATACTAATTTTTTCTACGCGGGACCGAAATGTGTGTTTCCTGAAAGATCGGATATTTTTGTCCAACCAGCGTTTTTGAAACTCGAAATCATCGAAAATGAGTTTTTTTCATAAAACTTGGTAATTTTTGTCGAATTACCGTTTTTGAGCCTCGCATATCGAAATTGTCAGAATCAACGACGATATGACAGCCATTCGCTATTTCGCGAAAATACGACTATAATTCAGACGGAATGACAACTTTTCGTTGAGACAGCATCGAAATTTGTGTTTTCTGGAACGATCGGATAGTTTTATCCAATCAGCGTTTTTGAAACTCGAAATCATCGAAAATGAGTTTTTTTCATAAAACTTGGTAATTTTTGTCGAATTACCGTTTTTGAGCCTCGCATATCGAAATTGTCAGAATCAACGACGATATGACAGCCATTTGCTATTTCGCGAAAATACGACTATAATTCAGACGGAATGACAACTCCTCGTTGAGACGCCATTGAAATGAGTGTTTTCGGAAGATTGAATATGTTTCGCCAATTATCGATATTGAGATTCGCATATTGAAATCGTCAGAATCAACGACGACATGCACCAGTTCGCTAGACCACGAAAAACGACTATAATTCCGACGCAATGACAACTCGTCGTTGAGAGACCATCGAAATGTGTGTTTCCTGAAAGATCGGATATTTTTGTCCAACCAGCATTTTTGAAACTCGAAATCATCGAAAATGAGTTTTTTTTTTCATAAAATTTGGTAATTTTTGTCCAATTACCGTTTTTGAGCCTCGCATATCGAAATTGTCAGAATCAACGACGATACGACAGCCATTCGCTATTTCGCGAAAATTATAATTCAGACGGAATGACAACTCGTCGTTGAGACAGCATCGAAATTTGTGTTTTCTGGAACGATCGGATAGTTTTATCCAATCAGCGTTTTTGACCCTCCGAATCAGAGATCGTGAGAATCAACGACGACATGCACCAGTTCGCTAGACAACGAAAAACGACTATACTTCCGATGGAATGACAACTCGTCGTTGAGACAGCACCGAAATGTGTGTTTCCTGAAAGATCGGATATTTTTGTCCAATCAGCGTTTTTGAAACTCGAAATCATCGAAAATGAGTTTTTTTTCATAAAACTTGGTAATTTTTGTCGAATTACCGTTTTGAGTCTCGCATATCGAAATTGTCAGAATCAACGACGATATGACAGCCATTCGCTATTTCGCGAAAATACGACTATAATTCAGACGGAATGACAACTCGTCGTTGAGACAGCATCGAAATTTGTGTTTTCTGGAACGATTGGATAGTTATATCCAATCAGCGTTTTTGAAACTCGAAATCATCGAAAATGAGTTTTTTTCATAAAACTTGGTAATTTTTGTCGAATGACCGTTTTTGAGCCTCGCATATCGAAATTGTCAGAATCAACGACGATATGACAGCCATTCGCTATTTCGCGAAAATACGACTATAATTCAGACGGGATGCCAACTCGTCGTTGAGACAGCACCGAAATGTGTGTTTCCTGAAAGATCGGATATTTTTGTCCAACCAGCGTTTTTGAAACTCGAAATCATCGAACATGAGTTTTTTTTTCATAAAACTTGGTAATTTTTGTCGAATTACCGTTTTTGTACCTCGCATATCGAAATTGTCAGAATCAACGACAATATGACAGCGATTCGCTATTTCGCGAAAATACGACTATAATTCAGATGGAATGACAACTCCTCGTTGAGACAGCATCGAAATTTGTGTTTTCTGGAACGATCGGATAGTTTTATCCAATCAGCGTTCTTGACCCTCCGAATCGGAGATCGTGAGAATCAACGACGACATGCACCAGTTCGCTAGACCACGAAAAACGACTATACTTCCGATGGAATGACAACTCGTCGTTGAGACAGCACCGAAATGTGTGTTTCCTGAAAGATCGGATATTTTTGTCCAACCAGCGTTTTTGAAACTCGAAATCATCGAAAATGAGTTTTTTTCATAAAACTTGGTAATTTTTGTCGAATTACCGTTTTTGAGCCTCGCATATCGAAATTGTCAGAATCAACGACGATATGACAGCCATTCGCTATTTCGCGAAAATACGACTATAATTCAGACGGAATGACAACTCCTCGTTGAGACAGCATCGAAATTTGTGTTTTCTGGAACGATCGGATAGTTTTATCCAATCAGCGTTTTTGAAACTCGAAATCATCGAAAATGAGTTTTTTTCATAAAACTTGGTAATTTTTGTCGAATTACCGTTTTTGAGCCTCGCATATCGAAATTGTCAGAATCAACGACGATATGACAGCCATTTGCTATTTCGCGAAAATTCGACTATAATTCAGACGGAATGACAACTCCTCGTTGAGACGCCATTGAAATGAGTGTTTTCGGAAGATTGAATATGTTTCGCCAATTATCGATATTGAGATTCGCATATTGAAATCGTCAGAATCAACGACGACATGCACCAGTTCGCTAGACCACGAAAAACGACTATAATTCCGACGCAATGACAACTCGTCGTTGAGAGACCATCGAAATGTGTGTTTCCTGAAAGATCGGATATTTTTGTCCAACCAGCGTTTTTGAAACTCGAAATCATCGAAAATGAGTTTTTTTTCATAAAACTTGGTAATTTTTGTCGAATTACCGTTTTTGAGCCTCGCATATCGAAATTGTCAGAATCAATGACGATATGACAGACATTCGCTATTTCGCGAAAATACGACTATAATTCAGACGGAATGACAACTCCTCGTTGAGACAGCATCGAAATTTGTGTTTTCTGGAACGATCGGATAGTTTTATCCAATCAGCGTTCTTGACCCTCCGAATCGGAGATCGTGAGAATCAACGACGACATGCACCAGTTCGCTAGACCACGAAAAACGACTATACTTCCGATGGAATGACAACTCGTCGTTGAGACAGCACCGAAATGTGTGTTTCCTGAAAGATCGGATATTTTTGTCCAACCAGCGTTTTTGAAACTCGAAATCATCGAAAATGAGTTTTTTTCATAAAACTTGGTAATTTTTGTCGAATTACCGTTTTTGAGCCTCGCATATCGAAATTGTCAGAATCAACGACGATATGACAGCCATTCGCTATTTCGCGAAAATACGACTATAATTCAGACGGAATGACAACTCCTCGTTGAGACAGCATCGAAATTTGTGTTTTCTGGAACGATCGGATAGTTTTATCCAATCAGCGTTTTTGAAACTCGAAATCATCGAAAATGAGTTTTTTTCATAAAACTTGGTAATTTTTGTCGAATTACCGTTTTTGAGCCTCGCATATCGAAATTGTCAGAATCAACGACGATATGACAGCCATTTGCTATTTCGCGAAAATTCGACTATAATTCAGACGGAATGACAACTCCTCGTTGAGACGCCATTGAAATGAGTGTTTTCGGAAGATTGAATATGTTTCGCCAATTATCGATATTGAGATTCGCATATTGAAATCGTCAGAATCAACGACGACATGCACCAGTTCGCTAGACCACGAAAAACGACTATAATTCCGACGCAATGACAACTCGTCGTTGAGAGACCATCGAAATGTGTGTTTCCTGAAAGATCGGATATTTTTGTCCAACCAGCGTTTTTGAAACTCGAAATCATCGAAAATGAGTTTTTTTTCATAAAACTTGGTAATTTTTGTCGAATTACCGTTTTTGAGCCTCGCATATCGAAATTGTCAGAATCAATGACGATATGACAGACATTCGCTATTTCGCGAAAATACGACTATAATTCAGACGGAATGACAACTCCTCGTTGAGACAGCATCGAAATTTGTGTTTTCTGGAACGATCGGATAGTTTTATCCCATCAGCGTTTTTCACCCTCCGAATCGGAGATCGTGAGAATCAACGACGACATTCACCAGTTCGCTAGACCACGAAAAACGACTATAATTCCGACGCAATTACAACTCGTCGTTGAGAGAGCATCGAAATGTGTTTCCTAAAAGATCGGATATTTTTGTCCAACCAGCGTTTTTGAAACTCGAAATCATCGAGAATGAGTGTTTTTCATAAAACTTGGTAATTTTTGTCGAATTACCGTCTTGAGCCTCGCATATCGAAATTGTCAAAATCAACGACGATATGACCGCCATTCGCTATTTCGCGAAAATACGACTATAATTCAGACGGAATGACAACTCGTCGTTGAGACAGCATCGAAATTTGTGTTTTCTGGAACGATCGGATAGTTTTATCCAATCAGCGTTTTTGACCCTCCGAATCGGAGATCGTAAGAATCAACGACGACATGCACCAGTTCGCTAGACCACGAAAAACGACTATAATTCCGACGCAATGACAACTCGTCGTTGAGACAGCATTGAAATTTGTGTTTTCTGGAACGATCGGATAGTTTTATCCAATCAGCGTTTTTGAAACTCGAAATCATCGAAAATGAGTTTTTTTCATTAAACTTGGTAATTTTTGTCGAATTACCGTTTTTGTACCTCGCATATCGAAATTGTCAGAATCAATGACAATATGACAGCGATTCGCTATTTCGCGAAAATACGACTATAATTCAGACGGAATGACAACGCCTCGTTGAGACGGCATTGAAATGAGTTGTTTCGGAAGATTGAATATGTTTGGCCAATCATCGATTTTGAGATTTGCATATTGAAATCGTCAGAATCAACGACGACATGCACCAGTTCGCTAGACCACGAAAAACGACTATAATTCCGACGCAATGACAACTCGTCGTTGAGACAGCATCGAAATTTGTGTTTTCTGGAACGATCGGATAGTTTTATCCAATCAGCGTTTTTGAAACTCGAAATCATCGAAAATGAGTTTTTTTCATAAAACTTGGTAATTTTTGTCGAATGACCGTTTTTGAGCCTCGCATATCGAAATTGTCAGAATCAACGACGATATGACAGCCATTTGCTATTTCGCGAAAATACGACTATAATTCAGACGGAATGACAACTCCTCGTTGAGACGCCATTGAAATGTGTGTTTCCTGAAAGATCGGATATTTTTGTCCAACCAGCATTTTTGAAACTCGAAATCATCGAAAATGAGTTTTTTTTTTCATAAAATTTGGTAATTTTTGTCCAATTACCGTTTTTGAGCCTCGCATATCGAAATTGTCAGAATCAACGACGATATGACAGCCATTCGCTATTTCGCGAAAATACGACTATAATTCAGACGGAATGACAACTCGTCGTTGAGACAGCATCGAAATTTGTGTTTTCTGGAACGATTGGATAGTTATATCCAATCAGCGTTTTTGAAACTCGAAATCATCGAAAATGAGTTTTTTTCATAAAACTTGGTAATTTTTGTCGAATGACCGTTTTTGAGCCTTGCATATCGAAATCGTCAGAATCAACGACGACATGAGAGCCAATCGCTATTTCGCGAAAATACGACTATAATTCAGACGGAATGACAACTCCTCGTTGAGACAGCATCGAAATTTGTGTTTTCTGGAACGATCGGATAGTTTTATCCAATCAGCGTTTTTGACCCTCCGAATCGGAGATCGTAAGAATCAACGACGACATGCACCAGTTCGCAAGACCACGAAAAACGACTATAATTCCGATGCAATGACAACTCGTCGTTGAGAGAGCATCGAAATGTTTGTTTCCTGAAAGATCGGATATTTTTGTCCAACCAGCGTTTTTGAAACTCGAAATCATCGAACATGAGTTTTTTTTTCATAAAACTTGGTAATTTTTGTCGAATGACCGTTTTTGAGCCTCGCATATCGAAATCGTCAGAATCAACGACGACATGAGAGCCAATCGCTATTTCGCGAAAATACGACTATAATTCAGACGGGATGACAACTCGTCGTTGAGACAGCATCGAAATTTGTGTTTTCTGGAACGATCGGATAGTTTTATCCAATCAGCGTTTTTCACCCGCTGAATCGGAGATCGTGAGAATCAACGACGACATGCACCAGTTCGCTAGACCACGATAAACGACTATAATTCCGACGCAATGACAACTCGTCGTTGAGAGAGCATCGAAATGTGTTTCCTAAAAGATCGGATATTTTTGTCCAACCAGCGTTTTTGAAACTCGAAATCATCGAAAATGAGTTTTTTTCATAAAACTTGGTAATTTTTGTTGAATTACCGTTTTTGAGCCTCGCATATCGAAATCGTCAGAATCAACGACGACATGAGAGCCATTCGCTATTTCGCGAAAATACGACTATAATTCAGACGGAATGACAACTCGTCGTTGAGACAGCATCGAAATTTGTGTTTTCTGGAACGATTGGATAGTTATATCCAATCAGCGTTTTTGAAACTCGAAATCATCGAACATGAGTTTTTTTTTCATAAAACTTGGTAATTTTTGTCGAATAACCGTTTTTGAGCCTCGCATATCGAAATCGTCAGAATCAACGACGACATGAGAGCCATTCGCTATTTCGCGAAAATACGACTATAATTCAGACCGAATGACAACTCGTCGTTGAGACAGCATCGAAATTTGTGTTTTCTGGAACGATCGGATAGTTTTATCCAATCAGCGTTTTTGACCCTCCGAATCGGAGATCGTGAGAATCAACGACGACATGCACCAGTTCGCTAGACCACGAAAAACGACTATACTTCCGATGGAATGACAACTCGTCGTTAAGACAGCACCGAAACGCGTGTTTCCTGAAATATCGGGTATTTTTGTCCAATCAGCGCTTTTGAAACTCGAAATCATCGAAAATGAGTTTTTTTTTTCATAAAACTTGGTAATTTTTGTCGAATTATCGTTTTTGAGCCTCGCATATCGAAATTGTCAGAATCAACGACGATATGACAGCCATTCGCTATTTCGCGAAAATACGACTATAATTCAGACGGAATGACAACGCCTCGTTGAGACGGCATTGAAATGAGTGTTTTCGGAAGATTGAGTATGTTTGTCCAATCATCGATTTTGAGATTTGCATATTGAAATCGTCAGAATCAACGACGACATGCACCAGTTCGGTAGACCACGAAAAACGACTATAATTCCGACGCAATGACAACTCGTCGTTGAGACAGCATCGAAATTTGTGTTTTCTGGAACGATCGGATAGTTTTATCCAATCAGCGTTTTCGAAACTCGAAATCATCGAAAATGAGTTTTTTTCATAAAACTTGGTAATTTTTGTCGAATTACCGTTTTTGTACCTCGCATATCGAAATTGTCAGAATCAACGACGATATGACAGCCATTCACTATTTCGCGAAAATTATAATTCAGACGGAATGACAACTCGTCGTTGAGACAGCATCGAAATTTGTGTTTTCTGGAACGATCGGATACTTTTATCCAATCAGCGTTTTTGACCCTCCGAATCGGAGATCGTGAGAATCAACGACGACATGCACCAGTTCGCTAGACCACGAAAAACGACTATAATTCCGACGCAATGACAACTCGTCGTTGAGAGAGCATCGAAATGTGTGTTTCCTGAAAGATCGGATATTTTTGTCCAACCAGCGTTTTTGAAACTCGAAATCATCGAAAATGAGTTTTTTTTTTTTTTTTTTTTTCCTTGTCGGCATCGGCTACTATGGCCATTAGCCCAGACGCGTTAGTATAGCTTATCCTTTTCCTTACACATGTTGTTTTATACTACTTTCGTTTCCTATCTTCCATTGCTTCGTCTTATTTTTCAACTTGGTTTATCGTTTACTTCGTTCCTTCGTCTTCTTAGTCATTTCCGTTTCTTATTATATTTCCTTATAAATGTTTGTTCTCTTACAGAATTCCAGGGTACATTTTACTGCATCTTCGTTATTTTTCAGTATTTCAGCAAGGCTCCCGCGTAGAAAAAATTAGTATGGGATTGACTCTGGGAGAACGATGGTCGAGAGTCTGGGATTTATTTGGGATTGAATCTGGGAAGCACTATGGGCAGTCATCTGGGTTTTGGGACCCGGCTAGATGGTTTCCCAGACCTTTTCCCATAGCTTCAGTGGACGTGGGGAGTCCTCGTGCAATCAATCCCATACGTTTTTCCAGATTCTCTCCCGGCCGTACCGTACGACCGGGGGGATCCTCGCGCGATCAATCCCATACATAGAATCCCATATTATGTGTAAATGAAAGAAGAAGGAAAAATAGATTTTGTCAAATGGAAGGAAAAAATGAAAAACGAAGAAATATGCTCAAATCTAATTTTTTTCAACGAATATGATTTCGCCGTGCAAAGTTAAGCGCTGTAGTACATAATCGGCGGTTAAATTTCATTTAAGGCCCCAAAAATATTGTGATGTACTGGGAAAAGCTTGGATAGATAAATTAAAAGATCTATGTTAAACTCATCCAATACTTTACAATATTTTTGGGACCTACATCGAATTTCAAACGCCGATTACGTACAGCAGCATTTAACTTTGCTCGGGGAACTCATATCCGTCGAAAAAAATTGGTTTTAGGCATATTTTTAGGCACTCACTATAATAATAGGCAAAGAGTGCCTATTAAAATGACCATCCGTTGCTCTTCGGAGTCTGTCGAAGGGGTTACTCCGCAGCGCATACTCCAAAAATTTTTATTTTTCACCATTTGCTTCGGTGTATCTCCAACATCATGCGTAGTTACTTTGAAGTGACTGCGATGAATAGAAATATTTTTTTTAGCCTGCGGTGCAATGAAAACAACTTTTTGGCTGAATTTTTCTTCTCGGACGTCCGTATCACACTGTAACTTTAGATGGTGCGAACCAATTTTGTTCTCCTTCGCAGGGTTTTTTTTATTACAGTATTTCCAGTATGCACATTACTTTTAAAACCAATCTAAGACCTTTAAGTATTTTTTCTAAAAAATTATTGGCCACAATTTGCATTTGCCTTCGGTCAAGTGTCCGTACGGTGCCATCATAATGAACTCTACGAACCAATTTTTTTCTTCTTCGCAGCATCATTTTGTTTTATCAAAAGCACTGCGCACAGCAAATTTAGAGACAATCCTACATCTCTAACTATTTATTCATCACAATTTTCCATAAAAAACTTATTTTCTCACATCTGATGTCCGTACGGTGCCCCAATTAAGAATCCTGGAAACCAATTCTGTTCTCTTTCGCAACAATATTTCATTGTATCGAAAGCACTATGCACAACAAATTTTGAGTCATTCTGACAAATATAATTTTAATTATAAAATAATTCAAAAACAGTGGTTATAACAAGATTTGCTTTAGAGGTTATGTTATTTAGATTTGCCAAAAATCCATTTTTCATCATGTTAAAAAAAAAACTTCGGTTGTGAAAAATAAAACACGAAATATCATACACAGATTCACAAATGTTTGCGTTTTTTATTTCGAAAATAATATATTATCACCGAAAATCATTCGCAATATTTTAGCATATTTTATTCACATTCGTAATAAAAATGATAAATTTCACGTATTCACTGAAAAAATTGGTAGTAAACTCACAAAAAAGATTCATCGAAAGTAGTAGGTGGTGCACTATGGCGACCCCCACTCCTATCCCCACTCCTATCCCCTCCACTTCGGTCCCGTCTTGAGCTCGGTTTGAAGTGGTGGGGATAAGAGTGGGGATAGGATTTAGTGGAGATAGCCATAGTGCACCACTTTTTTTTTTTTTTTATTTTTTTTTATTTTTATTTTTATTTTTTTTTAAATTTTTATATTACATTTTATTTTCGCAATACCCTAATAATATAATAATTTTTTCCACAATACCCAAATAATATAATCATTTTTCATACCACAGTATTTATATATATATAATTATTATTTTCACAACGCCCAAATAATACAATCATTTCTTATTGCTATTGACTATATCTCGCCACATTCTATCAAGAGGAAAGGGATTAAGATAATACTGGAGTTTTTTTACATTTTCGAGAGCACAATTATAGATAATATTCTTGTCGCTGTCATGCCTCCTATGCCACGAGCACAGTGTCGCTGATGGTGAAGGATCAATTCTCAATGGTAGATCTTCATTGTTGCCCAGGTTTACAATTTCGCGGCCAGTAATTTCTTCCAAAAATTTTACAGCATCATATCCTCTGGCGTAAATTATCCCATCATCACCAACGCCTTCAGCAGTGTCGTACAATTCATAGCACAGTTCTTCAAAAGTAATTCCATCCTCAGACCAATGTATCCCATGATAATTGGCGGTTAGCCAGTCATTTTCAGCGCGTACTTGTGGCGGTAACTCGCTAATATCGTACGGAGGCGCAACAACCCATAATAATCTACGACGTAATTTATGTACTGACCCGACCGCTACTTCTTTAGGCAAAAATTCATTGTCTTTGCCTTTAAAACTTTGAATATCAAACACGATATCGAAGCCAGTACCCGTCATAATGTCACTCTCGAAAAAATAGGTGTGGCACTCCGAAGGGACTCTGCAGTAACGCTGAGGTGTTGCTTTGAGCACGCGTTATTATATTCTGCCCCAACATGCCGCACGAACAATGACTTCCTCTTCTACTCCCTTCCACCTCGGTGTAATCAGTATCAGCTATAGTGCTCCATTCCAAATGTTTTTTTTTTGTAGCACTAATCACTGAGGCGCTGCTTTGAACTCGACGTTATTATACTCGGTACCAAGATATCGCATGTACAATGAGTTCCCTTGAGCTGCTGCTAGCATTTGGCGAAACATCTCTGTGTCTTCATCGAAAGCTTTGACAAATCGATTCGGTAGAAAGCACGTAAACTCATTTTCCACATCGATGGTAATACGAGAGCCCCATTTACTATTGGCATATCGAATATTCGTGATCTTGTAGTCTTTATCAGTCGCCAATTCACTTAGTTTCACCACAGGTAGAAATTCCACCAATCTTCCTATTCTGTTGATCCGCGAGAAATCCATTTTTTTAGAGCTTGAAGTGTTTTAACGAGCGCGTTAGAAGACAAAGTTCAGTTCTCGAATGTATTAAATCTTTAATAGCACTGATATTCTCCAAGTGCCTCTCTAGTCGCTTTTTTAACTCGTGCTGTTTTTTCTGTATGGGCTTGATGTACGTAGAGCGATCAGAGAACGACTGATAAGAACAACGGCAGTTGATGAGGTTATTATTTGATGCTCCCACCACCACCATTTTGAGAAGAAGAAGAAGAAATGGATGCTTTGTTACCGCAGCAGTATTCGTGACTCACGTAAATCTCGGTTTCATGCGTAACATAATATCTGCTGAATTCGCCTTTTTGAAGAAAATGGCGGCTATGATTAATAGAGTTGCGCGTGATATTCAAGGTGATACGTATAGAATTACAGCACGCTTATGCGTGTTGCTGACTCTGTGACTCACGCTAACATCAGCAGTATTTGCGAGGAAGACTGATTAAGACAAGGAATGCATTGTGTACTTTTTATATGTTATTTTTATTAAATAAAATCATGATATTTTACAGACAACGTTCACGAGAACAGCAACTCTGTATACAGTGTAAATATCTATTACAAAAGCCACAATTTTTCTTATTATAGCTGCCCCCTACGTTAGCACCAGTATTATTATCGCCAAGAGCTATTAATTTATGTTTTTTATTAATATATGCCTTGTAATAGTCGTAAACTATTTTATCGTTTCGCTGCAGATTATTTGAAAATAAGCTTTTAAACTTATGAAGGCCGAGTCCAGTACACATATAATGAAGAAACATAACACAATAATGACCACAGCATTGTGAAGTAGCTCCTTGAAGCTGGGTTGTGTTATATTGGAAGAGTCGACAGTTTCCTCGGAGACGTATGAGATGGTTTGGTATGATTGGTGGGAGTCCGTAGCTATCGAAGAACCATCCGTGTCCACTTCGATCGATGTACATGGCGACCCAATGACTCCCGGGACGCTTGTGTCCATCTGTATTAACGACAATAGCTGCCGGTTTCGTCAGCAATTTTGGGATGCGATCTGCAGGGTACACTCCAGTTGTATGATTTTCTATGCCACGAAGACAATGAAGAATTTGAAGACTATTCATAATTGTTATCGATCTGTTTCGTCGCGATCTTCATCCCCCGACAGAGCTATGGAGCGCGTAGTCCTATATTCCCCTAATTGGGCAAAGCGATCGCCATGACGGAGCCATTCTTTGATCCTTATAGCGTAGTCCAGGGCGCATGTGTACAGGGGTCTTCTATGCAGCAAGCTATGATACATGCAACGAGGACGATCACGACCATCATCAAGTTCACGGAATGAGGAGGGGTCCTCGTTATCTTCTTTCTCCAAGTTTATAATGAAACAGTTTGTAAGCTTGGTCAAGTACGATGCTTTTATAGCACCTCTGGTAAATATCCTATCAGCTTGTTCAGCTATTTTCTTCAGAGTATTCTCGATAGTTTCTAGAGATGTGTCACCTTCGGATCATGCCAGGCCATGACAATTACATTTGAGCCATACGTTTTGCCGTTTTATGTCAGTAGGCAGATTCATAAACGAACAGGGTGGTTTTATAACCCACCACCCGACGTAATCACTTGTCACTGAGACAATGGCAACTTCTTTAGGCACAAACTTATTAAATTTGTCTTTTGAGCCCTGTATATCAATTACAATATTCACGGAGTTACGCGGCATCTTGTCGCAGCGAGCTCTCGATGTTAACTGAAGAAGAAGCAGTGATCATAAACTAGCCGCTAAAGTCTACAATAACTTGGCGGGAGGAGTCGATTTCCAATACATTATCATATTCAGCATATACAATGCAATTAACTGTTGCGGTTAGAAACTCCTTGAATCGTACTTCTATTCTAACGCTACCGTGCTTCACCAAATTCCAATGACTGTTACTGTTTGCCGAAAGGTCGGGTGTAAGGTCAAAAGCGAAAAGGCAGTATCCCCAAGGATAAGATGAGCGTGATATACAGTTGCCCTGATTGAGGAAATGAATGCCTGTACCCGAGAACAGCGTATGATAAGCATCTACATATAGAGAGGTAGCTGTAAAGTCCGGTTGTAGAGCTTTCGAGGGTATCTGAATACCATCAACGTATAAAGAGAGATAGTTGATGTCATAATTTTGAAAATTAAAAGGGTTTAGTGTGTGGTCGCCGTTGAAGGCTTTATTATTCACGAAGCCGATAATTATGCGCTTGGGCAGCTGGCCAAGTATAACATTATCCAGAGTGTCTCCATGCACACCAGCATGCATTGATATGGCTTTAACCTCTACCCGCGTCAAGGGATATTTGGCTGTAGATTTAGACAAAGCTCTTGCGTGAGCCAACAGTATTCCAGGAGCTATCCTAGTACGGCGCACAAGAAGCGATGCTTCTGCAATACGGATTTTGCTATTTTTCGAGGTGGTCATGAGGCAAAACGCGTCGCTGGTACGCACGAGGCGCAAGCGCATTTCAACACCATTTAGCAAGAACCTGTCCTGATTAAAAATATCACAATGAAGATGCCCTAGAAGATCGACTGTTTTCCCATCGCACAGAAAAGTACTACGGGCTTTAAGGCCTGCGTTGCCATCATTTAAATCGTCCATTTTACCAGCCGTGTCTGAGTACCATAGAACACTCGTAAGATGAGAGGCCTTTGCGCCTTGGCCATAATTCAAAAGTGTTTCAATATAAGCCCTATACGCATAAGCGTTGTTAGGAGGTGATACAAGTTTCTGATTCAGGTATACATCTACCTGATTGAACATTGAGTGTAGTAGGTTATTAATAGGGCCTACTTTGACCTGTTCCTCTTTTGTGGATGTCTTTGGAATTTCAACACGCAAACTCAGCATAGTATGGGCTAGATCAATGTACTCATCCCCGTGACCAGGCACCACAAACTCTATAGGTGAATCATCGGTCAGTGATGAAATGGGCTTATAGTATACCCATTGTGTTCCCTCAATCGTCGTTTGAGTCGGCGGTAACGTAAATAGTTCAAGTTCCGACTTCATGCATTCGCACGAGTGAGCATGCAGGAAAGCCATTTTTTTTCTAGGCAAAAATATCAGACACGGACCTCACCTTCTTCCTCTTTTTTTTCTTGATACAGGCCCCTAATTTCCGTGTCACAGACTTCTTCTTCTTATTCTTATTCGCTTTTCTCGAGCGCTTTCTCCTCACTGCCGACTTCTTTCGTTTTTTCGGGGCGATGCGACGAGACGAGCGTCCGTCAATAGAATGCATCAAACTGTTAAGTTTAGCCCCTTTATACCCTGAACCTTTCATAAGACTATCAATTTTTTCCTCTGCCTTTCGTTTTAGATTTTGACCTGACTCGCGCAGGCGCGTTTTAAAAGCTTCTCGCGGGTGCAAACCGGAACTCAATACATCACTAGCTACATTAGCGCCTGCACGTAGTGCCTCTTTACCGACAGTTCGAGCCCCCTGTTTTAAGAGAGGTATAATGCGTCTGAAGAGGCCGCCAAGAAAACTGCCGATACCGTGTCCGCGTTGATTTGGTGATCCAACGTATACATTGCTAATACCTCCGTGACCTGTCCGCGCACCGCCTCCTGTCTGGGCGTCAAAGTAATCACTGTAGATATCCATTTCTATTAATCTGTACGTTTGAAGTGCAGCGTCACCGTCAAAGTCCCGTACTCGAATGGAATAGGTTTACCGAATTCGTCCCTTATATCGATAGTTATAGTTTGAAAAGTAGTGCGTAATAGAGGCACATAGCGCTGTGGTGAAAAACTTCTAATTTTCATGGACCCGAAATTAGAATTGTCAGCGGCTGCTGATGGTACGACTCGGAGCAGAGGCGTATGGACATCGCCTGTTATATACGGCTCACGGATATCGGTATAAACGAAAAACATATTTGGCACGCCATTCGTGAGACTCGCTGGCCTTTGAGCAGCGTACTTAGTACCGCTTTGGACTACAACAGCCTGACTATGTGCGTAACCTAAAATTTTATTTAACTCAGGCGAAAAAAAGAAGGCATGTTCTAATCCCGTGCACTCACGACAAATAGTCTCTGCCGTAACGTAGCCGTTACTACCACAACGAAATCTTAAGTGCCCGTTGACACACGAAATTTCGTTTATAGCTTCAAGTAACGAATCTATATTTTGATAGATTCCCGACGGTACACAATTACGATCTTCTTTAAAATCTGTGTCAGCGCCGGAAGCAGGCGTCACAGCATTCGTGACTATACTGATAAAGTTCCGTTCGCCCTCAGGGGGGACATGTAAAATGGTCATAGGCATATGAATTTCAGCTAACGAAACAGCCCAACTGCCATGCAAAGTCACGTACTGCGGTAAGCGCGTAGTGTAGAGCGTTGTTGTGTTATCGGGGTAATACGCCATGCTACTGTTGCTAGGCAGTACAATATAAAATTCGTCTTTCATTCTAATGATTTTTTTTTTTTTGTCTTGCTCTTATTTGTTTGAATAGACTCCTGCACTCGCGATAATTCAGCCTCGTAAAAGATACCGTCGATATCCTCGTTTTGAAGGTCGCGTAATATGTACACTGTGGGCCAACAACTATCAGATATGCGATGTATTTTAAAGACTTCGCTACTCCAGCCGCTTTCGTAACCTTTTGCGAAGGCTGCTTTTGCACTACTAATACGTACAATATCCCCTATTCGATATTTAGGAGATTCTTGTTGCTCAGGGTTTTTACTATAGCGTTTCAGCAGATTAGCTCGCGCCCTAGCGGCTGTAACGAGCGTTACATCTGTAGGAGCCATTTTTATACTACTATGCTGGGCGTGATTATATGCCGAGACAATATTTTGCAGAACATCGATATATCGCTTCTGCCTGGAATACGTAAAAAAACGCCACATCCTCTCCTTCAGTGTTCTATTGAATCGTTCTGCAATAGAGGCCTTTATATCGGGATTTCGAGCTGTCCGAAATGTAATATCCTTTTTCTGCAGTAAAGTTTGAAAAGCAGTGCCAATAAATTCTTTACCTTTATCCGATTGAAGACAAACAGGCGACCTTCCTTTGCTCTGTGATAAAATGCGTGTAAATGCTTTAGCCACTGACGAAGCAGTCTTATCGCGCAGAGGTTCAACCCAAGCGTATTTGCTGAGAACATCTATGACTACGAGAAGATAGACGAAACCGTCATTGTAATCCTTAAGCGAACGAAGGTCGACGAGATCAGCCTCCCAAACATCGTCAATATTTCGTACATTGTAGAAACGTCGTGGAAAGCGCCGTCTTACAGGTTTATGTCTGGTAAACGCTTCCTGAGCCTCCAACCATCGTAACGCTTTTTTATCATTAATTTTTTTCTTACGAGCCAAGCGCAATAGATTAGTAGCACCCGAAAAGGATGCGGGATGGGACGAATCAAAGTACACCTTTTCTAATATTTTCATGATTATAATTTGAGATTTGACCAAGTTACACGCTTAATTTTATATCCAGATCCTCCACTCTGTAAATGACGTTTTGATTTACGACGTGGACTAGGTCTACCGATGCTATCACTCCCACCACTGCGGCCCGATTGATAGGCGTCGCTGGAAAAATCAGGCTCTATATCGCTGATGCCATCTTCTTCTTCCTTCTCCTCTTCGTCATCACCATCGTCGTCACAGGTGTCTCTGTTGGCGTCACTATCGCGGGGTTGCAGTGTTGAATTGGCTCGAGATTCAGCCCAGAGTTCCTCATTACCCACAAACTCTCGAGGTGCCTGTATCTCTCTCAAAAAGCGAGCAAACGCTTTTCGACCCACAGGCTTAGGAGCTTTTCTTGCTCGCATCGCATCGTTCACAAGATCAACAATATTCGAGTCTTTGATTGGTTTTCCGCTAATGGAAACTACACCTGCTGAATCCCATGCGAAATTTGGCTCAGGCACGTCGTGCAGTCGCCGCAATAAAAGCTTTGCTTTAGGACGATATTTCGCGGGTATACTTTCAATTATGACAGAATCATGCATGTGCACTGATTTCTTTTTCTTTTCATAGTTCTGCACAGGTATCTCTTTTTTTACGGTCATATTCATGTATTGCTGAGCTCGCTCGCTGTCAGCAAAATGAAGATAGCGCTGCAACACTGCCAAATATGCTGACCACTTCTCCCTGTCATCCTTGTAAGTGTTACACGTCAAAATATCATTCATTTCCGTATCCAACCTACTCAAGGTAGCGCCAATAGCTCGTAACTCTGGTGATACCGTAGGCTCATTAAAAATTATTTGCCTATGATTCTGGGCACTCAACTGCGGCAAATTTTCTTCAGGCACTAGCACCATTTTTCGGGCATGCTCCATTATTTACCTATCAGACTTGACAGAACAGTGCCCAGTATAGGAGCTAGCAAGAGCGGTAAAAAGCCACCGCTCTGGACAACGTACCTCTTCTTGCTTTTCCAGCAACCTTTCTTTGCTGCTAAGAGGCGAAGAACATGCGCGTGTCGTCGTAATTTTTTCTTCTGCTCGGGCTTCAGTGGTACATTGCCACGAAGTATGTTTAGTGCACACTCACAAATACACCGTATTGTGGATGAGTCTGCTTTACGCAAAACAGCCTCACGCTGATCTTTGTTGAGATGCTGAAGAACCTGCAATATCGCAATGTGCTTCCGACAGAGAGGTGATCCGTTTCGTGCCATCACAGGCGTAGAACTGACAGGCTTTTGATAGTGCAGTGAAGACCTCTAACTTTTTAGCCGAATGAGCGCGAGATGGAACGCTACCGCGCAGAACCTTAAGCGCACACTCACAAGCGCTTCGAGACGCGGACAGTTTATTTTGTGCAATGCTCAGTTGCCTGTCTGATGACCCGTTATTGTCCATTACAAGCGCAATACTGGAAGTTCGTCTTGTGTGCGGCTGCTTTTTATCTGTTTACGAGGCACATACACGAAATGATGCGAGTCATCGGGGAAAATACATGTGCGAAACCTACAGTTATCGGGTGTCGATTGTTTCAAGTCAAGTAGAAGATAGCCATGCGGAGCGGAGGTAGCATTGTGATAGGCCTCTTGTAAAAACCGAGGGTTTTCGGGATATATCTGACGTGCTAAATGCTGTATCTGAGCACGATCACGAGGGTTCTTGAAAACAACTATGTAATTGGCATTCAGAGAAATATCTCGCTGACCGTGACCCTGATGAAACAAGTTTTGCGTTATAAAAATAACACTTAAATTCTTATGATGACTACCTTTCGTGAATAGATCAACGACTGCGTTATTCGAGGCCTCGCGCATCAAATCATCGATAATTACTAGTTTAGTGCGGGGGTCATTAGCGTAATCGGAGGGCTGAGGCAGGCCCTCATGAAACTCTATTGATTTACCGTATTCCGTGTAAGCTGATTGCCATTCAGAATAATAGAAAATAATTCTCTCAAAGGGCACACTGTTCATACGTGTAACGAACTTCAAAAACTTCTTCACAAAAAACGTCTTACCGCAACCTGTGGGACCGCAGATCATAGCGGTCCAGGGATGTTTCCACCTCGTATCCATCCGAGTGAGTGATCAGGCTTTCTGCTACGATGTAGCTAATAAAGAGGTCTTGGAGCATTTTCCTAAATTATAGATGGTTTATTTATTTATAACAATAACATACAGTGTAATTCTAAAATATTTTTCAACTTTTATAACCATAAGGTAGACTACCATACTGGCCATCTTGTCTTCGCTTGACACTCGATGGTTTGCACGATTTTGTTTCGGTGCGCGTTACAACTTGATGAAATGGCGTGCGACGAATAGAGTTGGAACTCAGTACGATCGGTTCTTCGCGTTCACCCATAATGAACGATCGGATTGAGTTAAAATTGATTAACGCATTGTTTTTAAAATTAAGCGTGATCCCTTTTACTTTACAGACTTCGCTTTCAGTTCCATCGGGAGCACAAACTATGAACGAATAAAATTTAGGTCCTCCGGAAACGAAAGATTTAATATAATGCCCCGTGCCCAACTCATCCGTTAGTTCTCCTAGAAGTTGACCTATCGGAGGTTCGTATTCGTTTGGTCTATTTTTGTCTGTCACGTAAATTACCGAGTCCGTATCACAGTAGAGGGCACGACGATCCAAGTGCTCAAGGTAACTATAAAGTTTCAATCGAGCTTGAGCTGTGGTATAAGCAGCTATTACAGCGTTAGCAATGCCTGTCGGTTGTACAGCATCGGTAATTTTCGTATAACTAACGTATAAAATGTTATGATTAACAGGCAGAATTCCTGTGACCTCGTACTCGGGGCTATCCAGTAATTCCATAAGCTCCTTACGGGTGGATACTATCGCCGTTTGTGTCAAATTTTCGCGCTGGCCGAATTTACCCCAGAATGAATTGAGGCATAGCTTAGCCACGGACCGTAATCCGGGGTTTTTGTCTATTGCATTGCGGTTCAGCTTAATGCCTTCAGACTGTTCAGAAGCAGCAATATATTGGTCTTGAGCCGCGCTGTCTTGGGAACAGTTATCGGGCCATCCACTGGCTTCTTGTTTGATTTTCAGAAATGTATTTATATAGGTAGCAAAGTGACCGCCCTCGTTTGTTTCACGCTGAAACTGCGTGATTTGATATTGCCATATTTCATCAACTCTCATCACTTTATACCCACACGAGACAGCTTTTCGCAGTTCGTCTACCACCCATGTTCCATCGAACGTGCGTTCTTCCGGATTTTCGTGCACACACTCTTCTTGGCTCATACTCTCGCAACAACTTCGGCACAGAGCGAATAACAAACGATGATGCATGCGCACAGGTAGGACAGGATGATACAAATTCCGCGGTGGTAATACGGTACATTTTACAAGCCCTTCGACTTTTGACAGGTCTGTGTTATCAGAACCTGTCAAAGCCTTACACTCGTCGCCTACATATACTGTGGGATGACCAAC
This sequence comes from Cryptus viduatorius, assembly GCA_964006125.1. Taxonomy (NCBI): domain Eukaryota; kingdom Metazoa; phylum Arthropoda; class Insecta; order Hymenoptera; family Ichneumonidae; genus Cryptus; species Cryptus viduatorius. The sequence continues at coordinate 24,394,180 of OZ023220.1, forward strand.
AGGATACTTGCCAAATTTACAGATGTAAGGATACAAGGAGCAGACATCCACATAGCGTATCTGTTCTGTATCGTTTACATCGTAGAGTGTAACCATATTTTCCGTACGCCCACCGAAGAATGCGTCCCGCGGATTGAGAGGTTCTAACATAACCAGCGGGTGATTTCGTACAAATTCCCTCATTTCGCCATTTGTTTCTAACATACGGTCGTACTCGCATTCCCAAATCTCAGTTAGTATGTACCCACCCGCCCGAATTCTATTACTCATAGCAATTGTTCTCTCAAAACGCTCATTCATTGATACCCCGTCGCTCTGTTCGCTTTCTCTGTTTATCGCGAAACAGTGAGGGCATCCATGCCAATAGCAGCCGTGAAACTGCAATACGTGCTCCGCGTCCTGGGTTTCATAGTACCCGTCTACCAGTAGGTTTTGAAATATTTTATTTTCACGCGTTCGACCTGCGTGAATTATTAAACATCCGAGAGAATACTCCATCCATACGAGCCATGCGATCGCTTTTTTTGACTGATTATGAGCCCATCTGTAGCCCCCGGTGGGAATGACGCCTATCGTATCATTTTTGAGAAAGTTTTTTCGAAAAACGCGAAAACAAGCTGAAGCTATCGTAGTGCTTTCGTCGAACGGACAAACATTTCCGCTGGTAATAAACAAACGCCTAAAAGCGATACAAGCTCTTCTCAATATTGTGACATCGGTCTTACAATAGGACACTATCTCTTTTGCAAAATCGAATACATAGTTGGCGTCACTCAATTCTTTATACCATCCTAATAATTTTTCGCGAGCAGCAGCGTTCATCGTTTCCGGAGAAAAATATTCTATGGGCGGCAATTTTCCCACAAAATTTTGATTTTCAGGCCTATTAAACAAGTGGGGAAAAGCCCCTTTAGCAATAGAGTCCGTTAAGCCAAAGGCTTTTGGTAACGCGCTTAGAGGCATGTGAAAGTAATTTAAGCTATCGAGAAATACGAGCTTGCCGATTCGCATGGTAATAATTTTCGTCCCATTCATTATCAATTCGGGCATCTGCGTCTTTTTTTCGTTGACTAAATAGCGCAAAATGAACTGTGCGTCAAACCCGCCTGCATTATGAGCAATTAAAATTGTGCGTGAAAAATCTCTGTTGTCTTGCATAGCTAATTCCACAAGCTGACATACGGGACTATGTCTAAATACAAATTCGTGTGTCCCGCAATATTCGCAGGGGTCGTCTATAGAAACGTTATCACAGCAGAATGTGCAGACACGTTGAGCCACACAGAGGTTCGGCTCGTGCGCAAATACAGTAGGATCGCCTTGTAACGGTGTACACTGCTGCGTTTCAAAGTCATAAAAAATGTAAATATTGTTTTTAAATGCTTTTCGTCGAACGGTCGACATGTAACATAAATGATTGTGTGGCCGATCGGATTTACATATCGTGCAAAAACTATAGCCGCATACATGTTTCTTTTTTTTCACCAAAGGATGTATCGTTCTGAAACATAGTCTGCATCGCTTAAGTGCCTCGCAAAGCGTAGCGCCTTTTTTTTTATTTCGCGTGTACTTTACTACTACGGTTGTGCTGTGATGACGTGCACATTCTTCCCCAAAAAATTCACGATTGCACCCTACGCATTTTATTAACTCGTTTGCACGGGGATCGCATGGTGGCTGTTTCCAGCACCGCGGACATTTCTTTTTCACACATCTGTGATCTAATTGGCGATGTAGCCTGTTACACAGATGGCAAAAACCCGAGCAGCCGACAGCTCCTCTAAGATTTAAAATTGGCTCGTAATGGTGCGAACGCTCGTAATACACAATATATAGAGTATGTTGAACCGAACCGAATATATTCAGAACTTTTTGTGTACCGTTGAATATAGCTTCTTTCTTACGACGACCTAAGCCCAAAAATTCAAAAACCACAATCGCTATGCCCTCTAATGCTAAATGATCTTGATACTGTGTAACTTCGCTGAGACGACAACCGTTTCTAGGTATGCAAACATCTGCAGCTCTGGTGAGCTGTAATGCCTGTTCTTTCTGCAGCGATCCATTAATCTGTCTAATTCTTTGCCAATTTGCATGCAGAGCCCCTGTTCGAATTTCGCCCCGTTCGGCATGAACTCGAGCTGCTACGAGTGAGCGCGGCAAGCATAGGTTATCATCGTTTCGTATTGTCAGAATGGATTTTTTTGCGACGGCCTCGTGCGTGAGAGTTTTTCTACCTGTACCCTCGATACCCTTGACAACAGACATTTTTATATTACACGAGTCATTTATATCTATTGACGCCGCACTTTGAGCAACACTGAATATCAATTGCCAAATATCTTCAAACGTAAAGTCGCGAACGGGTCTAAAAGAAAGCCATACGGGACCCTGAGATAAATTGTCGGCTGTAAACGAAATGCCGGCATAGTCGCCACCCTCACAGGAATTAGTCATATACGTTAATAGGTCACGGAACGCTCCCTCGAGCCACTCTATGATATTTGTTTCGGGGGGAGGCCTGAGTATTCGCAACGTAGTCTCCTGACCTCGAAGTTTAAATCGCTTAAAATAGCGTCTGATGCTTTGCACTATCTCAACTCGCATCCCCGGTGGTTGTACATCGCCAAATGTTGAGGTTTTCGTCGCTACGCTGGGTACTCTACCGGTGCCAGTCTGTATTTCTGTAAAAAGGCATTATGAATTAATGATAAACATTTATTGTTTCGGAAATTCGCTGAAATATTGCTAGTACCTGCTGAAGCAATTTAAGTATCTTCATCATCAATTAAAGCTGCTACCAATCGCCCTGTTACAAAATAATTCAACTTACTATATTTTCGAAATCTAAATTAAAGTATATTTACCTGTATCGTTATTATCAGACATCAGATCGTGAAACCAGCTGTGATCTGGAGGCTCTAGAGTTTGCGGTATTTCGCACCCTGCTATCGTATTCTCCAATAGCTGGTTTTCTTCGCCCTCATTCTGCTGTACCTCAGCGTGTAGTAATGACGCTTCTTCTTCTCCCTCGCCCCTCCCCCACGGTGCGGGTAGTTCAGAGGGTGGTACGACTTCCTCCTCCTCCTCTTCTCCTACACACTCAGTCCTCGTTAAGCCAGGGTTACAGCGACGGCACTCCCACAACTGATTTTCATGGTATATACAGTTTTCTTCATCATCATCATCATCATCAGTCTCTGAACATTGCGGATGCTGGACTTCTTCTTCTTCGCTCTCCATAGGGCCCTCGGGTGTATGTAATTCACACGCTCCGTCATCTTCACCTTCTAGAGGTCTCGTTAGACGAAGCCGAAATGCTGCTGTAAATTTTGAATATAATTAGACACTTACATGCTTTCCTTTAATTCTCATACTGTCTCAGTTTTATACTCACGCGCAAAGGGAATATCACGCGGAAAATTTACGAGTGAATATTCAGTAGGCTCGTCTTGACGCATATTCTCTCCATTATCGGCTGCAGCTGCTGCTTCTATAAGGGGAGTCTCACACCGTTGGTGATGTTGATGCTCTGTATTATCGGCTACTGCCTCTATAAGAGGGGCCTCATGCCCCTGCTGATATTGGCGCTCTGTATTATCGGCCGCTACAATAAGCTCTTCCTCTTCATGAGGAGACGCGTCCAATAGTTCGTGATACGCTACAAGTCAGATACTAATTAATAGTTTTTTTGATAGGCGGTCGGGGTCACATGCAACACTACATACGTTAACACACTAAGGCCCCACCCTATTCGCGAAATTTTTCCTTAAGCGTTTAGAAAGCAAGTCAAAGGAATAATCCACGCATTCCCATTGCCTATACACATTGAAGTACACGCAATTTCCGAGATGATTCCGTTTTTTAGGGGAATACTGTACAGTTTTTAAACTTACCTCTGATTTCTTCGGCTATACCACGGAAGCATGGTAAATCTTCGACACACCGTCGTCGTAATTCATTGAAAACACATGTTAACACCTCATGTCCGTTAAACATCCCTCTCTTGTAAGCTTTTGCGAGGGCTCGTACTGGTGACCACCATACAACGAATTTCAAACGCCTTACAAGGCCATTTCCCGATAAATCGCGCAAATCTCTATACCACTGTTCATTGCACCGTTGTTGAAGTATCGCACTACGTAATTTTGTTAATTTCAATAAATCTATAATACATTTACGTATGGTATGGTCTGACATTTTTTTCTATTAACAATAGCTCATTACTTCCAAATCGTCCGATAAGCGAAGAGCTACTGTCTGATGATCGTAAATTTTTTATTTGTGAGAAAATCACATTCGCATCTACAGTACCTGGGAATGTGCTGACACTACATTTTGAGGAATCAATCCGCTAAGCGACCCTGAGCTATTTGAATCCTCTGGTATTGCTCTCGATGAGGATCAACCAATGACGATCCCCCCCACCCTAAATAAAGAGTCGCTCTTAATACATTTAATACCCTATGCCAATGACTGTACCTCGCGGAAACCGCGAATTACCAATCGGTACAGTGATTGGCCCTCTCGGGAGACGAAAGAGGGGCTCATAGGGGTGGTACTGCCGTGATCAGAATTCGGCTAGCACCCCTCGTTCACGAGTTAGAGGTCCTCGAATAAAGTGCCACACCCTAATTTGCTAATACGTTAATACGCTATGCCAATGACTGTACCTCGCGGAAACCGCGAATTACCAATCGGTACAGTGATTGGCCCTCTCGGGAGACGAAAGAGGGGCTCATAGGGGTGGTACTGCCGTGATCAGAATTCGGCTAGCACCCCTCGTTCACGAGTTAGAGGTCCTCGAATAAAGTGCCACACCCTAATTTGCTAATACGTTAATACGCTATGCCAATGACTGTACCTCGCGGAAACCGCGAATTACCAATCGGTACAGTGATTGGCCCTCTCGGGAGACGAAAGAGGGGCTCATAGGGGTGGTACTGCCGTGATCAGAATTCGGCTAGCACCCCTCGTTCACGAGTTAGAGGTCCCCGAATAAAGTGCCACACCCTAATATGCTAGCATTCATTAGGTGGAGAAAATCACAATATTTAATTCTATAATTCCTCTTTATAAAGAGCATCTCTTTTCGCTGCACGAGCGCACCTGGGAATGCACTGATACTGCATTTTCGGGAATCAATCCGTGAGGTGACCCTGAGCGACTGTCTGGGCTGTACCGATATTAATTACAGTGAAGATGGTTGCTATGCTCTCTATATCACCTCCTCTATTTTCACAAATATATGAAACGCATCATTAGTCTTTCATCAGCCTCCAAACATAGCGCACAGCTTACAGAAAAAATATAAAAATAATAATAATTTCATCGTTAGTGTTCGGATTAAATAGTTGATATATATTTATTAGAGCTGTATCAGCATCGTGCTAGTTGTTATTGCGTGTGTACGTGTGTGTGTGTGTACGTGATTTTTTAAATTTTTTCTAAAAATGTATCTCCGATACCCCACCACCGAAATGCCCGAGGGTTTTGTGTGCGAAGTGTTGCACGTAGTGTCAGCGTGCATAATAGCCATTCGATTCGATAATTTGTGTGGGTCCTATAAGACCCTCAAAACTTTAATGAACGATTTTTATAAAAACTGTAGCTCGCAGTGGAAGCTTCCCCGCCGGTTTACAGCACCCGGCACGGCTTGTGTATTGCTGCGTAATTATAATATGTATCGATGCGAAATCGTCTATATAGACGATGACGGCTACACAGAAGTTTATCTGGTAGACGAAGACGTTTCGACATATTGTGAGTTCAGGGAACTATTCAGACCTCATCCCCTCTTTGCCACCGTTCCGGCTCTCGTCGTGTACTGCGAAATTCACGGACTTCGCGAATTGGCAGACGACGAGACCGTGAATTATGAGGCTGAAAACCACCTGAACGAAGAAATCGCTCAAGCCGTGGAAGATGAAAACGCGAACGACAACGGCGAAGACTCTGACGAGGAAGAAGAAGAAGAAGAACCAGGTAACATGTGGGGTTATCAAAGTGATAATGACAGCGATGAGGGCTTCGCAGACGAGGACAATACGGCAGAAGAAGAAGAAGAAGAACAGAGGGGTGATGGTGACAATGGTGGCGGTGGTGTTGCTGATGCTGTGCGCATTAATAATAATAATAATAATGTCGTTGCGTTTACGGCTTTAACGGTAGAACAAGGCACTCCCTACCCCGTCATTGCGTTGTACAAAACCAATTACGGGGGTAATAGAGAGGAGATGCCTTTTATAGATATAGGCCGTATTATTGCAGAGCATTTTAATAGGCAATACGAGCTCCTCGACATTGCTCTCGTAAATGATGATGATGTCGGGGAGGAGGGTGACAATATAGCGGAGGAGTAACAAAAAAAGACAGGAGAGTGCGCGAAAAAAAGACAGGAGAGTGAAAGTGTGTAAAGACAGGAGAGTGCGCGAAAAAAAAGACAGGAGAGTGAAAAAAAAGACAGGAGCGTGAAAAAGACAGGAGAAAGAGAGAGAGAGAGTGCGCGAAAAAAAAAGACAGGAGAGTGAAAGTGTATAAAGACAGGAGAGTGAAAAAGACAGGAGCGTGAAAAAGGCAGAAGAAAGAGAGAGAGAGAGAGAGAGAGAGAGAGAGAGAACCGATACAGTGAAAGGTAATTTTTTGAATTTAATTCTTTAAAATTTTTTGAAAATATTTCTTTTAAAATTTTTACGTATCAGCGAATAGGCACGACAAAGATCGACAGACCAATGACGTAATTTTTTTTTTTTTGAATTTAATTCTTTAAATTTTTGAAAAAAATATTTCTTTAAATTTTTTACTAATCATTGAACAGACGCGCCAAACCGTTGACGTAATTTTTTTTTTAAATTTAATTCTTTAAAATTTTACATATCGTCGAATAGGTGCGACAGAGATCGCCAACCCGTTGACGACTCGGACGGCGTCCGCACCGTAGAGCGTCTGAGAATTTGCAGTGTCAGCAGCTTCTTCGCGAGCTACTGTACAACTGCAGCAACAGGCACTCAGTTCATCGAGTAGCGCGTGTGCGACAACACTGAGTGCGAGACTAATTATTTAAAAAGTAATAGTGCTGTAATTGTTAAAAAAAAAAAAAAAAAAAAAATGCCTAATAACGATTGGGGGTTCAGTACACGGTTTAATCCGGAACATGATAGGACGGTTTTTCAAGAAGAGCAAATAAACCGAACAAACGGCCGACTACAGGTAATTGAGGAAAAATTGAAAAATAAAATTTGCCCGTTCTGTCCTGAAGGAGCTGACCATAATTGGTTGCGCTGCTTCAGGGCAGTCATTAGAGCTACGCGATACCAACTAGGAGCCAACAAAAAAGTACGCTGCCCCTTGTGTAGGGGCACCGTTAAAGTTCGGGCATTCAAATTTCACGCCGACGAGTGTGTCCGTAGCATGGAGGTGCTGCTAAGCATATTAGGCGAATAAGAGTGCGCGAAAAAAAAAGGACAGGAGTGCAATAAAGGACAGGAGTGTGTGTTAAAGACAGGAGAGTGCGCGAAAAAAGACAGGAGAGTGCGAGAGTGAAAAAGACAGGAGAGTGCGAGAGTGAAAAAGACAGGAGAGTGCGAGAGTGAAAAAAAAGACAGGAGAAAGAGAGGGAGACGCCGGGGATGCAGTAAAAGGTAATTTTCTTTTTAATTTTTACATTTTTAAAATTTTTAAATTTTTTAAATTTTTTAAATTATTACATTTTTAATTTTTAAAATTTTTACATTTTTAAAATTTTTTAAATTATTAAATTTTTAATTTTTAAAATTTTTAAATTTTTTAAATTTTTTAAATTATTAAATTTTTAATTTTTAAAATTATTAAATTTTTTAAATTTTTAAATTTTTTATGGCTCAAATAAACTGGTGGTGCACTATGACGCCCCAAAACGCTACTTATCCCCACTTTTATCTCACCACTTCAAGCCGAGCTCAAGACGGGGCCGAAGTGGAGGGGATAGGAGTGGGGATAGGAGTGGGGGTCGCCATAGTGCACCACCTACTACTATCGAATATCCAAAATAATGACAATTTCCCAAATAGAACTAAAAAAATCGCGAGTATATATTTTTTCGTTTTATTCTATCTGTCAAACTTTGGAAGCAGATGACAATTTCGTAGCAGACGATACACAGATGCTCATACGTCGCGGCGCGCGTACTCTGTGGCCGGATGATTTTCAAACAAAAAAAAAATCGACATCTCGTTTCAACCCGCGTAGAAAAAAAGAATCTCAGCGAGATTCTTGGCGAGAATCTAGATGAGATTCCTGTGAGAATCTTTCCGAGAATCTTTGCGAGATTCTAAGCGAGATCTCGCTGAGAATGCCGCATGTGTCCCGGACCGTGATTCTTGCCGTGCTTCTTGGCGAGATTATTTAATCGCGCGCACAATCCCGCTGTGCTTCTCCGCGTGATTGTTTTAATCGTGCACACAATCTCGCCATGCTTCTCCGTGAGATTTTCGTTTATCGCTGCGAGAAATCTCTCGCACAATCTCGCAGTGCTTCTTGGCGAGATTTTTATTTATCACTGCGGGGAATCTCGCACACAATTTCGCCGTGCTTCTTCGTGTTCAAGCGAAAAATGAAAGAGAAAAAAAAATTAAAATTAGTCAAATAGAAGGCGAAAATAAAAAACGTAGAATTTTGGCCGGAATCAATTTTCGGCAACAAATTTGCATTCAACGAGAAATTTTAGACGCTATAATGGAAAATCGCTGGTTTTTTTTCCAAGTGCTCCCGGTTTTCCGCAAGGAATCTTAGCAAGAGTCCCACATGACGGCCAAAAGTTTGCAGAATTTTGAAAAAAAAAAAAAATCCGCGTTTTCTACTATAGAGTCTAATATTGTTCGCTGAATGCAACTTTGTTGCCACAATTTGGTTCCGAGCTAATTTCTACATTTTTTATTTTCGCCTTCTATTTGACTAATTTTAATTTTTTTTCTCTTTAATTTTTCGCTCAAACACGAAGAAGCATGGAGAGATTGTGTGCGAGATTCCCCGCCGTGATAAATAAAAATCTCGGCAAGAAGCACTGCGAGATTGTGCGAGAGATTTCCCGCAGTGATAAACAAAAATCTCGCGGAGAAGCGCGGCGATAATCGCGGTCCGGGACACATGCGGCATTCTCAGCAAGATCTCGCTGAGAATCTCGGAAAGATTCTCAGAGGAATCTCACCGAGATCGCTGAGAATCTCGGAAAGATTTTCAGAGGACTCTCACCGAGATTCTCGGCAAGAATCTCGCTGCGAATCTTTGTTCCTATTTTACGTAAATATAAATGGATTCTACGCGGTATAGCGCAAATAAAAAGTATGCAATCATTAAAAAAAAGAATTTTCTATCCTTCGACCGTCGAAGATTCATCGCAGCCGAAATCTTTGTCAATTATGTTCACCCGATTTATTTATTTACTGTTAATAATAAAAACTGCAAATTCTTTTTCTGGCAACGTATTTTCTCCTCTTCAAAATAAGCCAAAATAAGAGTCGAAATCTTTTTTCGCTGCCGAGATATGATTTTTTTTAAGCAAAGACTAATTTTACGAATTTTCATCAAAAAATGAATCGTTTTTTCAAATTTCTCGAAATTGCCGTCTCTAATCCTTTCCTCTCAAAGAAATCGTATTTACAAACTGACTCTCTGCGTTATTGCGCAGATAAAAAGTGTGCTATGTTTAAAAATTTAATTTTTTACACTTCGACCGTCGGAGATTCATCACATTCGAAATCTTTGTCAATTTTGTTCGCTGGATTTATTCGTTTACACTTGATAAGAAAACTGCTAATGATTATTCTATCGACGTATTTCCAACGTTTTTTTTTTTTTTTATTTTTTCAAATTTTCGGCGAAATACGAATTTCTTTCATAAGCTCACGTCTTGAAAAGTTTTTTTTCGCAAACAAAAAAAAACAATTGTACTCTTAAAGAACAATTATAAACAATTATTTATCAAGAAAGTGAATAACACTGAATTTGTCGATTTTACGAGTTATTCCGTACTGAAAAACTTATCCTCGTTTGTGATTAAATAAAATTTTTTAAAATACGATATGATATGATGCTAAATTTGATATTTTTAAGCGACGATAAATATCAATAAAATTTCATTGAAAAACGAAAAAAAATATCGAATTTCTCAAACTTCTCGTCTCCAATACTTGTCTGTTCTACAGAGACAATAACGAGCTGATTCCATGTATTACGAAGAAGAAAAAAAATATATCTCAAATGGTAGAATTGAAATTTGTTATAAGAGGACTGTCAAAGAGCCTTCAAAGTCGAATTTTTCAAGAATTTCATCAATTTGTAAAAAAATATTTCGGAGCTATCCAAGATGACAAATTTTTGATTCGAGTAACGTACTACTTCCTCTTCAATACAAGACAGGAACCAAAAAGATATATTTTTTCGTTCTCGAGATTGCATTTTTTTGCAGCATCCATAAATATCGATAAAATTTCATTGAAAATCACAAAGAATAGCAAATTTCTTGAACTTTTCTTCTACAATGGTTTGGTTTCCTACAGATAAAATAACGAACTGATTCCATCAATTATGGGGAAGAAAAAAAACACTGAAGGGGAAGGATTTAAAGGGGATATTTGGCCAGAATGCTAAATGGTAATCGTATTGGTGTCGGTACATGTTTTGTGTGTTTGTTTTATATTCATTAAATCTGGTCATAAGTTTTAAGCCAATAAAACGACTTTACTAGACATGATTTGATTCGTTAAATTAATTTGATCAACTTCTACGTGGTGCAATTCGTTATATTTGTCTCGTGTCTCAATATTTGACAATTTATCGTCAAACAAAAAGGAAATATCCGTCGTGAATATTAATAATCAATTGGTACAAAAAAGAAATATTTTTATTCGACGAAGATTAAATACTATGAATTAATTTACGTAACTGATAAATGTTTTTCCCTCATACGTACTGTCGAAAAGAAACGCACGAATAAACATACTTCATTCGTAGCGCATAGCGCGATGTGTAAATACACTCGATACGGAGCGCGTAGCGCGACGTGCACCCCCGTGAGTGCCTTAAAAAATGTCCCGAAGGGACATTTTTCGGGGTTTTGGGGGGCGGAGCCCACCAACAAGAGCATCTGCGCCCGCAGGGCGCTGAGACGCTTGTTTCGTTTTTTATTTTTTTCTTCCATTTGACAAAATCTATTTTTTCATCTTCTTTCACTTACACATAACATGGGATTCTATGTTTGGGATTGATCGCGCAAGGATTCCCCCGGTCGTACGCGACGGCTGGGAGAGAATCTGGAAAAGCATATGGGATTGATTGCACGAGGATCCCCGTTCGTATGCGACGGCTGGGAGAGAATCTGGAAAAGCGTATGGGATTGATTGCACGAGGATTTCCCCCGTCCACTGAAGCTATGGGAAAAGGTCTGGGAAACCATCCAGCCGGGTCCCAAAACCCAGATGACTGGCCATAGTGCTTCCCAGATTCAATCCCAAACAAACCCCAGCCTCTCGCCCATCGTCCTCCCAGAGTCAATCCCATACTAATTTTTTCTACGCGGGCTCTTCGGCATTCGTAGCATTCTCCGTATTCTTTTAAATTTGATACACTTGATGAGTATGTGTTCGACATCTAGATGGACCCCACATTCATTGCATACTGGTTTTGGATCTTTTGTGATCAAGTAACTATGCGTAAGCCTTGTGTGTCCTATTCGTAAACGCGTAATTATGACATTGTCTCGTCTTCTCTTTCCTGTGGGCGTATGCCATTCAGTAACGTCCGGTTTTATTCCCTTAATTTTTGCTGTCGTCGACTCCCATCTTTGTTGCCATTTTGTCTTCACGTATTCTTTGACCTTGTTTTTCATGTCATCTGGTCGTTGTATGGATATATAGTTTCGTCCACTGTTTGCCGCTTGTTTCGCCTGTTTGTCTGCTTTCTCATTGCCATGAATTGCGCTATGTCCCGGGATCCAGATGAATATAACTTTTTTGCCTGCTTCGTCAAGATTTTTTCGTAGCGTCGAGTAGGTAATGTACCTATACGGATTTTTTCAAAATGGCGGCGGCTGGTGGTGGGGGCTGCTGCTAGCTACCCGCGTAGAAAAAATTAGTATGGGATTGACTCTGGGAGGACGATGGGCGAGAGGCTGGGGTTTGTTTGGGATTGAATCTGGGAAGCACTATGGGCAGTCATCTGGGTTTTGGGACCCGGCTGGATGGTTTCCCAGACCTTTTCCCATAGCTTCAGTGGACGGGGGGAATCCTCGTGCTATCAATCCCATACGCTTTTCCAGATTCTCTCCCAGCCGTCGCATACGAACGGGGATCCTCGTGCAATCAATCCCATACATAAAATCCCATGTTATGTGTAAGTGAAAGAAGATGAAAAAATAGATTTTGTCAAATGGAAGAAAAAAATAAAAAACGAAAAAATATGCCTAAAACCAATTTTTTTCGACGGATATGAGTTCCCCGAGCAAAGTTAAATGCTGCTATACGTAATCGGCGTTTGAAATTCGATGTAGGTCCCAAAAATATTGTAAAGTATTGGATGAGTTTAACATAGATCTTTTAATTTATCTATCCAAGCTTTTCCCAGTACATTATTTTTGGGGCCTTAAATGAAATTTAACCGCCGATTATGTACTACAGCGCTTAACTTTGCACGGCGAAATCATATTCGTTGAAAAAAATTAGATTTGAGCATATTTCTTCGTTTTTCATTTTTTCCTTCCATTTGACAAAATCTATTTTTCCTTCTTCTTTCATTTACACATAATATGGGATTCTATGTATGGGATTGATCGCGCGAGGATCCCCCCGGTCGTACGGTACGGCCGGGAGAGAATCTGGAAAAACGTATGGGATTGATTGCACGAGGACTCCCCCCGTCCACTGAAGCTATGGGAAAAGGTCTGGGAAACCATCTAGCCGGGTCCCAAAACCCAGATAACTGCCCATAGTGCTTCCCAGATTCAATCCCAAATAAATCCCAGACTCTCGACCATCGTTCTCCCAGAGTCAATCCCATACTAATTTTTTCTACGCGGGTAGCTGCTGCTGTGTATGCCGATGTGATTGTGTGAGCCGCCCCCATCACACCTCGGTGTTCGGGGGTCCTGAATGCCCAAGGGGGGTCTAGGGTGGTCGGGAGAGATGTTGCTTCGTCGGCTGTCAGGTCCCAACCACCCGCCCTTACTCGAACACTCGTCTAGCTTGACCAGATGTGGTATGGAGGGAGGCGTGAGTGAAGGGTGGGAGAGAGTGAATGCACGCGTGTGGGGGTGTTGTGCGCCTGGAGCACCAGGGCCGTATTGTGTCGAATTCGCGTACTAGGCCGTGTTATCACTGAAGGCCAGCGGAGCTGCTGCTGACTAGCGGATCGTGGAGGGAGATATGGTGCTGCTTCGAAGGCCACTACTGCGGCACTGTAGAGCACAGGTTCGAGCCCCATGTTTGGTATTTTTTTTTTTTTTTTCGTGAATCATTGTGTTCGACAGGAGGTAAGTGGAAAAATAAATTATGGTGAATATTTTTATTTATTTTAAATAATTTATTTTAAATCAAGTGGGTACATTTCTATCTTTTTAGTAAAAAAAAAAAATAATTAAACTTATAAACTTATTCGGTCACAACAGTGTTGGATGGGTCTTACAGTGAAAACACCTCCGCCTGTTAACGAATTTCCAGGCTGTTTATCGATAGCCTGCGCTCGGTTTCGTAGTTTTTTCATTAACTGTTTATAAAAACTGGCGGCAATGCGATCGCTTCGTTTGAGGTCCGAGGTGAAAAGATCGCCGAATTGTAAAAGAGATCCACCGCGAGACATATGATAAAGGAACATAATACAAAACTGACCACACACATTTGAAGAGAAACTTTGAATTTGCTTCGTGTTCCAACGGTAGAGGGTGCAGTTCTTGCGCAAACGGTGAACATGATTTGGTATAACCGGCGGCAAGCCGTAACTATCAAAATACGATCCATGGCCTCTGGCGTCAACGTAGATTGCGACCCAATGGGATCCTGGCCGCGTGTGTCCATCTGTGTTAACAACAAGGGCAGTCGGTCTCGTCAACAGAGTTGGTATCTGGTCCGCTGCGCGAACACTTCTCGCCACCGCTGAATACAAACCCCGCAATGCCTGGCCAATCTGGATCGTATTCATCGCCTGATACGGATGGCGAGTAGCACCTATCCGTTTTTTTCTTCAGATTTATGGGTTCCGATGGAAGGTGTAGAGTTGGTGCGTGCACGGACGTAAGAGGCACGTCTCGTAGAATCCACTCCTTCAGTTTTGTAGCGTTAGTTAAAGCACACGATAGCTCCGGTCGTCTCAACAGCCCGTGGTGAATACAGACTTCTGCCGATGACGGTAGTTCGTGAAATGAAGGGCAGACGGTCTCTTCGAGGTTTTTAATCTCCCGGGCTGTGATGTTTTGCAGGTATTTCGCTTTTTCACGACCCCGAGTATAAATTATCCCAGCTGTACGGGTAATTTGTCTGAGATTTGCGTGCAGCGTTCTGAGCGGTACATCTCCCTCGAACCACTCCAGCCCATGCTGATGACAAGTCGCCCAATTATTCTTTGTTCTCACGAGTTTTGGGAGATCCATGAAAACATGCGTTGGTGATGTGATCCAATGTCCAACGAAAGTCTTATCGAGGGTGAGCACGGCTACTTCCTTAGCAATGAAACGGTCATCCTTATCGTAGAAGCCTTGAATATCGATGACGTAGTCCATTCTACTCTTGCTTTTTCTTTGCCGGTATAGGGGTGGAAACAGCACTATACCCGCTGATGGCTGACAATGTACTACTACAGGCCCGCGTTACAGACGTGGCTAGCACCACAGATAACAAATATTAGCAGTGGGGGTATCAGTACCGCTCCCACTCTAGATTTGAACTGGACCCCCGAAAACCCAATCCACCCCCTCCACTACGTTTTATTCCATCTTTCGGCTAGTGAGGGCAGTTCAGGTGCAGCATAGCTATAGTCAGCCCTTACGACCATGGAGCATTTCCACAAGCGCAAAGAGAGTCGCGCAGACAGGTTTAAACAAGCGTCTCAGCACCCTGCGGGCGCAGATGCTCTTGTTGGTGGGCTCCGCCCCCCAAACCCCCCGAAAAATGTCCCTTCGGGACATTTTGTAAGGCACTCACGGGGGTGCACGTCGCGCTACGCGCTCCGTATCGAGTGTATTTACACATCGCGCTATGCGCTACGAATGAAGTATGTTTATTCGTCGCGCTCTGCGTTTCTTTTCGACAGTACGTATGAGGGAAAAACATTTATCAGTTACGTAAATTAATTCATAGTGTTTAACCTTCGTCGAATAAAAATATTTCTTTTTTGTACCAATTGATTATTAATATTCACGACGGATATTTCCTTTTTGTTTGACGATAAATTGTCAAATATTGAGACACGAGACAAATATAACGAATTGCACCACGTAGAAGTTGATCAAATTAATTTAACGAATCAAATCATGTCTAGTAAAGTCGTTTTATTGGCTTTAAACTTATGACCAGATTTAATGAATATAAAACAAACACACAAAACATGTACCGACACCAATACGATTACCATTTAGCATTCAGGCCAAATATCCCCTTTAAATTCTTCTCCTTCAGTGTTTTTTTTCTTCCCCATAATTGATGGAATCAGTTCGTTATTTTATCTGTAGGAAACCAAACCATTGTAGAAGAAAAGTTCAAGAAATTTGCTATTCTTTGTGATTTTCAATGAAATTTTATCGATATTTATGGATGCTGCAAAAAAATGCAATCTCGAGAACGAAAAAATATATCTTTTTGGTTCCTGTCTTGTATTGAAGAGGAAGTAGTACGTTACTCGAATCAAAAATTTGTCATCTTGGATAGCTCCGAAATATTTTTTTACAAATTGATGAAATTCTTGAAAAATTCGACTTTGAAGGCTCTTTGACAGTCCTCTTATAACAAATTTCATTTCTACCATTTGAGATATATTTTTTTTCTTCTTCGTAATACATGGAATCAGCTCGTTATTGTCTCTGTAGAACAGACAAGTATTGGAGACGAGAAGTTTGAGAAATTCGATATTTTTTTTCGTTTTTCAATGAAATTTTATTGATATTTATCGTCACTTAAAAATATCAAATTTAGCATCATATCATATCGTATTTTTTAAAATTTTATTTAATCACAAACGAGGATAAGTTTTTCGGTACGGAATAACTCGTAAAATCGACAAATTCAGTGTTTTTCACTTTGTTGATAAATAATTATTTATAATTGTTCTTTAAGAAAACAATTGTTTTTTTTTTGCGAAAAAAAACTTTTCAAGACGTGAGCATATGAAAGAAATTCGTATTTCGACGAAAATTTGAAAAAATTTGAAAAAAAAAAAAAAAAACGTTGGAAATACGTCGATAGAATAATCATTAGCAGTTTTCTTATCAAGTGTAAACGAATAAATCCAGCGAACAAAATTGACAAAGATTTCGAATGTGATGAATCTCCGACGGTCGAAGTGTAAAAAATTAAATTTTTAAACATAGCACACTTTTTATCTGCGCAATAACGCGGAGAGTCAGTTTGTAAATACGATTTCTTTGAGAGGAAAGGATTAGAGACGGCAATTTCGAGAAATTTGAATAAACGATTCGTTTTTTGATGAAAATTCGTAAAATTAGTCTTTGCTTAAAAAAAATCATATCTCGGCAGCGAAAAAAGATTTCGACTCTTATTTTGGCTTGTTTTGAAGAGGAGAAAATACGTTGCCAGAAAAAGAATTTGCAGTTTTTATTATTAACTGTAAATGTATAAATCGGGTGAACATAATTGACAAAGATTTCGGCTGCGATGAATCTTCGACGGTCGAAGGATAGAAAATTCTTTTTTTTTATGATTGCATACTTTTTATTTGCGCTATACCGCGTAGAATCCATTTATATTTACGTAAAATAGGAACAAAGATTGAAACGAGATGTCGATTTTTTTTTATTTGAAAATCATCCGGCCACAGAGTACGTGCGCCGCGACGTATGAGCATCTGTGTATCGTCTGCTAGGAAATTGTCATCTGCTTCCAAAGTTTGACAGATAGAATAAAACGAAAAAATATATACTCGCGATTTTTTTAGTTCTATTTGGGAAATTGTAATTATTTTGGATATTCGATGAATCTTTTTTGTGAGTTTACTACCAAATTTTTTAGTGAATACGTGAAATTTATCATTTTTATTACGAATGTGAATAAAATATGCTAAAATATTGCGAATGATTTTCGGTGATAATATATTATTTTCGAAATAAAAAACACAAACATTTGTGAATCTGTGTATGATATTTCGTGTTTTATTTTTCACAACCGAAGTTTTTTTTTTAACATGATGAAAAATGGATTTTTGGCAAATCTAAATAACATAACCTTTAAAGCAAATCTTGTTATAACCACTGTTTTTGAATTATTTTATAATTAAAATTATATTTGTCAGAATGACTCAAAATTTGTTGTGCATAGTGCTTTCGATGCAATGAAATATTGTTGCGAAAGAGAAAAGAATTGGTTTCCAGGATTTTTAATTGGGGCACCGTACGGACATCAGATGTGAGAAAATAATTTTTTAATGGAAAATTGTGATGAATAAATAGTTAGAGATGTAGGATTGTCTCTAAATTTGCTGTGCGCAGTGCTTTTGATAAAACAAAATGATGCTGCAAAGGAGAAAAAAATTGGTTCGTAGAGTTCATTATGATGGCACCGTACGGACACTTGACCGAAGGCAAATGCAAATTGTGGCCAATAATTTTTTAGAAAATAATTAAAGGTCTTAGATTGGTTTTAAAAGTAATGTGCATACTGGAAATAATGTAATAAAAAAACCCTGCGAAGGAGAACAAAATTGGTTCGCACCATCTAAAGTTACAGTGTGATACGGACGTCCGAGAAGAAAAATTCAGCCAAAAAGTTGTTTTCATTGCACCGCAGGCTAAAAAAAATATTTCTATTCATTGCAGTCACTTCAAAGTAACTACGCATGATGTTGGAGATACACCGAAGCAAATGGTGGAAAATAAAAATTTTTGGAGTATGCGCTGCGGAGTAACCCCTTCGACAGACTCCGAAGAGCAACGGATGGTCATTTTAATAGGCACTCTTTGCCTATTATTATAGTGAGTGCCTAAAAACGAGATTGGAAATCCAGCAAAGAACTTAAAAAACAAGGCCGCAACATTTTCGTCTGGCTGGAAAGTCGAAAACGACAACCGAAACCACACGTCAAAATGTGGCATATACGCAGACGTCAGTATAGAGCGCGCGTGAAGCGAAGGCAACGGCGCTCAGGGGTATGTATTATTATTATACCATGCATCTTAACGTACATAATGCGTCTCCTTATATATGTATCTATCTGTTGCAGAATGCTTGTGAAAACAGAAGTAAATCGGTTGAAGAAGAAGGGGGGATATTGGGTGAGAAGACGGAGCAAGAAGAAGAAGATCCGAGAGACGAGGAGAAAATTCAAGAGAAGATCGCTGGTCAGAAAAAAGGCCTCGTCAAGGATGATGGAATAATAGAATTGATGACAGCCTTCGAAAGGCTTGTAATTGAATAAAAACAATAATTTGTAATTTTGTCTTGATGTATTTATTTATAAAAAACCCTTTTATTTTACAATATGTATCATTATTATTAAGAGTAAAACAAACACACACACACACACGCGCTTATCCTGCAATGTCTACTACTACCTGTCGCGACGAGTCAATCTCGATTACATTGTCAAACTCGGCATATACTACACAATTTACCGTTTCCTTTGAAACTTCTCCAAAACGTACATCTATACGTACACTACCGTGGCGTACAAGATTCCAGTGACCAGCTCTACCAGCGGACATATCAAATGTCAAGTCGAAACAGTACAGGCAATTGCCATGAGAGTACGCGCTTTGTGATATACCGCAATTATCGTCATCCCAGAGTATACCTGTTCCGGAGACCAGAGTATGATAGGCATGTGTGTTAAGCCCGTGAAAATGATCAGGCTGCAGAGGCTTGCTGGGGACTTGAACACCGTCGACGTACAGAGAAAGAAAATTCACTGAATAGTGATAAAAATTGAATGGGTTCTGTAACTTATCCCCATTGAACGATTTATTTGAAACAAAACCAATCACCATTCGTTTTGGTAGCTGTCCCAGTATAACGTTATCGAGTGTTTCGCCATGAACACCAGCGTGGATGGTAAATGGCTTCACTTCTACACGCGTAAAAGGATATTTTGCCGTTCCTTTACTTAAAGCTTTAGCGTGAGCGACTAATATACCGGGACTGATTTTAACTCGTCGCACAATGAGGCTCGCATCCGAAATATGTAGTTTATAACTTTTTCCTGACGCGTCCATAAGGCAGAAAGCATCTCTAGAGCGTACAAGTCGGAGTCGTAATTCAAGACCGTTGAGTAAAAACTTCTCCTGGTTGAAAATATCAGAATGTAGATATCCGAGAAGATCTACAGCTTTACCGTTCGACATCAGGGCTTGGCGGGCAGCTAGGCCTTTGTTCTTCTGTAGAGGTGATATACCAGACGCTGAGCGCGCGGTCGAGACGGGTTCAGAGTCAAATTCTGGCGATGTGTCATCTATCCACATACTGGCACTCAGTTGGTGAGCTTTCGTTGAAGCCTTATAGTTCAGTAGTGTTTCCATGTATGCACGGTATGCGTAAGCATTATTTGGGGATGATACAAGCTTCTGATTGAACGACACGTCTAGCTGATTAAACAATGAGTGTAGTAGGTTGTTTATGGGCGCTACTTTATCATGTTCATCCATCTCACCGGACCCCGGTTGTAGCTTAACGCGTATGCTAAGCATCGTGTGAGCCAAGTCAATGTACTCGTCACCATGGCCTGGTATAACAAACTCAATGGGTGCATCGTTTGTTAGCGATGAAACGGGCTTATAATGGACCCCCTGAGAGGCTTCTATACTTGTTTGCGTTGGTGGAAGAGTGAATAAATCCAACTCCGATTTGAAGCACTCGCATGAGTGGGGATGCAAGAAAGACATTTTTTTTACAGAGTTTTACGGTAATTATCCGAATATGTCGGCGACAGTGCGCTTTTTTTACGTTCAACAATTTTTTTCTTTGATTGCCCGGTTTTTCGTCCGTGCTTAGCTGATGAGGGTTTCTTCTTTTTCGGCTTCTTCTTCAGCGATTTTTTCTTCTTTTTCTTCTTCAGGTTAATGCTTTCGGTATATTTTAGAGCTGCAAGTGGCTGAGTACCGATGTGTGAACTCGGGTGACCAAACATCGACTGGTACTGGCGACCTCGGATGGGTGTTTTATAGCCCGAGCCTCTCATGAGGTTCTCAAGCGTCTCTTCAGCCTTTCTCTTTAAATTTCTTCCGCTCTCAGCTACGCGGGTCCTAAATGCGTCTTTGAATGGTGTATTATGCGCAACATCATCCAGTATATTCATGCCCGTGTGTAGTGCTTCTTTACCAACAACGTGTACGCCCCGTGTCAGCAAAGGCAGCGCACGCCGAAATAAACCACTTAGAAAACTTCCTAGACCATGACCGCGTTGATAGGGGGCCCCAATGAAAACACGATCAATTCCGCCGCCAACCTGGCAATCGTAATGATCAATATACCTATCCATGACGATATATTTTTATCGTATACGCTTAAAGTGTAATGTAACCGTCAGCGTTCCGCTCTGGAATGGTACTGGCTTGCCAGTGTCGGTCCTTATATCTATCTCGATCGTACTGAATTCAGTGCGTATCAAGGGTATGTAGACCGGCGGAGCGAATGATTTTGTTTGAGTAGAGCCGTAAATATAATTTGTGTTGTCCACTGGCACGATGCGTAAAAGAGGAGTCTGGACATCTCCGGTTATATAGTTTTCACAAATATCTGTGTATACAAATAATTTGTCAGGGAGAGCGAGGGATAGGTTTGCCGGATAGTCGGCAAAGAATTTCACGTCCATGGGTGTGCTCCGGGGTGCAAAGCCTAAGGCTTTGCCGAGTTTAGCGTCTAAATGTATTAAATGAGGTAAATCACACTCGTCTATAACGCAGCTGTCGGGGATCCGTCTTATACTCACTAACCCACTAATATTCTCGTCGTACTCGATTCGAATATGTTCTTGAAATACTTCTGTATCGTTAATAGTATCGATTTGAGCTTTGACAGACTTGTAGAGGCCTGCGGGGATTACGACCTCATGAGTCTTGTGTGTTTTAAAGAATACTCGTTTGGTTTTACCGGCTGCGGCGTCCGGGGTAGATACTCGCTTGTTGTTGCTGTTTTTATTGGTGGTGCTATCCGTGGGTGCCGTTAGCGTTTTAGGTTTTTGTTTGAATTTAGGCCGAACTACTTCACGAGGACTAAACGAAGCTGTAATTGGTGACGCCGTACGATGCACGCTGCTTGTCTCATCTATATGAAGAAAGGTACGCGGAAATTGGATCTCCGTCAGACCCACGCTCCATTCTCCAGACATTCTCAGCGGACTTGGTAGTTGGGTGACATAGCGTGTCACTGTATTCCCGGGATGATACTTCATACTACTGTTACTCGGCAAGACGAGATAGAATTGATCTCTCATTTTTTAGGCACTCACTATAACAATAGGCAAAGAGTGCCTATTAAAATGACCATCCGTTGCTCTTCGGAGTCTGTCAAAGGGGTTACTCCGCAGCGCATACTCCAAAAATTTTTATTTTTCACCATTTGCTTCGGTGTATCTCCAACATCATGCGTAGTTACTTTGAAGTGACTGCGATGAATAGAAATATTTTTGTTAGCCTGCGGTGCAATGAAAACAACTTTTTGGCTGAATTTTTCTTCTCGGACGTCCGTATCACACTGTAACTTTAGACGGTGCGAACCAATTTTGTTCTCCTTCGCAGGGTTTTTTTATTACACTATTTCCAGTATGCACATTACTTTTAAAACCGATCTAAGACCTTTAAGTATTTTTTCAAATAAATTATTGGCCACAATTTGCATTTGCCTTCGGTCAAATGTCCGTACGGTGCCATCATAATGAACTCTACGAACCAATCTTTTTCTCCTTCGCAGCCTCATTTTGTTTTATCAAAAGCACTGCGCACAGCAAATTTAGAGACAATCCTACATCTCTAGCTATTTGTTCATCACAATTTTCCATAAAAAAATGATTTTCTCACATCTGATGTCAGTACGGTGCTCCAATTAAGAATCCTGGAAACCAATTCATTTTTCTTTCGCAACAATATTTCATTGCATCGAAAGCACTATGCACAACAAATTTTGAGTCATTCTGACAGATATAATTTTAATAATAAAATAATTCAAAAACAGTGGTTATAACAAGATTTGCTTTAAAGGTTATGTTCTTTAGATTTGCCAAAACACCATTTTTCCTCATGTTAAAAAAAAAACTTCGGTTGTGAAAAATAAAACACGAAATATCATACACAGATTAACAAATGTTTACGTTTTTCATTTCGGACATAATATATTATCACCGAAAATCATTCGCAATATTTTACCATATTTTAATCACATTCGTAATAAAAATGATAAATTTCACGTATTCACTGAAAAAATTGGTAGTAAACTCACAAAAAAGATTCATCGAATATCCAAAATAATTACAATTTCCCAAATAGAACTAAAAAAAATCGCGAGAATATATTTTTTCGTTTTATTCGATCTGTCAAACTTTGGAAGCAGATGACAATTTCGTAGCAGACGATACACAGATGCTCATACGTCGCGGCGCGCGTACTCTGCGGCCGGATGATTTTCAAATAAAAAAAATCGACATCTCGTTTCTATCTTTGTTCCTATTTTACGTAAATATAAATGGATTCTACGCGGTATAGCGCAAATAAAAAGTGTGCAATCATAAAAAAAAAGAATTTTCTATCCTTCGACCGTCGAAGATTCATCGCAGCCGAAATCTTTGTCAATTATGTTCACCCGATTTATTCGTTTACAGTTAATAATAAAAACTGCAAATTCTTTTTCTGGCAACGTATTTTCTCCTCTTCAAAACAAGCCAAAATAAGAGTCGAAATCTTTTTTCGCTGCCGAGATATGATTTTTTTTAAGCAAAGACTAATTTTACGAATTTTCGTCAAAAAACGAATCGTTTTTTCATATTTCTCGAAATTGCCGTCTCTAATCCTTTCCTCTCAAAGAAATCGTATTTATAAACTGACTCTCCGCGTTATTGCGCAGATAAAAAGTGTGCTATGTTTAAAAATTCAATTTTTTATACATCAACCGTCGGAGATTCATCACATTCGAAATCTTTGTCAATTTTGTTCGCTGGATTTATTCGTTTACACTTCATAAGAAAACTGCTAATGATTATTCTATCGACGTATTTCCAACGTTTTTTTTTTTTTTTCAAATTTTTTCAAATCTTCGTCGAAATACGAATTTCTTTCATATGCTCACGTCATGAAAAGTTTTTTTTTGCAAAAAAAAAAAAACAATTGTACTTTTAAAGAACAATTATAAACAATTATTTATCAAGAAAGTGAAAAACACTGAATTTGTCGATTTTACGATTTATTCCGTACCGAGAAACTTGTCCTCGTTTGTGATTAAATAAAATTAAAAAGAATACGATATGATATGATGCTAAATTTGATATTTTTAAGCGAGGATTAATATCAATAAAGTTTCATTGAAAAACGAAAAAAATTATCGAATTTCTCAAACTTCTCGTCTCCAATACTTGTCTGTTCTATAGAGACAATAACGAGCTGATTCCATGTATTACGAAGAAGAAAAAAAATATATCTCAAATGGTAGAAATGAAATTTGTTATAAGAGGACTATCAAAGAGCCTTCAAAATCGAATTTTTCAAGAATTTCATCAATTTGTAAAAAAATATTTCGCTATCCAAGATGACAAATTTTTGATTCGAGTAACGTACTACTTCCTCTTCAATACAAGACAGGAACCAAACCGGAACAGGAACCGATATATTTTTTCGTTCTCGTGATAGCATTTTTTTGCAGCATCCATAAATATCGACTAAATTTCATTGAAAATCACAAATAGCAAATTTCTTGAACTTTTCTTCTACAATGATTCGGTTTCCTACAGATAAAATAACAAACTGATTCCATCAATTATGGGGAAGAAAAAAAACACTGAAGGGGAAGGATTTTAAGGGGATAATTGGCCTGAATGCTAAATGGTAATCGTATTGGTGTCGGTACATGTTTTGTGTGTTTGTTTTATATTCATTAAATCTGGTCATAAGTTTTAAGCCAATAAAACGACTTTACTAGACATGATTTGATTCGTTAAATTAATTCGATCAACTTCTACGTGGTGCAATTCGTTATATTTGTCTCGTGTCTCAATATTTGACAATTTATCGTCAAACAAAAAGGAAATATCCGTCGTGAATATTAATAATCAATTGGTACAAAAAAGAAATATTTTTATTCGACGAAGGTTAAACACTATGAATTAATTTACGTAACTGATAAATGTTTTTCGCTCATACGTACTTTCGAAAAGAAACGCAGAGCGCGACGTATAAACATACTTCATCCGTAGCGCATAGCGCGATGTGTAAATACACTCGATACGGAGCGCGTAGCGCGACGTGCACCCCCGTGAGTGCCTTAAAAAATGTCCCTTCGGGACATTTTTCGGGGGGTTTGGGGGGCGGAGCCCACCAACAAGAGCATCTGCGCCCGCAGGGCGCTGAGACGCTTGTTTTACCCCTCATATTTTACTTTTAATAGAAAAAAAAAAAGAAAACAAGCGTCTCAGCGCCCTGCGGGCGCAGATGCTCTTGTTGGTGGGCTCCGCCCCCCAAACCCCCCGAAAAATGTCCCTTCGGGACATTTTTTAAGGCACTCACGGGGGTGCACGTCGCGCTACGCGCTCCGTATCGAGTGTATTTACACATCGCGCTATGCGCTACGAATGAAGTATGTTTATTCGTCGCGCTCTGCGTTTCTTTTCGACAGTACGTATGAGGGAAAAACATTTATCAGTTACGTAAATTAATTCATAGTGCTTAACCTTCGGCGAATAAAAATATTTCTTTTTTGTACCAATTGATTATTAATATTCACGACGGATATTTCCTGTTTGTTTGACGATAAATTGTCAAATATTGAGACACGAGACAAATATAACGAAGTGCACCACGTAAAAGTTGATCAAATTAATTTAACGAATCAAATCATGTCTAGTAAAGTCGTTTTATTGGCTTAAAACTTATGACCAGATTTAATGAATATAAAACAAACACACAAAATATGTACCGACACCAATACGATTACCATTTAGCATTCAGGCCAAATATCCCCTTTAAATCCTTCCCCTTCAGTGTTTTTTTTCTTCCCCATAATTGATGGAATCAGTTCGTTATTTTATCTGTAGGAAACCAAACCATTGTAGAAGAAAAGTTCAAGAAATTAGCTATTCTTTGTGATTTTCAATGAAATTTTATCGATATTTATGGATACTCCAAAAAAATGCAATCTCGAGAACGAAAAAATATATCTTTTTGGTTCCTGTCTTGTATTGAAGAGAAAGTAGTATGTTACTCGAATCAAAAATTTGTCATCTTTGATAGCTCCGAAATATTTTTTTACAAATTGATGAAATTCTTTAAAAATTCGACTTCGAAGGCTCTTTGACAGTCCTCTTATAACAAATTTCATTTCTACCATTTGAGATATATTTTTTTTCTTCTTCGTAATACATGGAATCAGCTCGTTATTGTCTCTGTAGAACAGACAAGTATTGGAGACGAGAAGTTTGAGAAATTCGATATTTTTTTTCGTTTTTCAATGAAATTTTATTGATATTTATCGTCACTTAAAAATATCAAATTTAGCATCAAATCATATCGTATTTTTTTAAATTTTATTTAATCACAAACGAGGATAAGTTTTTCGGTACGGAATAACTCGTAAAATCGACAAATTCAGTGTTTTTCACTTTCTTGATAAATAATTGTTTATAATTGTTCTTTAAGAGTACAATTGTTTTTTTTTTTTGCGAAAAAAACTCTTCAAGACGTGAGCATATGAAAGAAATTCGTATTTCGACGAAAATTTGAAAAAATTTGAAAAAAAAAAAAAAACGTTGGAAATACGTCGATAGAATAATCATTAGCAGTTTTCTTATCAAGTGTAAACGAATAAATCCAGCGAACAAAATTGACAAAAATTAAATTGTATGTGTATAAAAATGTGTGTAAATTGTGTAAAAAATTAAATTTTTAAACATAGCACACTTTTTATCTGCGCAATAACGCGGAGAGTCAGTTTGTAAATACGATTTCTTTGAGAGGAAAGGATTAGAGACGGCAATTTCGAGAAATTTGAAAAAACGATTCGTTTTTTTATGAAAATTCGTAAAATTAGTCTTTGCTTAAAAAAAATCATATCTCGGCAGCGAAAAAAGATTTCGACTCTTATTTTGGCTTGTTTTGAAGAGGAGAAAATACGTTGCCAGAAAAAGAATTTGCAGTTTTTATTATTAACTGTAAATGAATAAACCGGGTGAACATAATTGACAAAGATTTCGGCTGCGATGAATCTTCGACGGTCGAAGGATAGAAAATTCTTTTTTTTTATGATTGCATACTTTTTATTTGCGCTATACCGCGTAGAATCCATTTATATTTACGTAAAATAGGAACAAAGATTGAAACGAGATGTCGATTTTTTTTTATTTGAAAATCATCCGGCCACAGAGTACGCGCGCCGCGACGTATGAGCATCTGTGTATCGTCTGCTACGAAATTGTCATCTGCTTCCAAAGTTTGACAGATAGAATAAAACGAAAAAATATATACTCGCGATTTTTTTAGTTCTATTTGGGAAATTGTAATTATTTTGGATATTCGATGAATCTTTTTTGTGAGTTTACTACCAATTTTTTCAGTGAATACATGAAATTTATCATTTTTATTACGAATGTGAATAAAATATGCTAAAATATTGCGAATGATTTTCGGTGATAATATATTATTTTCGAAATAAAAAACGCAAACATTTGTGAATCTGTGTATGATATTTCGTGTTTTATTTTTCACAACCGAAGTTTTTTTTTTAACATGATGAAAAATGGATTTTTGGCAAATCTAAATAACATAACCTTTAAAGCAAATCTTGTTATAACCACTGTTTTTGAATTATTTTATAATTAAAATTATATTTGTCAGAATGACTCAAAATTTGTCGTGCATAGTGCTTTCGATGCAATGAAATATTGTTGCGAAAGAGAAAAGAATTGGTTTCCAGGATTCTTAATTGGGGCACCGTACGGACATCAGATGTGAGAAAATAAGTTTTTTATGGAAAATTGTGATGAATAAATAGTTAGAGATGTAGGATTGTCTCTAAATTTGCTGTGCGCAGTGCTTTTGATAAAACAAAATGATGCTGCGAAGGAGAAAAAAATTGGTTCGTAGAGTTCATTATGATGGCACCGTACGGACACTTGACCGAAGGCAAATGCAAATTGTGGCCAATAATTTTTTAGAAAAAATACTTAAAGGTCTTAGATTGGTTTTAAAAGTAATGTGCATACTGGAAATAATGTAATAAAAAAATCCTGCGAAGGAGAACAAAATTGGTTCGCACCATCTAAAGTTACAGTGTGATACGGACGTCCGAGAAGAAAAATTCAGCCAAAAAGTTGTTTTCATTGCACCGCAGGCTAAAAAAAATATTTCTATTCATCGCAGTCACTTCAAAGTAACTACGCATGATGTTGGAGATACACCGAAGCAAATGGTGAAAAATAAAAATTTTTGGAGTATGCGCTGCGGGGTAACCCCTTCGACAGACTCCGAAGAGCAACGGATGGTCATTTTAATAGGCACTCTTTGCCTATTATTATAGTGAGTGCCTAAAAATCGTTTCGTAACATCTCAAAAATCTCCCATCGTTCCATCTCACGCCAAAATAAAATATTTTCATTGTCACATCATTTTTTTCTTCATTCTATCGTTTTATACTTTCATCTTATATTAGAAAAAAGAATAACATATATTTAATTTTTACCAACATCCGCAACTTCCATATTTTGCACTGCTATCTAATCGTTCGAAAATTGTTTTGTCAGTAAAATTCTATTCAATCCTACGCCAACGATACAGAACATAAAAAACATATTATTATTAATATCTTTTGGCCTCTACGCAGAATCATTGTTACTTTTACTCACTTTCCCCTCACCCTAAAGAATTATTATAACTGCGCACTGCGTAAACATAGAATATGTATGTATGTATGTATTTATTTATTTTGCCTTATGGGGTAGTGTCCCCTTGGCAAAAGGGTGAGCCAAGTAAAATACAGGTAGTTAAGTAGTTACAATATAAAAATAGTTACATCTAGTTGAATATTTCAAGTATTACAAATAATTACAAGATCAGTACAGATTTTTTTTTTTCCTTCATAAATTAAGAATAAACGCACGCAGTGTTAGAGCTCCGGTCATGTAATAAAAGAGTGCCTTCGTCGCTAATAGCGTAGGGTTTGTGAGGAACGCCGTTACGTTATTATTTTCAGCTATATATCTGCTAAGATATTTTTCTCGGAGGCATTCATAAATCGGGCATTGTACTAGGAAGTGTTCGACCGTTTCCAGAACCTGCAGGTTACATATCGTGCATAATTCTTTCGGTTTTATTTCATATGTTATACCATTCCACACAAAGCGGCAGTTATATTCGTTTGCAAGGCGTACTTGCGCTTTTATTCTGGTGATTTGTAACGGGCATCGTGTCGAGAGATAGTCTACATCATTTATTTCAATCTGTCTGGGAATCGGAACTTTGTAGCTCAGTCTTGTCCACTCTTCTAGATCTCTTTGTTTATAGTGTTACGTCCAGCGTAACGCATAGTTTATTTTCTGCTTTACCCTCAATAGCAGTTGAGCCTAAACCTTCTTTGTGAAAGTAAAAAGGGGAATCTGATCTAAAAATTCTTCATTTAACAATATCTATTTTACCTACTGCTTAATCAGTGTCAAGGTAGCCTAGAGTCTTTCCAAAATCGGTGTCCTACCTTAGCGAGTCGATACCGATGAAACAGGGTAAAACAGATCCGGGGCCTCACAGGCGGAGGTCGAGAAAGGCGGTCTCTGACCCCTCTCCTGAGCGCTCCCCTGGAGAGCCAAAAAGGAATTAAAAGAAACGCGGCCCGCTGACAGTTACCATTGGGACCTACTAGTATCGATATCGACTACCTCCCCGTAGATCAGTAAATCTATTTTACCATGGCTCGAAACCATTCAGGGAGGAATTTACAGACAGTCGATTAAAACCGTCGGGTTTAGATACATAGAATCGGGTCGACAAGTTATCCTCGTTAAGGGAAACGCTTTAAACAGTGTTTTAGTTGAACCGAACTCCACAAGTTAAAACAAAGGAGACGGGGCTCATGACCTTGATTTTAGCAGGAAGAAGGAAATATCTTCTATTAAATCTTAATTAATTAATCCTTAAATAATTAGTAAACCACGGATTCCTCTCATTATAACACATCGGAAAGCAATAGATGTCAGACTTCTGAAGAAAATAATAAAGTAATGATCAATAAAAAAACGAAACTGAGAATATAGTCAATTTAAAAAGAAATAATAATAGACAATTCACCCACAGGAATTGCTCTCTTGAACGCCTGTGTTTATCCTTATGGTATTAATTAAGTACGTAGTAGTAATTACACGGAGAATGATACCATTATAAAAACGAAAAGGGATTTTCACCTTCTGAAAATTATACAACGTTGGCATTCGACAGTTCAGGTACAAAACCGCCGAGTAACGAAAAAGAGTTCTCTCGCAACAGGCAGAAAACTTGTCCATAAACTCTCCGACTGTAAAGAAATTACTACACGTACAATATTAATTTAGTTCGTCCTTCGAGAAATTCTTAACCATGGACAACTTGTACGCCATTTGTTTAAACAAATGACTGAAGGAGTTAACGGTAAAGCATTTGCCGAGGAAAGTCTTTTTCATGGCACGCCCCTGGACGAAATAACATGGAAAAGATTTATTGCTTTATTAGTAATATAGAATTATACTTTTGCATTATTATCCAGACAGACGAGTACAAACTAATTAAGTACTAAATAATTAGTTCACGATAATAGGTTATGGTTTATATCAATGATATTCATTATTATATTTCATTATTATATTCATTTCTGTTAGGAATAAGCGAGTCCTGGTTATAAGAGTCTTACGAGAAACTACGAATTTTATAATTCACGTAATACGTATAAAATTCCGAAGACATAGGAGAGCGTATTTTCACTGTTCAATACCGGTTTTTATTTGTCTAGACAGTTGACGAAATTCTATAGTCCGATTGGAACTCGTGCGACCTTTTTACATATAAAGTATTTAGCCATAAAAGGCTGCATACCAACAAAAATCTTTCTGGTAATGACTTCCCGGAAAACGGAAACGAGAAAAGGAGGGGATTGATGCCTACGTGATCTCGTCTGCGCCCTTTTACTTTTCGATACCCCACCCCGTCATCCACGGCGCGGGGCCCGATAAACGCATTGCGCCTAAAAGAAGGACTTAAGATCATGGACCAATCAGGGATGAGACCGGTAGCATCACCTCATCTTCTCGTTACTGTACCAGAATTTTATACCGAATAGATATACAAAAAGACACTCGCATAGCAACATCCCCTCTACTTGTCACCAAGAAAAATGGTATAAAAACCCCCGAAATTGTACGCTCAGGAGCACACGTTTTTCTGTTATTAGAGGAGGATATTCCCTCGTTTTCCTTCAGTTTTGTTGAGCACATCTTACCTAGTTATTATCGGGGGATATTCCTTCAGTTTTGTTAAGCACACTTTCTTCAGTTTTTTTGAGCACACCTCTTTCAGTTTTTTAAGCACACTTTACCCAGTTATTAGAGGAGGTTATTCTTTCAGTTTTGTTCAAGAATATTCCTTCAGTTTTGTTCAGCATATTCTTTCATTTATTTGTTCAAGATACCACAGTAGTACCGCTCAAATCAGTTATCCATTGTTTCGAAATTGTCGAAATAACCCGATTGTCTTTCAGACTTTCGAGTTGTCAGTATTAAATCCAGGACTCAGAGAAACGGAATTAATTCTTCAGTCTATAATTTGACATTGTATTTCGCGAGTTTTAGGAATTCCAACCATATAGACATTTGGTCTCCATTGTTTTTTTTTGTTCAATATTATCATCTGTATTACTCATATTTTTTTTGTGACATTAAAAAGTATTAACTCTACCTGCATTTCCGTGAAACACATCAATTTTTTCCTTTAAATTCATTTTTGAATTAAACCAACGTGAAGAAAGTTCTATATCCACGAACACCAGGAAAGCACCGTTTATTACCGTAAGTACCTGTTTATTTATTTATCAACAGTGCATTATTTCATTTTGTTCTTGCTACCCAGTGATTTGAAGTGACCACCAAAATCTCGTTTAACCGTGTCGCGTGCTCCGACACCTGGTCAGAAAACGGTAGGTAGCTGCCGTCTCACCGAAGATTTCCTCTCTATCTCTCTCTTTGCCTGAGAGACGCCAAACCCTCTACTAATTAGTTTACACCCTACGACACGCATTTAACAAGCACTCTTAAGGACTCCATCCCAAGCAATTTTCCGCAAGGTTAGGCTTTAAAAAGGAGCAATCGTTGTCCTCCTTATCGACACCAGGTGTGGTAAAGGTAGGTTTAACACCCACTTGACCAGCGCGTGCGATTATAACGGAGACAACTGTTATATTTCAAACTAGTAAAGAAACAACGCTAGTTTGGACGTAACAGAATTTTTGGGGGCTCGTCCGGGATCATTAGAGTGCTTGTTTAAACATTTAAATAAAAAAAGGGGGAGTAGAAGATAATCTCAAGAAAAAAAAGGGGGTAACACAAAAAAAAATAACACAACTGTACACGCTCCTCTCATTTCCTCCTACCTTCCTAAGCCATCATTTGTTTAAACGCTTCCATAGGCGAACAAGTTGATGAAGAACACAATTAGTTATAAGCCATCATTTGTTTAAACGCTTCCATAGGCGAACAAGTTGATGAAGAACACAATTAGTTATAAGCCATCATTTGTTTAAACGCTTCCATAGGCGAACAAGTTGATGAAGAACACAATTAGTTATAAGCCATCATTTGTTTAAACGCTTACATAGGCGAACAAGTTGATGAAGTAACACAAACACACACAAACAAACGCAAACAAAACACAAACAATACACAAACATTTTCTCCAAACAAACGCTAACACCTCTATAAAAAGTAACGATACCCGAATTTCCTACCCTGTGTACAAAAAAAATATAAATAAAGGGGCAATAGACAGGTTATATGCCGAAGCAAGGAGGCTGGCGACGAAAAATACGAGCATTAGTAAGAAACAAAAGCAATCAAAAACCAGTAGCTGAATCAAATCCTATCGCCCCATCACTAGAAGACAGATCGACCAGGGAATTGGTGGAAATAGACTTTCTTTATTTAACTTCCAACGAGGCGATATTTTGTGAAATTTGGAAAAAGCCTCTCTCGGTGAAATCTTTCAAGTTATTCGAGAACAAACCGCGAGTTAGTAAGTTCGAAGAAGCCCAAATAATAATCACGCCAATAAAACCAACAGAATCTTTTGTTATCCCCGAAAGCTGGTTTCAATAAAATTGTAAACTAATTATTTTATTTGCCGGAGGAAAAAAACACAAGCGGTAAGGCATAAAAAAAGGATAGAGGAGGAAAATAACCAGTTTCTATATGCTAACCAAATCCGTTTTAAAGCTTTTGAGAAAATTAATTAAGAGCTATTGCTACTTGTTCATAACCAACCGACACCGAAAGAACAAAATTATTACACAGTACAAAATATCTTTCATCAAACCACGCTCTCACAAGCATAGGGTAAGAACGGTCTTAAGGAAATAAAATACGCCGAGCAGTGAAATTGAATAAGGATAATAAATATAATAATAATAATAACGAAATAATTCCTTTCCACTTCCTTTTGGGAATCTAAATGAGTTCTACTAACCCCGAGAGAAAAAGCGAACCATCGTCCCGTTCCACCCGATCAACTCGTTCAAACACCACTATTCCTGACCACATTGTACACCAATACGTAAACGAACGAAGAAGTAGCAGAAGTAACAAGTCATTACTCGCGGAAGAGGGAACAGTTCCTAAAAAAATACCAACCATAGACGAATCCCTCAAAGAAGAAGAGGAGGAAAACCTTGAAGAAGAGACACAAGCAGCGAAAGAAGACACTCAGATACAGGTAATAGAGAAGGTAATCGAACAAGAAGAGACAGACGAAGTAACGGCGAATCAAAGGTACCTAGAAGAACAATACGAAATATTAAGCGTTAGAGCCCAGAGTTTGTCTATAGCTGAGGACAGGTTGAAAGCGGAGGAACTTAAATCAACCGAGCGAAACACTGTTGAAACGCTCGCAGACCCTTCACGGAGACCCGATACGCCGGTACCCCATCTCCTCGATACGACCACCGAGTCCGATAACGAGAGTACACATACGATCATTGATAATTTTTCTGAAAAGGACATTGGCGAAAACTCAACATACATATCGTTCGCAGACCAGACAATTTATAAGAGCCTCGCTGAGTTTGATACGAGTGAGGAAGAATTTTATACACCGGAAGGCGATTATCCTGTGCCTAAAACTTTTCTCCCGCAACTTGACGCAGTTAGGCGTAATCTATATCCAATCATAGGAGAAGGCGCAAACCGAACACCGGGAACCAAGCCAAAATCAAATTCAGAAATCTCTACAGCCTCAAAACAACCAATTGATCTCGATAAAACGCTTACGGGTAAAATTGAGACACCCGAAACAAAAAACACAAGAAGTCCTCCCATAAATACTCCACGAGACACCGCCGAACAGATAGAACAGAAGAACATCATGGCTAATTCCGGGCTAAAAGTGTCTCTCAAAGACGCTTTGGGCGTCATCCCCACGTATGACGGTGTTAACACTTCGCTGAATTTGTTTATCCAATGTTGCGAAGAGGCATTAGAGATGTTGGACGCCTCTAGCGAGGAGCAATTAGTCAAGGCAGTCAGAATAAAAATCGTCGGCGAACCCCGACGATCAATAGCTCAACAGACATTCAGGAACATGAAGGAGTTGCATAAATTTTTAAAATGTATCTATGCGCCCGCGAGAAATATATATCAATTACAGGGAGAACTCGGCTCTATATATCAACGACCCGAAGAAACCGTAGTGGCCTATGCAAATAGAATCCGTGATTTGGGTTTCCAAATACTGGAAGCTTACGAATCGGAAAATAACGAACCCGCAGATAAGGCTTTCAGAGATAACACTGCCTCCAGCCTCCCTCCATGTTTCATACAAGGATTAAAACCGGAAATCGAAGCACGAATGACAGCGGAAGGAACGATCGACGACATAGTAAAAAGAGCAGTAAAGATCGAAAAACAATTAATAGCTCGAGCTGCTTTGCGCGAAGGTAACAGGAGTTCAGAAAACACCAAGGATGCGAGAGTCGAGGGTAAACGTCCTATCCGGGCAATTAGCAGCGAGACACCCGAGTGTCAGCTTTGCAGCAAACCTGGACACATAGCTGTGAACTGCCCCGACAAACCTGTAAACAACGCGGCGGGATCTACGGACTCAGGTAGCCCAGAAAAGGTAGTACCCACCTGTCAGTACTGCGACAAGAAAGGACACGTGGCCAGCAAATGCTTCCAGTTATTCTCTCCTAAGAAAAATAATGACCCCACGCCCCACACCCCCGTAATTACCGTGTGCCAACATTGCAACAAAAGAGGTCATACTGCTGATCGATGCTATAAATTATTCCCTCCCTCAAATCAAGAGAAGCCATCTATTATCTGTCAGCTATGTAAAAATCAAGGACATACGGTACAAGATTGTCACCTATTGCCAGGCCATGCAAAAAAATTAACGAGTAACCAGAACACTCGCAACAATCCTGTGCCGCAAGGTTTGCAGTTCACGCAGGCAGCCAATATCGTCTGTCAAATATGTAAAAAGAACGGACACGGGGCATACCTTTGCCCTTACCGCCACAATCAAGCTCAATGCGCCTCGTCCCAGCAGCAAACTTTCGCAGACACCACTAAAGGCGATCCAAAAACAACCGGCGCTTGCCATTATTGCAAACAAACCGGCCATTTTATTCGAGAGTGCCCGGCGAAAAAAACCAATGAATCGCGGTATAATACGTCTCCGGGAAACTCCAACGGTCTCCCGACGACGGGTGCTGCGGGGACCACCCAGAGCGTGCACCCAATACACGTGATCTCAGTAGTATCCAATCCACACGAACAGTAAAAATTCACACAGTAATATTGCACAGGGAAAGCAGCGTCCCGACGATCGAGTTAACAAGTGAAAATTTAACAACATCTATAATATTAATGGTTGACACTGGAGCTGGACCAAATATCATCAAAAGGGAATTCGTAAACTCAACAACGGTGATCGACGACAACGAGATCTTACAATTAAACGGAATTACCACCAATTCAATATATACCCTTGGACGAGTGACGCTCGAAGTTTTCGGACGATTTGCTACATTTCATGTAGTAGAGAATAATTTCCCCATCTACGAAGGCGGAATACTGGGATCGGAATATTTGGACGGAAATAGAGTTGTAATCGACTACGAAAGACGGCATTTAAAAATGCAAGATCTAAAAATTCCATTCTCTACCCCCGAAACAATAATAATTCCGGGACAAACGCGAAAACTTTGTTTTGTTCGAATAAAAAATTTGGAAATTCGTGAGGGATATCTGCCCACCCTGGAAGCTGGAAAGGGAGTTGAGATAGAAACCGGATTGGTTACCAATGAAAATGGAAAAGCATACATTTATGTGACAAATAATAATCCCTACACGATCAATTTACAAGTACCAGTACTAGAACTACTCACGGAAAAGGCAACTGGCATAGAAAAGGAAATAATGAGTAATGAAAATAAGGAGAAAAATTCCGCAGATACTGCGCTCTCGGTGAAATCGGAGCCCGAGGGACCTTTGGAATCCAAGGAGAACAGGAGGGATGCAGGAAGGATGAACGAGGATATTAAAGAAACCAAGGAAATTGAGATGACAACTGAACCGCAAAGTATAACTATTGTGACCCGACAATCGCTGATAAATAATAAAGACGAGTGTATATCTAAAGAAAAATCAAGTAAATCTACAAAAACATCGCTATACGAATCCACAGGGGAATCAAGTGAGGCCCAGGAATTTCGTGATGATTTCGTTTTAACATCAGTACAAAGTGAGGAAGTTAAAGTTGATAAGGAATATGAAAAAAATAATTCTGTTGCTGCTAAAGACTGTGACGTGAGCCCAGGTAGCTCTAGGGGTCTAAGTATGACCGAGAGAGTTTACAGTGGTCAAGTCGAAGAGTCTGAAGTCAATGAAATTTATAATCGCCCAAGTGAGGCGGAGGAACAAGGAAAAGAAAAAGAATGTACTACGAGATACCACGAAATTACGAAGCCGAATACGAAAACTCATGAGGATGAAACTGATCCCGAGGAAACGGGAAATTTACCTACAAAATACGAAGAAGATAGTATGGCCATGCGACATGTAGAATCCTTGACGAATAAGAAAACTTGTAACCAGAGAAGAATGGTAAATAATGACACTCTTTCAAAAAATAATAGAAGTTATACCGTCGTAAACCTCGAACTTGCGAAGAAGTTACGATCCAGCTGCCTACAACCCTTTTTAAAAGAAAGTTTCTGTTTTACACTCACAGTCCTCGACACGAAAGATCGTTTTGAGAAGATAAAATCTCTCCTCCGATTGGATGAATTAAATATGGAAGAAAAAACCAGCATCGAATCCTTATTACAAAGCAGCGCTCACCTCTATCACTTGCCGGGAGAAGCATTAACACACACGACAATATTACAACATCGAATTCCCACGACGGATGATTTGCCCATTAATACGAGGGGATATCGCTGGCCGGAATGTACAAAGGACGAAATAGAAAAACAAGTCGACGATATGCTAAGAAACGGAGTAATAGTACCATCGACCTCTCCTTACAATTGCCCTGTGTGGGTAGTACCAAAAAAGAACGACTCTAAAGGAAATAAAAAATGGAGGGTGGTATTTGACTATCGGGCCCTCAATGAAAAAACTATTGCCGATGCTTATCCCATCCCTAACATAACCGAGATACTGGACCAATTAGGCGGCGCAAAGTATTTTTCTGTGTTCGACTTAGCATCAGGATTTCATCAAATAGAAGTCAGTCCTTTGGACCGGCATAAGACCGCATTTACGACGCCACGAGGCCATTTCGAGTTCGTTCGAATGCCGTTCGGACTTCGGAACGCCCCGCCCACTATCCAAAGAACTATGGATCTCGCTCTAAGCGGACTACTTGGAAAAGGAATATTTGTATATCTGGATGATATCGTTATTTATTCGCGAGGATTAGAAGAACATGAAACCATCTACAAAGAACTGATGAAAAGGCTCGAAGTGGCAACACTAAAACTACAACCTGATAAATGCGAGTTTTTAAAGAAAGAAGTCGCTTATTTAGGACACATCATCGGCAATGACGGAGTTAAGCCCGATCCTAAAAAACTCGAGGCAGTACGCGAATTACCTCGGCCCAAGAACGTTAAAAATATTCGCCAATTCTTGGGACTAACGGGTTATTATCGACGTTTTATTGATGGCTATGCAAAAATATCAAAACCACTCACTCTGCTTCTTCGGAAAGAAATACCCTTTGAATGGCATAACGAGGAACAGGAGGCTTTCGAAATTTTAAAGGAAAAATTGTGCACCGCTCCTGTGTTACGGTACCCAGATTTTTCGAAACCTTTTATTTTAACGACCGACGCTTCAGGAATAGCTATCGGCGGTATCCTTTCTCAAGGGGAAATTAACCGTGACCATCCATGCGCTTATGCTTCCCGCGCCCTCAACAAAACCGAAGAGCGATACGATACCTATGAGAAAGAAGCTCTCGCAATAGTATATTGCATCCTTCATTATCGCCCCTATTTATATGGACGCAAATTCACGGTAGTAACCGACCATAAACCACTGCTATGGTTCCGCCGAGCCACGGACGGAAACTCGAAGATTTTGAGATGGCGGCTGAAACTCGCCGAATATGAATATGACGTAGTATATAAAGCAGGAAAGACCAACGTAAATGCTGATGCTCTCTCTCGAAATCCCGTCTGTGAACCCATTAGTCCCGACGGCATCTTTATAATTCGCACCAACCGCACGACTAAAACGCGCCATAAACCGGCACGCGGATTAACCGACGAGGAAATTGCCGAGTATTTAGCTTTAGATAGCGACGAAGACGTCGATGAAACCATAGATCCAGATGAGGAATTATTAAAAGCCGACGAGGATCCGTGGGAGCCTCCAGACCCTGACAACATATGCGAAGCCTCGACGAGCGGCGCCCTTGGACCAGCCGGCGGGACACAAGAAGGAGACGTGCCTGAAGAAAGCGGGGACGACTTTGGCAACGTGGATTACGAGAAAGTCCACTCAGCCGGACCATCAAAAAGTCATAAAAAATCAACCCGAGGGAGGAATCCCACGCCGGAACGAAAAGATCAGGAAACCTTCGGAGAAAGCTGCAGCCGAAGAATTAACGAGACTACCGATACTAGGATAAGCTACGGTAACATGCACGAAGACGGTGCGCCTCTTCAGGCGACCAGAGATCTCGAGGATATTGACAACGAGCTAACGAAGGAAGACACCGAACTTTCGGACGAGGGTAGTGATATTGAGGACAATCCTATAAGAAAAAAAGATGGTCGGCAACCGCTGGTTTATAGCGATTCGGAGAATTCCGACGACGAGAGCACCCCACGCTGCACACCCGGCAACGAGTGCGAGAGACTCAAAGTTAATTTACCTGACGTCCGAGCACAGCGGGAAAAGTCTAAGACTATCCAGCAATCTCGAGATCTTTTCTACAGTCGTAAAGATAGCATGATGTTTTTCGTGGATACAAGGGGGCTGCCGATGGATAAGGGGGCGCAATCATTGGTAGACCGAGAAGAAATGCCCAATTTAAGAAAATTGAAATTACGAGAAGCGAAAGCCTTGTCTAAGCGAAATAATAAATATTTTATTGCTTTGCCTATTCGAGACGAAATACGAGACGGACCAACACTAATCCTTGAAAATATCGTCGAAAGTTTAAAAAGCTGCCGAAACCTCGCAGAGGAATTAAACTTGAAATCAATCAGCGTTGCAAAGTCTTATGCGATTTGCAATATACAATGGAACGATATCGTAATTCAAATCCACCAATTATTTCAAGAAACAGACATAAAAATAATAGTCTGTCTGGGAATTATCAGGGAACCAAAGGAAGAAGAGCGAGAGGCAATAATAACGGAAAAACACTGTTCGGCCGTTGGCGGACACAGAGGTGTGAGCAAAACATATAATCGAATTCGACACGATTACTATTGGAAAAATCTCAAACAGGACGTTCAGGACTATATAAAAAGATGTTTGAATTGTCAATTAAAAAAATTGGTGAGAGTCAAGACAAAACAACCGATGGTCATCACCGATACACCCCCTACGGCTTTCGAAAAAATTGCTATGGATATCGTGGGACCATTGCCGAAAACTCACAAGCAAAACGAATATATACTTACTATACAAGATCAACTAACAAAATTTTCAATCGCGGTAGCTCTACCGAACGCCAAAGCTGTAACCATAGCTGAGTCATTCGTTAAGAGATTTATCTGCAACTTCGGTTCTCCCCGAGCCGTATTGACCGACCAAGGCACGAATTTTCTGAGCAACTTTATGAAACAAATTTCAAAGTTATTTAAAATCAAGAAGATTAAAACTACAGCTTTTCACCCACAGTCGAACGGTTCATTAGAAAGATCACATCACGCTCTCGGCGAATATCTCAAACAATATACAACCCAAGAAAATAATTGGGATGATTGGGTGGAATTAGCTATCTTTAATTACAATACGAACGTTCACGAGAGCACAACCCTTACGAAATGGTATTCGGTCGAATCGCAAGAACCCCCTCGAATTTTCCTCTTGACGACCTCGACAAGCTAGCAACGTACGACGATTACTTGACAAGATTAGTTACACAGATACACGAGATTCAACAAATAGGAAGAATAAATCTCATAGCTTCTAAAGAGAGAGCCAAGATATATAGAGATCGCCACATCAATCCAGTTACGTTCAAGGTTGGCGAACCCGTCTTTCTGCTTAAAGGGCCAAAGCCAGGGAAATTAGGAGATCAATATACAGGACCTTTCGAGATATTGGACATTTTGGAAAAGGGTAATCTGCGGATTCAACTCAAAGGCAAAACGTGCGTCGTTCACCCAGAGCGAGTGAAGAAGTCGCACATACCTGTACGAAAATGATGGGAACAGGCGATACTGGAGAGTCTGCAGGTGTTTCGAACAACACGACTCAAACACCGAAAAGCCGGAAGCAGCCGCAATACCACCGATATCGGCGTGAGACAGAGAGAGTGAAAAGTTTTGTCGGATGGCCGCGACCGTACCTGAAACCCGAGGCACTCGCTGCCGCTGGATTTTATTACGAAGGCCTAGGTGACGATGTTATCTGCTTTGAATGCGGTATAATAATGCATGATTGGAAAATCGGCGAGGATCCTTTAACTGAGCATAAATTGGAATCGATAGGATGCCGTTTCGCGCACGGACTTCCATGCGGTAATATACCGATGGACGAAAAGAAAAGAGAGAGGCTTCCCCCATGGATGCAAAAGAGAACGGCCACTTATCAAGAAGACCCTCCGATCGAACACTATGTGCGTTTAACAGCATCAGGAGCAATAATCCTTCCGACTCCGCCGGACCACCCAAAAACGCCAGAACTACCACCGGCTCCACCAAGCCCTATCGGACCCCCCAATTCCCCGGTATCACCAATGGATCATGGAGGAAGGGACGAAATTATCTCCGAGAATCAACACGAAAATATAGAGAAGGGAAATAATAATCTCTGTCTCTCTTGCCCTGAGCCGGGAGAAGGGAGTTCACGGTCTGCCAACAAGGAGGCAGCGAGCGAGAAAAGGATAGCGGTGGTCGGAAGCAGAGTAGATATACCACCAAAAGGTAAAAGAAAGACAAGGAGCAATTCTGGAGCGTCTGGTTCAGTTCAAAGCGGTGACGATCCCTTGCCACCAACACATCAACCGTGTAAAATGAGAGCTCCAGAACCCCCGGGGTCAACGCAAACTCCTGCACCTGCAATAAGCGCAATAGTACCCCCCAGAGCATACGGCGAAACAAGATCCATACCAGATCCGCCGAGGTTCATCCCAGGATTTTTGCCAAGGCCTTCGTATAGTCAGGTAATTAATATCGGACCGGCACCGCATGCAGAATATTCTACATATGAGCAACGGCTCAAGACATATGAGGACTGGCCGATTGCATTGGAACAAACTCCCGAAAGAATGGCCGATGCGGGATTCTACTACCTGCAAAAGGGTGATCGAGTAAAATGTTTCTCATGCGGAGGCGAGTTGCACAGATGGGTTCCCGGTGACGACCCCTGGAAAGAACACGCTTGCTGGCATAAGGACTGTCTATACCTGCGGGAGAGAAAGGGACACGAGTATATCAAGGAAGTTAGAAGACAAGGAGACTCCGGTCCCACCATCGCCGAGGTTATGGATCACTATAGAACGTTTTGCCAAAAGAGAATTAAACCGAGCACCTCAGGAAAACCGCCGTTGCGCGAATTCGAAAAGAATGTTCTCGTAGATTATATACCTAGTGGATTCATTGCACCAGGCATCAGACTGGACGACATTGTTTTCGACAACCTCTGCCGTTATTGCGGAGAAAATCGAGTATCAGGAATTTATATTCCCTGTGCGCATGCAGTAGCTTGCTACGATTGCGGTATGGCCTCGAATCAATGCGACCTCTGCCATGAGGACATAGTCAGCGTACGGCGCATGGTAATCCTGCCTGAACGCGTTTACAGCGAGTATGACAAACAAATAAGCCCAGCAATGGTGCAAGAAGCTCACGATCTGGCTAAAAGTACTATACGCACTCTCCAAGCCCTCTGCAGAAAATAAAAAGAAAAAAAAACACCCCTTACGAATAAAAGGAAAAAAATATATGTACATATATATACATAATGAGATAATTAACGACACGACCAGTATAGTATTACCAACCACGTAGAGTAGGGTAAATAATTTTAAGAAAATAAAGGCAATAGCCGGGTAAAAGGCTTTAATAGGAGAAGAGAAAGGGAGACAAAAAAAAATGGCATTCAACTTTTGGAAAACGGGATACCCACCAAAAGAAAGGAAAGAAAGAGACAACCGTACCTGAATAGAATAGACCCACGTGGGGCAGAACGTTGAGAAGAAGGAGAGCTAACGAGAAAGAGAGAAACGAGAACCGACAGGCTAGAACCTCTTCGATAAAATCTTCCGTAAATCCAGCCGATTCAGGAAACGTAAGAGGCCCCTGAAGAAAAAAAGGCGTAACAACTGACCGACAAGATGCCCCGCGGAGGAAAAACGCATGAAAAAAAAAAAAAAAAAAAAAAAGTGTAATATAATATAAAACAAAGTGGCAGGCGTTAAATAAACAAATAAATAATAATGAAAATAACAATATCTTCTCTTTAAGCAGATTAAGAGTTAGTCAGCTGAAAAGAAAGGGGAGAATGACTTATTAAACCTCTGCCGGAGCATTCACTGGGAAAAACAATACGCTATGTAAATATAAGGAAAAGGAGAGAAAGGAAGAGATAAAAAAAAAGAGACGAAAAAAAAAAAAAAAACAAATATATACAAATAGTAATAATAATAATAATAATAATCATATAATAACAATATTAATGATGAAAAATATAAAATCGAAAAGAAAAACAGGTGAAATAAAAAAAAAAAATGAACGAACACAAGACAGGAGAAATCAGGTTAAATCGCCCCGGTGGAGCATTTATTGACACAAAAACCCCACCCTCAACACAAAAGACATACAATTACAAATACAAAAAAAAAATTTCTTATATACAAAACATATAAAGGCATTAATCACAATAAGAATAATAATAATTATAATAAAAATGATAATAATAATGAGAAAAAAATAATAATAATAATAATAAAAAATATATATATAATAACGCAAGTGAAGAAAAGGGAACGAAAGGAATACGTATATATGTACATATAGACAAAAAAAAAAAATTTTTTTATATACTACAAATAAAACAAAAAAAAAATACAAGAAAATCAGTTTAAATCTGCCCCGGTGGGACATTTATTGGAAAACGGAGAAAATCTCTCCGAATATTCAAAAAAATATATATACACATATAACTCTTATAAATACATGTAAATTAAACAGAAAAAAAAATATAACGATAAATTAGACGAAGGAAAAAATAATATATTTGCATGTATATAAATAATGATAATAATAATAACAATAATAATAATAATAAAAATAATAAAAATAACAGACAACCAAAATAAAAATAAAAACAACATAGGGAAATATATAAAAAAGAAAACCCAACAATAATAAAGACCAACGAAGATAAAAACGAAAGCGCAAACAAACCAAGACGTAGCAACGAAAACCAACGAAAATGAAACGATGAAAACCAACGATGACGAAAAGACAATGAAAACCAACGATGACGAAAAGACAACGAAAACCATCGATGACGAAAATACAACGATAAACCAACGAAGACGAAACGAAAACGCAAACCCACGAAGAACAAAACAACAACGATGAACCAACGAAGACGAAATGAAAACGCAAACCCACGAAG
This sequence comes from Cryptus viduatorius, assembly GCA_964006125.1. Lineage (NCBI taxonomy): Eukaryota > Metazoa > Arthropoda > Insecta > Hymenoptera > Ichneumonidae > Cryptus > Cryptus viduatorius. Next base: position 24,438,094 of record OZ023220.1, read on the forward strand.
ACGAAACGACAACGAACAAAGACGAATTTAAAAACAAGAACAAAATGGAAAAAAGAGAAGGGAATAATCGGACTAAGCCGAATCATAAAGAAAATGTTTCATTTAAAATAGCCCTTTCGGGACGTATATTTTGAAAAAAATTCAACCTCCCACACAAAATACAAGAAATAATACGAAATATAAAAAAAAAAAAATCTCCTTAAGCCTAGTGGCATACGCCACATAAAAATAAATGAAAATAATAATTCTAAAAAAAAAAAAAGGAAAAAAAAATAATATTCTTAAACTAAAATACAAAAAGTTTAAAAAAAAAAAAAAAAAAAAAAAACTTGAAATTACAAATACAAAACAAAAATATAAAGAAAAACTTAAAATTAAAATACACAAAAAAAAAAAAAATAAAAAAAAAAAAAAAAAAAAAACTTAAAACTAAAATACAAAATATAACTTAAGTTAAGGGGGGGGGGAGTACGACGAGTCGGCGGAGAGGAACACTACCCCTGCAACAAAAAAAAGAAAAAGACAAAGTTAAAAACAAAAAAAAAAACACAAATATAAGTTCAAAAAAAAAAAAAAAAAAAAAAAAAATATCTCTCTATATATATAAAGTTTCCGCCGCTGTCGCCGCCGCCGCCGTCGCCGCCGCCGCCGCCGCCACCGCCGCCGCCGCCGTGTCAGGAATCGAGGGGAGGGCAAAAATATTCTAAGTCCCTCTAAGGAGGAAAAGAAAAATATTCTAAGTCCCTCTAAGGAGGAAAAGAAAAATATTCTAAGTCCCTCTAAGGGGGACTTAGAATATTTTCGGTCGAAGGGGGCGGGGGGAATCCCCTTAGAGGGACTTAGAATATTTTTCTGAAGGGGGGGGGGTCGTGGGAGGGGAAAGTCAAAATATTCTAAGTCCTTCAAGGGGGGACTTAGAATATTTTTGGTCGAAGGAGTAATGGCGAAGGGGGGGGGGGGGGGGGAAATATTCTAAGTCCCTTTAAGGGGGACTGACTGAGTAAAAAAACAAAAAAAAGCGGCGGCGACCTCCATTGGTGAAAAGTTGCGGCGGTGATTAAACATTATTATAATGTTGATAAAAGAAATGCGAGCGCGCGTAGCGCGCGAGCCCGGGGAAACTCTAGTATATATATATATACATGACAAAACCTCACCAATCTACGTCGTAAATGGCCCCTTGATGGCGGGGAGCGGTCCCGCCTCCTCAACAGGCCCCGGCCCAGGTTTGGGAAGAGCCGCGACAGCTCTTCTAGTAGCGATGGCCGCCGCGGCCTCGGGACCACGAGGCCCCCCGGAACTCCCCGATCGGCCGGAGGAGGACTCGCCGGACTGGGTGGAGGAGCGACCTGGAGCAGCCGCTCGAAAACGATAGAGACCTCAGGGGTCTCCGGCTCCCAGGCGATGGGTGGCAGGGGCTCCGGCACCCACACCTTGCGGCTACGCATCTCCGCGTAATAATGCGCGTACCGCGCCCCCTCATCCTCGTAGAGGGAAATTTCCCTCGCCACCAGAATTGGGGACTCGAAGTCCCAATCTTCAAAATCGACCTGATAAGGGTCGATTCCGAAGAGGATCCGGAGGGCGAACCTATCCTCCGTCTCAAAACGCCAACTGGAAAAGAAAAAAGAAAAAAAAACTTATTAATAAAATATATAAATTACAAAAAAATATATAATAAAATTAAGAAAAGAAAATACACTTACGGGTTGCGTGCCCGACGTTCAGCCCGGGTCCGAGCCACCAGCTCCTCGAAAGCCTTTCCTCTCAGGCAGCGAGTCCCCGCTGCCGGATAGACGGTCCGGAGGACCTCGTCGACTTCAAAGAAGTCGAGCTCCTCGTTGGCGAAAAATTCTCCGTAGAACGGCATGACGGTAGTTTTTCTTTGGATTAGTATATTCAAACCAAAAGAAAAGAGGATACTGATGAGGAAACTGTGGAAACCTGGCCTTTTTATATCTAAATCGAGGGAGGTTACCCCGTGGAAAATTTTAGAGAAGCGGGGATGAACAGCCAATGGTCAACGAGGAAAAACCGGACGCCTCGAAAAAAAGGGCCCAATTAAAAGGAGTAGGGGAGCGAGACATCTGCTAAGCAAACGAAAAAGGACGACCAATCCAACCCTTGAGAAAAAAAAATCTCTTCTCAAACATCAATGAAAATAGTTATGAACATACCTTTGCTAAATTATATACATTTCCATCTAAAGAAAACAACGAATAAGAAATAGTGGAAAAAAAAAACTAGAACAAGAAATATAAAAAAAAAAAAAAACGAAAAAAAAAAACACGAGATAAATGATATGACATTTTATTACAAAAAAATATACAATGGAAATAAATTCTCCCGGAAAGTGACAATTAGCAATTAGCTAAGCACACAACGCGCAACGCTGAAAAAAAAAAGAGAGAACAAGAAATAAATAAAATCCTAATAAAAAAAAAGAGAGAGAAAGGAAAATAACCCATCGGTTCATAAAAGAGAAAGAGAAAGGAAAACGTACCAACAAAGATGCCGATAGAGACGCCGTTGCACGACCTGACGCCCTGCAACGAACCCCTCGAGCCGCCCTGGAGGCGCCGTTATTTCCATCGAGAAAAGTCGGCGAAGATCGAAGATATCTTCGTATGACAACTCCCAGCTGAAAAAAAAGGGGGCCGAAAAAAAAATAGAAGAAAGGAATTCAACAAAAAAAAACTTACACGTAAAGCCACTTACCTTGCTTCGTTCAACATCCTCCGAAGGAAACGTATACGACGAACTCCTTGTCGCACTTTTATCGAAATAGTACCCGGTACATGAGGATTGCTATCAAGCAACCTCTGCAATGAAGGAGTCATAGGCTCGTTCACACGCGGCATAATCGAATCGCGTCCGTAATAGAGCGGCGGAAAATGACGAAGTCCCTTTCAATGTAGAAAGGGTTAAACGAATAAAAGAAATCTCGGAATGCACTGGGTTTTTAAACACCTCGATACACTCCGAGAGATCTTGTTCCCCCATCCTATCTGAATATTAATCGCTTACGACTCAAAGACCAACGGAGTTGCTCCGCACCTCACCAATCGGTGCCACGCACCCGTTTTATTTCCCTTTTCTTGTCGATCCTAGGAGCATTGCCGCGCCCAAAATCTACATATAAAATCACTGACATTACAGATGGAAAAGGCGTTACTCGCCCGAGGAATAGCGTTCTTACTCCTGCTATATTCCCTACCCCCGGTGGAGGGAATAATCGGATACGATTGCACCGGCGCCACTTTGAATATTACAACAGTATCACTCCTCGAGATCGGCGAATGCGACATTCCTACACAGGAAGTGAACGAAACCGCGGTCCACATCCAACTATTACAATTAAATCAATATTCTTCTATACAAGTACGACAATGTAAAGTCGAAATATATCGCGTAATTCGCCGATGCGGCATGTGGTCGCATGGGATGGACGTGCCCAACGGAGAATATGCGTATATCGATACCCTTTCGCGAAACGCTTGTTCCGAAATTCACAAGACAGGGAAAATAAAAGTTGGACAAACCGAAATATATGGAGCAATGCTTAACGGCACAATAATGCGTCCCATCTCGATAGCCGGAACTGTAAATCAAGATGCATCGTGTGAAGGGGTATATTACTCTGACCCCTACGGAAATTGGGAAAAAGTATATGTAAAAGGCACGGTTAAGATCTCTCTCCGTGATTACTCTGCGGACGTCGATGTAGATACCAACAGAATTCATTTAAGATCAGGTATGCGGTGTGAGCTTAGTGAGGGTCATTGCGTCGATATTGACGGAGGCGATACCTTTTGGGAGCCTTACCCTGAGGACAGCTGTCATTCCAAACGGTACGGTGTGCTTTACGAAGGCCCCGCCAAACGAACCACCGATACCGACACCACATACAAACAAACAATGTATTCATTGACGGAAGGAGATGTGATTTTTGCACTAACAGCCAAGGGACAGACAAATCTGTGTGGATACACATTAATTCGGACAGAATATCCTAAACTACTAATTGTAGAAATCCGCAAAGGAGATCCATTCATAAAAAAGGAACCATTGTCTGTAAACAATCTCGATCTCTTCGCATACGTAAATTCAAAATTCGTATACGTAGAAAAATACATACGAACACAAATGAAACAAATGTATGTGGATATATTAACACAGAGATGTAATCTCGAGAGACGGGTTTTGGAAAACACCATAGGACTAGCAAAACAATCACCGGACGAATTCGCTTATAACATCATGAAAGGACCAGGATATATGGCCGCATTATCCGGGGAAGTAGCCCATATCGTGAAATGCATACCAATAGAGGTAAAAATCAGAGAGACACGGGAGTGTTACACTCAGCTACCTGTCGAGGTAGGAAACCACTCCTACCATCTCACACCTCGCACACATATACTCAAGAAGACCGGAACTCAGGTCACCTGTAATACCCTTGTGCCGTCTATGTATCGTGTTGGAGGAGAGTGGTATTCGCTCGAACCGCGACCCATCCATGCAACACCACCAACCGTACTTAAACCTCTTTCCGAACACACCTGGACATACCGTAATCCACAAGCACTTGCTACCAGTGGCATATATACGCAAAAGGACCTGGATGAATTACGAGAACATATTATGTTTGCCGCTGAACGCCCCGCTATTTTAAACTCCGTCGCGAGAGGAATAGCAGGACAACCCACCATTACTCAAGGAGGAACTATTGCCAATTTAATTGACGAACAGGCAATAAATAAAATAATCGAAAGCTCTTGGGAAAAATCATGGGGATACTTCTCGACCTTCGGTACGTTTAGCGCAGGTCTAATTGGCATCGTAATGTTGTGCAGAGGAGTAAAGTTAATTATCGATACGATAATCCATGGATACGCTTTACACACGGTATACGGATGGTCATTATATCTTATCGGAGCCATATGGGATTCGGTAACGAGTCTATTACTGCATCTGGGAAGGAAACCCCCTAAAGACAACGAGGAAGATGGAAATGTCGACGAAGAACCCACCAATAAATCTCCGTTGCAACCTAAGCCGCCGAGCTACTACGCTGAAAACGAAGGAAACAGGACTACTTTCAACTTAGAACCGTTCCATTTCGGTTTTGATCCAAGAATTCGTGACCTCCAACAAACCCTGCAGCCCGAGGCATTGAATCACCATTATCATGTACCTGTAATTACCCATCAAGGGACCACACTACCTTCCTATTTTAGTCCCGAAACTTCAACCCTTCCGCGCAAAAATGAGGCGGGAAGTAGTAAATCAGCAAGGGAGGATGATCATTATAAAACTCCTCGACCTTTCCACGAACCACTCAAAATGAGTCTATTGGAACACGGAATGGAAACAAAGGAATTAACATCACTTCCACCGGCATCGATACCGCCTTTCGCGACAATGCCCAGAGTTAAACCGCGAGAACGCATTCCACTAGAACTAATTCCTCAAGAGTCCACGCGACAGGAAAGGAAGAAACAAGGGACAGTTACACACGACCAGGTAGAATCCTCCCCGTTATCAAAAGCCACCGTCAACAAGGAGGTAGCGGCAGGCGACGAACCAGAAACAAAAATATATCCTACCCTCGAGAAAATAAAGAGAGTCCCTGTTCATACACCATGCCCCGAGAGAAGGCAGATGTTCCTCTCTCTCGAAAGACGTTCGAACAAGTAAAAGAAAAGGAAAAAGATGAAGAGGCGAGAATAAGGAAAATCTACAATACCATCCCTCGCGCAAATCATAATACAGAGATGACTCCTGGTAACACAATAATGAGCCTCCCTCCGAAAGAAAATATAAAAAAAAAAAATATATATATATATATGAATAATAATATATTTAATACATATATACACGCACCACAATGATAATCCTGAATTTCCCTACATACCGTTACGAACTCAACAGCTTCAAACCGGTATTTTTGCTTAAAGGAGGCTCAAAATCCAGAGGACGCGAACGACATAAAATCGAAAAATCAACGGAATCCCTCAATCTGAGAAGAAATAAAAGGAAACAAACTGAAGAAAAGGAGCAGGAAAATACAAGCGACTCCAAGGAAAATGACGACGAACCAACAAACCATCGGTCCGGACTATCGTTTAGAAGAAACGCGGCTACTCAGTTTTACACTCTGGCCGAAACCAAAAGTATCAATTGAAGAATTGGCAGCCGCAGGATTTTATTACACCGGGCAGGCAGACGAAACTACATGTTTTGAATGTAAACTGACGATAAGCGAATGGGAAGCTGACGACAAGCCCCTGTTAGAACATCGGAGATGGCAAGATAAATGCCGATTCGTGCGAAGGATTCCCTGCGGTAATGTACCCCTTGGAGTGCCTCCTTCCGTTATACCTGCTGCACGCGCACCGAAAGGACCCTATGATACCAAAAGCCCCGGATCGCAAAAGGGCGATCGGATTACCCATTCTCCTGAGGATGGACCCACCTATCCGGAATACGCTGCTTATGTCAAACGTTTGAAAAGTTTTGCGAATTGGCCAACATCATCACCGCAATCAAAGGAAAGCCTTGCAGCAGCTGGTTTCTTTGCCACGGGAAAGTCTGACGAAACAATATGTTATTATTGTGGGGGAGGATTGACCGATTGGCAGGCTACCGACACAGCAATGGGCCAACACGTCAAATGGTTCTCGAAATGCAGATTCTTGCGTGCCCAACGGAGATCCGGAATCCAACCGGCTAATAATCATGATTTCGAACTATCAAAGTTATTGGAAGAATCAATCGAACTAAAGAAAGCGGATGATACGGTTAAATGGGCCGCGTGTCTAGCAAACCTCCGAAAATATACGACGGACATAAATAAATTTATCAGAGAAGCAGGAGGCAAGGGACAGAACCAAGCAGGTAGACAGGTACCGACATTAAACGAGGCAGCCAACGAGGAAAAGAAACAGGAGGCTACGATCCTTGAAGAGGTCAAAGACAATAACATTGACCCGTCAGCAAAGGCTTCGGGCTCACAAATACCATCCGAACGTAAACATCTGTCCATCCAGCAAAATACGGGAGAACCGAAACTTATCAGCATTGGCACTTTGAACAAAGTAGTCAATAATAATCTATGCCATCGTTGCTTTAAGAAAAGCATTGGAATAATGATTTTGCCCTGTCATCACGCCACTGTTTGCACCGACTGTGTGAAACAAATAAAAAAATGTTTCACGTGCAAACTTAACATTGATTACGGAGTGGAGTTCTCCATTGATCACGACTATAGCAAAGGAAATGGCTTGACACTTATCGCACCCCGTACTATCCCTGAATTATAATCTAGAAAAAATACAGGGAGAACAAAAAAAGGAAAAACGAATTCTACCTCGCATAACTTTACAATCTTTAAATAAAAATAGAATTTAGTAAAAATAATAATAATAATGATAATAATATTAATAAGGAGAAAAGGAAAATAAAAAAAAAGAGAGCGGAGATATAAAATATGTAGGAAATAGATCAGCCAATTAAGATGCCGTAAGAAAACCAGAAAACGAAAAAAAAAGGAAAAAAGAAATAAATAAATATATATATACACAACAAAAAAAAAGGAAGGAGAGAGAAAAAAAGGAAAACCTATAAATAACGAGACTAGGAAACTAACATATCAAGTAAGCAACAAAAGAAAGAACGGAAGAAGTACGTATATAACAACTTCGTTTCGTAATAAACTCTCTAATGCACTATAATGCAAGCCATATGCTGAGAACTTTATCGCATTCTCGGGACTATTTTCATGAGCTATGTGCATGGAAACCCCGAATAAGGCTTAAACTAATAAAATAATGCTTTTGCCCTATAAGTAAGAAAAAAAAAGAGGAAAAGTAGACTAATCTTAAACAAATAATATGGAAAAAAAAAAATATAAAAAAAAAAATAATAATAAAAAAATATATATATATAAAATATGTTCAAATATACGTAAGAATTAATGCATCAATTGTCTGTATGTGTTAGTATCACCAACATGTCTCGATGCACATGTAGAAATGGAAGGCAATTCGATAATGTGGGAGTAAGTGCGAGGCCCGCCAATCCCGATGAAATACTTCCCATCGAAATAGGACGGAAGAAACCAGTATGCTTAGTACCCGGAGCAACGAGGCTCTATTGCTATTGGAAGTTGGCGTTGCGAATCGACATTGCAAGAAAGGACATCGTGCTGTACGTCCCACCGGAGTGGAGGGCCTTAACTCCCGACCGATTGGAAAATTGGGTCAATCAGTTACGCGATCGACCATTCGAGGACATCGTGTTAGGAAGGGTTCAATATTTTTGGACCATTGATGTACTTCTACCGGCACGGCAAGACTACCGAACGGTCCCTATCCACGGGAGAAACGGATGGCCAAATTTCTTCGAAACAACACCCATATGGAATAAACCAAGGCTGACCTACGAAACCGACCGTTTATCCATCACGCTGAATCGCAACCCAATCCCGCCCTGCCTGGGTATGGAAAATGTGGTGTGTTATTGGCGCATGCGATTGCCACGGACTGTACAACCACGACGATACGTTTGGGTACCTCCTGAGTGGAGACGACTCACCGATAAAACTCGATCGTTGTGGGCGCGTAGATTAGGCGCTGATCCCGAACAACCAATTGAACTCGGAGGAACTCATTATTATTGGGATCGTGATACCATAATTCCGTATGGACAAAACCCGCATTCCATAGAATACGTAGGATACGGGAGATATAAGCATCTTGACAATCAGGATGAAATCGACACACCACCTTGTTGGCCAGTCATCAGGTTCCCCTCACCACCCCCTCGTGCAGTACAAGTCGATAGAAAGAGCAACCGATTGAAGGATAAGATCGCCCAACGGGATCCCCCAGTCCCAAAAGAGAGAACAGGACCCTTCCCGAAACTAGTGCGAGAATACGTGGAACCCTTCGACCAACGAAGTGAGAACGCATACACGACCCCGTACCCTCGACTCGAGACCGCCGTTTAAAGGGAAAGGCGAGATAGAGAGAGAATGAAAAGAAAATGGAGAAAACTATTCGAAAAAAAAAAACTTTTACTACCTCGTAAATTTTAAGGGATAAGGAAAAGGAAGAAAGAAAAAGAGGAAAAAAAATATATATAACACAAAAAAAAGGGGCACGAGGAAAATAACCACATACTTCTATACATCTATAATAAGGACGACTAATCGTCAACAACGAATTACGCGAATACTCCCATCTATAATCCGCAGGAGATGGTCCAATACCAGTTAATCATGACCGTTGACAACTCCTACACAAACCACAGCAGATCATACTACTGGTGTCTCATCCCGGGAGTCTACGTACCCCCCGAATGGAAGGACGTGCCCGTTAGCATCCTGGAAGAATGGATCGCACTAATACCTGAGGAATCGGAATCAGCAATCATCGGAGGCACAACCTACATCTTACAATATGACTTATTACTACCATTAGGTCAAAGTTCGCAATACATCATGACCGAGGAGGACGCAAAGATTCAACAAGCAAACGAACAACGGTTATACGTCCGAGAAATGATACCAACGGTGGACGCATTACTAAGGGAGGTTCAAGGCCGCAGACGGTTACGACTTGAACCGCTCAATTTATAACACCACTCAACTACAAGAACCATCATTAAAGATAAGAATTAGAATAATAAAAATATAAAATTAATAGGAAATAAGAGGAACAAATGCATATACATACATACACGTACACGCACACATACACATATACCTACGTACACGTACACGCACACATACACATGCACATACAAACATCCACGCATTCATATATAACAACAAACGTAGTAACTTTTATAACTTCATAATATGAGAAAAGGAAAGGGAATACATTACTCTATGAATTATATTCGGGTAAATCCTTAAGGAAGGAAATAATGGTAGCATTAAAATATATATATATCAAGAAATATATCTTTAAGAATAAACATAGAGCCAAGAGAAAACAAGTCGCAATCCAAAAAAATTCTCAGTTTCACCCCGCGCCGCGGAGGCGATTATTAGGCTTCCCCTAATAATCGGCTTAAGGGGGGGAGGTGTTACGTCCAGCGTAACGCATAGTTTATTTTCTGCTTTACCCTCAATAGCAGTTGAGCCTAAACCTTCTTTGTGAAAGTAAAAAGGGGAATCTGATCTAAAAATTCTTCATTTAACAATATCTATTTTACCTACTGCTTAATCAGTGTCAAGGTAGCCTAGAGTCTTTCCAAAATCGGTGTCCTACCTTAGCGAGTCGATACCGATGAAACAGGGTAAAACAGATCCGGGGCCTCACAGGCGGAGGTCGAGAAAGGCGGTCTCTGACCCCTCTCCTGAGCGCTCCCCTGGAGAGCCAAAAAGGAATTAAAAGAAACGCGGCCCGCTGACAGTTACCATTGGGACCTACTAGTATCGATATCGACTACCTCCCCGTAGATCAGTAAATCTATTTTACCATGGCTCGAAACCATTCAGGGAGGAATTTACAGACAGTCGATTAAAACCGTCGGGTTTAGATACATAGAATCGGGTCGACAAGTTATCCTCGTTAAGGGAAACGCTTTAAACAGTGTTTTAGTTGAACCGAACTCCACAAGTTAAAACAAAGGAGACGGGGCTCATGACCTTGATTTTAGCAGGAAGAAGGAAATATCTTCTATTAAATCTTAATTAATTAATCCTTAAATAATTAGTAAACCACGGATTCCTCTCATTATAACACATCGGAAAGCAATAGATGTCAGACTTCTGAAGAAAATAATAAAGTAATGATCAATAAAAAAACGAAACTGAGAATATAGTCAATTTAAAAAGAAATAATAATAGACAATTCACCCCCAGGAATTGCTCTCTTGAACGCCTGTGTTTATCCTTATGGTATTAATTAAGTACGTAGTAGTAATTACACGGAGAATGATACCATTATAAAAACGAAAAGGGATTTTCACCTTCTGAAAATTATACAACGTTGGCATTCGACAGTTCAGGTACAAAACCGCCGAGTAACGAAAAAGAGTTCTCTCGCAACAGGCAGAAAACTTGTCCATAAACTCTCCGACTGTAAAGTAAATTACTACTACTAAGAAATTACTACACGTACAATATTAATTTAGTTCGTCCTTCGAGAAATTCTTAACCATGGACAACTTGTACGCCATTTGTTTAAACAAATGACTGAAGGAGTTAACGGTAAAGCATTTGCCGAGGAAAGTCTTTTCCATGGCACGCCCCTGGACGAAATAACATGGAAAAGATTTATTGCTTTATTAGTAATATAGAATTATACTTTTGCATTATTATCCAGACAGACGAGTACAAACTAATTAAGTACTAAATAATTAGTTCACGATAATAGGTTATGGTTTATATCAATGATATTCATTATTATATTTCATTATTATATTCATTTCTGTTAGGAATAAGCGAGTCCTGGTTATAAGAGTCTTACGAGAAACTACGAATTTTATAATTCACGTAATACGTATAAAATTCCGAAGACATAGGAGAGCGTATTTTCACTGTTCAATACCGGTTTTTATTTGTCTAGACAGTTGACGAAATTCTATAGTCCGATTGGAACTCGTGCGACCTTTTTACATATAAAGTATTTAGCCATAAAAGGCTGCATACCAACAAAAATCTTTCTGGTAATGACTTCCCGGAAAACGGAAACGAGAAAAGGAGGGGATTGATGCCTACGTGATCTCGTCTGCGCCCTTTTACTTTTCGATACCCCACCCCGTCATCCACGGCGCGGGGCCCGATAAACGCATTGCGCCTAAAAGAAGGACTTAAGATCATGGACCAATCAGGGATGAGACCGGTAGCATCACCTCATCTTCTCGTTACTGTACCAGAATTTTATACCGAATAGATATACAAAAAGACACTCGCATAGCAACATCCCCTCTACTTGTCACCAAGAAAAATGGTATAAAAACCCCCGAAATTGTACGCTCAGGAGCACACGTTTTTCTGTTATTAGAGGAGGATATTCCCTCGGTTTCCTTCAGTTTTGTTGAGCACATCTTACCTAGTTATTATCGGGGGATATTCCTTCAGTTTTGTTAAGCACACTTTCTTCAGTTTTTTTGAGCACACCTCTTTCAGTTTTTTAAGCACACTTTACCCAGTTATTAGAGGAGGTTATTCTTTCAGTTTTGTTCAAGAATATTCCTTCAGTTTTGTTCAGCATATTCTTTCATTTATTTGTTCAAGATACCACAGTAGTACCGCTCAAATCAGTTATCCATTGTTTCGAAATTCAGTTTTAACCCGATTGTCTTTCAGACTTTCGAGTTGTCAGTATTAAATCCAGGACTCAGAGAAACGGAATTAATTCTTCAGTCTATAATTTGACATTGTATTTCGCGAGTTTTAGGAATTCCAACCATATAGACATTTGGTCTCCATTGTTTTTTTTGTTCAATATTATCATCTGTATTACTCATATTTTTTTTGTGACATTAAAAAGTATTAACTCTACCTGCATTTCCGTGAAACACATCAATTTTTTCCTTTAAATTCATTTTTGAATTAAACCAACGTGAAGAAAGTTCTATATCCACGAACACCAGGAAAGCACCGTTTATTACCGTAAGTACCTGTTTATTTATTTATCAACAGTGCATTATTTCATTTTGTTCTTGCAACCCAGTGATTTGAAATGACCACCAAAATCTCGTTTAACCGTGTCGCGTGCTCCGACACCTGGTCAGAAAACGGCAGGTAGCTGCCGTCTCACCGAAGATTTCCTCTCTATCTCTCTCTTTGCCTGAGAGACGCCAAACCCTCTACTAATTAGTTTACACCCTACGACACGCATTTAACAAGCACTCTTAAGGGCTCCATCCCAAGCAATTTTCCGCAAGGTTAGGCTTTAAAAAGGAGCAATCGTTGTCCTCCTTATCGACACCAGGTGTGGTAAAGGTAGGTTTAACACCCACTTGACCAGCGCGTGCGATTATAACGGAGACAACTGTTATATTTCAAACTAGTAAAGAAACAACGCTAGTTTGGACGTAACAATAGTACCTATCCAGTTTCGTAACAATCTCGTTTAGTCTATTTTCCTATACTATCGGCAAGGTAACTTGCAGTACATCTTCGCAGTCTATCTTACTTAGCAAGTCATACAATTGTGCGGCTATGTTAAATTTCGGATTCGGATTTCGGCCATTTGCTAGGTGCAGCTGTCGTAACAGGCAGATTTTAGGTAAGCTTGTATTTTGTTTTTTCAGCGTTTTTATTAGGAAGTTCTACGTAATTTTCATGGCCGTGACTGCCACTCTAGAACGGCCGAACTCCAATCTGAGAGCACAGTTCGCTGTGTTTCTCGGAAGTAGCATTAGTCTTTTGAGGAAATTTGTTTGGGCTACTTCAATAAGGTCTAAATATCTTAAGCCCCACGTCTGGACCGCGTATAGCAGGGTGGCACTAATTATGCTGTCGTATAGCTTAACTATGCTTTGCCATGAGTCGCACTTGGCTCTCGCAATTAATGCTACAATTGTACCGTTTATCAGTTTTGCTTTTGCGATCGCCTCATTTGCGGCAGTGAGGCCTTGCGCGGATGTTGTAATCGGGACTCCTAGATAAGTGTACTTGTTCACAATTTCGAGTGTGTTATCGTTTATTTTGAAACTTCCCTTGTCTTGTTCTCTGACTTTTCCACCGTTTCTGAATATCATAACCTTTGTTTTGCTGGTATTTACCGTGAGCCCGTATTCAGTACAATAATCTTCGAGAGCTTTTATTTTTTTTAACAAATCAATTTTCGAATGTGCCAGTATGATCAGATCGTCCGCGTACAATAACAAAATAATATCCGTCTGCCCGTCTATATTTATGCCCGTAAGCTCTCTGTTTCTCATAAACTTTTCGATATCTGCGATGTAGAGTATAAAGAGAAGCGGGCTCAGCGTTTCCCCTTGCATAACGCCTTCAGTGACTTGAATTTTCTGAGATAATTTTCCTTCTACTCTTATTTGAACCGTCGCGCGGTCATATAGATTTTTTATAATTCTTAACATTTTTGCACTGACTCCGGACTCAAAAAGTTTGTTCCACAGTTTCGCGTGCGGTATCGAGTCGAATGCTCTCTTGAAATCAACAAAAAGCCCGTACACAACCCTTCCTCCTAACCTAAGTTGTAATTGTATTGCGTTCGTGATTGTGAATATTTGGTCGGCGCAACTTCGTCCTGCTCTAAAGCCGGCTTGACATTCTGGAATAATTTCTGTACCTTTCGCCCAATTTTGCAACCTTTCTTTTAAGATCTGCGTGAATAACTTGGTAATATTATTTATCAGAGCAATGCCTCGGTAATTTAATGGGTCTCCCTTATCTCCTTTTTTGTGAATCATTGTTAGCATAACCTCACTCCATGCTAGGGGAGTTTTTTCCGAATCCATGATTTTGTTAAACAGAATTAAAATAGCTTCAAATCCCCTGGGCGGAAGTGCCCTGTAAAATTCGTTTGTCAGAGTGTCAAGCCCCGGGGCTTTCCCGGTTTTCAGTTTTGCCATGTTACGCATTAATTCCTCCGTTGTTATAGGTGCATCTAAGTATGGGTGCCTCACGTCTGCATATATAAAGTTTTCATAATTCTTCGGCGGGAAGACGCGTTCATAGAAATTTTCCCACTCTACTTCCGTTATATATGGCGCTGAAAATGTACGCGGCTTAAGGGAGTTCACAGTCTTCCAAAAGTCCATTGCGTTTTTAACGTCCGCGAATTTGTTTATTATCTCTGTATCATGAGTCTTTTTTTTCGCTTTCGTTAAGTTTTTGTATCTTTTTTTAGCATTATAGTAAGCTAGTTTGTCAGTATGGTTAAAACCCGATTCGTGATATGCTTTTAGTAGTTGTTGTGTCAATCTTTTTTCTTTGTGACAGTCCGAGTCGTACCATATATTTTTTGTAGTCTGTCTCTGTGCGTGTCGTTTTTTCTTTATTATGATGCCAGCCTCTTCGCCAGCCGCGATGATTGCCATTTTTAGGCACTCACTATAATAATAGGCAAAGAGTGCCTATTAAAATGACCATCCGTTGCTCTTCGGAGTCTGTCGAAGGGGTTACTCCGCAGCGCATACTCCAAAAATTTTTATTTTTCACCATTTGCTTCGGTGTATCTCCAACATCATGCGTAGTTACTTTGAAGTGACTGCGATGAATAGAAATATTTTCTTTAGCCTGCGGTGCAATGAAAACAACTTTTTGGCTGAATTTTTCTTCTCGGACGTCCGTATCACACTGTAACTTTAGATGGTGCGAACCAATTTTGTTCTCCTTCGCAGGGTTTTTTTATTACATTATTTCCAGTATGCACATTACTTTTAAAACCAATCTAAGACCTTTAAGTATTTTTTCTAAAAAATTATTGACCACAATTTGCATTTGCCTTCGGTCAAGTGTCCGTACGGTGCCATCATAATGAATTCTACGAACCAATTCTTTTCTCCTTCGCAGCATCTTTTTGTTTTATCAAAAGCACTGCGCACAGCAAATTTAGAGACAATCCTACATCTCTAACTATTTATTCATCACAATTTTCCATAAAAAAATTATTTTCTCACATCTGATGTCCGTACGGTGCCCCAATTAAGAATCCAGGAAACCAATTCTTTTCTCTTTCGCAACAATATTTCATTGCATCGAAAGCACTATGCACACCAAATTTTGAGTCATTCTGACAAATATAATTTTAATTATAAAATAATTCAAAAACAGTGGTTATAACAAGATTTGCTTTAAAGGTTATGTTATTTAGATTTGCCAAAAATCCATTTTTCATCATGTTAAAAAAAAAACTTCGGTTGTGAAAAATAAAACACGAAATATCATACACAGATTCACAAATGTTTGCGTTTTTTATTTCCAAAATAATATATTATCACCGAAAATCATTCGCAATATTTAACCATATTTTATTCACATTCGTAATAAAAATGATAAATTTCACGTATTCACTGAAAAAATTGGTAGTAAACTCACAAAAAAGATTCATCGAATATTCAAAATAATTACAATTTCCCAAATAGAACTAAAAAAATCGCGAGTATATATTTTTTCGTTTTATTCTATCTGTCAAACTTTGGAAGCAGATGACAATTTCGTGGCAGACGATACACAGATGCTCATACGTCGCGGCGCGCGTACTCTGTGGCCGGATGATTTTCAAATAAAAAAAAATCGACATCTCGTTTCAATCTTTGTTCCTATTTTACGTAAATATAAATGGATTCTACGCGGTATAGCGCAAATAAAAAGTATGCAATCATAAAAAAAAAGAATTTTCTATCCTTCGACCATCGAAGATTCATCGCAGCCGAAATCTTTGTCAATTATGTTCACCCGATTTATTCATTTACAGTTAATAATAAAAACTGCAATTCATTTCTGGCAACGTATTTTCTCCTCTTCAAAACAAGTCAAAATAAGAGTCGAAATCTTTTTTCGCTGCCGAGATATGATTTTTTTTAAGCAAAGACTAATTTTACGAATTTTCATCAAAAAACGAATCGTTTTTTCAAATTTCTCGAAATTGCCGTCTCTAATCCTTTCCTCTCAAAGAAATCGTATTTACAAACTGATTCTCCGCGTTATTGCGCAGATAAAAAGTGTGCTATGTTTAAAAATTTAATTTTTTACACTTCGACCGTCGGAGATTCATCACATTCGAAATCTTTGTCAATTTTGTTCGCTGGATTTATTTGTTTACACTTGATAAGAAAACTGCTAATGATTATTCTATCGACGTATTTCCAACGTTTTTTTTTTTTTTTTTTCAAATTTTTTAAAATTTTCGTCGAAATACGAATTTCTTTCATATGCTCACGTCTTGAAAAGTTTTTTTTCGCAAAAAAAAAAAACAATTGTACTCTTAAAGAACAATTATAAACAATTATTTATTAAGAAAGTGAAAAACACTGAATTTGTCGATTTTACGAGTTATTCCGTACCGAAAAACTTATCCTCGTTTGTGATTAAATAAAATTTTAAAAAATACGATATGATATGATGCTAAATTTGATATTTTTAAGCGACGATAAATATCAATAAAATTTCATTGAAAAACGAAAAAAAATATTGAATTTCTCAAACTTCTCGTCTCCAATACTTGTCTGTTCTACAGAGACAATAACGAGCTGATTCCATGTATTACGAAGAAGAAAAAAAATATATCTCAAATGGTAGAAATGAAATTTGTTATAAGAGGACTGTCAAAGAGCCTTCAAAGTCGAATTTTTTAGGAATTTCATCAATTTGTAAAAAAATATTTCGGAGCTATCCAAGATGACAAATTTTTGATTCGAGTAACGTACTACTTCCTCTTCAATACAAGACAGGAACCAAAAAGATATATTTTTTCGTACTCGAGATTGCATTTTTTTGCAGCATCCATAAATATCGATAAAATTTCATTGAAAATCACAAAGAATAGCAAATTTCTTGAACTTTTCTTCTACAATGGTTTGGTTTCCTACAGATAAAATAACGAACTGATTCCTTCAATTATGGGGAAGAAAAAAAACACTGAAGGGGAAGGATTTAAAGGGGATATTTGGCCTGAATGCTAAATGGTAATCGTATTGGTGTCGGTACATGTTTTGTGTGTTTGTTTTATATTCATTACATCTGGTCATAAGTTTTAAGCCAATAAAACGACTTTACTAGACATGATTTGATTCGTTAAATTAATTTGATCAACTTCTACGTCGTGCAATTCGTTATATTTGTCTCGTGTCTCAATATTTGACAATTTATCGTCAAACAAAAAGGAAATATCCGTCGTGAATATTAATAATCAATTGGTACAAAAAAGAAATATTTTGATTCGACGAAGGTTAAACACTATGAATTAATTTACGTAACTGATAAATGTTTTTCCCTCATATGTACTGTCGAAAAGAAACGCAGAGCGCGACGAATAAACATACTTCATTCGTAGCGCATAGCGCGATGTGTAAATATACTCGATACGGAGCGCGTAGCGCGACGTGCACCCCCGTGAGTGCCTTAAAAAATGTCCCGAAGGGACATTTTTCGGGGGGTTTGGGGGGCGGAGCCCACCAACAAGAGCATCTGCGCCCGCAGGGCGCTGAGACGCTTGTTAAAGTTTCATTTAGTTCTGTAGCTGATTTGTCTTGTAAGTTTACGTTTTCTATTTTTACTTGGACTAAATCTTGAAACGTACTCTTGTTGCTTTCGGACCATTTAGTTACTGTTTTTATCGATCCCGTAGCTTCTTTATTTTTCTCCATGTTACACCCTATTTTGATAGCAAGCTCTAACATGACTGGGAAGTGATCTGATCCTGTTGTTGTGTAATCGACCTCTAGATCCTCTATATAGTTTAGCCCGTTTATATTTGTCCACAGTAAGTCAATAACGCTGTTTCCCACAACGCTCGAAAAAGTGAACTTCGCGGGCCTATCGCTGTTTGTTCTCCCGTTTAAGCATATATATCCATTTGCAGTCATAAAGTTAAATAGTGTTATACCTTCGGTCTGCAGCTTTTTATCTAATGTTTCCCTATTTTTGTATAGGTTCGTCTCTTCAAGTATTTCTTCCGGGGCTTCGTCGAGTTCACCAATTCGAGCGTTGAAGTCCCCTCCTATAATTATTATGGCATCGGGATGCTTATTGTTTAAGTTATCGAGCGTAATCTGAAAAAGTTCGAGCATTATTTCTAAATCAATCTTCGGATTAAAGTAGACAGTGCGAGTTATTAAATTAATTTTTTGTACAGTATGACTTACGAAAATCCATCGTTCGGAAATGTCTATAACTTTTGTATTACCGATCACTGGATTTACGATCACGGACAGTCACCCGCTGCCACGTCCTTTCGTCTTATCTTTCAGTGCCGCCGCCCATGTTGCAGACCAGTTGGTGAATTGCTGCGGTAGTTTGGCCGGGGTTGCTGTCGCCCATGTTTCCGATGTGCCGATTATGTGGGCTCTTTTCTCATTCTCGAAGCTGAACAGGTTTCGTATACCGTGGCAGTTCCAGAAAATGATCCTGAGTTGGTTTCCGGTGGTCCGTTTTTTGAGTCGCGGGCCCGAGTATTTTTTCTTTGTGTGTACCCTTCTGATCCACTGGCAATTTGTTGGTCCTTCGGTTGACGTTCATGCAGGGTGACAAGTTTGTTTAATTCTTCGTCCCAGCGCATCCAGTTGTCGTTTATGAGTATTTTTTGATACCCCATTCTGACGGTTTGGTTGTTTCCTCTTTCAGCGCGGGCGATATCTCATAGTTTTTTTTGTATGGTTCGTTCTGTATACGTAAGATCGCTTTCAATGTAAATTGATTTATTTGCTAATACTCTTCTTTTGTTTTTTAAAATGTCTAGTTTGGCTTGGAAACTGCTCAGGCACGTGTGGACCATTTTTTTTCCCGTTCCGATCACTTTAGCTTCCGTGACAACATCGACTAGCTCGAATTCTTTGGTCAGAAATGAGTTTACTTCTTTTTTTATGTCGTTTGTTTTTGGTTCAAGTCCCCTTATAATAATGTTGTTTTTTCTTTTCAGCTTATCCTGCGATTCGAGATTTCGCGAGAGCGTGTCGATCTGGCGTACTAGCCCCTCATGTAAATTTGCCGACGGACGTTCGAGTTGCGCGATTGTGTTTGTTAATTTCGATTCTATTTCCGTTACCCTTCTCTCGAGTTCTATTTCTCGTTGAGTGACCGGTGGCTCTCGTATATGGTTTTCGAGGGATATAGGCCTGGCGTTGACTGTGGCTTGAATTTCTTTGTTCTCAATGTCCTTGGATTTTAATTCGTCTTTCATCTGTTTGAGTTCTTCTTTTAGCGCTGTATTATTTGTCGCCATTTCGGTTTTTAATTCGTGGAAATTGTTCAAACTTTCTTGCCTCATGGCGGCTATCTCACGTAAAATGTCGGCTAGCTCAAGCTTTTCTTCAGGTTGGGATAGGGGTTGATTTGTCAATGTTGTAGACGCTAACCCACTTTGATCCATTTTGCTGTTTTTTATTTGCTCGCTGGTTTGTGGGCTTGGAGGCGGCGTGCGCTTTGTCAACGTGCTTTTTTAGCAATCGCGTCACCTCGGTTTGCCTCCTCCGGACTGTCTGCATCGATCTGGAAAAACATGCGTTTTCGCGCGTCTTTTACTGAGTTAAAAGGTGTGAGCAATGATCTAGCAGGAGAATTTTTTCTCGGGCGTCCCCGCGATCTTGTTCCCTTCGTGTTTATGTTTTTGTTTGGGTTGTCGGTGACAGGTGTCGATGAGGTAGGTCCCGGTTTATCCAAAGCAGGCCTCGGGGTGTCTATTTGCGTTGATCGATTATCACTCTCCTGGTCGATGTCGTAAACATAGAATATACTGTTGAGTCTCTACGACCAATCCTGCGGCAAAAGATTGTTGTCATTATTAATCATCCTCGACGGACTTCATTTGTGTTTGTGGTATAACATTCTTTATAGTAAATTTTACTTATTTCAAAATATTTTTAATATGACATAAAAAAAACATAAAATCATAAAAAAGAAATAAAAAAAAAATTATAAAATAAATCATTAAAAAAAAATCATGAATCATGAATCATGATATAAATCATTTTTTAATATACAAAAAAAATGTTCCATCGTCATATTAAACAAAAAAGCTTAAAAATTTTTTGAAATCACATTACAAAAAAAACAAGAAATAAATAGCAGTAAATAAATATTAAGTAAGTAATATTAGACAGGAGTATTCACTACAATCGTATTTGTGTGACGTATTTTTCACCTAACGGAATCTCTAACTCAAACTCCATAAATAAAATTAAAAAAAAAAACCAAAAAATCGAAAAGCTCAAACCAAACGGGAGCAAAACGCGAACGAAACTTACGTCACCTTCGGCCGTCCACCCTCGCGGATACATCGGCGTCCCGGTGGGCGCCAGTTAATTTTGTTTCGCCGGTATTAACAACCGGTCTAAACTGGAGGCCGGTGGAACGACCTCCGCAGGGTAGATTTTTGTTTCGCCGGAATCACCAATCCGGACTGAACTGGAAGTCGGTGGAACTACGACCTCCGCAACGACAAAACGAAACGGACGAAAACGTTACGAGAACTAACGCCGACGCATTCGCGAAAGCAAACGGTTGCGGAAATGCACGGTTGCTCAGGATGCGGGTTATGGTAGAGGGTCACGATCCTTAGCCAATAAAATAACGAACGGTAACGAAACAATAAAAAAATCGAACTCTCGAGCCCTTGCGAGCGAGAGTAATTTTCTTATTGGCTATAAGTAACGGGAACGCACGCGAGTGCACCGAAAACGCTCAGCTGATCGAAGATCGAAGCGAACTAACGAGAACGTAACCGAAGCGGATCGATAAGCGATCGACAAATTTTTGTAATTCAAAAACTCACCGAAACTTCCTATTAATCCGGTACTAAGCGGGAACCTGTATCTCACGATACACCGAGAACTGAAACACTATCACCGCTGCACAAGGAGCATTATTTCTAATGCTTCACTCACGCACGGGATCGCGAAGAATTTATTACAAAATTCTTTCGCTACACTCAACTCACAAAACTCGAGCGATAGCCGAAAATGCGAACGAGAAACTGACAGGTAGACCACACTGTGTGCGCGAGAGAGATAGCCTCACTCGAGCGCGCGAACAATAGGCCGAACGTCAACACGGGAGCGCGAGAGAAGTCCGAGGTACCTCGAGGGCGTCTCTCGGTAGACTGATTTGCCTATTACACTATCTCGACGAAATCTTATTATTATTTCGGAGATCGCGATCGATAGCTACTGCCCTCTCAACTATTTCGCTACGTTATCGATACGAGACTCGAAATTCTTAGCGGTAATCGGGGATCTAGAAGGAATCTTCGCAATCGTTACCCCTAGTCAATGCGGGAGAACAAGGCACTCACCTCGACTAACAAAACCGCGGCAAGGTGCTCCAACCTTGCCCGGGACTTAAACTAAATCTCCGCCTGTTCTTCCACGCATTGCACTATGTCGCGGGGTGCCGGGTTTGCACCGGACTTTGCCGTCTTGCAACTACACCTTGTCGGGACTTTCCTTTACTCGGGCTTTTAATTCTTCGTGATTCACCACCGAGTAAAGTCAAGTACGCCGACCAACTAAACTTAACTGACAAAAACTGAAGCTAATCAATCAAAACTAAATTCATAAAATAACTGCAAAACAAAATAAGTCAAAACAAAATAAACAAATGAATCAAAACTAAATTCATAGGATAATTGCAAAAAAATATCTTGAATCGAAAACATACGGGAACAAAACCGTAATGCGAAAGTTAGTGAGAGGCAGCAAAACCGGAACTATAACAACAAGAATCGATATCTGTAGAAAATTGTACTTCTTGTGTTATTTCTGACGCTGATTGAAAAAATCACGTCACAATATATATACATATGAGTATATGCATAATAAAAGGTATTTATTTATTGTTATTATTACATTGATATCTAGACTAAGGTCCAGGTCCAGGTCCATTACAAAACAAAATACATACAAAAGGTCTATTACAAAACAATATCACCTATTATTTGTACCAATACGAAATTCCAAACGCTCTCTTTAATTTTACCGCAATAATTTTAAAACATCATTGTACCTCAGTGCGTTTATCATTTGAAATAAATTGCGATTATTAGCAGTACAAGAATAAATAAAATAAATTCTAAATTCGGAAACACGCTCACCTGGACCTGTCGCAATTTCCACCTGGACCGTATTGAAATAAAAGTATGAGCCGTAATATTATATATAAGCCGTACATGGCATCACGGTCCCTTAAAGTTTTGTTTCGAAGTAAACCGTGCACGGTATCATGGTATATGCCAACTTACAATTCGAACTTATGCCGTGTTTCTGTGTCTACGAACAGTTTGTATATCGTATACGATATCACGGTATTCAACGATCGACTTGCTCGGTATTCGAAAGTATACCGTATAGCAGACATGCAAACCGTGCACAGTATTACGGTTGACAACGGCAGATTCCGTACATAGTATTTTACGATATAATTTTACTGGAGAGTAATTATATCGTGATTTGAAAACGGTACGAAAACTGTGCACGGTGTGGTCCCAATGGACACTTCCATGAATAATTGATTATATTACCATTATATACATATTGATCAAGCTTTCTGTATGACACCATCAGGCCATTAAAATGAATCCATTATTACCATTATAAATATCATATCATACTAAACGATTATGGTAGGTTAAATCTTAACCTATCATAACTGCTAGACGTGTAAGTTACGTATTAAAGACAACTTACTGCGCCATTGCATAACAACCGTACGATTCCGCTGCCATCTGAAAAAAGAACAGGAAAACGAATTAATAAATATACCTAAAAAACAAATAATACAATTTATTTCGTTATTCCCACCACGAAAAAAATACAAAAAATATATCGCGTTCAACATTAAACTTTAATCAATACCAGACATCACTTACATTTTTTCTTTTCGCGATACAAGCTATAGTTCTATTCACTACCGTCAAATGGCAGTGGCGCACAAGTTTGTTCATTGTTACATCCCGATCGATGAGTAACATATAAGTCGCTAAAAATAAATCATCTACAATGACCAATGTAAATCTACATAAAGTCTCTCGCACACGTTCTCTTAATTTTTTTACGAAAATAACCAAAATGTTAATTGAACATTAAATTTGCGAAAACCGGACACGTACAAAGAGCGTATATGATGCAAAACGATATATATGAAACGACTATCGATAAAATTAGAAATTATTATTGTAATGATCCGTTTGCATTGAACTGATAGACACATCTAACGAAAGATAGAAAAATATCTCTCTCTCCATAACCGAAGTTGCCTTATGCGAAAGTGTTTTACAATATTTTTCTCTCAAGCACTCATTTTACTGTAAAGTAATTGATTGATTTCAAATATGGTGTCACACGATTGGTTGAGCAATTGAATTTTGTGTACAATAAGTCGAAAACACGTTAAAATAAGACAATCTCATTTGTAAGAAAATAAATTTTTCTATTTTTCATCAAATGTATCTATTAATCCAATATAAACGAAACATTTCAATAGGGAAAAATTCGTGATTTTCCAAAAACTGTTAATAATATAATATATCGTTCTCCATCATATGCGTTCTTCATAAATGTTCGCTTTTCAGAAATCTTATACTCAACTTACATTTATTTGTTTTCGCAAACCATTTGAGAAAAAACTATGCTAAAACCTTTACGCAGATTTAGATTAATACATCATTTATTTTCAACCACCTATATGTACCCCCTCATGAGTTGGCAAGCTGTTTATTTGTCATTTCCGTTAACTTCGAACGGTGATTCATTAATTGCTTTACAAATAGTAATTCATCATCATTATATTATTTTAAATAGTAACACGAGATTACTTTCTTCACAAAACACTTTAATTATTCAAAGAACTACTATTAAAAAACACATTGTAAACACAAATTATATCATGAGAATTTGATTTTGCATTAACTTTTGCACAAATAATCAGTCACATTTATCGTTCACATCTCTAATCTTATAACTATGAAAACGTATATAACCAAATAGTCATATTATGAATATTTTTCAAAATTACTTTTCAATATCTGGCAGTTCTGGTAATACTATACTGAAATTTCAACATTCAGAAGAGGCTCAACGGGCTCAATGACGGTTTATCATTGTTAAAAAAAGAATAAACAAAATATGGCATATGCCCTCTATGAACTTAGACCAATTTACGCGTCCAATACTAGAATTACAACGTTCAGTAAGTCACCTGTCCTCGGAGTAATTTTGGAATACCTAGATAATATAAGAAAAACACGGCCGTCATTTTACATAAAAACTTATTAGAAACCAGAATAACCTCACGATACGTTCACAAGACGAGTTATTCACACAAATATGAGATAATGATCATTTTACATAACCACAAATTAGTACGAAGATGCACAACACTCGGCTTTTAACCGAGTCAACCAATGCGGCGCTATAAATCATAGCGGCGAACGCGTGAGTACGATTTTGTAATCATCGCCTCTCACGATATTGCAGAGACGGGACGAACGGGACCACCGTTCCAGATGATATTACAGACCGCGTAATCACAAGGGAACTTATTGGGGAGAAATCCTCTGCCACTCGCTACATGTTTTTGTAAAGTAAACAATTGGGCAATTGAGCATTGGACAATTGGACTTTGCATCAATCTCTTTTACTTCAATAAGCCTCAAGATAAAATCGATCAGCTCCTATTCTATTCTTCCAATGACATACAACCAAAAGCTGTTAACCGCTGCCCTCTCCACCAAGCTACTCTCGTGATCACGAATCTTATAATACCATTCGGAACGATGATCTGTAATAAACTATAATTTTTCTTCCGATGCGAGCGGATACGTTAGGAGGAATTTTTCTAAGGTTCGCGTGCTCAGGATAAGGCGGCCTCGTATAATAAACTTTACTTTTATTTTTATTTAACCGGACGGTTCTCGTTATTTTATCTTATTTAATATTTGTTTCTCGGAACTGGATCATGTCCGATCGTACATTTCTTTTGTATTATTAATAGTTCTATTATCCCACGCCATTGCTAATTAATTTTCGTTCGTCTCGAGTCCTTCACACACACACCCTCGCGCTCGACTCTCTCTCTCACGACTGCTTATCCATTCTCGCGCTGATAACGCCGTTCATCCGCGCACATGCGCGTAACGATCATTCGACATTCATACCAACGTAATAATTTCTTACAGATCACATTTGTCCCAGCTCTTCAATATCGCAAAAGGCGATTATCATAAAATCGTACCCTCGAAATCACCGCGTTGATTTAGTGCCGAACTCCAGTTCACTTGACTAAAAACATTGCATGTGTCCCTACTAATCTCTGGCATTACTGTTTCGGAAAAACGATGTGAATGATAAATATGACCAAGAATTTTATCGTTTTTTTATCATAAAAATATAACAGTACGTGATGTTATCAAAATTAAGACATTCATCACAAATCCCCACTATTTAACCGTCACTTAAGTATTTCAATGGTTAAAAATATAATCAAGTAGCTGCATACTTCCACTTGCATAATTGAAACAATTAAACACATTTCCAAGCACGTATATTAACGAAAATATTAATAAAGAATTAATCCTGTTGTGCAAACTTTTATATAAAAACTAATAACATAACATAATGATGACAAAAAATGCATTCCTCCACATGTTATCCAAACACCTGATATATGTCAATAATACTCAAAACTTAAACTAATATTAAATATAAATAAACATTCATTATTATACCTACATACATATTTTATACTACTTAAATTTTTTTTCAGATTTTATTTATATATTGTACGAAAAACAGGGCAGCCAATAGCGCCCTACGAAAAAGAGCATCCAATAGCACTCTACGAAACAGGGCAGCCAATAGCGCCCTACGAAAAAGAGCATCCAATAGCACTCTACGAAACAGGGCAGCCAATAGCGCCCTACGAAAAAGAGCATCCAACAGCGCTTTACGAAACAGGGCAGCCAATAGCGCCCTACAAGATAACAATACCGAAAAACAATACTGAAAATAACAATAACAATACTGATAAACAATACTGAAAATTTATACCGAATGGCTAAAAATCAATTTAAAATCATCAAGATCCGAGGCGATGGCAACTGTTTATTTCGAAGTCTTTCCTACGGCCTTTATAAAACTAAAAATTATCACAGCGAAGTTCGAAGGAATGTAGTTGAATATGCTGTAACACATTGGACACAATTTAAAGCAATACTTGATGCCACCAGCACAACGTTGTACAAGAACGAACATCATTACGCGCAGGTAATGTATGCTGACAAAACTTATGGTACTGATTTTGAAGTAGGGATGCTCGTTAACCGATACAAAAGAGGAGTTCAGATGTACAAAATCGTAAATGATATCATTACCTTTGTACAAACCTTAAATGTGGAACAAAACGACAGTGAAAACAAACAATCCTATATAAAATTACTATTCACAAGTACACCTGAGAACGAACAAGAAGGTCATTTTGAAATTTTAGAAGATATCATTGTCGATCAATCTCTATATTCTCGTAGTTCAACGTTGAATGTTGGCACGTCAAATGTTATTACCACTTCCTTCAACTGTATCAGAGAATGTTTCTCCAATAAACATAAAAAAAACGACACCAGCAACAAAGACACAATTAAACAATTCTGAAAATATTACGAGTTATAAATGCTACAAAAATGGAAACAATCAAGTCATAAATAAAACTGTACATGATATTGCCGACAAATGCAATGCAGTTCCATTCATGACAGACCAACCGCCAATAGTCTCAAAAAAAATCAATATTGACAGACAAATGCAAAAAATGATTAAGTCAAAAAAAGTCAATATAATCAATAAAAAATTCTCTAGTAATACGTCCGAGTCTAGAAATCAAAAATGCAAATCATCAAATCGATCAAACAGAATAAACGATGTATCCAAAAAAGAAGCTATAAATATAAATAAATCATCGAATGAAATAACAAAAGATCCAAAAGATAAAAACGAACACAGTAAGAAGAACAAAAGTAGAATAACAAAAAATAGATCGAAACAAAATCATCCTAAACTATTAAATATCATTCGCATAACTAGCCACAAAAATGAAAATACTGATAAAAATAGTAAAACAACAATAAAGTGTAATGATCAGCATAAACCTTATTTGGACATTTTCAAGAAGAACTTAATAGTACATTATGCTACAAGGGAGGAAAGTGCGTGTTTTCCACCGAGTGGGGTTTGCGGCCCGAGCGAAGCGAGGGCTGTGATCACACGAGGTGAAAAGCACTTCCTCCCGTGTGGCATACGTTACTTTATTCCCGACCACCCTATAAAGTCTATATTCTGTACATGCGACGGCGAAAAGGGTTAACTCGGAGTACGGGCACCTTTCGGGCACCTCTCGGGCGTTGGAGTACGGGCACGGGAGGGCGTGCGTATATAAATTATAATACTGATATTTTTTTTTAATAACAAATTTTTTTAATAACAATATAAGGCGGGAAATAAAGTACTACGGTGGCGGGAAATAAAGTGCTACTTTATTCCCGCCGGGCAATAAAGTAGTACTTTATTCCCGCCGGGCAATAAAGTAGTACTTTATTCCCGCCGGGCAATAAAGTAGTACTTTATTTCCCGCCGGGCAATAAAGTGGCACTTTATTCCCGCTCCGTTAATTACGTCCCGCTGGATTACAATTCGCCACTTTCCACCCGCCTCGCAGGTACGGAATGTGGACTTTATAGCGTGGTCGGGAATAAACATACAAATGACATTCCCTGTAATTAAATTACATAGAATAGATACAAAAAAATATACTGATAACAAACAAACCAATAATATTGAAGTTCGGAAAAACATTGGTATAAATCAATATATGAACCCATGTTTTGAAAGCCCATCTCAAAATATTGTTACATCTACTGATAACTGTGATATTACAATTATAAGTGAGAAGTTCTCGCAAATGAACATTGACCAAGACACGTTAGAAAAAGATGTAAAATTAGAAATGTCATAAAAAAATAACAACGAAAACATTGAAATAAAACAAAATCAGACCGAACAAGTGAATATTATCCCTAAAATAAATTACGACGAACAAAATATAACTAAAAATAACGGAGCAATTGAACATAATAAACAATATAACTCAAATTATGTAATAACTAAGAGTAACATAGGTATACTCATGAAATATCCTGTGATTAAACTGAATAGAATAAATACACAAACATATGCTAATAAATGTATACATGCATTAAATCTTCCAAATACAAATAATACTTTGGAGACTAGCAATGCAGATCTCATTACTGAAAAACATCAAAACACTTACACTAAAAGACAAAAACAAATCCACTTAAAACTCAAAGAACAATTACGTCTGCGAAATAAAAGATATGAACCAATTTTAAGAAACAAGAACAAAGTAAAGACGTAATAAGAAAACGAAAAATCCACGGCCATGATGATGTTAATTTTTCAAATATAACAGAAAGAATTTCACAAATACAAATGAACAAAAATACACTAGATGAAAATATACAATCAGAAATGTCACCAAAAAATTGCAACGAAAACATTAAAACAAAGCAATATCAGATCGATCGATTAAATATTGTTCCTAAGATAAATTACAACGAACAAAATATAATGAAAAATAATGTAGTAATTAAACATAATGAACAATACAACTCAAATAATATAATGTCTAAGAATAACATAGGTTTAACGTTCAAGTATCCCATAATAAAAGTTCATAGAATAAATACACAAATATATGCTGATAACTGTACACATGCATTAAATGTTTCAAACACAAATTATAATTTGGAGACTAAGAATAGAAATCTCACATTTGAAAAACATCCAAATATTTGTACTAAAAGACAAAAACAAAACAACTTAAAACGTAAAGAACAATTACGTCTTCAAAATGAAAGATGTGACGAAAATTTTAAAAGACAAGAACGAGGTAGAGACGTAGTAAGAAAACGAAAAATGCGCGACAATGATAATTTTAATGTTTAAAATATATCAGAAAGGCTGTCACAAATGAGCATTGACCAGAACGTATTAGAAAAAGATCTACAATCAGAAATATATAACGAAAAAAACATAGAAATCATTAACACAAAACGAGACTTCCGTTTCCGGTGAGTGAGTGAGCGAATGCGCGACAGAGTGGTGAGAAGGAGAAAAGGGAAGAAAGGGAGAAAAACGTGAGTAGAGAGAAGGGGAAGAAAGGGATAGAGAGAGGAGAGACGAGAGAAGGGAGGGAGAGTAACGGAGCGAGTGGGAAAGGGCGGAGGAAAATAGGGAGAAAGGAAAAAGAAGGGTTTTGGAGGTTAAGGACGCGGAGAGGAAGAAGGGCAGTGACAGCAGAGGGGAGAGGAAAGAGGTAGAGAGAAAGACGTGGGTACGGAGTAAGAGAGGTAGGTGGCGGCACGAAGCGAGGCAGCCGAGGATAAGGAAGAGCGAGAGCGGAGCGAGGTAAGGTAGGGAGTAAGAGGCGAGCAGAGCGTGCGGGGATAAGGAAGAAAGAGCTGAGGAGTCGGTGAGAAAGGAAGCAAAAAAAAAAAAGAGGATAAAGAGGGATATAGAGATAGAAGGGAAAAGCAAGGGGAAAGAAGTAAAGATGTTAGGTGGAGGACTAGAAGATGGGAAGGGGGGAGGGAATGCGGAAGAGGCGAGGAAAAGGGGCAGGAAATCTAACGTGGAGAGACTGGAGAGGGAAAGAAGCGCGAGTACAGAAGATATGAGGGACCTAAAGGACATGTGGAAAAGGAAAAGGGGACAGCTGGAGGAGGGGGAGAGGGAAGGGAAAGAGGGGGAAGAAGAGGTGGAGCAAATTTTTAGGAGAACTAGGATAACGGTGAGATCGCCGGAGAAGGGAAAGGGGGAGGGGGAGCAGATGAGAGAGATAAAGGAGATGATAAGGGAAATGAGAGAAGAGATGAGGCAAGAGATAAGAGAGGTAAGAGCGGATGTGGTGAACCAGGGGAGGAATGTATGGGAAGAGGTGGCAAAGCTAAGAGAGGAGGTGAGGAAGGGGGAAGCGAAGGCGAGAAAGGAAAGAGAGGAAATGGAGAGGAAAATGGGGGAACTGGAGGGAAGTGTACAAGGTGCGGAGGAAGCAGAGAGGAAAATAGGAGAGTTGAGTAGGAGAATAGAGGAGATGGAGGACGAAAGAAGGGGAAGAGGAGGGGGAGTAGAGGGGAGGGGGGTAGGAGACAGGGTGAAAGAGATAGAAGCAAAGATAGAAAAAGGGGAAAGGGAGAGAAGGAGAGGAAACGTGATTGTGAAGGGAGTGAAAATGGAGGACACGGCCTGGCAAACGACACAGAGACTAATGGAGAGCATAGGGGTGCAGGCGAGGGTGGAAGCGGTGAGAGAAGTAGGGAGAATGAGAGACAGAGGGCAGCAGGGAACGCAA
This sequence comes from Cryptus viduatorius, assembly GCA_964006125.1. Taxonomy (NCBI): domain Eukaryota; kingdom Metazoa; phylum Arthropoda; class Insecta; order Hymenoptera; family Ichneumonidae; genus Cryptus; species Cryptus viduatorius. The sequence goes on from OZ023220.1 coordinate 24,469,160, forward strand.
GCGATACTGGAGGTGAGGATGGGAGACGTGGAAGGAAAAAAAGAGGTGATGAAGAGAAGATGGAATGTGAAGGAGAGGGAAGTGAGGATAGAAGACGACATGACATGGAAGGAAAGGAAAATGCAGTGGCGATTAAGGGAAATAGGATATAGGGAAGGGAGGAAGGGGAGAAGAACAAGGATAAGCTACGGAAAGATAGAAATAGAAGGGAAAATGTGGTGGTGGGATGAGGAAAGAGAGAAGCTGAGAAATTGGAGAGGAGAGGAGCGGGAAGAGGAGGGGGAAGGACAGCAGGGAAGGAATAATAGAAGGAAGGGAGGGGGGATCGAGGAACGAAACAGAAGCATGGAAGGTGCGGAAGGGGGGGAGGCAAAAAACGAATAGGGGGGCAAGAGAAAGGGCAGGAGGAAAGAGATCGGGAGTGGAGGATAGCGTTTTGGAATGTGGCGGGGCTAGAAAACAAGGATAGGGAATTCTGGAAGGAACTGGAGGAATGGGAGGTAATAGTGATGTTGGAGACGTGGGTAGAAGAAAGAGGTTGGGACAGGATGAAGAAGAGGTTGCCAAAAGGGTATAGGTGGACAGTACAAGGAGCGGAGAGAAAGAGCAGGAAGGGAAGAGCGATGGGGGGGGGGGATGATTGTGGGAGTGAGGGAGGAAATGGCATGCGAGGAACAGGGAGAGGAGGAGGTGGAGCAAGGGATGATGGTGAAGAGAATAAAGACGGAAACAAGTAGCTGGACAGTGATAGGGGTGTACGTGAACGGAGACATAGAAAGAAAAGTGGAAAAGCTAAGGGGGTGGGTAGAGAGACAAGGAGAGAGGGAGAGAATAATAATAGGGGGGATTTTAATGCAAGGACAGGGGAGGAAGGGGGAGGAGCGGGCGGAAGCGAGGAGGAGGAGGGAGGGAGGAAATCGAAGGATAAGAAAGTGAACAGAGAGGGAAAAAAGTTGATAGGGATGCTGGAAGAGGTGGGCTGGGAGATAATGAACGGGAGCGTAAAAGGGGACGAGGAAGGGGATTTCACGTACACAGGGGGCAGGGGAGAGACAGTGATAGACTACGTATTGGGGGACCACAGGGTAAGGGAAGGAATCGAGAGGCTGGTAGTGGGGGAAAAGGTGGACTCGGACCATCACCCGCTGGTGGTGACGATGAAGGAGGGAAAGGGGAAGAGAAGGGAGAAAGAAAAGAGGGAAAGAAAAGGAGGGGGGGGGGAGGTAAATGGACAGAGGAAACGAAGGCGAGGTACGCGAGGGAGATGACGGGAGCAACGGGGAGGGAGGGAGAGATACAAGAGTTGGTGGAAGGGGTGACGAAAAGAATCATGGGGGCGATAAGGAAATGCACTAAGGAGGGGGAGGGGGAAGAAAGGAGGAAGAGAAGGGAGGGATGGTGGGATGACGAGTGCAGGGAAAAGAAGGGGGAGGTAAGAGGAGAACTAAGGAGGTGGAGGAAGGAAGGAGGCTCGAAGCAGGGATACAGAGACAGAAAGATGGAGTATAAGGAGATGTGTGAGAGTAAGAAAAAGGAAGAACAGGAAAGGTTAATAAGAGAGGTGGCAGAAGCGAGAACAGAGAACGAGGTATGGGAAATCGTAAATAGAGGGAGGAACAAGCGTCTCAGCGCCCTGCGGGCGCAGATGCTCTTGTTGGTGGGCTCCGCCCCCCAAACCCCCCGAAAAATGTCCCTTCGGGACATTTTTTAAGGCACTCACGGGGGTGCACGTCGCGCTGCGCGCTCCGTATCGAGTGTATTTACACATCGCGCTATGCGCTACGGATGAAGTATGTTTATACGTCGCGCTCTGCGTTTCTTTTCGAAAGTACGTATGAGGGAAAAACATTTATCAGTTACGTAAATTAATTCATAGTGTTTAACCTTCGTCGAATAAAAATATTTCTTTTTTGTACCAATTGATTATTAATATTCACGACGGATATTTCCTTTTTGTTTGACGATAAATTGTCAAATATTGAGACACGAGACAAATATAACGAATTGCACCATGTAGAAGTTGATCAAATTAATTTAACGAATCAAATCATGTCTAGTAAAGTCATTTTATTGGTTTAAAACTTATGACCAGATTTAATAAATATAAAACAAACACACAAAACATGTACCGACACTAATACGATTACCATTTAGCATTCAGGCCAAATATCCCCTTTAAATTCTTACCCTTCAGTGTTTTTTTTCTTCCCCATAATTGATGGAGTCAGTTCGTTATTTTATCTGTAGGAAACCAAATCATTGTAGAAGAAAAGTTCAAGAAATTTGCTATTCTTTGTGATTTTCAATGTAATTTTGTCGATATTTATGGATGCTGCAAAAAAATGCTATCTCAAGAACGAAAAAATATATCGTTTTGGTTCCTGTCTTGTATTGAAGAGGAAGTAGTACGTTACTCGAATAAAAAATTTGTCATCTTGGATGGCTCCGAAACATTTTTTACAAATTGATGAAATTCTTGAAAAATTCGACTTTGAAGACTTTTTGACAGTCCTCTTATAACATATTTCATTTCTACCATTTGAGATATATTTTTTTTCTTCTTCGTAATACATGGCATCAGCTCGTTATTGTCTCTGTAGAACAGACAAGTATTGGAGACGAGAAGTTTGAGAAATTCGATAATTTTTTTCGTTTTTCAATGAAATTTTATTGATATTTATCGTCGCTTAAAAATATCAAATTTAGCATCATATAATATCGTATTTTTTTAAATTTTATTTAATCACAAACGAGGATAAGTTTCTCGGTACGGAATAACTCGTAAAATCGACAAATTCAGTGTTTCTTACTTTCTTGATAAATAATTATTTATAATTGTTCTTTAAGAGTACAATTATTTTTTTTTTTTTTTTGCGAAAAAAAACTTTTCAAGACATGAGCATATGAAAGAAATTCGTATTTCGACGAAAATTTGAAAAAATTTGAAAAAAAAAAAACGTTGGAAATACGTCGATAGAATAATCATTAGCAGTTTTCTTATCAAGTGTAAACGAATAAATCCAGCGAACAAAATTGACAAAGATTTCGAATGTGATGAATCTCCGACGGTCGAAGTGTAAAAAATAAAATTTTTAAGCATAGCACACTTTTTATCTGCGCAATAACGCGGAGAGTCAGTTTGTAAATACGATTTATTTGAGAGGAAAGGATTAGAGACGGGAAATTCGAGAAATTTGAAAAAACGATTCGTTTTTTGACGAAAATTCGTAAAATTAGTCTTTGCTTAAAAAAAATAATATCTCGGCAGCGAAAAAAGATTTCGACTCTTATTTTAGCTTGTTTTCAAGAGGAGAAAATACGTTGCCAGAAAAAGAATTTGCAGTTTTTATTATTAACTGTAAACGAATAAATCGGGTGAACATAATTGACAAAGATTTCAGCTGCGATGAATCTTCGACGGTCGAAGGATAGAAAATTCTTTTTTTTATGATTGCACACTTTTTATTTGCGCTATACCGCGTAGAATCCATTTATATTTACGTAAAATAGGAACAAAGATTGAAACGAGATGTCGATTTTTTTTTATTTGAAAATCATCCGGCCACAGAGTACGCGCGCCGCGACGTATGAGCATCTGTGTATCGTCTGCTACGAAATTGTCATCTGCTTCCAAAGTTTGACAGATAGAATAAAACGAAAAAATATATACTCGCGATTTTTTTAGTTCTATTTGGGAAATTGTCATTATTTTGGATATTCGATAAATCTTTTTTGTGAGTTTACTACCAATTTTTTCAGTGAATACGTGAAATTTATCATTTTTATTACGAATGTGAATAAAATATGCTAAAATATTGCGAATGATTTTCGGTGATAATATATTATTTTCGAAATAAAAAACGCAAACATTTGTGAATCTGTGTATGATATTTCGTGTTTTATTTTTCACAACCGAAGTTCTTTTTTTAACATGATGAAAAATGGATTTTTGGCAAATCTAAATAACATAACCTTTAAAGCAAATCTTGTTATAACCACTGTTTTTGAATTATTTTATAATTAAAATTATATTTGTCAGAATGACTCAAAATTTGTTGTGCATAGTGCTTTCGATGCAATGAAATATTGTTGCGAAATAGAACAGAATTGGTTTCCAGGATTCTTAATTGGGGCACCGTACGGACATCAGATGTGAGAAAATAAGTTTTTTATGGAAAATTGTGATGAATAAATAGTTAGAGATGTAGGATTGTCTCTAAATTTGCTGTGCGCAGTGCTTTTGATAAAACAAAATGATGCTGCGAAGAAGAAAAAAATTGGTTCGTAGAGTTCATTATGATGGCACCGTACGGACACTTGACCGAAGGCAAATGCAAATTGTGGCCAATAATTTTTTAGAAAAAATACTTAAAGGTCTTAGATTGGTTTTAAAAGTAATGTGCATACTGGAAATACTGTAATAAAAAAACCCTGCGAAGGAGAACAAAATTGGTTCGCACCATCTAAAGTTACAGTGTGATACGGACGTCCGAGAAGAACAATTCAGCCAAAAAGTTGTTTTCATTGCACCGCAGGCTAAAAAAAATATTTCTATTCATCGCAGTCACTTCAAAGTAACTACGCATGATGGTGGAGATACACCGAAGCAAATGGTGAAAAATAAAAATTTTTGGAGTATGCGCTGCGGAGTAACCCCTTCGACAGACTCCGAAGAGCAACGGATGGTCATTTTAATAGGCACTCTTTGCCTATTGTTATAGTGAGTGCCTAAAAAGAGGAGGAGGGTGAACGAGAACATAGGAAAGGGGGAGTGGAAAGAATATTTTATGGGATTGCTAGGGGGAGAGGAGAGAAGAGTGGTGAGAGGGAGTGAAAAGAGGGGAAGGGAGGGAGAAGAAGAGGAATTAAGTAGAGAGGAGATAAAGAGAGCGGTAAGAAGGCTGAAGGAAGGAAAAGCATGTGGGGGGGACGGGATACCAAACGAAGCGTGGAAGTTCGGGGGAGAGGAAACAGAGGAGATGGCATGGGAGATATGTAGGAGAGTATGGAGGGGAGAAGGGTGGCCGCAGAGCTGGAAGGAGGGCATAATATCGCCAATAGTAAAGAAGGGGGAAGGGGGGAAAGTGCAGGACTATAGAGGAGTGACGCTGATGCCGACGTTGTACAAAGTGTACGCGTCGGTGTTGGCGAAAAGAATAGAGAGAGAAGTGGAGGAAAAGGAGTTGGTGCCGGAGAATCAGACGGGTTTCAGGAGGGGAATGGGAACGGTAGACAACGTATTTGCGTTAAACTACCTAGTGGGGCGACAGGTGAGTAGGGAGAGAGGAAAGTTGGTGGCCCTGTTCGTGGATCTAAAGGCAGCCTTTGATTCAGTGGACAGGGGGGTACTGGCGAGGGCAATGGAGAAGAAAGGGGTGAGGAAGGGGCTGAGAGAGAGGGTGGAGGAGATATATAGGGAAACAATGAGTAGGGTGAAAGTGGGGGGAGAGGTGGGAGAGGCCTTCTGGACAGCGAGAGGGGTTAGGCAAGGATGTCCGCTGAGCCCGATAATTTTTAATCTGGTGACGGCGGACATGGAGGAGGAATTGAGTAGAGCAGGGTACGGGGGGGTTAAACTGGCGGGAAGAAAGGTCTATAGCCTGGCGTACGCGGACGATGTAGTGGTGATGGCGGAGACGGAGGAGGAAATGAAGGGTGCGATCAGAGTGTTGGAAGGGTACTTTGAAAAGAGAAGGCTAGAGGTGAACGTAGGGAAGACAAAGGTGATGAGGTTTAGGAAAGGAGGAGGAAGAAGCAAGAGGGTGAAATGGAGATGGAAAGGGAAAGAAATAGAAGAGGTAAGGGAGTTTAAGTATCTGGGGTATGTGTTTGGGAAGAATGGGGGGCAAGAAGAGCAGATAAGAGACAGAATAAGGAAAGCGGGAATGGTGATGAAGCAGGTGTGGGGGATAGGAAAGAGGAAATTCGAAAGGATCTGGAAAAGGAGAATGTGGTTGTTCGACACGCTAGTGTGGACGGTGATGGGGTATGGGGTGGAAATATGGGGCTGGGAGGAGAGAAGTAAGGTGGAAGCGACACAGGAAAGATACATAAGGTGGGTGTTAGGGCTAGACTGGAGGACGCCGGGGTATATGGTAAGGGAGGAAGCAAAAAGGGAGAAGATGAGAACAAGGGCGAGGAGGAGGGCATGGGCGTATGAGGAAAAACTAGAGAGGGGCGAGGGGAGTGGTATAGCGAGAGAATGCTTGATGGAGATCAAAAGGAGGGCGAGGAGGGGGGAAGGGAGGTTATCGAAATGGGAGGAGGGAAGAAAGGCGATTAGACGCGCAGGAGAGGAGAGAGAAGAGGAGGGGGGATACGAAAGAGTGGAAAAAGAAGATGTAAAGGAGCAGGAAAGAGAAAGGGCGGAAAAGATAATAGAGTCGAAGTACAACAGGTGGTATAGAGAGGTGAGGGTGGAAGGAGTACCGAAATATTTAGGGGAAGGGTGGCCGGAGGAGAGGTATGTCAGGATAGCGAGGTACAGGTTGGGGAACGAGATGAGGGAAGGGAGATATTGGGAGGGAGAAGAGGAAAGGGCGTGCAGGGTATGTGGGGAGGAGGTGGAATCGTGGGAACACGTTCTGGACAGGTGCAGGGGAGGGGAGCAGGGACAGGGAGGGATAGGGGAGAAAGTGAGGAAGATACTAGAGGAGGGTGGAGGGGGGGAAGCATGGATGAAGAACATGGATAGAGTGAGAAGGGGGAAGGAAGGAGGGAGGGAGGAAGAGGAATGAAAAAAAGAAAAAAAGAAAAAGAGTGAATGATTCAAAGGAAGCGGAAGTCAAGGATGGACCCGCGTAGAAAAAATTAGTATGGGATTGACTCTGGGAGGACGATGGGCGAGAGGCTTGGGTTTGTTTGGGATTGAATCTGGGAAGCACTATGGGCAATCATCTGGGTTTTGGGACCCGGCTGGATGGTTTCCCAGACCTTTTCCCATAGCTTCAGTGGACGGGGGGAATCCTCGTGCAATCAATCCCATACGCTTTTCTAGATTCTCTCCCAGCCGTCGCATACGAACGGGGATCCTCGTGCAATCAATCCCATATGCTTTTCCAGATTCTCTCCCAGCCGTCGCGTACGACCGGGGGAATCCTTGCGCGATCAATCCCATACATAGAATCCCATGTTATGTGTAAGTGAAAGAAGATGAAAAAATAGATTTTGTCAAATGGAAGAAAAAAATAAAAAACGAAAAAATATGCCTAAAACCAATTTTTTTCGACGGATATGAGTTCCCCGAGCAAAGTTAAATGCTGCTGTACGTAATCGGCGTTTGAAATTCGATGTAGGTCCCAAAAATATTGTAAAGTATTGGATGAGTTTAACATAGATCTTTTAATTTATCTATCCAAGCTTTTCCCAGTACATCACATTATTTTTGGGGCCTTAAATGAAATTTAACCGCCGATTATGTACTACAGCGCTTAACTTTGCACGGCGAAATCATATTCGTTGAAAAAAATTAGATTTGAGCATATTTCTTCGTTTTTCATTTTTTCCTTCCATTTGACAAAATCTATTTTTCCTTCTTCTTTCATTTACACATAATATGGGATTCTATGTATGGGATTGATCGCGCGAGGATCCCCCCGGTCGTACGGTACGGCCGGGAGAGAATCTGGAAATACGTATGGGATTGATTGCACGAGGACTCCCCCGTCCACTGAAGCGATGGGAAAAGGTCTGGGAAACCATCTAGCCGGGTCCCAAAACCCAGATAACTGCCCATAGTGCTTCCCAGATTCAATCCCAAATAAATCCCAGACTCTCGACCATCGTTCTCCCAGAGTCAATCCCATACTAATTTTTTCTACGCGGGGATCTGTGGACTTCGAAAGGATGCCACAGATCCAGCCGACATGGAAAGGAGAATAGGATGAAGAAAGGAAAGGAGAAAGGGGGGTGGGGGGAGAGGAATGGAGAAGGAAAAAGAATGAGAAAGGAGAGAGGAAGGGAGGAGCGAGGCGGGAGAAGCGAGACGAACGAAAAGGGAAAGTGGCGAGCGCGGCGAAGGAGGAAAGAAAGGCGAACGGGCGAGCGAGGCGAAAGAGACGAACGAGGCGAGAGGATAAGTTAGGATAAGAGTAGGTTAAGAAATGTAAAGGTATGGGTTATGGAAGGATGAGTGTGAGAAAAAGAGAGAGAGGGGAGGAGAGCGAGTACGGAGAGATAAGAGTAGGGTTAGAATTGTAAAGGTATGGGCTATGGAAGGATGAGTGTGAGAAAAAGAGAGAGAGAGAGGGGAGGAGAGCGAGTATGGAGGGATGAGTGTGAAAAAAAAGAGAAGGTATGAAACGGAAAAGAGAAAATGTGCTGTAAAAAATGTAAATATGTGTAAAAAGAAGAGGGAGAAGGAGACGGAGGGACTTGTAACCCCATAGGGGAGGCAATAAAAACCTACATACATACATACATTAACACAAAACGAAATCGCATAGAATAATTTAATATTATTCATGAGATAAACTCCAATGATCAACATACTACCAAAAATAATCAAGAAATTAAATATAATGATCAACATAGCACATATTCAATTTCTGAGATTAACGCCGATTTTCAAATTAAGCGCCCTATAAGTAAGCTGAATGAAATAAACACTCTAATAAATGCTGACAACAATACTTATGTATCAAATCTTATAAACGCAAATAACAATTTAGAGATTCACAATACAAAAAACACAGATCAAACACATACAAATATTTATACTAAGAGACAAATACAAACCGATTTAAAACTAAAAAAAAAGCTACATCTTACAAATAAAAGATGCGATGAGAATTTTAAGAAACAAGAACAAAATAGAGATATAATAAGGAAACGAAAATTACGAAACGACGATGATTTTAAAGTAATGGAAAACAAAATGTACATGTTAAGTAAAAGGAGAAAAAGAATTGAAGATCCCGATTACATCATTAATGAACAGATAACATAAAAAAATATATATAAAAAAAAGACAAAATATAATACAATCAATAAAAAAACCACGTATTGTTTCAATCGAAAGAGTAAATATAACGTTAATTCGTTCTGGAAACTTTGTACCAATGCACAATGCGAATAAAACTAACCATGAACACATTGAACAAGGGAACAGAAATGAACACATTGAACAAGATAAGAGAAACAATACATGTAAAACACAAGCAATCCAACCAACAGACCAATATCCGAAAATAATATATATACAAGATGTGCGAAATAATCCGAAAGATATTGAACGAAAAGATCTACAAAATCGGTCTAAAAAAGATATTTATAAAAAAACGTTAAATAATCCAGTTTGCAGAGAAAATTTAGTTGTTACTGATAATATTAACAATGAAACTAAAGCAGGTATAGTATACAAAAAATCAATTACTGAAGGACCTACGTATGTATGTTCATGTTGTGGAGGATTATGGTTCTGAAGATCCATCTCCCTTTTTACATCAAATCAAATATCATTGAAACCTAAAATTCATAATGATTGGAATAATATATGCAAAATAACACAAAATAACGCTATTCAATTATGCTCAACATGTAGAAAAGATTTATTCAACAATAAAATACCGAAATTAGCACTGATTAATGGTTTCGAATTTAATGAAATACATCCAAGCTTAAAAACTTTAACAACTATGGAAGAAAGATTTATATCTCCTAGATTACCATTTTTACAAATAAGAACTTTAGGGATTGAAAAACAATATGGTATTAAAGGAAATTGTGTCAACGTTCCGGTAGATATAAATTCATTCGTTTCTAAACTTCCGCGAAACGTAAATGATACTCAAACAATTCATGTGAAACTTATGAGACGTATGCGTGATAAACACCATTACAATTATCAAATAATTAGACCCAACAAAATAATAGATGCTGTTCGATATTTAATTACAACAGAACTGTATATTAAACATAAAATAACTTTAGACGAAGAGTGGATTCGAAACCAATGTTCTGTAGATCAAATTGAGACAAATGAGTTTGAGCATGACGACGATAGTAATATTAATAATAATAATGATAATAATATCTTGCAAAGTCTTAATACAAAGAATAATGGAAATGTTAATTTGAACAACAAACTTTTACAAGGAACTGTAGACGTAGACGACTGTCGTAGACGACAGGAACTGTAGACGACATTCGTGTAGACGAATGCGACGATTGGGAAGAACGCGAAGATGAACCAATCAATCCAGGTGGTGAGGAAACATTATTGGAGGACGAATATATTAACAACGTAGGATTGAAATTAGCTCCAGGAGAAAATCAAATTCCTATCTCCTTGCTGAATGATGAAGATTTCGAATTACTTGCATTCCCTACTATTTATGATGGGAAAAGTAGAAAGGTACGTAATCCTAAAATTTCTATTGGAGATATAGCAAAATCTGAAATTAGAATGTACGATCGACGATGTGCAATGAAAGTTCCAAAGATGTTTATAAGTCATTGTAGAGTAAGATTACAAAGATTAGTATCGTTAATTCAAATTCATCTCCGTATGAAACGTAAAACTAATAACGTCACTGCTCATAGTGTTTTGAATAATACGATCATTGACAAATTGATTCAAGACAACGATTGTATAAAAATTCTACTAATTGATCGGTCAAGTCCAGCTTTTTGGCAACAAAAACAAAAGGTAGTAATGGCGATGATTCGTCAATTAGGAAAACCGTCAATATTTTTAACACTATCCGCTGCAGAAACGAAATGGGCTGATTTAATACGAATACTTAAAAAAGTTCTTCACAATGAATTAATATCAAACGAAGAGGCGAATGCATTGTCTTGGCAAGAAAAAGCTAAATTAATACAATCCGATCTAGTTACACGCTCAAGATATTTTGATCACCGGATGAGATGTCTTTTGAAATTTCTCAATTCTACAGATAGCCCATTCAGTAATACGCCAATCATCGATATCTATTATAGAATTGAATTTCAACATAGGGGTAGTCCGCATGTACATGCTTTGATTTGGTTAAAGAATGCTCCCATATACGACCCTGATAATATTGATTCCAAAAAAATATGCGAAACTTTTATAGATAAAATAATATCTTGTAATTCAAACAATCCAACGATTGAACAATTAATACCATTACAAACACATAAACACACAAAAAAATGCAGAAAAATCGAACATGAACTAGTTGTCTGTAAATATAATGTGCCGCATTATCCAATGCAGCGAACTACTATTATGGAACCATCAGACGTACATAATCGCAAAAAAAGAGAATACTATACGAAAACTATAAAACAATAAAAAATAAATTAAATCTCATAAGTCGCGATATTAAGTCTTATAAAAATATGACATAGGATGAATTTTTACAATCACTGTCTATGACTGAAAAAGAATACTTAACGGCTATTCAAACGCACATTAAAAGACCAATGATTCTATTAAAAAGAAATGTATGTGATATTAAAATAAATCCTTTTAATGAATCTATATTAAAATTGCACCAAGCGAACATGGACATTCAATTCATTCTAGATCCTTACGCATGTGTATCGTATGTTGTAAATTATATTAATAAATCACAAAAAGGGATGGCAAGTACATTAAAAGAATGTGCTGATTTATTAAAAAAAGGAAATAACTCAATACAAAAACAATTCAGAAGTATTGCCAATTGTTTTGTTAACAAAAGTGAAATTTCTGCGCAAGAGGTAGTTTAGCATTTATTGTCAATTCCTATGTCTCACTGTTCAAGAGCCTCAATTTACATTAATACGGTGCCAAATGAGGAAAGAACTAAACTATTGAAACCAAAATTTGAATTGGAACAATTGGATCCTGAATCAACAGACATAGTACAACTTGGATTATTAGATCATTATAAACTGCGTTCAACTACACTAGAAGATATTTGCTTAGCTGACTTTGCATCACTATACAATTATAAAAAATCTGTCAACGCAAAAAACATGACTGTAAATGACGAAAATTTGAATGAAGATGAACCCTATAATGAAATAATAGAAGACAATATTACAAACAATTGGATCCCATTATTAGATAAAACAGGATATATTCAATTACGATCAAAACCTAAAATTATTCGATATAGAAAATATAATATTCATCAGGACGAAATTAACTATTACAGAGAACATTTATTATTATTTAATCCATGGCGCGAAAGTGAACCAACAAATATCGATGCACAAACATGTTATGAAACATACAAAGAAATAATTACAAATAATAGAATAAAATACATTCATAACGAAGTTATTGATTATGATAATATATTAGAAAATATAGTCGATGAAGATCATGAGGAAGTTGTGGACAACAATGAAACCGATAGAAAATGAAACCGATAGAATTCCCGCAGAATTTATAATTCATGATATTGGATATGATCATGCTGCCATCGGTCTTGAAATCTGTAATGAACCTGGTAAAGCTAAAGAAACATTCATTGTTCCAAAACTCATGCAAGATAATGAATATTATCAACTAATATCCTGCTTGAATGAAAAACAATATAGATATCATATTAATTTAATACACAAATTAAAAACACAAGACACTGAATTTTATCATTTCATAAGCGGAGGGGCAGGAGTAGGAAAAAGTTTATTGATTAACGTTATTACACAATCTCTGCTGCGACTATATAATAATGTTTATAATGAACCAGATAGCTTGTTTTTACTGAAATGTGCTCCAACTGGCAAAGCTGCGTTTGGTATTCGCGGCACGACGCTTCATTCAACATTTAGTTTGCCAATTAACCAAAGTGAAATGAATCGATTAAGTGAGGATACAGCAAATACTATGGCTCATCAATTACACCATGTAAAGGTAATTGTTATTGACGAAATTAGCATGACGGGACGTAGAGTATTGAGCCAAATAAATCAACGTCTGCAACAAATATTTAAAACTGATAAAATATTCGGCGGAAAATCTCTTATAGTATTAGGCGATTTCCATCAATTGAAACCAGTTATGGATGGATGGATATTCGAATGCGAGAACAACCCTCTAGGAATATTGCAAGGTGCTTATTTGTGGTCAAAATTTCAATTATATGAGTTAACAGAAATAATGCGACAAAGAGAAGATAAAACATTCGCTGAAGCTTTAAATAACTTAGCTACCGGAATTACAACAAAAGAAGATGATGAGCTTTTTATATCGAGACAATGTGATCAATTACCTGCCAATGTAGAAATTCCAAAAGACAGCATGGTGTTATTTCCTACCAATGCATTAGTAAATAATTATAATGTCAGTTTTCTAAATTCATTACAAACTGAAGCATTTAACAATGAATGTGTCGATTATTGTATAGGAGAAGGCACTATAGAAAGTAAAAAAAGAATGCTCGAATATGCTAAAATGCTTCCGTCAAACAAAACTCAAGGATTATTGAATGAAGTTATGTTGAAAGTCGGAGCAAGATACATGTTAACTGTAAATATTCGAACTGAAGATGGTTTAACCAATGGAGCATGTGGTAGATTGGTAAAAATATCGTATGGATATTATATAGACGAACCAAATAATCGTATTCGTGTACCTATACGAGTATATTTGAAATTTGAAGATTTAAACGTTGGTAATGTCACACGATCAGAATGTCTGAACCAAATGAAAAATAATAATATACCACTGGATTTAACACCGATAAATCATGTAACAAGAACAATGAATTTAAGAAAATCGTCGGCTATTCAATTATGTAGAAAACAATTCCCTTTAACACCTGCAGAAGCAGTAACGATTCATAAATCGCAAGGAGGTACATATCAAAATGTAGTAGTAAAATTGACAAATAGAATGGACAGAAGAATGTTATATGTTGCCTTTAGCAGAGCAACTAGTGCGAAAGGGTTATTTATTAAAGGGCAATATATTGCGCCAATGCCAGAAATAAATTGTGACAAAGTAAAATCCGAAATGCTTAGATTAAGAACGGACAATCTTTTGCATCTGGATCTAAAGTTCCCAAAAGATTATAAAACGAATGAACATATTCTATTTATATATCAAAATGTTCGAAGTTTAAATAAACACCTTTCTTTAGTAAAATCAGATAGAAGTTTTACGACATGCGATATACTGAGTCTTGTAGAAACTTGGACATTACCCCAAGATGATGTAGATATAAATGATTATTCAATTATTCAACGTCAAGATTGTCAAGGAATTGCGAGAAAAGCTTTTGGTACTATTACATACAGAAAATCAACATTACCTAGCTCAATTCGATGTTTTTATAATTGTGCAAATCGACACAAAAACGGGTATATGATTACAACTGGTATAATAATTAACAATTATTGTATTATCACAATTTATAAATCACCAAAGTTTCCTTTTACAAATTTCAAATGTAATATAAATCTAGCCTTTGAAGCTATAAAAAAAGAAAATTTACAATATTCTATTATTATAGGTGATTTTAATATTAATTTGAATAATGCAAAATCAAATTCAAGTATATCATTACTAGAACTTATGAGAAATAACAACCTGTTTCCGATACTACCATACAACACGTTTACTACAGATAATAATACATTCATAGATCTTTGCTTTAGTAATAATAAAGATTTAAATATCCATATATTTGAAAGTATATTTAGCGATCATAAACCAATTTGGTTTCAATTGGAACAATAATTAATTACGTAACATATAATATAACTAGTATTCAAATAATGACTTAATCAGATTAAAAAATATTGATACCGATTTAAAGCAACAATGTTCCATTTCTAAAAAGGATAATATAATATAATATAACAAATAATAACAGTGGATAGTAGGCCTCATGGGGATTCACCACTTAAAAAAAAGAAACGCGCCGATTGCTATACCTCATGGTGGTGTGGAAATTAGCAAAATATTATAAACCTGCTGTAAAACTTGACCAACCTTATTTGCATACTTAGTTGCAGTACGCTGTTTTAGTAAATATACTGAAGTAGAATTGATTCGCGACAACCGCGAAAATTAAAACATATAGTTGTCATTATATAAATTCACTTCCATCTCTACACATAAAAAAGTTCAAAGATTCTAAGTTCATGCTATTTTCATTTGTACTGAATACGTCCAAGAAATACATAAAACAAAGAGGTATCTTATCGACTCGGTAAAATATAAATCTTTGAGCAACATAATGCTTTATGATTAATGAAAATTTAAATATGCAATGAACGCAACTATTTTTCATTGTTTTATATTTCCATGTTAAGTTCACTTGTAAATAAATCGTAACAAGAAAGTCAATTTATAATTTGTTAACATAAGCTCCATTATACAATTTTTTTGAAATCGAAAATTGCTAAAAAAAATATTGACTAAAAGTTATTTTTATAAATACTTAGTACATTTTTTGGTTATCCATTTTATACTCATTAAATCTATTAATAAGTGTTAAGCCAATAAAAATATTTTTACTAGATATGATTTGATTTTTAGGCACTCACTATAATAATAGGCAAAGAGTGCCTATTAAAATGACCATCCGTTGCTCTTCGGAGTCTGTCGAAGGGGTTACTCCGCAGCGCATACTCCAAAAATTTTTATTTTCCACCATTTGCTTCGGTGTATCTCCAACATCATGCGTAGTTACTTTGAAGTGACTGCAATGAATAGAAATATTTTTTTTAGCCTGCGGTGCAATGAAAACAACTTTTTGGCTGAATTTTTCTTCTCGGACGTCCGTATCACACTGTAACTTTAGATGGTGCGAACCAATTTTGTTCTCCTTCGCAGGGTTTTTTTATTACATTATTTCCAGTATGCACATTACTTTTAAAACCAATCTAAGACCTTTAAGTATTTTTTCTAAAAAATTATTGGCCACAATTTGCATTTGCCTTCGGTCAAGTGTCCGTACGGTGCCATCATAATGAACTCTACGAACCAATTTTTTTCTCCTTCGCAGCATCATTTTGTTTTATCAAAAGCACTGCGCACAGCAAATTTAGAGACAATCCTACATCTCTAACTATTTATTCATCACAATTTTCCATTAAAAAATTATTTTCTCACATCTGATGTCCGTACGGTGCCCCAATTAAAAATCCTGGAAACCAATTCTTTTCTCTTTCGCAATAATATTTCATTGCATCGAAAGCACTATGCACAACAAATTTTGAGTCATTCTGACAAATATAATTTTAATTATAAAATAATTCAAAAACAGTGGTTATAACAAGATTTGCTTTAAAGGTTATGTTATTTAGATTTGCCAAAAATCCATTTTTCATCATGTAAAAAAAAAAACTTCGGTTGTGAAAAATAAAACACGAAATATCATACACAGATTCACAAATGTTTGCGTTTTTTATTCCGAAAATAATATATTATCACCGAAAATCATTCGCAATATTTTAGCATATTTTATTCACATTCGTAATAAAAATGATAAATTTCACGTATTCACTAAAAAATTTGGTAGTAAACTCACAAAAAAGATTCATCGAATATCCAAAATAATTACAATTTCCCAAATAGAACTAAAAAAATCGCGAGTATATATTTTTTCGTTTTATTCTATCTGTCAAACTTTGGAAGCAGATGACAATTTCCTAGCAGACGATACACAGATGCTCATACGTCGCGGCGGACGTACTCTGTGGCCGGATGATTTTCAAATAAAAAAAAATCGACATCTCGTTTCAATCTTTGTTCCTATTTTACGTAAATATAAATGGATTCTACGCGGTATAGCGCAAATAAAAAGTATGCAATCATAAAAAAAAAGAATTTTCTATCCTTCGACCGTCGAAGATTCATCGCAGCCGAAATCTTTGTCAATTATGTTCACCCGATTTATACATTTACAGTTAATAATAAAAACTGCAAATTCTTTTTCTGGCAACGTATTTTCTCCTCTTCAAAACAAGCCAAAATAAGAGTCGAAATCTTTTTTCGCTGCCGAGATATGATTTTTTTTAAGCAAAGACTAATTTTACGAATTTTCATCAAAAAACGAATCGTTTATTCAAATTTCTCGAAATTGCAGTCTCCAATCCTTTCCTCTCAAAAAAATCGTATTTACAAACTGACTCTCCGCGTTATTGCGCAGATAAAAAGTGTGCTATGTTTAAAAATTTAATTTTTTACACTTCGACCGTCGGAGATTCATCACATTCGAAATCTTTGTCAATTTTGTTCGCTGGATTTATTCGTTTACACTTGATAAGAAAACTGCTAATGATTATTCTATCGACGTATTTCCAACGTTTTTTTTTTTTTTTTTTCAAATTTTTTCAAATTTTCGTCGAAATACGAATTTCTTTCATATGCTCACGTCTTGAAAAGTTTTTTTTCGCAAAAAAAAAAACAATTGTACTCTTAAAGAACAATTATAAACAATTATTTATCAAGAAAGTGAAAAACACTGAATTTGTCGATTTTACGAGTTATTCCGTACCGAAAAACTTATCCTCGTTTGTGATTACATAAAATTTTAAAAAATACGATATGATATGATGCTAAATTTGATATTTTTAAGCGACGATAAATATCAATAAAATTTCATTGAAAAACGAAAAAAAATATCGAATTTCTCAAACTTCTCGTCTCCAATACTTGTCTGTTCTACAGAGACAATAACGAGCTGATTCCATGTATTACGAAGAAGAAAAAAAATATATCTCAAATGGTAGAAATGAAATTTGTTATAAGAGGACTGTCAAAGAGCCTTCAAAGTCGAATTTTTCAAGAATTTCATCAATTTGTAAAAAAATATTTCGGAGCTATCAAAGATGACAAATTTTTGATTCGAGTAACGTACTACTTCCTCTTCAATACAAGACAGGAACCAAAAAGATATATTTTTTCGTTCTCGAGATTGCATTTTTTTGCAGCATCCATAAATATCGATAAAATTTCATTGAAAATCACAAAGAATAGCAAATTTCTTGAACTTTTCTTCTACAATGGTTTGGGTTCCTACAGATAAAATAACGAACTGATTCCATCAATTATGGGGAAGAAAAAAAACACTGAAGGAGAAGGATTTAAAGGGGATATTTGGCCTGAATGCTAAATGGTAATCGTATTGGTGTCGGTACATGTTTTGTGTGTTTGTTTTATATTCATTAAATCTGGTCATAAGTTTAAAGCCAATAAAACGACTTTACTAGACATGATTTGATTCGTTAAATTAATTTGATCAACTTCTACGTGGTGCAATTCGTTATATTTGTCTCGTGTCTCAATATTTGACAATTTATCGTCAAACAAAAAGGAAATATCCGTCGTGAATATTAATAATCAATTGGTACAAAAAAGAAATATTTTTATTCGACGAAGGTTAAACACTATGAATTAATTTACGTAACTGATAAATGTTTTTCCCTCATACGTACTGTCGAAAAGAAACGCAGAGCGCGACGAATAAACATACTTCATTCGTAGCGCATAGCGCGATGTGTAAATACACTCGATACGGAGCGCGTAGCGCGACGTGCACCCCCGTGAGTGCCTTACAAAATGTCCCGAAGGGACATTTTTCGGGGGGTTTGGGGGGCGGAGCCCACCAACAAGAGCATCTGCGTCCGCAGGGCGCTGAGGTGCTTGTTACTTATTATACCAGCTGCGGAGATCCAAGAGTTGAATTTTTGAGGATACCCTCGCCAGCTAACAAAGTGTTGTTTATTACGGCCTTTGCCTTTAGTTTTAAGAATTTTATCGATTACAAACTCCTCTTCGTCGGTGTTCTTAGCGACAATGCTCAATTCTTCTTCATAGAAAAAACCATCAATTTCATCACCTCCTAGGTCAGTCAGTTCATAAATCGGTGGTTGTCTATTTGTGAGAACCTTGTGAATCTTGAATATTTCTTCTGTCCAGCGGGACTCGTAACCTTTCTCGAACGCTGCTTTCGCTTTACTGATACGTACAAACGCTCCAACCTTGTATTTAGGTACTTTGTGATACGTTTTATAGCGTCTCTCCATGTTTGCGTGTGCTATGGAGGCATTGTATCGGGTAACGGCTGCAGGAGGCATCTTGATCGTCGAGTGTTTTGTGTTATTGTAGGCCTGTACTATAGGTTGTAATATATCGATATAACGCCGTGTATTTTTGTGCGTAAAATATCGCCACATGCGCTCCTTCAATGTTCTGTTGAAACGTTCCACAATTGCTGCTTTAATATCAGGATTTCGAGCAACACGGTAACGTATCTCGCGGATCTTCAAAAATCGTTGCAAAATGCCGCCGACAAATTCTTCACCGCGATCTGTCTGTAGCTATACGGGTGCTCGTCCATTACTCCTAGACAGTATTCGTTTAAACCCCTCAGTGGTTTCAGCGCATGTTTTATCTCGCAGCGTTTCGACCCATGCATATTTGCTAAGGACGTCAATCACCACCAAAAGATAAACAGCGCCACCATTATCATCTTTGAGGGCTCGTAAGTCGACGAGATCGGCCTCCCACACATCGTCAATATTATCCACCGCATAGTGACGCCTCGGGAATCTACGCCGTATTGGTCTGTGTAGCGTATAAGTATCCTGAGCTCTCAGCCAGTTAATAGCATCATCGCGGGAGATCTTTTCTTTATCGGCTGCGTGAAGTAAATTCGGTGCACCGGCATATCCGGCCGGATGCGTTGGGTCGTAATAAAACTTTTCCAATAAAGCTATTAAATCTTCAGCTTTTTCCACGATTTATTCAAGAAATCACTAGTCGGTGTACGACGCTTTCCTGTACTATCACCGGAGGAATTTAAGCTCACATTAGGCGTGTGAACAATATTTGACGATGTTGACGCATCGAGGCCACTCAAGTTGTTGTTTATAGCAGCGTCTAATGAAAGATTCTCATACAATAAACTCGAATTACCGATTAATTCACGAGGGATCCCCAGCCGGCGGAGTTCAGATCCAAACTGCTCGCGACCTGCGGCGCGCGTCGTTTTTCTTTTACGCATAGCTTCATTCACGAGGTCTGATATACTGGTTCCCTTTACCGGCTCGCGATTGATGGAGATCATCCCTGTTTTATCCCATGTTAGCCTACTACCGGGGGTGCTGTGAAGATGTTTCAACAACTGTTCTGCCTGCTTTTTAAATGTTTTTGGCACAGTTGCTAATATAACCTCATCAGATACCCCCGCTACCTCTTCTTTTTCAGCTGTTTGTGCCGGCTCCTCAGATATCTGTTCCACAGGGTTTTCGGTGTTCACAGGAGGCGCGCTAATTTTGGGCCTACGTTCTTCATCAGTGAAGAATTGATAGCGCTGTAATACCTGTTGATAAAGCTTCCACTTTTCGCGCTCGTTCGAAGGTGTTACTGATCGAAGTATATCAGCCATTTCGGCATCGAGTCTGCTGAGTGTGTTGCCCGGTGTTTGAACGGATCTGACCTGCTCTAATGACTCGCGTATTGGGGTAGCTTCTTGAGGTACTAAAACCATTTTTTTTGCGTGTTGCATTTTGTCAATTACGAGTGAAGACGTTAGACAACACCGTGCCTAAGATCGGCAGAAGAAGGGGTAATAAAAAGCCGCCCCCTTTTTGTACAATTACACGCTTCTTCGTTTTCCAACTACCAGCTTTATTTACAAGTCGTCGCAAAACTTTTTTATGCTTTGATAAGCGCAGTCGTTCGGATTTTTTCAAGGGCACAGTACCATTTAAAGTATTCAAAGCACACTCGCAAATAGATCTGACGCCGTTTTTATCTATTGAGCGTAATAGCAAGGCTCGCTGCTGTTTATCCAGATGACAGAGGGCATGTAGCAGAATTGTATTCTTTTTCCCGATAGAAGGTGTAGCCACTGTTGATGGTGCCATAGCCGAGAACCGAATGATGATTATGCACCTCGTGATGATGATTTATACTTTGACTAACGAGCACCACTACCCCGCTTCGGCACATAAACAAAATTATAAGGATCATCGGGGAATATGCAGGTACGGAAGCGACAATTGTCAGGTGTCGACTGCTTAAGGTCTAGAAGCAGATAACCGTGTGGTTTCGCTGTTGCATCGTGATAAGCTTCTTGTAAAAATTTTGGGTCTTCGGGATATACCTGACGAGCCAGATGTGCGATTTGAGCGCGATCGCGTGGGTTTTTAAAAGCTACAATGTAATTTGTATTCAATGAGATGTCGCGTTGACCGCGACCCTGATGGAAGATATTTTGGGTTATCAAAATTACACTTATATTTTTATGGTGGCTTCCCTTTGTAAATAAATCTACAATTTCGCCATTTGAAGACTCGCGCATTAAATCGTCAATTATCAAAAGCTTTGGACGATAGTCTCCAGCAATGTCCGAGTTTTGCGGCAAGCCCTCCAAAAATTCAATTTTTTCACCGTACTCTTTATATCCATCCTGCCACTCGGAATAATAGAATAATATTCGAGCAAATTCAACATCAGCCAGGCATGAAATATGTTTTAGAAATTTTTTCACGAAACACGTTTTCCCGCAGCCTGTCGGACCGGTGATAATTGACGTCCACGGATGTTTCCAGCGCGGATCCATATCGACTAGGGAGGGAATCGGGGAGTTACGAGGATATTAATACTCAAATTCATGATTTTTTCTCGATCTTTTTTTATTCATAATTTTTTTTCACGACCAAATGTCGACATACCCGTCGCCTTCCAAGCTTACATATAAATATTCAGCAACACCGTCGCTAAACAATTGAGATACCGTTTGTTCTGAAACATATAAGAGAAAAATAATAAATTTTAGTAAGCCACGGCTTTCCTTTTTTTAAAAAAAGCAGAGTGACTGTCTCAGCAGTCGCTGCCGCCGCCGCCGCCGCCGCCGCCGCCGCCGCGTTCGCCGTTACTTAGCTCATACCCGCGGAAGTACATACGAGGTAAGCTAATAGTGTATGTAGACCGGACTTACACTGTGAATTAGCTAATATTCACAGTGTGATCGAATGAGCTCGTCATCGCGTTTATACATGCATCAGGGTGGAGCTTACGAGGATGCATGATAGGTAAGTAAGTAAAACAATGTTTGCAGACAATTTTTTCTTATTATTATTAATTTAATCTAATACATTAAATATTATATATATATATATATATATATACATGTTATTTTTTATTTTAGCATGGGTCCAGATAATCACCATAATTCTGGATACAAGTACCACATATATCCGGCGCCTAAAATTAAAACGTATTATCATTTTTACAAAATTTACAAAAAAAAATCTATATAATGTACAAAAAATCTAAAAATTTTCAAAATAATCTACAAAATTTACAAAAAATCTATTCCCACTGCTTACTCTATGTAACCGTACGGTAACGAATCGTATTCGCCCCATCTTCGCCTTTTGACAAGGACGGGCTTACAAGTCTTCGTTTCGGGCTTCGTGACAACCTGGTGATAAGCGTCTCGTCTTATGGAGTCAAACTTTACGGACATACTTGTACCAGGTTCGCGAACAAGTCTGCAGATAGATTCAAAGTTAATCTTCTGTCCATTTTTATAATTAAGACCAATGCCTTTAACTTTGCAAGAAGCTATTTCACTACCATCGGGGGTCTGCACCAGATATCCGTAAAATTTCGGATCCCCTGAGACGAAACGCTTGATGAAACTACCGCTACCGTAGTCGCACAGCTCATCAGTCATGTCACCGAGAAGGTTTCCAAGTGGCGGCTTATATTTACTCTCTACACCGCTATCGATATATATACACGAATCGGTATCGTAATAGAGGACCCGTTTATCAAGTTGCTCGAGGTACGAGTATAATTTTAAGCGAGCCTGCGCCGTGGTGTACGCGGCGATCACAACGTTCACGTGGGGGTTTATTTCGGCACTTTCGCCAGTTTTCTGCCAGGAAACGTACATTATATCGTCGTTGACTGTTATAATGTTGTTAACCTCGCAGCTGTGGTCGCACAGGAGTTCCAGAAGCCTTTGACGCGTCGCGACTACCTCGGTTTTTGGGAGGTTTTCTCGTTGCCCGAATATACCCCAAAATGAGTTTAAGCAGAGTTTTGCAACCGACCGTAAACCCGGGTTTTTTTCGATTCGCGCACGATCCAATTGTACGCCCTCGGCTTCGAGAAAACTCGCCACATACGCTTCTTTACTCTCTTCCGTAGTACATTCTCTTGGCCACCCACTATCCTCCTGTTTTATCCTGAGCCAAAGATTGATGTATCCGCCGAAGAGACCTGACGTTTCACTTGCTCTGTCGTATTGCTCAACTTTATACTGCCAGATCTCTATCGCTTTTTTGAGCTCGCACGATACCCAGGTACCCTCGAAAGCTCGATCATCCTCGTTATCGTGGGGGCAGGCCCCCTGATACATTTCCTCGCAGCATGTTCGACATAACGCGAACATTAATCGATTGTGCATGCGTACGGGGAGTACCGGATGATAGAGATCACGAGGTGGTAGCACTGTGCACCGCACGAGACCTTCGACTCTACTCAAATTGAATTCATGCCCGATTATTTCCTGGACAGAGTCGGCCGTATAAACCGTGGGGTGGCCAATAGGAAAACGACCGTACTTACAAATGTACGGATACAAAGAGCAAACATCAACGTACCGAATTTTCTCATCACCGGAGGTCTCGCAATAGCTTCGTGTATTTCCCGTACGCCCTCCAAAAAACGCGTCGCGAGGATTAAGAGGTTGATCTACAAGAATCGGATGTCCGTTTACCGTCGCTTTAATAAGCGGATTTTTAGGCACTCACTATAATAATAGGCAAAGAGTGCCTATTAAAATGACCATCCGTTGCTCTTCGGAGTCTGTCGAAGGGGTTACTCCGCAGCGCAAACTCCAAAATTTTTTATTTTTCACCATTTGCTTCGGTGTATCTCCAACATCATGCGTAGTTACTTTGAAGTGACTGCGATGAATAGAAATATTTTTTTTAGCCTGCGGTGCAATGAAAACAACTTTTTGGCTGAATTTTTCTTCTCGGACGTCCGTATCACACTGTAACTTTAGATGGTGCGAACCAATTTTGTTCTCCTTCGCAGGGTTTTTTTATTACAGTATTTCCAGTATGCACATTACTTTTAAAACCAATCTAAGACCTTTAAGTATTTTTTCTAAAAAATTATTGGCCACAATTTGCATTTGCCTTCGGTCAAGTGTCCGTACGGTGCCATCATAATGAACTCTACGAACCAATTTTTTTCTTCTTCGCAGCATCATTTTGTTTTATCAAAAGCACTGCGCACAGCAAATTTAGAGACAATCCTACATCTCTAACTATTTATTCATCACAATTTTCCATAAAAAACTTATTTTCTCACATCTGATGTCCGTACGGTGCCCCAATTAAGAATCCTGGAAACCAATTCTGTTCTCTTTCGCAACAATATTTCATTGTATCGAAAGCACTATGCACAACAAATTTTGAGTCATTCTGACAAATATAATTTTAATTATAAAATAATTCAAAAACAGTGGTTATAACAAGATTTGCTTTAAAGGTTATGTTATTTAGATTTGCCAAAAATCCATTTTTCATCATGTTAAAAAAAAAACTTCGGTTGTGAAAAATAAAACACGAAATATCATACACAGATTCACAAATGTTTGCGTTTTTTATTTCGAAAATAATATATTATCACCGAAAATCATTCGCAATATTTTACCATATTTTATTCACATTCGTAATAAAAATTATAAATTTCACGTATTCACTGAAAAAATTGGTAGTAAACTCACAAAAAAGATTCATCGAATATCCAAAATAATGACAATTTCCCAAATAGAACTAAAAAAATCGCGAGTATATATTTTTTCGTTTTATTCTATCTGTCAAACTTTGGAAGCAGATGACAATTTCGTAGCAGACGATACACAGATGCTCATACGTCGCGGCGCGCGTACTCTGTGGCCGGATGATTTTCAAACAAAAAAAAATCGACATCTCGTTTCAATCTTTGTTCCTATTTTACGTAAATATAAATGGATTCTACGCGGTATAGCGCAAATAAAAAGTATGCAATCATAAAAAAAAAGAATTTTCTATCCTTCGACCGTCGAAGATTCATCGCAGCCGAAATCTTTGTCAATTATGTTCACCCGATTTATTCATTTACTGTTAATAATAAAAACTGCAAATTCTTTTTCTGGCAACGTATTTTCTCCTCTTCAAAATAAGCCAAAATAAGAGTCGAAATCTTTTTTCGCTGCCGAGATATGATTTTTTTTAAGCAAAGACTAATTTTACGAATTTTCATCAAAAAATGAATCGTTTTTTCAAATTTCTCGAAATTGCCGTCGCTAATCCTTTCCTCTCAAAGAAATCGTATTTACAAACTGACTCTCTGCGTTATTGCGCAGATAAAAAGTGTGCTATGTTTAAAAATTTAATTTTTTACACTTCGACCGTCGGAGATTCATCACATTCGAAATCTTTGTCAATTTTGTTCGCTGGATTTATTCGTTTACACTTGATAAGAAAACTGCTAATGATTATTCTATCGACGTATTTCCAACGTTTTTTTTTTTTATTTTTTCAAATTTTCGTCGAAATACGAATTTCTTTCATATGCTCACGTCTTGAAAAGTTTTTTTTCGCAAAAAAAAAAAACAATTGTACTCTTAAAGAACAATTATAAACAATTATTTATCAAGAAAGTGAAAAACACTGAATTTGTCGATTTTACGAGTTATTCCGTACCGAAAAACTTATCCTCGTTTGTGATTAAATAAAATTTTTTAAAATACGATATGATATGATGCTAAATTTGATATTTTTAAGCGACGATAAATATCAATAAAATTTCATTGAAAAACGAAAAAAAATATCAAATTTCTCAAACTTCTCGTCTCCAATACTTGTCTGTTCTACAGAGACAATAACGAGCTGATTCCATGTATTACGAAGAAGAAAAAAAATATATCTCAAATGGTAGACATGAAATTTGTTATAAGAGAACTGTCAAAGAGCCTTCAAAGTCGAATTTTTCAAGAATTTCATCAATTTGTAAAAAAATATTTCGGAGCTATCCAAGATGACAAATTTTTGATTCGAGTAACGTACTACTTCCTCTTCAATACAAGACAGGAACCAAAAAGATATATTTTTTCGTTCTCGAGATTGCATTTTTTTGCAGCATCCATAAATATCGATAAAATTTCATTGAAAATCACAAAGAATAGCAAATTTCTTGAACTTTTCTTCTACAATGGTTTGGTTTCCTACAGATAAAATAACGAACTGATTCCATCAATTATGGGGAAGAAAAAAAACACTGAAGGGGAAGGATTTAAAGGGGATATTTGGCCTGAATGCTAAATGGTAATCGTATTGGTGTCGGTACATGTTTTGTGTGTTTGTTTTATATTCATTAAATCTGGTCATAAGTTTTAAGCCAATAAAACGACTTTACTAGACATGATTTGATTCGTTAAATTAATTTGATCAACTTCTACGTGGTGCAATTCGTTATATTTGTCTCGTGTCTCAATATTTGACAATTTATCGTCAAACAAAAAGGAAATATCCGTCGTGAATATTAATAATCAATTGGTACAAAAAAGAAATATTTTTATTCGACGAAGATTAAACACTATGAATTAATTTACGTAACTGATAAATGTTTTTCCCTCATACGTACTGTCGAAAAGAAACGCAGAGCGCGACGAATAAACATACTTCATTCGTAGCGCATAGCGCGGTGTGTAAATACACTCGATACGGAGCGCGTAGCGCGACGTGCACCCCCGTGAGTGCCTTAAAAAATGACCCGAAGGGACATTTTTCGGGGGGTTTGGGGGGCGGAGCCCACCAACAAGAGCATCTGCGCCCGCAGGGCGCTGAGACGCTTGTTACTCTTCATCCGGGCATACTCGCACTCCCAAATCTCGTGAAGATTATATCCTAAAGATTTTATACGGTTCGATGTGTTTAACGTACGCACAAAACGATCGTTCATCGTGCAACCGTAAAACTCTTCTTGGCGCTTACGCGGATCGGTGTAACATTTGTCACAACCGTGGAAAAAGCATCCGTGAAATTGCAGCACGTGTTGTACACCGTCGTCTGTGCATACGTAACCATCGACGCGTGTACCGTCGACTAACTTATACTCGCGATCCCTCCCCGCATGCTCGATTTGCCTCCCGAAAGTGTACTCACACCACAGGAGCCACTCGATCGTTACTTCGGACTGTCTATCTGCACGACGATAACCGTTTCGTGGTAGAACAGAAATTTTATCCTGTTCCAAAAATTTTCGTCTAAAAACTTTATTGCATGCGGAGGCTATGGTCACTGCTTCGGTAAACGGACATACGTCTCCACATTCTACAAAGATTTGACGAAACGCGGTGCATGCTTTCCGAAGAATCGTCACATCAGTTTTGCAGTACGCGATGATCTCTTTTTGGAAATCGAACTCGTATCCCGCGCGACACGTTTTTTCGTACCACTGCAGAAATTCTTCCCGATCCGACGCCGACATTGTATCGGGAGTGTAGTCTGTGAGAGGTGGAAGTGGACCCTTATAACGCTCGTTTTCTACTCTATTGAAAAGATGTGGGAACACACTTTTGAAAACATTCTCTCCTAAGCCAAAGGCTTTTGGGAGTTTACTGAGAGGCATATGAAAATAATTTAAACTATCTATGAACCTTACGCTACCGATCCGCATCTCCATGATACTCGTTCCGTTCGTGATTAATTTTGGTGTCTCGTGTTTTTCCTCGACAATATACTTCAAAATAAATTGGGCATCGAAACCCTTCGCGTTATGTGCTATGCAAATAATACCCCCGACGTTTTTTCTTTTCTTTAACACATACTCCACGAATTCTGCTAGTGCGTTGTCTTTAAAAATTTTCTCGTCATCAGGGCCGCACAGACTACACTCCCAATCATCCTCAATTTTATCTATGCACTGTGTGCAGCGCTGTTGACTTACACACAGGTTTACGTCGTGACAATAGACATTGTTTACTCCCGCGATCTCTCGTTCCTGCCGCGTCTCGAAATCATAAAATACGAACAAGTCGGGTCGTTCCGATGCCTTCGACATTCGCAACGGGGGCATGAAACATTTATGATTTTCGGGCCTATCTTCGTTACATGTTCTGCAGAAAAAATACCCACACTCATGTCTTGCACGATCTGGTTTGTAGATCTGCTTCAAACACGTTCTACATGTTTGCAGCATATCACATAACCGAGATTGTGTACCATGCGAACCCACTTCTTTGTGGTGTCGTAGACACTCTTCACCCCGAAAGAAACGCCAACAGTCGCTGCAGCGAATTTTTCGGGCATCAGAGTTACATGGCGGACTACGCGTACAGCATGGACACTTTTGACTGCGACGATGGGCTATAGCGCGACTGTACGCTAGACCGCAGGGCGTACAGAAAAATGATCCCCCGGCTGCTTGCGCGATGTTAAGAATTATCGAGGAGAAGATAAATATTATGCAACACTTTTGGGTGACAGCGTAAGACCATATTCGTACCGTTGAAGACGGCAGGCTCACTACTACCAAAAGTCTCGCGTTCAAACATGATTAACGCGATCCCTTCTCGAGCAAGCAGTCGTTGGAATGCCTGAAGTTCTGGTATACCGCAACCAGTCTCCGGCACGTCTACCTCCGCTTCGCGAATTAGCTCTTTAGCGAGCTTCTCCTGTAGGACTGACTTATTTCTATGCACGTTATCCCATATTTTTTGCAGGTCACTGTGTCGTATCGCCCCGCGTTTTGCGTAAACTTTACCCACCACGATCACTCGCGGTAAGCAAAGGTTGTCGCTATTTTTAAATTCGATTACCGATCGTTTTGCCCAAAATGCAGCCCCTTTGACATTTTTCGCCCGACCCATGCCTACAGGCATCGAAACTATATTTGACTCGATCGTAAATGAGTCGTCGATGCAAAACCCTGCTGCACTCTGCGAGACACTATTAATCACCGCAAATAAATTATCAAAATTGAAATCGCGAACAGGCCTATACGAAATTCCGGCTGGACCCCGTGTGAACGCGTTCGACCGAAATTGCACCCCCACCATATCCGTTGGCTCACACCCGCTTACAATAAGTGTGTGTAACTCGCGCATCGCATCCTCTAACCACTCTACAAGATTTGCCGTCGCCGGTGGCTCGCGTAATGTCACGGTCATCACGACGCCGTTCATTTTAAATTTATTGTAATACTGCTTATTTTCGACGCGGTGTGTAATCTTCGACTCACCTATTGGCATTGCGTCATCGACATCAATGGGTGGCACTGATGAGGCACGGTGCGATGGCCCCGCTTGGCCACCCGTCTCCTCTAACGACGGCGTGAAGCTGCCCGGTGAACCGACGGAAGCATCACCAATGCCGCCTGACGCCTGTGTGCTGTTTTCTTCTTCTTGTTCATCGTTAAATAAATCCCGCGCTGTGTCGGTCTCGTCGGTTTTATCGGTTTCGTCGAGCAGGTCTTCAAACCGACCTGCCCCACGTTGGGTCGATGTCGCTAGAGGGGCTGTGGGCTCGACAAACGTTCCATTGAATTCCACGGGCAAGGTGTCGGAGGCTACGGGTGCCACTATTGATAATCGGTCATCCTCCACTTCTTTCTCCTGTTCGCGAGCCCACTCGCGGACCCACACTGTGGAGTCCCCGTCCTCCTCCTCCACTGGCTCCTCTACCAGACACATCGATACTGAAAAATAAAAAATTATTAGAATCAAATCATTAAATAATTTTCAACATACATATTGCTGTTTTTTTACTCCTTACCTTCATCATCCCAATTAATTTCCCGGGCTTCTGCCAAAGCCCGTGCGTCTAGAAGTCGCTGTGCTGCGAGCTTCACACCCACGTCCTTCTGGGAGTCCTTTTCTTCGATGAGCGTCATCGAAACTAGAGGCAATACATGAAATAAAAATTTGCTACATCGTATAAACAAGCACTTGATAGCGCTCGACACTGAAAATTTTTAATATGCTTAGCGTCGAGACGCCTCCTGATATTTTTTTTTTGTAATTCCTACCTTCATTATCCCAGTCGATCGCTTTGGCGTCAGCCAGGGCCCTCGCGTCCTCGTCCTGCTCAGCAGCCTATCTCTGGGCTGTAAAAAAAAATGCTCCCTTACAATAATTGTATAAAATATTTTTACATTTTTTAATTAATAAATAACTTTAACTCTTACCGAACTCTTCAAGCTCAGCGGCTAAAGCGATTGCCTCAGCTGTCGAGACGTACGGCGAGTTTTTCACCCGCGTATACGCCGTTTGTATCGCTGCACAGCATCCCGTAAATTTCCCCGCGCTGCTAAGCTGGAGAATCTTGCGCACCGTCAGGTGGTTCATCAGCGCTTTGAGCCGTCTAGCGAGTGCTGCACCGCGAAATCCCCGCATTTCGCGATCACCCGATTTTTGTAATAAAAACTTCACTGCTTCTGTGGGGTCAGCGGCCAACACCTGCACCACAGCACTAATTGCAGCACGTACCGCACGATCAGCCATTGTAAAATAATAATTTATCGCGAATGACAACACAAAACAAAACACGGAAAAGGTTTGTCGCAAAACGCAAGACACAAAACACAGTGACGCGGTGAAACGTTATGTTTAGCGAGCTAGACGCAACAATGGGTTTTTCGTGAAAAACTCTAAACTTATAGATTCATCCTTCCACCACCACCACAACCAGCCACCGTTATGCTCTTGACCGAGACAATCGCAGATACCTATTGGCGGATAAGGTTTGGTCGTTCCAAAAAAATTTTTTTGGTGTGCGACATTTTCCGGCACACACTTCCGATATTTTCGGAAGCCGTCACATTATCAGAATATGCTTGAGTCCCCGTAAATACCACCGTACGCTCGCCGTTCGCAATGCAATCGCATCCTAATAGCCCTGTCGTAAAACGGTCAGCCTCGGGGACCCCACAGTTATCTCACCCCGCGTAGAAAAAATTAGTATGGGATTGACTCTGGGAGAATGATGGTCGAGAGTCTGGGATTTATTTGGGATTGAATCTGGGAAGCACTATGGGCAGTTATCTGGGTTTTGGGACCCGGCTAGATGGTTTCCCAGACCTTTTCCCATCGCTTCAGTGGACGGGGGAGTCCTCGTGCAATCAATCCCATACGTATTTCCAGATTCTCTCCCGGCCGTACCGTACGACCGGGGGGATCCTCGCCCGATCAATCCCATACATAGAATCCCATATTATGTGTAAATGAATGAAGAAGGAAAAATAGATTTTGTCAAATGGAAGGAAAAAATGAAAAACGAAGAAATATGCTCAAATCTAATTTTTTTCAACGAATATGATTACGCCGTGCAAAGTTAAGCGCTGTAGTACATAATCGGCGGTTAAATTTCATTTAAGGCCCCAAAAATAATGTGATGTACTGGGAAAAGCTTGGATAGATAAATTAAAAGATCTATGTTAAACTCATCCAATACTTTACAATATTTTTGGGACCTACATCGAATTTCAAACGCCGATTACGTACAGCAGCATTTAACTTTGCTCGGGGAACTCATATCCGTCGAAAAAAATTGGTTTTAGGCATATTTTTTCGTTTTTTATTTTTTTCTTCCATTTGACAAAATCTATTTTTTCATCTTCTTTCACTTACACATAACATGGGATTCTATGTATGGGATTGATCGCGCAAGGATTCCCCCGGTCGTACGCGATGGCTGGGAGAGAATCTGGAAAAGCATATGGGATTGATTGCACGAGGATCCCCGTTCGTATGCGACGGCTGGGAGAGAAGCTATGGGAAAAGGTCTGGGAAACCATCCAGCCGGGTCCCAAAACCCAGATGACTGCCCATAGTGCTTCCCAGATTCAATCCCAAACAAACCCCAGCCTCTCGCCCATCGTCCTCCCAGAGTCAATCCCATACTAATTTTTTCTACGCGGGACCGTGCACTCAACTACTTCCGCACGTATCTTTACGCCTGTACTTATGTAAAATACCTCACTAAATGCGTTTTCAAATATTTCAAGATAATAAATACATAAAAACTCTCGAAATGCTACTGAAGTAATATTTTTTAAAAATCATAAGCGGTAGGTATATCATGAAAATATTCTATTGCACTACATATACTCTTTGTAAAACGCACAAAGAAAAGCATTAAAAACAAAAATGCCCCTTATCGCGCACCATCCTGTTAACAATGAGTAAAATAAGGCTCTATGGGGTGTTGACGATAATTTTCAAATTCTCTCGTGGTGTGTCAAATATCCGTATATATAGAAGCTGCTGTGGTGGGAGGTGATCTTAACCGCGCATCACCACCACCCCCACTGCTCCTTCTCCTTAAAAAATCACATCTCCAGATCCCCCCGGTACTCGTGGACTTGACTCATTAAGCGTCTGTTGTTCAGAGAACGAAGTCGATTTTTTCTTGAATATACTCAAAATTACGAGAAAAATGGACAAGTTTGCCGTTCTTATGAACAACCAGCGTGTACTAAAGCACGCTCGTGTAGAAGAAACTGCGGTCACATCTGTTAATACGTGGAGGCCCCTAAGCAAAGCCATGCTGTCGCCAACGACATACGACTTGAACGCCTCGTGCAGTAAATCGGCTACAATTGGTATTGCGCTACTAAACGATGATGATTTTGCTGTGGCTGTGAAGTTCTCCAGCCGTAATTCTGGCACAATTTTGATCAATGTTGCCGACTGGAGGGAATTATCCCTACAAATGAGTGCAATTACATGCTGGTTCGCTGATGAACAAGAGCTAAACAGCGAACACGACGCCGCGCATATACAAACAGCCGGGAGTCTATCAGTGCGTCTTACAACGGCTTATCATGAGAAAGCCATTACCCTGAGTCTTAAGGAGAGTGACGAGCCAGTGAAAAAAGGCCCAAGAAAACTGTTCTCACCTGAAATCATCATGCAGCGGAAAACATTTGACGGTATAAAGCTGCTGAGCCCGTGCATTAATCACCGGATCCTGTTGCTTTTGGACGAGCTACAACTTGTGAGAGAGGTTCGAGATACGCTGATCGTGGAAATCTGTGCGCAGCTTACACAGACAAATACTATAGACCCTACAGCTAGTGGATACCATGGACTTGAGAAAAAACAAGTCTTAGCCACTGGGCTGGACACTATTCAAACTGTGTACGGTGATGCGGATAGAAAACGATATTTAATCGCCGCGGAGTTACTAGGTCTTCATCATGAATTCATTTTTCGTAAAGTGGCGAATCGCATGCAGGACAAGTCAGTAGGAGTAGAAGCGCAGCATTTGTAAACTACACTCAATAATTTATATTGTAACGTGGCAAAATTCAGCCCGTTATTTTCAGCTCGCTCCGGCACTCACAAGGCGATTCCTTAGGGCCAAATGGTAAAATTAGAATTATTTTTAATTTTTTTTATACAAAATTATTTCATGTTCACGCGCCTCGGGCGAGAGAGCGAGCCGCAACCGGACAGCGAGGGAGACAGAACATCGATTCTCATCGATTTCCACCGAGAATCTTCGGCATTGCTACCGTCGACAAGCCAGTGACGGCAGAGGTTCTCGTACAGTACGGAGAACGATCGTCGAGGAGCCTCTACCCCAGAAGACTATCGTTGGTTAGACGATAAGAACATCGAGGGAAAAGAACACCGGTTTTCCCGGCGTCGCCGCCTTATAAATCGCAGCTCTCGAGTTATGCCGAGCGGGAGGAAAATGAAGGAAGAAAATCGTCGCATGGGTTCTCGAACGCGGGGATTGAGTACCGCGGAGACAATGTCTTCCGTCTCGCTCTCGCGCGTCAATCAGCGCTACGACGTTGCGAGAGAGTTGGAGAAATATTCAAATTTCCGAAAAGGGCCGAGCGTCGCAAATATCCGTAATCGTCGCGATTAGGTAGGGGGTAGGGGTGTCGCTAACGAGAGCGTGAGAGACGCGTTACTCGGGGCACTTCCCGTTGAGTTTCGGAGCGAGCTGGATCGTCAATCGATATCTCGGATACTGTACGGAGGAGAATTTCGCGAGCCGAACAACTGGATCGCTCACGACGAGAAATTGAGAGACATCGGTGAGCTCTTTCGTCCGAGGGACTAAATTAAGATCGGTAGTTCGCGGATTTTGTTTGTTTTATTGTTTCGGTTTATTTATTTTATTTTTCCGCGTTTGGGTTACCGGCGTGGAAATAAAATTTATATTTTGTCGCGTACTCCAGGTTCGACGGTTCTCGAGAAAGCGTGGCCGTTTCTTCGAGGTCGGCGAAAATCGGTTAATTGTGTGTGCGGAGCCGCGAGACGTGCTCGTTTTTCAGCTTATCGGTCGTAATCAAGAGTCGCGATAATATTTTCAAAATTTATAATTTTTCGAATTATTTCCGTGAACGTGCCTTGGGGATAAATCCCACGGGAAGTCGCCGTTCCGTTACCGTCGTGCGCGCGAGGCCATCGTGTGCGCCAGAGTGTGTGTGCGAGTGAATCGGGGAAAAATCGAAGTAATTTTGTACTGTATTTATATTTTTGTTCTTTTTGCATTAATCGTTTTAACGTGTCTTCGATTCCCCGTTCGTTCCCCGAAAATCGAATTTTTATTGTGTGAGAGAGAAAGAGTGAAACGCGAGAACGAGAGCCTTCGCGCGACGCGGTAATTTGTGTGTGTGAGTGAGCGAGTGCGTGAGAGCAACAGCGAGATCCCGAGCGTT
Source organism: Cryptus viduatorius (assembly GCA_964006125.1). Taxonomy (NCBI): domain Eukaryota; kingdom Metazoa; phylum Arthropoda; class Insecta; order Hymenoptera; family Ichneumonidae; genus Cryptus; species Cryptus viduatorius. The sequence goes on from OZ023220.1 coordinate 24,503,784, forward strand.
GGGAAAATTCTGAGAAAACTATTGTAAAGTTTCATTGGTTCCCGGGACGAGAGGTTTCCTCCGAGATCTTCGGTTTTCCCTCTCTTAGCTTAATCGATTACTCGAATAAAAAAACATTGATGATTTTTGGTTCCCGGATATTTCGAGTTTTGAGTTGCGCTTTATTTTGTTTGTTGTCTCGTCCGAATACCGACGCTGAGTTTACCCAGCCCATCTCCGATTCTCGAAAAGCTGCAGCTAGCCGTTAGCTAATCAACCTCGTCCAATTTTCTCTGGCGTGTTACGCGCCTGGCGCCCATCCCGCGAGGGAAAATAAAAAGGAGAAAATTTTCGTGACGTTTTGTGGCTCGAGGTTGAGGGTTCTCGAGTAGGTAAATTCGGCGTGGAGAATTTACGCTACAATATATATGTACACTAGATATAAGAATTTGAAAAATGAAAAATGTTAAATATAAAAACTATTTTAATTCTCTCTCTCACTTACCTTCCCCTTACTCTATTTTTACGTATTTATTTTTTAACTGTCGGCTGAAATAATAATAAAAAAAAAAAAATGCTAGATGTGGAATTCGAACCATACTCCCCCTCGGGGAAAGACAGCGCTTCATGCCGTCGCCTTAACCGCAAGACCAACCGAGCCTATACATTCTCTTGTGCGTCATAATACTGACCTGGGCCAGAAAAAATATATTGTAGAAAATGAGGCTTGAACCGGTGACCTATCGCGGCACCATACCCCCGCGAGCCGCTAGTCAGCAGCAGCTCCGCTGGCCTTCAGTGATAACACGGCCTAGTACGCGGATTCGACACAATACGGCCCTGGTGCTCCAGGCGCACAACACCCCCACACGCGTGCATTCACTCTCTCCCACCCTTCACTCACGCCTCCCTCCATACCACACCTGGTCAAGCTAGTCGAGTGTTTGAGTAAGGGCGGGAGGTTGGGACCTGACAGCCGACGAAGCAACATCTCTCCCGACTACCCTAGACCCCCCTTGGGCATTCAGGACCCCGAACACCGAGGTGTGGTGGGGGCGGCTCACACAATCACATCCGCATACACAGCAGCAGCTAGCTAGCAGCAGCCCCCACCACCAGCCGCCGCCATCTTGAAAAAATCCGTATAGGTACATTACCTACTGCGTCGATATTTGCTGCACCAGTGGATCGTTTGAAAATGTGTCCATTATTCCCATAATCGAGTTAAGGGAATCTTTAAAGATTACGCTAGTACTCTTACTGTGAATTTCGCATTGCTGCAATGCTTGTTGAATTGCAAACATTTCCGCTGTGTAGATACTTGTCGATCGTGGCATCGCCCATTTCTGAGACTCGTCGCCGTATATTATCGCTGCTCCTACATTGCCACGCACTTTTGATGCGTCTGTGTACACGTGCATTGCATCGTTATAATTTTCCAACAGATACCGATATCGCGCTTTATACTCTTCGCTAGTCGTGTCCGCTTTGTTGAATGCCGCAAGATCTATATTACAGTGTGGCTGCGGTATGAGCCATGGCGGGCACTCACTGAAACCTTTTGTAAGAGTATGTCCCTCTGTTATGTCCACGTCGTGCATTAACTTTTGGATTCTTGCCCCGAGCGATTGGTCACTTGCTGTGTGTGTACTTGCGGGTTCGATGAAGAAGGCGGGAAAGTTAATATGTTTCGGTTGTGCTCGCACATTTATCGCGTAGTTCAGAGTCAAGTGGTCTCGTCTGATGCTCAAAGGTATCACGCCTGCTTCGCAGAGCATACTTTCTATTGGGCTTGTACGGTAAGCGCCTGTTGCGTGTCTGATGCCTGCATTTTGTATTGGGTCCAATTTCATTAGAACTGATTTTCGTGCAGATGCGTATATTATACATCCGTAATCAATTTTAGATCGGATAAGTGCCTTGTATACTTGCAACAGGGTGTGTCTGTTTGATCCCCAGGTGATGTTCGCCATGCATCTAATAACGTTCAGGCCGTTTTTACATTTGCTGATTAGTGATATTATATGTTCTTTCCACGTCAGTTTCTTGTCAAAAATTACGCCAAGGAATGGAATGACGTCAACTACTTTAATGGCACTATCGCCCAGTCGGAGTCTAGGTTTGAATGGTTGAACTCGAAGTCTACAGAAGTCCATGCACTTTGTTTTGTTTGCGGAAAAACGGAAGCCTTTCGCATTGGCCAATTCGTTTGTTACATCGATTGCTCGCTGCAGTCTTTGCCTTATTAATCCCATGTATTTGCCTGATGCAAAAATCGTGAGGTCGTCCACATATAAACATCGTCCGATATCTGGTGGTAGCCCAGAAGTAATATCATTTACAGCAATGCTGAATAATGTTACGCTTATCGTAGAGCCCTATGGCACATCGTTCTCTAGGGCGCGGGGCGAAGAAAATTCTCCTCCAACCCCTACTCGAAAACTGCGATTCGTCAAGAAACTCTGAATAAATCGAGGTAGTTCACCTCTCAAGCCCCAATCGTGTAATTTCTTTAATATTCCGTACCGCCATGTCGTGTCATAAGCTTTTTCCAAATCGAAGAATACAGCTGTTATACCCCCGAAAAATGAGAGCACCGCCGAGGTTACGCTTACGCAATAACCGAGGCGTGCGATCATGAAATATTGCGCCAACTGCACAGTATCGCATACTGGAACGACGATAAAGTAAACATCATTACCAAATCTCGTAAATATGCTGAATCGCTCGCTCCACTTTATCTCCTATAAAGTGTGAGAGTGAGCGCAAGTCGAGGAGTACAATTGGACATCCAATACTGCGCGGTTGGTTGCGTGTAGAGAGACTCGTGCAAAGGGTCTGTAAGTAGTACTCCATAAGTTTGGTCGGACAATAGTCCAAAATCTGTATAACATTATTCTGTGTGAAAATTGAGTTCGCGTATCGACGCATCATTAAAGAAAGACACTTTCGCTTACATCTCCTGCATTCGAACATTCACTGGGGTTCCAACCCTTTTCCGATAAACATCCCAAAAATAATAGAGAATATTCATTACCGCTAACCTCGGCGTAGCTAACCGGGATTCGGCGGTATAACATTGGTGGCAGCGGTGGGATATCGGAGTGAATAAAACGAACCAGAGTGTACCGAAAGTGTGTCACTCGCTGTACACCAATACAGTCGTGAGTAAAACCGTCACCAGGGGATCGACGGGACAGCCAACCGCGAGGAGGGACTGCAGACCTCCACTAGATCGTCACCTAGCAGAAAGGGACGTGGAAACAGTATTGAAGAGACAGCCTGAAGGTTATACAACGCAGAGGCAACCTGAGATGTGGCAGATAAGCACCCTGTAAGTGCAAGAGTTATCTATTCACGAAAACTAACACCTGTACGGGCGTAGAGAACCAGTAGGCGCGTTACTAACCCCGTCAGGGCGTGAATAAAGGGCTAAGAGCCAGGTAGAAGCCACATGAGTGATAGGGAGGTACCAGAGGAGCAGGCTGCGGGGACTTCGGGACAGCAACCACCCCCGCAGGATCCTTCGGCATCCACACAGGAGGACCAGCGTGTAGCAGCTGGTCTAAGCGCTGCGTTACAGGAGATAACGGCAGTCGCGAGATCGGAATTAGCAGTACAAGGCCCGGCACGACAGCCGAGAGGCGAATCTTCTCCAAACCCTCTCTTCGGGGTCAATTTACGTAGAGGCGCAGCGTTTGACGAGCTCGCCGACTTGGACCAAAGTATGTTCGAGCCCAGGGGTGCACCACTCCCAGGGGTTGATCTCACCCCACGTGCAGTAGAAGCGGAGATACAACGTTTGAGAGCGCAATACCGAAACACACTGGGCGAACGAGGAGGAGGATTTTACAACCCGGATAGAGACCGGAATTGGACGACTACCTTCGGTTTTGGAAGTAGGCTTTACCCCATGGGGGTGGAGATCCCAGGGGTACGCCGAAATTTATTTCCGGATCCACCTGCGGAGGTAAACAACACCGCGGCAGCCGAGGAACGGGTTGCCGATCGACTCGAGAGGGGGGATCGAGAATTGGAGGCCATACGGGCGGAATTGGCCGATTACGTAACCGGTGAAGTGGAACGAAGGTTAGCCGAACGTCAAGGGAGACGGCGAACCACCCATCCGGAGGATGAGGAGGACTCACCATATATCAGCTTGGATTTAGCGCTGAAAAATATCAAAACATTTGATGGCAATAATCCCAACAGATTAGAGGAATTCTTGTCATCCTGTGAAGCTGTATGGGAGAGAGTGAAATAAGCGTATAGGGGAACACTCCTGGCGCTCGTACGACGCGGAAAACTTGAAGATTTTGCTTGTGGGCAAACGGGACATATCTCTCGTGATTGCACGAGAAAATCGGGACGTCCGAGTCTTCCCGCACCAGGACCGGGGAAGGAAGTTAATCAAGTGAAAATGACGTGTAACTACTGCGGGAAGGTAGGTCATTTGTGGAGAGACTGTAGGAAGCGTATGCAACAAGGCGGTCAAAAGCCGCAACAGACAGGGAAAAATAACGGCAACGAGTAACCTCCTCCGAAGCTACAGGGTACCGGAAAAAACCGTCAAAGATTTCCTGGGAACCGACCAGCAGCGGGCGGAAAGAAAGGGACAACAACACGAGGTTTACGTTGTCAACATCACGTCAGCAGGGATTGCAAGTGATTTCCACATAAAATCACCGGAATGCAAAACTGAAATTCTGACTCTGAAAGCTGATACGGGAGCACAAGTCAGTTTAATAAGTCCAGAGGTACTCGGGGGTGATATACAAGCCGAAAAATCCGAGTCAACGCTCATCGGGTTGGGAGGACAGCCAGTACTCTCGACATTCATAGCAGAAATACATTTGGATGGATTTGGGGGGGCACGGCTTCTTAGGGATGGACTTCATTCGCGAGCATAAAGTGGATATCCTTCGGGGCAGGGAAATCCGAATTCTCGGGCATCGAATGCCTTTAATCGATGGGAGATTAAAAATGCGAGTACCAGCGCGAAGCAAGAATATCGCTTACGTAGCTACATGCAGTCGGGTAATGGGACTTGCCGATAAGAAGGAGGTCGCCGAGGGAGTAGCAATCGGCGCCTGTACGACGAAACCGCGAGGAAACAGCTGTGCGGTATGCATAATAAATACCACCTGCGAAGAAGTCGAGATCGAGCGACCGACAGTGACACTCGAGCCGTTTGAGTCAGCAGAAAAATCGTGTCACAACAAGAGCACACGCGAGTTAAACATCGGGCGCGTGGCGAGCAGCAATGAGGGGGAAGACAGCGGCACGCGACTCACGCGCTTACGTGAAGCAATCGACGTGCGAAATTTAAATTCCGAAGAAAAAGAAACCCTACTTGAAATATGTGAGGATTTTGCAGAGATCTTTCACCTGGAGGGGGACTGGTTGCCGTGTACTACGAAAATCGAGCATGAAATTCCCCTTCGCGAGGGCGTAAAACCGATAAAAGTGCAGCCGTATCGTTTACCGGAAGCGCATAAGAAGGAAGTTGCTAAGCAAACGGAACAGATGCTGAAGGACGGTATCATACAGGAGAGCCGAAGCCAATGCAATGCACCGCTGCTCGTGGTTACGAAAAAACCTGACGCAGCAGAAGTGGTAAAATGACGAGTCGTTGTGGACTTTCGTAAACTCAACGAAGCGACGATCGGTGATTCGTATCCATTACCGAATATCGCCGATATATTAGATCAGCTGGGGAAGGCGCAATACTTCACCACCCTCGATTTAGCATCGGGTTTTCACCAAATTCCCATGGCGGAAAGGGATAAAGAAAAAACTGCATTTTCCACACCGCAGGGGCATTTCGAATATACTCGAATGCCCTTCGGGTTAAAAAATGCCCCTCCAACATTCCAAAGGCTTATGAACACCGTATTGGCGAGACTCGACGGAATAAAATGCTACGTTTACCTTGACGACATCGTGGTATTCGGGTCAACGCTGACAGAGCACAACAAGCGACTTCGCGAGGTATTTACGCGCCTGCGAGAGGCGAAATTATCGCTGCAACCAGGGAAGTGTAGCTTTCTAAGGAAGGAAACGCAATATTTAGGGCACATAATTTCGGATGAGGGAGTGCGACCGGATCCCTCAAAAATCACGGCGGTACGGGATTTTCCGGTACCAAATAATATGAAGGGAGTACAGTCCTTTCTAGGGCTTGCCGGTTATTATCGAAAATTTATAAAAGCCTTCTCGAAAATTGCGAAGCCGTTAACGGAGTTAACGAAGAAAGAAATTCCATTCGTGTGGACGGCAAAACGGGAGCACGCATTCGTGGAATTGAAGAAAGCGCTGACGTCGGCACCGGTGTTACAATACCCGGATTTCACAAGGCCGTTCGTCGTGACGACGGATGCTTCGGATAAAGCGATCGGCGCGATCTTATCTCAAAGGGAGATAGGGGACGATTTACCGATTTGTTACGCAAGTCGTACGCTTAACAAATCAGAACAAAATTATTCTACGACTGAAAAGGAATTAATTGCTATTGTCTGTGCAGTCGAACAATTTCGTCCATATGTTTATGGTACGAAATTTACAGTGGTTACGGATCACAAGCCCTTAACGTGGCTATTCAATGTAAAAGATCCGGGATCGAGACTCATGCGATGGAAAATAAAATTATCGGAACATGAGTTCAATATAGTATATAAAGCGGGGAAAAAGAATACGAATGCCGATGCGCTGAGTCGAGTATATGTAACGACGCGCTCGCATGCACGACGGGCGGAGAAAGAGACAGCCAACGACAGCAACGAGCACGAGGGAGAGAGCGATAGTGGCGAGCGCGTGGACACTCTATCGCGACGCAGCGAAGACGCGAGAGAGACAGCGCGAGGCAACAGCGGTGACTCGAGTGCGACGGATGACGCAACAGCCATCATGCCAGGTGAAGCGGCAGTCAGCAACGAGCGCGAGAGAGACGGACGACGCGATAGCAACAGCGACTCGGACGATAGAGATAACGGCGGCCATGCGAGCTACGGTGATAAGGACCGTAGCGATGGCGAATCTTTAAGTAAAGAGGAGAGAAGAAAAATTCTATATGAATATCACGATGCTCCTCTCGGCGGCCATCAGGGCGCAACGCGTATGTTAAATAGGATACGACTCGCATATACCTGGCCCGGTATGCGAAGACAGATAGAAGATTACGTTGCGGCATGCGATAAATGCCAACGTAATAAAATTCGTTCGACGCCAAAAGCACCGATGGTGATTACCGATACACCATCGAGGGCATTCGAAAAGGGGGCGCTCGACATTGTAGGGCCCTTAACTCAATCGGAAACGGGGAATAAATATATTCTCACGTTTCAGGATTTATTAACGAAATACAGCATCGCGATACCTCTCCCTTCGCAGACAGCAAACGATGTCGCTCGTGCATTTACGGAGGAAATTGTATGTCGTTACGGGATACCGGAAGTCGTACTCACGGATCAAGGTACGAATTTTCTGAGCTCGATATTCAAAAACGTTTGCAAACTGTTGCACATAGAAAAAGTGCAGACGACGGCATATCATCCACAGTCGAACGGTGCTTTAGAAAGTTCGCATCGAACATTAGCTGAGTACTTGAAGAGTTACATTGATGAAGATCAGAGGAATTGGGACAAATGGCTGCCGTACGCCATGTTTCAATACAACACCACCCCGCATACGGCTACGGGCTTCACGTCCTACAGCCTGATTTTCGGACGAGAAGCTGAGCTCCCCACTTCGCTGAAAAAACCCTCAAGTACGCTGTACGCGTACGACGATTACTCGCAGGAATCGCGAGAACGTATGAGAGCATCTTGGGCGATGGCTCAAGCTAATCTTAAAGCTGCGAAAATTCACGCCAAGGAGTTTCACGACGGGAAGGCGAAGGAGCGGAAATTCGGCATTGGGGAGAAAGTCTTACTGCATGACGAAACAGTACGGCAAGGAAGATCAGCAAAACTCACAGCTAATTGGATAGGGCCGTTTGTAGCTGAAGAAGTGCATCCTCCCCTCAATTATACGATTCGCAAAGGGCGACGGAGGCTGAAGGTCCACGTGGATCGTCTCCGCGAGTATATCGAAAATTGAGGGATCGGATTTTTAAGGGGGGGGGGGGGGGGGGGCTATAGCTGTATAGCTGTGTAGCTGTATAGCAGTATGTAAAAAAAAAAAAAAAAATGTATTGCGAGGAATAACACTGTTGCAGGGTGTTATGCATGTTGGTGATGGTCAGCGGCGACAATGGTTACGACATACGGGAATTTCGCAATGTGCCAGGAATTTATTTCGAGCACATTGGCACGTTGAGTTTATATACGGATGTCTGGACTTTGGCTGTACGAATGGATCTTTCGAATCTCATAGCACTGGAAGAATCAATCCAATGGCATCTGAGCGTGTATCAGGACCGATGTAAGGAGTCAAGGAGTTCCGGAGGTCACTGTGCGGAGATGTTGGTGCATCTGGAGCGTCTCTCCAGGAAAGTCGAGGAAGAAATCGGCGTGATACACGATCTCGTGGGAGGAGAGCATCGGGATAAGCGCGGATTGGTCGATGGATTGGGATCTGTGCTCAAATCCATTACGGGAAATCTCGATGCATCCGATGGTGAACGTATCGAGAACGAAATTTCGGCGGTACGTGATACGCAAGAATCGATGAACAATGGGATGCTGCGACAGCTGCAAGTGGTCGAGTCGTCACTCGACATGTTCAATCGCTCGTCGCACGCGTCTGAGCGAAATTTCCAGAAGTTAAATGACATGCTGTGGGAAGTCAATGGGTACTTTCATAACAGCACCAGCCGTCTAGCCAACCAGCAGCAATTCGACGAAAGTCTGGGGCTTTTAGACTCATATATGGAGGTATTTCTCGGCGAAGTAAGGGATATCGCGAACTTATTCGCCGGGATTGCATCTGGGACGGTGAATCCAACGATCGTCTCGCCAGAGAAGCTGACGAAGTATCTTTCAGAGGCATTGCCGCATGTGCCGAAGGGGTGCAGCTTTCCTCGGCCGGTATCGAGGGAAAATGCCGCGGAATTACTACGATTGGCAACCACGAGAGCCTATCGCGTTGGGGGAAATGTAACACTCCTCATCGAGATACCTCTCGTCGGCGCAGCGGAGTATGGGGTCAGCCGAACGTATCCCCTTCCGAGACGGGGAGAGAATAATACATACTTCTACCTGGAAACCACACCGGATCTGGTCATAGTGGATCGAGAAAATAGGAACTACCTTCGGATAACGGAACGGGAGTTGGAAGATTGCAGGAAGGATGGGACGAGGTATTACTGCAGTCCTCGACATCCGGCTCTCGCAATAAACGAGGACGCACCGTGTACCGTACGGACATACGTCGGTGGTGCGGTAGGTCAGGAACAGGGTTGCCCGAAGCGTATAATGAAATTGACAAACACACTCGTTGTGAGTTTACGACAGCCGGGACGTTGGCTGTACGTCGCACCGCAACCTGAGTCGATGACTGTAGCCTGTGACGAAAAGCCGAGTCAGCAGGTCGTCCTCAATGGTACGGGGTCGCTAATACTCACCGGGCGTTGCACCGCAACGGCGAGGAATTTTCGCATCGAAACGATGAGGCGAATAACGCAGGAGGTAATCGACAACGATTTGGTGCCAATGTACAACCTCACATTGACACCACAGGAGGCAGAAAATATACCAACGATGGTAAACGAACGCGGGGGCATCGCCCTGGAGCACGTAGTCAGCACGCCGCAAGAGTTAAACGAACTCGGAGTGCGCCTACAGCACGTCCGAGACAGCCTGCGAAACCGAGTGTCACGCGCGCAGCAAATTTACGAAAAGATCGGCCACCATTCGGTTGGCGCGATCGCGTTATTAATAATGATGATATTCGCCTTATATTGGCTAATTCAAAAACGATGCCGAGCACCGCAACCAGCGATGGAGGCCCCCTGTACAAAGGTGGCAATCCACAGAAACGAAGAAACGCCAACGGAATGGCGAAACCAGCGGCGAACATATCCAACGATTGAAACGAGGAAAATACCAACGGCGGAAGCTACGGGTGGACCAGGGAAGCCCCGGGATGCCATCGGTGAAAGGGAAGGTGAAACCGAGATACAAAAAATATCTCGTAAAAATTCGTTTATTAGGAATGAAAAGCTAATACCCGAAAAAATTGATACATCGCGTCCTTAACGGACGAACTCCCACACTTCGTCGTCGTCGTCACTCTCGCCAGCTGGACGAATCCCCGACGACCCCGAGGGTAACGCTATCCGGTGCCTCTGATGAGCCGGATAGGCTCGGCGGCTCCCACGACGTCTCGACAGAACCTGCAGACGGGAGGAACCACGAGCGTAGGGCCGATCGTCAAACACGGGAATAACCGTCGACGAGGCAGGAGGGGTGGACGGAGCTGGCGATTGGGGCTGCAGATCCCGCTCCGACGACGTCCGGACTACGAGAAGAGCAGAACCTTCCACGGCCTCCTCCTCAGGGGTCAAACGCATTTTCTGCGTGGCGATAAGTGGGAAAAATAACGAAAAGAAATTAGATAAGACTAGAGGGGTAATACGACAATAACGATAATATTTTTTCGGGAGACAGAACCCCCTTACCTTAACGGGCAGCGACATTCCGGCGATAGATTTCCTTTCCTTGTGAAGCAAACAAAATTTGCGAGGAGAATAACGCTCTGCGGCGAACGCACCGGCTTATAGACCGGAAGGATAGCCGACGCAGCAGAAGCGTGCAAACCCCAAGTTCAATGAACACAACATCAGCAAATTCCAACAGAGGGAAAAAAAAAAATTTGTAACGCTTTGAATCGGAGAATTTAGCGTAACTTTGGGATAAAAACGAAAAGAAATCTCCCGATTTCTTTTCTTTAAGGGGGGAGGGATGTTATACCCCCGAAAAATGAGAGCACCGCCGAGGTTACGCTTACGCAATAACCGAGGCGTGCGATCATGAAATATTGCGCCAACTGCACAGTATCGCATACTGGAACGACGATAAGGTAAACATCATTACCAAATTTCGTAAATATGCTGAATCGCTCGCTCCACTTTATCTCCTATAAAGTGTGAGAGTGAGCGCAAGTCGAGGAGTACAATTGGACATCCGATACTGCGCGGTTGGTTGCGTGTAGAGAGACTCGTGCAAAGGGTCTGTAAGTAGTACTCCATAAGTTTGGTCGGACAATAGTCCAAAATCTGTATAACATTATTCTGTGTGAAAATTGAGTTCGCGTATCGACGCATCAATAAAGAAAGACACTTTCGCTTACATCTCCTGCATTCGAACATTCACTGGGGTTCCAACCCTTTTCCGATAAACATCCCAAAAATAATAGAGAATATTCATTACCGCTAACCTCGGCGTAGCTAACCGGGATTCGGCGGTATAACACAGCCACTAGATGTTCTTTGTGTGAGTAACTTCGTTGGATTGCATTTTCGAGATTTACTAATGAGTCTAAGGTTGAACGATGTCTGCGAAACCCACTTTGGTCCTTTGACAGCAGCTCTTTAGTTTCTAGCCACCATACCAGACGATTATTGACCATCTTTTCAAAGATTTTGCTCATACAGCATGTTAACGATATAGGGCGATAGGTAGACGCATCCTCTCGTTGTTTTCCTTCTTTCAAAATGGGTACTATGATAGCTTCGCGCCATTGTTCTGGGTACTGTCCGAGTCGCCAGATATTATTATATATCTGTAGTAGGTCTACTTTGGTTGTAAATGGGAGATTTTGGACCATAGCCGATGGGATCTCGTCTGGGCCTGGTGCGGATTTCTTCAGTTTTCTCATCGCATACTCCAGTTCTTCCAAGGTCAGTGGCGTATTGTAGGGCAACAGCTTGTCTGTTATAAAGTGGAGGGGGAATTCACTTTGAGTCTTTCGCATTTGGAACTCATGGTTATAGTTTGAGGTTTTGCTGACTGGTTCAAAGACGTCAGCAAGGATATTTGCGATCGATTTCGGATTATCTTCAAAGTACCCACTGTTTGTTTTCAGAGGCCCAACTATATCGTGCCCTTTTCCGGCAATTGCCTGAACCTTTTTCCATACGCTCCCGATTGGCGTAGAAGGGCTAATCGAAGATACATATTCTTCCCATGTCTTTTTTTTTGCCTCTCTGATAATTCGCCGTGCTTTAGCGCGAAGTTGTTTAAAAGTTATTAAATTTTCTAATGTTGGTCTTTTTTTAAATAAATTTAGTGCTTGTTTTTTCGCATTGATTGCTTTAGCGGTTGTTTTGCTCCGCCATGGGAGATTCCTCGTTCGTATGCGGCCGTAAGACTTCGGTATCGCTAAGTTTGCTGCCTTGAATATGGCACGAGATAATACTTCAACTGCTTTGGTGGGATCTTCGGGGATATTAAGTGTCGTCATAGATTTTCTATAGGTCCCAATCCAGTCCCGAGGTCCCAATCGGCGTCATCGATCAGCCAATTCTTTACAGCGAATCTCTTGTAAGATGGAGCTTGATCCGAGATAAGGATTGGGTAGTGGTCACTACCGTAGAGGTCGGGGGCTGTAGCCCGTGACCATTGGACGGCGATACTTGGTGAGCAGATTGACAAATCTATTGCCGAAAAGTTTCCGGTCTGCGATGTAAAGTGAGTGAAATCGCCATTGTTCAGGAGCATGGAGTTTGTGTCTTCGAGGAGTTGTTCTATCAAACGTCCAGCCGTATCAGTTCTTATAGAGCCCCAGAGGTCATTATGTGCGTTGAAGTCACCAAGGAGCATAAACGGTGGAGGTAGCTGTGAGACGAGATCCAATACTTCGGCTAAGTCCCAATTACTGTTAGGTAAGTAGATTGAACATATCGTCACTTTGGCTGGTGAAAGTAGCTTCAATGCTATAGGTTGTATTTGTGTTTGTAGCGGAACAATGTGAGCAAGGATGTGTTTCCGGAGTAATATTGCTACTCCTCCATTAGCGATTGTGCCAGAAGTGCAATCATATCGGTAAGTATCGAAGTTATGCAATTTGAAGTGCTCATTCTGTTTGAGGTGAGTTTCCTGGAGGCAGATAACAGAGGGTGATTGTTGTGAGATCAGCATTTGTAATTCGCAGAAGTTATTTTTAATCCCGTTGATATTCCATTGATTTATGATAAGCATGATTGATTTGTAAACTCGTACTTAATTATTATATTAGGTTTCGGAATGCTGATGGGATATACCGAATGATGAAAGAGAAGGATCACTTATTTCTTTTAGTCGCTTTTGTCCAATTGAAGATTTGTTCTGTTTCCATTTCAAGATCTACACTGTCCTTTGTTTGCTGTTGTAGTGGAATCTGTGGTGCATGGCTGTCTAGACTTGTTACTCGGGATGATGCATCGGATTGTCTCTTCCTTGGGGGATGATCATCGGATGAATGCGGTCTGCTACGTTCACGGGTACGCGAACTTTCCCTGGAATGTTCACGAGTGTCCTTTCCTGACGTTGATGATGAAGATGACATTGTGCCAGAGGGATCCAAGTCATATAGGAGTTGTTCGGCTTGCTCTTGCAGCTGCGAAAGATTTACTTTACTACAGGTAGCAGAATCGGAGTTTGTCTTTACATAAATAGGGTTTCGATTACACGTCGATAATGGCGTTGCTTGTTGCGTTGGTGTTGTTTTTGAGAGCGTCACATTCGTAGAGTTTGTTCGTTCATTCTTCGGTTTGTTGTTTCCTTTCTTAGATGTTGATTCGGTTGTCACTAGTTTCGATAATACAACGGTGGGTATCGGATTCTGTAGTCTTATAGGCATGGACGTGGGAGTCTGAACTGTTGTGGCTTCACCAGAGGTTCGTTTCTGTAAGTGATCTTCGAAAAGGCACAATAACTCAGGTATTAAAAGCTTAGCTAAGTCACTGATATTTGTCGACTGTGCATTGATGTTTGCTGAAGAGTTAGTGGTTTGTGCGTAGGAACGCGACAGTTGCGGATTCTTTTCATCGTACTTCCGGTTAGCGTCAAAGTAACTGAGTCGCTCCGTTGCTTTAATGCGGTGAATCGCTGCTTCTTTTTGGTACATAGGGCAAGATCTTGAACTGGCAAAATGAGCTCCCTGGCAGTTAACGCATTTCGGTGTGCCTGTACATAGGTCTTCGTGAGGTGCTGCACCACAGTGACACGTTTCTTCGTTTTCGCACCTTGAGGACGTACGATTAAATTTTTGGCACTTGAAGCACCGTATAGGTGGAGGAATGTACACTCTTACGGGTAAGACATGAAATCCGGCCTTTATTTTGTCTGGTAAAGACGGTGAGTTAAAGGTAAGGATTAGCGATGATGTAGCTTGGCGCGTTCCATTACGAAAAACTGTCATTCTTCTAACGTCAATTACTCCTTGATCGGACAATCCGGTCTTGATTTCATCCTCGGAACAATTGAGCAAATCACGACAAGTTATCACACCCTTAGAGGAGTTTAGACTACCGTGAGGGCATACGTCGACATCAACATCTGCAAATCGATTAATGTTTTGGATCTTTATCGCTTGTTTGGAACTTACAGCTTCAATCAAAAGACCTTCTTGAATTTTTCGAACAGAGTTCACGGTGCCAATGAGATTTGGTATCTGTGCTTCAATTAGAAATGGGCTTGTCTTCGAGAAGTCGCCTGATTTGGGTTTAATGACCAAAAAGCGTGGAACGGCCTTTTCGCTTGATTGAGGGGTCGGATGTAACTCAAGTCTCTGATATGTCGGTTTTTTTCGGTACTGGGTTTTATCTGGATTTGACGGGCCAGATGTCCCGTTTGGTTTGTTTGTTTTAAGGTGGTTATTCATTTTAATCCCACGAGAATGCTAGGAAAAAAGGGGTCGCCTGTAGCAGAGCCTGCTTACTACAGGAAGGCTAGATACAATCAGAGGGCGCCAGGTATCTGAAGGACACCGTTTGAGACTCTCTAACGGGGAGCCATACATCTTATGGATACGGTGGATTAACATCACAAGATTCCGGCTTATTTTAACGAGGTGGGCTCCTCGGTGGACTGCTCGTAGTCTAGACCTTCACTACCAACCAATCCAGCATGGGAATCCCTGTCAGGGGCCGAGGCCCCGGCTGGCATAGCTTGGTAGATCACAAGGACATGCAAGCCCCTCCACCACGGCAAGGTGGCAGTCCCACGGAGGGGGAAAATGAGTTTTTTTCATAAAACTTGGTAATTTTTGTCGAATGACCGTTTTGGAGCCTAGCATATCGAAATCGTCAGAATCAACGACGACATGAGAGCCATTCGCTATTTCGCGAAAATACGACTATAATTCAGACAAAATGACAACTCGTCGTTCAGACAGCATCGAAATTTGTGTTTTCTGGAACGATCGCATAGTTTTATCCAATCAGCGTTTTTGACCCACCGAATCGGAGATCGTGAGAATAAACGACGACATGCACCAGTTCGCTAGACCACGAAAAACGACTATAATTCCGACGCAATGACAACTCGTCGTTGAGAGAGCATCGAAATGTGTGTTTCCTGAACGATCGGATATTTTTGTCCAATCAGCGTTTTTGAAACTCGAAATCATCGAAAATGAGTTTTTTTCATGAAACTTGGTAATTTTTGTCGAATTACTGATTTTGAGCCTCGCATATCGAAATCGTCAGAATCACCGACGACATGAGAGCCGTTCGCTATTTCGCGAAAATACGACTATAATTCAGACGGAATGACAACTCCTCGTGGAGACGGCATTGAAATGAGTGTTTTCGGAAGATTGAATATGTTTGGCCAATCACCGTTTTTGACCATCGCATATCGAAATCGTCAGAATCAACGACGACATGAGAGCCATTCGCTATTTCGCGAAAATACGACTATAATTCAGACGGAATGACAACTCGTCGTTGAGACCGCATCGAAATATGTGTGTTTCGGAACGATCGGATAGTTTTATCAGCGTTTTTGACCCTCCGAATCGGAGATCGTGACAATCAACGACGACATGCGACCAATTCGCTATTTCGCGAAAATACGACTATAATTCAGACGAAATGATAACTCCTCGTTGAGACGGCGTTTAAATGAGTGTTTTCGGAAGATTGAATATGTTTGGCCAATCACCGTTTTTGAGCATCGTATATCGAAATCGTCAGAATCAACGACGACATGAGAGCCATTCGCTATTTCGCGAAAATACGGCTATAATTCAGACGGAATGACAACTCGTCGTTAAGACAGAGCCGAAATTTGTGTTTTCGGAACGATAGGATAGTTTTATCCAATCAGCGTTTTTGACCCTCCGAATCGGAGATTGTGAGAATCAACAACGACATGCACCAGTTCGCTAGACCACGAAAAAACGACTATGATTCCGACGGAATGCCAACGGGTCGTTAAGAAAGCATGACAACTCGTTGTTGAGAGAGCATCGAAATGTGTGTTTCCTGAAAGATCGGATATTTTTGTCCAATCAGCGTTTTTGAAACTCGAAATCATCGAAAATGAGTTTTTTTCATGAATCTTGGTAATTTTTGTCGAATGACCGTTTTTGAGCCTCGCATATCAAAATCGTCAGAATCAACGACGACATGAGATCCATTCGCTATTTCGCGAAAATACGACTATAATTCAGACGGAATGACAACTCGTCGTTGAGACAGCGTCGAAATTTATGTTTTCGGAACGATCGGATAGTTTTATCCAATCGGCGTTTTTGACCCTCCGAATCGGAGATCGTGAGAATCAACGACGACATGCACCAGTTCGCTAGACCACGAAAAACGACTATAATTCCGATGCAATGACAACTCGTTGTTGAGAGAGCATCGAAATGTGTGTTTCCTGAAAGATCGGATATTTTTGTCCAATCAGCGTTTTTGAAACTCGAAATCATCGAAAATGAGTTTTTTTCATGAAACTTGGTAATTTTTGTCGAATGACTGTTTTTGAGCCTCGCATATCAAAATCGTCAGAATCAACGACGACATGAGATCCATTCGCTATTTCGCGAAAATACGACTATAATTCAGACGGAATGACAACTCGTCGTTGAGACAGCGTCGAAATTTATGTTTTCGGAACGATCGGATAGTTTTATTCAATCGGCGTTTTTGACCCTCCGAATCGGAGATCGTGAGAATCAACGACGACATGCACCAGTTCGCTAGACCACGAAAAACGACTATAATTCCGACGCAATAACAACTTGTCGTTGAGAGAGCATCGAAATGTGTGTTTCCTGAAAGATCGGATATTTTTGTCCAATCAGCGTTTTTGAAACTCGAAATCATCGAAAATGAGTTTTTTTCATGAAACTTGGTAATTTTTGTCGAATGACCGTTTTTGAGCCTCGCATATCGAAATCGTCAGAATCAACGACGACATGAGAGCCGTTCGCTATTTCGCGAAAATACGACTATAATTCAGACGGAATGACAACTCCTCGTTGAGACGGCATTGAAATGAGTGTTTTCGGAAGATTGAATATGTTTGGCCAATCATCGATCTTGCGAGAATATGCGAGGTTCCCGAGCACTTCCCATCGTCGGATACAGAACCGGCGAGTGTTATGCTTCTGGTAGTCGTGCTGTTCCTTAGAAGTCCAATGATTTGTCCCGTGTTGCTTAGCAGTAGAGTTCCCGTGTTTTGTAGTTTTAAGCATGCCTTTTCGTCCAGATCGTGGAGATAAATCTGTCGTCCATTGTGGACGATTGAATTGTGCGAATGCATTCCACAATGATAGATACTTCGATCCACTTCGATTCTACACTGCACAACCTCTGCGCTATTGAAGTCTGTGAGTTGCAGCAGCTGTATGTAAATGGACGAACTCACTGGTTCTAGTAAAGGTATGTCGCATACGGCAACCCCGTTGAGTGAAATTGTTGTGATATTTAAAGATGATCCTCCACAATCATAGCCGATTAATGCCATTGATCCCGTCAAGTTGACGATTAGCAGGACGAAGATCTTCATCATCCTGAAACACAACGGTTTGGATTTTATTCTGCGTTTGGTATCACGCGTCGCACGACTTGCTCCATTGTGTCCGACAAGTAGTCATACATGATTTTGAGCGATAACGGGGTTAGCAACCGATGTCCGGGATCTTCAAAGATCGTTTGAAAGTCACGTGAAACTTGATAACGTAATTCACGAATGCGTTTGTTGAGATTTAAGTGTTGCAATCCGTTCCAAACTGTTACGAAATCTTCGCTGCATGTACTTTGTCTTGGTTGTAAATTGCAACCACAACAAACACACATGTCCTACGGCGCGGTTGGTTAAAGTTGTTGTAGATTCTTCCAGTAAGCTGATTAGGTTCTCGTCGTGGTGAGGAACTACGTGCTCGCAGGTAGTTAACGAATTCGGTAAGGTATTTACTGCGTTGATGTCGAGAGGTGTATAGTTCGTTGTTGTAAAGGATTGACTTGATGTTTTCCATTCTGCTTCTCAGAGTTTCTCCTCGCGGAGTTTGAGTGGTTATTTTTTTTTCCCACCTCCACCCCCGTCGTACCTAAAGTTTTATACCGACGGTCGAAATTTCTGTATTCGTTGTTCTACTTATATTCGCTTTTTTATAGTAGCTATTCTTTTTTATGCTCTTCGCACAGTTTATTTTTATTTTCTGGAATTATTATTTTTTTTTTTCCCGAATTTTATCGATGTAACCGCTGATTCGACATATTTATGCTTTTTATGCATACATACTTCTGGATACGGTTTTTCTCCGTTAGATTAATTTCTTTGCTTCGATTCTCTGTCCTCGATGATTCTTTTTACATATTGTCCAAAAATTTTAAAACTCTTTTCGTTTTTTACAAAAGTAGCCATAGATAATTTGTTAATTTTCAGTATCTTCATTTCGTCTACAGCTATAATTCTTGCCATATCGTACAATTCACACTCAAATAACATATGGGCTGGGGTTTCTCGCTCTCCACACCTACAGTTCTCATTCTCAATGATATTTAGTTCCTTTAGTTTGCTGTTGAACAAGCCGTGTTCAGTTAAAAATTGAGTTACGTAGTAATTTGGGTTGACCCAAGCTGATTCCATTCGCTTTTGTACTGTCTGAAAATAGTTAAATGACATTCTTCCTTTTGTGCTGTTAGTCCACCTATCTTGCCATATTCCTGCTAGAATTTTCCCCGCTTTCTTGTATACTTCTGAGACTGTAAGCCCTTCCGAAGATTTATCCTCGTCCCATTCGATAGAAAAGTCTTCTATCGTGAAGTCAATTCTTTTTCTGATCTTGTAAGATATTACGCTTTTCTTTAATTCTAGGTCTATCGGGAGAACTCCTGCTACCACCGGCAAACAATCTGTTGAGACAGTCCTATAAGCCTTAGTCACCCTTATCAGAGCTAACCGTTGTGAGCTCGCTAATATACGTCGCATTTGGGCGTTTATTTTGTCTTCCCATCCGATGGCAGCATATGTTATTATCGGTACATAGACGCCTTTGTAGATCGTCCTAATAGCTTTATGTCCTAATCCCCATTTGTTTTTCGCAACAGTTCCCATGCTGTGGAATATTTTTTTCGATTTTTCGCAGATTTTTTTAATGTGTGAGTTTTGTGACGTGATTTTTTGGAATCGACGTCACAAAAACCCAAAACTACCGTTACTCGCATGGAAATTACTATTTTAGTGCTGAAGTTTCGCGTTACTGCCTCTCCCAGCGACTTAAGATACCGTCACGCTCTCGTTGAGTTACCGATCGAGATTTTTGCAGTTTATTTTGTATTATTTTTTGTAATTATTCCCAATTAGCTTCATTATCGTTATTATTTTAGTTCAGTTCGAGTTTTGGGATTCCGTTTGCTTAGTTTGGTTCACGATTTCAGATTCCGTTTGCTTAGTTTGGTTCACGATTTCAGATTTCTTTTAGTTCAGTTTAGTCGACGTTTCCGACTCTATTTGGTGGTGTAAGAAGTAATAATAAAGAGCCCAAATAGAGGAAGGACTCGGCGAAGAGTCTTGCGAATACGTCAAAGTCCGGTGCAAACCCGGCACCCCAAGAGATAGTGCAATGCGTTGAGAACAGGCGGAGGTATCGTTTGGTCCAGGCAAGAGTGGTGGAACACCTTGCGCTGCGTTATAGTTGAGTAGAGCCTTGTATCTCACGCATTGACTAGGGGGAAGCGATTGCGAAGATTCGTTCAAGTTACCGCGTATAGTATCGGCTCTCGATTCGATAAAGTCATGAGATGGTTGAGAGGGCAGTAGTTACCGTTCAAGCTCCCGAAAATAATTATCATAATTCGTTACGAATTTTCGTAGGCAAATTGACAGTCTACCGAGAGCTGCCCTAGAGGTAACTCGGGTCTCTCTCGCGCTCCCGTGTTGTTGACGTTCGGCCTATTGTTCGCGCGCTCGAGTGAGGCTATCTCTCTCGCGCACACAGTGTGGCCTAGCTGTCGGTTTCTCGTTCGCGTTCGGCTATCGCTCGAGTTTTGTGAGCTGAGTGTAGCGAAAGAATTTTGTAATAAATTCTTCGCGATCCCGTGCGTGAGTGAAGCATTAGAAATAATGCTCCTTGTGCAGCGGTGATAGTGATTCGGTTCTCGGTGTATCGTGAGATACAGGTTCCCGCTCATTACCGGATTTAAGTGAAGTTTCGGTGAGTTTTTGAATTATAGAAATTTGTCGATCGCTTATCGATCCGCTTTTGTTTCGTTCTCGTTAGCTCGCTTCGATCGTTCGATCAGCTGAGCGTTTCCGATGCACTTACGTGTGATCCCGTGGCTTCTTAGCCAAATTATTATTTTTCGGTCCCGCTTAACTTAACGTTCTCGTGGCTATTCTATTGACCTCGGATCGCGACCCTTCTACCACAACCCGCATCCTGAGCAACCGTGCATTTCCGCAACCGTTTGCTTTCGCGAATGCGTCGGCGTTAGTTCTCGTACCGATTTCGTTCCGTTTCGTTTTGTCGTTGCGGAGGTCGTAGTTCCACCGACTTCCAGTTCAGTCCGGATTGGTGATTCCGGCGAAACAAAAATCTACCCTTCGGAGGTCGTTCCACCGGCCTCCAGTTTAGTCCGGATTGGTGATTCCGGCGAAACAAAAATCTACCCTGCGGAGGTCGTTCCACCGGCCTCCAGTTTAGTCCGGATTGGTGATTCCGGCGAAACAAAAATTAACTGGCGCCCACCGGGACGCCGATGCATCCGCGAGGGTGGACGGCCGAAGGTGACGTAAGTTTCGTTCGCGTTTTGCTCCCGTTTGGTTTGAGCTTTCCGATTTTTGGTTTTTTTTTAAATTTTATTTATAGAGTTTGAGTTAGAGTTTCGTTAGGTGAAAAATACGTCACAGTTTATTTTCAGTCCTTTGTCGAATTCAATTCCTAGATACTTAACCTTGTTAGTTAGTGGAATTTTGATTTTATTTATTCTAATATCAATATTTCTTTCTAATGTATTTGGGCGTCCTTTTAGCATCATCAACGTTGTTTTCTCGGATGATAGTTTGAGTTTGTGTTTTTGACACCATGATGTTACTTTGTCAATGGCCAAACGTGCTCGACGCTCGATCGCTTGTTGGTCATTTCCAGCTATTATTAAGACTTGATCATCCCCATATACAATTGTATCCACGTATCGATTTCCGACAAATTCTTTAAGATTCTCATCAAAAATAAGGTTCCATATGAATGGTCCCATTATTGAGCCCTGAGGACATCCTTTTGTGACCAATTTCTTCACTAATTGGTCATTCTCTTGGATCTACGCTACTCGTTCCTTGAAGTAGTCCTGGATTATGACGTACAGGTTTTTTGGACAGTTTCGTTTCTTCAGTTCATCGACAACGCTAGGCCACCAGACATTGTCAAAGGCTCCTGCCACATCGAGGAATATTCCAATTACAAATTTTTCGCTTCTTCCAATGACTATAGATCTCAAAGCCACGATTGCGTCATCTGTACACATGCCTGATTTAAATCCAAATTGTTTATGGCTGCCCTGAATCTCTTGTAAAGTTTTTAGTCTCGTTAGTAATAAGCGCTCAAGAATTTTCCCAAGCATTGATAATAAGCTAATAGGTCGATAGGATTTCGGATCTGACGGATCCCGTGCCGCACCCTTCGGTATGAGTATTATCCTCCCGACATTCCATTGTTCTGGAAAAATCCCCCATCGTAGGCAGCCATTGAAAGCACTTACGAGGTCATCGCCGATTATTGGCCACGATCTCTTTATTGCGGCGATTTCGATGTTGTCAGGACCTGGTGCTTTGCCATCTTACATATTTCTAATTGCTATTTCTACTTCTTCTTTCTCGAACTCTCGACAGTCTTCTGTATCCTGTGGAATACGCGTATATCTTCTTATGTCAGTGTGGGTATCAGAATCATTCGACGTTGTATCGTCTGGGATTACGGAAGATAAAACCGTTTTTGCCGCGGTTTGCCAATTGACGCTATAGCTGTTTGCAGTTCGTATCGAACATAGTGCTTCATGTGTATTCAGTTTATTGTTCTGCAGTCTGTATACAATCCCCCATGGGTTTGAGTTTCCTTCTCGTCCGACGAATTCCTTCCAACTTGCCATCTTGGCTTTGTCAACGTGACTTCGATATTTGCGCCTGTTTGCAGAATATTCCAGTCTGAGTTGTTCCTTTAACCCCGGATCATTACAGCGTTGGAAATATCTTCGACTCCTGTACACTATTCTTTTTAACTCCGTCAGCTCCGGTGTCCACCAAGGTGCAGATTTAATTCTGAAGTGTCGCTTCCGGGGGATCGAGCGGTCGCTTGCCTTACGTATCGATACAGCGATGGTACCTATAAGATCTAACGTCTCCCCTCTGGTCAATGGCTGAATATTGCGTTTATCATGATTCCATAATTCTGTCAAAGTGTTTTCAAATAGTTCCCAGTTTGCTTTACGGATTGAATATCGCCAAGATTTTTGTTTTATTTGCGTATGTGGAATTTCCGAGTGGCCAACGCATTTCAAAAGGATAGCACGATGATCACTGGAGGTAAAGTCTTCGATTACTCTCCAGCTTTGGACAACGTTCTCGTAGTTTATTGTTTCCAGCGTAATATCTATATTGGATTTACCCCGTGTGGATGAGTAAGTCGTTGGTTCATTAGGTTCATTTATAACCCTTAGGTTCTGTGCAGCCAAAAACTCTTCAACCGTCCTACCACGGTTGTCTACCTTGCCACTACCCGCGTAGAAAAAATTAGTATGGGATTGACTCTGGGAGGACGATGGGCGAGAGGCTGGGGTTTGTTTGGGATTGAATCTGGGAAGCACTATGGGCAATCATCTGGGTTTTGGGACCCGGCTGGATGGTTTCCCAGACCTTTTCCCATAGCTTCAGTGGACGGGGGGAATCCTCGTGCAATCAATCCCATACGCTTTTCCAGATTCTCTCCCAGCCGTCGCATACGAACGGGGATCCTCGTGCAATCAATCCCATATGCTTTTCCAGATTCTCTCCCAGCCGTCGCGTACGACCGGGGGAATCCTTGCGCGATCAATCCCATACATAGAATCCCATGTTATGTGTAAGTGAAAGAAGATGAAAAAATAGATTTTGTCAAATGGAAGAAAAAAATAAAAAACGAAAAAATATGCCTAAAACCAATTTTTTTCGACGGATATGAGTTCCCCGAGCAAAGTTAAATGCTGCTGTACGTAATCGGCGTTTGAAATTCGATGTAGGTCCCAAAAATATTGTAAAGTATTGGATGAGTTTAACATAGATCTTTTAATTTATTTATCCAAGCTTTTCCCAGTACATCACATTATTTTTGGGGCCTTAAATGAAATTTAACCGCCGATTATGTACTACAGCGCTTAACTTTGCACGGCGAAATCATATTCGTTGAAAAAAATTAGATTTGAGCATATTTCTTCGTTTTTCATTTTTTCCTTCCATTTGACAAAATCTATTTTTCCTTCTTCTTTCATTTACACATAATATGGGATTCTATGTATGGGATTGATCGCGCGAGGATCCCCCCGGTCGTACGGTACGGCCGGGAGAGAATCTGGAAAAACGTATGGGATTGATTGCACGAGGACTCCCCCCGTCCACTGAAGCTATGGGAAAAGGTAAAGGAAAAGGTCTGGGAAACCATCTAGCCGGGTCCCAAAACCCAGATGACTGCCCATAGTGCTTCCCAGATTCAATCCCAAATAAATCCCAGACTCTCGACCATCGTTCTCCCAGAGTCAATCCCATACTAATTTTTTCTACGCGGGTATACCACTGAAATGATTTGGCGTTCCTGTCGATGTCAAGTATAACTTTTTTCCCGCGAAGTTGACTGAGAACGTAGTCAAGATGCTGCAAGTGATCTTCGATGTTATCAGAAAAACAATAGTAGGCGCTGACAAAATAGATCGAGCGACTTCCAATGCAGATTTCGCAGCACACACAGTAAGCAGTACCGAGATGTTTCAGGTTGAGAACTGTTAAGTTTTTTGATGTCACGACAATGGCGGCCCATGGTTTCTCGTTTGGATTGTTGGCAGGGAGTATGCATAATTGAATTCCAAATCCCGTGATACGATTTCTCCATGTATACGGCTCTTGTATAAGAATACAAGTCTATCCTATTTGATTGGATTTGTGTACGAATTTCAGATGTAACATTCCTTGCTTGATTCATATTTAACTGAATGATTTGGAGATCATTCGACGCCAAAATAGATTTTGTTTACAAGTTTCTCGACGGCGAATTTGTACGCAGGGCAGTTTTTGTCAAGGACGGAATGCGCCATGGGTTTCTTGAACCTTTTGCATGTTGCTCATTTGGCTTGTTCACTCTTGTTTTTACAATCAGCAGCTTTGTGGCCATCTTCGGCACAATGTCCACACGTTGACACTTCTTGCCGACAGTACTTGGCTATGTGGCCATATCCCTGACATTTATAGCATCGGCTCAAACCGATGAAGTCCTGGATACGGCAGAATTGGCACTCGATATATACTCGTTCGGGAGTCACTTCTGCAACCCAATTCGCTAGATCTTGCCTCCTTTTGCCGACTCGGAATTGTAATTTGAATTCTGAGTCAAATGTATCCTTTTCGATATCCTCAACAAGATCTGGGTTTTGTTCGTAGATGGCATCTTTAATTTCCTGTTCGTTTAGAGAATTCTGCACATCGTAAATTAGGATGCGAGGCTCTTTCTTACCAGGTCTTTCGATAGTGAAACCTCGTTCCTTCAAGATTGAGCTCGATGCGATTTTCGCTACGTCATATTTGGTTTCCGTTTCGATTAGTATACCGTTGTCCCGAATTTTACGAACATTTTTAACGTTGATTTTGTCTCTTCTTGGATCGATAGTCTTCATTAGCTCTTTTTTCGTGTCCTCGCTAGATTTACAGTTCATCATGACGCTAGGGCGTATGATTACCACTTGCTGTGTGCTTTTTATAGGCTTATTGACCTTACTTAGGGCCGGTACCTTTTTAGACTGCGTTCGTAATTTGTCAGCATACGTTGGCCCGGATACATTACCGAGCAAATTAGATTGTTCTTCGAGTCGACCGAGAAGCCTAGAATTTTCGTTCGACAATTTACCGACGATCTCGGCGAGGACGGAGATGTTTTTCAATATGTATCTGGCCTGATCTTGGGCTATTCCAGATTCGGAGTCGAGACAGTAATCAGTCAATTCTTTCTTTAGTTCTACCGCTTGTCTGGTGAGATCATCTGTTCTATTCTTCAAATAGGATTCGAAGTTGTCCTCGGCTTTCCTCTTGCAACGCTTACGGAAGATTCGATCGTCCGTGGAGTCGTGGTCAGCGTTATCTCCACTGCTAAAGGTAGCAAATTTGGGATCGTGTTCATCGAACTCCATTTCTGAGTCACTGAATAAAAATGACTTCTCAGGCGCTAAGCCGCGTAGGGCATTTGGCCGTTTGGTCGTTGTTGGTAGCTCTTGAGTGGTTTCATTGTGGTCGTTTGATGATGACGTCCGGGGGCCCGCTTTCTTACCCCCGACAGACGCCAGTACTGGGTTTCCGACTCCCTGCACCGTAAACTTTTTACCTTTGGATGTACTTTCCATCGGTGATTTATTATTCGGGGTATCCTCCCCTAGTCTGTTTGGTCCGCGGGAGGGCTTTCGTTATGACCCTCCTGCCCCCTATATCTAGAGGGCGTTCCCCTATCCGCCACCTGGGGACGCGCCACGTAGGGGTTACAGACTCCCCCCGTCGTTGAGTGGTTATTGGTGACCCGAAGAACGTTTCCGTTTGTTTATTAAAGTATCATACTCTAACCCGATGTAGGCGGCTCCTCGCGTCGACGAAGGAGATTATAAGATTCATCCGAATTTGTATCCAATTGTTAGATACTTCCATTTTTACTCCGTAGTCCTGGAACATAACACACGAGTCTCCTTTTAGTGGTTGTCAATTTATCCAACCACTCTCCAAGTACCGCGGCATTGCGTGCGGTGAAGTCTCGCGGTGGCATCGTTCGGTTGTTTGGGCTGCCGTTTGAAACGAAGGATTTGTTTTTTGCACCTTGAGCATTCCCAAATAACTTGCAAGATGGTCAGGGGATTGGAGTTAATTGGCGCGGAAAGATTTCTGAGCATTCTGAGCATGGCCCGACGACCACATTCGTGGCCTATCATGATTGGAACTTTTTTAAAAGCGTCTGCAACAAGACGTTTTTCAACCCGGAGAATGTTGATAAGACCAGCATTCAAATGTTTGGCTGGACGATTGAACCTGGCAATCGCCAGTACAATTTCGATAGGCTGTGGGATCAACTACCGGAAAACTACGTTAGACCGATAACGTATTCGGCGATGAATTACGCATATTGCGAATGGACGAAAAGTAATTTCGGACGGATCGACACAATGCCACCCGAGAACGTTGCTGCGGTGGAGTTCACCGCCATTAATAAACATCCCACCGCTGTCACCAAAAATTTTATTCCTGTTACGTCGCGAATTATTTTATCGATATTAATAAGTACCGGTGATTAACGAGGTAACGTCTACTCGATGGAATAGCGACAAATAACGGAATAGTAGTTGCTCTTCGTTTAGACCGGAATGCGCCGATCAGGGATTAGAGCAGAACTGAACATGTGTCGAATTGCGAGATTTATAACAATGTGGTAATATAAAAATCTTACCTTTTTCAATGGTCTGGCAGGTGGGAGAAAAAAATGAGCGGATGAGCGTAACGGGTTAGTCGTTTGTAATCAAGATCGATGATCTCAGGAACTGATGCGGAAATAGTCGAGACGTTGGATACGTTGTCGTCCTCGGGAATTGCGGGTGGTGACAATAACGCTGGGTTTGTCGAACCGTGTCGCAACTCCGACCACTGCCGCCGTGTTCTCGTTCGTTGATGTATTGACCACCGGTTCCAAATTATCGGTAACTAACTTCGGTTCTGGCGTAATTAACTGCTCAAAACTATATGAGCTATTGTCCTCGATATGAGTAGCAACTGAATAGGCCGCGGTGTCGATTGCAATACTCGCGCTGAAGCCAGGGTGTGACGATTGAGCGTCCGTGGGTTAATACCAATTTCTGTCTATGTATACCCCGACTGGATATGATTTTACCAGCTGCGATAGCGAGAGCCCTACGAATTGCAAATGCTCGTCCCGCGCGTCTACGACCCATTATTAACAAGAATTATATATCCACACGTGAAAAGTTCACTATCGTGACAATTCATGTAAGTGTCCATTTTACCCGGAAGTACTATAGAAAGCTCGCGTGGTATTGTTAAACAAAGGAAAAACTCGGGAGCACAATAAAGAGCTCCACGTAGTTTTTAGGCACTCACTATAACAATAGGCAAAGAGTGCCTATTAAAATGACCATCCGTTGCTCTTCGGAGGCTGTCGAAGGGGTTACTCCGCAGCGCATACTCCAAAAATTTTTATTTTTCACCATTTGCTTCGCTGTATCTCCAACATCATGCGTAGTTACTTTGAAGTGACTGCGATGAATAGAAATATTTTTTTTAGCCGGCGATGCAATGAAAACAACTTTTTGGCTGAATTTTTTTTCTCGGACGTCCGTATCACACTGTAACTTTAAATGCTGCGAACCAATTTTGTTCTCCTTCGCAGGGTTGTTTTATTACATTATTTCCAGTATGCACATTACTTTTAAAACCAATCTAAGACCTTTAAGTATTTTTTCTAAAAAATTATTGGCCACAATTTGCATTTGCCTTCGGTCAAATGTCCGTACGGTGCCATCATAATGAACTCTACGAACCAAATTTTTTCTCCTTCGCAGCATCATTTTGTTTTATCAAAAGCACTGCGCACAGCAAATTTAGAGACAATCCTACATCTCTAGCTATTTATTCATCACAATTTTCTATAAAAAAAAGATTTTCTCACATCTGATGTCCGTACGGTGGTAGAATTAAGAATCCTGGAAACCAATTCTTTTCTCTTTCGCAACAATATTTCATTGCATCGAAAGCTCTATGCACAACCAATTTTGAGTCATTCTGACAAATATAATTTTAATTATAAAATAATTCAAAGACAGTGGTTATAATAAGATTTGCTTTAAAGGTTATGTTATTTAGATTTGCCAAAAATCCATTTTTCCTCATGTTAAAAAAAAAACTTCGATTGTGAAAAATAAAACACGAAATATCATACACAGATTCACAAAAGTTTGCGTTTTTTATTTCGAAAATAATATATTATCACCGAAAATCATTCGCAATATTTTACCATATTTTATTCACATTCGTAATAAAAATGATACATTTCACGTATTCACTGCAAAAATTGGTAGTAAACTCATAAAAAAGATTCATCGAATATCCAAAATAATTAGAATTTCCCAAATAGAACTAAAAAATATCGCGAGAATATATTTTTTCGTTTTATTCTATCTGTCAAACTTTGGAAGCAGATGACAATTTCGTAGCAGACGATACACAGATGCTCATACGTCGCGGCGCGCGTACTCTGTGGCCGGATGATTTTCAAATAATAATTTTTCAGATTTTCAAAAAAATATATCTCAAATGGTAGAAATGAAATTTGTTATAAGAAGACTGTCAAAGAGCCTTCAAAGTCGAATTTTTCAAGAATTTCATCAATTTGTAAAAAAATATTTTGGAGCTATCCAAGATGACAAATGTTTGATTCGAGTAACGTACTACTTCCTCTTCAAAAATTTCATTGAAAATCACAAAGAATAGCAAATTTCTTGAACTTGTCTTCTACAATGATTCGGTTTCCTACAGATAAAATAACGAACTGATTCCATCAATTATGGGGGGAAAAAAAAAAGCACTGAAGGGGAAGGATTTAAAGGGGATATTTGGCCTGAATGCTAAATGGTAATCGTATTGGTGTCGGTACATGTTTTGTGTGTTTGTTTTATATTCATTAAATCTGGTCATAAGTTTTAAGCCAATAAAACGACTTTACTAGACATGATTTGATTCGTTAAATTAATTTGATCAACTTCTACGTGGTGCAATTTGTTATATTTGTCTCGTGTCTCAATATTTGACAATTTATCGTCAAACAAAAAGGAAATATCCGTCGTGAATATTAATAATCAATTCGTACAAAAAAGAAAAATTTTTATTCGACGAAGGTTAAACACTATAAATTAATTTACGTAACTGATAAATGTTTTTCCCTCATACGTACTTTCGAAAAGAAACGCAGAGCGCGACGTATAAACATACTTCATCCGTAGTGCATAGCGCGATGTGTAAATACACTCGATACGGAGCGCGTAGCGCGACGTGCACCCCCGTGAGTGCCTTAAAAAATGTCCCTCCGGGACATTTTTCGGGGGGTTTGGGGGGCGGAGCCCACCAACAAGAGCACCTGCGCCCGCAGGGCGCTGAGACGCTTGTTATTTAGTGAAAGAGAATTTGAGAGCACAATAAAGAGCTCCGCGAATTTTTATTAGCAAAGGAAAACTCGAGAGCACGATAAAGAGCTCAGCGAAGTTTTATTAGCAGGAGAAAATTCGAGAGCACGATAAAGAGCTCCGCGAATTTTTATTAGCAAAAGGAAAACTCGAGAGCACGATAAAGAGCTCCACGAATTTTTATTAGCAAAAGGAAAACTCGAGAGCACGATAAAGACCTCTGCGAAGTTTTATTAGCAGAAGAAAACTCGAGAGCACGATAAAGAGTTCCACGTGGTATTCATTTAACGGTAGAAATACGAGAGCACGATAAAGAGCTCCGCGAATTTTGTAAAGAAATCAGACGTTAGTTAATGTTTTTAAAGAGTATGGAATTGTTGCGTTGCGAAATTAGACAAGATATGCACGAGAATTAATTAACTTTGGTTGGGCCCTAAATGGTAATTCTTACTCGTGAATAACAAACACCAGGAGTTCGGTTAAACTGACAGGTTTAATTATTGATTCTTTGTTCCGCACTACACTGGTTTTACACAAATGTCACAATTCACGCAAATTGTTTGTCCTATGGTTACACCCGATTAACATAGATTAAAAACGAGGTTTCTCGTAACAGGCGTAGTTTCACAATAATTCACGATGTTCGTTTGCGCTATTAAATAATGAACGTTTATATTTAATAAAAACGAGATCACTAATAAACGATACAATTCGCGGTATCAAATATAATAGAAATACTGTTCGATTACTTCGTTTTAGAAAAAGAGATTACTCACAATTGTGCGATTATTAAACTTATAAATTGTTTGAGTCACTAAGACCAAACTAACAAATGAAATGAAATAGAGTAAATCGGAAATCCGCGTCGCGAGTATATCCGTATAGTTCTCGGCTTTTTCGGTCTGCCGGAGACGAGAGTTGAAAACAAAACTGATTTGCCTCCCACCGAACTGGCCCAAGAGGCCTCTGAGTGCGCGGCATTGGTGGGGGTACACCCGCATCTTGGCGACCGAGCATGGGGCCCTACGCTGACGCAGCTTCCCATACTAAGACGGCTGAGCCAGCATCTCGCGTTATCGACCGAGCGCTTCGCGGAACGCTCTTATCGGTGTGCTGACTGTGTGTCTGGGACTCGTCCGGTCCCACCCTCGGTTGGCAATACGATATTTATTCTTATCGCACTTGACGATAAATATTCAGTGGCGAAACTCGCTGTTACACATATAAAAATATGACAATGTTGTTAATACTATTGTTTATATATTTATGCATGAACGATCCCCTCAATTGTTATTGATTGACATTGTGGTGTGTCTGCAATCGTTCATACATAATTTACTGTTGATTATTGCAATCTAAAGCAAATACAACTACCCGTTTATTGTAATTGTTATTAATAATATTGATAAACGTTGTTATCGTCCAACCTGCGTTTATCATTCCATATTCAATCAATCCCCGTTAGATTCGCGTTGCATGTGTGTTTTAATAATAATTTTACTTAATTTGGTTATTATCGTACTCTTTTCCAGGAAATAGTGACTAACTTGTAAATTATGGGTTTTAGGCCTTGAAAGGTACTAGGACATTATAGTTTCTAAATACCTTTCTGCTCAAAATAGAGCAATTGAAGATCATGTGATAACAATATTTGCTGTGCTACGGTGATTGTTTGGTATGTCATACTTTCTCATTAAGATAAACGATATGCGATATTGAAATTTGTGATACAAAATGTTTAATATAAAGTGATTAACGTATAATGTATAACACTGATAATACATATATGTCTGTTTAAAGTTATGTATATAATGTTTTATTATATTCGCTTATGCTGTAATGGAATACCGTATAAAAATGGATAATTATGACCGATTGTAATAACAACCGAATGGTGTAATATAATTGTAATAATATTAGAGAAAAAAAAAGATTTATGTCCAGCATTGATCACTCGTTTTGACCGTAATTGGACCCAGGACATAACAATATAGCGAACTGGTCGCATGTCGTCGTTGATTCTCACGATTTCCGATTCAGAGGGTCAAAAACGCTGATTGGATAAAACTATCTCATCTTTCCGAAACACACACATTTCGATGCGGTCTCAACGACGAGGTGTCATTACGTCTGAATTATAGTCATATTTTCGCGAAATAGCGAATGGCTGTCATGTCGTCGTTGATTCTGACGATTTCGATATGCGAAGCTCAAAAACGGCATTCGACAAAAATTACCAAGTTTTTTGAAAAAAACTCATTTTCGATGATTTCGAGTTTCAAAAACGCTCGTTGGACAAAAATATCCGATCTTTCAGGAAACACACATTTCGGTACTGTCTTAACGACGAGTTGTCATTCCGTCGGAATTTTAGTCGTTTTTAGGCACTCACTATAACAATAGGCAAAGACTGCCTATTGAAATGACCATCCGTTGCTCTTCGGAGTCTGTCGGTGGGGTTAATCCGCAGCGAATACTCCAAAAATGTTTATTTTTCACCATTTGCTTCGATGTATCTCCAACATCATGTGTTGTTCATTTGAAGTGATTCCAATGACTGGTAATATTTTTTTTCGCCTGCGGTTGAATAAAAATACCTTTATTACTGAATTTATCTTCTTAGACGTCCGTATCACAGTGTAACTTTGGACTGTGCGAAGCAATTTTTCTCTTTTTTGCAGGAATGATGTATCATATCATCAACATTGTGCACATACATTTTGAAGCCCCTGCGAAGTATTTGAATATATGCTTAAGAAAAAAATCATTTTTTGCTTTGACAAGTGTCCGTACGGTGCTGTAACTTTGGACTGCGTGAAGAAATTTTTCTCTTCTTCGCAGAGGTGATGTATCATATCATCACCATCGGGCACAATCATTTTGAAACTACTGCGAAGCCTTTAATGAGGTGTTTTAAATTTTGTTCTGCTAAATTAATGCGTTCTGTCCATACGGATGTCTGTCCATACGGTGCTCCAATTATGAAGTCTACGAACCTAATTTTTTCTTTTTCGCAGCATTATTTTATATTATGAAAAGCACTACGCACAGCACATTCGAAGATATTCTGACATTTCTTATTATTTTTATTCTCCAATTATTTTTAGTGAGAAATTATTTTAAAAGGTTATATTATTTTAATTTTCCAAAAAACAATTTTTTATCATGTCAAAAACGAAAATTTGGTTGCGAAAAATTAAATACGAAATGTCACACATTGATTGCCAAATATCAATCCTTTTTATTTCGAAAATAATATATTTTGAAGGAATATCATTCACAATATTTTATATACGTTATTCACATTCATAATAAAAATAAAAAATTCCGTGGGTGCACTAAACACCTGGTTATAATTCCACAAAGAAGAATCATCGAATATCCAAAATTATTGCAATTTGTCAAATAAAATTGAAAACAATCGCGGCCATTTATTTTTTTCCATTAATTCTATCTGTCAAACCTTGGAAGCGGACGATAATTCGATAGCAGACGTGATAAAGTTTGCATACGCCGCGACGTTGGTATTCTGTGTCGGGATGATTTGAATCGAAAATAAAAATCTTATTGTTTTCTCATTGTTTAATGTATATAACTTTAAATATTGGGAAACTGCAGTTTACTTTTTCAAATCTCTAACAATTTTTCGAAAAAAAAAAAAATCAATTTTTACCTCGTATGTTTCCAACCAACCTTCTATTTTTATTTCAATTGTTTTAATATACTTATCTCAAAACAAAATAAAACGAAAGAAAAATAAAATTTCTCGAATTTCTCGTCTGCAATGTTTTACTCTCCGACAGTGACAATATCCAGTGAATTGATTCCATCTATTATAGGGAAGAGAAAAAATGCTTAAAGTGTTATAACCGAACTCTCTTATAGATCGACAGTCCAAGAGTCCTCGCCGTCGAATTCATCGAGAAATTGATTTTTTTTATTTTGGACGCATCCAAGACACTACTTTATTTTGAGCAGGGTACTACTTCCTCTTCAATACACGAAACAAGATGATATCTATGTTCGTTCTCGAGTTATAATTTTTTTACTACAACAATTAATATCAAGCAAATTTAATTGAAAATCGTATCAAAACGCAATTTTTCTTAATATTCAGCTCCAATACTTCGGGTCTTGTCCAGAGGCAATAAAAAAGTGATTTTATGTATTTTAGGGAAGAAAAAAACATTTAAACAGATGCATTTAAAGGGGACATTAGACCTGTTGGTAAATGGTAATGGTGTTCGTATTGGTAAATATTTTTTGTGTTGATTTATACTCATTTAATCTGGTCATAAGTGTTAAGCCAATAAAACGACCTTTACTAGATATCATTTGATTCGTTACATTAATTTGATCCAGTTCTACGTGATGCAATTCGTTATATTGTTCGTAAAACAAAAAGGAAATATCAGTTGTGAATAATAATAATCAATTCGTATAGAAACGAAATGTTTATATTCGATGAAGGTTAAACTATGAATCAATTTACATAAGCGATAAGTGATTTTCCGCCATACGTTCTTCCGAGATGAAACGCGCAGCGCGACGTATAAACATATTCGATATGCAGCGCATAACGCAAAGTGTAATCATACTCGATACGGAACGCGTAGCGCGACGTGTATTCCTGTGAGTGCGGAATGCGCCGGCCAGGGATCGGAGCATCGTTCTCGGTGATTGGTGATGACACATCGTTGTTATATATTTATATTTGATTATTTATTTAATGCGGAATTGCGTGTTTGGGCGTAGCGGGTTGTAATCAATGGATGAATGTTTTATATTGTTTCTTGCAAATAAATACCCAGTTGAAAAGTTTGATTGAACTATCACTAATTAATTATTAACTGTTGAATGTAGATAAATAATACACTAATTTTACATATTGTTGTGTTGAATGTGACAATGAGTTACAATGTGAATATTTATGTCGGAATATAATTTTGACGTTATTAAATTTTACGTGCACGTACATACTGTCGTGGCACGGAGCCAGACTCGCGGAGAGATGTTAATAGTTGGAACGCTGAATCTGAACTAAGGAACTCGGAAGGAGCTCCCGATGACGCGATGCGTATGGAGGGGTTATGCCACTGCTGGTGGGAGTACCCGCGCGTGGTGCCGCGTGCAGCATCCCACGTCGGTGTGCAGCTTCAGCGAATTTGCACGTGCGCAACGGTGTTCTCGAGAAGCGAGATAATTATTTGCTGACGGAATGTCTGGGTCTTATCCGGTCCCACACTCGGATTTGCAATCCGATATTTATTGTTGTCGTGTGTACGTGACTTATTGCTAGTTAATAATTAACTACGCAATACATATACATAGTTAATCAATGTATGTTGCACTATTGTTATTTAAGTGTTGTGTAATGTTTTTACAATATATCTATTTATATGTGTAAATTATTTGACAATAATAATAATAATAATTTTTATTATTTCTATTTATTAATTAACGTTATAATTTATTGATTTAAAACCATAATGTTTGTAGATGATTGTTATATCGATTTGTATACGTTTTCGATTAAATAAAAATAAAACTACAGTTCAATAAAAAATATGAAATATCTCAAGAACCAAGTGTCCTAGAGCAATTTTAGCAGAGGTTTTTTATAACTCCTAAATGAAAAGCTGAATAAATTGCACTAACCGAAATTTATTTATGTAAAATACTTTTGAAGTTATTTAACTTTTAATGTTGAACTTGAGATTCCATCCGCAATATTACGCTTTCTCGCGACTGTATTGGACTGTACATGAGTTTATTTGTTAGAGATAGTGACTCTATTAAACGACCATGATTTAATTAATTAAAATAATTACATAATCTTTATATATATAAAAGAAAGTCCGGATTTTTCTTGTGTGTTTGTCCACGAGACGCTCACAGACACTCACAGACGCTCACAGACATATATATAGAATATAACAATAATCTGTAAAAATCATACTTTGTTATCGGTTTGTAATGCTGCCTATTGTGGGAACTTAGATGATTTTTTTACCGTAACGTCTTCTTTCAATAAATACGAGTGTAAATTCGCTTACAAATTTGATTCGGATTGCGCTGGTGGTGTTTTAAAACACCATGCTTTTTTGCAAACAGTCGTTCACAATAATTGTACTGAAATTTATTCGTCCCAGGGCCATACGCAAAAGAGTTATTGAGAGTCTGTAATTGTTCTTGATTCTGTCGATAGTATTTGCGGGAGATTTTCGACAAACTCTTCCTGTAATACCTAGAGGCAGTAAAGCCGACGCCACTAATGCATGTGTGAAATCATCTTTTTGTGGGAAACTGTCGGAATTTTAACTCTAACAACAAACATGCAAGGTTATTTAAAACGTGACGCACGAGCAGGTGTATTTTGTGATACACTACTGCAAGTTGGCAGTGGAACGTACCCTGAATAGAATGGCGAAAATAATATTAATTCAAAATTAGCGACGGTGGTACCTGATCTGACTGAATTAATATCAAAAGTCTATCCGAATATATCGACACCTTCAAAACATACGGGCTCTTGATTTCGGGAACGCGCTATACTTGCGCCGAAAAATGACAGAGTTAATTTCATCAACGAATTGATACTTAAAGATACACATAAATATATGTATCGGTCGATCGATAGTATCACAGAAATTCAGCAAGTAACAAATTATCTCATTGAATTTCTAAATTCTCTCAACCCATTGGATTTCCATGACATACCCAAAAATTAAAAATCGTAACCCTTATCATACTATTGAGAAATTTGAATGCACCAAAACTGTGTAATGGAACCAGATTAAAAATTACAAGATTAATGACTTACATATTAAAAGCTAAAATTATTACCGGTAATTCAATCGGCGAACATGTGTTAATACCACGCATACCCGTGATAGCAGCAAATTACCCATTCGAGTTCAAACGGATCCAATTTCCAGTCAAACTATGTTTTGCAATGACAATCAACAAATCACAAGGTCAAACTTTTCAAGTTGCCAATATTGATTTACACGATGTATGTTTTTCACACGGTCAACTATATGTAAGGTGCTCACGCGTAAGTTCAGAAAAAAATTTATTCATTCACGTACCTGGAGATAAAACACCCAATATTGTGTACACAGAAGTTCTCCAATAGGGCAATTTTAAATTATGGTTTTGATTTTACAAAATCGTGTTCGTGAACCAAATTTGTAAATTTGGTTAATAAAAATGAAATTGATATTCAATATATTTTATAATTTTCAATTGTTATTTTAATTCGATAATGGTTACGTAGTAATTTTGAAACTCGCTACGTAATCAATCGCGAATTAAAATCAGATGCTTAGTTGTTTACCTTCCATGGGGCATCTCGAAAAAAAATTCTCAACTCAAAGACTATGACTCAATTACGAGCGAATTTGGCCAAAAATCAACAAATAAAAATCTATCAATTGTAGTAACACGTCGAATTTTTTTCGTTTATTCTTAAATATTCACTGACACTGCGTACGCAACCCTTTACGTAGATAGTTCCAATGTAATCCAATGCGAGCGCGCAAAGCGCGCGAGCCCAACAACCTGCTAGTTTTGTTATAAATCTCTCAGAATAAAAGTTTGTCTAAATTTACCAATTTTAAACTGGGCGTCGAACCCAGGACGTAACAACGGAATGACAACTTGTCGTTAAGACAGCACCGAAATGTGTGTTTCCTGAAAGATCGGATATTTTTGTCCAACCAGCGTTTTTAAAACTCGAAATCATCGAAAATGTGTTTTTTTTTTTGTCGAAAAACATGGTAATTTTTGTCGAATGACCGTTTTTGAGCCTCGCATATCGAAATCGTCAGAATCAACGACGACATGCGACCAGTTCATTATATCGTGAAAAAACGACTATAATTTCGACGCAATGACAACTCGTCGTTGAGAGAGCATCGAAATGTGTGTTTCCTGAATGATCGGATATTTTTTTCCAATCAGCGTTTTTGAAACTCGAAATCATCGAAAATAAGTTTTTTTAATAAAACTTGGTAATTTTTGTCGAATGACCGTTTTTGAGCCTCGCATATCGAAATCGTCAGAATCAACGACGACATGAGAGCCATTCGCTATTTCGCGAAAATACGACTATAATTCAGACAGAATGACAACTCGTCGTCGAGACAGCATCGAAATTTGTGTTTTCGGAACGATCGGATAGTTTTATCCAATCAGCGTTTTTGACCCTCCGAATCGGAGATCGTGAGAATCAATGACGACATGCACCAGTTCGCTAGACCACGAAAAAACGACTATGATTCCGACGGAATGCCAACTGGTCGTTAAGGAAGCATCGAAATGTGTGTTTCCTGAAAGATCGGATATTTTTGTCCAACCAGTGTTTTTGAAACTCGAAATCATCGAAAATGAGGTTTTTCTTTCCTAAAACTTGATAATTTTTGTCGCATGACCGTTTTTGAACCTCGCATATCGAAATCGTCAGAATCAACGACGACATGGGACCCAGTCGCTA
The DNA here is from genome assembly GCA_964006125.1 of Cryptus viduatorius. Taxonomy (NCBI): domain Eukaryota; kingdom Metazoa; phylum Arthropoda; class Insecta; order Hymenoptera; family Ichneumonidae; genus Cryptus; species Cryptus viduatorius. Next base: position 24,542,093 of record OZ023220.1, read on the forward strand.
TTTCGCGATAAAACGACTATAATTCCGACGCAATGACAACTCGTTGTTGAGACCGCATCGAAATGTGTATTTTCGGAAAAATTGGATATTTGTAGCCAATCAGCGTTTTTGACCCGACGAATTCGAAATCGTCAGAATCAACGACGACATGCGACCCATTCGACTATTTCGCGAAAATCCGACTATAATTCAGACGGAATGACAACTCGTCGTTGAAACCGCATCGAAATGTGTATTTTCGGTAAGATCGGATAGTTTTATCCAATCAGCGTTTTTGAAACTCGAAATCATCGAAAATGAGTTTTTTTCATAAAACTTGTGTTACGTCGCGAAACGGATAGCCGATGTAAATTCTATGACTATTCTCGACGTTGGCGACAAATAAGGGAATAATATTGTGATTGCTCTTCGTTTAGGCCGGAATGCGCCGGTCAGGGATTAGAGCAGTACTGGACATGTGCGAAGTAGAATATAATAATATAAAAATCTTACCTGGTTTGTTGATTAACAGCGTGAATGAATGGTCGTTGGACGTAGCGGGTTGGTTTACTCGACGTCAATCGGGACTGGAGAAGCTAGCACTGTTGAAGCTTCCGATACGTTGTCATCGTCAATGGTTTGCGGAATAATCACTGAGTCTTTATTGTCTAGCGGAATGAGTGAGCAAATAATCTTAGGTGGATGACCATCGGCTAGGTAAGCGCGCTGAGTGATACGCTCGATCGATACGATTTTAAGAATTTGGCGATTGAATGAATCGTCTTTCGGAGTTAAAATTACGGTGTTATTCCACCAGTATTCGCACAAAGAATACACGTTATTTATTTTCAATTTTGGATGAGCAATTTCCTTTTTAGTAATAACACGTTTTGAATTACCAGCAGCCACGGCAATAGCTCTGCGGATGGTAAACTTTTTGCCAGAGCGTCTACGACCCATAACAAATAAAATAACAAAAAACTATTTCAGCGATAAATTTACACTCAACTAGACCGAGGATGTGCATTGTCGAGAACAAGAAACGATTCAATCTCCAGTAGCTCGACAGAGCACACATGAAAAGTCTATTGGAATTTATTTGCGAGCAGGCAGCGACTCGTAAGTCTGACAGCTCTAACAAATAATGGTGTGGAATATATTCGCGAGCCGGCAGCGACTCGTAAGTCTGATAGCTCTAACGAATAATGGTGTGGAATTTATTCGCGAGCCGGCAGCGACTCGTAAGTCTGATAGCTCTAACGAATAATGGTAAAGGTATAAATGAGTGTGTAATGATGAGACTTTTTATGAGTGCAAAATAATCGTCGCTAATGGAAACTTTCAATCGCTTGTCGGTTACGATTATTAAGATTGGGTTCCGTAGCACGTAAATAATTAAACACTGTAGTTCGGTTGAACTGTCACCTTTTAATAAGATACAATTATTTACACTGATGATAAGATACACTGGTTACAATTATTCGCGTCAACGCGCAATACACGATTATCGAATAGTTGACAACGGTTGATTTTTCATAAACGTCGTGTGTAAACTATTCACTAGGATTTAGATTATGAATTAAAGTTATTGAATATTAATAAACCGATACGATGAATTATGAATTATGAATTATGAAAATAAAATAGTGTTTTTAAATACGATGTTACCCGTGCACGGTATTTTATATCGGCTAAATCACCGCCTGGTCACAGCCAGGGTACCGAGAGCGTTTTTAATCGTAAAAGAACAATATTAAATTCGCGAATCACTAAGATCGCAAGACTAATATTGTATAATTGAATCGGAGCACCGCGGCGCGTGTGTCTCCGAGTGAGTTAATGTTCTAAGATGAGCCGGTGGCGAGAGTCGATGAAGAACTGATTTACTCTCGAGCTGTATTAGCCAGCAAGGCTCTCGAGAGTCCCATATGCTGGTGGGGGAAACACACGCGGAGCCACAGCGCTGCGTCGTCCGATGGTGGGGCAGCCGAGCGTGGGGCCTTATGCTCTAACAGCATCTCGCGGCAAGCCCGCAGCATCAGCAAATCTGCACGTGCGCGTTGCTGATATTAGCGGTAAGTGTTCCGAGAACGGAGCGTTGCTATCGATCCTGACTATGCGTCTGGGCCCCGTCCGGTCCCACACTCAGTTTGTAACTTAATATTTATTCTTATGGTACTATACTAAATAATAATTTGCGGTACAATATGAATAATAGTATTTATACTATCACGAATTAATATCGTGAATATTAATTTTACTGATTTATTGTTTATTACTACTATCGTAGAGTGAACAATTTGTAAATAACGATAAATGTTGTTTATTAGGCATTATGTGCCGCTTATAATTATAATTATAGAAAGTTCCCACAAATATCGGTCTTTTCCAATTTCGTATATTGAATATTTATTATTTTGTTATTGTTAATTGTTTATTTGTTTAAAACATTTGGTAGACACATACAAGCCTTAAATATTGAATAGTTTGTTATGAGTTATCATTGTTTTAGCGTTTGATGCAGAACGGCGCGTTTCGCAAGTCGAAACGAGCAGCTAGTACATTTTTTAGAAAATCGCAATTATCTCGGAAACTATGACTCCTAGAGCAAATTTAGTGCTAAGACTTTTAAACTCGTAAATGAAGAGCTGAATCTAATGCACCAATCAGATTTTGTTTATGTCTAATACTTTAGTTGTTATTCGAATTTTAATATTCGCGTTGAGACTCTTTTTATTATATAGTGGTTTCTGATGCAGGTATTTGACTGTATCTCTCTATATGTATTTTATCAATATATATTATACTATTAAATTTATATGGTACAGCGTGATCCCACCTAAGTCGCTAGTATTTGCGTTACTCGGTAGAGCACTTACTAAGTTGTTACGCGAGAATAACAATATAGAATAAAACAATGGAATTATTAATTTATTCCATTAAATGATACTCCGCGATAAGATATTAAGTATATATTTATATAGATATATATGTATAACGTTAATTTGTCCTTTATGTTTGGTCGCGAATTGACACAGGACGTAACACTTCCCCCCTTTAGTCCGAAGCAGTGCCATGGCTCTGCGTAGGACCAGCGTGAATGCGCTTGATGAGGAGTGGGTCGATTCGCAGCATCGTTGTTGGAAATCTTGTGGTTTCCCTCGCTGTCGAGTTGGGATAATTTGTTTACCCTTTCCGTCACTGTCGAAAATCTTGCGGTGTCCCGTTGTTAAGATAAAACGTTGCTAACGTCAGGTATGATTGCGTGTTTCTGACGTTTTAGTTTTGATTGCTTGATTTTCGAAAGATGTGAATTTTCCAATCGGTTTGTTGATAAAGCGTTAGCATCTCAGAGGTTCAAAAGACGTGTCCGTTTGTTGACTCAGAGGTCTTATATGACATGTTCGACAGCGGCTCAGAGGTATCGTTGAACGTGTACGCTTATCACTCAATTTTGATAATTTGATACACCTTTTGGGAATCGATGATTATTTCCGCGGAAAATTGTTCACTAACATTTTCGTGCAACTGTCCGCCATTTTACTTTTTATGTTGGAATTGTGTGTTCCAACGGATAGGAGAGATATGCGTTACTCGCACTTTATACCGTTCACTTGTTTTACGGTTTCTAAAGATTTCGTTTCATTTGATTTCCCGCACAGCCGTATAAACAATAATTCAGTGTATTTCGTTTTTGATAATGTTCGAATTTTATGAGTCGCGAATATTTATACCGTTTTCATTGCGCACTTGTTTATAAATGTCGAAAAATATTTTATGATTCGATGCACTATTTGATGACATAGAGGTTTCAGAACCTTCGTTTATCCATACGAATGAGGATGAAATTCGCTTGAATTTTTGTTGTTGTAGTTCCAGTCCAGCATTTTGTTTTTTTTTTGTTGAACTGGAAGAGAAGTAACTTGTTCCCTTATATCCTCGAAATTCTGAGTTTGTTGGTATGAACAATTTTAGATTTTCCTTTATAGTTTATTTTTACGTTTCCGCCAGTCAGTATTTCCGTGACTTCATATGGTCCGGAACATTGGTCACAAAATTTTCCCGTGCTCGGTTCTTTTAGCATAAGCACTTTAGAACCAATGCCAAAGCCTTGCGGATTTATCCGTTTGTCGTAGTATTGTTTCGAGCGGTGCTTTGCAGCAGCCAAGTTTTCTGCAGCGAGTTCTTGTAATCCGTGGAGTTTGTTGAAGTGTTTTTGTAGGTACGCTGTATACGTTTCGTCCTGATGATCCTCTACTTGCTGATGTGCAGACGGCTGTCTAGCTGGTTTTCCGAAAACTAGCTCATGTGGGGTGTATCCCGTACCCTTGTGTCGGCTTGTGTTATAGGAAAACATAGCCATATCGATGTATTCGTCCCAATCATGATTTTTATCCACGTACGGCTTTAAGTATTCTGTTAGGACGTGATGTGATCGTTCGATCGATCCATTTGTTTGTGGGTGGTAAGCGGTTGTGAAATACTGTCGTATTCTATATTTCTTTGGTACCGCTTTCATGAGGCTGCTCGTAAAATTGCTGCCTTGATCCGTAAGGAGTCCGGTAGGTGCTCCGAATCGATTGATGAATTGTTTAATAAAGGCATCCGCGACATCGACCGAGGAAACCTTACTCATCGGTATTCCCAGAGAGTACTTCGTTAATAGATCCTGTATGGTTAGGATGTACTGATTCCCCTTTTTGGTGATTGGAAGCGGCCCGACAATGTCCATCGAAATTTTATCAAAAGCGCTCCCCGGAGTATCCGTTACCACCATTGGTTGTTTCGTTTTAACGCGTACGAGTTTTTTAAGCTGACAATCACGACAATGCTGGATATATTCCTGCACCTGTGTTTTCATGTTTTCCTAGAAAAACGTCTCGCGTATGCGTTTGTATGTCTTATTCACGCCTTTATGACCAACAATTAACGAATCGTGTTTTTCCTTGATGATTTCGTGTCTCTCTGATTCGGGAGGTATTCGGATCAATTGGTTGCAGATCGTTAAAGTTGCCGGTACGTCGGCCAGAATGTTGATTAAATTTGCACGGATGTTCCCCCAAGGTAGGTTATCGATTATGTTTGTTTTCGCGATACTTATCGACCTTAAGTTTAGTTCGGTTATAACGTCTCGTAAAGAATACAGAGCTTCTGTTACGTCGTCGATGGACGCGTAAGTCGGCCTTGATTGGGAGTGCTATGAAGTACTTTGTTCCGATCAACTTTACACTAGCCCTACATAGGTTAAAGTTGCCCGTATTTAGTAATCCGTCGTCGGGAAGTAAATCCTTGGCTCCATCATCTACAGCTTGTCCCTTAATGGTAACAAAGAACACTACATTGTCCTTTCTCATACTTAGACGATCGCGAGTTTCGTTAACTACTAACCGATTCACGACAGAATCTCTATCATTTTGTTCGTATGGAACATCGGCCCTATCGAAAATACCGCTGCCCGATTCGAAGTCGCTTTCGGAATTTGGCTCGTGAGTTGTTTCCGATTCGTTATCACTAATTTCGATCTCTATTTCAGAAGATCTATCGTTGATATTATCTGCAGTTAAATCGAGAGTTCCGTGAGGATCCGAAGGACCAGCAGCCTCGTCTGAATGTTGGGGTGTTACGTGATTATTTGAATCTTTGATCGAGTTTTCGCTTTTTGAAGAAGCTTCCGAGTGGTTAACGATTTTTGATAACTCGTTTGTCGAGTGATCTGAAGATTCGATACCGTCATTCGTGACTGGGTTTTCGAAATTATCATCGCGGGTTTCAGATACATTGCTAGTGGAATCGTCAGCTGGCTGTTCTGGTATGTCGGGTTCTCCTGGTTTCTCCTTTCTTTCGGATATTACGCTAGAGTCCGATTCCGCATCACGAGTAATGTTTGATTGAACTTGTGATGTTTCGACGGGACTTGACCCGCTGTTTACAGGACCAGAACGTCCGGGAGTATCGGAAGGATTACTAAATTCTTCTGGCGAGTCCTTAGAACATTCAACGATATCTGAAATGTCGCTCGAGTCATCTACTGAATTTTTAGATTTTGATTCGACTAACGGGTCGGATGTTTTTAGTTTCTTTTTCGGTTTAAATTCGAATATCGCGTCAGAATCTGAATCGGATGTTCCCTTTGTTCGTTTTTCCGGTGTACATTTTCTCTGTGTGAATTTAATTGTCTGACCGGTAACCGGATCTGGTTGATTACGCTTTTTCTTTTTCGCGGGGATCTTGTCGGAATAGCTTTCGGACGTATCCTCCTTTGTTCTGAACCTGATTGGCGTAACCATCAGTAATGATTTTTCGTTTGAAGGTATTTCTGTTTCAGGCGGGTTTCGCGACAGAGCGTCGGCGTTACAATTTACCCTACCTGGTTTATATTGTTACGTATTTTTCACCTAATGGAAACTCTAACTCGAACTCTACAACTAGAATAATAAAAAAACCAAAAATCGAAAAGCTCAAACCAAACGGGAGCAAAACGCGAACGAAACTTACGTCACCTTCGGCCGTCCACCCTCACGGATGCATCGGCGTCCCGGTGGGCGCCAGTTAATTTTTATTTCGCCGGTATCAACAACCGGACTCGATCTGGAGGCGGTGGAGCGTCCGACCTCCGAAGGATAATTTTTGTTTCGCTGGAATTATCAAACCGGACTGAACTGGAGGTCGATGGAGCTACGACCTCCGCAACGACAAAACGAAACGAACGAAAACGTTACGAGAACTAACGCCGACGCATTCGCGAAAGCAGACGGTTGCGGAAATGCACGGTTGCTCAGGATGCGGGTTATGGTAGAGGGTCGCGATCCTTAGCCAATAAAATAACGAACGGTAACGAAACAACAAAAAAATCGAACTCTCGAGCCCTTGCGAGCGAGAGTAATTTTCTTATTAGCTATAAGTAACGGGAACGCACGCGAGTGCACCGAAAACGCTCAGCTGATCAAAGATCGAAGCGAGCTAACGAGAACGTAACCAAAGCGGATCGATAAGCGATCGACAAATTTTTGTAATTCAAAAGCTCACCGAAACTTCCTATTAATCCGGTACTAAGCGAGAACCTGTATCTCACGATACACCGAGAACTGAAACACTATCACCGCTGCACAAGGAGCATTATTTCTAATGCTTCACTCACGCACGGGATCGCGAAGAATTTATTACAAAATTCTTTCGCTACACTCAACTCACAAAACTCGAGCGATAGCCGAAAATGCGAACGAGAAACTGACAGGTAGACCACACTGTGTGCGCGAGAGAGATAGCCTCACTCGAGCGCGCGAACAATAGGCCGAACGTCAACACGGGAGCGCGAGAGAAGTCCGAGGTACCTCGAGGGCGTCTCTCGGTAGACTGATTTGCCTATTACACTATCTCGACGAAATCTTATTATTATTTCGGAGATCGCGATCGATAGCTACTGCCCTCTCAACTATTTCGTTACGTTATCGATACGAGACTCGAAATTCTTAGCGGTAATCGGGGATCTAGAAGGAATCTTCGCAATCGTTACCCCTAGTCAATGCGGGAGAACAAGGCACTCACCTCGACTAACAAAACCGCGGCAAGGTGCTCCAACCTTGCCCGGGACTCAAACTAAATCTCCGCCTGTTCTTCCACGCATTGCACTATGTCGCGGGGTGCCGGGTTTGCACCGGACTTTGCCGTCTTGCAACTACACCTTGTCGGGACTTTTCTCTACTCGGGCTTTTAATTCTTCGCGATTCACCGCCGAGTAAAGTCAAGTACGCCGACCAAACTAAACTTAACTGAACAAAACTGAAGCTAACAAACCAAAACTAAATTCAAATATAACTGCAAAAATCCTGAATCGAGAACATACGGGAACAAAACCGTAATGCGAACGTTAGTGAGAGGCAGCAAAAATCGGAACGATAACAACAAGAATCACTATCTGTAGAAAATTGTACTTCTTGCGTTATTTGTGACGATGATTGAAAAAATCACGTCACAATATATAATTTTGTATTCGTAATTCGCGAGTTTAAGCGCCAATGAACTAATCTATTCGCAGGATCTTTTACCGAATCGAGCCAAACTAACGGTTTGTGATCGGTCACGAGAGTGAATTCTCGGCCGTTAATGTAGGGTCTAAAATGTTCTACGCAATAAACTATCGCTAATAACTCCTTTTCGATAGTAGAGTAGTTCATTTCAGCTTTTGACAATGTTCGCGAAGCGTATGATATAGGTTTGTCACTACCGATTTTTCCTTGACTGCGGATACCGCCTATTGCAATGTTCGAAGCATCAGTTGTTATAATAAAAGGCCTGGTGAAGTCCAGGTACTGTAAAACCGGTTCCTTGCACAGGGCATCTCTGAGTTTAACGAAAGCGTCCTCCTGTTTTTGAGTCCACTTAAAAATTGCATCTTTCTTAAGCAATTGTGTTAACGGCCTAGCGATTGCAGAAAAATTTTCCACGAATCGACGGTAGTACCCTGCTAACCCGAGGAATTGTTTAATTTTTCTTGGATTGGTTAAACGCGGATAATTTTTTATTGATTCGATTTTTTTAGGATCTGGTTTCACACCGTTTTCGCTTATGACGTGTCCTAAATAAGCTACTTCTTTTCGCAGAAATTCACACTTATCCGGTTGTAATTTGAGGTTCGCCTTCCGCAATCGCTCAGCGAGTTTGTTAAACTTAATTTCGTGTTCTCTAAGGGAACTAGCGTAAATAACAATGTCGTCGAAGTATACGAAAAGCTTGTTACCTTGCAAACCGCACAATACACGGTCCATTAAGCGTTGGAAAGTTGCCAGAGCATTTTTGAGCCCAAACGGCATGCGATTGAATTGATAATGACCAAACGGCGTCGAAAATGCCGTTTTGTGAGCATCTGAGGGATGCATACGGATTTGGTGAAACCCACTTGCCAAATCGAATACCGAAAAATAATTTGCGCTACCAAGTTGGTCAAGAATTTCGGTTATGTTTGGAAGGGGATAAGCATTCCCGATCGTTTTCTCGTTTAGATTCCGATAATCAATTACCATTCTCCACCTTGGCTTCCCCTGTGAATCGGCCTTTTTTGGCACGATCCAAAGCGGCGAGCTGTATGGGGAGTCGGAAGGTTCAATTATTTTTCCTTTGATAAGATCGCTAACTTGTCTCAAAATTTCATCTTTGTTGGCGGGAGGATGACGATATTGACGCGTAAAGACCGGTTGATCGTCCGTCGTGGAAATTTTATGCTCGATAGCATTTGTGTGTTCCAAAAATTTTCCCGGTATGTGAAAAAGATCTACGTTTTTCTCGCTTAATTTATCGATGTTTGCGCGCTCCTCATCGTTAAGATCGTCGAGCCGCAATAAACTTTTGACTTGCTTTACGGTTTCCTTTTCGATTCGTAAAACAGAATGCGACTGTTGATTGGCAAGCGATTGACAGACATTCGAACAATCAGGGTCTTGTACTCTAAGTATTTCACCAGATTGGCCGCTATCTGCCATATCATACCCAGAAATGGGATCGTAGAACTCAAATGCCTCTAGGGTCACTGCCGGAACAGCAAGTTCCACGTCCTCCTCATTGGCATTTATTGCCATCATACAGGCTATACCGTTTTTGTTCGACACCACGGTACTTCTTAAGCAAATACCGTTTCCGGCGTCCAAACGGGGAATGTAACCCTCTTTTACCTCGGGATTTTTAACCCTTACGTAAAATACTGCGCGAAATCGTTTTGAAATTACTACCGTTTTGCGATTTTTAAATGGGAGGGAGCTGTCTTTCCATCTAACCGTTTCCTCATCCCAATCGATTGCTGCCCGATTTTGCCCATGAAATTCCGAACCGAGAATGCCATCCTGCTCGATGGGAAATTTGTCATCGACCACGTGAAATTCAGTTTCCGTCCCTTTTATATTGATACTAACCGCGCCTTTTGTGAAGACCGTTGTACGCGAGATACCCATTAACTTTAAAATATCGTTGTTGTCTATCGGAATATCCATATTTAGCGCTTTCAGTTTTACGAGATTCGGGTCAGACCCGGAGTCGACCAAGAAATCCGTTTTATCTATTAACTGCGGGGACTCGATTTCAACTGTGGGAATGAAAGAATGTTCCCTTAATCGGATGTGGAAGGTACGGACGCGTCTTCTGTGACAATTACTGTCCGCACCGAGCACTCTGAGGCTTTTTCTACTCGGTTCGCGCCCGTGTTTGCCGAGCGGGTTTGCCCGTTTCCCGCGTCGCGTTTTTCGTCGTTTTGTCGCTTAAAACATTGCGCTTTCGTATTTCCGATTTTGTTACAGTAATCACATGTGGGACGACTTTTGTCGTTGTTGTTTTGCGAATTTTCACGCGGTTTTTCCGTTTTACTAACAGGTTTTTGCCGTTGGGGTCGTTTCTCGGGGAATTTTGTCCGGCAATCCTCCAGCTTATGCCCCTTTTTTCTGCAATGATCGCAGATTAAAGAGTCGCGAGCGGCAATAGTTTTAACATGAGTCTGTGGCGATTTTTTACTGTCGGGACGGGACTCAAAATTAACGCGGTCTTTTTCAATTTCTTTCGAGATTTTCACCGCATTTGAATATGCTTCAGCGAGGCTCGTGCAACCTTCTAGTTTCAGCCTAAGGCGAAAATTTGGAGGTAAACCGGCTACGAAACATTCGAGAGTTTCGTTTTCGCGGCTGAGTGATCGCGTGCGAGATATCGTTCCGGTTTCGACTGCCTCCTCTACCGTTATCATAGCGTGAAGATCTTTGACCCGACTGATATAGTCGATTATATGCTCGTTTTTATTAGGCACTCACTATAACAATAGGCAAAGAGTGCCTATTGAAATGACTGTTATGATTTGTGACGTGATTTTTTCAATCAGCGTCACAAATAACACAAGAAGTACAATTTTCTACAGATATCGATTCTTGTTGTTATAGTTCCGGTTTTGCTGCCTCTCACTAACTTTCGCATTACGGTTTTGTTCCCGTATGTTTTCGATTCAAGATATTTTTTTGCAATTATCCTATGAATTTAGTTTTGATTCATTTGTTTATTTTGTTTTGACTTATTTTGTTTTGCAGTTATTTTATGAATTTAGTTTTGATTGATTAGCTTCAGTTTTTGTCAGTTAAGTTTAGTTGGTCGGCGTACTTGACTTTACTCGGTGGTGAATCACGAAGAATTAAAAGCCCGAGTAAAGGAAAGTCCCGACAAGGAGTAGTTGCAAGACGGCAAAGTCCGGTGCAAACCCGGCACCCCGCGACATAGTGCAATGCGTGGAAGAACAGGCGGAGATTTGGTTTGAGTCCCGGGCAAGGTTGGAGCACCTTGCCGCGGTTTTGTCAGTCGAGGTGAGTGCCTTGTTCGCCCGCATTGACTAGGGGTAACGATTGCGAAGATTCCTTCTAGATCCCCGATTACCGCTAAGAATTTCGAGTCTCGTATCGATAACGTAGCGAAATAGTTGAGAGGGCAGTAGCTATCGATCGCGATCTCCGAAATAATAATCAAAATTCGTCGAGATAGTGTGATAGGCAAAACAGTCTACCGAGAGCTGCCCTAGAGGTAACTCGGGTCTCTCTCGCGCTCCCGTGTTGTTGACGTTCGGCCTATTGTTCGCGCGCTCGAGTGAGGCTATCTCTCTCGCGCACACAGTGTGGCCTAGCTGTCGGTTTCTCGTTCGCGTTCGGCTATCGCTCGAGTTTTGTGAGCTGAGTGTAGCGAAAGAATTTTGTAATAAATTCTTCGCGATCCCGTGCGTGAGTGAAGCATTAGAGATAATGCTCCTTGTGCAGCGGTGATAGTGATTCGGTTCTCGGTGTATCGTGAGATACAGGTTCCCGCTCATTACAGGATTAAAGTGAAGTTTCGGTGAGTTTTTGAATTATAGAAATTTATCGATCGCTTATCGATCCGCTTTTGTTACGTTCTCGTTAGCTCGCTTCGATCGTTCGATCAGCTGAGCGTTTCCGATGCACTTACGTGTGATCCCGCGGCTTCTTAGCCAAATTATTATTTTTCGGTCCCGCTTAACTTAACGTTGAGGTTTCGATCTCCGTTTCTCGTGGCTATTCTATTGACCTCGGATCGCGACCCTTCTACCACAACCCGCATCCTGAGCAACCGTGCATTTCCGCAACCGTTTGCTTTCGCGAATGCGTCGGCGTTAGTTCTCGTACCGTTTTCGTTCCGTTTCGTTTTGTCGTTGCGGAGGTCGTAGTTCCACCGACTTCCAGTTCAGTCCGGATTGGTGATTCCGGCGAAACAAAAATCTACCCTTCGGAGGTCGTTCCACCGGCCTCCCGTTTAGTCCGGATTGGTGATTCCGGCGAAACAAAAATCTACCCTGCGGAGGTCGTTCCACCGGCCTCCAGTTTAGTCCGGTTGTTAATACCGGCGAAACAAAAATTAACTGGCGCCCACCGGGACGCCGATGCATCCGCGAGGGTGGACGGCCGAAGGTGACGTAAGTTTCGTTTGCGTTTTGCTCCCGTTTGGTTTGAGCTTTTCGATTTTTGGCTTTTTTTTGTATTTTTATTTATAGAATTTGAGTTAGAGTTTCCGTTAGGTGAAAAATACGTCACAGATTTCAAGCTTATTTATTTTTTTCTCCGCAGAGTGCGCCACTAAGACGTGCCTCTAGCTATGCCGATATCCCTTCCCTTTTTTTTTTGCACTTACTATTGTAGATGGCCGACGCCACGCTCGCGTCGAGGATTTTTGTGTTTGCCAATAAATCGATATTTTGTCTTAATTTCAAAGCCTCTCCATATTTTCACCCACCCAATTCGCGTTCCTAGCATAGTGGCGACCGTGACAGGACAAAAAAGTTGCGTGTTTTGGGTTGAATTAGTGGCACAAGTAAAGCCGGTGTGAAAACAATGGAACGTGTAAGAAAGGCACGGAAGGCCGCGCGCGGCGCGTTCACGCGCGTCCTCACGATGTTGGAAGCCGAGATCGCGAAAGACAATCCTCAAACGACGGAGTTGCAGAGCTTTTACGCGCTACTAAAAGATAAAGCGAGTGATCTCGAAGATCTTAATGCGAAGATACTTGATCTCCTGACCGACACAGACGTTAATGACGATGAACTGGAAGCCGAGGGGATTGCCGCGGACGAGTATCGAATCAAGTACCATAAGGTGAAGGTGGAGGTCACGAAGACTATAGAGGCCGCGCATCAACGCAACGCACCGGTGGCCCAGCCGTTACCACAGGAACAAATCCAGCCATTGGTACAGTTACAAAATGTCGCGCCAATCGATAATCGACGTGGATTCAAATTGCCGAAGATCGAGCTTAAGAAGTTTAGTGGCGACGTTCGAGAATGGCTGCAATTCTGGAGTCGATTCAAAAGCATTCACGAGGACGAATCTGTCCCGAAGGAGGACAAATTTCAATACCTCATTCAAGCGATGGTGACAGATTCACGCGCCAGCGAACTCGTCAACAGCTATCCTCCGACAGCGAATAATTATGACAAGGTAATAAAAAGTTTGAAGAGTCGATTCGGAAAGGATGAGTTGTTGGTCGAAGTATACGTACGCGAATTATTAAAGTTGGTACTTAACAATGCGTTAACGCCTAGAGGAAAACTTTCGATAGCCAGCATCTACGATAAATTAGAGACGCACATACGATCGCTCGAGTCGCTGGGAGTTACTACGGACACATGTGCGGCCATGTTGTATCCCCTAGTGGAATCGTCGCTGCCGGAAGAATTATTACGTGCGTGGCAGAGGCATTTGAGCAACGCCGTTCAGTTTGCCGCTAGAGAACCGGGAGACGACGCGCCAGCCGCGCCGGTAGTCCCTACCCCCAAAGATCGTCTCACGAATTTAATGTCGTTTCTACAAGCTGAAGTAGAAATTGAAGAAAGAATTGCGATGGCTGTGAGTGGTTTCGGTCTCGGTAACGAACAAACGAAAGAAAAACAAAAAAAGAAACCGAAAAGCGAATCGAACAACGAAACTCCAACGGCCGCCGCGCTTCAATCCACAAAAGAGGTTCGGACATCGGAGTGTATATTTTGCAACGAGGCTCACGACAATGCGCAGTGTGAGAAGGCGAGAAAAATGTCGATGGAAGAAAGACAGGAGATCGTTAAACAAAAAAACGCTTGTTTCAACTGTCTCAAGACAGGTCATAGTCGAAGATTCTGCAAGTATAATCAAAAATGCGCATGGTGCGGCAAGAAACACGTGCTGCTCATGTGTCGAGGAATGACCATAGACAAACCAGCGACGAAAAAACCAGGAGACGGGCCGCCGAAGACTCAAACGGAAAATAACTTGGCGAATCTCTCGTATAATGATGAAGTCTTTCTTCAAACGCTGCGGGTTAAAATGCATAATCACGGACAAGAGCGTATAGTAAGAGCAGTGTTGGACACGGGTTCGCATCGTTCGTACGTTTTGCGTCAAACCGTCGAAGAATTGGGTTACGAAGCAGTAGGAAAACAGAATATAATTCATCTACTCTTCGGAGGCACGAGGACTCAGCCGCACGAGCATAAGGCATATTGCATACGACTTCGCAGCCTAGACGATTCGTACGCTTGCAATTTCGTTGCGTTGGACCAAGATACAATTTGTCACAGTATCTCCGGCATAACGCGAGGTCCATGGATTCAAGAGTTGGCGCAAAACGGTATACAGCTGACAGATGTCGCACAGAAAAATGAGCCTATAGCGATGCTTATTAGAGCCGACATCGTGGGTAAATTACTGACCGGCAGAATGCAGAACCTCGATTGTGGAGCGACAGCTATCGAGACTCGACTGGGATGGACGATAATGGGAAAAACTTCACGCAAAGAAATTTCTCGAGTTGACTCCGCATTGTTATCAGTTTCGATGTTTGCGCAGGCCGCGAATGTCTCGGATCTATGGGGCCTCGACGTATTGGGAATTACCGATCCCATAGAAACGAAAACTAAAGAGATGCATCAAGCACAGGTGAAAAATCAGTTTCGACAAACCGTCACGAGAAACAACAGGGGACGATACGAGGTACTTCTGCCCTGGAAGGAAAACCATCCACCGCTCTCGGACAACAGAGAAATAGCGTTCAAGAGGTTGGAAACAAACACGAAGAAGTTGAAGTCCGAAAATCTTTTCGAAGATTACCGTCGAGTAATCCAAGATTGGGCTGCTGAAGGAATCATAGAACGTGTCACTCCCGCGTAGAAAAAAGTAGTATGGGAAAGCGTATTTACCTGTGTATGGGATTTCGATGGGAAATCGCATGGGAACTAGTATGGGAAAGGGTTTGGGAACGGTATGGGTTTTGGGACGGAGCCATATTCACCCCGTACGCTTTTCCAGAGTCTCCCCCAGCTATCCCATATGACCGGGGAAACCTCGCGCAATCAATCCCATATCTGTTATCCCATATTATATGTAAACGAAAGAAGAAGGAAAAATTAATTTTATCAAATGGAAGGAAGAAATGAAAAACGAAAAAATATGCCTGAAACCAATTTTTTTCGACGGATATGAGTTCCCCGAGCAAAGTTAAATGCTGCTGTACGTAATCGGCGCTTGAAATTCGGTGTCGGCCCCAAAAATATTATAGAGTATTGGTTGAATCTCACATAGATCTTTCAATTTGTCTATCCAAGCTTTTTCGAGTACATCATAATATTTTTGGGACCTTCAACGAAATTGAAAGGCCGGTTATGTACTACAGCATTCAACTTCGCTCGGAAAACTCATATTCGTCGAAAAAAATTAGTTTTCCGCATATTTCTTCGTTTGTCATTTTTTCCTTCCATTTGGCAAAATTTATTTTTTCTTCTTCTTTCATTTAAACGTAACATGGGATTCTATGTATGGGATTAATCGCGCGAGGATCCTTATGCTGGGAGAGACTCTGGAAAAGCGTATAGGATTGATGGCGCCAGGATTCCCGCGGTCGTACATGATGGCTAGGACAGGGTCTGGGAAAGCGTATGGGGTGAATATGGCTCCGTCCCAAAACCCATACTTCTCCCAAACCCTTTTCCATACTACTCCCCATACTATTTCCCATCGAAATCCCATACACAGGTAATGACGCTTTCCCATACTACTTTTTTCTACGCGGGAGCTCCTACGGAAGCAAAGAACCGGGGTTACTACTTACCGCATCGACACGTGGTAAAGGAGAACAGTACTACACGTTTGAGACCCGTTTTCGATGCTTCAGCGAAAAGTAAGGATTCACCGTCACTGAATCAGTGTCTCGAAATTGGACCAAACCTTATCGAGCTGATACCGACAATGTTGCTGCGATTCCGAGAAAAGAAATTTGGCGTTATATCCGACATAAAGAGAGCTTTTCTCCAAATTAGCGTAACGCCCAAAGACCGAGACGTGCTGCGGTTCCTCTGGTGGAGCGAAGACGATCCGACGAATCTTGAAGTTTACCGTCATTGTCGAGTCGTGTTTGGAGTATCGAGTAGCCCGTTTTTGTTGGGTGCTACAATCGAAATGCACTTGGAACAAGAGCTTCAACAGACCGAAAATGAACAACGACGAGCGATGATCAGGAAACTGATGAAATCTTTTATTTTGTTTTCGTTTCCACGGATTTTCTTTTTTTTTTTCTTTTGAGTTGCAAAACCTTTTACAACTCAAGATGGGAGGATGTTATGATTTCAAGCTTATTTATTTTTTTCTCTGCAGAGTGCGCCACTAAGACGTGCCTCTAGCTATGCCGATATCCCTTCCCTTTTTTTTTTGCACTTACTATTGTAGATGGCCGACGCCACGCTCACGTCGAGGATTTTTGTGTTTGCCAATAAATCGATATTTTGTCTTAATTTCAAAGCCTCTCCATATTTTCACCCACCCAATTCGCGTTCCTAACAATGACCATCCGTTGCTATTCGGAGACTGTCGGTGGGGTTACGCCGCAGCGAATACTCCAAAAACATTTTATTTTTCACCATTTGCTTCGATGTATCTCCAACATCATGTGTTGTTAATTTGAAGTGATTCCAATGACTGGTAATATTTTTTTTCGCTTGCGGTTGAATAAAAATACTTTTATTACTGAAATTATCTTCTTAGACGTCCGCATCACAGTGTAACTTTGGACTGTGCGAAGCAATTTTTCTCTTCTTCGCAGGGATGATGTATCATATCATCACCATCGTGCACATTCATTTTGAAGCCCCTGCGAAGCATTTGAATATTTGCTTAACAAAAACAAGCGCTTGTTGGTGGGCTCCGCCCCCCAAACCCCCCGAAAGATATCCCTTTGGGACATTTTTTATGGCACTCACAGGAATACTCGTCGCTCTACACGCTCCGTATCGAGTAAGATTACACTTTGCGTTATGCGCTGCATATCGAATATGTTTATACGTCGCGCTGAGCGTTTCATCTCGGAAGAACGTATGGCGGGAGATTATTTATCACTTATGTAAATTGATTCATAGTTTAACCGTCATCGAATATAAACATTTTGTTTTGTGTCGTATTTTTCACCTAACGGAAACTCTAACTCAAATTCTATAAATAAAATTTAAAAAAACCAACAATCGAAAAGCTCAAACCAAACGGGAGCAAAACGCGAACGAAACTTACCTCACCTTCGGCCGTCCACCCTCGCGGATGCATCGGCGTCCCGGTGGGCGCCAGTTAATTTTGTTTCGCCGGTATTAACAACCGGTCTAAACTGGAGGCCGGCGGAACGACCTCTGCAGGGTAGATTTTTGTTTCGCCGGAATCACCAATCCGGACTAAACTGGAGGTCGGTGGAACTGCGACCTCCGCAACGATAAAACGAAATGAAACGAAAACGATACGAGAACTAACGCCGGCGCATTCGCGAAAGCAAACGGTTGCGGAAACGCACGGTTGCTCAGGATGCGGGTTGTGGTAGAAGGGTCGCGATTCGAGGTCAATAGAATAGCAACGAGAAACGGAGATCGAAATCTCAACGTTAACTTAGGCGGGACCGAAAAATAATAATTTGTCTAAGAAGCCATGGGATCACACGCAAGTGCATCGAAAACGCTCAGCTGATCGAACGATCGAAGCGATCTAACGAGAACGTAACAAAAGCGGATCGATAAGCGATCGACAAAGTTTTATAATTCAAAACTCACCGAAACTTCATATTAATCCTGTACTGAGCGGGAACCTATATCTCACGATACACCGAGAACCGAATCACTATCACCGCTGCACAAGAAGCATTATTTCTAATGCTTCACTCACGCACGGGATCGCGAAGAATTTATTACAAAATTCTTTCGCTACACTCAACTCACAAAACTCGAGCGATAGCCTGAACGAGAACGAGAAAACTGACAGCTAGGCCACACTGTGTGCGCGAGAGAGATAGCCTCACTCGAGCGCGCGACCAATAGGCCGAACGTCAACATCACGGGAGCGCGAGAGAGACCCTAGTTACTTCTGGGGCAGCTCTCGGTAGACTGTCCATTTGCCTACGAAAATTCGTAACGAATTATGATAATTATTTTCGGGAGCTTGAACGATAACTACTGCCCTCTCAACCATCTCATGACTTTATCGAATCGAGAGCCGATACTATAACGCGGTAACTTGAACGAATCTTCGCAATCGCTTCCCCCTAGTCAATGCGTGAGAAACAAGGCTCTACTCAACTATAACGCAGCGCAAGGTGTTCCGCCACTCTTGCCTGGACCAAACGATACCTCCGCCTGATCTCAACGCATTGCACTATCTCTTGGGGTGCCGGGTTTGCACCGGACATTGACGTATTCGCAAGACTCTTCGCCGAGTCCTTTCTCTATTTGGGCTTTTCATTATTACTTCTTACACCACCAAATAGAGTCGGAAACGTCGACTAAACTGGACTAAAAGAAATCGGAAATCGTGAACCAACTAAACAAAATGAATCTCAAAACTCGAACTGAACTAAAATAATAACGATAATGAAGCTAATTGGAATAATTATAACAAAATGATACAAACAAAACTGCAAAAATCTCGATCGGTAACTCAACGAGAGCGTGACGGTATCTTAAGTCGCTGGGAGAGGCAGTAACGCGGAACTTCAGCATTAAAATCGTAATTTCCATGCGAGTAACGGTCGTTTTGGGTTTTTGTGACGTCGATTCCAAAAATTCCGTCACAGTTTCTATACGAATTAATTATTATTATTCACAACTGATATTTCCTTTCTGTTTTACGAACAATATAACGAATTGCATCACGTAGAACTTGATCAAATTAATGTAACGAATGAAATGATATCTAGTAAAGGTCGTTTTATTGGCTTAACACTTACGACCAGATTAAATGAGTATAAATCAACACAAAAAATATTTACCATCACGAACACCATTACCATTTACCAACAGGTCTAATATCCCCTTTAAATGCATCTGTTTAAATGTTTTTTTCTTCCCTAAAATACATAAAATCACTTTATTATTGCCTCTGGACAGGACCCGAAGTATTGGAGCTGAATATTAAGAAAATTGCTTTTTGATACGATTTTCAATTAAATTTGCTTTATATTCATTGTTGTAGTAAAAAAATTATAACTCGAGAACGAACATAGATATCGTCTTGGTTCGTGTATTAAAGAGGAAGTAGTACCCTGCTCAAAATAAAGTTGTAGTGTCTTGGATGCGTCCAAAATAAAAAAATCAATTTCTCGATGAAGTCGACGGCGAGGACTCTTGGACTGTCGATCTATAAGAGAATTCGGTTATAACACTTTAAGCATTTTTTCTTTTCACTATAATAGATGGAATCAATTCACTGGTTATTGTCACTGTCGGAGAGTAAAACATTGCAGACGAGAAATTCGACAAATTTTATTTTTCTATCGTTTTATTTTGTTTTGAGATAAGTATATTGAAACAATTGAAATAAAAATAGAAGGGTGGTTGGGAACATACGAGGTAAAAATTGATTTTTTTTTGTTTCGAAAAATTGTTAGAGATTTGAAAAAAGTAAACTGCAGTTTCCCAATATTTAAAGTTATATACATTAAACAATGAGAAAACAATAAGATTTTTATTTTCGATTCAAATCATCCCGAAACAGAATACAAACGTCGCGGCGTATGCAAACTATATCACGTCTGCTATCGAATTATCGTCGGCTTCCAAGGTTTGACAGATAGAATGAATGGAAAAAAATAAATAGCCGCGATTGTTTTCAATTTCATTTGACAAATTGCAATAATTTTGGATATTCGATAATTCTTCTTTGTAGAATTATAACCATGTTTTCAGTGCACCCACGAAATTTTTTATTTTTATTATGAATGTGAATAACGTATATAAAATATTGTGAATGATATTCGTTCAAAATATATTATTTTCGAAATAAAAAGGATTAATATTTGGCAATCAATGTGTGATATTTCGTATTTCATTTTTCGCAACCAAATTTTCGTTTGTAACATGATAAAAAATTGTTTTTTGGAAAATTAAAATAATATATCGTTTTAAAAAAATTCCTCACTAAAAATAATTGTAGAATAAAAATACTAAGAAATGTCAGGATGTCTTCAAATTTGCTGTGCGTCGTGCTTTTCATAAAAGAAAATAATGGTCCGAAAAAGAAAAAATTAGATTCGTAGACTTCATAATTGGAGCACGGTATGGACATTTAGTAGAACAAAATTTAAAACACCTCATTAAAAGCTTCGCAGTAGTTTCAAAATGATTGTGCACAACGGTGATGATATGATACATCACCTCTGCGAAGATGAGAAAAATTGCTTCGCACAGTCCAAAGTTACAGCATCGTACGGACACTTGTCGAAGCAAAAATGGATTTTTTTTGTTAAGCAAATATTCAAATGCTTCGCAGGGGCTTCAAAATGTATGTGCACAATGGTGATGATATGATACATCATCCCTGCGAAGAAGAGAAACATTGCTTCGCACAGTCCAAAGTTACACTGTGATACGGACGTCTAAGAAGATAATTTCAGTAATAAAGGTATTTTTATTCAACCGCAGGCGAAAAAAAATATTACCAGTCATTGGAGTCACTTCAAATTAACTATGCATGATGTTGGAGATACACCGAAGCAAATGGTGAAAAATAAAAATTTTTGGAGTATTCGCTGCGGAGTAACCCCACCGACAGACTCCGAAGAGCAACGGATGGTCATTTCAATAGGCACTCTTTGCCTATTGTTATAGTGAGTGCCTAAAAATTCATTTTTGCTTCGACAAGTGTCCGTACGGTGCTGTAACTGTAGACTGTGCGAACCAATTTTTCTCTTTTTAGCAGGAATGATGTATCATATCATCAACATTGTGCACATACATTTTGAAGCCCCTGTGAAGCATTTGAATATATGTTTAAGAAAAAAAAACCATTTTTTGTTTCAACAAGTGTCCGTACGGTGCTGTAACTTTGGACTGTGCAATGCTATTTTTCTCTTCTTCGCAGGAATGATGTATCATATCATCACCATTGTGCACATACATTTTGAAGCCCCTGCGAAGTACTTCAATTTTTGGTTAACAAAAAAAAATCCATTGTTGCTTTGACAAGTATGCGTACGGTGCTGTAACTTTGGACTGTGCGAAGCAATTTTTCTCTTCTTCGCAGAGGTGATGTATCATATCATGACCATTGTGCACAATCACTTTGAAACTACTGCGAAGCCTTTAATGGGGTGTTTTAAATTTTGATCTGCTAAATGTCCATACGGTGCTCCAATTATGAAGTCTACGAACCTAATTTTTTCTTTTTCGCAGCATTATTTTATTTTATGAAAAGCACTACGCACAGTAAATTTGAAGACATTCTGACATTTCGTAGTATTTTTATTCTCCAATTATTTTTAGTGAGGAATTATTTTTAAAGGTTATATTATTTTAATTTTCCAAAAAACAATTTTTTATCATGTCACAAACGAAAATTTGGTTGCGAAAAATGAAATACGAAATATCACACATTGATTGCCAAATATTAATCCTTTTTATTTCGAAAATAATATATTTTGAACGAATATCATTCACAATATTTTATATACGTTATTCACATTCATAATAAAAATAAAAAATTTCGTGGGTGCACTGAAAACTTGGTTATTATTCCACAAAGAAGAATCATCGAATATCTAAAATTATTGCAATTTGTCAAATAAAATTGAAAACAATCGTGGCCATTTATTTTTTTCCATTCATTCTATCTGTAAAACCTTGGAAGACGATAATTCGATAACAGACGTAATAAAGTTTGCATACGCCGCGACGTTGGTATTCTGTGTCGGGATGATTTGAATCGATAATAAATATCTTATTGTTTTCTCATTGTTTAATGTATATAACTTTAAATATTGGGAAACTGCAGTTTACTTTTTTCAAATCTCTAACAATTTTCCGAAACAAAAAAAAAATCAGGTTTTACCTTGTATGTTTCCAACCACCCTTCTATTTTTATTTCAATTGTTTCAATATACTTATCTCAAAACAAAATAAAACGATAGATAAATAAAATTTCTCGAATTTCTCGTCTGCAATGTTTTACTCTCCGACAGTGACAATAGGCAGTGAATTGATTCCATTTATTGTAGGGAAGAGAAAAAATGCTTAAAGTGTTATAACCGAATTCTCTTATAGATCGACAGTCCAAGAGTCTTCGCCGTCGAATTCATCGAAAAATTGATTTTTTTTTATTTTGGACGCATCCAAGACACTAGAACTTTATTTTGAGCTGGGTACTACTTCCTCTTCAATACACGAACCAAGACGATATCTATGTTCGTTCTCGAGTTATAATTTTATTACTACAACAATTAATATCAAGTAAATTTAATTGAAAATCGTATCAAAAAGCAATTTTTCTTAATATTCAGCTCCAATACTTCGGGTCCTGTCTAGAGGCAATAATAAAGTGATTTTAAGTATTTTAGGGAAGAAAAAAGCATTTAAACAAAAGCATATAAAGGGGCATTAGACCTGTTGGTAAATGGTAATGGTGTTCGTGTTGGTAAATATTTTTTGTGTTGATTTATACTCATTTAATCTGGTCATAAGTGTTAAGCCAATACAAGCGTCTCAGCGCCCTGCGGGCGCAGATGCTCTTGTTGGTAGGCTCCGCCCCCCCAAACCCCCCGAAAAATGTCCCGAAGAGACATTTTTTAAGGCACTCACGGGGGTGCACGTCGCGCTACGCGCTCCGTATCGTGTGTATTCACAAATCGCACTATGCGCAACGGATGAAGTATGTTTATACGTCGCGCTCTGCGTTTCTTTTCGAAAGTACGTATGAGGGAAAAACATTTATCAGTTACGTAAATTAATTCATAGTGTTTAACCTGCGTCGAATAAAAATATTTCTTTTTTGTACCAATTGATTATTAATATTCACGACGGATATTTCCGTTTTGTTTGACGATAAATTGTCAAATATTTAGACACGAGACAAATATAACGAATTGCACCACGTAGAAGTTGATCAATTTAATTTAACGAATCAAATCATGTCAATCAATCATGTAAAGTCGTTTTATTGGCTTAAAACTTATGACCAGATTTAATGAATATAAAACAAACACACAAAATATGTACCGACACCAATACGATTACCATTTAGCATTCAGGCAAAATATCCCCTTTAAACCCTTCCCCTTCAGTGTTTTTTTTCTTCCCCATAATTGATGGAATCAGTTCGTTATTTTGTCTGTAGGAAACCAAATCATTGTAGAAGAAAAGTTCAAGAAATTTGCTATTCTTTGTGATTTTCAATGAAATTTTGCCGATATTTATGGATGCTGCAAAAAAATGCTATCTCGAGAACGAAAAAATATATCGTTTTGGTTCCTGTCCTGTATTGAAGAGGAAGTAGTACGTTACTCGAATCAAAAATTTGTCATCTTGGATAGCTCCGAAATATTTTTTTACAAATTGATGAAATTCTTGAAAAATTCGACTTTGAAGGCTTTTCGACAGTCCTCTTATAACAAATTTCATTTCTACCATTTGAGATATATTTTTTTTCTTCTTCGTGATACATGGAATCAGCTCGTTATTGTCTCTGTAGAACAGACAAGTTTTGGAGACGAGAAGTTTGAGAAATTCGATAATTTTTTTCGTTTTTCAATGAAATTTTATTGATATTTATCGTCGCTCAAAAATATCAAATTTAGCATCATATCGTATTTTTTTAAATTTTATTTAATCACAAACGAGGATAAGTTTCTCGGTACGGAATAACTCGTAAAATCGACAAATTCAGTGTTTTTCACTTCCTTGATAAATAATTGTTTATAATTGTTCTTTAAGAGTACAATTATTTTTTTTTTGTGAAAAAAAAACTTTTCAAGACGTGAGCATATGAAAGAAATTCGTATTTCGATGAAAATTTGAAAAAATTTGAAAAAAAAAAAAAAACGTTGGAAATACGTCGATAGAATAATCATTAGCAGTTTTCTTATCAAGTGTAAACGAATAAATCCAGCGAACAAAATTGACAAAGATTTCGAATGTGATGAATCTCCGACGGTCGAAGTGTAAAAAATTAAATTTTTAAACATAGCACACTTTTTATCTGCGCAATAACGCGGAGAGTCAGTTTTTAAATACGATGTCTTTGAGAGGAAAGGATTAGAGACGGCAATTTCGAGAAATTTGAAAAAACGATTCGTTTTTTGACGATAATTCGTAAAATTAGTCTTTGCTTAAAAAAAATCATATCTCGGCAGCGAAAAAAGATTTCGACTCTTATTTTGTCTTGTTTTGAAGAGGAGAAAATACGTTACCAGAAAAAGAATTGCAGTTTTTATTATTAACTGTAAACGAATAAATCGGGTGAACATAATTGACAAAGATTTCGGATGCGATGAATCTTCGACGGTCGAAGGATAGAAAATTCTTTTTTTTATGATTGCACAGTTTTTATTTGCGCTATACCGCGTAGAATCCATTTATATTTACGTAAAATAGGAACAAAGATTGAAACGAGATGTCGATTTTTGTTATTTGAAAATCATCCGGCCACAGAGTACGCGTGCCGCGACGTATGAGCATCTGTGTATCGTCTGCTACGAAATTGTCATCTGCTTCCAAAGTTTGACAGATAGAATAAAACGAAAAAATATATACTCGCGATTTTTTTAGTTCTATTTGGGAAATTGTAATTATTTTGGATATTCGATGAATCTTTTTTGTGAGATTACTACCAATTTTATCAGTGAATACGTAAAATTTATCATTTTTATTACGAATGTGAATAAAATATGGTAAAATATTGCGAATTATTTTCGGTAATAATATATTATTTTCGAAATAAAAAACGCAAACATTTGTGAATCTGTGTATGATATTTCGTGTTTTACTTTTCACAACCGAAGTTTTTTTTTTTATCATGATGAAAAATGGATTTTTAGCAAATCTAAATAACATAACCTTTAAAGCAAATCTTGTTAAAACTACTATTTTTGAATTATTTTATAATTAAAATTATATTTGTTAGAATGACTCAAAATTTGTTGTGCATAGTGCTTTCGATGCAATGAAATATTGTTGCGAAAGAGAAAAGAATTGGTTTCCAGGATTCTTAAGGGGACTGAGTCACCTAAAAAATCGAAAAGTAAACATTTTTTTTTGCAGTATATATAAGTTTAATGAAAAATTCCCTTTTACCTCCATAATATATATGTGTTAGACTACCGCTGTGAATTTTTTTGGAGACCTACAGTGTATTCCGGTGTAATGCGCAATGGTCAAACATTTTTCCTTTGCCGCAGCTTTCGGACTGAACGAAAGCATCAATCTTTGCTTGCGATGTCTTATTTTCTTCGTTAAACAGTTTATTGCGGAACGAGTGCGGGGATTTTTTTTTGAAGCTTCGCTGGCGAAGCTATGAGTTAAAAACTACCAAAAAATTCACTTTTTCCACTTTTTGTCTCGTAACCACTCACATAATGGCTTGCGATAAATCCATTTTTGATCGCATGAAAAATCCCCGCACTCGTTCCGTAACACTGACTGTTACGAAGAAAATAAGCCGTCGCAATCCAAAATTGGTGGGGCCATTCTTTCTGAAACCTGCGGCAAGCGAAGAAAAATAAAATGGAAAAAAATGAATTTCACAGATTAATGAAAATAACCAACTTGGGTGATCCGCAATAAAAAAAATTATCTAAAAATTTTTTTTGTCACATAAAAATGTCCACTTTTTTTTTCTATCACATAAAAATCAGATTTTCTTTTTTGGTTTTTTTTTTTTTTTTTTCACTTCACAAATCTCGTAAATGCAAAAAAAATGTTTAAAACATAAAAAAATATACTCTTACGTCAAATCTGACGTTTAAAAAAGAGGTTAAGTCTGCGAGACTTTTCGCTTTGCGACACTGTCACTGTGAAAAACATTTTTACACTATTGCGGGCAAAAATACAGAATATATTCCGTTCATTCGGAAAAACTGTAAACACTGACATATAACTAATACACTGAGTTTACAAGCTCAGTTTTTTACCCGATTGACACAATCGAGTAAAAATCATCGCTGCTACATTACGCCGGTGTATCGCAGACTCAAAACAAAGCGCGGTAGCGGCGATAATCTGAGTCGCATCGATTAGACGTAACGACCCTTCGGTCGATAAATCGTTACCTACCGAACGCAGTTTCGACATCGATTGTTTTTTTTTATGTTCCTTTCTCGATGTTTCTTATTCTTCTTATTAGAAGAAAAAAAAACATGCGGAGATGCGGTATTCCGGCATTGTTCGTGTTGCATTTCGGCATTTTTTATTTTCACGCATTATTTATTTCTAATATTTATTTCTAACACTACTAAAATGCTTATAACTTCGGTAATTTTTAAAATTTCGATCTAAAATTTGGTGTGTATGTAGTACACCGCATGTACATTCAGAAAAAAAATTAAAAAAAAATAAATAAAAAAATAATTTTTAGGTGACTCAGCCCCCTTAATTGGAGCACCGTACGGACATCAGATGTGAGAAAATAATTTTTTTATGGAAAATTGTGATGAATAAATAGTTAGAGATGTAGGATTGTCTCTAAATTTGCTGTGCGTAGTGCTTTTGATAAAACAAAATGATGCTGCGAAGGAGAAAAAAATTGGTTCGTAGAGTTCATTATGATGGCACCGTACGGACACTTGACCGAAGGCAAATGCAAATTGTGGCCAATAATTTTTTAGAAAAAATACTTAAAGGTCTTAGATTGGTTTTCAAAGTAATGTGCATACTGGAAATAATGTAATAAAAAAACCCTGCGAAGGAGAACAAAATTGGTTCGCACCATCTAAAGTTACAGTGTGATACGGACGTCCGAGAAGAAAAATTCAGCCGAAAAGTTGTTTTCATTGCACCGCAGGCTAAAAAAAATATTTCTATTCATCGCAGTCACTTCAAAGTAAATACGCATGATGTTGGAGATACACCGAAGCAAATAGTGAAAAATAAAAATTTTTGGAGTATGCGCTGCGGAGTAACCCCTTCGACAGGCTCCGAAGAGCAACGGATGGTCATTTTAATAGGCACTCTTTGCCTATTGTTATAGTGAGTGCCTAAAGAATAATATTAAATTCGCGAATCACTAAGATCGCAAGACTAATATTGTATAATTGAATCGGAGCACCGCGGCGCGTGTGTCTCCGAGTGAGTTAATGTTTTAAGATGAGCCGGTGGCGAGAGTAGATGAAGAACTGATTTACTCTCGAGCTGTATTAGCCAGCAAGGCTCTCGAGAGTCCCATATGCTGGTGGGGGAAACACACGCGGAGCCACAGCGCTGCGTCGTCCGATGGTGGGGCAGCCGAGCGTGGGGCCTTATGCTCTAACAACATCTCGCGGCAAGCCCGCAGCATCAGCAAATCTGCACGTGCGCGGTGCTGATATCAGCGGTAAGCGTTCCGAGAACGGAGCGTTGCTATCGATCCTGACTATACGTCTGGGCCCCGTCCGGTCCCACACTCAGTTTGTAACTTAATATTTATTCTTATGGTACTATACTAAATAATAATTTGCGGTACAATATGAATAATAGTATTTATACTATCACGTATTAATATCGTGAATATTAATATTGATTTTACTGATTTATTGTTTATTACTACTATCGTAGAGTGAACAATTTGTAAATAACGATAAATGTTGTTTGTAAATGTTGCCGCCGTCGCCGCCGTGTCAGGAATCGAGGGGAGGGCAAAAATATTCTAAGTCCCTCTAAGGGGGAGGGAGGGGAAAAATATTCTAAGTCCCTTCAAGGGGGACTGACTAAGTAAAAATACAAAAAAAAGCGGCGGCGACCTCCATTGGTGAAAAGTTGCGGCGGTGATTAAACATTATTATAATGTTGATAAAAGAAATGCGAGCGCGCGAGCCCGGGGAAACTCTAGTATCTCTCTATATATATAAAGTTTCCGCCGCTGTCGCCGCCGCCGCCGCCGTCGCCGCCGCCGCCGCCGCCGCCGTGTCAGGAATCGAGGGGAGGGCAAAAATATTCTAAGTCCCTCTAAGGAGGAAAAGAAAATATTCTAAGTCCCCCTTACAGGGACTTAGAAAAAAAAAAAAAAAAAAAGGGGAAAAAGGGGGGGGGGGGGGGGGGGAAGGGGGGGAAAAATATTCTAAGTCCCCCTTAGAGGTACTTAGAATATTTTAAGAATTTCTAAGTCCCTCTAAGGGGGACTTAGAATATTTTTTTTTTCCTCCTTAGAGGGACTTAGAATAAAATATTCTAAGTCCCCCTTAGAGGGACTTAAAAATTCTTAAAATATTCTTATAGAAATTCTTAAAATATTCTAAGTCCCTCTAAGGGGGACTTAGAATATTTTCGGTCGAAGGGGGCGGGGGGGAATCCCCTTAGAGGGACTTAGAATATTTTTCTGAAGGGGGGGGGGGGGGTCGTGGGAGGGGAAAGTCAAAATATTCTAAGTCCTTCAAGGGGGACTTAGAATATATTTGGTCGAAGGAGTAATGGCGAATGGGGGGGGGGGGGGGGGAGGGGAAAAATATTCTAAGTCCCTTCAAGGGGACTGACTAAGTAAAAATACAAAAAAAAGCGGCGGCGACCTGCATTGGTGAAAAGTTGCGGCGGTGATTAAACATTATTATAATGTTGATAAAAGAAATGCGAGCGCGCGTAGCGCGCGAGCCCGGCGAAACTCTAGTATTTATATAGATATGTATGTATAACGTTAATTTGTCCTTTATGTTTGGTCGCGAATTGACCCAGGACGTAACACTTGGTATTTTTTGTCGAATGACCGTTTTTGAGCCTCGCATATCGAAATCGTCAGAATCAACGACGACATGGGACCCACTCGCTATTTCGCGATAATACGACTATAATTCCGACGCAATGACAACTCGTTGTTGCGACCGCATCGAAATATGTATATTTTCGGAAAAATTGGATATTTGTAGCCAATCAGCGTTTTTGACCCTCCGAATTCGAAATCGTTAGAATCAACGACGACATGCGACCTATTCGACTATTTCGCGAAAATCCTACTATAATTCAGACGGAATGACAACTCGTCGTTGAAACCGCATCGAAATGTGTATTTTCGGTAAGATCGGATAGTTTTATCCAATCAGCGTTTGCGATCCTGTGAATTCGAGATGGTGAGAATCAACGATGACATGCGACCAGTTTATTATATCGTGAAAAAACGACTATTATTCCGACGCAATGACAACTCGTCGTTAAGACAGCACCGAAATGTGTGTTTCCTGAAAGATCGGTTATTTTTGTCCAACCAGCGTTTTTAAAACTCGAAATCATCGAAAATGAGTTTTTTTTTCAAAAAACTTGGTAATTTTTGTCGAATGACCGTTTTTGAGCCTCGCACATCGAAATCGTCAGAATCAACGACGACATGCGACCCATTCGACTATTTCGCGAAAATCCGACTATAATTCTAACGGAATAACAACTCGTCGTTGAGACCGCATCGAAATGTGTGAGTTTCGGAAAGATGAGATAGTTTTATCCAATCAGCGTTTGCGAACCTCTGAATTCGAGATCGTGAGAATCAACGACGACATGCGACCAGTTCGCTATATCACGAAAAAATAACTATAATTCCGACGGAATGCCAACTCGTCGTTGAGACATCGAAATGAATGTTTTTTTTTTATATATACGGCGTCGACTGCTAGTTCATTGGCCGTTTGTAAATTTATTATATTTTAATCTCGTTCATTATACAAAATTAAATTATCTCTGATGGCTTTTATACACTCTTCGTTTCTCAATCATATCTCACTTAGCAACTTTGTTTCTTTGCAAAAGTTTATAACTTTTTGTATTTGCGTTTTACTTGGTTCAAGTATTTTTTCAATATTCTTTCCTATTCTGGACATATTTCTTTCTCGCTCATACTTTCGACAAGATTCCAATATATGTTTGACAGTAACGTGAGTATTACATAGCTCGCAAATAGGTTGCTCATTAGTGTTAAATAAATAAGACTGTGTTAATCGCGTATGACCAATTCTTAGTCTCGTTAACACAACCGCTTCTTTTCTCGATAACGATTGTGGCAATAACCATTTGTCAACATTTGGTTTTATTTTTCGGAATTTGGTATCACTTTTTTCCCACACATTTTGCCAAACTTCGTTCATTTTCATTTTTAGGCACTCACTATAACAATAGGCAAAGAGTGCCTATTAAAATGACCATCCGTTGCTCTTCGGAGTCTGTCGAAGGGGTTACTCTGCAGTGCATACTCCAAAAATTTTTATTTTTCACCATTTGCTTCGGTGTATCTCCAACATCATGCGTAGTTACTTTGAAGTGACTGCGATGAATAGAAATATTTTTTTTAGCCTGCGGTGCAATGAAAACAACTTTTTGGCTGAATTTTTCTTCTCGGACGTCCGTATCACACTGTAACTTTAGATGGTGCAAACCAATTTTGTTCTTCGCAGGGTTTTTTTATTACATTATTTGCAGTATGCACATTACTTTTAAAACCAATCTAAGACCTTTAAGTATTTTTTCTAAAAAATTATTGGCCACCATTTGCATTTGCCTTCGGTCAAGTGTCTGTACGGTGCCATCATAATGAACTCTACGAACCAATTTTTTTCTCCTTCGCAACATCGTTTTGTTTTATCAAAAGCACTACGCACAGCAAATTTAGAGACAATCCTACATCTCTAACTATTTATTCATCACAATTTTCCATAAAAAAATTATTTTCTCACATCTGATGTCCGTACGGTGCTCCAATTAAGAATCCTGGAAACCAATTCTTTTCTCTTTCGCAACAATATTTCATTGCATCGAAAGCATTATGCACAACAAATTTTGAGTCATTCTGACAAATATAATTTTAATTATAAAATAATTCAAAAACAGTGGTTATAACAAGATTTGCTTTAAAGGTTATGTTATTTAGATTTGCCAAAAATCCATTTTTCATCATGTTAAAAAAAAAAAACTTCGGTTGTCAAAAATAAAACACGAAATATCATCCACAGATTCACAAATATTCGCCTTTTTTTATTTCGAAAATAATATATTATCACCGACAATCATTCGCAATATTTTACCATATTTTATTCGCATTCGTAATAAAAATGATAAATTTCACGTATTCACTGAAAAAATTGGTAGTAAACTCACAAAAAAGATTCATCGAATATCCATGTTGTAGTTTTTGTATTTCTTTTTGGTAGTCGAGGAGGTTAGATGAAAATAAAACCGTTGATATGAAAAGAAAACTTTATTTTTAAAAAAACACTCGTGACTGCCATTAATATGTTCGCTATCGGGGGCGTTTTCTCGCGATCGAGTCGACGTTCGAAGACTGGGGAGAGAGATCGATCAGTAGTGAGAGGCGAGACTCGACGCTCGAGATCTCACGAATGAAGGCGGACTGACAGACTAACGTGTGCGTGTACGACAACCAGATTCAACACTTCCGCCGTTGGAGTTCACGCACACACGCATTCCAATATTCTCGCACAATTGACGAAAACGATCGCGTGGCAACGCCTTTGTAAACATATCAGCAAGTTGTACATTGGTAGAAACATACGATACTTCGATATCGTTATTTAGTACTTTCTCGCGAACAAAATGATATTTAATGTCTATGTGCTTTGTACGTTTGTGGAATTCGGGATTCCGTATGAGACGAATTGCGCTCTGATTGTCCACACATAGACTCGTAGGTTCGATTGATAACAAACCCAAACTATTCAGCAGTATTCTTAGCCAAACTGCTTCTTTTGCCGCCATAGCAGCCGCAATATATTCCGATTCTGTTGTGCTAAGCGACACGAGTTTTTGCCGCTGTGACGGCCACGTAACTGCTCCGTTTGCTATGCTAAACACGTAACCCGTAGTTGAGCGTCTTGTTTCCATGTCGTTCGCAAAATCGGCATCTGAGTACCCAACTCATTTTATTCCCGAATCGCTTGCGCGGTATTCTATCCCCATGGACATCGTGCCTTTCACATACGATAAAATTATTTTTACAGCGCGCCAGTGTTTTTCGTTATGCCCGTTTAAGAATTTACTAGCAACATTTACCGCGTAAGCAATGTCAGGTCTCGATACAACGGCTAGAAACATTAGTGACCCTATTGCCTCTCGGTAGGGTACATTTACGTCGCACTCGTCTGACTCAATAGGATACAAAATCGTATGAGGATCTGCCGGTACAGAGAGCCCTTTTGCGTTACACATTCCGTACTTTTCGATTATCTTCTGTGCATACGCCGCTTGATGCACTCGCAAAGTTTTCTCGACACGATCCCGAGAGATTTGCATACCGACGAACGTACTGCAATCTCCGATCGTTAATTCGAAACACTCAGCGAGTGAATCAAGAATTTTCTTTACAACTTCCGCCGTTTCCGCAGCTACGATTCCGTCGTCTACAAATACGGCGAAAAATACTTTTACACCGTTGTATTCGCCGGAAAAAACGCATTTATCCGCATCTGTCTCTTTTAGTCCGAGTTCACTTAGCACGGAAACGAATTTTGTATGCCAGCACCAAGGTGCTTGTTTTAGTCCGTAGAGGGATTTCTTGATATGACATACGACGTCTTCTTTCTTCTTTTCTTCGATCTCCAATCCTGACGGTATCTCCATCCAGATTTCTTCATCCAGAACTCCGTGCAGAAACGTTGTACGCACGTCGAACTGTGCGATTTCGAGATCGAGTTGCGTAATTATTGCGAGTAGCACTCGCAACGAGTCATACCTCACCACGGGTGAGAATGTTTCCGTAAAATCGACTCCTTCTTTTTGTAGAAATCCACGAGCGCAAAGACGTGCCTTGAAACGTAACGCGCTTCCATCGGTGTTTCGTAACACCTTGAAAACCCATTTTGAGTCGATTGTGCGGATGCCCGGAACACGAGGTATGACCTCCCACGTTCCATTTTTCTCGTGAGCTGCGAGCTCATCGTTAATTGCTTCTTTCCAGAGATCGGCTTCAGGACTCGTTACTGCCTCTTTGTATGTGCTTGGGATTGCACACTCGACTAAAAGCGCATATTTTGACGGTGGTCGCAGAGTCGACCTGTCTCGCAACGTGCGAGGAGACTCGCATTCGATGATGCTTCTTGATAGGACTCCTCGTCCTCTGGCCTTTTTGTCACTCGTTTGCGCAATTCCTTTTCTCGAGTTGCAGGCTGTCTCACTACCGTCTTTTCCGTCGTCAATGGTAGTTCCATTGCTCTGTGCATCTTCCCACTCGTCGTCCATTTGGCTTTCGTCTCGTGACGATGGAAGATTTAATTCTGATTCAGAATCACTTTCGTCTAGAGTTCTCTCCACTTTTCGTTCGTTGAACACAACATGTCTGGAAATACAAATTGTATTAGTTTTAGGGTCATACAATCTGTTATTGGAAGATTCGCTCTCATAGCCGACCAGAATAAGCTTAGTAGCTCGAGAATCGAATTTCGTCGTCTTATTTTTTGGTTTATTGGCGTAAGCAATTGTTCCAAAAACTCTTATATGCCCAAGCTTTGGCTTAACGCCCATCCATGCCTCATACGAAGTGCGGCTTCCATCCGCTTGCGACCGACCTGTACGATTTAACGTGTATACTGCTGTTGACGTTGCTTCCGCCCATAATTTCAAGGGTAGATTCTTCGCTTTCAGCATCGTCCTTGCAGCCTCGACGATCGTGCGATTATCTCTCACAGCGACTCCATTTTGCTCCGGCGTATACGGAGCAGACGTCTCGAGCGTGATCCTTTTTTCTTTCAGATATCCCAGCATCTTGGAGTTTCGATACTCGGTCCCGTTGTTTGCGCGCAGCGTGCGCATCGTACGTCCAAATTTGTTCGCTACAAGTCTCTCGAAAGTTTTAAAATGTTCAAAAACTTCTGACTTATGATCCATGAAATATACGCACCGGAACCCTGTTGCATCGTCTTTAAACAGTAGATAATACCTTGCTCCACCGATTGACGCCTCCGACATTGGACCACAAACGTCGCTGTGTATTTTCTCTCCTGGCTCTCGAGCGACATTCTCCTGTGATTTGAACGGCAATTTGTGTGATTTTCCATACTGGCAATCTTCACAAAAAAATTCCTCTTCATTCTTCGTCGAGACTCCCTCGACGACTCCGTTCTTGATTAATTCGCGCAGCGCGCGCTCGTTTAAATGTCCTAGTCGTTCGTGCCAAGTCTTGAGATCTGTCGTCGTCATATTCGCTTCGTATTGTTGCTCAGGCTTCCGGAAAAACATCCGATATAAGCGATTTGGTTGTTTCATTCCTTGAGCCTCGAGTACTCCATCTTTCGTAAGTTCTACCATTTTTCTTTGGTAAGAGACTTGAAAGTCATTATCTGTGCAGCACCCAACTGAAAACAAATTCCTTTTAATTCTGGGTACTAGAAAAACATTTTTAATTACTCCTTCTACCCATTCGCCATCTACGAGACGTTCGATTGGTATATCTCCAATACCAGTGACGTCACATTCTTCTTCGTCACCGAGTTGGACTGTTTCCCCCTTTATCGATCGAAGATTTTCGAACCAATCTTCTCTATATGTCATATGCTCCGAAGCTCCACTATCGGATAGCCAGACTTCGGACACATCGATCGACAATAAATCTTTTATCTCGTTTGCCGACGGTGATCTTCT
Source organism: Cryptus viduatorius (assembly GCA_964006125.1). NCBI lineage: Eukaryota > Metazoa > Arthropoda > Insecta > Hymenoptera > Ichneumonidae > Cryptus > Cryptus viduatorius. Next base: position 24,577,107 of record OZ023220.1, read on the forward strand.
TTGCCCACTTACCGACAGCGCTCCCATTTTCGCGGTACCGGCCTCTACGACAAAAGCTACTCGGCCTTTTGAATTCGATTTTCCGTTGCTCCGATCACCGCTTCGATTGTCTTTCTTCGGACACTGTCTCGCAAAGTGACCGCGCTCGTGGCACTCAAAGCACTCGACGTCTCCCTTATATTTATCTTTTTTCTTAAATTTAGCTTTATGTCCATTCTGTCCATTTTGTCCTTTTCCCGAACTATTTTTCCTTTCCGCACTACACTCGCCCACGCCGTTTTAAACATCGCGAACTTCGTTGTGAGCCCCGAGAGTATCTTCGACACGACGGAACGATCTGACATGAGTTCGCCGAGGTCCCTCAACTGTGCCGCCAAATTTTGCACCGTTGATATGTATTGAACGACTGAGTCCCCAGGACTCATCTTGCACGAGTAGAACTGTGCCTGTAATGCACCGATGTTCCATTCCGATTTTTGTTCGTGTACCGACGCGAGTCGACTCCACATGTCATGTGACGAACCACACACAACGACATTGAGCACCTGCTCCTGCTCCATTGTTGACGCAATAATCGCCATTACTTTTGCGTCGTCCTTCTCCCATGCTCTCGTGAGCGCCGCATTGGAACCTTCCGTATTCGTTGGCCTTGGCCTTGTCCCCTCCACGACATCGAAAATCTCATGTGCTCTCAGCACCGCCGATATCGTGAACATCCATGCCTGATAATTCTTGCCATCGAATCGTTTCACTCCTCTCGCCAATGCGTCCTCCGATATCGTGTCACACAAACTACGATCGCACTGAACGGAAAAATATTCTTTGCAATTATAGCGTCAACCCTCGTTGAACACTTTCCCGATTTTATTTCACTACCGAATCAAAACGTACTCCCGATCGATTTTGATTTCTCTCACTACGCCACGTGGCTTGCTCGCACGCAGGTACGCACACAATGGCGGACTATACCTCGCTTGACTCACTCGCGAAAAACTCTCAAAGGTAATCTGCCAACGTGAACTGGGCCCATAACCTGTTGTAGTTTTTGTATTTCTTTTTGGTAGTCGAGGAGGTTAGATGAAAATAAAACCGTTGATATGAAAAGAAAACTTTATTTAAAAAAAAACACTCGTGACTGCCATTAATATGTTCGCTATCGCGGGCGTTTTCTCGCGATCGAGTCGACGTTCGAAGACTGGGGAGAGAGATTGATCAGTAGTGAGAGGCGAGACTCGACGCTCGAGATCTCACGAATGAACGCGGACTCTCCCGAATAAACGCGAGTAAATCGCGTTCGACCAATCGCGCGGTTTGACAGACTAACGTGTGCGTGGACGACAACCAGAATCAACAATCCAAAATAATTACAATTTCCCAAATAGAACTAAAAAACTCGCGAGTATATATTTTTTTGTTTTATTCTATCCGTCAAACTTTGGAAGCAGATGACAATTTCGTAGCAGACGATACACAGATGCTCATACGTCGCGGCGCGCGTACTCTGTGGCCGGATGATTTTCAAATAAAAAGAAATCGACATCTCGTTTCAATCTTTGTTCCTATTTTACGTAAATATAAATGGATTCTACGCGATATAGCTCAAATAAAAAGTGTGCAATCATAAAAAAAAGAATTTTCTATCCTTCGACCGTCGAAGATTCATCGCAGCCGAAATCTTTGTCAATTATGTTCACCCGATTTATTCGTTTACAGTTAATAATAAAAGCCGCAAATTCTTTTTCTGGCAACGTATTTTCTCCTCTTCAAAACAAGCCAAAATAAGAGTCGAAATCTTTTTTCGCTGCCGAGATATGATTTTTTTAAAGCAAAGACTAATTTTACGAATTTTCGTCAAAAAACGAATCGTTTTTTCAAATTTCTCGAAATTGCCGTCTCAAATCCTTTCCTCTCAAAGACATCGTATTTACAAACTGACTCTCCGCGTTATTGCGCAGATAAAAAGTGTGCTATGTTTAAAAATTTAATTTTTTACACTTCGGCCGTCGGAGATTCATCACATTCGAAATCTTTGTCAATTTTGTTCGCTGGATTTATTCGTTTACACTTGATAAGAAAACTGCTAATGATTATTCTATCGACGTATTACCAACTTTTTTTTTTTTCAAATTTTTTCAAATTTTCGTCGAAATACGAATTTCTTTCATATGCTCACGTCTTGAAAAGTTTTTTTTCGCAAAAAAACAAAAAAACAATTGTACTCTTAAAGAACAATTATAAACAATTATTTATCAAGAAAGTGAAAAACACTGAATTTGTCGATTTTACGAGTTATTCCGTACCGAGAAACTTATCCTCGTTTGTGATTAAATAAAATTAAATAAAATACGATATGATATGATGCTAAATTTGATATTTTTAAGCGACGATAAATATCAATAAAATTTCATTGAAAAACGAAAAAAAATATCGAATTTCTCAAACTTCTCGTCTCCAATACTTGTCTGTTCTACAGAGACAATAACGAGCTGATTCCATGTATTACGAAGAAGAAAAAAAAATATATCTCAAATGGTAGAAATGAAATTTGTTATCAGAGGACTGTCAAAGAGCCTTCAAAGTCGAATTTTTCAAGAATTTCATCAATTTGTAAAAAAATATTTCGGAGCCATCCAAGATGACAAATTTTTGATTCGAGTAACGTACTACTTCCTCTTCAATATAAGACTGGAACCAAAACGATATATTTTTTCGTTCTCGAGATAGCATTTTTTTGCAGCATCCATAAATATCGACAAAATTTCATTGAAAATCACAAATAATAGCAAATTTCTCGAACTCTTCTTCTACAATGATTTGGTTTCCTACAGATAAAATAACGAACTGATTCCATCAATTATGGGAAGAAAAAAAACGCTGAAGGGGAAGGATTTAAAGGGGAAAAAACACTGAAGGGGAAGGATTTAAAGGGGATATTTGGCCTGAATGCTAAATGGTAATCGTATTGGTGTCGGTACATGTTTTGTGTGTTTGTTTTATATTCATTAAACCTGGTCATAAGTTTTAAGCCAATAAAACGACTTTACTAGACATGATTTGACTCGTTAAATTAATTTGATCAACTTCTACGTGGTGCAATTCGTTATATTTGTCTCGTGTCTCAATATTTGACAATTTATCGTCAAACAAAAAAGAAATATCCGTCGTGAATATTAATAATCAATTGGTACAAAAAAGAAATATTTTTATTCGACGAAGGTCAAACACTATGAATTAATTTACGTAACTGATAAATGTTTTTCGCTCATACGTACTTTCGAAAAGAAACGCAGAGCGCGACGTATAAACATACTTCATCCGTAGCGCATAGCGCGATGTGTAAATACACTCGATACGGAGCGCGTAGCGCGACGTGCACCCCCGTGAGTGCCTTAAAAAATGTCCCTTCGGGACATTTTTCGGGGGGTTTGGGGGGCGGAGCCCACCAACAAGAACATCTGCCCCCGCAGGGCGCTGAGACGCTTGTTATTTGCATAAGAAGGTCCGCTGGTCTTGTTTTTCCAAATGTTGCGTTCTCATCTAGAGACGCCTCTTTTGCTGCTTTATCTGCTGTATGGTTTCCTTTTATCCCTGCGTGCCCCGGAGTCCATACAAATATCACTCGTTGTTCTTTTTCTTGTAACAACTGTAAATCGTCTATAATCATTTGGAATAGTGGATCACAAGAAAATATTTGTTTTGATGAGTATATGGCACTTAGCAAGTCAGAACACACCAGGGTAGTTCGATTCTCATCTTCTCTTTGCAGAACAAGTTCTAACGCTTGGTGGATTCCAGACAGTTCGGCAGTATATATACTCGTAGAAAGAGGGAACTTCCATTTGCTTATGTTATTACTTTTTACTAACGCTCTTCCTACTCCAAAATCGCTTTTCGATCCATCTGTGAAGATTGTGGCAGCATTTTCATATTGCGCTAAAAGGTTTTGAAATTCGGAGACGTACAGGCTTAACGGAGTATTTTCTTTTTTGTTCTCGGCTAATTCTATGTTGATTTCTGCATTCGGTATCAACCATGTTGGAAATTTATTGAATCCATATTCATGTATTTCAAATAATTCCACGTTTCCTCGCTTGATGTTTTCTCGAACACGTACGCTTAATGGACGGGTTGCCGAACGTTTGTCTTTATACATATTTAGTAGTGACGGTTTCTCGAAAATTGTATGGTTTAGATGGTTCTTTTTGGCTCTTAGATTTCCCGCATAACTTAACTGTTGTTCCATACGCCTTAAGTTGAGTGGACTAAAACCTGCATCGCAACATATACTTGACACTGGACTGGTGCGAAACGCTCCATTAGCGGTTCGCAAACCACGATGGTGGATTGTGTCGAGCTTTGATAGAGTTGTTTTCCGTGCCGATCCGTGCACGATGGATCCGTAATCTATTCTTGATAAAACAAGTGATCTATATAATGCGAGTAACGTTTCTCGATCTGAACCCCAATTTATACTCGACACACATCGTACGATGTTTAACGACTTTTGACATCGGATAAAAGTAGCTTGTATGTGCGATCTCCAATTCAACTTTTCGTCGAAAGTAACACCTAAATTGCGGGCTTCATCAACGAGAGCTATTTCTTGTCCTCGAAGAAGGAATTTTGGTTTAGCATGTGTTGTACGCGACCTTGTAAATTCAATGCAGTATGTTTTATGGGTAGTGTTACGTCCTGACCCTTAATCTACACGTAATTTTAATTTTTCCATTTTCGAAGATTTATTTCTTTTATTATTTTCTCTCGCAAAGGAAAGAGCGCAGACGGAAAATCAGCCGACCGGATAAGTAATATTATATTTCATCGATTCGGATCCGTTCGCGACTTTACGTTGAAATAGATATTTATATTCTCTCTCGGAACTCTCGGTCTTCCGTCTCACGGCTAATCAGCATTTTGGAGTTTCCCTCATGCTGGATTTACCTCCGGCTTAGCAACAGCTCGTGCCGCGCAATGTCAGCAATTTCGGCCACCTCGCGACGGCCAGTTTCGATCACTCGAGCATCAGTCTTACTTTGAATTTTATATTAATCGGTCGGACTCATTTTAGAGCGGGTACTTTCCTCCGCGACTAAGATAGATTTAATTAATATTATAATTTAGAGTCCCTTTGCATTCACACAAAACACACATTCTCGCGAATTATTTGTATTATTCGTATTTATCGATCGAATGAATAAACGCGAATTATTGTACTCGAAACGGGATTTATAAAATCTTATTCGAGAGACGAACCCCAAATAACATTTCTCGATTTACGTTATCGAGTTGAGAGCGTGCGCGACCGTTTAGCCGTTCATTCGAATTGACGCGTTCGCCGGCAAAACTCCGAGACGTAACAGAGGAAAATTTTTGGTGTCAGAAGTGGGATTCATTTCTTTTGAGATCCGAGTGCTCGCGTGTGTAAGTGAGTGAGGGACGTGTAAGAAGAAACAACTTCGATACGGAATCGAAGAAACAAAATCGATACCCACGGAAAAAGCAGAAGGAAGCGGTACCTATATTGAACCGATAAACGGACGAAAGGGATATCGATGAAGATGCCGATGTCAAGTCCGTTCATTCTGCTGCTCCTGCCGATTCTCGTGTAAGTACCATTTATCTACTTTAATACGATTATCAATAGTTCGACGAAACATCTCGTCGACTGAATATCCGTCTCCGGAAAATTTACCGTATAAGTGATATTTTTCCGTTGCCAAAATTTGGGGAAAGATCCGCAATATTCGGATCTTCTGTGTTTCGATAAAAAAAAAAAGAGAAAATCAGTTGGCGAAATTCGCTGATAGTCCGAGATTTCCGTTGTTTCGAGTGGTGAATTCGTCAATTTCGACACTTCGAAATTTCTATTTTGTTAAAATTTTCGATTTTTTTTCGCATTTTTCGAATACTCGAATTTTCAAATTTCAACTTTTCGAAATAATTAAATTTTCCAATTTTCGATTTTTCGAGCATTCGAATTCAGAATCTACTCTTCCAGAATTATCGAACTTTGTAACTTTTGAACCTTTCGACCATTTGAAGTACCATTATTTAGATTTCCGAAATTTAAAAAAATTTTTTCAATCTCCGGAATTTGTCGAAAATTTGAATTTTCGGTATTTAATTTTCCGGGATTGCCGAATCTTTCAGGCTTCGGATTCTGCGGTGATTTAAATTTCCGATATTTAATTTCCCGAAATTATTGAATTTTTCGGATATTCGAGTTTTCGATATTCAAGTCTCCGAAATCGTCGAATTTTTCGATTGTTGCATTTTTTATTTTTTCTTGAATATTTGAAGTTGCAATATTTAATTTTTCTCAAATTTTGTGAACTTTTTTTTATTTCTTAAATTTTTCGAACATTTAGAATTGCCACTTTTAATTTTTTGAGGTTCTCGAATTTTGGAATTTTCAAATCTTCGATCTTTAATTCCCGAAGTTTTTGAATTTTGGAATTTCCAAATTTTCGATTTTTAGGTCCTAAGATTTTTGAATTTTGAAATTTTCAAACTTTTGAATTTTCGAATTATTGGTTTCAATTCTTGACATTTTTAATTTTGGAATCTCTAGATTTTCGAAATTTTGAATTTTCGCATATTTAAACTTTTGTGATTTACGACCTTTAACCTTCGGAATTTTCGAATAATTGTATTTTTGAAAATTTAAATTTTTCAATTTACAATACTAAATTCTCTTGAAAAAGAAAAAACGTTCGAATTTCGAATTTTTGTGTTTTTCGAATAATTGACTTTTGCGATCTACAATATTGCATTTTGCTAAATTACGATTTTTTTTTTTTTAACTTTTCCGAATATTTACATTTGTTCAATTCTCGGTAACCAAATGTTTTAATTTCACGAATAACCAAATCCTTCGACCTTCAATAATCGAATACTTCAATTTTTCGACTATCAGAAGATTGTAATTGTCGTGGCTTTGTATTATTCAATTATTTAACATTCCGATCCTTCAACTATCTGAAAATTATAATTTTCGGTATTCTGAATTTTTTTTTATTACTCGACTGGTTGAAGTTGATCATCCTCGACAAATTTTCGAGTGAAATTTACTATTTTCGAACCTTAGATTGCTTAATTTTACGATTTTTCAGCTGTTTGAAAATTTTTATACTTGCAAATTCTTAATTGTTCGGGACCTGCAATCTCAAGACTTTTAATTTTTTCCACCTATTCGAAAATCCTGATTTTCGTGATTCCCGATTTTCGAATTTTTCGATTTTTCCGATTTTTCGAATTTTCGAGATTTTCGAATTTTTCGAGACTTTTCGAATTTTTCGATTTTCCGGATTTTTTCGAATTTTCGAGTTTTTCGCGGTCTCGAGTTTTCGAGATTTTCGAACTTTTTGAATTTTTCGATTTTCCGAATTTTTCCGGTTCTCGAGTTTTCGAGATTTTCGAGACTTTCGAATTTTTCGAATTTTTCAGGTTTTCGAGATCTTGGAGTTCTTCAGTTTTTCGAATTGTTCGACTTTCAAATTCTTCGATTTTCGAGCTCGAACCTAGAATTTGAACACTTAACCACTCTGAAATCGCCGAAATCCCCGAAACTATAGACCATTTTGGACGACCCCATACGTGGTTCAACCCTACGAATTTTGCATATCTAATATTTTTAATGATTTAACAATCTTTATGAAAACAAAATTTCCTATCTTGCTGCCATTTGAGCCGAGAGTTTTATTTCTCAAATTGTTCTTCCCAGTTAATTAACGCTGACGTTCGAGAACATCAAAATTTTAATTATCTCTTGTCAAAATTCTTTTCAAATAATCGCGTGAAAGTTATAATTTTCGGGCTTCATCACGTTTTCCGGGTGCTTGAAAGGGAAGAAAGGGAGGAAGCGAAGAACCATGGCTCGACGCCCAGACACTCCCGAAATATTCCTTTATAATCCCTCGCCAAACAGATCGGATCCAGGACTACCGATTCGTAACGGAGGTCCTTTAAATGCTCATGCCCGTCTACACGCGAATCAAAACACTCACAGACTAAATCAGAGAGCGTTCTCGGTGGACGATTTAAACGAAAATTGATCGATGCATTTAGCCCAACAGGCGTTCGAGAATTATCGCCAAGCAAACCAAATGGCGCAAAATTTTGACGTGCAATGGCCACCTAATTTAAATACGTATCCGGGTATGCAACAAGACCCACGTTATTTTCCGCAACAAAACGCGCACTCTCGGCGCAACGAAGGCTTTGGAGCGGCCGATATAGATCAACAGATCAAGGAGGAAGACCCCCCTCAGCCGCCCCGCTCCGCCGCCTCAAAGCGATCTCGAAATGATCTCGAATTTCCGCCAAATGAGCGTACGCAGCGACAATGTCTGGCTCATGAAAGCGCTCTACCCGATTCCAAATTTCGACGGAACAAACATACCGATCGAAGAATTCATATCCGACGTGCAATACGCCATGTCCACTATGGACGTAAACGACTTCATTAAATTTCGTTACTTGTTGTTCAATAAATTGAAGGGAGACGCTCGTCGTCAAACCCACCCGAAAAGAAGGGTATATACTTCAGTACAAGAAATCTTGGACGATTTAGAAAATCTTTATTCGCATAAAAAGGACGAACTCGCGCTCCAAGTGGAATTGGCCAATTTTGCACAAGGAACAGATGAGCCGTTGAACGATTACGCAGCTCGCGTTAAACGGATCACCGAGCGGTTGCATCGCTGCGCCGCTCAGGGCCCTGATCGATCAAAAGATGTAATAAAATTGCTTCAAGCAACACATACAAAAAATGCAATAGGTAGGTTCGTTAAGGGATTGCACGAGTGCATTAGCGACGCTGTTTTGATGCGAGACCCTAAGTCGATTGAACAGGCGATATCCTACGCCCAAGAGGCGCAGGAAATACACGAAGATCGCGAAAAGGTCCGAGAAAACCGCGCTAAGTATGATCTGAAATATAAAAGAAAACATCATAAAATAATCGAAGAATTAGCCGCTGTGGACGAACGCGAATATCGGGTAAATGTTAAAGCAACAACTCGCCCCAGCCGAAGTCGCGACCGGGAAAGCTCTCGTTCCCGCGAAAACCGCGAAAATAATTCACGTTCGCAGTCTCGTTTTCACTCGCGGTCACACTCTAGATCGCGTTCCCGCTCACAAGCAGAAATACATTATGCAGACTCGAAAGAAATAACGCTGTTCTGCACTTATTGTAAGGGCGATAGTCACGCAATAGAAAATTGGTGGAGACTCCAGAACCGTCGTTATTATGAAGAGCTCGAACGCAAGGGTAAAGGAGTCAGGAACGAATCGCGCTCGAGAAAACACAGTCGTAATTCAGGCCAAAGAAGCCGCCAATCGAGTAGCGACTCACAAGACCGTAAGAAGAATCGACCTCGCGATTACTCGCGAGAAAATTATCGTAAAAAACAATCCGAGGTGCAGAACCGATTTCACGATAGACAACGATCTAATTCTCGCGACGGGCGATCCGATTCTCGCGAAAATAGAAACGGATCAAAGTCGGGAGATAAACATTGCTCTCGCCGCGAATATGGACGCGATGAGTCAAAAAAGCATTCCAATCTGAAAAGCAAAAAGAAAGAAAAGAAACTTCGTTTTTCCTCTTCGGACTCGAGCGATTCCGAGGGTCATTCGAAGCCAGGAAAATCGGAAAAATACAGAAACAAACCTCGCAGCGCCTCTCATGATAGCAGAAGTTCACGCGACTCCCGGTCGTCAAAAGGGGGCAGAGACAATTCGAACGATCGCGGCCGTACCTCAGACTCGTCTTGCGTGAGCCAAAAATCGAGTTCAGAGAATTTAAACTCCAAGGGGGCTCGACAAAGCGCGACGTCGAGCGACAACGAACAAGCGCCGAGAGAGCAGAAATCCGTCAGGCTAATTTATCGAAGTTGTCGCACAGGCCAGATAGCATCGTTCGACTCAGATGCGTAAGCTTGAGGGGAGGCGAAGGAAAGTTCTATGTGGATAATGGATCGGACATCTCTGTAATTAAAAGACGATTCTTCCTACCCGGTATCAAATTTAATCGTAAATTAAAATATGAGATAAACGGCGTAACGGAAGGTACGACTCGCTCGCTAGGCTCCATCGAGCTGTGCGTAAATGATCTAGTAGGCGAATTCCAGGTCGTTGCAAACGACTTTAGAATAGCCGAAGACGGAATTATTGGCCGTGATTTCTTCAGAAAACACAAAGCCAGTATAAATTATAACGAGGGCGGGATATGCATCCCGAAACCGTACCAAATAATTCCATTCGTCGAAACAGAGGTGACCATCCTCCCCGCGAGAACACAGAGACTAATGAAAATTAGAGTAATTAACGATCTGCCAGAAGGTTATACGGGAAAAATCGAATTCGGAAAGGGAATTTACTGCGGAAATGCAATAGTTAGAAACCGCGGCGGGTTCGCATATTTATTCGCAATAAATAGCACAGACGACGAAATAGGGCTCATTGTGCCGGAAGTAGAATTAATACCGTTCGAAGAACTCGTCGAAGCTGAAACAGCCGAATCAACGGCTCAAGAAAAAACGCGAATAGCGCGAGTCGAAGCTAACCCGGAAGAGAGAACAGAAAAATTACTTCCATTACTACGCTTAGACCACCTCACACGAGAAGAACGCGAACACGTGACCGGAACACGTCACGTTACGCAAAATCTGCACACCGGAACGTGAACACGTGACCGCGCTTATAAAAGAAAATTCGGGAATTTTCCATCTACCCGACGAAGACCTTTGCAAGACGAACGTAGTCAAACACCGGATTTATACGACCGATGAATTACCAATCAACACAAAACAGTACCGATTTCCACAAAATATGAAGAAAGAAATAAACTCTCAGGTGAACGATATGCTGAAGAAGGACATCATACAGCCTTCAACTTCGCCGTTCAATTCACCGATCTGGATCGTCCCGAAAAAGGCGGATTCCAAGGAAAAAAACGCTGGAGATTAGTAGTGGATTTTCGGAGATTGAATGAGAAAACGGTCAAAGACGCGTATCCGCTACCGAACATAACGGATATCTTGGATCAATTAGGCAATGCACGATACTTCTCGGTTTTCGACCTCGCCTCAGGATTCCACCAAACCCCAATGGAGCCGTCGGACCAACAAAACACAGCGTTTTCTACACCTCACGGTCATTTCGAATTTAACCGAATGCCATTCGACCTGAAAAATGCTCCAGCTACCTTCCAACGACTCATGGACCAAGTATTATCCGGTCTACAGGGTAATGAGAGGTAGGGTTTTATTTTCGCCGGACTGAAGTTCGCCCAAGTCGATCTTCGCCGAAATTGATTGTCGCCCAAGACGATCTTCGCCGAAAAATAACTATATTGAGAGAAGCCATATGGACTGACGTATTCACAACAGATGGCGTAATGAGGTGCCTTTAACACAAGTTAATCATCATTGCCGAATTATAATGTGGTTCTGCTCCAAATTATTATGAAAATGAATACGCAGTTCGCGGCAGCCCGCGGCCGCGGCCTGTCGGCTTCCGCATCGCGTTGGTGTAACTACCGTACATCGCGTTGCAGTCTCGTCGTCGTCGATACCGTCGTTTACCGTCGCATAACAATTTATCTTTATTTTTTTTTGGTTGTGCTATCTGTAAGAAGACAATTTTTCCAACGACGCGTTTCTGCACCCTATTTTCTAATTTTCCTAAAACTCTGAAACACGAAGCGAGAAAGAGCGCGAGTGCGACGGCAGAATCGTAAAGGGCGTAAAGAATCGTAAAATAATGATTTTAATAAATTATTTATACCGGCCATGAGCGACCCACACACACACACACACACACACACACACACACACACACACACACACACACACACACACACACACGCGCACGCGCACGCGCACGCGCACGCGCACGCGCACGCGCACGCGCACGCGCACGCACACGCACACGCACACGCGCACGCACACGCACACGCACACGCACACGCACACGCACACGCACACGCACACGCACACGCACACGCACACGCACACGCACACGCACACGCACACGCACACGCACACGCACACGCACACGCACACGCACACGCACACGCACACGCACACGCACACGCACACGCACACGCACACGCACACGCACACGCACACGCACACGCACACGCACACGCACACACACACACACACACACACACGCACACACACACACACACACACACACACACACACAGAGGAATAACACAGGTAAGGTGTAAAAGCCAAACAAATAGGAGATTCCAATGGTTGTGTATGTCTGTTTTTTTTTCACCCCGCGTTGATACCTGCTTAACATTGATATTTACCCGCGGAAAAAAATTGTTTGTCGTAAAATCGACTGAATTATATAAATATATCAACTTAATAAATGAATTCACGTTGTCGTCTCGTTTTATCGAGATTCGTGTATTTTATACATTTTGTTAATAAAACAGGAAGCAAAGCGCACTTCACCATTCCCCGATTCGACTGATGCGGATATAAAGGAACTTCCAGATCTACGAATACCACCATTGCCGAGTATAAGCAGCAGATTCGGATTTCAGAAGCTCAAGAGTTTTATAAGAAAAAGAAGCAGAGCAAATACCGGAAGGCTAACGAGAGTTTTGTCTCACAAGTCGCTAAATGTCTCGCCGACATCGCCGGCTCCCAAATTACCACCCCGAACGTTTTTTCTGGAAATTCCGTAGCAATTTACGACAGTGAGTTAATGAAAAAACATTTAATCACGAAAAGAAAAATGCGTTGTTCACCAATATACGTTTCATTAATCAATGTACTTCATTTTAGCGGGGATGCAATCACAAGAGCGGCGATCATCTGTTGTGATTCCCCGATCTTTTGCTCTGAGCAAAAGCCCGAAGCTATGGTCTACTACGCTATAATGGACCGCTGGACACATCGAAGACGGCTCCGTTGTCCAAGTACAAACGTCGTCGCCACGTTCATGTGAGTCTCGTTTATCCTTTCTTATATCTCCACTATGATTTAACTAGAATCATTATTATGACAATAATGATCTAATTTATTGTCTCGACTACGTTATAACGTTATCTCCATCTCTTATTTTTTTTTCTTGTAAAGAAAATCCTTCGTACACCCACTTCCTCTCTCGAGATTTAATACGGACAATTTTCTTGTAACTGCGATGTCTGCAACGTCATATTTACGCGATACTCAACATGATGAATTAGTCGCCTTTCTCTCTGTTTTTTTACTATTGATACATGAAACTAAAACTCAACTTTTATTGTGAATAACTTTCATTCTTTAATCATTAAAAATTTAATAACAATAATAATGTATACGTCGGGCAAATAGTTATTAATTGTTCACCCCCATGATGTTAGGCAATGAAACGAAAGTTAAAAAAATGCTGATAGTAATTTTTTTTTAAGACTAATAACCGATTGAGATCACTAAAATCATTAGCTTGAAAACAATATTGTTATTGTTAAATATTATAAAATGATATAAGTATTATTATTCTTCGTATTAAATAATGCGACCAACAAAAACACCGCGAAACAAGCGAATAAAAAACACGAGAACGTGAATAGCTGACGGAAAATAATAAAGAAGCGTTAGTGACATATGATGTCGATGTGGCTAAATTGTGCGTCGAATTGTAAAAAAATGGGTAGGCGTATCAATTTACAGACGGGGAAAAACGTGCAGACTATATCAGCGGGTGTAATACCGAAAAAACGAGAAAACCGCGTGAAAAGCCGATTGTATCGGCTAAAATGCCGAACACGTTATTCGGCGATGAAAATATCGGAATGTATAGATACCATCGACGTGGTACCTACACGAGTAAACTAACGGGTGTAACAACAACGTACGTGCCGACTTAAGAATTGGTATCAATAGCCACGATGATAATATTTTCATCGTAGAATTCCTATCTTTTCATTTACTTTCGTAAAGGCGGTTATCGTGTTACAATCCCGACTTATTAACATGCCCCGGCAAAGGGGTATTAGAGGATAATGGGACGTTTAGGATGACGGAAGCTCATTCTATCGATTGTAAAGATGCTTTTATCGTGGAAAAAGCTGTCTATCGGAAAGCTCTTTTCGACGGTGCGAAATCGATGCCGCAAAATCCGAAGCAAATACACGAGGACGTTGCGAGAGCGTATGTTTCACGATTATTCAAGAAGCATCGCATATTTTATCTATAATGATGATATATATCTTTTAATTCTCAGAAATCCAATCGGAGCACAATTTTCGTCGTACCCGCACGTTAAATCGAGTATATTAGAATGGCGGAACGAAAATCAGCCGCCAGTACCGAGGTGCATGTCGGAAATTGCTGATGCACTAGAGTGCGAGCAATGGAAGGGAGTGTTATCGTATAGGATCACCCTTGCTGATAAAGATTCCGGTACAACAGAAACTACAAATCATCGTTTACAAGCGTGGATGGTTCGAAGCGGTCAAAACGATCAAGAAGTCTGTCACGTAAGCTTGGGACTCCTGGATATGCGCAAAACTTCGAGGGAGACGATCTTGCCCTCATCGATTGTACTTTCGACGTAACACCGAATATTGCGGGGGCTTATCAATTCTTAACGAATAATCGTTAATAATAATAATAATAATCGAATAATCGTTAATAATAATAATAATAATCGTTAATAATCGAATAATCGTTCGATCATAAGATCGAACATGGAAAAGGGGTAAATATTATTAAAAAATTCTAAAATTTAAAAGTAAATATCATATGCCGTTTACGAACCAATATGTATGCGTAATACCCGCGTGGGCATTTTTTCACAATACGTTTACGAGTATATATGAATAGTAAAAACATTTTTCTATAAAAATGTAAAAAAAAGACGCCAAGTGGTTTAAATAATGTTTGCGAAAAAAAAATTCAAAAAATAAAAAATCATAGAAGCCAAGTAAAAATAAAAATAAAAAAACTTTGCTCGTCCTTTCTTTCATTCCTACTACATTTATTTGTGGTCTAAGGACTCGCCAAGTTCTTTTATTTTTATTTTTACTTGGCTTCTATGATTTTTTATTTTTTGAATTTTTTTTTCGCAAACATTATTTAAACCACTTGGCGTCTTTTTTTTACATTTTTGTAGAAAAATGTTTTTACTATTTATTTTATTCTTTTTTTTTTTATTTATTTTATTATTCATTTGAATTATTTATTTTTAAAGATTTTTTTTTGTATCACACGCGTAATATTTATTAATTGAAATTACCACTCGCCTGCAATTAGTTAAGATAATTTTTTCACACAGGTATCCCTTTTTTTTACCACGAGAGATTTTTTTTATTAGTACCTTTCGCGATAATAAAATTATAAGTAACCTCTTAGTATTTAACCTCTATTTCGATGACTGAATGCGAGTGCACTATTCGCGGATCGCGAATAGGGATATCACAAGTTGCTGTGTTCACGAACTGGCACTTGGAATCGGTAACAGCTAACCGTTCGTTCCGCATATACCATTGTATATGCAGGGCGCACGCATGGACACACAGACGCAACACACAGGCATGATGGGACATCGGACAAACAACGGACAGACGAAAAAATCTCTGAAGAAAAATTTTATCGTGAAAGTGAGGATTTTTTAGGTGACATCGCGATATCTCATCATTTCGAACACCGATCGGGCTGATTCCAGGCGCATTTTGAAGCTTGTATTCGAATTATATTATGAAAGTGTCTTTGGAATTCAGATCCGATGTCTCGTTTCAGGGAAAAAAAATGTCAAACTTTAGGGGGCACGATATTAGCGTATAAGTACACGGTAGCGCTCGACGCGCGCGGACTCACCGCGCGGACTTTTTACTTTTTAAACCACTTGGCGTCGAGTCGCTACCGCGTCTCTTGATGAAGAAAAAAAATGACGATAAAAAAATTGTAACAAACGCGGCGGTGTACGCTGCAGGTACTGCCTGTGGCTTGGTCAATCATGCAACGAAAAACGGAGGATGCTGTGACGGGCTTTTTGTCGCTTCGGACGACGACAATCGGCTACCCCGCCCAAAATATAATGACGCCCCGATTACTTGCACTTACTTCCTCAACCGTTCGTTGGGCGCCAGCACACCGTATCAACCCCGGTATGCAAGGGTTTACTTCTTCGTTCCAAAATCCACTATCTCTTACGGCTAGCAGGAGGGGTGCAATTCGGGAAACAATAAAATAATACTTTCCAACGCACTGATTAAAATAAAAGGACAATTATCACACTCTTTATTTTAATAGTCGATTCTTTCATACAATTGACTCGCGAGACTCAAGATTAGCTTCGTAACAACAGAATAGTTTCGTCTCTCGCCGCTGCGAGCGGAAATCACCCGAGTAATGTCTCGGAAATACCGGGCACGAGCGAGAAAGCCACGGCAACACGTGGACGGCACAATAAATAACCGAAGATGGTCTGCACTGCGTGCACCTACCTTGATTTTCCCTGTCCGTACGCTACACGGGTCGTCCTCGCGTCTTTCCTCAAGCTACGAGCCGTTATCCTCTCACAATTCCTCGGCCGTCGTCACGGCGGTTAATCCTCACAATAATTAATCCCTCGGCCGATGACACGGGGTACAATGATTTCGCTCACTCCCGTGGCTCGCACGGCGTATTAACTATCACGGACTATTCTTTTTACACTAATTTCTAACTAATCGAATCTCTATCGCGCGTTACGCTAATCGATCTATTTCGTTCCACGCGTCGCGCGAGAGTGTTTCTCGCTCGTGCTCAGTTACGCGTCTCGGTAATTGGTGGGAGGGGGAACGAGCCCTTTGTCGCCGAAAATCTCCTGATCGCTCGAATATTCGCGACGTCGCTCCTCTCGTAGTTCCCCTCTCGTGTCTCCCACTGGCCGTCTCCGCGTAGCTGGACACCTGTAACGTACAATATTTTCGCCGGCAGTCTCTCGAATCTTCTGGATTTTTCTCTCCTCGGATATCGTCGGGGGACGACTCGGTATTCGCGTTACCCTATGACTCTCGCGCGTTCCTAACGGCTAGCGTGCCTGCGAGAGCGTTACAACGCCTCGTCACAATGCATATAATGCTGTAATAAAGGGCATAAAGCAACATCTATTATCGTCGTTTGAGCCTTCGTGGGTAATGACTGACTTTGAACCGGCGTTGAAGCAGTCAATAGAAACAGTTTTTCTGACGATCACGGTGCATGGTTGCTATTTCCATCACTGTCATGTAAGTAGATGTCGTTTTGAATTTTTTTGTTTTTTTTTTTTGATCGAGAAATAATCTGAAATTATAAAGTTGAGGGCACAGCGATAGAGCAGTCGCTCGTACATGCGTGCGTGCGCTTATATGTACGCACAGGGATAGCACTTCGTGCACCACGTTAGTTAATTTCGGTAAAATATCTCGAAATATATTCTCGTTAAATGCCGGATTGTATTTCACTTTTCTTGCGTTACAGGCTATTCTAAAATATCGTCAACGGTTGCGTATTATGTCCCGCGTTGTAAAGCATATTTCACATATGCACGCGGAAGCGTGTCGATTTGAAAGAGATCTGATGAACTTAGCGCTCTTACCAAAAGAATACATCGTCGAAGCTTTCGACGATCTCCGTTTACGCTTGTACGAAAATCGCGCTTTGAGTGATATTATGGATAGGCTATTCGAATACTACGAATCGTTTTGGTTAAAAAGAAAAAGACCGCAAACGTATTCTGTTTATAAGGAAACACGATGTACAAACAATGCGATAGAACGTTATCACCGATCGTTGAAAGAAGAAATGGCTTCGAAGTCGGAGTTTTATAAATTCATAGGTTTGTTCAAGTTCTCCATCTAATATTAATAATCTTTCATGCATAAAATATAATTCATAATATGATCAAAAAAAGAAAAAATCGCAACATATCCTATATCATATGTGTTTGTATAATAGGAGGCTTAAAAAAAGTTCAAGAAAGAGCTCACTGCGATTTGCTGATTTTGGATCACGGTGAAACGCCGTATCGGCCCGGTAGCCGAAAGACGCGAGAAAAATTCAAAACCTTAAACGAAACTTGGGAAGGTTTGGCTGATTTGTCGTCGATCTCGCGAAGCCAAAGAGAAAAAAAAATTAGAAAATTTCTCAAGGACGTCGGACACGATACTATTCTTTCTCTTGGTATTTACAATTATTATTATTAATAAACTAATTTCGCATTACTACAGTAGAATTTATTGGATATAAAACGGTACTCAGAATCATATACGTTAGTACGTTCGATTTGTTTCCGCAGAACGATCATCTGTCGACGTTGAAGCTTTAACGGAAGAGATAGATGTCACGTCTATAAATGACAATCCCGAAGAATTCGAAGAGATTTTTGCAGGAATCCCACGATACCGTCTGCAGACACTTCGCTGTTGGGTGCACAATATGCAATAAAGTTTCAAACGAAATAGTTCCGAACACAGGGCACATCGAATTAATCGAAAGCGCCGAAAGCTGCGACGATTTACAAAAAAAATTAACGAGTATTTCGATTGCGCCGCCGAGGATACAACAATAGACTTTCAACAACATCGAGACGAGTCGATGCTACTTGATTGTCTTGTACAAAATACGTCAATTTCGGACGATCAACAGCGTTTCTACTTCAGTAATGCTGTCGAACAAGTAAACGTATCGAACTCAGCAGCAAGCGGAGAAATTTCGAAATTCTTTGCTACAATGAGCGGAGAAACTTCGAAATTCTTCGCAACGACGAGCGGAGAAACTTCGAAATCTTTCGCAGCGACGAGCGGAAAAACTTCGAAATCCTTCGCAGTGACGAGCGGAGAAACTTCGAAATCCTTTGCTGTCAAGTCTGCAGTCGATATACGACAATTTTTACAAAGTTGGAATGATTCGGAGGATGAAAGCGCGGATCCGGAGATACTCTCGATTGTCGAAGAAACTGTCGCTAAAAATATTCCTCCATGTGCGCAATTGCCTATCGCTGAAGATTCCGTGATTATCGTCAACGAACTGTCTTGTGAAACGATCAAACTGAAACATGTTTCAACAACTGTTGCACAAAACAAATTTGCGCGGTGGATATCCTCGAAGAAATCCACGATACCGAAGCAAAAAAAACAACGAGGCATAATACGCTGCGTGAAACCGTGATCCCGCGATATACAAATCGCCGTTATCAATTCTTATGAGGAGCAAAAAAACACTTGCAAAGGTTGCAGAAATTCTTAAATGTAGTTTTTAGCTCGTGTCGTTCAGAGGGTCGATTACAGTTTCGTGACATTTCTCTCGCGCATCTGGACGTTTTCGAACTCAGTGGCGTTATTTCTCTGAAAAATCTCGCCGTTTACCGCGAGTTACCGAAACGCCGACAAAACCAAAAAATACAGAAGATACCTATTTCCACGAGATTTTGTCGCAATTGAATGTTGATTTATTCGTGACAACTCAAGAACTTCAGTGGGTGAATTGATAATTTGAGCTTCCAGTTTTTTCATCATTGCAGTTATTTCAAATACGATTTTTCTTTGCGTTGTTAATAATAATCTTCACGATATAATTGTTGAATTATTAAAAAAGTTATGAAAAACATTTCGTAGTATTTTTGTGCCAATACTTGATTAACAATTCAATTAGATTCACGGGAATACCCGAATAATCTCTCGACTATTGTACTTTCATTATTATTCTTAATAAAGTCATTTGATTAATGTACAAAAGACTCATATATGCGGAATTCATACATGGAATTGGTTTTTTTTTATTGTATTTTTAATACCGTGTTGCGTTCATTTTTTTTGCCTGCAGCATTTATTTTGCTTTGCGTCGTCTCACCCGTAACCTCATCACCCCATCGCGTTTCTCATCGTCTTTCGCGTCTCTGCCATTGCTGCTGCGAAATACGAAACGTCATCGACGCAAAAAAAAGTACAAATAATTAATACTGAATCCTATCTATCCTATCCTATATCTGAAAATATATATATATAAAATATATTAAAAATACATTTCTGTTCTTTTCAGATGTCGGACACCAACGAGAAACATCAAAAAATTGAAGCCAATGAAGAATCCGAGAATAAAATTGACGAACTCGAACAAGAGACAGAGAAGCGTCTTGAAGAGTTGATTAAACTCTTAGATGAAGCTCAGTCGTATATGAAGGCAGTGAAAAGAACTTTTGCTCGCTTTTGCAAATTGGATGAAGAAGAGGAGCGTCAGGCGAAGAAAGCCAAGATTGATAGCGAGTGAAAAAAAAAATGTCATGGAAATACGACGTTTATTGTGTTTGTCGTTCATGACTTTCAAAAGTTTCTTCAAACGTTTCCAAATGTTCATTCAGTAATAAAAAAAATAAATACATTAATTCGTTTTCATTTGACTCTTATTGAAATCCTAACGTTTCTAATATCCCGAATTATCTATTCCTTCTGATCCTTGGAAATAATAAACATAGTTGTGAAAATTAAGTCCCGAGCAGAACCATATTATAATTCGGCAATGATGATTAACTTGTATTAAAGGGACCTCAGTGCGCCATCTGTCGTGAATATATGGTCCATATGGCTTCTCTCAATATAGTTATTTTTCGGCGAAGATCGTCTTGGGCGACAATCAATTTCGGCGAAGATCGACTTGGGCGAACTTCAGTCCGGCGAAAATAAAACCCTACCTAATGAGATGTTCGTTTATCTCGATGACATCGTTATTTACGCGAACTCATTAGAAGAACACAGGAAAAAATTCAATAGGCTCGCAAAACGACTAACTAAAGCGAGTTTCTTCGGCCAGAAGTCGTGTACCTCGGTCACATCATTGGACGCGACGGCGTGAGGCCGAATCCTCAGAAACTCAGAGCCGTAAAAGAATTTCCGATTCCGAAAAACGTAAGGAACATCAAACAATTTCTGGGACTCGTCGGATATTATCGACGATTTATCGAGAATTTCGCATTGATCGCGAAACCTTTGACGATTCTGCTCAAGAAAAGCGTGCCTTTCGAATGGAAGGACGAGCAGCAAAATGCTTTCGAGGAATTACGCGATAAATTGTGCGAGGAGCCAATATTACAATATCCGGACTATACTAAACCATTCATCGTTACCACCGACGCGTCAGATTATGCGCTTGGTGCCGTACTCAGTCAAGGCGAAGTAGACAAAGATCTTCCGATAGCCTACTTATCAAAAACACTTTCCGAAACACAAACTCGATACGATGCCACGAAGAAAGAAATGCTCGCAATAATCTACGCGTTGGAACGATTCCGATCATATATATATGGAAGGAAATTCACGCTCGTCACGGACAATAAACCACTTACCTGGATTAAGAAGCTGAGCGATCCGACTTCGCAGCTTCGCCGATGGGCCGAGATCCTCGACGGATGCGACTATGAAATAAAACACAAACCGGGGAGGGTAAACACGAACGCTGACGCTTTGTCACGAAACCCGGTCGACGAACCGCCAGTACGTTCTGCCATCATTTGCCCATTGAGCGTAAGGAAACGAGCACATATCGACGACGAGGACGACGAAGAACCACCGCGAAGGAAAAAATCACGAACAGCATCTGACGAATTCGCGACTACTCAATTAAGACACGAAAGAGATTTTTCCAGTTCGGAACGAGAATATTCTTCGTCCGACAGTTACGAATTCGGAAATCTGACGAAAGGCGACGACGAAAACCCCGCAGGGAAAAATCGTAAAAGACATTACGAATCATCAGACTCGCAGGACGAAGTTCTAACACACGAACATCAGAAAAAGCGAAAGGAACAGACCGATCTTTGGTGGGACAATGAAAGAAGCGAATAGTACTCACCTCACCCGGACAATGTACGATCACCATTGTCAAGCGAGCCAAAGCCAATAAGCGACTCCGACGAATTCGAGTCAGAAGCAACAGAACTACCAAACGTACAACAAAACACTCCGTCGTTTGCACAAGAAACAAATAGCTACCTGCAAACGATCGGGGAGGAAGAGCGACGAATAACTGGTCCAACAGGCTCGTTATACGAACATTCGGATGAAGAAGAAACATTTGACTCGGAAATAGACGCACAAATCGATGAGAATTTATCAATCATCGATCCTCAACTTCCCAGTACTTCTGCATCGAGAGACAGGGAAAATCCACCACCCGAGGACCCGAGCGACGAAGGAAATCCGGAAGAGAAACCAGTGAAAATCGTCAACCAGCACGTTGCTGAAGAGAAGGGATGCGTCGCATACTGGGTGTCTGCAGATAAACTAATAGCGTCCCATGCCACCAGAATGCTTATCGAGAAACAAAGGCTGAATTGGGAAGATTTAATCGACGACCCAGTATCATCAGGGGAAGTAATTATGAGGAAAAAGGGGGATTTATATTCCTTCGGCCTCGTATACGGCAACAATTTCACCAGGCCTCTCGATCCGGATGTCATAACTCCATGCCTGGAAACACTAAGAGAGCTGATGCGACGACACGACGTCAAGATTCTTCGCATTTCTCTCGACAACGGATCGTTCAACGATATGGAACGCAGATGGCTCGTAGAGCAATTCAACGCGATATTTCGCGGTACCGAAATGAAAATTTTTATCTGCAATAAATGCATAATCGTACCCGATCCAGAAGACAGACAAGAAATAATAAAAGAACACCACAGTTCAACTATCGGAGGCCACAAGGGAATGACAAAAACTTGACAGTTAATCACCCAACTATTGATACTATTGGAAAACAATGAAAAGGGACATCGAGAACTTCGTCAGACACTGTTGGAACTGTCAACAACGCAAACTAGTACGCGTAAAACATCGTGAACCCATGGTTATCACCGATACACCAACAGCCTTCGAAAAAATAACGATCGATATTTACGGGCCTTTGCCGCATCGGGTCACAAAAATATATTAACAATTCAGGACAATTTAACAAAATATTCGGTAGCGATACCCATGGGCAACACAACCGCGAACGATGTTACAACAGCTCTCGCGATGAAATACATCTGTATTTTCGGAGCACCAAAAATCATCGTCTCGGACAGAGGAACAAATTTCGTGAGTGAAATCTTCGAAGAATTTACGAAGATATTTAAAATAAAACATTATACAACGACTGCATATCACCCGCAATCCAACGGTTCACTCGAGCGAAGCCACCACGTGTTTACCGAACACCTGAAACAACACATCAGCGATCGCGGCAATTGGGACTATTGGGTTCCCTCAGCAATCCTCGCATATAACGTGCGTACTCACGAGGGTACAAAATACACCCCGTTCGAGCTGGTGTTCGAAAGAACCGCGAGAATCCCATCGCAATTCGACTACGAACCGAAGGGACTACCGAACGATCGGAACCTCGACGAATATCTCACTGATCTGGTCTCAAAGATGCGACTCGATAGAGAAACGGCTCGCACGAACCTAATAAGAGCAAAAGAACGATCGAAACTCTATTACGATCGAAGAGTAAGAAAACATACGCTCGAAATCGGTGATCATGTATGGCTCGAAAAACCGGTGAAGACAGGAAAATTCGATGTGGAATACATCGGCCCATACCGAATCTCAGAAATACTGCCGAAAAATAACATCGAATTGCTATTACCGCGTGAAGGAAACGGACGACGAGAGAAAAGATATGTCGTTCATGCCGACAAAGTGAAAAAATGCTATGTATAAAAAAAAAAACAAAATTTTATAGGAAAAAAAAATATATTGTAACGTTAACCTTTTCGACCGATGCCTCGCACTCGGTCTCGAGGATCGCGTTTGGGATTCGGGGCGAGCGAAAAATCGTTAGACGTTGTCGAATTGGTGAAAGAGTAAATTTTTATTGAAAAACACATAAAATTTGCAATACAATAATCAGATCTCCTCGATGTCGTTGCTTACCTTATTTTGTCGCCTTAACGTCTAGTGAAACACACTCGAGTTTTCGTAAAGCTACAAATCTTTTCCCAAAATCAAATTCAATATTAGTTGATCAGTATCTCGCGGATGGCGCTGAAACTTAAATAAATATCGAAAGGATAGGAATTTTTCTTCTAATTCCTCGTGTGAACCAAATATTTAACTTCTTTTGTAAAAGTAAATTGAAATATTCGAATTTATCGACAGAATGTCGGTAAATTGCGAAAAAGCACGATTCGAACAAATATTTCCCCTTAGTACTACGAAAGAACAGAATTTTATCTTGAAAGTCTCGACTTCCTCGATAAACAATTGCAATACCCGAATTTACCGGTGAAATATCGGTAAAACAGAAAGATGATTTAAACTAAATTTTTCCCTTAATTCCTCGTTTGCGCATAGGAATTAATTTTAAACAAAACTCATCGAAATTCGACGAGGTTAAAAAATTTCCCCTGCTTTATCGGCCGAGCATCCCTTATCGATACGAATATCGGTGAAGCGCGTAAGATTTAAACTTTAAATTATTCACGCGGGTGACTCTACTTTAAATTTTAAATATCGTTGCTACTCTGCCGTGCCCACGAGATACCCCACGGGGATTACGCGAGAAACTGTTCTCGCGTTCTCCCGGCACTCGTATGACAGGGCCCTCCTCGGAGAGTTCAGCTTCCTCGAGATCGTGAACCGGCAAGTGTCACCACGTGGCCGGTCCGCGACTCGCTTCCGGCTCGCTCTCGTCGGGGATACCTCCCTATCGCGGTCCCTACTTGCGTGGACGTGGGGTACAGGAATGTGGGAAGCTACGTCGCCGATAGCCTCCCGCACCCTGGTTCGGGAAGATTGAGTACTCGTAGAGCTAACGTCACCGAAAGCTCTTCGGACCCGGAGGATTCGAAGAAGAAGTCACCTGTTCAGCGTCGCCGACAGAACTGGTGGCGAGTCTTCTCGCGCTCGCTGATTTATACCCTTTTTCAGCCAATCAGAGAGCTCGAATGTCTCTGATTGGCTTTTACCAAAAGGCCAATAAGAATGCTTGATTTTTTAAATTCAAACGAACCAATAGATTTTGAAGTTCCCCGCGGGAGAATAGCGCGGGGAATTCAAACGCCGAAAATGACAAAATCTCGTAAAATCGAGAAAAATCGTAGAAATATTTTAATAATATTTATTGAGCGGCAGCTGTATATGCTTCCCGTCTCAATATGTATATATAATAATAATAATAATAACGACAACTAATATAATAATAATAACAACATAATTAGGGAAGAGGAACAAACAATAACAATAGGATAAAGGATAGAACAGAAAGAAACGAACAACAGTCCCTTTGCGAACATCTGTCTCCCTCCGATAACAGGGGAGGCAGCAATGAACTCAGCTCAAAACAACAGCTGAGCGAGTATTACGCTACGGCCGTGTTAATGAACGACCTCATCACGGCAAGCCGCATATCGCATAATGCGCTCACCGTCGAAACGCCGCGTCAGCAATTCCTCGACGCGCGGAGTAACGCCGCGAAGCACATGAGCGAAGAAATAACGCTATGTTTTCTCCAACAAAAAGAGAGGAGAGACAACAAACGTAGGAAGACCAATAATCGTACGTCATTACGAGTACGTATTACAAAAAAAAAAAAAATTTTTTTTCTTTCTCCCATTATTTTCGATTTTTATTCGGCATGCAATAAAAGTCGAATAACAATATCGATACCGAATGCTACTATACCACTATAGGCACACTACTATAGGTAAGACGGCAGCCAGCAGGTCGCCGCCAACCCGCCGCGTCAGCAAATTCCGTGACGCGCGAGATGCACTGCACCGCGTACAGGCGGAATAGAAAATAAGGATGCTACTACGCCGAGCGTAAAGGCGGGGTAGAAAAAAAAAATCGTAATAGCTAATAGCAATAAAAATAGTGAAATAAAATGACCTAATACAAATAAAAATTTCCCAAAATTTCTCTCGTTTTTTTTATCTATAAAATTTTCGAATTTTTATCCCTTTTAAAAAAAAAAAAATTAAATATAAAATTCTCGGATATTTTCTCGAAATTTCTTTGTTTCTCTCTTTTCGAAATGTCTCTTTTCTCACTTTCCTTTTCCTTCCAAAAATTAGAAAAAAATATAGATACAAAATTTTTAAATTTTCCTTTGAAAATAAATTTTCAGTTTCCAAAAAAAAAAATATACACATATATATACACAAATTTTAAATTTTTCTTGAAAAA
The DNA here is from genome assembly GCA_964006125.1 of Cryptus viduatorius. NCBI lineage: Eukaryota > Metazoa > Arthropoda > Insecta > Hymenoptera > Ichneumonidae > Cryptus > Cryptus viduatorius. The sequence continues at coordinate 24,603,247 of OZ023220.1, forward strand.
AAAAAAATATTTCTGAATTTTCAAAAAAAAAAAATTTTTTCTTTTCTCGCCTCTACTTTTTCTCGGTCTCCCGCGGTTCGAGCCGCCAGCATCGCTCGCAGCCTTGGTGCACTTGCAACTGCGTTGCAAGGGGGAGGGGGGAGGCCTCCACGCGAAGAAGAAAAAAAAAAGAGAAGAGAGAGGGAAATACGCGGAAGAAAAAGAGAAAGAATTGAGGAACACCTTTTCTTTATTAAAAAAAAAAATAGGAAAACCATTCCTCCACCAAACCACCATACAATTCCACTTAAAATAAAATTTTTACACAATATCAAAATAACAAAAAATTCATCCTCATCCGAGTCGCCGGAAATGTGAAATCGGGCACCCCCACGTAACCAGGCACCGGAGCCCAGGCGACACCCGTGAATTAAGATCCCATCGCGTATGATGAGACTCGCCTCCGCGAACAGTCGGTGGACGCCCAAATCATCGTCCATCCATGGATCGGCCGCCTCCAGCGACCGGCGATACTCGCGACGAGCAGCACGCACCCGCGTGCCAAAACCCCAATGCCATTGCTATAAAAGAAAAATAGAAAAACAATAGTAATTTAAGTAGAAAACAATAATAAAGTAAAAAGAATAACAATAGTAAATTGAACAGAAAAACAATAGTAAATCAAATGGAAAAATAATAGTGAACTAAACGCAAAATTAATAGTAAATTAAATAGAAAAACAACAGTAAATTAAAAAGCAAAATAATAATAAATTAAGAAAAAAAAAAATAAGAACAAGAGTAAACCAACAAAGAACACTTACACTCTAAAAACAAAATGCTTTATCTAAGACTATATATTCTTAGCTCTAAGAAATATATTCTTGTCTCAAGCATATTTATCCATAGAGCTAAGAATATATTCTTAGACTAAGCATTTTGTTTTTAGAGTGTACCGACATAACGTACTTTACGAGTAAAAGTCTCTTCGCGTTCATGGTGAATTTTGTTCGAGACGACTAGTAGAACAGTCAGCCCAGAAATGAGGAGACGATCCGCCACTCAATCACGCCAACCTGCGATGCACGGGTCAAAAATGCAACGTCAACAAAATCCCATGAGCATACAAACAAACACACGAAAATAAGACATAGACAAATAATATACTTACACTGAAAACCGTCTTGAAGCACTGCCACCCGACACATCTCCGACACCCGTTCTCACTCCACATTCGCTCGTTGCAGGTTTGGTATGGAGGACGGACAATATGCGATAACATCCGTACCAGGCAATCCCGGTATATACTCGGATCACTGGGGAACCTTGAGAACGTACCAAACCTCGTGGAATCTCGTTACACACGTCGACTTGACAAAACTTCTACGGCGAGTCGCACAGCATACCGTAGACTGGCTAAATCTATCGCGCGAATGTCAGCGGCTGCAATATGCATGCTCAGCGAACGCACAACTCGAGGGGATAGAAGAAACACTCAAAATTCTGAGTAGAGATCAGATAAAAATCGAACTATTAACGCAAGATTACCAGCAAGAGCATGAGGAAAGGAAAAAACGAGCCTCGTTGGGATTTATAGGATCAATTAGCCGCGCGCTTTTCGGTACACTCGACGCCGAAGACGCGCAACTTTATGACGAACGGATTGAAGCACTAGAAAACGACACTCGTTCTGTCATCGAATTGCTCGCGAATCAAACACACATTATTAAATCGCATTTCGAAGAGGAAAGACGCCAACTGACAGCCACAGCACTGCAGCTTTCGGGTCGCATAAGTAATATGACGCGCGCGGTGGACATCGTCGCGAACTCCGTGCGCGCACTCGAATTTAACGAAAAATTAAACGATGCCGCAGCCGCGCTCGAGCACAGTGTTACGGAATGCGAACTGGACACTACTATATTGACAGATGCGATTTTGTTCGCGAAACAAGGACAATTGCATCCCCGACTTCTTTCGCCGCATCAAATTATTCAAGGCGCTAAAGCTATCCAACGAGCTCGACCGAATTCGGAATTCCCCGTGCCACTAGAACCAAAATATTCACCAGAACTAATTAAATTATCAGAGCTCACGATTTATCACTCGAACGGAAACCTCATATACATAATCTCGGTACCTCTCTTGGAATTAAAATTCTTCACGTTATACAGAAATATACCATTACCGGTACATCAATATTCAGGCACAAAAGGTGCCAGTTTTGCCTATATCAAGCCTCGTTCGGCTTTTTCCGCTATTTCCGATAATCTCGACTCGTATTTTCGCCTCGAGCACGACGACCTTGAGGAATGCAAAAATTCAGGCGATCGGTATATTTGTAAAAACAATCATGTGCAGTATCGGGTGGACGCTCATAGTGACTGCGAAGTGAAATTGATCACCGAACCACGATTTACGGATCTTGCATCGTGTGATATTCGCGTCAAAGTAAGCACCCGCACACACTGGTCGAGAATAGACGCGACAAATCAATGGATCTTCTCGTGCCCGAGTACGGAAACCATTCATATAAAATGCGAAAATCACGTCCCGAAGTCACTAACCATCAATGGGACCGGTATCCTGAATTTAAGACCCCGTTGCGAAGCGAGAACCGATTTCGCAGTAATAACGGCATCCGACACAGTTTCGAGTTTCGCTATCGCAGAATTTTCACCGAGAACGACTCTAAACATCTCCGCGCTGTACGCCAAATCGCTGGATACCAACGCACTCGACCCAAACGATCCGACTGAACTTTCCAAGCTGCTATCCGATACCAACCCTCCAACCCCCATCGACTCCGATAAAAATCACGACTCTGATCTTACGGATGGGAGTGTCGAATTTCAGACCATAATAAATCATGCTAACGAACTGATCAGGCACAGACAAGTGAATAGAAGAATGCATAAACTGGAAACGGTCGCGGGATACTCCGGTATCGGGCTAGGGTCACTAATTATACTTCTGGGAATAGCCTGGAAGTTTTCTCTGTTCTCGAAAATCAGCCGTGCGATGTCGAGCGGATGGTGCAAACGCAACAAACGCACAGGAAACCCCCGGCGGAAATTGAGAGACACCAGCCGACCAGGAATAGAGATCGTTGAACTATAAGAGCCTCCACCGCTCCCTTCGACCTCGCCCTGCATCGTGAACACCTGCGATACACCAGCGAGAACGACCCAACGCGCTATCACCCAGCCGCTGAGCGATAACACGTATAGTACGGAACGCGTCCTTCGCCAGCCGCTATCACCGGCTCAGATAGCGTGTTACGTCAAAAATGCGGATGTTTCTCCTTTCACCCTAATTTTTAACGCGTGGTTGCGTCGAGTACGATTGAATACGCGCTGGTCAAGAGAGATCTCTCCCTCCTCTACCACTCCTGGCATCAATTATCGGCGCAACTGCCCATTTTCTAGTCTAACCGTGAGGAAATTTACTAAGGATAGGGCTTGGAATGCTATTCGTTGACTTGTCTGAGAGGTATTACGAAATATCTTATCTGTCGCGTAAATAGAATGCGGATCATAGGTGATTTTAATTATGTCGAAATATTTCAACGCGGTACAAACGATCTGGTAACCTCAATGTTGTTCTGTGAGTAATGTAGATGATGTCTGGCGACGGCTAGGCGAATTATCGGGGAGGTAGAGTGACACAGTATATTATACACACTTCTAATTATAGAAATATTGAAGAAGTTGAATTAAAATTGTACTTACGTTGTTCGTTGAAGTGTTGATTGTTGCGATGAAATCGGTGAAACACGACTTTGTGCGCAGGATTCTCGTAATATTCAAATTTTATTCAAAGAAAAATATCTCAGGCAGATTCAAAAAGAATGCAAGAGAATGCGAGTTTTGGAAAGTACAATTGATTCCAAGACCGTTATTCGTACAGAAATCTCTTTCAACAATGAAGTAAAAAAGGATTTTGACGGTGAAGCGAAGCTGACTTCGTTACAACGGATGAATTGAGAGTGACAATTTGGTGAACTGGACTGGACCAAGAAAACTCTGGTCACAGTGAAAATGAGTACAATTTTTGGAGATGGAAAATATTATAAACAAACTTCTCCAATAGGAGAGCGGTACAATTCTATTCGTTGTCCGAAAAATACCCGTGATGTCTCTTTCTAATGGTGGTAAACAGAGTGCGCGGTCTCTGACTCTATCCTTCTTGCCGCCCAGCCGGAGCACCAGCCTACCGATCGGACGCGCCAGTTGCGCGTTTCCGTTGACTTCCTAACTCTACTCCTGATCTCTAATCCTGACGGTAGTTACTCTGTCCTGGTACTCTCGTGCCCTCTTTTCGCGGGCTCTTATATACTAGAAAAATGGTAATCAGAGGGGGAAGAACCCTCCCTCACGTATCCCGGGCATTCTGCTCCCCTGATGAGTAACGTTGCCCCTTCGCTATTCTCCTCTCGGCTTGCTCGAGATTCCAGGATTTCTGGAATATTCGTATTGCGAGATAATTGTAAATTTATCCCGTTTCTATTGAATTCCCTTTTCTTTCTTATGTCTAATTATTTGCCTGAGTTATTTGTAATTTTAATATTAATAATTCGTAAACAAATTACTAAAAATAATTAAGATTTGATATGTTTAACATAAGAGAGAGAGAGAAAAATCGACTGATAGTTGCTGTTTGTAAAATTCTCCGGTATGTCTTCGTATTCCGAGGACGGTGGTAAGAGTCGAGAGATATGTATATTTTATTATTAATAATTTCGTCGCATTGTCATTGTTTGGGTGTCAAATTATTATATACCTGAAGGGTAAAAATATTTCTCGGCTCTTGTACAAATTATTTCATTATAAAATATCAGGATTTTCTTGAATATCCGAAGTATCGGTAGCATAACCGGCCCGATATCTTTGGGCGTTGCCCCCCTAAGAGGCGTGCAGCAACTATTGCGCGTGCCCGGTAACAACGTCGTACGATCGTCTTATTCCCTTATATGGTCATTCCGGAACTACTGTTCCGTTGCCCGGGCGAGCTGTATGACTCCCCTCTTTCGGTGTACCTGCTAGACCTTCCCCTATCGTCGTGAACTAACCTTGACGCTATGCAGCTTAGCTTACGCAACTCGTTCCTTGCCCGGGCCCCTTTTATTATCCTTACAGTGTGCCGATTCCGACTTATTTTCTGTCTTTGAAAGTGAATTCTGGTCGAATGTTAAATAATATCGATAAATTAACAATTCCATGTTAACGGTGGAATGTTCCTGAACATTTTGATATAACCTGCAATGTTTATTTTTATACTATAAATGGGGGGGGGGGGGGGGGGGGGGGGGAACCGAGTCGAACATGTACTTTGTAGTTGCTCACGTTACGACCTTTTCCATGATTTTTGGAAAAAAATAGTTGCGACATACGAATAAGGAATTATTCCTGATTAATTTGATATATTGACTGATTTATAAATTTGTGCACCATGAGCCGAGAAAACGAAATTCCAGGAGTACATTTTTACTCCTGATACCAATTTATACGGTGAACATTATCGGAAGGATAATAGTTACATTAAAATATCATTATTTCATTCTCCCGATCGTAGGGAGGCATTTCTTCTGCGCGCGGTATGTGACTTTTCTCGACGGAATTGCGTCTTCGCGCTTGGTGGTTGAGCCGCCTTGCCTTCGTGACTCATCGTCGAGGCATACTTGTGTTGCATCCCGCGCTACCGCAACTCGGTTCGGCGGTTCGGAAATGATTTACGACTCTCTTCCTTGAATTGTTTAGCTTTAGTAATGTAAATTTTCTGTTTCATTCGTTTGTTATTCCTCAAATTTTGACCATCTTTGCCCTTTCCTTCACCGTTACATATTGTGTTATCAAACATTATGGTGACTGCACGTGTTTCACGAAATCACAGACGTTTATTCGTCTCGACTATTTTTCGTGTCTTTGCGTGATTCGACTAATCAGCCTTTGTATGATCGTATTTGATTTCTTGCCATAAATGATATTTCACTCTTAACTAGTATCGAATAGCACTTCTAAGTTCAAAAATAATTTTGTTGTTTTGAATTTATTAATATTTTCATGGCATTAGTAGCGTTTGCCAATAACTTGCATCGATTATTCCTCCTGTAATTCTGGACAATTTTACCATCTTTGATTCATTTGATACCGTAATTTATAATTTAATTGCGAAGATTTTTAAAATGGTCATATTCATTAAATTAGCGTTAAATTAGAAAGCGTGTGGGAGTATGAAACCGTATTTCTTTTAGGATCGTGATTAAAGAAAATTATGTCATTATAATGATGAGTGGTTGGATGATGTGGGGGATGTTCTGACTCTCAATCGCGTGACTCGTATATTCAGGAATATTATGCAATGCTGTTCGGTGTCGAAATACTGAAACTATTTCGGTAGTCGGGGTTAATTTCCATACATAAGGTAATGTAGGTTCCCCTTTTTACGTTGGAGGGCCTTTTTGACCTTCAGTTAGAAAAACTTTAATGGTCTGGCCGCAGGGTAAAAGCTTAGATCTATACTCCTTGAGTCGATGCAGTAGTCGATTGTACCGACGTCGGCAGCGGAGTTCGCTGTTTCACCGAGGGTAGTGCGTGTGTCGAGGGGGATTGAGACCTCTGTCCGCATCTAGCTCGTGTGGTAGATAATTTTATCATCTATCTTTTACCCTGTTTTTAGCTTTACATGCTGTTTATTTTAACCTTCCTGGACATATTTTTCCCAATGGAAAATCATTCCTGAAGTATCGTTCAACGATTGATGAGAGAAATCATTTCTTCTCGTGATTTTTATGAGGATGGGTGATATTTGGATTTTCCGTGAGATGTATTAATTGTTTTGGAAGGAGAAAGGTTTGCATAGTAAGAAAGTAAGCAGAAAAATGAGTTGCGAAAAACTGTTATTAATGAAAAAAATGAAGAGAGTTACGTCAGGACGTAACAAGCGCAACAGATGCAGCCACAGTACCCGTACTGGTTCAACGCCGGCATGTACTGAGGACCAATAATAAGTATATAATAAACTCGTTAGCTCAACGAGTACTTTTCAAAAAAAAAAAAGAGAGAAATATCTCTCCAATCGTCAGGTAAACTATGACATATATACATACACATAAACCTAAACGAATGATTAAACGCTTCCTCGTTTCTCTCGAACTTATCGGAGAAACCGAATAAATTTAAAAAAAAATATATATATATACATATATTAAACATGTATTTTCCAATTTCTAAATTTAACTTTGTTTAATTCTTTGTTATAGTCAACTTTCGATAGTTGCAGATTCAAAGTCATACGCAAGAGGCGATGGCGTTAAAGAATACATGGAAACAACATTCACCGTCATCATCTTTACACCACTAAAGAATTCTCGAACAACTACAAACAAAATCAAACAGGATACCCGAGTAACAGGAGAGCGTAAAACAACCCTCAACGCAACAAACCAACGGACGATAGAAGACCCCAAACCCATGAATTATTCGAGCCACCCCAAATGAGCATATCTAAGGTCGCATTTAAAGGAGTTATTCCCCAAATACACTTTTAACGGGTTAATTTTAAGTACACGCTACACTACTCAAATAGACACACTCACGTCATGACGCGCTACGCTTTGTTGCCTTCATCATAGCCGAGGCATTGTGTTGCCTCGACTATCTTCTTTGGCGGGGAGGTGTTACGTCCTGACCCTTAATCTACACGTAATTTTGATTGTTCTATTTTGGACGATTTATTTCTTTTATTTTTTTCTCTCGCAAAGGAAAGAGCTCAGACGCAAAATCAGCCGACCGGATAAGTAATATTATATTTCATCGATTCATATCCGTTCGCGACTTTACGTTGAAATAGATATTTATATTCTCTCTCGGAACTCTCGCTCTTCCGTCTCACGGCTAATCAGCATTTTGGAGTTTCCCTCATGCTGGATTTACCTCCGGCTTAGCAACAGCGCGTGCCGCGCAATGTCAGCAATTTCGGCCGCCTCGCGACGGCCAGTTTCGATCACTCGATCATCAGTCTTACTTTGAATTTCATATTAATCGGTCGGACTCATTTTAGAGCGGGTACTTTCCTCCGCGACTAAGATAGATTTAATTAATATTATAATTTAGAGTCCCTTTGCATTCACACAAAACACACATTCTCGCGAATTATTTGTATTATTCATATTTATCGATCGAATGAATAAACGCGAACTATTGTACTCGAAACGGGATTTATAAAATCTTATTCGTGAGACGAACCCCAAATAACATTTCCCGATTTACGTTATCGAGTTGAGAGCGTGCGCGACCGTTTAGCCGTTCGTTCGAATTGACGCGTTCGCCGGCAAAACTCCGAGACGTAACAGGTAGAAATGCGGAATCCTCTGTCATTTGCTAGTTTGTCGAGTTCATTTATTGATTTTTGTAATCTGTACTTTATTGACGCAATATCATTTCCCGATGCGTATATAATTAGGTCGTCAACGTACGCGCATTTCGTAACTCGTGGATGACATATTTCAAGAACTTGGTTTATCGCGATGATGAATAGTGTAACGCTTATTGGAGATCCTTGAGGTGCGCCATTGACTTGTGTGCGTAGTGCAGAAATTTGATCTCTAACTCGATCAGTAAATTTTCTTTCATGAAGGAAACTTTGTACGAATTTTGGAAGATTTCCGCGCAGGGTCCATTTGTGCATTTGCTGTAGTATCCCATACCTCCAGGTCATGTCGAACGCTTTTTCGATATTGAAAGATACAGCGACAAGATGTTTATTTTTAATGAAAGCGTTTTGTATCGAGTTTTCTAAGTGGACTAATACATCGATGGTCGAATGAAATTTCCGAAAACCGCATTGTTCTTTCGCTATTAAATTTTTCGTTTCGAGAATCCACATAAGCCTGTAATTGATTATATTTTCGAAAACTTTACTAAGACTAGTTAAGGAGATAGGTCGATAACTCGACACGTTTTTAGGCACTCACTATAACAATAGGCAAAGAGTGCCTATTGAAATGAACATACGTTGCTCTTCGGAGTCTGTCGGTGGGGTTACTCCGCAGCGAATACTCCAAAATTTTTTATTTTTCACCATTTGCTTCGATGTATCTCCAACATGATGTGTTGTTAATGTGAAGTGATTCCAATGACTGGTAATATTTTTTTTCGCCTGCGGTTGAATAAAAATATCTTTATTACTGAAATTATCTTTTTAGACGTCCGTATCACAGTGTAACTTTGGACTGTGCGAAGCAATTTTTCTCTTCTTCGCAGGAATGATGTATCATATCATCACCATTGTGCACATACATTTTGAAGCCCCTGCGAAGCATTTCAATTTTTGCTTAACAAAAAAATCCATTGTTGCTTCAACAAGTATCCGTACGGTGCTGTAACTTTGGACTGTGCGAAGCAATTTTTCTCTTCTTCGCAGAGGTGATGTATCATATCATCACCATTGTGCACAATCATTTTGAAACTACTGGGAAGCTTTTAATGAGGTGTTTTAAATTTTGTTCTGCTAAATGTCTATACGGTGCTCCAATTATGAAGTCTACGAACCTAATTTTTTCTTTTTCGCAGCATTATTTTATTTTATGAAAAGCACTACGCATAGCAAATTTGAAGACATTCTGACATTTCTTAGTATTTTTATTCTCCAATTATTTTTAGTGAGGAATTATTTTAAAAGGTTATATTATTTTAATTTTCCAAAAAACAATTTTTTATCATGTCACAAACGAAAATTTGGTTGCGAAAAATGAAATACGAAATATCACACATTGATTGCCAAATATTAATCCTTTTTATTTCGAAAATAATATATTGTAACGTTCACCTTTTTGGCCGGTGCCACGCACACGGTTCGAAGGCTCGCGTTAGGAGTTCAGGGCGAGCGAATAATCGTTAGATGTTGTCATTTTGGTGAAAATAATAGTTTTTATTAAAATAACATGAAAAATGTAATACAATGTTTGAATTCCTATATTATCGACGCTTAACTTAAATTATCGTGGTTTTTATTGTGAGGACAAATTTACGTTGAAATGAAATTAAAGTTTGCGTCCTATACTGAAAGAGCGAAAGAACCAAATTTTACCGACCGTTTGTCGGTCATTTATGAATTAGAAAGTTTTTCCTTTTAAATTTCGAATATCACCGAAAGAACATTTATAAACAAAGATTTCCGATCGATCGATGGAAAAGAATCCAATTTTATCATTTTATGGAATTTTATACTGAATTACCGACAGAGCTTCACTTATCGACATGACTTTATGATGAAACGCATTGGTTGAATTTTGAGGTTATTAATCGCAAAAGAAATAATTTTGAAACGTGACTTTAATATCGAAGCTACTCTGCCGTGCCCACGTGGTGGTGCAGGGCCCTCGTCGAAGAGTTCGGCTTCCACGAGATCGTGAACCAACCGTGTCGCCACTTGGTCGATCCGCGACTCGATTCCGGCTCACTCTTGTCCGGGTTACCTCCCCTATCGCGGTTCCCTACAAGCGGTGACTGGTGACAGGAATGCCCACTACTTCGTCACCAAAGATGTGTGCACCCTGGTTCGGGAGATTGAGTACACCTGGAGCCAACGTCACCGAAGGCTCCGGGGACCCGGAGGTGTTAGAGGAAAGTGTGATCAGCTCCCCGTTGCCGAAAGAACTGATGATAATTTGCTTCGCAGTCGCCTATTTACATACATCCCGGTGTCCCTTCGTTATCGAGAAAGTTTTTCAAATGCGAAATCTCGCGGTCACTTCGCTAACTACTCGTGGATACTCCGTTCACGAGAAAATAATCGTATCGGTGGAACGAGCGGTGTCCTCGGAAACTGAGACACCGTCTCAATATTTTGAACGAATATCATTCACAGTATTTTATATACGTTATTCACATTCATAATAAAAATAAAAAATTTCGTGGGTGCGCTGAAAACTTGGTTATAATTCCACAAAGAAGAATTATCGAATATCCAAAATTATTGCAATTTGTCAAATAAAATTGAAAACAATCGCGGCCATTTATTTTTTTCCATTCAATCTATCTGTCAAACCTTGGAAGCCGACGATAATTCGATAGCAGACGTGATAAAGTTTGCATACGCCGCGACGTTGCTATTTTGTGTCGGGATGATTTGGATCGAAAATAAAAATCTTATTGCTTTCTCATTGTTTAATATATATAACTTTAAATATTGGGAAACTGCAGTTTACTTTTTTCAAATCTCTACCAATTTTTCGAAACAAAAAAGAAATCAATTTTTACCTCGTATGTTCCCAACCACCCTTCTATTTTTATTTCAATTGTTTCAATATACTTATCTCAAAACAAAATAAAACGATAGAAAAATAAAATTTGTCGAATTTCTCGTCTGCAATGTTTTACTCTCCGACAGTGACAATAACCAGTGAATTGATTCCATCTATTATAGTGAAAAGAAAAAATGCTTAAAGTGTTATAACCGAATTCTCTTATAGATCGACAGTTCAAGAGTCCTCGCCGTCGAATTCATCGAGAAATTGATTTTTTTTTATTTTGGACGCATCCAAGAACCTACAACTTTATTTTGGGCAGGGTACTACTTCCTCTTCAATACACGAATCAAGACGATATCTATGTTCGTTCTCGAGTTATAATTTTTTTACTACAACAATTAATATCAAGTAAATTTAATTGAAAATCGTATCAAAAAGCAATTTTTCTTAATATTCAGCTCCAATACTTCGGGTCCTGTCTAGAGGCAATAATAAAGTGATTTTATGTATTTTAGGGAAGAAAAAAGCATTTAAACAAAAGCATATAAAGGGGACATTAGACCTGTTGGTAAATGGTAATGGTGTTCGTGTTGGTAAATATTTTTTGTGTTGATTTATACTCATTTAATCTGTTCATAAGTGTTAAGCCAATCAAACGACCTTTACTAGATATCATTTGCTTCGTTACATTAATTTGATCAAGTTCTACGTGATGCAATTCGTTATATTGTTCGTAAAATAGAAAGGAAATATCAGTTGTGAATAATAATAATCAATTCGTATAGAAACGAAATGTTTATATTCGATGACGGTTAAACTATGAATCAATTTACATAAGTGATAAATGATTTTCTGCCATACGTTCTTCTGAGATGAAACGCGCAGCGCGACGTATAAACATATTCGATATGCAGCGCATAACGTAAAGTGTAATCATACTCGATACGGAGCGCGTAGCGCGACGTGTATTCCTGTGAGTGCCTTAAACACTGTCCCAAAGGGACATTTTTGGGGAGGTTTGGGGGGGCGGAGCCCACCAACAAGAGCCTCTGTGCCCGCAGGGCGCTGAGGCGCTTATTTTTCATTATTCAATGTATATAACTTTAAATATTGAGAAGCTGCAATTTAATTTTTTCAAATCTTTAACAATTTTTCGAAACAAAAAACAAGCGTCTCAGCGCCCTGCGGGCGCAGATGCTCTTGTTGGTGGGCTCCGCCCCCCAAACCCCCCGAAAAATGTCCCGAAGGGACATTTTTTAAGGCACTCACGGGGGTGCACGTCGCGCTACGCGCTCCGTATCGAGTGTATTTACACATCGCGCTATGCGCTACGAATGAAGTATGTTTATACGTCGCGCTTTGCGTTTCTTTTCGACAGTACGTATGAGGGAAAAACGTTTATCAGTTACGTAAATTAATTCATAGTGTTTAACTTTCGTCGAATAAAAATATTTCTTTTTTGTACCAATTGATTATTAATATTCACGACGGATATTTCCTTTTTGTTTGACGATAAATTGTCAAATATTGAGACACGAGACAAATATAACGAATTGCACCACGTAGAAGTTGATCAAATTAATTTAACGAATCAAATCATGTCTAGTAAAGTCGTTTTATTGACTTAAAACTTATGACCAGATTTAATGAATATAAAATAAACACACAAAACATGTACCGACACCAATACGATTACCATTTAGCATTCGGCCAAATATCCCCTTTAAATCCTTCCCCTTCAGTGTTTTTTTTTCTTCCCCATAATTGATGGAATCAGTTCGTTATTTTATCTGTAGGAAACCGAACCATTGTAGAAGAAAAGTTCAAGAAATTTGCTATTCTCTGTGATTTTCAATGAAATTTTATCGATATTTATGGATGCTGCAAAAAATGCTATCTCGAGAACGAAAAAATATAGCTTTTTGGTTCCTGTCTTGTATTGAAGAGGAAATAGTACGTTACTCGAATCAAAAATTTGTCTTCTTGAATAGCTCCGAAATATTTTTTTACAAATTGATGAAATTCTTGAAAAATTCGACTTTGAAGACTCTTTGACAGTCCTATTATAACCAATTTTATTTCTACCATTTGAGATATATTTTTTTTCTTCTTCGTCATACATGGAATCAGCTCGTTATTGTCTCTGTAGAACAGACAAGTATTGGAGACGAGAAGTTTGAGAAATTCGATAATTTTTTTCGTTTTTCAATGAAATTTTATTGATATTTATCGTCGCTTAAAAATATCAAATTTAGCATCATATCATATCGTATTTTTTTTTATTTTATTTAATCACAAATGAGGATAAGTTTTTCGGTACGGAATAACTCGTAAAATCGACAAATTCAGTGTTTTTCACTTTCTTGATAAATAATTGTTTATAATTGTTCTTTAAGAGTACAATTGTTTTTTTTTTTTGCGAAAGAAAACTTTTCAAGACGTGAGCATATGAAAGAAATTCGTATTTCGACGAAAATTTGAAAAAATTTGAAAAAAAAAAAAACGTTGGAAATACATCGATAGAATAATCATTAGCAGTTTTCTTATTAAGTGTAAACGAATAAATCCAGCGAACAAAATTGACAAAGATTTCGAATGTGATGAATCTCCGACGGTCGAAGTGTAAAAAATTAAATTTTTAAACATAGCACACTTTTTATCTGCGCAATAACGCGGAGAGTCAGTTTGTAAATACGATTTCTTTGAGAGGAAATGATTAGAGACGTCAATTTCGAGAAATTTGAAAAAACGATTCGTTTTTTGACGAAAATTCGTAAAATTAGTCTTTGCTTAAAAAAAATCATATCTCGGCAGCGAAAAAAGATTTCGACTCTTATTTTGGCTTGTTTTGAAGAGGAGAAAATACGTTGCCAGAAAAAGAATTTGCAGTTTTTATTATTAATTGTAAACGAATAAATCGGGTGAACATAATTGACAAAGATTTCGGCTGCGATGAATCTTCGACGGTCGAAGGATAGAAAATTCTTTTTTTTATGATTGCACACTTTTTATTTGCGCTATACCGTGTAGAATCCATTTATATTTATGTAAAATAGGAACAAAGATTGAAACGAGATGTCGATTTTTTTTTATTTGAAAATCATCCGGCCACAGAGTACGCGCGCCGCGACGTATGAGCATCTGTGTATCGTCTGCTACGAAATTGTCATCTGCTTCCAAAGTTTGACAGATAGAATAAAACGAAAAAATATATACTCGCGATTTTTTTAGTTCTATTTGGGTAATTGTAATTATTTTGGATATTCGATGAATCTTTTTTGTGAGTTTACTACCAATTTTTTCAGTGAATACGTGAAATTTATCATTTGTATTACGAATGTGAATAAAATATGGTAAAATATTGCGAATGATTTTCGGTGATAATATATTATTTTCGAAATAAAAAACGCAAACATTTGTGAATCTGTGTATTATATGTCGTGTTTTATTTTTCACAACCGAAGTTTTTTTTTTTTTCATGATGAAAAATGGATTTTTGGCAAATCTAAATAACATAACTTTTAAAGCAAATCTTGTTATAACCACTGTTTTTGAATTATTTTATAATTAAAATTATATTTGTCAGAATGACTCAAAATTTGTTGTGCATAGTGCTTTCGATGCAATGAAATATTGTTGCGAAAGAGAAAAGAATTGGTTTCCAGGATTCTTAATTGGAGCGCCGTACGGACATCTAATGTGAGAAAATCATTTTTTTATGGAAAATTGTTATGAATAAATAGTTAGAGATGTAGGATTGTTTCTAAATTTGCTGTGCGCAGTGCTTTTGATAAAACAAAATGATGCTGCGAAGGAGAAAAAAATTGGTTCGTAGAATTCATTATGATGGCACCGTACGGACACTTGACCGAAGGCAAATGCAAATTGTGGTCAATAATTTTTTAGAAAAAATACTTAAAGGTCTTAGATTGGTTTTAAAAGTAATGTGCATACTGGAAATAATGTAATAAAAAAACCCTGCGAAGGAGAACAAAATTGGTTCGCACCATCTAAAGTTACAGTGTGATACGGACGTCCGAGAAGAAAAATTCAGCCAAAAAGTTGTTTTCATTGCACTGCAGGCTAAAAAAAATATTTCTATTCATCGCAGTCACTTCAAAGTAACTACGCATGATGTTGGAGATACACCGAAGCAAAAGGTGAAAAATAAAAATTTTTGGAGTATGCGCTGCGGAGTAACCCCTTCGACAGACTCCGAAGAGCAACGGATGGTCATTTTAATAGGCACTCTTTGCCTATTATTATAGTGAGTGCCTAAAAATGAAAATTCTATTTTATTTCCATAATGTATACATGGTTTCTGATTTTTTTTGCCCCCAAGTTTGTCGAAGCAAAAGCAGAAATGGTCAAACTTTTCACACTTGTTGTAGGATTCAGACCGAAGGACTGAATCAATTTTGGCTTATTATGGCACATTTTCTTTGTTGAAGTATTACTTTTGAAACGAGTGCGGCATTTTTTTTTAAGCTTCCCGGGTAGAGGTGTCGAATAAAATGTTAAAAAAGAACATTGAAAACATGTGGAAAAGATTAAAGATCCGATGATGAACATTTATGTTTAAAACTAGCAGGATCATGTACTGATAGTATCCAACATTCAATAGCATGAACTCGTAAATGTTCACAACTTCACAACAACTTCTGAACAACTGAAGTTTACAACTTTAATGCAAATGTATTATCGAAGGAACATGCTTCACAATGATCAAATTTTACTTACCTTCGCTAACTTTTTTTTCGTCGCGTTCTTTCTTTTTTTGCTCGTTCCCTTTAAAACAGTTTTTTTAGTCCGATTTACCGAATTTTCTTTATCTATCTCCTTATTTTTGTTTTCATTGTTTTCTTTTAAATGTTTAACGTTGTTATTTTCGCTCCCGTCTTCTTGCATTTCGGCAGGTGATGCGAGCTGACTCTGTATAAATCACGCGAGATTATTACAGTATTGAAAATAGATGACACCTGTAATAAGAATATTGATTTTTCGAATGAAGCCAATGATCAATCATGGCTAGTTTATTTAGAGGTTATTAATACTTCAATGCAATTGTTTAATATACGTTTAATAGTAATAAGAAAAGAGTCACATTGCTGATTCTATTTTTTACAGTAAAGCCCTTAAGTATTTTTATCATTATTTTTCATCGAAGAATTCGAAAGTAAATTAGAAATACTTTACATTTCTAAGTTCGAAATATCACAAAAATGTATGAGCATCGACACTATCGTATTATGTTCCCATCAATTTGGGAAAAAAACCGATGTATGTTTTTATACCCGTAGTGTAATGTATAACTTTGTTCTCCATATAACCAGCTTCAACAATAATTTCGGGACCATGCATGTAACATACTTCAAATATGTGATCTAATGTGACGTTTCCATTGAAAATACTAGGAGTAACAACAACTTCTTTGCCAAGTAGATAGCAGTAGTATGCGGTGCGCTATGGCGCCCCCCACTCCTATCCCCACTCATGCCCCCTCCACTTTTTTAAAGTAGTGGGGGGTGGGAGTGGGGGTAGGCAGCCTTCCCCCCTCCTCCCCCTCCACTTCGGTCCCGTTTCGAGCTCGGTTTGAAGTCGTGGAGGTAAGAGTGGGGCAGGCTTTAAGGGAGATAGCCATAGCGCACCGCATAGCGCACCGCATAGCGCTTTTTTTTTCATTGCATACATTTTTTTTTTAATTAAAAAAAATCTTAAATTTAAAAAAATTGTAAAAATAAAAAAAAGGCTCACCATTTTTTTTTCCTGTCTCTTTCACCCGCACAGTTTTTCGTCACTCCTGTCTTTCACCCGCACAGTTTATCACTCCTGTCTCTCTCTCTCACTCCTGTCTCTCTCTCTTCGTCACTCCTGTCTTTCACCCGCACAGTTTATCACTCCTGTCTCTCTGTGTCTCACTCCTGTCTCTCTCTCTCTTTCTATTTACACTTTTTGTTTTTTCACACCAGTCTCTCTCTCTTTCACTCCAGTCCCTCTCTCTCTTTTTCTATTTTCGCCGTTATCGTCGTCGTCGTCGTCGTCGTCATCGTCGTCGTTGTCGTCGTTGTCACTGTCACTGTCATCGTCGGCGAACGCCTCGTCGTCGGAGCCGCGATCGTATCCGCCGTCAAAGCCGATAGCAGTGATCACTTTATCGGCGATATCGTCACCGTCGCGATTGTATAGCCGGATGACGAGACCGTCATCCTCGTCATCCTCGATGACTATCGCAATAAAATTGTTATCCCATAGTCGCTCGACGGGAAGACCTGCGATACGGCGACCGATTTCACGCTCACTCTGGGCCTGTACCGCACTGGCCCATGCGTCGTCGATGACACCGACTGCTCGCGGTGCATCGACGTCATCGGCATTGATGAAGGTAAGGCCGTATACAGAGCATCGCACGGCCAATACCGGGATGGCGTATGCCATCACATGTGGCACAAACAATTGATTTAGCGTACACAATGCGTAATCACCCGTATCGACCATGTATACTTCGACAAAATCGTCGTCAATATCGACAATTGTGCACCGCACCACGTGTTTTGCACGATAGAGTATACATGGCAGACCTATTTTACGACATTGTTCGCGCGTAATTTTCACATCGTCCGTTCTATTTTCTTCGCGGCGATAAAATGCGTTTAAATGCTCGCATAAATATTGGTACGAAACAGCCATCGGTACTGTTCCCAGCAACACCGTACAATGATCTATTATTTTTACTAGTTTACAAGTAAACTCGTCGCCATAAAAATCGGTGCTGTATCGCGGATACATTTTTTTAGTCGATGAAAAAAACACACACACACAAAATCCGGAAAGAGAGTTCACTCACGAAAACCACAAAAAACGGAGAGAAAAAAAATATACGCCACTTCACCGCTCGGAGTTTGTCGAGAAAAAAATAACGATTTGAATGTCGCGACTTCACCGCTTGGAGTCTGTCAGATGAATGACATATTAACGAGACGCTGCACACCGTGTCCCACGATTGCGGATGCATTTCCGAAAAATTAGTGTCAGCAGATTTGCAGGTGGGCTCCTGAGAGAGTAGCTCGCATGAGAGACGAGCGCATTCCGCGAATGCATATCAGCAGATTCGCAGGTGGTCTTCTGGGAATTGCGCTCACAATGTAACACAGTAACTCTACGTGTTTTATTGAAGCCCCTTCGACGCCCCCGCAAAACAGTTAAATAATAATTAGTTTTCGCATTTTTTTCTTTTCTTCGATGCCATAGGATTGATCTCGCGGAGTAGGGTCCCCCTGGGCAACCCCGCAAAATTTCGTCCGTTTTGTCGTTGTTGCGAACGGTCGCTCATTTTCCGGACTGCCGCGCTCTCCTAGCGCGGCAGCACGCTCCGGCATCGATCACTGATCGATACTCGCGCACGCGCGGCTTCGTCGTCTTGCCGCTGCTCGACGAGAAAGAGACGAGACTACCGGCTCGGGACGACGGCGGCCATTATCAGCATCGGCATTGTGCGAACTCCACGTGCGTTCTCGCGTCTCTACGGTTTTCGGATATTCTCGGACGTTCTCTCGGTCTTCTCGTCATCGGAATATTCTCGCGATCAGCTCAGTGATAGTGGAAGAGGTGTGTGCGACAACTCAACGCATATTCGCGAACAGGAGCGCTCATCGAGGAGAATCTCAACGACTCAGCTACTCTCGGCATCGCCAACGGACAATTCAACGGTCGACTCAACGGCGTCGCATCTCACCATCGATTTATTATCACACGGAGCGCTCAAGAACTCGACAGGTATTTTTCACTCTACGCGGTACTCTCGAATTGTACAGTGAAATAAAGACAACGCTCAAATACCTGTAATGCGTCTCTCGAGGTAAATTTATTTAATTGCCCTGACCCCTCTCCCGCGCATCCATCTTGCTCTCGATCCTCACTACGCGAGTTTCACGACTATACGAAACAGTCGTATCTCTCACCGTTCACGAGATACAGCCAAAAAACAGTTAAATAATAATTATTGTTTTTCGCGATCGCCTGGGCCTTAACGGAACGCTGCACGCTATGATACACAATTGCGGATGCATTTCCGAAAAATTAGTGCTAGCAGATTTGCAGGTGGCATCCTGAGAGAGAGATGCTCCGAAAAATTAGCGTCAGCAAATTTGCAGGTGGTCTCCTGCGAGTAGCTCGCTCGAGACGAGCACGTGCCAAACTAACCATGAGATTAATTATTGAATTACCGTTGTTGAACGTGGCTTTTTTTTTCTCAAATAGATATTCTTATGATTCAATGAATAGCGCAGGCTTGTAGTAATTAAAATATATTCTTGTTAAACGGTCGAGCCATTCAGTTGCACTCGAGCGATTTGACGATTCGAACGTCGTGAACACGTTTTAACGTAAAAAATGTCCGACTACAGTCTACGCGAGTGTATTTTAAATTTGTTAAAATTCACAAAACTGCATAGCGTTGAACTCAGGCGTCGGTGTGATGAGCAATGGTGTCGAAATTTGCGCAATTTACGGGGAAGTATTCTTATCAGACGTTTGAAGTTCGTTCTATACTGGACGCCCCTACGTGTCATTGCAAAAGCGTACAAAAAGGGAATATTGAACGGATATCGTGTTTTAACGTGTGTTTTCGACGAATTATGTCATCGCGGTGTCGAAGAATCACAGAGTGTTCGTGGTATTGCTGATGAATTCAGAGGTAAGTTATCAATAATTAATTGACTAAATACGGTTGGGTGTATTTTATTGAGGTGGCCGATCACTGTACCTCGCGAAAATTAATCGGTACAGTGATTGGCACTCTCGTGAGGTGAAAAGGTGAATCGAATCGATGGTACCCCCGTGATCGGCGATCGCCTGGGCCCCCTCGGTCTCGAGTTATTACTCAAATTAGAGTATTTCAGATTTTTTTTACATTTTTCAGTATACAGACAACTTCTGTCTGCTACAAGCGATGATGAAGCAGCTCTCATAGAGGAGACGCGCGCGGTAGAAGGCCGCGATTTGTGGTTACAGGGCCAGTCTGAATTCCGTAAGTCTTTTTCTTTAAAAAGTCAAATTTATTAAATAATTAGTAATAATGAAAAAAATTAGCAGAGACAGAGACAGCATCTGAAAAAGAAGAAGAAGAAGAAGAAGATGACGACGATGAGGACCCTATAACTACTGCTGTTATAGAGGCAGCACGTGCTGTAGATGCGACGGAACGACTACAGCATGCAGAAAATTGTAAGTAAATTGAAATCTTGAAAAAACATTGTTCTAAATTTACATAATAATAATAATAATTTTGAAAAAAAATAGGGGACGAAATAGCAGGACCTTCAGAGTATGCTCCGGATGCGTCAGACAGTGTGTGGGATTATGCGGAAAATCAGTTAATGATTTATCCACTGGGTGTTTTATTACCACCGCCACCCCTACCGCCATCACCACCATCATCATCACCACAACCAGCGGAGTCAGAAGCGGGGGCACAAGCTGCTCTTGCAGAACAGCCTTCAGGAGAAGTGATAGCTTCACCATCACCATCACCACCACCACCACCACCTCCGGTACCGTCAGATCAACCTCAGGAAGAGAGTTTGCCACTAGAACAGTTGGCTCAGAAGGAGGAGGAGGAGGAGGGGGAAATACAGAACCAGCCGACACAGTTACCCCTGCAGAGAGATGGTGATGCGTGGTTCGAGCATCTGATGATGGAAGATTCAGGTAAATTACTCTTTTACCCTAGACGTATGCTCCTTGTTAGAAAGAAAAATAAGAGCGTCTATTTTCTATCAGGATATTCGACAGCTGTCTCACGGTGAACATAGAATGAAGATGAACATCAGTGAAAATATGTTTACCTAAACTGCTTCCCTATGTCCAGAATTTGTTAATAAAGCTGAAAAAATACAAAGGTATTTAATTCATATTCCCCTCCTACTATTCTTTAGACATACAGTCGGGAGCAGGGAGACAGCGAAATACACGGCCGTTCAACGACATACAGCCACCAGGAAATCGCATCGAAATTCTTCAGGACATTACACGCTACTTTAAGCGCTTCAAATTGCGTGGACGAGAAACGACTATGCGCATCCATAGTCTGCCACGCGGAACTAGCGCAATGAGCTGGATTGAAGGAGCGTTCAACGATCTTCTCACGCACATTACAAACTCGTGTGAGGGTGGAGATTATGTAGGCATATCATTCACAGCCAGTAATTTGGCGCATGGTCCTGTCTGGCTTTCTTTTCGTCCTGCTCACGATTACGTATTCGAAGATATATGGGAACTCATAAGTAGCGTGGGTCAGAGCTCGGAATCTTTCAATATCGATGATGAATGTCGTATAAAAACGTGTGTTGTCAAGGGTATTGAAGGTAAAGGGCGGCGAAAAGGTTTATCGTACGAGGGTGTATCAAAGAAATCTATTTTAACGATCTGTAATCATGATAACTTATGTCTACCTCGCTCGTTGGTAGCAGCACGTGTGCATGCGGAGCGAGGCGAAATACGCACGGGGGAATTACATAAAAAATGGCTACAAGTGAAAGAAACTAATCGCTCAGCCCAAAAAAATGCAGCACTCGAGCTAACTCAGTGTGCAAAGGTTAAAATACCAAAGAAAGGATGCCGTGTAAATGAAATTCGTCAATATCAAGATTACTTGGCTCAAGAAGGAATAGCGATTGTAGTTTTCGAATTTTTGAGTCTGGGTCAGCGTAAACGAAAATCCATCTTCAATGGTACGCAAACCGTCTTGAACATGGTAGGTCAAGTACGGCATACATTATATATTTTGTATTACGAGCGTTCGCAACATTTCCAGCCGATTCTTAACCTTGGAGGAGCAACAGGCAGTACAGGTTTTTGTACGCTATGCGATACGCTTTATCGTAAGGTAGATCATAGCTGTCTAGGTGAGCGTTGTCCACGATGTTTTACCACGCCCTCATGTAATTTGCGGACAAAAAAAACAATCATGTGTAGAGCGTGTAATCGAGTTTTTTGGGGTGTAAAGTGTTTTGAGAGACACCGCGTCCGTAATCCGACAACGAAAATGCCGAGTGTTTGCGAATCTATCAAGTGCTGCCCCAACTGTTTTTGCACGCTAAGACCGCTAGATTACAAAAAAAAGCACGTGTGCGGTGTAGGTTTACTGCAAAACATGTAAAGACCACAAACCATTTAACCATTTATGCTTCATGAGTCCACTCGTTCAGGAGAAAGATAGCGAAAACAAAAATCAACTGTTCATATTTTATGATTTTGAAACACAACAGTGTACACCCTTGAAAGGCACCACAGATACATATGTACACGAACCGAATCTCTGCGTGGCTCAGAGGGTGTGCACCGACTGCAGCAATAACGAATCCATAGAGGATCCTTGCAAGTTCTGTGGCATTCATGAGTTTGTATTCAAGCATAATCCGGTAGCTCAACTTGTACAGCTAGCGATGGAAGAAAATGAAATGTTTCGGAAAAGAATTTTAATTGCTCATAATGCAGGCGGTTTCGATGCGCAGTTTATTCTACGCTATCTTATCGACGAAAAAAAGACACAGTTGCCATCGTTGATAATGAACGGTACAAAAATTATTACCATGCGATCAGGAAAACTTGTATTTCTCGATAGTCTTCACTACTTTCATATGCCTCTAAGTAAATTACCAAAATCTTTCGGACTACCTGCCATGGCAAAAGGTGTTTTCCCGCACCTATTCAATAGACCAGAAAATCAGAATTATATTGGGGAACTACCACCGATTGAATATTATTTCGCTGATCGTATGTCAACAGCTGAGCGCAACGGTGTATTCAAACCCTGGTACAACGATATGAAAAACACGCAATACGTATTCGATTTTCAGAAAGAAATCGTTTCCTACTGTAAGAACGATGTTACGATTTTGAGACAAGCCTGTATGGCTTTCCGGAAAATGTTCATTGACAAAGGGAATGTTTGCCCATTCGGAGAGAGTACGACGATAGCCTCGGCCTGCTTTCAAATATTTCGGAAAAATTTTCTCAAACGCGATGCTATTGGTATCATTCCTAGAGGGGGTTACAGATGGGCCAATAATCAGTCAAAGAAAGCAGTTTCGTGGCTCTTATGGATGGAACATTCTCTCGGTCAACGTATCATTCACGCCGGTCGAACGCGCGAGTTCAAGCTACCTCAGAATTATACCGAGCAAATACGCTATGTCGATGTATGTTCTTTATACCCGTATATTTGTAAATACGGCAAGTACCCTGTAGGCCACCCGCTGGTATACGTAGGCGATGAGTGTATAGAGCTCACAAGGCCCAATAATAATGATCTTTCGAACGTTGAAGGTCTTGTTAAGTGCACGGTATTGCCACCGCGAGATCTTTATCATCCTGTGTTGCCTGTGCGTATGCATCAACGATTACTATTTGCTCTGTGTCGTACTTGCTGTGAAAGCATGAATCAAAACGACTGTACCCACGAAAATCCAGAGCAGCGTACGTTCAATGGGACGTGGGTGGTCGACGAGCTGCGAAAAGCTGTATCGTGTGGTTACGTAGTGATACGCGTAGAGTAGATTTGGCAATACTAGATAACGCAGTATAATCGTGATACTCGTTCAGGTGGCCATTTTACCGATTATATAAACACGTTTTTAAAAATTAAACAAGAATCCAGTGGGTGGCCTGCGGAGTGTTTGCACAATGAAAAGGCGCAGCAGCAATATATCGCGGAATTCGAACGTTCTGAAAGTATCAAATTGGATAGGGAAGCAGTAACGAAAAACAGCGGTTTGCGCCAAGTAGCTAAATTGTGTCTCAACTCTTTTTGGGGAAAGTTTGGGCAGCGCGAAAATTTGCCGCAAACCGTAATTGTGTCGACGCGAGCGGAGCTCATGGAAATATTGACTAGCGCCGAGTACGAAATCACTGGTATTCTACCTGTCAATCATAAAATATTGTATGTCAGTTATATAAAACATGACGACGCTGTGATGCCGTCGGGTATAGCAAATTCTGTAATCGCTGCCTATACAACAGCGCAAGCACGCTTGAAACTGTACAGTTACTTGGAGCGCCTAGGACAACGTGCACTGTACTGCGACACCGATTCGGTTATTTACGTGACAAACAATAATCCTACTGAGTACGAACCGCCGATAGGACGGCTCTTGGGAGATTTGACAGACGAATTAGAACAGGGATGTTATATCAAATCGTTCATTTCCGGAGGTCCAAAATTTTACGCATTCAGAACGTATTCTGTTGCGGACGGTACCGAAAGTGAAGTGTGCAAAGTTAAAGGTATAACACTTAATTTTGCAAATAGTCAATTGATTAATTACGACACGATACATTCCTATATAGTTGACGACAACGACCACGACGACAAAGTAGAACCAATTGAGATAAAATATGACGCGATTCACCGTACACCATTTCACCATGTCGTCACACGGGTAGAAAAAAAGAAATGTAAACCGTCAAGCGTGAAACGACGACCTCATGGCCAATACGGCTCTCTCCCGTACGGCTACAAGTATCCTTAAGTAGGCTTATCCAAAAATGTTCTCTCTATATATATAAAGTTTCCGCCGCTGTCGCACGCCGCCGCCGCCGCCGTGTCAGGAATTGATACATACTTATGAGACACCCGGTATATGAGACCCGTCAGAAAAATATTCTAAGTCCCTCTAAGGGGGACTTAGAATATTTTCAGTCGAAGGGGGCGGGGGGAATCCCCTTAGAGGGACTTAGAATATTTTTAGTCGAAGGGGGCGGGGGGAATCCCCTTAGAAGGACTTAGAATATTTTTCTGAAGGGGGGGATGGAGTCATGGGAGGGGAAGGTCAAAATATTCTAAGTCCTTCAAGGGGGGACTTAGAATATTTTTGGTCGAAGAAGTAATGGCGAAGGGGGGGGGGGGGGAGGGGAAAAATATTCTAAGTCCCTTCAAGGGGGACTGACTAAGTAAAAATACAAAAAAAAGCGGCGGCGACCTCCATTGGTGAAAAGTTGCGGCGGTGATTAAACATTATTATAATGTTGATAAAAGAAATGCGAGCGTGCGTAGCGCGCGTGCCCGGGGAAACTCTAGTCTCTATATATATAAAGTTTCCGCCGCTGTCGCCGCCGCCGCCGTCGCCGCCGCCGCCGCCGCCGCCGCCGCCGCCGCCGCCGCCGCCGCCGCCGTGTCAGGAATCGAGACCCCTGCCGCCTCGATCCCGCTCGCTCAGGACTTAGAATATTTTCAGTCGAGGGGGTCGGGGGGAAATATTCTAAGTCCGTCTAAGGGGGACTTAGAATATTTTCTCTTCTCCTGGCCCCGCTCGACCCTTCCCCTGCCGCCCCGCTACCGCTCGCTCAGGACTTAGAATATTTTCGGTCGAAGCGGTCGGGGGAGGGGGATATTCTAAGTCCCCCTTAGAGGGACTTAGATATTCTAAGTCCCCCTTAGAGGGACTTAGAATATTTTTGCCTGGAGGGGGGGATCCCCTTAGCAACGGCCATAGCAACGGTTGCCTTAGCAACGGTTGCCATAGCAACGGTTGCCTTAGCAACGGTTGCCATAGCAACGGTTGCCATAGCAACGGTCGCCATAGCAACGGTCGCCATAGCAACGGTCGCCATAGCAACGGTCGCCATAGCAACGGTCGCCATAGCAACGCTTGCCATAGCAACGGTTGTCATAGCAACGGTCGCCATAGCAACGGTCGCCATAGCAACGGTCGCCATAGCAACGCTTGCCATAGCAACGGTCGCCATAGCAACGGTCGCCATAGCAACGGTCGCCATAGCAACGGTCGCCATAGCAACGGTCGCCATAGCAACGGTCGCCATAACAACGGTTGCTATAACAAAGGTTGCCATAGCAACTGTCACCATAGCAACTGTCACCATAGCAACTGTCACCATAGCAACTGTCACCATAGCAACCGTCGTCATAGTAAGCGTCGCCACAGCAACGGTCCCCATAGAAACCGTCCTCATAGAAACCGTCCTCATAGCAACGGTCGCCATAGCAGGGTGGCGGGGAGAAAAAAATCTTCTAAGTCCCCCCTCCAGGGCCGTTTCGAAGGAGGCAGCCGCAGTGGTCGGCGGCGGAGAAAGCAAAAATATTCCCCAAATGGGTCTTAACTCAAAATATTTTACGATTGACGAGCGAGCGCGCGTAGCGCGCGAGCCCGGGGAAACTCTAGTATATATATATAGTATAGTCTAGTATAGTCTAGTATAGTCTAGTATAGTCTAGTATAGTCTAGTATATCCCTTAGTATATCCCTTAGTATACCCCTCTAGTATACCCCTTAGAGGGAGATATTTTTCTGACGGATCTCATATACCGGGTGTCACATAAGTATGTATCAATTCCTGACACGGCGGCGGCGGCGGCGGCGGCGACAGCGGCGGAAACTTTATATATATAGAGAGATATATAGTGTTAAAAATAAAAAAAGGGCTTAGTCATAGAGAGTTTACTCATTCGCGCAAATGGACACGCGGTGGAAACATCCCTGGACTTCGATGATCTGCGGACCCACGGGCTGTGGTAAAACGTATTTTGTGAAAAAGTTTTTAAAGTATATCGCGTGTATGAACAGTGAGCCGTTAGCGAGAATTATTTTTTATTATTCCGAGTGGCAGTCGGCATACGCCGAGTACGGCACGACGATCAAATTCCACGAAGGCCTGCCGCAGAGTGCTGATTACGCGCGCCGCAGAGTGCTGATCCGCGCGCTAAACTCATAATAATCGATGATTTAATGCGCGAAGCATCCAACAATAGTGTTATAGATCTTTTCACAAAAGGCAGTCATCACAAAAACCTCAGCGTTATTTTTATCACGCAAAACTTATTCCACCAAGGCCACGGACAACGAGATATTTCATTGAATGCTAACTATATCGTGGTTTTTAAAAATCCGCGTGATCGCGCTCAAATTCAACACCTTGCGCGCCAGGTATATCCGGAAAATCCCCGATTTTTACAAGAGGCCTATCACGATGCAACGTCTAGGCCTCATGGTTATCTACTGCTCGATTTGAAACAATCTACACCCGATAACTGCAGATTTCGCACATGCATTTTTCCTGATGATCCGCATCATTTTGTGTATGTACCACGCAAATAAATAAAAAACAGTCGCACACGGGACGAGCTTCCAGTATTACGTTTGTAATGGACAATAACGGATCGCCAATCAGTCAGGAACAGCGTAACACTGTTTTCCTGCATAAAGAAAAGGAATCGTCGATAGCTCGAAGCGTGTGTGAATGTGCCCTCAAGCTCCTTCGTAATTGCACGCCATCGCGTATATCCTGCAATAAAAAAAGTAAAGACTCTCAGCGCATCGTCAAAAGTTTGACAGTTCTACGCCTGTAATGGCACGCAGCGGTTCACCTCTCTGTAAGAAGCACATCGCCATATTGCAAGTTCTACAGCATCTCAACAAAGATCAGCGCGAGGCTGTTTTGCGCAAAGCCAACTCAGCTACGATACGGTGCATTTGTGAGTGTGCGCTAAACATCCTTCCCGGTAATGTACCGTTGAAACCAGAGCAAAAGAAGAAACTGCAGCGACATGCACATGTGCTCCGTCGCCTGGCCGCAAAGAAAGTTTGTTGGAAAAGTAAGAAGCGCTACGTTGTGCAGAGCGGTGGCTTCTTGCCGCTCTTACTAGCACCCATATTGGGTACAGTTCTGTCAAATCTGATAGCCAAATAATAATAATGGAGCATACAAGAAAAATGGTACTTGTACCCGAAGAAAATTTGTCTCAGTTGAGTACGCAAAATCATCGGCAAGCAACTTTCAACGATGCTACGGTATCACCCGAGACACGAGCTATCGGCGCTACCTTGAGCCGATTGGATACGGAGATGAATGAAATTTTGAAGTCTCACACTTACAAGGATGATAGGGAAAAGTGGTCTGCATATTTCGCTGTACTGCAACGGTATCTTCATTTTGTCGACAGCGAACGATCTCAACAATACTTGACACTTGCGGCAAAAAGTGAGCCGACTCCCGTGCATATCTATGAAATGAAAGAAGAACTCAGCGCATATGCATGATTCTGTGATAATCGAAAGCATGCCGGCAAAGTTTCGCACAAAGGCGAAACTTCTATTGCGTCGGTTGCACGAGGTACCCGAACCGCATTTTTCATGGGACTCTGCGGGTGTTGTCTCTATTAGTGGCAAACCCATTAAAGAGTCAAATATTGTTGATCTTGTGAACGATGCCATGCGAGCGAGAAAAGCCCGAAAGCCTGCGGGGCGAAAAGCGTTTGCCCGGTTTTTGCGAGGAATACAAGCACCGCGGGAATTTGTTGGAAATGAAGAATTGTGGGCTGAAACACGAGCTAATTCAACATTGCAGCCTATCGAAAGCGGTGACGGTAGCGGCAGTAGTGCCACCTACGGCGAGAGCAATAACGAGGAGGATGAAGAAGAAGACATCAGTGGTATAGAAACGGAATTCTACAGCGATGCATACAATCTGGTCGTAGCGGTGCTGACAGCGACAGCAGCAGCAGACCTAGTACCGCTCGGACATCAAAGGGCCGTATACAAAAGGGAGGATCTATACATAATAATAAAAAGAAGAAGAAGATTAGGCGTGTAACCTTGGCAAATCTTAAATTATGAAAACATTGGGAAAAGTGTACTTTGATCCTGCCCATCCTGTATCGTTTTCGGGAGCTACTAATCTACTGCGTTTGGCTCGCAATAAAAAAATTAGTGATGATAAAACATTACGATGGCTGGAGACTCAGGAAGCTTTTACCAAACAAAAGCCTGTGAGACAACGGTTTCCACGACGTTTCTACAACGTGCGAAATATTGATGATGTTTGGGAGGCTGATCTTGTAGATCTACGCTCACTCAAGGACTACAATGACGGCTTTGTCTATCTTCTCATAGTCATCGATGTTCTCAGTAAATACGTTTGGGTTGAACCCCTGCGCGATAAGACGGCTTCATCGGGGTCTAAAGCGTTTGCACGTATATTAACACAAAGCAAAGGAAGATCACCGATCTGTCTTCAATCGGATAGAGGTAAAGAATTCATTGGTGCGGCCTTTCAAGCTCTACTGAAAAAGAAGAATATTCTATTTCGAGTTGCGAGAAATCCTGATATAAAAGTCTCTATCGCTGAAACATTCAATAGAACATTGAAGGAAAAGATGTGGCGCTATTTCACGTATTCTCGGCGGAAGCGATACATTGACGTTTTACAGAATATTGTTTCGGCATACAATCATAGGACGCATAGCAGCATAAAAATGGCTCCTATAGATGTAACGCTTATTACAGCCGCTAGGGCGCGGTCTAATCTAGTAGAGCGCTACTATAAAAAAGTAGAGCGACAAAAAGAAAAACACCCCAAATATAAAATAGGGGATATCGTGCGAATCAGTAGCGCGAAAGCAGCCTTTGCAAAAGGTTACGAAAGTGGCTGGAGTAGCGAGCTCTTTAAAGTACATCGTGTATCGAATAGCCGCCGGCCTACAGTATATATCTTGCGCGATCTTCAAAACGAGGATATTGACGGCATCTTTTACGAGGCTGAACTGTCAAGAGTGCATGAGACTATTGAAACGAAAAAAAAAGTAAGTAGAAAGCAATTAGAATGAAGGATGGATTTTATATTGTGTTGCCTAGCAATAGTAGCATGGATTATTATCCTGATAACACAACAACACGTTACACCACTCATTTGCCACAGCACGTGACGTTGCATGGCAGTTGGTCTGTTTCATTAGCCGAAATTCACATACCTATGACCATTTTGCATGTCCCTCCTGAAGGAGAGCGAAATTGTATCAGTATAGTCACAAATATAGTCACATAGATTTCAAAGAAGATCGCGTTTGTGTGCCGTCAGGAATCTACCGGAATATAGATTCACTAATTGAAGTCATTAACGAAATTTCATGTGTTAAAGGTCACTTAAGATTTCATTGTGGACGTAATGGTTATGTTAAGGTAGAGGCAATTTGTGGCAATTGTAAAGGTGTAGAACACGCATTCTTTTTCTCACAGGATCTAAATAAAATTTTGGGCTATACCCATAGTAAGGCTATCGTAGTTCAAAGAGCCACCACGTACGCTGCTCAGAGACCAGCGAGTCTTACCAATGGTGTGCCAAATATGTTTTTCGTTTATACCGATATCTGTGAACCCTACATAACAGGTGATGTGCATACACCTCTGCTGCGTGTTGTACCGTCAGCAGCTGCTGATAATTCTAATTTCGGATCCACGAAAATTAAAAGCTTTTCACCACTGCGCTATGTGCCTCTATTGCGTACCAATTTTCAAACTAAAACTATCGATATAAGGGATGAATTCGGTGAGTCGATTCCATTCGAGTACGGGACATTGACGGTAACGCTACACTTCACACGCACAGATTAATAGAATGAATCTGTACAACGAGTACTTTGATACGCAAATAGGTGGTGGTGGTGGTGTAAAAACAGGTTATGGAGGTATAAGTAATGTATACGTTGGTTCGCCGAACCAGCGAGGCCACGGGATTGGCAGTTTTCTCGGAGGTCTCTTCAGGCGCATCATACCTCTCTTGAAACTAGGTGCACGAACGGTCGGTAAAGAGGCCCTACGTGCAGGTGTTAATGTAGCTAGTGATGTATTAGATTCAGGGATGCAACCGCGAGTAGCTTTCAAAACGCGCTTGCGTGAGTCTGGTCAAAACCTAAAAAGAAAAGCAGAGGCAAAAATTGAAACTCTAATGAAGGGTTCCGGGTATAAAGCGGCTAAACTTAGTCATTTGATGCATTCTACGGGTGGACGCGAGGCTCGTCGCATCGTTTCGAAAAAACGAAAGAAATCGAGCGTGAGGAGAAAACACAGGGGAAAAGTAAATAAGAAGACGAAGAAGAAGGAGAAGAAGAAGTCTGTGAAACGAAAGTTGAGTGAATTTATCAGAAAAAAAAGAAGAAGGTAAGAACTGTGGCTGATATTTTTGCCTAGATTCAGGGAGGGGGAAAAAATGGCTTTCTTACATGCTCACTCGTGCGAATGTATGAAGTCAGAGCTGGAGCTATTTACGCTGCCTCCAACTCAAACGACAATCGAGGGTTCGCAATGGGTATACTATAAGCCAATTTCATCATTGACAGATGATTCACCTATCGAGTTTCTAGTGCCGGGTCACGGCGATGAGCACATTGATTTAGCTCATACTATGCTGAGTCTGCGTGTTGAAATACCAAGGGCATCCACAAAAGATACGCCCATTAAAGTGGGGCCTGTCAATAATTTATTGCATTCAATGTTTAATCAGGTAGATGTATACTTGAATCAAAAACTTGTATCACCACCTAACAATGTTTATGCGTACAGGGCTTTTATCGAAACACTCTTGAATTATGGCCAAGGCGCAAAAACTTCTCATCTTACGAGTGTTCTATGGTACACAGACACAGCTGGTAAAATGGACGATTTGGGTGACGGTAATATCGGTCTTAATAATCGTAGTAGTTTTCTAAGTGACGGCAAAACAGTCGATCTTCTTGGACATTTGCATTGTGATATTTTTAATCAAGACAGATTCTTTTTGAACGGCGTTGAAATGCGGTTGAGGCTCGTACGCACCAGCGACGCGTTTTGTCTCATGAGCAATTCAAAAAATTGCAGGATCCGCATTGCCGAGGCATCGCTTCTTGTGCGTCGCACCAAGATAGCTCCCGGTATACTGCTAGCGCACGCAAGAGCCCTATGCAAGGCTACAGCCAAATACCCCTTAACGCGCGTAGAAGTTAAAGCAATATCAATGCCTGCGGGTGTACATGGGGACACTTTGGATAATGTTATACTCGGCCAATTGCCCAAACGTGTAATTATAGGTTTCGTGGATAATAAAGCATTCAATGGCAACCGCACGCTAAACCCATTTAATTTCCGAAATTATGGTATCAATTATCTCTCGCTATACGTTGATGGCGTACAAGTAGTAGGTGGTGCACTATGGCGACCCCCACTCCTATCCCCACTCCTATCCCCTCCACTTCGGTCCCGTCTTGAGCTCGGTTTGAAGTGGTGGGGATAAGAGTGGGGATAGGATTCAGTGGAGATAGCCATAGTGCACCACTTTTTTTTTATTTTTTATTTTTTTAATTTCTTTATATTACATTTTTTTTTTTTTTTCACAATACCCGAATAATATAATCATTTTTCTTCATACCACAGTACTTATATATATTGTGACGGGCCCTTTCACGGCGGGTTTCGGTACAACCGCCGCTCGAGCGCTCGACCAAATATAATGACGCCCAATGAATATTTCGCAAACTCTAATAAACATCTGACCAGATGGGCGCCAGGTAATCAATTTACTCCCGGATTACCGCGGGTACTATCCTTTCTTTACCCTGTCTTCCGGCTAGCCAGGCCGTGGTTCGGAGCGACCTCATTTAACATCTAGACCAACAACAAATACTCTACAAATAAATTGACTCCGGTTGTCTCGATTTTACTAAAACAAGAATAAATGAACTTTATTAATCGATGTCGCGTGTTATAATGGTTTTACGTGAAATCACGGTCTACAATTTCTCCGGGTTTCACGTCTCGAGCGTCGAAGATTTACAATCATACAATCATACATTATCACTCTCATGCGAATCACACATCATCGCTCCCATACAATGCATACAAATCATAACCCATACCATCGAGAGTGACTCGAGTCCAATATTCCCTACGAAAGACCTGTGCTTTTTATTGTACGACGATCGACTGGCCTTTTACCGCCGGAGTTCCTTTCATTTTACTAACCGCACCGTAATCGGCTTTCCTAACGAATTACTAACCGCGCGAACCCTCTCACTCGTTACAATTACTACTCCTTTGTCAAACGCGAATATTAGACACCGGGGAAGCCGGTACGACCGAGGTAGCATCTCACACGATACTCTTACTTTACGCCGGATTATAAAGAGTCGGTGCACCCGTGCGCCTACCTTACATCTTCGATTTACCCCTCCGACGCATGACTCGTCGTTCCCTTCGGCTCTTCCTCGCCCCAGGAGTTGCACGGCATCCTCGGGGATTCTCCAACGAATACCACCCTAAGACCCTAACCGGCTACTCTCGAGTACTTGACTGCCCTAACTCTATGCTACTCTAGCTACCGTGCTACATATTCGCACGTCTATTTCGCTCGGCGGTCTCCAGGTAACTCTCTCGATTCTTCTTT
Organism: Cryptus viduatorius; assembly: GCA_964006125.1. Classification (NCBI taxonomy): domain Eukaryota; kingdom Metazoa; phylum Arthropoda; class Insecta; order Hymenoptera; family Ichneumonidae; genus Cryptus; species Cryptus viduatorius. The sequence goes on from OZ023220.1 coordinate 24,636,679, forward strand.
TCGATCTCCACTCATCGTTTCCAAATTCTCGCTTCACGGGGCTCTCCGAGGGGTGGGGGACTCGGCCGAGTGTCGATCCTATCGACGATTCGTCTATCGTCTCCGTGCGACAATTCTCGTTCCCTCATTCGTCTCTCTCTCTCTCTCTCTCGTTCTCTCGGGGCTCCCGTGGACTCCAATCACTCTGTAAATCACGCTTACAGCAGTCAAATATTCTTTTGAGGCTAAGGTGCGACCAATTCGACTCGAGCGGCGATCCAGATGTACTTTTATTTTCTAGAATTTTCCTAAGCTGCGAGCGCGTATCAACGCCTCGTCACAATATATAATTATTATTTTCACAACACCCAAATAATATAATCATTTCTTATTGCTATTGACTATATCTCGCCACATTCTATCAAGAGGAAAGGGATTAAGATAATACTGGAGTTTTTTTACATTTTCGAGAGCACAATTATAGATAATATTCTTGTCGCTGGCATGCCTCCTATGCCACGAACACAGTGTTGCTGATGGTGAAGGATCAATCCTCAATGGTAGATCTTCATTGTTGCCCAGGTTTACAATTTCGCGGCCTGTAATTTCTTCCAAAAATTTTGTAGCATCATATCCTCTGGCGTAAATTATCCCATCATCACCAGCACCTTCAGCAGTGTCGTGCAACTCATAGCACAGTTCTTCAAAAGTAATTCCATCCTCAGACCAATGTATCCCATGATAATTGGTGGTTAGCCAGTCATTTTCAGCGCGTACTTGTGGCGGTAACTCGCTAATATCGTACGGAGGCGCAACAACCCATAATACTCTACGACGTAATTTATGTACTGACCCGACCGCTACTTCTTTAGGCAAAAATTCATTGTCTTTGCCTTTAAAACTTTGAATATCAAACACGATATCGAAGCCAGTACCTGCCATAATGTCACTCTCGAAAAAAATAGGTGTGGCACTCCGAAGGGACTCTGCAGTAACGCTGCGGTGTTGCTTTGAGCACGCGTTATTATATTCTGCCCCCAACATGCCGCACGAACAATGGCTTCCTCGGTGTAATCAGTATCAGCTATAGTGCTCCATTCCAAAATGTTTTTTGTAGCACTAATCACTGAGGCGCTGCTTTGAACTCGACGTTATTATATTCGGTACCGAGATATCGCATGTACAATGCGTTCCCTTGAGCTGCTGCTATCATTTGGCGAAGCATCTCTGTGTCTTCATCGAAAGCTTTGACGAATCGATTCGGCAGAAAGCACGTAAACTCATTTTCCACATCGATGGTAATACGAGTGCCCCATTTACTATTGGCATATCGGATATTCGTGATCTTGTAGTCTTTATCAGTCGCCAATTCACTTAATTTCATCACAGGTAGAAATTCCGCCAATCTTCCTATTCTGTTGATCCGCGAGAAATCCATTTTTTAGAGTTTGAAGTGTTTTAACGAGCGCGTTAGAAGACAAAGTTCAGTTCTCGAATGTATTAAATCTTTAATAGCACTGATATTCTCCAAGTGCCTCTCTAGTCGCTTTTTTAACTCGTGCTGTTTTTTCTGTATGGACTTGGTGTACGTAGAGCGATCAGAGAACGACTGATAAGAACAACGGCAGTTGATGAGATTATTATTTGATGCTCCCACCACCACCATTTTGAGAAGAAGAAATGGATGCTTTGCTACCGCAGCAGTATTCGTGACTCACGTAAATCTCAGTTTCATGCGTAACATAATATCTGCTGAATTCGCCTTTTTGAAGAAAATGGCGGCTATGATTAATAGAGATGCGCGTGATATTCAAGGTGATACGTATAGAATTACAGCACGCTTATGCGTGTTGCTGACCCTGTGACTCACGCTAACCTCAGCAGTATTTGCGAGGAAGACTGATTAAGACAAGGAATGCATTGTGTTCTTTTTATATGTTATTTTTATTAAATAAAATCATGATATTTTACAGACAACGTTCACGAGAACAACAGCTCTGTATACAGTGTAAATATCTATTACAAAAGCCACAATTTTTCTTATTATAGCTGCCCCCTACGGTAGCACCAGTATTATTATTATCGCCAAGAGCTATTAATTTATGTTTTTTATTAATATATGCCTTGTAATAGTCGTAAACTATTTTATCGTTTCGCTGCAGATTATTTGAAAATAAGCTTTTAAACTTATGAAGACCGAGTCTAGTACACATATAATGAAGAAACATAACACAATAATGACCACAGCATTGTGAAGTAGCTCCTTGAAGCTGGGTTGTGTTATATTGGAAGAGTCGACAGTTTCCCCGGAGACGTATGAGATGGTTTGGTATGATTGGTGGGAGTCCGTAGCTATCGAAGAACCATCCGTGTCCACTTCGATCGATGTACATGGCGACCCAATGACTCCCGGGACGTTTGTGTCCATCTGTATTAACGACAATAGCTGCCGGTTTCGTCAGCAGTTTTGGGATGCGATCTGCAGGGTACACTCCAGTTGTATGATTTTCTATGCCACGAAGACAATGAAGAATTTGAAGACTATTCATAATTGTTATCGATCTGTTTCGTCGCGATCTTCATCCTCCGACAGAGCTATGGAGCGCGTAGTCCTATATTCCCCTAATCGGGCAAAGCGATCGCCATGACGGAGCCATTCTTTGATCCTTATAGCGTAGTCCAGGGCGCATGTGTACAGGGGTCTTCTATGCAGCAAGCTATGATACATGCAACGAGGACGATCACGACCATCATCAAGTTCACGGAATGAGGAGGGGTCCTCGTTATCTTCTTTCTCCAAGTTTACAATGAAACAGTTTGTAAGCTTGGTCAAGTACGATGCTTTTATAGCACCTCTGGTAAATATCCTATCAGCTTGTTCAGCTATTTTCTTCAGAGTATTCTCGATAGTTTCTAGAGACGTGTCACTTTCGGACCATGCCAGGCCATGACAATTACATTTGAGCCATACGTTTTGCCGTTTTATGTCAGTAGGCAGATTCATAAACGAACAGGGTGGTTTTATAACCCACCACCCGACGTAATCACTTGTCACTGAGACAATGGCAACTTCTTTAGGTACAAACTTATTAAATTCGTCTTTTGAGCCCTGTATATCAATTACAATATTCACGGAGTTACGCGGCATCTTGTCGCAGCGAGCTCTCGATGTTAACTGAAGAAGAAGCAGTGATCATAAACTAGCCGCTAAAGTCTACAATAACTTGGCGGGAGGAGTCGATTTCCAATACATTATCATATTCAGCATATACAACGCAATTAACTGTTGCGGTTAGAAACTCCTTGAATCGTACTTCTATTCTAACGCTACCGTGCTTCACCAAATTCCAATGACTGTTACTGTTTGCTGAAAGGTCGGGTGTAAGGTCAAAAGCGAAAAGGCAGTATCCCCAAGGATAAGATGAGCGTGATATACAGTTGCCTTGATTGAGGAAATGAATGCCTGTACCCGAGAACAGCGTATGATAAGCATCTACATATAGAGAGGTAGCTGTAAAGTCCGGTTGTAGAGCTTTCGAGGGTATCTGAATACCATCAACGTATAAAGAAAGATAGTTGATGTCATGATTTTGAAAATTAAAAGGGTTTAGTGTGCGGTCGCCATTGAAGGCTTTATTATTCACGAAGCCGATAATTATGCGCTTGGGCAGCTGGCCAAGTATAACATTATCCAGAGTGTCTCCATGCACACCAGCATGCATTGATATGGCTTTAACCTCTACCCGCGTCAAGGGATATTTGGCTGTAGATTTAGACAAAGCTCTTGCGTGAGCCAACAGTATTCCAGGAGCTATCCTAGTACGGCGCACAAGAAGCGATGCTTCCGCAATACGGATTTTGCTATTTTTCGAGGTGGTCATGAGGCAAAACGCGTCGCTGGTACGCACGAGGCGCAAGCGCATTTCAACACCATTTAGCAAGAACCTGTCCTGATTAAAAATATCACAATGAAGATGCCCTAGAAGATCGACTGTTTGCCCATCGCTCAGAAAAGTACTACGGGCTTTAAGACCTGCGTTGCCATCATTTAAATCGTCCATTTTACCAGCCGTGTCTGAGTACCATAGAACACTCGTAAGATGAGAGGCCTTTGCGCCTTGACCATAATTCAAAAGTGTTTCAATATAAGCCCTATACGCATAAGCGTTGTTAGGAGGTGATACAAGTTTCTGATTCAGGTATACATCTACCTGATTGAACATTGAGTGCAGTAGGTTATTAATAGGGCCTACTTTAACCTGTTCATCTTTTGTGGATGTCTTTGGAATTTCAACACGCAAACTCAGCATAGTATGGGCTAGATCAATGTACTCATCCCCGTGACCAGGCACCACAAACTCTATAGGTGAATCATCGGTCAGTGATGAAATGGGCTTATAGTATACCCATTGCGTTCCCTCAATCGTCGTTTGAGTCGGAGGTAACGTAAATAGTTCAAGTTCCGACTTCATGCATTCGCACGAGTGAGCATGCAGGAAAGCCATTTTTTTTCTAGGCAAAAATATCAGACACGGACCTCACCTTCTTCCTCTTTTTTTTCTTGATACAGGCCCCTAATTTCCGTGTCACAGACTTCTTCTTCTTATTCTTATTCGCTTTTCTCGAGCGTTTTCTCCTCACTACCGACTTCTTTCGTTTTTTCGGGGCGATGCGACGAGACGAGCGTCCGTCAATAGAATGCATCAAACTGTTAAGTTTAGCCCCTTTATACCCTGAACCTTTCATAAGACTATCAATTTTTTCCTCTGCCTTTCGTTTTAGATTTTGACCTGACTCGCGCAGGCGCGTTTTAAAAGCTTCTCGCGGGTGCAAACCGGAACTCAATACATCACTAGCTACATTAGCGCCTGCACGTAGTGCCTCTTTACCGACAGTTCGAGCCCCCTGTTTTAAGAGAGGTATAATTCGTCTGAAGAGACCGCCAAGAAAACTGCCGATACCGTGTCCACGTTGATTTGGTGATCCAACGTATACATTGCTAATGCCTCCGTGACCTGTCCGCGCACCGCCTCCTGTCTGGGCGTCAAAGTAATCACTGTAGATATCCATTTCTATTAATCTGTACGTTTGAAGTGCAGCGTCACCGTCAAAGTCCCGTACTCGAATGGAATAGGTTCACCGAATTCGTCCCTTATATCAATAGTTATAGTTTGAAAATTAGTGCGTAATAGAGGCACATAGCGCTGTGGTGAAAAACTTCTAATTTTCATGGACCCGAAATTAGAATTGTCAGCGGCTGCTGATGGTACGACTCGGAGCAGAGGCGTATGGACATCGCCTGTTATATACGGCTCACAGATATCGGTATAAACGAAAAACATATTTGGCACACCATTCGTGAGACTCGCTGGCCTTTGAGCAGCGTACTTAGTACCGCTTTGGACTACAACAGCCTGACTATGTGCGTAACCTAAAATTTTATTTAACTCAGGCGAAAAAAAGAAGGCATGTTCTAAACCCGTGCACTCACGACAAATAGTCTCTGCCGTAACGTAGCCGTTACTACCACAACGAAATCTTAAGTGCCCGTTGACACACGAAATTTCGTTTATAGCTTCAAGTAACGAATCTATATTTTGATAGATTCCCGACGGTACACAATTACGATCTTCTTTAAAATCTGTGTCAGCGCCGGAAGCAGGCGTCACAGCATTCGTGACTATACTGATAAAGTTCCGTTCGCCCTCAGGGGGGACATGTAAAATGGTCATAGGCATATGAATTTCAGCTAACGAAACAGCCCAACTGCCATGCAAAGTCACGTACTGCGGTAAGCGAGTAGTGTAGAGCGTTGTTGTGTTATCGGGGTAATACGCCATGCTACTATTGCTAGGCAGTACAATATAAAATTCGTCTTTCATTCTAATGATTTTTTTTTTTGTCTTGCTCTTATTTGTTTGAATAGACTCCTGCACTCGCGATAATTCAGCCTCGTAAAAGATACCGTCGATATCCTCGTTTTGAAGGTCGCGTAATATGTACACTGTGGGCCAACAACTATCAGATATACGATGTATTTTAAAGACTTCGCTACTCCAACCGCTTTCGTAACCTTTTGCGAAGGCTGCTTTTGCACTACTAATACGTACAATATCCCCTATTCGATATTTAGGAGATTTTTGTTGCTCAGGTTTTTTACTATAGCGTTTCAGCAGATTAGATCGCGCCCTAGCGGCTGTAACGAGCGTTACATCTGTAGGAGCCATTTTTATACTGCTATGTTGGGCGTGATTATATGCCGAAACAATATTTTGCAGAACATCGATATATCGCTTCTGCCTGGAATACGTAAAAAATCGCCACATCCTCTCCTTCAATGTTCTATTGAATCGTTCTGCAATAGAGGCCTTTATATCGGGATTTCGAGCTGTCCGAAATGTAATATCCTTTTTCTGCAGTAAAGTTTGAAAAGCAGTGCCAATAAATTCTTTACCTTTATCCGATTGAAGACAAACCGGCGACCTTCCTTTGCTCTGTGATAAAATGCGTGTAAATGCTTTAGCCACTGACGAGGCGGTCTTATCGCGCAGAGGTTCAACCCAAGCGTATTTGCTGAGAACATCTATGACTACGAGAAGATAGACGAAACCGTCATTGTAATCCTTAAGTGAACGAAGGTCGACGAGATCAGCCTCCCAAACATCGTCAATATTTCGTACATTGTAGAAACGTCGTGGAAAGCGCCGTCTTACAGGTTTATGTCTGGTAAACGCTTCCTGAGCCTCCAACCATCGTAACGCTTTTTTATCATTAATTTTTTTCTTACGAGCCAAGCGCAATAGATTAGTAGCACCCGAAAAGGATGCGGGATGGGACGAATCAAAGTACACCTTTTCTAATATTTTCATGATTATAATTTGAGATTTGACCAAGTTACACGCTTAATTTTATATCCAGATCCTCCACTCTGTAAATGACGTTTTGATTTACGAAGTGGACTAGGTCTACCGATGCTATCACTCCCACCACTGCGGCCCGATTGATAGGGGTCACTGGAAAAATCAGGCTCTATATCGCTGATGCCAGCTTCTTCTTCCTTCTCCTCTTCGTCATCACCATCGTCGTCACAGGTGTCTCTGTTGGCGTCACTATCGCGGGGTTGCAGTGTTGAATTGGCTCGGGATTCAGCCCAGAGTTCCTCATTACCCACAAACTCTCGAGGTGCCTGTATCTCTCTCAAAAAGCGAGCAAACGCTTTTCGACCCACAGGCTTAGGAGCTTTTCTCGCTCGCATCGCATCGTTCACAAGATCAACAATATTCGAGTCTTTGATTGGTTTTCCGCTAATGGAAACTACACCTGCAGAATCCCATGCGAAATTTGGCTCAGGCACGTCGTGCAGTCGCCGCAATAAAAGCTTTGCTTTAGGACGATATTTCGCGGGTATACTTTCAATTATGACAGAATCATGCATGTGCACTGATTTCTTTTTCTTTTCATAGTTCTGCACAGGTATCTCTTTTTTTACGGTCATATTCATGTATTGCTGAGCTCGCTCACTGTCAGCAAAATGAAGATAGCGCTGCAACAGTGCCAAATATGCTGACCACTTCTCCCTGTCATCCTTGTAGGTGTTACACGTCAAAATATCATTCATTTCCGTATCCAGCCTACTCAAGGTAGCACCAATAGCTCGTAACTCTGGTGATACCGTAGGCTCATTAAAAATTATTTGCCTCTGATTCTGGGCACTCAACTGCGGCAAATTTTCTTCAGGCACTAGCACCATTTTTCGGGCATGCTCCATTATTTACCTATCAGACTTGACAGAACAGTGCCCAGTATAGGAGCTAGCAAGAGCGGTAAAAAGCCACCGATCTGGACAACGTACCTCTTCTTGCTTTTCCAGCAACCTTTCTTTACTGCTAAGAGGCGAAGAACATGCGCGTGTCGTCGTAATTTTTTCTTCTGCTCGGGCTTCAGTGGTACATTGCCACGAAGTATGTTTAGTGCACACTCACAAATACACCGTATTGTGGATGAGTCTGCTTTATGCAAAACAGCCTCACGCTGATCTTTGTTGAGATGCTGAAGAACCTGCAATATCGCAATGTGCTTCCTACAGAGAGGTGATCCGTTTCGTGCCATCACAGGCGTAGAACTGACAGGCTTTTGATAGTGCAGTGAAGACCTCTAACTTTTTAGTCGAATGAGCGCGAGATGGAACGCTACCGCGCAGAACCTTAAGCGCACACTCACAAGCGCTTCGAGACGCGGACAGTTTATTTTGTGCAATGCTCAGTTGCCTGTCTGATGACCCGTTATTGTCCATTACAAGCGCAATACTGGAAGTTCGTCTTGTGTGCGGCTGCTTTTTATCTGTTTACGAGGCACATACACGAAATGATGCGGGTCATCGGGGAAAATACATGTGCGAAACCTACAGTTATCGGGTGTCGATTGTTTCAAGTCGAGTAGAAGATAGCCATGCGGAGCGGAGGTAGCATTGTGATAGGCCTCTTGTAAAAACCGAGGGTTTTCGGGATATATCTGACGTGCTAAATGTTGTATCTGAGCACGATCACGAGGGTTCTTGAAAACAACTATGTAATTGGCATTCAGAGAAATATCTCGCTGACCGTGACCCTGATGAAACAAGTTTTGCGTTATAAAAATAACACTTAAATTCTTATGATGACTACCTTTCGTGAATAGATCAACGACTGCGTTATTCGAGGCCTCGCGCATCAAATCATCGATAATTACTAGTTTAGCGCGGGGGTCATTAGCGTAATCGGAGGGCTGAGGCAGGCCCTCATGAAATTCTATTGATTTACCGTATTCCGTGTAAGCTGATTGCCATTCAGAATAATAGAAAATAATTCTCTCAAAGGGCACACTGTTCATACGTGTAACGAACTTCAAAAACTTCTTCACAAAAAACGTCTTACCGCAACCTGTAGGACCGCAGATCATAGCGGTCCAGGGATGTTTCCACCTCGTATCCATCCGAGTGAGTGATCAGGCTTTCTGCTACGATGTAGCTAATAAAGAGGTCTTGGAGCATTTTCCTAAATTATAGATAGTTTATTTATAACAATAACATACAGTGTAATTCTAAAATATTTTTCAACTTTTATAACCATAAGGTAGACTACCATACTGGCCATCTTGTCTTCGCTTGACACTCGATGGTTTGCACGATTTTGTTTCGGTGCGCGTTACAACTTGATGAAATGGCGTGCGACGAATAGAGTTGGAACTCAGTACGATCGGTTCTTCGCGTTCACCCATAATGAACGATCGGATTGAGTTAAAATTGATTAACGCATTGTTTTTAAAATTAAGCGTGATCCCTTTTACTTTACAGACTTCGCTTTCAGTTCCATCGGGAGCACAAACTATGAACGAATAAAATTTAGGTCCTCCGGAAACGAAAGATTTAATATAATGCCCCGTGCCCAACTCATCCGTTAGTTCTCCTAGAAGTTGACCTATCGGAGGTTCGTATTCGTTTGGTCTATTTTTGTCTGTCACGTAAATTACCGAGTCCGTATCACAGTAGAGGGCACGACGATCCAAGTGCTCAAGGTAACTATAAAGTTTCAATCGAGCTTGAGCTGTGGTATAAGCAGCTATTACAGCGTTAGCAATGCCTGTCGGTTGTACAGCATCGGTAATTTTCGTATAACTAACGTATAAAATGTTATGATTAACAGGCAGAATTCCTGTGACCTCGTACTCGGGGCTATCCAGTAATTCCATAAGCTCCTTACGGGTGGATACTATCGCCGTTTGTGTCAAATTTTCGCGCTGGCCGAATTTACCCCAGAATGAATTGAGGCATAGCTTAGCCACGGACCGTAATCCGGGGTTTTTGTCTATTGCATTGCGGTCCAGCTTAATGCCTTCAGACTGTTCAAAAGCAGCAATATATTGGTCTTGAGCCGCGCTGTCTTGGGAACAGTTATCGGGCCATCCACTGGCTTCTTGTTTGATTTTCAGAAATGTATTTATATAGGTAGCAAAGTGGCCGCCCTCGTTTGTTTCACGCTGAAACTGCGTGATTTGATATTGCCATATTTCATCAACTCTCATCACTTTATACCCACACGAGACAGCTTTTCGCAGTTCGTCTACCACCCATGTTCCATCGAACGTGCGTTCTTCCGGATTTTCGTGCACACACTCTTCTTGGCTCATACTCTCGCAACAACTTCGGCACAGAGCGAATAACAAACGATGATGCATGCGCACAGGTAGGACAGGATGATACAAATTCCGCGGCGGTAATACGGTACATTTTACAAGCCCTTCGACTTTTGACAGGTCTGTGTTATCAGAACCTGTCAAAGCCTTACACTCGTCGCCTACATATACTGTGGGATGACCAACAGGATACTTGCCAAATTTACAGATGTAAGGATACAAGGAGCAGACATCCACATAGCGTATCTGTTCTGTATCGTTTACATCGTAGAGTGTAACCATATTTTCCGTACGCCCACCGAAGAATGCGTCCCGCGGATTGAGAGGTTCTAACATAACCAGCGGGTGATTTCGTACAAATTCCCTCATTTCGCCATTTGTTTCTAACATACGGTCGTACTCGCATTCCCAAATCTCAGTTAGTATGTACCCACCCGCCCGAATTCTATTACTCATAGCAATTGTTCTCTCGAAACGCTCATTCATTGATACCCCGTCGCTCTGTTCGCTTTCTCTGTTTATCGCGAAACAGTGAGGGCATCCATGCCAATAGCAGCCGTGAAACTGCAATACGTGCTCCGCGTCCTGGGTTTCATAGTACCCGTCTACCAGTAGGTTTTGAAATATTTTATTTTCACGCGTTCGACCTGCGTGAGTTATTAAACATCCGAGAGAATGCTCCATCCATACGAGCCATGCGATCGCTTTTTTTGACTGATTATGAGCCCATCTGTAGCCCCCGGTGGGAATGACGCCTATCGTATCATTTTTCAGAAAGTTTTTTCGAAAAACGCGAAAACAAGCTGAAGCTATCGTAGTGCTTTCGTCGAACGGACAAACATTTCCGCTGGTAATGAACAAACGCCTAAAAGCGATACAAGCTCTTCTCAATATTGTGACATCGGTCTTACAATAGGACACTATCTCTTTTGCAAAATCGAATACATAGTTGGCATCACTCAATTCTTTATACCATCCTAATAATTTTTCGCGAGCAGCAGCGTTCATCGTTTCCGGAGAAAAATATTCTATGGGCGGCAATTTTCCCACAAAATTTTGATTTTCAGGCCTATTAAACAAGTGGGGAAAAGCCCCTTTAGCAATAGAGTCCGTTAAGCCAAAGGCTTTTGGTAACGCGCTTAGAGGCATGTGAAAGTAATTTAAGCTATCGAGAAATACGAGCTTGCCGATTCGCATGGTAATAATTTTCGTCCCATTCATTATCAATTCGGGCATCTGCGTCTTTTTTTCGTTGACTAAATAGCGCAAAATGAACTGTGCGTCAAACCCGCCTGCATTATGAGCAATTAAAATTGTGCGTGAAAAATCTCTGTTGTCTTGCATAGCTAATTCCACAAGCGGACATACGGGACTATGTCTAAATACAAATTCGTGTGTCCCGCAATATTCGCAGGGGTCGTCTATAGAAACGTTATCACAGCAGAATGTGCAGACACGTTGAGCCACACAGAGGTTCGGCTCGTGCGCAAATACAGTAGGATCGCCTTGTAGCGGTGTACACTGCTGCGTTTCAAAGTCATAAAAAATGTAAATATTGTTTTTAAATGCTTTTCGTCGAACGGTCGACATGTAACATAAATGATTGTGTGGCTGATCGGATTTACATATCGTGCAAAAACTATAGCCGCATACATGTTTCTTTTTTTTCACCAAAGGATGTATCGTTCTGAAACATAGTCTGCATCGCTTAAGTGCCTCGCAAAGCGTAGCGCCTTTTTTTTTATTTCGCGTGTACTTTACTACTACGGTTGTGCTGTGATGACGTGCACATTCTTCCCCAAAAAATTCACGATTGCACCCTACGCATTTTATTAACTCATTTGCACGGGGATTGCATGGTGGCTGTTTCCAGCACCGCGGACATTTCTTTTTCACACATCTGTGATCTAATTGACGATGTAGCCTGTTACACAGATGGCAAAAACCCGAGCAGCCGACAGCTCCTCTAAGATTTAAAATTGGCTCGTAATGGTGCGAACGCTCGTAATACACAATATATAGAGTATGTTGAACCGAACCGAATATATTCAGAACTTTTTGTGTACCGTTGAATATAGCTTCTTTCTTACGACGACCTAAGCCCAAAAATTCAAAAACCACAATCGCTATGCCCTCTAATGCTAAATGATCTTGATACTGTGTAACTTCGCTGAGACGACAACCGTTTCTAGGTATGCAAACATCTGCAGCTCTGGTGAGCTGTAATGCCTGCTCTTTCTGCAGCGATCCATTAATCTGCCTAATTCTTTGCCAATTTGCATGCAGAGCCCCTGTTCGAATTTCGCCCCGTTCGGCATGAACTCGAGCTGCTACGAGTGAGCGCGGCAAGCATAGGTTATCATCGTTTCGTATTGTCAGAATGGATTTTTTTGCGACGGCCTCGTGCGTGAGAGTTTTTCTACCTGTACCCTCGATACCCTTGACAACAGACATTTTTATATTACACGAGTCATTTATATCTATTGACGCCGCACTTTGAGCAACACTGAATATCAATTGCCAAATATCTTCAAACGTAAAGTCGCGAACGGGTCTAAAAGAAAGCCATACGGGACCCTGAGATAAATTGTCGGCTGTAAACGAAATGCCGGCATAGTCGCCACCCTCACAGGAATTAGTCATATACGTTAATAGGTCACGGAACGCTCCCTCGAGCCACTCTATGATATTTGTTTCGGGGGGAGGCCTGAGTATTCGCAACGTAGTCTCCTGACCTCGAAGTTTAAATCGCTTAAAATAGCGTCTGATGCTTTGCACTATCTCAACTCGCTTCCCCGGTGGTTGTACGTCGCCAAATGTTGAGGTTTTCGTCGCTACGCTGGGTACTCTACCGGTGCCAGTCTGTATTTCTGTAAAAAGGCATTATGAATTAATGATAAACATTTATTGTTTCGGAAATTCGCTGAAATATTGCTAGTACCTGCTGAAGCAATTTAAGTATCTTCATCATCATCAATTAAAGCTGCTACCAATCGCCCTGTTACAAAATAATTCAACTTACTATATTTTCGAAATCTAAATTAAAGTATATTTACCTGTATCGTTATTATCAGACATCAGTTCGTGAAACCAGCTGTGATCTCGAGGCTCTAGAGTTTGCGGTATTTCACACTCTGCTATCGTATTCTCCAATAGTTGGTTTTCTTCGCCCTCATTCTGCTGTACCTCAGCGCGTAGTAATGACGCTTCTTCTTCCTCGCCCCTCCTCCACGGTGCGGGTAGTTCAGAGGGTGGTACGAGTTCCTTCTCCTCTTCTTCTCCTACACACTCAGTCCTCGTTAAGACAGGGTTACAGCGTCGGCACGCCCACAACTGATTTTCATGGTATATACAGTTTTCTTCATCATCATTATCATCAGCCTCTGAACGTTGCGAATGCTGGACTTCTTCTTCTTCGCTCTCCATAGGGCCCTCGGGTGTATGTAATTCACACGCTCCGTCATCTTCACCTTCTAGAGGCCTCGTTAGACGAAGCCGAAATGCTGCTGTAAATTTTGAATATAATTAGCCACTTACATGCTTTCCTTTAATTCTCATACTGTTTCAGTTTTATACTCACGCGCAAAGGGAATATCACGCGGGAAATTTACGAGTGAATATTCAGTAGGCTCGTCTTGACGCATATTCTCTCCATTATCGGCTGCAGCTGCTGCTTCTATAAGGGGAGTCTCACACCGTTGGTGATGTTGATGCTCTGTATTATCGGCTGCTGCCTCTATAAGAGGGGCCTCATGCCCCTGCTGATATTGGCGCTCTGTATTATCGGCCGCTACAATAAGCTCTTCCTCTTCATGAGGAGACGCGTCCAATAGTTCGTGATACGCTACAAGTCAGATACTAATTAATAGTTTTTTTGATAGGAGGTCGGGGTCACATGCAACACTACATACGTTAACACACTAAGGCCCCCCACCCTATTCGCGAAATTTTTCCTTAAGCGTTTAGAAAGCAAGTCAAAGGAATAATCCTCGCATTCCCATTGCCTATACACATTGAAGTACACGCAATTTCCGAGATGATTCCGTTTTTTAGGGGAATACTGTACAGTTTTTAAACTTACCTCTGATTTCTTCGGCTATACCACGGAAGCATGGTAAATCTTCGACACACCGTCGTCGTAATTCATTGAAAACGCATGTTAACACCTCATGTCCATTAAACATCCCTCTCTTGTAAGCTTTTGCGAGGGCTCGTACTGGCGACCACCATACAACGAATTTCAAACGCCTTACAAGGCCATTTCCCGATAAATCGCGCAAATCTCTATACCACTGTTCATTGCACCGTCGTTGAAGTATCGCACTACGTAATTTTGTTAATTTCAATAAATCTATAATACATTTACGTATGGTATGGTCTGACATTTTTTTTTCTATTAACAATAGCTCATTACTTCCAAATCGTCCGATAAGCGAAGCGCTACTGCCTGATGATCGTAAATTTTTTATTTGTGAGAAAATCACATTCGCATCTACAGCACCTGGGAATGTGCTGACACTACATTTTGAGGAATCAATCCGCTAAGTGACCCTGAGCTATTTGAATCCTCTGGTATTGCTCTCGATGAGGATCAACCAATGACGATCCCCCCACCCTAAATAAAGAGTCGCTCTTAATACATTTAATTCCCTATGCCAATGACTGTACCTCGCGGAAACCGCGAATTACCAATCGGTATAGTGATTGGCCCTCTCGGGAGACAAAAGAGAGGACCATAGGGGTGGTACCTCCGTGATCAGAATTCGGCTAGCACCCCTCGTTCACGAGTTAGAGGTCCCCGAATAAAGTGCCACACCCTAATTTGCTAATACGTTAATACGCTATGCCAATGACTGTACCTCGCGAAAACCGCGAATTACCAATCGGTACAGTGATTGGCCCTCTCGGGAGACGAAAGAGGGGCTCATAGGGGTGGTACCACCGTGATCAGAATTCGGCTAGCACCCCTCGTTCACTAGTTAGAGGTCCCCAAATAAAGTGCCACACCCTAATTTGCTAATACGTTAATACGCTATGCCAATGACTGTACCTCGCGAAAACCGCGAATTACCAATCGGTACAGTGATTGGCGCTCTCGGGAGACGAAAGAGGGGCTCATAGGGGTGGTACCACCGTGATCAGAATTCGGCTAGCACCCCTCGTTCACGAGTTAGAGGTCCCCAAATAAAGTGCCACACCCTAATATGCTAGCATTCATTAGGTGGAGAAAATCACAATATTTAATTCTATAATTCCTCTTTATAAAGAGCATCTCTTTTCGCTGCACGAGCGCACCTGGGAATGCACTGATACTGCATTTTCGGGAATCAATCCGTGAGGTGACCCTGAGCGACTGTCTGGGCTGTACCGATATTAATTATAGTGAAGATGGTTGCTATGCTCTCTATATCACCTCCTCTATTTTCACAAATATATGAAACGCATCATTAGTCTTTCATCAGCCTCCAAACATAGCGCACAGCTTACAGGAAAAATATAAAAATAATAATAATTTCATCGTTAGTGTTCGGGTTAAATAGTTGATATATTTATTAGAGCTGTATCGGCATCGTGCGAGTTGTTATTGCGTGTGTACGTGTGCGTGTACGTGATTTTTTAAATTTTTTTTCTAAAAAATGTATCTCCGATACCCCACCACCGAAATGCCCGAGGGTTTTGTGTGCGAAGTGTTGCACGTAGTGTCGGCGTGCATAATAGCCATCCGATTCGATAATTTGTGTGGGTCCTATAAGACCCTCAAAACTTTAATGAACGATTTTTATAAAAACTGTAGCTCGCAGTGGAAGCTTCCCCGCCGGTTTACAGCACCCGGCACGGCTTGTGTACTGCTGCGTAATTATAATATGTATCGATGCGAAATCGTCTATATAGATGATGACGGCTACACAGAAGTTTATCTGGTAGACGAAGACGTTTCGACATATTGTGAGTTCAGAAAACTATTCAGGCCTCATCCCCTCTTTGCTACCGTTCCGGCTCTCGTCGTGTACTGCGAAATTCACGGACTTCGCGAATTGGCAGACGACGAGACCGTGAATTATGAGGCTGAAAACCACCTGAACGAAGAAATCGCTCAAGCCGTGGAAGATGAAAACGCAAACGACAACGGCGAAGACTCTGACGAGGAAGAAGAAGAACCAGGTAACATGTGGGGTTATCAAAGTGATAACGACAGCGATGAGGGCTTCGCAGGTGAGGACGATCCGGCAGAAGAAGAACAGAGGGGTGATGGTGACAATGGTGGCGGTGGTGTTGGTGATGCTGTGCGCATTAATAATAATAATAATAATAATAATGCCGTTGCGTTTACGGCTTTAACGGTAGAACAAGGCACTCCCTACCCCATCATAGCGTTATACAAAACCAATTACGGGGGTAATAGAGAGGAGATGCCTTTTATAGATATAGGTCGTATTATTGCAGAGCATTTTAATCGGCAATACGAGCTCCTCGACATTGCTCTCGTAAATGATGATGTCGAGGAGGAGGGTAACAATATAGCGGAGGAGTAACAAAAAAAAGACAGGAGAGTGCGCGAAAAAAAGACAGGAGTGTGAAAGTGTGTAAAGACAGGAGAGTGCGCGAAAAAAAAGACAGGAGAGTGAAAGTGTATAAAGACAGGAGAGTGAAAAAAGACAGGAGCGTGAAAAAGACAGGAGAAAGAGAGAGAGAGACGATACAGTGAAAGGTAATTTTTTGAATTTAATTCTTTAAAATTTTTTGAAAATATTTCTTTTAAAATTTTTACGTATCAGCGAATAGGCACGACAAAGATCGACAGACCATTGACGTAATTTTTTTTTTTTTTTGGATTTAATTCTTTAAAATTTTTGAAAATATTTCTTTAAATTTTTTACTAATCATTGAACAGACGCGACAAAGACCGACAAACCGTTGACGTAATTTTTTTTTTTTTTTTATTTAATTCTTTAAAATTTTACATATCGTCGAATAGGTGCGACAGAGATCGCCAACCCGTTGACGACTCGGACGGCGTCCGCACCGTAGAGCGTCTGAGAATTTGCAGTGTCAGCAACTTCTTCGCGAGCTACTGCACAACTGCAGCAACAGGCACTCAGTTCATCGAGTAGCGCGTGTGCGAGAACATCGAGTGCGCGAATAACGCTATTTAAAAAAAAAGTGCTGTAATTGTTTTTAAAAAATGGCTGATAATCACGATTGGGGGTTCAGCACGCGATTTAATCCGGAACGCGATACGACGGGTTTTCAGGAGGTGCAGCTAAATCGTACAAACGGCCGGCTGCAAATAATCGAAGAAAAAATTAAAAATAATATCTGCCCTTTCTGCCCTGAAGGAGCGGACCATAATTGGTTGCGCTGCTTCAGGGCTGTCGTTAGAGCTGCACGCTCGCAGCTAAGACCCAATAAAAAAGTACGCTGCCCCTTGTGTAGGGGCATCGTTAAAGTTCGGTCGTTTAAATTTCACGCAGCCGAGTGTATCCGCAGCATGGAGGTGCTGCTAGGTATATTAGGAGAATGAGTGCGCGAAAAAAGGACAGGAGTGCGTTAAAGACAGGAGTGTGATAAAAGGACAGGAGTGTATTAAAGACAGGAGTGTGTTAAAAAGGACAGGAGAGTGCAAGAGTGAAAAAAGACAGGAGAGAGAGAGAGAGAGAGAGAGAGAGTGAAAAGACAGGAGAAAAGAGAGGATGCAGTAAAGGTAATTTTCTTTTTTATTTTTTAATTTTTACATTTTTTAAATTTTTTAAATTTTTTAAATTTTTAATTTTAATTTTAAAAATTATTTTTTAAAATTTTTTAAATTTTTAAATTTTTAATTTTAAAAATGATTTTTTAAAATTTTTTAAATTTTTTAATTTTTAATTTTAATTTTAAAAATTATTTTTTAATGGCTCTAATAAACTGGTGGTGCACTATGACGCCCCAAAACGCTACTTATCCCCACTTTTATCTCACCACTTCAAGCCGAGCTCAAGACGGGGCCGAAGTGGAGGGGATAGGAGTGGGGATAGGAGTGGGGGTCGCCATAGTGCACCACCTACTACTCGTACAGATACCTTCGAAACCTCTGCAGCCAGACTTTACCGATATCCCCCTATATGTCGACGCCTATCATACATTGTTTTCAGGCACTGGTATTCATTTTCTTAATCAGGGTAACTGCATATCGCGTTCATCCTATCCATGGGGCTATTGTCTTTTCGCATTTGACCTTACACCTGATCTTTCGGCAAACAGTAATAGTCATTGGAATTTGGTGAAACACGGTAGTCTCAGAATAGAAGTACGATTCAATGAGTCCCTGACTTCGACAGTTAACTGCATCGTGTATGCTGAATATGATAACGTGCTGGAAATCGACTCGCCCAGACAGGTTATTGTTGACTTCAGTAGCTAGTCCATAGGCGATTCTTCAGTCTACCCTGAGAGCTCGAAACGTCAAGATGTCGAGCGCTCCTGTGAGTGTCATAATGGATATCCAAGGTCTAAAAGATAATTTTAATAACTTTTTGCCTAAAGAAGTTGCAATTGTTTCATTGACTGACGAGTACATCGGGTATTGGCTTGTAATACCGCCGTGTGCGTATGCGGATCTGCCGCTCAATATAAAACGACAAAACGCGTGGCTTAAAATTCATTGTCACGGTATAGCGTGGACTGAGGGTGACACATCTTTAGAGGCAATTGAGCAAATTCTAAAGAAAACAGCTGAACAGGCTGATAGAATATTCACCAGAGGAGCTGTTAAATCAACGTATTTGGCAAATCTCACAGGCTGTTTTGTTGTAAACTTGGAAGAAGAAAACAACGAGCATCCGACGTCGTTCAAAAGACTTGATAGCGGTTGCGGTACTCGCTGCATATATCGCAGTTTGCACCATACGAGACCGTCGTACAATTGCTCTCTGGACTACGCAACAAGAATCAAAGAGTGGCTTTGTCATAGTGATAGATTTGACCACTTGTGGGAATATAGAACCGTAGGTTCCATAGACCAGAAAGGACCTGAGGAAGTGGATAAAAAAAAAATGTTTCGCTAGTGCTGGTGCTGCTGTTGCTGATGATGACTGCTTCGAAGGAGATCGTGACGAAACCGATTGATAACAATTATGAACAGTCTTCAAATTCTTTATTGTCTGCGCGGCATAGAAAATCATACAACAGGAGTGTATCCCGCAGACCGTATCCCGAAGGTGTTACCGAAACCGATAGCCATTATCGTCAATACAGATGGCCACAAACTGCCCGGAGCCCATTGGGTCGCCATGTACGTCGATCGAAGTGGACATGGATGGTTCTTCGATAGCTACGGACTTCCACCAATCATACCGAACCATCTCATACGTCTCCGGAAAAACTGTCGACTCTTTCAATACAATACTACCCAGCTTCAAAGCGCTAGTTCACAATGCTGTGGACATTATGGCGTCATGTTTCTTCATTATATGTGTACTGGTCTCGGTATTCATAAGTTTAAAAGTGTATTTTCAAATAATTTGGAGCGGAATTGTTATACCGCCGAATCCCGGTTAGCTACGCGGAGGTTAGCGGTAATGAATATTCTCTATTATTTTTGGGATGTTTATCGGTCAAGGGTTGGCACCCCAGTGAATATTTGAACTCAGGAGTTGTAAGCGAAAACGTCAATCTTTATTAATGCGTTGATACACAAACTCAAATTATCACACAGAATTATATTACACAGAATATGGACTACTGTCCGACCAAAGTAACGTAGTACTACTTATAGACCCTTTGCACGAGTCTCTCTACACGCAACCAACCGCGCAGTATCGGATGTCCAATTGTACTCCCCGACTTGCGCTCACTCTCACACTTTATAGGAGATAAAGTGGAGCGAGCGATTCAGCATATTTACGAGATTTGGTAATGATGTTTACCTTATCGTCGTTCCAGTATGCGATACTGTGCAGTTGGCACAATATTTCATGATTGCACGCCTCGGTTATTGCGTAAGCGTAACCTCGGCGGTGCTCTCATTTTTTCGGGGGTATAACATCCCTCCCCCCTTAAAGAAAAGAAATCGGGAGATTTCTTTTCGTTTTTATCCCAATTTTACACTAAATTCTCCGATTCAAAGCGTTACAATTTTTCCCTCTGTTGGAATTTGCCGGTGCTGTGTTCGTTGAACCCGGTGGTTGCACGCTTCTGCTGCGTCGGCTATTCTTCCGGTCTATAAGCCTGTGCGTTCGCCGCAGAGCGTTATTCGCCTCGCAAATTTTGTTTGCTTCACAAGGAAAGAAAATCTATCGCCGGAATGTCGCCGCCCGCTAAGGTAAGGGTGTTCTGTCTCCCGAAAAAATATTATCGTTATTGTCATATTTCCCCTCTAGTTTTTATCTAATTTCTTTTTGTTATTTTCCCCTAATTATCGCTACGCAGAAAATGCGTTTGACCCCGGAGGAGGAAGTGGTCGATGGCTCGGTCGCAGTTCCGGTCCAGTTGTTGCCGTCGGGAACACCCTCGGCTCCTGCCGTCCCGCCGCCCGTGGTTCCGGTCTTCGATGATCGGCCTTACGCCCGGGGCTCGACTCGGCTACAACTTATCTCAAGACGACGTGGAAATCGGCGAGCCTACCCGGCTCGTCAGCGATACCGAATCTTGCCTCCTTCGGGATCAACCGGAGTCCACCCGGCCGGGGAAAGTGATGACGACGACGATGTGTGGGAGTTCGTCCGTTAAGAGTGTGATACCGCCATTTCCGCATGTATACGCTTTATATTTCGAATAAACGAATTTCTTCGAGATATTTTTTGTATCTCGGTTTCTCCTTCCCTCTCGCTTATGGCGTCCCGGGGCTTCCCTGGTCCACCCGTTGTTGCTACTGCTGGCGTCCTGTTCGGTTCTTCTGTCGTGGACGCTCGTCGTTGGTTCACCCTTTCCGTTGGCGTCTTTTCGAATCTATGAGCCGTCACCTTCGTACAGGGGGCTTCTATCGTCGGTTGCGGTGTCCGGCATCGCCTTTGCGTCAGCCAGTATAGGGCGAAGATTATTATTATTAGTAGCGCAATCGCGCCAACCGAATGGTGGCCGATTTTTTCATAGATCTGCTGCGCGCGTGTTACCCGGCTCCCCAGGCTGTCTCGGACGTGCCGCAGGCGTACTCCGAGGTCTTTCAACTCCTGTGGTGTGCTAACCACGTGTTCGAGGGTGATGCCCCCTTGTTGCCCAGCTATCACCAGTGCGCATTCTGCCTCCTGGGGTGTCAACGTAAGGTTATACGTTGGCGCCAAGTCGTTGTCAGTAATTTCTTGTGTCATGCGTTTCATGGCTTCGACGCGAAAAGTTCTCGCTGTAGCGGTGCAACGCCCGGTGAGAACGAGCGATCCAGTTCCGCTGAGGATGGCCTGCTGACTCGGCATTCCAATGCAGGCTATTGCCACTGTCTCGGGACGCGGCGCAACGTATAGCCAACGTCCCAGCTGCCGTAAACTCACGATGAGTGTACTGGTTAATTTAACGATGCGTTTCGGGCAATTTTGTTCCCGACCTACCGCACCTCCCACGTAGGTTCGCACGGTGCATGGTGCGTCCTCGTTGATTGTGAATGCGGGGTGTCGAGGATTACAATAATACCTCGTTCCATCCTTCTTGCACTCCTCTAGCTCATGTTCCGTTATGCATAGAAAATTCCTATTTTCCCGATCCACTACTACCGGTTCCGCCGTCGTTTCCAGGTAATAATACGTGTCGTTTTCCCCTCGCCTCGGGAGTGGATATGTTCGACTGACACTGTACTCTGTTGCACCGACGAGGGGTATCTCGATGAGGAGTGTAACGTTCCCCCCAACGCGATAGGCCCTTGTGGTAGCCAAACGCAGGATCGCTGCTGCATTTTCTCTAGCCACTGGTCGAGGGAAGCTATATCCCTTCGGCACATGCGGCAATGCCTCGGAGAGATATTTCGTCATCTTCTCTGGCGAGATGATTGTTGGATTCACCGTCCCTGACGCAATTCCGGTGAATAAATTCGCGATATCCCTTACTTCGCCGAGAAATGCCTCCATATATGAGTCTAAAAGCCCTAGACTCTCGTCGAATTGCTGCTGATTGGCTAGGCGACTGGTGCTGTTGTGAAAGTATCCATTGACCTCTCGCAGCATGTTATTTAACTTATGGAAATTCCGCTCAGACGCGTGCGACGAGCGATTGAACATGTCGAGTGACGACTCGACCACTTGCAGCTGTCGCAGCATCCCATTTTTCATTGATTCCTGCGTATCACGTACCGCCGAAATTTCGTTCTCGATACGTTCGCCATCGGATGCATCGAGATTTCCCGTGATGGATTTGAGCACAGAACCCAATCCATCGACCAATCCGCGCTTTTCCCGATACTCTCCTCCTACGAGATCGTGTATCACGACGTGTTGCGAACGGTCGCTCATTTTCCGGACTGCCGCGCTCTCCTAGCGCGGCAGCACGCTCCGGCATCGATCACTGATCGATACTCGCGCACGCGCGGCTTCGTCGTCTTGCCGCTGCTCGACGAGAAAGAGACGAGACTACCGGCTCGGGACGACGGCGGCCATTATCAGCATCGGCATTGTGCGAACTCCACGTGCGTTCTCGCGTCTCTACGGTTTTCGGATATTCTCGGACGTTCTCTCGGTCTTCTCGTCATCGGAATATTCTCGCGATCAGCTCAGTGATAGTGGAAGAGGTGTGTGCGACAACTCAACGCATATTCGCGAACAGGAGCGCTCATCGAGGAGAATCTCAACGACTCAGCTACTCTCGGCATCGCCAACGGACAATTCAACGGTCGACTCAACGGCGTCGCATCTCACCATCGATTTATTATCACACGGAGCGCTCAAGAACTCGACAGGTATTTTTCACTCTACGCGGTGCTCTCGAATTGTACAGTGAAATAAAGACAACGCTCAAATACCTGTAATGCGTCTCTCGAGGTAAATTTATTTAATTGCCCTGACCCCTCTCCCGCGCATCCATCTTGCTCTCGATCCTCACTACGCGAGTTTCACGACTATACGAAACATTTTTTGGTCCTTCGAGCCGGATCGAGAGCTCGTGGGTGGAGTGGTCAGTGGTTTTTTAGGCACTCACTATAATAATAGGCAAAGAGTGCCTATTAAAATGACCATCCGTTGCTCTTCGGAGTCTGTCGAAGGGGTTACTCCGCAGCGCATACTCCAAAAATTTTTATTTTTCACCATTTGCTTCGGTGTATCTCCAACATCATGCGAAGTTACTTTGAAGTGACTGCGATGAATAGAAATATTTTTTTTAGCCTGCGGTGCAATGGAAACAACTTTTTGGCTGAATTTTTCTTCTCGGACGTCCGTATCACACTGTAACTTTAGATGGTGCGAACCAATTTTGTTCTCCTTCGCAGGGTTTTTTTATTACATTATTTCCAGTATGCACATTACTTTTAAAACCAATCTTAGACCTTTAAGTATTTTTTCTAAAAAATTATTGACCACAATTTGCATTTGCCTTCGGTCAAGTGTCCGTACGGTGCCATCATAATGAATTCTACGAACCAATTTTTTTCTCCTTCGCAGCATCATTTTGTTTTATCAAAAGCACTGCGCACAGCAAATTTAGGGACAATCCTACATCTCTAACTATTTATTCATCACAATTTTCCATAAAAAAATTATTTTCTCACATCTGATGTCCGTACGGTGCCCCAATTAAGAATCCTGGAAACCAATTCTTTTCTCTTTCGCAACAATATTTCATTGCATCGAAAGCACTATGCACACCAAATTTTGAGTCATTCTGACAAATATAATTTTAATTATAAAATAATTCAAAAACAGTGGTTATAACAAGATTTGCTTTAAAGGTTATGTTATTTAGATTTGCCAAAAATCCATTTTCCATCATGTTAAAAAAAAAACTTCGGTTGTGAAAAATAAAACACGAAATATCATACACAGATTCACAAATGTTTGCGTTTTTTATTTCCAAAATAATATATTATCACCGAAAATCATTCGCAATATTTTACCATATTTTATTCACATTCGTAATAAAAATGATAAATTTCACGTATTCACTGAAAAAATTGGTAGTAAACTCACAAAAAAGATTCATCGAATATCCAAAATAATTACAATTTCCCAAATAGAACTAAAAAAATCGCGAGTATATATTTTTTCGTTTTATTCTATCTATCAAACTTTGGAAGCAGATGACAATTTCGTGGCAGACGATACACAGATGCTCATACGTCGCGGCGCGCGTACTCTGTGGCCGGATGATTTTCAAATAAAAAAAAATCGACATCTCGTTTCAATCTTTGTTCCTATTTTACGTAAATATAAATGGATTCTACGCGGTATAGCGCAAATAAAAAGTATGCAATCATAAAAAAAAAAGAATTTTCTATCCTTCGACCATCGAAGATTCATCGCAGCCGAAATCTCTGTCAATTATGTTCACCCGATTTATTCATTTACAGTTAATAATAAAAACTGCAATTCTTTTTCTGGCAACGTATTTTCTCCTCTTCAAAACAAGTCAAAATAAGAGTCGAAATCTTTTTTCGCTGCCGAGATATGATTTTTTTCAAGCAAAGACTAATTTTACGAATTTTCATCAAAAAACGAATCGTTTTTTCAAATTTATCGAAATTGCCGTCTCTAATCCTTTCCTCTCAAAGAAATCGTATTTACAAACTGACTCTCCGCGTTATTGCGCAGATAAAAAGTGTGCTATGTTTAAAAATTTAATTTTTTACACTTCGACCGTCGGAGATTCATCACATTCGAAATCTTTGTCAATTTTGTTCGCTGGATTTATTTGTTTACACTTGATAAGAAAACTGCTGATGATTATTCTATCGACGTATTTCCAACGTTTTTTTTTTTTTTTTTCAAATTTTTTCAAATTTTCGTCGAAATACGAATTTCTTTCATATGCTCACGTCTTGAAAAGTTTTTTTTCGCAAAAAAAAAAAAAAAAAACAATTGTACTCTTAAAGAACAATTATAAACAATTATTTATTAAGAAAGTGAAAAATACTGAATTTGTCGTTTTTACGAGTTATTCCGTACCGAAAAACTTATCCTCGTTTGTGATTAAATAAAATTTTAAAAAATACGAAATGATATGATGCTAAATTTGATATTTTTAAGCGACGATAAATATCAATAAAATTGCATTGAAAAACGAAAAAAAATATCGAATTTCTCAAACTTCTCGTCTCCAATACTTGTCTGTTCTACAGAGACAATAACGAGCTGATTCCATGTATTACGAAGAAGAAAAAAAATATATCTCAAATGGTAGAAATGAAATTTGTTATAAGAGGACTGTCAAAGAGCCTTCAAAGTCGAATTTTTTAGGAATTTCATCAATTTGTAAAAAAATATTTCGGAGCTATCCAAGATGACAAATTTTTGATTCGAGTAACGTACTACTTCCTCTTCAATACAAGACAGGAACCAAAAAGATATATTTTTTCGTTCTCGAGATTGCATTTTTTTGCAGCATCCATAAATATCGATAAAATTTCATTGAAAATCACAAAGAATAGCAAATTTCTTGAACTTTTCTTCTACAATGGTTTGGTTTCCTACAGATAAAATAACGAACTGATTCCATCAATTATGGGGAAGAAAAAAAACACTGAAGGGGAAGGATTTAAAGGGGATATTTGGCCTGAATGCTAAATGGTAATCGTATTGGTGTCGGTACATGTTTTGTGTGTTTGTTTTATATTCATTAAATCTGGTCATAAGTTTTAAGCCAATAAAACGACTTTACTAGACATGATTTGATTCGTTAAATTAATTTGATCAACTTCTACGTGGGGCAATTCGTTATATTTGTCTCGTGTCTCAATATTTGACAATTTATCGTCAAACAAAAAGGAAATATCCGTCGTGAATATTAATAATCAATTGGTACAAAAAAGAAATATTTTGATTCGACGAAGGTTAAACACTATGAATTAATTTACGTAACTGATAAATGTTTTTCCCTCATACGTACTGTCGAAAAGAAACGCAGAGCGCGACGAATAAACATACTACATTCGTAGCGCATAGCGCGATGTGTAAATACACTCGATACGGAGCGCGTAGCGCGACGTGCACCCCCGTGAGTGCCTTAAAAAATGTCCCGAAGGGACATTTTTCGGGGGGTTTGGGGGGCGGAGCCCACCAACAAGAGCATCTGCGCCCGCAGGGCGCTGAGACGCTTGTTCTTTTTTGTGTGGACTTCTCAAGACTTTTGTAAAAGGGCATCCGTGAAAAATCAGCTCGGTGTTTTTCTCGCGTGCGACTCTTTGTGTGCTGGTGCATCGGTGAAATTGACAGGGCAATTTCTATCTCGCGGTACTCTTGTGAATTGTCTCGGAAAAAACTCGGATGTTGTGCGCGTGTGGCGTTTCGCGGGCATAACATAATTTTCGCGGTATTCGCTCTCGCGTGGGGAACAGCGTGAGACGTCGAATATTCTCGGCATCTCTCTCTGGCTCGTGAGGGGAACAGCACGAGCCGTCGTCTTTCTCTCTCTTTCTCAGTCTCGCGCGCGAAACAACGGCTTTCTCGTCGCGTGGGCTCTCTCGCGGCGGTTGAGCTCTCGGTCTCTCTCGTGCCTCGTGCGCACTTCGATCAACGGTCGATCGGTGCGTCGAAGTCTCCGGGGTATTATACGTGTGGTAGTGCGCGTCGGTTGGGTGCTCGTGTACCGACTTTGTCTCGCGTTCGAGCGTGCAGTGCGGCGTGGTGGTGCGCTCTCACTCGCTCTCTCGCGTTGTAACGGGGATTCGGTGCGTCTCGCTCGCACGGTATACCTCAAGCTTTACGCCTATCGGACTTCTCTCTCTCGCGCACGGTGACAGATAGGCGTAAATGTTCGCGCGCTTCGGGTATCGGCTCACGGTTCGGTTGCACGATTTTTAACGTTCGGTTTCGCTCAACTTTGTGCAACTTTGTGTTATCGAGAGTGCAAATAATTTTCGGACAATTGTTTGAAGAAATTTCTCTCTTTTGGACAATTTATTGTGCGCTGTTGCTGTTGCCGTCTGTGTCTATCTCGTCTTCTTTTATCCTCTGACATTGCGCTCATATACAATGAACTCGACAGGAGGAGCTCAGGACTCTGGGAATTCGACTGCTCAGGATACGATGGAGGACAAGAAGAGACCGGCTCCTCCCCCGCCCATGAGTTGGGCCGATGACGTCTCTCCTAACGAGAGCGTCACGAAGGAATCGGTGGCGGCAACAGCTCAGGATTCAGCTCCGGAATTCGCTCACGGGACGACTCGCGGTTCGGATCAGGAGGCGTCTCTTGACGGGAGTCAAGGGGCCTCTTCCTCCGCAGTGGAAACACTCAACGTACCTCTCTCGCAAACAACAAATCGTCGCACTCGCTCGGCATCTCCTGCGAGGGTTACCGGACCGATCTCTTCTCGCATCTTCCAGCAGGAAGAGAGGTTGGAGATGCTCGGAGAGTTCGCGCAATCCGTCGCGCAGGCGCATGATCGGGAGTCATCGCTCTCGCATCTCGCTATGTGGGAAGCGCGAATCGAGGAGCTTTTTAACGACGCGAAGGAGGCCAACGAATTTATTTCGGATCATTGGCCATCAGGGAACTTGAATCATCCCTACTTTACGGAAGGGTTGTTCCGCAGGATCACCAGCACTCGGAACAACACTCTCATGGCAATCTTGGGGCTCAAGCGCAGTTTGGGTTTAACGGAATCGGCTCTCTCGGGCGCCTCGACGGCGGGCGGCTCGAAGGTCACGGCGGCAGCCAAGCTCCCTAAGCTTGACTTGCCGACCTTCTCGGGGGCATACTACGAATGGCCGCGTTTTTCGCAGCTGTTCAACTCTCTGGTACTGGAGCCAGAGAGCATCTCGGAGGTGCATAAGCTCCAGTATTTGAAGCTCAGTCTCGAAGGGGAGCCCGCTCAGCTCATCTCGGCAGTCCCTCTCCAGGAAGGAAAACTCAAGGAGGCCTGGGAAACTCTGACGGCTCGATACGAGGATAAGGGACGAGTCATCGCCTCTTATCTCGAACGGGTGCTCTCGCTCTCGCCGTGCACTTCGTCGAATCAGGCGGAGTTGAAGAAAATATACGGTGTCGTGTCGGAGGCGGCAAGGACCGTCAAATCTCTTGCGGCCGAACTCGATATTGGAGATATTTTCTGGGCGCATCTCATGGTGAGAAATCTGGACCCCTCGCTCAGGAGAGATTTGGCCTTCGCTCTCGGAAGCACGAAAGTTCCCTACAGCTATGATAAGGTAGAGGAATATGTGCGAGGCAAACTGCGCGCTCTCGAGACGACGGAACAACCTCAAGGTGTCGCGGCTCAGAAGAAAGCTCACGGATCGACTCAATCGACAGCTCAACAGCGGGGATCGGCTCTACAAGCATCGGCTCAGGGATACGGCGCTTCTCGTTCGGCCTACGCATGCGACTGCTGCCAAGGGTCGCACTACATTACGGCCTGCGCCTCGTTCCTGCACAGGAACGCAAAAGAAAGACGCTCGCTGGTCGTCGAGAAGCGGCTGTGCTTCAATTGCCTGGGGAGGCATAGCGCTCGTGTCTGCAGAAATGCACAACTGTGCAAGACCTGTAAGGGGAAACACCACACCCTTCTCCACGAGGCATCCGCATCAGCTCGACCAGCAACGACTCAAGGCACAGCTCAGCAAGGAACGAGCTCGACTTCCCAATAGGGAGGTTATGCGGTCGTCGCTCTCCAGGATTCAGCTCGCTCACTTCGCGCGTCGCACTCGATTTGGACAACTCGATCGTCTTTTAGCCAGGACGAGGCTGGAAATTCTCACCCGGACACAGCTCGCACGGAAATATCTCACGAGTCATCAGCTCTGTCAGTGACTCAAGCTCTCATCCCATCTTCTCAGTCGTTGCTTGCAACTGCCGTCGCAGTTGTACGCGCGTCATCGACGACTCATCAGGTTCGACTTCTCGTTGATCCTGGATCAGAGTTCAGCTTCATCGCTGACGAGCTTGTGTCAGCTCTGCATCTCTCTCGACAATGGTCTCCGCTCATCGTCACGGGCATTGGAGGCACTCACACGACAAAGACCAAGGGGGTCGTTCAACTCTCCTTGGCTTCGGTATACTCGTCGGAAAGTGTAATGGTTCGAGCTCACGTGCTTAAGAGAATCGCAACGGCATTACCATCTGCCGACGTGATCGTAGATGCATGGCCTCATCTGCAGAATCTCGAACTCGCTGATCCGCTGTATTATCAATCTCGAGCAGTGGACGTGTTGCTCGGAGCGGACGTCTATGGACAAGTCATCAAGCCCGAGGTGATAAGGGGATCTCGCTCAATGCCAGTGGCGCAATGCTCAATTGTCGGATGGTTAATTCTCGGCCCAGTGACAACTCAAGGGGTAGCTGCTCATCAGAACGTCTCGCTCGTTGGAAGGATCGACAACGACCCTCAAGCTCTTCAGGACCTTCTCGCGAAATTTTGGGAACAAGAGGAAGTTCCAGCAGACGAGACGGCGATTCTGTCGCCCGAAGAACAGGAGTGCGAAAATCATTTCCGGTCGACTCATACGAGGGATGAAGAGGGACGATACATCGTGCGTATCCCTCTCAAGGCTTCCAGCTCATTGCTGGGCGACTCGTATTCAACGGCGCGTCATCGTCTCCGCAAAACTTTGCAACGGCTTGCAAAGGATGATGTGTACAAGGAGTTGTACACGCAGTTTCTGGGGGAATACGAGAAGCTCGGGCATATGGCTCGCGCTCCAGTATCGGCTCAACGCTCGGAGGATCCGGTGTCATACTATCTGCCGCATCATGGGGTGTTACGACCTGAGCGAACTGCAACAAAGCTTCGGGTTGTGTTCAACGGATCTAACGCCTCAGCATCAGGATACTCGGTGAACGATCTCATGCACACTGGTGCCAATTTGCTCTTGGACATCTCGGACGTTCTCATATGGATTCGGCATCATCGACATCTCTTCGCGACGGATGTGACGAAGATGTTTCGTCAAATCAGAGTGCACGAAGGGGATCAAGACCTTCAGCGCATCCTCTGGGTCGATGATGAATTCAACGAGGTACCGTATCGTCTTACCACCGTGACGTACGGCACGAAATCAGCGCCGTTCTTGGCGGTGCGAACTATGCTTCAGCTCGCTGAGGATGAGGGGCACAACTTCCCATTGGCAGTGCCTTCTCTCTTGTACGGAAGATATGTTGATGATATCTTTGGCGGTGCTGACACGGAAGCAGCTCTTTTGGAAACGGCTCAACAGTTGAAGGGACTCTGTCACGCGGGAGGATTCCCGTTGGCTAAATGGCATGCTACGAGTCCTTTGGTTCTCGCACAGCTTGGGTCATCTGGTGATCAGCAAACCATCCAGTTCGACGACTGCACAACCAAATTACTCGGGGTTCAATGGTCGCCAAAGGATGACAAATTCACGTTCGTTTCTCGGTCAAGCTCGCCTATCGGCAAGGTCTCAAAACGCGAGGTTCTCTCGGAGGTCGCGAAGATCTTCGATCCTCTCGGCTTTATCTCACCGGTTACCATTCGCGCCAAAGCGTTGATCCAGGAGCTTTGGCTGCATAAACTCGGATGGGATGAACCACTCCCAGCTCTTCTGGCGGAAAAATGGCAGGCGGTAAGAGAAGAGTTCACTCAACTGGCTAGTCTCTCTGTTCCAAGGTGGTTCAACACATGCCAGGGGGCACGTGTTACTCTGCATGGCTTCTCGGACGCGTCACAGCTTGCCATGGCGGCCGTGGTGTATCTCACGGTCGACTCACCGTCCACGGGGAAAGTGACGTCACTAATCTGCTCGAAAACAAAGGTCGCACCCTTGAAGCGACTAACCATCCCGAGGTTAGAGCTCTCTGGCGCTCTCATTCTGGCGAAGCTCGTGAGTCATATCAGGAAGAAAGAGGGTCTTGATATCGACGAGGTATTTTTGTGGACGGATTCGAAGGTCGCTCTCACCTGGATCAAAGCTCATCCCTCTCGGTGGAAGGATTACGTGCGGAACCGAGTCACGCAAATCCAGGATCTCTCACCGGATTGCTCGTGGATGGACGTGCCGGGAACGTGCAATCCCGCTGACTGCGCGTCGCGCGGGGCGACAACGCAAGAACTGGCAGCTCTCACGTTGTGGTGGCAAGGGCCATCATGGCTCACTCAGCCCCGGGAAAAATGGCCTTCTCAGACAGACGTGTCTGAGGTGGCTAGCGGCTCAGAGGCGAGGCCAGGGGTTTCGCTTGTGGGGGCTCTTCCGGAACCCGATTGCCAATGGGATCTGCTCTTCAGGTACTCATCATATTTCAAACTTCTGAGAGTAACGGCTCTGTGTTTCAGGGTGATTGATCGGCTAAAGCGACTACTGAAAGCACCCATCGGACGACTCTTGCTACCCTCGGAACTGCATCGTGCACAGCAGTTTTGGGTTAAAGCATCTCAGGCGGCATCGTTCGCCTCGGAACTCAGGATGCTCTCGAAGGGGGATACTCTTCCGCCAGGTCATCCTCTGAGCAGGTTGACGGCCTTTATCGACGCAGATGGTGTCCTCAGAGTCGGTGGACGGCTCGACAATTCTGCTCTCAGGGAAGAGAGTAAACATCCGGCAATTCTCTCACGGCATTCGCACTTGTCGTCGCTGATAATCGACGAAGCTCATCGGAGAACTCTTCACGGCGGGACTCAGCTCACTCTGTCTCATACTCGACAACGGTTTTGGATTCTTGGAGGAAGGAATACGGTACGAGCTCATGTGCTTCGGTGCGTGATGTGCGCTCGGCAGAGGGGGATCCGTGCCCGTCAACTGATGGGCCAACTACCTCTTTGCCGGGTTACACCATCTCGCCCGTTCATGCACACAGGCTTGGACTACGCTGGGCCACTCATGCTCAAGTCGTGGCAAGGTAGAGGAGCTAAAACTCACAAAGGCTGGCTTTGTGTGTTCGTCTGCCTCAGCACTTCGGCGCTTCATCTGGACGTTGTCACGGACTACTCAACGGAAGCGTTCCTCGCAGCCTTTCGGAGATTGTCTCACGGAGAGGCATCCCCACGGCAATGTATTCGCACTGCGGGACGAATTTTCTCGGAGCCGACGCAACTCTCAAACAGATGTTTACGGCAAGCGCCCGTGAACATCGGACGATGGCTCTGGAACTCTCGAGGGAAGGAATCAGCTGGGTATTCAACCCCCCAGCAGCTCCGCATATGGGCGGAAAATGGGAAGCGGCCGTAAAATCCGTTAAATACCATCTTCGGCGAACGGTACGTGATGCATTGCTCACGTATGAACAGTGGGCTACGCTGCTCACGCAGATCGAGGCTCTGCTCAACTCAAGGCCGTTGGAACCTCTTCGCGACGATCCAGAGGATGTCTCAGCTCTAACACCCGGACACTTTCTTGTCGGCTCTGCTCTGACGACGATACCTGAGCCTTCAGTACTCGATCTCAGAGAGGCTCGCCTCTCTCATTGGCAACTACTCCAGCAGAAGACGCAGCAATTTTGGAAGGTTTGGTCAACTCATTACTTGCATCAACAACAGGCGATCTCGAAATGGCAGCACTCTCAAGATGCAATTCAGATCGGCTCTCTGGTTCTCATCAGTGACGAGAGAGCCCCTCCAGGGAGATGGCCTCTCGCTCGAGTCACCGCTCTTCATCCAGGGCGCGATGGACTAACTCGGGTTGTTACCCTGAAAACCGCAACGACCACACTCACTCGACCAATTGTGAAACTCGTCCCTCTGCTTACAGAATGGACCAAGGGATAGCATCTCCGCGGAGGCGGAGATGGCGGGCGGGAATGTTGCGAACGGTCGCTCATTTTCCGGACTGCCGCGCTCTCCTAGCGCGGCAGCACGCTCCGGCATCGATCACTGATCGATACTCGCGCACGCGCGGCTTCGTCGTCTTGCCGCTGCTCGACGAGAAAGAGATGAGACTACCGGCTCGGGACGACGGCGGCCATTATCAGCATCGGCATTGTGCGAACTCCACGTGCGTTCTCGCGTCTCTACGGTTTTCGGATATTCTCGGACGTTCTCTCGGTCTTCTCGTCATCGGAATATTCTCGCGATCAGCTCAGTGATAGTGGAAGAGGTGTGTGCGACAACTCAACGCATATTCGCGAACAGGAGCGCTCATCGAGGAGAATCTCAACGACTCAGCTACTCTCGGCATCGCCAACGGACAATTCAACGGTTGACTCAACGGCGTCGCATCTCACCATCGATTTATTATCACACGGAGCGCTCAAGAACTCGACAGGTATTTTTCACTCTACGCGGTGCTCTCGAATTGTACAGTGAAATAAAGACAACGCTCAAATACCTGTAATGCGTCTCTCGAGGTAAATTTATTTAATTGCCCTGACCCCTCTCCCGCGCATCCATCTTGCTCTCGATCCTCACTACGCGAGTTTCACGACTATACGAAACACGACGATTTCTTCCTCGACTTTCTTGGAAAGACGCTCCAGATGCACCAACATCTCCGCACAGTGACCTCCGGAACTCCTTGACTCCTTGCATCGGTCCTGATACACGCTCAGATGCCATTGAATTGATTCCTTCAGTGCTATGAGATTCGAAAGATCCATCCGTACAGCCAAAGTCCAGACATCCGTATATAAACTCAACGTACCAACGTGTTCGAAATAAATTCCGGGCACATTGCGAAATTCCCGTATGTCGTAACCATTGTCGCCGCTGACCATCACCAGCATGCATAACACCTTGCAACAGTGTTATTCCTCGCAATACATTTTTTTTTTTTTTTTTACATACAGCTATACAGCTATAGCTCTCCCCCCCCCCCCTTAAAAATCCGATCCCTCAATTTTCGATATACGCGCGGAGACGATCCACGTGGACCTTCAGCCACCGTCGCCCTTTGCGAATCGTATAATTGAGGGGAGGATGCACTTCTTCAACTACAAACGGCCCTATCCAATTAGCTGTGAGTTTTGCTGATCTTTCTTGCCGTACTGTTTCGTCATGCAGTAAGACTTTCTCCCCAATGCCGAATTTCCGCTCCTTCGCCTTCCCGTCGTGAAACTCCTTTGCGTGAATTTTCGCGGCTTTAAGATTAGCTTGAGCCATCGCCCAAGATGCTCTCATACGTTCTCGCGATTCCTGCGAGTAATCGTCGTACGCGTACAGCGTACTTGAGGGTTTTTTCAGCGAAGTGGGGAGCTCAGCTTCTCGTCCGAAAATCAGGCTGTAGGGCGTGAAGCCTGTAGCCGTATGCGGGGTGGTGTTGTATTGAAACATGGCGTACGGCAGCCATTTGTCCCAATTCCTCTGATTTTCATCAATGTAACTCTTCAAGTATTCAGGTAATGTTCGATGCGAACGTTCTAAAGCACCGTTCGACTGTGGATGATATGCCGTCGTCTGCACTTTTTCTATGTGCAACAGTTTGCAAACGTCTTTGAATATCGAGCTCAGAAAATTCGTACCTTGATCCGTGAGTACGACTTCCGGTATCCCGTAACGACATACAATTTCCTCCGTAAATGCACGTGCGACATCGTTTGCTGTCTGCGAGGGGAGAGGTATCGCGATGCTGTATTTCGTTAATAAATCCTGAAACGTGAGAATATATTTATTCCCCGTTTCCGATTGAGTTAAGGGCCCTACAATGTCGAGCGCCCCCTTTTCGAATGCCCTCGATGGTGTATCGGTAATCACCATCCGAGCTTTTGGCGTCGAACGAATTTTATTACGTTGGCATTTATCGCATGCCGCAACGTAATCTTCTATCTCTCATCGCATACCGGGCCAGGTATATGCGAGTCGTATCCTATTTAACATACGCGTTGCGCCTTGATGGCCACCGAGAGGAGCATCGTGATATTCATATAGAATTTTTCTTCTCTCCTCTTTACTTAAAGATTCGCCATCGCTACGGTCCTTATCACCGTAGCTCGCATGGCCGCCGTTATCTCCATCGTCCGAGTTGCTGTCGCTATCGCGTCGTCTGCCTCTCTCGCACTCGTTGCTGACTGCCGCTTCACCTGGCATGATGGCTGTTGCGTCATCCGTCGCACTCGAGTCACCGCTGTTGCCTCGCGCTGTCTCTCTCGCGTCTTCGCTGCGTCGCGATGGAGTGTCCACGCGCTCGCCACTATCGCTCTCTCCCTCGTGCTCGTTGCTGTCGTTGGCTGTCTCTCTCTCTGCCCGTCGTGCATGCGAGCGCGTCGTTACATATACTCGACTCAGCGCATCGGCATTCGTATTCTTTTTCCCCGCTTTATATACTATACTAGCCCGAGCGCGCGCTTCGCGCGCGTAGCCACTATCCTGTTTTTCTTATATTTTTTATTCTGGTTCGAAAAGCAATTCTGAATCACATGTTTTTATATATTATTTTATTTACGTATTATTCGTAAAGGATAAGCCATCATATCCCGTCAATATAATGGAGTTCATCATTTATTCTGTGTGGTACATGGATTATATCAAAATTCATGCACCACATAGAAAAAATGATATTTTATGTCAATTCTGGAAAAATGTTAGTATCCATCGATCGCAGAAAAATTATCCGCTTCTTCTGCAAAGTTAAACAATTACTAAAATGTAAATTACGAAATGGAATATTTATGGCTCAACCGCCACGAAGCACGCGTAAATGGAATGATTTTTTCTTTATCAAAGAAAATAGGTCTGGAAGTTAAAGCGTTATGAGTAATTTTTTTCATTATGTATTAAGGATGCTTCTCACCCGTACCTTCTCAGTCAAAAATGAGATTTCGTGAGAATTTCTAACACTTACCAATAGTATTAAAATCTGAAAACAATCACTTATTTTGAAGACATCAATGACTATGCTTTCGAATAATAACAATGTCAAAATCTTATTAACAAATAAATAAATTAATAAGTAATTTTAAAAATAGCCAGTGTAATTTTTTTTTCTCATTTCAAATGAATCTGGTGATTTTTTATCAACCATATGAATTTTTTTTAGAATTTTCTTATACTTTTGAAAATCCCGTTTTTTAGGCACTCACTATAATAATAGGCAAAGAGTACCTATTAAAATGACCATCCGTTGCTCTTCGGAGTCTGTCGAAGGGGTTACTCCGCAGCGCATACTCCAAAAATTTTTATTTTTCACCATTTGCTTCGGTGTATCTCCAACATCATGCGTAGTTACTTTGAAGTGACTGCGATGAATAGAAATATATTTTTTAGCCTGCGGTGCAATGAAAACAACTTTTTGGCTGAATTTTTCTTCTCGGACGTCCGTATCACACTGTAACTTTAGATGGTGCGAACCAATTTTGTTCTCCTTCGCAGGATTTTTTTATTACAGTATTTCCAGTATGCACATTACTTTTAAAACCAATCTAAGACCTTTAAGTATTTTTTCTAAAAAATTATTGGCCACAATTTGCATTTGCCTTCGGTCAAGTGTCCGTACGGTGCCATCATAATGAACTCTACGAACCAATTTTTTTCTTCTTCGCAGCATCATTTTGTTTTATCAAAAGCACTGCGCACAGCAAATTTAGAGACAATCCTACATCTCTAACTATTTATTTATCACAATTTGCCATAAAAAACTTATTTTCTCACATCTGATGTCCGTACGGTGCCCCAATTAAGAATCCTGGAAACCAATTCTGTTCTCTTTCGCAACAATATTTCATTGCATCAAAAGCACTATGCACAACAAATTTTGAGTCATTCTGACAAATATAATTTTAATTATAAAATAATTCAAAAACAGTGGTTATAACAAGATTTGCTTTAA
This sequence comes from Cryptus viduatorius, assembly GCA_964006125.1. Taxonomy (NCBI): domain Eukaryota; kingdom Metazoa; phylum Arthropoda; class Insecta; order Hymenoptera; family Ichneumonidae; genus Cryptus; species Cryptus viduatorius. Next base: position 24,673,581 of record OZ023220.1, read on the forward strand.
AGGTTATGTTATTTAGATTTGCCAAAAATCCATTTTTCATCATGTTAAAAAAAAAACTTCGGTTGTGAAAAATAAAACACGAAATATCATACACAGATTCACAAATGTTTGCGTTTTTTATTTCGAAAATAATATATTATCACCGAAAATCATTCGCAATATTTTAGCATATTTTATTCACATTCGTAATAAAAATGATAAATCTCACGTATTCACTGAAAAAATTGGTAGTAAACTCACAAAAAAGATTCATCGAATATCCAAAATAATGACAATTTCCCAAATAGAACTAATAAAATCGCGAGTATATATTTTTTCGTTTTATTCTATCTGTCAAACTTTGGAAGCAGATGACAATTTCGTAGCAGACGATACATAGATGCTCATACGTCGCGGCGCGCGTACTCTGTGGCCGGATGATTTTCAAACAAAAAAAAATCGACATCTCGTTTCAATCTTTGTTCCTATTTTACGTAAATATAAATGGATTCTACGCGGTATAGCGCAAATAAAAAGTATGCAATCATAAAAAAAAAAGAATTTTCTATCCTTCGACCGTCGAAGATTCATCGCAGCCGAAATCTTTGTCAATTATGTTCACCCGATTTATTCATTTACAGTTAATAATAAAAACTGCAAATTCTTTTTCTGGCAACGTATTTTCTCCTCTTCAAAATAAGCCAAAATAAGAGTCGAAATCTTTTTTCGCTGCCGAGATATGATTTTTTTTAAGCAAAGACTAATTTTACGAATTTTCATCAAAAAATGAATCGTTTTTTCAAATTTCTCGAAATTGCCGTCTCTAATCCTTTCCTCTCAAAGAAATCGTATTTACAAACTGATTCTCTGCGTTATTGCGCAGATAAAAAGTGTGCTATGTTTAAAAATTTAATTTTTTACACTTCGACCGTCGGAGATTCATCACATTCGAAATCTTTGTCAATTTTGTTCGCTGGATTTAATCGTTTACACTTGATAAGAAAACTGCTAATGATTATTCTATCGACGTATTTCCAACGTTTTTTGTTTTTTTATTTTTTCAAATTTTCGTCGAAATACGAATTTCTTTCATATGCTCACGTCTTGAAAAGTTTTTTTTCGCAAAAAAAACAACAATTGTACTCTTAAAGAACAATTATAAACAATTATTTATCAAGAAAGTGAAAAACACTGAATTTGTTGATTTTACGAGTTATTCCGTACCTAAAAACTTATCCTCGTTTGTGATTAAATAAAATTTTTTAAAATACGATATGATATGATGCTAAATTTGATATTTTTAAGCGACGATAAATATCAATAAAATTTCATTGAAAAACGAAAAAAAATATCGAATTTCTCAAACTTCTCGTCTCCAATACTTGTCTGTTCTACAGAGACAATAACGAGCTGATTCCATGTATTACGAAGAAGAAAAAAAATATATCTCAAATGGTAGAAATGAAATTTGTTATAAGAGGACTGTCAAAGAGCCTTCAAAGTCGAATTTTTCCAGAATTTCATCAATTTGTAAAAAAATATTTCGGAGCTATCCAAGATGACAAATTTTTGATTCGAGTAACGTACTACTTCCTCTTCAATACAAGACAGGAACCAAAAAGATATATTTTTTCGTTCTCGAGATTGCATTTTTTTGCAGCATCCATAAATATCGATAAAATTTCATTGAAAATCACAAAGAATAGCAAATTTCTTGAACTTTTCTTCTACAATGGTTTGGTTTCCTACAGATAAAATAACGAACTGATTCCATCAATTATGGGGAAGAAAAAAAACACTGAAGGGGAAGGATTTAAAGGGGATATTTGGCCTGAATGCTAAATGGTAATCGTATTGGTGTCGGTACATGTTTTGTGTGTTTGTTTTATATTCATTAAATCTGGTCATAAGTTTTAAGCCAATAAAACGACTTTACTAGACATGATTTGATTCGTTAAATTAATTTGATCAACTTCTACGTGGTGCAATTCGTTATATTTGTCTCGTGTCTCAATATTTGACAATTTATCGTCAAACAAAAAGGAAATATCCGTCGTGAATATTAATAATCAATTGGTACAAAAAAGAAATATTTTTATTCGACGAAGATTAAACACTATGAATTAATTTACGTAACTGATAAATGTTTTTCCCTCATACGTACTGTCGAAAAGAAACGCAGAGCGCGATGAATAAACATACTTCATTCGTAGCGCATAGCGCGATGTGTAAATACACTCGATACGGAGCGCGTAGCGCGACGTGCACCCCCGTGAGTGTCTTAAAAAATGTCCCGAAGGGACAATGTCCCGAAGGGACATTTTTCGGGGGGTTTGGGGGGCGGAGACCACCAACAAGAGCATCTGCGCCCGCAGGGCGCTGAGACGCTTGTTACATTTTCTTAATGCTATAGTTACGTTAATTTTTGTCAAAAAAAAATTTCAAATATATAGGAAGAAATATTAACTGGCTAGTTCTTGAACAATTTATTTATTTATGTGTTAATAACTTTTTGACAATATTATTATTATTATGCAAAGTCAGTGTTTTTGATATCTTTAACATGGTCGATTTTTTCAGATTTTTACTGTAACGCGAAGTAATAAAATTTTGATCTTGTTAAACTTTTGGTTTGGAATGTATGGGTAATACGTCAAGGAAGTGGAGACGCATGTGGTTCATTTTGCATAAGTTTGATGAAAATGAGAGCGAATTGCTAACACTCTTCGATAGTATAAAAATCTGAAAAAATGAATGCGTATGAGAGGTACTGAAAAGATTAATATTGCATAATAATAATTGCAAAATTTTATTAACAAATTGATGAACAAAAAAAATTATTCAACAATTTTATGGTAACACAACTTCTTTGATTAATGAAAATGATTCGTTAGTTTTTCTCAATACGTATGAATTTTTTCAAAATTAAAAATTTGTTATAATTCTTTTTTATATGGAAAAAATGTGTGAAAAAAGACAAAATTCAAACCACATTGAAAAATTTAAAAAAATTCATACGTATTCAGAAAAATGATAGATAGATATATATTTATATATAGATATAGATATATAGATATATATATATAGAGAGATATATGTTTATTGCTCTCAAAGGGTACAAGTTACCCCTATAGCAAGGGGGGGTGCTTACAATTTCACGGTTTTCACATATTTATGGAGAAGGCTCTCAGCATTAGGCTGTGGTTTACATAGTTGAATATTTTCTTGAGAATCTTTTGATCGCGCGAACATAAAATTGCGATTAATTCGGTCTCCGTTCTTTGCGTTGTTATTAAGTCGCTTAAATAGTGTATTCTGTAGGGCTCGTATACAGGGCATCGGAGCATAACATGTTGTACTGTTTCGTTTTCTTGCATATTACAAATTTGACATAATTGCTAAGCATCGAGTTTTGCCGAACATTGGCCGTAGGTTAACGTACAATAGTGTCTGTTTGCTAGTCGTATCTGGGTTACGTTTCTTTTTAGGGCCAGAGGAAGTCTTAAACTTAAATGCTTGGCGGGAGCGTCGCCGATTGACCTGGGGATTTTTAGCTGACTGGAGGTTGATGTTTGACAAGTTTGTAAATCTGCTGTTTGTAACTGCCTTTTGTACCTTGCAAATACCTCGGCTGTTCTATTTGACCAGGCCGCGGGGTCAAGGTTGTCCCACAGGTCAAGGGATTCTACTTCCGCAAGGAATGTCCTGAGTTGAGAGATCCAGTTGTATTTACTCTCTTCCTTTAAATTAGCTGCGAGAGCTATTTGTCTGTGCACACATATTTTCGTTAGCGATTCGTCGTTCGATTTAAGCACTCTGATGTACCATTCCCAAGTATTTCTCATTGCTTTATATTTTATCTTTACGAGACCTAGTTCTAATCTAAGTGCCGCATTTGAGGTGTTTTTGGCTAACAAAAGGAGACGCTTGTAGAACCAAGTCTGCGCCGTTTCAATAAATTCACAGTATCGAAGACCCCATGCGGGAAAGGCGTAGAGAAGAGTAGACTCGACCATACTCTCGTATAGTTTTGTGTAGGCTTCCCATGAATCACACTTTGCCTTTGCGAGAATAGCTAGTGTGGTTCCGGTTGCAATCTTCGCTTTATTTAAGGCCGCTGCGGCTGCTCTAAGACCTAAAGTTGATCTTGCAATCGGAACTCCCAGGTATAGATAGTCCGGAACAGTTTCGATGTTTTTTCCTTTATACAACGTAAAACGACTCTCTACGGGCTTTGCTCTCCCACCTGCCTTAAACACGACGATTTTTGTTTTATTTACATTTACCTCGAGGCGGTTTTGTGTGCAGTATTGTTCTAATGCGCTTAGTTTCTTTGCAAGGTCTACCTGGGAGCGTGCTAAGATCACTGTATCGTCTGCGTAGAGTAACATTAAGAGATCGTTTGTGCCGTCAATATTTAGACCTTCTAGGCCCTTTTCCCTGAAAAATGATTCAATATCAGCCAAGAACAGAAGGAATAGGTCCGGGCTTAGGGATTCTCCCTGTAGAACCCCTTCGGTGACTGGGAATTCCTTAGAGAGTTTTGTTCGAGATTTAACCTGTATATTCGCTTGATCGTAGAGAGATTTGACTATTCTTATAAATTTCGGGCTTATTCCTTGACGATACAACTTTTCCCATAACAAGGTGTGTGGTATGGAATCAAATGCTCTTTTGAAGTCTACAAAAATGGCATATACCTCTCGCCCGCCCAATCTTAGTTGCATTTGTATTACTGCAGTTAGAGTGAAGATACACTCAACGCAACTTCGGCCCTTTCTGAACCCCAGTTGGGATTCCGGAATAGTTTTTAGGTGTTCTGTTAAGTTAATCAATCTGTCTCTAAGTATTCCCGTAAATATTTTGGTGATATTGTTTACAAGTGCTATTCCTCTATAATTAGCTGGATCGTCCCTGTCTCCTTTTTTAAAAATCATAGTGAGTAATACACAGGACCAGGCAGCAGGCGTAGTTTCATTATCCAGTATCGTATTGTAGAGTTTTAATAGGTATTGGAGCCCGTTCGGCGGCAGCGCTTTAAGAAATTCTGAAGTTATCTTATCAGGCCCAGGAGCCTTCTTGGTTTTACAGTTTCGCAGTGCTTTCTTTAGTTCGTTTATAGTGATTTCTTTGTCTAATATTTCGTAACCTGGTCCGTAGAATTTTATGTCGCTCGTGATTCTTGGCTTATAGATCTTTGCGTAAAAATCATTCCATCTGCTAATAGGAAGGGAAAACGAAATTCCAGATTTAGAATTACATTTTTTTACCGCGTTCCAGAAGTCTGACGGGCTTTTTAAATTCCCGAGGCTATTTTTGATGGAATCTGAGTATAGTTTTTTAGCAGTTTCTAACGCTTTTTTGTATTTCGCTTGACTGTCGAGGAAGTTAGATTTAATTTCATCGGCGTTTGAGTTCTCATAAGCTTTCGCGGCTATTTTAAATTCGTTTTTTCGTTCGATACAGTTTTTGTCATACCAGGGTTTATTTTTTCTTTTTGTTTTTCCGAAGTTTGTGACACAAATCATGTTTGCAGAGGCGGCTGCGTTTAGTATTGCGGATGCTAAGTTTTCGTTAAGATTCTCTGGAACTCGCTCAGTCAGCGTATCGTTCAGTCTACTTGCAGTTTCCATCGAGTTGCAATAGGTCGTTTCGGACTCGCCTTTCCAACGTAAGTATGTCGTAGCCGCTGGTGCTTCTGTTTCGGCATCAACTGGTGTTTCTGTAGGACTCTCTGTCTGTAGGATTAGTTCGACAGGGAAGTGGTCGGAGAGCGACGGTTCTATAACCACGCGCAAGTCTTTTATCATAAAGAGTCCGTCTATACTAATCCAGACTAGGTCTATAAGGCTTTTTCCCGCGCGACTTACAAACGTGGACCGGGCTGGTCGGTCGCTGAGTGTACGGCCATTTAGTAACGCAAAACCGTTTGTTGTCATGAATTCGGTGACTAATGGACCTCTTTGGTTGACTATAGGATCGCTAGAAATTACTGAGTCGTAAAGACTCGTTTCACTAAATATTTCGGCCGGCAGAAAATCCTGCTCTCCCACTCTTGCATTTAGATCCCCGCCTATTATAATTACTTCGTTTTCGTATTTCACTTTTATTTCGTCGACTAGGTTTTGCATTATTTCTAAGACTGGCTCTAGTTGTAAATGTGGCTTAAAGTAAACAGTTCCGACAATTATTTTTATATTTGGCAAGGATACTCTTACGAAAATCCACCAGGGGCTGACGTCCAAGATCTCGGTTGCATTGATTGTTGTTTGAACTCCCAGACCGCCGCTGGCTCGTCCTACAGTGTGTTCCCTTATCGCCTCTGCCCAAATACATTTCTGGTTCTTCATATGCGGTGGTAATGAGGATGGAATAGACGTCAACCATGTCTCGTATATGCAGCTGATGTCGGCAGTACGAAGAATCTGGCTGCTGTAGGTGTTCGAGAAACCGTGGACGTTCCAGAAGACCATGGTGAAATCCAATTTGTTTTTTAGTTTTTTGAGAGAGTGGAAGTACCTGACGTAGATGGAGTTGCGTCCGATGCAGACGTATGTTCAGTGTTTCTTCTTTGCCGCTCCGGACTTTTCAGTCGTTCTTCTTTCTCATCCCATCGGTGCCAAACTCCGTCGATTTCAAGCTTGTTGAATGCTATCTTCACTTGGTGTTGTTGTTCTCGGTATTTTCTTGCAAGGTCGCGGAGTTGTTTCCCGGTCTGGCGTTCCTTGTGTGTGAGTTCACCGTTGATGTATATGTCTCTTCCTTTTAGTTGTCTTTTGTTCTTCAATATATTGATTTTTGTTTCCATGGAATCAAGTTTGATGACGTACAGGCTGGTTTTTCCTGCTTGTATGTGTCTCTGCTCGACGATCTTGTCTGAGACTCCAAATTCTGTTTCAAGAAAACCATTTATGGAGGAGGTTACGTTTTTCGGATCGACTTTTAGACCTTTTATGACGATATTGTTTTTGATTTCCGCTTTTTCTATATACTCGAGTTTTCTCTCCAGATACTCGATCCTCCGGTCGTCCGTGGGTTTCAGCTGAACCATTTCGCTTGGTGTCTTTCTGGGATTTGCCTCTAGTCTTGATAGTCGCTCTTCAAGGTCGCGGTGTTTCTCGGCTCCTGTTTCCTCCAAAGCCCGTATCCTTGTTTCTAAATTCTCGTGGGCTTTTTTAAATTCTTCCTTATTTTTATTCAATTCATCTTTAATCGCGGCAAAGTTGTTTTCCTGATTTATGCTGTTTTGTGTGATTAGATTGCTCATGTGGGCAAACTGCTTTGCGTTGTCCTGGCTCATTAGTTTCAGTTGTGCGACGATTTCCTCCATTTCCGGGTTGGGCAGTGCGCCGGTGGTCTCGACGGGTAAACTCGAGCTCTGAATATTCGTTTTTTGGTCCTCTGGGGGTGACCGAGGGATTAGCGTTGATGTTCTAAAAGCTTTTAGGTCTCTTTTATCGTTTAGATCAGGAGAATTTTCCGCTGAGTCTGATCGCTTTCTTTTTTGGATAATAAAATCTTTAATCGAACCGTCCGAGTAGCTTCTCTCGCGTTGTAGTCGTTGATGTACCGGCGGTCGGCCCCTTGCCTTCGGAGTTTTGTGTGGTGTCGGAGCTAGTGTAGTGGCTTGGCCGCTCGGCGGAGCTGTGCGAGTATCGAGCTTGGCATCGATTGATCCAGTCGCTGTTGGTAACGTCGGGTCCCTGGCCTCTTTTTCCTGAGAGGTGTCGCCCCCAGGCATTTGGAGTTAGCCGTTCGATTGCCTCTTCCTTTGCCCCGCTCCCCTCGTTGGGTTAACCGTTGTTAACAGCGTCTATATAAGCGCCGACGCGAAGCAATGTTTCCGCTATGTCCGTACGCCCTATTCAGAAAAATGACCGAATCGTTTTCATAAAAAAAAAAAGTTGGGTTATCACAAATTTGTTGAACCGTTTTTTTTTCTTTCATTAATTTGTTAATAATATCGTGCAATTACTATTATGTAAAATTAATTTTTTCAGTGCCTTTAACGTGCATGAAAAACGATCCAGAATTATTTGCAATTCTCTCTCATTTTTCTCAAACTTATGTGAAATAAACCACACGCCCTACCGCCTCCTTAAGGATGTTTCACCCGTGCCTTCCCAACCATTAATGAAATTTCGCGAGAATTTCAAATACTTACCAATAGTATAAAAATCTGAAAAAAAAACGGTCTTTTGAAGACATCAAGGATTATGATTTTAAATAATAATAATGTCTAAATGTTATTAACAAATAAATAAATAAATAACCAGCAAAACTTTTTTCTCATTTGAAATTAATCTGTTAATCTTTTAGAAGCCATATGAACTTTTTCAGAATTTTCTTATATTTTTGAAAATCCCGTTTTAAAATTTTTTTCAATGCTATTGTTACGTACATATTTGTACATTCACCCCGAAACTTCACGAGTGTGCTGTGAAATGTTGTTGCAAAACCATATCCAAAATTCGGGCGTTATATTCTCTTTTCAGAATTACGAAAAAGAAAATTTCAAAATTATAAGAAAATACTGGAAATGTTAATATGGTTTATCCAATATGTATAAATTTATTTTAAACGAGAAAAGAATAATTTGAGTGGCTAATTCTTGAACAATTTATTTATTTACTTATTTGTTAATAATTTGTTGTCTGCATTAAACTTTTTGTTGCGAATTTACGGGTAATTACATCCTTCAAGTACATGGATTTTGTAAAATCCATATACCACCCAGAATAAATCGTATCTTATATATTAATACCGCAATTTATCCGCAAAATATCCATTGATGGCAGTGAAATAATCCGCTTCTTCTGCGATGGTCGAAAAATACGAATAAATAAACTGCGGCTTCTTATTTTTCACCTCGAAACAAACTTTCGCGACCGTAACCTTTGCGGAGGGTTAACTTTTACAGAAGATAAACTGACATTCCTATCATTTGATTTTTTAAGCAACTGAAGTTGCTCGTCGAATAGCATTAGCTTCAGCCCCTTCCGACAGCCAATCAGGCAACGAATAAAGCGACAACAATACGTGTATCGAAATTTCGATATATTTTAGCCACGGATGTTTTGAAGAGGGATTGAACTCATGTTCCGATAATTTTATTTTCCATCGCATGAGTCTCGATCCCGGATCTTTTACATTGAATAGCCACGTTAAGGGCTTGTGATCCGTAACCACTGTAAATTTCGTACCGTAAACATATGGACGAAATTGTTCGACTGCCCAGACAATAGCAATTAATTCCTTTTCAGTCGTAGAATAATTTTGTTCCGATTTGTTAAGCGTACGACTTGCGTAACAAATCGGTAAATCGTCCCCTATCTCCCCTTGAGATAAGATCGCGCCGATCGCTTTATCCGAAGCATCCGTCGTCACGATGAACGGCCTTGTGAAATCCGGGTATTGCAACACCGGTGCTGACGTCAGCGCTTTCTTCAATTCCACGAATGCGTGCTCCCGTTTTGCCGTCCACACAAACGGAATTTCTTTCTTCGTTAACTCCGTTAACGGCTTCGCAATTTTCGAGAAGTCTTTTATAATCTTTCGATAATAACCGGCAAGCCCTAGAAAGGACTGTACTCCCTTCATATTATTTGGTACCGGAAAATCCCGTACCGCCGTGATTTTTTCGGCTTCGGCTCTCCTGTATGATGCCGTCCTTGAGCATCTGTTCCGTTTGCTTAGCAACTTCCTTCTTATGCGCTTCCGGTAAACGATACGGCTGTACTTTTATCGGTTTTACGCCCTCGCGAAGGGGAATTTCATGCTCGATTTTCGTAGTACACGGCAACCAGTCCCCCTCCAGGTGAAAGATCTCCGCAAAATCCTCACATATTTCAAGTAGTGTTTCTTTTTCTTCGGAATTTAAATTTCGCACGTCGATTGCTTCACGTAAGCGCGTGAGTCGCGTGCCGCTGTTTTCCCTCTCATTGCTGCTCGGCACGCGCGCGATGTTTAACTCGCGTGCGCTCTTGTTGTGACACGATTTTTCTGCTGACTCAAACGGCTCGAGTGTCACTGTCGGTCGCTCGATCTCGACTTCTTCGCAGGTGGTATTTATTATGCATACCACACAGCTGTTTCCTCGCGGTTTCGTCGTACAGGCGCCGATTGCTACTCCCTCGGCGACCTCCTTCTTATCGGCAAGTCCCATTACCCGACTGCATGTAGCTACGTAAGCGATATTCTCGCTTCGCGCTGGTACTCGCATTTTTAATCTCCCATCGATTAAAGGCATTCGATGTCCGCGAATTCGAATTTCTTTGCCCTGAAGAATGTCCGCTTTATGCTTGCGAATGAAGTCCATTCCTAGGAAGCCGTGCACCCCCAAATCCATCCCCTCAGGCACTACGTGGAACCAATGCGATATTGTTCCCTTCGGAGTTTCCAAATGTATTTCTGCCACGAATATCGAGAGTACTGGCTGTCCTCCCAATCCGATGAGCGTTGACTCGGATTTTTCGGCTTGTATATCTCCCCCGAGAACCTCTGGACTTATCAAACTGACCTGTGCTCCCGTATCGGCTTTCAGAGTCAGTATCTCGGTTTTGCATTCAGGTGATTTGATATGAAAATCGCTTACAATCCCCGCAGACGTGACGTTGACAACGTAGACCTCGTGCTGTTGTCCCTTTCTTTCCGCCCGCTGCTGATCGGTCCCCAGGAAATCTTTGACAGTTTTCCCGGTCCCCTGTGGCTTCGGAGGAGGTTGCTCATTGCCGTTATTTTTCCCTGACTGCTGCAGCTTTTGACTGCCCTGCTGCAGTCGCTTCCTACATTCTCTCCACAGATGTCCAACTTTCCCGCAGTAATTGCACGTTATTTTCACTTGATTCACTTCCTTCCCCGGTCCTCGTGCGTACCTCGTTCATACTGCAGGGCAGCGAGAGATTTTCGCTTCCCGTACAGCGCTTCCAATTCACTACGTAATTCCGACATATTACGTATCACCTTATGTCGTAATTCTCGCGTTGCGCGATCTTCAAGTTTTCCGCTTCGTACGAGCGCCAGGAGTGTTCCCCTAAGCGCTGGTTTCACTCTCTCCCATACAGCTTCACAGGATGACAAGAATTCCTCTAATCTGTTGGGATTATTGCCATCGAATGTTTTGATATTTTTCAGCGCTAAATCCAAGCTGATATATGGTGAGTCTTCTTCATCCTCCGGATGGGTGGTTCGCCGTCTCCTTTGACGTTCGGCTAACCTTCGTTCCACTTCTCCGGTTACATAATCGGCCAATTCTGCCCGTATGGCCTCCAATTCTCGATCCCCCCTCTCGAGTCCATCGGCAACTCGTTCCTCGGCTGCCGCGGTGTTGTTTACCTCCGCAGGTGGATCCGGAAATAAATTTCGGCGTACCCCTGGGATCTCCACCCCTATGGGGTAAAGCCTACTTCCATCACCGAAGGTAGTCGTCCAATTCCGGTCTCTATCCGGGTTGTAAAATCCTCCTCTTCGTTCGCCCAGGGTGTTAAGGTATTGAGCCCTCAAACGTTGTATCTCCGCTTCTACTGCTCGTGGGGTGAGATCAACCCCTGGGAGTGGCGCACCCCTGGGCTCGAACATACTTTGGTCCAAGTCGGCGAGCTCGTCAAACGCTGCGCCTCTACGTAAATTGACCCCGAAGAGAGGGTTGGGAGAAGATTCGCCTCTCGGCTGTCGTGCCGGGCCCTGTACTGTTAATTCCGCTCTCGCGACTGCCGTTATCTCCTGTAACGCAGCCCCTAGACCAGCTGCTACACGCTGGTCCTCCTGTGTGGATGCCGAAGGACCCTGCGGGGGTGGTTGCTGTCCCGAAGTCCCCGCAGCCTGCTCCTCTGGCACCTCTCTATCACTCATGTGGCTTCTACTTGGCTCTTAGCCCTTTATTCACGCCCTGACGGGGTTAGTAACGCGCCTACTGGTTTTCTATTCCCGTACAGGTGTTAGTTTCGTGAATAGATTACTCTTGCACTTACAGGGCGCTTATCTGCCACATCTCAGGTTGCCTCTGCGTTGTGTAACCTTCAGGCTCCCTCTTCGATACTGTTTCCACGTCCCTTTCTGCTAGGTGACGATCTAGTGGAGGTCTGCAGTCCCTCCTCGCGGTTGGCTGTCCCGTCGATCCCCTGGTGACGGTTTTACTCACGACTGTATTGGTGTACAGCGAGTGACACACTTTCGCTACACTCTGGTTCGTTTTATTCACTCCGATATCCCACCGCTGCCACCAATGTTATACCGCCGAATCCCGGTTAGCTATGCCGAGGTTAGCGGTAATGAATATTCTCTGTTATTTTTGGGATGTTTATCGGTCAAGGGTTGGAACCCCAGTGAATATTTGAACTCAGGAGTTGTAAGCGAAAATGTCAATCTTTATTAATGCGTTGATACGCAAACTCAAATTATCACACAGAATTATATTACACAGAATATGGACTACTGTCCGACCAAAGTAACGTAGTACTACTTATAGACCCTTTGCACGAGTCTCTCTACACGCAACCAACCGCGCAGTATCGGATGTCCAATTGTACTCCCCGACTTGCGCTCACTCTCACACTTTATAGGAGATAAAGTGGAGCGAGCGATTCAGCATATTTACGAGATTTGGTAATGATGTTTACCTTATCGTCGTTCCAGTATGCGATACTGTGCAGTTGGCACAATATTTCATGATCGCACGCCTCGGTTATTGCGTAAGCGTAACCTCGGCGGTGCTCTCATTTTTTCGGGGGTATAACAGGAATGATAAAATAGTTTACGACTATTACGTGACGTATATTAATAAAAAACATAAATTAATTGCTGCTGGTAATAATAATAATACTGGTGCTACTGTAGGGGTTAGTTACAATAAATATTTACACCGCATACAGAGTTGCTGTTCTCGTGAACGCTGTCTGTAATTATCATAAATTTATTTAATAAAAAACATATAAAAAAGAACACATCGAGTTCCTTGTCTTAATCAGTCTTCCTTGCAGCAAAAAAAATGTCGGTAAGCCGTTGGCTACCGCACTTCGAATATACTCGTAAGTTTTCATATTTGCAATAGAAGCGCTGAATCAGAAAAAAATCGCAGGCTGTCTATGGGCTATCGCGCTTGCTCAAGTATAAGCGTTTTGTAATTCTTCGAAAAGTCAGATCTGCATGAGTCGCGAATACTGGTGAGTTTAGTATGAGTCACTGTCATAGCAACAAGTAAAAGCGTGCTGTAATTCTATACGTATCACCTTGAAAGGCACGTTCATCTGTATTAATCATCGCCGCCATTTTCTTTGAAAGTCGGATTCAGCAAATATTATTATTGTATTTCACGTGAAGTTGAGATTTGCAGGAGTGGCGAATACTCCTACAACAGTGCAGTCTGTATTCAAAAGAGGTCTCATACGGTGATATCATTTGTTCTTCTCAAAATGGTGGTGGTGGGGGCATCAAATAATTATTTGGTCGACTGCCATTGTTCTCATCAGTCGTTCTCCGATCGCGCTACCGACACCAAGTCCATACAGAGAAAACAGCGCGAATTAAAAAAACGGATAGAAATACACTTGCGAAATATCAGGGCTATTAAACGGTTAATACAATCAAGAACTGAGCTTTGCCTTCTAACACACTCATTTAAGCGCTTCAAAATCTAAAATGGATTTCTCGCGAATCAACAAGGTAGGAACATTCGCGGAGTTTCTACCGTTGAAGAAGCTATGTGAGCTGAAGGCAGATAAAGACTACAAGATCACCAATATCAGATATGCCAATACTAAATGGGGGCCAAGAATCACCATCGATGTGGAGAATGAATTTACATGCTTTCTACCATCACGCTTCGTCAAAGCTTTCGATGAAGACGCTGAAATGTTTCGACAAATGGAAGGATCGGCCCAAGATGGCGCATTGTACATGCGGTATCTTGGGACAGAATATAATAACGTCGAGTTCAAAGCAGCGTCTCAGTGCTACTGCAAAACCCATTCGAAGTGACACACCTATTTTTTCGAGAGTATTATTATTATGGCTGGTACCGGCTACGATCTTGAGTTTGATATTCAAAGTTTTAAAGACAAGCACAATAAATTTTTACCGAAGGAAGTAGCAGTCGGCTTAGTGCATAAATTACGCCATAGAGATTTATGGGTTGTCGCACCACCTTACGATATTAGTGAGTTACCGCCGCAAGTACGTGCAGAAAATGATTGGTTAACCGTCAATTATCATGGAATCCCATGGTCCCAGGATGGCATTACTGTTGAAGAACTGTTCGATGAGCTGGACGAAGTTGCGCAAGGTGCTGGTGAAGATGCTATTCTTTACGCCAGAGGTCATGATGCTGTAAAATTTTTGGAAGAAGCTACTGGTCGGAAATTTGAAAATTTGGGCGACAATGAAGATTTACCATTGAGGATTGATCCGTCGCCGTCAGCAACAGTGTGTTCGTGGCATGGGCAACATGGTGCAAACAAGCATATCATTTATAATTGTGCTCTCGTCAATGTAAAAAAACTCCAATATTATCTTAACCCTTTTCCACTTGATAGAATGTGGAAAGATATCATTAGTTTTCCGGAACGTTAACGTTATCTTAATCGAAGAATATAGAATGTGGAAATATGTAGATGTAGCCGGAATGATTATATTATTTGGGTATTGTAAAAGTAATCATAATAATAATATGTAATATGAAAAAAAATAAATAAAAAAAAAGCGGTGCGCTACGGCTATCTCCACTGAAGCCTACCCCCCACTCTTACCCCACCACTTCAAACCGAGCTCGAAACGGGACTGAAGTGGAGGAGGAGGAAGGGGAAGACTGCCTACCCCACTCCCCCCCACTACTTTCAAAAAGTGGAGGGGGCAGGAGTGGGGGGCGCCATAGCGCACCGCATACTACTGATAGCACATTTCGTTGACTAATACAAAGCTATGTATTTTCATAATTTTTTTGATTTTAGTTGAATTGTATCGTCTGTTTTTTTTGGTCGTTTGTACGCAATACTACGAAGCACTATTCCTTTGTAAACGCAACGATCAAATTCTTTGATGCAAGTGTGTAAGTATGGTAGATGACTTATCATTCTGCCACGCAAGTTTTCGTTGATTCGGCCTATACCGATCAGCGTTACGCCGTTAATACTTTTTGTGCAGTTCACGAGTGATGTTGGTTTAAAGAGGCTGTGACAATAATTGCGACAAGCATCAGTACTTGATGTATTGTCAATATTCGCTTCAACACTTTTTTTTTCAAAAATTTATTCGCGATCTGATAAGATACTCCGTGAGGCGCATTTATGTTGCGTTTGAAATAGAAAATTCCATTTTCAAAAGGAAATGTAGAACTTCCCCATAGAGGTCCACTCTTTCTCACCGATTCGGCTAAGTGCAACATCGAATGCAAATTAAATGTCATCACGTGTTGTCCGTATAACATTTGACATTTTCCTACGAATTTTAAAAGATTGTATTCACAATTCTGGATGTCTTGTTCGCTGATTTCAGATTTCATCAATGTGTAAATGCTCTGAACGAACAAGAGATACGAGTTGTAGTACGTTTCTTTGAGAATGCCTTCTAAACATGGTACACTGTCACGCAATAACCACGACTCCCACTCGGATGCTTTCCATTTTGCAGCATATTTTATCGGTCTCACTAAGCGATGAATCTTTTGAGGGCGCTTGATGTGCGATCTACGTATATCGATTTCATCCCGATGACGGGGCTGTAAGTTATCTTGCGTAGTCGGAAACGTCCATATAGTCCACATGTGTTTCGTTACCCCTAACAAAACGCCATGCGTGTAGTCTATAGGCAGACCCCAGACAATATCAAAATGATTCCATCGCAGAAGTTGCGAACGACCTTTCACACCGTTAATTATATTACCCATCGCTTCAACACTTGAAACATCTTGACAATGGCTTTCATGAGTTCATAAAGCTGGATCGTCCTCACTTAAAGGATAACGCATTGCTTTTTCATCGTGGAAGCCAGGTGCGTAACACCAACTACAGCCGTAGTACCCATTAAATTGCATTCGAAACTGAACCACGGGACGAGCTACTGTATCCATGCACAGCAAGAGACAATAAAATTTAAAGTTTTTTTTTACCGGTACTTTTGATCGTAAAATTTACACCATTCGTCATTAAATTTTCAGCCTGATCCATAAAAGTCTTTCGATCCATCTGATGGTGATTGCTCCATTTTTTCTAAAGTTTCCAAAATATCGGCTTGCATGGTTGCGTCATTAAGAAGCAATTCCAATTGGTACTTTATATCGATAGACATGAATTGATTTTGAGACTCTGAGGAAAGATCGTGTTCAGCATTGCAACCGTTGCATCGGGCTCGCATCTGACTGGCTTTTTCAGCTAAATTTCTGGACACTATTATGGTGTGGCAATTTTCTGTTTGACAATAATAGTGCACGGTCATTTTGTTGCGAGGAGGATTAAAAACCTTCAATCTTGCGTAATTTGACACATTCCAAGATTTAAAATCTGGTCCAGCTAAAACTTTAATCAATTCGACCAAATGATCGTCATTTCTGCGGGTAAGATTTTTTACAGTCGCATACGTCGTTAACATGAGTAACACATCCGATACGGTCTCTTGAGAGTGCGGGAACATTATCGTCTTTCCTTGTAGCGCATCTGTATTAAATCGATAATTTGATTGATTTTCTGAACTGTCGTCGCAATCTTCTGAAATGCTTTGCGAAGTCGATGTATTAGAACCGTCAGAATCTCGCTCGGTACTGGTGTCGCTGTCGCTGTTGCTGTTGCTTGCATCGTCGCATACATTTTCTATCATAGACGGATCTTGCGTATGCAAGTATTCGTTGGACATCCGTTCGATACCGTCACAAGGTGCACTAAACGCATCTGAAGATGTACCAGGGGTTGAGGCGTTTGAAAAAGAATTTGAATCAGAATTAATTTTTTCTGTGGACATATCAGGAGAAGTGATATAATTATCACTTGATGCTGCCATTTGAGGGCTTGGAGGTACGGTAGTCGATTCTATACTTTCTCCCGCCACTGGTGTGCACAATTCAACATCAGCATTTGCTAAAAAAAATTTAATTGAAGCTTACGTCGCAGGCGATTATATGCTGTAATAATTACATGGACCCTCTGAACTTCGTAACGTTTGATACATGTGTTTATCAACAATAATATTTTGAACCACGGTAAACGAACTTCACTAACGGTGCAGTGCTGCTAAAAACGCACGTCGACGTGCGTATTTTATAAACCGAATAATTATATTCCTGCAAATAAATCATATTTTGCATCTCGTTTTTCAGCGCCAGTATTAGGTAGTACTTTTTTGGTGGGTGGTTTCACGATCATGGATGAATAGGCGACAAGGCAAAGTTGGTAACGTTTCTATATCCCTCGCGCGTTCTTGCTGATTGCATCATATTGTTATATTGTGGATGGTGTTCTATACGCATAAAGATACCAGGTAAAATTTTCTCCTAATTAATAAGCAAAAAAAGAACGCAAAGCTAATCCTGTTAAACGACGGCAGTATGGCAATCAAAATCTGGATTATGAAGAAGAGAAGTAGCCGAGAAGGAAGAAGCGGCAGCGAAAGAGAGAGCGAATACAGAAACTATGTCGCGCAAATAGTTAAAGTCACTGAAAAAGACTCACAATAGCAGGCGAACACTGAAGAAATTAATAAGCGTCCGATGCCCTCCATGAGCTATAAAATTGGGGGAAAAAAAATTGATCCAACATTTTCTAAACAGGAAAATCTTGATCGCAGTGATCCTCTTCGCGAAGTAGCACAGTTGATTTTTCTGATAAGAGAAATAAACAAAATCCAGCAAACGAGCTAATGTCAACCGATTTATCGGAGAAAAGAATCGACGACACAGAATACACACTAAGAAAATATGTTACGGAGCCTAGCTGTATAGAAAAAGGAGTACCGCAGAGTCGCGATTATCCAAACAAACCTAGTTCGCATAACCGAAAATTCACATAATCCAAATGCAAATTTTTGACGCAGAATATAAAAAACGAACAAATTATTACAAAAAAAATATGATAAAAAAAAAATATATCAATCAAAATCTGAATGTCTTTTCAAAACTCACAAATAAAATATTAGATGTATTGCAAAAATAAAACAAATTTGATTATATGGCTTCTCAAGAATAATTCTCCAAGCAGTCGAACAATAGTAAAAAAAAAAAAAAACGTATTGTACACTGTACAAGGTTTGTCGTAAAACTTAATAAATAGTAAAAACATTTTTCTACAAAAATGTAAAAAAAAGACGCCAAGTGGTTTAAATAATGTTTGCGAAAAAAAAAATAAAAAATCATAGAAGCCAAGTAAAAATAAAAATAAAAAAACTTTACTCGTCCTTTCTTTCATTCCTACTACATTTATTTGTGGTCTAAGGACTCGCCAAGTTTTTTTATTTTTATTTTTACTTGGCTTCTATGATTTTTTATTTTTTTTTCGCAAACATTATTTAAACCACTTGGCGTCTTTTTTTACATTTTTGTAGAAAAATGTTTTTACTATTTATTTTATTCTTTTTTTTCATTTATTTTATTATTATTAATTTGAATTATTTATTTTTAAAGATTTTTTTTTGTATCACACGCGTAATATTTATTAATTGAAATTACCACTAGTCTGCAATTAGTTAAGATAATTTTTTCACACAGGTATCCCTTTTTTTTACCACGAGAAATTTTTTTATTAGTACCTTTCGCGATAGTAAAATTATAAATAACCTCTTAGTATTTAACCTCTATTTCGATGACTGAATGCGAGTGCACTATTCGCGGATCGCGGATACGGATATCACAAGTTGCTGTGTTCACGAACTGACACTTGGAATCGATAACAGCTAACCGTTCGTTCCGCATATACCATTGTATATGCAGGGCGCACGCATAGACACACAGACGCAACACACAGGCATGATGGGACATCGGACAAACAACGGACAGACGAAAAAATCTCTGAAGAAAAATTTTATCGTGAAAGTGAGGATTTTTTGGGCGACATCGCGATATCTCATCATTTCGAGCACCGATCGGGCTGATTCCAGGCGCATTTTGAAGCTTGTATTCGAATTATATGATGAAAGTGTCTTTGGAATTCAGATCCGATGTCTCGTTTCAGAGAAAAAAAATGTCAAACTTTAGGGGGCACGATATTAGCGTATAAGTACACGGTAGCGCTCGACGCGCGCGGACTCACCGCGCGGACTTTTTACTTTTTAAACCACTTGGCGTCGAGACGCTACCGCGTCTCTTGATCAAATTTTTGTGTGCATCTGGCAATAACGTGTGACTCATAAAATGGTTCGAATAACTGAGCGTTCAAACAAATCAAGTTATTGTTTGGATATCGTCGATTCAAAAAATCAAGATTTTACTGCACGAGAATTTCGAGTTGAGAGGTATGCTCGTCATGGATACGTCGATGAGATGATTCCCTACCTCAAGAATATTAACGACTTTAAAATGACTGATTCTATATAAGTTATATGGAACTGGAAGACTGGAAGTCATCGCCATACGAAAATGAGATGCAGAATATAATTCTATAAAAATAAATCGAAACGTACGATTATACCTGTGAAGTTCAATTGACATTATAAGAGCCTGAATCAAGAGCATGATACCAAATTTGTCTGTGAATTCATTCGCGATAATATACTGCTTATATTCTCGTAGGATGTGCTACATTTTCATTATTTAATATTACTACACACAAAATGATACTCTGAAAAAACAAAATACTACCTATAGTGCCTTTTCCGTAAATTTTATGTTGATATGTAGTATGCGGAAAATGAATTCTATCAGTACATTATTTGCTAACATATCCATGTTCTCGTATGTATCTCTTGATATAATAACGGTCGAATTTTATTCGCAAAATCATTTCTTTGTACAATAGCACAATGGTGAGAGAAATCAGGAAAAATTCAGAGATTTTTTTAACGCTGGTCGCAACTATATACGTCCCAACTATTCATGCGGTATTCTCATCGAAATAATTTAGCCCAATGATTTTCGTTATCGCGATTGTTCAACTGTCTAAGATAATTCTGTACAGGTCTAAACCTTACTGGGCGTAATAATTCACGAAAAGAATTTTGAGAATTTTGAAAGTTGAATCGACGATTCTATTATTATTATGATCATTATTACTGCTGTCATTGTGAACAAGAGATAAATTATGTGATAAATAATGTTTTTAGTTCGCGAGTGTCCTCAGTTGGGTTTAAAAAGGAAAAATCAAACCATTGTATGAAAGTGATGATCATAAGGTGGTAAACAACTAAAGACCAATCTTATTGACATCAAACATCACGAAAATCTTTGAAACGTATGTGAAAACTGCATTGCTATGTCTCTTGTCTAAATGAACTTTTTTGCAAAAAATCAGTTTGGGTTTGTATAAGAAAAATTTGCGCAAGGAAGACGCAATTGCAAAGTTAGTGTATTCGACGATTGGGAGAAGCAGCCCGTGCGTGGGAGTGTTTTTGAATCTCAGACAGGCGTTTGACATACTGAGCCAGAAAACTCTACGTGATAAACTCTATGACGTAGAAATTAGAGGCATAATACAGTAGGTATTGAAATCGTACCTGACAGCGGCCGTCGTATGTTTCGGTAAACCATGTGGATGGAAGAATGTGCGTAGCAGAGTACGAGACGCGACAGGGCACGGCCCTGGGACCCTGATTCTTTATAATATTGTTACAAACGAGTAAAAGAATAACGCGCGTATTTGGTTTTGGGGCAGATATTATTAATAAGATAAACGTTAGTTAACCCGATCATGTAATGCCACACGTCTGTTTGCGTTCAAACTCCCGCAAGACTCTCTGTCACGACGATCGATGTCCCATCGATCGTCCGTACGTTCGTCAATTGTCATACCTAACTAATATCGTGTGTCTGAACGAATAGTGGCTAGATCAAGAGACGCGGTAGCGTCTCGACGCCAAGTGGTTTAAAAAGTAAAAAGTCCGCGCGGTGAGTCCGCGCGCGTTGAGCGCTACCGTGTACTTATACGCTAATATCGTGCCCCCTAAAGTTTGACATTTTTTTTCTCTGCAACGAGACATCGGATCTGAATTCCAAAGACACTTTCATAATATAATTCGAATACAAGCTTCAAAATGCGCCTGGAATCAGCCCGATCGGTGCTCAAAATGATGAGATATCGCGATGTCGCCCAAAAAATCCTCACTTTCACGATAAAATTTTTCTTCAGAGATTTTTTCGTCTGTCCGTTGTTTGTCCGATGTCTTATCATGCCTGTGTGTTGCGTCTGTGTGTCCATGCGTGCGCCCTGCATATACGATGGTATATGCGGAACGAACGGTTAGCCGTTACCGATTCCAAGTGTCAGTTCGTGAACACAGCAACTTGTGATATCCGTATCCGCAATCCGCGAATAGTGCACTCGCATTCAGTCATCGAAATAGAGGTTAAATACTAAGAGGTTATTTATAATTTTCCTATCGCGAAAGGTATTAATAAAAAAAATCTCTCGTGGTAAAAAAAAGGGATACCGGTGTGAAAAAATTATCTTAACTAATTGCAGGCGAGTGGTAATTTCAATTAATAAATATTACGCGTGTGATACAAAAAAAAATCTTTAAAATTAAATAATTCAAATTAATAATAATAAAATAAATGAAAAAAAAGAATAAAATAAATAGTAAAAACATTTTTCTACAAAAATGTAAAAAAAAAGACGCCAAGTGGTTTAAATAATGTTTGCGAAAAAAAAATTCAAAAAATAAAAAATCATAGAAGCCAAGTAAAAATAAAAATAAAAAAACTTGGCGAGTCCTTAGACCACAAATAAATGTCGTAGGAATGAACGAAAGGACGAGCAAAGTTTTTTATTTTTATTTTTACTTGGCTTCTATGATTTTTTATTCTTTGAATTTTTTTTTCGCAAACATTATTTAAACCACTTGGCGTCTTTTTTTTTACATTTTTGTAGAAAAATGTTTTTACTATTTATATTCGTTACAACATATATCTCAATGATATATTTAGTGTGGATGTACAGGAAAAATTATTACGGGAAATTATATTGACGAGAAGAGATGGAACAAGCTGTGTGAGACATTGAAATGTCGTTTAAATAGTTTGAGGAAGATAATTTTACTTAATTTTTGTTTTCAAATGACTGAGAAAGATATGCAATGTTTAAACATGAAATCGATTGCATAAATTGTTTCTTGTGTCGATCGTTTTAGAACTACATTACTATTTTTTCGAATAGAAACTGTAAGGTTGAATTTCAACCAGGGAAAAATTATGATGTGATCAGAGAAAAGTCATTTAATTCTTTCGACTGTTTTCAGTGACCACCATGTAGTAGCACTTTGGTTGATTCAGTGATGGTAAGCCATAATCTATGGCTATTTGAGTCGCAAATTATATTTTATTATTAAACGCGGTTCAGAGAGTCCCTAACTTCATATTTTTCCAACCTGTTGCAGACGTTTCGTTTTTCTGACTATTCTTGTGCCATCGAAGTCGTGTTTTCTTGCTTACTTTCGTAGGGTCATATGATGGTGAAAGAATAAGTTTATATGACTTACGTTTTCTGTCTTGCTCCATTGCAAACCAAAAAATTGTGAATATTAATAAATCTGCAAAAATAATGATTAGCAAATAATAAAACTAGTACGTTAAACAAAACCGATGGAACGTATTATAAAACAAGTGCACAAGACACTGTTCACAAGAGATTAGTTATTGAGAGGTGGTGAAATACCGCGGTCGGTAATAAAAACTGTAATCAACTTTTTTTGCGTATACTGGCATTTACAGCCAAAAAAAGTGTCATTTGCTGCGAAAATGATCAATGTAGCGAATGACACTTTTTACTTCCTCATAAAGGAAGTTTTGTTTTCGGAAAAAAAACGTTTCTCAGATTTTCATGCCAGGATGTTCAAAATGTTCAAAAACGTCGAGAAAAGTGATTTTTGCGACATGTCCGTATGTTTGTGTGTGTGACAATTTTTGTTAGCACGATAGCGCCCGCAAATTTGAAGCTATCGTTCTCAAATTTGGACCAAACGTAGACTGTCATTGAACACTTGGGATTAAATATGATGTGAATCGGTTAACGATTTCAAATTTTATGGCATTTTTCATGTTTTCAAAAAAGTTGATTTTTGCTCCAACTTTCGAAATTTTTCAGACATTCAGCTGAAATTTAGTTTCCTATTAAACTATCATCAGAGACACGGTTTGGAATTAAATCTGACGTGAATCCCTTAAAATAAAATGTTCTGCTTTTTCATACAAAATCTTTGTTTTTGCGAAAAAAAATGTTTGATTTTTTATCGCAGTATTATCTAAATCTAAAAAAAAGCATAAATATCTCGAAGAAAAGAAATCGAGAATAAAGAGATATATTTGTGTTTGAGAAGTACCGAAAATATTGCCGGGATGTCAAGTGATCGTGATAAAGGATTTTCTGGAATAATGGCGGACACACTTGGCGTGAAAAAGCGCAAAAAACACTTGTCTTTATTCGATGAGATAAAACCTTCGTATTATATACAGAGTTTGCTGATTTTATACAGTTTGAGTTTCCCGTTGAGATGAGATCGCTCAATGATGCTGGATTGTATTAATGCCAGCAACAGCTACCGTTGAGTTCGCCGATGAGTTCGTGGTATGAAACACGGATGCACGGGTATGGCGGTACCTCGTGTTGAGACAAAATTATAAATGCTGGTGCACGTTGAGTGAATTGCGCCCGGTGCGACAACTCGAGTTCTACTAATGAGTTTTCCCGTAAACTAAATGAGTTTGATCACATAAGTGATCGTGAGCTGACAAAGAATGAGAAAAACTGAGAGAGCGATATACACGATACAGCGCGCTTGACTTCTCCAACGAGACTGAGAGTTAAGATGGCCGCTGCCGGCCGGCTAGCCGTTACGAGAGCCTCGTGGTCGATTCTAGATCGTTCCACGAGGCCTCGCGACGCCGGCCGGCAGTGCCCGGGAGGTGCTGCCGCGTAGTGTGATTTTTGCGATCTACGTTCGAGCCTGTGCACGACACGGAATCCCGAACAATTTGTAAATTAAAAAAAATACATAAATATAAAAATAATAGTAAAATCCAATTAAAAAATGAATAATAATAATAATAATAATAATAAAAATACAGATCTGAATCCATGGAGATAATATTCGCTCGGAACGTAGATGTAATGAAACAATGTAACAGAAAGTTAATTATTTTTTTCTCTGAAAAAAATTAAAAATCAAAATTTCTCTTTTATTTCCATAATGTATATTGTTGTATATTGTACAGAAAATGTTTCCCTTCTTTCACTAATAGGATAAGGGAAAATTACCGTTAGCAGACGAAATGACGGAAACGATAGAGAATCTAAACGTCACGTCGTACACGACGATTCAAACTCCGCGACAGAGAGATCAGACCCCGCCCAACGTCGGAAAGCCGAGCGAATCGACGAGGAAAATAAGATGGAACGGTCGTTATACAGTAAGGTCAACACGCGCGCATTTAAAGTTTGCAAAAGAAAGGAAATAAAGACCTTAGAAATCGCATTATCATCTCGTCATCACAAATGAGTATTTACGCATCAAGAGTTGATCGGGAATTTAAATATTAAAGTCCACAGTGCTTCGCCCTGCCACATGCTAAGACAACCGCACCACGACAAAAATAAAATCTCGCTAGGCTGCTGTAAACATAGTCGCAGCTGGCAAACAGTAAGAAAAACATCTCGATATTCTCCCCGGACATCGCGGCTGCCGACTAATCGAGATAAAATAAAGAACGATAAAAAATGATTGACAAACTTAAATGCACAAAAAAATTTAAAAAGCTAGTTAACCATACATAAATTATGGAAATAAAACAAAATTTTCATTTTTTTTTCGAAGAGAAAAAATATAATTAATTTTCTACTTTTTATTTTTATGTGACTCGAATCCCTTAAGGTATTGAGCTAAAAATGTCCATGTAATTTCCGTGAGATAATCGGTATAAAATTTAATAAGCATTATTGATCGGTGCATTCAACTTTAACGATCATAGGCACAACATTCCCGAATCTTAATTAGATAGATAACGTTCGACAAACTCACCTCCTGAGACTTTTCTTGTAGCTTCAGCAGTTTGGCTGCCAGGATCGTTTCGGTATCCAGGCTGTTTGGAATTCGATCTTGTTCGATATCGTCTTGTAATTCGGAAGCCTCTCTGAGCAATGATATAAGCGTGACTTGCGCCCGCTCGTTGCCAATTTTTTGTTCCAATTCCGATTTTGAATCTGCATAAACGGATACTATTAAAATTAAATGTCCCGATAAATATTTATATTACATATATACACACACATTCACATATTCACAGAATATAACAGATTCGCTATACTCGCTGTCGAGGAAGATCGAGTGCGTTGTTTTAATATTATGTGATATGTAGATTTAAAATATTAGACAATTTCTTATCAAGTGATGCTCATGAAAGAACAGCGACTGAGGAACTTAGATTATTTCGAGTCGATACCACTTGAAGATCTTTTAGTCTGGGAACCCCCTTGAAGATTTAAAAAATTGAAATATTCAAATTTTTTTTAGAATTTATGAATTTTACGTTATTAAAACGTTAACACGTTAATGTATTAATACATCAAATTTTATAATTTACGAAATTCATGTTTGCATAGGCATTTTTCCATTACAAAAAAAATGAAAGCAATAGTGTTGCGAACGATCGCTTTTTTTCCGGACTGCCGCGCTCTCCTAGCGCGGCAGCACGCTCCGGCATCGATCACTGATCGATACTCGCGCACGCGCGGCTCCGTCGTCTTGCCGCTGCTCGACGAGAAAGAGACGAGACTACCGGCACGGGACGACGGCGGCCATTATCAGCATCGGCATTGTGCGAACTCCACGTGCGTTCTCGCGTCTCTACGGTTTTCGGATATTCTCGGACGTTCTCTCGGTCTTCTCGTCATCGGAATATTCCCGCGATCAGCTCAGTGATAGTGGAAGAGGTGTGTGCGACAACTCAACGCATATTCGCGAACAGGAGCGCTCATCGAGGAGAATCTCAACGACTCAGCTACTCTCGGCATCGCCAACGGACAGTTCAACGGTCGACTCAACGGCGTCGCGTCTCACCGTCGATTCATTATCACGCGGAGCGCTCAAGAACTCGACAGGTATTTTTCACTCTACGCGGTACTCTCGAATTGTATAGTGAAATAAAGACAACGCTCAAATACCTGTAATGCGTCTCTCGAAGTAAATTTATTTAATTGCCCTGACCCCTCTCCCGCGCATCCATCTTGCTCTCGATCCTTACTACGCGAGTTTCACGACTATACGAAACAAATAGTAAAAATCTGAAAAAATTGGGGATGGTAGCCGTTGAACCGTTTTTCAACTCTCGGTTGTAGGAACTCTCGTCCTCGACTCTACCCGGTCACAGTCTCATAGTGAGACGCGAGACGCGTAACTGAGCACGAGCGAGAGGCACTCTCGCGCGACGCGTGGAACGAAGTAGATCGATTAGCGCCATAAGCAATAGAGATTCGATTAGTTAGAAATTAGTGCGAAAAGAATAAGTCTGTGACAGTTATTACGCCGTGCGAGCCACGGGAGTGAGCGAAATCATTGTACCCCGTGTCATCGGCTGAGGGATTAATTATTGTGAGGATTAACCGCCGTGACGACGGCCGAGGAATTGTCGGAAGGAATAGAGGATAACGGCTCGTAGCTTGAGGAAAGACACGAGGACGACCCGTGTAGGATAACGGACAGGGAAATTCAAGGTAGGTGCACGCAGTGCAGACCATCTTCGGTTCTTTTTGTGCCGTACACGTGTTGCCGTGGCTTTCTCGCTCGTGCCCGGTGTTTCCGAGACATTTCTCGGGTGATTTCCGCTCGCAGCGGCGAGAGACAGGATTATTCTATGGCAAGGGAAATTTATATCGAATCTCGCGAGTCCGTTCGAGAAGTCAGACAGTAGTCAGCTGTATGGATGAATTTGTGTTGACGAATAAATCGAATGTTATTGTGATTTTTTATAATACAAGGTTTGAACCAATTTATTGTTCCCGGACTGCACCCCTCCTGCTAGCCGTAAGAGATAGTAGAAAATAAGGTCGGAAAGAAAACCCTTGCACATCGGGGTTGGTACGATGCGCTGGCGCCCAACGAGACGGTAAGGGGAAGAGAGTGTGCGAACGGGGCGTCATTATATTTTGGGCGGGGTAGCCGATTGTCGTAGCCCGAAAGCGACAAAAAGCCCGTCACAATATATACATACAAGTGGATAAATATGACTTAAGAAAGGAAAAACAAGCGTCTCAGCGCCCTGCGGGCGCAGATGCTCTTGTTGGTGGGCTCCGCCCCCCAAACCCCCCGAAAAATGTCCCGAAGGGACATTTTTTAAGGCACTCACGGGGGTGCACGTCGTGCTACGCGCTCCGTATCGAGTGTATTTACACATCGCGCTATGCGCTATGGATGAAGTATGTTTATACGTCGCGCTCTGCGTTTCTTTTCGAAAGTACGTATGAGGGAAAAACATTTATCAGTTACGTAAATTAATTCATAGTGTTTAACCTTCGTCGAATAAAAATATTTCTTTTTTGTACCAATTGATTATTAATATTCACGACGGGTATTTCCTTTTTGTTTGACGATAAATTGTCAAATATTGAGACACGAGACAAATATAACGAATTGCACCACGTAGAAGTTGATCAAATTAATTTAACGAATCAAATCATGTCTAGTAAAGTCGTTTTATTGGCTTAAAACTTATGACCAGATTTAATGAATATAAAACAAACACACAAAACATGTACCGACACCAATACGATTACCATTTAGCATTCAGGCCAAATATCCCCTTTAAATCCTTCCCCTTCAGAGTTTTTTTTTCTTCCCCATAATTGATGGAATCTGTTCGTTATTTTATCTGTAGAAAACCAAATCATTGTAGAAGAAAAGTTCAAGAAATTTGCTATTCTTTGTGATTTTCAATGAAATTTTGTCGATATTTATGGATGCTGCAAAAAAATGCTATCTCGAGAACGAAAAAATATATCATTTTGGTTCCTGTCTGGTATTGAAGAGGAAGTAGTACGTTAATCGAATCAAAAATTTGTCATCTTAGATAGCTCCGAAATATTTTTTTACAAATTGATAAAATTCTTGAAAAATTCGACTTTGAAGGCCCTTTGACAGTCCTCTTATAACAAATTTCATTTCTACCATTTGAGATATATTTTTTTTCTTCTTCGTAATACATGGAATCAGCAAGTTATTGTCTCTGTAGAACAGACGAGTATTGGAGACAAGAAGTTTGAGAAATTCGATAATTTTTTTCGATTTCAATGAAATTTTATTGATATATATCGTCGCTTAAAATTATCAAATTTAGCATCATATTATATCGTATTTTTTTTAATTTTATTTAATCACAAACGAGGATAAGTTTCTCGGTACGGAATAACTCGTAAAATCGACAAATTCAGTATTTTTCACTTTCTTGATAAATAATTGTTTATAATTGTACTTTAAGAGTACAATTGTTTTTTTTTTTTGCGAAAAAACTTTTCAAGACGTGAGCATATGAAAGAAATTCGAATTTCGACGAAAATTTGAAAAAAATTGAAAAAAAAAAACGTTGGAAATACGTCGATAGAATAATCATTAGCAGTTTTCTTATCAAGTGTAAACGAATAAATTCAGCGAACAAAATTGACAAAGATTTCGAATGTGATGAATCTCCGACGGTCGAAGTGTAAAAAATTAAATTTTTAAACATAGCACACTTTTTATCTGCGCAATAACGCGGAGAGTCAGTTTGTAAATACGATTTCTTTGAGAGGAAAGGATTAGAGACGGCAATTTCGAGAAATTTGAAAAAACGATTCGTTTTTTGACGAAAATTCGTAAAATTAGTCTTTGCTTAAAAAAAATCATATGTCGGCAGCGAAAAAAGATTTCGACTCTTATTTTGATTTGTTTTGAAGAGGAGAAAATACGTTGCCAGAAAAAGAATTTGCAGTTTTTATTATTAACTGTAAACGAATAAATCGGGTAAACATAATTGACACAGATTTCGGCTGCGATGAATCTAGGACGGTCGAAGGATAGAAAATTCTTTTTTTTATGATTGCACACTTTTTATTTGCGCTATACCGCGTAGAATCAATTTATATTTACGTAAAATAGGAACAAAGATTGAAACGAGATATCGAATTTTTTTTATTTGAAAATCATCCGGCCACAGATTGCGCGCGCCGCGACGTATGAGCTGTGTATCGTCTACTACGAAATTGTCATCTGCTTCCAAAGTTTGACAGATAGAATAAAACGAAAAAATATATACTCGCGATTTTTTTAGTTCTATTTGGGAAATTGTAATTATTTTGGATATTCGATGAATCTTTTTTGTGAGTTTACTACCAATTTTTTCAGTGAATACGTGAAATTTATCATTTTTATTATGAATGTGAATAAAATATGGTAAAATATTGCGAATGATTTTCGGTGATAATATATTATTTTCGAAATAAAAAACGCAAACATTTGTGAATCTGTGTATGATATTTCGTGTTTTATTTTTCACAACCGAAGTTTTTTTTTTAACATGATGAAAAATGGATTTTTGGCAAATCTAAATAACATAACCTTTAAAGCAAATCTTGTTATAACCATTGTTTTTGAATTATTTTATTATTAAAATTATATTTGTCAGAATGAGTCAAAATTTGTTGTGCATAGTGCTTTCGATGCAATGAAATATTGTTGCGAAAAAGAAAAGAATTGGTTTCCAGGATTCTTAATTGGAGCACCGTACGGACATCAGATGTGAGAAAATAATTTTGTTATGGAAAATTGTGATGAATAAATAGTTAGAGATGTAGGATTGTCTCTAAATTTGCTGTGCATAGTGCTTTTCATAAAACAAAATGATGCTGCGAAGGAGAAAAAAATTGGTTCGTAGAGTTCATTATGATGGCACCGTACGGACACTTGAACGAAGGCAAATGCAAATTGTGGCCAATAATTTTTTAGAAAAAATACTTAAAGGTCTTAGATTGGTTTTAAAAGTAATGTGCATACTGGATATAATGTAATAAAAAAACCCTGCGAAACAGAACAAAATTGGTTTGCACCATCTAAAGTTAGAGTGTGATACGGACGTCCGAGAAGAAAAATTCAGCCTAAAAGTTGTTTTCATTGCACCGCAGGCTAAAAAAAATATTTCTATTCATCGCAGTCACTTCAAAGTAACTACGCATGATGTTGGAGATACACCGAACCAAATGGTGAAAAATAAAAATTTTTGGAGTATGCGCTGCGGAGTAACCCCTTCGAAAGTCTCCGAAGAGCAACGGATGGTCATTTTAATAGGCACTCTTTGCCTGTTGTTATAGTGAGTGCCTAAAAACTAAACTAAACGACCATGAAAAAAGAGTTATTGTTTTTTGGGGAGCGATGTAATGAAGTGAATGATCGAGAAGTGAACGGGGTATAAGAATCCATGAGAATTGTTGAATGAATATTAGTATGCCGGGTGTATATATTGTGACGTGCTTTTCGAAGTTTCGGACTGAACTTCGATCCGCGACCCGTCCAAAATATGATGACGCCCTTGTTTTTCAATTCGCAACTCTCACCTGTATTTCCTTCCGCCGAATTGTTGCTGGGCGCCAGGATATCAATCTCCCGATATCCAGGGATTAACGTTTTTCTTACTCTCTACCCGCGTAGAAAAAAAGAATCGCAGCGAGATTCTTGCCGAGAATCTCGGTGAGATTCCTCTGAAAATCTTTCCGAGATTCTCAGCGATCTCGGTGAGATTCCTCTGAGAATCTTTCCGAGATTCTCAGCGAGATCTTGCTGAGAATGCCGCATGTGTCCCGGACCGCGATTATCGCCGCGCTTCTCCGCGAGATTTTTGTTTATCGCTGCGGGGAATCTCTCGCACAATCTCGCAGTGCTTCTTGCCGAGATTTTTATTTATCACGGCGGGGAATCTCGCACACAATCTCTCCATGCTTCTTCGTGTTTGAGCGAAAAATTAAAGAGAAAAAAAAATTAAAATTAGTCAAATAGAAGGCGAAAATAAAAAATGTAGAAATTAGCTCGGAACCAAATTGTGGCAACAAAGTTGCATTCAGCGAACAATATTAGACTCTATAGTAGAAAACTCTGATTTTTTTTTTTTTTTTTCAAAATTCTGCAAACTTTTGGCCGTCATGTGGGACTCTTGCTAAGATTCCTTGCGGAAAACCGGGAGCACTTGGAAAAAAAACCAGCGATTTTCCATTATAGCGTCTAAAATTTCTCGTTGAATGCAAATTTGTTGCCGAAAATTGATTCCGGCCAAAATTCTACGTTTTTTATTTTCGCCTTCTATTTGACTAATTTTAATTTTTTTTTCTCTTTCATTTTTCGCTTGAACACGAAGAAGCACGGCGAAATTGTGTGCGAGATTCCCCGCAGTGATAAATAAAAATCTCGCCAAGAAGCACTGCGAGATTGTGCGAGAGATTTCTCGCAGCGATAAACGAAAATCTCACGGAGAAGCATGGCGAGATTGTGTGCACGATTAAAACAATTACGCGGAGAAGCACAGCGGGATTGTGCGCGCGATTAAATAATCTCGCCAAGAAGCACGGCAAGAATCACGGTCCGGGACACATGCGGCATTCTCAGCGAGATCTCGCTTAGAATCTCGGAAAGATTCTCGGAAAGATTCTCACAGGAATCTCACCTAGATTCTCGCCAAGAATCTCGCTGAGATTCTTTTTTTCTACGCGGGTAATTACTACTATCTTACGCGACTAGCAGGATAGGGAGTGCAGTTCGGGCGCGAAGTAATTCAGAAATCAAATAAATTTTTCGTACGGTACACATGAAATAAAAGCAATAAAACGGTATTTTTATTCAATTATTTCCCGTATTTTTAACACAAAAAAATCAGCCTTTACGATCGGCTACTCAAAAACGAACGAACGAAAATCGTTTTCGTTCAACAACACAATTACTATGACTCGCGGGACTCGACGTAAATTATTTTCTCGGTGTGTCGTCGGCACGACAAGAATTATCCGAAACTTAACCGCTAATTTGCCGAGTACGGGCGAGAAAGCTCTCTGCGATTTCGCGTATCGCTCTCGGCATAAAGTAACCAAAGATGGTGTGCACCACGTGCACCTACCTTGTCAATTATCCCCGAAGCGATGCGATCGTCCTTCTACTTCCTCGACTATCCCTCAAGACAACGGTTTTCTATCGGCCGTCGACACGGCGTTAATTCTCCTCGGCGGACGTTGATTTTTCGATACTTCTCCCTCACGGAGATGAAAATTCACGGAATCCCTTATCGCTCGTGTATAGCTCACTAATCCTCAACTACTTATCGAATCTCTTATTCGATTAACTAATGCCTTTGTTCTCACACAAAAATTTTACTGCGGATCGACTAACTAATAGCACGCGTTAAGCGAGAGTGACGCTTCCTCGCCCGTACTTCGTTACGCGGACCGATAGCTGAGGGGAAGGGGGTTGTTGTACGCGCCCCTATGGCGCGTACATTTCCTAAACTTAAAAATCCTCTTGAGAACCTGAAACAGAAAAAATAATAGATTAAAAACACAAAAAAATGTAAATATTAATTTTAACCTTAAAATTAAGTCACAAACCTTTTACCTTCCCACTTACCTGAAATTCATCCCTCGATGACTGCGTCGTTCCTCGGTGGATACGTCGTCCCTCGTTGTCGCTACGTCGTCCCTCGTCGTCACTGCGTCGTCGATCGTCGTCGTCCCGTCGTCAATTCCACCGCGGCGATCCTCGAACCTGAAACAGAAAAAAAACATATTAACAAATATTCACAGTCATAAAACTTACCGAAATAACACTCACCTGCCATCGAAGTCCCTCGTCGACTCGTCGTCACAGAATTCCCTCGTTGACTCGTCGTCGCAGTCCATATCCCTCGTCGTGGCAAATCGATGTCCCTCGTCGAAACCTGAAACAAACAAAAAACACAAATTAATTAATACACACATTTCATATTTTTTACACACATTTTACATACTAAAAACACTTACCTGTCGAAGCCCACCGCTGTCCCTCGGAGTCGATGACTCTCATCGACCAGTTGGCTCTCCGGCACCTGAAAAAATACAAAAAAAACGATTAATTAACATAAAAAAAAAATATAAACTACTTACCCAAATCGATGATCTCCCTCGACGCGACGCGGAATCCTCAAAAATCCTCCCGGCAAACGCGATGTCGTGAGGATAACCTCCAAAACGTCACTCGCGAAAAAACTTCAATTATTACGACGCGTCAAAAACACGACGCGCCGTAATTTTCGCACACGAAAAATCATTAAAAAATCGCGCACTCGAAAAAACTACTCGCGCACTCACCCACGCACTTGAAAAAACACACTCCGCGAAATTCGCGAAACTCCGCGAAATTCGCGAAAACTCCGCGAAATTCGCGAAACCCCGCGAAATTCGAGAAACTCCGCGAATCGCCGACGCGACGGTAACATACCGACGAATCGCGTAGATTCCCATGCCTTCGCGGAACATCGCGAAACTTCGCGAAGCGACACGAGGCGACGTATCCCCACCGCCGGCCTGGCGCATGCGCGAACGTTCGCGAACGCGCCGAGCCGGGTATATAAGGAGCCGTTCCTCGCAATCCGAGATCAGTCTCTCGAACTGCAAAGTACGAGCTACCTCTCCAAGCTGAATAAGCTTCCTCATTGCTGCAAAGCAATCCTCGAGCTGCAAAGTCCGAGCAACTCCTCCGAGCTGAAAAGCTCTCTCTCCGCAAAGACTGCAAAGTCTTTTCTCCACGGAAGACTGCAAAGTCTCTCCATTTCCATTTTTCTTAATTGCTGCAAAGCAATTAACTTCTTTGCTGAGAAGCAAAGAATTTCTTCGCAAAAAACCCTTCACCTACACTCTCTCTCTCTCCTTCTCTATCTTTCCTTCTTTTATGTAAAAGGTTTCCAATAAAAATCCGAGAATAACCCTTTTTTCCGCAAACCAATTATTATTCCAGCGCTTAATCAGCGCATGCGCCATCTTGCGCACCGCCCCTCTTTGTTATTCGGCAGCCAACGATAACAGGGTCGCGACGGTTCCCTTGCTGTACTTCCGCTATTTTTATTGGTTCCTCGCGGCTCCTCTCCTATTGTCTTCTCCTCGCGCGGTAACCGGCGTAGCTACGACTTTTCGCGTATCTGAAAAATATAAGACGGCTCTCCGGCAGACATATGTTCTATATTTTTCTATTCCCTCGGGTACCGCGGGGATCGACTCTGTGCGCGCGCTAACAAAGACTCTCGCGCGTGCCCTACCTATAGCGTGATGCGAGAGCGTTTACAACGCCTCGTCACAATATATATGTACTCGCGCGCTCCCATTTCTTTTATCAACATTATAATAATGTTTAATCACCGCCGCAACTTTTCACCAATGGAGGTCGCCGCCGCTTTTTTTTTTGTATTTTTGCTTAGTCAGTCCCCCTTGAAGGGACTTAGAATACTTCCCCCCCCCCCATTCGCCATTACTCCTTCGACCAAAAATATTCTAAGTCCGCCCTTGAAGGACTTATAATATTTTGACTTTCCCCTCCCACGACCCTCCCCCCCCCCCCTTCAGAAAAATATTCTAAGTCCCTCTAAGGGGTTTCCCCCCGCCCCCTTCTTCCGAAAATATTCTAAGTCCCCCTTAGAGGGACTTAGAATATTTTTCTTTTCCTCCTTACAGGGACTTAAGATATTTTTTTTCCTCCTTAGAGGGACTTAGAATATTTTTCTTTTCCTCCTTAGAGGGACTTAGAATATTTTTGCCCTCCCCTCGATTCCTGACACGGCGGCGGCGGCGACAGCGGCGGAAACTTTATATATTGTGACGTGCTTCTCGAAGTCTCGGACTCTACTTCGATCCGCGACCCGTCCAAAATATAATGACGCCCTTGTTTTTCAATTCCCTTACCTTTCCCTCTGATTCACGCCGAATTGTTGCTGGGCGCCAGGATATCTATCACCCGATATCCAGGGTATTCTCAGATCCTCTATTATCTCAAACTTACAACTAACTTACACGGCTAGCGAGATAGGGAGTGCAGTTCGGGCGCGAAGTAAATTCAACAAATCAAATAATTTTTCACACACTACGCAAGAAATAAAAGCAATAAAACGGTATTTATTCAATTATTTCCCGTAGTCGAACACAAAATTTTAGCCTCTTCGACGGGCTTTTCCTGAACGACGATTCGTTCGCAACAATACTATTAATATGACTCGCGGGACTCAACGTAAATTATTTTCTCGATCTGTCGTCAACGCGACGAGAATTATCCGAAACTTAACCGCTAATTTGCCGAGTACGGGCGAAAAAGCACTCTGCGATCCGCGTATCGCTCTCGGCATACAGAAAACCAAAGATGGTGTGCACCTCGTGCACCTACCTTGTCAATTATCCCCGAAGCGATGCGATCGTCCTTCTACTTCCTCGACTATTCCTCAAGACAACGGTCTCTATCGGCCGTCGACACGGCGTTAATTCTCCTCGGCGGACGTTGATTTTCGATACTTCTCCCTCACGGAGATACAATTTCACGGAATCCCTTATCGCTCGTTTATTAGCTCACTATTTCAACTACTGATCGAATCTTTTATTCGATTATCTAATGCCTTTGTTCTCACACTAAAGAAATTACTGCAGAGCGACTAACTAATAGCACGCGTTAAGCGAGAGTCACGCTTCTTCGCCCGTACTTCGTTACGCGGACCGATAGCTGAGGGGAAGGGGGTCGCGACGGTTCCCTTGCTGTACTTCCGCAATTTTTATTAGTTCCTCGCAGCTCCTCTCCTATTGTCTTCTCCTCGCGCGGTAACCGGCGTAGCTACGACTTTTCGCGTATCTGAAAAATATAATACGGCTCTCCGGCAGACATATGTTCTATATTTTTCAGTTTTCTCGGGTTCCGCGTGGATCGACTCTGTGCGCGCGCTAACAAAGACTCTCGCGCGTGCCCTACCTATAGCGTGATGCGAGAGCGTCTATAACGCCTCGTCACAATATATAGAGAGATATATATATCTAAAAATTAATCGAAATTGAGAAAAAATGTACACGTATTATTATAGGATCATTTTTGTTGAAAATAGAAATTAGGTGACGGATGATTTGTTAATAGATAAGTTTTTATAAATGTTTTAATGACATTTTGGTAAGAGACAAGTATTTGGTAATAATATTTATCTGAGTGAAGATATGTCATCATTTATAAGACTGAGTATCGTGAAAACTGGACATGTTTATAAAAATAAAAATCTGCAGTGTGGCGACTCGTAAACATCTGGTATTTAATCAACAAACAGATGAACAGTCAATGTAAATGCCCACATTCGATGTCTGTTTTAACAGTTTAAATTTAAATAGTTTATTATCTATTTTATTTTATTATAACATAAAAACAACATATCGCGCGAAATCCGAAATTCGATCGCATGCGACAGAATATACTTGAAAGCCGCGATGTTGAGAATCGCTGAAATGACTTTCGCATGGATGTGTTGAGAGTTCGGTTTGTTGAGAATTTGACAATACGAGAGTCAAACCGATCATCGGCGACGTTGTGCCAATGTTGTTGAGAGTTTGGCCTCTCGCAATGGGCGACAATGAGAGTTCGGACTGACGAGAGTTGAGAGCGGTGAGCCTCGACCCAATGGCCGTTAATCCGAGCGCAAAGGGCCTCGGCTTTCGTCCCATGCGGTGATAGAGATGAGATTGACGAGAGTTAATCGCGGAAGAGAGTTGACACGATGTTCCGAAATAATAAAATTTTGCAATAACTTACCGCCGCGAGATTAAATCGATGAGAGTTAAACGCGAAGATACTTTACACAATCTTCCGAATTTCGGAAATTTGTCCAGAGCTCGTCGCCGCGAGATGAGATCGACGAGAGTTAAACGCGAAGAAACTGTAGACAATCTTCCGAGTTTCGAAAATTTCGTTGCATCTCGTTGTCGTGAGACGAGATTGATGAGACTTGCTCAGTATGAGACTGTGACCGGGTAGAGTCGAGGACGAGAGTTCCTACAACCGAGAGTTGAAAAACGGTTCAACAGCTACCATGCCAAAAAATTGATACTCATTAAGGAAAATGAGCGAATCATTTTCACAAAAAAAAAACAGTTAGATTGCCCTTAATTTTTTTAACAATTTTTTTTTTGTCGATTATTTGATAACATTTTGGAATTATTATTATACACAATGAATTTTTTCAGCATCTACAATATATTTAAATTCTTTCAGATTTTAATATCATCAGGAAGTGCTTGCAATCCTCGCTCATTTTTTTCGAGCTTATGCGAACAGAGTTTCAAGCGTTGTATCTACCTTATGACAGCGACAGTGCGGGTCGTCCATTTCGCATAAGTTCGAGGAAACTGAGAGGAAATTGCAAACACTTCTCGATATTATAAAACCCTGAAAAAATACATCCCTATTAATGGTACTGAAAAGATTCATCTTTCATAATAATAGTTGCAAAATGTTATTAACAAATTTATGGTAACTTAACTTTTTCTTTTATGAAAATGATTAGTCAATTTTTCTGAGTACGTATGAATTGTTTCAAATTTTTATGTTTGGTTTCAATTTTGTCTTTTTCTAAGCATTTCTTTCATATAAAAAAAATTTCATAAATTTCATAATAAAGAATAAAGTTAAACTATCATAAGTTTCTTAAATAACGTTATTTCATCAATTTGGGAATAACATTTTGCAATTATTATTATGCCAATTTAAGCTTTATAAAAATAATGTTTAAAAAATATTTTAAAATGATTATTATTATTGAAGATCGCGGCGGCTATTCGCGAGCCTTTTAAAAAGAAATTATTTTTCATTTCTCCGCGCGAGTTTTTGGCATCGAGTTATTACAGTTCGTCGAAGGCATCTCACCTTGGCTCTCGTTAATTTCAAGTTCACGGCGACAGGTCATTGACACTTGACGACAAAACCTCGATATTTCTCGAGTTTCGGCCCTCTTACCATTTTCAAAACATATAGACGAGCCAAGGGCATCACGGATCTCACCTGTATCGCGATCGCGTTTGTCGCTCTCGGTGCGTTAGCGCAAGGCAAGGCCGTTTCGCGACACAGAGATATTTTTTTCGGTTATGCATTGTTCTCGGGGCGTCGACCCGCGCTGACAACGCTTCAGTCAAACCTTCTTTTCGAAAAAATCTCTGGCGGCGAATTTCTTCGATACCATGACGTGGCGTTCAAAACGAGATCACGACGAATCGACAGTGAAGCCTCGAAAACGCTATCTCTCTTAGGGAGTTTGTTTTATTGTCAAGGTAGCTACGGAGCTTGGTATCATTTCGCATTTGTTCGAGGCAATTGAGAGGGAATTGCAAACACTTTTCGATAGTATAAAAATATGAAAAAATTCATGCCTAATACAGGTACTGGGAAAGATTAATTCGACATAATAATAATTGCAAAATGTTATTGACAAATGAATGGAAAAAAAAACTTTCAACAAATTTTTCACTTAAAACTTTCAACTTTAATGAAAATATTAAAGAAAAAAGTCGAGTTACAATTAATTTGTTGACATTTTTTTTTTATTGTTGTTGAGTTTTAGTTGAGTTGAGTTCCAATTAATTTGTTGAAAATTTTTTTTTCCATTCATTTGTCAATAACATTTTGCAATTATTATTATGTCGAATTAATCTTTCCCAGTACCTGTATTAGGCATGAATTTTTTCATATTTTTATACTATCGAAAAGTGTTTACAATTCCTTCTCAATTGCCTCGAACAAATGCCAAATGATACCATGCGCTGTAGCTACCTTGACAATAAAACAAACTCCCTAAGAGAGATAACCTTTTCGAGACTTTACCGTCGATTCGTCGCGATCTCATTTTGCACGCCGCGTCATGGTATCGAAGAAATTCGGCGCCAGAGAGTTTTTCAAGAAGAGGGTTTGACTGAAGCATTGTCAGCGCGGGTCGACCCCCCGAGAACAATGCAGAACCGAAAAAAATATCTCTGTGTAGCGAAACGGCCTTGCCTTGTGCTAACGCGCCGAGAGCGACAAACGCGATTGCGATACAGGTGAGATCCGCGATGCCCTTGGCTCGTCTATATGTTTTGAAAATGATAAGAGGGCCGAAACTCGAGAAATATCGAGGTTTTATCGTCGAGTGTCAATGACCTGTCAATGTGAAATTGAAATGAACGAGGGCCAAGGTGAGATGCCTTCAACGAACTGTCGAAGCGAAAAGAAAAAAAAAATTTCAACAAATTAATTGTAACTTAACTTGGCCCACGTTCATTTCAAGTTCACAGCGACAAAATTTTTTTTCTTTAATGAAAACATTAAAGAAAAAAGTAAAGTAAAAAAAAATCAAAACGTACCTTCAACAAAAGCAATGACACCTTTCTTGTAAGTACCGCCGTACTCGATGTTATAGATTTTTTTTTGTCGAACGGTAATTCCAAATGCCTTATACGAGATGCTTCGATGATGCCAAATTCCGTGTCGTCGAATAATTTCACATATGCATACATTTCTGAAAAAAGATTTTATTTGTGTTTCCATTATTGATCGAAAGAACTAAAATTAAATTATATCACATATAAAAAAAATTAAAAAAGAAATTTACATAATACAAAGAATGCAAAATATAATTATTATAATGATTCTTACCTTGAAATAGTCACCAAACAGATAATATTCACTAATTGTTTTTTTCACTACACTCCACGGACTGCCTCGTACTGTGGTTCGGGACAGACTGAATATAGGACCCGGGGCCGGCAGGTTGGCAGGTACCAACAGGATTTTGGTTCCCCCACCAACTCTAGCAACGTTAGCCCCCGTTAACCTATGACAATATCGAATTGTGGTATCTGCATGTATCTGTACATGCAGATACAGAAATATTGGGCTGTACAAGCAGTTAAAAATTTTAATTGATGTCTATCTGCATCCGCCCATTACGGTAATTATGTAGCTTCCCACTCTGTTCGCATAAATTCGAGAAAAATGAGAATAGGCAGCAAATAATTCTCGATGATTTGACAATCTGAACAATTCATG
The DNA here is from genome assembly GCA_964006125.1 of Cryptus viduatorius. Classification (NCBI taxonomy): domain Eukaryota; kingdom Metazoa; phylum Arthropoda; class Insecta; order Hymenoptera; family Ichneumonidae; genus Cryptus; species Cryptus viduatorius. Next base: position 24,713,742 of record OZ023220.1, read on the forward strand.
TAAATTAAAGATATTAAAAAGATTAATTTTGTATTCTAATAAATCCAAAATGGCATTAACAAATTGACGAAAAAAAAGGAGACACAGATAAGAATCCTTATTAATTTTTCAATTTTATTCAATGGATGCAAGACCGCAAAATTTCTTCTTTGTACGAAGTGATAGTAAAACTTTACGATTTACCGAGTTATTGTACATATAATTTGATCAATTCAACGTGAAAGAGGAGATACGTTTGAGTGGATACATTTCGAGTCACCCAGTTAATTAAACGACCTCATACGCATCGAACAGCCGAGCGAACTTTTCGTATAATATAGGTAATGTAGCGAGGTGGCGTATACATGGGAAGCGTCTTCAATAACCGTTGATATATATACTTTTTTCTTTGTCCCAATGCCGAATAAAAAAAAATGTCCGAGTCCGTCTGTGCTGGTACCGTTTCTTAGACTTCGCCAATATGTAAGAAGTAATATTTCAGTTTACGATTTCACGAAAACTCAACGTTAAATTAATTTTTCACCGTCTCTTTCATTATGTAATATCGATTGCAAATGGAAATCGTGATCAAATTACCCAAAAACCTAACTTGCAGTATTTAACGAAAATAATATTTTAGTTTATTTAAGTACATATGATTTGTTTCTGAATTTCAAAGTAAATGTCCCAATGCCCAGCCACGAACCTATCTCCGGCCAGTGATGAGAAAATAATAAATAAAAGTGATATAAAGGGTAAAGATCACATCATAATTTCCCTGACGAATTCATTATGAATCGTTGATACTGATCCACCGGTTATTAAGACATTTTAATCAAACAATTCTTTATTATATTTATCATTCGCATCAGTGGGCGGAGGCAGGTTCGTGGCCGGGCGTTTTGAAGTTTACCTTATGTAAAGCTTGAAAAATACGGGTTTTATATAAGTGTGCGAGACTCATTCTAACACTTGTTGAGCGTAATGGGTGATTTTATAACAAAATTGTATACGAATTTCGTCGAAACAACTATTTTCATTAAAAAATAAAGTGACGTAATTTTTCAATAATATTTTGAAATTATTATTATTGTTGGAGATTGCATCGGCTATTCGCGAGTCATTTAAAAAGAAATTATTTTTCATTTCTCCACTCGAGTTTTCGGTATCGAGGTGTTGAAGCTCGTCGAAGGCATCTCGCCTTAGCCTTCGTTTATTTCAAGTTCACGGTTTCAAGTTTTGGTCGGTTTATCATTTCCAAAACATACGGACGCGCCGCGAGCATCGTGCGTCTCACCTGTATCGCAACTGTATTCGTCGCTCTCTGAGCGTTAACGCGAGGCAAGGCCGTTTCGCGACACAACATCGCGTTACTGATGAGAACACTAATAAGAAGAATGGAGAAGGTAAAAGAAAACGTTTCGTGGTGTACGATTTAAAGTCCCTTAATTTTTCGAGGCGTCAGCAAAACTCGAGTTGCCGAATTCTTAGAACTTTAAAGTGTCGAACAATACCCCCAATCTCCGAAGCACGTGACGAGGGCTTCGACGACGAAGGAACAGAGAGCGAGAGCGTTTCGCGTCGCGTGACTACCCACAGTTTTATCGCACATTATTTTCTTTCGCAAAATTTGTCTGTTTCTGTCGCCTTGATTTCACGGCCAAGATCACACTCGGCTTTGTTGTCACCCGTGCTGGCGAGCGAGCAAACGATGGCTCACAACTTGAAGATGCGCAATGGTAAACAGCAGCCAAGAATGTATGCTGGGTGTATATTCTCAGGTATTATACGAAAAAAACACGAAAACTTTTGTTAACAAAAGAGTAATAAATTGCACCTAGTACTAAAATAAAACTTTTAAAAATTGGTGTCTAGGATCATTAGCGACTAAACGATATCATGAATTAAATTTGATTGTGGGGAAAAATCTTATTCAAACCGATACAAGAGTAATCGTCATTTGCTGATAGATAGGCCACTCCCTCCGACTCAACTTTATATAAAAACATACCGATAAAATCTGATATCTACACAACATTTGAATTTTGCTAATCCGGATAGATTTTCATATAACAGAAGGCGGCCTCAAATCAGTATCTACGAACATTTGCGAATAAAAGATATCATGATTTAAATTTGATTGTGGTGAAAAATCTTATTCAAACCGATACAAGAGTAATCGTCATTTGCTGATAGATAGGCCACTCCCTCCGACTCAACTTTATATAAAAAATACCGATAAGATCTGATACCTAGACAACGTTTGAATTTTGCTAATGCGGATAGATTCTCATATAACACAAGGCGGCCTCAAATCAGTGTCCACGAACATATGCGAATAAAAGATATCATGACTTAAATTTGATTGTGGTGAAAAATCTTATTCAAACCGATACAAGAGTAATCGTCATTTGCTGATAGATAGGTCACTCCCTCCGACTCAGCTTTATATAAAAAACACCGAATAAGATCTCATACGTACATAACGTTTGAATTTTGCTAATGCGGATAGATTCTCATATAACAGAAGGCGGCCTCAAATCAGTGTCTACGAACATTTGCGGATAAAAGATGACTTAAATTTGATTGTGGTGAAAAATCTTATTCGAACCGATACAAGAGTAATCGTCATTTGCTGATAGATAGGTCACTCACATCGACTGAACTTTATATAAAAATACCGATAAGTTCTGATATCAACTCATCGTTTAAATTTTGCAAATGCGGATAGATTCTTATGCAACACATCGCGATTACAACTCAATGTCAACAAACATTTACGAATAAAAGATATGACGACTCAGATTTGGTTGTAATGAAAAATCTGGTTCAAACCGATAAAAAAATAACCTTATTTGCTGATAAAAAGACCACTTGCTACGGCGGCATTTTTATTTAAATAATCTAATAACATTTAATATGGACGTGTTGTTCATAATTTGCAAGTGATGCTGCATGCCGATAAAAACAAATGTAATTGTAATTCTTTTATGATTCGAAATTACGTATACAAACAAAAAAGTACTGATATTCATATATCTGCAATTGCCTACTAAATTCATATGGGTATTGGCCATTTATTTCTTATACAATATAGTATCTGGTAATGCAGATTAGTTCTTATACTTTTGATAAATCGTTATCGGAAACCTATGCGTTTTTGTCCCTGCATTTGCAGATAAAAGCTATGAATTTGATAAGGTTCGGTGAATCGCATATGCTAATAGCATTGTATAAATATGTCAGTTTGAGTTCAGATAATTCATGTATATTCGGAAACAAATTAATGACGGATGTTTCTGATTGATACATATTAATATTTCAATCAGACAAAACTTGATGAAACATGTTGGATACTAAAAATGGCAAACGCTGATAAAAATGCATTGAATCATTATGTGAAAATGCTGATAAATACTTGTACTTGATGGTAAACGTGCACAATCCTTGTTGGTTCTGTTATATTCCGTACAAGTACTAACGAGTACAGCTCAACTTTTACGACAATACTATATAAACTTATAGAATCACATACATTTCATATACGTATTTACATATAATATTTCGATGCGTACTAATAGAGGCATTGTGCTCGTAGGAACTCATAAATTCCTCTTGATATCCTATCTGCAAATTTCGCCGTGCAGATACGACTGATTGATTTTTTATCGGTTCGTATGAGATCCTATCGGACCATTTCAACAGGGTGTGCATAGGATTCCTATTTCTCGAGAGCATTCTTCCACCTCGTGTCCGTACTTTTCACAATTGACACAGAACGGGGTGTATCGAGCGTTCGCGCTCGATGCCTCTCTCTTCGATCTCGTTCGATACTTGCGAGCGGGCTTCTCGCTCGGCGTTCGGGTACCTCCGTCGCTGCTCGGGCCGCGCTGCGTCTCGGACTCCATCGTGCTCAACGCTCTCTCTTTCGCTGACGGTGGGGCTCGAGCCTGTGCCGCTGATATATTCGCCTCAGCGTTAGCTTCGTCGCTTCCCGCTCCGTTAGATTTGCGTCGTCGTCTACGCTTTCTCCTCTTCTCTCTCGTCTTCGCGGTACTATCCGACTCTGTCTCTGTCGTTTCTTTACTTTCCGGCGAAGCACGAGCTGTCAATCGATGTACCGGCTTCTTCGCTTTACGCGGTGTGCCGGTTTTCGATGATTGTCGAGGCTGGCCTTTTCCCGCAACTTTTCTCGATGACTTTTCTTCACCGCTCGGCGGCGAGCTCCGAGCTTTGGCTCGAGCCCTGCGTCCTCCCGATTTTGTCGCTCTCTTGGCCCCTCCCTCGTACGTTCGATGATTTCCTCGATTCAATAATTCATCAACGACTCGGCGCACGATTTCTTCGATATCGCTCCGTCGCCATGATCGTTGACGTTCCCGCTGCGTATTCCACGTGGCGGTACGTTGAGTTTTCGCTCGAGGTTTCCCGCGGTACGCGTCTCTCTCGTCTCGCTGTCGACGATGTCGCGTTCCTCGTTCCTCTACTCGGTTCGTGAGTGCACTATTCGTTGTCACACTCTCTCCCAACGATGCCGATCCTCCCGAATTGTCACGAGTCTCGAACGCCTCACTCGCGCTCTGCGACGACCCTCTACTTTCCTTCGGGGTTACTCGTTGGTCTTTTCTTTTTCTTTTACGACGCGGTCGTCTCCTTCGCTTCCTCTGGCTACTGACGGTTGCGTCGATGTCGACCTGTATGCCGATTTCGCAATAACTCGGCGTGGAATTTTCCACGAAGCGTGGCGACACACAACCCTCTGCGATATTTGGTGTCCTCCCTGGGTCGTCCTCCGGGACTTTTCTGGGGCGTCACCGTCTCGCAGAGTCACGTGCTTGCCCTTCGCTCGGTATGTCTCAGATTTACCGTTATTCCGCCGTTTTTCGCGATGCACTATCGATGTTTCCGTTCCATCGATGTCTTCCTTCAACTTGAGTTGCCGAGGCATCGTCCCTTGCGACGTCTCGCTCGGCGTATCACTTGTTGAGTTGTCGTAGTGCGACTCTTGGCTCACGGAGCTTCTGCAACTTTCTCGATCTGTTGCATAAACACTGTATGGATCTGTTAACTCAGGGGTCCCGGACACATTTTCCTCTGTAAGTAGTAGTGTACAGCTATAGGGAGACAGGATTTACCCCCTCCACGCGGCCACTGGCGCCAACCCCCCACCACCGCCGTCTACCCCCACCCTCTCCCCACCCCACTGTCTGGCCCCCACTCCTTCCCCCACCCCCATAGGGCCCCTTAAGCCACGCCCCCTTATTTATAGGGAGCCAATGAGAGAGAGGCTGTGAAAATCTCTGGGCCGTGATTGGTCGTCGCATTTTCAGCGAGCCGTGATTGGTTGTCTGGAAATTCCCCGAGCTCTTATTGGTCGAATGATTTTTCAATGGCGCCCTCTATATATTTTCATCGTTTTTCTGAACTAATATTATTCCAGTAAACTTGCAGCGTTCTGATTGGTTGTCCAAAAATTTTCCAAGGCGCCCTCTCAGAGTTACCGGCTTCTTGTTAATACTAAAAAATATTCTACAGTCGGTAAAATGGGTTTTATGCGGATCCTTATGATGGTAATTCGAAGCAGGTAAAAAATAAATCGGCGTTTTAAGTATATCGAATTATCGTTATTATTCAGTAGCTTAGACGTTCTGTATAATCCATCCCCTCCCATGTCTCATCCTCGCAGCTAACGAAAGTTTACAATACACGGTTAACGAAACATAAAATACTTATTCATATATGGTTATTATATAAGTAAGGGCAAGTGACGCAAAGTGAAGACTGACGAGAAATAATCTTAAATCTACTTATAATAATAATTACAATGAGAAACGATATAATTATTAATACTGGATCGACGTAAAGTTACCGTTTAGTATGATTATACGCATGGTCTGATGTCTCTTAATAGTATATCCAAAACAGCAAATGGGTATGTATACGATTACACGGCTATTCAACCGCACTTTTCTTATTCTTCATAAGGTGTTTTTTCATCTCGTTCACGATGAAAGGGATACCAAGAACCGTCAGTTCAAGGAATACGATGCCAAACGTGAGCTCGATAAACGACGGGTCCAATCGGTGTTTAACAGCTTCTTTCAATGACTTGAAATTATTTTTTATCAAATCTTTGACACGCGAACTGTCTATCTTTTCTGGTGTCTCCATTGGCGGAATATACATCAGTAATTCGGCACAAAGTACGTCGAGGCACTTTTGAACATGTGTGACATTTCGTTGTAGGCGTCGGAAACGTTCGTCCGTGCATACCATTAAGTTGATAAGCCCGTCAAACGACGGTTTTTGCATCACAACGGCCGGTGAATACTTTCGACGTTTCTTTGTCGGTGTGCCTAATCCTTCGTCGTCGTCGTCCTTCTCCGCGGGGTTTTCTTCAACACGGTGATCAAACGCGACAGATTTTGAACCGAAACTTGTTGTAAACACGATTTCACAGTCACCGGCGCGTATGGAAGATGGGGTGCGCCAACCCGATCCCCAGGCGATCTTTTGACTTCCGTCAAAGTATTGTGAAATGGCAGGTAGATGAGTTTGCAGCAAGTTCCAGGCTTCCGATTCAAAGACAATACCACCGGCCGTGCTGTTGTTCTGAAGTTTTACGACAGGCTGTATACTTCCATCGGCGCGCAGTTGTAGTCCAATGCTCACTTTTTTTGTCTCGGACTGGTTGAGTGTATATGTCGTACCGAGAATCAGTGGCGATTCGAGACGTTTTTTGTCGTCCTCGGACAATACGTAATCCATGGTTGTAGATTGTAAATCGTAGTTCCGAAGATCTTCACCGCCGATAGCTTGACTCATTTTAAACAATGGACAGCGAATAAGAGCGTAATAAATAAACGAGAAGAAACTCGTAAGCTCAAACTCAAATATCTTTAACGCTTTCACGGGCCCGGACTGCCGATGTTTGTTGTATCGTTCCGCTTATATGTGATATTGAGGCACCGTGGCGCTAGTATCTCTGTAAACTTCACATACGGTGGTAGAGAGGGGAGAACTGGTTGTAGGATCCCACAAAAACACCAATAATGGTGTACAAAAAGTTGAGACAAGTACATTTACAGTAGTTGTTTTGACAACACACTAAAATATAAAAAATAGTTCTTTAAAAATTAAAAAACATATGTTCCATCTTTGCAAAAAGTTATTAAATAAATTAAAAGCTTCTTAGGGTTCGTGGCCAAGAACATGTACATTTTGACTCAGTAAAAGGTCAGTCATAGCAGCATAAGAGTTATGAATTAGTCTGATCATTTTGTAAGTCAAAGTATATTTCAAAAGTAACTTGTCTGGCCGTAATCGTCACATAATAATTGATTACAAAGTTATTAGAAGTTAATTTAGCTAATTACGCATTCACATATTGATTTGTTCAGTATAATGGCCAGACAAGTTACTTTTGAAATATACTTTGACTTACAAAATGATCAGACTAATTCATAACTCTTATGCTGCTATGACTGACCTTTTACTGAGTCAAAATGTACATGTTCTTGGCCACGAACCCTAAGAAGCTTTTAATTTATTTAATAACTTTTTGCAAAGATGGAACATATGTTTTTTAATTTTTAAAGAACTATTTTTTATATTTTAGTGTGTTGTCAAAACAACTACTGTAAATGTACTTGTCTCAACTTTTTGTACACCATTATTGGTGTTTTTGTGGGATTTCATATCTTTTTGCAAAGATTTGATTGAAATATTTTAATGTCCCGTTTTAAATGTTTCTAATAATACTCTTTAATTTTCTTCATAGCGTTGTATGATTTGCTGGATTTTCATAATTTTCTTTAAAATATTTGCGTTTTTTTGTTTTTGTAATATTTTTTTAATACTTCCAGTCATATTTATAATATATACATACGAACTTAGCAGCAGCAAACAAAAGTAAATGCAGTGTCCGCTGCAATTTGCAACGATATATATATATATATATATATAGTGCACTGTGTGCGCCGACGACGCCGCTGATATCTACCTATATACCTATATATATAAAGCAATATGGCGGCGAACACTACGGCGATGGGTGCCGCCATGTTGTGTGCGGTGGAGACGACCACTGAATTCGTATTTCGGGTCGCTCAAAAAAAATCAAACCGATATTTCTTATACGCCGGTATCCTACAGGCTTGAAATAAATCGGATTTGATAGATAAAAATAAATAAAAAATTAATGCTCAAACGTTTATTACGTAAAACGTTCGTGTATTAATATAAAAATAAAAATGTTTTTCGAGAGGCCGAAAACAGCGATGTTTCGCGTATAGGAGTCTTGTCGCGTCTATCGAGCGTCGTCGGTAAAGTAGAACGTAAATGTACTTGTCTCGAGACGCGACCGCGTCTCTTGATCGTGACGCATATGCCACAAAGAAAACACCTGCATATGGAAAAGAAAAGCCGATATACATAAACAAAAGATATCGATCTTTGAGTGCAGAGAAACGCCTGGCTATAAATCTGGTAACCCGGAGATCTAAGATATCGATCGCTGGACCTCACAGTTGGAGATCCGCGGCTCATGAAAAGTCATAAAAATTGGAAGAGTTGACGGTCACAACACGGGATACGTTACCTTACACTTGAAATTTATGGATTTTTGTAGCGTTCTGTCACGGTCATAAAACCAATCTAGATCAACCGTTAAAATTTCTAAGTCGTAAAATAAAAAAAAAATGTGCAGCGTCTTTGAGATGAGCCGATATTTGTCGTGGGATTCCGTATTGTTTAGTTTGATGAAAAGGGATTTAGCTTCGAAGATCGTGTCCAACCGTTACCTCGATATTGTTTTGACAGTGAGATACAATAGACGTGGACGCTGTGTATTGCAACGGTCCATAGATCCAGATCTATTTCAAAAGGGCGTCGGTGGCAAACGGATATCTGTAGATCGGTATTTTTATGACTGGTCGGCTCGTGCACAACCCTTCGAGTGGTGTTTGAGGGACAGAATTTTTTTCGTTTTATTACCTATAGTGTCGGTGAAAACAATCCGAACCGTCCTCGAGTCGATTGTTCAAAGGCTTTTCGACGGTGCGACAAAGTGTAGACAGTATTGTTTTTATGTATCCGATGTTAGCCTTATTTTGGCGGTACGGCAAGTTACAGGTAGTAGCGTTTTTATGCATAAGATACGAGTTGTATTTTAGCGCAAGGTTGCATGCGCATTCAACAGAATAACCCGCGCCACGGGGTAGCTCTATATTTTCACCATCGGTGCGCAATGTCTTGAGACAACGAAAAGAGGTGAAAAAATAAGTCGGCTTAAGGCAATGAGAACAATGACCGTCGAAATCATAGTAATGTTTACCGGAGACAGTGTAACGTCTTCTGTTTTCTCGCATTTTCATAGGCAGGAAATTGTAGTGGGGTGTAGGTGAAAAACTATAAAAGCTTCGGAAAGACAAATCTTTGACAATTCTCTGTCGAGAAGTCATTCGTGAAACTTCAAATAATTTGCTGTTTCGTGAATCCTTTATACCCCGTGTTACGCAGCGTGTCTTTACGTACGTTTCTCGCGGTTTTAAGGTTTTATATATTGAGACGGTGTCTCAGTTTCCGAGGACACCGCTCGTTCCACCGATTCGATTATTTTCTCGTGAACGGAGTATCCACGAGCAGTTAGCGAAGTGACCGCGAGATTTCGCATTTGAAAAACTTTCTCGATAACGAAGGGACACCGGGATGTATGTAAATAGGCGACTGCGAAGCAAATTATGGTCAGTTCTTTCGGCAACGGGGAACTGATCACACTTTCCTCTAACACCTCCGGGTCCCCGGAGCCTTCGGTGACGTTGGCTCCAGGTGTACTCAATCTCCCGAACCAGGGTGCACACATCTTTGGTGACGAAGTAGTGGGCATTCCTGTCACCAGTCACCGCTTGTAGGGAACCGCGATAGGGGAGGTAACCCGGACAAGAGTGAGCCGGAATCGAGTCGCGGATCGACCAAGTGGCGACACGGTTGGTTCACGATCTCGTGGAAGCCGAACTCTTCGACGAGGGCCCTGCACCACCACGTGGGCACGGCAGAGTAGCTTCGATATTAAAGTCACGTTTCAAAATTATTTCTTTTGCAATTAATAACCTAAAAATTCAACCAATGCTTTCCATTATAAAGTCATGTCGATAAGTGAAGCTCTGTCGGTAATTCAGTATAAAATTCCATAAAATGATAAAATTGGATTCTTTTCCATCGATCGATCGGAAATCTTTGTTTATAAATGTTCTTTCAATGATGTTCGAAAGTTAAGAGGAAAAACTTTCTAATTCACAAATGACCGACGAACGGTCGGTAAAATTTGGTTCTTTCGCTCCTTCAGTATAGGTTGCAAACTTTAATTTCATTTCAACGTAAATTTGTCCTCACAATAAAAACCGCGATAATTTAAGTTAAGCGTCGATAATATAGGAATCCAAACATTGTATTACATTTTTCATGTTATTTTAATAAAAAACTACTATTTTCACCAAAATGACAACATCTAACGATTATTCGCTCGCCCTGAACTCCTAACGTGAGCCTTCAAACCGTGTGCGTGGCACCGGCCAAAAAGGTGAACGTTACAACTGGCGCCCAACGTGGGGCGAGCGAAGGGGTCATTTTGGTAGAACTTACCGACAGAGCATAAAAAAAAAAAAAAAAAACTAATACTCCAGTATAACTCAATAGAAAACAATAAATTTGCGTAAATCGCAGTAAAAATGGCGGATCAGCCGGAAAATACTCAAACCGCAATAGAGGGCGTTCCCGACGCGAACGGAAATGATCCGGCAACGCTCGATGATGTAATCACGTATTAACAAATATCGGGAGTAATCAACAGCATTTTTCGGAGAAGTTTTGTCATTGTCGCTTTGTCTCGTAGAGGTGCTGTAAAATTTTTCATAAATCTTCGGGAGGGGTGGGCTCCTATAGCACGAGGTGTGAGTTATGGATGATGGATTGTTGTCGAAGCACTTTTATGAGTAAAATCAACAAAAATCAAATATCGTTTGCTGGAGAAATAACGTGCCAAAATATTATCAAAATAAATAAATAAATGGAGGGTGCGACGATTCAATAATTCTAGAGAACTTACTGGGAGAAGTATTCTGTCGGGAGACCGTTTGAGTCATAAAGAAAATTCGATCTTGATAGGGGTACGTTTCTCACCAAAGTGATGGACGAATAGTCACGGTTGTGATCAAAGTGTGAGTTGACCCAAAAGTGGCAACCACCGATCCCTCCAGTACATTCGATCTAGAAGCAATCACACGGGAGGAAGCCCGGGGAGGACAAGCGAATTAGACCAAACTAAGTCAGGCCCGCGGAAGAAGGGAGTACCATAAGTTTTTCGAAAAATTGGCTTATTCAAACTGTAGTAGTGGGAAGGGCGGAGATATTTTTTTGGCGTTAACTTCAAAAGTAGAGCGATAAATTTGAGAAAAAATAAAAAAAAGTACAGAAGGAGGAGAAGAGTCAACCCAACTGGGTGACGGTCAACCTGACAACACGGAACAGAGGACAACAATCAATCAATCTAAGTGGACACAAGAAAAAATCAGAGAACCAGCAGAATGAAGGCCCCAAATTCATCCTGTAAGGATGATTTCGGGTCCGGGGGGGCGTTGAGACGGTGTCTCAGTTTCCGAGGACACCGCTCGTTCCACCGATTCGATATTTATATATATATATATTCAGTGCAGTGTGCTGTGGAGTTTAATTGTTTTCAACAAACTTTAAAAAAAAAAAAAAAAATGGAATCGTTCCGTGCTCGCGTTCTTGTCAAGGCGGTGCAGAAAGCCGTTGGGTTTGCGCGATTCCGAAGCGCCGTGATTGCGCGACGCTGTACGGCAACGTGGGCGAAGCGGCTCAACGCAATGACCCTTCACCAGCTTCAACGAGAGTTTCGTTGTATTTTGAGACAATTGCCGGTGAGGGTCATTGGCCGACTTCACAGCTATCACGCGTTTGACAATTCGCTCGATGCGATCGTGATCGCGGTGAGCGTGGTGGAAGAGCGCAACAGCGGTCATCTGCACGTCGTCCGGGATCTCGTCAGCAGCCGCGAGAACGCCCAATGCGGGCTCGATATGTTGGCGTCGGACAGCGAAAGCGACGAGGACGGCGACAACAACGACGACGACGAGACCAACGATGCGGTTGGTGTCACCGTGGAGGACGACAGCGAAGGCTACAGCGAAGGCGACGAGGAGGACGACAGCGGGGACGACAGCGAAGGCGACGAGGAGGACGACAGCGGGGACGACAGCGCTGACGACAGCGAGGCGGATAGCGGGGACGACAGCGAGGCGGATAGCGGGGACGACAGCGGGGAGGATAGCGTGGCCGACAGCGGGGACGACAACGGGGTCAGCGCGGACAACGACAACGTCCGCGAGGACAATGACAACGTCAGCGATGGAAACAGCGAGGCCGCGACGTTAATCGTTGTATCGTCGGACGAGCGCGACGATACAGATGCTGAGGCGTACGGAGTATGCCTCAGCGAGGACGACGACGACGACGACGACGACGACGACGACGACGACGACAACGAGAGCGACAATGCAGGCGATACGTTGTCAACTGCTGAAACGCTCATCGTTACGTCGGCGGATGCAGTCGACCAACAAGGGGAGTCGATGGACGTTTGCGAGGAGGACGCTGCAGCGGAGAGGAACCTCGATATGGAGGTCGGCATGATAATGGACCGTCAACCGGCCGTACCAATGGGTAAGTTGACGTTTTTTAAATAGCTAAAGTAATAAAAAATATACACGTTGTAATTAACATGTGTAGATGCATATACATATATAAATATATATATATGCATATATACATGTATTGATTATACGCGTATTGTTTATATATATATGTATATATTATATATTAAAAATTGGTTTAACTTTATTTGTTAAACCACAGGTGTGCACCAATGGTTATTGCACGCTGCTCAACCGTGCGACGTGCACGGTGCCTGGTGCATGGGCGGTCATGCCGCCTTAGAGTTTCCGCCTGTGACCCAAAGACCCGATCCCGCCTGCGTCAATAGTCCCGTGTCCTCGCGTCATTATGACCCGGTCTCGAACGTTGATTCGGATTCGGAATCCGGATCACCATTGCCAATTAGATATCCGCTAATGGAATCACCATTGTCAATGAGTGATCCGGAATCAGAATCATCCTCGTTCTACTGCGCGGATCACTCTGACAACGACGCCATTCGCGCGATACCGAACCACCTGCTACAAGCACCGTGGTACGATTCGCGTGGGGTGGTGTGTTCAGGATCCGACTCGTACGACGAGGATGATGATCTGATCATCATTCGAATTATCGAATCGTCCGGACGTTTCCCAGAATCGTAAATATTTATCACACCATATCCTATTTCCTTCCGCAGACCGCCCGGAAACACCCGCGTCGGCACGGTCATCATCATCTTCATCATCAGCGTCGTCATCATCATCATCATCATCATCATCATCATCATCATCATCATCATCATCATCATCATCATCATCATCATCATCATCATCATCATCATCATCATCATCATCATCATCATCATCATCATCATCATCATCATCATCATCATCATCATCATCATCATCATCATCATCATCATCATCATCATCAACATCAACATCATCATCATCATCATCATCATCATCATCGTCATCATCATCGGCGTCATCGGCGGTGGCGTCGTCAGCGTCTTCCTCGTCGCTGCTGGGCGCAACGTGGGAGGCGGAGACAGCTGCTGCCGTCGCGCAATTGGTGAGTGGCGGTTTTCTTGAGCCACAGATTGGTGGGGGTCCTGCGAGGCCGAATAGAATTGACGAACCATTTTCGAACGAAATTAATAAAAATATGCGTGACAACGACGACGGCAACGATATCCAAAATATTAATAACGTTATAGCCCACGGGGAAGAAATCGCGGATGACGACGATCGCGTCTTACCCATGGGTCATCGCTTTAGAATAGTCGGTGTACCGAGGGATCATATATTAAAACATTTTAAAATAAATAGTAGACGAACCGAAGTGTCCTTGCTAACTCCACCACCCGGTATCAATCCTATCTCGTGGATACGAAACGCGATCCGTGATATCCACCATCATTTTGTAGACGGCCGCTCACCTGACGATAGAATCGGTGTCGCGTTTGAGGCCGCCGGTATGACGAATGGTACAGCCGGTGTATCCATGAGGCCCGTATGGCGATTCAATTACGAGCAATTATGGGACCTTCTTTGCAGTGTCCATCAAAGCGCGAGAATCCTTTCGGTTTACGACACTCTGGTGTTCACCGTCACGTACGTTGACATGGTAAACGGCTCGGGTGGTTTAGATAGTAAAATCGCGAGTAATCGGTCCATCGTTTTAATCGGAAATTTTGATAATTTGTGTTTCCCTCGATCGCTTGTCGTAAGCCTCGCGAAGGCGCGCAACAAAGAAGATCGAAGCGAAGAATCGAGAGTTTTTTATGACAAAATTCGTCATAAAAAATCGAAACTTCAACGGGACGAGGCTGAAAAGCTTGTAAACGAGGCTCGCGTAGTAGTACCGGCGTCGGGCTGCACTAATATAGAAATCGAGGTTTTCCAAAGGCATTTTATGGCTGCCGGTGTAGCTATAGTCGTATACGACTGGGACTCTTTAGGTAGCGGCGCGCAACCCATCTTCAATGGGCACTCGCGCTTTCAAGACGTTCCGGCGCACACAACATTAAATATTGCACACTTTGCGGGCGAGGACCACTATTCACCGATCACAAATCTTTTAGCAGCCGCCGGTGGTAGAAACTATTGTACACCGTGCAACAAATCGTACCGTTTTTTGCAGCGTCACGTGTGTACGAGTAAATGTCCTCGTTGCTACGCGTCACCGCCGTGTCCGGTCAGAACCATCGACGCTAACGATCACGATGCAGTTATCGACGGTTATGAACTGTCATGCGAAAATTGTAACCGGTTTTTTCATAGTGTAGCGTGTTTTGACAATCATCTCAAAGCTCGCGAATATCGGGTCAAAACACACGCTTCTGAGCGAAAATCGGTTTGCGAGACAGTCCGCTTTTGTAAAAAATGCTTAAAGCTCTTCGATGCTACGCTAAAACCGCACAACTGCGGTAAAACTTTTTGTCAATTATGCCGCAGTGTACACGGGTACAATGAGTATTGTTATATGCAACGGGTGGCTCCGCGAATTCTGTCTGACGAGAAAAAACATCCGCGAACGCTCTTTATATTTTATGATTTTGAGACCCGTCAAGACACGTTTTACACGAAAACACCGGGTGACGATACTCGCGAGCACATTGTCACACTTTGCGTGGCACAGCAGCTGTGCGAAAGATGTTTATCTTCCGTTGATGACGTGAGAGTCGGTGCCGCGTGCTGCTGGTGCGGTGTACGAAACCACATTTTCCGCAGATCACCCGTCGCGGAATTAGTCGAACTCGCGGTACGTCGTTCCACGTCGTTTAGCAAAATCGTCTGCATCGCGCACAACGCAAAGGCGTTCGACGCGCAATTTATCTTGCGTCACGTCGTCGAACACTGTAAAGATCTCGGTGTGCCGAAACTCATTCTCACGGGGAATTCGATAATCTCGATGCGTATAGGCCATACTGTTTTCATCGACAGTATGAATTATTTTCATATGCGGCTCAGTGCACTCCCAGAGGCCTTCGGCTTCAAAGATAAAATGGGCAAAGGATACTTTCCGCATTTGTTCAATACGCTAGAGAATCAGACCTATATCGGTAAACTACCTGCCGCCGAGTTCTATTCACCGGAAACTATGAGTCCCGACGAGTATACGGTTTTCTACGAGTGGTATGCCGAAACAGCAGCACTGAACGAGATTTGGGATTTTCAAGCAGAGATCGAGAAATATTGCGTCATGGACGTGGATATTTTACGACGGGCCTGCAATGAATTCCGAAAAATATTTCTCGAAGTCGGTGATGTTTGTCCGTTTACAGAGGCAGCAACAATCGCGTCGGCTTGTTCAAAAGTATTTAGACGTAACTTCCTCGTACCGCAGACTATCGGTCTCATACCTGCCGGTGGGTACAGACTCGCAGACAGCCACTCGAAGCAAGCTAATGAATGGCTTTTATGGGTCGAACATTGCGTAGGTCATGAGATAACTCATGCCACGCGCGGTCGTGAGTTTCGGCTACCCGAAGGGATACTCGTCGACGGGTACGCTCAGAGAGGCGAAGATCGCTTTGTCTATCAATTTCACGGGTGTTATTGGCACGGCTGCCCCCGCTGTTTCCCCGAGAACCGTACAGCACGGTCACGCGCCAACGATGAATCGTACGAACAGCGTTACGAGCGTACTCTGGCAACCGACACTACGATTCGCGAGCAGGGTTACGTATTAGAGGTGATGTGGGAATGCGCGTTTAACGACGAGCGAAACATCAATCCGGCGATCAACGCGTTTTTGCGTGAGCATCCGCGTCTAAAATCTGAGCGTTTGAATCCTCGCGACGCGTTCTTTGGCGGGCGAACAGGCAACACCGTGACCTCGTACGATGTTGCGGAGGGTGAAAAAATCAGTTATATCGACATCTGTTCGCTCTATCCGTATATTTCTAAAACGGGTCGTTTTCCGAAGGGTCATCCTAAAATTTACGTCGGTTCGGAATGCGCCACTTTGCTAAACGGCTCGTTCGATGCTCTGGGTACGACGGTTAACGGCCTGATTCGTTGTACGGTTTTACCGCCGCGAGATCTTTTTCATCCGGTTCTACCGGTACGTATGCACCACAAGTTACTCTTTGCACTGTGTCGTACATGTGCCGAGGAAAAGACACAGTCGTCGTGTCCGCACGAGGATGTAAACGATCGTGTCTTTACCGGTACGTGGGTAATCGACGAAGTTTGCAAAGCACTTGAGGTCGGCTATAGAATCGTTGAAATATCCGTTATTTGGGCATACGAAATGACTCGATATAATCCGGAAACACGCGAGGGTGGTCTGTTTGCCGATTACATAAACACCTTTTTAAAGATTAAACAAGAGGCGAGCGGTTGGCCGGCGGAATGTGTCGATGCAGACTCGCGGGCAAAATACATTGACGACTACGAGAGCGCCGAAGGTATTCGTTTAACGCCGGAAAAAATTAGCAAAAACCCGGGTTTACGTTCCGTTGCGAAACTTTGTTTGAATTCGTTTTGGGGAAAATTCGGTCAGCGGGATAATTTAACGCAAACGTCCGTCATTAATACTCGCGAGCAGCTGTTGTTGCTTTTGGGTGATAATGACAAAGATGTGCAACGCTTACTGCCGGTAAACGATGAGGTTTTGTACGCAAACTGGGTATCAATAGACGAGGCAATAATACCATCATCGCAAACGAGCGTCGTAATAGCGGCGTACACAACAGCGCAAGCCCGTTTAAAATTATACAGCTATTTGGAGAAACTTGACCGGCGCGTGCTGTACTATGACACCGACTCGGTGATTTATGTTAGCACAGGTCAACCGGGTGAATGGGTACCGCCGCTCGGTAACTTCCTCGGGGACATGACCAACGAACTAAAAAAACCGACAGACTATATAAAGTCGTTTGTCTCGGGAGGCCCAAAATTTTACGGGTATCAGGTGGTGAATAGCGCGAGCCCCGAAACGGTTATTAAAACAGAGTGTAAGGTAAAAGGGTTAAGTCTAAATTATCAGAATTCCCAGAGAATAAACTTCGAGTCGATACGCGAAATGATTAGAGCTGATTTGCCGAGACAGAATGTAGAGTCGATTCAGCTGAATTATTCGTCGATTCAGCGAACGGCACTTCATGATGTCATAACTCGCCCAATGTCGAAAACCTGCCGTGTCGTTTGCCATAAACGACGTCATGTGTCTCACACACTGTCACTACCGTTCGGATACAAAGGGTAACCCTCGGTAGCCGGATAACGTTAATTTGTATCGTTGTCGTCGTCGTCGTCGTCGTCGTCGTTGTCATTGTACATATATATAGATATTAATAGAAATAGTTTTAAATTGTAAATTTGTATATAAACAGAAATAGTATAAATGTACATAATATTGTCAATAAAGTGTAAAATGTTTATAAAACTGTATATATCGTTAAGAAAAATTTTGTAAATATATGTAATTTAAAAATAAGTATAAATATGTACAAACGCTATACATCGATAGAATAAAATATGTTTATTTTTACACGATTCGACATCATTGTCAATTTTAAAAATAAAAAACTTTCAAACGTATTCCCGCTTGTTGTTGACAATTTTTTCTTTTATTATAAGCTAGGCGGCGCCACATGCGCAATATGAGCTTATAGAGCACATGTGGCCGCGGTATAAGAGCTGATCGAAACGCGCGCGCGTGCGCTCGCCCGCTCATAAGCTGATGTTGCGAGCGAACGCGTCTGTACTAGCTGGACCACCGCCGCGCACACGTCGAGTTAGCTTGTCCGCGACGTGTGTCCTCCGCGCACCGCCGCCGCCGCCGCCGCCGCCGCCGCAGAGTTAAGCTTATAGTCGTGTAAAAACGAGTATATTTTCAAGTGTTTTCGGTGTGAGTTTTGGCTACGTCGACGAAACGCTCGGCAAAAGAAAGAAAAAAAACACGTGAAAATGGACGTACGTTGGAAACATCCGTGGACTTCACTAATTTGTGGGCCAACAGGCTGTGGTAAGACAGTTTTCGTGCGAAGATTCTTACGCCATCTAGCGGCTATGAGCGATTCAACGTTTGGCCGTATTATATTTTACTACGGTGATAATCTCGATGCCGATACTGCCGCTCTGTTCAAGAATTCGTCGCATGAGGAGGATTCAACGAACACTAGTGTTAAAATTGAATTTCACGAAGGACTGCCGCAGCCGGAGGATTATTCGCAAGATAACGATTGTAAGAAATTAGTTATTATCGACGATTTAATGAGAGAATCGTCAAACAATACGATAGTAGACCTCTTCACGAAAGGCAGTCATCATAAAAATATCAGCGTTATTTTCATAACGCAAAATATTTTTCATCAGGGACACGGACAACGCGATATTTCGCTGAATGCGAATTATATTGTTATTTTTAAAAATCCACGAGATCGGGCACAAATTCAACATCTTGCGAGGCAAGTTTATCCCGAGGATCCGCGCTTTTTAACGGAAGCGTATCACGATGCAACTGCGCAGCCGCATGGCTATCTATTGTTGGATCTAAAGCAATCGACGCCTGATATGTGTCGATGCCGCACCAATATATTTCCCGACGATCCGCAAATGCATGTATATATACCGAAAAACAAGCGAGGCTTTCGTAAATGATGATTTTGCCTGACGTATTTAGTCAAATGGTGGAACAGCAAAGGCATCAGTAGCGCTCGAGTGTCGGTTACGCAAACATCTCGGAGGAGGGCGAGAGCGAGAAGATGATGGTAAAGAAGAAGAAGAAGAGAGCGTCGTGTTCTGTGCGATCGCCGATCGATAAACGTCACGTCGCTTTTCTGAACGCCCTCTGTCATGCTGGTAAAGAACAGCAAAAAGCGCTGTTACGAGCGGCCGATGAATCGTTGGTCAAGTGTATATGTGAATGCGCGCTAAACGTTTTACACGGCGTAGTAGAGCTTAAAACCAACGTGAAAAATCGTCTGAAAAAATATAAAAAGATGTTGCGACAACTAGCGCCATGGTCCGCGGTAAGACAGAGCGGCGGCGGCGGCGGCGGTGGCGGTGGCAAGAGTAGAGGCGTCAGTGGCGCCTCGCGCAAACGACGGAAATTCAACTGGCGAGCGAAAAAACGCCTCATCATGCAAAAAGGATGTGGAGCATTTTTGCCGCTTTTATTGGCACCGATTATCACGAGTTTGGTCAGTAGACTGTTTACCGGCAACGGTGGCGGAAGTACCGACTCTTAATACAAACGAGCGAGATCTAATGGAACACGCAAAGAAAATGATTTTAGTACCGGCTGAAGAGGCTGGGCTATGGAAAGAGCCGATGATCGGTGCCGGCGGCGGCGGCGGCGGCGGTGGCGCCGGAATTCGTACACCGCCTGTCGGACCACCAAGTGTACAGACGCCGGGCGATCCTATATCGCGGCTCGATGAGGAACTTTCGAAAATTTTAAACTCAAAAAAGTATCGCGATGACTCGGAAAAGTGGAAACAATATCTACAGGTGCTGCAGAGGTATTTATTTTTGCTCGAAGCACGAAAAGGTCCGATAGATCCATCGCTACCTGGAGCGACATCTACCGTCGCCCGCGAACAGCAAACGTCATCACAGGCAAATGAACCGTTCGATGATACGATAATCATAGACAGCGTTCCGCAAAAGTTTCGCCATAAAGCTAAAGCTCTCGTGTCTTATCTACGCAATTCACCGGGAGCAGTACAACGCATCAGATGGGACCAAGAGGGACGTGTGACCATAGACGGCAAGCTCGTGCCAAATTCAAATATTGTCGATCTTATTAACGACGCGGTACGATCGCGAAAGGAGTTTAAAGCCGTGGGACGACGCGACTTTATTCAGAGTCTACGAGATATCTCTGTTCCACGCGAATTTATCGGAAACACAGCATTGTGGACGCTTGGAGGAGAGCCGAGATTGCGTGTTGAGCGTAGCCAAAATTATTCTAGTGTGGATAACGACGGAACCCCCTATTACAGCAGCGAAGAAGAAGAAGAAGAAAGAGAAACCATAGCTACGAGGGTAAAACGGCCGGCTAGTAAAAGTGCCGCTAGTCTAAGGCTTAGCACTAGCCGCGAAGACATACTCAACGAGCGACGAGGCTTAAATACCGACTATTCGCCAAAACAGAGTGAAAAGGACGAGTCAAAGACGAAGAAAAAGAAGAAGGATAGCATGATCGAGGATACGGGGACTACCGAGCGGACGAGCATCGGCGAACGGTCAGACGGGACCGTTCAATTACCACGAGGGTTTGCGCACTGGCTCAAACTATGAATGGGGCCCAATGACTGCTGTACCATAACCGTCAGCGAGAGAGAGAGAGAGAGAGAGAGAGATGTCGTACGAAAAAGTGTATTATGACCCTTCGCACCCCGCTGGCTAC
Source organism: Cryptus viduatorius (assembly GCA_964006125.1). Lineage (NCBI taxonomy): Eukaryota > Metazoa > Arthropoda > Insecta > Hymenoptera > Ichneumonidae > Cryptus > Cryptus viduatorius. The sequence goes on from OZ023220.1 coordinate 24,734,802, forward strand.
GCTGGTGCAAGACGACTCACAGATAAAAGGAATGAATTAGCCACTGTTTATGACTGGTTGACGCAACAGGACGCGTACACAATTCACAAGCCCGTCAAACGGCTTTTCCCAAGACTTCGCTACAGTGTCGACAATATAGATGACGTTTGGGAGGCTGATCTCGTTGATTTACGCTCGTTAAAGAGTTACAACGATGATACCTGTTATCTACTCACAGTCATTGATGTATTGAGCAAGTATGCATGGGTTGAACCGTTACAAGACAAAACAGTGCACTCTGTGACGCAAGCGTTTAAACGGATTTTTCAACGAAGCAACGGCCGCTTACCCGCTTGTCTACAGACCGATAAAGGCAAGGAATTTGTCGGAAAAGAATTGCAAACCTTTCTTACGGAGAACAATATTGTGTTTAGAGTTACGCGTAACCCTGATATAAAAGCGGCGATTGTCGAACGCTTCAATCGTACGCTAAAAGAGCGAATGTGGCGTTACTTTACGCACCGAAATACTCATCGATACATTGACATCTTGCAGCAGCTCGTCGACGCCTACAACCATGCCAAACACTCGTCGATTAAGATGCAACCGGCCGCTGTGACTTTACACAATGCCGATGTAGCGTACGAGAATATGACGAGAGCCTCGTTGAGACAACGCAAAAAAAGGCGTTTCACCGGGGTTAAATACAAGTGCGGCGATTACGTTAGGATTAGTCGAACAAAAGGCACCTTCGAGAAGGGTTACGAGCGGAATTGGAGTGAAGAAATTTTCCGAATCACAAAAGTTACGGTCCGTCAGGGTATCCGAGTTTACGAATTAAAGGATCTCGAGGGAGAGTTTTTTTTATACGGAAGAAATCACGCCTGTACACGAGAAACGTGTTGCGGAAAATAAAGAATTCAAAATTGACCGTGTAATACGTACAAAAGGGCGCGGAGCGGCAAAACAGCTCTTTGTCAGCTGGGTCGGTTACCCGTCGAAATTCAACTCGTGGATACCTGCGTCTAACGCTCACGATCTTGCCGCATAGCACACGCACCCCTGCCGGCTAACATGTACACCGACGAAAATTTTTTTCTCGTGCTACCGAGCAACAGTAGCATGAAGTATTTTCCGAACAACACTACGACAAATTTCACCACGCACCTTTCACGTGAAATAACCCTCAATGGTCATTGGGTTGTGGGTCTAACGGAAGTTCACATACCCTGCACGATGATACACATCCAGCGTGATGAGACTGAAATTCAGTGGACACAGTGTGGCCGAAAAGACAGAAAAATCAGTCATATACCGTACGGCATATATGACGATCATGAGGCTTTAATGAAAAGTATAAATAGTCTGGATGGTATAAGCGAGGCCGGTATACGACTAGTGAATGCAAAAAATGCAAGCGGTTACGTGGCGATTGAGGGTAAAAAGTGCGGTAAAGAAATTAACGAATCGCTGAATTTCTTGCAAATGAGCGACAAGCTTCGCCACGTATTTGGATTCGAGTTAACACCTGGTAAAGATTGGGAAAGCGCCGGGAATTCGTACGTGAGCTTTACGCGTGGAATACAGCGCGAAAGTCAGATGCCCGCCTGCATTGCCCGCGCTCTGCCCGAAGAAATCTTTGTCTACTCGGATTTGTGCGTACCCTACACAGTTGGCGACACACAGGCCGCTCTATTACGAATAATAAATCTGAATACGTCAAAGTACAAGTATGGCTCGACACAGGTGAAATATTTTTCGCCGGCAAATTACTTACCGTTGCTTAATAATTGCTTTCGCACGATCGAGATAGATATAAGAGACAAGTTGGGACGGCCAATCACATTTGAGTACGGGACGTTAACGCTGACGCTTCACTTTAAACGCGTCTCTTAGACGACGAAATGGCGAGCCACTACGCGTCATATTACGAAAATCAAATCGGCGGCGGTGGACGTATGAGCAATGTTTTCGTCGGTGCACCTTATCAAAGGGGCCACGGAATTGGACGATTTCTCGGCGGACTCTTCAGAAGTGTACTACCGCTCCTCACGAGAGGTGCTAAAGCTATAGGACGCGAGGCTTTGCGCGCTGGCTTGCATGTTGTTGAAGACGTAAGCGGGAACAATATACCATTCAAGGAGTCGCTGAAGCGTCGGGCCAGAGAATCCGGCGAGAATTTGAAACGAAAAGCCGACGAGAAAATTGCACTACTTATGAATGGATCCGGCTATAATAGTCCGATCGCCGCGCGATCGATGCAGTCGTTGATTGGACGCGCAACTCGTCGCACCTCCGCGAGAAAGAGATCTACCAACACGCGAAACAAGAAGACGAAAAAGGGTAAAAAGAGAAGTACCACTAGTGCAGCATCACGAAGAAAGAAGAGAAGGACGAAGACGGGGAAAGTGACGAAGACTCGAGTAAATAAAAAGAGACGGCGCGTTAATATTTTTGGAAGTGCTTAAATATGTCCTTTCTACACTCACACTCGTGTGAATGTATGAAGTCGGAACTCGACTTATTCACAATACCACCAACGCAGACGTCTATAGAATCATCGCAATGGGTTCACTACAAGCCTGTCTCTTCGCTGTCGGACGACGGGCCCATCGAATTTGTGGAGCACCAAACCCCTACAGTGTATCAAGTCTCGAGTGTGTGGAGAATATTGTGTTATGTTTCTTGACTATATGTCTCGGGGCTACAACCTTGCTGCTTTTTGCAGGCTATTCTCGGCTAATAAGGTAAAAAACGACAATATTGTGCGACGTTACTACAAGAATCTACGATATGTGAAACATAAAAGACGAAACCTCTCAAACATCCACCAAAAAAGACTTTTAAAAGGCAACGGTAATGACTGTACATCACGGTGTATACAAACATGTACAGCCCGTTTCGGTTGTCACCTGTAAATAAGCGAATAGAAGGAAAAAATATAGAAAAAGTTTTCATCTCATCTTCATCGTCGACACACGAGCTCCCCCACCACCACCACCACCACCATCGGCAGATATAAAAGACGATCACTCCACACGAGAAAGCACACTTGACAACGATTCGTGGCAACGTCAACAACCTCGCTAAAATGGAGATCATCAGTGGCATACTAGTCATCGACTGTGGCAAGGATCCCTGGGAACTCCTCCCGGAGGAGCTCGAATACATTCCCAAACCCTTGCTACTGAGGCACTGGAGCGAATACATCGACATCCTGTGGGCAAAACTACCTGAACATATTCGACTGGACCCCGAGGTTGCATCGTACAGAGCCTGTAATAAACATTGGGCACCCAAGGATCTAAAGATACGGCTCGAAGGGTATCCACCGCAACAGAGAGAATGTCCCGACTGTCTACAGGAGGTCATAGAACAAGAGTCAACAGCATCGCCGGACCAACCTGAGAAGGTATTACTGCGTACACCGAAGCCCAAGCCCGAGCGCCAGCAAGACACACCACTGCCGTCAACCGACTCTAACATGATCCCTGACCCATCACCCAAGACCACTGATTTTTAAAAATTGTAAAACCTAGAAAATTGTAAAATGTCAATACAAGAAAATTAAATAAACAACAATACTTTTGTAAATGTTTTTTTTTATTTGTCGGTACGGTATTACCATTAGGATAATAGAGGACGAAAACTAATTTACCGACTGCAGAATAGTATTAGTATTCAAAACTACCGATAATTCCTAGAGGGCACCAGGAGAAATTGGACAACCAATCAGAACGCTGCAAATTTACTGGAATAATATTAGTTTAGAAAAACGAAGAAAATATATAGAGGGCGCCATTGAAAAATCATTCGACCAATAAGAGCTCGGGGAATTTCCAGACAACCAATCACGGCTCAGTGAAAATGCGACGACCAATCACAGCCCAGAGATTTTCACAGCCTCTCTCTCATTGGCTCCCTATAAATAAGGGGGCGTGGCTTAAGGGGCCCTATGGGGGTGGGGGAAGGAGTGGGGGCCAGACAGTGGGGTGGGGGAGAGTGTGGGGGTAGACGCCGGTGGTGGGGGGTTGGCGCCAGTGGCCGCGTGGAGGGGGTAAATCCTGTCTCCCTATAGCTGTACACTACTACTTCTGTACCCGTGGCGTTGTCAAACGACTCGTCATTCGTCTCCTGTAATAACGCTCGGAGCATCTGTCTCGCTTAATCAAGCGGCAGCTCATCGACAAACGACGGATTTACCATCGACGAGCCTTTTCCGTGCTGTAACTCGTCTTCTTCGGTCCATTTGACACTATAATCACCGTGTTCACGGAGCTCTTGACGCAAATACCGATCGCGTATCTCACGTGAATCGCCTTTGTCACTTGCACTTTTTTGGGCTAACAGTTGTCGCACTATCGTATCCGGCGCTGCATCGATCCATCGTGTCGATTCCAGCATTCCACGCTGCCTTTCCCATGTACCAATGTCCGCAGCGGGGGAATCTACTTTACCGATCTCAACGTCGGCCATCTTCGCGCACGCACACACGTGAATTTCCAAACACTCAACTGTCAAAATTCACGAGGCGCTCGACCACGAAAATTTTATTTTCGCGCACTTGGATGTCTTAGAGTCACGATAGTATTCACCGAGAATATTGTACGTCCTTTTCTCACACACACACTTTGTTCACAGCCTTCGAAGTAGCTCTGCTCGATTCCTCGCGGCGTGTTGACGTTTCCAATGTTTATCACACGCGGTCACTTCGAGCGGCTCGGTCTCGACTCGATACACGATACGCTGTGTCCAAAGATTCTCAACTACGAATTTTTATTTTTCACGACACTCGAACCTCGATCACGGGAGAGCGTCACTGAAATATTCGCGAGAGAATATTTTCTAATACCCGATTTTCGCGAGAACAACTTTGAGTCGGCTCGGCCCGGTGTCAACGCGACTATGTTTACGTTCCGAACACTGTTTACACTCGCGATCACTCGAGCGGCGCGGCCTTGACTCGAACGCGAAAACACTTTGTACGTTACGAATTTCAATGTTCCAAATTTTAGCACGTATAATTTTCACTCGAATATTCGAACGAATATTCCCGATTTTAGCCCATGCCCCACGTTGGGCGCCATTAATTGTGACGGGCCGTTTCAACCCTTCGGGTAGATCGAAACCACTGCCGCCCAATAATAATGACGCCCTGGGATTCTTTAATTCCTCTGCTCTTACCGTTAGGCGCCAGGAAGTTGTTTCTACTCCCAACTTCCAAGGAGGTCGATTTTTCCTGATGTCCCCTTTTCCTCTGTACGTTGTTACAGGGGTGCAGTCCGACGAGCTATTTAATATCTCCGAATATGCGAGCGGAAAATAAATACGAGCACCAACAAGTTATAAAACAATGATAATCACACAATATATTTCCAAACTCGTACAGTGTAAAAACACAATAAGAGAAAATAATATGGTTTCAAATACAATAGTTCCTCTCTTGGAAACAATCGGGAAATCTTCACGCGGTACTCGAGTAATACGCCGGAGAGGCCGGCACCGGCCGGCAGGATCACTGCGAGCTCTTTAATGACAAAGTCGTTCATGGGCTGCTGGAACCCTTGTGTATCCACCACGTACTCCATGGCAATTGATTGCGAGTCCGCTCCGTACGCGCCTTTTATAGGCGTCTTTTCACATCCCCACTTATCGGATTATATTCGACAATTCGATCGTGCAAGATCAAACAGTAGGCCGTAGTTCCCACGGGGAAATTTGTTTCAGCCTCCAATTCGAGACGAACATCGACTGGAGCCTGTTTGAGCGACTCGTTCTGTTTCGAGCAATCGATCACGATTAGCGGAGCATGCGTGAGGAAGTCTTTCTTCGTCAGCATGGGTTCCGACTCTTTGCCGTAGTATACATTCTGAAAGGTGGCGTACATGTCGTACAACACAGCGTACTGATTGCGACTCATGTCGAGATTGAGGTTACTGTACGGATAACACTGGGAGTTGAGGAAGAGTTTCACGTTGGTGATTTTGCAATGATCAAAGCGGCTAGCGTTCGCCGTTTTGACTACTCTTCGATTCGTCTGGAAGCCCACAATGACGAAGCGTGGATTCTCCAACTGATTGGACGTTTTCACCGTCCAAACGTGTTTCGTCGTGTTTGGGAGCATGGGATACTCGTACAATTCCCAGGTGCGAAAGCTCATGGTGACGTCCTTTTCAATATTGCTGAGCAGACGTATCTTACGTTTGTCCGACAACGTCACGTACGGCATCAGCCACTCAATTCTCGTAAGCCCAATCGTGAATTCCTCAAAGGTTCGATTTTCGAGCGCCGTTTGCACAACTGCATTCGTGTCGCTCCTCGATCTCGTGAGAATGAGCTCATGCTTTGTGTTGACGACGATTTTCTGATAGTCTTCAGCGAAGCCGAGAATCATAGAGAGGGGCATGCATACATCGAAATACCCACTGTCATTCGTCAGTTGTTTAGTCTCTTCGACATCGAGCCAGCCGGCATTTTCAACTAGTGCAGTCTGACCAGGGCTCAACGATGCATAACCCTTCATGAGACACGTCAAACCAACATTCTTATTTCGGTCGATCTCTATGGCATTGATCTCGTAACGAATTTCCTCGAATAGATGGGCGATGGCATTGTTCACCAGCTTCGTCGAAGCGGCGACAGTCCCATCCGCTTTGGTCAATCTTCCACAAATGGGCAGCGAACTTCGTGCGGGCAAGAGGCACAGATCTTGATGTTGAATGGATATTCGAATCTCATCGCTATTGTTGAAGGTTGATGAAGTGTAGGGCTGATGCGCATGAATCTCGTAATGCGTTACTGATTCGTCGAATACCACGTTCGACTGAACGTGCAGAACCTCTTCCATTCCAGCAAAAACAAAATATCAGACAGGTTACTTTCTTCTTCCACCAGCGACTCGGAGTCCTAGGCTTCTTAGAAATTGAACGTTGCGACGTGTTAGTGTCTTCAGTGTTCGTTGACGACTGATTGGTGGGCGCCATGTTGACTCTCTTTTATAGCCCCGGCCAACTTTGTTGTAGACGATACCCATGATAACTACTTGACTTCCTTGATGTGCACTCTGATGGTAATAATTTCGCCCCGAAAATTCACCGGTTCTTCGTCTTGATCAACTATGCGTAATTGTACGTGATCAATGACCTTGACGACGATCGGAAGGTAAATGGATGATAAATTGCGATGGAACTTCGATGATCTTATATCCTGGCGGCACTGCTGGAAAAAATTCGTGAATCGTGTGCACCTTACGTTCGTTGATGTACGCTCCTGAAGTGATGTTGCACTCTACTCGCAATGCGTTGACCTTGAAGATAGCTACAGGTAATTCCGAGCTGTGAGTCTTATTTCGTGATAGCTCGCGTTGAGTGAAACCTAACAGACGCGCGATTGAGTCTTGCGGTCGAAAATCAACGTTTTGATTGCACTTTATGACGCTGCGCAGCGTATTGTTGTTGGGCTTGAGATTGATGGATACGCCTTTTGGCGCAAGAACTTCCTGCAAATATTGTTCGATATCTTCGATCTCGCAACTTCCGGTCGGCAACACGATCACCTCGTTCCCCACGTAAAACTTGTTTTTACCAATATCGATATTGGGTATAGAGTTGAATGTTAGTAATTCCACTAGTCCAAGAACGTAGTGTTTATCGGCCGAGAGTTCAATTGGTGGAAAATATTGGGCTTCTAGTGTAGATGACGTTCCAGATAAGCTGAGAGTCAATGAATCTTCCATGACGATCAACACTGCTCGACTGATTCAATGCACGCACTACAAACTCTTATATAGGAATTTCAGACAAAGATGGCCACACTCGTACGTGTTGTAATCCTGATATCGCGCGTGATTGTACCGAACCTCATCAACTCCAAGATACTCCATCAGCTCTCGAGGTGGTTGAAGATCTCCGAAACTGTCAAAGTAAACGACATTACTGCCATTCTTTCGATATGCCACCCAGTGGGTTCCAGGTCCATCTTCGTCATCTAGGTTAATTATAGCTGACTCGCGATAATGAGGTTCACCAGTCGGTAAGGCGTTTCGCATAAATACTCCGCGGAAATGGGGAATCCCTGCAGCACGTGCGTACTTGAGAAGATCAGCGTCCGTTAGAGCGCGTTTGGGCAGACGGACGTCAAACTTTTTTTTTTTCGCGCATCCAAATGCAGACCGAACCCGTTCTTGTGGCGTTTGAGGTAGAGACCTTTGCCGAGAGCGATAGCTTCCATCGTCTTATTGTGTCGCTGACTCTCTGCCAACTGTTGCTTTGCGGCGCTAGCGTCGTTCACAGTTTTTGCCACTCCCGCAGCGCCACCTGCCAGCGCCCCCGTTGCACTCAAGCCGGCAAACAGGGGTATGAGAAAAGGCAAAAATCCACCAACTTTTTCGGGGACTGGTAGTATGCGCGGTACACGAACATGTTTTCTTCCACCCGCTTTCTTCACGGCATCGCGAGCCTTTTTCAATGCCGATCGAATAACTTCTCGAGAGTTTTTCCCAGTCGATTTCGAGGCAGCTTTCACGATCTTGGAGAGCATGATCGTGGGCTTCGTCTTTCTCTTCAGCCCCATACCGAGCTTGGATTTTAGCTTCATCGCGTTTGTTATAGCGTAAGCGGCAACCTTCTCATCCACACCAGCGTCCTTTGCCCAGACGCGTCGCCAAGCGTTATCCGCCAAAACTTTGTCAGCTGCGTTACGCGCTTCAACGTTGTCCCGATTCTTCGAATAGGCAATATCGTGCTCCTTGCAGGCTGCGTCCAGAGGATTAATATCGGGATCACCGCGAGCGACACGTTTCGCTACTCTCGTGCCCGGTCCGCAGTATTGGTAGCCCGGTAGATGAAGTTCGATAGGCAGATTGTTGATAATCTTGTTAAGGAGACCTTGGCCCTTGTGTACGATCATCCCGCTAGCGCGGCCAGTCAATGAATGAATCCGACGGTATATAAGCGCGCTATTTATACCCTGGCGGCTCAGTCGTCATGGAGTTCAGAGAGCAATCGCACAAGCTTCCGGTGGCGAACTTTGATGCTCTTACCGAGCAAAAAAGTGTTCGTACACGCCATGGTGAATTGCTGCCTGACAGTATTCGCGCAGTTTTTTGCGGTCCATCGAATTGCGGCAAGACTAACGCACTGCTCGCTCTCATCACGCATCCCAATGGACTGAGATTCGAAAATGTCTACGTCTATTCCAAGTCCCTGAATCAATCAAAGTACAAGTTTCTCGAAAAACTCCTCACACCCCTAGAGGGTATCGAATACTTTGCCTTCGGTGAACATGATCAAGTCGTTTCACCCGCCGACGCTCATCCCAATTCTATCATGATTTTCGATGATATCGCCTGCGAGAAACAAGACAATGTCAGAGCCTTCTACTGTATGGGCAGACACAAAAACATTGATTGTTTCTATCTCTGTCAATCCTACGCACAGATTCCTAAACATCTGGTGCGCGATAACGTCAATTTGCTGGTGATTTTTCGACAAGACGATGTAAATCTCAAACACGTCTATGACGACCATGTGAACACGGACATGTCGTACTCGCAGTTCAAAGATTTGTGCTCGACATGCTGGAACGACGATGATCATGGATTCCTCGTAATCGACAAAGATCGTAGGGGCCTCGATTGCGGTCGATACAGAAAGGGTTTTGACTGCTTTGCTATAAATATATCGCGCGCAAAGTGAAACTGTCAGTGTATCATGGAAGGTCGAGGCGACGATATTGCGGCAGAGTTCCGCCGAAAGAAAAAAACACTTTGTCAGATCGACAAAGCGCGGGATGCAGTTAGACGGAAATACAAACTTCTCAAAGAGGGCAAGCGAACACTGGAAAAAGCTCTGGATGACACGTTCAAACCAATTGTTAATCCGCTGGAACGACTCGTTACCGCGACCGACACAAACAGACGTGAAATTAAGGATGAAATCAAAAGCTTGATGCCGAAGAAGGAGGAGGAGGAGGAGAATCAAGACTGGGAAACTTTATCTTTGAAGACTGCATACCACGACGATGACGACGAAGAAGCTAACGAATCAATGGGAATACCCAAAGGAAATACAACTGTCGATAAATATTCACCTACTCAATATGAATCGAAAAAAGTATATCGACATGACTTACGGAGTTCGAAAGCTGGCAGACGGTACATTGATGATTGGAGATTCACCGATAAGTTTTGGGACGGAATACGTGATTGTGGGTGATGAGAAGTATCATCCGAGTGTCGGCTTGTTCGAATTGCTCTTCCGAAAGCAACCCGATGCGGAGCTTATAAGCGCCGAAGATAAGAATAATTACGCGAAAATCCTCCAATCGACGAATGCATACAGGAAACACTACAGTCCGGATGAAGTCATCCACAAACAAAACAGCAACAAGTAGAAAACGTATATAGCGCCGTTAGTCGGTGCCACACCGACTCGGAAGAGAGCATCACTCGGTTCAGGGATACCCGGATACAAAATCGCGAGGCGAGGTACGCGAATGGATTACGTGTACTGGGACGACCCCAACGAACTCGTGGATAGACTACGTCTGCTGATTGCCGAACGATCAGCTGGCAATACGAGTCACATCAATGAGATTGTATCGATCATCGAGGAATTGCGCGAAGCTGGAATAGTTTATTAATAGCAGTGAACGAGTGGCAAACACCTCAATTGAACAATGAGCGTCGACGTGTTCGGACGACAACTAGGACGAAACGAGGGTACACGAGGGCTCCCGGGCTTCGGATTCAAACTCACCACCGACAACCAATACGACATCGAGAATAAGAGACTGTGCAACGTTGCCGAGTCAAGGGAGCCAAATGACGCTGTCAATCTGAGTCTGACGAAACGCCTCATAAGACAAGAATTGAGCGGACTTTTCCACATTACGTCTAAGCAACGAGAGGATTTGGATGATCTACAACTGAAGATACAAATTGTGCAAGATCAGGTGGAGAAGAGATTGAAGGCAATCGAGATAAACGTCGAAACGAATCTAGACTTGGTGATACGAAATTCCAAATCCATTGCCGCATTGGCCACAGCATGGAACATGAGAGACTAGTCGAAGAGCTACATAAACCCGCTCGGCGCAATTATCCTCGCCGCAAATTCGTTGTGCGAGGTCTCGATGAAACGTGGCAAGCTGATCTCGTGGAGATGCAACCTTACGCTCGCGAAAACAAAGATACCAAAAACCTGCTCACAATCATCGATGTTCTGTCAAAGTTTGCCTGGGCTGTTACCGTGAAGCGAAAAACAGCGCAAGATGTCACTGCAGCTATGGAATCCGTGCTCCGGCAAGGACGCGTACCGTCGAATCTTCAAACGGACAAAGGCAAAGAATTCTACAATACGAATTTCCAGAACCTCATGACACGATACGGTATCAATCACTACTCGACATATAGCAACCTCAAGGCATCAATTGTGGAACGTTTTAATCGCACACTCAAGAATAAAATGTGGCTTAAATTTAGTCTGCAAGGCACGTACAAGTGGCTCGACATTTTGCCTGATCTCGTAAAAGCCTACAACGATGCCAAGCATCGCACGATCGGAATGAAACCGAAGGAAGTCACTGCAGCCAACGTTGAAACGGTGATGCAGCGTTTTTCTCACGATCCTCGTCGTCGTCGTCGTCGTAAGATACCTAGATTTCGTGTTGGTGACAAGGTACGAGTGAGCAAGAACAAACACGTTTTCGAGAAAGGCTACACCCCCAACTGGACAACGGAAATTTTCACGGTGAATCGCGTGCTGCCAACGACGCCAGTGACGTACAAGCTAAAGGACTATCAAACGAGCCCATCGCCGGTGGTTTCTACGAGGAGGAGCTTCTAAAAGCCAAGTATCCCGATGTCTATCTCGTGGAGAAAGTGCTCGAGAAACGTGGAGATCGAATTTACGTCAAGTGGCTGGGATTCGACACTTCGCACAATAGTTGGATAAATAAGTCTGATTTGTAAAACACAATTTTTATTATAAAACAATAATTTATTATCAATTAATAAAGATATACAAAATTATTTATTGCCGATGTTAAATTGAATCTGATGCTTGTATGCTCCGCCACCCAGGTACTTTAGGAACAATTCTCCTTCCGCTACCGTGTGCACCATTCGATCAAACATGATCTGGTCTTTCTCGAATGCCTCCGAGATGCGTTTCGGCAGGAAAACCTGGCAGTCGTCATCGAGACTGGCGACGGCTTTCAGTCCATACTTTGTTGTGACTTGTCGCAAGTCAGTGACCTTGTAGGTCTCGTTGATCTTCAATGCGCTGAGCTGCTTCGTCGGGAGGAAATCCTCCAAAAGAGCGATTTTGTTGAGCTTTGCAATGTCCATTGTGAGAACGACTGCGAGTGTCTGATGTGAAAGGCTGTGAGCTTGCCGTTGATATACCCGTATCCCCCCCACCAGCAAGAAAGAGGTGGGAGGCCGAACGCTCTGATTGGTGCGTGAGATCCGATCGTCCGAGATTTTTGAATCTTTCAGTGATGAGACGTAGATCCGATCTTGTTTCAATGAGATTTTGTACTTGTTGAATATGTTTCACAAACAGTTCGATCCGAGCTTTGAGCTCGTTGCGTTTATTTTGCATTAATCTTTTATTTACATATGCCATTGAGAAGGGTTCAGCATTGGAATGATACAATTGACTGCGAGTTCGCTACTCATATACTCGTATCCCCTCCACTCGCGACCTGGGAGTGTAACTCTCTGATTGGTGGTGGCGGTGGGGGGGGGGGGGGGGGGGGAGGAATCCTGTGCTCCGATTGGTCGTCTATTATTCAATCATAATTTCCGACGGGATTCGAACGAGTTCTGGCACATCGGGTATCTCGCGATGCCCCCAAGGCAACGTATCCGTGCTATCGGGTAGCAAATATCGTTTGTCATCGTGAGGACTGAGCGCTATCTTGACTTGTTTCTCCGTGTAAACTTTGTGCATACGAAATCTGATCACGCGCTGCTCTCGACGCTGGATGATTTTCTCACGGAGACACTGCACGAAGTCATCGAAGGTGATGGTCGTTTCCACGACTCGCGTCTTCACACCCTTCACCTTCTTCATGCGATCTTGGCCGTCGACTCGTACACTGTACATTTTGCTGCGCAATCCAACGAATTCCGTCATGATACGACCGTTGCACTCATCTTTCATGAGTCCCACGACCTTCTTGTTCACTCTCGGGATAGCAAACTGGTTTTCAGCTGGATAATCGGACGTATCAAACTTGTCGATATCGCGCTTCATGACGTCGTAAATGTCGGGGCAGCGCACTTCGTAGAGAAAGCTGTCGGTGTCGGTGTACAAAAGCTTGCAGCGGTCGTCGAACTGCGACTTCATGTAGTCGTAGTGGAAGTCGTAGACGAGAATCTTGGACAAGTCCAGAACGCAGAGTCCGACGTAGATCGGTTTGTTGAGATAGACCTCGGTCTTCGTGAGCTGTACAGCAACGAGGTTCTCATCGAAGGTCGAGCGACTGTGGAAGTTGGGCTTCGCAATGAGCGCCTCGGCGCCGTAACGACCGTCCCAGTGAGTGACGAGTTTAACGTCGACGTGCTTGCGGACGTTCTCCATCGTCTTGCCGAACACCGCGTTATTCATGAGTTTGAAGAGGTTTTTTTCAAAGTCGTTCTTAGCCTGCTTCCTCATATCGCTGTTGAGATCGATGTAGGATTTGAGCCACGCGCTTTGGTTGAATTGCAGCACTCGATGAATACGTTTCAACTCCAATCCAAACCTGAGAACCTCCGTGAAGCTAGCAGCGCAAAGGCCCCAAAATGAATTTAGTATAGACCAAAATTAAGTGCTGTTTATGTGCTAATTTTGTGCCACAATTAAAATTTTTGTGCTCTTACCGTTTAGCGAAAAATTGAAATTCAAAAGTGCTCTGCTAAGTTCCCATGAAGCTAGCAGAGCACCAATTATTTTCGCACTATCCGTAAAATAGTTAATAGAATATTTATGTGCTATTTATGTGCTTTACGAATATCCACGGGACAAGCCCCCAATTTTTTAATTTCCGCGAATTTCACCCCTAAGAGACTTTGCCCAACCTCCGATAGAGTGACCATTTCTTCATGCGATATTAATCAATTTGTTTGCACCATATTTATGTGCTTTTTATGTGCTTCTCGAATGTCGGGCAGACATAGACCTAACTTTTTTATTTCCGGAAATATCACCCCCCACGAGATTCGTCTCAATTTACGATAAAGTTATCAGATATTTTTATGATTTCGGTGGACTGATTCACTCCATATTTAAGTGCTATTTATGTGCTTTCCGAATATCCATGGGACAAACCCCTAATTTTTTAATTTCCGCGAATTTCCCATCGTATCTTATAAGTTTATGGGAAAATGACTCGAGTCTCTCAGAGGTGATGTCTTCAGAAATTAAAAAGGTATTGCTGTGTTTCTTGGATATGTGCAAAGCACTTAAAAAGCACTTAAACATGGTGTGGACATATTCACTAAATTCACAAAAATAAGTGAAACCCTATCGAAAGTTAGGTCAAGTCTCTTAGAGGTAAAGTTCGGGGAAATTAAAAAATTAGGGGTTTGTCCCATGGATATTCGGAAAGCACATAAAAAGTACATAAATATTCTGTTAACTATATTACAGACAGTATTATTTTGCGCGCTGTGTGTAAAATAACAATAGTATTAAAAGGTAAGATTATGCCCACAGCACACGAGTTCGCGTACAGAGCCTCTGGCAAGTGACGCAAAGATGTTCTTGGTACGAGATTATACTGTATCTTTTGATATATACATATATATTGCGATGTACCATCGTTTCAGAAGAGAATTGGTACATCGATTAATGAAGGTACATAAAGTGGTAACTTAGGGACGAAGCACCCTTAAGAAGTGTGTATACTGTTACAGACAGAGCTAAAAATTTCCAACGAGATAAAACACTTCAAATTTGAAAAAATCAACCATATAATAGGTTCTAAAAAGATTTATTTTGCATAAAAATGTATTCAAAAACTGATTAACAAATGAGTTTTGCAAAAATTGGTGAATGAACCATCGGGTAACCAAGTTTTTTTTCGCATAAATTGATCTGTTAATTTTTCTGAATACATACAAATTGTTAAAGAATTTTTTTCTCATTTTCAAAGTTATTGTTTTTTTAACCTATGGAAAGTCCCGCATTTTTTATACGAGTTCGGAGAATCACTGTGCGTTACACTCATACATATTCAAGGCAATGGACCAAAGATATTCACAAATATCGATCGAATATTTTCAGAAATTCATATGTATTTTGAAAAATTAAGGAATGATGTTTCCCTAAAAAAAAGTTAGGTCACCGGATAATTCGTTGAACACATTTTTTTAAACGTAATTTATTACCAGCGTTTTGAAATTACATTATGTAAAATTAATGTTCTTATAACCTTGTGTACGGTTGATATTTTCAGATTTTTATCACATGGGGAAGTATTCGAAATTCTTGTCGAATTTCACGTTTGACTGGGAATATTACGGTACACCCTCCTTAATTCTTGACGTGCAGTTTTAAACGCGTGGCCTCGCGCCAAACGTGCTTAGATAGGCCGATGGCTTGAATCGTCGAATCGTGCGAAATCGAGGTCTTTACTCGACGAGGATCCCGTACGTGATGGCTTATGGTTTTACTTTTGACGGCTAATAGTTAACCGTTCAGCATAATGTACTCAGTAAAGTAATGATTACTTTCTGCTCAGACTTAGCCCTTGGATTTCAGTTCCGTTTTGTCGGCTGAACGAGATTCTACATATGACAAAACAATACACAAATACACTACTCAATGTAACGTTCAGCTACACAGATGTATGTGGTTCACATATCCCTCCTCAACGTCCTAAGGAATGCTGTTGGGTGTGAAAAATCAAGTTGACGAATAACTGTTTAATTTTTTCGTTCAGTCGCGTACAATGAGCGTACATTTGACTTGTCGAATAATACGAATTGTTTTTGCCACAAGTTTCATGTATGTGAAGAATTGACTTCGTGGATTAATTTTTTCGCCAAGACTTACGCTGTACGAATCCGTTGCTGGTGCTGTCGCCGGAGGCGCGCACGTGTCCCCAAGACACTAGAAGTTCTTCTCCTTCTAGTTATCACCCATAGAGGGCATGCGCACTCACTAGAAGTTCTTCTGTTTAGTTTGGAACGCCATTCTGGCGGCCGCTGGCGGCGACGCCAGTAACTGTTTAACGGAAAGTAAACGAACCTTCACAATTAACTTCGAGAAGCGGAGATATTTTAGCGCTCAATGAATACGTCAAGTTGGCTGCCATGTTTCTACTCTAACGTGCGCTCAGATTATTTCCGGAAAGGGGACTGCCCACCATTTTACGAACATTTTTTGTCCAGTATAAGAGAATATTTGTGACTTAGATATTGTGATTTTGTCGAACGACAGTTACTCTGTACGAAATTTACAATGACGGAAAACAGTGCAACTGTACCGTTATTGCGAGAAAAGAAAAAGCGGGGGAGACCCCGAATCATCGACAAGGATGTCGTTATGGCTGCCCTCACGAAATTCAGAGAACGTTTGAGTCCGAATGCGGACGGTTTTATCGTATCAAAAAACGATGAGGTATGGGAAGATATCGCGGCCGAAATTGCGCACGTAAAAAACGCCGATGCTCTATATACATACGTGGTATGCAACCAAGATAACGTGAGAAGTCGTTTATGGAACAATTTTACCCCCGACGACTCTCTCGTCAATGATCACGCATCGATCATAAGCAAAAGTTTACTCGAGAATTCGACGTTGGAGTCGACTATCGACAACGACGGAGCTTTCAGCTTTTCGATACATATACCGGCAAATCAGTTCGATCAACTCGTAGAAACACGAGTTGTATTCCTTGGTAAGAAGCAGCGACGCAACGTGAAAAAATTCCGAAAAGGTAAGTTAAAAAAAAAAATCGTAACATCTGCGTCTTTCTTTAAGATCATTTATTACTGTCTGAACACAAATAAAATTATCGCCAAAAAAAAATAATCTCATTACTTTTCCATTTTTTGTTCAGTTTATTTTTTCGTTGATAGAATTTGGACTCTTTCGTACCAAAGATTTTCGGCTTCTTTCAATTAAATTCTTTACTTTGCGAACACCTCTTTTTTTTTACTCTTTGCTAAAGCATTTTTTACTGTTTCAAGAAATATTTGTTTTACTATCGGATGAGAATATTTTAATTTCTTTTTGGACACAAAATATCGACTCTTCGGTACCCAACATTTTTGGTTGTTTCGATAAAACACTTCACTCTACGATCATCATTTTATTTTACCCTTCGCTGAAGCATTTTTTTTTGTGTTTCGAGAAACATTTTTTTATCCTCCGATGAGAATATTTTTATTTCTTTTTATACACAAAATGTTGACTCTTCGGTACCCAACATTTTTGTTCATTTCAATTAAAAGCTTTACTCTGCGAACACCTTTTTTTTCTGTGTCGAAAAACATTTTTTTATCCTCCGATGAGAATATTTTTATTTCTTTTTATACACAAAATGTTGACTCTTCGGTACCCAACATTTTTGGTTATTTTAATTAAAAGCTATTTACTCTGCGAACACCATTGTATTTTACCCTTCGATGAATATATTGTTTTTTGCATACAAAATTTTGAATGTTCCTAATAACTTCTTTCTCCTTTTAATGAAATCATTTGCCTCCACGAACTCCATTCTATTTTACTCTCTTTGCTGAGTAATTTTTTCCTGATCCGCGAAAAAAATGTCACGCTCCGTTCTGAATATTTTTATTTTTGTTGACAAAATTCGTGACGCCGGAAAGAGGATTTTTTTACTGTTCTATAAGACATTTTTTATTTTTGTAAAGATGAATTCTGCTATTAATAGTATTTTTTTCTTCACCGTTCAGATTTGTTCCGCGTTGCACAGAACACTCTTCTCCGTGTAAAGATATTACGTTGTATTCCAGAAATATTTTTCTGCTAAACGTATTTAGTTTCGTTATTTTTGTTACTCGGTATTTGACGAGTTTCTGATTCATACCGATTTAAATCACTGTATTAACGTGATAGAATTTATATTGAACTTATCGATAAACTCTATAACTGTATGTACAATCATTGTTTTAGGGGAGTGGCAAGAATTTATCACCCAGAAGATTTGGAAGAGTACGCGATCGAAGTGTGCGTATAACTTCCGCCACCATCATCTCAATATGGAGTGCACGTCGGGTAACATCGTTGGTCAATGCCGTTGTGGTTCTGAGATTAGTTGTATCATAGAACGCAATGACGACGATATCGTAACGATACATTGTACCACTACCGCTCCAACAGGCCAGCAAGAGTGTGGAAAGCGGTATGTGCGAGGATCTAGCAGAAAGGATCTTGGAGAAAAATTACAAACGAAGTCAGCGCACGTGCTTCGTTGCGAAATGGCAAATGAAATGATGAACGACGATGATCCCGTCCCACCGCATTTACCTTCAACGGATGTTATGCGCAAAATAAAATCGCAAACCGCTGCATCCCATTATGAAGGAAGAAATTCCGTTTATTGGCCACATACCTTTTTTTGCTCATTATTCAACAAAGCACCAAAGAACGATTTACACGACTGCAAGTGAAGAGCAACACGTCAGTCTCTCTATCGATGCCACAGGGTCAATAATCGTTCCAATAACTCGAGAGGATAAATCGAAGTCGGGACCTATATTCTTATACGTCGCGGTGCTCGTCACTTCCACAGGACCCTTGTCCGTCGCACAAATGCTAACTGAACGCCACACAACGGGAACAATTCATTTTTGGTTAACTCAATGGATTGTTCAGTGGGGTTTGAGACCTCCTCAAGAAGTAATTTGCGATGCGTCGATAGCTCTCCTATCTGCAGCCGTTCGAGCCTTTACGACACAGAATACGATCAACGAATATGCAGATCAGTTTTTTACAAACGATTTACCTGCCTGCTATATAAGGATTGACGTAGCGCACTTTATTAAAACGTGGGCTAATTTCATGCGGGACGCCCGGTCTGAAATCGCATCATTTTATAAAGTCGGTATCGGAAAACTTATTTTGTGCAGAAACGTTAAGGAGGCAGAACGGATTGTACGCGCTTTATTGACGATCGCTCGTAGTAGAAATAGCGGCGATACTAATGATGGCAGGATGTCGGCATGCGATAAACGAAAAGCCTACATGATGCAAGTTATTACAAGAAACGTCATGGAAGAGCTTGACCTCGACGACGAATGGAACGAAGAATCTCACGAAGAAGCGGACGAAGTGGATTCTCCCGCAATATCTGGCCAAAGTAGAGCTGAACCGAGTAAGTGGCGCGAATGGGGTGAAGAAATTGATACGTCAGTCCGAAGAGAAATAAAACACAGCATGGGAACGGAGCCTAATGCGCACTGGTTACCAATGTTCGCGGATCGGCTCATCGAAAAATTGAAATGGCTGCCCTTATGGAGCTGTATTACGCGCGACAAATTCGAGTACGGGCGATGCCCAGCGTCGAGTGCTCACGTCGAAGCCGAGTTTCGCATAATAAAAAATCTTCTTCTCAAAGATAAGAATCCCCCGCTACGACCGGACGTATTTATTCAGATACACAAAGACTATATCGATGGTTTGTGTAAATTGGACGAAGCTGCAATGACCGAAGAAAGACAACGACGCAGGCGAAAGAAAAATCAACACGGAAACGATTCTTCATACTGGGAGAAAGAAGTTAGACCCGACGATACCGATTGTACCTTGGTAAATATTTGATGGGAAAAGCACTTACTTTACTTTAATTTTTTTATTTACCTTATCGTGGTAAAATCGAATGCTGGCTTAAATAGTTTAGGCCATGTATCATAAATATTCTATAAAAAGTAAATATCAAATCGGTAATGTTTTATTGGCAAAGAAATAGAGACGTGGATTCTAAAATCATTGGCATGGCTTACCGCAAGTCTAACTCATAGAAAACAGTGAAATTATTTTTTCTGAACGATTCACAACAGGGCAGCGAAGTCAACGATTCGATGCTGCATAGCTCACCGATTGTCAAGCAGCTTCCTGTGGCGATAGAAAACCGGCGGCAACGGAGCATCTCGACGAAAGCCATTCGATATTAGACAGTTCATGCGTCGAAAGTGCAGCTTCGAAAATGGAATGTCCAGCGTGTAAGAACGGCGATTTTCCAGGAGGAGCTCACCGATGTATCGTATGTATTATTCACACTAGCGAGGCCCTACGTGACCGGATTCATTTTAATTAATATATACGACGTTCGTTGCAGCATTGTACCAGAGCCGTGCATATTTTCGATACGTGCTCACTGCCGGTAGAAAACAGCGAAGAAGGATATGGACAGAAACGTATGTGCATTGACTGCACTGAAAAAACACAAGCGTCGCCACAATATATAAAGACTCGCGGAAATAAGAACGCGTGTATTCAATCGATGAAGATTAGAGAAAAACGGTGTCATGTCACGCTGAGTCGTATCGTTGGATCACGAAGTACAAATCGACGAAAACAAGAATCTCGTGTGACAAAGCTTGACATTACCCAAACTCGAGACGAGAACGGAAATACGCCCATCATAGTAGCGCCTAACCACCGTATAACTGAAGAAAAAGAGGATAATTGCAAGGATAAAACATGCGGAACTTCATTAACTCGTCAAGGAATCGGTAGTGCGCATATCGAGAACGCACCACCCAAGACGAATTGCCCAGCATGTGAGAATGGCGATTTTCCAAGCGGAGCTCATCGGTGCATAGTGTGTATTTTATTATTCATAGTAACTGTACTGTAGTTAAATATACTGGGTTATATTATACTATATATGTTGAATATCGCAGGTTTGTAGTCGCGCTGTGCATATTTTTGACACGTGTTCCCAACCGATAGAGAACAGTGATGAGGGATATGGAGAAAAACGTATATGCTTCTCTTGCACTAACAAACCAAACGCTGCACAACTAATTGAGTCTCGTGCATACGAGAACTGGCGTAACTTACCGACAATATTCGAAGCGAAACAAACTGGTACTACCCGGCGTATCGACGAAGGATCTCAAAAATCAAATAAACACAATGAAGGATCTCGCGTCGAAAGTCGTGACGACAAGCACTCTCGTGACGAGAACGGAAATGGAGCCATTCAAAAAGTGACCGGGATACCTAGAATTACTGAAAAAGACGGGGATACTTATCAAATCGAAAGCACTTCACCGACAGCTGATTCCGAAGTGTGTGGAATTGATGATATTGTCATACAAGCCCCTCGTTATAAAGTATATAACATCGTATTAATAGTATGAAATGAATATATTTTGATCGTGCGAATTTTGATTTTTGTATTAATTCGTTTTTACAGTTCTGTAAACGGCCGGTAGAGGATATCAATTGCACTTGTTTTCGAGGTGACCAAACCGAAGCGGGGCTTGAAATACGACGCCTTCGCAACGACTGCGTCGAAAACGACGATAAAAAAAAAGCGATCGAAGCACCATCCAGCACCGTTACGAGTAAAACTGTGAAAAACAATACCGATGCGAGGCCACGCGGCAAATATCTTCAGAAAACGTATGCAGCTCACCAGTTCCTTTTGACCGGGGAATTATCTTCCGTGCCAATACTGAAGAGTGGAGACAAGTCAGAATTAAAACCGATTCGAAAAGGTGGCGGGCGAATTGACCTAAAACGAACACTTGTGCTTTCGATAGCGTCTTTCAATTAATGTTGACGGCGACCTTCGATTGCCCATTGTTTTTTCAAAATGCGATCAAACAAAAGGTTGATATCAATCGCTTTGTCAAGATGCTCCACGACGTTCACGACAAAAATGTCACAGCCGCCACTTATCGTATGCGATCGGAAATCCTTTGCAACTATTTCGAGAAAAAAGGCCATCCCGAAATAAAGTGTGTTCTCGTCGACTGTAACACCACAGTACCGGCAATCTACCGCAAATTAATGGCAAACGTCCCATGCTTCGAAGAGAGATCCGGATGCACGGCCAAATGTTTACCGTCACTGAAGTATTTTCCCCTTTTGACGATTACTCTGCAAGCGTTGACAGCTCCTTCGCACAACGCAAGTATTGAGTCTGAATTAAGTCTCATTCAAAATAATGACGATAAAACCGTGGCAGAGGTGCCCAAATGTTTGTCCGAGGATTGCGTCGGTGACTTGATTACCAATTTAAGCATAACAGGTTAGTTAGCACTGTAAGAGTTCAGAGAGCAAAGATTACTTCTATTTTTATTTTATAGGTGATTTCGTAGTTTTCGAAGTTATGTCAGATCATGTCAACGACAAAGTGAAATTACAGGAAATTCCTCAGACTTTGAAGCTTTCATTCATGTCTGAAGACTTTCAACTCAGAGGCATCATTAATTTTGACCCTCCTCATTTACGAAGGGATTTACGAAGGTCGACGTGTGCTACGGGTCACGACGATCCTCTAGGGCACTACACGGCATTTTGTCTGCGGCAAAGCAAATGGGTTCAATTCAACGAAACGATGAAAAGACGATCGGCCACCTACCGTGTTTCACCACAATTGGTCATGTACTCTAAGCAATAACCCGTGAATGCACGCACCTTCGAAGCGACGATTCGAAGCAGCTACGACTTCGGCAACAGGCAATTCTTTTTATAAGTACAGGGACGTTCTACAGGTGCAGGTTGTTTACGACACGTAATTGCCTACCGTGTTTCTCTTTTTCAGTATAAAATATTTGATAAAGCATATGTTTTCTAAAATGTGGATTTTACAATTTTTTTCCTTCCTTGCGCAATGTGGCCGTCATCATAACAATCGAAATTACAAATATAAAACAACAACCTCACGAAATGCGCTTAAATAATTTTTTTGTTTTGTAAATGAGATGAAAAGGTACCCACTTGTACAATAACAGTTGAGCTCCGAATTTTAATTAATGAGATATTGATATTGGGCAATCCAAAGTCTCATGAATTGTCTTCGAGATCTGTGTATAGCACATAAAAAACCTGAATGTAATTTAATTTTGTGGGAACGAAGTCCAGGATTTCCGAGATAATTAGAAGTCGAAAAATTTTATTAACGATATTTATTTTAAGTGAAACATCGAACCGGACAGTTCGTTAGTCACAGCGTTAGTGACGCACAGAAAATATTACAAACAACAACAAAAGAAGACGGGGGGATACGGAGCGATCGAGTGATCCTTGGATTGCGAAATAAATAAATAGTTCCAACAAATTTGATGTAACTATATCGTAAAGGAAGTCCATACTATTAAGAATAATTAACTTGAAAACATGTGACGTGGACTTGTGAGAACTATTCGAGTTAAGGATTTGTTATCGACACATTCAAAAAGCACATTAAAATTAGCATAATGCAATGAATAGCAGCTCTTAAAACTGCTCTTGAACGGCCAATCGCTCCACGTTGTATATGAGAGAAATAAGGAATGTTTCAATAAATAAATTCACGTTATTTTTAATATTCGATGCACGATTTAATGCTTAGATTTCGATTGTAATTTGCATAACCCTATCGCACGGGATCACTTCTTCTTCTCACAATTTGCTTCTTCTGACAATCGGGCTTCAACTCCAAGTACGCCTAATATAGCATATTATATCTTATATATCTATTTATATAATAAATTGAGGTTAGCTCGTTCGAGCTAACCTTTTCCTCTTAGCTGAGAAAATCGAGGAATTTAAAAAATTATAGGTCTGTACCATGGATAATCGTAAAGCACATAAATATTACTTTAATATGGTGTGAATGAATCCATAGAAATTCCAGAAATATCTGATAATTTTATCGGAAGCTGAAATGAGTCTCTTGAGGGTGATATTACCGGAAATTAAAAAGTTACAGCTGTGTGTTTTTGGATATTCGACAAGCACATAAATAGCACTTAAATATAGAGTGAATAAATTCACGGAAACCACAAAATCCGAGGTTACCACGGAACAGAGGTGGAATTCAAGTAAATTTAAAAAATTGAGTTTTTTAAATTTACTTGAATATTCGAAAAACACATAAAAAGCACATAAATATGGTGTAAATTAATTAACAAAAATCAATAAGTCCACCGAAATCACAAAAATATTTGATAACTTTATCGGAAATTGAGACGAGTCTCGAGGGGAGTGATATTTCCGGGAATAAAAAAGTTAGGTCTATGTCTGCCCGACATTCGAGAAGCACATAAAAAGCACATAAATATGGTGCAAACAAATTGATTAATATCGCATGAAAAAGTGGTCACTCTATCGGAGGTCGGGCCAAGTCTCTTAGGGGTAAAATTCGCGGAAATTAAAAAATTGGGGGCTTGTCCCCTGGATATTCGTAAAGCACATAAATAGCACTTAAACATGAAGTAAATAAATCCACGGAAATCACAAACATATTTGATAACGTTCTCCGAAGGTAGCACGAATCTCTTAGGGGTGATTTTCGGGAAAATTGAAAGGTTAGGGGTTTGTCCCAAGGATATTCGTAAAGCACATAAATAGCACTTAAATATGGAGTGAATAAGTACACCGAAATCACAAAAATATTTGATAACTTTATCGGAAATTGAGACGAATCGTGGGGGGTGATATTTCCGGAAATAAAAAAGTTAGGTCTATGTCTGCCCGACATTCGAGAAGCACATAAAAAGCACATAAATATGGTGCAAACAAATTGATTAATATCGCATGAAGAAGTGGTCACTCTATCGGAGGTTGGGCCAAGTCACTTAGGGGCGAAATTCGCGGAAATTAAAAAAATATGGGCCTTGTCCCGTGAATATTCGTAAAGCACGTAAAAATCACTTAATCATGAAGTAAATAAATCCACGGAAATCACAAACATATTTGATAACGTTCTCCGAAGGTAGCACGAATCTCTTAGGGGTGATTTTCGGGAAAATTGAAAGGTTAGGGGTTTGTCCCAAGGATATTCGTAAAGCACATAAATAGCACTTAAATATGGAGTGAATAAGTACACCGAAATCACAAAAATATTTGATAACTTTATCGGAAATTGAGACGAATCGTGGGGGGTGATATTTCCGGAAATAAAAAAGTTAGGTCTATGTCTGCCCGACATTCGAGAAGCACATAAAAAGCACATAAATATGGTGCAAACAAATTGATTAATATCGCATGAAGAAGTGGTCACTCTATCGGAGGTTGGGCCAAGTCTCTTAGGGGCGAAATTCGCGGAAATTAAAAAAATATGGGCCTTGTCCCGTGAATATTCGTAAAGCACGTAAAAATCACTTAATCATGAAGTAAATAAATCCACGGAAATCACAAACATATTTGATAACGTTCTCCGAGGGTAGCACGAATCTCTTAGGGGTGAAATTCAGGAAAATTGAAAGGTTAGGGGTTTGTCCCGAGGATATTCGTAAAGCACATAAATAGCACTTAAATACGGAGTGAATAAGTCCACCGAAATCACAAAAATATTTGATAACTTTATCGGAAATTGAGACGAGTCTCGAGGGGAGTGATATTTCCGGGAATAAAAAAGTTAGGTCTATGTCTGCCCGACATTCGAGAAGCACATAAAAAGCACATAAATATGGTGCAAACAAATTGATTAATATCGCATGAAAAAGTGGTCACTCTATCGGAGGTCGGGCCAAGTCTCTTAGGGGTAAAATTCGCGGAAATTAAAAAACTGGGGGCTTGTCCCCTGGATATTCGTAAAGCACATAAATAGCACTTAAACATGAAGTAAATAAATCCACGGAAATCACAAACATATTTGATAACGTTCTCCGAAGGTAGCACGAATCTCTTAGGGGTGATTTTCGGGAAAATTGAAAGGTTAGGGGTTTGTCCCAAGGATATTCGTAAAGCACATAAATAGCACTTAAATATGGAGTGAATAAGTACACCGAAATCACAAAAATATTTGATAACTTTATCGGAAATTGAGACGAATCGTGGGGGGTGATATTTCCGGAAATAAAAAAGTTAGGTCTATGTCTGCCCGACATTCGAGAAGCACATAAAAAGCACATAAATATGGTGCAAACAAATTGATTAATATCGCATGAAGAAGTGGTCACTCTATCGGAGGTTGGGCCAAGTCACTTAGGGGCGAAATTCGCGGAAATTAAAAAAATATGGGCCTTGTCCCGTGAATATTCGTAAAGCACGTAAAAATCACTTAATCATGAAGTAAATAAATCCACGGAAATCACAAACATATTTGATAACGTTCTCCGAAGGTAGCACGAATCTCTTAGGGGTGATTTTCGGGAAAATTGAAAGGTTAGGGGTTTGTCCCAAGGATATTCGTAAAGCACATAAATAGCACTTAAATATGGAGTGAATAAGTACACCGAAATCACAAAAATATTTGATAACTTTATCGGAAATTGAGACGAATCGTGGGGGGTGATATTTCCGGAAATAAAAAAGTTAGGTCTATGTCTGCCCGACATTCGAGAAGCACATAAAAAGCACATAAATATGGTGCAAACAAATTGATTAATATCGCATGAAGAAGTGGTCACTCTATCGGAGGTTGGGCCAAGTCTCTTAGGGGCGAAATTCGCGGAAATTAAAAAAATATGGGCCTTGTCCCGTGAATATTCGTAAAGCACGTAAAAATCACTTAATCATGAAGTAAATAAATCCACGGAAATCACAAACATATTTGATAACGTTCTCCGAGGGTAGCACGAATCTCTTAGGGGTGAAATTCAGGAAAATTGAAAGGTTAGGGGTTTGTCCCGAGGATATTCGTAAAGCACATAAATAGCACTTAAATACGGAGTGAATAAGTCCACCGAAATCACAAAAATATTTGATAACTTTATCGGAAATTGAGACGAGTCTCGAGGGGAGTGATATTTCCGGGAATAAAAAAGTTAGGTCTATGTCTGCCCGACATTCGAGAAGCACATAAAAAGCACATAAATATGGTGCAAACAAATTGATTAATATCGCATGAAAAAGTGGTCACTCTATCGGAGGTCGGGCCAAGTCTCTTAGGGGTAAAATTCGCGGAAATTAAAAAATTGGGGGCTTGTCCCCTGGATATTCGTAAAGCACATAAATAGCACTTAAACATGAAGTAAATAAATCCACGGAAATCACAAACATATTTGATAACGTTCTCCGAAGGTAGCACGAATCTCTTAGGGGTGATTTTCGGGAAAATTGAAAGGTTAGGGGTTTGTCCCAAGGATATTCGTAAAGCACATAAATAGCACTTAAATATGGAGTGAATAAGTACACCGAAATCACAAAAATATTTGATAACTTTATCGGAAATTGAGACGAATCGTGGGGGGTGATATTTCCGGAAATAAAAAAGTTAGGTCTATGTTTGCCCGACATTCGAGAAGCACATAAAAAGCACATAAATATGGTGCAAACAAATTGATTAATATCGCATGAAGAAATGGTCACTCTATCGGAGGTTGGGCAAAGTCTCTTAGGGGTGAAATTCGCAGAAATTAAAAAATTGGGGGCTTGTCCCGTGGATATTCGTAAAGCACATAAATAGCACTTAAACACGAAGTAAATAAATCCACGGAAATCACAAACATATTTGATAACGTTGTCCGAAGGTAGCACGAATCTCTTAGAGGTGAAATTCGGGAAAATTGAAAGGTTAGGGGTTTGTCCCAAGGATATTCGTAAAGCACATAAATAGCACATAAATATGGAGTGAATAAGTCCACCGAAATCACAAAAATATTTGATAACTTTATCGGAAATTGAGATGAATCTCGTGGGGGGTGATATTTCCGGAAATAAAAAAGTTAGGTCTATGTCTGCCCGACATTCGAGAAGCACATAAAAAGCACATAAATATGGTGCAAACAAATTGATTAATATCGCATGAAGAAATGGTCACTCTATCGGAGGTTGGGCCAAGTCTCTTAGGAGTGAAAATCGCTGAAATTAAAAAATTGGGGGATTGTCTCATGGATATTCGTAAAGCACATAAATAGCACTTAAACATGAAGTAAATAAATCCACGGAAATCACAAACATATTTGATAACGTTCTCCGAGGGTAGCAAGAATCTTTTAGGGGTGAAATTCAGGAAAATTGAAAGGTTAGGGGTTTGTCCCAAGGTTATTCGTAAAGCACATAAATAGCACTTAAATATGGAGTGAATAAGTACACCGAAATCACAAAAATATTTGATAACTTTATCGGAAATTGAGACGAATCTCGTGGGGGGTGATATTTCCGGAAATAAAAAAGTTAGGTCTACGTCTGACCGACATTCGAGAAGCACATAAAAAGCACATAAATATGGTGCAAACAAATTGATTAATATCGCATGAAGAAATGGTCACTCTATCGGAGGTTGGGCAAAGTCCCTTAGGGGTGAAATTCGCGGAAATTAAAAAAATATGGGCCTTGTCCCGTGAATATTCGTAAAGCACGTAAAAATCACTTAATCATGAAGTAAATAAATCCACGGAAATCACAAACATATTTGATAACGTTCTCCGAGGGTAGCACGAATCTCTTAGGGGTGATTTTCGGGAAAATTGAAAGGTTAGGGGTTTGTCCCAAGGATATTCGTAAAGCACATAAATAGCACTTAAATATGGAGTGAATAAGTACACCGAAATCACAAAAATATTTGATAACTTTATCGGAAATTGAGACGAATCGTGGGGGGTGATATTTCCGGAAATAAAAAAGTTAGGTCTATGTCTGCCCGACATTCGAGAAGCACATAAAAAGCACATAAATATGGTGCAAACAAATTGATTAATATCGCATGAAGAAGTGGTCACTCTATCGGAGGTTGGGCCAAGTCTCTTAGGGGCGAAATTCGCGGAAATTAAAAAAATATGGGCCTTGTCCCGTGAATATTCGTAAAGCACGTAAAAATCACTTAATCATGAAGTAAATAAATCCACGGAAATCACAAACATATTTGATAACGTTCTCCGAGGGTAGCACGAATCTCTTAGGGGTGAAATTCAGGAAAATTGAAAGGTTAGGGGTTTGTCCCGAGGATATTCGTAAAGCACATAAATAGCACTTAAATACGGAGTGAATAAGTCCACCGAAATCACAAAAATATTTGATAACTTTATCGGAAATTGAGACGAGTCTCGAGGGGAGTGATATTTCCGGGAATAAAAAAGTTAGGTCTATGTCTGCCCGACATTCGAGAAGCACATAAAAAGCACATAAATATGGTGCAAACAAATTGATTAATATCGCATGAAAAAGTGGTCACTCTATCGGAGGTCGGGCCAAGTCTCTTAGGGGTAAAATTCGCGGAAATTAAAAAATTGGGGGCTTGTCCCCTGGATATTCGTAAAGCACATAAATAGCACTTAAACATGAAGTAAATAAATCCACGGAAATCACAAACATATTTGATAACGTTCTCCGAAGGTAGCACGAATCTCTTAGGGGTGATTTTCGGGAAAATTGAAAGGTTAGGGGTTTGTCCCAAGGATATTCGTAAAGCACATAAATAGCACTTAAATATGGAGTGAATAAGTACACCGAAATCACAAAAATATTTGATAACTTTATCGGAAATTGAGACGAATCGTGGGGGGTGATATTTCCGGAAATAAAAAAGTTAGGTCTATGTTTGCCCGACATTCGAGAAGCACATAAAAAGCACATAAATATGGTGCAAACAAATTGATTAATATCGCATGAAGAAATGGTCACTCTATCGGAGGTTGGGCAAAGTCTCTTAGGGGTGAAATTCGCAGAAATTAAAAAATTGGGGGCTTGTCCCGTGGATATTCGTAAAGCACATAAATAGCACTTAAACACGAAGTAAATAAATCCACGGAAATCACAAACATATTTGATAACGTTGTCCGAAGGTAGCACGAATCTCTTAGAGGTGAAATTCGGGAAAATTGAAAGGTTAGGGGTTTGTCCCAAGGATATTCGTAAAGCACATAAATAGCACATAAATATGGAGTGAATAAGTCCACCGAAATCACAAAAATATTTGATAACTTTATCGGAAATTGAGATGAATCTCGTGGGGGGTGATATTTCCGGAAATAAAAAAGTTAGGTCTATGTCTGCCCGACATTCGAGAAGCACATAAAAAGCACATAAATATGGTGCAAACAAATTGATTAATATCGCATGAAGAAATGGTCACTCTATCGGAGGTTGGGCCAAGTCTCTTAGGAGTGAAAATCGCTGAAATTAAAAAATTGGGGGATTGTCTCATGGATATTCGTAAAGCACATAAATAGCACTTAAACATGAAGTAAATAAATCCACGGAAATCACAAACATATTTGATAACGTTCTCCGAGGGTAGCAAGAATCTTTTAGGGGTGAAATTCAGGAAAATTGAAAGGTTAGGGGTTTGTCCCAAGGTTATTCGTAAAGCACATAAATAGCACTTAAATATGGAGTGAATAAGTACACCGAAATCACAAAAATATTTGATAACTTTATCGGAAATTGAGACGAATCTCGTGGGGGGTGATATTTCCGGAAATAAAAAAGTTAGGTCTACGTCTGACCGACATTCGAGAAGCACATAAAAAGCACATAAATATGGTGCAAACAAATTGATTAATATCGCATGAAGAAATGGTCACTCTATCGGAGGTTGGGCAAAGTCCCTTAGGGGTGAAATTCGCGGAAATTAAAAAATTGGGGGCTTGTCTCGTGGATATTCGTAAAGCACATAAATAGCACATAAATATTCTATTAACTATTTTACGGGTAGTGCGAAAATAATTGGTGCTCTGCTAGCTTCATGGGAACTTAGCAGAGCACTTTTGAATTTCAATTTTTCGCTAAACGGTAAGAGCACAAAAATTTTAATTGTGGCACAAAATTAGAACATAAACAGCACTTAATTTTGGTCTATACTAAATTCATTTTGGGGCCTTTGCGCTGCTGGCTTCACGGAGGTAACCTGGGAGCCTGCTTCAGGTTCCTGTAGTCGATTATGTAACGGCTCTTTGAATCCTGCGCCGTCATCAGCTTTGGTTGTTTGGAGCCTGGTGCGCACTTGTGTTCGGGGCACAGAGGCAGGTCTCTGTGCGCATCATGGAGACTTTCGGGGTACTCGAGGTCGACTTCGAGGATATAGCCATCGGGCGACGTATCCGGAACGTTGGAGAAGTCGATGCGTTCGGGACTCTCTAACCATTTGAATCCGCCGTACGGGAGATACTCCATCATTGCCCAATCGTAGAGGTTATTGACGTCAAAGTACATCAGGTACTTGGTCTCCTCGGTTGGATCGTGATCGCGCATGTACCTGTTATTGGCGCGAGCGTAACGGTTGCAGCCCTGACTCACTCCGCCTCTCACACCGCGCTCGATGAACATGTGCATGTCTAGATCGGTGAGGAGTTCCAACTCGATCTTCGTGTACTTGAGCATGGCGTCCCACGTGAATCCTGATGTTGTGTAGTAGTGAGCTGGATCAAGGTCGTAGGCTTCGATGCTGTTGTCTCGGAAATTTTCAAAGACATCCGCCAAGAGGAGAACATCCGTTTTTAGGTAGAGGTCCGAGTATTCGCCCAGGTCTGCGATGCAGAATTCTTCCCACACTCTCTTGGCATGATCGTGGGGCGCTGTCATAAGCCCGAACGGTCACAAGACCGAACAGGTCTTAGGCTATGTTCGGTCTTATGACCGTTCGGGTTTTTCATTGTTAAAATTCGGGCTTATGACAGCGCGCCCATGATCGTAGTCCCCGTCCGAAATGTGGCTGTCGTACAGCGAGCTGTAGAAATCTTCCCTCGATGGAAGATTCGTCTCGTCGAGTTTCGCCAATGAGTCGACGTACTCGTACGGAAATACGCCTTTCCTCGTGAGTAGTTCGAATTTGGCGTCGGAGAGGTTAGGGAACTCGCTTCTGAGGGTCTTTAGTTCCGTCAGGTATGAGGCTAGTTTCTCCAGAGACGAAGCCATGAAGCGAAACGAGTCGATGAATCGAAAATTCATGTCGCTTCCGTCAATGTGCTTCGTGAAGGAGATATATTTTTCCTTCGTCAGTGGCAGAATATCGATGCGACCCTCGAAGGCTGTAGCAATTTCCCGTATCGTGAAGTGGGAGTCGTATCCTGTGAGGTTGTGGAATACGACTGGTACTGTGCGTGAGTCATTGTAATTGAGATTGCACTCGTTGTGTGCTGGGCCCCTGTACCTGTGTACGGAAAAAAAACATATCATTATTTGTTATTGGTAAAATGTAAGAAACTATAAACTAGAGATACTTACCGCCCTGTCAAATGGCAATGATCCTTGACTCGATCGTTGTTGGACATGCGTTTCCCGCAGATGTGACATGTGGTTGCTGTACGAAAGTCCGTCATCTGTTGCGAAGATAGTCTATCCATAGGCTTCGGATTCATGTGGATTTCTTCAATGTTGTCGGGTAAATTGGTTCGGCCTTCGTATTGAAGTACTTTGTATCTATCACTTCTTCATCGTTTTTCGATACAACGAATTTTGCAGCCAGTACCATGTAAACTTTAACCGTATTTCTCTCTCTCGCGAGTACATTTCTAATTCGCGAGCTGAACATGGTCTTAGAATCCTTCATGAACTCATTAACGTCTACGTGTTTTAGGTTTGTAATTACACCCGTCTTGATTCGCTCCTTGAACGCTGACTTCAGATCCGACCATCTTACTCTATCGACGAGTCTTTCCCGAGCCTGTACACCCTCACCTCGTTTCAGCAAACATCCCAATTTAATTTCGATTCCTTTGAGGAAACCGATTGCGGCTGAATACTTTTGTCTATCGTTAACGGTGGACATGGGCATCAACAACAAGTCCTCCCACGAGCTTATGAGTTCCGTGAGGCGATTTTTCCATACATTGATCTCGCTAGAGTTTCTATCATTTATCAGCTCCAACACTTCCTCCCATGTCTTCATAACATCCCTGCAATCCTGGGCATCCATCTTGTCTCTGACTGAACAGTCGAGTAGTTGATCGAATAATGAGTTGCTCTGCCGCCAAGACCGTATTTATATTGTTTGAAAAAGTGGTGGGGATTATCGATGCTGATTGCTCCTATGCATTAATCTTGACTTTTCGTCTCTGACTGAAGTTGTCTTGTTGAATGAGTTGTTCCGCTGTCAGGTCTGTATTTATATTATTTGAAAAGTGGTGGGGAGTATCGGTATCGACGCTGATTGGTCAGCTTTTTGTTAATGAAAATGTTTAGTGGCGGGAACGATGCCGATTGGTTAAGATTTGGCTCTGATCGGTGATTGGTTGTTATTAGGCATGCGCAGAAAAAGTGAAAGAAAATCGCGAGTGGTGGGGGTAGGAGATTTTGTATAAAAGAGATAAGCGAGCAGCCGCTGACATGAGACACCGTCGAGATGGAGTACGTTGTGGACTTCCAGGGCTTCAAGAGACCCATCAACGACTTTGTATTCAAAGAGGTGGCCATTATCGCTCTCGAAGATGACGCTCTTCCGTCCGTCTACCTGTTCGAGCCGCCTCACAAGTGGAGTTTCCTCCCCGCTAAATACAAAAGCGAGAACACCTGGTTGGAGAATAACTATCACGGCATCTCCTGGGACAGCGGTGACGTACCGTACGAAGAAGTCACCGAGACTCTGCATAATCTTCTGCGAGACGCCAGCAAAGTCCATGTCAAGGGTGTAGAGAAGAAACGCTGGTTGGAGAAAATTCTGCCCAACGTGTACAATCTTGAAGATCTGGGTTGTCCATCCTTGCAAAAATTGGAACACATTGCGGATATCTCGTGCACCAATCACAAACGCACTTGGAATCCGCACTGCGCAGCCTACAACGCGCGCAATTTGAAAACGTGGCTTCTCCAGACAACCGAGAAAAAAGTCAAGAATGCTAGTACGGAATGTATACCCGATTACCCTATGACACTTAATGATTACTACGCTCAATGTCAATTCTCACCTTAGATACTATGCTCGAATAAAAGTTTAAAGATGATAATACACGCAAGTGTTTTTTTTTTTAATCCCATTTTATAAGAAATTAATTTCAAAGTTATGAGATACACAGACTAAGTCGTCATAGTGAAAAAGTTCTAATTTTTTTTTTTTTTAACAGTTACCTCGAATCTTTGTATCGATCGCAGAATTGATTGACGTATTGAAAAAAACTTACTTTCCGCGAAAGTCGTCAATATACTCTTCAAAAAGTCGATAATGAACCGCGATTCATCATCGCATAGCTTTACGGAGAAAGAACAATGAAAGTATGATTTACCGACCGTCGATAAATCCGGATGTCGAAATTACCGACTCGTGATCTTATCATAGCAGGAGATTTGAATTTTTGGCGGGAAAATCGACCTTACCTAACCTTACTTATCGAATTGTGATATTTATGGATGGAGTATACAAGTCGATGCAGGTTGTTTCTAGTCGGGGCAGGTTCTAGATATCGCATGCAAAATAATAAGACAAACAGATTTATAAAGATCGGACTACTATCGGTCATGGAACCTAGAGATATTGCGCAGCTGCCCAAAGAATTCATCATTACCTTCGCTGCAAAAAGCGTCGAGCTTGCGTGGGATAAATTGCCTGATTTCCTCAAACGAGACCCTGAAGTCGCCGAGTGTTTGCGATGTCGACAACACTTTCCCATGGAAAACGAATTATCTGCACCAATGAAGAGAGAGTGCATTCAATGTATCAATAATAACAATAATCATTAGTCTGTAAAGCGAATTTGCTAAAATAAAACAAGATTTTTCGTATTAAATTGAGTTCATATATTCTAATAAATAAGTTCCGTAGATTAGTTCCAATATCCTGATCTCAAACTATAAATATCACAAGTCGATAAGTAAGGTTAGGTAAGGTCGATTTTCCCGCCAAAAAATTCAAATCTCCTGCTATGTCAACATTACGAGTCGGTAATTTCGATAGCATAATTCAAATTTTGCGTCAAACCGGATGCGGATGTCGAAATATCATGATCGATGCTATCCCGATCGTTGCTATCCCGATCGTTGCTATCTTGATCGTTGCTATCCCGATCGTTGCTATCTTGATCGTTGCTATCCCAATCGTTGCTATCTTGATCGTTGCTATCCCAATCGTTGCTATCCCGATCGTTGCTATCCCGATCGTTGGCCGGTCGGTAAAACTGGCTATTTTCCGCAAAAAGGATCAAATAACCGTTGGTATCCTGATCATTGCTATCCCGATCGTTGGTCGGCCGGTAAAATTGGCTATTTTCCATAAAAAGGGTCAAATAGTCATTGGTCGGTAAATTTAACATCATTTTTCCTTCTCCCCCTTCCTCTTGTCGGTAAGTCGGTAAGTCGGTAAGTAGGCAATGTCGGTAATGTCGGTAAGTAGAAATCTTTTAGCCCGGATTCAAACCCTTTTTACCGACTGTTGGTAAGGTAGGAATCTGCTTATCGACATGGGGGGGGGGATCGGCATAGCTTATCTACTGTCTCCGTGTAACGTAGTGTCCCGCTCGGCGTATCGAATATGAATCCCTACGCGAGCGTCGCTTCCGCATTCCTCGCATTCTCTTGGGTTCGATCGTGATATCTCGGGGGGGTGCGTAGACGCGCGCTTGTCTCGTCGCTCATACCTCGTATCGCGCGTAATTTGTATCGGCATTAAATCTTGTTTAACACAACATTTCTATTATTACGTTGTTTTGTCATGTTTGCGAGCGGACTTCAATGGCAAGTTACCTCAAAGGATTTCAAACTGTAAGTATCCGTATCCTACTCTGCGATTTTTTAGACACAAGTGTTAT
This sequence comes from Cryptus viduatorius, assembly GCA_964006125.1. Classification (NCBI taxonomy): domain Eukaryota; kingdom Metazoa; phylum Arthropoda; class Insecta; order Hymenoptera; family Ichneumonidae; genus Cryptus; species Cryptus viduatorius. Next base: position 24,770,518 of record OZ023220.1, read on the forward strand.
ATTTATTTGTTGTATGATACTTCTCAGAGCTTTTTCGTGTTTGTATTGTATTTTGTCAGGACATATAGGGCTTGCTGGAGCTGTTCTGACAAGATTGTTACAACTGTTTATTTCTCTACAGTAGTTTATCAGGACGCATGGTATTTACTGGCACTGCCCTGACAATATTCTGTTCCGACTTTTATAACGTTCTTGTTTCAATCTTCAAAACTCTACAAATTGAAAATTATTCATCAACGACCACCACCCAACATCTCACTTCTGCCGTATTACTGGCGGACTTAGAAATAGTACATTATGCTACAAGGGAGGAAAGTGCGTTATGTTCACCGAGTGTGAAATTTCACACGAGCAATCACACGAGGTGAACATACGCTTCTCCCGAGTGGCATACGATACTTTTTTTCCGACTCGGCTAAAAAGACCATACTTGTACGCCTGCAACAGCACAACGGTGCATGTACAGTAAAAATCGGTAGAACGCCAAAGGGGGGTCCAGGGGCGAAGCTCCGCTGGGGGGTTGGGGGGGCGAAGCCCCCCCACGTACAAAATAAATAGTAATTAAGTTGTTAAGTTAAATAACTGTAATAGTAATAGTTTAAACGATTTATGCGCGCGATTTATTGCGCGTGTCGTTTGTGAACGACAGATATCTTTTTCTTTTTGCCCAATGCGACGAAGGACCATCGCACGATTAGGGAGCGCTCCATGTAGCGGAGCTTAGGAGAATCATAACCACGCGCACACGCGCGCGCGAAATTCAAAACCGATTTCTCAAGTACTCAAGAGTAACATTGACTTATTAAATAAGATAAGTACAAAAGCGGGACGAAAAGTTCTCTTTTTATCCCGCTTTTACAAATGCGGGACGAAAAGTACTCTTTTCATCCCGCTTTTACAAAAGCGGGACGAAAAGTGCTCTTTGCATCCCGCTAGTCGAAAATCGACTACTTTCTACCCGTAAAATAGGGATGAAAACGGGTCTTTTTAGCGTAGTCGGGAAAAAACTAATTTTTCATATGAATGTCACAATTAATTTAATAATAAAATGCAGTAACGTTTCGACGCTGTATACGTGATTTTTTTTTCTTTTACGTGTGTGAAACTTCTGATCGAATTATCGGATCAAAAATTCAAGGACACGTTTAGAATATATAATTTCAAGTGAAAGTATCGAATTAGCTACGACTAAATCGTTACCATTACAAAAAAATATAACTGTTTGTTCATTCTACAAAACTATGAACTCAATTCAATTATACGATGCATTTTTAAGCTAATTTCTGAATGTTTTTATCGGTATAATTTTCATCAAATCTATAAATCTATCTATCTTTTTTTTTTATTCTCGAGAAATTATCTGACGATTCAGTGTTCATCTCGAACGAGCAAAAACATAAACACAGTATAGACCGTAAACAATGAATCCGTCGCCGTGCTACAATGTAGTCATGAACTGTTGGGCTGAGTAGCACAATAGACGAAAAACTCTTCAGTCGTCCTCGAACGAGCAGAAGAAAAACATCGAATTTTATCGGCGATATGGTAAAAGTTTCGATACCAAACCGAAAATGTTTGTGCTCGTGCGCTTTGAAGACGATATTTATTACGTTTTTCGAGAAAATCGTGTCAGCAACGTGCAGGGAACAGAATGTGCTGTCAAATACACGGACGGTGGGAGGTATCCCGCTCGTATTTTAGCTCGAAACGGTAAGTACCTTTTCATTAAAATAAAATAATTACAGAAACTGATAGTGCTATCGGATTCTTTCTGATATAAAATTATTTTTCGATATCATTAATGGGCATGGTAGCGAGTTAAAAAAAAAAAAACCAGTTCCTAATAATCGTTCATTGCAATTACAACAAAGCGACCTCGTAACTGCCAGTACATCGCTTGTAACTCTATCGCTGACCTTGCTCGCGTCGTAGCATCAATGTTTACACACCACGTTTACGTTATAGCTAACCAAAGTAGTTGATAGTCTTACAAAAGACATACTGCCCGTTTCCAAGAACATTTTGCTTCAACTGCAATTAAAAATGACTAAAAACCGACTTTCGGAAACAATTTGCTTCTGTGTTCATTCACGATATTCCCAAATAACATTGATAAATACGGAAGAGAATTATTTCGAAAGAACGTACCGGTAGTTATCAGGACTGTTTTGCATTAAATGCATTGAACAATGATTAATAACTGATTTTTTTTAAACCGCTACCGTATCTATTAACATTAATCCTAGATAAAGTTATTAGGTACGGTAGCGAATTCCTTTGGAAAATCAGTTTTTAATCATTCTTTATTTCAATCAAAGTAAAATGGTCCTGATAACTCCCAGTACGTCACTTGTAACTATATCGGTGAACTTGTTTACATACCCGCATCGGTTTTTACATACCGCGATTACGTTACAGCTAACCAAAGTATTTTGAATCAGATGAAAAAGGAAGCTGAAACTGGTACAACGGCGATCGAACAGGAAGATGACTATGCAGGTTCGGATAATTTGAGTCGTCGTGATTAATTTTTTTTGTGTTATCATATGATATTGATAAGTTCATATAATCTCTTGATTATAGTGAAACAAAAAGATTTGGACCCTCGAAAAAAAAAAACAGAAAAAGAAGACGACACGTTCAGTCGATCGTCGAGAAAAGCACTGGACAATATTCAATCTAAAGTTCTGGTCACCGAAACGATTAACGAAGAAGGTTGGAAGTATTTTTTTTATTTAAAATTCGTATGCAAGTTCAGCATATATCGAGTATGTGACAATATATATTTCATACGATCGTTGAAATACTTTGAAGCCCGGAGCAGGAAATAAAAAAAAAGACAGAAAAAGAACAAAATGATGTGCTGTATGCTAATGATTGCAAAATGAAAAATGCCGAATCCGATATAACGTCTGAAAAATTGACCAACATCGACGAAAGATTTCACGTATCGTTGAATAGCAAAGGTTGCGAAGAAGCATCATGTTTGGATCAAAACGAATACAATAATACATCGGAAACTGCGATAACGCCGAATGATATGACGTTTACGGCAAACCAAACGTATACATGTACCGAGGGTGCGCTCTTTATCAAATCGGCAAACGAAACTACTTTGAAATCGAAAGAATCCAACGAAAACTGTAAAGAAAAAATAATTACTGTTTCGGTTAATTCTCCACGAAGTTCGGCAGGTCGACGAAAAAGGTTTGAAATATGTTTTAATTATTATAATAATATAATGCTAATGTAATATAAACTTAATAATGTAATCATAAGTTTTAATAATAAGATGATTCATATAATTTTTGTACTATAGATGAGGAACATGCGGAGAACGCTAGTGCAGTATGTCGTGAAAATAAAACTCAAGCGGATTATATCGAGTCGAAAAAAGAAAACACTGAAAACGGTCGTTCCTCCGAAAAACGTGAGGGTATCTACGACGAATATCACGACTCTGCGAATTCTGATAGCATAAACTGTAAAGCAGTAGCTTCGGAACAAAAGGACTCGCTTAGCAAATCGAATATTTCTTTAATGTCTATTGATCCCCCGTTTACGACAAAACAAACTAATATGAGTACCGACGATTTGCTCTGTATTGAATCACCGATCGAAACTATTTCGAAATCGAAAAAATCTAACGTAAAGTATGTTCACGACAAATTTTTCGATTCATCATAGCTAATCGACAGAAATGAGAAAATAGCACCTTCGTTAGAGGATACAGAACCACGTAAGAGCGCAGATTGTAACTCGTCGTACATAGACGACTTAAAAAAAATGCATTCTCATCGAAAGCCTGCTGTACAGTAAGTCGTGGAGACTGTGCCGATTACTAATGATACCGGAACGATAGAACCTATCAACAAAGCCTCTCACAAACCGGGTTTTAACGAGACTTATCAAATCCGTACAGCAGTATGCGATTCTGTCAACAGTTGCACTCCAAATAACGTCGAGACTTCTGAGAGATCCGACTACTGCCGAAGGATGAACAGTGTCATAAATAAAAGCGTGTCGCCTTCAAATGATAATGATCTGAGTGACGAGTCTCGTTATAAAGAATTATCATATGGGGGTGCTAACGAATCTTCAGAACTACATACACTCACAGGAATCATGAGCGATTCTATGTTGACGGATTTGCTTGCCGATTTAGGACCGGAACAGTCTACAATTTAGCCACCTTCAGATAATTTGGCTGCCGGCACTGGACAAATCATTGAAAACGAACAGAATTCTCTCGAAGTAGGTTATATGCATGTCGGCTTGGCCGGTGATATTACGTATATTGCAACGGAAATCACAATACAATCAGACGCACCTATCGACGAATCGGCGATAGTTTAAGCAATGGAACAGCCCTTGCTGTTTAGTACTCCGAATGAAACAGGTGGATATAATTTAACGCCTTTTATTTTTCCTTGAGGGATCCACGCCAGAAATATGTTCACTATTCGTATCAAATATTAATAGATGAAACTGTAAACTATTTTTTTGTTTGCAGTTATAGCCGAAACGAACAGCGATGACGCTGAAAGAAAAGAAGATACGAATTATGATCGTTCTGATGCCGCTACTCAATCGCCGGAAAGTAGAGCTTCAGACTTCGATATATCTATCGATAGGACCGACTTTCAAGTTCAGGAGATCAACAAAACTTTACCGGCCAGTGTACCAAGTCCAGAAAACTCGAACGATTATTTGATCGATCAAAGCGACTTTCCCGGTAGAAAAATCGATGAGCCGCCCCCGTACAGTATTCGACACTGACAATATTCAAGCGATTCAGGTGTATAGTTATACTGTGTTTTTATTTTCTTTTTCAAGTCCATTCATTAATCCATTAATTAAATCCATTTTTATCCATTAATCCATTATTCCAATTCCCTTAATTTTTACCGATATATTTACTTGTTGAATTTTTTATTCGCTTGAGACTCCTCCGATGACGACGAACGCGGCTCAGACTACGTTCCGTCTGTACATGGTTCAGAAAACAACACGGATCAATCCGCGGACGAAGACGAAGTGAACGAAAGTCTAAAGCGAAAACGGACTTCGAACCGAAAGTCGCATCAAAGTTCTTCACTAGAAGTATCGCTATCAGCCAACGTCCCGGGTAAATCTACACGCGATGATGGAGAGATGTTTGTAACTGTAGCATGCGGAAAAAAGGGACTCGACAGGACATCTTTCTGTATGTACTGTCAAAAGATGCCGAGCAAATTCGTACGTCACATCGAAAACAGACACAAAGACGTGGTCGAAGTAAAAAGGTTTCCGTTCTACCGAAGGGAAAGCCCGAACGTCGAAAGATCATCGACACTATAAGAAAAAAGTGTATGTTCGAATTTAATACTAACAATGCTGTGAACGACGGTGAATTGATGGTCGTTCGACGACCTAATGAAAATGCACCGAAGACGGCAACGCATTACAAAATATTTCAGAGCTGCAAGAGATTTTTCTCAAAAGATAATATACGACATCACGCGAAGAGATGCTTTGGATTCAACGGTAAAAAGCACAGAACGCTATCGGTACTCGGGCGACGAATTCTCGGGCGTATTCATAGTGAAGCATCGGATATGTTGAGAAAAGACGTTTTCCCTGTTCTTCGCGAAGATGACATCGTCCGTCTGATTCGATGCGATCGATTGGTTATTTTGTACGGAAACAAATTGTGTTCCAAGTACGGTGGCCTACAACAACAGCACGATATGATTCGTTCCCATTTACGGCTTCTGGAACGATTTTTGTACGCTCTTAAGTCTATCAATGAGGAGATTACCGATTTTGCTTCCGTATATCATCCAAAATTCTACGACGATGCAGTTCTTGCTATTTACGAAGTATCGGGCTTTGACCCGAAAACGAAGACGTATAAATCCCCGGCAACGGCATACTCTATAGGCTCGCTGCTAAAAAAAGTCGCGAACTTCTATATTTTTGATTGCATTAAAAGAGAGGATGGTCCACAAAAATCTAGAACCGAGGATTTTTTGAAGTTGCTGAACATCGATATCGAAGTTTCCGTGAATAAAAATGTAACCGAGTCGCAAACGTTGCAGAAACGGCGAAAGAACGTGGAGCTGCCGCCTGATAAAGACATCCAAACGCTGCATAATTTTTTGAAAAACGAACGAACGTCGGCTTTTCTAGCGTTACAGAAGGGCTTCGATGCGTTTGAGTGGCAAAAACTCGCAGAAACGACGCTGATATTCGTACAGCTCTTCAATCGTCGCCGACCCGGACAAATGGAACGTGCCTCGATCGAAGATTTCCAAACGTACGAAGGAATCAACAAGGAAGAATTGAAGAAGCTATCCAAAAAAAGCCAAGAAATCGCCAAAAACTACGTGCGCTTTACGATTCGTGGGAAAAGAGGCCGAACGGTCCCGGTTTTATTAACGATGGACTATTTCAACTGGATCGAAAAAATTCTGCAGTATCGAAAAGACGCAGGAGTTGAATCGACGAATGAATACATATTCGGCATTCGGCACTCAAAAACGGGTAAATCATACTTGAGGGCATGCGTTTTGATGAGAAAGTTCGCCACGGCATCGGGCGTTACATTTCCGCACAAATTGACTGGCACAACGTTGCGCAAGCATATCGCAACAAACTGCATAAATCTCAATTTGTCCGAAAATGAAGTAGCGGATGTTGCAAACTTTATGGGGCACGCCGAGAAGATGCATCGCGAACACTATCGTCAGCCAATTGTAAGTCGTGAAATACTGCGATTGTCGAAAGTCCTCGAACCCGCTCAAGGCGATGATGAGGACGACGATGACGACGAGGATGATGATGAGGAGGAGGAGAGTACATCCGAAACCGAAGATGGGGGAAAAAGTCTCAACAAGACGACTAATGTCGCTCGACGAGTTAATTTTGTACAGAAAAAAATGCATTATTTGAGTCCACTTACATAATTTTATATACATATTGTAACGAAGTAAATTCGCACAATTATTTTTCGTACTCGAGTCGAGGCTCCGCTCACCACGGAGCCCCTTTAATATCACCGCGCGAAATAGTAGACCTCCCACCCCCCCATGTACCCCCGCGCCTAGGCAAGGTAACGCTCAGCAAGAGACCCAATACACCGAGAGAGACCGAAAGCAGAGACAACGCCCGAGCTAGAGAGAGAGCGGGAAACAGCGAAGGAAGATATTCGCTCGACAACAACAGGACTCGTTGCTGGCCAAAGTCTACCGTTGCCGTCCCGTCGCCTCTCTCATCGACCACGCCGCCCGCCGCTCTCGATCGTCGCTCAATAGCTCGAGCGACGATAAATCAATATCGCTGCCGCCATCTGACACCTCGCCCGTCGATCGAGCGAATTATCGACCGACGCCGAGTACCGTCTTCTCTCTCTCTCTCCACCGACTTCCGTCGCGCTGTCAACGGAGAAGATTTCCGAGAAGAAGGACGAGCGTTACCTCAGCCTCGTTCGAGCCGTTGATTAGGATAGACGTGTGTGGACGATTCCCCCGTTCCCCGCCATTTTTGTAAGGGAATCGCCCAGCGTGAATTTATTGTAAAGAGTGTGCGATATCAGCAAGAATAGTTTTTCCCTCCCGTGTGATAATTCTCCCCGACCCTCCCCCGATATTTTCCGCGTAATTAAAGTTAGTAAAGTGACCGGTAGTCGCTTGAGTATTTTATAACCCACAAAAACACCAATAATGGTGTACAAAAAGTTGAGACAAGTACATTTACAGTAGTTGTTTTGACAACACACTAAAATATAAAAAATAGATCTTTAAAAATTAAAAAACATATGTTCGATCTTTGCAAAAAGTTATTAAATAAATTAAAAGCTTCTTAGGGTTCGTGGCCAAGTACATGTACATTTTGACTCACTTAGTAAAAGGTCAGTCATAGCAGCATACGAGTTATGAATTACAGTCGGATCATTTTGTAAGTCAAAGTATATTTTAAAAGTAACTTGTCTGGCCGTAATCGTCACATAATAATTGATTACAAAGTTATTAGAAGTTTTTTTAGCTAATTACGCATTCACATATTGATTTGTTCAGTATAATGGCCAGACAAGTTACTTTTAAAATATACTTTGACTTACAAAATGATCCGACTGTAATTCATAACTCGTATGCTGCTATGACTGACCTTTTACTAAGTGAGTCAAAATGTACATGTACTTGGCCACGAACCCTAAGAAGCTTTTAATTTATTTAATAACTTTTTGCAAAGATCGAACATATGTTTTTTAATTTTTAAAGAACTATTTTTTATATTTTAGTGTGTTGTCAAAACAACTACTGTAAATGTACTTGTCTCAACTTTTTGTACACCATTATTGGTGTTTTTGTGGGATTTCATATCTTTTTGCAAAGATTTGATTGAAATATTTTAATGTCCCGTTTTAAATGTTGATTTATCATAATTTTTCTTTAAAATATTTGCGTTTTTTTATTTTTGTAATATTTTTTTAATACTTCCAGTCATATGTTTATAATATATACATACGAACTTAGCAGCAGCAAACAAAAGTAAATGCAGCGTCCGCTGCAATTTGCAGCGATATATATATCTCTCTATATATATAAAGTTTCCGCCGCTGTCGCCGCCGCCGCCGTGTCAGGAATCGAGACCCCTGCCGCCTCGATCTCGCTCGCTCAGGACTTAGAATATTTTCAGTCGAGGGGGTCGGGGGGGGGGGAAATATTCTAAGTCCGTCTAAGGGGGACTTAGAATATTTTCAATCGATGGGGTCGAGGGGGAAATATTCTAAGTCCGTCTAAGGGGGACTTAGAATATTTTCTCTTCTCCTGGCCCCGCTCGACCCTTCCCCTGCCGCCCCGCTCCCGCTCGCTCAGGACTTAGAATATTTTCGGTCGAAGCGGTCGGGGGAGGGGGATATTCTAAGTCCCCCTTAGAGGGACTTAGAATATTTTTGCGTGGAGGGGGGGATCCCCTTAGCAACGGCCATAGCAACGGTTGCCATAGCAACGGTTGCCTTAGTAACGGTTGCCATAGCAACGGTCACCACAGTAACGGTCGCCATAGCAACGGTTGCCATAGCAACGGTTGCCATAGCAACGGTTGCCATAGCAACGGTTGCCATAGCAACGGTTGCCATAGCAACGGTCACCATAGCAACGGTCGCCATAGCAACGGTCGCCATAACAACGGTTGCCATAACAAAGGTTGCCATAGCAACTGTCACCATAGCAACTGTCACCATAGCAACCGTCGTCATAGTAAGCGTCGCCATAGCAACGGTCCCCATAGAAACCGTCCTCATAGCAACGGTCACCATAGCAACGGTCGCCATAGCAGGGTGGCGGGGAGAAAAAAATCTTCTAAGTCCCCCCTCCAGGGGCGTTTCGAAGGAGGCAGCCGCGGTGGTCGGCGGCGGAGAAAGCAAAAATATTCCCCAAATGGGTCTTAACTCAAAATATTTTACGATTGACGAGCGAGCGCGCGTAGCGCGCGAGCCCGGGGAAACTCTAGTATATATATATAGTGCACAGTATGCGCCGACGACGCCGCTGATATCTACCTATATACCTATATATATAAAGCAATATGGCGGCGAACACTACGGTGATGGGTGCCGCCATGTTGTGTGCGGTGGAGACGACCACTGAATTCGTATTTCGGGTCGCTCAAAAAAAATCAAACCGATATTTCTTATACGCCGGTATCCTACAGGCTTGAAATAAATCGGATTTGATAGATAAAAATAAATAAAAAATTAATGTTCAAACGTTTATTACGTAAAACGTTCGTGTATTAATAAAAAAATAAAAATGTTTTTCGAGAGGCCGAAAACAGCGATGTTTCGCGTATAGGAGTCTTGTCGCGTCTATCGAGCGTCGTCGGTAAAGTAGAACGTAAATGTACTTGTCTCGAGACGCGACCGCGTCTCTTGATATATTTTTTTCCCAAGTTTCGCCATTTACCGGCAACGACTCGTGCACGTGGTGAGTGGCGTGCGACGTTATTTTTGCGTGCGAAGTTATTAAGTAAGTAAGTTATTCGTGTGCAATTTTGTATATTTTTTCCATCGTGTTTTCCCCCCCGTTATATCGCCCTGACGTCCCCGAAATTCGTATGTGAGCCGAAGGCATTAAATTGCGAGCCCAAAGATCGGTTAACCCTCCCCTGAGCCCTCTGCTGTCCCTTTGAGTTGCCGGCCATTACGTGTCTCGAGTAAAGTTGAATATTTGCTGACTCATGTCGAGTCGAATAACGGCGTTACCCCGTAAATGGTAACTGGCGCCCAAGAGTATTGTTTGAATTGTTCCCCCCGAGTTTCGAGATATTTCTGTGAGTTATTTTGGTTAGTATTTTCCCCGCGATTTTCCTTGTAATTTTTCCGAAGCCCCGTCGTCCCTTTCCCAAGAATATTCGATAGTCCCGTCGACATTTTCTCCTGCCACGAGTCGCGTACGCCTCGCGGATCGCCTCGTGGCAACCACCGTTAATTCTTCTATTATTTTTCCCCGACCCTCCCCTCGACCGTACGACCCGGAATTATCCGTTGTTCAAATCATTATTATTTTTGCGAATTATTATTATTATTTTGTATTATTTTCTTGATCATTTTCTTAGCACCCCCCCCCCCCCCCCCTCCACCGATTTCGTTTATTAATTTTCAGCCCCCGTCCCCGTTTACCCCCGACATTTTCACAGACTACTATTTTCGAATTATTATTTTTATGATTTAGTTGCGATTATTATTAAGATTTATTTGCGTTCTGCGATTTATTATTTTGGTTGAGTATTTTATTCAGTTTCTTTTATTATCATTTTCGAGTTACCATTTTATTCTTAGTTATCCGATTTCAGTTATTTTTCTTAGTTTGTTACTTCTTATTTTCATTCCGATTTTCTTTGTATTATTTCTTTTCACCGAATTTATAATAAATTATTATTTCTGTTGTTAAGTATCCCCCCCATCGCCTACGATTATTCAGCTTTGCCTTGTCCTCCCCCGAAATAAAGTTCTGACGAAAGCCCCCGTCACAATATATATTTACCATTTTTTTTCATTCTTAGATGGGAAGGAAGTAGCATCGAGTAACGCCAAAAACGGCAAGACGGGTCAGGTCGCGAAAGTAGGAAAAAAACGTTCCCACGCTACAATGGTCCGGAAAACTGCTGGCAAGACCGGATCGTCGGGCGAAGATTCGAACACAGACGTTCTTAAAACGCCTACGATATCCGCACGTAAAAAACAGAAAAGACGTTCAAGTATGTCATAGTTTATATTTTATCGTATTGAGATCATTGTATATTGTAGCAATGAAATAACAATCTTCTATCGTTCCAGCATCGCCGTATGGACTAGTTGGCTCAAAAAAACGATGGTCCACCGAGGATAAGGAAACGGTTCAAAGCGTTTTCGCATCATATTTTCGTTCGCGTACGCTACCGTCGTTGAGCGTAATATCAAAAGCATGTTCGAAGTATCATCGAAGTATCATCGTTACATGTGCGCTCACCAGCTGTGATAAAGAGTTAGATCTCTAATCAATACAAAAAGTAAACATCAGTCCGAAATGAATATTAACTTCGATATGGCAAAATTATTTCTTTTTTATAATTATATTGAAAAGTTCCAAAAAATTAGTTGGAAGATTTTAGTTTTTTTATTTTATTTTCTGATTATTTTTTTTTGCAGCCATCGGTTACTATTCTTTCGTTTACTTTTTACATTAACCTTCGACTGATAACGACAAATATTTATGTACTTATTTTTTTTCTCGTAGTTTATTTTTGTTTCGATTGACATGAATATTTATATCGTTTAAATAAAACTGCATCTCCGCGTCAATTATGGACTTATTTTTCGCTAGCTGACCCCCTCCCATCTACCCCGTCGTCCCGATGAATATGACCGAATAATGACTTGGGTGACTAGATGACAGCTTCAGTGTTTTTACGCAACGTTAAGCGTGTTCATACAGAAAGAATTATTTTTATAAACGCTATCATTTCTATGATTCATTGAAGTACCGGCGTTTGTCGAATAAGAGAGCGTACAGGTGTTTATCAGCCCCTTATGCATGCAAAAAAAAATGTTTTACAAACTTTAGGTTATTTTATATACGTGACGAGAAGGCTTTTTTTTACTTGCATTAAATGTATAAAACGACTTCACCATTCAAGGATAGGGAGCAACACTGATTATAACACATTTTTTTTTTGGCGTGTATGGATGCCTAGGCTGACATGCTATTTACTATGCAAAATACTATACAGGTCACCAAACCGACACGTTGCTGAAAGACTCCTTGCCGCGCGATTTTTTAACGAACGATATTAAATTTATTAGTGATAGGCTGTTGTCAGGACTATTTTATTTATGTATCGAATGATGTCGGGACATACGGTGTTTATCAGGACTGTCCTGACAAGATTTATACGTATCTTGAGATCCATTCGTGCATCGAAGTTCATGTTTCTAACGAATTTTCGACGGCATAGCACGAGATTTTATTAGTACTTCCAAAAAAACGTCGATTTATCTACCACTTTTTGTTTTTTTTTTTTCAATTCTCGAAATGCGATTTATGAGATTGTACGGAGTACACATTATTAGTTCCGTTAACAAGAATTTTATTGTACTTGAAAATTTGTTCGTGTCTACACCAAAATCCTCGCTGTTTCAATTTCTTACTTTTTTCCATATTGTAATAAAGTACCGCAACGATTTCAATGAAATTATGTTATTCTTGAAAATACATATAAAGAATGTTGGAAATGAGAAGACCCCTGAAAATTGCGATATGCATTTTTGTCGTTACGTTAAAGATGTACGATTCATTGTTTTATGCGTGTATAGCTACGTAGGCTAACATGCTGTTTGGTATGCCAAAGGCTATCAAAGAGAGTTAACATTAATTAATTTTCTTGTGCCTGCCGAGACACTGCTTCTCAGCAGTATGTAAACATTTTATCAACATTTATTACAGAATGTATTTCTGTCATAGGCAAATGTCCTGAGAAGTGTCATCCCTCTCATAAAACAAACCCAACTTTTGGCGGTTACCAGGACCCTATATTATATACACCGAAAGTTATCAGGACAGTTCTAATATACATGTATTTAATCAATACTGTAATCAATAGTAATTAAGATATCTGATCGTGTCTTTGAGTACACGTTCATAAAATCAATCACCTATCAGTACGTTCTCAATCCATATGATTCAAAGCATTTCTGCATAAAGACCACCTACCGATACAAGGCTCTCTGCAAGTCCCGGTAACTACCAATTCAGGGAAAGTGATGGTAAATGCCATTAATAAGAAAGTTCCGACAACTACCACTCCAGACTATTTTCATATATACTCATGATGAATTGGCCTAAAATCAAAACGCCAGTATTTTGTTAAGAAGTATCTCCTTGATCAATGTACGCAATAACCAGCGCCTCAGCGCCCTGCGGGCGCAGAGGCTCTTGTTGGTGGGCTCCGCCCCCCAAGCCCCCCGAAAAATGTCCCTTTGGGACATTTTTTAAGGCACTCACAGGAATACACGTCGCGCTACGCGCTCCGTATCGAGTATGATTACACTTTGCGTTATGTGCTGCATATCGAATATACTTATACGTCGCGCTGCGCGTTTCATCTCAGAAGAACGTATGGCGGAACTGATATTTTCTTTCCGTTTTACGAACAATATAACGAATTGCATCACGTAGAACTTGATCAAATTAATGTAACGAAGCAAATGATATCTAGTAAGGGTCGTTTGATTGGCTTAACACTTATGAACACATTAAATGAGTATAAATCAACAAAAAAAATATTTACCAACACGAACACCATTACCATTTATCAACAGGTCTAATGTCCCCTTTAAATGCATATGTTTAAATGTTTTTTTCTTCCCTAAAATACATAAAATCACTTTATTATTGCCTCTGGACAGGACCCGAAGTATTGGAGCTAAATATTAAGAAAAATTGCTTTTTGATATAATTTTCAATTAAATTTGCTTGATATTAATTGTTGTAGTAAAAAAATTATAACTCGAGAACGAACATAAATATCGTCTTGGTTCGTGTATTGAAGAGGAAGTAGTACCCTGCTCAAAATAAAGTTGTAGTGTCTTGGATGCGTCCAAAATAAAAAAAATCAATTTCTCGATGAATTCGACGGCGAGGACTCTTGGACTGTCGATCTATAAAAGAATTCGGTTATAACACTTTAAGCATTTTTTCTCTTCCCTATAATAGATGGAATCAATTCACTGGTTATTGTCACTGTCGGAGAGTAAAACATTGCAGACGAGAAATTCGAGAAATTTTATTTTTCTATCGTTTTATTTTGTTTTAAGATAAGTATATTGAAACAATTGGAATAAAAATAGAAGAGTGGTCGGAAACATACGAGGTAAAAATGGATTTTTTTTTGTTTCGAAAAATTGTTGGAGATTTGAAAAAAGTAAACTGCAGTTTCCCAATATTTAAAGTTATATACATTAAACAATGAGAAAACAATAAGATTTTTATTTTCGATTCAAATCATCCCGACACAGAATACCAACGTCGCGGCGTATGCAAACTTTATCACGTCTGCTATCGAATTATCGTCGGCTTCCAAGGTTTGACAGATAGAATGAATGGAAAAAAATAAATGGCCGCGATTGTTTTCAATTTTATTTGACAAATTGCAATAATTTTGGAGATTCGATGATTCTTCTTTGTTTAATTATAACCAGGTTTTCAGTGCACCCACGAAATTTTTTATTTTTATTATGAATGTGAATAACATATTGTGACGTGATTTTTTGGAATCGACGTCACAAAAACCCAAAACTACCGTTACTCGCACCAAATACCGATTTTAGTGCTGAAGTTTCGCGTTACTGCCTCTCCCAGCGACTTAAGATACCGTCACGCTCTCGTTAAGTTACCGATCGAGATTTTTGCAGTTTTGTTTGTATCATTTTGTTATAATTATTCCAATTAGCTTCATTATCGTTATTATTTTAGTTCAGTTCGAGTTTTGAGATTCCGTTTGCTTAGTTTGGTTCACGATTTCAGATTCCATTTTAGTTCAGTGTAGTCGTTTCCGACTCTATTTGGTGGTGTAAGAAGTAATAATGAAAAGCCCAAATAGAGAAAGGACTCGGCGAAGAGTCTTGCGAATACGTCAAAGTCCGGTGTAAACCCGGCACCCCAAGAGATAGTGCAATGCGTTGAGATCAGGCGGAGGTATCGTTTGGTCCAGGCAAGAGTGGTGGAACACCTTGCGCTGCGTTATAGTTGAGTAGAGCCTTGGATCTCACGCATTGACTAGGGGGAA
Source organism: Cryptus viduatorius (assembly GCA_964006125.1). Lineage (NCBI taxonomy): Eukaryota > Metazoa > Arthropoda > Insecta > Hymenoptera > Ichneumonidae > Cryptus > Cryptus viduatorius. Next base: position 24,785,824 of record OZ023220.1, read on the forward strand.
GCGATTGCGAAGATTCGTTCAAGTTACCGCGTTATAGTATCGGCTCCCGATTCGATAAAGTCATGAGATGGTTGAGAGGGCAGTAGTTATCGTTCAAGCTCCCGAAAATAATTATCATAATTCGGTAGGATTTTCGTAGGCAAATCGACAGTCTACCGAGAGCTGCCCTACAGGTAACTCGGGTCTCTCTCGCGCTCCCGTGTTGTTGACGTTCGGCCTATTGTTCGCGCGCTCGAGTGAGGCTGTCTCTTTCGCGCACACAGTGTGGCCTAGCTGTCAGTTTCTCGTTCGCGTTCGGCTATCGCTCGAGTTTTGTGAGCTGAGTGTAGCGAAAGAATTTTGTAATAAATTCTTCGCGATCCCGTGCGTGAGTGAAGCATTAGAAATAATGCTCCTTGTGCAGCGGTGATAGTGATTCGGTTCTCGGTGTATCGTGAGATACAGGTTCCCGCTCATTACAGGATTAAAGTGAAGTTTCGGTGAGTTTTTGAATTATAGAAATTTGTCGATCGCTTATCGATCCGCTTTTGTTACGTTCTCGTTAGCTCGCTTCGATCGTTCGATCAGCCGAGCGTTTCCGATGCACTTGCGTGTGATCCCGTGGCTTCTTAGCCAAAACATTATTTTTCGGTCCCGCTTAACTTAACGTTGAAGTTTCGATCTCCGTTTCTCGTGGCTATTCTATTGACCTCGGATCGCGACCTTTCTACCACAACCCGCATCCTGAGCAACCGTGCATTTCCGCAACCGTTTGCTTCCGCGAATGCGTCGGCGTTAGTTCTCGTATCGTTTTCGTTACGTTTCGTTTTGTCGTTGCGGAGGTCGCAGTTCCACGGACTTCCAGTTCAGTCCGGATTGGTGATTCCGGCGAAACAAAAATCTACCCTGCGGAGGTCGTTCCACCGGCCTCCAGTTTAGTCCGGATTGCTGATTCCAGCGAAACAAAAATCTACCCTGCGGAGGTCGTTCCACCGGCCTCCAGTTTAGACCGGTTGTTAATACCGGCGAAACAAAAATTAACTGGCGCTCACCGGGACGCCGATGCATCCTCGAGGGTGGACGGCCGAAGGTGACGTAAGTTTCGTTCGCGTTTTGCTCCCGTTTGGTTTGAGCTTTCCGATTTTTGGTTTTTTTTAAATTTTATTTATAGAGTTTGAGTTAGAGTTTCGTTAGGTGAAAAATACGTCACAGTATATAAAATATTGTTAATGGTATTCGTTCAAAATATATTATTTTCGAAATAAAAAGGATTAATATTTGGCAATCAATGTGTGATATTTCGTATTTTATTTTTCGCAATCAAATTTTCGTTTGTGACATGATAAAAAATTGTTTTTTGGAAAATTAAAATAATATAACCTTTTAAAATAATTCCTCACTAAAAATAATTGGAGAATAAAAATTTCTCAAAATATTTTTTCAAAAAAAAAAAAAAGGTACGCCAAGTACTAAAAAATCCGATTTGCAAATATTGTTTAAAAAAAAATGAACAAAATTTTATAAGCCAAGCATAACAGGAAAATAAAGATTCTATATAACAAAAAATATATTTTTTTTTTTTTGCACAAAAATTGCTGAAAAAAATTGGCGTTCCAATGCTAGTGATTTATTGTGACGCCTGCAAATACCGGAACGCCAATTTTTTACAGCAATTTTTGTGCAAAAAAAAAAATATATTTTTTGTTATATAAAATCTTTATTTTCCTGTTATGCTTGGCTTATAAAATTTTGTTCATTTTTTTTTTTAAACAATATTTGCAAATCGGATTTTTCAGTACTTGGAGTACCTTTTTTTTTTTTTTTTGAAAAAATATTTTCGGAAATTTCACTTCTTTTTGAAAAGCTACTATTTTTTGTAATTTTCCCTTTAAAATTAATTTCGAACTCAGAAAATTTAGATCGAACAAAATTAATTCTATATGCAAAACCGGGCGAACGGCACGTCACATATTCCACTTGATGATTGCCGGTTATGTTGTTCGAGATCGCAAAGAAAAGTTATAATTGATATAAAATCACACATATAACACGTAAGTCGTAATTTTTCTCTTTTACTTCGCGTCGAGACACTAAACCACGATACGCAATACATAATTATTATTTTCGGAAACACTCAAAAAAATGTTCACGCCGCAAAAATACGTGCCGACGATAAGAACTGTCAGCTGAGCCGGCTGTGGCGACGAGCGCGCCATCGCGCGAATTTTTCTATGAACTTATGTAAACGTAGACGGCGTATGACATTGCCACCGACAACAGCTGACAGCTACGCCGGCTGTGGCGACGCGCGCGCCACCACGCAAATTTTTCAATGAACTGATGTAGACTCAGACATATATATACGGGACAGGACACTTTATAATCGTTTGGACCCTGTGAAATTCCCGACCTCGAGATCTCGAAACAGGCTAAACCAATTGAATGGTAACTAGGCTCTTTCGAAAGATTGACCCAAAATTACATTATAAAAGTGTCCATGAAAATTCGATTCGTTGTCTTATTGCGAAGATATATCGATCGAAAGTTCAACGCACTATACACTTCCGGTATATTGGCGTAGGTTACTCTTAGTAGCGACACGCCTTGTACTGTTTTTTCAGTACTTGGCGTCGAAGCGCTACCGCGCTTCTTGATACTAAGAAATGTCAGAATGTCTTCAAATTTGCTGTGCGTAGTGCTTTTGATAAAATAAAATAATGCTGCGAAAAAGAAAAAATTAGGTTCGTAGACTTCATAATTGGAGCACCGTATGGACATTTAGCAGAACAAAATTTAAAACACCTCATTAAAGGCTTTGCAGTAGTTTCAAAATGATTGTGCACAATGGTGATGATATGATACATCACCACTGCGAAGAAGAGAAAAATTTGCACAGTCCAAAGTTACAGCACCGTACGGATACTTGTCGAAGCAACAATGGATTTTTTTTGTTAAGCAAAAGTTGAAATGATTTGCAGGGGCTTCAAAATGTGTGTGCACAATGGTGATGATATGATACATCATTCCTGCGAAGAAGAGAAAAATTGCTTCGCACAGTCCAAAGTTACAGCACCGTACTGACACTTGTCGAAGCAAAAATAGATTTTTTTTCTTAAGCATTGTGACGTGATTTTTTCAATCATCGTCACAAATAACACAAGAAGTACAATTTTCTACAGATATCGATTCTTGTTGTTATAGTTCCGGTTTTGCTGCCTCTCACTAACTTTCGCGTTACGGTTTTGTTCCCGTATGTTCTCGATTCAGGATATTTTTTTTTGCAGTTATTCGATGAATTTAGTTTGATTTATTAGCTTCAGTTTTGTTCAGTCAAGTTTAGTTGGTCGGCGTACTTGACTTTACTCGGTGGTGAATCGCGAAGAGTTAAGAGCCCGAGTAAAGGAAAGTCCCGACAAGGCATAGTTGCAAGACGGCAAAGTCCGGTGCAAACCCGGCATCCCGCGATATAGTGCAATGCGTGGAAGAACAGGCGGAGGTTTGGTTTGAGTCCCGGGCAAGGTTGGAGCACCTTGCCGCGGTTTTGTCAGTCGAGGTGAGTGCCTTGTTCTCCCGCATTGACTAGGGGTAACGATTGCGAAGATACCTTTCTGATTCCCGATTACCGCTAAGGATTTCGAATCTCGTATCGATAACGTAGTGAAATAGTTGAGAGGGCAGTAGCTATCGATCGCGATCTCCGAAATAATAATAAGATTTCGTCGAGATAGTGTAATAGGCAAATCAGTCTACCGAGCGACGCCCTCGAGGTACCTCGGACTTCTCTCGCGCTCCTGTGTTGACGTTCGGCCTATTGTTCGCGCGCTCGAGTGAGGCTATCTCTCTCGCGCACACAGTGTGGCCTAGCTGTCAGTTTTCTCGTTCTCGCTCAGGCTATCGCTCGAGTTTTGTGAGTTGAGTGTAGCGAAAGAATTTTGTAATAAATTCTTCGCGATCCCGTGCGTGAGAGAAGCATTAGAAATAATGCTCTTTATGCAGCGGTGATAGTGATTCGGTTCTCGGTGTATCGTGAGATACAGGTTCCCGCTTAGTACAGGGTTAATATGAAGTTTCGGTGAGTTTTTGAATTATAAAAATGTATCGATCGCTTATCGATCCGCTTTTGTTACGTTCTCGTTAGCTCGCTTCGATCGTTCGATCAGCTGAGCGTTTTCGGTGCACTCGCGTGCGTTCCCGTAGCTTATAGCCAATAAGAAAATTTTTCTCGTTCGCAAGGGCTCGAGAGTTCGATTTTTTTGTTGTTTCGTTACCTTTCGTTATTTTATTGGCTAAGGATCGTGACCCTCTACCATAACCCGCATCCTGAGCAACCGCGCATTTCCGTAACCGTTTGCATTCGCGAAGGCGGTGAGAATTAGGATTAGATTCACGTTTCGTTTTGTCGTTGCGGAGGTCGATCGTTCCGTCGACCTCCAGTTCAGTCCGGTTTGATAATTCCGGCGAAACAAAAATTATCCTTCGGAGGTTGGACGCTCCACCGCCTCCAGATTGAGTCCGGTTGTTGATACCGGCGAAATAAAAATTAACTGGCGCCCCCGGGATCTCGTTGCACTCGCGGAGGCAAACGGCCGAAGGTGACATAATTTTCGATTTCGTTTCGTTTCGTAATTTCGGTTTTTTTGGTTTTTAGAGTTCGCGTTATCGTTTCGAAGAAAAGTACGTCACAGCATATATTCAAATACTTCGCAGGGGCTTCAAAATGTATGTGCACAGTGGTGATGGTACGATATATCATTCCTGCGAAAAAGAGAAAAATTGGTTCGCACAGTCTAAAGTTACAGCACCGTACGGACACTTGTCGAAGCAAAAATGGATTTTTTTTGTTAAGCAAATATTCAAATGCTTCGCAGGGGCTTCAAAATGTATGTGCACAATGGTGATGATATGATACATCATCCCTGCGGAGAAGAGAAAAATTGCTTTGCACAGTCCAAAGTTACACTGTGATATGGACGTCTAAGAAGATAATTTCAGTAATAAATGTATTTTTATTCAACCGCAGGCGAAAAAAAATATTACCAGTCATTGGAATCACTTCAAATTAACAACACATGATGTTGGAGATACATCGAAGCAAATGGTGAAAAATAAAAATTTTTGGAGTATTCGCTGCGGAGTAACCCCACCGACAGACTCCAAAGAGCAACGGATGGTCATTTCAATAGGCACTCTTTGCCTATTGTTAAAGTGAGTTAGAATTATTTTTAATTATTTTTATACAAAATTATTTCATGTTCACGCGCCTCGGGCGAGAGAGCGTACCGCGACCGGACAGCGAGGGAGACAGAACATCGATTCTCATCGATGTCCACCGAGAATCTTCGGCATTGCTACCGTCGACAAGCCAGCGACGGCAGAGGTTCTCGTACAGTACGGAGAACGATCGTCGAGGAGCCTCTACCCCAGAAGCCTATCGTTGGTTAGACGATAAGAACATCGAGGGAAAAGAACACCGGTTTTCCCAGCGTCGCTGCCTTTCAAATCGCAGCTCTCGAATTATTGCGAGCGGGAGAAGAATGAAGAAAGAAAATCGTCGCATGGGTTCTCGAACGCGGGGATTGAGTACCGCGGAGACAATGTCTTCTGTCTCACTCTCGCACGTCTATCAGCGCTACGACGTTGCGAGAGAGCATGCGAAATATTTGAATTCCGAAAAGGGCCGAGCTTTCGCGGATTTCGGAAATCGTCGCGATTAGGTAGGGGGTAGGGGTGTCGCTAACGAGAGCGTTAGAGACACGTTACTCGGGGCACTTCCCGTTGAGTTTCGGAGCGAGCTGGATCGTCGATCGATATCTCGGATACCGTACGGTGGAGAATTTCGCGAGCCGAACAACTGGATCGCTCACGACGAGAAAGCGAGAGACATCGGTGAGCTCTTTCTTCCGAGGGACTAAATTAAGATCGGTAGTCCGCGGATTTTGTTTGTTTTATTGTTTCGGGTTATTTATTTATTTTTCCGCGTTTGGGTTACCGGCGTGGAAATAAAATGTATATTTTATCGCCTACTGCAGGTTCGACGGTTCTCGAGAAAGCGTGGCTGTTTCTTCGAGGTCGGCGAAAATCGGTTAATCGTGTGTGCGGAGCCGCGAGACGTGCTCGTTTTTCAGTCTATCGGTCGTAATTAAGAGTCGCGATAATATTTTCAAAATTTATAATTTTTCGAATTATTTCCGTGAACATGCCTTGGGGAGGAATCCCACGGGAAGTCGCTTTTCCGTTACCGTCGTGCGCGCAAGGCCATCGTGTGCGCCAGAGTGTGTGTGCGAGTGAATCGGGGAAAAATCGAAGTGATTTTGTATTGTATTTACTTTCGCGCGATATCTTTGTTCTTTTTGCATTAATCGTTTTATCGAGTCTTCGATTCTTCGTTCGTTTCCCCGAAAATCGAATTTTTATTATGTGAGAGAGAAAGAGTGAAACGCGAGAACGAGAGCCTTCGCGCGACGCGGTAATTTGTGTGTGTGAGTGAGCGAGCGCGTGAGAGCGACAGCGAGATCCCGAGCGTTGGGAAAATTCTGAGAAAGTTATTGTAAAATTTCATTGGTTCCCGGGACGAGAGGTTTCCTCCGAGATCTTCGGTTTTCCCTCTCTTAGCTTAATCAATTACTCGAATAAAAGAACATTGGTGATTTTTGGTTCCCGGATATTTCAAGTTTTGAGTTGCATTTTATTTTGTTTTGTCGTCTCGTCCGAATACCGACGCTGAGTTTACCCAGCCCCTCTCCGGTTCTCGAAAAGCTGCAGCTAGCCGTTAGCTAATCAACCTCGTCGAATTTTCTCTGGCGTGTTACGCGCCTGGCGCCCATGCCGCGAGGGAAAATAACAAGCGTCTCAGCGCCCTGTGGGCGCAGATGCTCTTGTTAGTGGGCTCCGCCCCCCAAACCCCCGAAAAATGTCCCTTCGGGACATTTTTTAAGGCACTCACGGGGGTGCACGTCGCGCTACGCGCTCCATATCGAGTGTATTTGCACATCGCGCTATGCGCTACGGATGAACTATGTTTATACGTCGCGCTCTGCGTTTCTTTTCAAAAGTCCGTATGAGGGAAAAACATTTATCAGTTACGTAAATTCATAGTGTTTAACCTTCGTCGAATAAAAATATTTCTTTTTTGTACCAATTGATTATTAATATTCACGACGGATATTTCCGTTTTGTTTGACGATAAATTGTCAAATATTGAGACACGAGACAAATATAACGAATTGCACCACGTAGAACTTGACCAAATTAATTTAACGAATCAAATCATGTCTAGTAAAGTCGTTTTATTGGCATAAAACTTATGACCAGATTTAATGAATATAAAACAAGCACACAAAACATGTACCGACACCAATACGATTACCATTTAGCATTCAGGCCAAATATCCCCTTTAAATCCTTCCCATACAGTGTTTTTTTTCTTCCCCATAATTGATGGAATCAGTTCGTTATTTTATCTGTAGGAAACCAAATCATTGTAGTAAAAACGTTCAAGAAATTTGCTATTCTTTATGATTTTCAATGAAATTTTGTCGATATTTATGGATGCTGCAAAAAAATACTATCTCGAGAACGAAAAAATATATCGTCTTGGTTTCTGTCTTGTATTAAAGAGGAAGTAGTACGTTACTCGAATCAAAAATTTGTCATCTTAGATAGCTCCGAAATATTTTTTTACAAATTGATGAAATTCTTGAAAAATTCTACTTTGAAGGCTCTTTGACAGTCCTCTTATAACAAAATTCATTTCTATCATTTGAGATATATTTTTTTTCTTCTTCGTAATACATGGAATCAGCTCGTTATTGTCTCTGTAGAGCAGACAAGTATTGGAGACGAGAAGTTTGAGAAATACGATAGGTTTTTTCGTTTTTCAATGAAATTTTATTGATATTTATCGTCACTTGAAAATATCAAATTTAGCATCATATCATATCGTATTTTTTTAAATTTTATTCAATCACAAACAGGGGTAAGTTTCTCGGTACGGAATAACTCGTAAAATCGACCAATTCAGTGTTTTTCACTTTCTCGATAAATAATTGTTTATAATTGTTCTTTAAGAGTACAATTGTTTTTTTTTTGCGAAAAAAAACTTTTCAAGACGTGAGCATATGCAAAAAATTCGTATTTCGACGAAAATTTATAAAAATAAAAAAAAACGTTGGAAATACGTCGATAGAATAATCATTAGCAGTTTTCTTATCAAGTGTAAACGAATAAATCCAGCGAACAAAATTGACAAAGGTTTCGAATGTGATGAATCTCCGATGGTCGAAGTGTAAAAAATTAAATTTTTAAACATAGCACACTCTTTATCTGCGCAATAACGCGGAGAGTTAGTTTGTAAATACGATTTCTTTGAGAGGAAAGGATTAGAGACGGCAATTTCGAGAAATTTGTAAAAACGATTCGTTTTTTCACGAAAATTCGTGAAATTAGTCTTTGCTTAAAAAAAATCATATCTCGGCAGCGAAAAAAGATTTCGACTCTTATTTTGGCTTGTTTTGAAGAGGAGAATATACGTTGCCAGAAAAAGAATTTGCAGTTTTTATTATTAACTGTAAACGAATAAATCGGGTGAACATAATTGACAAAGATTTCGGCTGCGATGAATCTTCGACGGTCGAAGGATAGAAAATTCTTTTTTTTATGATTGCACACTTTTTATTTGCGCTATACCGCGTAGAATCTGTAACGGTGTGTGACGGACGGGTCCAGCTTTGCATATAAGTAGACAACACGAATGATAGAAACATATGGGTGACTATAGCGCAGTGGTTAGCGCTCTTAATTAGTACCTGATCAACCTGGGTTCGAATCCCGGGGTCACCATATTTTCTATAATTTATTTCTGGCCCTACCGTCGCATCATCGTCTGCCATCACCTCATCGAAGATATCTGCCGTTCTGTTACAAATCCATTTATATTTACGTAATATAGGAACAAAGATTGAAACGAGATGTCGATTTTTTTTTATTTGAAAATCATCCGGCCACAGAATACGCGCGCCGCGACGTATGAACATCTGTGTATCGTCTGCTACGAAATTGTCATCTGCTTCCAAAGTTTGACAGATAGAATAAAACGAAAAAATATATACTCGCGATTTTTTTAGTTCTATTTGGGAAATTGTAATTATTTTGGATATTCAATGAATCTTTTTTGTGAGTTTACGACCAATTTTTTCAGTGAATACGTGAAATTTATCACTTTCATTACGAATGTGAATAAAATATGGTAAAATATTGCGAATGATTTTCGGTGATAATATATTATTTTCGAAATAAAAAACGCAAACATTTGTGAATCTGTGTATGATATTTCGTGTTTTATTTTTAACAACCGAAGTTTTTTTTTTACATGATGAAAAATGGATTTTTGGCAAATCTAAATAACATAACCTTTAAAGCAAATCTTGTTATAACTACTGTTTTTTAATTATTTCATAATTAAAATTATATTTGTCAGAATGACTCAAAATTTGTTGTGCATAGTGCTTTCGATGCAATGAAATATTGTTGCGAAAGAGAAAAGAATTCGTTTCCAGGATTCTTAATTGGAGCACCGTACGGACATCAGATGTGAGAAAATCATTTTTTTATGGAAAATTGTGATGAATAAATAGTTAGAGATGTAGGATTGTCTCTAAATTTTCTGTGCGTAGTGCTTTTGATAAAACAAAATGATGCTGCGAAGGAGAAAAAAATTGGTTCGTAGAGTTCATTGTGATGGCACCGTACGGACACTTGACCGAAGGCAAATGCAAATTGTGACCAATAATTTTTTAGAAAAAATACTTAAAGGTCTTAGATTGGTTTTAAAAGTAATGTGCGTACTGGAAATAATGTAATAAAAAAACCCTGCGAAGGAGAACAAAATTGGTTCGCACCATCGAAAGTTACAGTGTGATACGGACGTCCGAGAAGAAAAATTCCGCCAAAACTTGTTTTCATTGCACCGCAGGCTAAAAAAAATATTTCTATTCATCGCAGTCACTTAAAAGTAACTACGCATGATGTTGGAAATACACCGAAGCAAATGGTGAAAAATAAAAAATTTTGGAGTATGCGCTGCGGAGTAACCCCTTCGACAGACTCCGAAGAGCAACGGATGGTCATTTTAATAGGCACTCTTTGCCTATTGTTATAGTGAGTGCCTAAAAACGATCCAGCGAATGCTACCTGTGAGGGTTCTAGCACGTTTATTCGATTTCCACGCGTTCAATGGCTCGCACGAGTCCACGGTCATTGCCGTAAGTGTTGTTCGCGAGCGAAACTGGGGCCATCTCCATGCCGTTCGAGGCCTTATCGACAGCCACGCGAACGCTCAAAGTTGGCTGTCGATGATCGAGAGCGATACGGAGAGTGACGACGACGACGAGACCAACGATGTGAGGCATGGCGTTGAGTATTACAACGCGAGCAACAACGAGGACAACGATGGGGGCAATAGCGACGGCGGCGTCAACAAGGACGACGAAGACGATGGTGAGAACAACGAGGGCGACAGCGGGGACAGCGAGGACAACGAGAGCGACAGCGAGGGGAACAGCGAGGACAGTGAGGACAGCGAGGACAATAAATCGGAGGTCACTGATAACGATAATACCGACGCCGCCACATTAATCCTCGTATCGTCGGATGAGCGCGACGATACGGATGCTGAGGCCTACGGGGTACGGCTCAGCGAGGACGACGACGAGGATAGTGACGACGCGGTCGTCGAGAGTGACAATGTAGACGATACATTGTCAACCGAAACCATAATCATCACGTCGACGGATGCCGTGGACCCTTGCGATGAGGCAATGGACGTTTGCGAGGAAGAAGCTGCAGCGGAGAGGAGTCTCGACATGGAGGTCCGCGTGAGGTAATTATTTAGAATCGGGGCTTTTCCCAAATTGCGATCAAAAATTTTTTTTTTTACCAAAAGTTGCGTCTTGTCATGTAGTTGAAGAATCATGCGGGGGAGGGAAGAGAATGAAAAAAAAACCTGTTAAAACTTAAAAAAACCATAATAAACTGAAAAAATCCAATAAGTCAAATAAAAATTAAAAAATTAACACAAAAAATCGTAATAAAATAAAAAAAACGAATCAATGAAAAATGCGGAACAAAAAAGTACTTAAGGCGTAATAATCTGCAAAAGAAAAATGTCAAATATGCGAAATACGAAGTAAAAAAAATCGTACTAAAACGAAAAATAAAAAACAATGCGAATAAAAGAATAATACCCCGAAAAAATCCGTTACAGGTTTTTGTAAGATTTCTTAATGGATTTTTTTTTCTACGAAATAGTTAGTTGCTCTCCGCGGCCGCTCGAGCATGCGATCGCCTTACAAGGTGATGAGCCGTTTGTTTATACCCCCCCCCCCCCCCCCCCCCCCACCCTACCAGCGCGTCTACTTGCGTAGGCCATAACAAAGCATTATTCTCAGTTCGCGCTTCGGAAACAAACGTATCGTTCGGGGAAAAATGGATTGTGCTGGTTGTACGCTGAAGTTAAAAGAGTTTTTAGCGATTTGTAACGATCAGGAGAAGCTGCTCGATTTTTTAACACGACACAACGTGGTAAAAAAAACGGTAGCTTGTTCGAGCTGCAAGAAGCGTGCTACGTTTAATCCGTGCGCGCTACAGTGGAGATGCCAAAAAAAAAAAACAAAATAAAAAATGGCAATAAAGTGCAGATCGTCGCGTGCTGTTTCAAACAAAGCGTTCGAACAGACACGTGGTTTGAAAAAGCGAACATTTCGATGGAGGATGCGTGCGTCTTTATCGCGTATTTCGTAGCGTTAAAACCACCGCGGCAAGAGTTCCTTCAGCGAGAACTTGACATGAGTTCAGCTACCGTCGTCGATTGGGCGAATTTTATTCGCGAAGCGATTTTATCGTGGTGTATCGATGTTTCGAAGCCAATCGGAGGGCCGGATCGAATCGTCGAAATCGACGAAGCGAAAATCGAACGAAGAAAATATAACCGAGGTCGCGTTATCGAGGGACAGTGGTTTTTCGGCGGGTTCGAGAGACGTTCAGAAGAACTTTTTGTTGTGCCAGTTCCCGATCGATCGGCGGTTACGTTGCTCGATATAATAAAAAAAAACATTCTTCCGGGAACGACGATCATGTCGGATTGCTGGAAAGCGTATAATTGTTTGGACTCGGAGGGTTTCCAGCATCTGAGTGTCAATCACACATACAACTTCGTCGATCCGGATACTGGCGCGCATACGCAAAATAACGAGCGTACCTGGCGAGAGGTTCGTGCGAACATACCGCGATTTGGGCGCACTGAGCCGCATATGGACGGTTACGTGGCGGAATTCTTTTTTAAGCGTAAGTATCCGAACCACACCGAACGCTTCCATAAAATATTCGAGATCATCGCGAGAGACCACGAGATAAATAGACGCGAAGACGCAGCAGGATCCTCGAACGATACGTGAGCACCGAGTCCCGCGAGAAAACAACGGCCCTTTTCAGGGCCAACATTCACTCTTTACGTAATAATACACTCGCACACTCGTACGCTTTCTTTTCTTTTCCTTTCCTATTTTGCCGGAATATACGACGGGCACACGCACACTCACCTAAGCAGCCATGGACTTACGCACATTGCACAGTTTCTTATCTTATTGCACATTTAACATCTTGTTGACAACTTAAAAAACGATGTACGGGCGCCTCGTCGAAACAAAATTTTAATAATAGTTATCATGAACTCAATATTTAAGTTTGTTTAGTTAAATTAAAAGTTTGACTTTTCATGACTCTACGCTGTGCACCGAAAGTTACGTTATATGTCAGTGTGCGTAAAAATCGTAATCGTAACTCATCGCAATCATCGCGTATTCATCATAAAATCGTAATTCATGCCCAGAGCAAATACGCCAATGTCCATGGCGAAATTATCGGTTCAACTCAATCGATCAATTGTAATTTTCATTTTCAATTCAATTTTTATTTGTTTTTGCCAATTCGTCAATTTCAATTCAACTTTTGTGTATTTTTGCGAATATTTCAAATTCAATTCAAGTTTTATTTGTTGTTGCTAATGTTTTAATTTCAATTATTGTTTGTTTTTACCAATTTTTCAATTTCAATTCCATTTATGTTTGTTTTTGCCAATGTATCAATTTTCTTTTGATAAAATGTTAAGCTCACGGCGAAGGTCGGGATTGTGCCAAATGTAGCTAAATTTTTGAGTTTTTTACAAAAATTGAATCCCATTTTTAGGCACTCACTATAACAATAGACAGAATGCCTATTGAAATGACCATCCGTTGCTCTTCGGAGTCTGTCGGTGGGGTTACTCCGCAGCGAATACTCCAAAAATTTTTATTTTACACCATTTGCTTCAATGTATCTCCAACATCATGTGTTGTTAATTTGAAGTGATTCCAATGACTGCCTTTAATGAGGTGTTTTAAATTTTGTTCTGCTAAATGTCCATATTTTTTTCAAAAAAAAAAAAAGGTACGCTAAGTACTGAAAAATCCGATTTGCAAATATTGTTTAAAAAAAAAATGAACAAAATTTTATAAGCCATGCATAACAGAAAAATAAAGATTCTATATATCAAAAAATTTTTTTTTTTGATATATAGAATTGCTGAAAAAAATTGGCGTTCCAATGCTAACGGTTTATTGTGACGCTTGCAAACACCGGAACGCCAATTTTTTTCAGCAATTTTTGTGCAAAAAAAAAAAATTTTTTGATATATAGGATCTTTATTTTTCTGTTATGCTTGGCTTATAAAATTTTGTTCATTTTTTTTTTAAACAATATTTGCAAATCGGATTTTTCAGTACTTGGCGTACCTTTTTTTTTTTTTGAAGAAAATATTTTGGGAAATTTCACTTCTTTTTGAAAAGCTACTATTTTTTTGTACTTTTCCCTTTAAAATTAATTTCGAACTCAGAAAATTTAGATCGAACAAAATTAATTCTATATGCAAAACCAGGCGAACGGCACGTCACATATTCCACTTGATGATTGCCGGTTATGTTGTTCGAGATCGCAAAGAAAAGTTATAATCGATATAAAATCACACGTATAACACGTAACTCGGAATTTTTCTTTTTTACTTCGCGTCGAGACACTAAACCACGATATGCAATACATAATTATTATTTTCGGAATCACTCAAAAAAATGTTCACGCCGCAAAAATACGTGCCGACGATAAGAACTGTCAGCTGTGCCGGTTGTGGCGACGAGCGCGCCACCGCGCGAATTTTTCTATGAACTTATGTAAACGTAGACGGCGTATAACATTGCCACCGACAACAGCTGACAGCTACGCCGGCTGTGGCGACGCGCAGCGCCACCACGCAAATTTTTCGATGAACTGATGTAGACGCATACATATATATACGGGACAGGACACTTTATAATCGTTTGGACCCTGTGAAATTCCCGACCTCGAGATCTCGAAATAGGCTAAACCAATTGAATGGTAACTAGGCTCTTTCGAAAGATTGACCCAAAATTACATTATAAAAGTGTCCATGAAAATTCGATTCGTTGTCTTATTGCGAAGATATATCGATCGAAAGTTCAACGCACTATACACTTCCGGTATATTGGCGTAGGTTACTCTTAGTAGCGGCACGCCTTGTACTGTTTTTTCAGTACTTGGCGTCGAAGCGCTACCGCGCTTCTTGATACGGTGCTCCAATTATGAAGTCTACGAACCTAATTTTTTTTTTTTTTCGCAGCATTATTTTATTTTATGAAAAGCACTACGCACAGCGAATTTGAAGACATTCTGACATTTCTTAGTATTTTTATTCTCCAATTATTTTTAGTGAGGAATTATTTTAAAAGGTTATATTATTTTAATTTTCCAAAAAACAATTTTTTATCATGTCACAAACAAAAATTTGGTTGCGAAAAATGAAATACGAAATATCACACATTGATTGCCAAATATTAATCCTTTTTATTTCGACAATAATATATTTTGAACGAATATCATTCACAATATTTTATATACGTTATTCACATTCATAATAAAAATAAAAAATTTCGTGGGTGCACTGAAAACCTGGTCATAATTCCACAAAGAAGAATCATCGAATATCCAAAATTATTGCAATTTGTCAAATAAAATTGAAAACAATCGCGGCCATTTATTTTTTTCCATTCATTCTATCTGTCAAACCTTGGAAGCCGACGATAATTCGATAGCAGACGTGATAAAGTTTGCATACGCCGCGACTTTGGTATTCTGTGTCGAGATGATTTGAATCGAAAAAAAAAACTTATTGTTTTCTCATTGTTTAATGTATATAACTTTAAATATTGGGAAACTGCAGGTTACTTTTTTCAAATCTCTAACAATTTTTCGAAACAAAAAAAAATCAATTTTTAAATCAATAGGGAAGATAAAAAATGCTTAAAGTGTTATAACCGAATTCTCTTATAGATCGACAGTCCAAGAGTCCTCGCCGTCGAATTCATCGAAAAATTGATTTTTTTTATTTTGAACGCATCCAAGACACTACAACTTTATTTTGAGCAGGATACTACTTCCTCTTCAATACATGAACCAAGACGATATCTATGTTCGTTCTCGAGTTATAATTTTTTTACTACAACAATTAATATCAATCAAATTTAATTGAAAATCGTATCAAAAAGCAATTTTTCTTAATATTCAGCTCCAATACCTCGGGTCCTGTCCAGAGCCAATAATAAAGTGATTCCATGTATTTTAGGGAAGAAAAAATCAGTTAAACAGATGCATTTAAAGAGGATATTAGACCTGTTGGTAAATGGTAATGGTGTTCGTGTTGGTAAATATTTTTTGTGTCGATTTATACTCATTTAATCTGGTCATAAGTGTTAAGCCAATAAAACGACCTTTACTAGATATCATTTGATTCGTCACATTAATTTGATCAAGTTCTACGTGATGCAATTCGTTATATTGTTCGTAAAACAGAAAGGAAATATCAGTTGTGAATAATAATAATCAATTCGTATAGAAACGAAATGTTTATATTCGATGACGGTTAAACTATGAATCAATTTACATAAGTGATAAACGATTTTCCGCCATACGTTCTTCCGAGATGAAACGCGCAGCGCGACGTATAAACATATTCGATATGCAGCGCATAAGGCAAAGTGTAATCATACTCGATACGGAGCGCGTAGCGCGACGTGTATTCTTGTGAGTGCCTTAAAAAATGTCCCAAAGGGACATTTTTCGGGGGGTTTGGGGGGCGGAGCCCACCAACAAGAGCCACTGCGCCCGCAGGGCGCTGAGGCGCTTGTTGAATTTTGAGACACACAACAAGGAGTTGCGTTACTTCGCTCGCATTTCAGGTTATTAAAGGTCCGAAAGCAGCAACACGACATTATGTTTGCGGCCCGCGGGGGCGAGGGGGTCCAGGGGCGCAGCCCCGGTGGGGGGTTGGGGGGCGAAGCCCCCCCACTACCAAAAAAATATACACAACAAGTTGTTGTGTTATACCGACTCAGACTTCGGGTCATATAGCCCCAAATCAACAACACTACATAAATGTGAGAGGGGGGGCGGTCAAAATGACCGCACTGCACCTTCAATCGTCGCGATGGGAAAAAAAGCCGTAACCATCATGTCACCTCGAAGAACCGGACGAAAGTGATACTATTTGCGTGAATATTCTATTTTATTTTTGACGGTTCTACCCTAGGTGATTACAACCTTTAACGCGGAGCGAGCGCAGCGAGCGGAGCCCACCCACCAGCCGCTATTCCGAGCGGACCGGAGGGGAGCGAGGAATGCACAGAACGACCGTTAGTGTTATTCCGACCCTCACTTCGGGTCATACAACCCCAAAGTACCGAAACGCCGTTAACTGCACGGCTGTGGGGGGGCGCCGGGGTCCAGGGGCGAAGCCCCGGTGGGGGGTTGGGGGGGGCGAAGCCCCCCCACTGAACAATAGAAATATTGTTATTATATGAAATAGGAATCGAATATAGTTTAAAGTGTTCATTATTATTTCGATCACGGGAGACAAGTAATTTATTTCACGAAGTTCTACGTAATATCGCAACAGGTTACACAGACCAAGAGAGACAGACAGGCAGATAGACAAACAGTTGCAAACAGACGTGCAGACAGACAGAGAATTGCAAACAGACAGGCAGACAGACAGTCGCAAAGACAATCTTTGATTTTTTTAATCGAGAGACGTTCCAGAGCAATCTTCGTCATTAATAATTTTACAAGTTATTGATGAAATGATTCTTACCGAGCTTTCCTCGTTATTGCATTTATCTAATATTTGGAATTTTGGGTGGTTTCGATAAGAATAGCCTGTGTACAGCTCTGAATTAAGGAGTTTCAAAAATCCCACAATTTCTTTGGCATGCCGATCAGTTTGTTTTCACCGATTACTTGATTGCGCAGTTGGGCAGCTACTTTTGTTAATTCTGGAGGTGTACACAGGATTTCTTCTTCATTATTGCTCTCTTAGATGCCCGCTATTATTGTCGCTCGTTAAACAAGTAGGCGGTCCAGTGGCTGTACGGTTTCAGCTCACGAAGTAGACGGAATCCAGAAATATGTCACAGTCCATGCGGTGAGAATTCCCTACGTTCCTAGAGAGCAACGGATACTACTGCGCATGCGCACTGCTTGCTGGACAAAAATTCTCGAAATTCAACTCTATTCACACGCGAGAACTGTAGCTATTACAGCGCAGTTAGGAAAAAAATAATTTCTAATGCTGTAATATTAACTATTCCGAACTGGCACGTGACTATGGTCGAATGTAAGAAAATCGGTCACCCGGAAAATATCGATTCACATGAGTGCCACAAGATCGCTTACTCATCATTTGAAGAACGGGATCTGCAACCGGGGGGGGGGGGGGGTCCGAGGCGTTCCCCTGGGCGAAGCCCCTGGACCCCGGAACGAAATTTTTGACAACAATAACAACATATATAACAATAATAACAACAATAATAACATCATTAACAACTGTTACGTCCGGGCTAATTTAATTATTAAAAATTACTCCGTAAAAATATTCCCCACCACTATCAGCGGTCCCACGCTGATGATGGTGGTTTCATGTTCAAAAGCGCTCTTATCAACGCTTTCTCACGAATGGATGCTGAGCAAAGTCAGCAATCCCACGGTAGAAGTCAGGATGCTGCACATCTCCGCGATGTGCTACGCCCTGCACTAATGCGAGCAAAAATTATTACGCGGCTAGAACCGCGCCACTTTTCAGGCAGTCTTATACCGGAGCTCGACCAACGAGGTCGAGTCCGGAAAAACCAAATTATTTTTCCAGCGGCAACTACAAAGTTGCACGCGCAAACAAAAGTCTTACAATAGGGCTCGACCAGCGAGGTCGAGCCCGATATAAATTCGAACATTCAAATTTCGACGAATTAAGTTTATCAATCCGTTTGTACCGGAACTGTTATTTCTGTGAAAGTTATGTTTTAATAAAAAAAGGGTGAAATATCCAAAAAATTAAATTGATTAATATTAACCTGCATCCGATGGTCTCCGATCCCTGAACGTATCTACCGCGTTCAAAAACGGAGCAAAAACATTTTAAAATAATTGACTGTTGCGTCACCCCGGACGTAACAACAACAATAACAACATAAATAACATCACTAACAACAACAATAACAGCAGAAATAACAGCAACAGTGAAAACACTAAACACAGTAACAAATGCAACAATTGCAACATCTGTACCAATTACATCAACTGCAACGAACTACAACTATTACTATGATAGTGCACCGACTATTACGATTACAAGTTTTGGTTTATTCTTGTTGTTATCGTCAGTCATTGGAATTGCAGTGCCGAACGAACTCATTATGATGTTGTAGACGTTTAAAAATATGTTTACAATTTTTTTTCCGGCCTCCCCTTTGTAACTCTTTAACTCTAAAGTCAAAGAAACATTTTCTCGAAGGAAAATATAAAGTAACTAATTTTTTAATCATTTTTTCTTTTATTTCTTGCATTTTTTCAGTTTATTAAGGTTTTTTTGATTTTTAACGCGTTTATTCTTGTATTTTCCCACCTCCCGCACCTGAATCTTCAACTATACGATGAAACACAACGTTTGGTAACAAGAAAAAAATTTTTACGCGCAATTTGGGAAAAGCCACAATTCTAAATAGTTACCCCGCGCGATAATGGACCGTCAATCGACTGTTACAGAGGGTGAGTCCAGATTTATTTTACAAGCAAAGTCGTGTATACACACATATATATTGTAATTTTCTCGGAATTTGCCTTCGCGAATTCCGACGATTTTATTTTAAAAAAGACTTTAATGGTTCGAGCTCTGGGCGGCCGAGTAATTAGGGGGGCGCGATCGCGGATTACTTTAATAAGGAAGGCCTCAGATTTCAGCTCACCACATTGTCCGAAGACGGAGACTATTGTCTTCATCGGCCGTGTGGATAGAGTTGTAGGATACGTAGTGCTATGCTATCGATCTATTAGTGTGTAGTGTAGTCTATTGGTTCTATTGTCGTTGGCTATGGTGTGCGAAAAGACCTTGTTGTTGAGATGCCTTAACAGCCGGCGCAAGACCGACTTCGCGAATCCTTACGCTCGACTCTCTATGAATTCGGGAATATCCCGAATTCGCGAGTTGATCACCGACTCGCCTCGGTTAAACGGAATAAATTCCGGAATTTTGTTTATTGAATCTATTAAACAAATTCAATCGCTGCTCAAGACGAGCCAACGATTGGAGCCTTTCCATGCTCAGAAATACTACGTTTTATTTTCACTTCAATAATTATTCTCTCGTCGCTCAGCGGCGGCAATGCACGAGCAGCGAGGAGTTCGAGAATTACAAAGACCTGCGCTCAGCGGCGGCGATGCTCGAGCAGCGACGAGTATTATGGATCTACGTTAATCACGTCTTCTATGTCAAAGACCCACGTCGCTCAGCGGCTGAGATGCTCGAGCAGCGACGGGTATCGATAGCATTTCGATATTCGAGATCCGAGGTGTGCAGATATTTTTATTTTAACTCGCGTATACGCAATTGATCTTCGAGACTTCGTTTATTCTTCCAAACCTTCCTAATACGATCGAAGCTTGGGCTATGCTTCGAAAGGAGCTGAGCTGTCTCTAGAATTACACGAAATTTCTTCCTACCGATCTACGTTAGAGAGTTGGGCTATCCCTCGATTGCAGAGATGACTAAGACGAATTTCAGGGAGAATGGGCTTTTCTCAAGGAGTCTTCGTGAAAGGCCAGTGCTATCCTGGGGTTCACTTCGACAAGGAGTGTAGGTAAGTAGTTGGATGAGTATTTGAAGAATAAGAGATCGAGCGTCGCGTTGCTCGCCCTTTTATACTTGCTGGATGTCCCGTTATTCGCGTCGCGGTCGTATGATAGATGACGCGTGGATCGCGGCGATTCGCTCTTGTTTCTGTTCGAATCTGCTTAACGGCGATTCTCTCTTAATTTCTACTGCGGTTCGCTAATAGGATTCTCCGAGGCGTGTCACTCGCTCTCCTGGCTCCCGCGGCTGCCGTCTCTCGCGCTTTCCGGACGGTATGCCCCCCGCCTCGTGCTCTCGCTCGGTGTTCTCTCGACGAGGCCGGCGTTGGTCGCGTTACAATATATACATGCATTGTTTATATGTCTGTATAGTCATATCCTCTAACATCTGTTTACAAATAAAGCTAACCCACAGGTATGCACCGGTGGTTATTGCACGCTGCTCAACCGTGCGACGAGCACGGCGACTGCTGCCTGGGCGGTCATACTGTATTAGAATATCCGCCTGTGACGCAAAGACCCGATCCCGCCTATGTAAATAGTCCCGTCTCCTCGCGTCATTACAATCCTGTGACGAAAGATGATTCGAATTCAGAATCATCATTGTATATTGATGATCTGGGTACAGAATCACCATTGCCAATCGATGTTTCACAATCTGAATCGCCATCGTCATACGATGCGGATCACTCGGACAACGACTTCGTTCGCGCGATACCAAACCACTTGCTACAAGCGCCGTGGTGCGATTCGCGTGGGCAGCGGTGCTCAGGATCCGACTCGTACGACGAGGATGATGATCTAATCATCAATCGAATTATCGAATCGTTCCCCCGCTTCCCAGAACCGTAGTAGACGGTAAAAGTTGATCACACGTCCTTCTTCCTTCAGCAGACCGTTCAGGAGCATCATCGTCGAGCTCGGCACGGTCATCATCAACATCATCAACAACATCATCATCATCTTCATCGTCATCAGCATCATCAGCGTCATCATCATCATCGTCGTCGTCATCGTCATCATCGTCATCGTCATCGCCATCAGCGTCATCATCACCAGATGCGTCGTCTGCATCGCACTCGTCGCTGCTAAGCGCATCGTGGGAAGCAGAAACAAGAGCGGCCGTAGCACAATTGGTGAGTGACGGCGTTATTCATCCACAGATAGGCGGCGGTCCTGCGCGGCCGAATAGCGCTAGCGATATAGTTTTAAGTAGCGTTCATGGTGAAGACTGCAACGACGACGGCATTGATATTTACGGTAGCGTTAACGATGTTGCCCCCGAGGAAGACATCGTCGATGACGACGATCATGTCTTGCCCGTGGGTCATCGTTTTAGAATAGTCGGTGTACCGAGGCATCACATGTTAATAAAATTTAAAATACAATGCCGCCAAACAGAGGTATCTTTAGTACCGCCGCCTCACGGTATCAATCCGATTTCATGGACCCGAAACGCGATTCGCGATATCCATGCATATTTTGTAGAGGGCCGTTACCCGAACGACCGAATCGGTGTTGCGTTCGAAGCCGCCGGTATGACTAACGGTACAGCCGGTGTATCTATGAGACCCTTGTGGCGCTTCAGCTATGAACAGCTATGAGATCTTCTTTGTAGCGATCAACAAAGCGCTAGAATACTTTCGGCGTATAACACACTAACGTTCACGGTCACTTATGGTAAACGGCGCGGGTGGTTTAGACAGTAAAATCGTTAGTAATCGATCCATCGTTTTAATCGGGAATTTCGATAATTTATGTTTCCCTCGATCGCTCGTTGTAGCTCTCGCCAATACGCGCAATAAACAAGACCGTAGCGTCGAGTCAAAGCTTTTTTATGACAAGATCCGCCACAAGAATTCGAAGCTACAACGGGTTGAGGCTACGGCACTCGTCAACGTAACTAACGTCGTAGTGCCGGCGTCAGGCTGCACTATAACAGAAATAAGTGTATTTCAAAGACACTTTATGGCCCTGGGTATTGCTATAGTTGTATACGATTGGGCTTCTCTAGGTAGCGGTGCGGCGCCCATCTTCAATGGACACTCGCGTTTTCAAAATAAACCTGCGCACACGACCTTAAATATTGCGCACTTTCAAGCCGATGATCACTATTCGCCCATCGTAAATCTTTTAGCCGCGGCAGTGGTAGAAATTATTGCATACCATGCAACAAATCCCATCGTTTCTTACAACAGCATGTGTGCTCGAGTAAATGCCCTCGTTGCTACGCGTCACCGCCCTGTCCAGTCAGCCCTGTCGTTGGCAACGATGAAACTGCTGTAAACGACGAGTCGTCATGCGAGGATTGTCAACGGTTTTTTCACAGCAGAGAGTGTTTTGAGAATCATTTGAAAAGACGTGAAAATCGTGTAAACACTCGGGGCTCTGAACGGAAATCGATTTGTGAGACTGTACGGTTTTGTAAAACATGCCTGAAACTTTTTGATGCTTCGCAAAAGGCTCATAACTGCGGTAAAACTTTTTGTCCGCTGTGCCGTAGTGTACACGGGTACAATGAGCATTGCTACATGCAGCCCGTGGCACCGCGGGTTCTAGCTGACGAAGACCAACACCCGCGAACACTTTTTATTTTTTATGATTTCGAGACCCGTCAAGACACACTCTATAGTAAAACACCGGGTGACAATACTCGCGAGCACGTGATAACTCTTTGCGTCGCGCAGCAGCTGTGCGATAGATGCTTGTCGACCGTCGATGACGTGACAACCGAAAATACGTGTATGCGGTGCGGCGTGCGAAAACATGTTTTCCGTAGAGCGCCCGGCTTGGAACTAGTCGATCTCGCAGTGCGACGCGCAACATCATTCCGCACAATTGTCTGCATCGCTCACAACGCGAAGGCTTTCGACGCACAGTTCATATTACGTCATATTACCGAGAATTGTAAAGATCTCGGTCTACCAAAACTTATCCTGACGGGAAATTCCATCATATCGATGCGCATAGGCCGTACCATTTTTATTGATAGTATGAACTATTTTCACATGCGACTCAGTGCTCTTCCGGAGGCCTTCGGGTTCAAACATAGAATGGGAAAGGGCTACTTCCCTCATCTTTTCAACACAATAGAAAACCAAACATATCGCGGAGAGCTACCGGCCGTTGAGTACTACTCGCCCGAGAGTATGACGCCCGATGGTTATAGGGCCTTCCACGACTGGTACGCGGAGGCTGCAGCCGCGAATGAGGTGTTTGACTTTCAAATCGAGATCGAAAAGTACTGTGCGATGGACGTAGACATATTGAGATGCGCCTGCAAAGAATTCCGGCGAATTTTTCTTGAGGTCGGCAATGTTTGCCCATTCACAGAGGCCGTAACAATCGCGGCGGCTTGTTCGAAAGTGTTTAGGCGTAATTTCTAAAGCCGCAGACAATAGGGCTTATACCCAGCGGTGGCTACAGACTCGCCGACAGACACTCGAAGCAAGCCAACGAATGGCTTTTATGGGCAGAGCATTGCGTAGGTCACGAAATAACTCACGCTACGCGAGGTCGAGAGTTTAGGCTACCTGAGGGGCTGCTCGTTGACGGCTATGCGCAAATCGGCGAGGACCGAGGCGAGGATCGGCGTGTATCAGTTTCACGGGTGTTATTGGCACGGTTGCCCCCGCTGTTTTCCCGAGAATCGCACGGTTCGATCGCGTGCCAACGACGAGTCATACGTTCAGCGTTACGAGCGTACCCGGGTCATCGACGCGCAGATTCGAGATCGTGGTTACGAGTTGCGCATTATGTGGGAGTGCGAATTTCAAAACGAGCGAAACGCTAACCCGGCGATCGATGCGTTTCTGCGTAATCATCCACGACTAAAGACGGAGAGCTTGAATCCTCGCGACGCGTTTTTCGGCGGTAGAACAGGCAACACCGTTACCGTATACGACGTTGCGGAAGGCGAAAAAATCCAATATATCGACATCTGTTCGCTCTACCCGTATATTTCCAAAACGGGTCGTTTTCCGAAGGGACATCCTACGATTTACGTTGACACAGAATGCGACACGTTGCTCAACGGTTCGTACGATGCTCTGGAAACGTCGATTAATGGTTTGATCCGTTGTGCGATTTTGCCACCTCGAAATCTTTTCCATCCGGTGTTACCCGTGCGTATACACCATAAACTACTCTTTGCGTTGTGCCGCACATGTGCCGAGCAAAAGACACAGACGTCGTGTCCTCACGAGGATGTGAACGATCGTGTATTTACCGGTACATGGGTGATAGACGAGGTTCGAAAAGCAATCGAGGTCGGCTATAAAGTCCAGCGGATAGCGGTTATTTGGGCCTATGAAATGACTCAATACAATCCGGAAACGCATGATGGCGGCCTCTTTGTCGATTATATAAATACGTTTCTGAAAATCAAGCAGGAAGCGAGCGGTTGGCCCGCGGAATGTAAAGATACCGACTCGCAAGCAAGGTATATCAGCGATTATGAACGCGCTGAAGGAATTAAATTAACGGCGGAAAAGATTAACAAGAATCCGGGCTTGCGTTCCGTTGCGAAGCTTTATCTCAACTCGTTTTGGGGTAAGTTTGGGCAGCGGGATAATTTATCACAAACGACGATCGTTAATACTCGCGAGCAGCTGTTACTGCTTCTGGAGGATAACGACAAAGAGGTACATCCGCTACTTCCGGTAAACGACGACGTCTTATACACTAACTGGGTGTCGATAGACGAGGCGGTAATACCTTCCTCGCAAACGAGTGTCGTCATTGCGACGTACACAACAGCTCAGGCGCGTTTAAAGCTATATAGCTATCTCGAGCGACTAGACTGACGCGTATTGTACTACGACACGGACTCGGTGATTTATGTCAGCACAGGTCGATCGGGTGAATGGGTGCCGCCGCTCGGTAATTTTCTCGGCGATATGACCAGTGAGTTATAGAAACCGACCGACTACATAAAGTCGTTCGTCTCCGGAGGCTCCAAATTCTATGGGTATCAGGTAGTCAATAGCGAGAATCCCGAAGTGGTTACGAAAACCGAGTGTAAAGTCAAGGGTTTAAGCTTAAATTACCAAAATTCCCAAAAAATTAACTTTGATTCGATAAGGGACATGATTAAAGCCGATTTACCGAGGCCAAATGTAGAGACGATTAAGCTGAATTATGTGTCAATTCAGCCGACGGCTCTCCATGAGGTCGTAACTCGAGAAATGACGAAAACCTGCCGAGTAGTTTGCCATAAACGACGTCATATGGCACATACATTGTCGCTACCTTTTGGCTTCAAAGATTAGCCCTCGGTAAGCGCGTAACCGTTGCCGTCGTCATTGTTGTCTTTGTCGACGTCGCCCGTTCAATAGAGTTTGTGTAAAATAATTGTAAAAATTGTGTAAAAGTATGAATAAGACTGATGATTAGCGTTTAATTGTATATACATAGGATAAACATAAAAACGCTCATGCGTGTAATGTTATGTAATGTTTATATTTTATTTAGTGATAACTTTCGTCAACTGCAACGAATAATAGCGGTAATTGATAAAAATATTTTGTAAATATTCGATATAGTTATACGAATACAAATATATAAAAAAGAAAAAAGTTATTTCAATACGCAGATAGTCAATACTATTTTCATGAAAAATAAAAAGTCGGAATGAAAATTTTATTTATATATATATATGCAATAAACGTTTCACCATGACTCCTCGTTAAAAATGAATAAAACAAATAAAAAATTGAAACATATTCCTAGTCAGTGTTGAGAATTTTCTTCATTTTAAGCTCGGCGGCGCAATATGAGCAATATGCGCAATATGAGCTTATAGAGAACATGTGGCCGCGGTATAAGAGCTGATCGACACGCGCGCGTGCGCTCGCCCCCTCATAAGCTGATGTTGCGAGCGAACGCGTCTGTACTAGCTGGACCACCGCCGCGCACACGTCGAGTTAGCTTGTCCACGACGTGTGTCCTCCGCGCACCGCCGCCGCCGCAGAGTTAAGCTTATAGTCACGTAAAAACGAGTATATTTATAAGTGTTTTCGGTGTGAGTTTTGGCTACGTCGACGAAACGCTCGGCAAAAGAAAGAAAAAAACACGTGAAAATGGACGTACGTTGGAAACATCCGTGGACTTCACTAATTTGTGGGCCAACAGGCTGTGGTAAGACAGTTTTCGTGCGAAGATACTTACGCCATCTAGCGGCTATGAGCGATTCGACGTTTGGCCGTATTATATTTTACTACGGTGATAATCTCGATGCCGATACTGCCGCTCTGTTCAAGAATTCGTCGCATGAGGATTCAACGAACACTAATGTTAAAATTGAATTTCACGAAGGACTGCCGCAGCCGGAGGATTATTCGCAAAATAACGATTGTAAGAAATTAGTTATTATCGACGATTTAATGAGAGAATCGTCAAACAATACGATAGTAGACCTCTTCACGAAAGGCAGTCATCATAAAAATATCAGCGTTATTTTCATAACGCAAAATATTTTTCATCAGGGACACGGACAACGCGATATTTCGCTGAATGCGAATTATATTATTATTTTTAAAAATCCACGAGATCGGGCACAAATTCAACATCTTGCGAGGCAAGTTTATCCCGAGGATCCACGCTTTTTAACGGAAGCGTATCACGATGCAACTGCGCAGCCGCATGGCTATCTACTGTTGGATCTAAAGCAATCGATGCCTGATATGTGTCGATGCCGTACCAATATATTTCCCGACGATCCGCAAATCCATGTATATATACCGAAAAACAAGCGAGGCTTTCGTAAATGATGATTTTGCCTGACGTATTTAGTCAAATGGTGGAACAGCAAAGGCATCAGTAGCGCTCGAGTGCCGGTTACGCAAACATCCCGGAGGGCGAGAGCGAGAAGATGACGGTAAAGAAGAAGAAGAAGAAGAGAGCGTCGTGTTCTGCGCGATCGCCGATCGATAAACGTCACGTCGCTTTTCTGAACGCCCTCTGTCATGCTAGTAATGAACAACAAAAAGCGCTGTTACGAGCGGCCGATGAATCGTTGGTCAAGTGTATATGTGAATGCGCTAAACGTTTTACACGGCGTAGTAGCGCTTAAAACCGACGTGAAAAATCGTCTGAAAAAATATAAAAAGGTGTTGCGACAACTAGTGCCATGGTCCGCGGTAAGACGGCGATGAGATGAGACGGCGGTAAGACGGCGAAGAGCGGCGGTGGCGGCGGTGGTGGCAAGAGTAGAGGCGTCAGTGGCGCCTCGCGCAAATGACGAAAATTCAACTGGCGAGCGAAAAAACGCCTCATCATGCAAAAACGATGTGGAGCATTTTTGCCGCTTTTATTGGCACCGATTATCACGAGTTTGGTCAGTAGACTGTTTACCGGCAACGGTGGCGGAAGTACCGACTCTTAATTCAAACGGGCGAGATCTAATGGAACACGCAAAGAAAATGATTTTAGTACCGGCTGAAGAGGCTGGGCTATGGAAAGAGCCGATGATCGGCGCCGGCGGCGGCGGCGGCGGTGGCGCCGGAATTCGTACACCGCCTGTCGGACCACCAAGTGTACAGACGCCGGGCGATCCTATATCGCGGCTCAATGAGGAACTTTCGAAAATTTTAAACTCAAAAAAGTATCGCGATGACTCGGAAAAGTGGAAACAATATCTACAGGTGCTGCAGAGGTATTTATTTTTGCTCGAAGCACGAAAATGTCCGATACATCGATCGCTACCTGGAGCGGCCTCTACCGTCGCCCGCGAACAGCAAACGTCATCACAGGCAAATGAACCGTTCAATGATACGCTAATCATAGACAGCGTTCCGCAAAAGTTTCGGCATAAAGCTAAAGCTCTCGTGTCTTATCTACGCAATTCACCGGGAGCAGTACAACGCATCAGATGGGACCGAGAGGGACGTGTGACCATAGACGGCAAGCTCGTGCCAAATTCAAATATTGTCCATCTTATTAACGACGCGGTACGTCTCTTAGACGACGAAATGGCGAGCCACTACGCGTCATATTACGAAAATCAAATCGGCGGCGGTGGACGTATGAGCAATGTTTTTGTCGGTGCACCTTATCAAAGGGGCCACGGAATTGGACGATTTCTCGGCGGACTCTTCAGAAGTGTACTACCGCTCCTCACGAGAGGTGCTACAGCTATAGGACGCGAGGCGTTGCGCGCTGGCTTGCATGTTGTTGAAGACGTAAGCGGGAACAATATACCATTCAAGGAGTCGCTGAAGCGTCAGGCCAGAGAATCCGGCGAGAATTTGAAACGAAAAGCCGACGAGAAAATTGCACTACTTATGAATGGATCCGGCTATAATAGTTCGATCGCCGCGCGATCGATGCAGTCGTTGATTGGACGCGAAACTCGTCGCACCTCCGCGAGAAAGAGATCTACCAACACGCGAAACAAGAAGACGAAAAAGGATAAAAAGAGAAGTACCGCTAGTGCAGCATCACGAAGAAAGAAGAGAAGGACGAAGACTCGAGTAAATAAAAAGAGACGGCGCGTTGATATTTTTGGAAGTGCTTAAATATGTCCTTTCTACACTCACACTCGTGTGAATGTATGAAGTCGGAACTCGACTTATTCACAATACCACCAACGCAGACGTCTATAGAATTATCGCAATGGGTTCACTACAAGCCTGTCTCTTCACTGTCAGACGACGGGCCCATCGAATTTGTGATACCTGGCCACGGGGAGGAATACCTGGATCTCGCGCATACTACGATCGCTGTAAGCCTTAAAATAATATCCGACGGCGGCGCAGAGTACAATGTTGCACCCGTAAACAATTTTTTGCACAGTCTCTTTAATCAAGTAGACGTGTTTTTTAATCAAAAACTTGTCGCACCGCCTAATAATGCCTACGCATACAGAGCGTACATTGAAACGTTGTTAAACTATGGCCCTGCCGCAAAAACATCGCGTCTGACTACGGCTTTGTGGTATGCCGATACTGCAGGCGGTTTCGAGTTGTTGCCGGGCGCGAGTCCGAGCAACTGTTACGTCTCACGTAACCCACAACACTTAACCAAAAATACTACGACATAAAAACTACATCCATATAAGAGATTTTGGGGCTCGCTTACGCGCGCTCTGTTCACACACACTGCACGTGCTCTCATGCACTTGGTAGCCATAATGTAGTAGGCCTAGACGTGCGCGCTTAAGCCTTCGGCGGCACGCAGTCATCGAGTGTCGCCTATGACTAGCTCTCTCAGCTCTGCTAGATTCCCGCATACGACTATCTCTCTCTGTCTCTGTTAGAGTGCCGCCTACGACTAGCTCTCTCAGCCTCCTCTATACTCTATCGGCCTAGCCTAGAGATGACACCGAACTTTATGTGTCTCTGTAAAAACTAGCGACAACCCTCGCACGCACTGCACAGCGAAGACTTTATCGCAGCGCTGGGGCCTATTAACTCTTTTACCATAAGAGTCGTTAGATCTACATTATCGCCGTCGCCTACGGATGACACCCGAAAACCTAATGCATCTCTATATGGACTAGCGCCGGTCTGCTTACACACCGCGAAGGCTAACGCTGGTGCCACACTTCCCGCACCCAATAATTTTGACTATGACACTACGCACTAGCCCAAGAGTGTCACCTAACTTTATGCATCTCCGTAAAAAGGGGTTAGCGGCGATCTTCATATGGACTTCTAAGTAAAAGCTACCCGAAATCTTTATGACTACTCATTTTTACCGAAAAGAGCCGGTAAAGTGCATAGAGACCTCAAACATTTTTATGAGACTTACAAACTCATTATTTTAACCCCATTGCTTACAAAATTTTAACATTAGACAGATAGGGTTAAACCAGTATAAAAAGGCGAGCATTTTCGGTAGCAACTCAGTAGTCCTGCGTTTTTACTCCGATCATCATCTACAAGACTCCGCTGAGTGTGCAAGGCTCTGACTAACGAAGTTCTCTACGATCTACGACAAGTCCCTGCTCGGCAGAGTGCGCAAGCTCTGTCCGACGGAGTTCTCTTCGATAGCCCCTGCGGCTAAGTCCAGCGAACGCTCTACGATAGGTCGTGCGACTAAGACCAGCGAACGCTCTACGATAGCCCGTGCGGCTAAGTCCAGCGAACACTCCACGATAGCTCGTGCGGCTAAGTCCAACGAACACTCTACGATAGCCCGGTACGGCTAAGTCCACGCAACGCTCTACGATAGCCCTGCGCGGCTAAGTCTTCGGAGATTTTTCCAACTATTTGTAACAGAACGGCCGATATCTTCGATGAAGTGATGGCAGACGATGATGCGACGGTAGGGCCAGAAATAAATGATAGAAAATATGGTGACCCCGGGATTCGAACCCAGGTTGATCAGGTACTAATTAAGAGCGCTAACCACTGCGCTATAGTCACCTATATGTTTCTATCATTCGTGTTGTCTACTTATATGTAAAGCTGGACCCGTCCGTCACACATCATTACATATTGTATTCGAGAAGATTGTTACCAATACCAGCCATCGACTTTAAATAAAACATAGTGAGTACTAAAACTACGCAAAGTCTTCGACTTAATTTCTGCATGCTCTACAATTGTGCAACGAGACTATCAGTCTCAAATATCCTTCCAACACATCTCCAATCTGCGACAGTGTTAAGGCGAGGTCTCCGTCCCTGAGTAAAGGGCTAACGCCTTGACTCGAAAAGAGACGCCGACGTTACACATGTTCTGTACGAACTCGCAAGAGCTCGTCTGGACGTAACACAACGCCGGCCAAGACGCGAGAGCCAGTTTTGTCAAAGGAGGCCGGACCTTAGATATGATTGGCCATCTTCACTGCGATGTATTCAATCAAGACAAATTTTTGCTGAATGGCGTGGAAGTACGACTACGTCTCGTACGCTCGAAAGACGCTTTTTGTCTTATGAAATCGCCATCAAAAGATGTTACACACAAGATATTAATTCACGATACAACACTGCTGATAAGACGATCTAAAATCAATCCAGGAGTACTTACAGCCCATACAAAGACGCTGGCTAAAACAATAGCGAAATATCCTATAACGCGTGTGGAGGTTAAGCCGTTTACCATGCATAGTGGCGTCGCTGACGATACACTGGACAATGTAATACTCGGCCAATTTCCAAAGCCCACAATACTCGGTTTTATTAGCAACAAAGCTTTCAACGGCGATAAAACGTCAAATCCTTTTAACTTTCAAAATTATTCGATAAATTTTCTATCGCTCTACGTTGACGGTCAACAGATACCTGGAAAGCAGCTGCAACCGGAGTTTGAGACAAACAAAACGTGGATCGAATGCTACCATACCCTTTTTTCAGACACACGTATACATTTTCAAAACGACGTCATAGGCATTTTACGTAGCGCTTACGCAAAAGGTTATTGTCTGTTCGCCTTTGACTTGACGCCCGATCTATCCGCAAACTGTTTCACCCACTGGAATCTCGTTAAACACGTTACCGTGAGAATCGAAGTACGTTTCGCTAAACCCCTCTCATCTACAATAAATTGTATTGTCTACGCCCAGTATGACAATATTATTGAAATTGATTCGGCTCGTCAAGTGATCACGGATTTTAGTGCTTGAGCACTCCATCCCTTCTCCGCTACATAACGCGTGATCGCGCATTCCCCGGCGAGGGCGCTATACGTATAGTCGAAACGTATTTAAGACCGGCTACGAGCAAGCATTCGACATCATTTCGTCTCACGCCTTCAGCATGGACGCAATAGTTGATATTCAAGCGCTATACGGCAAGCATGGAGAGTTTCTTCCTAAGGAGATCGCCGTTACAACGATACAGGGTGATCATATCGGCCATTGGATTATCGACTCGCCATACGATTTTGGTGAACTACCTAAAGAAGTACGCGCGAGTAATAATCGTCTAACGTGCTTTCATCACGGTATAGAGTGGGTTGACGGTGATACACCATTACCAAAAGTATACGCGGCACTAAAAGCCATGTGCCGATACGCACTTCGCATATACACGAGAGGTGTACAAAAAGCGCAAATTCTACGTGACGTGCTGGGGCGCGACATAGTCAACCTCGAAGATTACAAGGGACCTAGCTTCAAGAACATGCCGAAGTACGACACTTGGTGCATATATCATGGCGTGATGAAGGAAGACGCCGCAAAGTGCGCATTAAACAACGTGGGGAAAATTAAACGTTGGCTTCGGACTCAGATTCTGGATATGGAGAATGCCGTTTACTCGGAACCAGTGGACGCCGTGGAACGGAAAGATCGGCCAAACGATACAGATCAAGGTTCTAGCGTGGGAGACTATATAGTCCCAGCGCCTTCGAGCAGTGACAGCAGTGCTACGACGAACACCTGCGACGCCACGGTACCTGCGGAAGGTGAAATAGTTGCCATTTACCGTAATAAACAACTCTCGCCACCACCACCACCAAAGCGCCAACCAACGCCTACCGTCCCCCGTAACCCTCATCAGTATCATCATCATCATCAGCATTCACGAAGACGTCGCCCCCACTCTCGCACAGGCAGCATCTACAATAAACAGCCTAGAAATACTGGAAGCTCTACGACATGTTTCAGCACAGACGAAAGGAATCTTCCCCGCAGATCGCATCCCGAGTCGCTGGTCTAGACCCACAGCCATCGTCGCCAACACGGACGATCATACGAAACCAGGAACTCATTGGGTAGCCATATACGTCGACAACAGTGGTCAAGGGATCTTCTTCGACAGTTACGGACTGCCTCCACTTGTCCACCAACATCGCAATCGACTGCGACGAAATACCACGAGCTACGAGTGGAGCACTAAACCCCTACAGTGTATCAAGTCTCGAGTGTGTGGAGAATATTGTGTTATGTTTCTTGACTATATGTCTCGGAGCTACAACCTTGCTGCTTTTTGCAGGCTATTCTCGGCTCATAAGGTGAAAAACGACAATATTGTGCGACGTTACTACAAGAATCTACGATATGTGAAACATAAAAGACGAAACCTCTCAAACATCCGCCGAAAAAGACTTTTAAAAGGCAGCGGTAATGACTGTACATCACGGTGTATACAAACATGTACAGCCCGTTTCGGTTGTCACCTGTAAATAACCGAATAGAAGGAAAAAATATAGAAAAAGTTTTCATCTCATCGTCATCGTCGACACACGAGCTCCCCCACCACCACCACCATCGGCAGATATAAAAGACGATCACTCCACACGAGAAAGCACACTTGACAACGATTCGTGGCAACGTCAACAATCTCGCTAAAATGGAGATCATCAGTGGCATACTAGTCATCGACTGTGGCAAGGATCCCTGGGAACTCCTCCCGGAGGAGCTCGAATACATTCCCAAACCCTTGCTACTGAGGCACTGGAGCGAATACATCGACTTCCTGTGGGCAAAACTACCTGAACATATTCGACTGGACCCCGAGGTTGCATCATACAGAGCCTGTAATAAACATTGGGCACCCAAGGATCTAAAGATACGGCTCGAAGGGTATCCACCACAACAGAGAGAATGCTCCGACTGTCTACAAGGGGTCATAGAACAAGAGTCAACAGCATCGCCGGACCAACCTGAGAAGGTATTACCGCGTACACCGAAGCCCAAGCCTGAGCGTCAGCAAGACACACCACTGCCGTCAACCGACTCTACGGTGACTCTTGACCCATCACCCAAGACCACTGATTTTTAAAAATTGTAAAACCTAGAAAATTGTAAAATATCAATACAAGAAAATTAAATAAACAACAATACTTTTGTAAATGTTTTTTTATTTGTCGGTACGGTATTACCATTAGGATAATAGAGGACGAAAACTAATTTACCGACTGCAGAATAGTATTAGTATTAACAAGCGTCTCAGCGCTCTGCGGGCGCAGATGCTCTTGTTGGTGGGCTCCGCCCCCCAAACCCCCCGAAAAATGTCCCTAAGGGACATTTTTTAAGGCACTCACGGGGGTGCGCGTCGCGCTACGCGCTCCGTATCGAGTGTATTTACACATCGCGCTATGCGCTACGGATGAAGTATGTTTATACATCGCGCTCTGCGTTTCTTTTCGAAAGTACATATGAGGGAAAAACATTTATCAGTTACGTAAATTAATTTATAGTTTTTAACCTTCGTCGAATAAAAATATTTCTTTTTTGTACCAATTTATTATTAATATTCACGACGGACATTTCCTTTTTGTTTGACGATAAATTGTCAAATACTGAGACACGAGACAAATATAACAAATTGCATCACGTAGAAGTTGATCAAATTAATTTAACGAATCAAATCATGTCTTATCATGTCAAATCTGTAAAACTTATGACCAGGTTTAATGAATATAAAACAAACACACAAAACATGTACCGACACCAATACGATTACCATTTAGCATTCAGGCCAAATATTCCCTTTAAATCCTTCCCCTTCAGTTTTTTTTTTCTTCCCCATAATTGATGGAATCAGTTCGTTATTTTATCTGTAGGAAACCAAATCATTGTAGAAGAAAAGGTCATGAAATTTGCTATTCTTTGTGATTTTCAATGAAATTTTGTCGATATTTATGGATGCTGCAAAAAATGCTATCTCGAGAACGAAAAAATATATCGTCTTGGTTTCTGTCTTGTATTGAGGAGGAAGTAGTACGTTACTCGAATCAAAAATTTGTCATCTTGGATAACTCCGAAATATTTTTTTTACATATTGATGAAATTTTTGAAAAATTCGACTTTGAAGGCTCTTTGACAGTCCTCTTATAACAAATTTTATTTCTACCATTTGAGATATATTTTTTTTCTTCTTCGTAATACATGGAATCAGCTCGTTATTGTCTCTGTAGAACAGACAAGTATTGGAGACGAGAAGTTTGAGAAATTCGATAATGTTTTTCGTTTTTCAATGAAATTTTATTGATATTTATCGTCGCTTAAAAATATCAAATTTAACATCATATCATAACGTATTTTTTTTTATTTTATTTAATCACAAACAAGGATAAGTTTCTCGGTACGGAATAACTCGTAAAATCGAAAAATTCAGTGTTTTTCACTTTCTTGATAAATAATTGTTTATAATTGTTCTTTAAGAGTACAATTGTTTTTTTTTTTGCGAAAAAAAACTTTTCAAGACGTGAGCATATGAAAAAAATTCGTATTTCGACGAAAATTTGAAAAAATTTGAAAAAAAAAAGTTGGAAATACGTCGATAGAATAATCATTATCAGTTTTCTTATCAAGTGTAAACGAATAAATCCAGCGAACAAAATTGACAAAGATTTCGAATGTGATGAATCTCCGACGGTCGAAGTGTAAAAAATTAAATTTTTAATCATAGCACACTTTTTATCTGCGCAATAACGCGGAGAGTCAGTTTGTAAATACGATTTCTTTGAGAGGAAAGGATTAGAGACGGCAATTTCGAGAAATTTGAAAAAACGATTCGTTTTTTGACGAAAATTCGTAAAATTAGTCTTTGCTTAAAAAAAATCATATCTCGGGAGCGAAAAAAGATTTCGACTCTTATTTTGGCTTGTTTTGAAGAGGAGAAAATACGTTGCCAGAAAAAGAATTAGCAGTTTTTATTATTAACTGTAAACGAATAAATCGGGTGAACATAATTGACAAAGATTTCGGCTGCGATGAATCTTCGATGGTCGAAGGATAGAAAATTCTTTTTTTTATGATTGCACACTTTTTATCTGCGCTATACCGCGTAGAATCCATTTATAGTTACGTAAAACAGGAACAAACATTGAAACGAGATGTCGATTTTTTTTTATTTGAAAATCATCCGGCCACAGATTACGCGCGCCGCGACGTGTGAGCATCTGTGTATCGTCTGCTACGAAATTGTTATCTGCTTCCAAAGTTTGACAGATAGAATAAAACGAAAAAATATATACTCGCGATTTTTTTTAGTTCTATTTGGGAAATTGTAATCATTTTGGATATTCGATGAATCTTTTTTGTGAGTTTACTACCAATTTTTTCAGTGAATACGTGAAATTTATCATTTTTATTACGAATGTGAATAAAATATGGTAAAATATTGCGAATGATTTTCGGTGATAATATATTATTTTCCAAATAAAAAACGCAAACATTTGTAAATCTGTGTATGATATTTCATGCTTTATTTTTCACAACCGAAATTTTTTTTTTAACACGATGAAAAATGGATTTTTGCCAAATCTAAATAACATAACCTTTAAAGCAAATCTTATTATAACCACTGTTTTTGAATTGTTTTATAATTAAAATTATATTTGTCTGAATGACTCAAAATTTGTTGTGCATAGTGCTTTCGATGCAATGAAATATTGTTACGAAAGAGAAAAGAATTGGTTTCCAGGATTCTTAATTATAGCACCGTACGGACATCAGATGTGAGAAAATAATTTTTTTATGGAAAATTGTGATGAATAAATAGTTAGAGATGTAGGATTGTCTCTAAATTTGCTGTGCGTAGTGCTTTTGATAAAACAAAATGATGCTGCGAAGGAGAAAAAAATTGGTTCGCAGAGTTCATTATGATGGCACCGTACGGACATTTGACCGAAGGCAAATCCAAATTGTGGCCAATAATTTTTTAGAAAAAATACTTAAAGGTCTTAGATTGGTTTCAAAAGCAATGTGCATACTGGAAATAATGTAATAAAAAAACCCTGCGAAGGAGAACAAAATTGGTTCGCACCATCTAAAGTTACAGTGTGATACGGACGTCCGAGAAGAAAAATTCAGCCAAAAAGTTGTTTTCATTGCACCGCAGGCTAAAAAAAATATTTCTATTCATCGCAGTCACCTCAAAGTAACTACGCATGATGTTGGAGATACATCGAAGCAAATAATGAAAAATAAAAAATTTTGGAGTATACGCTGCGGAGTAACCCCTTCGACAGGCTCCGAAGAGCAACGGATGGTCATTTTAATAGGCACTCTTTGCCTATTGTTATAGTGAGTGCCTAAAAACCGCCAGGGAAGGTGGGCCATTTTTTAGTTGCAACTAATCGCCACGGTTCTGGCGCGTAATTTGTGAAGGCATTGAAACCGTAAATCACAATTCCCTTCTTAATATCCCGACAAATGATGACAGTATCCGGCATTTCAAGTAGATGGGCCACAAACAGTATTCTCAAGATGTCAGTTTGGCGGTTACAGGGCCCATATTTTTTTTCCGGAGACCATCCAATTACTAGAACAGATACGGCGGTACTGACATATTTAGAATTCATAAACGTAAGAACCTGATCCATGAACGATGAAAAGCACGAGGCCATTGCTACGAGGATATGAACTTTGTACATTGCATATGGATCATGCTTCATCCACTTGTCATCATCAGCCACTTCCGCCCGCTGGTTTTCCAATAAAACGATAGAATGGGATCGTTGAGACGATAATTGATTGCCGAAAGTCCCAGAAATATTTCCAATTGAAATCACTGTCTTGTCTTTGTGCGCATAGCAACTTGAAAAAGTTTTTATCTGCAACCCGTCGAATTGTTGAAGTTTTTTATATCATCTGTACGTGCGTCTGATATTAGAAAATCGCTT
This sequence comes from Cryptus viduatorius, assembly GCA_964006125.1. Taxonomy (NCBI): domain Eukaryota; kingdom Metazoa; phylum Arthropoda; class Insecta; order Hymenoptera; family Ichneumonidae; genus Cryptus; species Cryptus viduatorius. Next base: position 24,823,599 of record OZ023220.1, read on the forward strand.
TACTCACGGCTGCTTCTTCGAGTTCAGCGTATCCGTCCAGTTTGTTTGTCTTGATCAGTATTTCGGAGTAGCATATTCTTCCGAGGAGAACCACAAACGCAACGGAAAATCTAGCTAACCGCATAGCTAACGAGTTTTTATTTTTTTAATAGTATGCGTTAAAGTCAATTACTTCATATTATGTAGTTCCGAATTCAACGATCGACAACTGAATGTTCGCAGAAAATCTATTGAAAAAAGTGGGTAATCGAGCACTCGAGGAACAATGTCGGTGGTGGGGATACGTACTTCGTGCATTTGTAACCTGAGTTATTGGCATACCGTATCGAAAAGGGCAATCACAATGTCACGCCACGTGGAATTCGATATCGATATGCTTCAATAGTTTTGCCGCGCATGCAATCCTTTTCCCAACCAAAGGTGCAATATTATACTCACGGATAAACAATAAACTATAAAACGAATGAAAAAACTGTCTTCGGAGATACAACACGAAGAAAATGGCCTGTAGAAAGTTAATATTTTTTCGAATTATTCTGAAAGTAGAAAATCGTCTATAAAACGATAAATAAAATAAATAATGATAAATGAATGTGGTCTCTCGAAAAAGAATTCTCGGAAAAATGACATCGTTTTATAGCTTATTGTTCATCCGTGAGTATAATATTGCACCTTTGGTTTGGTTTGCACGTTTTTTATCTTTATATACATAAAAGAAAGTCCCGATTTTTCTTGTGTGTTTGTCCACGAGACGCTCACAGACGCTCACAGACACTCACAGACACGCACACAGACACTCACGGACACTCACAGACACTCTCACAGACACTCACAGACACATATAAAGAACATGAAAATAATCTGTAAAAATCATACTTTATTTTCGGTTTTTAATGCTACCTATTGTGGGAACTTAGATGATTTTTTTTCCGGAACGTCTTCTTTCAATAAATGCAAGTGTAAATTCGCTTACAAATTTGATTCAGATTGCGCTGGTGGTGTTGTAAAACACCATGCTTTTTTGCAAACATTCGTTCACAATAATTGTACTGAAATTTATTCGTCCCAGGGACATACGCAAAAGAGTTATTGAGAGTCTGTAATTGTTCATGATTCTGTCGATAGTATTTGCGGGAGATTTTCGACAAACTCTTCCTGTAATACCTAGAGGCAGTAAAGCCGACGCCGTTAATGCATGTGTGAAATCATCTTTTTGTGGGAGTCTGTCGGAATTTTGACTCTAACAACAAACATGCAAGGTTATTTAAAACGTGACGCACGAGCAGGTGTATTTTGTGATACACTACTGCAAGTTGGCAGTGGAACGTACCCTGAACAGAATGGCGAAAATAATATTAATTCAAAATTAGCGACGGTGGTACCTGATCTGACTGAATTAATATCAAAAGTCTATCCAAATATATCGACACCTTCAAAACATACGGGCTCTTGATTTCGGGAACGCGCTATACTTGCGCCGAAAAATGACAGAGTTAATTTCATCAACGAATTGATACTTAAAGATACACATAAATATGTGTATCGGTCGATCGATAGTGTCACAGAAATTCAGCAAGTAACAAATTATCCCATTGAATTTCTAAATTCTCTCAACCCTCCAGGACTTCCATGACATACCCAAAAATTAAAAATCGTAACCCTTATCATCCTATTGAGAAATTTGAATGCACCAAAACTGTGTAACGAAACCAGATTAAAAATTACAAGATTAATGATTTACATATTAGAAGCTGAAATTATTACCGGTAATTCAATCGGCGAATATGTGTTAATACCACGCATACCCGTGATATCAGCAAATTACCCATACACGATGTATGTTTTTCACACGGTCAACTATATGTAAGGTGCTCACGCGTAAGTTCAGAAAAATTTTTTTTCATTCACGTATCTGGAGATAAAACACCCAATATTGTGTACACAGAAGTTCTCCAATAGGGTGGCAATTTTAAATTATGGTTTTGATTTTACAAAATCGTGTTCGTGAACCATATTTGTAAATTTGGTTAACAAAAATGAAATTGATATTTAATATACTATATAATTTTCAATTGCTATTTTAATTCGAGAATGGTTACGTAGTAATTTTGAAACTCGCTACGTAATCAATCTCGAATTTAAATGAGATGCTTAGTTGTTTACCTTCCCATTTTGCATCTCGAAAACAAATTCTCGACTCAAAGACTATGACTCAATTACGAGTGAATTTGGCCAAAAACCAACAAATAAATTCTATCAATTGTAGTAACACGTCGAATTTTTTTCGTTTATTCTTAAATACTTAATGACACTGCGTACGCAACCCTTTACTTAGATAGTTCCAATGTAATCCAATTCGAGCGCGCGCAGCGCGCGAGCCCAACAACCTGCTAGTATAAATATAAAACGTAAAATTATTTATTATTGTTATTCTTTATTTTTGAACTCCCGAATGTCCGCTCGTACAAAATCACGGGAGTTATGCAATTCTATGAGGACTCGTGACTATTACCGGTTTCGTTGTCATGCATGCTTGGGCAGCAGTCCAATATTTCGTAACCAAATTTTGAATAGTATTTCTGTAAAACCTGGCGTGTATTTTGGTAGTTAAATCATGAGCATCATCCGTGAACTCGCAGAGACAATGAACTTACAAAATATAATAAGCAAAACACTATTCCGATATATCTGTTAGTCACCGCTGTTTTCTCAAAAACTCGATTATTGTCGTAAATAATCGCAATAATCACGGTAATTGTGCCGTCTGTTAATTAGAATAAAATCCTGATAACAGAGTAAAAAATACAATACAATACTGTATTTTTTAATTTCCACAACAATTTTATTTATCACTTCCACACTTTTAGGCAATTATAATAGATTTATAATACTTTTTACACTAAGAGCATGTCGCGGCAACATGTCGATTGCAAAGAACGACTTCATCAGAGACGATCCAACCAAGTGGACACGCTTTTCCAATACTATAAATAAGTCCAAACCTCGAAGAAATTTATTCGGAAATTCCGAAGTTTGTTGGGTATAGAAACAATTATTATCACTCAGTTCAAAACGATCACTCGCGTTGTCGTGACTCTGCGTTGAAATCGATAAATCATTACTTCAACAATAAAACTTAGAAAAGCACATCCGAAACCGGCTCCATAAATTACAAATGCGAAGCTCAAATCGCCCAAAGTCATGATCACAGGATTCAAGACCGCTTCCTCAGACTCAGCTTCGAGAATCCTTTTTTCGTTCACTATCACATCGAGGTCTGTCATAATACCCCCGCCAATTTTGATTAGTATAAATTTGTTAATTTGTTCTTGTAGAAATTATTTCACTGGAAGGACGTTAACAATATATTCGCCTGCGACGCAATCGCTGCTTATGTGTAATTTCCTATCAATAGCATCCAATTTTTCTTGAGCGCCCCAAGCTAAACAAGCAACCAACGGATTGCGCTCGACATATGGAATGCAACTGTCGTATATTTTTCTTGCAATAATAAGACCCTTGAAGCCTGCATGCTTGATTAGCTCAAAATCTTCGGCGGCGGCATGGATCGCGTAATTCAGATCAATGAGGTCGCGAAATGAATCAACTTGTCGAACAGGAATATCGTGGGTTAACAGAGAGGCTAAATTGCCTGTAAAAATGCCCAACATTGTTACCATAAGAAACAATATGCAACCGAAATAGATCCGCGATGCCAAATTCCGAGGTGATGTTGTTAATCCAAAGCTGCAAGTTAGTCGACAAATATTTAAAACTCCTTCTGTCAGAGTCTGTTGCAGGAAACATTTGAAGAAAATCAAGGTTATGGCTAAAACAATCCCCAGGCCAATCCACGAATAGATGTCTATAACATCAAAAATTTTTCTCAGTTGCGACTTATTGCCGCGGAATTGCGTTATTAGAAATTTACAATCAATTCCATATGGATAGGTAAAAGAATTGTCCCTCGTTACTCCTCTCATGTGGTTCGGTGCAACTCTGAACCAAAGAGTGTTAAATGGAATATCCCTGCCTATTATTCTATCTACCCATATAGTAACTTGAGTTGCATTTACGTAAGTTATAAAATCACGAATGTAGCTTGTGCGTGTTTCATATTCAATATATCTTGCTCGGGTCTGTTTTTTAAGTTTCCTCAGTGTTTCTCTCAAACACGGCGGTGTAAGGCATTCCATAAGCAGTTGAGTTGGCCAACCATTCAAATCATGTGTCTTATGAAAAAAAAGATTTTTACACATTCCTTCGTCATCTCGATATTTTCGCACGAAATAAAAAGAAACGTTCTCCCTCTCGGATCTTCTCCAAGACATAATCATCTTCCACGGTGTGGGTGCGTAATTTGTAAAAGGATTGGAACTGTATACCATTATTCCGTCTGTACGGTGCCGACAAATCAAGTTTGCATTCAGTAAATTGTTCATAGTGGCCCAATGTAAAATTTCGGCGGTTTGATTTTTTCCGTCGCAGCATGCGTTCTTATTTTTGGGAGACCAACCAAGTATGAGAACGGATGGCATGGTAGCGTAATATCGGCAGAACATATAAGTGTCTATGTGTTTGAGCAAACGCCAAAAATCCGGAAGTATCGTTACAAAGATATGTACCTCGTGCCATAATTTTTGTTCCTTGTCGAATACTTCGTCATTAAAACTTGTCACCCTTCGCCGACCATCGAACAAAACTGTAGAAAAGTTTTGACGAACCGATAGTTTTTGAAGGAATGTCCCGGGGGAATCACCAATGAGTGTTATCGTCTTGTCTGCATTTCCATAGCAATTTTCCAAGATTTCTATCTGCAATCCATTATACCATTTCAATGTTGCATTCCATTCATGAACGACGCACACCCGAAAGACTTTTTATACTTACCGCTGCAGTCTCCAGTTCGGCAAATTCATCCAGGTTGCTTGTATCGGTGATAATTTTCGACAGGCATATTCTTCCAATGAGAGTCACAAAAACAGGAAACCATTTTGTAAGCTGCATGGCTAACTTTATTTATACTATCAAATGTTTCAATGTCATCATTGACAACCGTGTGATATTGCGCGCGCGACTATTGATACCAGAATGTCCGTAGAATGTGTATGAAACATTTGAAATTGAGCTGCGATATTCTAAAGTTTGCGATACTCGAGCCGAGTTATTGATTCTAATAAATAATTTGCATATCTTATCAAAATTGACGATAAATTGCAATAGGGCACGCGATATTACTCGGCAATTTATCGCATATGTGCGATGCGTCATTCTTTTTACAACTAAACCTGCATTTTATCGTCATAATTTATTGGTTTTAAGATTTATACTGCCAATTAATGAAATTAATAGTATAAAATTTTGCAATATGGAATATCTGAAAGTCGATGACTTGGTCAACTTTCAAATTTGCGAAAAGGTAATCTTTATATATATAAAAGAAAGTCCCGATTTTTCTTGTCTGTTTGTCCACGAGACGCTCACAGACACTCACAGACACCTTTCACAGACACTCACAGACACTCACACAGCACTCACGGACACTCACAGACACTCTCACAGACACTCACAGACACTCACAGACACTCACAGACACATATAAAGAACATAAAAATAATCTGTAAAAATCATACTTTATTTTCGGTTTTTAATGCTACCTATTGTGGGAACTTAGATGATTTTTTTACCGGAACGTCTTCTTAAAATAAATGCAAGTGTAAATTCGTAAATTGCAAAACATATTCGATAAATATGTCAACGTCAAGATGGCTGGTAGTTTTATGACAAATTTTGATGTGTTGGTCCGTTTAAAAAAATTACTGGAAAAGGAATTGGAAGAAAAAATTGATCCACCGAAGATTATGACTCTAACCAATTTGGTATTCGCGTTTTCGTTTTTCGCAATTGGTTTGGGATGCGCTTGTGTAAGTTTCATTGTGGAAGTAATGATTCCTATATATCAAAAGAAAGCGCGTGATCACCGTAAATTCCGTTGGTTACGTCGGTGTGTACGATAAACCCCTCTAATCTCCTAATAATGTATCGCATATTCCGAGAGGACGCAGTGCTTATGACCAAATTTGAAAGTTCGACCGATACGATTGATGCGACTCATGTAATCCGAAGCAGCCACAAATATCGCGCATTTTTTCTCGCTAACAATATTTATCAATCGAGTTTTCTCTTTACACTGTTCACCCTTTACACTCTTTACACAATCGAAAAAATGTTTATCTAGAAAAACGACGTACATTTGTATCTAGTGATTTGGCACGAAATGTTTTTTACTCGATACCTAATTCAATTTACTGTTGATATCAATACAACCGTTCAAAAGTTTGAGATGTGAAGAATGAAAATGCCATAAATAAAATTGCTGGAACTATCAGCAAAAATCGAAGTTAATGGTATTTCGGTTATTATCTGCACTCAAGAGGATACGATGTATTGCAATGCATGTTAAAAACCAATACATTTTTAAAAGACCATTTTTAATAGACAAAACATGTAACTTACTTGTAATATAACGCCGTCTGCTTTCCTGCCTCGTCGTCAACGGTGCAGTGCAGCGAGGTCTGCACTTCAAGTTCTGGACTCTTTGTGAACAGTTTCATCATTGGACGGAAAACTGTTTTTGCTACGCGAAACATCCGCCACTCGTCTAAATAACGCGCAACTTCCGTAGGCGTAACTCCTGGATGCAGCCCGTACACTGATATACCGTCTATATTGGCCTCTTAAATAAATTTTAAAAAATGTTAACACCGGTCATTCAATATTATAGTATTGACATTCAGACAGATTCATGTAATCTGTATTTACCATTTCAACGTCGCGCCAACTCTTTTGTGAATAAAGCATTAGACAACTTGCTTTGGCAATAAGCTTTCATTCGGCTGTACGATTTGTCGAAATTTATGTCGTCGAAATAAATGTTTCTTCCGTATTAAACGGAGAAGTGCTATTAATATCGAATATATAAACGAACGAAATGGTGCAGTGAAATCGCTCAATAGTCGAATTCCAAACATTCCAATGTGAATTTACTTTCAATAATGTATTGTGTACTTTTTTCCTTCTCCCTCGCTGCGGCTTCGGAAGTAAAATTTATTCTATCTTTTTCGATGTTGAAGCAGTATTTTTTTTCAAGTGTCGACGGCGGTAGAGGCGCTCCTCACAGTTTTTTGAAATTATTTCCAGTTAATTTTGCATTTCTTATTAGGAACATTGAAGAGTTTCACTCCATACAAAAAATAAGTAAGTAATTATCTCACAATAATGCATCAACGACGAAACGTCGCACATTCGCGTAGCGCATTCGCGGACGCTTGCGAAACTGGAGAGATCTAAGCGACAGACTGCTAACTGGCCGGGTCCGCCGATGAATTGCTGCCGCGATGGTCTAAAAAATGGTTACTTCATTTTTATGATTTTATGATTGGAATATTTTTGAACAGTTTTCTGCTTTTCTATCAATGAAAAACAGCAAAAATTGGATATTCAATACGCAGTATTTAAACCCATTCATTTTCTTCTTCTTTTGTCTTATGGTTCAATTAATCAATAAGTTAATGACAAAAAGATTTTAAAAAAGCATTAATAGGAACAAAAAACCTAACATCACATCAGACTAAATCTTTATGATTACTGTTCTAATGACAATTAGTTAATTGCCTCGGGGATCCGTGGAAAATAAATTTGTCGTGTCAATCGATCTAATATTAGGATTTTAATTTCTTCTGGTAAATACACAATAAATTAAAAAGAAGTTACCTTGCGATCTTTAATTATAATTTTACTAGCAGGTTGTTGGGCTCGCGCGCTGCGCGCGCTCGCATTGGATTACATTGAAACTATCTAAGTAAAGGGTTGCGTACGCAGTGTCATTAAGTATTTAAGAATAAACGAAAAAAATTCGACGTGTTACTACAATTTAAAGAATTTATTTGTTGGTTTTGGTCAAATTCACTCGTAATTGCGTCATAGTCTTTGAGTCGAGAATTCTCAATGAACAGACTCTCAATCTCAGACTCTCAATGACTCTTTTGCGTATGTCCCTGGGACGAATAAATTTCAGTACAATTATTGTGAACGAATGTTTGCAAAAAAGCATGGTGTTTTACAACACCACCAGCGCAATCCGAATCAAATTTGTAAGCGAATTTACACTTGTTTTTATTGAAAGAAGACGTTACGGTAAAAAAATCATCTAAGTTCCTACAATACGCAGCATTAAAATCCGGAAATAAAGTATGATGTTTACAGATTTTTTTTATGTTCTATATATGTGTCTGTGAGTGTCTGTGAGTGTCTGTGAGTGTCTTTTTTTTTTTTTTTTTTTATTTTATAGAGGAGGTTTGAAAATGCATTTACGCATACCCGAGTGGGTTATGTGGGACTCGGCCATTCCTGGCAATACCCACTAAAACATTCCTCCTCTCGACTGTATTCCCCCCGCGGAAACCGCCCAAAAGGCTTTACTTCGCGAGGGGCAGTCTAAGCCTCAGACGGCCCTTCTAGCACGCGCTCTGATTTTAGGCGCGTCCGCCTCTCCGTTCTTCCATCTTCCTGATGGAATTCAGCTTCTCCACAATGGACGTGGCGAGGGTAACCACCGCATCCCAACCATCCTGTGAGCCAAGCAGGCACCTTCCCATGCCTTCAGGCGTCATGGATCCTCCCCATGACGCTCGGAATCGCTCCCGGTCATCGGCGAATCTCGGGCAATAGAAGAGCACGTGTTCCACGTCCTCGTCGATCTCAGGGCACACCGGGCATTCCGCGCTATCGTACACGCGAATACGATGTAGGTAGCTGCGGAAGCAGCCGTGCCCGGTGAGTACCTGGGTCAGGTGGAAAGTTGTAAGTCCACCGTGCCTGCTCGTCCACGCTCTCACATTAGGAATCACGCGGTGGGTCCACCGACCCTCGCCTGCTGAATCCCATCTCTGCTGCCATTCTTCGAAGGTTCTGCTGGACCATCGATCATCACCACGCTCTTGATCGTCGCCATCAGCACCAGTACGCCTACGCTCACGGTACACCCTGGCCCTCTCGGCTGCCAGTAGATCAACAGGAGGCAGTCCTGCGATCACCGAGACAGCGATGTCAGACACGGTTCGATACGCTCGGGCCACCCTTAGCGCGACAGTCCGGCAGGCCCGTCGGCATGTGGCTCCGTAACTCGCATTGGTCTTCATGGCACCAGCCCAAATCGGAGCCCCGTAGAGAATTACGGAGCTCACAACAGAGGATAGAAGGAACCGTCTCGGCTCCTTCGGTCCCCCGATGTTGGGCATGATGCCCGCTAGCGCTCCCGCAACCCGTGATGCCTTCGAGCCCGCGTTCAGAAGATGTTCTCTGAACGACAGCCGCGCATCCAGGATGACACCGAGATATTTCAACGTGTCTGCGGTCTTGATCTTGCTATGACCGACCGTGAATGTGGCGTACGCCCTCTTCTTCGTCCGAGAGATGAGCACCGCCTCAGTCTTCTCGTCCGCCAGACTCAGCCCATGGTCGCTCAACCAGCCAGCTACTACCTCGATTGATTCGTCTCCGAGGTGTTGCACCTCATCGATGGTTTTCGCGACGACGACAAGGGCGACGTCGTGCGCAAAGGCCACCATCGATACCCCGTCTGGAAGCGGCTGCCGAAGCAGGCCATCGTACAAGACGTTCCAGAGGAGGGGCCCTAGGACCGAACCCTGTGGCACGCCTCCTGTGATGTTATAGGAGTGCGTGCCGGCGTCGGTGTCGTAAAGCAGGGTCCGGTCCGTCAGGTAGCTCGAAATGACTCTTCGCAGGTAGAGCGGCACCTTGAGATCTTGCAGGGCCAGCAAGATTTTGTCCCACCTGGCCGAGTTGAATGCGTTCCGGATGTCCAAAGCGATGATGGCACACATGCGCTTTGTACACCGGCTGCCACTGATGGCGTCCGTAGCTAGCGCCACAACCCGGCCGATGGCATCCACCGTTGAGCGACCCTTACGAAAGCCGAACTGGTTTTCAGACAGGTCTCCAGCTCCCTGTATGGCTGCCTCTAGCCTGGCACATATGACTCGTTCGAATAGCTTCCCGGTTATGTCTAGCATGCACAGCGGTCGGTACGAGGAAGGTTCGTCCGGGGGTTTGTTCCCCTTGGACAGAAGGACCAACCTCTGTACCTTCCACTGTGCCGGGAAGCATCCTTCGCGAAGATATGCGCTGAATGTATTCCCAAAGATATCGGGAGCATTCAGCACAGCGGTCTTCACGGCCAGGCCAGGGACCCCGTCCAGCCCTGGAGCCTTACGGACGGTGATCCTGCTGGCAGCCATCTTCAGTTCGTCTTCCGTGACGTCTGGCGTCTCGGCTGCACCATCGTCTACCATCAGACCGGTCTCGGCACGCCGCTTCCGGTGTTCCGGGAAGAGGTGTCGGACGACCCTGTCGAGGAAGATTGGACACGTTGGAGCGGTGGCACCTCTGGGCTTGATCTTGTTCATAACCGTTTTGTACGGTCGGCCCCAAGGGTCACTGTCCACTTCCTGACAGAAGTCCAGCAGGCACTTTCGCTTAGAGGCCTTGATGGCAGCCTTGAGGCGTTTCCGCATTATTTCATAGGCCGCAGCCAATTCCTGGTATTGCGGCCTATGAACAGCTCTTTGGTGCAGCCTACGTGCTCGGAAGCACTCTCGGCGTATCTCTGCGATGTCCTCGTTCCACCAGTATACTGGTGGACGACCGCGAGGGTTGGACTTCGCGGCCATGGAGGCATCGCAGGCCGCTGTGATGGTTTGCGAGAGGCTTCGAGCTCGTTCCTCGGGCGTTCCCTGCACTGTCGCTCCCTCTAGCATGCAGAGAAACGTCTCCCGGTCGAAGGTGGCGGGTGCCCATCTCTCTTTTTTGCGTCTGCACGACGCCCCTGCTGTCCTGCTGGTCAGCTGGAGCTGGTATACCAGGGCGTGATGGTCGCTGCCCGTGTACCGATCGCTAACTTTCCAGTCGAGCCCTTCCCTCATCAGTCTAGGATCGATGAAGGTCAGGTCGATAATGGAGGTCCTGCCGCCCTTTGAGAAGGTTGGCTTGGACCCGGTGTTAGCGATTTCCAGCTCCAGTATTGCGAAGGCCTCGAGGAGGGCGCGACCGCGGTGATTGGTGCTCGCGCTGCCCCAATCCGTCGCCCATGCGTTAAAGTCCCCTCCGATGACGACCGGCAATCGGGAGGTCCTAGCACTGTCGACGATGGCATCCAGGGATCTCAGGTATTCGTCGGTGGTATCACTGGGTGGAAGGTAACAACTGTATATTCTTATACCAGCCACCTCCACCCAAGTGAAACCGGGCCGAGGGGCGGCCATCTTGTTGGATATATGGAGGTTTCCGCATACCCAGATGACCGCCTTGCCGGTCGAGTCCCCTACCCAGTTCGGTTCACTGAGATCCCTGTACTCCTCGTTGACGATGACTACGTCTGCCTTCTCTTCCCTGACCAGCTGAAACAACAGGTCCTGGGCCACAGCGCAGTGGTTCAGGTTTATTTGGAGCACCTTAGCCATTGCTGGTCGACGCCCCAACCTCCTGCACTGCCTGTCGCCTGACTACGCAGTCTACAGCCCTGTGACCATCTTTGCCACACCGGAAGCACTGCGCCGACCGGTCGACCTCGCTCTCGCAGTCTTTCGCCAGATGCCCAGTGTTGTGACACTTGAAGCAACGGGAGGATGTTTGGCGCGGCCGAACCCGGCAATTCACCCATCCAATCCTGAGCCTTCCGCTTTGCAACAACTTCTTTGCTGCTGCAGCGGGAAGCAGGACGCTAGCCGCCTGGGTGCCACTGTAGGAGTTCCTGAGTTTAATATCTTCAGGGGTTACTGCTCCTTGCCCAATCGCCGCAGTGATAGCCTGTGCCACCTCTTCTACGGTTGTGGCCTCGTCCATGTCCTTGATAACCAGGACTTCCCTATGAGTCAGCGTCTGAACAGCCGCCGACTCCACTAAGGTGGCCGAGACCACTGCCTGTAGCACTGGGGTCTCTACACCAGGCTTCCCCAGCTCCAGGAGTAATTCTCCAGCTCGGGTCCGCCTGATGCGGGTCACCCTATCCCCCGGAGGTTTGAGGTCCGGTGTGGCTCGAACTCTGCGAAGAATGTCAGCATACGACACCTCACCCGTTGCCTTGATGTGGATCGCATCAGGACGGGGGGGTCTAAGCGAAACCTTGGGCTTTGCCTGCCTTTGGGCGCGCCTGCCGGACTCTTCTATTGACAGCGGCTGCTGCTGCTGTTTTTTCTTGCCCCGTTTGACGACTGTTGCCCAGTCGGGGTCTTTCTGCTGGGCAACTGGCTGCTGTCTGGCTTCAGCTAGCCGGGGCGGATCCCTCTCGGGCGTCGCCTCTCTCTTCTTCTTCTTCCGCTTCTTCCGCGCCGGCGGAGACCTAGGCGGCGAGGGGCGCTCGCGGTCCAAGTCTCCGTGGGGCGCCCGGTCGTTGCGGAAGAGAGGCGACGTTTGGCTCGACCCCTCCTTGCTCGGTCGAGCTGCCCGGGCTGGGGTTGCCGCGGGCTGCGCCGCCGCAAACTCTTTCAGCGCCCTTAGGGTGCCCCGTGCTTTGACTTTAAGCTCTGTGTGGAGGTTCTTCTTCTCCAGAATGAACCCCACCAAGGACTCAAGTTCCTTTGTTAGGCGCTGAAAAGCCTCTTGAGCCTTCAGCGTCACGCTCTCACCACCTGCGTCACTTGTAGCATTAGATGCTACAGAGGCCGAGTGACCAACCTCTGTAGTACTGCGGTCGCTAGATGACAACGTCCCGGGGCCCGCTTGCTCACCCCCGACGGACGCCGGTACTGGGGATCCGAACCCCTGCACCGTAAACGTTAAATCCTTCGTACTTCCCATGCCGATTTGTTAACGGGGTTTCTTCCCCGGATCTGTTTGGTCCGCGGGAGGTATTTTAATTGCCTCCTACCCTCTATATCTAGAGAGCGTTCCCCTATCCGCCACCTGGGGACGCGCCACGTAGGGGTTTCAGTTTCCCCCCGTGGAGGTGTCTGTGAGTGTCTGTGAGTGTCCGTGAGTGTCTGTGTGAGTGTCTGTGAGTGTCTGTGAGCGTCTCGTGGACAAACACACAAGAAAAATCGGGACTTTCTTTTATATATATAAAGATTCCCATTTTTTTTTCACGAAACATACATAGAAGTCTTTTCATTAATTTTGGAAGCTTATATAAATAAACGATGTAATAAGTAACAATCAAAAAAGTTTATCGTCATTTTTAACAACTATTTTCAATGTAACGAAAAATCAGGTACTTTTAAAGTAATTTCTTTTTTATTTCAAGACTTTTTTGTAAATTTGTACGGTAGAATATTTCAATTGTATAGTAAATGTACTATTATTAGTTACAATGTATCTATAACAGGTCGTATCTGGATGGTGGAGTGTATTTTATTTCCTCGATCGCGGCTTTTGCCTTCTCGATGTCTCTGCATGTTAAAATCACGCGGGCGCCTAAAAAAAATAAATATACATTCATACTGAAAAAAAAGTGAAATCAGACATTTATTTCTTAGCGTAACTTTGCATGCGATCTTTAAATCTATAGACGAGATACTATGATAACGTACCAATCGAGATCAATGCGTACCTGAGATTACTGCATTCGATGCAGAAGCGTTCGCAACGAATTGCACAAAAATTCGGTTAACACTGTGGCAAATGTACGCGGTTTCCAGATGCAATCGATGGTCAATAAATACAATATGTAAACGCTCTCTTAATATAAACCACTTCGTTTACCAGTCTTCGTAACATAAAAAAAACTACTCAAAAGACGAAGAGTAAGAACAAAAAAAAAAACAAAAACTTGGTACAATAGACTATTTCTTCAATTTTTATTCCAAACGCTTAGAAACTACTTTGGTCATGTGTTTCGTTTTTCATGTGATTCATTTCTATTCCTCAATTATCATGGGATGCCGTTAACGTGCTTTCGATCGATCTCAGCATTTCGACAAAACTGTCTTGAGGTACCAGACCCACGAGCTTCACGGTCTCGTCCCACAAACAACCTGCAAGCTCTTCATTGCGGGATTTCGCTGACGAATTCGTCACGGAGCATTCTCTGAAACATTATTATTTATTATCATACCTCACATTTATATATCTCCTACATTATTATTTACTAGCCGGTTATTGTGTCTCGCGCGCTCGAATTGCGTTTTCAACCAATTTAACGAATGGTTAACAATTATTCACTACAAATATTCCTGAGCAGGCCTTATTATCGGGATCCAAAGGCAGTGATCTGAATAACCTGAGTCTGTCCATTGAAGTGTTTCTGGCTATCGAATGTTTGATTCTGTCGAACGAACTGTTAGTTTAAGGGACTTCGACTAAATGGGTGAGTATCCGTGAGTATCTGTGTGTGTGTCTGTCAGTGTCTATGAGTCACCGTGACTGGCTATGACCATCGGTGCGAGTGTCCGTGAGTGTCCGTGAGTGTCTGTGAGCGATACAGACAGACATATTTTTTCACGGAATCTCGTTTAGGTATATAGAGATAATATTTACTAATACCGTCGATTATTGATCGAGAGAATATGTATAACGGCCATTGTGAAGAACTTTGACGAAGATAACTATTTCTTGTTAAAATCGAATTACCGGCAAATGCGATACTGTAATACAACACTAAATAAATGGCTTGTGGACATTTAATCTTTTTTCGAAATATTAGAAAATTTGCTATGAGAAGATAAAGAAAATAAATAATGATAAATGAATGTGGTCTCTCGGAAAAGAGTCAATTCATTCGTTTTATAGCTTATTGTTCATTCGTGAGAATAATATTGCAGCTTTAGCTGGAAAAAATATTGCACGACACAACCATTGATGCATGTCGATATCCAATTACACGTGGCATGAGATTGTTATTTCCCCTTTCGACACGGCATGCCAATTACTGAGGTGACACGTACCACGAAGTACGTATCACCACCATCAACATTATTCCTCGATTGTTCCGTTATCCCCTACCTTAATAAAAAATTTGCGGCCATTCAGTCGTCGATCGTTGTATTCGCAACTACGTAATATGGAGTAGCCGACTTTAAGGTGATGTGAAACAAATATTGGCGACAAGCGCGCCCCTGTCTTCTTCGGGAGGAAGTAGAAAACGTGACGTTATCGACACGATTTCCACATCCTGCCGGTAGAGGGCGCTCGCCCAAAATTCTTATTCTAGACTTATTCTTATCCAACTCAGAAGCTCGGCAACTGAGTTGACCGCTAAGCGTTCGGAATCGAACTCCGAAAATCGTTTTTCGGCAATATAATGAATTCCGATGGAAATAATTATTTTTCCATCGTCCTTCACAAATAAAAACAAATGACCGACAAGACATTTGTCACAAATAAAAAATAAGAATAATCGTTTATTTTTCACACTTCGGCGAGTGTAAAAATAAACTTTTCAGTATCCCATAAGACTACTGAATGATAAATTAAAACATTTATCATTAACTTTTGAAATGGATGATTAATAAATCAGTCATCATTGCGATAACATACGAATTGGATTCAAACTTCTATCGCAATGATGACCGGTTTGGATTATTATTCATCCATTCTCTCCGACATAAGCTCAAAGTTATATCGGAGCAATCATTTTCAAGAAACTAGAATTGAGTCACATCGCTTACCGCCTTCTCAATTTTATATAACATTACGCAGTCAACTTAGTAATTAAAGCATCTATTACATAAGTAATAGAAAAAGAATAAAATTTTTCGAATGGATGATTGACAAATCAGTCATCGCTGCGATGATAACATACGAATTAGATTCAAACTTCTATCGCAACAATGACCGGTATGGATTATTATTCATTCATTCTCTCCGACATAAGCTCAAAGTTATATCGGAGCAGTCAGTTGCAAATAACTGTAATCGAAGTCATACCGCTAACCATCTTGTTAATTTTATATAACATTACGCAGTCGACTTAATAATTAAAGCATTTATTACATAAGTAAAAGATAAAGAATTAAAATTTTCGAATGGATGATTGATAAATCAGTCATCGCTGCGATGATAACATACGAATTAGATTCAAACTTCTATCACAGCAATGACCGGTATGGATTATTATTCATCCATTCTCTCCGACATAAGCTCAAAGTTATATCAGAGCAGTCAGTTTCAAATAACAGTAATCGAAGTACCGCTTACCGCATACCGCTTACCGCTTAAGTCATTACACAGGCGACTTAATAATTAAAGCATCTATTACATAAGTAAAAGATAAAGAATTAAAATTTTCGAATGGATGATTGATAAATCAGTCATCGCTGCGATGATAACATACAAATTAGATTCAAACTTCTATCGCAGCAATGACCGGTATGGATTATGATTCATCCATTCTCTCCGACATAAGCTCAAAGTTATATCGGAGCAATCAGTTTCAAATAACTGTAATTGAAGTCACACCGCTTACCATCTTGTTAATTTTACGCATAACAATATATTGGAAAAGTAGCTAAACGTAATGGAAACCCGAAAATTCAATTATTATGGAATGGAGCGCAGCGATTTAGTTTTTAGTTGGGTCAAAACATTCTTCAGTCGCAGCATCAGATTGAAATCTTGATGCAGTGCGACTAGTGTAAATCAGAAAAAAATCTTCTAATTTTCTATTGCCTTTTTGTCACCGACCGGTGTAAAAATGAAGATAAAACAAGCGTCTCAGCGCCCTGCGGCCGCAGATGCTCTTGTTTGTGGGGTCCGCCCCCCAAACCCCCCGAAAAATGTCCCTAAGGGACATTTTTTAAGGCACTCACGGTTTTTTTTTAAGGCACTCACAGTTTTTAGTTGGGTCAAAACATTCTTCAGTCGCAGCATCAGATTGAAATCTTGATGCAGTGCGACTAGTGTAAATCAGAAAAAAATCTTCTAATTTTCTATTGCCTTTTTGTCACCGACCGGTGTAAAAATGAAGATAAAACAAGCGTCTCAGCGCCCTGCGGGCGCAGATGCTCTTGTTGGTGGGCTCCGCCCCCCAAACCCCCCGAAAAATGTCCCTAAGGGACATTTTTTAAGGCACTCACGGGGGTGCGCGTCGCGCTACGCGCTCCGTATCGAGTGTACTTACACATCGCGCTATGCGCTACGGATGAAGTATGTTTATACATCGCGCTCTGCGTTTCTTTTCGAAAGTACATATGAGGGAAAAACATTTATCAGTTACGTAAATTAATTTATAGTTTTTAACCTTCGTCGAATAAAAATATTTCTTTTTTGTACCAATTTATTATTAATATTCACGACGGATATTTCCTTTTTGTTTGACGATAAATTGTCAAATACTGAGACACGAGACAAATATAACAAATTGCATCACGTAGAAGTTGATCAAATTAATTTAACGAATCAAATCATGTCTAGTAAAGTCGTTTTATTGGCTTAAAACTTATGACCAGGTTTAATGAATATAAAACAAACACACAAAACATGTACCGACACCAATACGATTACCATTTAGCATTCAGGCCAAATATTCCCTTTAAATCCTTCCCCTTCAGTGTTTTTTTTCTTCCCCATAATTGATGGAATCAGTTCGTTATTTTATCTGTAGGAAACCAAATCATTGTAGAAGAAAAGTTCATGAAATTTGCTATTCTTTATGATTTTCAATGAAATTTTGTCGATATTTATGGATGCTGCAAAAAATGCTATCTCGAGAACGAAAAAATATATCGTCTTGGTTTCTGTCTTGTATTGAGGAGGAAGTAGTACGTTACTCGAATCAAAAATTTGTCATCTTGGATAACTCCGAAATATTTTTTTTACATATTGATGAAATTTTTGAAAAATTCGACTTTGAAGGCTCTTTGACAGTCCTCTTATAACAAATTTTATTTCTACCATTTGAGATATATTTTTTTTCTTCTTCGTAATACATGGAATCAGCTCGTTATTGTCTCTGTAGAACAGACAAGTATTGGAGACGAGAAGTTTGAGAAATTCGATAATTTTTTTCGTTTTTCAATGAAATTTTATTGATATTTATCGTCGCTTAAAAATATCAAATTTAACATCATATCATAACGTATTTTTTTTTATTTTATTAAATCACAAACGAGGATAAGTTTCTCGGTACGGAATAACTCGTAAAATCGACAAATTCAGTGTTTTTCACTTTCTTGATAAATAATTGTTTATAATTGTTCTTTAAGAGTACAATTGTTTTTTTTTTTTTTGCGAAAAAAAACTTTTCAAGACGTGAGCATATGAAAAAAATTCGTATTTCGACGAAAATTTGAAAAAATTTGAAAAAAAAAAGTTGGAAATACGTCGATAGAATAATCATTATCAGTTTTCTTATCAAGTGTAAACGAATAAATCCAGCGAACAAAATTGACAAAGATTTCGAATGTGATGAATCTCCGACGGTCGAAGTGTAAAAAATTAAATTTTTAAACATAGCACACTTTTTATCTGCGTAATAACGCGGAGAGTCACTTTGTAAATACGATTTCTTTGAGAGGAAAGGATTAGAGATGGCAATTTCGAGAAATTTGAAAAAACGATTCGTTTTTTGACGAAAATTCGTAAAATTAGTCTTTGCTTAAAAAAAATCATATCTCGCAGCGAAAAAAGATTTCGACTCTTATTTTGACTTGTTTTGAAGAGGAGAAAATACGTTGCCAGAAAAAGAATTTGCAGTTTTTATTATTAACTGTAAACGAGTAAATCGGGTGAACATAATTGACAAAGATTTCGCCTGCGATGAATCTTCGACGGTCGAAGGATAGAAAATTCTTTTTTTTATGATTGCACACTTTTTATCTGCGCTATACCGCGTAGAATCCATTTATAGTTACGTAAAATAGGAACAAACATTGAAACGAGATGTCGATTTTTTTTTTATTTGAAAATCATCCGGCCACAGATTACGCGCGCCGCGACGTGTGAGCATCTGTGTATCGTCTGCTACGAAATTGTCATCTGCTTCCAAAGTTTGACAGATAGAATAAAACGAAAAAATATATACTCGCGATTTTTTTTAGTTCTATTTGGGAAATTGTAATCATTTTGAATATTCGATGAATCTTTTTTGTGAGTTTACTACCAATTTTTTCAGTGAATACGTGAAATTTATCATTTTTATTACGAATGTGAATAAAATATGGTAAAATATTGCGAATGATTTTCGGTGATAATATATTATTTTCCAAATAAAAAACGCAAACATTTGTAAATCTGTGTATGATATTTCATGCTTTATTTTTCACAACCGAAGTTTTTTTTTTAACACGATGAAAAATGGATTTTTGCCAAATCTAAATAACATAACCTTTAAAGCAAATCTTATTATAACCACTGTTTTTGAATTATTTTATAATTAAAATTATATTTGTCTGAATGACTCAAAATTTGTTGTGCATAGTGCTTTCGATGCAATGAAATATTGTTACGAAAGAGAAAAGAATTGGTTTCCAGGATTCTTAATTATAGCACCGTACGGACATCAGATGTGAGAAAATAATTTTTTTATGGAAAATTGTGATGAATAAATAGTTAGAGATGTAGGATTGTCTCTAAATTTGCTGTGCTTTTGATAAAACAAAATGATGCTGCGAAGGAGAAAAAAATTGGTTCGCAGAGTTCATTATGATGGCACCGTACGGACATTTGACCGTAGGCAAATGCAAATTGTGGTCAATAATTTTTTAGAAAAAATACTTAAAGGTCTCAGATTGGTTTTAAAAGTGATGTGCATGCTGGAAATAATGTAATAAAAAATCTCTGTGAAAGAGAACAAAATTGGTTCGCTCCATCTAAAGTTACAGTGTGATACGGACGTCCGAGAAGAAAAATTCAGCCAAAAAGTTGTTTTCATTGCACCGCAGGCTAAAAAAAATATTTCTATTCATCGCAGTCACCTCAAAGTAACTACGCATGATGTTGGAGATACACCGAAGCAAATAGTGAAAAATAAAAAATTTTGGAGTATGCTCTGCGGAGTAACCCCTTCGACAGACTCCGAAGAGCAACGGATGGTCATTTTAATAGGCACTCTTTGCCTATTGTTATAGTGAGTGCCTAAAAAGGAGGGTGAAACGTTACTCTTCGTGGTGCCGAACTCTATGCGATAGAGTATAGCCGTAAGATTTCACGACGCGCGGAGTCATCCCGGACTCGAACGAACGCTCGCAGCGATTCGTCAACCGTATTATTTCCCATCGATGAAGAAATATTTGAAAAATCATATCGGCGCGTGCCTACATTGTTTGTTAGCGAAACCGAAGGTCGAGCGACAAGCCGGTCTACTGCATCCGATTGCCCCCGGTGAACGTCCCTTCGCAATCATCCATATGGATCACGTTGGTCTCCTAATTACGAGCGCCCGAGGTAACAAGTACGTTCTCGTACTTATAGACAACTTGACACGATTTTCTATCCTGAACCCAACGAAAGATACGAAAACTGCGGGAGTTATCTAGTTATTCAACGAGTTCATTCTACAATTCGGAGCGCCAGTACGAGTCATCACCGATCGCGGAACCTGCTTCACTGCGAAACAATTCAAGGAGATATGAGAACAACACGGTGTTTGCCACGTCCCTAACTCCCCTCGTCACGCTCAAGCCAATGGGATGGTGGAACGACTGAACGGTACGCTGCTACCAGTAATACAAGCGTCATTAATCGAATCGGAAGGACGTGATTGGGATACTCGACTGAAATATGTACAACGCGATTTAAACACGAGCAAAAATCAAACGACAGGCCGCAGTCCATTCGAACTCCTCTACGTATATACTCCGAAACACGACGAAGGACCATTACAAACACTCCTCGACGAAGGTCCCACCGCTTACGCCCATCCGACGACGCTCCAAGACGAAGCCCGCGACAACGTCGCTCGCCAACAGTCCAAGTACAAGGCACGATACGATCGCAATCGATTGAGCAACGCAAAATTCCACGTGGGAGACATCGTCGCGATGACGACAACATCGCCGGCAACGGGTGAAAGCAGCAAATTTCAAGCTCGATTCCGCGGAGCTCTCAACGTAATCGAAGTCCTCCCCGCCGATACATATCGAGTAACGGCACTGCGAGATGATCGCGGCGGAAAGCGATACTGCACCACCGCACACGCCAGCCAATTAAAAATTTGGCGTCCCCAGACGGAGGAAACTCTCGAGGATTCTCCCGAAATCAACGACAACGAGGCAGACAACACAAGAAACAACGACGAAAACGCAGAGTCCGCGCGAAATGACGACGAGGACGACGCAGATCCCCGAAACGACGCAGAAGACGAACTCCTCGAGGAGAGGAACAGCGCCGAACCCAACAACGAAAACGAAATTATCGCAGATACGCCAAGCCGATCGACCGCAACAACACCCGCTCCGAGAGCCAGCAAACCAACCGTCCCGTTACGACGAAGTCGTCGCGAACGGAACGCTCCGAAACGATTTTGCACCTACCTCGCATAAAAGAACATTGACTCGAGTCCATCACAAACGAAGTACAGCATAGCACCCGAGGACGAGTGCGAGTCAGGACGGTCAAGTGTTAAACACGATTTAATGCCGATACAAATTACGTGCGATACGAGGTATGAGCGACGAGACAAGTGCGCGTCGACGCATCCCCCGAGATATCACGATCGAACCCCAGAGAATGCGAGGAATGCGGAAGCGACGCTCGCGTAGGGAGTCTTGATCGATACGCCGAGCGGGACACTACGTTACGCGGAGACAAAGAAAACCGAACGACGATCGAAAACTCGAGTGACGCCATTACGGGCAGAACGAGAGAGAGCAAGCGGGCAACGGATCGACCGCAATCCGATCGCGGAAATTTCGGAACGAAGAGTCTCAATCGAGAAACGTCTCGCGAATTTTACGTTTCCGGTTTATTTCATTTATTTCTGTTTCTTTTCTTAAACTACGATTAATAAAGTGTTCGAGTGAACTTTGGAGGCGTACAACGGTAATTTACCTCTCCTCCGTACATTCCTGACCCATTTCTCGAATCGCGATACAACGATGATTGCGAATCCGTAAATGAAATAAACGTCGTTATCAGTTGTGAAACTAAAATGCGATGCCTGTGAATATTCGGCGCAAATTTTCGTCATGTGCTAATTTCCAAATTAATACGTGCGCACTTCAAGTCTCATATGTATCTTGTCAGGACAGTCCTGATAAACACCATTTGCCCCGATTGTACGTATTACGTGCGTAGAAAAAACCTGAGAAGTACCCAATCACAAATATCGCGAGTACTACCATCAGACAAAATAATTGAAAGAACGTGAAACGTTCTTTAAAGAAGTTGATTTGATGAGAATTGGTGGCAGTAAAATTAATAATGTTGTATCCCTTTCCTGAAAATGTATTATAACAATCATGGCTATCAGGGCAGTCCTATTAAGGGGGCTGAGTCACCTAAAAAGTAGAATGTTCATTATTTTTTTTTCTGTCTGAAAAAAATTAAAAATAAAAATTCGATTGTATTTTCATAATCTATATATGATTAACTACTTTTCAAATTTTTTTTGAAGGTCCAAAGTTTGTCAAAGAGAAAGCAGAGATGGTCAAACTTTTTTTACTTGTCGCAGGATTCAGACCGCAGGATGAATCAATTTTGACTTTTCATAGCTCATTTTCTTCGCTGCAATATTTATTATGGAACGAGTTCAGGAATTTTTTTTGAAGGTCCCCCGATGGAGCTATCGAATAAAATGTGGAAAAAAATGTCATTTTCACATGACTGCGATGCTCTTTTTCCAGATTTTATTTGATAACTCCATCGGGGGAACTTCAAAAAAAAATTCCTGAACTCGTTCCATAATAAATACTTCAGCAAAGAAAATGAGCTATGAAAAGTCAAGATTGATTCACTCCTGCAGTCTGAATCCTGCGACAAGTAAAAAAAGGTTGACCATCTCTGCTTTCGCTTCGACAAGCTTGGGGACCTCAAAAAAATTGAAAAAGATAGTTAATCTTATATAGATTACTAGCAGGTTGTTGGGCTCGCGCGCTTCGCGCGCTCGCATTGGATTACATTGGAACTATCTAAGTAAGGGGTTGCGTACGCAGTGTCAGTGAATATTTAAGAATAAACGAAAAAAATTCGACGTGTTACTACAATTGATAGATTTTTATTTGTTGGTTTTTGGCCAAATTCGCTCGTAATTGAGTCATAGTCTTTGAGTTGAGAATTTTTTTTCGAGATGCACCATGGGAAGGTAAACAACTAAGCATCTCATTTAAATTCGCGATTGATTACGTAGCGAGTTTCAAAATTACTTCGTAACCATTATCGAATTAAAATAGCAATTGAAAATTATAAAGTATATTGAATATCAATTTCATTTTTATTAACCAAATTTACAAATTTGGTTCACGAACACGATTTTGAAAAATCAAAACCTGTGACGTGATTTTTTCAATCAGCGTCACAAATAACACAAGAAGTACAATTTTCTACAGATATCAATTCTTGCTGTTATAGTTCCGGTTTTGCTGCCTCTCACTAACTTTCGCATTACGGTTTTGTTCCCGCATGGTTTCGATTCAAGATATTTTTTTGCAGTTACTCTATGAATTTAGTTCGATGCATTTGTCTATTTTGTTTTGATTTATTTTGTTTTGCAGTTATTTTATGAATTTAGTTGATTGATTAGCTTCAGTTTTGTTCAGTTAAGTTTAGTAGGTCGGCGTACTTGACTTTACTCGGTGGTGAATCACGAAGAATTAAAAGCCCGAGTAAAGGAAAGTCCCGACAAGGTGTAGTTGCAAGACGGCAAAGTCCGGTGCAAACCCGGCACCCCGCGACATAGTGCAATGCGTGGAAGAACAGGCGGAGATTTGGTTTGAGTCCCGGGCAAGGTTGGAGCACCTTGCCGCGGTTTTGTTTGTCGAGGTGAGTGCCTTGTTCGCCCGCATTGACTAGGGGTAACGATTGCGAAGATTCCTTTTAGATCCCCGATTACCGCTAAGAATTTCGAGTCTCGTATCGATAACGTAGCGAAATAGTTGAGAGGGCAGTAGCTATCGATCGCGATCTCCGAAATAATAATCAAAATTCGTCGAGATAGTGTGATAGGCAAATCAGTCTGCCGAGAGACGCCCTCGAGGTACCTCGGACTTCTCTCGCGCTCCCGTGTTGACGTTCGGCCTATTGTTCGCGCGCTCGAGTGAGACTATCTCTCTCGCGCACACAGTGTGGCCTAGCTGTCAGTTTTCGTTCTCGTTCCGGCTATCGCTCGAGTTTGTGAGTTGAGTGTGGCGAGAGAATTTTGTAATAAATTCTTCGCGATCCCGTGCGTGAGTGCAGCATTAGAAATAATGCTCCTTGTGCAGTGGTGATAGAGTTTCAGTTCTCGGTGTATCGTGAGATACCGGTTCCCGCTTAGTCTAGGATTAATAGGAAGATTCGGTGAGTTTTGAATTCCAAGAATTTATCGATCGCTTATCGATCCGTTAGTATTACGTTCTCGTTAGCTCACTTCGATCGTTCGATCAGCTGAGCGTTTTCGGTGCACTCGTGTGCGTTCCCGTTACTTATCGTCAATAAGAAAATTATTCTCTCGCTCGCAAGGGCTCGAGAGTTCGATTTTTTTGTTGTTTCGTTACCGTTCGTTATTTTATTGGCTAAGGATCGCGACCCTCTACCACAACCCGCATCCTGAGCAACCGTGCATTTCCGCAACCGTTTGCTTTCGCGAATACGTCGGCGTTAGTTCTCGTAACGTTTTCGTTCGTTTTCGTTTTCTCGTTGCGGAGGTCGTCGCTCCACCGACCTCCAGTTCAGTCCGGTTTGATAATTCCGGCGAAACAAAAATTATCCTTCGGAGGGCGGACGCTCCACTGCCTCCAGATCGAGTCCGGTTGTTAATACCGGCGAAACAAAATTAACTGGCGCCCACCGGGACGCCGATGCATCCGCGAGGGTGGACGGCCGAAGGTGACGTGAGTTTCGTTCGCGTTTTGCTCCCGTTTGGTTTGAGCTTTTCGATTTTTGTTTTTTATTTATTTTATTTACCGAGTTTGCGTTAGAATTTCCGTAGAAGAAAAATACGTCACAAATGGCGCCCAACGTGGGGCCACGCCAATAAAATAACCGCTATCGAATATATTTTTTTTATTTTTTTTTGTTTCGATTCCGCTAGAATTTTTTTTTCTTTTCTCTTTTTTTTCTTTTCTAATTCCGCGCGTTATTATTAACGCTCTCCCGCTGTGGATGTTCAGACGAACCCACGGGTTTCCGATAACGTCTCGCCGAGTTGAGAGATGGAATTTTTATTATTAATTACATTAAATTTAATTTTTTTTTTTTTTTTTTTTTTTTTTCCTTTTTTCCTTCTTTTCCTTTCTCTCTTCTCCAAAAATTTTTTTTTGTTCTTTATCTCTCAACATCGGTCGAGCGTCCGTTCCCGTATCCTGAAAATTCAAATATTTTCAGTCCGTTTTCGGAAATATTCGCATTTTTCGAATTTTCGAAATTTACGAATATTCTCCCCTGACGCTCGCGCGTTGCGCGCGGCGGGGAAGGGGAAGCTACCGTTAAGCGAGCCGACGCTCGTAGGCTTCGTGCGATCGTGCGAAGGTTCTCGAAATGTGACAAACAATTTTGAGTTTGGAGGGCTCGCTTCTCCTCGCTCTTCGCTCTCGATCGCCGATCTCGAAGATTCCTCGATCACTTCGTCGGGGACACTTGACGTGAACAGTCGAGAGCCCCGTTCTTCGGAGACGCTCTCGATTGCGAAGACTCGTCATACGCTCTCGTGACAGCTCGTTCTCGTGTGAATTACTGTGCGCTTCCGAATTAATTTTCGATGCCGAAGTGATTCTTGCTCTCGGAATATTTCTCGATTTCGAATTAATTTTCGATTTCGATGAAATTTTCGCTCTCGCAATATTTCTCGATTTCGGATTAATTTTCGATTTCGACGAAATTTTCGCTCCCGCAATATTTCTCGATTTCGGATTAATTTTCGATTTCGACGAAATTTTCGCTCCCGCAATATTTCTCGATTTCGGATTAATTTTCGATTTCGATAAAATTTTCGCTCTCGCAATATTTCTCGATTTCGGATTAATTTTCGATTTCGATGAAATTCTTGTTCTCGCGATGTTTCCGATTTCGAATTAATTTTCGATCTCGATAAAACGTTGAGCTCGAATTAAATTTTGAGTTTTCGAATTAGTTCTCGATTTCGAGCTTGAACTAAATTTCGAGTTTCGAATTAGCTCTCGAGTTTCGAAGTCGAATTAATTTTCGATGTTCGAATTTGCTCTCGTTTATTCGAACTCGGAATAATTTTCGATGTTCGAATTTGCTCTCGTTTATTCGAACTCGAATTAATTTTCGACGTTCGAATTTGCTCTCGTTTATTCGAACTCGAATTAATTTTCGAGGTTCGAACATTTTTCAGTCCGTCCGTCTGCCTGTCTGTCTGTGTGTTGTTTTGTTCATGTTATCGTTTATTTATCTATTTGTTTATTGTTTGTTCGTTTATTTTGTTATTGTTTGTTCATTTATTTGTCTGTTTGTTTGTTCGTTATTCCCGTTTATTCGAACGCGAATTAAGTTCGACGTTTGAATTCGTTCTCGTTTATTCGAACGCGAATTAATTTTCGGCGTTTGAATCTGCTCTCGTTTATTCACACGCGAAGTTATTTTTGACGTTTGAATTTGTTCCCGTTTTTCGAACTCGAATTAATTTTCGGCGTTCGAAATTTATTCTCGTTTTTCGAACTCGAATTAAGTTTCGACGTTCGAAATTTGGTTCCGTTTTTCGAACTCGAATTAATCTTCGACGTTCGAAATTTATTCTCGTTTTCGAACTCGAATTAATTTTCGATGGTCGAAATTTGTTCCCGTTTTTCGAATTCGAATTAATTCTCGATGTTCGAAATCTATTCTCGTTCTTCGAACTCGAATTTATTTTCGACGTTCGAATTAATTCTTGGTTCCCGAACTTGAATTGATTTTCGAGGTGTCTCATCCCGCTCAATTCAAGTTGGTTCTCGGATCGATTGTGAAGTAGGATTCTTTTCCACTCCAATCGCACTGTTCCTCTCGGATGGATCGTTGGAGAAGATTTTCTCCTCTCCTATTTCCCTGAGGCTCCGAATTTGATTCTCCGCTGCGAGCGGAGACACTTCAACCAGGCGATCTTGTCGGGATACGACGGATTCCCGACTCGCCAAAAAGGGTTGATTTCGGATGTAGCTCCCGTATAGGACCCCTATGAGGTCCTGATCTCGCCGTTCTCGCCTTGTAAGCCCTGGGTCTCGGCGATCGAACATGGGAGGTCCAACTCCCGCACACGACTTTGGCCGTAGTTCTCGTTATGGGCCTTTTGGCCACAGTTCCCGCCACATGGACGAAAGTCCAAGTTCCCGTACGCGACGCCAGTCGCAGCTACCGTTTTGCAGGCCTTTGGGCCTCAGATTCCGCTTTGTAGGCCTCCGGGCCACAAGTTTCGCCAATTGGACGAAAGTCCAAGTTCTCGTACGCGACGCCAGTCGCAGGTTCCGCCTTGCAGGCCTCCGGGCCGCAAATCTCGACGGGTGAAGGAGCCATCAGACCCCGCTACGGTGCCACCGACCACCGGAATCGACGCCGGAAGATGTTGGGGTAACGTAGAAAATTTCTATGACTACTTGTGGTTGTCCAAAAGGGGGTGGTGGGTTGTCGTACCCGTTGAACAAACAAATTTTTTTTATATACTTCCCGTTCCACGATCGAGACTTTGTCCCTCGTGAGGTTCCCGTCTTACCCCAAACTGTAGTTACCGACGAGCAACAGGGGTAAGAGCAAGAGATCATGGCGACCGAATTACGGGCCGTGGGTCTCTTCCGGCGATTCCCGTACCGAGAGGCAACCCTCTCGTGCGCTCCTCCACGAAGAACTCGCGAGTTATTCGCTGAGGAACCGTGTTAGAGACGAGCCGCTACCGATACACGCTACGCGTGTCAAGATTCCGAAAAGTTCCCGCAACCTTATCAGGTTAAGCTCAAGACCCACTGTTCTTGAGTCATCGTTCCCGTAATCCCCGGATTGGCTACCGTTTCGAACTCCTGTTCGAAACCTCCCCTAAGGGGGGAGGAGTTGTGACGTGATTTTTTCAATCAGCGTCACAAATAACACAAGAAGTACAATTTTCTACAGATATCAATTCTTGCTGTTATAGTTCCGGTTTTGCTGCCTCTCACTAACTTTCGCATTACGGTTTTGTTCCCGCATGGTTTCGATTCAAGATATTTTTTTGCAGTTACTCTATGAATTTAGTTCGATGCATTTGTCTATTTTGTTTTGATTTATTTTGTTTTGCAGTTATTTTATGAATTTAGTTGATTGATTAGCTTCAGTTTTGTTCAGTTAAGTTTAGTAGGTCGGCGTACTTGACTTTACTCGGTGGTGAATCACGAAGAATTAAAAGCCCGAGTAAAGGAAAGTCCCGACAAGGTGTAGTTGCAAGACGGCAAAGTCCGGTGCAAACCCGGCACCCCGCGACATAGTGCAATGCGTGGAAGAACAGGCGGAGATTTGGTTTGAGTCCCGGGCAAGGTTGGAGCACCTTGCCGCGGTTTTGTTTGTCGAGGTGAGTGCCTTGTTCGCCCGCATTGACTAGGGGTAACGATTGCGAAGATTCCTTTTAGATCCCCGATTACCGCTAAGAATTTCGAGTCTCGTATCGATAACGTAGCGAAATAGTTGAGAGGGCAGTAGCTATCGATCGCGATCTCCGAAATAATAATCAAAATTCGTCGAGATAGTGTGATAGGCAAATCAGTCTGCCGAGAGACGCCCTCGAGGTACCTCGGACTTCTCTCGCGCTCCCGTGTTGACGTTCGGCCTATTGTTCGCGCGCTCGAGTGAGACTATCTCTCTCGCGCACACAGTGTGGCCTAGCTGTCAGTTTTCGTTCTCGTTCCGGCTATCGCTCGAGTTTGTGAGTTGAGTGTGGCGAGAGAATTTTGTAATAAATTCTTCGCGATCCCGTGCGTGAGTGCAGCATTAGAAATAATGCTCCTTGTGCAGTGGTGATAGAGTTTCAGTTCTCGGTGTATCGTGAGATACCGGTTCCCGCTTAGTCTAGGATTAATAGGAAGATTCGGTGAGTTTTGAATTCCAAGAATTTATCGATCGCTTATCGATCCGTTAGTATTACGTTCTCGTTAGCTCACTTCGATCGTTCGATCAGCTGAGCGTTTTCGGTGCACTCGTGTGCGTTCCCGTTACTTATCGTCAATAAGAAAATTATTCTCTCGCTCGCAAGGGCTCGAGAGTTCGATTTTTTTGTTGTTTCGTTACCGTTCGTTATTTTATTGGCTAAGGATCGCGACCCTCTACCACAACCCGCATCCTGAGCAACCGTGCATTTCCGCAACCGTTTGCTTTCGCGAATACGTCGGCGTTAGTTCTCGTAACGTTTTCGTTCGTTTTCGTTTTCTCGTTGCGGAGGTCGTCGCTCCACCGACCTCCAGTTCAGTCCGGTTTGATAATTCCGGCGAAACAAAAATTATCCTTCGGAGGGCGGACGCTCCACTGCCTCCAGATCGAGTCCGGTTGTTAATACCGGCGAAACAAAATTAACTGGCGCCCACCGGGACGCCGATGCATCCGCGAGGGTGGACGGCCGAAGGTGACGTGAGTTTCGTTCGCGTTTTGCTCCCGTTTGGTTTGAGCTTTTCGATTTTTGTTTTTTATTTATTTTATTTACCGAGTTTGCGTTAGAATTTCCGTAGAAGAAAAATACGTCACAAACCATAATTTAAAATCGCCACCTTCTTGGAGAACTTCTGTGTACACAATATTGGGTGTTTTATCTCCGGGTACGTGAATGAATACATTTTTTTCTGATATAGAACATAAAAAATTATACTATTTTTATATAGAACATAAAAAAATTATCTAAGTTCCCACAATAGGCAGCATTAAAAGCCGCAAAAAAATAAGAATAACATAACAAAAAAAATAAGAATAACAACAGAATGTGTCTGTGAGTGTCTGTGAGTGTCTGTGAGCGTCTCGTGGACAAACACACAAGAAAAATCGGGACTTTCTTTTATATATATAAAGATAAGATAATAATAATAATAATAATAGTAACGGCGAATGACGTTGACGATGGAAAAAAAAGTGTAAAAGAAAAAGGGGTAAACAAAAAACAATATACCATATTGTTATACCCCCGAGTAATGAGAGCGCAGCCGAGGTTATGCTCACGCAATAGCCGAGGCGCACGATCGCGAATTGTTGCGCCAATTACCACTGTATCGCATACTGGGACGACGATGTGGAAAACATCATTCCCAAATCTCGAGAAACTGCTGACTTGCTGGCTCCACTTTATCTCCTATAAAGTGCGAGAGTGAACACGAGGCTGGGAGTACAATTTGACATCTGATACTGTGCGGTTGGTTGCGAACAGTATAGAGACTCGTGCAAAGGGTCAATAAGTAGTACTACGTAACTTTGGTCGGACAGTAGTCCAAATCTCGTGTAACAATATTCTGCGTGATAATATGAGAGCGCGTATATATGCGTACATAAATATTGACATTTTCGCTTACATCTCCTGTGTTCAAACATTCACTAGGGGTCCAACCCTTAACCGATACACATCCCAAAAAAAAAAGGAATTATTCTTATCGCTAAACTCGGCGTAGCTAACCTGGATTCGGCGGTATAACAATATATATCTCTCTATATATATAAAGTTACCGCCGCCGTCGCCGCCACCGTCTCAGGAATCGAGACCCCCGCCGCCTCGAACCTGCTCACTCAGGACTTAGAATATTTTCAGTCGAAGGGGTCGGGGGGGGGGGGGGGGGGGGGGGCCTTAGTAACGGTTGCCTTAGCAACGGTCGTCATAGTAAGCGTCGCCATAGCAACGGTCTCCATAGAAATCGTTCCCATCGAAACCGTCCTCTTAGCCACGGTCCCCATAGCAGGGGGGCAGGGAGAGAAAAATCTTTTAAGTCCCCGCCCCAAGGGGCGTTTCGAAGGAGACAGCCGCGGTGGTCGGGGGCGGAGAAAGCAAAAATATTCCCCAAATGGGTCTTAATTTAAAATATTCTACAACTGACGAGAGAGCGCGCGTTGCGCGCGAGCCCGGGGAAACACTAGTATATATATAAATTGTGACGGGCTTTTCGGGGTTTCGGAATGCCCCCGATCGGCTACTCCCTACAAAATATAACGACGCCCGCGCAATTAACCGCTGTTAATTCCGCTTACCATCTTTTCCACTGTTGGGTGCCAGCACACCTTATCAATCCCGATGTGCGAGGATTTTCTTTTACTTAACTACTGACTCGTCTTACGGCTAGCAGGAGGGGAGCAGTTCGGGAAACAATGAAAATAATATTTACAACGCACTCGTTACAATAAAAATCAACAATCACACTCTTTTATCAACCAGTACATCTTTCAATACGAATGACTTCTGTCTGACTCTTCTTAATGACTTGCGAGAATCGAGGTTAACAGTTACTTTGTAGAATAATCCTGTAACACGCCTCTGCGCGGGAGAATGTTGCGCGATAATTTCCCGTAATACCGGGCACGAGCGAGGAAGCTACGGCAACACGTGTACGGCACAAAAATGGAACCGAAGATGGTTTGCACTGCGTGCAGATCAATTCTCAATAACTATTTTATTAACCGAATCTCTATCGCTTATCCTAGCTATCGATCTTAATCGTACAACGTGGCGCGCGAGAGTGCCTCTCGCTCGTGTTCGGTTACGCGCCTCAGTAATCGGTGGGGGGGGGGGGGACACAAACCCTTTGTCGCCGAAATCGCCTGATCGTCGTCGAATATTCGCGACGTCTCTCCTCTCGCGGTTCTCCTCTCGTGTCTCCCACTGATCATCTACGTGTAGCTGAACACCTGAAATGTATCATATAACACGCCGGCAGTCTCTCGAATACTATATATTTTTCTTTCTTCGGGTCTCGTCGGGGGACGACTCTGTGTACGCGCCTACCTACGACTCTCGCGCATACCTCTCCTCTAGCATGCCTGCGAGAGCGTTGTAACGCCTCGTCACATCCCCCCACTAGACCCTGACTACCGTGCCCTTATGCAGGTAGGCACACGCCGATCAACCATCTGCACGCTTTGTTACAGAGTCCTTCCCCGCGCGTACCCAGTATTTTTCATAACCAGACCAAATTAATTTGTAATAATTATACACACGTATCTCAAACCAAAACCATAAATCTTTATTTTCTCAAAATCAAAATTAAACAAAATCCCTAGCGCCGTTCGCGCTGCCTCTTCGGTTTTCGTAGTAACTCAACTAAAAAATAATAATCCACAATAAACAAAAATCGACGATCCATCGTGCTCGTTTGCGGCGACTCGGTCGTCTCTTCTTTCTGCACTGATAACTCGGGCTCTCTGCATAACTAACGAAAGTTCGCGTTTCGCGATATAGTCTTTTTCATGATTTTTTTCCTTCAACGAAAATCGACGATCCATCGTGCTCGTTTGCGGCGACCCGGTCGTCTTTTCTTTCTGCACTGATAACTCGGGCTCTCAGCATAACTAACGAAAGTTCGCGTTTCGCGATATAGTCTTTTCATTATTTTTTTCCTTCACCACCGCGGTTGAGGATTACACGTAGGACACGTCGAACGGAAATATCCCACACGATAGCGCGTCGTAGAGTACACGTGGTGTACTTCTGACCACGGGCGAGGGCAATCCCATGTCCATGTCTCTCTTCGAAACAGCGAGGGCACGCCATGTTGACCGAGCTATCCTGACTGCTTCGCGGCAGTCGCTGACGACTAACTCCTCGGTGGTTGGCGTGTCGCGCGTAGCCGTGTGGTCCGGGACAGTTTGCCGTCGAGATCCCATCGCGGTTGCATCGTTGGCATAAATTAAGTCGCAAGGGATCTTGACAACGTATTCACGAGTGCCCTTGTCTTCGACAGTTTAAGCAGCCCGTTGGAGCTGCACGTCGTCTCTTCATCCCAGCTGTCGCACGGCGATCTTCTTCCCTTGGCCTGGTGACACCTCTTCTTCCACTGTTCGCTGCCGGTCTCCCGCGTACTTCCCTTGGAGGATCTCCACGAGTTCTCCTCGTCGTACTTGATGCGATTGAGAGTTCCGATAGCGC
This sequence comes from Cryptus viduatorius, assembly GCA_964006125.1. Taxonomy (NCBI): domain Eukaryota; kingdom Metazoa; phylum Arthropoda; class Insecta; order Hymenoptera; family Ichneumonidae; genus Cryptus; species Cryptus viduatorius. Next base: position 24,856,750 of record OZ023220.1, read on the forward strand.
TTCTTCGACCGGTAGTTACCATCGCGCGATTTGTCGAGCCTGCCTGCTGTCATCGGTCATCGATATGACTAACACCGGTACTTCCTGTGCCAACAGCGGCGGTATCTCTCCGTCTGGTTGTCCTCGATTGCTTATGTCGGCTGTCATCGTTGCTGATTCTCCCGGCGCTGCGAGCTGTGTTGCCGGTCCTTCTCCCGGCGCTGCAAGCGGTGCTACCGGTGGTTCTACCTCCGGGTGACTCTCCCGATAGCGTCGCTAAGCTTCGGCTCGAATCCAGGCGAGCTGTTCTATCGTGCTCACCACCCCTTCTGGAGTCGGCGTGTTTCTCACTCTTCTTCATCATTGCCGTGGAACCGACGACTCGCGCGAACTCTTATCGCTTCTAGCTGCTGCTGGAGCGTCTCTTCCGCATCATTACCCGATTGGCCACGGGCCGACATCGTCTCGATTTTTATCTATAATATCATACAACAAACGAAAATAATACCTGATAATTCGCTCGATTCATCCTTCCACTCTCCGCAATTTCCTAATTTTGACCGTCGGCATCGGCTAATTCTACTAAGTTTCGCGATACGACTCGCGTCACGTCGAACGGACCCGCATATCTCTTCGTAAACTTCGACGTTAAATTTGTTCGCGGCCGTTGGCAATACGCGGTATCGACGATAAACTCTATCTCCGACGTGCAGTGGAACGTCCGTTCGATGTCGATTATAGTACTTTGCCTGTTTCTCGGATGCTTCCTGAATCTTTTTCGTGGCGATGTCGTGCATCTTTACGAGTTTCTTCATCCTCGCTACCCACTTCGCTTCATCCGAAACGTCCGGTATATCATTCCCTATCATTCGCGACCAATGATGAGCCGGCTTCGGTTCTCCACCTAAATTCAAGAATGCCGGGCTCTCCCCTAGCGAAGAATGCACAGCAGTGTTATAAGCGAACTGAAATTCCGCGATGTGTAAGTCCCATTCGCTATGATCGGCCGAAACGTAGCTCGATATCATCGTTTTTAGGCACTCACTATAACAATAGGCAAAGAGTGCCTATTAAAATGACCATCCCTTGCTCTTCGGAGTCTATCGAAGGGGTTACTCCGCAGCGCATACTCCAAAATTTTTTTCAAAAAAATCGACATCTCGTTTCAATCTTTGTTCCTATTTTACGTAGATCCAAATGGATTCTACGCGGTATCGCGCAGATAAAAAGTGTGCAATCATAAAAAAAATAATTTTCTATCCTTCGACCGTCGAAGATTCATCGCAGCAGAAATCTTTGTCAATTATGTTCACCCGATTTATTCGTTTACAGTTAATAATAAAAACTGCAAATTCTTTTTCTGACAACGTATTATCTACTCTTCAAAACAAGCCAAAATAAGAGTCGAAATCTTTTTTCGCTCCCGAGATATGATTTTTTTTAAGCAAAGACTAATTTTACGAATTTTCGTCAAAAAACGAATCGTTTTTTCAAATTTCTCGAAATTGCCGTCTCTAATCCTTTCCTCTCAAAAAAATCGTATTTACAAACTAACTCTCCGCGTTATTGCGCAGATAAAGAGTGTGCTATGTTTAAAAATTTAATTTTTTACACTTCGACCGTCGGAGATTCATCACATTCGAAATCTTTGTCAATTTTGTTCGCTGGATTTATTCGTTTACACTTGATAAGAAAACTGCTAATGATTATTCTATCGACGTATATCCAAAGTTTTTTTTTTTTCAAATTATTTCAAATTTTCGTCGAAATACGAATTTTTTTCATATGCTCACGTCTTGAAAAATTTTTTTTCGCAAAAAAAAAAAACAATTGTACTCTTAAAGAACAATGATAAACAATTATTTATCGAGAAAGTGAAAAACACTGAATTCGTCAATTTTACGAGTTATTCCGTACCGAGAAACTTACCCTTGTCTGTGATTGAATAAAATTTAAAAAAATACGATATGATATGATGCTAAATTTGATATTTTTAAGCGACGATAAATATCAATAAAATTTCATTGAAAAACGAAAAAAATTATCGAATTTCTCAAACTTCTCGTCTCCAATACTTGTTCTACAGAGACAATAACGAGCTGATTCCATTTATTATGAGAAAGAAAAAAAATCCATCTCATATTGTAGAAACGAATTTTTTTATAAGAGGACTGCCGAAGAGCCTTCACAGTTGAATTTTTTAAGAATTTCATCAATTTGTAAAAAATATTTCGGACCCATCCAAGACGACAATCTTTTTATTCGAGTAACGTAGTACTTCCTCTTCAATACATGACAGGAACCAAGACGATATATTTTTTCGTTCTCGAGATAGCATTTTTTTGCAGCATGCATAAATGTCGACAAAATTTCATTGAAAATCACAAAGAATAGTAAAATTCTTGAACTTCTCTTCTACAATGCTTTGATCTTCTACAGAAACAATAACGAACTAATTCCATCTATTATGGGGATGAAAAAAAAAACATTGAAGTGGAAGGATTTAAAGGGGATATTTGACCTGAATGCTAAATAGTAATCGTGTTGGTGTTGGTACATGTTTTGTGTGTTTGTTTTATATTCATTAAATCTGGTCATAAGTTTTAAGCCAATAAAACGACTTTACTAGACATGATTTGATTCGTTAAATCATTTTGATCAAGTTCTACGCGATGCAATTCGTTATATTTGTCTCATGTCTCAATATTTGACATTTTATCGTCAAACAAAAAGGAAATATCGGTCATGAATAATAATAATGCGTGAATAATAAAGCGCTGAGACTCTTGTTAAATTCTTATTTACCCTTTCTACCGGATTCGCTTGTGCGTGGTACGGCGGTGTCGTCACGCGTTCAATTCCGTAATCGTCCATCAGTTTCTTTACCGTCTGGTTGACGTATTCTGTCCCGTTGTCAGTCAACAGTCGTCGTGGGGTACCCCATCTACACAACACCCGCGTTCGAAATGCTTCGCATGTTGTCTTCCCGTTCGCGGCCGATGCCGGTATGCACTCTATCCATTTTGTAAAGAGGTCTTCGAAGACGATTAGGTATTTATACCCCGCCTTCGAGCGCGGATACAGTCCCATAACGTCTGATGCTACTGTATCCCACAGTTGGGTGATTACTCGGGGTCCCATCATTCCCATCGGAAGCGCTTGATTCGACTTGTGTGGCGCACACGTTAGACATTTTCCTACGTACCATTTCACGTCGCGATACATCCCGGGCCAGTAATAAAAAGTCGCTAGTCTGCGGTATGTGTTCTCAACCCCTGAATACCCTGCCTGTTTGCTATCATGCACTTATTGCAGGATTAACTCGTGATCCTCAGATATAACGACCAATTTCCTAAATCTTCCCCCATCGCTTCCTTCATCGCGTCGGGTCTGTAGAAATATGTCGCGTTGTCCTCCACTCGCCATTCCGCGAACTCCCGTGGGTTGCGGCGTATGGCTTCGAGCCTTTCTTGGTACCAATCTATTTCAAATGTATCGCCGAGTGAATGTACTTGGGCCTCGTAATCTGGTTCTAGATCCTCGTACATCCTTGACAACGCGTCAGGACCTTCGTTTTCCGAACCCTTTCGATACTCTACTTTCATATTGTATCCCGATAGCTCGAACGCCCACCTCGCTAATCTACCTACGGGATCCGCGAGATTGTATAGCCATCGGAGGCTGCTGTGATCTGTTACGACCGTAAACTCGTAATTTTCTAAATACGGTCGAAAATTGCGCACTGCCCAGATTACTGCCAGGCACTCTTTTTCGGTTACCGTGTACCGCGTTTCTGGCCCCTTCATCGCACGGCTTGCGCACTCGATCATTTTTTCCCCTTCTTCGCTTCGCTGCATCAGAATCGCTCCTATTCCTGTGTCACTTGCGTCAGTGTATACTACAAACGGCAAGTCGTAGTTCGAATACCTAAGAATCGCGGCGTTTATGATTTCTGATTTCGTCGCTTGAAACGCGGCTTCCTCTACTACTGTCCACTCCCATGCAACTGTCTTACTAGTCAACCGATTTAACGGCCCCGCGACTAGCAAAGTATGTATTAGCGATGATATGGCGATGGTACCAGTTTACTATCCCATTGAATCGACGTAATTCTTTCACGTTACGCGGTCTTTCATATTCTATAATCGGTCGTATCTTTTCGGGATCCGGTCTCAGACCATCGCGATTCACCAAAAATCCCAGGTATCGTACCTCATCCCGACAAAATTCGTTGTTTTCATAATTTAATATGAGGCCGGCCTCACGAATAATACCGACAATCTTCTCGATCCACTTAAGGTGTTCGTCAAACGTCCGGTTCACGATTATAATGTCGTCTAGATATGCTAATGCGTTTGGTTCGAGTCCCGGTCCTATTAGCCTATCCATTAACCTTTGGAACGTCGCTGGGTCGTTGGAACTGGAACAATCCCTTTCCCTCGACAATAAACGCGGTGGAATGCTTACTACTTTCTGCCATCATGATCTAGTAGTAAGCGGCACTCATGTCTAACGTCGTGATATACACGGCTTCCAGCAGCTTGCTAAGAATCATGTCTATGCGCGGCAACGGATACGCGTCTTTTCGCGTGACTTTATTCAATTCGCGGTAGTCTACGCAAAATCGCCATTTACCGTTTGGCTTAGCTACCATTACTGGGAGACTCGCCCATTCGTTGTTCGAGGGTTCAATTATGTTTCTTGTTTTCCATGTTTCTATGTTTCGTCTGCAATGTTTTACTTTCCGACAGTGACAATAACCAATGAATTGATTCTATCAAGAGACGTGGTAGCGTCTCGACACCAAGTGGTTTAAAAAGTAAAAAGTCCGCGCGGTGAGTCCGCGCGCGTCGAGCGCTACCGTGTACTTATACTCCAATATCGTGCTCCCTAAAGTTTGACATTTTTTTTCTCGGAAACGCGACATCGGATCTGAATTCTAAAGATACTTTCATATAATTCGGATACAAGCTTTAAAATGCGCCTGGAATCAGCCCGATTGGTGCACGAAATGATGAGATATCGCGATGTCGCCCCAAAAATCCTCACTTTCACGATAAAATTTTTCTTCAGAGATTTTTTCGTCTGCCCGTTGTTTGTCCGATGTCCCATCATGGCTATGTATTAAGTCTGTGTGTCCATGCGTGCACCGTGCACACACAATGGTATAGGCGGAACGAACGATCAGGTGTTATCGATCGATTTCCAAATGTCAGTTCGCGATCGTGAATGGGAATTTTCAGTGACAGTGAATACTCGCGACTATTATTATTATTACACTCATCTGAGTGTTCGAAATAGGCAGTAATAGGGTTATGTATTTAATTGTTTTTGTTAAAATGTTAAGTAAATAAATTTCGTGCGATTAAAAAAATGTGTTGTTCGTGTGAGAAAATTATTTATTTATTTTTTAATCGCAGCCCCGTAGTTTAAATAACTAAAATAGCTTCGCGCGATTAAAAAAAAGTGTCGGGCCGGGTAATAAAATTGCGGAGAATTAATAATGTGCGAAATTTCGGAAAATGGTGAGTTGTTTTTTGGTACTTTTTAATTATATTCATGATCAAATAGGGTTAATTTTTTTTTCTCTTTTCAGGTTTTTTTTAGATTCAGAATTCACTCGTCATCGTTCGTGGTGGAAGAATCGACGACATCGGCCGGGAGATTGACGTCGCACCGACTAATATACGTGGTAAGTTTATTTCCACTAACTTCTATTTATTCATTAGATTTTAATATGCTTTTTTTATGTTTCAGGTTTTCGAGGAGAGATGCCGAGGAACAACCACGAGGATCGACGACAGAGGACAACGAGGGATCGTTTTAATAGGCTTTTTTTGTGTTTAGGTTTTCGAGGATTGACGCCCGAGGAGAACGAGAGATTGACGACAGAGCAGAACGAGAGACCAACGACAATGGATAACGAGGAATCGACGGCGAGGGACGATGAGTATCACCCAGATACCGTAAGTATGTATTATCTACAATAACATATATTTACTTTTTGGATTCTGATAACCTTTGGTTTTATGTTTCAGGTTTCTCACGAGGGATGCCGAGGAACAACTGCGAGTCGTCGATGGAGGACGACGAGAAATGCCAAGGGATTGATGACAGCTGATGATGATGAATCACCGACGAGAGATGCTGAGGATCGACAACGAGGAACGAGGAGATCAACGCCGAGGGACGACGAGGGAGAACTTTGGATAATGAAGACCACCCCCATAAGGTAAGTATGTATCGTAGCCAAATCTATTGTTTATTTTTCTTTTATATTAATTTTTTGTTTCTTATTTTTCAGATGCGGGTGAATGTTTAATAAAACGAAAAACGACTGTACATTTGAATTTTTTTTATTTATAAATGAATGGATATTTATTATTTTCAATAAAAAAATTCCATTTGTCTTCGTTTTTTAACAATCTGTAAAAAAGAGACCGATAAATAAATTGATAAAAAATTAATTGTTTTTTTTTTTCCAGAAGAAAATTTTACTTTTACCTTTTTTTTTCGTTTTCCTCGTTTGCCGAGGACTTGCCACCGCTGCCGTTGTCGTAGCCACGGCCGCGTCCACGAGCCGTGTGTCCGCGGCAGTAACGCTGGCGGATATAATTTTGGCGCCGGAAGTGTGCGACGCCAACCGCCTCCATTAGGCTCGCCAATATATTAAAAAGGCGAGCCTCTGGGACTCGCCTGTCTGCACGAATTCCTCTGCGTCCTATAAAAAAAATATGCATGATTAATCAAGTATTAATTATTAATGTTAATCATCAATACTTACGTTGACGAGACGGCTCGTTCTCCTCATCCCCGCGGTATCCGTCTTCCTGTTCCTCGTAACCTATCGCCTCCTCATCTTTCCCATCCTCCTCCATCGGCTTGTCGTTTTCCTTCTTATTATTACTCATCCTGAAACAGAAATTACATTAAATACATTGCTATTTTATTAACTACACTAGGTTATTACGAAGAAACTATCACGTAGAATACTTACGTCTTTATCTTCCGGTATCTGTCAGATGAATAATTTTCGCGCGGAATGGGCGACACTGCGGAAAGATTATAAACTCACCAATTTTTCGATTCCCGGTCGACAACGCGTCGCGGCACAAACAATACGACATCTATAATCGATCTCGCGATTCAATACTATCATTGCTCGCCGATTCTTTTGACTGATTTCAGAACGGTACGGCTCGCATGTTTTTCACTATTTGACAGCTCGATTCGTGGCAGTCAAAAGATTTCCATACGTGCTGTTCTACGGTAATAGAAACGAATAATAGTTTGGTGTGATCGCGTTTATTTTCAATTCGCTTCATTGCGGAAAAAAATCTGTCTCAGTTATAAAGTGTTGTGATACGAAAATGGAGATTTGCAATCGATCGGTGATACACGAGGGATAAAACGTACGGGAATTAATCGATACGTGTCAACCACGCTCTTTGTTGGTGAGTAATTTTATTTTTCTAAATGGTTGCGTCAACGCAAATAAGCGTAAAAAAAAGTTCGCTCTTTATTTTTTAAATATTTAAAATCCGTTGCGCAGAATTTTTCCGTCAGTTTTTAATTCATTTTACTTCACTGCGACGTGAAAAACCTTACTCTTCACGGTGCAGTCAAGTACAATTGTATACGATATTGGACGGAAAAACATTTTATTAACTCGTATAATTGGAGCACTCGCCTTTAGCTCGTTCTGCAAACTCATATTTGTGAGAAAAAGTTTTTCCGCCCTCGTGTCGAAAGTAAAAAAAATTTCGAACGTAAATCAAATGGATCGAAGTCAAATTAACACGAATTGTCGCGAATGCGAGCTTTTTCGTTATTTTTCACGTTCAAACGCGGCACAAGATAGACAGCAAACTAAATCTAAAGTATGTAAAGCACAGAATAGACAGAAAATATACTTGCGTTGTTTAAACTGCTTAATAAATTAATAATTGACCTCAAAATCATCCTGTTGTGTCGTCGACGCAACAAAATAATTTTATTTAATTGAAGGGATCGTTGCCAAATGAAGAGTTGAAACTCAAGTTTGCGATTACAAACTAAATTCAGTATTTATAGAATTAAAAGAATGAATTTCGTTTTCTTGATTAAATTGTACAAAGTCCCGTTACAGTTTTAATATTCTTTTCTAACGTGAGCCTAACTCCGAGACCAACCGGTGAATTCAAAAGTCGAGTTAAGACTGGCAATTACCCGGTTGCTATCCGCGAGGTTGATTTTGATGCGTTTGCATTATTGGCCCGTATCCATATATGGATACCGTGGATTTCGTGGATTTGCGAAAGAATATCGTGAAGCGATATTCTTTCTAACTCTATATTATTTTATTCCTTTATAATTCGAATTTGTCGAATTATCCTTCGAAAAATAATTCGGGGTACAACAATCCGACGAAATACATGAGATCCGATTATCGCGAAACATCATCGTCGTCGTCGTAAGGCGATGTACAGACTCAGTCGGTAACAAATCGCGTTTGTTATTTTGTACCATTGGACTATCGCTCATAACGGTGCCACATTTCCTTAACGGTATGTGAAATACCGCGGTCGGTATCAAAAACTATAAACAACTTTTTTCAGGTATACTGCTATACTGGTATTTACCTAGGAAATATATTTACCAGGTATTTACCTGCCATACTGGTATTTACTCCATACATTGCAGCTGGTATGGAGGTGCCTCTGGGGGCCCGAAACATTCAAAACACTTCACAGTAGGCAACTACGAATTGGCACTCGTATTTTCTTCGCTCTTAACTCTCAATCGCGGCGCGCGCTGGATAAATCACTTCAACAATCTTTCAAATAGACGAACCATCGTTCGCAGTTTTTCCACAAGAAATATAATGCTTTAATTATTGGTTATCGAGCTGATAAGGCACATTATTTTTTGTCCCAGATATTGTTATTTCATAAGAGTTTGCTTTCCGTTTCAGGTTTATATATTGGTGAAGGGAAATGAAAAAGTTTCCCTCTCGCGCGAAAAATCCGCGTTAAAAAATAATACGAATAGCTGTCTTAGACGCTACAGCTTCTGTATGCGCTGAAAGATACTTAATCTTTACTTCAAACGTTAATTATCACGTTACATTTACCATTGTTTATTATAGACACGATATAATATACAAGCTATTATAGAAGAACTGTACAATACGTACAAGGCTATGGATGACATTTTGTATAAGGAATATCCTGAGAGTATTCGTCACGGGCTGCTCATTGAGAATGGCCATTGGCTCGATGACAGTCATGTCGATGATTTCGGACAATTGCTGGCGGTTTTCTCCCTTTTTGAGTACGAGCCTCAACCGCAATTTTTTATTTTTCGTCCTGAATACATATTTCCGGTTCCACAGAACAAAAAGCATATTCAGCTGTTATTCAGTTGTTATGATTTGCGACCGCAATCTGGTCCGCTCAGGGGCGGCCACTGGGTCTGTAGTTTTTACGATGGGGAAAAATTCCACATGTATGATTCCTTGAATAGGAAAACACTGCATCCACATAATCTGATATACCTGAGAGCATTGTATCCATTTTATGATTTCGATCAACGCAACTCAGTATCCTTCCCGTTGGTTCAGCAGCAGCCAAATGGCAATGATTGCTGTGTATATGCAATCGCCTTCGCGATATGAATATTACACGGACGTAATCCGGAGAATGGGAAATATCATCATCCGTTGATGCGTAAACATTTACTGAAAATCTATGTATCTCGCGTTATTGAACACTTTTCATGCGAACCACTTGATTCGAATGCGTTAGATTCAATAGCGCAAGTATCCTGCAGTAATGGAAGCGAAGCTTCTACGTGAAACTTGTGTCCAACAGAGTAATTCTGGTACACGAGCCAAAGTTCTGACGTACTCTTAATTGGTACGCCGGACAAACTCGTCGTTGGTGATATACAATCATTGAATGTAAAGGTCGACGATGAGAAAGACTGCAAATCGCGTGTGTCAGTTACTTCTGTGACGCTTGGTGAGTATCTTCCGAAAAAAAAACATAAACCGGAAAAAGGATATTCTGCCATGGACGAAACACAGAGGAAACGTAAGGTAGCTGACGATAAAGCAAAATGGAGGGCAAAAAATAAAGAACGAATGACGAAACAATCAGAAATCGATCAGTTTCAGAAGCCTCCTATAAGTAATGATATAAATATGCACGGTACTGAAAGAAGTAGCGATGCCAAAAGAAAGGCACAGTGGAGAGCAAAAAATAAACAAGCGTCTCAGCGCCCTGCGGGCGCAGATGCTTTTGTTGGTGGGCTCCGCCCCCTAAACCCCCCGAAAAATGTCCCTAAGGGACATTTTTTAAGGCACTCACGGGGGTGCACGTCGCGCTACGCGCTCCGTATCGAGTGTATTTACACATCGCGCTATGCGCTACGGATGAAGTATGTTTATACGTCGCGCTCTGCGTTTCTTTTCGAAAGTACGTATGAGGGAAAAACATTTATCAGTTACGTAAATTAATTCATAGTGTTTAACCTTCGTCGAATAAAAATATTTCTTTTTTGTACCAATTTATTATTAATATTCACGACGGATATTTCCTTTTTGTTTGACGATAAATTGTCAAATATTGAGACACGAGACAAATATAACGAATTGCACCACGTAGAAGTTGATCAAATTAATTTAACGAATCAAATCATGTCTAGTAAAGTCGTTTTATTGGCTTAAAACTTATGACCAGATTTAATGAATATAAAACAAACACACAAAACATGTACCGACACCAATACGGTTACCATTTAGCATTCAGGCCAAATATCCCCTTTAAATCCTTCCCCTTCAGTGTTTTTTTTCTTCCCCATAATTGATGGAATCAGTTCATTATTTTATCTGTAGGAAACCAAATCATTGTAGAAGAAAAGTTCAAGAAATTTGCTATTCTTTGTGATTTTCAATGAAATTTTATCGATATTTATGGATGCTGCAAAAAAATGCTATCTCGAGAACGAAAAAATATATCTTGTTGGTTCCTGTCTTGTATTGAAGAGGAAGTAGTACGTTACTCGAATCAAAAATTTGTCATCTTGGATAGCTCCGAAATATTTTTTTACAAATTGATGAAATTCTTGAAAAATTCGACTTTGAAGGCTCTTTGACAGTCCTCTTATAACAAATTTCATTTCTACCATTTGAGATATATTTTTTTCTTCTTCGTAATACATGGAATCAGCTCGTTATTGTCTCTGTAGAACAGACAAGTATTGGAGAAGAGAAGTTTGAGAAATTCGATAATTTTTTTCGTTTTTCAATGAAATTTTATTGATATTTATCGTCGCTTAAAAATAACAAATTTAGCATCATATCATATCGTATTTTTTTTTATTTTATTTAATCACAAACGAGGATAAGTTTTGCGGTACGGAATAACTCGTAAAATCGACAAATTCAGTGGTTTTCACTTTCTTGATAAATAATTGTTTATAATTGTTCTTTAAGAGTACAATTGTTTTTTTTTTTGCGAAAAAAAACTTTTCAAGACGTGAGCATATGAAAGAAATTCGTATTTCGACGAAAATTTGAAAAAATTTGAAAAAAAAACGTTGGAAATACGTCGATAGAAAAATCATTAGCAGTTTTCTTATCAAGTGTAAACGAATAAATCCAGCGAACAAAATTGACAAAGATTTCGACTGTGATGAATCTCCGACGGTCGAAGTGTAAAAAATAAAATTTTTAAACATAGCACACTTTTTATCTGCGCAATAACGCGGAGAGTCAGTTTGTAAATACGATTTCTTTGAGAGGAAAGGATTAGAGACGGCAATTTCGAGAAATTTGAAAAAACGATTCGTTTTTTGACGAAAATTCGTAAAATTAGTCTTTGCTTAAAAAAAATCATATCTCGGCAGCGAAAAAAGATTTCGACTCTTATTTTGGCTTGTTTTCAAGAGTAGATAATACGTTGCCAGAAAAAGAATTTGCAGTTTTTATTATTAACTGTAAACGAATAAATCGGGTGAACATAATTGACAAACATTTCGGCTGCGATGAATCTTCGACGGTCGAAGGATAGAAAATTCTTTTTTTTATAATTGCACACTTTTTATTTGCGCTATACCGCGTAGAATCCATTTATATTTACGTAAAATAGGAACAAAGATTGAAACGAGATGTCGATTTTTTTTTATTTGAAAATCATCCAGCCACAGAGTACACGCGCCGCGACGTATGAGCATCTGTGTATCGTCTGCTACGAAATTGTCATCTGCTTCTAAAGTTTGACAGATAGAATAAAACGAAAAAATATATACTCGCGATTTTTTTAGTTCTATTTGGGAAATTGTAATTATTTTGGATATTCGATGAATCTTTTTTGTGAGTTTACTACCAATTTTTTCAGTGAATACGTGAAATTTATCATTTTTATTACGAATGTGAATGATTTTCGGTGATGATATATTATTTTCGAAATAAAAAACGCAAACATTTGTGAATCTGTGTATGATATTTCGTGTTTTATTTTTCGAAACCGAAGTTTTTTTTAACATGATGAAAAATGGATTTTTGGCAAATCTAAATAACATAACCTTTAAAGCAAATCTTGTTATAACCACTGTTTTTGAATTATTTTATAATTAAAATTATATTTGTCAGAATGACTCAAAATTTGTTGTGCATAGTGCTTTCGATGTAATGAAATATTGTTGCGAAAGAGAAAAGAATTGGTTTCCAGGATTCTTAATTGGAGCACCGTACGGACATCAGATGTCGGAAAATCATTTTTTTATGGAAAATGGTGATGAATAAATAGTTAGAGATGTAGGATTGTCTCTAAATTTGCTGTGCGTAGTGCTTTTGATAAAACAAAATGATGCTGCGAAGGAGAAAAAAATTGGTTCGTGGAGTTCATTATGATGGCACCGTACGGACACTTGACCGAAGGCAAATGCAATTTGTGGCCAATAATTTTTTAGAAAAAATACTTAAAGGTCTTAAATTGGTTTTAAAAGTAATGTGCATACTGGAAATAATGTAATAAAAAACCCTGCGACGGAGAAGAAAATTGGTTCGCACCATCTAAAGTTACAGTGTGATACGGACGTCCGAGAAGAAAAATTCAGCCAAAAAGTTGTTTTCATTGCACCGCAGGCTAAAAAAAATATTTCTAATCATCGCAGTCACTTCAAAGTAACTACGCATGATGTTGGAGATACACCAAAGCAAATGGTGAAAAATAAAAATTTTTGGAGTATGCGCTGGGGAGTAACCCCTTCGACAGACTCCGAAGAGCAACGGATGGTCATTTTAATAGGCACTCTTTGCCTATTGTTATAGTGAGTGCCTAAAAACGAGCAGCTAAAGAATTACGGCTTCCAGAATCAGAAAAACCTTCTATTATTATAAACACGCAGAATACTATAAATAACGATAGTGTATCGAACATAACTACCATTCCGAGCACCAATGTTACTTTACAATCATTGGTAGTCCACGTTGGTTCCGAAACGAGTTCCGAATTTTGTACGGACATCAGTAAGACACTCTCTGTTCGCGAAGAAATAAGTAATAATAACATTATTCCGACTGTGGTTACCAATCCAAGTATGACTATTACTATAGAGTCGTTCGGCGGAAACTACGCTTTACAACCAAAATCCACTAATGAAGTTACTGAATCTCAATGAAGTACAGAAAAAGATACAGATTCTCGACAGATATTGAGTAGAAAACGTGTAGACGTAACATTGAAAGCACAAGTACGCGAATTGAGTGCTGCATCGAGCACTGAGGGTTCAGAAGCGAAACGTATGAAACTTTTGGTTTTACCGGAACTACAAATCGAAACTCTTCGAAAAAGCGAAAGTAGAAAAAAAATACAATGACAAACACTATCGAAAACATAGAGATGAGATTCTAAAAAAAATAGAAAACGGTACGTTGCCTCGAAAAATGGTATTATTTTCAAAAGGAGAAAAGTTTTTCAAGAACAAATTACCAATGCAATTAAAACCAAATATCGCAATATTAACGTGAGAAATGGGTTTGTGGCTACGCAATATACAAAAGAACAGTACATTCGAAATGTATCAAGAAGGTTAGGAATTCTATCGCCTGTGGAATCTAGACTCGAAGCGGAGTGTATTGTAAAATGGTGTCTTGCCACTCGAGAAATGTACATTGGGCGTATGAAAAATATATTAACAGATTGTAAGGAGAAGTCAGAAGTTTATTTGACACGTTGCAATGATGGTCAAATGTTAACCCAAGATGGTCAAATTGACATTGTTTGTGGTGTGCCTATGCATAATGCTTCTTCAGAGGCCTATTATGCTGAAACTTCATACAGTCCATAAACGGATGGCAGAGCAATAATCATGAATTCAGAAGGTAAAGCTACTAATATCTTGCTTTTAAACAATACGAAAAATAAGCAGAAAACATCGTGGTACTGCAGTCACCGTTGCAAAACTCAGCAATATTATAATGCGTTTAACATTTTAATTCTCTTGCTCGGAAAACTTGTAAACTGCACAGTACGAAAGGTAGGTACATTTTTAAACACGGTGCATCAATGTTCCAATAATCCTAACCCTCTCAAAGTTGGACATACTCATAGCTACTACGTGTATCCTGCGACGTGTTCTTCGAATTTTCTATTCTTAGAAATTTTATCCCCACATTATCCGAAAATGCGGTGGTTAATGAGGCGTTTGTAAAATCTAAGGTTCTATTATAAAAAATTAGAAAATCTGCATAGCGCTTTGGATCGTAATGACATTGACGTTTTCAAAACAATTTCTGACGATGCTGAAACAGGGCGAACTCTCAAAACTGATACAATTGAAATTAATCCAAATGAAACAGATATATTATCAAAGTACAAGCTTGCTTTTAGGGTATTTACAGAGACAGTAACTGATACTCCGCGGTTCGCGTATATTTCTTGCGAAAAGCTTTGCCCTAAAAGAAATATTTAAAAAATTGACGTTGACAAAGTATCTAAGTACGGAGGAATTTGGAACACTTTCCGCGAATTCCTTGATAAATTAGCAATACCGTTTGAAAAAAAATGTTATATGCCGTTATTGCGATGGTAAATTTATTGCAGACACAATGCCACCATCGAGTATCGCTAATGATCTCTATGTACGAATAGTGCCACCAGTACTGAAACCTTAAATGATTACGAA
This sequence comes from Cryptus viduatorius, assembly GCA_964006125.1. Lineage (NCBI taxonomy): Eukaryota > Metazoa > Arthropoda > Insecta > Hymenoptera > Ichneumonidae > Cryptus > Cryptus viduatorius. Next base: position 24,871,900 of record OZ023220.1, read on the forward strand.
AAAATGTTAATTCAGAGAGCCAAAGCTTTTCAAACGATTCAAAAATTAGGTACCGTTTCGAATTGGAATCTACCTAATATGTGTAAGGTAACTAAAGTTAAAGGTAGAACTTTTCATCTACCAAGCCTCAAGAAGAAACGCTTAAAAAAAGATGTCCCCCTACAAAGGCGGTAAATCCCAATCACGAACTTTATATATTGATCCGTGATCTTCCGACAAAAGCAAAAGTTGTATGGGAAAGATTGGTCGATTTGAAAAAAGTGTGGGACGCTTTGAAATGGTTGCAGTTCAATAATGCACTGTACTTTGGGATTGAACTTCCAAAAACTCATGACCAACTAGTGCCGGAAAACATGAAAAATGTTGAATTTGCGGAAGAAGAAGACCCGGTGAATAGTAATAGTATCGTGTATAAACAATTTCCCAAAATATTAAAAAAAAAAAAAAAAAAGGTACGCCAAGTACTGAAAAATCCGATTTGCAAATATTGTCTAAAAAAAAAATGAACAAAATTTTATAAGCCAAGCATAACAGGAAAATAAAGATTCTATATAACAAAAAATATATTTTTTTTTTTGCACAAAAATTGCTGAAAAAAATTGGCGTTCCAATGCTAGTGGTTTATTGTGACGCTTGCAAACACCGGAACGCCAATTTTTTACAGCAATTTTTGTGCAAAAAAATATATATTTTTTGTTATATAGAATCTTTATTTTCCTTTGAGCTCTGTGTGGAGGTTCTTCTTCTCCAGGATGAACCCCACCAAGGACGCAAGTTCCTTTGTTAGGCGCTGAAAAAAAAGTGTGGGACGCTTTGAAATGGTTGCAGTTCAATAATGCACTGTACTTTGGGATTGAACTTCCAAAAACTCATGACCAACTAGTGCCGGAAAACATGAAAAATGTTGAATTTGCGGAAGAAGAAGACCCGGTGAATAGTAATAGTATCGTGTATAAACAATTTCCCAAAATATTAAAAAAAAAAAAAAAAAGGTACGCCAAGTACTGAAAAATCCGATTTGCAAATATTGTCTAAAAAAAAAATGAACAAAATTTTATAAGCCAAGCATAACAGGAAAATAAAGATTCTATATAACAAAAAATATATTTTTTTTTTTGCACAAAAATTGCTGAAAAAAATTGGCGTTCCAATGCTAGTGGTTTATTGTGACGCTTGCAAACACCGGAACGCCAATTTTTTACAGCAATTTTTGTGCAAAAAAATATATATTTTTTGTTATATAGAATCTTTATTTTCCTGTTATGCTTGGCTTATGGAATTTTGTTCTTTTTTTTTTAAACAATATTTGCAAATCGGATTTTTCAGTACTTGGCGTACCTTTTTTTTTTTTTTTTTGAAAAAATATTTTGGGAAATTTCACTTCTTTTTGAAAAGCTACTATTTTTTGTAATTTTCCCTTTAAAATTAATTTCGAATTCAGAAAATTTAGATCGAACAAAATTAATTCTATATGCAAAACCGGGCGAACGGCACGTCACATATTCCACTTGATGATTGCCGCTTATGTTGTTCGAGATCGCAAAGAAAAGTTATAATTGATATAAAATCACACGTATAACACGTAACTCGTAATTTTTCTTTTTTACTTCGCGTCGAGACACTAAACCACGATACGCAATACATAATTATTATTTTCGGAAACACTCAAAAAAATGTTCACGCCGCAAAAATACGTGCCGACGATAAGAACTGTCAGCTGAGCCGGCTGTGGCGACGAGCGCGCCACCGCGCGAATTTTTCTATGAACTTATGTAAACGTAGACGGCGTATAACATTGCCACCGACAACAGCTGACAGCTACGCCGGCTGTGGCGACGCGCGCGCCACCACGCAAATTTTTCGATGAACTGATGTAGACGCAGACATATATATACGGGACAGGACACTTTATAATCGTTTGGACCCTGTAAAATTCCCGACCTCGAGATCTCGAAATAGGCTAAACCAATTGAATGGTAACTAGGCTCTTTCGAAAGATTGACCCAAAATCTTTATATATATAAAAGAAAGTCCCGATTTTTCTTGTGTGTTTGTCCACGAGACGCTCACAGACACTCACAGACACTCACACAGACACTCACGGACATTCACAGACACTCTCACACCACAGGGGGAAACTGACCCCTACGTGGCGCGTCCCCAGGTGGCGGATAGGGGAACGCTCTCCAGATATGGAGGGTAGGAGGGAATTAAAATACCTCCCGCGAACCAACAGTGGGGAGTAAACCTCGTCAACAAATCGTCATGAGTGGTACGGCGGAAAAAACGATTACGGTGCAGGGGTTCGGATCCCCAGTACCGGCGTCTGTCAGGGGTGAGCAAGCGGGCGCCGGGACGTCGTCATCTAACGACCGCAGTACTACAGAGGTTGGTCACTCGGCCTCCGTAGTATCTAATGCAACAAGTGACGCAGGTGGCGAGAGCGCGACGCTGAAGGCTCAAGAGGCTTTTCAGCGCCTAACAAAGGAACTTGCGTCCTTGGTGGGGTTCATCCTGGAGAAGAAGAACCTCCACACAGAGCTCAAAGTCAAGGCACGGGGCACCCTAAGGGCGCTGAAAGAGTTTGCGGCGGCGCGGCCCGCGGCAACCCCAGCCCGGGCAGCACGACCGAGCAAGGAGGGGTGGAGCCAAACCTCGCCTCTCTTTCGCAACGACCGGGCGCCCCACGGAGACCTGGACCGCGAGCGCCCCTCGCCGCCTAGGTCTCCGCCGGTGAGGAAGAAGCGGAAGAAGAAGAAGAGAGAGGCGACGCCCGAGAGGGATCCGCCCCGGCCAGCTGAAGCCAGACAGCAGCCAGTTGCCCAGCAGAAAGACCCCGACTGAGCAACAGTCGTCAAACGGGGCCCGTCCTGATGCGAACCACATCAAGGCAACGGGTGAGGTGTCGTATGCTGACATTCTTCGCAGAGTTCGAGCCGCACCGGACCTCAAACCTCTGGGGGATAGGGTGACCCGCATCAGGCGGACCCGAGCTGGAGAATTACTCCTGGAGCTGGGGAAGCCTGGTGTAGAGACCCCAGTGCTACAGGCAGTGGTCTCAGCCACCTTAGTGGAGTCGGCGGCTGTTCAGACGCTGACTCATAGGGAAGTCCTGGTTATCAAGGACATGGACGAGGCCACAACCGTAGAAGAGGTGGCACAGGCTATCACTGCGGCGATTGGGCCAGGAGCGGTAACCCCTGGAGATATTAAACTCAGGGACTCCTACAGTGGCACCCAGGCGGCTAGCGTCCTGCTTCCCGCTGCAACAGCAAAGAAGTTGTTGCAAAGCGGAAGGCTCAGGATTGGATGGGTGAATTGCCGGGTTCGGCCGCGCCAAACATCCTCCCGTTGCTTCAGGTGTCACAACACTGGGCATCTGGCGAAGGACTGCGAGAGCGAGGTCGACCGGTCGGCGCAGTGCTTCCGGTGCGGCAAAGATGGTCACAGGGTTGTGGACTGCGTAGTCAGGCGACAGGCAGTGCAGGAGGTTAAGGCATCGACCAGCAATGGCTAAGGTGCTCCAAATAAACCTGAACCACTGCGCTGTGGCCCAGGACCTGTTGTTTCAGGTGGTCAGGGAAGAGAAGGCAGACGTAGTCATCGTCAACGAGGAGTACAGGGATCTCAGTGAACCGAACTGGGTAGGGGACTCGACCGGCAAGGCGGCCATCTGGGTATGCGGAAACCTTCATATATACAACAAGATGGCCGCCCCTCGGCCCGGTTTCACTTGGGTGGAGGTGGCTGGTATAAGAATATACAGTTGCTACCTTCCACTCAGTGATGCCACCGACGAATATCTGAGATCCCTGGATGCCATCGTCGACAGTGCTAGGACCTCCCGATTGCCGGTCGTCATCGGAGGGGACTTTAACGCATGGGCGACGGAGTGGGGCAGCGCGAGCACCAACCACCGCGGTCGCGCCCTCCTCGAGGCCTTCGCGATACTGGAGCTGGAGATCGCTAACACCGGGTCCAAGCCAACCTTCTCAAAGGGCGGCAGGACCTCCATTATCGACCTGGCCTTCATCGATCCTAGACTGATGAGGGAAGGGCTCGACTGGAAAGTTAGCGATCGGTACACGGGCAGCGACCACCACGCCCTGGTATACCAGCTCCAGCTGACCAGCAGGACAGCAGGGGCGTCGTGCAGACGCAAAAAAGAGAGATGGGCACCCGCCACCTTCGACCGGGAGACGTTTCTCTGCATGCTAGTGGGAGCGACAGTGCAGGGAACGCCCGAGGAACGAGCTCGAAGCCTCTCGCAAACCATCACAGCGGCCTGCGATGCCTCCATGGCCGCGAAGTCCAACCCTCGCGGCCGTCCACCAGTATACTGGTGGAACGAGGACATCGTAGAGATACGCCGAGAGTGCTTCCGAGCTCGTAGGCTGCACCAAAGAGCTGTTTATAGGCCGCAATACCAGGAACTGGCTGCGGCCTATGAAACAATGCGGAAACGCCTCAAGGCTGCCATCAAGGCCGCCAAGCGAAAGTGCTGGCTGGACTTCTGCGAGGAAGTGGACAGTGACCCTTGGGGCCGACCGTACAAAACGGTTATGAACAAGATCAAGCCCAGGGGTGCCACAGCTCCAACGTGTCCAATCTTCCTCGACAGGGTCGTCCGACACCTCTTCCCGGAACACCGGAAGCGGCGTGTCGAGACCGGCCTGATGGTAGACGATGGTGCAGCCGAGACGCCAGACGTCACGGAAGACGAACTGAAGATGGCTGCCAGCAGGATCACCGTCCGTAAGGCTCCAGGGCTGGACGGGGTCCCTGGCCTGGCCGTAAAGACCGCTGTGCTGAATGCTCCCGATATCTTCGGGAATACATTCAGCGCATGTCTTCGCGAAGGACGCTTCCCGGCACAGTGGAAGGTACAGAGGTTGGTCCTTCTGTCCAAGGGGAACAAACCCCCGGACGAACCTTCCTCGTACCGACCGCTGTGCATGCTAGACATAACCGGGAAGCTATTCGAACGAGTCATATGTGCCAGGCTAGAGGCAGCCATACAGGGAGCTGGAGACCTGTCTGAAAACCAGTTCGGCTTTCGTAAGGGTGGCTCAACGGTGGATGCCATCGGCCGAGTTGCGGCGCTAGCTACGGACGCCATCAGTGGCAGCCGGTGTACAAAGCGCATGTGTGCCATCATCGCTTTGGACATCCGGAACGCATTCAACTCGGCCAGGTGGGACAAGATCTTACTGGCCCTGCAAGATCTCAAGGTGCCGCTCTACCTGCGAAGAGTCATTTCGAGCTACCTGACGGACCGGACCCTGCTTTACGACACCGACGCCGGCACGCACTCCTATAACATCACAGGAGGCGTGCCACAGGGTTCCGTCCTAGGGCCCCTCCTCTGGAACGTCTTGTACGATGGCCTGCTTCGGCAACCGCTTCCAGACGGGGTATCGATGGTGGCCTTTGCGGACGACGTCGCCCTTGTCGTCGTCGCGAAAACCATCGATGAGGTGCAACACCTCGGAGACGAATCAATCGAGGTAGTAGCTGGCTGGTTGAGCGACCATGGGCTGAGTCCGGCGGACGAGAAGACTGAGGCGGTGCTCATCTGTCGGACGAAGAAGAGGGCGTACGCCACATTCACGGTCGGTCATAGCAAAATCAAAACCGCAGACACGTTGAAATATCTCTGTGTCATCCTGGATGCGCGGCTGTCGTTCAGAGAACATCTTCTGAACGCGGGCTCGAAGGCATCACGGGTTGCGCGAGTGCTAGCGGGCATCATGCCCAACATCGGGGGACCGAAGGAGCCGCGACGGTTCCTTCTTTCCTCTGTTGTGAGCTCCGTAATTCTCTACGGGGCTCCGATTTGGGCTGGTGCCTTGAAGACCAATGCGAGTTACGAAGCCACATGCCGACGGGCCTGCCGGACTGTCGCGCTAAGGGTGGCCCGAGCGTATCGAACCGTGTCTGACATCGCTCTCTCGGTGATCGCAGGACTGCCTCCTGTTGATCTACTGGCAGCCGAGAGGGCCAGGGTGTACCGTGAGCGTAGGCGTACTGATGCTGATGGCGACGATCAAGAGCGTGGTGATGATCGATGTTCCAGCAGAACCTTCGAAGAATGGCAGCAGAGATGGGATTCAGCAGGCGAGGGTCGGTGGACCCACCGCGTGATTCCTAATGTGAGAGCGTGGACGAGCAGGCACGGTGGACTTACAACTTTCCACCTGACCCAGGTACTCACCGGGCACGGCTGCTTCCGCAGCTACCTACATCGTATTCGCGTGTACGATAGCACGGAATGCCCGGTGTGCCCTGGGATCGACGAGGACGTGGAACACGTGCTCTTCTATTGCCCGAGATTCGCCGATGACCGGGAGCGATTCCAAGCGTCATGGGGAGGATCCATGACGCCTGAAGGCATGGGAAGGTGCCTGCTTGGCTCACAGGATGGTTGGGATGCGGTGGTTACCCTCGCCACGTCCATTGTGGAGAAGCTGAATTCCATCAGGAAGATGGAAGAACGGAGAGGCGGACGCGCCTAAAATCAGAGCGCGTGCTAGAAGCGCCGACTGAGGCTTAGACTGCCCCTCGCGAAGTAAAGCCTTTTGGGCGGTTTCCGCGGGGGGGAATACAGTCGAGAGGAGGAATGTTTTAGTGGGTATTGCCAGGAATGGCCGAGTCCCACATAACCCACTCGGGTATGCGTAAATGCATTTTCAAACCTCCTCTATAAAATTTAAAAAAAAAAAAAAAAAAGACACTCACAGACACTCACAGACACCCCTCACAGACACTCACAGACACTCACAGATACTCACAGACACATATATAGAACACTAGCAGGTTGTTGGGCTCGCGCGCTTCGCGCGCTCGCATTGGATTACATTGGAACTATCTAAGTAAAGGGTTGCGTACGCCGTGTCAGTGAATATTTAAGAATAAACGAAAAAAATTCGACGTGTTACTACAATTGATAGATTTTTATTTGTTGGTTTTTGGCCAAATTCGCTCGTTACATTATAAAAGTGTCCATGAAAATTCGATTCGTTGTCTTATTGCGAAGATATATCGATCGAAAGTTCAACGCACTATACACTTCCGGTATATTGGCGTAGGTTACTCTTAGTAGCGACACGCCTTGTACTGTTTTTTCAGTACTTGGCGTCGAAGCGCTACCGCGCTTCTTGATGAAGAAAAAGAGACCTCTTGCGTTGAATTAAATGATTTCCCAAAATATTTTATTAAAAAAAAAAAAAGGTACGCCAAGTACTGAAAAATCCGATTTGGAAATATTGTTTAAAAAAAAAAAATGAACATAATTTTATAAGCCAAGCATAACAGGAAAATAAAGATTCTATATAAAAAAAAATATATTTTTTTTTGCACAAAAATTGCTGAAAAAAATAGGCGTTCCAATGCTAGTGGTTTATTGTGACGCTTGCAAACACCGGAACGCCAATTTTTTACAGCAATTTTTGTGCAAAAAAAAATATATTTTTTTTATATAGAATCTTTATTTTCCTGTTATGCTTGGCTTATAAAATTTTGTTCATTTTTTTTTTTAAACAATATTTCCAAATCGGATTTTTCAGTACTTGGCGTACCTTTTTTTTTTTGAATAAAATATTTTGGGAAATTTCCCTTCTTTTTGGAAACCTACTATTTTTTTGTAATTTTCCCTTTAAAATTAATTTCGAACTCAGAAAATTTAGATCGAACAAAATTAATTCTATATGCAAAACCGTGCGAACGGCACGTCACATATTCCACTTGATGATTGCCGGTTATGTTGTTCGAGATCGCAAAGAAAAATTATAATTGATATAAAATCACACGTATAACACGTAACTCGTAATTTTTCTTTTTTACTTCGCGTCGAGACACTAAACCACGATACGCAATACATAATTATTATTTTCGGAAACACTCAAAAAAATGTTCACGCCGCAAAAATACGTGCCGACGATAAGAACTGTCAGCTGAGCCGGCTGTGGCGACGAGCGCGCCACCGCGCGAATTTTTCTATGAACTTATGTAAACGTAGACGGCGTATAACATTGCCACCGACAACAGCTGACAGCTACGCCGGCTGTGGCGACGCGCGCGCCACCACGCAAATTTTTCGATGAACTGATGTAGACGCAGACATATATATACGGGACAGGACACTTTATAATCGTTTGGACCCTGTGAAATTCCCGACCTCGAGATCTCGAAATAGGCTAAACCAATTGAATGGTAACTAGGCTCTTTCGAAAGATTGACCCAAAATTACATTATAAAAGTGTCCATGAAAATTCGATTCGTTGTCTTATTGCGAAGATAAAAGTGTCCATGAAAATTCGATTCGTTGTCTTATTGCGAAGATACATCGATCGAAAGTTCAACGCACTATACACTTCCGGTATATTGGCGTAGGTTACTCTTAGTAGCGACACGCCTTGTACTGTTTTTTCAGTACTTGGCGTCGAAGCGCTACCGCGCTTCTTGATGAAGAAAAAGAGACCTCTTGCGTTGAATTAAATGATAACAGACTACCCTTTTTGACACATATGTCGGAATCCGACGGATATTATGAACAATTCACTATTTACCCAATTCATGAGACGAGTGTTAATAGGACTTCAACGGAACTCTATCAAATGCTTAAAGTTCAGGAACGTCTTTTGAATAATAGTGATGATTATTTGGATATCAAGTGTTTTCCCGATTTATATCCATATGGAGAGAATGGGCAGGGCGAACCAAGATCAGTACCGCTTCGGGCTTTCGAATTTACTAAATTGTTGTAGCCCGAATAATTTTTCGAAGGATAATTCGACAAATTCGAATTATAAAGGAATAAAATAATATAGAGTTAGAAAGAATATCGCTTCACGATATTCTTTCGCAAATCCACCGAGTCGCAAAGCCGACACGTGTAGGAATTTGCAGAGTAAGTATCGGACGATGCCGATTCCCAAGCCAATATATGGATACGGGCCAATAATGCAAACGCATCAAAATCAACCTCGCGGTCAACCGGGTAATTGCCAGTCTTAACTCGACTTTTGAATTCACCGGTCGGTCTCGGAGTTAGGCTCACGTTAGAAAAGAATATTAAAACTGTAACGGGACTTTGTACAATTTAATCAAGAAAACGAAATTCATTCTTTTAATTCAATAAATACTGAATTTAGTTTGTAATCGCAAACTTGAGTTTCAACTCTTCATTTGGCAACGATCCCTTCAATTAAATAAAATTATTTCGTTGCGTCGACGACACAACAAAATCGAGGCTCATGTCGAAACATCCCCAATTTCGATTAAACATACAGTATCTATTTTATCTTTTGAATGACAACAACGTCCGACAATTGAACGCCGGAATTTTCCACAAGTTGAATGTAACTAATCCTCGTGAAAAGTATACTGCAGCTACTTACCTAGAACAAATGACGAAGGGACAGCTTGAATCAAATTTGAATACAATATTTTCTAGATTGCGCAATACGGAACAATATTGGATAATTCCTAGGAGTAATTTATCGTGCATGACTAGAATATACGGCCCTGCTACATGGTTTTTAACGTTCAGTCCGAATGAATGGCTTTGCATGGATTTGATTGAATATCTTCGAGATTTGCATGAAATTCCAAGCAGTCAGAAAATTTATTCGATGGAACTAATTGTTTCTGATCCAGTTTTAACTTCTCGTTTTATAGAAAATAAATTTAGAGCAATGTTGGACTTCATTTGCTCTAAAGATCATCCAATCGGACAAGTTGAATACTATTTCTGGCGTTGAGAGTATCAATCCAGGGGTGCACAACATTTCCATCTCTTAATTTGGATTAAGGATGCGCCGATAATTGTCAAATCTTCAGATGACGAAATCGCCTCGTTTATATTAAAATATGCCACTTGCAGAAAACCAAACAAAACCATTTCACCGCAATTATACCGCCGAGTTAACGCTCATCAGCAACACAAGCATAATACTTATTGCTTAAGAAATGTAAAAACGAAAACTGGCTTCAAGCGCTGTTGTAAATTTGGACATCCTCGTCCATTATTTGATGCTATAATAATACGCAATGTTGCAGTTTCCATAGCTGGTAGGAAAACGTTAAAAACAAATAGTCGACTTTATGACTAGCCGTGTGGTTCCGACGAAGCTTTCGTCAACGATTATAACCCAACAATACTCTCCGTTTGAGAAGGGAACATGGATATACAGTTCGTTGGTGACAATCTTCGTTCTTGACGTGGTATACTACTAAATACGTTTCTACAGCAGAAAAGTGCAACGTTGGTGATCCATTTGCCATCGTAAATTCCTCAAAAAGTCTTGTTATTTTTCTTTGGAATATCGCTATGTGTGTGTTGAGTAATCGGGAATGCGGAGCCTTCGAGGCTGCCGATAGCATTCTTGGACACAGTCTGCATGGAACTGATCCATGAACTACAGTAAGATGGTTGGACGTCAATATAATAAGAAACAGAAATTTGAAAAAACTTGACGAAATTCAGGCTTTGGATCCAGAATCGTCAGAAATATTTTGCCCTTCTTTAGTTGACATGTATTATCCAAGACGCCCCAAGAAATTAGAGTCACTGAACCTTTATGATTTTGCAAAATGGTTCGATGTTACAGAATCGAAGCCTGCAAATATAAAAGAAGTATACAAAATTGACGTATCAACATATTTGAAGCGGCGATCACGTCCTTATCTCATTAACCACGACATGTATAATGTTAAAATGCAGCCGGAATTGTATTATCATTCAATTTTACTATTATTCAAACCGTGGAGAGAAATTGATATACTAAAGGGTACATTTAAAACGTACGCTGAGTCATTATTAGGCACTCACTATAACAATAGGCAAAGAGTGCCTATTAAAATGACCATCCGTTGCTCTTCGGAGTCTGTCGAAGTGGTTACTCCGCAGCGCATACTCCAAAATTTTTTATTTTTCACCATTTGCTTCGGTGTATCTCGAACATCATGCGTAGTTACTTTGAGGTGACTGCGATGAATAGAAATATTTTTTTTAGCCAGCGGTGCAATGAAAACAACTTTTTGGCTGAATTTTTCTTCTCGGACGTCCGTATCACACTGTAACTTTAGATGGAGCGAACCAATTTTGTTCTCTTTCACAGGGATTTTTTATTACATTATTTCCAGCATGCGCATCACTTTTAAAAACAATCTGAGACCTTTAAGTATTTTTTCTAAAAAATTATTAGCCACAATTTGCATTTGCTTTCGGTCAAATGTCCGTACGGTGCCATCATAATAAACTCTACGAACCAATTTTTTTCTCCTTCGCAGCATCATTTTGTTTTATCAAAAGTACTACGCACAGCAAATTTAGAGACAATCCTATATCTCTAACTATTTATTCATCACAATTTTCCATAAAAAAATGATTTTTTCACATCTGATGTCCGTACGGTGCTCCAATTAAGAATCCTGGAAACCAATTCTTTTCTCTTTCGCAACAATATTTCATTGCATCGAAAGCACTAAGCACAACAAATTTTGAGTCATTCTGACAAATATAATTTTAATTATAAAATAATTAAAAAACAGTGATTATAACAAAATTTGCTTTAAAGGTTATGTTATTTAGATTTGCCAAAAATCCATTTTTCATCATATTAAAAAAAAACTTCGATTGTGAAAAATAAAACACGAAATATCATACATAGATTCATAAATGTTTCCGTTTTTTATTTCGAAAATAATATATTATCACCGAAAATCTTTCGCAATATTTTACCATATTTTATTCGTAATATAAATGATAAATTTCACGTATTGACTGAAAAAATTGGTAGTAAACTCACAAAACAGATTCATCAAATATCCAAAATAATTACAATTTCCCTAATAGAACTAAAAAAAATCGCGAGTATATATTTTTTCGTTTTATTCCATCTGTCAAACTTTGGAAGCAGATGACAATTTGTAGCAGACGATACACAGATACTCATTCGTCGCGGCGCGCGTACTCTGTCGCCGGATGATTTTCAAATAAAAAAAAATAGACATCACGTTTTAATCTTTGTTCCTATTTTACGTAAATACAAATGGATTCTACGCGGTGTAGCGCAGATAAAAAGTGTGCAATCATAAAAAAAATAATTTTCTATCCTTCGTCCGTCGAAGATTCATCGCAGCAGAAATCTTTGTCAATTATGTTCACCCGATTTATTCGTTTACAGTTAATAATAAAAACTGCAAATTCTTTTTCTGATAACGTATTTTCTCCTCTTCAAAACAAGCCAAAATAAGAGTCGAAATCTTTTTTCGCTGCCGAGATATGATTTTTTTTAAGTAAAGACTAATTTTACGAATTTTCGTCAAAAAACGAATCGTTTTTCCAAATTTCTCGAAATTGCCGTCTCTAATCCTTTCCTCTTAATGAAATCGTATTTACAAACTGACTCTCCGCGTTATTGCGCAGATAAAGAGTGTGCTATGTTTAAAAATTTAATTTTTTACACTTCGACCGTCGGAGATTCATCACATTCGAAATCTTTGTCAATTTTGTTCGCTGTATTTATTCGTTTACACTTGATAAGAAAACTGCTAATGATTATTCTATCGACGTATTTCCGACGTTTTTTTTTTTTAATTTTTTTCAAATTTTCGTCGAAATACGAATTTTTTTCATATTCTCACGTCTTGAAAAGTTTTTTTTTCGCAAAAAAAAAAAAAAACAATTGTACTCTTAAAAAACAATTATAAACAATTATTTATCCAGAAAGTGAAAAACACTGAATTTGTCGATTTTACGAGTTATTCCGTACCAAGAAACTTAGACTTGTTTGTGATTGAATAAAATTAAAAAAAAAACGATATGATATGATGCTAAATTTGATATTTTTAAGCGACGATAAATATCAATAAAATTTCATTGAAAAACGAAAAAAATTATCGAATTTCTCAATCTTCTCGTCTCCAATACTTGTCTGTTCTACAGAGACAATAACGAGCTGATTCCATGTATTACGAAGAAGAAAAAAAATATATCTCAAATAGTAGAAATGAATTTCGTTATAAGAGGACTGTCAAAGAGCCTTCAAAGTCGAATTTTTCAAGAATTTCATCAATTTGTAAAAAAATATTTCGGAGCTATCCAAGATGACAAATTTTTGATTCGAGTAACGTACTACTTCCTCTTTAATATAAGACAGAAACCAAGACGATATATTTTTTCGTTCTCGAGATAGTATTTTTTTGCAGCATTCATAAATATCGACAAAATTTCATTGAAAATCACAAAGAATAGCAAATTTCTTGAACGTTTCTTCTACAATGATTTGGTTTCCTACAGATAAAATAACGAACTGATTCCATCAATTATGGAGAAGAAAAAAAACACTGAATGGGAAGGATTTAAAGGGGATATTTGGCCTGAATGCTAAATGGTAATCGTATTGGTGTCCGTACATGTTTTGAGTGTTTATTTTATATTCATCAAATCTGGTCATAAGTTGTAAGCCAATAGAACGACTTTACCAGATACGATTTGATTCGTTAAATTAATTTGATCAAGTTCTACGTGGTGCAATTCGTTATATTTATCTCGTGTCTCAATATTTGACAATTTATCGTCAAACAAAAAGGAAATATCCGTCGTGAATATTAATAATCAATTGGTACCAAAAAGAAATATTTTTATTCGACGAAGGTTAAACACTATGAAGTAATTTACGTAACTGATAAATGTTTTTCCCTCATACGTACTTTTGAAAAGAAACGCAGAGCGCGACGTATAAACATAGTTCATCCGTAGCGCATAGCGCGATGTGTAAATACACTCGATACGGAGCGCGTAGCGCGACGTGCACCCCCGTGAGTGCCTTAAAAAATGTCCCGAAGGGTCATTTTTCGGGGGGTTTGGGGGGCGGAGCCCACCAACAAAAGCATCTGCGTTCATAGGGCGCTGAGACTCTTGTTATTTTTACAATCAGATCTTGTAGAAGCTCTGCGATATCATGAAAAAATAACGGAAATTGAACAGGCTAAAGAATATGTCAGAGAACAGGTTGAACAAGAGTTGTTGAGATATCCACAACCGACGCAAGATATTTACCCTAATAATGATAAGGTATTAGGATGTATTCCTGTTGAAGTAGGAGGGGCGATGAGAGATTTCAAAGATGCTGCGGGCAAAATTGATATTAATCATCTTACACAGATGATAGGAGAATTAAATGCGAATCAAAAGCGGATATTTGATCAATTAACGACTACATTAACCTCCAATAATGAAATTTTATGACATTACGTTAGTGGAGAAGGTGGCACAGGATAAAGTTTTCTAATAAAAACGCTTAGAACGTGGGTCAAAAAATTCTTGATAAAGATGCAGCGGTAACAGCTCCGACCGGTATAGCAGCATTCACTATTGACGGCCTGACTATTCATCGACTCTTGCTATTATCGGTAGAGCATGGTCATACTGCCAAATATAGACAACTATCCGATGGACCCTCAAATTTGTGCGTGACGAATTTAGCAACGTCATGTTACTAATAATCGATGAAGTTTTTATGATTTCAAATGTCACCTTCATGTACATTCATTTACGATTAACCGAAATATTTAATACTGCAGGTTGCGAAAATGGTTGGTTCGGGAAAATACATATACTTCTTTTTGGTGATCTTTAGCAACTCCCACCAGTTCATGAAGAACCTTCTTTTGTTATGCTACCAAGGGATAAAGTGGAAAAAAATGGAGCTATGGGAACAATCAACTTATGGGCTTCACTCTTTACTTACGATGAGCTAACAATAAATATGCGTCAAAAAGGGGATTATATATATAGAGATATGTTATCAAGAATTCGTACCGGAATTGTTATTGATTCTGATACAAGACTTCTTGCATCAAGAAAGATAGAATTAAATGCAAAAGAAGTTGATAGCCGATTAAGTGAATTATGTGATTACATGTGCAAGTTACCATCTGATACGGTGTGCCTACTTTCTACCTGTGCACTTTGCGACACCTTAAATGAAGCAATGTTGAATAGGATTTCTTCCGCAGAAATAGATCTTATCGGAGAGGATACCGTAGAGTGCCCATCGTACATGAAAAAAAAAGCTTCGAAGATACTAGATAACGATGAGAAGGGTAACTCACGAACTGCCGTTTTAGGAAAAAAATGACTGTTAAGAAAGGAGCAAAGGTAATGATTAGAAGTAATATAGACGTAACACTATGCCTCGTAAACGGTACAATAGGCACCGTCGTTTCAGTACGAAGAGCTTTGAATAACGATCACATCGAATCTATTGACATTTCACTGCCGTCGGGTGTAGTGCATACGTTAGAACGTCTTTCTGTTAAATTCCAAGTAATAGATCGAGCATTTGTTGTGAGACAACAATTTCCTATTTGCTTAAGTTACGGTATGACTATCCATAAAAGTCAAGGCTTGAGTTTGGAGAATGCTCTCGTTGACGGAGGAAATACAATCTTCAGTTGTGAATAAATATATGTTGCTCGTTCACGAGTAACTAAATTACAAGGACTACATCTTATTAATTACGATCCAGCCTCAGTGAAAGCTAGTCCATTAGCAATCGCAGAATATAATAGGTTACGAAGTATATTCAAGTCTGAATTTGAGCCTATCGCTACAGTTAGAAGCCGTACTATGAAAGCATATGATGTGCGCTGGGCAATATCATGAAAAGTCATTCAAGTTCAAGCTACCAATAAAGACAATCTTCGTAATCCTCCTCTACCGAATATAAGAGGAATTAAAAATACAAAAAATGTGTCTTGTTATGCCAGTTCAGTTATCCAGTGTTTGATCAATTGTTCTCCGATCAAAGAAGCGATAATTGAAAATTCAAAGAATATAGGTGATATTTATAAATTGTTCTTTGAACCATTCATGTCAAACTACGAAAACGTTGATATAATGAAATTACAACATTTTGCCGGACAAACGTTTACAGAAAATATTTAACAAGACGCGGGTCAGTTTATTGAATCATTGTGCGAAAAATTAAACTGTGTTAAAAACATAATAGAACATCAAATAAATCTTGAAGCAATGTGTAAATAGTGTGATACGAAGACGGTTTATGCTAGCAATGCAAATAATATTCTATTCCTGTCCGTACCTCCAAGATAAAAAAAAAATATTCACCCTGCAAGAAATAATTAACTGTGAACCAGTAGGGGACCCGCAACAGCCATCCCAAGCCAAGGTGTGGGCTACCGTGCTGAAGGATGTATGGCACCTGGGAGAGGTGTCGCGAACGGTGCCTCTGGGAAACCAGGCGGCATCCCAGAGTATTTACGCCTTACCCCCTCATGCGGGGCTCTGAGGGGGCGGACTTTTATTTCCCTAGCTGCTCATGGGAACAAAATGGATTATGTTTCAGAAAATAAACTAACAGGGATGGAGGGGGGAAAGGGAGGCTCGTCGACAGGGCCTCCGCTGGCACCGGCTAGCGTAAAGCCAGGCTCTTCAACAGGGCCTGGTGGCTCAGGAGCGGGTGCCAGTGAAGTAGGAGTAGGGGATGGGGTAGGCTCGGACGGCGGGCTTACCTCGCAGGTCCAACAGGGGTTGATGGGCCTTAAACTCCGGGTGAATCAGTGCGGCCACGACAAAAAGAAGGCGAAGCGTGAGAGGCTGGCGCGGGAGAGGTTGGCCAGTAAGGCGGCTCCGGATGGGGCCACCCCAACGCCTGCTGAATCCGCGTCGCTTCCAGGTCGAGCCGATAGTCGAGGGTGGTACGCGGCGGGGAAGACGGGTCCAGGGGTCTGAAGAGACGGAAGGACTCGAAGGACACTCCGCCGCCGGGGGAGAGACAGCCGAAAAGACAGAGGGACCCGGTAAAACGGGACCTGACGTATTCACAGGCGGTAGATGGTCCTCTCATGAGGACGGTGGCTATGGTGGGTTATCCAGAAAACCAGATGGATAAGGATAAGCTCACGATGTACAGGCAGGCGATCACGAAGGCGATGGTGGAAACTCCAATTGGAGATCCGCTGCCGCACTTCGAGGAAACCTTTCTGAGGAATGGCCTCATAATAACGAGGGGTAGGGATGAGGAGACAAGACGGTGGCTCGACGATCGGGCCCCGAAGCTGTGTCCGTGGGAGGGAGCTGTGCTCGAGGTGGCCGGGATGGAGAGGCTCCTTAAGCTGCAGAGGGCGGTGGTGTGGATCCCAGGACATCTGGGCGATACCCAAACCGCGCTCACGCTGCTGGGGCGGCTCAACCCCGGCCTCAACACGAGCGTGTGGAGGGTCCGGGAAGAGAGCCAGGTGGACGCCCATGAGGGTAGAACCCTGGTTCTCGGAATAGACGAGGTGTCAGCCAAGGTCCTCGAGACCATGGGAGGGAAGGCCTATCTGGGCACGGGTAAAGTCACCGTTAGGGTGACTCGGGCCCAGAAGGAGAAGGAGAGTGAAGACGCCGAAGGCTAGCCCAATGGCGAAGCCAGGGGTGATCTTCACGCAGATTAACTTGCACCGAAGCAGGGGTGCCTCGGCGGTTCTAGCCAGGTGTCAGGCAGAGGTGCAAACAGGGGTCTCCCTAATCCAAGAACCTTGGGTATATAGGGGTAGGATAAGGGGCCTCGGACGTAGTGGCTCGCTTTACGCGGACCCTGGAGAAGAGGCTCCGAGGGCGGCAGTACTAGTGAAAGGTGTACAGGCTATACTGAGACCAGATTTCTGTTCCAGAGACCTAGCGGTGGTGACACTCGAGGTCAGGGACGGAAACAATCGGAAGAAGCGGATTATGGTTGCATCCGCGTACTTCCCGTACGACTCGGTGGATTCACCCCACCCCAGGAGGTGATGAAGCTAGTGGAATACTGCAGGAGGTGCTCTATGCCACTGCTAATTGGATGCGACGCCAACTCACATCACGTGATATGGGGAAGCAGCGACACGAATGCCAGAGGACGGGCGTTGCTCGAATATCTGGCGACGACTGATTTGGAGATACTAAATCAGGGTAATACTCCAACCTTCGTAACAAGAGTTCGGCAGGAGGTACTGGACCTAACGCTGGGTACAAGGGATCTGTATAGTGACATTGTGGACTGGAGGGTGTCAAAAGAACCCTCCCTATCGGACTACAAGCAGATCACTTTCAGGCTGACCGCGAGCAAGCCTGAGCAGAAGTGGGTGAGAAACCCCAAGGCTACCTCCTGGGACCTCTACAAGGAGGAACTTGGGAGCAGACTCCTGGACTTCACAACCCGGTGTTGTACCGCGAATATCGCAGGCGTTACAGAAAGATGCATTTTGCAATAGCAGAGGTATGCAGGCGACGCATGAGGCGCGATCGCCGAAATTGAGCGCCTCGCGAGCGATTGAGCAATCGACGCATCGAGCGCGCGACTCTCAATCGCGGTCAAGTAATACAACGCGTCAGCAGTTAGTGTAGCACGGAGTCTCCAAATTCTTGGACAGAATCTGGAGCGGTAAATAATAAACAGCAGTCAACGAAAAGCGACGAATGTCGTAATATATCCGATGGTCATTATTACCGAATATTGTAATAATGCTTCGTCATCGGAATTATGTTGACAAGCTCGTCCGTATATATTGGTACGAGCGCGAGCATCAGACAGTCTGGTATTGACTCGTGATACAGGGGGTCCGAATTGACTCCTGAAACTGTGCGTCTGGTCCGAGGGATTCGAGCAAGGAATCCGAGTTACAAGTTTGATACGCGATAGCGGGTCGAACCCGAGTTCTATCGAAGAGTGAGTTATATCGTAAAGTGAAATAGTGAATTGTTCAGTGGGCTATACTGCTCACACGAATTGTATTTGATTGTAAAACTGTTCTGTTGTTTTATCTCTTTTAATAAATATCATTTTTTACAACGTACGGTGGTTCTCACTGGAGTTCTAACTCCCGACTGGTACAATCCCTTATATTAATTCGGGTTAAAATCCCAACCTTCGAGCACGGACTGATCAACCGGGTTTCGGGGGTACAACATTGGTGGCAGCGGTGGGATACCAGAGTGAGAGACCACGAACCGTATCGAGTAGTGAGTTGCTGTACGTGAACATCAGAACAGACTTTGCAGATTCTATGAGACAGTTAGAGTCGGGCAAAGGAGCGGGATACGAGGACGTTGCCGAGCAAAGGGACGTCAAGGCGACAGGAGCATCGCCGTGCATAGACCGTCACCAGGGAATCGACGGGGGACCAGACGTGTGGGAGGGTAACTGCAGCCCCTCCTAGAGGCGTCGCCGAGTAAAGGGACGTATACAGTTTCGAAAGGAAGCCACATGAGCGGGCGAGGAACGCCTGAAGGGCAACGTGAGGAACCGGAAACACAGGGACATTCAGCGTCCATAGAAGAGGACGAACAGACAGCGGCAGGGCTGGAATTGGCATTGGCCGAAATCACGCAGGTTGCGAGAGAAAATCTGACAGCACAGTCGCCGGAGCGTGAAGCAGGTGGTGAAGAGCGTTCACCAAATCCACTGTACGGGGTAAATTTGCAGCGTGGCGCCGCGTTTGACGATCTTGGTGACGTAGACGAGAGTTTGTTCGAACCGAGAGGCGCAATGGCGAATACCGATCCTCAAATTGTGGCACTTACCCCCCAAATGGTGAGCGAGGAGGTTGAACGTATGCGAATGGACTTCCGCAGCACCCACGGTAGGGGGCGTGCGAGCATCTTCGGGAATGATCGGGGACGAAACTGGACAGCCACCTTCAGGGACGAATCGAGAGGACAACCACCAGCAGGACAGAACGATGTAGAGGTACGACGTACCCTGTTCGATGACATACCAGAAACTGCGGGATTAAGCAGCACGGTAGTACCGGCGGCAGCAGCAGCTGCGGCGGGGGAGGAGAACGTGGAAGCCGGCGAAGGGCAGGTGAACCTCCAGGAGCTGGTAGCACGGGAGGTAGAACGGAGACTCGAAGCTCTGCTGCCACCGCCGCCACTCCCGCAAGCACCGCGTGCTTCACTGTACCCGGGGGAAGGCGCAGATAGAGGGCGCGTATACCTTGATATAGGTTTAGCGCTCAGGAGTATTCCAGAATTCAACGGGAGCGATGCGGGGGAGTTGGATGGATTTTTGCAGGCCTGTGAATCGGTTTGGGGTTTGATAAAACCCCTGGAGCGACCGATACTTCTTACTCTCTTGCGAAGCGGGAAAATCAGAGGTCGAGCAACTCGGGAGCTAAGGCACAAGACTATTACAACATTCAAGGAGCTCAAAAAGGAGATGGAATCACTCTACGCGCAGCGTAAGTCGCTAACTGCTTTGCAATACGAATTCAGTCAGTTACGACAGGCGCCGAAGGAAGCGGTATCAACATATGCTACACGGGTCGAGAAGCTGACGGTGGAAATGGTGGAAAAACTCTGCGAAGGCGAGGATCCGCACGGATCTCGATATATAGAGAGGGCAACGAGGAGAAGTGCTCAGAGCGCATTCGAGAACGGGCTCAGCAGGGAAATACAACTGATCGTGCGTTCACGAAACTACGGCAGCCTACACGACTCCGTGGTTGGAGCACTCGAGGTAGAGAAGATGGTAGGGTCAAGAGGGAGCAAGAATAGCTCTAACGGGGAGCAATCCCGAGCCTCTATGGATGCAGGGGAATCATCTCCAAGAAAATGTTATAGTTGTGGAGAAGCTGGACACATTGCGCGCGAGTGTCCCGGGGACACTCGTACGAGGAAATCCGGACGGCAAAGTCTTCCCATGCCAGGACCGGGCAAAGAAGTAAACTACGTGAAACTGACGTGCAATTACTGTGGGAGCCTAGGGCATCTCTGGAAGGCATGTCGATTGAGACAACGGCACATGGCTGAAAAGAAAACTGCATCGGAGGGGCAGCAAGACGAAGAGGAACCGAAGGAAAAGAAAAAGTACAAAACAGTGAGGGATTTTTTGGGCGACCGGTGTGACGATAAGCTAGTAGAATCGGGCGCGGGGAACCAGACGCGGGAGGTGTGGGGCGTTAGGGCAATATACGGCCAGGGCAGCGGGGAGAGATCCTGAAGACGCAGCAGTGGGAATTTCCCCACCTCCCTCGCGACGGCGGGCAACAAAGTTCATTTCTGGGACTAGCCGAGGGTAGACGTCGGCCATTACGGGGTTCCACGGGGATAAAAACAACGCCGTCTACACACTTTCCCGACGAGGGCAGAAGAAGGCCCAGAACCGAAGCTGAAGCGATGGAGGGCAAGGTTGTCCGAATACGAGTTCAGTAGAACATGCAGATCCGAGGAACAAAGTGCGCGTATCGACGCAACGAGACGGCTGCCAGCAGCCGTGCGCTCTCGAGCGCACCAGGCAGAGGATAACTCCCCTGGTATCGGAGCGAAAGATACGGCGGAAAATACAGAGGTGATGTGGCAAGAGCAAGAGAAGCAACGTCGAAGACGACGTAGGACACACGGACGACGAAGACAATAATCGCCGTAGCGACGAAACCACGAAAGAAGCAAAACCGTAAACATAAGCGAAATTTTATTAACTAGGAGAAACGGTGGTGATATGCGAGTAGATTACGCGAATCTTCTATAAACCGTTCGAATCTTGCATCTCAAAATTTGCCTTGAAATTTCTGCGTTGTGATTCCGATAGATAATTTAATTCAGTGGGAACACGGGAAAAGTAAAAACAATTAAATTCTGCTAAGGGTCGTTAAGCAAAAAAAAAAAAAAAATTGCTGAGTCTACTTCTTCTAAACTTTGTTGAATATTCCAATTTTATCGAGAAATTGAATGATACAAAATAATCGGATTTTTGGGTTGAGTCTCTTATATTCGACGAATATTTTTGAATTTTGGGGAAACGTAAAATTCTGCAGATTATTCAATTAATCATCGGGAAAGGCAAACGGCAAACCGAATACAGGGAAATTTGGAAAATTGTAACGATAAATTGCGTAGCAAACGCCAGATATTCGAGCTCTTGAGAACTACACTTTATTATACTATATTGAGTACTTGGATTCGGTAGCTCGCCGGAGACGAGCGAAAAGAAATCTGTCGATTTCTTTTCTTTTAGGGGGGGAGGTATGTTGTACCGCGAATATCGCAGGCGTTACAGAAAGATGCATTTTGCAATAGCAGAGGTATGCAGGCGACGCATGAGGCGCGATCGCCGAAATCGAGCGCCTCGCGAGCGATTGAGCAATCGACGCATCGAGCGCGCGACTCTCAATCGCGGTCAAGTAATACAACGCGTCAGCAGTTAGTGTAGCACGGAGTCTCCAAATTCTTGGACAGAATCTGGAGCGGTAAATAATAAACAGCAGTCAACGAAAAGCGACGAATGTCGTAATATATCCGATGGTCATTATTACCGAATATTGTAATAATGCTTCGTCATCGGAATTATGTTGACAAGCTCGTCCGTATATATTGGTACGAGCGCGAGCATCAGACAGTCTGGTATTGACTCGTGATACAGGGGGTCCGAATTGACTCCTGAAACTGTGCGTCTGGTCCGAGGGATTCGAGCAAGGAATCCGAGTTACAAGTTTGATACGCGATAGCGGGTCGAACCCGAGTTCTATCGAAGAGTGAGTTATATCGTAAAGTGAAATAGTGAATTGTTCAGTGGGCTGTACTGCTCACACGAATTGTATTTGATTGTAAAACTGTTCTGTTGTTTTATCTCTTTTAATAAATATCATTTTTTACAACGTACGGTGGTTCTCACTGGAGTTCTAACTCCCGACTGGTACAATCCCTTATATTAATTCGGGTTAAAATCCCAACCTTCGAGCACGGACTGATCAACCGGGTTTCGGGGGTACAACACCGGTATGGGACGGAAGAGCAGATAGAATTCGCGGTGGGACAATTGCAAGAAGCAATGATAGGATCCTACGAAAACAACTGCCCCAGGAAGAGGGTAGGAGGGAAGAAGGGAGCCCCGTGGTGGAACAAGCGGCTCCGGGAACTCAGGACTACGACCCGCAGGCTCTCTAACAGGGCCAGCAAGACTCGAGCACCTGCGGACTGGGAAGCATTCAGGAATGCCCAAAGGGAATACAAGAGGGCCATTGAACAGGCCAAGAGGAAAAGCTTCGTGGAATTCTGCGAAGAGACGGAGGGGGCCTCAGATACGGCGAGGCTCCACAAGATCCTAGCGAGGGACCCAGCAGCTAAACTGGGTCTAATCCAACTAGCGACAGGGGAGTACGCCTCAGATGAGGTAGAAAGCCTTAGATACCTGGCGGAAGTAAACTTTCCGGGCTTCAGGGAGGGAAGCATGCAATGGGAACACCCAGGGCATGGAGGTGGACGGCGAGGCGACTGGAGCATCGCAGCGAAGGTCGTGTCCCCGGCTAAGGTTAGGTGGGCAATCGACAGCTTCGAGCCCTACAAATCTCCGGGCGCAGATGGTATTTTCCCGGCCCTAATGCAAAAGGGCATGGAAGTGATCATCGCACCCGTGACAAAGGTGATGAGGGCGTGCATTGCGGTGGGATACACACCCACTGCATGGCGCACGGCAAGGGTGGTCTTCATCCCGAAACCGGGAAAAAGTGGATACACCCGAGCGAAGGATTTTCGACCAATCAGCCTGACGTCATTCCTGCTGAAGACGTTGGAAAGATTGGTGGACAGATACATACGGGACGAGGTGCTAGTGGCCTCTCCGCTGCACAGCAGTCAACACGCGTATTGCAGGGGAAACTCGGTCGAGTCAGCCCTTCACGTCGCGGTCCGCGGTATAGAGGGCTAGATCGAGAGGGGCGACATAGCAGTCGGGACGTTCCTAGACATCGAGGGGGCGTTCAACAACACCTCGTTTACGTCGGTGTGCGAGGAGGCTGCAAAGCACGGGGTTCCAAGGCCAATCGTAGATTGGATCCGAGGAATGCTCAGCGAGAGGGTTCTCCTGGTAACCCATGGGAGCACCATGATCCAAGGGAAAGTGGCCAGAGGATGCCCGCAAGGAGGCGTGCTCTCGCCACTACTGTGGTGCCTCGTTGTCGATGGGCTACTTCGGGAGCTCAACGATAACGGATATGAAGCACAGGGGTACGCGGATGACATTCTCATCCTCATAAAGGGAACGTTTCTCGGTCCCCTGGTAGAGCTCACACAGAGGGCCCTAGAAATCGTGAAGCGCTGGTGTGACAGTACGGGCTTGTCGGTAAATCCGGACAAGACCGAGGTGGTGATCTTCACTAGAAGATACAAGATCGAGGCTGTTCCAGGTCCTCGTTTCTACGGAGAAGAAATCCGATTCTCTACTTCGGCGAAATATCTGGGGGTTATCCTCGATAGTAAGCTGAGTTGGAAAGAGCATCTTGAGGAGAAGTGCAGAGCATTCTGTGCAACTTTCTGGATGTGCAGGAGAGCCTTCGGGGCGACTTGGGGGCTGAGACCGAAGATGGTACACTGGCTATACACGGCCATACTAAAGCCAAGGCTCACGTATGCAGCGGTGGTGTGGTGGCCCAGATCACAGCTGAAGACTTCGCAAGCAGCGCTCGTACAACTCCAAGGATTGGTCCTACGGGGAATCACGGGCGCGATGCGCACAACGCCGATAGTGGCACTGGGAGCGCTGCTAAACGTGGAGCCGTTACATCTTTCGGTAACGGTGGCCGCAGCTACAGCGAGTTATAGGCTCAGATGTTCGGGCCACTGGAGGGGGGGTTCTAGACATACCCTGCTACCGCGGGAATTAGGGAACCTGCCCACCCTTGGCCTGGAGCAAGACAATATGAGCACTAGGTATTCCTTCAATACACGGTACAAAGTACGGATACCGCAGAGAAAGGAATGGAGTGACCCCAAAGAGCTGCTGCCAAAAAACGGGGACATCTGGTATACGGACGGCTCCAAAATGGGACGACTCTTGGGGGCAGGGATATATGGAAAAACGGATGGCGTAGAAATCGCGGTCTCGCTGGAAGAGTATGCCACGGTTTTTCAAGCGGAGGTGTACGCGATCAGAGAGAGCGCGAAGAGGATGCTCGCAGAAGGGAAAGCAGGCCGCCAGATCAGAATATGTACTGATAGCAGTGCGGCTCTGTTTTTGCATCCACTCGCCGAATTATCATCATCCAATTACTGCTGTTTGATGTAATAACCGGTAAAGTAGTGAAGACAAAATGCAGTATTAAATTAGTCCATTAGTCCCTCGTACAAAATTCCGGAAAAAGATGTGAAGCAACAACCTGGGCATTTGTTAATGATTTAAAAGTCGAAAAGCGGAGCTGGCTCAGAAATAGTACAAATGTGTATATTTTATTCTCAGAACGGAAAAAATAAATATTTATTGAATAACATACATTTTATTTTCAGATATTATGGAGAACATTGCCGATTCATTTTGAATTCAGTGTTTCATAAGGGAATATACTATATCACACATTATGTAATATAGGATAAATTTCAAAAAAGAGTGAAATCTACATCAAAAACATTTTTTTTTATAAAAAAATGTAAAAAAAGTACGCCAAGTAGTTTAAAAATAGTACCAAATTATTTTTTGATAAAAAAGAATCATTCGAGCCAAGTAAACTTAAAAAAAAAACTTGGTGAGTTCTTACAACACAAATAAATGAAAGTGGATCATAAGAAAGGACGAGCAAAGTTTTTTTTTAAGTTTACTTGGCTTATATGATTTTTTTTTTATCAAAAAATGATTTGATACTATTTTTAAACTACTTGGCGTACTTTTTTTACATTTTTTTATAAAAAAAAATTGTTTTTGATATAGATCTATTATAGGGAAGAGAAAAAATGCTTAAAGTGTTATAACCGAATTCTCTTATAGATCGACAGTCCAAGAGTCCTCGCCGTTGAATGCATCGAGAAATTGATTTTTTTTTATTTTGGACGCATCCAAGACACTACAACGTTATTTTGAGCAGGGTACTACTTCCTCTTCAATACACGAACCAAGACAATATCTATGTTCGTTCTCGAGTTATAATTTTTGTGCTACAACAATTAATATCAAGTAAATTTAATTGAAAAACGTATCAAAGAGCAATTTTTCTTAATATTCAGCTCCAATACTTCGGGTCCTGTACAGAGGCAATAATAAAGTGATTCCATGTATTTTGGGGAAGAAAAAAACATTTAAACAGATGCATTTAAAGGGGACATTAGATCTGTTGGTAAATGGTAAAGGTGTTCGTGTTGGTAAATATTTTTTGTGTTGATTTATACTCATTTAATCTGGTCATAAGTGTTAAGCCAATAAAACGACTTTTACTAGATATTATTTGATTCGTTACATTAATTTGATCAAGTTCTACGTGATGCGATTCGTTATATTGATCGTAAAACAAAAAGGAAATATCAGTTGTGAATAATAATAACCAATTCGTATAGAAACGAAATGTTTATATTCGATGAAGGTTAAACTATGAATCAATTTACATAAGTGATAAATGATTTTCCGCCATACGTTCTTCCGAGATGAAACGCGCAGCGCGACGTACAAACATATTCGATATGCAGCGCATAATGCAAAGTGTAATCATACCTGATACGGAGCGCGTAGCGTGGCGTGTATTCCTGTGAGTGCCTTAAAAAATGTTCCAAAGGGACATTTTTCGGGGGGTTTGGGGAGCCCACCAATAACTTGTTCTTTCTTTCCTTCGACTCCGACCCTCTCTACCACAACCTAGCATACTAAGCGACCCTGGTATACCGCTCGCGTCTCCGTCGTTAGTTTTTAGTCGTGTCGTGTTTCCGGATTTTTGCGATTAGGAAATTTTGTGTTTTATTGAGTATCGAGTTTTTTTTTGCGTTATTGACCGGTTCGCCATATCCGGTGAAAGGATATGGCTGGCCCAACATTAGTTCTTTGTTGTTTATTAGGAGTTAGTTTGGCCGACGGAGAACAACCGAAGAGTGCCGGGAAAATTCCCCTTACAAAATAAAAATCTTAAAACTGTGTTAAAGTGGCATACACATCAAATTATATATACATACTAGAGTTCCCCGGGCTCGCGCGCTACGCGCGCTCGCTTTTCTTTTATTAAAATTATAAAAATGTTTAATCACCGCCGTAACTTTTCACCAATGCCGGTTGCCGCCGCTTTTTTTTTTGTATTTTTACTTAGTCAGTCCCCCTTAAAGGGACTTAGAATATTTTTCCCCTACCCCCCCCCCCCTTCGCCATTACTCCTTCAAAAAAAAAATATTCTAAGTCATCCTTTGAAGGACTTAGAATATTTTGGCCTTACCCTCCCACGACCCTTCAGAAAAATGTTCTAAGTCCCTCTAAGGGGATTTCCCCCGCCCCCTTCGACCGAAAATATACTGTCCCTCTAAGGGGGACTTAGAAGATTTTTCTCTTTCCGCTCCTCTGCTATGGCGACCGTTGCTATGAGGACGGTTTCTATGGAGACCGTTGATATGACGACCGTTGCTATGGTGACATTTGCTATGGTGAGAGTTGCTATGGCAACCATTGTTATGGCAACCGTTGCTATGGCGACCGTTGCTATGGCGACCGATGTTATGGCGACCGTCGCCATGGCAACCGTTGCTACGACGACCGTTGCTATGGCGACCGTTGCTATGGCAACCGTTGCTATGACAACCGTTGCTATGGTCGTTGCTAAGGGGATCCCTCCGCAGGTAAAAATATTCTAAGCCCCTCTAAGGGGGACCGCTTCGACCGAAAATATTGTAAGTCTTGAGCGAGCAGAACCGGGATGGCAGGGGAGGGGTCGAGCGGGACCAGGAGGAGAGAATATTCTAAGTCCCCCTTAGACGGACTTAGAATATTCCCCCCCCCCTCCGACCCCTTCGACTGAAAATATTCTAAGTCCTGAGCGAGCGGGATCGAGGCGGCGGGGGTCTCGATTCTTGACACGGCGGCGACAGCGGCGGTAACTTTATATATATAGAGAGTGTAACGAAGTAAATTCGCACAATATATTTTTCGCGTACTCGAGTCGAGGCTCCGCTCACCACGGAGCCCCTTTAATATCACCGCGCGAAATAGTAGACCTCCCCCCCCCCCCCCCATGTACCCCCGCGCCTAGGCAAGGTAACGCTCAGCAAGAGACCCAAGACACCGAGAGAGACCGAAAGCAGAGACAACGCACGAGCTAGAGAGAGAGCGGGAAACAGCGACGGAAGATATTCGCTCGACAACAACAGGACTCGTCGCTGGCCAAAGTCCACCGTTGCCGTCCCGTCGCCTCTCTCATCGACCACGCCGCCCGCCGCTCTCGATCGTCGCTCAATAGCTCGAGCGACGATAAATCAATATCGCTGCCGCCATCTGACACCTCGCCCGTCGATCGAGCGAATTATCGACCGACGCCGAGTACCGTCTTCTCTCTCTCTCCACCGCCTTCCGTCGCGCTGTCAACGGAGAAGATTTCCGAGAAGAAGGACGAGCGTTACCTCAGCCTCGTTCGAGCCGTTGATTAGGATAGACGCGTGTGGACGATTCCCCCGTTCCCCGTCATTTTTGTAAGGGAATCGCCCAGCGTGAATTTGTTGTAAAGAGTGTGTGATATCAGCGAGAATAGTTTTTCCCTCCTGTGTGATAACTCTCCCCGACCCTCCCCCGATATCTTCCGCGTAATTAAAGTTAGTAAAGTGACCGGTAGTCGCTTGAGTATTTTACAATATATTTTTTTCCTAAGTTTCGCCATTTACCGGCAAAGACTCGTGCACGTGGAGAGTGGCGTGCGACGTTATTTTTGCGTGCGAAGTTATTGAGTAAGTAAGTTAAACGTGTGCAATTTTGTATTTTTTTCCATCGTGTTTCCCCCCCCGTATATTGCCCAGACGTCCCCGAATTTCGTGTATGAGCCGAAGGCATTAAATTGCGAGCCCAAAGATCGGTTGTCCCCCCCCCCCCTGAGCCCTCTGCTGTCCCTTTGAGTTTGCCGGCCATTACGTGTCTCAAGTAAAGTTGAATATTTGCTGACTCACGTCGAGTCGAATAACGGCGTTACCCCGTAAATGGTAACTGGCGCCCAAAAGTATTATTTGAGTTGTTTCCCCCGAGTTTTGAGAGATTTTTGTCAGTTATTTTTATTAGCAATTCCCCGCGATATTTCCAGTAATTTTTCTGAAGACCCGTCGTCCCTTTGCCGAGAATATTCGATAGTCCCGTCGACATTTTCTCTTGCCACGAGTCGCGTACGCCTCGCGGATCGCCTCGTGGCAACCACCGTTAATTCTTTTATGATTTTTCCCCGACCCTTCCCTCGCCCGTACGACCCGGAATCATCCGTTGCTCAAATCATTATTCTTTTTGCGAATTATTACTATTATTTTGTATTATTTTCTCGATTATTTCTTATTATTTCTCCCCCGATTTAGTTATTAATTTTCAACCCCCGTCCCCGCTTACACCCGACATTTTCGACGCCAAGTAGTATTTTTAGTTCCTTTATTAGTAGTTGCCATAGTTGTTCAGATTTATTTGCACTATTTTAGTTGATTATTTTCTTTATTTTCTTTTGTTATCTTTCCCGAGTTATCCTCTCATTATTAGTTATTCGATCTCCGTTATTTTCTTAGTTTGTTATTTCTTATTTTCATCCCGATTTTCTTTGTATTATTTTTTTTCCCCGAATTTATAATAAATTATTATTTCTGTTGTTAAGCATCTCCCCGCCGCCTACGATTATTCAGTTTTTATCTTGTCCCCCCCCCCCCCCCCCCGACTACAAGTTCTGACGAAAACCCCCGTCACAAGAGATATTGTAATTTTCTCCATTTTTCTAATTTTTATTTAAAAAAAATACTTTAATGATCCGAGCTCTGGGCGGCCGAGTACTTCGAGGCGAGATCGGGGATTAGTTTAGTAAGGAAAGGCCTCAGATTTCGACTCACCACATTGTCCGGAGGCGGAGACTATTGTCTTCATCGGCCGAGTGGACAAAGTTATTAGGATGTATTGTGATATGCTGTTGTTCTATTAGTGTAAGTCTATTGTCGATGGCTATAGTGTGCGAAAAGTTTCTGTTGCTGAGACCCCTTATCAGCCGGCGCAAGACCGCCTTTGCGAATCTCTACGCTCGACTCTCTATGAATTCGGGAATATCCCGAATTCGCGAGTTGATCACCGATTCGCCTCCGTTAAACAGAATAAATTCCGGAATTAAATTGTTGAGATTTTACTTTATCAAGTTCAACCGCTGCTCAAGATGAGCCAACGATTTGAGCCTTCCCGTGCTCAGGAATACTACGTTGTTTTTTAATTCAGCAAATATTCTCTCGTCGCTCAGCGGCGGCAATGCACGAGCAGTGACGAGTTCGAGAAATACAAGTTACTTCGCTCGGCGGCGGCGAAGCTCGAGAAGCGACGAGTATTATGAATCTACGTTAATCGAGTCTTTCTATGTCAAAGAGACGTGGCTCTGCGGCTGCGGTACTCGAGCAGCGACGGGTAACGATTGAATTTCGATTTTCGAAATATTCGGTATTGCAGATATTTTTAACTCGCGAATACGCAATTGATATTCGAGTCTTCGACTATTCTTCCGAACTTTCCTAATACGATCGATGCTTGCGCTATGCCTCGAAAGGAGCTGAGCTGTCTCTAGACTACAAGAAATTTATTCCTATCAATCTACGTTAGAGAGTTGGGCTACCCTCAACTGCAGAAATGATTATATTAAATTTCAGGGAGAATGGGCTTTTCTCAAGGAGTCTTCGTGAAAAGCCAGTGCTTTCCTGGGGTTCACTTAGACAAGGAGTGTAGGTGGGTATTCGGATGAATATTTGAGATCGAGCGACGCGTTGCTCGATCCCTCGCGTTGCTAAGTCCCTCTAAGGGGGACTTAGAATATTTTTGGTTCCATTTCGCTTCATTTCGAAAGTACGTATCAGGGAAAAACATTTATCAGTTACGTAAATTGATTCATAGTGTTGAACCCTCGTTGAATAAAAAAATTACTTTTTTATACCAATTGATTATTATTATTATTCACGACGGATATTTCCTTTTTGTTTGACAATAAATTGTCAAATATTGAGACACGAGACAAATATAACGAATTGCATCGCGTAGAACTTGATCAAATTAATTTAATGAATCAAATCATGTCTAGTAAAGTCGTTTTATTGGCTTAAAACTTATGACCAGATTTAATGAATATAAAACAAACACACAAAACATGTACCAACACCAACACGATTACCATTTAGCATTCAGGTCAAATATCCCCTTTAAATCCTTTCCCTTCAATGTTTTTTTTTTCTTCCCCATAATAGATGGAATCAGTTCGTTATTGTCTCTGTAGATGACCAAAGCATTGTAGAAGAGAAGTTCAAGAATTTTGCTATTCTTTGTGATTTTCAATGAAATTTTATCGACATTTATGCATGCTGCAAAAAAATGCTAGCTCGAGAACGAAAAAATACATCGTCTTGGTTCCTGTCATGTATTGAAGAGGAAGTAGTACGTTACTCGAATAAAAAGATTGTCGTCTTGGATGGCTCCGAAATATTTTTTACAAATTGATGAAATTCTTAAAAAATTCAACTGTGAAGGCTTTGACAGTCCTCTTATAAAAAAATTCGTTTCTACAATTTGACATGTATTTTTTTTCTTTCCCATGTAACAGAACGGCCGATATCTTCGATGAGGTGATGGCAGACGATGATGCGACGGTAGGGCCAGAAATAAATGATAGAAAATATGGTGACCCCGGGATTCGAACCCAGGTTGATCAGGTACTAATTAAGAGCGCTAACCACTGCGCTATAGTCACCCACATGTTTTTATCATTCGTGTTGTCTACTTATATGCAATGCTGGCCCCGTCCGTCACACACCGTTACACCCATAATACATGAAATCAGCTAATTATTGTCTCTGTAGAACAGAAAAGTATTGGAGAGGAAAAGTTTAGGAATTCGATAATTTTTTTCGTTTTTCAATGAAAGTTTATTGATATTTATCGTCGCTTACAAAAATTTTTTATAATTTGTGACGTGATTTTTTGGAATCGACGTCACAAAAACCCAAAACTACCGTTACTAGCATGGAAATTACGATTTTAGTGCTGAAGTTTCGCGTTACTGCCTCTCCCAGCGACTTAAGATACCGTCACGCTCTCGTTGAGTTACCGATCGAGATTTTTGCAGTGTTTTGTATCATTTTGTTATAATTATTCCAATTAGCTTCATTATCGTTATTATTTTAGTTCAGTTCGAGTTTTGAGATTCCGTTTGCTTGGTTTGGTTCACGATTTCCGATTTCTTTTTAGTTCAGTTTAGTCGACGTTTCCGACTCTATTTGGTGGTGTAAGAATTAATAATAAAAAGCCCAAATAGAGAAAGGACTCGGCGAAGAGTCTTGCGAATACGTCAAAGTCCGGTGCAAACCCGGCACCCCAAGAGATAGTGCAATGCGTTGAGATCAGGCGGAGGTATCGTTTGGTCCAGGCAAGAGTGGTGGAACACCTTGCGCTGCGTTATAGTTGAGTAGAGCCTTGTATCTGACGTATTGACTAGGGGGAAGCGATTGCGAAGATTCGTTCAAGTTACCGCGTTATAGTATCGGCTCTCGATTCGATAAAGTCATGAGATGGTTGAGAGGGCAGCAGTTATCGGTCAAGCTCCCGAAAATAATTATCATAATTCGTTACGAATTTTCGTAGGCAAATCGACAGTCTACCGAGAGCTGCCCCAGAGGTAACTCGGGTCTCTCTCGCGCTCCCGCTGTGATAGGTCTCGGCCTATTGTTCTCGCGCTCGAGTCGTTCGCGTGTCGTATGATCGCTGTGTCTCGCTCGCGTACCGTCGATCCCGTTACCGCTCTCGCTCTCGCGTTCGTGCGTCTCGTCTCGTTGTTCGTCGACTCGGGTGTTTTGTGTGCACGATTCTCGATAGAATTTTGACAGAAATTCTTTCGAGTTGATAATTCGGTGGATGCGTTACAATTAACGCTCTCATTGCTATTCTATTGACCTCGGATTGCGACCCTTCTACCACAACCCGCATCCTGAGCAACCGTGCATTTCCGCAACCGTTTGCTGTCGCAAATGCGTCGGCGTTAGTTCTCGTATCGTTTTCGTTTCGTTTCGTTTTGTCGTGGCGGAGGTCGCAGTTCCACCGACTTCCAGTTTAGTCCGGATTGGTGATTCCGGCGAAACAAAAATCTACCCTGCGGAGGTCGTTCCACCGGCCTCCAGTTTAGACCGGTTGTTAATACCGGCGAAACAAAATTAACTGGCGCCCACCGGGACGCCGATGCATCCGCGAGGGTAGACGGCCGAAGGTGACGTAAGTTTCGTTCGCGTTTTGCTCCCGTTTGGTTTGAGCTTTTCGATTTTTGGTTTTTTTTAAATTTTTTTTATAGAATTTGAGTTAGAGTTTCCGTTAGGTGAAAAATACGTCACATATAATAAATTTAAAAAAAAATTGGACAATGTATTATAATTTTTAAAAAATCGGAGTCAGTTTTTTCGACAAAAAAAATGAGCCGGGAGGATTGTTGTCAAACGGAATAAAAGTAAATGGGAAAAATGAAAAAATAAAAATAAATAATCGATGCCTCTGCATCGTCTGCAGCTGTTAAGACGTAAAAAAAAAGTTATTGAATATTATTTTGTCTATCGTCTAGCAGCTCTTCCTCTCTCGCGATCTCCTATTATCGCGAACCATTTACTCGTCATTGCCAGAACATTTTGTTCTGATCTTCCGAACTTCTCGATTATTAGTTGTTCCATACATTTGTACGTACGCGTTCGGCTGAAGTTAAACTTCGTGACAATGTTACCGTCGACTTTCGTTTCCCTACTGCAACCAGAGTACAACAATTAGACCGGCTTACTAATAATACTCGATAGAATAGATCCTAAGGCCTTGCTGCACTCGGTGTGTCCATACGTTTTCGAAGTCATCACGACGTTTATCGATTCAATTTTTCTCGCATCGCTCAAAATTTCTTCAAGGCGTAGAAAAATTACATTCGTACTGATTGGAAATTCAATTCTCAAAGCAGCTTGATGTTTGTCGTATGTCGCTCCGAGAACCGAACCAGAACGAATGCTACGCTTAATGCTCTCGATTTTTTTCATCACCCGCTTCTCGGATTCCTCCTGATGTTGGAGAAGTCTTTTCAGCATCGCTTCTAAAACGTAAAAAATAAGATACCATTGCCGCCTCATCAAAGGGATTTTATGAATACAATGAAATCAAATTTGTAATTCTTAAAAAAAAAGTAAATCTATCGTTCGAAATATAGATTAAAAAATTGCAATATTTTCGTATTATGAAAAAAAAGGACTATCTTAACAAATAACAAGCGTCTCAGCGCCCTGTGGGCGCAGATACTCTTGTTGGTGGGCTCCGCCCCCCAAAACCCCCGAAAAATGTCCCTTTGGGAGATTTTTCCTTTTTTTGTCTTTGTTTAAAAACGTCCCTTTGGGACATTTTTTAAGGCACTCACAGGAATACACGTCGCGCTACGCGCTCCGTATCGAGTATGATTACACTTTGTGTTATGCGCTGCATATCGAATATGTTTATACGTCGGGCTGCGCGTTTCATCTCGGAAGAACGTATGGCGGAAAATCATTTATCGCTTATGTAAATTGATTCACAGTTTAACCTTCGAATATAAACATTTCGTTTCTATACGAATTGATTATTATTATTCACAACTGATATTTCCTTTCTGTTTTACGAACAATATAACGAATTGCATCACGTAGAACTTGATCAAATTAATGTAACGAATCAAATGATATCTAGTAAAGGTCGTTTTATTGGCTTAACACTTATGACCAGATTAAATGAATATAAATCAACACAAAAAATATTTACCAATACGAACACCATTACCATTTACCAACAGGTCTAATGTCCCCTTTAAATGCACCTGTTTAAATGTTTTTTTCTTCCCTAAAATACATAAAATCACTTTATTATTGCCTCTGGACAGGACCCGAAGTATTGGAGCTGAATATTAAGAAAAATTGCTTTTTGATACAATTTTCAATTAAAATTGCTTGATATTAATTGTTGTAGTAAAAAAATTATAACTCGAGAACGAACATAGATATCGTCGTGGTTCGTGTATTGAAGAGGAAGTAGTACCCTGCTCAAAATAAAGTTGTAGTGTCTTGGATGCGTCCAAAATAAAGAAAATCAATTTCTCGATGAATTCGACGGCGAGGACTCTTGGACTGTCGATCTATAAGAGAATTCGTTTATAACACTTTAAGCATTTTTTCTCTTCCCTATAATAGATGGAATCAATTCACGGGTCATTGTCACTGTCGGAGAGTAAAATATTGCAGACGAGAAATTCGAGAAATTTTATTTTTCTATCGTTTTATTTTGTTTTGAGATAAGTATATTGAAACAATTGAAATAAAAATAGAACGGTGGTTGGAAACATACAAGGTAAAAATTGATTTTTTTTTTGTTTCAAAAAATTGTTAGAGATTTGAAAAAAGTAAACTGCAGTTTCCCAATATTTAAAATTATATACATTAAACAATGAGAAAACAATAAGATTTTTATTTTCGATTCAAATCATCCCGACACAGAATACCAACGTCGCGGCGTATGCAAACTTTATCACATCTGCTATCGAATTATCGTCGGCTTCCAAGGCTTGACAGATACAATGAATGGAAAAAAATAAATGGCCGCGATTGTTTTCAATTTCATTTGACAAATTGCCATAATTTTGGATATTCGATGATTCCTCTTTGTGGAATTATAACCAGGTTTTCAGTGCACCCAAGAAATTTTTTATTTTTATTATGAATGTGAATAACGTATATAAAATATTGTGAATGATATTCGTTCAAAATATATTATTTTCGAAATAAAAAGGATTAATATTTGGCAATCAATGTGTGATATTTCGTATTTCATTTGATACGATGATAAAAAATTGTTTTTTGGAAAATTAAAATAATATAACCTTATAAAATAATTCCTCACTAAAAATAATTGGAGAATAAAAATACTAAGAAATGTCAGAATGTCTTCAAATTTGCTGTGCGTAGTGCTTTTCATAAAATAAAATAATGCTGCGAAAACGAAAAAATTAGGTTCGTAGACTTCATAATTGGAGCACCGTATGGACATTTAGCAGAACAAAATTTAAAACACCTCATTAAAGGCTTCGCAGTAGTTTCAAAATGATTGTGCACAATGGTGATAATATGATACATCACCTCTGCGAAGAAGAGAAAAATTTCTTCGCACAGTCCAAAGTTAAAGCACCGTACGGACACTTGTCGAAGCAGAAATGGATTTTTTTTCTTAAGCATATATTCAAATACTTCGCAGGGGCTTCAAAATGTATGTGCACAATGGTGATGATATGATACATCATTCCTGCGAAAAAGAGAAAAATTGGTTCACACAGTCTAAAGTTACAGCACCGTCCGGACACTTGTCAAAGCAAAAATGGATTTTTCTTTTTAAGCAAATATTCAAATGCTTCGCAGGGGCTTCAAAATGTATTTGCACAATTGTGATGATATGATACATCATCCCTGCGAAGAAGAGAAAAATTGCTTCGCACAGTCCAAAGTTACACTGTGATACGGACGTCTAAGAAGATAATTTCAGTAATGAAGGTATTTTTATTCAACCGCAGGCGAAAAAAAATATTACCAGTCATTGGAATGACTTCAAATTAACAACACATGATGTTGGAGATACATCGAAGCAAATGGTGAAAAATAAAATTTTTTGGAGTATTCGCCGCGGAGTAACCCCACCGACAGACTCCGAAGACCAACGGATGGTCATTTTAATAGGCACTCTTTGCCTATTGTTATAGTGAGTGCCTAAAAAGAAATGATTGTGAAAATTAAAAAAAGTTATGGATTTTCTCGACGACTATCCATACACTCGTGGTAGAATTACTAAATTTGAGACGAATATCGTAAACTCTGCTGAATTACTTGGGCGACTGATCGTTGCACTAGTGGATCATGTGGGCCTGCTAAAATCGCAAAAAAATAACCAAAGCCTCGGAAGCAACGTACTCAACGAGATATGCGAGTTCATGTACGATTACAAGCAAACGAAGGAGAAACGAGAGTACATCAGGGTACTGATGAGACGAAAGCGCGGATTTTTTGTCCATTTTATTGAGTCGAACAACATAAAAAAATCGACATCGGAAAATTCACAATTGTACGTATATCGTCGATTGGTGTGTATGTTTGCCACGTAATGAATGAAAAATATTAATTAATTATATTTTTTATAGCTAATCTTTTGAAGACATCGGAAAGGCGGCGCGCTCGGAGATCGATGATTATCGAGACGACAACTTCGAGGAAGAACGGTATTCAAAAACCGTTAACTCAATCCGGTCTATTTTTCTGGCTCTGCGGTGATTTACTCAAATAATTTGTTTGTATTTCAGCGCTCTTCAAGTTGACGACGCGGATACCGATGATTGTGAAAGAAATGGAGAAGTAGCAAATGATGAAGAACGGGAAAAAGGAAATGAAGGAGAGAATAGAAGAGGGAACGAAGAGCGTGCTAGAGACTATGCGGGAGAGAATAGAGAAGTGTACGAAGAAAACCGTGAAAGAGACGATGAACGAGAGAATGAAGAAGTGAACGAAGAACAGCGTGAAAGAATGATTGAAGGACAGAATGGAGAAACGAATGAACGATAAAATAAAGAAGTTAACGAAGAACAGCGTGAAAGAGAGAATGAAGGAAGTAATAGGGAAATGAACGAAGAACAGCGTGAACGAGTGATTGAAGGAGATAATGGAGAAGCGATTGAAGACCAACGTGGAGAAGCGAATGAACGAGAGAATGCAGAAATTTATGAAGAACAGCGTGAAAGAGAGAATGGAGGAGAGAGTGACCGGGTGCAAAAAAGAAAAAAAGAAGGAAAACAAAGTGAAACGAAGAAAAAACGGACAAGGAGAGGGCATTTAGAGTTGTTGCTCGAAGGAGTTAACGACTTCGTTTATATTACGCCTTACAGTAATAATTAATCAGACGATTGCCTTTTTTAATAAACCACCCGCGTAGAAAAAATTAGTATGGGATTGACTCTGGGAGAACGATGGTCGAGAGTCTGGGATTTATTTGGGATTGAATCTGGGAAGCACTATGGGCAGTCATCTGGGTTTTGGGATCCGGCTAGATGGTTTCCCAGACCTTTTCCCATAGCTTCAGTGGACGGGGGGAGTCCTCGTGCAATCAATCCCATACGTTTTTCCAGATTCTCTCCCGGCCGTACCGTACGACCGGGGGGATCCTCGCGCGATCAATCCCATACATAGAATCCCATATTATGTGTAAATGAAAGAAGAAGGAAAAATAGATTTTGTCATATGGAAGGAAAAAATGAAAAACGAAGAAATATGCT
Source organism: Cryptus viduatorius (assembly GCA_964006125.1). NCBI lineage: Eukaryota > Metazoa > Arthropoda > Insecta > Hymenoptera > Ichneumonidae > Cryptus > Cryptus viduatorius. The sequence continues at coordinate 24,910,174 of OZ023220.1, forward strand.
CAAATCTAATTTTTTTCAACGAATATGATTTCGCCGTGCAAAGTTAAGCGCTGTAGTACATAATCGGCGGTTAAATTTCATTTAAGGCCCCAAAAATAATGTGATGTACTGGGAAAAGCTTGGATAGATAAATTAAAAGATCTATGTTAAACTCATCCAATACTTTACAATATTTTTGGGACCTACATCGAATTTCAAACGCCGATTACGTACAGCAGCATTTAACTTTGCTCGGGGAACTCATATCCGTCGAAAAAAATTGGTTTTAGGCATATTTTTTCGTTTTTTATTTTTTTCTTCCATTTGACAAAATCTATTTTTTCATCTTCTTTCACTTACACATAACATGGGATTCTATGTATGGGATTGATCGCGCAAGGATTCCCCCGGTCGTACGCGACGGCTGGGAGAGAATCTGGAAAAGCATATGGGATTGATTGCACGAGGATCCCCGTTCGTATGCGACGGCTGGGAGAGAATCTGGAAAAGCGTATGGGATTGATTGCACGAGGATTTCCCCCGTCCACTGAAGCTATGGGAAAAGGTCTGGGAAACCATCCAGCCGGGTCCCAAAACCCAGATGACTGCCCATAGTGCTTCCCAGATTCAATCCCAAACAAACCCCAGCCTCTCGCCCATCGTCCTCCCAGAGTCAATCCCATACTAATTTTTTCTACGCGGGCATATGTTCGCAAATTGTAATCGTTGTTGTCATTTCCTCGTCGTTGCCTCGTCGTTGCCTCGTCGATCCCTCGTCAATCCCTCGTCGATCTCTCGTCGTTGTCTCGTCGATCCCTCGTCAATCCCTCGTCGATCTCTCGCCGATCCCTCGCCGATCCCTCGTCGATCCCTCGTCGATCCCTCGTCGATCCCTCGTCGATCCCTCGTCGATCCCTCGTCGATCCCTCGTCGTTCCCTCGTCGTTCCTTCGTTGTTTCCTCGTCGTTCCCTCGTTGATCTCTCGCCGTTCCCTCGTCGTTCCCTCGTCGATCTCTCGTCGATCTCTCGTCGATCCCTCGTCGATCCCTCGTCGATCCCTCGTCGATCCCTCGTCGATCCCTCGTCGATCTCGTCGATCTCTCGTCGTTCCCTCGTCGATTCCTCGTTGATCCCTCGTCGTTCCCTCGTTGATCCCTCATCGATCCCTCGTTGATCCCTCGTCGATCCCTCGCCGTTCACTCGTCGTTCCCTCGTCGATCCCTCTTATATCCCTCCTGCTATGTTTAATAAAGAAATTAAGGCCGATGCAATCGAAACAAGCAAAACTAATTACATGAGCGGCAGTATTGATATTACGATGCCAAACTGTATGTAAAAACATGGGTTGCACGGTCGGTTCAATCTCTCCGCTCATCGTCTGAAATTATATTTTCTGCTTTCTTGAGGGTAATTCAGCCGCGAAGCACATTGAGAATAAAGTAAACATTACTGGAGCAGGGAATTATTCAGTCTGAAGAATGTCTCGAATTTCCGATTCACCAATACGTGTCGTCGATTGTTTATCGGAATTATTTTGTTCTTCCCGGGGATCTGACTTATTAATCATTGTGTAAATGGCAGCTCAAGAAGATGCTCAAGCGGTTCCTCCGCGACAAGCTGCTCCCGAGCGGAATATATACACCAACTATACCCCTTCTGTGCGTGGAAGAATCGTCGGGATGGCGAGGGCCGGCATGGACGAGCACGCAATTAAACGCGCAGTCGGATACGACATAAGGATTTGAAGAAGGCGATGATGCTGCTCTGGCCGATCATCGGAGAAATAACAAGCGGCCCAAAAAAACTACTCCGGAACAGGATGGTCAATTATTCGAGTACATCGAAGAAGCACCTTTTTTGACGGTACCGGAAGTGCTCGTGCGGACAGATGTCCCGGTTTCGGTGAGCACCGCTCGTCGCCGACTAAAATCCGTTGGTATTACTGCTCACCGACCGGTTAAGACGGCTGCACTTGCAGATGCCCATCGCGAGGAACGACTGCAGTTCGCCCGACAGCACGTCAACTGGCAACCGGAAGATTGGGTGCCGATAATATGGTCCGACACAAAGGTTTTATCTCAACCTCTTTGTCTAAATCGGAACAAAAATATTTAAAAATTAAATTTTCACATTTTTGTTGTTTTTTTATTAGAATTTTCAATGTTCAACGTCCAATAGCCTGTACTTTCTTCTGCCCAAGTATTGTAAAAAAACAATCAAATAGATTTTCAAGTCCCCTGATGATGGACGCCGAATTGTATATCGACCACGAGGACGAGTCTTCGGTACTAATCCGCGATATACGGTTCAGAAGCAGTTGAGCGGTCGTATTTCGTGTGGTTTCTGGGGATGTATGTCCGCTGCTGGCGTAATGGCCCTCCACGAAATCACCCCGAAATCACATGAATTCGCAAGAATATGTTTAGCTTTTGGAAAATGTAATGCTGCCGTGCGCACGAGAGAGGTTTCCGGAAGATCAGTTTCCAGTTATCCATTTTATGCAGGATAACAGTTCCGTGTACACATCACGGGTAACCATGGCGTGGTTTGCGGAGCATCCGGAGATTGAGCTCATGCGTTGGCCGCGCAGATCGCCGGATATGAACCCGATCGAAAACTTGTGGAGTAAGTTTTTCGAATTGATCACTAGTTTCAACTTTCGCCGTTACTGTCGAATGTCTATTTCAAAAGTGTAATGGTCCGAGAGTGGCGCTCTGGCGCAGACCGAAACCGAGAAGATCTCGCTGCGCATGTAAACCGTGTGTGGGATGGTTTGAGAGAAAGGCAAGAGCTTACACTCCAGCTCCTCAATTCTCTCCCCAATCGAATGCGATGCGTTATCGAGAACAATGGATATCCGATCGATTACTGATTTGGCATACTCTTTTTGCTCTCCTTCGTCATCGATTCGTGTCATCCCTCGCGATGAACCTTCGTCGTCGATCCCCGTCATCCTGTGTCGATGTAACTCCGTGGATATTCCTTGACGTCCCTCGTCGAGTCCCGGTAGCGACCTTCCCTCGGTGACGCTTATTTTCGTCCCTCAGTGTCGTCCGTCGTCGTCGATCCCTCGTTGATACTACTCCGGCACCTGAAACAGAAAAAAGAACAAGCGTCTCAGTGCCCTACGGGCGCAGATGCTCTTGTTGGTGGGCTCCGCCCCCCAAACCCCCCGAAAAATGTCCCTTCGGGACATTTTTTAAGGCACTCACGGGGGTGCACGTCGCGCTACGCGCTCCGTATCGAGTGTATTTACACATCGCGCTATGCGCTACGGATGAAGTATGTTTATACGTCGCACTCTGCGTTTCTTTTCGAAAGTACGTATGAGGGAAAAACATTTATCAGTTACGTAAATTAATTCATAGTGTTTAACCTTCGTCGAATAAAAATATTTCTTTTTTGTACCAATTTATTATTAATATTCACGACGGAAATTTCCTTTTTGTTTGACGATAAATTGTCAAATATTGAGACACGAGACAAATATAACGAATTGCACCACGTAGAAGTTGATCAAATTAATTTAACGAATCAAATCATGTCTAGTAAAGTCGTTTTATTGGCTTAAAACTTATGACCAGATTTAATGAATATAAAACAAACACACAAAACACGTATCGACACCAATACGATTACCATTTAGCATTCAGGCCAAATATCCCCTTTAAATCCATCCCCTTCAGTGTTTTTTTTCTTCCCCATAATTGATGGAATCAGTTCATTATTTTATCTGTAGGAAACCAAATCATTGTAGAAGAAAAGTTCAAGAAATTTACTATTCTTTGTGATTTTCAATGAAATTTTTTCGATATTTATGGATGCTGCAAAAAAATGCTATCTCGAGAACGAAAAAATATATCGTTTTGGTTCCTGTCTTGTATTGAAGAGGAAGTAGTACGTCACTCGAATCAAAAATTTGTCATCTTGGATAGCTCCGAAATATTTTTTTACAAATGGATGAAATTCTTAAAAAATTCGACTTTGAAGGCTCTTTGACAGTCCTCTTATAACAAATTTCATTTCTACCATTTGAGATATTTTTTTTTCCTTCTTCGTAATACATGGAATCAGCTCGTTATTGTCTCTGTAAAACAGACAAGTATCGGAGACGAGAAGTTTGAGAAATTTGATAATTTTTTTCGTTTTTCAATGAAATTTTATTGATATTTATCGTCGCTTAATAATATCAAATTTAGCATCATATCATATCGTATTTTATTTAATTTTATTTAATCACAAACGAGGATAAGTTTCTCGGTACGGAATAACTCGTAAAATCGACAAATTCAGTGTTTTTCACTTTCTTGATAAATAATTGTTTATAATTGTTCTTTAAGAGTACAATTGTTTTTTTTTTTTGCGAAAAAAAAACTTTTCAAGACGTGAGCATATGAAAGAAATTCGTATTTCGACGAAAATTTGAAAAAATTTGAAAAAACAAAACGTTGGAAATACGTCGATAGAATAATCATTAGCAGTTTTCTTATCAAGTGTAAACGAATAAATCCAGCAAACAAAATTGACAAAGATTTCGAATGTGATGAATTTCCGACGGTCGAAGTGTAAAAAATTAAATTTTTAAACATAGCACACTTTTTATCTGCGCAATAACGCGGAGAGTCAGTTTGTAAATACGATTTCTTTGAGAGGAAAGGATTATAGACGGCAATTTCGAGAAATTTGAAAAAACGGTTCGTTTTTTGACGAAAATTCGTAATATTAGTCTTTGCTTAAAAAAAATCATATCTCGGCAGCGAAAAAAGATTTCGACTCTTATTTTGGCTTGTTTTGAAGAGGAGAAAATACGTTGCCAGAAAAATAATTTGCAGTTTTTATTATTAACTGTAAACGAATAAATCGGGTGAACATAATTGACAAAGATTTCGGCTGCGATGAATCTTCGACGGTCGAAGGATAGAAAATTCTTTTTTTTATGATTGCACACTTTTTATTTGCGCTATACCGCGTAGAATCCATTTATATTTACGTAAAATAGGAACAAAGATTGAAACGAGATGTCGATTTTTTTTTATTTGAAAATCATCCGGCCACACAGTACGCGCGCCGCGACGTATGACCATCTGTGTATCGTCTGCTACGAAATTGTCATCTGCTTCCAAAGATTGACAGATAGAATAAAACGAAAAAATATATACTCGCGATTTTTTTTAGTTCTATTTCGGAAATTGTAATTATTTTGGATATTCGATGAATCTTTTTTGTGAGTTTACTACCAATTTGTTCAGTGAATACGTGAAATTTATCATTTTTATTACGAATGTGAATAAAATATGGTAAAACATTGCGAATGATTTTCGGTGATAATATATTATTTTCGAAATAAAAAACGCCAAAATTTCTGAATCTGTGTATGATATTTCGTGTTTTATTTTTCACAACCGAATTTTTTTTTTTAACATGATGAAAAATGGATTTTTGGCAAATCTAAATAACATAACCTTTAAAGCAAATCTTGTTATAAAAACTGTTTTTGAATTATTTTATAATTAAAATTATATTTGTCAGAATGACTCAAAATTTGTTGTGCATAGTGCTTTCGATGCAATGAAATATTGTTGCGAAAGAGAAAACAATTGGTTTCCAGGATTCTTAATTGCAGCACCGTACGGATATCAGATGTGAGAAAATAATTTTTTTATGGAAAAATGTGATGAATAAATAGCTAGAGATGTAGGATTGTCTCTAAATTTGTTGTGCGTAGTGCTTTTGATAAAACAAAATGATGCTGCGAAGGAGAAAAAAATTGGTTCGTAGAGTTCATTATGATGGCACCGTACGGACACTTGACCGAAGGCAAATACAAATTGTGGCCAATAATTTTTTAGAAAAAATACTTAAAGGTCTTAGATTGGTTTTAAAAGTAATGTGCATACTGGAAATAATGTAATAAAAAAACCCTGCGAAGGAGAACAAAATTGGTTCGCACCATCTAAAGTTACAGTGTGATACGGACATCCGAGAAGAAAAATTCAGCCAAAAAGTTGTTTTCATTGCACCGCAGGCTAAAAAAAATATTTCTATTCATCGCAGTCACTTCAAAGTAACTACGCATGATGTTGGAGATACACCGAAGCAAATGGTGAAAAATAAAAATTTTTGGAGTATGCGCTGCGGAGTAACCCCTTCGACAGACTCCGAAGAGCAACGGATGGTCATTTTAATAGGCACTCTTTGCCTATTGTTATAGTGAGTGCCTAAAAATTAAAACAAAAATATAAGTTAATGTAAACATTGCAACTGTACTTACCTCGTCCAAGGAGAGGCGCTGCATTGATCGATATCTGGCATGCCCCGTCGTATCCTTCGACGAATTCTCCGTTTCGGCCGAGAGGCTTCACCCACACCATGCATTCCGATTCTCAAGGCGATAAAGCCTCTGAGTCTTCTTATGATTCCCCGTGGAAACCGTCCGATTATCGGTAATCTTAAAAAAAAACCCACCCGATTCGCGATTTCACGCGATTTTTTGTGTCATTCTAAACTCTTGTTCGTCGTTCGTGGAACATTACACTACTAGAATTAACAAAACAATACTTTTAACTTGGAAACCATAATTTTGCATCATTAATGACAATTGAAATGGTAATGACAATATGTGGTGACAATTGAAAAACTTGTAAAGAATATGTATTTCGGTTGTTTGAATAAATGCGTTTAACATTGTAACGATGAAAAATTACAATTATTGTATTTTTTGATAAATTTTACTATCATCAATAATTAATCATCAAAAATCGTAGCTCCGGTGCGTTCAATAACAAAAAGATGCCTCAGTGAACGCACCGGCAGTGCGACTTTTGAAACGCCGATCGAAAAGAGATGAAACCGGCAGAGTCGATCGCGTATTTCCTCGTGGTTCGATATCTTAGCATCAACTCTGTCGGTGGTTTGGTCGGTCTCGCTTCTTTCGATCAATGCAAAGGTAAATTTGAATCATCTAGGGTGACCCGGACATCGCGAGCAATGACGTGCTTCGACGCGATACTCTGGAAAAGCTTTTTCATATGCGGACAACTAAAAACTACAGAGCCAAAGTCACTCGATGTCGCGTTATCACTAGGGTGACCTAGACAGCGCTAATTACTAAATTCTAAGTAAGAGAAACATTTGTTTTTATTCAATTTTTATTCTGAAACACATTATATATTACATCTCGTCTCTTGATTTGAAATTGCGGCGGGCTAACCCCAATAAAAAATATTTCATCATGGCGGGCCATTAGCCAATTTAGTTGACATCACCGCACCGATGTCAAACGTTTGTTAGGTTCTGTCATTTACCCTTCAAAGACGTTACGTTACGACACATCGACGTGCATCTCGGTCGCCACCAGAACTTCACCAGACAACAAAACACTATCAATTTTCGCGGGAAATGTTAAAACAGGCATTAATGAACGGCAGGTACCAACTGTACGCTTGCTATCGGATCCGATAAATCTGAAGAAGAAAAAGCCGCATAGTTGTTACTCGCCATCCGTATCAGGCGATGAATACGATCCAGATTGGCCAAGCATTGTGGGGTTTGCACTCGGCAGTGACGAGAAGTATTCGCGCAGCAGATCAGATCCCAACTCTGTTGACCAGACCGACTGCCCTTGATGTTAGCACCGATGACCACACACGGTCTGGATCCCATTGAGTCGGAATCTACATCGACGCCGGAGGACGTGGATCGTATTTTGATAGTTAAGGCGTGCCGCCGCTTATATAAAATCATATTCGCCACTTGCGCAAGAACTGCACCATCTACCGCTGGAACACTAAGCAGGTTCAAAGCTTCTCTTCAAATGTGTGTCACCAGTTTTGTATTAAATTCCTTTATCATATGTCTCGTGGTGGATCTCTTTTACAATTCGGGAATCTTTTCACCTCAGACCTCAAACGAAACGATCGCATCGCAGCCCGTTTTTACAAACGGCTAATGAAGAACCTACGGGGTTGTGCTAAAGCTATTGATAGACATTCTGTAAATTCATTAACAGGCAGTGGTGTTTATGCAAGAGACGTTTATAAGATTATTTTTTTTTTACTAACAAGATAGAAATGTACACACTAAGTTTAAAAAATAAATAAAATATTTATCATAATTTATTTTTTCTTCACTTACCTCTTCTCGGCGCAATTATTTAGAAAAAAATTTATTGCTAAATGCGGGTTTCGAACCATACTCCCCCATGGGGGAAAGACGAAGCTTCATTCCATTGCCTTAACCGCTAGGCCAACCTAGAACATGGAATTCCTGCGCACCACAATACTCGGCCTTCGGCGCGTCAGCGTGGCACCCCCACGAACCGCTGGCCTTCAACGATAACGCTGCACAGCACGCGGATTCAACACTATACACCCCCGCGAGCGCGCTACGCGTACGGTTTGGTGTAATTAAAAACAAAAATTACCAATAATTAGGCTCGAACCTGGGCTCTAGAGCGCCACACCCGGGCCTTCGGACCACCCATACCCCCACCCCACCATTCCGTGATTTCGCGCCAAGCATCAGCATCCCTAGTCATCTCCTACTCCAGAGTACCCGTATGCCTCCTCCAACATACTCACGTCCCACCACTCCGCGACAGGGTCATGCTAGTCAAGTGCCCTAGTAAGAGCGGGTTGTTGGGAGCTGACCGTCAGCGGAGCAACATCTATCCCCAGCATCCCTAGCCACCCGCTCCTCCAAAGGACCCCGGCTGCTGACTTGGGAGCAGTGGTGGAGTAACACACACGTAACGAGCAGCTAAATACTGCCCCCACCACGAGCGGCCGCCATTTTGAAAAAATCCGTATAGGTACCGTCCCTACTCATGTCGAGTGAACTCGAGCACTTAGAAATAACCGTGTAAACGTAATCCTCGACTGCAAGGAATCTTTGTAGCATGTACAGGGTCGAGTTCCGTCGTGTAGGAACGTCCTGAATAAATTTTAACGCAGTTGCTTCCGTCTTTCCATCGCGTATTTGAAGTTTCTTCAATTCGTCTGACGCCGCAACGCTCCTTCTTGTAAGTGTGACGATCGGCGTCGTTTTTGCGATTATATCTCGCACGTCGGGCATCAAAGCCAAAACGTCCGGTACAAGATGGGACATCGCGTGTGCAAAACAAGCTAAATGTTTGTCACGTCCGACAAAATCGCGTACAGCTTTCTTTATGTTTACCGCGCTATCCGTCACAACGGCCGAAATCTTCGACTTCTCCAATTTAAAGTTCTCGATAACTGAGTTAAGACACTCGGTGAGATATTCCGATGTGAGACTGCGAGTAATTAGGAAAACTCCAATGCATCCATTTTTAGGCAGTCACTATAACATAGGCAAAGAGTGCCTATTAAAATGACCATCCGTTGCTCTTCGAAATCTGTCGAAGGGGTTACTCCGCAGCGCATACTTCAAAATTTTTTATTTTTCAGTATTTGCTTCGGTGTATCTCCAACATCATGCGTAGTTACTTTGAAGTGACTGCGATGAATAGAAATATTTTTTTAGCCTGCGGTGCAATGAAAACAACTTTTTGGCTGAATTTTTCTTCTCCGACATCCGTATCACACTGTAACTTTAGATGGTGCGAGCCAATTTTGTTCTCCTTCGCAGGATTTTTTTATTACATTATTTCCAGTATGCACATCACTTTTAAAACCAATCTGAGACCTTTAAGTATATTTTCTAAAAAATTATTGGCCACAATTTGCATTTGCCTTCGGTCAAATGTCCGTACGGTGCCATCATAATGAACTGTACGAACCAATTTTTTAGACACTCATTATAACAATAGGCAAAGAGTGCCTATTAAAATGACCATCCGTTGTTCTTCGAAGTCTGTCGGTGGGGTTACTCCGCAGAGAATACTCCAAAAAATTTTATTTTCCACCATTTGCTTCGGTGTAACTAAAACATCATGTGTAGTTAATTTGAAGTGACTTCAATGACTGGTAATATTTTTTTTCGCTTGCGGTTGAATAAAAATACCTTTATTACTGAAATTATCTGCTTAGACGTCCGTATCACAGTGTAACTTTGGACTGTGCGAAGCAATTTTTCTCTTCTTTGCAGGGATGATGTATCATATCATCACCATTGTGTACATACATTTTGAAGCGCCTGCGAAGCATTTTTAATATTTGCTTAACAAAAAAAATAAATTTTTGCTTCGACAAGTGTCCGTACGGTGCTGTAACTTTACACTGTGCGAAGCAATTTTTCTCTTCTTTGCAGGAATGATATATCATATCATCACTATTCTGCACAATCATTTTAAAACTACTGCGAAGCCTTTAATGAGGTGTTGTAAATTTTGTTCTGCTAAATGTCCATATGGTGCTCCAATTATGAAGTCTACGAACCTAATTTTTTCTTTTTCGCAAGCATTATTTTATTTTATGAAAAGCACTACGGACAGCAAATTTGAAGACATTCTGACATTTCTTAGTATTTTTATTCTCCAATTATTTTTAGTGAGGAATTATTTTAAAAAGTTATATTATTTTAATTTTCCAAAAAACAATTTTTTATCATGTGTGACGTGATTTTTCCAATCATCGTCACAAATAACGCAAGAAGTACAATTTTTTTACAGATAGCGATTCTTGTTGTTATAGTTCCGGTTTTTGCTGCCTCTCACTAACGTTCGCATTACGGTTTTGTTCCCGTATGTTCTCGATTCAGGAATTTTGCAGTTATGATTTGAATTTAGTTTTGGTTTGTTAGCTTCAGTTTTGTTCAGTTAAGTTTAGTTGGTCGGCGTACTTGACTTGACGGCGGTGAATCGCGAAGAATTAAAAGCCCGAGTAGAGAAAAGTCCCGACAAGGTGTAGTTGCAAGACGGCAAAGTCCGGTGCAAGCCCGGCACCCCGCGGCATAGTGCAATGCGTGGAAGAACAGGCGGAGATTTAGTTGAGTCCCGGGCGAGGTTGGAGCACCTTGCCGCGGTTTTGTTAGTCGAGGTGAGTGCCTTGTTCTCCCGCATTGACTAGGGGTAACGATTGCGAAGATTCCTTCTAGATCCCTGATTACCGCTAAGAATTTCGAGTCTCGTATCGATAACGTAGCGAAATAGTTGAGAGGGCAGTAGCTATCGATCGCGATCTCCGAAATAATAATAAGATTTCGTCGAGATAGTGTAATAGGCAAATCAGTCTACCGAGAGCTGCCCTAGAGGTAACTCGGGTCTCTCTCGCGCTCCCGTGTTGTTGACGTTCGGCCTATTGTTCGCGCGCTCGAGTGAGGCTATCTCTCTCGCGCACACAGTGTGGCCTAGCTGTCGGTTTCTCGTTCACGTTCGGCTATCGCTCGAGTTTTGTGAGCTGAGTGTAGCGAAAGAATTTTGTAATAAATTCTTCGCGATCCCGTGCGTGAGTGAAGCATTAGAAATAATGCTCCTTGTGCAGCGGTGATAGTGATTCGGTTCTCGGGGTATCGTGAGATACAGGTTCTCGCTCATTACAGGATTAAAGTGAAGTTTCGGTGAGTTTTTGAATTATAGAAATTTGTCGATCGCTTATCGATCCGCTTTTGTTACGTTCTCGTTAGCTCGCTTCGATCGATCGATCAGCTGAGCGTTTCCGATGCACTTACGTGTGATCCCGTGGCTTCTTAGCCAAATTATTATTTTTCGGTCCCGCTTAACTTAACGTTGAGGTTTCGATCTCCGTTTCTCGTGGCTGTTCTATTGACCTCGGATCGCGACCCTTCTACCACAATCCGCATCCTGAGCAACCGCGCATTTCCGCAACCGTTTGCTTTCGCGAATGCGTCGGCGTTAGTTCTCGTGCCGTTTTCGTTCCGTTTCGTTTTGTCGTTGCGGAGGTCGTAGTTCCACCGACTTCCAGTTCAGTCCGGATTGGTGATTCCGGCGAAACAAAAATCTACCCTGCGGGGGTCGTTCCACCGGCCTCCAGTTTAGTCCGGATTGGTGATTCCGGCGAAACAAAAATCTACCCTGCGGAGGTCGTTCCACCGGCCTCCAGTTTAGACCGGTTGTTAATACCGGCGAAACAAAATTAACTGGCGCCCACCGGGACGCCGATGCATCCGCGAGGGTGGACGGCCGAAGGTGACGTAAGTTTCGTTCGCGTTTTGCTCCCGTTTGGTTTGAGCTTTCCGATTTTTGGTTTTTTTTTAATTTTATTTATAGAGTTTGAGTTAGAGTTTCCGTTAGGTGAAAAATACGTCACACATGTCACAAACGAAAATTTGGTTACGAAAAATGAAATACGAAATATCACACATTGATTGCCAAATATTAATCCTTTTTATTTCGAAAATAATATATTTTGAACGAATATCATTCACAATATTTTATATACTGTGAGGGGAATTTTTCCTCTCGCACTTCGGTCGTTCTCGTCGGCCAAACTAACTCTAAATAAACGAAAAACTAATGTTGGGGGCCAGCCATCTTTTTTCACCGGAGATGACGAACCGGTCAATACCGGAACACTCAATACTCGATAAATACAAAATTTCCTAATCGCGAAAAATCCTAATCGCGAGAGGGTCGGAGTCGCAGGAAAGGAAGAACAAGCGTCTCAGCGCCCTGCGGGCGCAGATGCTCTTGTTGGTGGGCTCCGACCCCCAAACCCCCCGAAAAATGTCCCGAAGGGACATTTTTTAAGGCCCTCACGGGGGTGAACGTCGCGCTACGCGCTCCGTATCGAGTGTATTTACACATCGCGCTATGCGCTACGGATGAAGTATGATTATACGTCGCGCTCTGCGTTTCTTTTCGAAAGTACGTATGAGGGAAAAACATTTGTCAGTTACGTAAATTAATTCATAGTGTTTAACCTTCGTCGAATAAAAATATTTCTTTTTTGTACCAATTGATTATTAATATTCACGACGGATATTTCCTTTTTGTTTGACGATCAATTGTCAAATATTGAGACAGGAGACAAATATAACGAATTGCACCACGTAGAAGTTGATCAAATTAATTTAACGAATCAAATCATGTCTAGTAAAGTCGTTTTATTGGCTTAAAACTATTTTTTCTTCACTTACCTCTTCTCGGCGCAATTATTTATTGACCAGATTTAATGAATATAAAACAAACCATTTAGCATTCAGGCCAAATATCCCCTTTAAATCCTTCCCCTTCAGTGTTTTTTTTCTTCCCCATAATTGATGGAATCTGTTCGTTATTTTATATGTAGGAAACCAAATCATTGTAGAAGAAAAGTTCAAGAAATTTGCTATTCTTTGTGATTTTCAATGAAATTTTGTCGATATTTATGGATGCTGCAAAAAAATGCTATCTCGAGAACGAAAAAATATATCGTTTTGGTTCCTGTCTTGTATTGAAGAGGAAGTAGTACGTTACTCGTATCAAAAATTTGTCATCTTGGATAGCTCCGAAATATTTTTTTACAAATTGATCAAATTCTTGAAAAATTCGACTTTGAAGTCTCTTTGACAGTCCTCTTATAACAAATTTCATTTCTACCATTTGAGATATATTTTTTTTCTTTTTCGTAATACATGGAATCAGCAAGTTATTGTCTCTGTAGAACAGACAAGTATTGGAGACAAGAAGTTTGAGAAATTCGATAATTTTTTTCGATTTCAATGAAATTTTATTGATATTTATCGTCGCTTAAAAATATCAAATTTAGCATCATATCATATCGTATTTTTTTTAATTTTATTTAATCACAAACGAGGATAAGTTTCTCGGTATGGAATAACTCGTAAAATCGACAAATTCAGTGATTTTCACTTTCTTGATAAATAATTGTTTATAATTGTTCTTTAAGAGTACAATTGTTTTTTTTTTTTTTTTTTGCGAAAAAAACTTTTCAAGACGTGAGCATTTGAAAGAAATTCGTATTTCGACGAAAATTTGAAAAAATTTGAAAAAAAAAAACGTTGGAAATACGTCGATAGAATAATCATTAGCAGTTTTCTTATCAAGTGTAAACGAATAAATCCAGCGAACAAAATTGACAAAGATTTCGAATGTGATGAATCTCCGACGGTCGAAGTGTAAAAAATTAAATTTTTAAACATAGCACACTTTTTATGTGCGCAATAACGCGGAGAGCCAGTTTGTAAATACGATTTCTTTGAGAGGAAAGGATTAGAGACGGCAATTTCGAGAAATTTGAAAAAACGATTCGTTTTTTGACGAAAATTCGTAAAATTAGTTTTTGCTTAAAAAAAATCATATCTCGGCAGCGAAAAAAGATTTCGACTCTTATTTTGGCTTGTTTTGAAGAGGAGAAAATACGTTGCCAGAAAAAGAATTTGCAGTTTTTATTATTAACTGTAAACGAATAAATCGGGTGAACATAATTGACAAAGATTTCGGCTGCGATGAATCTTCGACGGTCGAAGGATAGAAAATTCTTTTTTTTATGATTGCACACTTTTTATTTGCGCTATACCGCGTAGAACCCATTTATATTTACGTAAAATAGGAACAAAGATTGAAACGAGATGTCGATTTTTTTTATTTGAAAATCATCCGGCCACAGAGTACGCGCGCCGCGACGTATGAGCATCTGTGTATCGTCTGCTACGAAATTGTCATCTGCTTCCAAAGTTTGACAGATAGAATAAAACAAAAAAATATATACTCGCGATTTTTTTAGTTCTATTTGGGAAATTGTAATTATTTTGGATATTCGATGAATCTTTTTTGTGAGTTTACTACCAATTTTTTCAGTGAATACGTGAAATTTATCATTTTTATTACGAATGTGAATAAAATACGGTAAAATATTGCGAATGATTTTCGGTGATAATATATTATTTTCGAAATAAAAAACGCAAACATTTGTGAATCTGTGTATGATATTTCGTGTTTTATTTTTCACATCCGAAGTTTTTTTTTTTAGCATGATGATAAATGGATTTTTGGCAAATCTAAATAACATAACCTTTAAAGCAAATCTTCTTGTAACCACTGTTTTTGAATTATCTTATAATTAAAATTATATTTGTCAGAATGACTCAAAATTTGTTGTGCATAGTGCTTTCGATGCAATGAAATATTGTTGCGAAAGAGAAAATAATTGGTTTCCAGGATTCTTAATTGGAGCACCGTACGGACATCAGATGTGAGAAAATCATTTTTTTATGGAAAATTGTGATGAATAAATAGTTAGAGATGTAGGATTGTCTCTAAATTTGCTGTGCGTAGTGCTATTGATAAAACAAAATGATGCTGCGAAGGAGAAAAAAATTGGTTCCTAGGGTTCATTATGATGGCACCGTACGGACACTTGACCGAAGGCAAATGCAAATTGTGGCCAATAATTTTTTAGAAAAAATATTTAAACGTCTTAGATTGGTTTTAAAAGTAATGTCCGTACTGGAAATAATGTAATAAAAAAACCCTGCGAAGGAGAACAAAATTGGTTCGCACCATCTACAGTTACAGTGTGATACGGACGTCCGAGAAGAAAAATTCAGCCAAAAAGTTGTTTTCATTGCACCGCAGGCTAAAAAAAATATTTCTATTCATCGCAGTCACTTCAAAGTAACTACGCATGATGTTGGAGATACACCGAAGCAAATGGTGAAAAATAAAAATTTTTGGAGTATGCGCTGCGGAGTAACCCCTTCGCCAGCCTCCGAAGAGCAACGGATGGTCATTTTAATAGGCACTCTTTGCCTATTGTTATAGTGAGTGCCTAAAAAGGAATATTCAATAACAATGCAACATTTTTGTTTACGTGTTCCACTATTGAAAAAACTCAAATACATAAGGCAATCGTGTTCTTGATTATTAATAATTTTTATGATGCTGCGAAGGCGACGACAATTTCGCTGTTATTGGCTGGGCGATTCTCGACAACAACGGCTATGCCGCACTTACCGAATGCGATGACGACGAAGAATCACTCACGCCCCGTTCGTACCTTTTGCTACCAAGATCGGAGCGAGTATCTCACCGCGCTCACGTAGTGAGGGGTTCGACTCGAGCTCGAAACTTTTATTTTCGGTATCTCGCAAATTCCCGCGAAGTTTCGTCTCGTGACGAGAAAACTCGGGACCCTTACTCTAAATGGACAGGGCAATCCTTGCCGATGGGGTGTTCCAAACCCCGCCGACAAGGCCTTCCAAACTCAAAACTCAAAAATGTCTTCCGAATCGCGATAAATCGAGAAAACCTCAAACTTAAACCTAATCTCCGACCTCCGCTTGCCACTCTATCATCCGTGCGCCGGATTTTCAGCCGCACTTGTTAATCCGCGTTAAGTCTCATAGGATTGGGGTGATCGGGTGGTGGGTAGCACGAATGGTCGGCTCCTTTCCACGCCACCTTCTCAACCCCTCCTCCTCCAACTAACGAAGGATTCCGTCCCATTCCAGTCTCACATACGCTCAAACTCAACTGACTCGAAAACTCAAACTCTAACCTCAACATTCAAATTCATTCAAAACTCAAAACTCAAAACTCGAACTCACAATCGTATACTCAACCAATCTCACAAAATCCACACACGATTGATACCCGGACTCTACTACGCGACATACTTCATCGTATACGGTATCAATCTCTCTATATTTCGGGACTTCCGCGATAGACTCCTTCTCTCGATAAAACTTATCTCGAGTCGATATCTCTCAGCTAAAATCCCCACGGGATCGATAACTTATTTGCCAAATCGTTAAATTGTCCTTTTTATTATTTTATAATTTTTATTAATTATCTCGAGATCAGTTGATATTTTATTCCCGGGATCAAGTTCCCCGTCTCATAATCGCTCAACGGTGATCTTGTTGCGTTTTCCTATCGACTTTTGCCTACTCTTCCCTTGCCTCGTCACTAACCTGGCCGCGCGGCGCGCGTGTGACGCTCGTGACGAAAAACGGCGTCACAATACGTTATTCACATTCATAATAAAAATAAAAAATTTCGTGGGTGCACTGAAAACTTGGTTATAATTCCACAACGAAGAATCATCGAATATCCAAAATTATTGCAATTTGTCAAATAAAATTGAAAACAATCGCGGCCATTTATTTTTTTCCATTCATTCTATCTGTCAAACCTTGGAAGCCGACGATAATTCAATAGTAGACGTGATAAAGTTTGCATACGCCGCGACGTTGGTATTCTGTGTCGGGATGATTTGAATCGAAAATAAAAATCTTATTGTTTTCTCATTGTTTAATGTATATAACTTTAAATATTGGGAAACTGCAGTTTACTTATTTCAAATATCTAACAATTTTCCGAAACAAAAAAAAAATCAATTTTTACCTCGTATGTTTCCAACCACCCTTCTATTTTTTTCGATTGTTTCAATATACTTATCTCAAAACAAAATAAAACGAGAGAAAAATAAAATTTCTCGAATTTCTCGTCTACAATGTTTTACTCTCCGACAGTGATAATAACCAGTGAATTGATTCTATCTAATATAGGGAAGAGAAAAAATGTTTAAAGTTGTTTAAAGTTGTTATAACCGAATTCTCTTATAGATCGACAGTCCAAGAATCCTCGCCGTCGAATTCATCGAGAAATTGATTTTTTTTTTTATTTTGGACGCATCCAAGACACTACAACTTTATAAAAATAAAATAAAAATAATTGGAGAATAAAAATACTAAGAAATGTCAGAATGTCTTCAAATTTGCTGTGCGTAGTGCTTTTCATAAAATAAAATAATGCTGCGAAAAGAAAAGATTAGGTTCGTAGACTTCATAATTGGAGCAATGGATGGACATTTAGTGGAATAAAATTGAATTTTTATTCTGCAACACCTCATTAAAGACTTTGCAGTAGTTTCTAAATGATTGTGCACAATAGTGATGATATGATACATCACCTCTGCGAAGAAGAGAAAAATTGCTTTGCACAGTCCAAAGTTACAGCACCGTACGGACATTTGTCGAAGCAAAAATTGATTTTTTTTAATAAGCAAATATTCAAATGTTTCGCAGGGGCTTCAAAATGTATGTGCACAATGGTGATTATATGATTCATCATTCCTGCGAAGAAGAGAAAAATTGGTTTGCACAGTCCAAAGTTACAGCACCGTACGGACACTTGTCGAAGTAAAAATGGATTTTTTTGTTACGTGTAACGGTCCCCTATTCAAAAATTTCATTATTTTATTATAATCATAACATTTCGTAACGCTCGCTTCTCCTTCTGAGAAGCGCGATAACGGATATTATGGCCGCCAGCAGTTTTGCCGTAAGAGCAGCAATTAGATCGCTGTTTCACGACAACGGTCAAGCCGCCGCGCGACCGGCATCCGCGCGACGGTCTTTATCAGCGCGCGGAAGTATACCTCACGCGCGCAACAATACAAGTTACCGGCGTCGAAGCCCTTCGCTTCGACACCTGATTATTCAGTTTATCTCAGCCCACCAGCAGGGTTAGACGGTACACTCTCCCTATTCTCTAATATATTCTTCGACTAATAAATATTTACTTATTAGTAGTTCAACCATTTTCCGACTTCTCATTTCACGATAATAATCCGCGTACCTGGCTATCCATTACATGGTGTCAGGAGTGTTCGAACTAAAATCTACGTCCGCGAAAAGTGAAATTTTGATTTTTTTTTTTTCTTTACCCCTTTGTTTTAGATACCGCGTTCAAAAAATACATACAGCGAGAAAAATCTGCGAAAAAAAAAACACAAAAACCAGTGAAAAAGAAAAAAACAGAACAGTGAAAAAAAAGTATTCAACGAAAACCGAACGAAGGAAGGAAAAAAAAAATCAGCCAATAGAAGGAAGGAAGGAAGACGACCAAAAACTATCGATCCGAAAAACGCAAATTTATGCTTGTAAAAGAAATTCTTTCATGGCTCGGTGGCCTAGGTGGTAAATTACCATATCGACGATAATCAGAGTAGGCAGCGGAGAACAAGTACTCACAGCCAGTGATAAAGCGGGACGATAGGCAGATATAGAGAAAACGTGGGAGAAGGAGCATCGCTTTCGATTCCTGTTTATAGGTTAGGAAAATAATTCGATTTATTATTTGTTATTGTTTTGTCAAGTTAATGTATGTTGAAAATAAACTCCTGTTTATAGGCATCGAATCTAGGACCTTTTCCTTCCCAGAAGGGAATGCAACCTTACAAATCGAAAGCTTAAACTTCGCACAATGACTACTCAATTTCGCTTCTATGTGATTGTGGAGGAGGCAACAGATAAGAAAACAAACGTGTTCAGACTGAAATGGATTCAAGCAGTTGGCGGAGATCTATATTACGAGTTCCCAGGGGAGATACAAAATTTAAACAAACACCCAGAACTCTGGGCAATCACTAAGGTAAAGACCATTATATCTGGAATGAAAACTAGAGGTACGTACCGTACGTTCACGGTCACACTGCCAGCGGAGGCAGCAGCATTATATAGAGACGCCGAGGGAGATATAATGTATAAGGACGTCTACTTGCAAGCAACAACTACACCTGGATACGAAATGAAAACGATCAGGAAGGAGAAGGAAGAGGACATATTGACGTTACTACAACAAATAGTTCTCGCGACGAGGAACGAAGGAACACCACAGGAGACGTCAAGAACCAATTTAAGGAAAATACGTGAGGATTTTATTTTGGATAACTTTGATGGAAAGAACTTTCCAACAACAAATTGGTTTCAGACGTTCGAAAAGGAATGTCAGCGTTGTCGAGTTACGTCGGATGAGAACAAAATTCTGATACTACGTCTATTTCTGGATGGAACGGCCAAGGATTGGTTTGCGTCAAAGATAATTACGATCAGTTTAAATGCAGATTTTGGCACGTGGAAGACAGCATTTCTGGAGAGTTTTCGGGAGACAGGGTGGAGAAAGGCCAGAGAAAGTATTTGTTTCGATACATTGGGGGCAGCTTAGTAGATTACGCTCTGCGGAAAGAAAATTTGTTGGTAAACATTCGGGAAAATTTTCCGACGGACATACTAATTGATTTGATCATAACTGACCTACCAATAATAATACAGGACAGAATTGAAAAAGCAAAAGTAACAACTATGGAAGAGTTGTTATCGCAGTTACGAAAATTGGAGAATTTCGTACAAAAGAAGAAAACAGTCACAAAAACGAGTTCGGTAGTCGAAGCCTTTAGTCAAAAGAACCAGACACAAGCATCCGCATAGAGGAATCCGTGCTCATTTTGCGACAAGAAAGGTTTTCCAAGCAGATTTCATCCCGAATCATTATGCTGATTAAAACAGAAGGAGCAAAATGAACAACCGAGAAACATCCGGACGGTAAACAACGTGCAAGTTCAGGATACGCTAAACGAAACTGTCACAGACCAAAAAAACTGAATTTGCCGCCACTGATAACATTAGAGGTATTTCTGAATGGCAGTAGGATACAAGGCATCTACGACCCAGGTGCAAATGTCACTCTTCTGAATTCGAAGATTATAAAGAAAATGGGTCTGACTACACAAGAGGATAGAAATACTTTTAAAAC
Source organism: Cryptus viduatorius (assembly GCA_964006125.1). Taxonomy (NCBI): domain Eukaryota; kingdom Metazoa; phylum Arthropoda; class Insecta; order Hymenoptera; family Ichneumonidae; genus Cryptus; species Cryptus viduatorius. The sequence goes on from OZ023220.1 coordinate 24,930,569, forward strand.
TGTCGGTGGTAGGAAAAACTTCACAGGGAGATTAAGGAGTAATATGAGAATCCCTAAAATAGAAACAAGCGTCTCAGCGCCTTGCGGGCGCAGATGCTCTTGTTGGTGGGCTCCGCCCCCCAAACCCCCCGAAAAATGTCCCGAGGGGACATTTTTTAAGGCACTCACGGGGGTGCACGTCGCGCTACGCGCTCCGTATCGAGTGTATTTACACATCGCGCTATGCGCTGCGGATGAAGTATGTTTATACGTCGCGCTCTGCGTTTCTTTTCGAAAGTACGTATGAGGGAAAAACATTTATCAGTTACGTAAATTAATTCATAGTGCTTAACCTTCGTCGAATAAAAATATTTCTTTTTTGTACCAATTGATTATTAATATTCACGACGGATTTTCCTTTTTGTTTGACGATAAATTGTCAAATATTTAGACACGAGACAAAAATAACGAATTGCACCACGTAGAAGTTGATCAAATTAATTTAACGAATCAAATCATGTCTAGTAAAGTCGTTTTATTGGCTTAAAACTTATGACCAGATTTAATGAATATAAAACTGATAAAAATATGCAGGTATAGAAGGTATATGCGTGGAGAAGCGTGTGGAGAGGAATGGAGTGGGTGATGTACCAATAAAATACACACGGATTTTATTTGACGGAAAACTTTATTTCTCTTCGGCGTAAAAGCCCCGACGAGACGACGGACTGACCACTTTGACGATCGGGTCGAGAAGAACGTTTGTTCGCGTGGTCGCACGCGAGGGACCCCCATTCGGTTTTCCGAAGGGACCCGAACGATTGTCGACTCGGCTCGACAGTGAGCAGGCCGACAACTTATACTAGTAAAATTATTTGACATGCATCAAACTCCGTTTTCAACACTACCGCCGTTTGTGCATGTCGACGTTTCTTTTTTCATATTTATTGCCTTTTTTAATTTGTTTAGTCGATCTCTTGGAACTGCTTTTGTCAGCATGTCGGCTCGTTGTTCCTCGGATGATATATATTCGACGCTTATAACTTTTTCCGCGAGTTTTTCTCTTATGAAGTGATAGTAAATATCTATATGTTTCGTTCGCTTATAGAAAACCGGATTTTTGATTAATTTAATCGCACTTTGATTATCCACGTACAACGTGGTTTCGCTATTGCACGGACTACCTATATCAGAAAGAAGTTTTCGCAGCCAGATCAGCTCTCTCGTCGCTGTCGATGCTGATACATATTCTGCTTCGGTTGTACTTAGAGTTACCATTTTTTGTCTTTTGGAGTTCCATGTTATAGCACCGTTCGCGAAACAGAAAATATACCCGGTTGTCGATTTTCTTGTCTCGATATCACCCGCAAAGTCGGCGTCCGAGAAGCCTATCTGTTGCGGTTCGCTACCGCCGCTTGAATATTCTATACCGTGATCAATCGTGCCGCTGAGATACGCGAAAATTCTTTTTACAGCATTCCAATGCGTTGTCGTATGATCGTTCGTATGTCTGCTCACCATGTTGACCGCATACGCAATATCCGGTCTTGTAATTGACGCTAAAAATACTAGTGAGCCGATTGCCTCGCGATATGGCACGTTTTTGATTTTTTCGTCTTCCCTTTCGCACGGGGATAATCGAACGCTCGGGTCAGCAGGTACGGTCAATGGTTTCGCGTTTCTCAATTTGAATTTATCTAGAATTTTTCGCGTGTATATCGATTGATGAATAAACATCTTTTTGTTTTCGCGATCGCGATTTATCTGAATTCCTACGAATATATTTGAGTCACTGACCGTTATTTCGAATTTCTCACTTAATCTTTCGAGCATATAATTTATTGTCTCTATAGTGTTCGATTCTATGAGTCCGTCGTCGACGAACAGCCCTAGTAGCACTATTTCACTTTCGAATTTTCCCACTTATATACACTGTTCGGCTTCGCACTCTTTGAAATCAAATTCTTTCAAAAAACTCGTAAATTCTTGATTCCAGCAACGGGGAGCTTGTTTAAGACCGTAGAGTGATTTTTTTAATTTGCATACTTGGTGTCTTGCGTCCTCCTTCGCGTCGAGTCCTTCGGGCAGCTCCATGTATATTTCTTCTTGCAGCTTCCCGTACAGAAAGGCCGTCTTTACATCGAACTGTTTTAGTTCGAGATCTCGTTGCGTTGCGATTGCTAGGAACACCCTAAGCGAGTCGTAGCGAATCACGGGGGCGAACGTCTCCGTATAGTCGATGCCCTCACGTTGCATGAAGCCTCGTGCGCATAATCGCGCCTTGAAACGATGCGTTTGCTCGGTTTCATTCGTTTTTATTCGAAAGACCCATTTTGAGTCTATTGTTTTCATGGCCGCGGTTCTTGGCACGATGGACCATGTTTCGTTTTTCTCGTGAGAGGCCAATTCTTCTCTAACAGCTTCAGCCCACTGCGCGGCTTCGTCGCTGCGTTGCGCCTCTTCGAGATTATTTGGTACGACATATTCGGCGTAATCGTTTTCATACCTGCTTGGCCTCCGAATGGTCGCTCGATCTCGCAGGCCACGTGGTGTGTTCATCTGTACCGCTGGCTGCGGGGGAGGAGCCTCCTCTTGAACGTCCTCGAAGATCTCGTCCTCCTCTTCCCCTTCTTCATTTTCTTCGTTTTCAGCGTTCTCCCGAATTTGCGTTTTCCACGGTATTAGAACTTCATCTTCTTCTTCTTGTTCGTTTTCTTCTTCGGCTACGCTACCGATTTTTTCGTTGAAGACAACATCACGTGTCGTTCTTATTTTTCCTGTTTCCGGATCATAAACTCGATAGTTCGGCGAGTTTTCTTGATAACCGACGAAGATAACTTTTCTCGCGCGCGCGTCGAACTTTTTTACGAATTGTTTGGGAGTATTCGCGTATGCCGTTGAACCGAATATTCTTAAGTGTTTAAGATTCGGAAGTTTACCGACCCATCGTTCATATGGAGTTAATTTATCTTTTGCCCATACAGTTCGATTTAAAACGTAAACCGCACAGTTTACGGCTTCCGCCCACAATTTAACGGGAATATTTTTCGCGTGGAGCATCGTACGTGCACTCTCAACTATTGTTCTATTTTCGCGTTCGGATTTCCCATTTTGCTGCGGCGTATACGAAGCCGTCGCTTCGTGCGTTATTCCCCGTGCTTCTAAAAGTTTCTTTACTTCGTCGTTCACATACTCGCGACCATTATCCGTACGTAATATTTTTATTGATCTACCGAATTTATTCTGGACGATTTTATCGAAAATTCTAATTTTTTCGCACACCTCGGATTTATTTTTTAGAAAAAATACGGTTCTGTACCCACTCGCGTCGTCGATGAAGGTCAGAAAATATCGCGAGCCGCCGAGCGACGGTTCCGGCATCGGACCGCAAACGTCAGAATGAAATTTTTCTCCCGGCACAGTCGTTATTTTTTCGGAGCACCGATTGAAAGGCATTTTGTGTGACTTACCTACTTGACACGGCTCACAAAATATTTTGCTGTTTTCTTTTATACTCACTCCCGTCACTAGACCTTTTTTGACTAGTTCGCGTAACGCATGTTCGCCCACGTGCCCCAAACGTTCGTGCCAAACACTCAAATTCGTCACGGCGTAACTTGCCTCCTCCTCGCTGCCTGCCTGTGGCGTTTTAAACAGCATGCGGCATACTCCGTTTGATTGTTTTAGTCCGTTTGCGATAATATTATTTTCGTATTTCACTTGCACTACGCTGCCTTGAAAAACGACTGTGCACCCTTTCGACGTGCACACACCGACGGAGAATAAATTCTTTTGCAATTTCGGCACAAGTAAAACGTTCTCGATGATTGAGTCTTTCCAGAGTCCGTCGACAAGTGTCTTGATTCGCACGGTTCCCTTGCCGATAATATCGCACGATTTATTATCGCCAAGCACAACTGTACGCCCACGCGGTAATTCACGATAGTTTGATAACCACTCCCTTCGATAAGTCAGGTGCCGTGAGGCTCCGCTATCGGTAAGCCAGACATCCCGGATGTCGGCTGACATTATCTCGCGGATCTGCGTGCCGGTGGATTCCACTCGCGCACCTGTCGCACTACCCGGACCTTCCTCAACCGCGAACGCGAACACTTGCTCTTTCCCGCTCTGACCGCGGCCGCCATCTTTTTCTTTCGAATGCGAACTCGACTTCGATTTGCACTCGCGCGCGAAATGTCCGAAAATGCCGCACTTGAAACACTTCACGTCTTTTTTCGACGTTCTTTTCTTTTCTTTTGGTTTTTTTTTCACGTTTCACTAGTGCACTTAATGCGTTCGACGCTTTGTCCTCTTCGCTGAGCCGAGCGTCTTCTTTAATAAGACGTTCTTGAAGATTTTTCAGCGTTTGCCTCTCTGGCGCAACGCTGTCCCACGCGATTCGAAGCATGTTGTACTTTGGCGTAAGACTTCCCAGTATTTTTGCAACTACGGTCTCACTCGACTGCTGCTGACCTACATCGCTCAGCTGACTCGCGAGATTGACTATGTGAGCCACGTGTTGCATCGCCGTGTCCCCTTCACTCATCTGATACGCGTGGAACCTCTGCAGTAACGCGAGCTTATTTGTCTCCGTCTTCTGCTCGTGAATCAAGCATAGCTTACTCCACATTTCCTTCGCACTAGTACACGAGAGGACACTTATTTGTTGCGCTTCCTCCATCGCGGAGAGCATTATGAATCGCGCTGTCGCATTGTCCTTCACAAATTGCTTCCGTTCCACCGCATTTGCTCCTTCGCCCTGCGGCATCTCTCGAGTTCCGTCGACCACGTCCCACACATCGTTGATCAAAAATAATGCGCTGACCCCCGCCTTCCAACCCTGGAAGTTCGTTCCATCGAAATTTTTAATCCCCTTCGCTGAGATGCCGAACGACATCGCGGATGAAATTTCACTGTCACTCGCACTGGTCCCTGACCACACACAACGAAAACCACTATGGCCGCCTCACGGCCACGTGCTCACACCACGCGGGACTCGACTCCGAAATAAATTTCGCGCTACTCCGACTCACAAATTCCTCACACACGTGTGCCTGGGCCCATAACCTGATAAAAATATGCAGGTATAGAAGCGTGTGGAGAGGAATGGAGTGGGTGATGTACCAATAAAATACACACGGATTTTATTTGACGGAAAACTTTATTTCTCTTCGGCGTAAAAGCCCCGACGAGACGACGGACTGACCACTTTGACGATCGGGTCGAGAAGAACGTTTGTTCGCGTGGTCGCACGCGAGGGACCCCCATTCGGTTTTCCGAAGGGACCCGAACGATTGTCGGCTCGGCTCGACAGTGAGCAGGCCGACAACTTATACTAGTAAAATTATTTGACATGCATCAAACTCCGTTTTCAACAAAAACAAACACACAAAACATGTACCGACACCAATACGATTACCATTTAGCATTCAGGCCAAATATCCCCTTTAAATCCTTCCGCTTCATTGTTTTTTTTTCTTTCCCATAATTGATGGAATCAGTTCGTTATTTTATCTGTAGGAAACCAAACCATTGTAGAAGAAAAGGTCAAGAAATTTGCTATTCTTTGTGATTTTCAATGAAATTTTGTCGATATTTATGGATGCTGCAAAAAAATGCTATCTCGAGAACGAAAAAATATATCGTTTTAGTTCCTGTCTTGTATTGAAGAGGAAGTAGTACGTTACTCGAATCAAAAATTTATCATCTTGGATAGCTCCGAAATATTTTTTTACAAATTGATGAAATTCTTGAAAAATTCGACTTTGAAGGCTCTTTGACAGTCCTCTTATAACAAATTTTATTTCTACCATTTGAGATATATTTTTTTTCTTCTTCGTAATACATGGAATCAGCTCGTTATTGTCTCTGTAGAACAGACAAATATTGGAGACGAGAAGTTTGAGAAATTCGATAATTTTTTTCGTTTTTCAATGAAATTTTATTGATATTTATCGTCGCTTAAAAATATCAAATTTAGAATCATATAATATCGTATTTTTTTAAATTTTATTTAATCACAAACGAGGATAAGTTTCTCGGTACGGAATAACTCGTAAAATCGACAAATTCAGTGTTTTTCACTTTCTTGATAAATAATTGTTTATAATTGTTCTTTAAGAGTACAATTGTTTTTTTTTTTTTTTTTGCGAAAAAAAACTTTTCAAGACGTGAGCATATGAAAGAAATTCGTATTTCGACGAAAATTTGAAAAAATTTGAAAAAAAAAAAAAACCGTTGGAAATACGTCAATAGAATAATCATTAGCAGTTTTCTTATCAAGTGTAAACGAATAAATCCAGCGAACAAAATTGACAAAGATTTCGAATGTGATGAATCTCCGACGGTCGAAGTGTAAAAAATTAAATTTTTAAACATAGCACACTTTTTATCTGCGTAATAACGCGGAGAGTCACTTTGTAAATACGATTTCTTTGAGAGGAAAGGATTAGAGATGGCAATTTCGAGAAATTTGAAAAAACGATTCGTTTTTTGACGAAAATTCGTAAAATTAGTCTTTGCTTAAAAAAAATCATATCTCGCAGCGAAAAAAGATTTCGACTCTTATTTTGACTTGTTTTGAAGAGGAGAAAATACGTTGCCAGAAAAAGAATTTGCAGTTTTTATTATTAACTGTAAACGAGTAAATCGGGTGAACATAATTGACAAAGATTTCGGCTGCGATGAATCTTCGACGGTCGAAGGATAGAAAATTCTTTTTTTTATGATTGCATACTTTTTATTTGCGCTATGCCGCGTAAAATTCATTTATATTTACGTAAAATGGGAACAAAGATTAAAACAAGATGTCGATTTTTTTTATTTGAAAATCATCCGGCCACAGAGTACGCGCGCCGCGACGTATAAGCATCTGTGTATCGTCTGCTACGAAATTGTCATCTGCTTCCAAAGTTTGACAGAAAGAATAAAACGAAAAAATATATAGTCGCGATTTTTTTTAGTTATATTTGGGAAATTGTAATTATTTTGGATATTCCATGAATCTTTTTTGTGAATTTACTACCAATTTTTTCAGTGAATACGTGAAATTTATAATTTTTATTGAGAATGTGAATAAAATATAGTAAAATATTGCGAATGATTTTCGGTGATAATATATTATTTTCGAAATAAAAAACGCAAACATTTGTGAACCTGTGTATGATATTTCGTGTTTTATTTTTCACAACCGAATTTTTTTTTTTAACATGATGAAAAATGGATTTTTGGCAAATCTAAATAACATAACCTTTAAAGCAAATCTTGTTATAACCACTGTTTTTGAATTATTTTATAATTAAAATTATATCTGTCAGAATGACTCAAAATTTGTTGTGCATAGTGCTTTCGATGCAATGAAATATTTTTGCTAAAGAGAAAAGAATTGGTTTCCAGGATTCTTAATTGGAGCACCGTACGGACAACAGATGTGAGAAAATAATTTTTGTATGGAAAATTGTGATGAATAAATAGTTAGAGATGTAGGATTGTCTCTAAATTTGCTGTGCGTAGTGCTTTTGATAAAATAAAATGATGCTGCGAAGGAGAAAAAAATTGGTTCGTAGAGTTCATTATGATGGCACCGTACGGACACTTGACCGAAGGCAAATGCAAATTGTGGCCAATAATTTTTTAGAAAAAATACTTAAAGGTCTTAGATTGGTTTTAAAAGTAATGTGCATACTGGAAATAATGTAATAAAAAAACCCTGCGAAGGAGAACAAAATTGGTTCGCACCATCTCAAGTTACAGTGTGATACGCACGTCCGAGAAGAAAATTTTAGCCAAAAAGTTGTTTTCATTGCACCGAAGGCTAAATAAAATATTTCTATTCATCGCAGTCACTTCAAAGTAACTACGCATGATGTTGGAGATGCACCGAAGCAAATGGTGAAAAATAAAAATTTTTGGAGTATGCGCTGCGGAGTAACCCCTTCGACAGACTCCGAAAAGCAACGGATGGTCATTTTAATAGGCACTCTTTGCCTATTGTTATAGTGAGTGCCTAAAAACGGTAGAAGTTTTCGTGGTTGACGAAGAGAGTTTTGAGTATGATATTCTACTTGGGCTCGACACTATAAGAAACTTCTGCCTGAAGCAGGATTACGATCTAAAAATTTACCAGAAGATAAATTGGAAGAACAGAGAAGAGGAAGTTACATATAGCAACACAAACACAGGAACTCAGGAGCATATGGTGAACTTTAATGAAGGGATTCCCACCGAGCAGTTTAAAGCAAAATTGGATCATCTACCGAAAGAGAAACGAGAGAGAATTGAATCACTAATAAAGCAATACGGAACAATTTTTGCGAGAAATAAATTTCATATCGGTCAAGTGAAAAATCACGAAGCCCATATAAAACTCCTGGAGAATAAGTTTGTAGCGAAAAAACCATACCGCTGTAGCGTATTGGACCAAAAGGAGATAGAATTTCAGATAAAAGAATTACTACGAACAGAACTGATTGAAGAATCCTGCTCGCCTTTTGCAGCGCCGGTCACTCTCGCGTACAAACGAGAAGAGGGAACTAAGACGAGAATGTGTATTGACTTCCGAGAGTTAAACAAACTTCTTATCTCAGAACCACAACCGTTTCCAGTAATAGAAGAGATAATAGCGAAGACACAAAACTCAAAATGGTTCACAACACTGGATATAAACTCTGCTTTCTGGACGATCCCCGTGAGAGTCAAAGACAGATACAAGACAGCATTCATAATGCAGGAGGGCCATTGGCAGTGGAGAAATTTACCGTTTGGTTTAAAAACATCACCAGCGATTTTTCAACGGATCTTCAGCAATATAATTTGAAGAAATAACTTAAATTCATTTTGTATTAATTACATCGACGATATCCTCATTTTCTCTGAATGTTTCGAAGAACATATGGGCCATTTAAGGGGACTGAGTCACCTAAAAAATCGAAAAGTAAAAATTTTTTTTTGCAGTATATATAAGTTTAATGAGAAATTCCATTTTACCTCCATAATATATATGTGTTAGACTACCGCTGTGAATTTTTTTGGAGACCTACAGTGTATTCCGGTGTAATGCGCAATGGTCAAACATTTTTCCTTTGCCGCAGCTTTCGGACTGAACGAAAGCATCAATCTTTGCTTGCGATGTCTTATTTTCTTCGTTAGACAGTTTATTGCGGAACGAGTGCGGGGATTTTTTTTTGAAGCTTCGCTGGCGAAGCTATGAGTTAAAAACGACCAAAAAATTGACTTTTTCCACTTTTTGTCTCGTAACCACTCACATAATGGCTTGCGATAAATCCATTTTTGATCGCATGAAAAATCCCCGCACTCGTTCCGTAACACTGACTGTTACGAAGAAAATAAGCCATCGCAATCCAAAATTGGTGGGGCCATTCTCTCTGAAACCTGCGGCAAGCGAAGAAAAATAAAATGGAAAAAAATGAATTTCACAGATTAATGAAAATAACCAACTTGGGTGATCCGCAATAAAAAAAATTATTTAAAATTTTTTTTTGTCACATAAAAATGTCCACTTTTTTTTTCACATAAAAATCAGATTTTCGTTTTTGGTTTTTTTTTTTTTTTTTCACTTCACAAATCTCGTAAATGCAAAAAAAATGTTTAAAACATAAAAAAATATAGTCTTACGTCAAATCTGACGTTTAAAAAAGAGGTTAAGTCTGCGAGACTTTTCGCTTTGCGACACTGTCACTGTGAAAAACATTTTTACACTATTGCGGGCAAAAATACAGAATATATTCCGTTCATTCGGAAAAACTGTAAACACTGACACATAACTAATACACTGAGTTTACAAGCTCAGTTTTTTACCCGATTGACACAATCGAGTAAAAATCATCGCTGCTACATTACGCCGGTGTATCGCAGACTCAAAACAAAGCGCGGTAGCGGCGATAATCTGAGTCGCATCGATTAGACGTAACGACCCTTTGGTCGGTAAATCGTTACCTACCGAACGCAGTTTCGACATCGATTGTTTTTTTTATGTTCCTTTCTCGATGTTTCTTATTCTTCTTATTAGAAGAAAAAAAAACATGCGGACATGCGGTATTCCGGCATTGTTCGTGTTGCATTTCGGCATTGTTTTTTTTCACGCATTATTTATTTCTAACACTACTAAAATGCTTCTAACTTCGGTAATTTTTTAAATTTCGATATAAAATTTGGTGTGTATGTAGTACACCGCATGTACATTCAGAAAAAAAAAATAAAAAAAAATAAATAAAAAAATAATTTTTAGGTGACTCAGCCCCCTTAAGAAAGCTACTAAGTGCCATCCACGAGGAAGGATTTCGCCTGAAGTTCATCAAATGCAACTTTGCGAAGAATGAAGCAAGATATTTGGATCATGTAATATCAAATAACACGGTGCGACCACTAAAGGACAACTTAAAGTCAATTCAAGAATTTCCAACACCGGACTCTCGGAAAAAAATTCGGCAATTTCTAGGAAAGATAAATTTCTACCATAAATATATTGAGAACTCCGCACGGCTTTTAGAACCATTGCATAACCTACTCCGGAAAAACACGGAATTCGAATGGTCACAGGATTGTCAGAGGGCATTTGAGAAAGCTAAGGATTTATTGTGATCACAACCGATATTAGCTATTTATGATGTGAACGCACCAACGGTCATTTATACAGACGCCAGCATAGAAGGTATAGGAGCGGTGTTAAAACAACGACAATCTGAGGGAGAGCTGAAACCGGTCGCGTTTTTTTCAAAGAAGTTAAATAAACACCAAAAAGCCAAGAAGGCCATTTTCTTAGAATGCCTGGCGATAAAAGAGGCAATTAAATATTGGCAGTATTGGCTCATCGGGAGGAAATTTTTGGTTATAACGGATCATAAACCACTGAAAGGACAAACAATACGATCAAGAACGGATGAAGAACTAGGGGATATGATGCATTATCTATCACAGTTGGACTTTCAGATCAAATGCGAACCCGGAAGAGGAAATGTGGAAGCAGATTCCTTTCACGAAATCCAGTTCTCTCCGATTTAGACAACGAAGAAGGACGAATAAAGACAGTAAACTTTATTACGGTCGAAAATATAAAACAAGACCAAAGCACGAACAAGGCTTTAAAGGAAAATTCAAAGAAAGTACTAGTCGAGAACGGAATACTTTATAAATTAAAAGGAAACAAAAAACGAATAATAATTTCGGAAGAATTTGGAAAACAGTTAATATCCAGAATTCACAAAGATTATGGACACATCTGCAAAAACAAAATAATAGGGAAACTATTACACTCGTACTATCTACCGAATATCGAAAAAATAACGAAACGAATTTACGAACAATGTGAGATTTGCACCAAAAATAAAACCCGAAGTAAGCACTATGTACTGCTCTCAAAGCTTGGTCCACCAAAAGAACCGTTTGAGATTGTTTCTCTGGACACGATTGGAGGATTTGGGGAAATAGGTCAACTTAATTATTATTATTATTGGCGATAGGGGGCATGATTGCTACCGCACTTAGGCCCTCGACCCATTGTGCACCCCTTTCCTTCTTCTCCCTCCCCCCTACATCAGCCCGCTGTCCTTCGTGAGGGCCAGCAGCCCTGCCATAGGTAGGGTGATGATGTCCCTGGGTTCGCATATTTGTACCCCCAGGTGTTTCAGCCTCTGCCTGGCCAAGGCCGGGCAGTGGCAGAGTATGTGAATCGGCGTCTCGTCGTCCAATTCACATTTCCTGCACACGCTGTCGTCCACCTTGTCCAGCGTGTGCATGTGCTTCTTGAGTCTGCAGTATCCCGTGAATACGCCCACTGCAATCCTCATGTCTTCCCTTCTCAATCGTAGAATTTGGTCCGTTAGCTTCGCGTTCGGCCCATCTATGATCGCTTTCGTCTGTCTCATTCCCGGCGTCGCCCCGAATAGGCTTCGGTGTTGTGCCTCCACCCATCCGGATATCTCCGCCTTCACTTGACAGCTTGCGATTCCTATCGCTGGCTCGGGCCCCAGGAGGGGAGTTCCCGACTGCCTTCTCGCCAGCTCGTCGGCCCTCTCATTGCCGTCGATGCCCTCGTGTCCTGGGACCCACATTAACGTCACCCTGTTGAGTTCTGCAAGTTCGTTCAGTGCGTCCCTGCAGTCCCTCACCAGGTGTGAGTTAACCTTGCACCTCTCCAGTGCCTTCAGTGCGGCCTGGCTGTCCGAACAGATGCATATCCGCTTGCCTCTGTACCCCGCGTAGCGGTTCTCTAGCGCACACATTTGTATGGCTGTAATCTCCGCCTGGAAGACCGCGCAGTACTTCCCTAGCGGGATATGTGTCTCCCTGTTGGAGTCGCTCAGGCACATTCCCGCGCCCGCTCCTTCTTCCGTCTTAGAGCCATCTGTATACCAAATCAGTTCCTGTCCTTTCAGTGGCCCCGAAGCGGTTTTCCAGTCGTCTCTTTCCGGGTATATAACCTTATAGGGGTTATTGAACCGGTACCTTACTCGGTCCCGGTCTTGTACCATACTCGCTCCAGGACTCGCCTCTCGTAGTATCTCTACGATGTCGGTGTGACTTCCCGGCGGTAGTTCGCCCTGCCACTGGTTCGTACACATCAGCCTGTAAGCTGTTGCTGCCGCTGCGCCCTGCACCGCCACATGCAGTGGTGGCCAGTTCATCAGTGTTTCTAGCGCCATGCTTGGGGAGGTTCCCATGGCACTCGTGGTGCCCCTGGTGACTGTAAGCAGGCGGGTAGAGAGCATGTTTCTAACCCACCTAGTGACGGTAGGTCCTAGTCCATACTGCTCCGCCGCTATGCAGATCGATTCCATGTTAGTGCAGTTGAAGGCTCCTTCTATGTCTAGAAACAGCCCTACTGCCATGCACCCTTTGTTCCTTGCATCCTCCAGTCTGTAAATCAGCCTGTGGAGTGCCGTCTCCACTGATCTGTCCGCCTGATAGGCGAATTGCAGCGGGTGTAGTGATCGTTCCTACAACGGTCCGTCCCTTACGTATCTGTCTATCAGTCTCTCCAGCGTTTTGAGCAGGAAAGAGGTCAGGCTTATTGGTCTGTATGCTCCTGCCTGCTCGTAATCTATCCTCCCTGGCTTCGGTATATAGACCACCCCCCACCCTTGTTTCCCGCCACTGTCGTCGCGTGTACCCGAGGGCCACACAGGCCCTCAGTATCTTTGTGACTAATGGCAGTATGGCCTTAAGTCCATGTTGCAGCAGTGCCGGGAAAATCCCGTCCGTCCCCGCTGCCTTGTACGGTTCAAACCCCATGATGGCCCACCGAACCTTGGCCAAGTTAACTATCCCCGCGGCCGTCGTCCAGTCCATATCCCCGTGTCTGCACCGAGGGTATGGCCAGTCCGCCCGGCCGTCAATCAGTGTGTAGCCGGGAAAATGTTTCCCCAGCATCACTTCTAGTTCCTCTCTCCCCGATTCGGTGTACCCGCCTGACGGCTTCCGAAGCGACCCGCACATGGGTATTGGGTCCTTCTTCAGCACCCTCTGTAACCTTGTGGCTTCCGGGATACTCTCGATCTCCTGACAGTATCTCCGCCACGATTCCTTCTTGGCGATTCTAATGGCTTCCTTATACTCCCTCTGGTTCTTTTTGTGGTTTTCCCAGTCCCAGGGGCTTCCGGTTGCCCTCGCCACGTTCCATGATCTCCTGGTGGCCGCCCGCAGCTTCTGCAGTCGTTGGTTCCACCAGGGTGTTTTGTCCCTGCGCGCCTCCTTCGGTTTGCAGTTGTTCTCGTAGGATTGTATGACAGCGTCCCTCAGTATTTCTACTGCAAGATCTATCTCCACCTCACTACCGTATCTGTTCGGGAACTGGTTCACCCTTCCCTACAGTTCCTCCTCGTACGATGGCCAGTCGGTCGTTCTCGGGTCCCTTCTGAGTCCCCGTTCCGACCTTACTGCCGTCGTGTTGAGCATGAATGTAATTTGCCTGTGATCCGATTGTGACGGCTCATCAGACACCTTCCATCTTTCCGTTCTGTCCGCCACCCCGGGCGTCCCCAGAGTTAGATCTATGACCTCCACCCTGTTAGTAATACAGAATGTTGGTTGCCTACCTCTGTTCATGAACCTTAGCTCCGTTCCGGCCGGGTATTCGAGTAGAGCCTCACCCCGGACGTTGATGTTGCTGCTCCCCCACACCGTATGGTGGGAGTTAGCGTCGCATCCAATGATGAGCTCTCGTCCTTTGTTCCTGCAGTCCTCCACAAGTCCTGCGATGTCCTCCGATGGTGGGGGTTCGGGATCGTCGTAGGGCATGTAGGCCGATGCCACCACTACCTCCCTCCTCCTTCCTCCCAGAGTTACCTCGAGCTTGATAGCCGCGAGGCCCCTCCGGCTGTATTCCACCAACGGGATGGCGACTACACCTCTGACGAGGATGCATGCCCTTGGTCTGTCAACAGAGGTACAATAATGAAGCTGTCCCTCCCTGACATTCAGTTCTCTGACCCTCCCGCGGTATACCCACGGTTCCTGTATCAGGGAGATCTCGATTTGCTCTGCCATAACGCGTCTGCTGAGCACTGCTGCCGCCGCAAACGCCCTATGCAGGTTAATCTGTATGAATCGGAGTGTGCTTACCATCCCCGGCTGCCTCCTCCTCCGCGTCCATTCGTTTCTCCTCCGTCCTTTTCAGATGTGCATCCAGCAGCTTAATAGTTGCCCTGCCCATCCCCAGGTAGGGTTTCATGCCCTGGGCCTGTAGCACCGGTATGGCTCGTTCATCCATTCCCAACACCAGGTGCGTGCCCTTGCCGGCTGCGTCCTCGTGTCGCTCGTGGATGATCCTCCTCCCGGTTGCCAGCCCCGGGTTCTGCTTCTCCAGCCGCTTTAATATTAGGGCTGTGTCCAGTGGTGCTCCCGGAATCCAGGCCACGACTCTGACGTACTTTAGGAGTGCGTCTGTCTCGATTGCCTCGAGATTTGCGCCCTCCCATTTCCGTATATTCTTCACCTGTTTCCTGAGCCACGTCGCTGACTGCTGGTCCGCGCAGATTACTCTCAAGGCGCCTCGGTACAGGTACGTCTGCTGGAACCGTGGTGTGAACTCCCCGATCGGGATTTCATCCACCACCTCCATCAGGCCCTCCTGTATGCCCTCCGATTGCTCCTTGTTTATCTCGTCCCTTTGTCCCGAGTGTACGATGGCCAGGTTAGGCAGATCCTTGACCACCGCTGCGTAGGAGTTCCTTTCCGGCCCTCCCGCCCTCGGTTTTTTGGGTTCTCGGCGGAAGCTTGGTGGTGTCTCCTTGGACTCCCGTTGCCGCTTTCGGTACCCTTCCCTCCTCTCTTGAGAAGCTTTCTTGTCTCGCTGCCTCTCCCCCCGGTTACCCTTGGTCCCCGGTGGTTTCGTGCCGCCACCTGTCCCCCCTCCCGAGGGTCCAGCTGTCGCACTGGCCGCGGTTGTCGTTTTTCCCGCTCCAGCGGCCACCTCCATCTCCTTCTTGTACTTGCGCCTTGCCGCTCCACTGTACCGTGGGCGTTGTAGCGCTATTTTGCTGACATCTTTAGCGAGCTCAGCTTCACAGCCCCCGCCCGCACTCGCGGTGGCTGCCGGGTTTACCCGCTTCTCGACAGCGGCGGTCGGTTCCTCAGGGGTCCCCACCGCCGTCTGCCGGCTGACAGTGCGATCCCTTTTAGGGCTCGCTCTGCCTGTCTGGTTTCCTTTCGGTCCCCGTTCCGTTGTTTTTGTTTTTGTTTCTTTATTACCATAGTCCATTTTGGTCCCACGAGTATCTAGGGAATTAGAAGGTCCACCCCGCCAGAGCCCCGATTGCCGGGGTAAGGCCTAAATACTCTGGAATTCGGCCTGGTTTTCCAGAGGCACCGTTTGTGACACTATTCCCCAGTGCCATTCAGCCCTCGGTACGGTCGCCCACGCCTTGGCTTGGGTTGGCTACTGCGAGGGGCATTTACTGCCCCCGAGCGATGGGATCGCCACCTCCCCTACGCTAGTTGGTCGGACTGCTTGTTCGTCTGGTCTCTACCCTCGGAACTTTTCGGCATAGGTAACCTTGCCGGGTGCAATTACTTGCCCCCGCCGACATAGCTCCTCGGGTCATCGAGACCCACAAGCCCTCCCACCAGCGGCAAGGTCTTGTAGTCCCCAGGGAGGGAGGCCAACTTAAAGATATCTACATCTTTTAATCGACCACTTCACTAGATACGCTTTTATACTGACATCAAAGAATCCGACGGCCGAAGATTTCATACAATTATTAAAAAGAGTCCAGGATAAACACAGAATTAAAACACTACTGACGGACCAATATAGTGGAATAAATTCAAATGCATTTAAAAATTATTAAAAGAATCAGAACATAAACTTGATCTTCACAGCAACGAACTGTCCATTTTCCAACGGGCTAAATGAACGACTAAATTAAACTCTGGTAAATCGGATCCGCTGTAAAATAAATGAAGTAAAATCTCGGGCGTGGTCAAAAATCGCAGAAGAATGCACGGATCAGTATAATCGAACGGAACATTCAGTAACAGGATTCAGTCCAGAATATCTATTATTTGGGAAAGAGGACTTGGTAGTCCCAGAAGAATTATCAACAAGCGTCTCAGCGCCTTGCGGGCGCAGATGCTCTTGTTGGTGGGCTCCGCCCCCCAAACCCCCCGAAAAATGTCCCGAAGGGACATTTTTTAAGGCACTCACGGGGGTGCACGTCGCGCTACGCGCTCCGTATCGAGTGTATTTACACATCGCGCTATGCGCTACGGATGAAGTATGTTTACACGTCGCGCTCTGCGTTTCTTTTCGAAAGTACGTATGAGGGAAAAACATTTATCAGTTACGTAAATTACGTAAATAAAAAAAAGGAACAAAGATTGAAACGAGATGTCGATTTTTTTTTTATTTGAAAATCATCCGGACACAGAGTACGCGCGCTACGACGTATGGGCATCTGTGTATCGTCTGCTACGAAATTGTCATCTGCTTCCAAAGTTTGACAGATAGAATAAAACGAAAAAATATATACTCGCAATTTTTTTTAGTTCTATTTGGGAAATTGTAATTATTTTGGATATTCGATGAATCATTTTTGTGAGATTAGTACCAATTTTTTCAGTAAATACGTGAAATTTATCATTTTTATTACGAATGTGAATAAAATATGGTAAAATATTGCGAATGATTTTCGGTGATAATATATTATTTTCGAAATAAAAAACGCAAACATTTGTGAATCTGTGTATCATATTTCGTGTTTTATTTTTCACAACCGAAGTTTTTTTTTAACATGATGAAAAATGGATTTTTGGCAAATCTAAATAACATAACCTTTAATGCAAATCTTGTTACAACCACTGTTTTTGAATTATTTTATAATTAAAATTATATTTGTCAGAATTACTCAAAATTTGTTGTGCATAGTGCTTTCGATGCAATGAAATATTGTTGCGAAAGAGAAAAGAATTGGTTTCCAGGATTCTTAATTGGAGCACCGTATAGACATCAGATGTGAGAAAGTAATTTTTTTATGGAAAATTGTGATGAATAAATAGTTAAGGATGTAGGATTGTCTCTAAATTTGCTGTGCGTAGTGCTTTTGATAAAACAAAATGATGCTGCGAAGGAGAAAAAAATTGGTTCGTAGAGTTCATTATGATGGCACCGTACGGATACTTGACCGAAGGCAAATGCAAATTGTGGCCAATAACTTTTCAGAAAAAATACTTAAAGGTCTTAGATTGGTTTTAAAAGTAATGTGCATACTGGAAATAATGTAATAAAAAAACCCTGCGAAGGAGAACAAAATTGGTTCGCACCATCTAAAGTTACAGTGTGATACGGACGTCCGAGAAGAAAAATTCAGCCAAAAAGTTGTTTTCATTGCACCGCAGGCTAAAAAAAAAATTTCTATTCATCGCAGTCACTTCAAAGTAACTACGCATGATGTTGGAGATACACTGAAGCAAATGGTGAAAAATAAAAATTTTTGGAGTATGCACTGCGGAGTAACCCCTTCGACAGACTCCGAAGAGCAACGGATGGTCATTTTAATAGGCACTCTTTGCCTATTGTTATAGTGAGTGCCTAAAAAACAGAAACTTAAGAGACGACCAAGAGGAAGCGTATAAAAATTCATTGAAAAATCATGAATACAATAAATCAAAGTACGACAAGAACCGGAAAAACCTCGATCTAAAGGTCGCGGATTTGGTTTACGTGGAGAACGGAGCAAGATTAAACAGAAGAAAACTGGACGAGATTAGACTTGGTCCATATCCGATAATCCGGAAAATTTCGAATACCATCTACGAAGTAGACTCCGGGCATAGGAAACAGGAATCAAATTACCACCACATCTCAAAGCTTGTCCCGTATAGCGGGGCCGATGACTTTCGGTAGTTTCGCAATTGGCTGCGAGCCTTCCATCCTCGAAGGGGTGGGGGGGGGGGGGGGGGGGGGGGGGGGTTGTAAAGGAAATTCTTTCATGGCTCGATGGCCTAGGTGGTAAATTACCATATCGACGGTAATCAGAGTAGGCAGCGGAGAACAAGTACTCACAGCCAGTGATAAAGCGGGACGATAGGCAGAGATAGAGAAAACGTGGGAGAAGGAGCATCGCTTTCGATTCCTGTTTATAGGTTAGGAAAATAATTCGATTTATTATTTATTATTGTTTTGTCAAGTTAATGTATGTTGAAAATAAACTCCTGTTTATAGGCATCGAATCTAGGACCTTTTCCTTCCCAGAAGGGAATGCAACCTTACATGCTAATTTCCACCCTTCTCTACGTGGCAGCAACGTAAGTACCTTAAAATTCCTAAAAAAAAATACGTGTGAAAAAAAAAACGAGCTTCGAAAGCGAGTAACGAGCGCCGACTCGCAAAAAGCGTGTAGCGCTATCTTTGTCGCGCACACAGCTGAGTCGAAGGTGTCCGACCGCTGCATGCGATACAGGGGAACTTGGCTTATGTATATTACCAAATTGGAGTCGACCATGTTGGTTTGGTAGCAACGGACGTCGTCAAATTGCCAGCCGGTTTTCTAGAGTGTTTAGGGTAGATCTATTGAGTCGAGAAGTCGGGAAAGTGGTGTAGAAGCAAAGCGGGAAGCGTTTTCACGGTGGAAGTGTGGGTGGAGTGTTTCACACGGAAAAAGGTGTGTTTTTCGGCAAGTTTGGAGACGGGGCAAAGACTGAGGTTAGAGTCGAAAGCCGTAGTCGAAAGCCGGGCAGCGGAAAGTTAATAAGGAAGAAAGCTGACTAAACGACAATGACGAAGGAAAGTGAGATCGTGGAACAAGAGTCGGGAGATGGCGCTGAGGGTAAAAGGCCACGCGGCAGGCCAAGGAAGCAAGTGGGCGCCAAAAAAGACGGGGGCACCCTCGAGCGTTTTCTGTGCAAAGATAGTGACCCGTTCGCGAAAAAGGGGCGGTAGTACGATCGCCAGTAGCGGAAGGAAGGGGAGAGCTGCGAAAAGAAAAGGAAGTGGAGGACACTGACGATCCGGGGCATGAGGAGGAAGGAAACGACATGAGGCCTGAGCCGAATGGAAACGATGATGGGGGCGGGGAGACGGGAGAGAATTTAATAATTCTGGACGATGGCGAAGAAGAGAGTCACGAGGACGACTCCCCTGCGGATTTAAATAATAATGGCACGGGCGACATCGAAGAGGGAGCACGGGTCTCGCTCGTCACATGGATGACGGAACTCGCCGGAGCTGAAAGAAAAATGCGGCGCGTGACGAGGAACATGGTGTTGGAGTCGGAGAGGGAATTAAGGAATGGTGGAAGATGCATCTAGCAGAAATTAAAGAGAACATGGAAGCGGAGGGCGACGTGATCGGAGAAGGGCAGTGCGAGTGCTGTGCGGAATAGAAAAGAGAGCACGAGGAGCAGACAAGCCGATTCGAAACACTACAACGCCAAACGGACGAAGAGAGATATCGATGGGATGAGGAGAGAAAGAAGTTAGTGGAAATAATAGATAGACTCACCCATGGGCGAGAAAAATCAAGGGCAAGCGGAGAGGATACGGCAACATCCAGAAGCGAGTATAGCGAGCAGAGATGGGGAACGAGACGTAAAACGGTAAGCGTGAATTCGCACGAACTAGAGGCTAAGGGGTGAGAGAGGGAAGAGCCCAGTACTAACAGTGAAACGCAAAAGAAGCGCGAAGGGGAAACCCTGGATGCCAATCTTAACTGGAGCGATGTAAGTGCTAAGGAAATGGAAACTTACGTCGGGGAAAAAGATCGGCAAGAGAAGGGAACAGAGAGAGCGAACGAGGCAAGGGGATCGCACGAGTTGAACGGGAAGGAAAAAAATACAGCGAAGCAGCCAGGAAGGATGGGCCAGAGGGAATGGAGGGAAGAATTGGAAGAGAGAAGGAAGAGGAAGCGGAACATAAGAATAAGGAAACTCATCGCCACCACGAAGGGGGTCGAAAAGGACGTTGTGGAAGTAGTACGAGACAGAACAGGAGTCGTACCGTTAATCAGGAACATTAAGAAGTCGGGAGAGAGATTGGTGGTCGAATTGGCGACCGTGAAGAACAAAAGAGATTGCGAGAAGGGCAAGATTACGATTCCTCCGGCCCCTCAATTTAACTGTTGTATATTCATATATAGGCGAAAAGAAAGTGAAATGTAAGAGTAACATTTCTTTTTGGGGCCTTAGTTTCGAAGTTACAACGCAACAAAGGAAAAAAATCCCATTTTTTCGGATCTTTAATCGGGTCGTGAATTATGTATATATTGACCAAAATAAAACGTTTTTCAAGAACGAAATAATCTCGATTTCGGTTTCGTTAAGTTCCTACAGGCCATTTTTACGAAAAATTACGGTTTTTCGTAAATAACACGCGTAGACTATTTTAGTATACTTTAAGTACTCAATATTTTTAAGTTAGTTTAAGTACAGTACTTCAAATACTGACGGTACTCAAAGTAGTTATAATCCGTACAAATTAAAAAGCTGTCATGCACATTGAGAAATATGCAGACCAACGGAAATTCTTAAAAAATCATTCGTTTGGGGCTTTCCGGAAAATTTCCCGAAATTGCAATTTCCCGAAAACAATTTCCCGAAAACACAATTTCCCAAAAATATATAATATATCATTTGCCGAAAACGTTAACTGTTTAGAATTGGAAATATTTCGAAATCATAAAATTCTTAATATCTTTTCTCTGGAAAATGTCTATTTGATGTTTAAGTTGACGAAGCGCATACAGAATCACCTTCACCTTCACCTTCACCTTCACCTTCACCTTCACCTTCACCTTCACCTTCACCTTCACCTTCACCTTCACCTTTGTACTTCGCCTTGTTATGGTTCGTATATTGAATTCGCGCGGTTGAAGTTCTCGACGAGACTGATTGCTCTGAGATTATGGGGTTGACCATTACGACTCTGGACCCCACATTTCGCTATTAAAAAGTGCTGACAGTAGCGAGATGTTCAATCGCGGCTGATCGGTTCAAAATTTATGAATTTTTAATTTTTTTAATAAAAAAAATTTTAGAGTCGCGATATCTCGGAAACTGAGCGCCAAATCAATTATTACCATTCTTCAACATTGGTTTATCTCGCCCTAAACATGCTTATTCCGTGGTCAAATCGTGGCGCCACAGATATCGTAGAAATCCCCACATTCTCGACTCAATCTCACGGTCATTCTCACAGCATTTTCAACTCACGCTCGCAGTCATCCATACGAACATTCGTATGGAATTCGTATTCGTAAGTCAATCTTGCAGTCGTTCATACACACATTCATTTTCAGTCATGGATACACTCTCGATTTCACACTCACATTGATTTGGGCATTCACCCTCAGTCGCACATAATTTCCTCATTCAAGAGTTATAGTCATTCGTACACTTACCTTCACTCGTATGTCCATTCGTGTTTCAACACTTGCCATGGTTGTTATACTCGTCATCAGTTAGACATAAATTCTTGATAGAACGTCTCAGTCATTCGCATACTTACCATCAGGTGCACATGGAATTCTTAATTGAACACATAGTCATTCGTATACTCGTAATCAATCACACATATTTCTAAACTTCATCACTTAGTTATTCGTACATTGGTCACCATCCATACGTTTTTATCATATTCGCAGTCACTCGTTCGTTCATTTGTCGAGTAAGCTTTTGCAAAATGAGTTTGAAGCATCCATCTTTGCATCCCAAGCTTGAAAATTTCTCGATTTTTCATTCTCTTCAACCTCTCGTAGGGTCGGACCCTGCAAGCCGTACGTTTTTGGAAGAGGTTGGATGCATTCCATCAAAGGAGAGCATGGCTCCGAAATGTTTTGATTTACCGATGAGGGTGGAAACTACTAAAACTGCGAAATTGGGATGGGTTTGGAGATGCGCTTCATGCACGTCGAAGAAAGCTAAGAAGAAGAAGACGGTCGGGATTCAAGTTTGTCGGAAAACAATAAATCCGAGCAAAAACACATTCTTCGACGGAGCGGCTTATCATATCAGTCTCAATGACGTGCTTGCGATCATTATTTGCTTTGTGCTACAATTTAAAATCACAGATGTGATCAAACACCTTGCGAATTGGCGCAAAAGCAGAGACGACACAACTGTAAGTAACAGCGCGGTCACTGATTATTTTTCGTATTGTCGAGAAATTGCTGAAGTTATTGCAAGCAACAGTGATATAAAGCTAGCTGGCAATAACAAAACCATCCAGATCGACGAGACGTTTTTAACGAAGAGGAAGTACCACCGTGGCCGCATAACGGAACTGATGACGATAACGGTTCTTGGCATCTATTGCAAGGAAGTCAAAACTGGGTTGTTTTTCCAAGTCGACGGGAAGAGTAAGGCTGCGCTCTGGCCTCTGATAAAAAAATACGTGGATCCGGCGACAACGACGATTTGTACTGATTCTGCCAAGCAGTACCATGGTGTAGAGAAGATGTTCTCCAAGGAATGCGTGCATTTAAGTACAAATCACAGCGAAGGCGAATACGTAGCTAAAGATAACCCACGCAACACTATAAATGACTTGGAGAACCAGAATAAATTGCTCAAAAAAGCAATCGTATGCCGTCGAAATCAGAAATTGATCGATCAATATATGGCGCTGCATTTTTACCCGAAGAATATCCTCGAAAAACGTTATGCAGATGATATCGGGTCTCAAATCATGACATTTCTCGAGGATATTAAGAAGATATATCCAGGCTGTGTTGACGGCGAAATTAAAGAGGGCCTATTTTTGAAGGAAATCGACACTCCTACGATTGAAACTGAGGAAATAGGCCATCTTTTACCGCCGAAACGTCCCCGCGAGATGACGATCGACGAAATGATCGACGTCTCGTCAGATAGCGACGACGAGTAAGTGATATAAGGCGCAGAACACACACGTACCCGTAGCGGAGAGGGTTTTGAGTTATACAAATGTTGGAGTGACGCCCAACAGTTCCTAATCTCCGCTATGAGAGGACGCACACGCACACGCACACAAAACGGCCCTTTTCAGGGCCAAGGAATACCAATACAGACAACCTCCACGTGGTGTATTCTGAGTAACGCGAATGGTCTGCAGCCAACATTGAAAAATCAATTCTGGGTAAAAAATGTGAAAAATGCAAGAATCAATACAGAGCAAAAATCGAGGCCGAACAATTTTTTCGAATAAAGTTATTTCCATTTTTCATTGTTCTTTCATATATCGTGGTTCAGCCATCAAATTGGATCACCGAAATAAAAGTCCAAGAATTCCAAGAAGAAGAGAATTTGGAATTTGGAAGTCCGAAATAAAAATAATTGAAAAAATAATTAATTACAAAAAAAAATTAATTAAAAAAATGATTAATTAGTTAAAAATAAAAAAAATTAATTAATTAATTAATTTGAAAAAATGTCTCTCATGTTCGCTTTTTTTTCGTTAATGTAATAATAATCAACGACCATATCAGGGATCTGAATAAATGCATTTTTTTTCCTTCGATGCGTTATAACTCCGAAACTAAGGCCCTAAAAAAAAATTGTACTCTTACATTTCGCTTTCTTTTTGTCGATATATGAATGTCCAACAGTCAAATTGAGGGGCCGGAGGAATCGCAATCTCCCCCGTTCTCGTAATACAGGATCTCTTCACGAAACGGGTAGAGTGTTGTCCGCTTCGGAAAGCCACGGGGAAAAAGATTGGCGAAGTATTGGAGGAACTCGTGTTCTCGCGATGGGGAACGCCTCAAGTTCTACTAACCGACAATGGCACGGAATTCGTGAATCAAAGTCTTCGCGTATTGGCTACCGAACGAGGGATACATTACGCTACAACACCACAGTATCATCCGCAGGCGAATCCCGTTGAGCGTGTGAATCGTGTCCTGAAAACGATGATAATTTCATATCTCGTCGACAATCATCGAGATTGGAACGAACATCTGTCGGAGTTTCGATTCGCGTTCAACACCGCGTGTCACTCTTCGATTCAGAGTTCTCCCGCGTTTTTGAATTTCGGTAGAGAGCCAAAGCCGCACAATTTCTATCGTCGACGGGTCGAAGGGGCTATTGAGATCGAGCCGTTACCGCGCGAAGATTGGTCGGAGCGAATGAAAAAGCTAGACGTGATTCGAGAACGCGTGACACACGACTTAGAAGAAGCGTACCAGCGACAATCGGCTCAATACAATAAGCATCGGCGAGAGCAAGAATTTCGCGAAGGGGATCTCGTGTTGCGAAGACAGAGAATTTTGTCGTCGTCTACCGATCATATTGCTGCGAAATTAGCCAAGAAGTTTCACGGTCCTTTCCGTATCAAGCGCGTAATATCTCACGTAGTATACGAGTTACAAGATCCGAGTACTCGGAAACTATTCAAAGTATCGGTCAAAGATTTACGAGTCTATCTTCCTCCATTGCAACAGGCCGCTCCCGACGACGACGATTCCAACGAGAGCGAAATCGACGAAGATCCAGAGAAGTTCGAGCAGACGGACGTTACCGAGAACGCTCACGAGCTTTCAGAGGAAGAAGATCGGGACGATGCAACGCCACCGCCAAGGCGAGGTGGATCGCGCGCAGTCAAATAACGCTAATTGTAACACGATCTTTGGGGAAATTATCTTGGTTATGATGTTACGAGAAACGTTATTTTTCACGCTCTCGAATAAATTATACTCTCGGTAAAAGAAAAAAAAAGGCTTCCGTTACCCTCGAACCTCCTATCCTGCTCCCGAATCGTTATCAACGGTAGCAGAAATCGTAAAGGGGAAAGTTTGGTGGTCGTGGGTGTAATTTGTGTTGTCCTTGTATTGTCTTGGTAATTATTTATTATTTATTGAATCTCTCTCTGTTAATTATAAAATGAACTGTTGAATTGCCATGTCAGGAGGCGTACCGTCGTGGAAAATTTTTATTAAAAGGAAACAAAAAAAATCTGAAACGAAACGACGGTCTTATGCGGTCGAGGACGACCGGAATCTAAGGGGGGAGGAGTTGTGACGTGGATATTTCGCTCCCGTCACAAAACCCGACAAATATACGGGTTTAAGGGACAGCACGGCACAACGGCCAACGTTCTGGCTCTCGGTAGAGTGCCTCTCAGCAATTCAACAGGGCATTAGGTAGCTTTTCGAATTTTATTTTGATTATTTTGATTTTTCTTTTCGGCAAACGAGCGACGGTCTCCCGGAATAGTCATCGAAAGCATCGATAACGCCGGAATCTTCGCTACCGACGCGCGAGGGAGCGTCATCGCCGCCTCAACATTGGCAAAGGCAACGGCGAGTCCACGCCAGCTACGCTCTCGCGGACAGCATTGGTCGTCGGCGAGAGAGTCGAGAGCCGTACCAGCGCTACGGCCTCGCTGCAGAAACGAAGAGCGCGTTGCCGAGCTACCGCGCGCTCCAAAAGCGACTCGGATAATCATCGACTTGAATATCGATCTCGTGATAGCGGACGGAGGATCGACTCGAAGCCTCACCCCTCGCTGTACTTCAACAGCGTCATTCCCGGAGAAGAATCGCATCTTTCAGCCTCGTACTCCGGAGAAAGAATTGTTTCCGGTCTCATCTGGACCCCAGCAGCAACAGTATCGCTCTCGTCGTGGATCGTCGACTAGCGACCACGGCAGATTTATCGATATCGCGCGCTCTCGATATTTAATTTGCGCGCGATGCGTTACCGGAGCGTCTCAAAGTTCGGCTAGGGGGCCAAGCGTTAGAGTAGGCAGGGGTGGGGGTCGTAGTCCGTCTCCGCGAAATCGCGAATCGTCTCGAGGACTCAAGCGTTAACCACCGAAGAAGCAGGACGTTGCTCCCGTTGCCGACCGTGCTGTCCAGCGAGAACCGACGCCTACCACCCGCGATCTCGAAGACTCGCCGAGGAATTTCCCGAGGGGTTTCGTTTACGGCATAAATTAACCGGTAAGGCCGTCGTTCGTTTCCGGACAGGCTTTTCTTTAAAGTTCCGTAACATCTTAGTTTTGGGACAAAAAGATCCCGAGCGATATTGCCGGGCGGTGCGTTATCGTGCATGGCAATCAATGTCCTGTAGAAAATCGCGAATCGAAAAGCTATCGCCGGTGTCGATCGTAATTTTATTTTATTCTATTGCTGGGAAAGTAAAAGAATCGCCGAGAGGGATTCAATTAGCTGTTGATTATTCTGTTCTTTTCATAAAATTACAAAGCGCGAGAGTCCGTAGTTTTAGTTAAGTTAATAACTTCGGGAAGACTGCCAACTTCCATCGCTCTCGAGAGCCGTTTCTATTTTGTTCGTCCGTTTTTAGGCACTCACTATAACAATAGGCATAGAATGCCTATTAAAATGACCATCCGTTGCTCTTCGGAGTCTGGCGAAGGGGTTACTCCGCCGCGCATACTCCAAAATTTGTTATTTTTCACCATTTGCTTCGGTGTATCTCCAACATCATGCGTAGTTACTTTGAAGTGACTGCGATGAATAGAAATATTTTTTTTAGCCTGCGGTGCAATGAAAACAACTTTTTGGCTGAATTTTTCTTCTCGGACGTCCGTATCACACTGTAACTTTAGATGGTGCGAACCAATTTTGTTCTCCTTCGCAGGGTTTTTTTATTACATTATTTCCAGTATGCACATTACTTTTAAAACCAATCTAAGACCTTTAAGTATTTTTTCTAAAAAATTATTGGCCACAATTTGCATTTGCCTTCGGTCAAGTGTCCGTACGGTGCCATCATAATGAACTCTACGAACCAATTTTTTTCTCCTTCGCAGCATCATTTTGTTTTATCAAAAGCACTACGCACAGCAAATTTAGAGACAATCCTAAATCTCTAACTATTTATTCATCACAATTTTCCATAAAAAAATGATTTTCTCACATCTGATGTCCGTACGGTGCTCCAATTAAGAATCCTGGAAACCAATTCTTTTCTCTTTCGCAACAATATTTCATTGCATCGAAAGCACTATGCACAACAAATTTTGAGTCATTCTGACAAATATAATTTTAATTATAAAATAATTCAAAAACAGTGGTTATAACAAGATTTGCTTTAAAGGTTATGTTATTTAGATTTGTCAAAAATCCATTTTTCATCATGTTAAAAAAAAAACCTTCGGTTGTGAAAAATAAAACACGAAATATCATACACAGATTCACAAATGTTTGCGTTTTTTATTTCGAAAATAATATATTATCACCGAAAATCATTCGCAATATTTTACCATATTTTATTCACATTTGTAACAAAAATGATAAATTTCACGTATTCACTGAAAAAATTGGTAGTAAACTCACAAAAAAGATTCATCGAATATCCAAAATAATTACAATTTCCCAAATAGAACTAAAAAAATCGCGAGTATATATTTTTTCGATTTATTCTATCTGTCAAACTTTGGAAGCAGATGACAATTTCGTAGCAGACGATACACAGATGCTCATACGTCGCGGCGTGCGTACTCTGTGGCCGGATGATTTTCAAATAAAAAAAATCGACATCTCGTTTCAATCTTTGTTCCTATTTTACGTAAATATAAATGGATTCTACACGGTATAGCGCAAATAAAAAGTGTGCAATCATAAAAAAAGAATTTTCTATCCTTCGACCGTCGAAGATTCATCGCAGCCGAAATCTTTGTCAATTATGTTCACCCGATTTATTCGTTTACAGTTAATAATAAAAACTGCAAATTCTTTTTCTGGCAACGTATTTTCTCCTCTTCAAAACAAGCCAAAATAAGAGTCGAAATCTTTTTTCGCTGCCGAGATATGATTTTTTTTTATGCAAAGACTAATTTTACGAATTTTTGTCAAAAAACGAATCGTTTTTTCAAATTTCTCGAAATTGCCGTCTCTAATCATTTCCTCTCAAAGAAATCGTATTTACAAACTGACTCTCCGCGTTATTGCGCAGATAAAAAGTGTGCTATGTTTAAAAATTTAATTTTTTACACTTCGACCGTCGGAGATTCATCACATTCGAAATCTTTGTCAATTTTGTTCGCTGGATTTATTCGTTTACACTTAATAAGAAAACTGCTAATGATTATTCAATCGATGTATTTCCAATGTTTTTTTTTTTCAAATTTTTTCAAATTTTCGTCGAAATACGAATTTCTTTCATATGCTCACGTCTTGAAAAGTTTTCGTTCGCAAAAAAAAAAAACAATTGTACTCTTAAAGAACAATTATAAACAATTATTTATCAAGAAAGTGAAAAACACTGAATTTGTCGATTTTACGAGTTATTTGGTACCGAAAAACTTATCCTCATTTGTGATTAAATAAAATAAAAAAAAATACGATATGATATGATGCTAAATTTGATATTTTTAAGCGACGATAAATATCAATAAAATTTCATTGAAAAACGAAAAAAATTATCGAATTTCTCAAACTTCTCGTCTCCAATACTTGTCTGTTCTACAGAGACAATAACGAGCTGATTCCATGTATGACGAAGAAGAAAAAAAATATATCTCAAATGGTAGAAATGAAATTTGTTATAAGAGGACTTTCAAAGAGTCTTCAAAGTCGAATTTTCCAAGAATTTCATCAATTTGTAAAAAAATATTTCGGAGCTATCCAAGAAGACAAATTTTTCATTCGAGTAACGTACTACTTCCTCTTCAATACAAGACAGAAACCAAAAAGCTATATTTTTTTCGTTCTCGAGATAGCATTTTTTTGCAGCATCCGATCCGATTTTGCATAAATATCGATAAAATTTCATTGAAAATCACAGAGAATAGCACATTTCTTGAACTTTTCTTCTACAATGGTTTGGTTTCCTACAGATAAAATAACGAACTGATTCCATCAATTATGGGGAAGAAAAAAAACACTGAAGGGGAAGGATTTAAAGGGGATATTTGGCCGAATGCCAAATGGTAATCGTATTGGTGTCGGTACATGTTTTGTGTGTTTATTTTATATTCATTAAATCTCGTCATAAGTTTTAAGCCAATAAAACGACTTTACTAGACATGATTTGATTCGTTAAATTAATTTTATCAACTTCTACGTTGTGCAATTCGTTATATTTGTCTCGTGTCTCAATATTTGAAAATTTATCGTCAAACAAAAAGGAAATATCCGTCGTGAATATTAATAATCAATTGGTACAAAAAAGAAATATTTTTATTCGACGAAAGTTAAACACTATGAATTAATTTACGTAACTGATAAATGTTTTTCCCTCATACGTACTGTCGAAAAGAAACGCAAAGCGCGACGTATAAACATACTTCATTCGTAGCGCATAGCGCAATGTGTAAATACACTCGATACGGAGCGCGTAGCGCGACGTGCGCCCCCGTGAGTGCCTTAAAAAATGTCCTATCGGGACATTTTTCGGGGGGTTTGGGGGGCGGAGCCCACCAACAAGAGCATCTGCGCCCGCAGGGCGCTGAGACGCTTGTTATTATTAACTGTAAACGAATAAATCGGGTGAACATAATTGACAAGGATTTCGGCTGCGGTGAATCTTCGACGGTCGAAGGATAGAAAATTCTTTTTTTTATGATTGCACACTTTTTATTTGCGCTATACCGTGTAGAATCCATTTATATTTACGTAAAATAGGAACAAAGATTGAAACGAGATGTCGATTTTTTTTTAGTTGAAAATCATCCGGCCACAGAGTACGCGCGCCGCGACGTATGAGCATCTGTGTATCGTCTGCTACGAAATTGTCATCTTGTTATGAAGGAGTTGAGCGGATCGGAGGAATCGATGCAGGGAAAATAACTTGCAAGACGCGGATTAACGTGTAATAAAATTCTGTATTTTAAAACTCAACAATAATAATTAAGGTAGCGAAATAATAAAAGGAATATATGTATATGCCGACGCGGCTATGAGAGCGAGAGCGAGTGCGAGGGCTGGCGAAGTTAACCCGTCGCGAACTCGTAAGCTACTGCCGTTTTCTCGCGCGCTCGGAAAACAGTAGCCTAGCGAGATACAAGGTGCTTGTGCCCTCCGAGTTTACAAAAATCGCTAAACGACAGGTCAGTGCCCCGAGCGACGCCGGAATTCCCAAAGAATCCAAATTCGCTGAATATTAAAGGCAGGGGATTACCTCGCCTGCCCCGTGAGTCAGAGCGAGACGAGCGCGACCGCGAGAGAGACAGCTCGCGCGATGCCTTCGACTCGTGTTGACATCGCGCGAGAACAATAGCAGTGGCCGTGAAACTCGGAAGACACGGTGCTACCGTAGGTCAGTGACCGCTGATTTGGTCGGCTCGAGAGAAATGTTTTCGCCAGCTTCGATATATCGAAACAGCGATATACACCGAGTCGCGAAAAGATTCTCGGCTTTAAAGACCCTCGCCGTCAGCCGTTGCTATCCCGAACACATCTACTTCCAAAGTTTTACAGATAGAATAAAACGAAAAAATATATACTCGCGATTTTTTTTAGTTCTATTTGGGAAATTGTAATTATTTTAGATATTCGATGAATCTTTTTTGTGAGTTTACTACCGATTTTTTCAGTGAATACGTGAAATTTATCATTTTTATTACGAATGTGAATAAAATATGGTAAAATATTGCGAATGATTTTCGGTGATAATATATTATTTTCGAAATAAAAAACGCAAACATTTGTGAATCTGTGTATGATATTTCGTGATTTATTTTTCACAACCGAAGTTTTTTTTTTATCACGATGAAAAATGGATTTTTGGCAAATCTAAATAACATAACGTTTAAAGCAAATCTTGTTATACCACTGTTTTCGAATTATTTTAGAATTAAAATTATATTTGTCAGAATGACTCAAAATTTGTTGTGCATAGTGCTTTCGATGCAACGAAATATTGTTGCGAAAGAGAAAAGAATTGGTTTCCAGGATTCTTAATTGGAGCACCGTACGGACATCACATGTGAGAAAATCATTTTTTTATGGAAAATTGTGATGAATAAATAGTTAGAGATGTAGGATTGTCTCTAAATTTGCTGTGCGTAGTGCTTTTGATAAATCAAAATGATGCTGCGAAGGAGAAAAAAATTGGTTCGTAGAGTTCATTATGATGGCACCGTACGGACATTTGACCAAAAGCAAATGCAAACTGTGGCCAATAATTTTTTAGAAAAAATATTTAAACGTCTTAGATTGGTTTTAAAAGTAATGTGCATACTGGAAATAATGTAATAAAAAAACCCTGCGAAGGAGAACAAAATTGGTTCGCACCATCTAAAGTTACAGTGTGATACGGACGTCCGAGAAGAAAAATTCAGCCAAAAAGTTGTTTTCATTGCACCGCAGGCTAAAAAAAATATTTCTATTCATCGCAGTCACTTCAAAGTAACTACGCATGATGTTGGAGATACACCGAAGCAAATGGTGAAAAATAAAAAATTTTGGAGTATGCGCTGCGGAGTAACCCCTTCGACAGACTCCGAAGAGCAACGGATGGTAATTTCAATAGGCACTCTTTGCCTATTGTTATAGTGAGTGCCTAAAAAAGGCAGAGTGCAAAGTAAATTTGCTTCTCGGATCCACCCTCTGTTACAACGGTAATACCTTCGTTTTCTTAAAATAAAAGTTCGTTGAGAACGGGACGAAAAATTTCGTAATTACCGAACGCTTTGTCACTCGCGTAAAAAATTAAAGCAGTAAATATGTTTTCGAGGGATCCTTGATATTCCGGTGGTATACACGGTATATTGTAGTACACAGCGCTAATCTTATGTACTCCGTTGTGAGTTCCTGTATCGCACGTCTCGTATTCGTCGAAATACAAAGTGAGAGGCAAAACTGTATTTTCATTAAAAAGTGGTCGGATTTTTTGTTTCCAAAGTTTGCCTTGAACAATGTTTTCTAAAGTAGTTCCGTCAGTTTTTTCAAGTTTTGCCATATAATCAGTAATTTTTTGGCAAACCAACGGAAGTTCGAGGAAACCTTTCAATGCAGACCGCATAGGAATGAATTGACCGGACAAACTAATCGGTTCAATGGAAGTGGTACCGTATACGTGTCTTTCGTCGAGAGCCTGTCCGGTTATATACGTTTCGGGTTTTATATAAGCACCACACTTTTCAAACGATTTTACTCGTTTATATTCCGTGTCGAAATTTTTGAATACTTCTCCATACAATTCAAACATGTATTTTATTTCTGAGATCTCCTTAGATTGACCCGTTTTACTTAAAGCACCGATGACTTTCTTTTTCAGCATTTTGTGAAATTTGCCACTCAACAGTTCAATCTGATTGTCTATAATTAATTGAATATGGTCTTTCGTCAGAGTATCGTTATTGTACAGAGAAGCAACAAAATGAATTGTCGAATTGACCAGTTCTTGTTCAAAATCGGTTGAGTCAATAGTTCTTTGATCGTTTCCGCTAAAGTTACTATTTGTTCGGCTGTCAGCAGTATTCGCGTGAGAATGATTAGCGCTTGATATGTCCATATTGTCATCTATAACAATGTCCATTTTATTATATGTAGTATGACCTTGATTATCAGGTACAGTACTTTCTTTATTACCATTAAATAATCCATCGTGACTAGCCATATGTCTTGAAAAACTCCGAAATTCTTGAAATGTTCTACTACAACCTGGTTGTTGGCAAATGAACGAGTTTGTCACACGAGAATGAAAAAATCGCATGTGAGCGAGAAGAGTTTCACTCGAGAGAAAATTATCGAGGCCGCAAACGCAGCAGGCTATCATTTTCCGAATTGGAAGAAACACGCTGAGGCAACTTTGGCTTAGATCTCGTCGATAATTCTGCTTATAGACGTCTACCGATATCTACTGACGTTTACCGACAGCTTTTTTTTGTCCATAGCTTTCAACTTCCCAATAAACGACGTTAGTTTTAAGATTGATGCGTCGTGAACCGTCTTAATATCGTAAATGTACCGCTGTACGAACAACCAGATCTCTTCGGCATCAGCAGGATATTTTGCATTTAAAGCGAAGAACGACTTGAAGCAGACGTCTAGAGCTTGAAGTACGCTATCCAATTTGTACGCAAACGTGTCGATACATACGTATACTGCATTAACAGTATGTCGATTGTCGCCGACAAAAGCTAGATACGGTTGAACTGTTGCTCCTCGTTCACAACTTATCATACGTTCCCGCCTTCGTGTTATAGCAGGCAAGAAATCAGCCGCAACCTTAGAAAGTAAATTAAAACAAATTATTATGCTATTAACTAATCATAATTATTAATGCTATCATAATTATGAATATCAATATACTAAAGATAACTACGTATTTACCTTCACGTGTAAGACAAACGCGTCCCGACTTTCGTTTATCGAAGGCTTAAATTTTTTACTGCCGAGAGTGATCACTCTGCTGACCGGAAGTAGCGATGGAAGACATTGTAGAAGAACGATGTTTTTTTCATCTGCGTAAAAAAAAAGATCACATACACAACGCAAGAATAATTAAACAATAAAAAACCCGAAATCAAGCTATGTCAACGTAATGGCAGCTGGACCGACAAGCGATAGTATTATCGCTATTGTATTTTCGCAGCACTGACCATCGCTCGTGCATTCATCCAAGCACGTGATCAACTCCTTGCTTACTGGACCTTGTACTGCATTCCCTTGTAGTAATTGATGCAGTTTTTTCTGAAGCTGACCCCATTCGGCGAAAAGTGCGTCTTCTTTTCCGGGGTATAAGTTTTTGAAATAAATCTCAAACTTTAATAAGAAAATAAATAAGTGATTATAACGAATTACAAAATTTTTTTTTAAATCCTTTTAACGTACCAAAGTGTAGCCTTGTTTTTGTTTCAGAATTTTTTATTCTGAAACATATTCCAAAATTCCTTAATCTTCAATTTCGTTGCGAAGTTTGGTCAGACGATATGCACTCGTTATCTTCCATTTCTCTGTTATTTTTAACCAATCTTCCCGATGGCTCTGCAGATACAATAAAGCCGTCTGGATATCCTCCGATGGTGTCTGCACTGTATTG
Organism: Cryptus viduatorius; assembly: GCA_964006125.1. NCBI lineage: Eukaryota > Metazoa > Arthropoda > Insecta > Hymenoptera > Ichneumonidae > Cryptus > Cryptus viduatorius. The sequence continues at coordinate 24,964,924 of OZ023220.1, forward strand.
GCGATTGCGGATTCCGCTACATGGCAACATATACTTTAGCATCATTAAATTTCAAAGCCAAAAGGTAAATTAACGATATAATGAACACTACCTGTAGGCTGCAATTGTTTCGCACTCTGCCGCTTTTTGTCTCGAGTTGCAGGAAGTAAACATTTTCGCATCCAATCTTTGACGTTGCGTACTCTATCAAACAACTTTCCTCTCGCCAATGTTTGTCGCGGCCCTTCCTCTTTCGGTGGTATGTAGTAGACGTTCTATATAGAAGACATTAAAAAGTCAAAATCGAATTTACCTAGAGAATTATTTTAATACCTACTACTTCTGATGGAAATTCGGCTAGAATTTTGTCTCTTAAAGCTACGTACTCCGTTTTCGTTGGGCTGAAAATATAAAAAATACAAAAATATCATTATCTTATAATAATATCCATCTATGCAACTACAACGTCAAATATAGTATCGTTTAACAAAAAACAGCTTCGGATATAACAGAGCACTCTCGTATGTTTCGTTGTTGTTTTTTTTTTATTCTTACTCGTCCCTTTTTTCAATTAATTTTATATTAGCATTCGTGATACGAAACTTAATCACTTACTCGACAAGTCGAAAAAGCAGCCACTTCACTATAATATCCGTCAACAGACAACGGTCTTTTTCTTCCAGGATGCCATCGCGTTGGTACACCATAAGTATGGACTGTCCATCTAGAGAGCTCTCCAAGAAATTGTGTAAATCCTTAAACACAAAAAAAAGGAACACATAACGCTAACGTGTAACAAACCCTTTAATGTCTGTACTGCATATTATTCTTTGATAAAAATAAAATGTCGTACCAAGTCACACACTTGCTGATGAGCTTCGTGACGACCAACCACTCTCGTTCCAATTTTTGTGACATCAATTAGAGGTCTTTTTTTACTTTTTTTCGGCGTTGATGCGTTCGTACTTTCCACTGTTGAAACAGGCACTCGATCTTCCTATACAAAAATATTCACAGGATGTAGAAATGAATAACACAAACAAATGGTGCGTGAACACGTTTTATAACGATATCAACGATTGAGAATCCCCGAGGTAAAACGAAAAAAGAGATAATGAAAAAAAATTTATCGATCAAAAGAAAATTATGAAAAATAATTTCGCGGGCACCTTTTCAACCGTGTTCTCCAAACTTAGTGGGAGAGTTTCATCCGCCAACAAGGTGTCGACGTCGATAACATTTTGGACGCAGGACGCGTCATCGAGGAAAGAAAAAAAATGTTTTCTTTACCGCCCGAACCTGATGCTGTATTCGTCTTGTTTGCTCTATCGCGAGAAGTCGACGCACTTTCCGGTTAATCCGGTATATGTACGATAAAGAAAAATCCATGAAATATAAAAGAAAGCAAACCAAAGAAATAGAAAACAAAAAGTAAAAAGAAAGGAGAAACAATAAGACCGGTTGAATGAAAAAAGTTACCAAAGGAACAATCGTAATACTCTGCTTAAATTCAGCCAAGCATTTTTTTAAGCGCCACTGGGGCCCGTAACCAAATTTTTCATTCGGCAACAGTTTTTCGAATTGATTGTCTGTCAGAGACAGAAATAAATCGTCGTCGATCTTGTGCTCTAAAAAAACGATTAAATAAGCAAATGAATTGAATGAACAGAAAAACAACGGGCCGGCGTGTCGACACGCTAGGCGAAAAAAATGGCTGAACAATACAAAAAAACATGAGGTAGGTTTTTCTTTTGTTATTTTCGCACAGACACGCGCCTGACAACATCTTGAGATCGCTCGCGGCTGACCGGGTATGCGTTAAAGCGGAACGAGATCGCCCCGTTGAGCGCAAGCAGACATTTTTACCTAATTGTAGAAAAAAATTGGAATGACTTACCTTCGAAAATAGGGATGGCTTCGTCAACTTCCCATTTCTTTAAACACTCCCTCATTAAACACGTTTTATTCTCGCTTAGGCACGCCATTATCGAACTCGCGCTCGTCATGTTTTGCCACTACAGCGCGGCTGTCGACTGTAAACTCATGAGCGACCCCCGTGGTCGTTACAAATGTCAATATGCTTGACTGAAGAATATTCCTGCTTGTCGAAAGAATTCGATACTTCCACCAAGCATTCAGATCGAGAATAAAATATTCTTCTGCCAATGTTTTCTTCGCGTTAACTTGTAGACGATATATGCTTCTTATAAGTATAAATATGCTAGTACGAATAATAACACGACGTAAGTATACATATATGCTCGGTTGAAGCATTCTGTTTTTTGGGCGAATGACCAGTGAATTAATTCTATCTATTATAGGGAAGAGACAAAAATGCTTAAAGTGTTATAACCGAATTCTCTTATAGATCGACAGTCCAAGAGTCCTCGCCGTCGAATTCATCGAGAAATTGTTTTATTTTTAGGCACTCACTATAATAATAGGCAAAGAGTGCCTATTAAAATGACCATCCGTTGCTCTTCGGAGTCTGTCGAAGGGGTTACTCCGCAGCGCATACTCCAAAAATTTTTATTTTTCACCATTTGCTTCGGTGTATCTCCAACATCATGCGTAGTTACTTTGAAGTGACTGCGATGAATAGAAATATTTTTTTTAGCCTGCGGTGCAATGAAAACAACTTTTTGGCTGAATTTTTCTTCTCGGACGTCCGTATCACACTGTAACTTTAGATGGTGCGAACCAATTTTGTTCTCCTTCGCAGGGTTTTTTTATTACAGTATTTCCAGTATGCACATTACTTTTAAAACCAATCTAAGACCTTTAAGTATTTTTTCTAAAAAATTATTGGCCACAATTTGCATTTGCCTTCGGTCAAGTGTCCGTACGGTGCCATCATAATGAACTCTACGAACCAATTTTTTTCTTCTTCGCAGCATCATTTTGTTTTATCAAAAGCACTGCGCACAGCAAATTTAGAGACAATCCTACATCTCTAACTATTTATTCATCACAATTTTCCATAAAAAACTTATTTTCTCACATCTGATGTCCGTACGGTGCCCCAATTAAGAATCCTGGAAACCAATTCTGTTCTCTTTCGCAACAATATTTCATTGTATCGAAAGCACTATGCACAACAAATTTTGAGTCATTCTGACAAATATAATTTTAATTATAAAATAATTCAAAAACAGTGGTTATAACAAGATTTGCTTTAGAGGTTATGTTATTTAGATTTGCCAAAAATCCATTTTTCATCATGTTAAAAAAAAAACTTCGGTTGTGAAAAATAAAACACGAAATATCATACACAGATTCACAAATGTTTGCGTTTTTTATTTCGAAAATAATATATTATCACCGAAAATCATTCGCAATATTTTAGCATATTTTATTCACATTCGTAATAAAAATGATAAATTTCACGTATTCACTGAAAAAATTGGTAGTAAACTCACAAAAAAGATTCATCGAATATCCAAAATAATGACAATTTCCCAAATAGAACTAAAAAAATCGCGAGTATATATTTTTTCGTTTTATTCTATCTGTCAAACTTTGGAAGTAGATGACAATTTCGTAGCAGACGATACACAGATGCTCATACGTCGCGGCGCGCGTACTCTGTGGCCGGATGATTTTCAAACAAAAAAAAAATCGACATCTCGTTTCAATCTTTGTTCCTATTTTACGTAAATATAAATGGATTCTACGCGGTATAGCGCAAATAAAAAGTATGCAATCATAAAAAAAAAGAATTTTCTATCCTTCGACCGTCGAAGATTCATCGCAGCCGAAATCTTTGTCAATTATGTTCACCCGATTTATTTATTTACTGTTAATAATAAAAACTGCAAATTCTTTTTCTGGCAACGTATTTTCTCCTCTTCAAAATAAGCCAAAATAAGAGTCGAAATCTTTTTTCGCTGCCGAGATATGATTTTTTTTAAGCAAAGACTAATTTTACGAATTTTCATCAAAAAATGAATCGTTTTTTCAAATTTCTCGAAATTGCCGTCTCTAATCCTTTCCTCTCAAAGAAATCGTATTTACAAACTGACTCTCTGCGTTATTGCGCAGATAAAAAGTGTGCTATGTTTAAAAATTTAATTTTTTACACTTCGACCGTCGGAGATTCATCACATTCGAAATCTTTGTCAATTTTGTTCGCTGGATTTATTCGTTTACACTTGATAAGAAAACTGCTAATGATTATTCTATCGACGTATTTCCAACGTTTCTTTTTTTTTTTATTTTTTCAAATTTTCGGCGAAATACGAATTTCTTTCATATGCTCACGTCTTGAAAAGTTTTTTTTCGCAAAAAAAAAAAAACAATTGTACTCTTAAAGAACAATTATAAACAATTATTTATCAAGAAAGTGAATAACACTGAATTTGTCGATTTTACGAGTTATTCCGTACTGAAAAACTTATCCTCGTTTGTGATTAAATAAAATTTTTTAAAATACGATATGATATGATGCTAAATTTGATATTTTTAAGCGACGATAAATATCAATAAAATTTCATTGAAAAACGAAAAAAAATATCGAATTTCTCAAACTTCTCGTCTCCAATACTTGTCTGTTCTACAGAGACAATAACGAGCTGATTCCATGTATTACGAAGAAGAAAAAAAATATATCTCAAATGGTAGAATTGAAATTTGTTATAAGAGGACTGTCAAAGAGCCTTCAAAGTCGAATTTTTCAAGAATTTCATCAATTTGTAAAAAAATATTTCGGAGCTATCCAAGATGACAAATTTTTGATTCGAGTAACGTACTACTTCCTCTTCAATACAAGACAGGAACCAAAAAGATATATTTTTTCGTTCTCGAGATTGCATTTTTTTGCAGCATCCATAAATATCGATAAAATTTCATTGAAAATCACAAAGAATAGCAAATTTCTTGAACTTTTCTTCTACAATGGTTTGGTTTCCTACAGATAAAATAACGAACTGATTCCATCAATTATGGGGAAGAAAAAAAACACTGAAGGGGAAGGATTTAAAGGGGATATTTGGCCTGAATGCTAAATGGTAATCGTATTGGTGTCGGTACATGTTTTGTGTGTTTGTTTTATATTCATTAAATCTGGTCATAAGTTTTAAGCCAATAAAACGACTTTACTAGACATGATTTGATTCGTTAAATTAATTTGATCAACTTCTACGTGGTGCAATTCGTTATATTTGTCTCGTGTCTCAATATTTGACAATTTATCGTCAAACAAAAAGGAAATATCCGTCGTGAATATTAATAATCAATTGGTACAAAAAAGAAATATTTTTATTCGACGAAGATTAAATACTATGAATTAATTTACGTAACTGATAAATGTTTTTCCCTCATACGTACTGTCGAAAAGAAACGCACGAATAAACATACTTCATTCGTAGCGCATAGCGCGATGTGTAAATACACTCGATACGGAGCGCGTAGCGCGACGTGCACCCCCGTGAGTGCCTTAAAAAATGTCCCGAAGGGACATTTTTCGGGGGGTTTGGGGGGCGGAGCCCACCAACAAGAGCATCTGCGCCCGCAGGGCGCTGAGACGCTTGTTTTATTTTGGACGCATCCAAGACACTACAACTTTATTTCAAGCAGGTGTTATACCCCCGAGTAATGAGAGCGCAGCCGAGGTTATGCTTACGCAATAGCCGAGGCGCGCGTTCGCGAATTGTTGCGCCAATTACCACAGCATTCCATACCGAGACGACGATATGGAAAACATCATTTCCAAATCCCGTGAAAATGCTGAATCGCTCGCTCCACTTTATCTCTTATAAAGTGTGAGAGTGAGCACACGGCAGGGAGTACGATTGAACATCCGATACTGTGCGGTTGGTTGCGGGAAGGTAGAGACTCGTGCAAAGGGTCTGTAAGTAGTACTACGTATCTTTGGTCGGACAGTAGTTCAAATTCTGTGTAACAATATCCTATGTGATAACTTGAGTTCGCGTATCAACGCATTAATAAAGATTGACATTTTCGCTTACATCTCCTGTGTTCAAACATTCACTAGGGTTCCAACCCTTAACCGATACGCATCCCAAAAAATAGTAAGAATATTGCTTACCGCTAAACTCGGAGTAACTAACCGGGATTCGGCGGTATAACACAGGGTACTACTTCCTCTTCAATACACGAACCAAGACGATATCTATGTTCGTTCACAAGTTATAATTTTTTTGCTACAACAATTAATATCAAGTAAGTTCAATTGAAAATCGTATCAAAAAGCAATTTTTTAAAATATTCTGCTACAATATTTCGGGTCCTGTCCAGAGGCAATAATAAAGTGATTCCATGTATTTTAGGGAAGAAAAAAACATTTAAACAGATGCATTTAAAGGGGACATTAGACCTGTTGGTAAATGATAATGGTGTTCGTGTTGGTAAATATTTTTTGTGTTGATTTTTACTCATTTAATCTGGTCATAAGTGTTAATAATTTGATTGTGTTATGATTTGATTCGTTACATTAATTTCATCAAGTTCTACGCGACGCAATTCGTTATATTGATCGTAAAACAAAAAGGAAATATCAGTTGGGAATAATAATAATCAATTAGTATAATAACGAAATGTTCTGACCAGATTAACCACTGACCACTCCTGACCACTTCTGACCAGATTAAATGAGTATAAAACTAACAAAAAAATATTTACCAACACGAACACCATTACCATTTACCATTCGGGTCTAATGTCCCCTTTAAATGCATCTCTTTAAATGTTTTTTTCTTCCCTAAAATACATGGAATTACTTTATTATTGCCTCTGGACAGGATCCGAAGTATTGGAGCCGAATATTAAAAAAATTTGCTTTTTGTTACGATTTTCAATGAAATTTACTTGATATTGATTGTTGTAGCAAAAAAATTATAACTCGAGAATGAAAATAGGAAAATAGAGGAAGTAGTACCCTGCTCAAATAAAAAATTGTAATATCTTGTATGTGTCCAAAATAAAAAAAAAATCAATTTCTCGATGAATTCGACGGCAAGGACTCTTGAACTGTCGATGTATAAGAGAATTCGGTTATAACACTTTAAGCATTTTTTCTCTTCCCTATAATAAACAGAATCAATTCGTTATTGTTACTGTCCGAGAGCAAAAAATTGAAGACGAGAAATACGAAAAATTCTTTTTTCTTTCGTTTTATTTTGTTTTGAGATAGGTATATTAAAACAATTGAAAAAAAAATAGAAGGGTGCTTCGAAAAATATGAGGTAAAATTTGAATTTTTTTGTTTCGAAAAATTGTTAGAGATTTGAAAAAATTAAATTGCAGTTTTCCAATATTTAAAGTTATATACATTAAATAATGAAAAAATAATGAGATTTTTATTTTCGATTCAAATCATCCCGCCACAGAATACCAACGTCGCGGCGTATGCAATCTTTATCACGTCTGCTATCAAATTATAGTCGGCTTCCACGGTTTGACAGATAGAATGAATGGAAAAAACCTCCCTGATGAGTAACCTCTTAAGCGGTCCGGAGGACATCGAAAAAAAGAAAAAAATCGTGGAATGGACCACAAAAGAATTTATTTCATACACCCAAGACCTATTTGAAGCCCCTACTTCTGCACCCTCCCCCTCCCCCGCAATAAATCCCAGAAAGCCAGTCCCTCTCACCGATCAAAGTACCAAATCAATAAAAAAACAAATAAATCAAAGCTCCCATGATAAAAATCGTTCAATGGAACTGCAGAAGTATAAATACAAAATGGCAAGAAATTCATTCCCTAATCTTTGACGCCCAGTTTATATGCCTGCCTGAGACTTGGTTAGCCCCGCATATCTCTTTCTCATTAAATAATTTTTCAATCTTAAGACGCGATCGTCCCGCAAGAAATGCAGGCGGGGGCGTCGCGATATTTATCCAGCGAGATATCGCCTATAAATGCTTCCCCACGAAAAACATCAAAATCAAGGGCCGTGAGATAATAGGAGCGGAGATCACATCGGTATCCACCCCATTTTGCCTACTCTCCCTCTACAAGGAACCTAGTTCGAATACCACCCAAAAAGAATGGGAAGCGCTCTTTTCCTCTCTTCCAACAAACTCTATAATATGTGGGGATTTTAACGCCCTCCACGAAGAGTGGGGTGGTGAGATGCGTAACTCATCGGGAATAGCTCTCTACAAAACTCTTAATAATTCGGACTGACGCACGCTAAACAATGGGTACCCCGCTATTGTAAGCAAACCTAACTCATTAAATAGATATCCAGACATTACGATCAGCGATATCAATATTGTTCTACACTGTACTTGGGAAGTATTAGAGGATCCCCACACTAGCGATCGCTTCCCGATAATAATCTCGCTTGAAATATCCCCACGATACACATACCCCGTCTCCCATAAAATAAACATAACGAAGGTCGACTGGCCGAAATTTTCGAATATTCTTACTGGAAGGACCGTTCTCGGCCTCACTTCCGATCCGCGTGCAGATATTAATACGAGATATAACAACTTCGAAGAAAACGTAAAAAGATCACTAAAAGAAGCTGGCGCGCGCTCTCCAAAAAAAAAAGAAAAATAAGGACCCCACCACAAGATGGTGGACTGACGACTGCACAGATGCCGTAAGAAAAAGACGAGACGCCTTAGATAATTACAAGTCCTTTGACCATACGGGAAATTTTCAAGATTATATGAGAAAAGTTGCTATATCTAGAAATGTTCTCAGGAAAATTAAAAAAAACCAAATTCCGTGAGTTCTGCGGGGACATCAACCCCCTCGCGGACTCGGGAAAAATATGGGGTATTATAAAATCGTTCAAGAATAGAAAGTTAGGCAGCAAGGCCAACATAGACAAAGACCTAAACTCCGTATCTTGCTAAAATTCTATCGATAATCTTTGCCCTCCCTGTAACTCCCTCCCGATAAAAAAAACCATAGAATCTCTCCCAGAAAAAAGACAGCATCCGGATATCTTCACTCGCCCGATTACCCCCTCGGAGGCACCAGTTTGCACCCGCTTTTCGAACAAAAAATCCGCCCCTGGGCTCGATGAGATAAACAACACCGTCTTGGCGATTCTGCCCATGGAAGCTATTACAATCTTAACAAATATCTTTAACGAAGCCTACAGTAAAGGAATTCTACCGGATTCATGGAAAAAATTTCTTGTTCATCTTATCCCAAAACCAGGAAAAGGAGGTTTCAGACCCATATCCCTGGCGTCGTGTCCATTGAAGCTTCTGGAGAGAGTGATCGCCCGCCAACAAGTCGCTCTCCAGATATCAAATGGGTTTTAGAAAGGGCCGATCGACTCTCGACAGCGTTGGTGTACTCACGACAGACATTAATCTCACATTCTCCAGACGCCATATCCTAGGCACCCTCTTTCTGGATATCGAAGGTGCCTTCGATGGTGTCCAGGCCGAAATATTGGCCAAAGATCTATGGGATCTCGATTTCCCCCCGAACTTAATTTACTTCTTAACTCAAATAATAGCAGAAAGAAACTTAAGGATAGTGGTCGGCAATGACACTACAACAAGAATAGCCAGGAAGGGCCTCCCGCAAGGATCCATCCTGAGCCCTATCCTCTTCAATATTTTCCTTCTTAGCATCTTAAAACATATCCCCTCATAAACAAAAGTCTTGGTCTATGCAGACGATTGTGTATTATACTAAGCAGACGCCTCGTGGGCAGTGGCAAAATTGCACCTAGAAGACACTGCAAAAATTGTCGCAGATAGGTTGGAGGCGAAGGGCCTTGTCCTGACTGCGCACAAAACTAAGTTGGGGGTCTTCACTCGTAACGCCCTTCCGGGCGACATCTCGGTTGCTATAAAAGGAAGGAATAGGCAAGTCAAATCATATTACTTTCTTGGCGTAGTATTAGACCAAAAACTGCTCTGCAAACCCCATATTCTAGCTGTTAAAGAAAAAGCAAAAATTAAAATCTTAAAATGCATCACGGGCTTCGGCTGGGGCGCGCACCCCACGACCCTACTCACCGTATACCAATCTCTAATCCGATCGATTGTCGACTAAGGAGCCCCGTTCTTCAAAGCCGCGGCAGCTGGACATTTGGCCGAGCTGGATCGCGTCCAGTTCGTCGCTCTTCGCCTGTGTCTCGTTGCCTTGCCGTCAACACCAACTAACATACTGTTAGCTGAAGCAAAGGAGCCCCCCCTCTCAGTTCGACGGGATAAACTTACGGATAAATTCCTCCCGAAAGCTGGGGCGAATCGCGCCCACCCGCTCGGATCCAAACTAAAACTTTTAAATGAAAAACTTACATAAAAAAAAAAACAAATACCCAGGAAAAAATTGCCGCCGTTAGCCCAGAGCCTCAGAGCAAACATTCAAGTGGCTGCAGATATTTGCACATACGACATTCCAAAATGCTACCAGATGGAAATCGAGATGTTCCACTCCACCGTCTCGGCCGACGATACCCTGGGGGCCTCATTGAAAAACGCAAATGACCCTGGCGAGCTCCTAAATGATTATATCGCAAAAAATATACCAACTCACGAAATTTTTTTTACCGGCGGTTCGAAAGACCCGGATAGAGCCAAATGTGGCGCAGCAATCTTTTCTACAAAACAAAATATTCAAGAAAAAATAGGACTACAGCCAAATTTCTCTATTTGCTCTTCCGAAACTATAGCGATTGTTACGTCCAAACTAGCGTTGTTTCTTTACTAGTTTGAAATATAACAGTTGTCTCCGTTATAATCGCACGCGCTGGTCAAGTGGGTGTTAAACCAACCTTTACCACACCTGGTGTCGATAAGGAGGACAACGATTGCTCCTTTTTAAAGCCTAACCTTGCGGAAAATTGCTTGGGATGGAGCCCTTAAGAGTGCTTGTTAAATGCGTGTCGTAGGGTGTAAACTAATTAGTAGAGGGTTCGGCGTCTCTCAGGCAAAAGAGAGATAGAGAGGAAATCTTCGGTGTGACGGCAGCTACCTGCCGTTTCTTGACCAGGTGTCGGAGCACGCGACACGGTTAAACGAGATTTGGTGGTCACTTTAAATCACTGGGTTGCGAGAATAAAAATGAAATAATGCACGGTTGATAAATAAATAAGCAGGTACTTACGGTAATAAACGGTGTTTTCCTGGTATTCGTGGATATAGAACTTTCTTCACGTTGGTTTAATTCGAAAATGAGTTTAAAGAAAAAAAAAATGATGTGTTTCACGGAAACGCAGGTAGAGTTAACACTTTTTTAATGTCACAAAAAAATATGAGTAATACAGGTGATAATATTGAACAAAAAAAAACAATGGAGACCAAATGTTTATATGGTTGGGATTTCTAAAAACTCGCGAAATACAATGTCAAATTATAAACTGAAGAATTAATTTCGTTTCTCTGAGTCCTGGATTTTATACTGACAACTCGGAAGTCTGAAAGACAATCGGGTTAAAACTGAATTTCGAAACAATGGATAACTGATTTGAACGGTACAACTGTGATATCTTGAACAAATAAATGAAAGAATATGCTGAACAAAAACTGAACAAAACTGAGGGAATATCCTCCTCTAATAACAGAAAAAGATGTGCTCAACAAAACTAAAGGAGTATCCTCCGATAATAACTAAAAACGGTATGCTTATGAAACTGAAAGAGGTGTGCTCAAAAAAACTGAAGGAGTATCCTCCGATAATAACTAAAAACGGTATGCTTATAAAACTGAAGGAAGTGTGCTCAAAAAAACTGAAGGAGTATCCTCCGATAATAACTAAAACCGGTATGCTTATAAAACTGAAGGAAGTGTGCTCAAAAAAACTGAAGGAGTATCCTCCGATAATAACTAAAAATGGTATGCTTATAAAACTGAAGGAAGTGTGCTCAAAAAAATTGAAGGAGTATCCTCCGATAATAACTAAAAACGGTATGCTTATAAAACTGAAGGAAGTGTGCTCAAAAAAACTGAAGGAGTATCCTCCGATTATAACTAAAAACGGTATGCTTATAAAACTGAAGGAAGTGTGCTCCTGAGCGTACAATTTCGGGGGTTTTTATACCATTTTCCTTGGTGACAAGTAGAGGGGATGTTGCTATGCGAGTGTCTTTTTGTATATCTATTCGGTATAAAATTCTGGTACAGTAACGAGAAGATGAGGTGATGCTACCGGTCTCATCCCTGATTGGTCCGTGATCTTAAGTCCTTCTTTTAGGCGTAATGCGTTTATCGGGCCCCGCGCCGTGGATGACGGGGTGGGGTATCGAAAAGTAAAAGGGCGCAGACGAGATCACGTGGGCATCAATCCCCTCCCTTTCTCGTTTCCGTATTCCGGGAAGTCATTACCAGAAAGATTTTTGTTGGTATGCAGCCTTTTATGGCTAAATACTTTATATGTGAAAAGGTCGCCAGAGTTCCAATCGGACTATAGAATTTCGTCAACTGTCTAGACAAATAAAAACCGGTATTGAACAGTGAAAACGCTCTCCTATGTCTTCTGAATTTTATACGTATTACGTGAATTATCGAATTTGTAGTTTCTCGTAAGACTCTTATAACCAAGACTCGCTTATTCCTAACAGAAATGAATATAATAACGAAAATATAATAATGAATATTATTGATATAAACCATAACCTATTATCGGGAACTAATTATTTAATACTCGATTAGTTTGTACTCGTCTGTCTGGATAATAATGCAAAAGTATAATTCTATATTATTAATAAAAATAATAAAAGAAAAAGCAATAAATCTTTTCCATGTTATTTCGCCCAGGGGCGTGCCATGGAAAAGACTTTCCTCGGCAAATGCTTTACCGTTAACTCCATCAGTCATTTGTTTAAACAAATGGCGTACAAGTTGTCCACGGCTAAGAATTTCTCGAAGGACGAACTAAATTTATAGGGTACGTGTAGTAATTTCTTTACAGTCGGAGAGTTTATGGACAAGTTTTCTGCCTGTTGCGAGGGGACTCTTTCTCGTTACGCGGCGGTTTTGTGCCTGAACTGTCGAATGCCAAACGTTGTATAATTTTCATAAGGTGAAAATCCCTTTTCGTTTTTATAATGGTATCATTCTCCGTGTAATTACCACCACGTACTTAATTAATACCGTAAGGATAAACACAGGCGTTCAAGAGAGCAAATCCTGGGGGTGAATTGTTTATTATTATTTCTTTTTAGATGGACTATATTCTTAGTTTCGTTTCTCTATTTATCATTACTTTCTTCTTCAGAAATCTGACCTCTATTGCTTTCCGATGTGTTATAATGAGAGGAATCCGAGGTTTACTAATTATTTAAGGATTAATTAATTAAGATTTAATAGAAGAAATTTCCTTCTTCCTGCAAATATCAAGGTCATGAGCCCCGTCTCCTTCGTTTTAGCTTGTGGAGTTCGGTTCAACTTAAAACACTGTTTAAAGCGTTTCCCTTAACGAGGATAACTTGTCGACCCGATTGTATGTATCTAAAACCCGACGGTTTTAATCGACTGTCTGTAAATTCCTCCCTGAATGGTTTCGAGTCATGGTAAAATAGATTTACTGATCTACGGGGAGGTAGTCAATATCGATACTAGTAGGTCCCAATGGTAACTGTCAGCGGGCCGCGTTTCTGTTAATTCCTTTTTGGGACTCTAGGGGAGCGCTCGGGAGAGGGGTCAGAGACCGCCTTTCTCGATCTCCGCCTGTGAGGCCCCGGATCTGTTTTATCCTGTTTCATCGGTATCGACTCGCTAAGGTAGGGCACCGATTTTTGTAAGACTCTGGGCTAGCTTGACACTGATTGAGCAGTAGGTAAAATAGATATTGTTAATGAAGAATTTTTAGATCAGATTCCCCTTTTTAGGCACTCACTATAACAATAGGCAAAGAGTGCCTATTAAAATGACCATCCGTTGCTCTTCGGAGTCTGTCGAAGGGGTTACTCCGCAGCGGATACTTCAAAAATATTTATTTTTCACCATTTGCTTCGGTGTATCTCCAACATCATGCGTAGTTACTTTGAAGTGACTGCGATGAATAGAAATATTTTTTTTAGCCTGCGGTGCAATGAAAACAACTTTTTGGCTGAATTTTTCTTCTCGGACGTCCGTATCACACTGTAACTTTAGATGGTGCGAACCAATTTTGTTCTCCTTCGCAGGGTTTTTTTATTACATTATTTCCAGTATGCACATTACTTTTAAAACCAATCTAACACCTTTAAGTATTTTTTCTAAAAAATTATTGGCTACAATTTGCATTTGCCTTCGGTCAAGTGTCCGTACGGTGCCATCATAATGAACTCTACGAACCAATTTTTTTCTCCTTCGCAGCATCATTCTGTTTTATTAAAAGCACTACGCACAGCAAATTTAGAGACAATCCTACATCTCTAACTATTTATTCATCACAATTTTCCATAAAAAAATGATTTTCTTACATCTGATGTCCGTACGGTGCTCCAATTAAGAATCCTGGAAACCAATTCTTTTCTCTTTCGCAACAATATTTCATTGCATCGAAAGCACTATGCACAACAAATTTTGAGTCATTCTGACAAATATAATTTTAATTATAAAATAATTCAAAAACAGTGGTTATAACAAGATTTGCTTTAAAGGTTATGTTATTTAGATTTGCCAAAAATCCATTATTCATCATGTTAAAAAAAAAACTTCGGTTGTGAAAAATAAAACACGAAATATCATACACAGATTCACAAATGTTTGCGTTTTTTATTTCGAAAATAATATATTATCACCGAAAATCATTCGCAATATTTTACCATATTTTATTCACATTCGTAATAAAAATGATAAGTTTCACGTATTCACTGAAAAAATTGGTAGTAAATTCACAAAAAAGATTCATCGAATATCCAAAATAATTACAATTTCCCAAATAGAACTAAAAAAATCGCGAGTATATATTTTTTCGTTTTATTCTATCTGTCAAACTTTGGAAGCAGATGACAATTTCGTAGCAGACGATACACAGATGCTCATACGTCGCGGCGCGCGTACTCTGTGGCCGGATGATTTTCAAATAAAAAAAAATCGACATCTCGTTTCAATCTTTGTTCCTATTTTACGTAAATATAAATGGATTCTACGCGGTATAGCGCAAATAAAAAGTGTACAATCATAAAAAAAAGAATTTTCTATCCTTCGACCGTCGAAGATTCATCGCAGTCGAAATCTTTGTCAATTATGTTTACCCGATTTATTCGTTTACAGTTAATAATAAAAACTGCAAATTCTTTTTCTGGCAACGTATTTTGTCCTCTTCAAAACAAGCCAAAATAAGAGTCGAAATCTTTTTTCGCTGCCGAGATATGATTTTTTTTAAGCAAAGACTAATTTTACGAATTTTCGTTAAAAAACGAATCGTTTTTTTCAAATTTCTCGAAATAGCCGTCTCTAATCCTTTCCTCTCAAAGAAATCGTATTTACAAACTGACTCTCCGCGTTATTGCGCAGATAAAAAGTGTGCTATGTTTAAAAATTTTTTACACTTCGACCGTCGGAGATTCATCACATTCGAAATCTTTGTCAATTTTGTTCGCTGGATTCGTTTACATTTGATACGAAAACTGCTAATGATTATTCTATCGACGAATTTTCAAGGTTTTTTTTCAAATTTTTTCAAATTTTCGTCGAAATACGAATTTCTTTCATATGCTCACGTGTTGAAAAGTTTTTTTTCGCAAAAAAAAAAGCAATTGTACTCTTAAAGAACAATTATACACAATTATTTATCAAGAAAGTGAAAAACACTGAATTTGTCGATTTTACGAGTTATTCCGTACCGAGAAACTTATCCTCGTTTGTGATTAAATAAAATTTTAAAAAATACGATGTTATATGATGCTAAATTTAATATTTTTAAGCGACGATAAATATCAATAAAATTTCATTGAGGAACGAAAAAAATTATCGAATTTCTCAATCTTCTCGTCTCCAATACTTGTCTGTTCTACAGAGACAATAATGAGCTGATTCCATGTATTACGAAGAAGAAAAAAAATATATCTCAAATGGTAGAAATTAAATTTGTTATAAGAAGACAGTCAAAGAGCCTGCAAAGTCGAATTTTTCAAGAATTTCATCAATTTGTAAAAAAATATTTCGGAGCTATCCAAGATGACAAATTTTTGATTCGAGTAATGTACTACTTCCTCTTCAATACAAGACAGGAACCAAAACGATATATTTTTTCGTTCTCGAAATAGCATTTTTTTGCAGCATCCATAAATATCAACAAAATTTCATTGAAAATCACAAAGAATAGCAAATTTCTTGAACTTTTCTTCTACAATGATTTGGTTTCCTACAGATAAAATAACGAACTGATTCCATCAATTATGGGGAAGAAAAAAAACACTGAAGGGGAAGGATTTAAAGGGGATATTTGGCCAGAATGCTGAATGGTAATCGTATTGGTGGCGGTACATGTTTTGTGTGTTTGTTTTATATTCATTAAATCTGGTCATAAGTTTTAAGCCAATAAAACGACTTTACTAGACATGATTTGATTCGTTAAATTAATTTGATCAACTTCTATGTGGTGTAATTCGTTATATTTGTCTCGTGTCTCAATATTTGACAATTTATCGTCAAACAAAAAGGAAATATCCGTCGTGAATATTAATAATCAATTGGTACAAAAAAGAAATATTTTTATTCGACGAAGTTTGAACACTATGAATTAATTTACGTAACTGATAAATGTTTTTCCCTCATACGTACTTTCGAAAAGAAACGCAGAGCGCGACGTATAAACACACTTCATCCGTAGCGCATAGCGCGATGTGTAAATACACTCGATACGGAGCGCGTAGCGCGACGTGCACCCCCGTGAGTGCCTTAAAAAATGTCCCTTCGGGACATTTTTCGGGGGGTTTGGGGGGCGGAGCCCACCAACAAGAGCATCTGCGCCCGCAGGGCGCTCAGACGCTTGTTACTTTCACAAAGAAGTTTAGGCTCAACTGCTATTGAAGGTAAAGCAGAAAATAAACTATGCGTTACGCTGGACGTAACACGATCCTCAAAACCCTCCTCAATTTTATTCGGCAACTTGCAACCAGTGGGTGTATATCGCGATAAACGTTCTCGCATGTTTCAAGGAAAGGTCGAATCCGTATCGAAATTCACGAATAGAATCCTCGAAGTCCAAAATCAAGTATTAGCTGAACTCGCGAATTCCACCGTAAACGAGGATAGACGCAAATTTGTTATCGAATACGAGAGAGAACAAGGACTCGAACAATACCTGTTAGGACTTCGTAAAGAGATATCTGCCGAAATACGCGCGCAGCGGCCAAGCAACATTCGCTCAGCAATAGCCAAGGCTCAGGCCTCAGAGGCCTACGATATTACAAGGGGAACAATGACTCGGAGTCTCAACCTATCCGAAAGAAACTCGACAGCGGCTCCTCGCCGCAACATGCCGTCGGCCTCTCGACCACCTTCGACTTCGTTCACAACACAACGACCACAGGTGCAATGCCACTATTGTAACCGCATGGGCCACACAGAAAAGGACTGCTGCACAAAGAGGCGGGACACAGACAATCGTACCAACAGCTCCACCCAACAGTCGGGTTTTCAAAGGGACAGGCCTCTACCTCGCCCCCCGCCGAGAGTGAACCACGTGCCAGAAGAACCGACTTTAGAGCAAAAGACAAAAGAGGACTACCAAGAATTAACGCCATCGGATCAGACAAGCGAGTGGTCAAATTATCAATGCGAGGAACCAGAGAACCAGGAAGATTTCTATTAGATACCGGATCTGCCATTAGTTTATTGAAAAAGACCATGTTAACAACGAGATCGTTGGTCAACAAAAATGTTCGCACGAAGTTCACAATGGGCAACGAAGAACATGAAACACTGTTTATTACGCAACAGAAATTTGGTGGCTAAAAACAGATTTTCCACGTGATACCTGATGATTTCCCCCTTCTAGAAGACGGGCTCATCAGTATTCCATTTATGAAGCAGTACCAAACCTTCATTGGTATTGGGCCAGAAGAATTTCTCGAACTAAACGGTCAACGGTACGAATTTGAAGGAGACGAAATAACGATTCCAGCTAGATCGGTGTACTGGATTCGGACATTAACAAACATTAAAAATGGACCAGCTGTTACAGCGGAAGAAAATTCAGAAATGGTCGTACCTTGTATTTTCGAAGCGAAGGACTACCAAGCCCGGGTGCCCGTAATAAACGACTCGAAAGAACCCAAGCGGATTACGATAAACCTGCTACGTGGGATACCGCTTGAGAAACTTACTCTTCCACCGTCGGAAGCGCGCCAACATGCACCGCCGGACGTAGTAGCAATACACCATATCGAAAGCGAGAACACAGCTGACCGAGTACAAAAACTACAAGAAAATGTGCGGCTAGAGCACGTGCTACCGGAGCAAGCAGAGCAGGTATGGGACATTATCTCGTCCTTCCTCGACGTCTTCGCACTACCGGGCGACCCTCTACCGGGCACAAAGGCGGTCAAACATCGCATTATTACCAGCGACGATGTGCCGATAAATGTCAAGCACTACCGATACCCACCGGCACACAAAGAAGAAATTGATCAGCAAGTAAATGATATGTTGCAACAAGCACTCATCGAGCCAAGCGATTCACCATATAATGCCCCGCTATGGGTCGTGCCAAAGAAATCGGATGCATCAGGAAAGAAGAAATGGAGAATTGTCATCGATTTTCGTAAGCTAAACGAGAAGACTGCTCACGACGCCTATCTCCTCCCTTGTATTGATGAAATACTGGATCAATTGGGACGAGCTAAAAATTTTTCCGCCCTCGACCTTGCCACCGGCTTCCACCAAATCGCTATGGACGAGCATGATAAACAAAAAACAGCATTCTCTACACCATCAGGGCACTATCACTACAATAGTATGCCCTTCGGCCTGAAGAACGCACCGGCAACGTTTCAGAGAATGATGAACAACGCTCTGCGAGGTCTTATTGGTAACGGATGCTTCGTTTACTTCAACGACATAATCATATACGGTAACACCCTTGAAGAACACAACATAAAAATGATTGATGTCCTTAAGCAATTACGTGCAGCCGATCTCAAACTCCAACCAGATAAATGCGAATTTCTTCGCCCCGAATTAGAATTCCTGGGACACGTAATTTCGGAAAACGGCGTTCAGCCGAACCCATCGAAAATTAAAGCAGTGAAAGACTTTCCTCGACCAAACGACCCCAAAGCAATTAAACGTTTCTTAGGACTCGCAGGATATTACCGAAAATTTATAAAAGACTTCAGTAAAGTGGCCAAACCGCTAACGGAACTTTTAAAGACATCAGCTACCTGGGATTGGACGGAGAAGGAAGAACAAGCCTTTAACTTGTTACGCACGGCACTTATGACTGCTCCCGTGCTACAGTATCCTGATTTTTCAAAACCATTCGTTCTGACCACCGACGCTAGCAACTTCGCTCTTGGTGCTGTGCTATCACAGGGGCCTATTGGTAAAGACCGACCTGTAGCCTATGCATCGACAACCCTCAACAAAGCGGAGCAGCGATACTCCACAACCGAAAAGGAAATGCTCGCCATAACCTGGGCAACAAAACACTTCCGTCAATACCTCTACGGAAAACATTTCCAAATAGTGACTGACCATAAACCACTCATCTGGATACTCGAAGCCACTGACCCTCCTACGAACAGTCGCCTGATGAGACTAAGACTGAAGCTCGAAGAATATGAGTACGAACCTATCTACAAAAAGGGTTCGCTCAACACTAATGCCGACGCTCTCTCTCGAGTTTATGCCGTGACGACACGTCGACAACAGAAGGTGATACAAGAAGAAGCCGAAGTCGTAGAAGGGCCCAGCAACGATGACTGTGAGGCAACCGAAATACAACAAGCCGAAACTGTAGAGGAAGAACCACCACTCTACATGAAGTTCGAATTATGTGAAGACATCCCAATGGTCACGGAAATAAGCGAGGACGTTCCACCGAGAGACACTCCAGCACTGAAGATTACGGATTCACCAAGCGACGCCTCAGACTGTTTGTACATTAATTTCAATGAAGATGAAATTAATTGGTACAATAGGATCGGCACCGCGCTCATGAAATTGGATAAACCAACAAAAATATATTTAGGCTGCGAACACCTGCGCGCTCACCCCGGTACGAAGAACCGAATCAAGCAAATCATAAATTTCATCTGGGCGTCAAGGAACGAGCGGCCGTCGCTGTACTTGTACGATCAAAAACGTTATGAACCAGAGACGGAGGAGGACCGGCAGCACATCATAAAGGAGCACCATGAGACTAGAGCCACGGGACACTTCGGGGTAACTAAGACCTTCGACCGTATCAAGGCCGTTGCTACCTGGCCGAACATGCAGAGGGACATCGAAGACTTTATCCGGAAGTGCGATACTTGCCAGAAGATTAAGCTAGTTTGCATACGTCCGCGCAAGCAGAGGCGATAACCGATACACCTGAACGGCCAAACGATAAAATCGCCTTGGATCTCGTAGGACCTATCCCAGAAACAAGCGACGGATACAAATATATTCTTTCGGTACAGGATCAACTCACGAAGTACATAACGCTCATCCCGCTTAAAACACAAGATGCCAAAGCAACCGTAGAGGCGCTCATACAAAACTTCATCTACATCCATGGAGCCCCAAAGAAAATCCTCACGGATGGCGGACGCAACTTTATAAGCCAGACTCAAGCACATGGAGAAACTTTTCAAGATCTCGCACAGGACTACGACGACTTTCCACCCGCAGAGCAATGGAAGCCTGGAAAGAGTACACGGACCAATCAAAGAACAAATAAAATCTCTCATCCATGATCACCGCGAGGACTGGGATAAAAAATTAAAATTCGTGTCAATGACATACAATACCGCTAAACAAGAAGGGATTGGGCTCACACCTTTCGAAATGCAGTTTGGACGAAAACCAAATGTTCCGAACAGTATTCCCATTCACCGGACTAATACAACCATCGACGAATACTTTGAGGGACTCCGAGCGGACCACGAACGAATCCTGAAGAAAGGGCGCGACCATCTCATAGCAGCGAAAGAACGTTATAAGTCAACGCAAGATTCTAAAATCTACCGGCCTACACCTATCTTCAACGTGGGCCACGAAGTTCTTGTCGCTCAAGAAAGAGATAAATCCCCACTGGCATCAACGCCAGGGGGATATAATGGGGATTATCTTTATAATTTATAACCATTATACTTGACCGAACATCCGAAGTCAATGATGAAATCTTGCTTAGGAACAGAAAAAAATTGATTCATGTAAATAAGTTAAAGCCTTATTACAGGTAATAACCACTCGTCTGTTTAGGTCATGCCGCTATTCTTGCTTCTCCTGCTAGAAGCATCCGCAGCTCCCGGAAATTTCGAACCGTTCCAAGTAGAACCGGTCTCTGGAGCCATTTACCTAGAACACCTCGGGGATGTAGTGATGTTTCACAAGACCTGAACCGTCGTGAACTACGTGGACCTTACAGATATCAACGCTCAACGAGATGAACTTTTTACCATCGCTCAAAAATTGTCTATCGTTTGTAATATTACACAAAATGGAAAGAAATGCCTCGAGTCTGTAACGATAGAAACGGTGCGACAATGATTACATAGAATAGAAGACCGTAGAGTCCGACTCATGGGCGTAATAAATTACACTCCCCGCCTTAAAAGAGGAGTATTCAATTTCATTGGAGACATAAGTAAAATCCTATTCGGCACTCTTGGAAATTCTGATGCAGAATACTATAACGCAGAAATAGATAAAGTCCATCAAGATAATTCAAAATTAAGCACACTCGTTCGTAACCAAACGACAATAGTAAAAGCAATGATTTCTACTTTCGCGGACGCAATAGAAAGTTTAAGAAACGAAACCGATTATCTGCATAAAGGATTATACAACGTAGCGTATCGAACAACAAACAACACTCGGGATATAATTATCAGTTCACAAGTAGCACTGTTAGAGACACTCATTGACGAGTATAGTGAAAATCTTAATAACGTTCTAAACGCAGTTAATGACGGTAAGCAAGGAATCGTCCACCCGCAAATTCTCCGACCAGCTGACTTAATTAAAGCGCTCCTTACGATCCGAGAGAGAACTATCTCCAGCGACACACCCCTAGTACCATTGGAAGAATCAGCTTTTGCTGCAATAGTGGACATTAGTGACATCAGCGTCATGATCTGTGACAATCGCTTTTCTTATATTATCAAGGTCCCTGTAGTAGAAAATGCCGTGTAACACGCTTACAGACTAATCCCGGTATTCCAACAAAAATCGGCAGCCAGTACATTCTACTATCTGAACCCCCCTGATACCATAATCATTGTAAACAGTGTGAGAACCTTGTTCACACCGAGTAGCGAAAATGAACTCTCACAATGTAAACAAGCGTCTCAGCGCCCTGCGGGCGCAGATGCTCTTGTTGGTGGGCTCCGCCCCCCAAGCCCCCCGAAAAATGTCCCGAAGGGACATTTTTTAAGGCACTCACGGGGGTGCACGTCGCGCTACGCGCTCCGTATCGTGTGTATTCACAAATCGCACTATGCGCAACGGATGAAGTATGTTTTGTGACGGGGGTTTTCGTCAGAACTTTATTTCGGGGGAGGACAAGGCAGAACTGAATAATCGTAGGCAACGGGGGGGGGGGGGATACTTAACAAAGAAATAGAACTTTATTATAAACTCGCGAAAAATAATACAAAAGAATCGGAATGAAAAATAAGAAATAATAAACCAAGCAGAATAACGGAGATCGAATAACTAAGAATAAGAATGATAACTCGGAAATAATAATAATAGAAAATAAAGGAAATAATCAACCAAAATGATAAATCTCAGAACGCAAATAAATCTTAATAATAATCGCAACTAAATCATAAAAATAATAACTAGAAAATAGTACTCTGCGGTGAAAATGTCGGGGGTAAACGGGGACGGGGGTTGGAAATTAATAACTAAATCGGGGGAGAAATAATAAGAAATAATCGAGAAAATAATGCAAAATAATAATAATTCACAAAGGAAAAAAATAATAAAAGAAAATAACGAAGAATAATCAGCCAAAATAACGCAACTAATTCGGGGAAAATAAATGAGGAGGCTGAATAACAATAAAACAAAATAATATCTCGCAATATACGGGGCAGCAAAAGGGGTGGCAATGGGGGAGGGTCGTACAATGGTTATCAGCGGGTTGACCACGAGGCAATCCGCTACGCGTATGCACTCGTGGTACGGCAAAAGAGAGGACGGGGACGATAAATTAATTCGTAGAGAATCGAATAAATTACCGGAAAGTTTCCGGTAGTTTACGGGCCACAAAATACTTTTACTGGAGGGAAAACAATATTATTCAGCATAAAAGAGGGACGATCACTTGTAATACAGAGAGGGAGGGCTCGAGCAATTCACGATAAATAATTCTTGGGCGCCAGTTACCGTTGCACGGGGTAACACCGTTTCAAAATGGAGGATGACTAAGCAGATTCAAAGTGCCGGCTATCCAATGGGACTCCTTATCTCGCGGGAGGGTTAACTGATCTATTGGCTCTGAATTTAATCCTTCGGCTTTTTATTCGGGACGACTATTTAATATTCTTGGGGCAACGGGGGTGACGGGGCGAAAATACGATGAGATCTGTTCGATTAAACAACGCGATAACGACACCCACCACGTGCACGAACGCGAAGCCGGAAAATGGTGACGCCGGCGAATATTTCGTTATCCACGCGGTCGGTGCTCACGGGATTTCTCGTTACTTAGGGGCGGGAATTCGGGGGAGAAAAATATCACGGGCTTTATCACACTCTGAGAAACAATGACACACTCACTCGTCTTTACAATCTCGCCGGTTTACTCGGTAGTTCGCTCCTTACAATTTCGCTCGTTTACTCGCTCGTTATTCGCTGATATCGCTCTGTCGTTACGCACGTCTGCTCACGTCAAGATCTCGATCGAGGCTAAGGTACGCTCGTCTTCTCGGAAGTCTCTTCGTATCTCAGCGCTGCGGATGTCGGCGGTGGGAGAGAGAAGACAGTACTCGGCATCGGTCGATACATCGCTCGATCGATGGGCGAGGCGGCAGGTGGCGGCAGTGGTATCGATTGATCGTCGCTCGATGGCATCGATGGCATCGAGCGACGATAGTGAACGGCGGGCGGTGGGCGGTGTTGTCGGTTCTCTCGCTGTGGATGAGGCGGCGACGGCGTATGTCGGACGGCGATTTGTCGTGCTGTTCGAGCGATGTTCTCCCTTAGCCTTTCCTGTGTCTCTCTCGCTCTCGTGCGTTGTCTCTGGAACTCGACGACGGAGAGCGTACCTTGCCTTTGCGTGGGGTTCAGGGGAGGGCTGGGGGGGGGGGGGGGGGGGGTTACTACTATACGTTCTAAATAATACGGCTTGTATAAATTACGTCGGTTTGGCTCCGTGGTGGGTGGAGCTCGATCGAGAGATTTATTTAGCAGTTTACTTCGTTACAAACTCCTCCGGGGGAAATCGAGAGTACTTCTTCGAAGCACTCGAGCCTCATTCATACAGGGTCTGTTGGGGAGAGGGATGAGGAGAGGGGGGGGGGGCGGGGGGGTGGAGTGCGGGAAATGACGGTTCTCGCATGTAATATTCAAAAGACTGTTTTATTGGTTGACCCGTGGCGGTAGTCGAGATGTAGGTTTAACTAAATAATAATGGTAACAATTGAAGGAAAGAAGAAAAGGGAAACTAAAAGGCCATTCGACGGCGAAAGAAAATAATGAAATAAGCGAAATAACGAAAATAAATACTAGCTCAGCCGGCTACCGCGCACGGGTTTCTTTTAGGTCGTCTGGTCTATTTACAATATTTACAAGTGCTTTTCGGGTCCGGGGGCGTACAATGGTCGTCGTAGGGGGGGAGTGGTGGTGGCGTTGAGCCTTCTAGGCTAGGCGCTTCGGGCACTCTCTGGCCTGGTGGTTGAGTCCTCCGCAGTTCCAACACCGTTGATGCGAGAGGGGTCGGCTTGCGGGACGACTGGGGCGGCTAGGGCGGCGTGGGCGGTTGGGACGACTGGGACGACTGGGACGACTGGTTGGGGGGGAGACGGGGTTCCTGGGGGTGTTGGGGGTAACCGGAGTCGGGGGACGGGGGATTTTGAGGGACATCAGGGGTGGAGGTGTTGCGGTGTGGCGCGTCACGGGCGCGATTCGGGTGGGGGGGGGGGGGGGGGGGGGGAGGACGGACGGATGGCGGACGGCGTGGGGACGGAGTGGGTGCGGGTGTTTGCACCTCGCGAAGGCCCATCAATGCGGGTGCCGGGGGGACAGCTGGGGGGTATATGGTCACCGTGATGGGATGGGGATGGGTGTGAGCGGCGCTCGAAGGGGCGGGGGTGGGATCCGGAGGGTTCTCTCGGGCCCTCTTCTCGGCGTCATATCTCCGGCTGGTAGCGGCCAGGGAAGCCATCAGCTCCTGATACTGGGGATCGTCAGCTTCGATGGCGCGTTCAGGCGGGTTGGACCACCTGTGGCCTGGGCCGGAGGGAGTAGCCTCCGCCGGGAGGCTGTCGGCCTCCCCGGCGTCGGCCTCGCCCTCGCGGTCTTCCTCGTTTTGGAGGGCCTCCCACTCCATCTCTTCCAACTCCTGCATCTTCTGGATGTCCGACGGCTCGATGGGGCCGTAGCCGATGTTCTCCCATCGTGCTGTGCGCGTCGGGAATCTCCTCCACATGATTATCCTGCGAAGCGGGGCAAGCAGTGTGAAGCGTGGGGAGGTTAGTGCCAAGCGGGGTTTTAGTGGCTATTTGGACTACCGGGTTTCTCTCAGGGGTCTGGGGTGGGGGTACAGAGTTGACTGGGGTTTCGTCGAGTCGGGGTGGGCGGTCGTGGCAGTCCTGGGGGTTAGTCTGGTCGTGTTCGGGGTCGTAGGGTTCAGCATATGGCTTCAGGTCCTTGACGTAAACCTTAGGCCGTTTGCTAGTTTGGGGAAGCTCGATTTCGTAAACGACGGGGGATATCTTGCGGGTAATCGTGTAGGGGCCTTTGTATCGGGGGGCTAATTTGGCGGCGAAGTTTTGGGCGGCGGACGACAGCACGCGGTTCCTGCGGAGCACTTGGTCGCCGACCTCGTACTGCCGGTCGACCCGTCCTTCGTTGTAATATTGGACCTGCCGGCTAGCGGCTTCGGATAGGTTTCTTCGAACCCAATCGTGGAGGAGGGGCAATCGCTTCATCCGGTCTTTCCATACCGACGGATCTCGTCGATCCAGGACGGCTGGGGGAGGGGACTCATTCAGCAAGCTTTTCGCGGGGCGGGGATTTCGTCCGAAGTTAAGGAACGCGGGGAAAACCTGGGTGGAGGACTGGACGGCGGTATTGATGGCAAAACAGAGTTCGGGGAGATGTGCGTCCCATAATTGGTGGTTGTCTCCGACGTATGAGACAATCATCGTCTTCAGGGTTCGGTTTACGCGCTCTACGGGGTTGGCTTGGGCGTGGTACGGGGGGATAGTAGTCTGGCGGATGCCATACTGGCCCAGGTATTCGGTCATGTGGCGGTTGACGAATTCTGTCCCGTTATCGGTGAGGAGGTAACGGTGGCATCCCCATCGATTGAGGACGAGGGTCTCGAGGGCGGCGGTGATGGTAGGGCCAGTGGCTGTTCGCAGGGCCTTAGCTTCCACCCACTTGGTGAATTGGTCCTGGAACACCACCACATAGCGATTCCTGCTTTTGCTGGGGGGGAAGGGTCCCATGACGTCGGCGGCTACGACCGCCCAGGGTCCTTCGGTCGTACGCTCGCGCATGAGGCCTCCGGGGGAGCCTTGGGACACCTTGTTCAGTTGGCAGATTCGGCAGCGTTTTACGTATCTGGCGACGTCGGCAAACATTCCGGGCCAAGAAAAGTCTTGTCCCATTCGTCGGAATGTCTTGTCGACTCCCAGATGTCCTGATTGGGGGGCGAGGTGGGCGTTTTCGAGGGCTCGGAGTCTCATGTCCATTGGGAGGACGAGTTTCCAGGCATCCAGGTCGTCAAGAGCGGGGTCCACTATGGGGTGGGGGCGGTGGTGGTATAATCGGCCATCTTCGATTCGCCAATCGGGGTATTTGTGGGGGAATTGGTGGACGTTTCTCATCTGGTTGATGTACCAGGAGTCCTGGGCGTCGCCAAGGGCCATCAGGGCGGAATCAACTCCTCCGAACATTCGGGATAGGGCGTCGGGTACAACGTTGAGGGTACCTTTTCGGTGGATGATTTCCATGTCGAGGGCCTGCATGGATAGTGCCCATCGGGCCAAACTACCAGAGGGGTCTCGAAGGTTTCGTAGCCATCGTAAGCTACTGTGGTCAGTAATGACGCGGAAGTGCGTTCCTTCGATATATGGGCGCAGTTTCTTGGCGGCCCATAGCACCGCGAGGCATTCCTTCTCGGTCACGCTAAACTTCCTCTCCTGTTTGGACAGTACTCGGGAACAGAATACTATGGGATGCTCTTCTTCGTTTATGGTTTGGGTGAGACAGCACCGATGGCGGAATCGCTGGCGTCGGTGTGGAGGGTAAAGGGCTATTCAAAGTCGGGGCGCGCTAGTACGGGGGCTTGGGTTAGGGCTAGCCTGAGGGCCTCGAACGCTTCCTGCTGTTCAGGTCCCCAGCGCCAGGGGGCATTCTTTTCGAGGAGGGCTACCAGGGGGATTTTATATCGGGAGATTTCTTCCAGGAATCGGGCGTACCACCCTATCATTCCGAGAAATCTCCGCAGCTCTTTTAGGTTCCGGGGGGTGGGGTAGTTCAGTATGGGGGCTATCTTGTCGGGGTCCGTCTTTAGTCCGTCTTTTGTCACAATATATCCCAGATACTTCATCTCGGGGAGGTAAAATTCGCTTTTGTCACGGTTTATCTCGAGTCCTGCCTCCGAGAGGGCTTTCAATACCCTCTCGAGGTACTCGAGGTGTTGGTCTTCGGTTTCGGTGGCGATCACCACATCGTCGAGGTATGCGAAGACGTGGGGTTCCCACTCGGCTTTTATGATTCGGTCCATTAGTCTTTGGAAGGTCGCAGGGGCGTTCGTCAGTCCAAAGGGCATACGGGTGAAGTGGAAAAGTCCTCTACCTGGGACGGCAAAGGCTGTGGGGGCTCGACTTCCGGGGGCAAGGGGAACTTGGAAGTACGCCTGACTTAAATCCAACTTGGACAAGTATTTGGCGTTTCGGAGGCTGGCAAGGATGCGGTCCATGCTGGGGATGGGGTAGGCGTCTTTTCGAGTCACTTTATTGACGTCGCGGAAGTCGATGCAAAACCGGTGCTTCCCATTGGGCTTAGGGACGATCACCGGGTTGCTCAACCACCCGCTATTGGAGGGTTCTATTACGCCCTCGCGGAGCATCTTATCGACTTCCGCTTGGGCGATTCGTAGGAGGTATGGGGAGATGGTTCGGGGGCGTTGGCGAATGGGGGGGTGTCCTTCCACGTCTATCTCGTGCTCGACCAGGGTTGTCGAACTGAGAGTTCCGGTACGGTTGGGCTTGATTTCACGGTCGAGGAGGGCCTCTAAACGGGGATGGGCCTCTGGGGAGACTTCGGCTAGGCCGGCGAATTCATGGAAGGCGGAGATGGCACGGGGGGTGGTATCGTGGTCTGCGAACTGACATACTTTGCCGTTGGGGAGGGTCCACGTATCGTTTCCGTAGTCCACCGCTATTTGGAATAGCCGGCAGAAGTCTATGCCGAGGATACTTTCGTATCCGAGGCACGCAACTCGCATCTCGAAGGTTCGTAGGGTACCGGCGACGTTGAAGGTGAGATTGACAACTCCTAGGATGGGGACGACTGTGTTGTTGGCGACTCGTACGCCTCCGGGGTGAGGTTTTGGTTGCAATCCTAGGAATTCGACAGTCTCCGAACCGATGTATGAATGGGTCGCACCTGGGTCTAGGAGGGCGTGCATTACGTGTCCTTGGACTTCCAAGGGTAGGTAATGCCGGGGGTCTAACCCCTGGGATCCAATACAGTCCAGAGCTTCGAGGGCGGCACAATTCTCGGTGTTCGTGGGGGGATATGCATGGGTATGGGGGTGTTCGGGTGAGAGATTTATGGGTCCGGGATTCTTGGGGCCGGGAGGGCTAGTTTCGGTTGACTCGGCTGCCTCGGAGAGAGCTCCCGGGGCTTCGGAGGTTATGGACTCTACCGGGGCGGGTTTGGGGCGTTGGTGTTGTTTGCGGGGGGGGTTCTGGGTTGCTGTCCCCCCCCGTACGCGTTTCCCGTTTCACGACGTTTGCGGCACGTCGGGCACGAATTGACATCCACCCCTGGAGTACCGCAGAGTGGGCAGAACACGCCACGGGGTTGGGGGCAGGTGCGATACAAATGTCCGCTCTGGCGGCAATTGTAGCAGCGGACGTTGGCGAATCGGGTTGTAGGGTCTCTCGTGGGGGTAGGCGGGGTTACTTGCAGGGCCATTAGGGGGGGTGGCTGATAGGGAGGGTTGGGGTAGCTGGCGGGGGCCGCTGCTGCCGTAGCGTAACTCTGGGGAACGGGGGTTATGGTGGCGGGAGCGGCTGTGGGTGGAGGGGTGGTTCCGGGGGTTGATGGGGGGTGGTGAGGGGCCTGGGAGGCTTCGGCAACCGCAGCGACTCGTTCTTTGGTCTTCTTGGTCGTTCGGGGGACGTATGCGGCACTTGGGAGGACACTCTAATTGGCGGGCGGTGGGGGGCGATACGTTCGGGCCTTTTCCTTGGTCGCCTCGATCCTCCTGCATTGCAGTTGGAACTCGAGGAAGTTGCTGATCTCATCGCGACGCAAGAATATCGCGATGTCGGGGTGGAGATTGTCAAAACAGAGATCCAACTGGGCTTGAAGGGACATCGGGGGGACCATATAGCTGAAGTAGGTTCGCATTTTGGTCAGGTAATCGCAGCTAGGTTCGGTGGGGCCTTGCGTCCTGGCTTCAGCTTCCCTGCGGAGTCGCTCCTGCAGGTTGCTGTACCCAAATCGTGCTCGGAAGTAATACAGGAACTCCTCATACGTCTCCCACGACGATCGCTCCACCCTATACCACATGAGGGCATCGGCGGTGAAGCTCTCGGCGAGGAGGCGCATGAGGTCGGCCTGCTGAAACCCTCTGCTGTTGCAGTACTCGTGGAGGCGGAGGAGGAATTCTTCCCCATCCTCCCCTTCACGCCCTGCAAATTTGGGTCCATTCTGGCGGAAATGGTCGACATGGCGGGTATCTCGGGAGAACGTGGCTTCAAGGGTGCTACCGACGACCGGTGCTGTTTGTTGGGGCGCGGGGTAGTGGAGGGGGTGGGTCGTGCTCTGGTGACGGGGGCGCGCTTGATGGGTGTTCTCGGGGAAGTCGTAGGTCCTGTTGGGGACCGCGGGCGGGACAGCGGGGGCTTGGGAGCGGGTGCGGAGGTTTAGCGAAGGGGAAGGATTGGGCTGTGGTACCGGACGGGGAGGAACGGGGTTAGCGAACGTTACGGAGGGGCATCGCTGGGTCTGCTGGGGCTGCGGGTCGTGACGGGAAGTGTCAATGTGGGTGGTTTCACCCCCCTGACTTTCCTCCATACTGAGAGGATCTTGATAAAGGCCAAACGTCTGTCCCGTGGGTAGCTGGGGGATCGGGGAGGACGCGACGTTATCAGGTTCCGGGGCCTGCTCGTCAGGGTAGACCTGACGAGACTCATCCATACTCGGTTCGACGAACGCGGCTCCGAAAGTAAATGGAGCGGCCCGTCTACGCTCGTCGACCTCGGGGTTCCAGGGGACGCGCACTTGGGGAAACCGGCGGCGCACCTCGCTTCGGCAGAACCGATCCATCAGCTGTTCGAGGTTGCCGCTAATGGAGAGGCCAGCGCGATAGCACAGGAGTACGATATCGCTCACGTTGGGGAGGTTACGAATATGCGTGTACATTTGTGCCAACTCTTGCTCAATTTCGGGGTCGGTAGGGGCGCTAGGGGCGGTGGATGACCGTTGTCGAGGAATGGCCCCCCTCGCCTGGGTGGTAGTAGCGGCGTGGGCTGCCGGGGGAAGCCCAGTCGCGGGGGGTGCAACGGATATCCCGAAGGAGGGGAGGGGGGCGACATAGCTGGCAGTTGTGGTGGTAGTAGTCGTGACGGTGGTTGTCGTGGGGGTGTTGACAGTGGTGGGGGGGTCGGCGGTAGTCGTTAGGGGGTGGTCGTCCATATTGGTTCGTGTGAACCGCTCAGGGCACTCGGGGTTTCGTTGAGGGGGGTGTAGTCCAAATAGCTGACTGCGGGCGACAAGCGGGGGGGGGGGGGGGGGGGGGTAGTGCAATAAGCGCAAACGGGGGGGTGTTTCCGTGCGAGAGGTATGCAGCTAGCGTGGTATCCACGCTGCGCAAGGCCACTCACGAAAGGAAAACAAGGGAAAGCACACAAAAAAGAAAGAACCAGAAAAAAAAAAGAAAAATTCAATAATTTCGCATTCCAAATCAAACAACAAACGATGCAAATTGCCTTAACTAAAATCGCGGCGCGGGGTGGGTATCGCACGCAAGGGACACTGCAGGTTCCGATGGGGGAAGATCGTGGTTCTGCGTTTTTTTTTTTTTTTTCGGGTTGGCTGGTATAAGGGGGGGGGACGGGGTGAAGAAAATAATAAGTATTAGAAAATAAAATTAACTCTGAGGTCTGTGAAGGCCAGGGGGTGGTAAATCCGGGGGGCAAGGGGTCAGCCGAAGTGAGCTCTTACGCTTGGAAAGGGCTCCCGGGGGAACTCGAAATAATTTCAATTGTGGACAAAAGAGAGCAAGAAAAAAAAAACAAAGGGAAAAAAAACGGAAAAGCAAAGAAAAGGAGATTCTTTAAAGCAAAATAATTATTTAAGGGGGAGGAAAACAAAAATTTTATTTCTAAAAAAAAAGAAATTAAATTAACAACCCTTTCCAATTTATCAGTGCCCCACGTTGGGCGCCATTTTGTGACGGGGGTTTTCATCAGAACTTTATTTCGGGGGAGGACAAGGCAGAACTGAATAATCGTAGGCAACGGGGGGGGGGATACTTAACAAAGAAATAGAACTTTATTATAAACTCGGGAAAAATAATACAAAAGAATCGGAATGAAAAATAAGAAATAATAAACCAAGCAGAATAACGGAGATCGAATAACTAAGAATAAGAATGATAACTCGGAAATAATAATAATAGAAAATAAAGGAAATAATCAACCAAAATAATAAATCTCAGAACGCAAATAAATCTTAATAATAATCGCAACTAAATCATAAAAATAATAACTCGAAAATAGTACTCTGCGGTGAAAATGTCGGGGGTAAACGGGGACGGGGGTTGGAAATTAAGAACTAAATCGGGGGAGAAATAATAAGAAATAATCGAGAAAATAATGCAAAATAATAATAATTCACAAAGGAAAAAAATAATAAAAGAAAATAACGAAGAATAATCAGCCAAAATAACGCAACTAATTCGGGGAAAATAAATGAGGAGGCTGAATAACAATAAAACAAAATAATATCTCGCAATATACGGGGCAGCAAAAGGGGTGGCAATGGGGGAGGGTCGTACTATGGTTATCAGCGGGTTGACCACGAGGCAATCCGCTACGCGTATGCACTCGTGGTACGGCAAAAGAGAGGACGGGGACGATAAATTAATTCGTAGAAAATCGGATAAATTAACGGAAAGTTTCCGGTAGTTTACGGGCCACAAAATACTTTTACTGGAGGGAAAACAATATTATTCAGCATAAAAGAGGGACGATCACTTGTAATACAGAGAGGGAGGGCTCGAGCAATTCACGATAAATAATTTTTGGGCGCCAGTTACCGTTGCACGGGGTAACACCGTTTCAAAATGGAGGATGACTAAGCAAATTCAAAGTGCCGGCTATCCAATGGGACTCCTTATCTCGCGGGAGGGTTAACTGATCTATTGGCTCTGAATTTAATCCTTCGGCTTTTTATTCGGGACGACTATTTAATATTCATGGGGCAACGGGGGTGACGGGGCGAAAATACGATGAGATCTGTTCGATTAAACAACGCGATAACGACACCCACCACGTGCACGAACGCGAAGCCGGAAAATGGTGACGCCGGCGAATATTTCGTTATCCACGCGGTCGGTGCTCACGGGATTTCTCGTTACTTAGGAGCGGGGATTCGGGGGAAAAAAATATCACGGGCTTTATCACACTCTGAGAAACCATGACACACTCACTCGTCTTTACAATCTCGCCGGTTTACTCGGTAGTTCGCTCCTTACAATTTCGCTCGTTTACTCGCTCGTTATTCGCTGATATCGCTCTGTCGTTACGCACGTCTGCTCACGTCAAGATCTCGATCGAGGCTAAGGTACGCTCGTCTTCTCGGAAGTCTCGTCGTATCTCAGCGCTGCGGATGTCGGCGGTGGGAGAGAGAAGACAGTACTCGGCTCGATGGCATCGAGCGACGATAGTGAACGGCGGGCGGTGGGCGGTGTCGTCGGTTCTCTTGCTGTGGATGAGGCGGCGACGGCGTATGTCGGACGGCGATTTGTCGTGCTGTTCGAGCGATGTTCTCCCTTAGCCTTTCCTGTGTCTCTCTCGCTCTCGTGCGTTGTCTCTGGAACTCGACGACGGAGAGCGTACCTTGCCTTTGCGTGGGGTTCAGGGGAGGGCTGGCGGGGGGGGGGGGGGGGGGGGCTGGCGGGGGGGGGGGGGTGACTACTATACGTTCTAAATAATACGGCTTGTATAAATTACGTCGGTTTGGCTCCGTGGTGGGTGGAGCTCGATCGAGAGATTTATTTAGCAGTTTACTTCGTTACAGTTTATACGTCGCGCTCTGCGATTCTTTTCGAAAGTACGTATGAGGGAAAAACATTTATCAGTTACGTAAATTAATTCATAGTGTTTAACCTTCGTTGAATAAAAATATTTCTTTTTTGTACCAATTCATTATTAATATTCACGACGGATATTTCCGTTTTGTCTGACGATAAATTGTCAAATATTTAGACACGAGACAAATATAACGAATTGCACCACGTAGAAGTTGATCAATTTAATTTAACGAATCAAATCATGTCAATCAATCATGTAAAGTCGTTTTATTGGCTTAAAACTTATGACCAGATTTAATGAATATAAAACAAACACACAAAATATGTACCGACACCAATACGATTACCATTTAGGATTCAGGCCAAATATCCCCTTTAAATCCTTCCCCTTCAGTGTTTTTTTTCTTCCCCATAATTGATGGAATCAGTTCGTTATTTTATCTGTAGGAAACCAAATCATTGTAGAAGAAAAGTTCAAGAAATTTGCTATTCTTTGTGATTTTCAATGAAATTTTGCCGATATTTATGGATGCTGCAAAAAAATGCTATCTCGAGAACGAAAAAATATATCGTTTTGGTTCCTGTCTTGTATTGAAGAGGAAGTAGTACGTTACTCGAATCAAAAATTTATCATCTTGGATAGCTCCGAAATATTTTTTTACAAATTGATGAAATTCTTGAAAAATTCGACTTTGAAGGCTCTTCGACAGTCCTCTTATAACAAATTTCATTTCTACCATTTGAGATATATTTTTTTTCTTCTTCGTGATACATGGAATCAGCTCGTTATTGTCTCTGTAGAACAGTCAAGTTTTGGAGACGAGAAGTTTGAGAAATTCGATAATTTTTTTCGTTTTTCAATGAAATTTTATTGATATTTATCGTCGCTTAAAAATATCAAATTTAGCATCATATCATATCGTATTTTTTTTAATTTTATTTAATCACAAACGAGGATAAGTTTCTCGGTACGGAATAACTCGTAAAACCGACAAATTCAGTGTTTTTCACTTCCTTGTTAAATAATTGTTTATAATTGTTCTTTAAGAGTACAATTGTTTTTTTTTTGCGAAAAAAAGCTTTTCAAGACGTGAGCATATGAAAGAAATTCGTATTTCGATGAAAATTTGAAAAAAATTGAAAAAAAAAAAAAAAAACGTTGGAAATACGTCGATAGAATAATTATTAGCAGTTTTCTTATCAAATGTAAACGAATAAATCCAGCGAACAAAATTGACAAAGATTTCGAATGTGATGAATCTCCGACGGTCGAAGTGTAAAAAATTAAATTTTTAAACATAGCACACTTTTTATCTGCGCAATAACGCGGAGAGTCAGTTTTTAATTACGATGTCTTTGAGAGGAAAGGATTAGAGACTGCAATTTCGAGAAATTTGAAAAAACGATTCGTTTTTTGACGAAAATTCGTAAAATTAGTCTTTGCTTAAAAAAAATCATATCTCGGCAGCGAAAAAAAGATTTCGACTCTTATTTTGTCTTGTTTTGAAGAGAAGAAAATACGTTGCCAGAAAAAGAATTTGCAGTTTTTATTATTAACTGTAAACGAATAAATCGGGTGAACATATTTGACAAAGATTTCGGCTGCGATGAATCTTCGACAGTCGAAGGATAGAAAATTCTTTTTTTTATGATTGCACAGTTTTTATTTGCGCTATACCGCGTAGAATCCATTTATATTTACGTAAAATAGGAACAAAGATTGAAACGAGATGTCGATTTTTTTTATTTGAAAATCATCCGGCCACAGAGTACGCGTGCCGCGACGTATGAGCATCTGTGTATCGTCTGCTACGAAATTGTCATCTGCTTCCAAAGTTTGACAGATAGAATACAACGAAAAAATATATACTCGCGATTTTTTTAGTTCTATTTGGGAAATTGTAATTATTTTGGATATTCGATGAATCTTTTTTGTGAGTTTACTACCAATTTTATCAGTGAATACGTGAAATTTATCATTTTTATTACGAATGTGAATAAAATATGGTAAAATATTGCGAATTATTTTCGGTAATAATATATTATTTTCGAAATAAAAAACGCAAACATTTGTGAATCTGTGTATGATATTTCGTGTCTTATTTTTCACAACCGAAGTTTTTTTTTTTATCATGATGAAAAATGGATTTTTAGCAAATCTAAATAACATAACCTTTAAAGCAAATCTTGTTAAAACTACTGTTTTTGAATTATTTTATAATTAAAATTATATTTGTTAGAATGACTCAAAATTTGTTGTGCATAGTGCTTTCGATGCAATGAAATATTGTTGCGAAAGAGAAAAGAATTGGTTTCCAGGATTCTTAATTGGGGCACCGTACGGACATCAGATGTGAGAAAATCATTTTTTTATGGAAAATTGTGATGAATAAATAGTTAGAGATGTAGGATTGTCTCTAAATTTGCTGTGCGTAGTGCTTTTGATAAAACAAAATGATGTTGCGATGGAGAAAAAAATTGGTTCGTAGAGTTCATTATGATGGCACCGTACGGACACTTGACCAAAGGCAAATGCAAATTGTGGCCAATAATTTTTTAGAAAAAATACTTAAACGTCTTAGATTGATTTTAAAAGTAATGTGCATACTGGAAATAACGTTATAAAAAAAGCCGTGCGAAGGAGAACAAAATTGGTTCGCACCATCTACAGTTACAGTGTGATACGGACGTCCGAGAAGAAAAATTCAGCCAAAAAGTTGTTTTCATTGCACCGCAGGCTAAAAAAAATATTTCTATTCATCGCAGTCACTTCAAAGTAACTACG
The DNA here is from genome assembly GCA_964006125.1 of Cryptus viduatorius. Lineage (NCBI taxonomy): Eukaryota > Metazoa > Arthropoda > Insecta > Hymenoptera > Ichneumonidae > Cryptus > Cryptus viduatorius. The sequence goes on from OZ023220.1 coordinate 25,001,441, forward strand.
CATGATGTTGGAGATACACCGAAGCAAATGGTGAAAAATAGAAATTTTTGGAGTATGCGCTGCGGAGTAACCCCTTCGACAGACTCCGAAGAGCAATGGATGGTCATTTTAATAGGCACTCTTTGCCTATTGTTATAGTGCCATTGTTATATATGGCATAACAATGGCATTGTATATGCCATTGTTATAGTGAGTGCCTAAAAACTAAGCTCAAAATTCCTTTGCAAACGGCAAAACCCCGATTACGCGATAAATAACCCAAACAGCTGCGAAGCAATCATCTTACAAAGACCATCAGATATATCCGATTCACATTGTCAAGTGTTGTTCATGAACCTAGCGATCATCTAGGCGATCATCAAATCCTTATGGATTCAGCTAAAGGTTGGAAACTCTTGGATTATGACCTCTCCAGTACCTGAAGTACTTCATCTGCTATGTGATGACAACAAGATGCGCCAGGCGACATTACATGGCATCAACAAAGTAACCATCTCAGGAAATTGTCTCGGTCAAACAGATCACATTGTCATTAGACCCCGAATCGATGAGAAGCTTGAACAAACGACAGACGTAATTATAAACAAGTCCGTCGTGACTCTTAGACTCGATGACCTTTTGAGCAACCATTCGGTATCTCTCCAAGACTTAGTATTAACGACGTTAGGAAGATCCACACACATCGACGTGACACAACTGAAATCCCTCGGACAAACATTAGACGAGATTTCGAATGAGGCCGAAAAGATCGGACGCCACAGACGGAACAAAACGTTACTTGAGAGTGCCCACGATGGACTGAAGTACCTCGGATATGTGTGTATCTGTATTGTATGATTATTAGCCTGTAAGGTAGGACGGTGCACTTGCCTAGGCAAATTGTTAGCAAAATTTCTATCGTGTACCTTTTCGCCCTGTATCAACATTTACAATAATTGCTTTCACACCAATAACACCGATAGTGCCAATTACGCTGTACAGTACCCACGAGAAGAACTACTCGCACTAGCGGAGATAAGTCACCCTCGAGTTGCACCTCAATCTGTATGACGTACCAGTAGGAATAATCTTAATTATGTTAAAGCTTCGAAAATCCTTACAATATTCGAAGGATTTGTTATACCGCCGAAACCCAGTTAGCTACTCCGAGTCCGCGGTTTCGAAGATCTTTTTCAAATTTATGTAATAAGGAATACCAGTTAAGGGTTGGAACCCAAGTAAGGATTGAACCGGAGAGTAAATTACAAAAGAATACTTTATTCGTTGAAAGTCTTACACGTAGATACAGTTTGTATGTTCCAATATCCCCTTGGATCAGTTGTATAGTTCGCACACGTTGCGTTCATACAGTTCACACAGTTCTACGTGTATCAATTAACAAGATTGTTACCTTAAATCTTGCCGGACCAAACGTACAGTTCACGAGTCGATTAACAACTGCCTGACACTCGATCTCTGTTCCCTTTATATGAACGGAGATCGATGTCAGCTCGTATATTTTATGTTATTGTTTACCGTGAGCTCGCGCCCACATTTTACCGAGCGTAAAGTGGAGCGTTCGACTCAGCGGATTCCTTTGATGATGGGCATCGTCTGGATGCTCTCATTTCATCATCTTTTGTTTAATAATATTTTTACTCCAATCTCTGTATGAATTCAGAGATCCGAGTTACCTCGATTTGCGTAAAGCCGACTCAGGTGTTTGACGAGTTTCGCAATCGGACACTCGCCGAGGAGGCCTCGCTCGCGAAACTGCTGAATATGCGTTTGGCGCGACGATGGCACGCTTAAGCGCGTGCCACTCGAATTCCTTGTATCTCGTCAGTGCATATGTAATACACATGTCGCAAGGAATTCGATACTTACTTACTCGTATTTATATTCCACTTTGTAGAGTTTTATTTCCTCCTTTACTACTACTAACTACCATTACTAATTCCCGTGTACCGAGTACAGGGGTTACGCGGTACAACAGATTTTCTAAATTAAGGGGGGAGGTGTGACGATAGTCCAGCCTACGACTTATTTTCTTTTCCTACGGACTCCTTAAATCCTCTTTCTGCCTACGTGACTTTCCACGACAGCTGCACCCTCGCTATCGCCAGGGCGTCGCGCAGTCGGAATGCGCACCCCCTACATTCCCGATAAGGCCCAAAGACTTCATCTTCCAAATCCCATAGTCCAGCCATAAAGCACCTATCTTATGGCCTGACCTTCCTAGAATCCGAGACATCTGCTGTTCCCAGCGTCGCCCAAGACGTGCCCTTCTTCCGACTCCCAAATTCCCTTCCCACCATATCACTATTTTCCCACAGAGTAGTGCTATAAGAACCACCCTCTTCCTAGGCTAGTTAGTAGTTTTCCGATGACCTAAGCAGTAACGTCACGCTGTATATTGTATCATCAAGAATAAAACGTGAAATGTGACAAATACTCGAAGTACTTGCAGTACTTTTACTTGAAGTACTGCATACTGCAAATATTCTGAACTGCAAGTACTTTTGTCTCGATCAAGTACACCGTACTCTTTATGAAGAACGCACGCATGACTTGTCTTCCGGCTGACGTCCGGCTTGTCTTAAACAGGTAAAAAAATGCCACTGTTAGTTAAAAAAAAAGATAGCGCCTTTTCTCGACGCTTCATTCATGGTATCCGTAGTTTTCAGTTTTCAATTGATTAATTCGTTTAGTCAACGCTTGGTACGTATTTCAGTTACGTTTGATAATATCTCAGTATAGCTATATACACTAACATACACTATATAAATATATTTACATTCTTCCGAAGACCGTTTCTTTGTTTGGATAGCAGGCTTGCGAAATCGGAGTCGTAAATAAGGATACAAGATTTTACCCCCTCTATCAGTATACTAGTTGTGGTACCGATACTATTTAACTATATATTTTGAACGCGTACGGGTCGTCTTTGTGCTTACGTTTAGTACTAATCGGTCAGCGTGTTTGAGAAGACCGTGTTCGGAGAGTTTTTTGGCATTGTTGACGATATGGAATCGACAGTGGAAAAAACGCAGAAAAAAATTTTTCTGCGATTATGTTCCTCCGCAAGAAATAAGGCGAAGACACACAATAAAACTGACACCATCGAATAAAGTGCGAACGAGAAAGAAAGTGCCGCGAACAGTTTTTCTACGGAAGCACTTGTGTCTTCACTGCCGTATGTTTCGTCACCAGGTATGATATATATTATACTAGCAGGTTGTTGGGCTCGCGCGCTTCGCGCGCTCGCATAGGTTTACATTGGAACTATCTAAGTAAAAGGTTGCGTACGCAGTGTCAGTGAATATTTAAGAATAAACGAAAAAAATTCGACGTGTTACTACAATTGATAGATTTTTATTTGTTGGTTTTTGGCCAAATTCGCTCGTAATTGAGTCATAGTCTTTGAGTCGAGAATTTTTTTTCGAGATGCACCATGGGAAGGTAAACAACTAAGCATCTCATTGAAATTCGAGATTGATTACGTAGGGAGTTTCAAAATTACTACGTAACCATTCTCGAATTAAAATAGCAATTGAAAATTAAAAAGAATATTGAATATCAATTTCATTTTTGTTAACCAAATTTACAAATTTGATTCACGAACACGATTTTGAAAAATCAAAACCATAATTTAAAATTGCCACCCTATTGGAGAACTTCTGTGTACACAATATTGGGTGTTTTATCTCCAGGTACGTGAATGAAGCACCTTACATATAGTTGATCGTGTGAAAAACATACATCGTGTAAATCAATATCGGCAACTTGAAAAGTTTGACCTTGTTATTTGTTGATTGTCATCGCAAAACATAGTTTGCGGTTCGCCACATGTTCGCCGATTAAATTACCGGTAATAATTTCAGCTTCTAATATGTAAGTCATTAATCTTGTAATTTTTAATCTGGTTCCGTTACACAGTTTTGGTCTATTCAAATTTCTCAATAGTATGATAAGCGTTCCGATTTTTTATTTTTGGGTATGTCATGGAAGTCCTGGAGGGTTGAGAGAATTTAGAAATTCAATGGGATAATTTGTTACTTGCTGAATTTCTGTGACACTATCGATCGACCGATACTCATATTTATGTGTATCTTTAAGTATCAATTCGTTGATGAAATTAACTCTGTCATTTTTCGGCGCAAGTATAGCGCGTTCCCGAAATCAAGAGCCTGTGTGTTTTGAAGGTGTCGATATATTTGGATAGACTTTTGATATTAATTCAGTCAGATCAGATACCACCGTCGTTAATTTTGAATGAATATTATTTTCGCCATTCTTTTCAGGGTACGTTCCACTGCCAACTTGCAGTAGTGTATCAGAAAATACACCTGCTCGTGCGTCACGTTTTAAATAACCTTTCATGTTTGTTGTTAGAGTCAAAATTCCGACAGATTCTCGCAAAAAGATGATTTCACACATGCATTAATGGCGTCGGCTTTACTGCCTCTAGGTATTACAGGAAGAGTTTGTCGAAAGTCTCCCGCAAATACTATCGACAGAATCAAGAACAATTACAGACTCCCAATAACTCTTTTGCGTATGTCCCTGGGACGAATAAATTTCAGTACAATTATTGTGAACCAATGTTTGCAAAAAAGCATGGTGTTTTACAACACCACCGGCGCAATCCGAATCAAATTTGTAAGCGAATTTACGCTTGTATTTATTGTAAGAAGACGTTCCGGTAAAAAAATCATCGAAGTTCCCACAATAGGCAGCATTAAAAACCGAAAATAAAATATGATTTTTACAAATTATTTTTATGTTCTATATATGTGTCTGTGAGTATCTGTAAGTGTCCGTGAGTGTCTGTGAGTGTCTGTGAGAGGTGTCTGTGAGTGTCTGTGAGTGTCCGTGAGTGTCTGTGAGAGTGTCTGTGAGTGTCTGTGAGCGTCTCGTGGACAAACACACAACAAAAATCGGGACTTTGTTTTATATATATAAAGATGTGTATATATGTATATAATGCATATAAAATAATAATAATAATAATAGACAATAACCGGAACCGTGTGATCTGAAATGCAAGTAACCAATAGCTATCTAAAATCTTTCTGCGTATTGCTCGAGTAATTCGCTGCCATGGTCACTATAAAATTTGGGAATATTATTTGCAATTGATTTCCATTCATTCAAGATGTTGCGAAATTTCAACTTGCATTCAACTTACACGATTAACTTATTGTTATATCTTTCTTATTATTGTCACTTGCGTTCTATGGTGTTTTACTTTCGAGCAACAATAGTAAAACGTATAGGCTATTAAGAATGCATTATATATGCTCTTAAAAAAAAGGTTTTGTAAAAATAATGATTTAAAAATTATAATAGAACAAATTACATCATACGAGCGACAATATACACGCAGTCGAATTTCCCTGACTGAAACGAGTGACCGCGATTCAGAGCCGGAAGTAGCGACACATCGAAAAATAAATTATCATTCAGCACGCCGGGGAAAGGAGACTCCCACAACCGAGCGCCCGATTCTAGTGCGCAACGGCAAAAGAACAAGTCGATCTGCGGGCAGGTATCTCAGTGAATTCGAGGAAACAGATGGTAAATATCGAATATTACTTGCAGACTGTTGAAGCATAGAAAACAAGAAATAAATCATACCAAAAATAATAAGTTAATAATCTTGATGATTTATAAATTTTAGAACAAATTCATGCGTTGTCAATACCTCGGCATCGATCAAGAATAACGGATCAGTGCGACCAACTATCGGTTCCCTCGCGCAACAGAGACACGGCTAATGACTCGGCGAATGATGTGACTCTTCAGGGCACTGATACTGCCGACAAAAACGACCGTCCAGAAAAGATTTATAACACTCGAGAAATGGAAGAGCGAATAAAGAACTGTGCCATCATGGACGGTACATTTTTTCAAGTTTGCGCCACAATTGTCGATTCGGAACGCGTGAAAGTCCGATGTCAATCATGTGCCGATAAAAAAGAATTAATAGGATCGTTTTCGGTATGTACTAACCTTGTAAAACTTCTAAAACGTTTCCATCTAGATGAGCATAAAAAATACTTGGAACATAAAAAAAGAAGGCATAGGAAAATAGAAAACGTAAACATCTGGAAGAATCCGAAGAAGCGCCGACAACCAGGCGGCCTCGAACCTTCCGACAGTTTGGTATGAAACAGAAAGATTTTGAAAACCGTGTCTTACGATTCATCGTCGAAACGATGTCGTCGTTATCGATAATTGAACATCGAAGCTTCCAGGGACTCTTCGTAGGGATGAATGTAACACCCACGAGTAGGAAAAGTTTGACGAAACGTCTCGTGGACACAGACGCAAAACGATTCGCCATAACGAAGGAATTGCTTTCCAAAACGGACTACGTATGTAGCACTGCGGACGTATGGTCAGCGAAAAGGCGAAGTTTCTTGGGCGTTGCATCTCACTTTATCGATGACGATTTTAAGCGACAATCTCTTCCGCTTGCGTGCAAAAGATTTAAAGGGACGCAGTCCTACGACAAAATAGCAGAGATCTTGCACGATATCCATTTCGCGTATGGATTAACCAGTCTACAAATTGTAGCCACGGTTACCGACAACGCGCGAAATTTTGTTAAGGCATTTCAGGAATTCGGAGTAGATCTGCATATATCGATGCTTGAAACACCGTACGATGACGATCACGAATTACGAGGATCTGCTTGTTGCGACGAAGAATCGGATGTGGATAGTGTGGATTATTCTTCATCAGAATTACCATCTGTGGCCATTGCACCGACATTGCCACGGCATTTACGATGCAGTTCGCATACAATAAACTTGGTTGCAACAACGGATCTCATTAACGCTATTACGGAAGATGATCACTTGCACAGACGCCACACCAAAACAAGGGTGACAATCACTTGGCCGAAAAGGGTTCTTCTTTTATGACCAGCCTGATCCTAAAGAAAGTCTCTAGCGGACTACGTGACCCGTTATGTTTACGTAAATCAGACAAAGTATTTGCGCTTAAATGCCATTTTCATACGTACTATTCCGATTCAATTGCACATTATAAACAAGGAGTCCAATAATACAATGTTTTTCCATAATAATATTAAAAAAGTAAGAAACATATATTGAATTCTGATTATTTCGAACTTTGTCCCGGACGGATGCTCCGAAAATCCTTTAATCTTTTGTAACGTAAGTGTAATGCGTGCAAAGCAATATCTCACGACAACGACCGGAGAACAAATAGATTGTTCAAAATTGAATTTGTACCCGGAGTTTCCCCTACACTCCGACCCTGAAAACGTTTGAGTTCAATTTAGAGGGTATCCAATTTTAATTGCAATTTCCGCATGGAACGTTCGAAAACGAATGCACATTTCAATGAAGACAGTTTATAATATAATGTATCTCTACGATAATATAAAAAATTGGTGGAAACAACGTTCGATACGCATTATGTAGTATTCTGTCCCGACTACGGGCTATCAAAATCTTCCAATCTCTTCTAAAGTTGAGAACCCGGTAGTAAAGTGATTTTTCACGTTCGCGACCCAGCAGTAAGATAAATCGCCGACGGTTCAAAATATGAGCGATCGGTAATGCAGATTTCTTTTTGCCGAATTGATAAGCAAACTCGCTGCTAGATGTCGCTGCGTGGTATAACGCCGCGTAGCATCCAATTTTCGACAATCAAGCGGTGCGAATTGCCCATATGGATGTTTCAGGTATATCGGTTTAATGAAATATTTAGAGTTACTTCGTCCCTAAATATGTCGTTATTTTTTCTCGCGATTACCATACTTTCTCTTTTTCCATACTTTGTATGGGGTAATAAATGAATATCCTAAATTATGTTTTTGGAGAACAATTTTTTTTTTCAGTTTTATATTCATTGATTTTCTTAATGAATTTTAAGTCGAATCTGATTGTTGTACAGTGATGTGTCGCGGCAATGTTTTATTTTATTTATAAGAAATTTACTGGACTTGGTATCGAATTTTTTTCATGCCATTTGATCGATAACTCTTTAAAGCTTCTATATGATTTTTCCATAATTTTTCGGCAAACGTCGCTCGACAAACGAAGCGCTTGAATTTTCAGTACGGGAACGCATTTTGCAATGTTGTCTAAGCTATCAGATAATTGGGATAAACAAACGTTAACATGTTTTTTTTTAACATTACTGGAGCTTAGACTGCTAACACTCAAGACCGCACGAGATATGTATGGTTTGGGAAAAAAATATGCAAGATATTATTGTTTTCCATTATCGTTGCTCGGCGGTTGGATGTAGGTGTACGTCGTTCGGACGATGAGACGGAAAACAATGAACGCACCTGTACGTCGCCCGTACGTGAGGGGTCAAGATAATTAACACATAATATTTTTATTCAGTCTTTTCATAAACGAAAATAGACAAGTTAAGATTTTATTGCTGAACAACGATTATTTGATGAAATTCTTTGACGACTATCCCACAAATCGAGCATCGTATGTCTGCTCTTTCTGTTGCGGAAAATAATCGAACGTTCGCGGTGCATCCAAAGCAGGCAAACCAATGACAACAGGGAAGGGTGATCGTATTCATGGACTTGACGTGGCATAGCCCACATGCTGAGATACTTATTTTAATATACTTGTAGCTGTTTCATTTAAGGGTAAACGGATTGAATGTTTGCGAGAAACTGGAGATACGCATAATACTTACGAACAATAACTTCTTGGCCTCCGCCTTCGAGCTGTCGTCGCAACACGTGAATTTCTTCCACATTTTCTTCTAACAAAATTTGGCTGCTATTTTCGTTCGTTTCTAGAATTCGATCCATATCATAACGAAATCATCCACAGTTTGACAATGAAATGAATCGGGGTTCACGAATACTATAAGTAGTCATTACCATTTATGGCCTGATTTGTAAAATAATTAACGTCGTCCACTTCAGTCACTATGCTCATGCGATTGAATGCTCTTAGAAAGCTACTGGCGCATGCTAAGAATCGCGGAATATCCAACAACTCCTGTAGATAAAAATCCCAAGCCCGGCGCAATATCTGCTGTTGCACGATATGACGCTCTGCAGAAGGCCGATTTATTGGAAGTCCCGAATCCAGAGAGATGTTAGTACTTGAAACGACAGTCTGCAGGCGGCATAGGTTCTCTATTTAATTTGATAAACGCACAATTATTAATAATGAAGGTTCTTTGGATATAAAATGTAACGTATTTGTTTTATTGTCGCTTACCTGTAAATAACCATATCGACGGATGTACACCAAACCGTGTCCTAAGCACTTTGTGATACGCTTCTATTGCGTTATTCGTTTTATTCTCTATTCCAAATACACTGAACACTTCCGGCGTGACGGTGTTCAACCAATAGGTCTCAATGTATTGAAACAACGGTGTAAAGTACGTGATAACATCGAGAGGTGTATTTGTGAGAATCCACTGATATCCTGCGACAATATCATTAGCAGGTAGTAATGGCAAAGCCATCAGTTTTCGGAATACGATCTGCATATCAACGCAGTTTCGTATCTGATTTAATATGCGTTCTTTTTTCGCTCTTTTCAGCAAAGCCTGCAAGAGTAACAAGTAATCGCGTTAAGTAAGTCTATCCGACGTTTTATTTTTTTAGGAGACACCGATGTACCTGACAGAAATGAAAATAGCAACGTTGTGCACTCGCTTCTGGGTAAATTGTCTGCAAGGCTGTAGCAAGAGCGCTTTCGAAATCGGTCATGAATGATATTGGTTGAATGTGAGGAGCTAACACGGTTGAAAAATGTTGCAATACAGACATGTAATCCGAATAAGTCTTATGCTCCATAAGTGCCCATGCGATGGGAAGTGTCTGAAACGATGAAATGGGTTTAATGAAGGACATGTTAAATTTTGGAATTTCAAAGAAATGTATTATGTTGTCGATAAGTTATTTACAGTGTCGTCAATTTCAATCACTATAGTCAGTAGTTGCAAAACTTTGGGTTTGCGTGGACACACTGCAAATGTTGTATCAACATATAAGTGGGTCGTGTTAATCCGACGCAGGAACTCCATATCGCCGTAAACTATCGAAGTCGATCCAGCCTCACTTCTGACAGCTGTAACGCTTAATTGGCCCCGAAATCTTTGCCACTGATCCATCCTTATTATTTCGGCATATTGAGCTAAAGTGGTTGGTCTCGGTGGACAATTGATTTTGCGCCACCGAAGCATAGATTGCTTGGCAGATACGAATGGAACTTCGGATGCTCCATTTGGATCTCTAAATAATGAATCAGATGCTTTTAAGTACTTCTCGTAGTGATACGTATATTTATATTTCCAGATGCTGCTAGAGGAAAATGCGCGATAAATCGACGAGAAATCTCGAGAGATATATAAATCCAGACACATAGCTCTTGTATTTGTTACAACCATAGACGAAGCTCCTTATATAAGGATGTTCCTTGATAAGTTTCTATTTGTTAAAAGTCTAACGTTTTGGGAAGGTTCAAAATCATCGAAAATACGGCGCAACAAAGTGAAAAATGTATTTAAAAGTAATGATCAGTCATTGAAAATTATAAAAAAATTTAAAGTTTTGTTCATACCTTTGAACAAAATGCAAAATGATAACTGTGTCCATCAAAGACTTTACTAGTAATAGTTTTAAAATACCTCTCACATAACTCGTCATAAATATTTCGGAAGGTGCGAAGCGAAGTCGTGACTGCAGCATACAGGGCGTCATTGAATCGTTTTTTGATTATCATACGATTATCAATGGGATGACTGTGCATACCTTCTGAAACGAAACATCCGGCAACGATTTTTGCTTTGGCGCAACAGTTCTTGATATTTTTCTCTTTACACTGTAGATATCTGTAAAGAACAATAGGTTTAACGAAATTGAAAAGAAGTACATAAGTTTCCAATCTCAGTTAACCGCTAAATTTTTTTATGCGCGACAAATATTTCACCTCTCACCCCGTGGAAAATTTTCACGATTTAAATCGTTAACATTTCGAATATTTTTTTTTCACATACATGCACGCGTACAACGCGGTCCTTTTCGTGAAGAGACGGATAAAAATGGTTTTGTACAATATTTAATACGTTTTACTTGTGCAAAAATAAATATCTTAGAGAAAAGAATTATCGCGCAAGAACGACAAGAACGTTGTTTTTCTCGATTACGATTCTCGAGATACGATATTTTTTATATATAATAATTGAGCATAACTGTAACGATGAAACTTCGTATCGATTTGGAAACGTAAATGATATCTATGTAAATAATATTTTTTAATATATTTTTGGTTAACGCTTAACAGCGTGACAATTCTATCGAAAAGAAAAACGTTAGGACTCGCATATTTTACTTTGCAGAGTTCAATTATAACAAGCTTGATATTCGGATGAAATGCCACTTTATTTTGAGTACAATAAAAAGACGAAAAAAAAATGCCCTGCTTCGTACAAAAAAACGATACGTACATTGTATCTCCATCCGTTTTGTTCACGGTATAAAAATAGCCATCATGTTCTCTTTCGTTCAAGATGATTCGGCGCCTCTCGCCGTGTGAAAACATCGCGATAAAAAAATTGACCACACAATATAGCGAAAAGCGTGAAAAAAGATCAAACTTCACCAGTGAAACTGAACGTGAGTAAATCGGAATTTATAATTCTATTGGCTTGACTGCCGGTGTTATAGCTCCAGATTCTAGAGTCGGTCTACAAAATACTGATAACGTTATACTGCTACGATATTTCGATGGTTCGGCAAGTACAAACAAACGGCTGTTGGCTCCATTTCGTCCTACGCGCCCAAATACCAAGTGGAAATAATAGCTACACCGGTTACCGCCAATCGGAGTTAACCCCGCCCCCTCGCTTTCGCGAATATTCAGGAGAACTCGACGGCTCGAAACGGTACGTGAATCAGTAGCGTCGCAGACTTTCACATGGCAGCACGTACGTCCTAAGTGGAATGTTGTGATCAGCATCGAAGCTTGAACTTAATCAACGAAAAATATCAACATGCAGCGGATCGCACCGCAAAGCGCGTGGTGTCGTGAGCGCCAGCGACTTCAACGCCGGGTTTACGATGGATATTCGTACGTTTTTCATCGCGAAAAAGACGGAGTAACGTAAGTTTTTTTCAATTAATTTAGTAAATCGCTCTTGACATAACTTTAACTTCAACACCTTGATTCTTCCGTTAATTCGAGTCTGTTATATTATCACGGTCGTTTGGCATTCTGTGTCTTTTTTATCAGTTCATTATGTCGATTTTTTTTCGAAACACGTTCGTGTTCATTTCATTTCTCACGGGCCAAGTTATCTCTGCACGCTGCTGAAAATACGAGTTTATATATATGGATTCATATTATATTATATACATATATATATTTATATATATATAAACTCGTATTTCCACCCCGGCCGTGAGGAATCAAGTGAACACGAACGCCGGCAGTGAGGAGAATAACAGTGTTTTGAAAAAAAACAAGCGCCTCAGCGCCCTGCGGGCGCAGAGGCTCTTGTTGGTGAGCTCCGCCCCCCAAACCCCCCGAAAAATGTCCCTTTGGGACATTTTTTAAGGCACTCACAGGAATACACGTCGCGCTACGCGCTCCGTATCGAGTATGATTACACTTTGCGTTATGCGCTGCATATCGAATATGTTTATACGTCGCGCTGCGCGTTTCATCTTGGAAGAACGTATGGCGGAAAATCATTTATCACTTATGTAAATTGATTCATAGTTTAACCTTAATCGAATATAAACATTTCGTTTCTATACGAATTGATTATTATTATTCACAACTGATATTTCCTTTTTGTTTTACGAACAATATAACGAATTGCATCACGTAGAACTTGATCAAATTAATGTAACGAATCAAATGATATCTAGTAAAGGTCGTTTTATTGGCTTAACACTTATGACCAGATTAAATGAGTATAAATCAACACAAAAAATATTTACCAATACGAACACCATTACCATTTACCAACAGGTCTAATGTCCCCTTTAAATGCATCTGTTTAAATGCTTTTTTCTACCCTAAAATACATAAAATCACTTTATTATTGCCTCTGGACAGGACCCGAAGTATTGGAGCTGAATATTAAGAAAAATTGCCTTTTTATACGATTTTCAATTAAATTTACTTGATATTAATTGTTGTAGTAAAGAAATTATAACTCGAGAACGAACATAGATATCGTCTTGGTTCCTGTATTGAAGAGGAAGTAGTACCCTGCTCAAAATAAAGTTCTAGTGTCTTGGATGCGTCCAAAATAAAAAAAAATCAATTTCTCGATGAATTCGACGGCGAGGACTCTTGGACTGTCGATCTATAAGAGAATTCGGTTATAACACATTAAGCATTTTTTCACTTCCCTATAATAGATGGAATCAATTCACTGGTTATTGTCACTGTCAGAGAGTAAAACATTGCAGACGAGAAATTCGAGAAATTTTATTTTTCTATCGATTTATATTGTTTTGAGATAAGTATATTGAAACAATTGAAATAAAAATAGAAGGGTGGTTGGAAACATACGAGGTAAAAATTGATTTTTTTTTTGTTCCGAAAAATTGTTAGAGATTTGAAAAAAGTAAACTGCAGTTTCCCAATATTTAAAGTTATATACATTAAGGGGGCTGAGTCACCTAAAAATTTTTTTTTATTTTTTTTCTGAATGTACATGCGGTGTACTACATACACACCAAATTTTAGATCGAAATTTAAAAAATTACCGAAGTTAGAAGCATTTTAGTAGTGTTAGAAATAAATAATGCGTAAAAAAAAATGACGATATGCAACACGAACAATGCCGGAATACCGCATCTCCGCATGTTTTTTTCTCTTCTAATAAGAAGAATAAGAAACATCGAGAAAGGAACATAAAAAACACAATCGATGTCGAAACTGCGTTCGGTAGGTAACGATTTACCAACCAAAGGGTCGTTACGTCTAATCGATGCGACTCAGATTATCGGCGCTACAGCGCTTTGTTTTCAGTCTGCGACACACCGGCGTAATGTAGCAGCGATGATTTTTACTCGATTGTGTCAATCGGGTAAAAAACTGAGCTTGTAAACTCAGTGTATTAGTTATGTGTCAGTGCTTACAGTTTTTCCGAATGAACGGAATATATTCTGTATTTTTGCCCGCAATAGTGTAAAAATGTTTTTCACAGTGACAGTGTCGCAAAGCGAAAAGTCTCATAGACTTAACCTCTTTTTTAAACGTCACATTTGATGTAAGACTATTTTTAGGTACTCACTATAACAATAGGCAAAGAGTGCCTATTAAAATGACCATCCGTTGCTCTTCGAAGTCTGTCGAAGGGGTTACTCCGCAGCGCGTACTCCAAAAATTTTTATTTTTCACCATTTCCTTCGGTGTATCTCCAACATCATGCATAGTTACTTTGAGGTGACTGCGATGAACAGAAATATTTTTTTTAGCCTGCGGTGCAATGAAAACAACTTTTTGGCTGAATTTTTCTTCTCGGACGTCCGTATCAAACTGTAACTTTAGATGGAGCGAACCAATTTTGTTCTCTTTCGCAGCGATTTTTTATTACATTATTTCCAGCATGCACATCACTTTTAAAACTAATCTGAGACCTTTAAGTATTTTTTCTAAAAAATTATTGGCCACAATTTGCATTTGCCTTCGGTCAAATGTCCGTACGGTGCCATCATCATGAACTCTACGAACCAATTTTTTTCTCCTTCGCAGCATCATTTTGTTTTATCAAAAGCACTACGCACAGCAAATTTAGAAACAATCCTACATCTCTAACTATTTATTCATCACAATTTTCCATAAAAAAATGATTTTCTCACATCTGATGTCCGTACGGTGCTCCAATTAAGAATCCTGGAAACCAATTCTTTTCTCTTTCGCACCAATATTTCATTGCATCGAAAGCAGTATGCAGAACAAATTTTGAGTCATTCTGACAAATATAATTTTGATTATAAAATAATTCAAAAACAGTGGTTATAACAAGATTTGCTTTAAAGGTTATGTTATTTAGATTTACCAAAAATACATTTTTCATCATGTTGAAAAAAAAAAACTTCGCTTGTGAAAAATAAAACACGAAATATCATACACAGATTCACAAATGTTTGCGTTTTTTATTTAGAAAATAATATATTATCACCGAAAATTATTTGCAATATTTTACCATATTTTATTCACATTCGTAATAATAATGATAAATTTCAGGTATTCACTGAAAAAATTGGTAGTAAACTCACAAAAAAGATTCATCGAATATCCAAAATAATTACAATTTCCCAAATAGAACTAAAAAAAATCGCGAGTATATATTTTTTCGTTTTATTCTATCTGTCAAACTTTGGAAGCAGATGACAATTTCGTAGCAGACGATACACAGATGCTCATACGTCGCGGCGCGTGTACTCTGTGCCCGGATGATTTTCAAATAAAAAAAAAATCGACATCTCGTTTCAATCTTTGTTCCTATTTTCCATAAATACAAATGGATTCTACGCGGTATAGCGCAGATAAAAAGTGTGCAATCATAAAAAAAAGAATTTTCTATCCTTCGACCGTCGAAGATTCATCGCAGCTGAAATCTTTGTCAATTATGTTCACCCGATTTATTCGTTTACAGTTAATAGTAAAAACTGTAAATTCTTTTTCTGGCAACGTAATTTCTCCTCTTCAAAACAAGCCAAAATAAGAGTCGAAATCTTCTTTCGCTGCCGAGATATGGTTTTTTTAAGCAAAGACTAATTTTACGAATGTTCGTCAAAAAAGTAATCGTTTTTTCAAATTTCTGGAAATTGCCGTCTCTAATACTTTCCTCTCAAAGAAATCGTATTTATAAACTGACTCTCCGCGTTATTGCGCAGATAAAAAGTGTGCTATGTTTAAAAATTTAATTTTTTACACTTCGACCGTCGGAGATTCATCACATTCGAAATCTTTGTCAATTTTGTTCGCTGGATTTATTCGTTTACACTTGATAAGAAAACTGCTAATGATTAATTCTATCGACGTATTTCCAACGTTTTTTTTTTTTTTTCAAATTTTTTCAAATTTTCGTCGAAATACGATTTTTTTTCATATGCTTACGTCTTGAAAAGTTTTTTTTCGCAAAAAAAAAAAAAACAATTGTACTCTTAAAGAACAATTATAAACAATTATTTATCGAGAAAGTGAAAAACACTGAATTTGTCGATTTTACGAGTTATTCCGTACCGAGAAACTTATCCTTGTTTGTGATTAAATAAAATTTAAAAAAATACGATATGATATGATGCTAAATTTGATATTTTTAAGCGACGATAAATATCAATAAAATTTCATTGAAAAACGAAAAAAATTATCGAATTTCTCAAACTTCTCGTCTCCAATACTTGTCTGTTCTACAGAGACAATAATGAGCTGATTCCATGTATTACGAAGAAGAAAAAAAAATATATCTCAAATGATAGAAATGAATCTTGTTATAAGAGGACTGTCAAAGAGCCTTCAAGTCGAATTTTTCAAGAATTTCATGAATATGTAAAAAAATATTTCGGAGATATCCAAGATGACAAATTTTTGATTCGAGTAACGTACTACTTCCTCTTCAATACAAGACAGAAACCAAGACGATATATTTTTTCGTTCTCGAGATAGCATTTTTTGCAGCATCCATAAATATCGACAAAATTTCATTGAAAATCACAAAGAAAAGCAAATTTCTTAAACTTTTCTTCTACAATGATTTGGTTTCCTACAGATAAAATAACGAACTGATTCCATCAATTATGGGGAAGAAAAAAAACACTGAAGGGGAAGGATTTAAAGGGAATATTTGGCCTGAATGCTAAATGGTAATCGTATTGGTGTCGGTACATGTTTTGTGTGTTTGTTTTATATTCATTAAATCTGGTCATAAGTTTTAAGCCAATAAAACGACTTTACTAGACATGATTCGATTCGTTAAATTAATTTGATCAACTTCTACGTGGTACAATTCGTTATATTTGTCTCGTGTCTCAATATTTGACAATTTATCGTCAAACAAAAAGGAAATATCCGTCGTGAATACTAATAATCAATTGGTACAAAAAAGAAATATTTTTGTTCGACGAAGGTTAAAGACTATGAATTGATTTACATAACTGATAAATGTTTTTCTCTCATACGTACTTTCGAAAAGAAACGCAAAGTGCGACGTATAAACATACTTCATCCGTAGCGCATAGCGCGATGTGTAAATACACTCGATACGGAGCGCGTAGCGCGACGTGCACCCCCGTGAGTGCCTTAAAAAATGTCCCGAATGGACATTTTTCGGGGGGTTTGGGGGGCGGAGCCCACCAACAAGAGCATCTGCGCCCGTAGGGCGCTGAGACGCTTGTTTTTTATGTTTTAAACATTTTTTTTGCATTTACGAGATTTGTAAAGTGAAAAAAAAAAAAACCAAAAAAAAAAAATCTGATTTTTATGTGATAGAAAAAAAAAGTGTACATTTTTATGCGACAAAAAAAAATATAAAAATAATTTTTTTTATTGCGGATCACCCAAGTTGGTTATTTTCATTAAACTGTGAAATTCATTTTTTTCTATTTTATTTTTCTTCGCTTGCCGCAGGTTTCAGAGAGAATGGCCTCACCAATTTTGGATTGCGACGGCTCATTTTCTTCGTACAGTCAGCGTTACGGAATGAGTGCGGGGATTTTTCATGCGATCAAAAATGGATTTATCGCAACCCATTATGTGAGTGGTTACGAGACAAAAAGTGAAAAAAGTGAATTTTTTGGTAGTTTTTAACTCATAGCTTCGCCAGCGAAACTTCAAAAAAAAAATCCCCGCACTCGTTCCGCAATAAACTCTCTAACGAAGAAAATAAGACATCGCAAGCAAAGATTGATGCTTTCGTTCAGTCCGAAAGCTGCGGCAAAGGAAAAATGTTTGACCATTGCGCATTACACCGGAATACACTGTAGGTCTCCAAAAAAATTCACAGCGGTAGTCTAACACATATATATTATGGAGGTAAAATGGAATTTTTCATTAAACTTATATATACTGCAAAAAAAATTTTTTACTTTTCGATTTTTTAGGTGACTCAGTCCCCTTAAACAATGAAAAAACAATAAGATTTTTATTTTCGATTCAAATCATCCCGACACAGAATACCAACGTCGCGGCGTATGCAAACTTTATCACGTCTGCTATCGAATTATTGTCGGCTTTCAAGGTTTGACAGATAGAATGAATGGAAAAAAATAAACGGTCGCGATTGTTTTCAATTTTATTTGAAAATTGCAATAATTTTGGATATTCGATGTTTCTTCTTTGTGAAATTATAATCAAGTTTTCAGTGCTCCCGCGAAATTTTTTATTTTTATTGTGAATGTCAATAACGTATTGTAAAATATTGTGAATGATATTCGTTCAAAATATTTTATTTTCAAAATAAAAAGGACTAATATTTACCAATTAATGTGTGATATCTCGTGTTTTATTTTTCGCAACTAAATTTTCTTTTTTGACATGATAAAAAACTGTTTTTTGAAAAATTAAAATAACATAACCTTTAAAATAATTCCTCACTGAAAATAATTGTAGAATAAAAATATTAAGAAATGTCAGAATGTCTTCAAATTTGCTGTGCATAGTGCTTTTGATAAAATAACATAATGCTGTGAAAAAGAAAAAATTTGGTTCGTAGACTTCATAATTGGAGCACCGTATAGACATTCAGCAGAAGAAAATTGAATTTTTACTTTAGAACAACTCATTAAAGGCTTCGCAGTAGTTTCAAAATGATTGTGCTCAATGGTGATGATATGATACATCATCCCTGCGAAAAAGAGAAAAATTGCTATGCACAGTCCAAAGTTACAGCACCGTATGGATAATTGTCGAAGCAAAAATGGCTTTTGTTTGTTAAGCAAATATTCAAATGCTTCGCACGGGCTTCAAAATGTATGTGCACAATGGAGAAGATATAATACATCATTCCTACGAAGAAGAGAAAAGTTGCTTCGCACTGTCCAAAGTTACACTGTGATACGGACGTCTAAGAATATAAATTCAGTAATAAAGGTATTTTTATTAAACCCCAGGCAAAAAAAATATTTCCAGTCATTGGAGTCACTTCAAATTAACTACGAATGATGTTGGAGGTACACCGAAGTAAATGCTGAAAAACTACATTTTTTGGATCATACGGTATGCAGAATCCTCATCGAAAACAGTGTGAAGAGGCCTCGCTGGTCATTTTAATAGGCACTCTTTGCCTATTGTTATAGTGAGTGCCAAAAAATGGTTCAACAAATTTGTGGTAACCCAACTTTTTTTTAAATGAAAACGATTCGGTCATTTTTCTGAATACGTATGAATTTCTTTTATTTTTTCAATGTGGATTGAATTTTATTTTTTTTCACACATTTTTTCCATATAAACAAGCGTCTCAGCGCCCTGCGGGCGCAGATGCTTGTTGGTGGGCTCCGCCCTCCAAACCCCCCGAAAAATGTCGCAAGTGGACATTTTTTAAGGCACTCACGGGGGTGCACGTCGCGCTACGCGTTCCGTATCGAGTGTATTTACACATCGCGCTATGCGCTGCGGATAAAGTATGTTTATACGTCGCGCTCTGCGTTCCTTTTCGAAAGTACGTATGAGGGAAAAACATTTATCAGTTACGTAAATTAATTCATAATGTTTAACCTTCGTCGAATAAAAATATTTCGTTTTTGTACCAATTGATTATTAATATTCACGACGGATATTTCCTTTTTGTTTGACGATAAAATGTCAAATATTGAGACACGAGACAAATATAACGAATTGCACCACGTAAAAGTTGATCAAATTAATTTAGCGAATCAAATCATGTCTAGTAAAGTCGTTTTATTAGCTTAAAACTTATGACCAGATTTAATGAATATAAAACAAACACACAAAACATGTACTGACACTGACACGACTACCATTTGGCATTCAAGCCAAATATCCCCTTTAAATCCTTCCCCTTCAGTGTTTTTTTTCTTTCCCATAATAGATGGAATCAGTTGGTTATTTTATCTGTAGGAAACCAAATCATTGTAGAAGAAAAGTTCAAGAAATTTGCTATTCTTTGTGATTTTCAATGAAATTTTGTCGATATTTATGGATGCTGCAAAAAAATGCTATCTCGAGAACGAAAAAATATATCGTTTTGGTTCCTGTCTTGTATTGAAGAGGAAGTAGTATGTTACTCGAATCAAAAATTTGTCATCTTGGATAGCTCCGAAATATTTTTTTACAAATTGATGAAATTCTTGAAAAATTTGACTTTGAAGGTTCTTTGTCAGTCCTCTTATAACAAATTTCATTTCTACCATTTGAGATATATTTTTTTTCTTCTTCGTAATACATGGAATCAGCAAGTTATTGTCTCTGTAGAACAGACAAGTATTGGAGACAAGAAGTTTGAGAAATTCGATAATTTTTTTCGATTTCAATGAAATTTTATTGATATTTATCGTCGCTTAAAAATATCAAATTTAGCATCATATCATATCGTATTTTTTTAAATTTTATTTAATCACAAACGAGGATAAGTTGCTCGGTACGGAATAACTCGTAAAATCGACAAATTCAGTGTTTTTCACTTTCTTGATAAATAATTGTTTATAATTGTTCTTTAAGAGTACAATTGTTTTTTTTTTTTTTTTTTGCGAAAAAAACTTTTCAAGACGTGAGCATATGAAAGAAATTCGTATTTCGACGAAAATTTGAAAAAATTTGAAAAAAAAAAAAAAAACGTTGGAAATACGTCGATAGAATAACCATTAGCAGTTTTCTTATCAAGTGTAAACGAATAAATCCAGCGAACAAAATTGACAAAGATTTCGAATGTGATGAATCTCCGACGGTCGAAGTGTAAAAAATTAAATTTTTAAACATAGCACACTTTTTATCTGCGCAATAACGCGGAGAGTCAGTTTGTAAATACGATTTCTTTGAGAGGAAAGGATTAGAGACGGCAATTTCGAGAAATTTGAAAAAACGATTCGTTTTTTGACGAAAATTCGTAATATTAGTCTTTGCTTAAAAAAAATCATATCTCGGCAGCGAAAAAAGATTTCGACTTTTATTTTGGCTTGTTTTGAAGAGGAGAAAATACTTTGCCAGAAAAAGAATTTGCAGTTTTTATTATTAACTGTAAACGAATAAATCGGGTGAACATAATTGACAAAGATTTCGGCTGCGATGAATCTTCGACGGTCGAAGGATAGAAAATTCTTTTTTTTTATGATTGCACACTTTTTATTTGCGCTATACCGCGTAGAATCCATTTATATTTACGTAAAATACGAACAAAGATTGAAACGAGATGTCGATTTTTTTTTATTTGAAAATCATCCGGCCACAGTGTACGCGCGCCGCGACGTATGAACATCTGTGTATCGTCTGCTACGAAATCGTCATCTGCTTCCAAAGTTTGACAGATAGAATAAAACGAAAAAATATATACTCGCGATTTTTTTAGTTCTATTTGGGAAATTGTAATTATTTTGGATATTCGATGAATCTTTTTTGTGAGTTTACTACCAATTTTTTCAGTGAATACGTGAAATTGATCATTTTTATTGCGAATGTGAATAAAATATGGTAAAATATTGCGAATTATTTTCGGTGATAATATATTATTTTCGAAATAAAAAACGCAAACATTTGTGAATCTGTGTATGATATTTCGTGTTTTATTTTTCACAACCGAAGTTTTTTTTTTTAATATGATGAAAAATGGATTTTTGGCAAATCTAAATAACATAACCTTTAAAGCAAATTTTTCTATAACCACTGTTTTTGAATTATTTTATTATTAAAATTATATTTGTCAGAATGACTCAAAATTTGTTGTGCATAGTGCTTTCGATGCAATGAAATATTGTTGCGAAAGAGAAAAGAATTGGTTTCCAGGATTCTTAATTGGAGCACCGTACGGACATCAGATGTGAGAAAATAATTTTTTTATGGAAAATTGTGATGAATAAATAGTTAGAGATGTAGGATTGTCTCTAAATTTGCTGTGCGTAGTGCTTTTGATAAAACAAAATTATACTGCGAAGGAGAAAAAAATTGGTTCGTAGAGTTCATTATGATGGCACCGTACGGACACTTGACCGAAGGCAAATGCAAATTGTGGCCAATAATTTTTTAGAAAAAATACTTAAAGGTCTTAGATTGGTTTTAAAAGTAATATGCATACTGGAAATAATGTAATAAGAAAACCCTGCGATGGAGAACAAAATTGGTTCGCACCATCTAAAGTTACAGTGTGATACGGACGTCCGAGAAGAAAAATTCAGCCAAAAAGTTGTTTTCATTGCACCGCAGGCTAAAAAAAATATTTCTATTCATCGCAGTCACTTCAAGGTAACTACGCATGATGTTGGAGATACACCGAAGCAAATGGAGAAAAATAAAAATTTTTGGAGTATGCGCTGCGGAGTAACCCCTTCGACAGACTCCGAAGAGCAACGGATGGTCATTTTAATAGGCACTCGTTGCCTATTGTTTTAGTGAGTGCCTAAAAATCTACATACCTAACTGACAACAAAGACACGACGGACTACCAGATGACCGTGATAATATAACAGACTCGAATTGACGGAAGAATCAAGACTACTTTGCCCATGAAGAGACCAGTAAACACGATCGCAGGCAGACAAAAGAACGTAACGTGACAGTAAATTTCAATTGCTCAAAAATCCATTAAAAGGAGAATAAATCATTTTAAAAAGTTGCTGAATAAAAAATATAATTCATCATCTCAGGATTAAGAGCGAGAAGATTGGCGATGAAGAACTTATTACAATCATCATTTGGTTTCTATTAAAATAAGAGCTCTCAATCTAGCAATGTAATTGTACTTCACTGCGGTATGGAAAGTGAGGTTTTCCGCCGGTTTTGTGTGCGAAAAACTCCCTTTCCTCACCTTGTAAAATAAAATCGTATACGATATATATGTTAGCGAAACGAGGTCTGCAATCACACGCGGTGAAAAAGCAAAAAAAAACGCGATTTCTTTTAAATTTTTTTCGTTCGAAGTTCTTTTATTCCCGCGAACCCCACTTTTTGGCTGCAAAATTTAGTTTTTTGCCCGCAAATGTACTATTTTGCCCGCGAAATTCCTTTTTTTACAAAACTGCCGCAAGAAGTATTTACTTTTTGGCCACAATTTTTCCCGTTCGGAGTTCGGAGTAAGTAAGTATTTACTTTTCGGAGTAGTTTTCTTCCCGCGAAACCCACTTTTTTGTTCACAAAATTAAGTTCTTTGCCTGCAAATTTACTATTTCGCCTGCAAAATTGCTTTTTTTTCACAAAATTGCGGCATAAAAGTCAGTAAGTAAGTATTTACTTTTCTGCCGCAATTTTGCGCACAAAAAAAGGACTTTTGCAGGCAAAATAGTAAATTTGCAGGCGGAAAACTTAATTTTGTGGACAGAAAAGTGGGTTTCGCGGGCAGAAAAGAACTCCGGAGAGTAAATACTTACTTACTCCGAACTCCGAACGGGAAAAGTTGTGGCCAAAAAGTAAATACTTACTTTTTGCCGCAATTTTGTAAAAAAAAAGGAATTTTTTGAGCAAAATAGTACATTTGTGGACGAAAAAGTAAACTTTGCGGACCAAAAAGTGGGTTTCACGGGAATAAAAGAACTTCGAACGGAAAAAATTTAAAAGAAATCGCGTTTTTTTTGCTTTTTACCACGTGTGATTTCAGCTCTCGTTTCGTTTGGACAATAAAGTTTACACTCAGCGAAAAACACGCGCTTGCCGCCCTTGTAGCATAATGTACTATTTTATCATCAACCCGATGTACTTTGTATCACTGTATTTACCAACAACGAAACTTATCGACAATATCTTTTTTTCCAGACATGTAAAATGTTGCAAACGATTATTGCTAAACTGTCCGGCGATCGGGCGAATATTTGCAAGAAACTTAACATTATTACGGGAACACTCTCACCCGCCGGATCGGAGACTGCGAATAGGAAATGATATCATCGATGCAGCCCGTGCCGCTGTCATGACCGAGATGCGAACGATTTCTTCCATTTACGAACGATTGCTGGAACAATTTCCCGAGACTGCCGAGTTTTTCGATAAAGAAAATCTATTAATTCGGATGGCACAGTGGAGGCAGGAGGTACGGCTACGTGCCTGCGCAACGTACCTCGGCTTTACACGGCAACTGCTCTCTTTGGAACGGCGAGTCTTGCGCGTTCATGAGAAGGGCATCGTCAACGTATGTTTAGTTAGAGAAAACGACACGTCACAAGCCATCGTATTGTGGGACGACGCATTAATTCGAAAACTTCACGAGTGCACATCGATTTACATTGGATCGAGTACAGCTATCGTTCCGACTGATTTTGAAGACACAAAAGAGATTGTTGTCGTCGTGGCAGTATGGCGCAATTACGTAAGTTCTCTTCTTTATGACATTTATATTTGAGGTAGTTATGTCGCTTCGCGCTCATTTCGTATAAGATCCACAAAAATGAGCGAAAATTGCAAATAGTTTTCGATGATATGAAAATCGGAAAAAATGCTCGCATATTAAAAGTACTGAAACGATTAATTTGGTATATTGATATCAAAATGTTATTAACAAACTGATGAAAAAATTGTGCAACAAATTTCCCGGGAAGCCAACTTTTTTTTGTACGAAAACGATTCGTTTATTTTTATGAATACGTATGGATTTTTTTAAATTTATAAATTCACTTTAAATTATGTGGTTTTCCATACATTTTTTCCATATGAAAAAAAAAAAATTCAAAGTAAATTTAAACATCTCAGAAAATACAAACATATTCAGAAAAATTACCGAATTATTTTCATAACAAATTAAAATAGATTTCCGTGAAATTTATCGAACAATTTTTTCTTTCATTAATTTGTCATTAACATTTTTGAATTATTATTATGCAAAATTAATATATTCAGTACCTTTCATGTGCATAAGTTGATCAGATTTTTGTACCACCGAAAAGTGTTTACAATTTTCTCTCATTATTCTCGAACACATTTATACGAAACGAACGCTATGCGCAAAAATTACCTTAAATACGCAGATATAAACAAATTCTCATCTTCAGACTTATGACGATACTCAACCCCTTAAAAATACAATGTTAATATGAATTGAAAAAAAAATGTTAACAGGCTTTTCCATGTGCGTGGGCGTTCATGAGGCAGCGGAGTATTCCTTCGTTCGCATCTATAATTCAGCCTCTTGTGGATGTCATTAGACCCGAGCAGATTTTAACGAACTTCGATCGCCGACTACAACATGTATTAAACGCAAACTTTCCGGAAGCGTTAATAGTCGGACATTTCTTCGCCTATTGTACAGTCAGTATCGACATATTTTAAGCTCTCTTGCAGATTTAAGGCTATCCGTACCGTTTTCGGCCACTAAGTCCAGTTGTGGATATCCAATTTAAAGATAAAGGATAAAAATTTAAAGAACCAAAACAAAAACGAACCAAAAAAGATCGATTTGTAAATACCGATGAAAATCATTTGAATATCTTTATTGAAATTAATGTTTTTCCGTATTTATATATTGATAAAAAAAAATTAACAGCATGAAAAAAACAATTAATAATGAGATAATGAAATATGAAATAATGAAAAATGATTTTTTTTTAATGAAAATAATTTGAATATACTTATTCAAATTATTTTTTTCCGTATTTACAAATTGATTTTTGAAATTAGTTCTTGTTTCGTTTCTATGTTTGTTTATTAAAAAATACAAATGGCAACAAGAGGTACAGTGGCCACTAACGACAGTTGTTCTGATTTTTTTTTTCTATATTAGGCAATACTTGATGCAACAATGGACTTCGGCTTGGCGTTAGACGAAAATCCGGTACGAAATTTTGTGAAACGCATACTGGGCCTCGCGCTTTTGCCTTCTCATCAAATTCGCAGTAGTTTTACGACAATCGTCGAGTCGGTACCTCGCGAACACGCCGAGATGCTGCATCAATTTCTCGAATGCGTCGACATGACGTGGATTCAGACAGTAACACCGGAAAATTTCAGTGTATGTCAACGACTGGAAGCGATTGCGGACTGCGTTCTCACGAATTTGCAAGTCTTCGCAAATAGCGTTGGTGAAATACGGCGACCTTCAATGATGACATGTAAGTATGGCAAGAATCATTTTCATACAAAAAAAGATGAATTGCCGTGAAATTTGTTGAGCAATTTTTTTTTTCGTGACTTTGGTATTAATATTTTAGAATTATTATCATGTAAAGTGAATCTTTCCAGTACCTTTAATATGCATGCATTTTTTCAGTTTGTTATACGATCGAGAAGTGTTTGTCGTTCTCTTTTATTTTCATTGAACTTATGGGAAATGAACACCATGCTTTAATTTATGCGGTTTTTTTATTACAGATGAATTGATTCGCAGCTACGCTCGGTTACACGTCGATGCGACTCGTATAAACGCGGGCCACACGGTCAACAAGACCCCGCGTGTACGGTACCTCGTCAACGAGATGCAGTTAAAGAACTTATGGCGAAAACTAGATGAAGAACGAATCACCGCGACCAGATTTATCGATATCTGCGTCCACTTCCTCGAGCCATTACTCGCCCTCTTTATTTATCGATGGGGTCCGGTAACACGCGATTTTCAGCCACTAGCCGCTGTGCCGTATAACGAAGGTGAGTGCAGTTTTATTAGATTGACATTTTTTGACGTAGATTGATGCATTAATAAAATCCAAAATATAAAATAAAAATGTATAAATAATAGAAGGACACAACGAATCCGATGCCGGGACAAATGCGGAGCAAGTAAACGAAGAAGAAAATGTAGCACAATCGAACGACGTACAACAAAACGAAACAAATGAATTAACCGCAAATCTGCCAAACGAGGTACCGCCACTCGAACCCCCAGATAATCACGACGAAATTAACGGTGCGTCTATAATTTAATAGTTTGCATTTAACAGATAATATCAACTTATATTAGAATTTATTTATTTTTACTAGATATGACGTGCGTGATTTGCCGATCAAATGCTGTCCAGTACGCCTGCATGCCATGTCTGCACGTTGCTTTTTGCAAACAATGCTCACGAACATACGAGGCGCAGAGCACGAGGCAAGGTCATCAACTTCGCTGCCCATTATGCCGGAACCGACCCACAGGGTTTAATCGCGTTTACTTGCATTCGAGCTTATAAAAATAAGCGTATGTACCTTTGTCATACCGTAAAATCTACTCTTCCCTCGCGAATGAAACTTTTTACCGTGCCTCGTGATAAAAAAGGTAACAAAATATGCGTGACAACATAAAAAAAACAGTATTAATATAGAAACGGTAAAGTTACAAAAACGGTAACAAAAAAAAAATTTTTAAGTAAAAAAACAGTACAAACTCACATGCTGAAATTTAAAAAAATATATTAATTGACGGAAGCGGACGAGATATATTAGATATAGTAGCTTAGATGTAAAATAAAAAAAAAACGAAACTAAAAAACTATATCCTATAAACGATGAAAAACGATGACGAAATATAAAAATGAATATAAAGAAAGTTCAAACGAGAAAAAAAAACACAATCGAAAAAACGAACGCATAAGCGTAGGTGTTAAGTTTAAAAAAATGTATAAACTGTAAGCTTGAAACTAAGATTCACGTTGTAAGGCTGATGCTAAAAAAATAATACTGTATAAATGCAGAAACTAAAAAAACGTATAAACGATGAAAAACGATGACGAAAATATAAAAAAGTTGAAACGAGAAAAAAAAACACAATCGAAAAAACGAAGGCATAAGCGTAGGTGTTAAGTTTAAAAAAATGTATAAACGTTGAATATAAAATGTAAAGACTCTATATAACTGTTGAAAAATATAAGCTTAGATGTAAAATAACAAAAAAACAAAACTAAAAAACTATCGTATAAAAAAATATCGTATAAACGATGAAAAACGATGACGAAACTATAAAAAAGTCGAAATGAGAAAAAAAAACACAATCGAAAAAACGAACGCATGTGCATAGGTATTAAGTTTAAAAAAAATGTATAAGCTGTTAACTTAAAACTAAGATTCACGTTATAAGACTGATGCTAAAAAAATAATACTGTATAAATGCAGAAACAAAAAAAACGTATAAACGTTGAATATGAAATTTAAAAACATGTACAACGATGTAACTATATTTTGTTTAAATGCGTTAAAATATATTGCATACTTCATACCATATGTTTTTTGCATTTTTTCCTTGTAATACTTTTTTTTTCACTAAAAATTATCCGCTGTGGAAGGAAATTGCCGGACTCACAACACTGCCGATAATTTTTTATATTTTTTTTTACATTCTGTCTTCGTCAAATCAAGCAGTTCCTAGTAGTAGAGTATCCTAGGATTACATACAAAAAGCCATAGTATGCCATAGTATGGAATTTAAAAAGATGAGAGAAAACTGCAAATACTTATCGGGAGTATAAAGATCTGAAAAAATGCATGCATATTAAAGGTAGAGAACAGATTAATTTTGCTTAACAATAATTCAAAAATGTTATTAAAGAATAAATAAAAAATTAATTGGTTAGCAAATTTCCCGGGAATACGTATGGTTTTTTTTTATTAATTTCAATTTACTTCGAATTTTTTTTAATATGAAAAAAATGTTTACAAAATTCAAAGTAAATTGAAAAATCGGCAAAAAATCATACGTATTTAGAAAAATGAACAAATCATTATCATTAAAAAAAAAATTAGCTTCCCAGAAAATTTGTTGACCAATTAATCTTTTGGGAATTATTATTATGCAAAATTAACTACCTTAATCCGATATACCTGAAAGATCCATATGGGCAATTCGCACCGCTTGATTGTCGAAAATTGGATGCTACGCGGCGTTATACCACGCAGCGACATCTAGCAGCGAGTTTGCTTATCAATTCGGCAAAAAGAAATCTGCATTATCGATCGCTCATATTTTGAACCGTCGGCGATTTATCTTACTGCTGGGTCGCGAACGTGAAAAATCACTTTACTACCGGGTTCTCAACTTTAGAAGAGATTGGAAGATTTTGATAGCCCGTAGTCGGAACAGAATACTACATAATGCGTATCGAACGTTGTTTCCACCAATTTTTTATATTATCGTAGAGATACATTATATTATAAACTGTCTTCATTGAAATGTGCATTCGTTTTCGAACGTTCCATGCGGAAATTGCAATTAAAATTGGATACCCTCTAAATTGAACTCAAACGTTTTCAGGGTCGGAGTGTAGGGGAAACTCCGGGTACAAATTCAATTTTGAACAATCTATTTGTTCTCCGGTCGTTGTCGTGAGATATTGCTTTGCACGCATTACACTTACGTTACAAAAGATTAAAGGATTTTCGGAGCATCCGTCCGGGACAAAGTTCGAAATAATCAGAATTCAATATATGTTTCTTACTTTTTTAATATTATTATAGAAAAACATTGTATTATTGGACTCCTTGTTTATAATGTGCAATTGAATCGGAATAGTACGTATGAAAATGGCATTTAAGCGCAAATACTTTGTCTGATTTACGTAAACATTACGGGTCACGTAGTCCGCTAGAGACTTTCTTTAGGATCAGGCTGGTCATAAAAGAAGAACCCTTTTCGGCCAAGTGATTGTCACCTCAAAACAATTGCGAAGTGCTCCAAAATTAGGCACAAAGCCGCTTTGCCGAAATCCGCAGAAATTATAATCGACACCGTGGGCCACACTTTTAGTTACCCGGTTGTGACGCGCTGGAATTCACTATACGACGCGCTAAAGCAAATTTTGAATGACATCGATACGCTTCCGGTTCTATTCGAACGATTGGGTCTCAAAGAATGTTTAACTGCTGGCGAAGCGTCGTATATCGACGAGTATTGTAAAGTCATGCCACCGATAGCGCAAGATTTGGACTTTCTGCAAGGCAAAGCGGAAATGTTTTATGGTGTGCTCCTTCCAACGTTAATAACATTAAAAGGCCGAATGCAGAGATTGTCCGAGAGCAATCTGAAGTACGGAAAGATACTTGCTGCTTGTCTCAATGGCCTTAATCGGCGATTCGATAACATTTTTTCGAGCAAAGATAACAATAGAAGTTTGTTCGCGACAATTTCCCATCCATCATTCAAGCTGATATGGCTTGAAAAAGCAAACACTACTTTTAAACTGAAAATGGATTTGCATAGAGCGCGGGATCTCTTTCTACAAGTAGCTGAATGTTATCTAACAGATACAAATCAGAATTGCTCTCAACGATCAGTCGATTCAATTTCGTCATTTTTTCGACTTGATTTATCGCAACGCAGCGATATTGTCGGCGAAGAAAACGATTCGACACCCAGTCGTAACGAAAGAGCTGCACATGTGCAATTCCTCACTTATCTAAACGATAAAAGGACACATTTGTCGACGTTAAACGACTATCTAATTGCTAAAAAAATGTTTTTCAAATTTAATACCCCGCTCCCTTCATCAGCGCTAGCCAAGAGACTTTTTTCTTTCGCTAGTATCGCGAATGCTCTAAAACGTCATGCTTTAACGGATAAAAACTTTGAGCGAATCGTACTTTTAAAGGAATTTTTCGCAACTGGACGCGACGTCGAGTAAATCGATAAAAATCATAAAACGAAAATTGTATACAGTAATTTGACGAGTGAAAAAAACTATACAATTTAATTTACATTTAACAAATTCCATCGGCTTGTACTGAACTCCAAATAAAAAAAATAACAATTTTTTTTATTCATTCGTATTTTTTTTTGTCACCATAAAAAATTTATTTGCCATGTTTCCCAAAAATTGAAATTTTTTATGTTTCAAGTACTTGTGACGCTCAAGTCCCGTACCCGGAAAATTCCCCGAAAAACAATTTCCCGAAAGACAATTTTCCGAAAACAATTTCCCGAAAACTTTTTCCCGAAAATACGATTTCCCGAAAATACAATTTCCCGAAAACAATTTCCCGAAAATACAATTTCCCGAAAACATTTTCCCGAATGCACAATTTCCCGAAAGTACAGTTTCCCGAAAATACAATTTCCCGAAAATTCAATTTCTCGAAAACAATTTCCCGAAAATACTATTTCCCGAAAATTCAATTTCTCGAAAATACAATTTCCCGAAAATACAATTTCCCGAAAATACAATTTCTCGAAAATATGCCACGAGGGACAGTCAATGGTTACCACTCAGACCACTATTCCACGTATTACAGTATTTCAAAACAGAATACTATTTCCACACACCCCTCGCCGTGCCCCGCACGCAGACCACTATTCCACGTACTACAGTATTTCCAATCAGCATGCTATTTCCACACACCCCGCACCGTGTCCCGCACGCAGACCACAATTCCGCGTACTTCACTATTTCCAAACAGTATACCAATTTCCACACACCCCTCGCAGTGCCCCGCACGCGGACCACTATGCCACGTACTACACTATTTCCAAACAGTATACTATATTCACACACCCCTCTCCGTGCCTCGCACGCAGACGACTATTCCACGTATTACAGTATTTCCAAACAGCATACTATTTCCACACACCCCCTCGCCGTGCCGCGCACGCGGACCTACAATGATTCCACATAAAATACTATGTCAGGTCAGGAAGGGGAGGTTTTTTCGGGCAAAAGTATTTTCGGGAAATTGTCCTTTCGGGAAATTGTCCTTACGGGAAATTGTATTTTCGGGAAATTGTCCTTACGGGAAATTGTCCTTTCGGGAAATTGTCCTTACGGGAAATTGTATTTTCGGGAAATTGTCCTTACGGGAAATTGTATTTTCGGGAAATTGTCCTTTCGGGAAATTGTATTTTCGGGAAATTGTCCTTTCGGGAAATTGTCCTTTCGGGAAATTGTTTTCGGGAAATTGTATTTTCGGGAAATTGGTTTCGGGAAACTGTTTTCGGGAAATTGTTTTTCGGGGAATTTTCCGTAAACCCTTAAGTCCTTTATACTTCACGTACGCAGTACTTGGTAACTCATAAAGGTACTTAAAGTACTAAGTATTCGAAGTACTACGCACTTGAAGTACCAAGTACTTGAAGGATGTTCAAGTACTCGATACTTGAAGTGCCAAGTACTTGAAATACGCGGTACTACAAGTATTGGTACTGCAAGTACTTTGCCCAGCTCTGATTCGAATAAGTGTCTACCGCGTTTTTCCTTTCAACAATCGCGTTCCGTAGCCGGATCGGCAGCTTCATCAATTAATTTTCAACGAATAAATAAACCACGACGTCACAGTATTTTTATTCAACCGCAGGCGAAAAAAAATATTACCAGTCATTGGAGTCACTTCAAATTAACTACGCATGATGTTGGAGATACACCGAAGCAAATGGTGAAAAATAAAAATTTTTGGAGTATTCGCTGCGGAGTAACCTCACCGACAGACTCCGAAGAGCAACGAATAGTAATTTTAATAGGCACTCTTCGCCTATTGTTATAGTGAGTGCCTAAAGAGGCCAAAAAAGAATCCTGAATTAATTTCACGCAAGCTATCGATTTTAGAACCTCGCCGAATACCGTCTGGGAAAAAATTAAGAGATTCCGTCATCGTAATCTCTGCGAAACCGCAAATCACTTAAACAACACAGCCACGATCGAAAAAAATGCGTAACTTAATTCCATCAATCTGTCCTCCGAAATTATCTTTTACTTCAAACTGTCCGAATACATTCCTATCAAATACTCAACTAGATTTACCTTTTTCAATAACAGAGCTTAAATACGCGATCAAATTAGGAAAGCGCAAAGCGGCCCCAGGGCTGGACAAAATTGATTCTAATATTATATTACACCTTCCTTTCTCAGTTCATAAACTCCTTTTAGAATCCTTCAACGGCTTCTTCAAAACCGGAGTCTACCCGCATTCTTGGTCAGAGTTCTAGGTCTTTTTCATACCTAAAGCTACCTCAGGAACATTTCGCCCGATCTCGCTGGCATCGTGTTTTTTGAAATTAATGGAAAGACTTCTCCACACTCGTCTAATTCAATGGCTTGAAAGTAATTTGCTTCTGTCTTCTTCCCCGGTTACCTTCCGACAGTCGCGTTCGTGCGCTGACAACCTAGCTATACTGACAACAGTAATTCACACAGGCTTCTCCGAAAAGCAATTTACAGCATGCGTCTTTCTGGACGTTGCTGGCGCCTTCGATAATGTAGACCCGGGTATTTTCGTTCACGACCTTCGCCATATGGGGCTTCCATGGACCTACTGCAAATCTCTCTATATTGTGACCGAAAATTCTTCGGAGTGGCACCCTCTCACTCCGAAAATAAATCTAAGAAAAATCAATTAATAAATCACCGGTACCCCGTCGGCCACAAAAAGAAATCGTCTCGATCGCTTATTTAGTTTTATGGGCGCCAGCCGAGCACTGCGCTCGACGCGATCGAATTCTTCCAAATTTTCTCTACAACGAAATAGATGACAGCCGACCAGCTGCAGCACGCAAGGGTAGAGGGGCGGTCCGAATTTCTCAGCAAAAAAAAGTTAATTACGAGGTACACATTTTATTCAAATCACAAAGTCCAAAATGCGATTTATTCGTCGTAGCATCAATGGTTATTTTCACAATCTCTTGTTACAGCGGGGAGTCGGTACCCCTTGGACTCGACACAAAAAAAACAGTCCCTGCTAAAATTCTCGCCGGCTACTCAGTTCACCGGTTCGAATTTCTACTCAGATAAAATATTGAAAAAAAAAAATTTACAAAAGCCTCGACAATAGAATTTCCCTACTAATTTTCTTCGTTCGACGTACAGTTCATGCACATCGGTACCGAAAACGTGTCGGAAAAATAACCTAATTAACACTAAGCCGCGTGATTACTCGGGGCGAAGCGGGCGCCGGATTCGTTTAATTAATTGAGTTCGCGACGCGCGAGCGAAAAGCCGAAACCGTCGCTCACGTCTACGACAGCTCACACGCGTCCGAATCCTTAAACCGCTCGCCACACTTATCTGCTGCGGATCTCTCGAATTTAATGATTCTCCCGAATAGCAATACCACGAAAAGGAAAAAAAAAATGACTCTAGCAGGCAATTGCGAGATAAAAAAAAAAGAAAATCGAAGGTAGTCTACTGATTCTACGATCGCGAGGCCGTTCTACTATCACAGGCCAACTTCCCCCTTGTTGTAACGCCAAAGAAAAACTTTATGATGAAGACTAATACGCGCAAAGGGAGGAGCTTCTCCGATGTGCCTGGGACGGTACCCGACGTTCTTCCGAGCCGTGTGTAGCTCGGCAATTATTACGATGAAAACGAAAGAAAAAAAAAACGAATCGCACGTGTCCACGAGAAATGAGGCAGAATTACCGTATTTTCGACGTTCAAGATCCTCGGAAAAGATATTCTCGATTCCCGTCCTTCCTTCCCTCCTTGAAAATCACAAAATATCCTCCTCGGAAACGGTACCGCGAACAATTCCTTCTCGGGAGTACACGAGAGTGAGAGCGGAACACACGTGCTTTCGGCACCACAAAAATTTCGAGAGTCCTCGAGAAATTTTCGTTACTCGAGCGCGAGGCTTCTCTCTCTCTCCCCACCCCTTACAATTTAGTCTAAGGTGTCCGGTACCTGGCGCCTCGTTATCTCTCGCTACACTACACGCAACTATTAGCGAGCGCGAGGATTCAAATAAGATGATCGCGCGAAACGTCGCATCCTTGAGTCGTCGTGCAGAGGCCCCCTAGATACCGGTACCGGAAGATGCACTTGTCCAGCTGCGACTTACTCTCCTGCGCCCAAGACAATGCCGAAGGAGAAATCTGGGTTCAACCCGCCAAGCTGCGACTTATTATCCTGCGCCCAGGGCGGTTGGTACCGTCAACGATTGATATAAGATCCTTGCCACGTCCTCAGCTCAGCTCCCTCCATTTCTCGTGACCAAAAAAAAAATAAAGAAAAATCCTAGAAATTAATAGTTATTCGCCACCTCCGAAATTCTCCCCGAAATTGCCTGGGACTCCTCGAATAGGCGAAGCACGTCGCTCCGACACCCCTCTCGTGCAACGGTTTTGTGACGACGGGAAAAAAAACGCGTCACAATATATATAAAGTTACCGCCGCTGTCGCCGCCGCCGTCGTGTCAGGAATCGAGGGAGGCAGCCGGCGTGGTCGGCGGCGAAGCCGAAAATATTTTAAGTCCCTCTAAGGGGGACTTAGTCAAGAGACGCGGTAGCGTCTCGACGCCAAGTGGTTTAAAAAGTCGAGTGCTACCGTGTACTTATACGCCAATACCGTGCCCCCTAAAGTTTGACAGCTTTTTTCTCCGAAACGAGACATCGGATCTGAATTCTAAAGACACTTTCATAATATAATTTCAATACAAGCTTTACACTGCGCCTAGAATCAGCCCGATCGGTGCACGAAATGATGAGATATCGCGATGTCGCCCAAAAAATCCTCACTTTCACGATAAAATTTTTCTTCAGAGATTTTTTCGTCTGTCCGTTGTTTGTCCGATGTCCCATCATGCCTGTGTGTTGCGTCTGTGTGTCCATGCGTGTGCCCGGCATACACAATGGTATAGGCAGAACGAACGGTTAGCTGTCATCGATTTCCAAGTGTCAGTTCGTGAACACAGCAACTTGATATATCGTTATTCGCGATCCGCGAATAGTACACTCGCATTCAGTCATTGAAATAGAGGTTAAATAGTGAGGGGTATTTATAATTTTACTATCGCGAAAACCGCTAATAAAAAAAAACCTCTCTCGTGGTAAAAAAAAGGGATACGTGTGTGAAAAAATTATATTAACTAATAGCAGGCGAGTGATAACTTTAATTAATAAACATTATGCGTGTGATACAAAAAAAATCTTTTTCTTTAAAAATAAAGAATTCAAATTCATAATAAAAAAATAAATGAAAAAAAAAGAATAAAATAAATAGTAAAAACATTTTTCTTCAAAAATGTGAAAAAAAAGACGCCAAGTGGTTTAAATAATTTTTTGCGAGTAAAAAATTTTAAAAATCATACAAGCCAAGTAAAAATTAAAATAAAAAAACTTGGTGAGTCCTTAGAACACAAATCAATGCAATAGCAATGAGTGAAAGGACGAGCAGTTTTTTTATTTTTATTTTTACTTGGCTTGTATGATTTTTAAAAATTTTTACTCGCAAAAAATTATTTAAACCACTTGGCGTCTTTTTTTTTCACATTTTTGAAGAAAAATTTTTTTACTATTTTTATATATAACTTAACTAGCTCAAGATCTGTTTTCTTTAAGATTGCAGGGGAAACGCTCGGAAACGCTCTTTCAAGGGGGTTCCACAAGGATGTATCCTTAGCCCGCTCCTCTATATCTTATACACCAACGGTCTCGAAAGTCAACTACATAAGAATAGTTCATGCCTTCAGTTCGCTGACGACATCGTCGTCTTCTCTCGTGCAAACAACATCCATGATTGTCTTTCGTCTCTTCAAATCAGCCTTGATAACATCTCTACTTATTTACAGTCCAAAGCTATTTCCATAGAACCCTCAAAATCCAATTTAGTTATTTTATCACGCAGGCGATACAATCCGTCGCTGTACAGTCTAAGTATCAATTATTCGCAAATCTCAGCTAGTTTGCAAACCAAATTTCTGGGTCTTAATCTTGATCACCGCCTCTCATGGAAATTGCACAAAAATAGTGTAGTTTCCAAATGCAAAAAAACCATCAACATGATCAAATGTTTGCGGTCCACTTGGTGGGGTGCTGACCCGTCGTCACTCATGACAATCTACAGAGCGCTTATTATGAGCTGCATCGAATACGGCTCTTTGGTTCTTCCCATCAGAGATCAATCGCTTTTTCAAAAGATTGGTATGATTCAACGTCAAGCAATTCGATTTGCTCTCGGCTTACGGGGCTCTACGCCTAACAATGTAGTTCTAGCCGAAGCCAAAGAGCCGCACCTCTGCACTCGTCTCCAATACTTATCGAGCACATTTATGATTAAGGCCTTTTCCTCTTCCTGGCACCCTCTCCTTAACTCCATTCCG
The DNA here is from genome assembly GCA_964006125.1 of Cryptus viduatorius. NCBI lineage: Eukaryota > Metazoa > Arthropoda > Insecta > Hymenoptera > Ichneumonidae > Cryptus > Cryptus viduatorius. The sequence goes on from OZ023220.1 coordinate 25,038,493, forward strand.
GCGCTTATCGATTCTATTCGTACGAACAACACCTATACGTCTCTCTTCGACTTGCCTCTTGTCGATGCTTATACGAAATATTCTCGCCTCTAGGACCAAATTGCCTCCTTTCCATTCCCACCAATTTTTAACTTACAACCTCAACTCTCGTTTTCTCCGTCTATCATCGACACGATTTCCGGTTTTAAAATCCAATCAGCAGTAAATCCCGACGCAGAATTTCATTCCCTCTTCGCTCAACAACTCTCGAATTCAGCGGCTTTTTTCACGGACGCATCTAAGACAGAGGGTGGCGGCTATACGGGTCTCGCGATTCATAGCTCAAATCTCCCTCTTTCTCGCAAATTTCGGATTTCCGAACACGCATCTGTCTTCTCTGCGGAGGCTCTAGCGATACTTCTCGCCCTAGAGTTCATAACATTAAAATCAATTCCGCGTTCGTTTATATTCTCCGACTCCCTTAGTTCCCTTGAGGCAATTCTTTCCTCTTCGCCTAACAGTAATATCTCTCCGTACATTATAGCTTGTCGCGAAATTCTGTCAAGTTGAACGTCGTCGAACATTGAGATAGTTCTCGTTTGGGTCCCGGGTCACGCTGGCATAGTAAGTAACGAATGCGCCGATACATTGGCAAAACAGGCGATCACTGATGGTGAAATCTACGATATCACCCTCCCAGCTACAGATTTTTTCCGAATACCAAAAGAAAAGTGTAAGTCAGCCTCAAATCACATTTTCGTCACAGAATCGGAATATAAAGGTTCACTATACTTCCAACTTTTCGACAACACGTCAACGCATCCGTGGTTTTCTAAATTTAACAAATTAGATCGAAAAACTATTACGACGATCTGCCGAATGCGCTCAAATCATTATAATTTAGCTGCAAGCCTATTCAGGAAAAACATTGTTGCATCGCCGGAGTGCCTTTGTGGACATGACTCGGAGGATTTGAACCATATCTTTTGGTCATGCCCACGATTCGATGCCTTTCGTACGTCTCTTACTCGTTCTCTCATGAAGTTAGGAATACTTCCTCCATACAACATCGAATCGTTTATTGCTGGACCTTCTTTACGCATCATCACTCCGAAAATGAAATTCTTAAATGACAGCAAGCTTTTGCTTTAATTCCTCGCGCTAAGCTCCGATTAGGGGATGGAACGGCAGCCGTTTGCCGTTGCCCCCTATAACTCAATGGGGGAGGTAGTTTCGTCGACCGGTCGACTTTCTACCTTCCCATTTTCTCTGTTTCAGCTCAAAACTCCCGCTGTCAATGGGCGTATGGTAAGGCAGCACAAGTGCTGCCACCAGAGCCAAATAACGAAAAGAAGAAGAAGAAATTGAAAAAAATCGACATCTCGTTTCAATCTTTGTCCGTATTTTACCTAAATACAAATGGATTCTACGCGGTATAGTGCAGATAAAAAGTGTGCAATCATAAAAAAGAAAGAATTTTCTATCCTTCAACCGTCGAAGATTCATTGCAGTCGAAATCTTTGGCAATTATGTTCATGCGATTTATTCGTTTAGAGTTAATAATAAAAACTGCTAATTTAGTTTCCGGAAAAGTATGTTCTCTCTGTACCAGCATACTCTTTAAGTAGGATAGAAGGAGAAACGACCACGTGAGCGTGGGTGGTACGAACAAGGGAAGTCAATAGCCACCCCGAAGGGGAGGTAACGCTGTTGGCTAGCTCGCGGGCCAGCTACGGTACACGTGAGCGTACCGAGAGAGTAGGAGAAGGGTGAGCCACCCGCGCAATGCATAGAGCGAGAAGGCCCACCACTCATCGATAGCCGAACTTTTCTCAACCAATAGGAAGAGAGCAATAAAAATCAAGAGACAAACGCAATTATTAGCCAAGAGTAGGGATGAAGAAAGAGAGAATAACCAAATAATAATTATTAATAATCATTAATAATAACCATTTTTTTATGTTTTTCAATAGTCAAATGTTACATTTATCGTAAAAGTTTAACCCGAAATTTGTTAATTTGACAAATGGAAAGGTTAAACAAATTAATTAATTAAGTTAATTAATTCACCATTATATCTTGAAAGCCGACGAAAAACCATTAAGAATGAATACCTGAACACCCTGGTAGTTATGAAATTTATATCGAATTTAAATTCAATTTAATTAGATCTGTCAAATCGATATCGATCAATATTTCACATATTATAGTAAAAACCGAATGAAAATGCATGTAATATAGTGAAGAATGAGAGCGAAATATCAATAGAGTTCATTTTTAATATTTTTGGGTTTGATAATTAATTAATTCTTTATCAAGAAAATTTTCATTTTTATCAAGTATTAAAATCCGTAATTTTCCACCTAGAAAGGTGATTCAAATTCGAGACACTTTCAAAATAAATAAAAAGAACAAATTGTTAATTAACAAATCCAAAATCAACCCGGAAATAGTTAATTAGTTTAATCATCAATAATTGACAGTCAATAGAGAGAGAACAAGGGAGGCGTGGAAAATCACGCCTCGACCGAAGACGTTGCCCCTTCCACCGCGGTCTATGTCAAGTCTATTTAAACTGTGCCCTTTACGGAGGGCCATGCTACTCACGCTTCCACTCTCATTACCGTTCCGAAATTCATCGACATCGTCAATCTGTTCGCGATAACCCTTTTTTTTGTGAAAGACTTAGAAACTTTTTCAAGTCTTGTTCTTCGTTTTGTGTCTGTGAATTATACCAAGTTTTGTTTCACTATTAACTTCAAGTGAAGTTAATAGTATAAAAGCTCTGTGTTCAATTTTGTGTGTTCCGTTTTCTTCGCAAAAATCCTTCAACCGCTCGGCACTGATTCGAAGCCGAGGGTATCGACCAGCGATTTACCGACGACCACCAGCAGCAACCTCTTCGTGTTTCCTGTCCGCCGGATATTTTTGTTCTTCGGTAAGTCTTATTTTTTCCTGCGTTTGCGATTTTTTCCCCTCAACCCTTCCACTCTATTTAAAAGTTTAAGAGATGTATGCATCTCAAATTATTATCGCCCTTCTGGCAATTATAGTGATCGTGTCAATTTTTATTCTATTGTGTGAAATCTCCGTTAAAATTACCGTCAATATTCGCGATTCTAGAGTCACTCGCGAAACCCCTGTAGTACACTCGGGTGTACAAATCTATCCAGTGTCTACCGTGCGTCGAGTCTCTCAGATTAATCCGCGAGTTTAGTTAAATTTTCAATATCGCGATGAACTCCCCTTTGATTGTCGTGATTCTTCTTAGTTGTTTTCTTGTAGTTTCCATAATAGTTGCGATAATTTGGTATCTCCGCGCTTACCGTTCCGTTACCCCGCAAGAAGTCAGTACAGCACCTAGTGCTCCCCTCGAATATTTTTGCCCGTATTGTCGCGATGTCCACCCTATTAATGAAAACGTTTAAATACCCCTTGTCAATATTTCGCGAATTAACTCTAGCCTCTTCCCGAGCAATTTTCCGCAAGGTTAGGCTCTAAACGAGGCATCCGCGAATCATAGCCGCTTCGAAAACGAGTAAATTCATTAAGTTGATTGACCGAGGTGAGGCCGGCTCCTCACGTAAATTCATGATTCGCGACGTAACAGTGTTTTTTTTTCACAACCGAAGTTTTTTTTTTAACATGATGTAAAATGGATTTTTGGCAAATTTAAATAACATAACCTTTGAAGCAAATCTAGTTATAACTGATTTTGAATTATTTTATAATTAAAATTATATTTGTCAGAATGACTCAAAATTTGTTGTGCATAGTGCTTTCGATGCAATGAAATATTGTTGCGAAAGAGAAATGAATTGATTTCCAGGATTCTTAATTGGAGCACCGTACGGACATCAGACGTGAGAAAATAATTTTTTTATGGAAAATTGTGATGAATAAATAGTTAAAGATGTAGGATTGTCTCCAAATTCGCTGTGCATAGTGCTTTTGATAAAACAAAATAATGCTGCGAAGGAGAAAAAAATTGGTTCGTTGAGTTTATTATGATGGCACCGTACGGACATTTGACCGAAGGCAAGTGCAAATTGTGGCCAATAATTTCTTAGAGAATATACTTAAAGGTCTCAGATTGGTTTTAAAAGTGATGTGCATATTGGAAATAATGTAATAAAAAAAACCCTGCGGAGGAGAACAAAATTGGTTCGCACCATCTCAAGTTACAGTGTGATACGGACGTCCGAGAAGAAAAATTCAACCAAAAAGTTGTTTTCATTGCACCGCAGGCTAAAAAAAATATTTCTTTTCATCGCAGTCACATCAAAGTAACTACACATGATGTTGGAGATACACCGAAGCAAATGGTGAAAAATAAAAAAATTTGGAGTATGCGCTGCGGAGTGACCCCTTCGACAGATTCCGAAAAGCAACGGATGGTCATTTTAATAGGCACTCTTTGCCTATTGTTATAGTGAGTGCCTAAAAACTGCTAATTTAGTTTCCGGTAAAGTATGTTCTCCTCTTCAAAATAAGACGAAATAAGAGTCGATATCTTTTTTCGCTGCCAAGATATGATTTTTGTTAAGCAAAGACTAATTTCACGAATTTTCATCAAAAAACGAATCGTTTTTTCAAATTTCTGGAAATTGCCGTCTCTAATCCTTTCCTCTCATAGAAATTGTATTTACAAACTGACTCTCCGCATTATTGCGCAGATAAAAAATGTGCAATGTTCAAAAATTGAATTTTTTACACTTCGACCGTCGGAGATTCATCACATTCGAAATCTTTGTCAATTTTGTTCGCTCGATTTATTCGTTTACAGTTGATAAAAAAACTGCTAATGATTATTCTATCGACGTATTTTCAACGTTTTTTCAAATTTTACAAATTTTCGTCGAAAAACGATTTTTTTCATATTCTCACGTCTTAAAAAGTTTTTTGTCGCGAAAAAAACAATTGTGCTCTTAAAGAACAATTTTAAACAATTATTTATCGACAAAGTGAAAAACACTGAATTTGTCGATTTTACGAGTTATTCCGGACCGAGCAACTTATCCTTGTTTGTGATTAAATAAAATTAAAAAAATCTCCAATACTCTCCAATACTTGTTTGTTCTACACAGACAATAACGAGCTGATTCCATGTATTATGAAGAAGAAAAAATATATATCTCAACTGGTAGAAATGAATTTTGTTATAAGAGGACTGTCAAAGAGCCTTCACAGTCGAATTTTTCAAGAATTTCATCAATTTGTAAAAAAATATTTCGGAGCTATCCAAGATGACAAATTTTTTATTCGAGTAACGTACTACTTCCTCTTCAATACAAGACAGAAACCAAGACGATATATTTTTTCGTTCTTGAGATAACTTTTTTTTTTGCAGCATCCTTAAATATCGACAAAATTTCATTGAAAATCACAAAGAATAGCAAATTTCTTGAACTTTTCTTCTACAATGATTTGGTTTCTTACAGATAAAATAACGAACTGATTTCATCTATTATGGGGAAGAAAAAAAACACTGAAGGGGCAGGATTTAAAAGGGATATTTGGCCTGAATGCTCAATGGTAAACGTGTTGGTGTCGGTACATGTTTTGTGTGTTTGTTTTATATTCATTAAATCCGGTCATAAGTTTTATGCCAATAAAACGACTTTACTAGACATGATTTGATTGGTTAAATTAATTTGATCAAGTTCTACGTGATGCAATTCGTTATTTTTGTCTCGTGTCTGAATATTTGACAATTTATCGTCAAACTAAAAGGAAATATCCGTCGTGAATATTAATAATCAATTGGTACAAAAAAGAAATCTTTTTATTCGATGAAGGTTAAACAGTATGAATTAATTTACGTAACTGATAAATGTTTTTCCCTTATACATACTTTCGAAAAGAAACACAGAGGGCGATGTATAAACATACTTCATCCATAGCGCATAGCGCGATGTGTAAATACACTCGATACGGAGCGCGTAGCGCGACGTGCACCCCCGTGAGTGCCTTAAAAAATGTCCCGAAGGGATATTTTTCGGGGGGTTTGGGGGGCGGAGCCCACCAACAAGAGCATCTGCGCCCGCAGGGCGCTGAGACGCTTGTTTATCGTTTGAAGAGGACTTTTTATACGTCGAGGAACCTTCAATAACAATTGAAATTGCTGCATGATCACTGGCCATGACAATCATCAGAAACTGGCCAAGAGCAACGAGTCGCAATTCTCGAGTTTACCAAAGAGATATCTATAGCTGAGCTATTACTTGGACCAAAATACGTGTCCGAACCATCATTTAAAACGAAACAAGCGTCTCAGCGCCCTGCTGGCGCAGATGCTCTTGTTGATGGGCTCCGCCCCCCAAACCCCCCGAAAAATGTCCCTTCGGGATATTTTTTAAGGCACTCACAGGGGTACACATCGCGTTACGCGCTCCGTATCGAGTGTATATACACGTCGCTCTACGCACTCCGTAACGAGTGTACTTACATTTCGCGCTATGTGCTACGGATGAAGTAGGTTTATAGGTCCGTAAATTGATTCATAGTATTGAACCTTCGTAGAATACAAAAATCTCATTTTTATAACAATTGATTATTATTATTCACGACGGATATTTATTTGTCAATAAATTGTCAAATATTGAGACACGAGACAAATGTAACGAATTGCATCGCGTAGAACTTGATCAAATTAATTGAATGAATCAAATCATGTCTAGTAAAGTCGTTTTATTGGCTTAAAACTTAAGACCAGATTTAATGAATATAAAAAAAACACACAAATCATGTATCAACATCAACACGATTACCATTTAGCATTCAGGTCAAACATCCCCTTTAAATCCTTTCACTTCAATGTTTTTTTTTCTTCCCCATAATAAATGGAATCAGTTCGTTATTGTCTCTGTAGAAGACCAAAGCATTGTAGAAGAGATGTTCAAGAATTTTGCTATTCTTTTTGATTTTCAATGAAATTTTGTCGACATTTATGCATGTTGCAAAAAAATGCTAGCTAGAGAAAGAAAAAATATATGGTCTTGGTTCCTGTCATGTATTGAAGAGGAAGTAGTACGTTACTCGAATAAAAAGATTGTCGTCTTGGATGGCTCCGATATATTTTTTACAAATTGATGAAATTCTTAAAAAATTCAACTGTGAAGGCTCTTTGACAGTACTCTTATAAAAAAATTCGTTTCTACAATTTGAGATGTATTTTTTTCTTTCTCATAATACATGAAATCAGCTCGTTATTGTCTCTGTAGAACAGAAAAGTATTGGAGACGAGAAGTTTAGGAATTCGATAATTTTTTTCGTTTTTCAATGAAATTTTATTGATATTTATCGTCGATTACAAAAATTTTTATATTTTTATTATATATTTTCATATATATTTAAAATTGTTTAAATTTTATTTAATTATGAACTAGGATAAGTTACTCGGTCCGGAAAACTCGTAAAATCGACAAATTCAGTGTTTTTCACTGTCGATAAATAATTGTTTAAAATTGTTCATTAAGAGTACAATTATTTTTTTCGCGAAAAAAAACTTTTCAAGACATGAGAATATGAAAAAAAAATCGTTTTTCGATGAAAATTTGAAAAAATTTGAAAAAACGTTCGAAATACGTCGATAGAATAACCATTAGCAGTTATTTTTATCAACTGTAAACGAATAAATCCAACGAACGAAATTGACAAAGATTTAGAATGCGATGAATCTTCGACGGTCGAAGGATAATAAATTAAATTTTTCAACATTGCACACTTTTTATCTGCGCAATAACGCATAGAGTCAGTTTGTAAATACGATTTCTATAAGAGGAAAATATTAGAGTCGGCATTTTCGAGAAATTTGAAAAAACGTTTCGTTTTTAACGAAAATTCGTGAAATTAGTCTTTGCTTAAAAAAAATCATATCATGGCAGCAAAAAACGATATCGACTCTTATCTCGTCTTGTTTTGAAGAGGAGAAAATAACGTTGCCAGAAACAAAATTTGAAGTTTTTATTATTAACTCTAAACGAATAAATCGGGTGAACATAATTGACAAAGATTTCGACTGCGATGAATCTTCGACGGTCGAAGAATAGAAAATTCTTTTTTTTTATGATGGAACACTTTTTATCTGCGCTATACCGCGTAGAATCAATTTGTATTTGGGTAAAATACGAACAAAGATTGGAACGAGATGTCGATTTTTTTTTTAATTTGAAAAAATTATCCTGCCACAGAGTACGCGCGCCGCGACGTATGAGCATCTATGTATCGTCTACTACGAAATTGTCATCTGCTTCCAAAGGTTGACAGATAGAATAAAACGAAAAAATATATACCCGCGCTTTTTTTTTTTTATTATATTTGGTAAATTGTAATTATTTTGGATATTCGATGAATCTTTTTTGTGAGTTTATAACAAATTTTTTCAGTGAACACGTGAAATTTATGATTTTTATTACGAATGTGAATAAAGTATGGTAAAATATTGCGAATGATTTTCAGTGATAATATAATATTTTCGAAATAAAAAACGCAAACATTTGTGAATCTGTGTATGATATTTCGTGTTTCATTTTTCACAACCGAAGTTTTTTTTTAACATGATGAAAAATGGATTTTTGGCAAATCTAAATAACATAACCTTTGAAGCAAATCTAGTTATAACCACTGTTTTTGAATTATTTTATAATTAAAATTATATTTGTCAGAATGACTTAAAATTTGTTGTGCCTCGTGCTTTCGATTGAATGAAATATTGTTGCGAAAGAGAAAAGAATTGGTTTCCAGGATTTTTAATTGGAGCACCGTACAGACATCAAATGTGAGAAAATAATTTTTTTATGGAAAATTGTGATGAATAAACAGTTAGAGATGTAGGATTGTCTTCAAATTTGCTGTGCATAGTGCTTTTGATAAAACAAAATGATGCTGCGGAGGAGAAAAAAATTGGTTCGTAGAGTTCATTATGATGGCACCGTACGGACATTTCACCGAAGCGAAGTGCAAATTGTGGCCAATAATTTTTTAGAGAATATACTTAAAGGTCTCAGATTGGTTTTAAAAGTGATGTGCTGTGACGTATTTTTCACCTAACGAAACTCTAACTCAAACTCTATAAATAAAATTTAAAAAAAAACCAAAAATCGAAAAGCTCAAACCAAACGGGAGCAAAACGCGAACGAAACTTACGTCACCTTCGGCCGTCCACCCTCGCGGATGCATCGGCGTCCCGGTGGGCGCCAGTTAATTTTTGTTTCGCCGGTATTAACAACCGGACTAAACTGGAGGCCGGTGGAACGACCTCTGCAGGATAGATTTTTGTTTCGCCGGAATCACCAATCCGGACTAAACTGGAGGCTGGTGGAACGACCTCCGCAACGACAAAAAGAAACGGAACGAAAACGGTACGAGAACTAACGCCGACGCATTCGCGAAAGCAAACGGTTGCGGAAATGCACGGTTGCTCAGAATGCGGGTTGTGGTAGAAGGGTCGCGATCCGAGGTCAATAGAATAGCCACGAGAAACGGAGATCGAAACCTCAACGTTAAGTTAAGCGGGACCGAAAAATAATAATTTGGCTAAGAAGCCACGGGATCACACGCAAGTGCATCGGAAACGCTTAGCTGATCGAACGATCGAAGCGAGCTAACGAGAACGTAACAAAAGCGGATCGATACGCGATCGACAAATTTCTATAATTCAAAAACTCACCGAAACTTCACTTTAATCCTGTAATGAGCGGGAACCTGTATCTCACGATACACCGAGAACCGAATCACTATCACCGCTGCACAAGAAGCTTTATTTCTAATGCTTCACTCACGCACGGGATCGCGAAGAATTTATTACAAAATTCTTTCGGTACACTCAGCTCACAAAACTCGAGCGATAGCCGAACGCGAACGAGAAAACTGACAGCTAGGCCACACTGTGGGCGCGAGAGAGATAGCCTCACTCGAGCGCGCGAACAATAGGCCGAACGTCAACAACACGGGAGCGCGAGAGAGACCCGAGTTACCTCTAGGGCAGCTCTCGGTAGACTGTCAATTTGCCTACGAAAATTCGTAACGAATTATGATAATTATTTTCGGGAGCTTGAACGGTAACTACTGCCCTCTCAACCATCTCATGACTTTATCGAATCGAGAGCCGATACTATACGCGGTAACTTGAACGAATCTTCGCAATCGCTTCCCCCTAGTCAGTGCGTGAGATACAAGGCTCTACTCAACTATAACGCAGCGCAAGGTGTTCCACCACTCTTGCCTGGACCAAACGATACCTCCGCCTGATCTCAACGCATTGCACTATCTCTTGGGGTGCCGGGTTTGCACCGGACTTTGACGTATTCGCAAGACTCTTCGCCGAGTCCTTCCTCTATTTGGGTTCTTTATTATTACTTCTTACACCACCAAATAGAGTCGGAAACGTCGACTAAACTGAACTAAAAGAAATCTGAAATCGTGAACCAAACTAAGCAAACGGAATCTGAAATCGTGAACCAAACTAAGCAAACGGAATCCCAAAACTCGAACTGAACTAAAATAATAACGATAATGAAGCTAATTGGGAATAATTACAAAAAAAATGATACAAAATAACCTGCAAAAATCTCGATCGGTAACTCAACGAGAGCGTGACGGTATCTTAAGTCGCTGGGAGAGGCAGTAACGCGGAACTTCAGCACTAAAATCGTAATTTCCATGCGAGTAACGGTAGTTTTGGATTTTTGTGACGTCGATTCCAAAAAATCACGTCACGGTGCATACTGAAAATAATGTAATAAAAAAAACCCTGCGAAGGAGAACAAAATTGGTTCGCACCATTTAATGTTACAGTGTGATACGGACGTCCGAGAAGAAAAATTCAGCCAAAAAGTTGTTTTCATTGCACCGCAGGCTAAAAAAAATATTTCTATTCATCGCAGTCACTTTAAAGTAACTACGCATGATGTTGGAGATATACCGAAGCAAATGGTGAAAAATAAAAATGTTTGGAGTATGCACTGCGGAATAACCCCTTCGACAGACTCCGAAGAGCAACAGATGGTCATTTTAATAGGCACTCTTTGCCTGTTGTTATAGTGAGTGCCCAAAAAGTGATTAAAATGAAGTGACAATTATTTACAGGTGTTCGTGATTAACGTGTTTTTTCGTTTCCCGGCGCAGCGGGGATTTCTGGCGTCAAGAAATCTGTCGATGAAGATTCATCGGAGGTGCCATCGGGGGATCTGTGTCGTCGCAGCGACTCCTCATCGAAGCGAAGATCATCGTCGAGAGGCGACGATGATCTTCGTCGAAGGTCCACGCCGGAGGACGACGCCAAGGAACGACGCCGGAGGAGATCGCCATCGAGGGACGACACCGAGGGATGCCATCGGAGGACCACGCCGAGAGACGACGACGACTACCCCGAGGGATGACGCCGAAGGGACGATGTATCGCATCGGTAAGTAAATTATGTGTAATTTTTTATATACAAACTAGCAGGTTGTTGGGCTCGCGCGCTCGCATTGGATTACGTTGGAACTATCTAAGTAAAGGGTTGCATACGCAGTGTCAGTGAATATTTAAGAATAAACGAAAAAAATTCGACGTGTTACTACAATTGATAGATTTTTATTTGTTGGTTTTTGGCCAAATTCGCTCGTAATTCAGTCATAGTCTTTAAGTCGAGAATTTATTTTCGAGATGCACCATGGGAAGGTAAACAACTAAGCATCTCATTCCAATTCGAGATTGATTACGTAGCGAGTTTCAAACTTACTACGTAACCATTCTCGAATTAAAATAGCAATTGAAAATTATAAAGTATATTGAATATCCACTTCATTTTTGTTAACCAAATTTACAAATTTGGTTCACGAACACGATTTTGAAAAATCAAAACCATAATTTAAAATTGCCACCTTATTGGAGAACTTCTGTGTACACAATATTGGGTGTTTTATCTCCAGGTACGTGAATGAATAAATTTTTTTCTGAACTTACGCGTGAGCACTTTACATATAGTTGACCGTGTGAAAAACATACTTCGTGTAAATCAATATCGGCAACTTGAAAAATTTGACCTTGTGATTTGTTGATTGTCATTGCAAAACATAGTTTGACTGGAAATTGGATCCGTTTGAACTCGAATGGGTAATTTGCTGCTATCACGGGTATGCGTGGTATTAACACATGTTCGCCGATTGAATTACCGGTAATAATTTCAGCTTCGAATATGTAAGTCATTAATCTTGTAATTTTTAATCTGGTTCCGTTTCACAGTTTTGGTGCATTCAAATTTCTCAATAGTATGATAAGGGTTCCGATTTTTAATTTTTGGGTATGTCATGGAAGTCCTGGAGGGTTGAAAGAATTTAGAAATTCAATGGGATGATTTGTTACTTGCTGAATTTCTGTGACACTATCGATCGACCGATACACATATTTATGTGTATCTTTAAGTATCAATTCGTTGATGAAATTAACTCTGTCATTTTTCGGCGCAAGTATAGCGCGTTCCCGAAATCAAGAGCCCGTATGTTTTGAAGGTGTCGATATATTCGGATAGACTTTTGATATTAATTCAGTCAGATCAGGTATCACCGTCGCTAATTTTGAATTAATATTATTTTCGCCATTCTGTTCAGGGTACGTTCCACTGCCAACTTGCAGTAGTGTATCAGAAAATACACCTGCTCGTGCGTCACGTTTTCAATAACCTTTCATGTTTGTTGTTAGAGTCAAAATTCCGACAGATTCCCACAAAAAGATGATTTCACACATGCATTAATGGCGTCGGCTTTACGGCCTCTAGGTATTACAGGAAGAGTTTGTCGAAAGTCTCCTGCACATACTATCGACAGAATCAAGAACAATTACAGACTCCCAATAACTCTTTTGCGCATGTCCCTGGGGCAAATAAATTTCAGTACAATTATTGTGAACGAATGTTTGCAAAAAAGCATGGTGTTTTACAACACCAGCGGCGCAATCCCAATCAAATTTGTAAGCGAATTTACACTTGCATTTATTGTAAGAAGACGTTCCGGTAAAAAAATCATCTAAGTTCCCACAATTGGCAGCATTAAAAACCGAAAATAAAGTATGATTTTTACAGATTTTTTTAATGTTCTATATATGTGTCTGTGAGTGTCTGTGAGTGTCTGGGAGTGATTGTGAGCGTCTCGTGGACAAACACACAAGAAAAATCGGGACTTTATTTTATATATATTGTGACGGGGGTTTTCGTCAGAACTTTATTTCGGGGGAGGGCAAGGCAAAGCTGAATAATCGTAGGCGATGGGGGGATACTTAACAAAAGAAATAGAAATTTATTATAAACACGAAAGAAATTATACAAAAGAAATCAGAAGGAAAAATAAGAAATAATAAACTAAGAAAAATAACTGAAATCGGATAACTAAGAATAAAATAGTAACTCGAAAATGATAATAAAAGAAACTGAAGAAAATAATAAATCTCAGAACGCAAATAAATCTTAATAATAATCGCAACTAAATCATAGAAATAATAACTCGAAAAATAGTACTCTGCGGTGAAAATGTCGAGGGTAAACGGGGACGGAGGCTAAAAATTAATAAACGAAATCGGGGGGGGAAAATGCTAAGAAAATGATCAACGAAATAATACAAAATAATAATAATAATTCGCAAAAATAATAATGATTTGAACAACGGATAATTCCGGGTCGTACGGGCGAGGGGAGGGTCGGGGAAAATAATAAAAGAATTAACGGTGGTTGCCACGAGGCGATCCGCGAGGCGTACGCGGTTCGTGGCAAGAGAATATGTCGACGGGGCTATCGAATATTCTCGGCAAAAGGGACGACGGGTCTTCGGGAAAATTACAAGGAAAATCGCGGGGAAAATACCAATAAAAATAACTCACAAAATATCTCGAAATTCGGGGGAAACTACTCAAACAATCTTTTTGGGCGCCAGTTACCTTTCACGGGGTAACACCGTTATACGACTCAATATGAGTCAGCAAATATTCAACTTTACACTGAGTACGTAATGGCCGGCAAACTCAAAGGGGGAGCAGAGGGCTCAGGGGAGGGTCAACCGATCTTTGGGCTCGCAATCTAATGCCTTCGGCTCATACACGATCAAAAATATTCAAAATTGCACACGTTTAACTTACTTACTCAATAACTTCGCACGCAAAGATAACGTCGCACGCCACTCACCACGTGCACGAGTATTGGTCGGTAAATGGCGAAACTTGGAAAAATTATATGAAAAAAAATAAAGAAAGAAGTGATTACCGGTCACTTCACTGACTCAATTACGGGGAAAATATCGGGGGAAGAGTCGGGGGAAATGTATCACGCGGGAGGGAAACTATTACTCGCAAATATCACACTCTTTACAATATAAATTCACGCTGGGCGATTCCCTTACAAAAATGGCGGGGAACGGGGGAATCATCCACACACGTCTATCCTAATCAACGGCTCGAACGAGGCTGAGGTAACGCTCGTCCTTCTTCTCGGAAATCTTCTCCGTTGACAGCGCGACGGAAGGCGGTGGAGAGAGAGAGAAGACGGTACTTGGCGTCGGTCGATAATTCGCTCGAACGACGGGCGAGGTGTCAGATGGCGGCAGCGATATTGATTTATCGTCGCTCGAGCTATTGAGCGACGATCGAGAGCGGCGGGCGGCGTGGTCGATGATAGAGGCGACGGGACGGCAACGGTGGACTTTGGCCAGCGACGAGTCCTGTTGTTGTCGAGCGAATATCTTCCTTCGCTGTTTCCCGCTCTCTCTCTAGCTCGTGCGTTGTCTCTGCTTTCGGTCTCTCTCGGTGTCTTGGGTCTCTTGCTGAGCGTTACCTTGCCTAGGCGCGGGGGTACATGGGGGGGGGGGAGGTCTACTATTTCGCGCGGTGATATTAAAGGGACTCCGTGGTGAGCGGAGCCTCGACTCGAGTACGAAAAATAATTGTACGAATCTACTTCGTTACAATATAAAGATAGTTTTTTCTTTTTTCTGTTTTAGGACGCTGGAACGACGAGCGGAAGATAGTCCGCCGCCTTCCGCGGCGATCAACAACCGATCACCATTGGGTAAATATTACCCATAGCTCCCTCCTTTCCAGAAACCGTACTTTGTACTTCTACGCACTTCTACGCAGTGGTTGAACGACTGTTCTTTCACCTTCGCTCGTAATCAAGACCGAAAATGGTGCCTCACTGGAATCCGAGTAACGATTTCTATACTTAGGATGTTGTTTTAACAAACCCTCCCACGAAAGCGGAGAAGACTTATCCGTCGAAACACTAATAGCGCCAGTATTATTTTCATTCTCAGAGAGGACTTCAGAATGGAGGGTCCGTCGCATTTTTCGCTTGACCAATTCCCAGTTCGACGGGGGTTGAGAGCCAACCACAGTCTCATGAATAGAATCTGAGTCAAGAACACCTACATCTACATCAAAAACGTTTTCTTGGTCGGACAAATTATCCATGGTTATTACGGAAAAATAACCTCTCTTTCTCTTTTTTTTTATATTTTATTTATTAATTTATTTCCTTTCCTTTTTTTATTCCTTTTCCTCTTTCCGTCAATGCTCCTTCACCTCTTTTTCCCTTTTTATATCCTTTTCATATAAAATGATAGACAAAAATAACCCGACGCAAAAAAAGAAAAACCTTACCAGAAACGGTGAAAGAGAAATTAAACAGTCAAAGAAAAAAAAACTTCGGCTGTCAACCTTCCCTATCAAGAAAGGCACTTGGCCTCGTGTCCCGGCGATGCGAGACGAAACTTGTTTCGTCTCGCAAAAGAGATAGTATTAATTTCGAGCCTTTGAAGTCAAAGATTATAAATATTTTGATAAATCCTGTTTCAACGTCAATATATTTATATCATTTTGTCCCATAACTCGTGTTTTACATCATTCGACGCAACATCTAATCCTTCCGTCACTTCAGGAGCGAATTTCAATTCGCCACGGCAACAACGAATCACATCCAGCAACGGTAGCTCACGGAGAGCCAATCAACGTTACTCTATAAAATTCACGGCATTGGGCCATAACAATTAACGACTGTCAGCGAAACATAAAACGTGGAACGTGGCAAACCGACTGTCTCTATCCACCGCGAACGGTGACTCTGTCTGTGTGACGGTGCAGTGGTGAATTGAACGTTGCCAGCTCTCCGCATGACAATATGGAACTTTCCAACGCGCCAAAATCGCTTCACGTGATTGGTCGATTTATTCAAATTTACAATGCTTATACTTAAATAAATATTGCGAACTTCGATAAACGGCTAAAGGTGTCGAAAACTTCCTGAATTACCCTGTATATGCATATACACTGTTTATTTTTCCATTATTATTCTACAAACGGTCGATTCATTTTTTAAGGATATGAATCGTTGAATTTAGAGCCTCCAGGCTTCTGCGCAAGTCACATCACTTTCGCGACATCGTGGAGGTCCGGAAATTGGGGAAAGATATCTCAGATTACCTTGCATTTCCGAATGGGCTTCGGTAAAAACCTGTTGGATGAGTGAGTTTATCACACTCGTATCTTCCGCGCCTGCGCGCGCAAGTATGGCCGAGATGCGAGAGTACGAGTTTTTGGCGTTAAGAGCGCACAAGTCGAGTGTAAGCGGAAGTTTTTGACAATCGGTCATTTCCGTAAAGTATTATAAAGAGAACGCAACGTCGTTACTTAAAATAAAAAACTTCTCAATTGTGTTATCCGCATTCATCAGTGTACTAAATTTGTTTTTTCCTTCTCCACTCCCACTAACTAAGGAAAACTCTATAGGTTATGGGCCCAGTCGTTCGGGGGAGAAGGAAAACTGAGTGGTAAATTTATCGATAGGCTCGCAGCTGAGGCGATCGTACCGCGTGACGCGTGGCAGACATTTTTTTTCCGAGGGCGAGAACCGGGTTCAATCGTTGAAATTGGGAATTAGTGTGCACGGTCGGGGCTGTAAAAATGTCGGACGATATTTCGGTTAGGCATATCGAAAAACTGAACGAGTCGAATTTCCTAACGTGGAAATTCGAGATGGTGGCTTTGTTCAGGGCAGCGCGAGTGCACGAAGTCGTTAACAGTACAAATGTGCTGGCATATAATACAACCGCCGCGCAAAGAAACACGTGGGAGGACAAGGACGCGAAAGCACGAGTGCTAATTTCGACGACGATCGAGCGATCGCAATTGATATCGCTGATCACGTGTGAATCCTCGAGGGAGATGTGGGACTCTTTGTGTAGACAATACGAGCAAAAGTCAGCATCTAGTAAATTGTATCCGTTAAACAAATTTCACGGCTATCGTATGGAATCGGGAGACATGGTGGTGCAGCACGTGGCGAAAGTCAGAAACATGGCGCTGCAGCTAAGAAACGTCGGCGAGACGATATCGGAGGCGACAGTAATGGCGAAAATTCTCTCCGGATTACCACCGAGTTATACGAGCTTCCAAACGGCGTGGGATAATGTCGAGGAAGCGAGACAAACTATAGAAAATTTAACAGAAAGACTGGTGCGCGAGGAGACACGACACGAGTCGAACGGCGACGCGGTCGAAGTGTTAGCGGTCGCGAAAAACAGTGGGGCAAAGAAAAAAATGGTGAACGCGAAACAAAAGGGTAAAAAAGACCTGAAAGACGTTAAATGTTTCTCGTGTCACGAAAAAGGACATTACGCGCGCGATTGTTCGAAAAAGAAACCGAGTGGGGGTAAGAGAGGTGCTAGTAGCTCGCAGCAGTATGTGCTTGTGGCCGCGTCGAAAGAGGGCGAAGCAAAGACGCCGGAAAAACACATCGGTTTCTCGGCGAAACAGACGAAGCGAATACTCGAGATCGACAAAAAGGACGCGTGGATCGGTGACAGTGGGGCATCTCGACATATTTCTCATCGGCACGAATGGTTTGAGACTCTCCGCACAGACGTCAGTGGCATCGTGGTGCTTGGCAACGAAGTCGAGTGCATGATAGAAGTAGAGGGAAGCGTAAATCTCGAAGCGTTTGTTGACGGTCGGTGGAATCGTGTGCGCGTTGAAAGGGTCCTGTATATTCGGGAAATAAAAAAGAATTTGCTCTCGATGGGTGCGTGTGCCGAAAAAGGGTGCTTTATCGGGTTCGACGACCCCGAATGTGACACGTGACATGACATTGAAGAACGAAGTGATAATCACCGGCGTAAACCAAGGTAACGCACTTTATCGTATGCTCGTCTGCGTAGTGTCACCGATGGAAGTCAACGTGTCATCGGCTGATATAAAGACGTGGCACGAGCGGTTAGGCCATGTCGGCGCTCGTGCGCTCGAGGAAATGGTAAAGAATAATCGAGTAAATGGCGTAAAAATAAAAAATTCCGAAAAATTCTTCTGCGAGCCGTGTCAACTGGGGAAGGCGCATCGCAAACCTTCTCAGGAGAAGTCGAGTTCGAGAGAAACGAAAACGGGTGAGTGCGTACATACCGACGTATGTGGTCCGATGCAAGTAAAATCTCAGGGGGGGCGGGGGGGGCGAGTTACTATGTAACTTTTATTGACGACGCCTCGGGTTTTTGTCATATTTATTTCCTGTAACACAAAGATGAAGTGTTTGAGAAGTTCAAGCAGTACGATCGACTAGTCGAAAATAAGTTCGGGTCTAAGTTGAAAACGGTCAGATCGGACAACGGCGGCGAATATAAAAATAAAAAAATGGTCGAGTATCTCGAAAAACGGGGAATAATTATGGAAAATACGGCGCCACATACACCACAACAAAACGGGAAGGCAGAGAGAGCGAATCGCACGATTTTCGAGAGTGCGAGGACGATGCTCCGAGCCAAGGATTTCCCAAAGTCGTTGTGGGCTGAAGCGGTCGACACAGCAGTGTATGTGTTGAATAGGACGACGCACTCGAATAGAAGAGGGATCATGACGGCGTACGAAGCGTGGACTGGAAGAAAACCGGAACTCAGTCACGTAAGAGTCTTCGGCTCAACGGCGTATGCTCACGTCCCTAAACAGTTTCCCAAGAAACGCGACGACAAGTCGAAAATCGGTGATACTGGTGGGGTATCAGGACGAGTCGACGAATTATCGTCTGTATGACTCAACGAAGAAGTCGATTATCGTATCTCGAGATTGTTATACTGCCGAATCCCGGTTAGCTGGGCCGAGGTTAGCGATAAGGAATATTCTCTCAATTATTTGGGATGTGAATCGGTAAAGGGTTAGAACCCTAGTGAATATTTGAACACAGGAGTAGTAAGCGAAAATGTCAATCTTTAGTTACGCGTCGATACGCGTTCTCAAATTATCTCACAAGTATTATTACACAAGGTTCGGACTATACTACTTATATATACGACTTATACTACTTATAGACCCTTGCCACGAGACTCTATACTTTACGCAGCCAACCGCTGTAACGTGGCAAAATTTCAGCCCGTTACTAAAATCCGTTTTCCTCGCACCAGCGCTCCAGAGGCGATTTCACAGGGCCTAATTTTAAGAGTTAGGGTTTTATTTTTAATTTTTCTTTCGGTTTTGAAAATTATTTCATGTCGTCCGAGTCGCGGGCGAGAGAGTAAATCGGCGAGAGAAGGAGTTACCATCGGTTATTCGTCGCGGTCGAGGGATTTTGACACGAGAGTCTTCGCTACCGAGTTTCGTCGTCAGGGACTCTCAAGCCGAGGAGGTCGTCGCTATCGAGTCTCCTGCCCTCGCCGTTTAAATCGCTATCAAAGCGATCTGAGAAGATACCGCCACTTCGGAATCGTTGCTAAGGGGTCATTTTTCGGAAGGGCATCAGCCGAAGGCCTGAGCTGCGTCATTGCATCGCCATCGTGCATCATTGATTTATCGGTCTCGATCAGTGGAGATTGAGCGCCACTGCGAGCCGAGTCGTCGGTATCTCTCGCGAGAGACAATCTCGCTACCATCTTCGCGAGAACGAGAGTCGCCGAATTCCCGAAAAGGGCCGAATATTAGCGAATATCGATCGCGCGATTAGGCGGGGGTAGGGGCGCGTTAACGAGAGCGATCAAACGTCGATGCTCGGGGCTATTCCCGTCGAGAGTTGGTGTGAGGAACACGTGTCGATTGAGGATCCCGCGGATAACAGCTAAGAAGGAAGGAAGGAAGGCATCGCGTTATCGAGCCGTTTGTCTCTCCTCGAAAATCTTCGTTACGTCGGTGAGCTCTTTCGTCCCGTGCACTTGGACCGAGTTAATTAATTATTTTGTATTGAGTCATTAGTAGTGTCGCGTTGATTTTATTGTCGTAAACTTTATTGTGTCGGCGTGCTTTGTCACGGCGGTTCCGAGGGAAAACGCGTTCTCGTGAGTCGGCGTAAAGAAATTGTGGGTTTGTGGAAAATGATCGAGAGCTAACCGAGCTCCCGAACGTCGATTGTTCTTCGCGAAACGGCCGTTCGATAGTGCCGTCGATACTTCGGAACTTTCCTTCGATTATTCTTTGATCTCGGGAGTCGATTCCGCGGGAATGGGCCATTTATCGTGTCGTCTTCGCGGGCGGCTACCACCGGATCAGCGTGTGTGTGAAAATGCGTGTGGGTGTTACCGAGTCGCAGGCGAAAATTAGTAGCCGTGCCGATTTTTGTGTTACCGAGAGAATGTATGAGAAATGTTGTGCTGGCGATTATTTTTGAGAATGATTTTGTTGAATTTTGGATAAATTGTTACTCGAAATATTGTGTCTTTGGACACGAGTAACTGATCTCGGGGAAAACCGTTAGCCGCATCGCGAAGCGAGCGATCGCGTTATTTATTAGTGTGTGTGCGTGTGCGTTGTGCGAGTTCCCGAGTGACGGAGAAAATGTTATATTTTGTTAATCTGATTTATTTTAACGGGACGAAGCTTTCCTCCGAGTACTTCGGTTTTTCCTTCCTTAGTTTTTCTATTTTGTCGAATAAAATATTTTGTTTTGGTTCCCGTGAATTTTGTCGAATATTTAATTTTGTAGTAGTGTCCGAAACGTTCTCTTCCTAACTCAGCCCCTCTCCGGTTCTCGAAAGCTGCAGCTGGCCGGCAGCTAATCAGCCTCGTCGAATTTTCCTCGGCGCGTTCGCGCGCCTGGCGCCCATCCCGCGAGGGAAAATAAAAAAGGGGAAAACTGTGGTGACGAATTTGAGCGTCGAGGTTGAGGGTTCTCGAGTGAGTAAATTCGGTGTAGAGAATTTACGCTACACCGCACAGTATCGGATGTCAATTCGTACTCCTTCCCTTGTGCTCACTCTCACACTTTATAGGAGATAAAGTGGAGCGAGCGATTCAGCATTTTCACGAGATTTGGAAATGATGTTTTCCTTATCGTCGTCCCAGTATACAATACTGTGGCAATTGGTGCAATAATTCACGATCGCGCGCCTCGGTTATTGCGTAAGCGTAACCTCGGCTGTGCTCTCATTTCTCGGGGGTATAACAAGATGTAGTGTTTGACGAAACGACAGCCGAAGAAGGTGAAGGCGCGAGTGACTCCGACGAAGAGGTACTGCCCTTACGACAGTGGAACGAGAGGACGAAGTCATCGTGATCCCGGAATAACTCGACGGCGAAGCTGACCCTGACGGTGAACAACGGTAACAGGAAGCGAAACTCAATGCTCAGAACGAGCAACGGGATGCAGGAGCTAATCGACAGCTCAGAGATCGGAACCTCATTCGACAACCCGAGCGATATCTCTACGAGATCGATTGCGTCGAATACAAGTCACCAGCGACGTTTCAGTAAGCGGTGAGTGGACCTGACAGGTCAAAATGGTCGGAAGCAATTGACAAAGAATTGTAGGCGCACGGTAACAACAAAACATGGACGATGGTCCGCAAGAAATCAGACGTAAAGCTGATGACTCGAAGTGGGTATTCAAGATCATCCAAGGGTCACCAACGGATGAGGTTCGTTACAAAGCACGACTGTGCGCGCGAGGTTTTCTGCAGCGAGAGGGCGTAGATTATAATGAGGCATTTGCGCCGGTAATACGATACGACTCACTCCAGGCATTCCTCGCGATGACGATGAAAGAAGACTACGATTTGATACAATTCGATGTATGCACAGCGTTTTTGTATGGTGAGTTAGAAGAGGAAATCTTTATGAAAATTCCCGAGGGTCTCGCTGTCGAAGGAGCATCGGGTGTGCAACACGAATACGTATGCAAACTGAACAAATCGCTTTACAGCTTAAAGCAGTCACCCAGGTGTTGGAACCGTAAGTTTTGCGAGTTTTTGAAGAAGTTTCACGTCACGCATTGCGATGCAGATCAGTGCATATTTAAGGGGTATGTCGACGGCGTATGCGTGTTGCTGGCGTTGTTTGTTGATGATGGCCTTGTTGGTTCAAAGTCGAAAAGAGTGCTGAATTCAGTGATAGAGAATCTCAAAAGCGCGTTCGAGATAACGATAGGCGATGCGTCACGATTTGTAGGTGTGCAGATTGAAAGAAAGAGTGTAATGTGCCGTATCGCGAGGCTGTCGGATCTCTGATGTTTTTAGCGGTCGAGTCGCGTCCGGACATTGCGTTCGCCGTAAATTCGGTATTCAAATATGTAAATAAACATAGTCAGGCGCATTGGATGGCTGTGAAGCGTATTTTCGCATATTTGGTCGGATCGAAGAGTCGCGGTATACTCTATAAGAATGAAGGTGAAGAGTCGGAGCTTGTAGGCTATTGCGATGCCGATTTTGCGGGCGGTAGAGAAACTCGTCGATCAACCACCGGGTATGCGTTATATTTGCGAACGGGTTGATTTCGTGGTCGAGTCAACGTCAAAAGATTGTTACGTTAAGCACCACGGAATCGGAGTACGTGGCAGCTACAGCGGCAGCACGAGAAGCTGTTTGGCTGCGTAAATTATTCGAAGAAATCGGCTCGAATTGTGATAAAAGCATTGTGATTTGGGTTGATAATCTAAGTGCTATAAAGTTCGCGAAAAATTTCGAATTTCATAGACGTACAAAACATATAGATGTAAAGTATCTTTATATATATAAAAGAAAATCCCGATTTTTCTTGTGTGTTTGTCCACGAGACGCTCACAGACACTCACAGACACTCACAGACACTCACACAGACACTCACACAGACACTCACAGACACTCTCACAGAGGGAAACTGAAACCCCTACGTGGCGCGTCCCCAGGTGGCGGATAGGGGAACGCTCTCTAAATATAGAGGTTAGGAGGCAATTAAAATACCTCCCGCGGACCAAACAGACCCGGGGAAGAAACCCCGTTAACAAATCGGTATGGGCAGTACGAAGGATCTTACGTTTACGGTGCAGGGGTTCGGATCCCCAGTACCGGCGTCCGTCGGGGGTGAGCAAGCGGGCCCCGTGACGTCGTCATCTAGCGACCGCAGTACTACAGAGGTTGGTCACTCGGCCTCTGTAGCATCTAATGCTACAAGTGACACAGGCGGCGAGAGCGTGACGCTGAAGGCCCAACAGGCTTTTCAGCGACTAACAAAGGAGCTTGAGTCCCTGGTGGGGTTTATCTTGGAAAAGAAGAAGCTCCACACTGAGCTCAAGGTAAAGGCACGTGGTACCCTAAGGGCGATGAAAGAGTTTGCGGCGGCGCGGCCCACGGTAACTCTAGCCCGGGCAGCACCACCGAGCAAAGAGGGGTCGAGCCAAACCTCGCCCCTCTTTCGCATCGACCGGGCACCCCACGGAGACCTGGACCGCGAGCGCCCCTCGCCGCCTAGGTCTTCGCCGGCGAGGAAAAAGAGAAAGAAGAAGAAGAGAGAGGTGACCCCTCAGGGGGACCTGCCTCGGGCAGCTGAAGCCAGGCAGCAGGCAGTTGCCCAGCCGAAAGACCCCGACTGGGCAACAGTTGTCAAACGGGGCAAGAAAAAGCAGCAGCAGCAGCCGCTGACAATAGAAGAGGCCGGCAGGCGCGACCAAAGGCAGGCAAAGCCCAAGGTTTCGCTTAGACCCCCCCGTCCTGATGCGATCCACATCAAGGCAACGGGTGAGGTGTCGTATGCTGATATTCTTCGCAGAGTTCGAGCCGCACCGGACCTCAAACCTCTGGGGGATAGGGTGACCCGCATCAGGCGGACCCGAGCTGGAGAATTACTCCTGGCCATCTCCTCGGCCACCTTAGTGGAGTCGGCGGCTGTTCAGACGCTGACTCATAGGGAAGTCCTGGTTATCAAGGACATGGACGAGGCCACAACCGTAGAAGAGGTGGCACAGGCTATCACTGCGGCGATTGGGCAAGGAGCAGTAACCCCTGAAGATATTAAACTCAGGAACTCCTACAGTGGCACCCAGACGGCTAGCGTCCTGCTTCCCGCTGCAGCAGCAAAGAAGTTGTTGCAAAGCGGAAGGCTCAGGATTGGATGGGTGAATTGCCGGGTTCGGCCGCGCCAAACATCCTCCCGTTGCTTCAGGTGTCACAACACTGGGCATCTGGCGAAAGACTGCGAGAGCGAGGTCGACCGGTCGGCGCAGTGCTTCCGGTGTGGCAAAGATGGTCACAGGGCTGTAGACTGCGTACTCAGGCGACAGGCAGTGCAGGAGGTTGGGGCATCGACCAGCAATGGCTAAGGTGCTCCAAATAAACCTGAACCACTGCGCTGTGGCCCAGGACCTGTTGTTTCAGCTGGTCAGGGAAGAGAAGGCAGACGTAGTCATCGTCAACGAGGAGTACACGGATCTCAGTGAACCGAACTGGGTAGGGGACTCAACCGGCAAGGCGGCCATCTGGGTATGCGGAAACCTCCATATATCCAACAAGATGGCCGCCCCTCGGCCCGGTTTCACTTGGGTGGAGGTGGCTGGTATAAGAATATACAGTTGCTACCTTCCACCCAGTGATACCACCGACGAATACCTGAGATCCCTGGATGCCATCGTCGACAGTGCTAGGACCTCCCGATTGCCGGTCGTCATCGGAGGGGACTTTAACGCATGGGCGACGGAGTGGGGCAGCGCGAGCACCAACCACCGCGGTCGCGCCCTCCTCGAGGCCTTCGCAATACTGGAGCTGGAAATCGCTAACACCGGGTCCAAGCCAACCTTCTCAAAGGGAGGCAGGACCTCCATTATCGACCTGACCTTCATCGATCCTAGACTGATGAGGGAAGGGCTCGACTGGAAAGTTAGCGATCGGTACACGGGTAGCGACCACCACGCCCTGGTATACCAGCTCCAGCTGACCAGCAGGACAGCAGGGGCGTCGTGCAGACGCAAAAAAGAGAGATGGGCACCCGCCACCTTCGACCGGGAGACGTTTCTCTGCATGCTAGAGGGAGCGACAGTGCAGGGAACGCCCGAGGAACGAGCTCGAAGCCTCTCGCAAACCATCACAGCGGCCTGCGATGCCTCCATGGCCGCGAAGTCCAACCCTCGCGGTCGTCCACCAGTATACTGGTGGAACGAGGACATCGCAGAGATACGCCGAGAGTGCTTCCGAGCACGTAGGCTGCATCAAAGAGCTGTTCATAGGCCGCAATACCAGGAATTGGCTGCGGCCTATGAAATAATGCGGAAACGCCTCAAGGCTGCCATCAAGGCCTCTAAGCGAAAGTGCTGGCTGGACTTCTGTCAGGAAGTGGACAGTGACCCTTGGGGCCGACCGTACAAAACGGTTATGAACAAGATCAAGCCCAGAGGTGCCACCGCTCCAACGTGTCCAATCTTCCTCGACAGGGTCGTCCGACACCTCTTCCCGGAACACCGGAAGCGGCGTGCCGAGACCGGTCTGATGGTAGACGATGGTGCAGCCGAGACGCCAGACGTCACGGAAGACGAACTGAAGATGGCTGCCAGCAGGATCACCGTCCGTAAGGCTCCAGGGCTGGACGGGGTCCCTGGCCTGGCCGTGAAGACCGCTGTGCTGAATGCTCCCGATATCTTTGGGAATACATTCAGCGCATGTCTTCGCGAAGGATGCTTCCCGGCACAGTGGAAGGTACAGAGGTTGGTCCTTCTGTCCAAGGGGAACAAACCCCCGGACGAACCTTCCTCGTACCGACCGCTGTGCATGCTAGACATAACCGGGAAGCTATTCGAACGAGTCACATGTGCCAGGCTAGAGGCAGCCATACAGGGAGCTGGAGACCTGTCTGAAAACCAGTTCGGCTTTCGTAAGGGTCGCTCAACGGTGGATGCCATCGGCCGGGTTGTGGCGCTAGCTACGGACGCCATCAGTGGCAGCCGGTGTACAAAGCGCATGTGTGCCATCATCGCTTTGGACATCCGGAACGCATTCAACTCGGCGAGGTGGGACAAGATCTTGCTGGCCCTGCAAGATCTCAAGGTGCCGCTCTACCTGCGAAGAGTCATTTCGAGCTACCTGACGGACCGGACCCTGCTTTACGACACCGACGCCGGCACGCACTCCTATAACATCACAGGAGGCGTGCCACAGGGTTCGGTCCTAGGGCCCCTCCTCTGGAACGTCTTGTACGATGGCCTGCTTCGGCAGCCGCTTCCAGACGGGGTATCGATGGTAGCCTTTGCGGACGACGTCGCCCTTGTCGTCGTCGCGAAAACCATCGATGAGGTGCAACACCTCGGAGACGAATCAATCGAGGTAGTAGCTGGCTGGTTGAGCGACCATGGACTGAGTCTGGCAGACGAGAAGACTGAGGCGGTGCTCATCTCTCGGACGAAGAAGAGGGCGTACGCCACATTCACGGTCGGTCATAGCAAGATCAAGACCGCAGACACGTTGAAATATCTCGGTGTCATCCTGGATGCGCGGCTGTCGTTCAGAGAACATCTCCTGAACGCGGGCTCGAAGGCATCACGGGTTGCGGGAGCGCTAGCGGGCATCATGCCCAACATCGGGGGACCGAAGGAGCCGCGACGGTTCCTTCTTTCCTCTGTTGTGAGCTCCGTAATTCTCTACGGGGCTCCGATTTGGGCTGGTGCCATGAAGACCAATGCGAGTTACGGAGCCACATGCCGACGGGCCTGCCGGACTGTCGCGCTAAGGGTGACCCGAGCGTATCGAACCGTGTCTGACATCGCTGTCTCGGTGATCGCAGGACTGCCTCCTGTTGATCTACTGGCAGCCGAGAGGGCCAGGGTGTACCGTGAGCGTAGGCGTACTGGTGCTGATGGCGACGATCAAGAGCGTGGTGATGATCGATGGTCCAGCAGAACCTTCGAAGAATGGCAGCAGAGATGGGATTCAGCAGGCGAGGGTCGGTGGACCCACCGCGTGATTCCTAATGTGAGAGCGTGGACGAGCAGGCACGGTGGACTTACAACTTTCCACCTGACCCAGGTACTCACCGGGCACGGCTGCTTCCGCAGCTACCTACATCGTATTCGCGTGTACGATAGCGCGGAATGCCCGGCGTGCCCTG
Organism: Cryptus viduatorius; assembly: GCA_964006125.1. NCBI lineage: Eukaryota > Metazoa > Arthropoda > Insecta > Hymenoptera > Ichneumonidae > Cryptus > Cryptus viduatorius. The sequence goes on from OZ023220.1 coordinate 25,065,742, forward strand.
GGATCGACGAGGACGTGGAACACGTGCTCTTTTATTGCCCGAGATTCGCCGATGACCGGGAGCGATTCCGAGCGTCATGGGGAGGATCCATGACGCCTGAAGGCATGGGAAGGTGCCTGCTTGGCTCACAGGATGGTTGGGATGCGGTGGTTACCCTCGCCACGTCCATTGTGGAGAAGCTGAATTCCATCAGGAAGATGGAAGAACGGAGAGGCGGACGCGCCTAAAATCAGAGCGCGTGCTAGAAGGGCCGTCTGAGGCTTAGACTGCCCCTCGCGAAGTAAAGCCTTTTGGGCGGTTTCCGCGGGGGGGAATACAGTCGAGAGGAGGAATGTTTTAGTGGGTATTGCCAGGAATGGCCGAGTCCCACATAACCCACTCGGGTATGCGTAAATGCATTTTCAAACCTCCTCTATAAAATAAAAAAAAAAAAAAAAAGACACTCTCACAGACACTCACAGACACCTCTCACAGACACCTCTCACAGACACCCCTCACAGACACCTCTCACAGACACTCACAGACACTCATAGACACATATATAGAACATAAACATAATCTGTAAAAATCATACTTTATTTTCGGTTTTTAATGTTGCCTATTGTGGGAACTTAGATGATTTTTTTACCGTAACGTCTTCTTTCAATAAATACAAGTGTAAATTCGCTTACAAATTTGATTCGGATTGCGCTGGTGGTGTTGTAAAACACCATGCTTTTTTGCAAACATTCGTTCACAATAATTGTACTGAAATTTATTCGTCCCAGGGACATACGCAAAATAGTTATTGAGAGTCTGTAATTGTTCTTGATTCTGCCGATAGTATTTGCGGGAGATTTTCGACAAACTCTTCCTGTAATACCTAGAGGCAGTAAAGCCCACGCCATTAATGCATGTGTGAAATCATCTTTTTGTGGGAATCTGTCGGAATTTTGACTCTAACAACAAACATGCAAGGTTATTTTAAACGTGACGCACGAGCAGGTGTATTTTGTGATACACTACTGCAAGTTGGCAGTGGAACGTACCCTGAACAGAATGGCGAAAATAATATTAATTCAAAATTAGCGACGGTGGTACCTGATCTGATTGAATTAATATCAAAAGTCTATCCGAATATATCGACACCTTCAAAACATACGGGCTCTTGATTTCGGGAACGCGCTATACTTGCGGCGAAAAATGACAGAGTTAATTTCATCAACGAATTGATACTTAAAGATACACATAAATATGTGTATCGGTCGATTAATAGTGTCACAGAAATTCAGCAAGTAACAAATTATCCCATTGAATTTCTAAATTCTCTCAACCCTCCAGGACTTCCATGACATACCCAAAAATTAAAAATGTAACCCTTATTATACTATTGAGAAATTTGAATGCACCAAAACTGTGTAACGAAACCAGATTAAAAATTACAAGATTAATGATTTACATATTAGAAGCTGAAATTATTACCGGTAATTCAATCGGCGAACATGTGTTAATACCACACATACCCGTGATATCAGCAAATTACCCATACACGATGTATGTTTTTCCCACGGTCAACTATATGTAAGGTGCTCACGCGTAAGTTCGGAAAAAAATTTTTTCATTCACGTATCTGGAGATAAAACACCCAATATTGTGTACACAGAAGTTCTCCAATAGGGTGGTAATTTTAAATTATGGTTTTGATTTTACAAAATCGTGTTCGTGAACCATATTTGTAAATTTGGTTAACAAAAATGAAATTGATATTTAATATACTTTATAATTTTCAATTGCTATTTTAATTCGAGAATGGTTACGTAGTCATTTTGAAACTCGCTACGTAATCAATCTCGAATTTAAATGAGATGCTTAGTTGTTTACCTTCCCATGGTGCATCTCGAAAACAAATTCTCGACTCAAAGACTATGACTCAATTACGAGTGAATTTGGCCAAAAACCAACAAATAAATTCTATCAATTGTAGTAACACGTCGAATTTTTTTCGTTTATTCTTTAATACTTAATGACACTGCGTACGCAACCCTTTACTTAGACAGTTCGAATGTAATCCAATGCGAGCGCGCGCAGCGCGCGAGCCCAAAAACCTGCTAGTCACTATATACGTGAAAAAATCGCTAGTCGCGAGATTGAGGTAAAATATGTTCCTACGAAATACCAAAGAGCGGACGTATTTACGAAAGCCTTACCTAAAGTACAATTCAATGCGCTGTGTGGAATGTTGTCGGTAACGAGTGCTCAAACGGTGAGTGTCTTGGATGAGTGAGTGAGTGATCACACACGTATCTCCCGCGCCTGCGCGCGCAAGTATGGCCGAGATGCGAGAGTACGAGTTTTTGGCGTTAAGAGCGCACAAGTCGAGCGTAAGCGGAAGTTTTTGACAATCGGTCACTTCCGTGAAGTATTATAAAGAGAACGCAACGTCGTTACTTAAAATAAAAAACTTCTCGATTGTGTTATCCGCATACATCAGTGTACTAAATTTATTTCGTTGTTTTTCCTTCTCCACTCCCACTAACTAAGGAAAACTCTACAAAACCAAGGTGGGAATTTAGAGTTTCTACTAAATTATGACTTTCGCGAACACTCTCATCACTGTGACGTTGCAAGCAGTTACCATATGCAGAGTAAATGGTTGAAACCAAAAGAGAGATAACAGTAAACATGGACTACCGCGACGTGCACAATATCATGTGGTCACTCTTCCGGACACGCTATATACGCGTGCACTATTCCGACGTGCACAATATTCCCGTGCACTACCGCGATGTGCACAATGTCGTGTGGTCGCTCTTCCCGCCGCACGATATACGTGTGCACTATCGCGGCGTGCATAATAACTCATTGACACTATTGAGGTCACGAGATATTAGCGTGCACTATCGCGACGTGCACAATAACTCATTGATACTATTGAGGTCATGAGATATTGGTGTGCACTATCGTGACGTGCACAAAAACTCATTGATACTATTGAGGTCACGAGATATTAGTGTGCACTATGACGTTGTGCACAAAAACGCTGTGTACAATTCACACAATCGAACTGTGCATAATAAAAATGCTGTGCACATTACCGACGTGCATAACGGCGTCATCCTGTGTCGAAATACGTAATTGTGCCCAATATCGCTGTGCATCTGTCAGATGTGCATAATAACGATATGCATAATTGCGTTGTGCACTATCGAGCAGTTGGATACTGGTGGAGAGAATGTGTGCACAATAACGCTGTGTACCATAGTGTTACTACGAGTCGCTCATTAAGGTGATGTGAAACTTGTATAAGTGAGAGAGAGAGACAGAGCTACTCGTTAGATCCTGAAATTCTCGGACACGCTTGGTCTTACGGAAAAAAGGTGACAACGTAGCTCTTTAGAATTGCTTCACGGAGGGTAACGTTCTTGTTTTTTACAAATAAAACCATCCTCGGCAGAGCAATTTGGATTACAGTTTTTGTTACCGACCGAGTAGTATCACCTCACCTTAAGGTGAGGTGAAACTAGTATAAGTACCTAAGAGATAGCGTAATCGGCGCTCTCGGCGGAGCGAGAGAGACATACTGAGAATATGATTCACATCACGTCAAGGTAGGACTCTGAGTTTAATAGAATTTTGACTAACTTGATTCTGATCTTGCAGTAGGTAAAATAAATATCGGTAGTGAGGAGAAAAATATCGTCGAAATACAGGTCTGCTCGTGCGGTTATGTGTAGCAGAACTTAAATCATGTCTTCTGGGCTTGTCCCCGTTTCGATGCTCAACGTCAACGGTTAATTTGCGCCCTTATTTCAAACAAGCACCTGCTTTCATATAACGTCGAACCATTTCTTGCTAACCCTTCTTCTCACACTATACAGGCTCTTATGTCCTTCGTAAATACATGTAATTTAACCGTTTGAACGTTTCCCGCCGTACTCCAATGGTATCACATGGCCGCATGGTATTGTCCCTAGTGACTCCGGAGCCAGCCCCAAGCATATATGTATACATATATACATTAGTACTTGGGGCGCGCGGTTCATGCAGTAGCCAGGGTGGCATTTCTATATGGTTACAAGAATCCAGTCCAGAGTTTGGTTTCGTTTGTCGTCAAGTGTAGACGTTCCCGAAAGAGCTCTCTCTCTCTTACGGCGATTACCGTTGCGTGATCACTTTTTCTCAAAAGAGTCCCAGTCTGTTATTTTTATTTCTTTCTCTTATATCCCTTTTCTCGGTTTCATTTTATCCTAATTTCTTTCATTCTCGCTTTAACCTCGCCTGCCTTTTGTGCCGCGCCCAAGATGGCGACGGGCACGTCGTGTGGGCCTGGAGACCCGGGTAGATGTGATAACCATCGTTTCGAAGATGATTGTATGATGACAGAAGAAGAAGAATTGAAACGTTTGGAAGATTTAGCCAAGGAAGCGGGTTCATCGCTTTCTCGCAAGAGACAAGCGGATGACAATCGTGCAGAATATACAAGATATTTTGTAGAATACAAGAAACGCGAAGAAGTCGAACAACGCTGCGACGAAAATTCTCCCTTACTTATCCGACCAATCCTCCGGATCAAAAATAATCGATCCGGTATCAAGAATCCCTGCGCAGGTCTTAGGAAATCGCTACTCAACTCGAGCCAGTGGTCCGTTTTTAATTCTTGTACAGCCTTATAGCTGGGTCGAGAAAACGCCCGCGTTAAACCCTACGCAGGTAGGCAAGGTTCTCCTAACCAAGTTTCGATACGACGAAGTAATTGACGTCTATAAGTCAGGTAAGCAACAGCTGACGATTAACTTTTCATCTGCGACGGCGGCCAATTCCGCATTACTTCAATCGGATCTGAAAGCCAAACGCCTTCAAGCGTACATCCCAAACGTCTTTATCTCATGCGAAGGAGGCATCGGCGGCGCCCCTTAGAAGTTTCCGATCAAGAATTGATGGACCATATTATTGACCCTTGTCGCATTGTATCGATTCATCGACAAAATCGTACAGTCACGGATGAAGAAGGTTCAATCTCGTACAAGCCCACTTAAACAATTCGAGTAGTATTTGAGGGACGCGCGCGCACCGATTTTGTCACATTATGTAAAGTACGTCATCCGGTGGACCCCTGGCATCGCCCGGCGAAAATATGTTTTAAATGTTTTAACTTTGGTCACGTCGCCGACCAATGTAAAGGTCACCAAAAATGCAAACGTTGCGGTAAAGAGGCCCATAAAACAGGTGAGATCTGCCCCAATCAAGGAACCGAACCATACTGTGCCAAGTGCGGAGGTCGCCATCTTCCGACGGATAAATTATTTCCATCTTACGTTGACGAGCAAAGAATTCGCGGAGTCGCTGCGGACCATAATATTGGTTTCGTCGAAGCCAGGCGCCTTGTTTCCGATCCGCAGCCACCGTTCAGAACAGTGGAAAACCCAAGTCTTTCGGAATTCCCAAGTCTTCCATGCTCTGGAAGAGTTCCCTCCTGCAGAGCTCCGCCTACGTCTAGGTCTCCGTCATACAGGGCGGTAACCGCCAGCGTTACGTCGTGTGCACCGCAATCATCATCGTTCTCGCAACCGATTACTCGCTCCAACTCTTCAGTAAATTTTTTGCCAGTCTCCCAACCGCTTCCTTCGTCCAGTCAACGCTTACTTACCGTCACACGTCAACGACGTCAAGATTCTCAAGCCGTTGTCTCTCAAACAATCGCTAACACTCGTGCTGAGCACGTCAGGATATTGTTGGCACCAAACGGCCACCTCCCCCCTGGACAGTTACCGTTCGTCGGTCCTCCACTGGTTCACGCTCCTGATCTCGAATACGCTCAGCCGGTTTCCCCCAATCCTTCTGACTTGCCACATATCATTTCTAATCTTCTCAGACTTATATCCGAACAATTAGTTCCCGTCCTTTCCGTTCTCGGACTCTCGAACACTGTTCAACCAATAGTTGCCTCTCTTAATTCGTTTTTGCCCCCATCTCAAACTTTGCCTCCTCACCATGCCCACTGGTAATCATCTGAAAATTCTTCAGTGGAACTGTCGAAGTCTTCGTTCAAAAATTGGGTTGTTAATGCAAATAGCTAATTCATATGACGTACTCATTTTGTGTGAACCGTGGCTGGATGAGGATTTTATCCCTTCCTTAGATGGATTCATTATGTTCCATAAAACTAGAAGCGATAATAGTGTAACGGTATGTGACGGACGGGTCCAGCTTTGCATATAAGTAGACAACACGAATGATAGAAACATATGGGTGACTATAGCGCAGTGGTTAGCGCTCTTAATTAGTACCTGATCAACCTGGGTTCGAATCCCGGAGTCACCATATTTTCTATCATTTATTTCTGGCCCTACCGTCACATCATCGTCTGCCATCACTTCATCGAAGATATCGGCCGTTCTGTTACAATAGAGGTGGTGGTATTGCCATCGGTGTTAGGAAAGATTTCTGTTTTACCGAGGTCGACTCGGTTTATCACCGGGAAAACGCTCTTGAAACTCTAGCTGTTTCGATTAGAGATGTGCAATGACGGTCATTTTGCGTTTGCGTCAATTGACAGAAAAATTACCGTCCTGTGACCGTCATTTTCATCATTTCAAATTCTTTGATGTACAATGACGGTAATTTTTGTTGAGCGTCAGAATTATGGTCAAACTACTATATAGTTGTACAATGACCGTCATTGACTTTTTTGTCACAAATATCGTCAGATTTTTTAAAGCGCAATGCCCAAATTTGAAGAATATAAATAATATTTATATTATTAGAGTTTAGTGGGTAGGGGAGGAGGAGGGTACGGGGTTTGGTAGGATTGAGTTTAGGTTGATTATTTAGTTGCAATAAATACGCATTATCCAGTTTTTTATACTACCAACTCGTTTAACAATAATCAATTATGAAGGTTTAAACAATGTTATTTTTATTGAATTCAACGTACGTATACATTGTTTAATTTTTTTGTACTATGAACGACTTAAGAAATATTTTAAACAATTCGTAAGATTAATAAACTATGAATTGTGAACGGCGGTCATAACACGTTAAACATCTCTTACAATTAATAAACGTTATAAAAAAAAATCACAGTCGTTTTTCTCAGCCTTTGAATGAAATTGTTAGAGATATTACTGATTATCACAGTCGCCTCGAGTAGTCTACGTTTCATCAAGATACTCTTCATCTTGATACTCGCCTTCAGCCGCGCAATCTTCTTCTTCCGACGGTTCCGAGTTTAACGACGTTTGAACGGCGAATCGAGTTTGACTCTTCGTTTGCCTTATTGCTCGACTATCTTTGAACAATCGCATGTTGTACGATATATATGCAATCATAGCAGCTCGTCGGACGGTAAGCCGATTTCTTTTCGAGTTATGGATCCAGCCGTGAGTACTAAAGGATCGCTCGGTTGCGGCTGATGTCGCCGGCAAATTCAAGACTTCCTGAGCCACTTTGCTGAGAGTAGTTTTATGGCATATGCCTTTCCACCATTTAGATGCTGCGGTCGAAGACGACGCCTGCTGTACGTACGTTTCTTTCCATAGTCCATCGTCGGACGTGTAGTCTGCAAGTTCGGAAAGAACTTTATCAATGTCCAATCCGAACTTGACTGCTATCTCGTGGATCAGGACGGTACCGGAGACCTGATCTTCTTCGCTCAATTTTTTTCCTTTGAAAGCCGGATCCAAGATGTTCGCGGCCAAGTGAATAGCAGTTACTGCCATCGCGCGTCGAGAACGAACGGCATCCATTGCAACCGTCGATTCCTCAAAAGGAAGGGGTGGAAGCGAAGCGGTTGTTAATTCCTTTTCGAAATGACGTTCAAGTTCCACGAAGGCTTCTGGAACGCAACTCAGCTTCGGCATATCCCCTTCCAACATCCTGATCCAGGATGCCACAGGCTCGATGAGATACAGGATCTTGTGGGTTTGGATCCAGAACTCTTCATCCAGAAGCAAGGATTTCGTCAATCTATTCAAATGTTTAGACGCAGATTGATCAATCGCGAGTGCTTGCAAATTATGCTTGTTCACGGAAATACTGTGCAAACACGTCACAATCGAGCCCCATCTCGTGATAACTGGCAATTTTAGCGTCGTTGTGATATTCTGAGGATCTTTTGCCTGAAGCGCTGCGAATGTTGCGGAGAGAACGTGAGAGTGTTTAATTTCTTTTACCAACGATTTGACATTCTTCGCGAGCCGTTCAACCGCCGGAAGTTTCATTGCGTCTTTTATAAGCAAATTCAGCGTATGGGCTGCACATCCATACAAGACGAAAGTGTTCGACTCGTATTGCGTTTGAAGTATGCGCCATGCTGCCTTCATCACTGCTGCGTTGTCAGTACAAATTCCCAACACTTTCGATGCTTCGATTTCATCGATGACCTTCGTTAGTTCAGCTGCTATGTAAGCACTCGTTTCCGAATTGGTCCCCGTGGGTATAGACTTGAAAAAGATCGGCTCTGGCGTCGTCAAAACAATATTCACGATTCCCTCGTTGCGAATATTGGACCAGCCATCGCATTGTAGTCCGACGCAACTGGCTGCCATAACTTTTTTGTCTACTTCAGACTTTACTTCTGTGTAAACCTCTTCGAGAAACTTTTCGGAGATCTGACGTCTTGTCGGTACTTCAAATGCCGGTCGCAAATATGTAAAAAATTCTTGCCAATGAGAATTTTGCGTCATGTTCAGAGGAGTGCCCGATGCGTATATTGCTTTCGCCAAGAGTTTCTGGGCATGAGCTGTATCTTTCTTCGTCATGTTATCGCAAAAGCTTCGAATCTTCACTGGACCGCTTGAAACCGTCTTTTGTTTTATAACCGATGAATTAACGCCGCTCGTCGTTCCTGTGGCTATCTCGTTCTCTTTGTTTGATCCGGATTCGGTAGGGGCAGTTAAACTACTATCGACGTCCATCTCGTCGATTTCACCGGTTGCGGTGCTGCCGCTGGACTGCGAAGAGTCGCGATGTCGATGAGTGCGAGACTTCTTTACTCGTTTACGTTTTGTCGTTCTTCGAATTTGGTCCTTGATTTCTAATGGACAACCTCGACAATCTTTAAGATGTTTCGCCATACGCGTGACGTGATGCGCGTAACATTGTGTACAAAATTTGCACTTGTACATGTGCATCTTTTGATGAGGCTGTTTCGCAATTTCCTTGAAGTTATTAGCCACGATCCTTTTGAGATGCATCCTCCCACCATAGGTATCGATTCGTTACAGTTGATTACACACGAAGAACGAATGTCGAAGAGCAGCGGTCACAGTTGATGGCAATGCTAAAACATAAAATAAATCGAATAATAAAAAAATATTTTTCTGCATCCAGTTAATGTAATTATTAACTCCATTTCAAAATAATTGCCAATAAAAATACTTACCGAGCGAAAATGCAATCACATATGATACGCGACGCAATCGCGTACGATATCGATGAATAAGATGCGGAAATTGACGATGACAACTCTACAACACATTCATAACGTGAAGTAAAAATATATTTCTCCCCAGTTTAAAATGCGTATCTTAATTCAATATTTCGAAAAAAAGTTTTAATAAAAATTCTCACCAAATGAATGTGCGAACGTGCGAAAAAGTGGCGAGAACAGAGCCGGAAGTACCGTTGACAACTCTGCAACAAAAATCGAAATGACAAGTAAAAATGTATTCTCTTTTACTCTAAATTGTGTCATTTAATACAGCGCAAAAGAAATGCCTAACACATGTATTCATCGAGTGAAATTGTTAACACGTGCTGCGAAAGCGTTCGGTAAGTAGCGAGCCGCAAAGCACACTTTAACCATATTAGTTAAATGAAACTACAAAATAAATCAAATTGTAATAAAATATAATTTCTTTCGAAATTGATTAACTCAGTTAATCTCTTATTGTAACGATGTATAAAGATAAATCACTTACCGAATGTAATAACAACCGATGTTTTTCGATGTTTGTCCAGACTGTGCCGGTGCCGGTTAATCTCGGAAAATGGCGTCGATTATCGATGCGCTGACTTATGATTCGAAAATTAGTAAATGGTGACGCTTTGGTCATACGGCGTCATTTTTCCGTTCGTAACGTGACGGTCCCATGACCGTCACATGACCAAAAAATGACCGGTCATAATTTCGGCGTACATCTCTAGTTTCGATACTTTCTTCTAATGGACCAATCATCATCATAGGTGTATATCATTGTCCGTCGGTAACTACTCGGGTAACGGAATGTCGGAATTTTGTAAATTCAATCCCTCGTAACCCGCGTAGAAAAAAAGAATCGCAGCGAGATTCTTGCCGAGAATCTCGGTGAGATTCCTCTGAAAATCTTTCCGAGATTCTCAGCGATCTCGGTGAGATTCCTCTGAGAATCTTTCCGAGATTCTCAGCGAGATCTTGCTGAGAATGCCGCATGTGTCCCGGACCGCGATTATCGCCGCGCTTCTCCGCGAGATTTTTGTTTATCGCTGCGGGGAATCTCTCGCACAATCTCGCAGTGCTTCTTGCCGAGATTTTTATTTATCGCGGCGGGGAATCTCGCACACAATCTCTCCATGCTTCTTCGTGTTTGAGCGAAAAATTAAAGAGAAAAAAAAATTAAAATTAGTCAAATAGAAGGCGAAAATAAAAAATGTAGAAATTAGCTCGGAACCAAATTGTGGCGACAAAGTTGCATTCAGCGAACAATATTAGACTCTATAGTAGAAAACGCTGATTTTTTTTTTTTTTTTTTTCAAAATTCTGCAAACTTTTGGCCGTCATGTGGGACTCTTGCTAAGATTCCTTGCGGAAAACCGGGAGCACTTGGAAAAAAAACCAGCGATTTTCCACTATAGCGTCTAAAATTTCTCGTTGAATGCAAATTTGTTGCCGAAAATTCATTCCGGCCAAAATTCTACGTTTTTTATTTTCGCCTTCTATTTGACTAATTTTAATTTTTTTTTCTCTTTCATTTTTCGCTTGAACACGAAGAAGCACGGCGAAATTGTGTGCGAGATTCCCCGCAGTGATAAATAAAAATCTCGTCAAGAAGCACTGCGAGATTCTGCGAGAGATTTCTCACAGCGATAAACGAAAATCTCACGGAGAAGCATGGCGAGATTGTGTGCACGATTAAAACAATCACGCGGAGAAGCACAGCGGGATTGTGCGCGCGATTAAATAATCTCGCCAAGAAGCACGGCAAGAATCACGGTCCGGGACACATGCGGCATTCTCAGCGAGATCTCGCTTAGAATCTCGGAAAGATTCTCGGAAAGATTCTCACAGGAATCCCACATAGATTCTCGCCAAGAATCTCGCTGAGATTCTTTTTTTCTACGCGGGAATAATTCTGTTATTCTCGCAGGTGACTTCAACATTCATTATTTGGCGTGGGGCTGTTTAACTAACTGCACTTCAGGAATGTCGCTTCATGACTGTCTTATTAATCAAGATTGTATATGTTTAAATGATGGTTCCGCTACATTACTTACCGAATATAAATAAAAGTATAGCTATTGACCTTACCTTTGTTTCATCAATTCTGGGGCCCCTGGCCTCGTGGTCGGTACTGCCAGATACAATGGGTAGTAATCACCACACCATTTCAATTTCTATTGGTATATCGTTTTTGACGATCATTCTAACTTCTCATCGATTCGCTCTTACAAAAACAAATTGGCCTCTTTTCAAATCTACTCTAGATGGCGTGGCTTCTACGTTATCCGACTCTTCGCCTTTAATTCAATACAACAACGTGGTTCACGCTGTTATATGATGCTATTTTGATCGCTAGTCCGACCCCGTCTTGTAAAAAACGGATCAAATCCAGACCTGCACTATGGTGAAATAGTGACTGTGACGAAGCGAATAAAAAACGCAAAGAAGCATGGGTCGCCTGGGATCGTCTCGGAAACAGCAAAAACTTCATTAAAGCGAAAAAGTTAGATGCCACTGCGAAGAAGATCTTTCGTAAGGCTAAACGTGATTCATGGATCCAGCTTATTGAATCCATCGACTTCCGCACGAACATAGCAACAGTTTGGAATAAAATAAAAAAATTTAAACATAGAAACAACTCGGATCCCTCCACTCATCCAAACAATTTAACCGTTATTGAAGACACGAGACATCAGATTAGTTCGATATGTCCTCCCTCTATCTTTTTTTTTTAATTTTCCTTCATCTTTTCGTAAAAATCCTCAACTCGAATCTCCTTTTGATGAAGTTGAACTTTCAATAGCCATTCATCGGGTAAACGTAACTCGGCGCCAGGCTTGGACAAATAGGTCAGTATATTATTTCAAATCTTCCCCTTTCTATCAGAAAACTATTACTGGAGATCTTTAACGGATTTTTCAGGGACGGACTATTTCCTGACTCATGGTCGCAATTTCTTGTTTTTTTTTTTATCCGGAAATCCTCCCCCAATAAATTTCGTCCTATTTCGCTAGCCTCCTGCTTGCTGAAACTTATGGAAAAGCTAATTCATGCTCGCATGGTGCAATGGCTCGAATCGAATGGTACTCTTTCTCCTTCTCAATATGGTTTCCGTAAAGCGCGCTCATGCTGCAATAATCTTTCCATTCTCACGACGCAAATATACACCAGTTTTGTAAATCGACAAGTTACAGCAGCTGTCTTTCTTGACATTAAAGACGCATTTGATAACGTCGATCCGAGATTACTCGTACATGATCTTCGCGATATGGCTTTTCCCGAATCATATTGCAAATTTATTTATAATTTCACATCCTCTCGTTCCGTCTTCTTCAAAATAGCCGGAGAAACACTAGAGCCTTTTCAATCGTTTAAGGGCATCCCGCAAGGTTGTATTTTAAGCCCGCCACTTTACACCTTATATACCAATCGTTTAGAAAGTTTCCTCAGCCATAATGTCTCTTGCCTTTAATTTGCCGACCATATAGTCATCTACTCTAGCAACGCTACAATAAACGATAGTCTCTCTTCAATCCAAGACAGCCTGAATAATATTTCTTCGTATTTTAATGATAGAGAACTTACTATTGAACCGGCTAAATCAAAACTTCTCATCTTTTCTCGAAAAAATGTTAATCCCCCTATGTATACTGTTTCAATAGACTCTTCTATAATTACTGCCTCATATGATGCGAAATTTCTCGGCTTTACTCTCGATCACCAACTTTTATGAAATACACAGCTAAATCTTTTAATTGCAAAATGTAACAAAATTTTAAATATAATCAAATGCTTACGATCCACGTGGTGGGGAGCCAATTCTTCGTCTCTTATTTCTATTTATAGGGCCTTGATGCGAGGCTCGATTGAATACGGGTCAATGTCGTTTGCACTATACGATCACCATCTTTTTCAAAAATTAGAAATCATACAACGTAAAGCTATGGTTTTACACGGTTTACAACGAAGATGGTTTTCGCAATTCCACCCCTAACAACGTAGTCCTGGATGAAGCTCGGGAACCGATTCTTCGTTTCCGGCTTTAATTTCTTAGCGACAAATTCATCCTCAAAACATTCTCCACCACCCGGCACCCTCTGCTTTGTTTAATTCCATCGTTAATTCATTCGGTTCGTGAAAATAAAAGGAATTCTTGCTTTTTGGACCTTCCGTTAGTTAAATCTTTCCATAGGTTCGATCGCCATAGTAATAAAATTGCCGCCTTCCCTTATCCGCCTTCATTCAACATTGATCTTTCGGAAATGCCTTAGTCTACTATTATAGATGATTTTTCTGGTCTCAAGCTACAAGACTCATTAAATCCCAACGCAGCGTTCCTTGTCAAATTTGATCAAAATGTCAATAGTAACGCATGTTTCTTTTACACTGATGCATCAAAGGGCAACGATGAAAATTTTGTTGGCCTCGGTATTTTCTGCCCTACTAAGAATATTGCTTCTAAATATCGAAATTCCTCTTTCGCTTCTGTTTTCACGGCTGAAGCGCTTGCTATTAAGCTCGCTTTAGACAAAATTATTTCGGATAAAATTCCATCGTCTTTCATCTTTTCTGATTCGAGGAGTGCTTTACACGCGATAGTTTCACCGTTCGGTTCCGAATAATCACCCACTATCGCGGACGTCCGTAAAAACTTAGTTACAGTATTCAAATCAGATTTAATTATCAAACTCGTCTGGATTCCTGGTCATGCAGGCATAATAGGTAATGAAAGAGTCGAATCATTAGCTATGTCCGCCATTTCTACCGGCTCCGAGTGTATTCTTCTCCCGGCCTCGGAATTCTTTGCCTCGGCTCGGAAAACGATGTACTCATGCAACGATCGTGTTCTAAAAACGGAAAGCTCTTATAAAGGCATTTTGTATTTTGATCTCTGCTATGAACCCTCACGCTTTCCTTGGTTCTTCAAACACAAACGTTTATCGAGAGAAATTATTACCAGTATATGTCGCATGAGATCCAACCATTATAATCTGGGAGCTAGCCTCTTCAGGAAAAAATGGCCTCGCCTGCTTGAGTGTGCGGTTTTGAATCAGAAGATCTAAACCATGTATTCTGGTCCTGCCCTCGTTTTAGAGTTGCTCATAATGCTTTCACTCGTTTTCTGTTAAAGTCAAAGATTTTTCCTGCTTATAATATCGAATCCCTCATTGCTCATCCTTCCTTAAAAATGGCTTCCGCTATCCATAAATTCTTAGAAAAGCATAAACTCCGCCTTTAATTCAGTCACGCTTCTGTTCCTTTGCCTTCTGTTTTCTTGCAACGTTATTTCAATTCGTATTATTGCGCACCACAGTAGTAGTTCGTCGTTTCCCTCTACAGCGACACTGTCACTCAGCTATTACGGCCCAATGCCGTGAATTTTGTAGAGTAACGTCGATTGGCTCTCCGTGAGCTACCGTTGCTGGATGTGATTCGTCGTTGCCGTAGCGAATTGAAATTCACTGCTGAAGTGTCGGGAATGAATGATTTGGTCGAATGATTTAAAGAACATGAGGCATGGGATAAATGGTATATATATTGATCCAGGAACACAACGTATTAAATGACGAATACAATGTTAGCGATACAAATAAGGTAAGATACGGTGATAGAAAATATTCTGTCTTGTATTTTACAAGACAAGGGACGTGCAACACTTGTATTAATTGCGACTGTACTCCTTCGCGTTTTTCCCAAGACTGCCCTTCTAGTTTTTCGAGGGAGGTTTCAAAGTCGCAAACAAGCCTCCCCACTCTGGGAACTTACTGTCCGTCTATGTGTCTAGCATTTCCGTCGTCTTTTTCTTACGGTACTATCTCTATCTCGGTCTTCTCACTCTTTTGCCTTGCGTCTCTGTTTTTGGGCCCCACGCGAGGGCCTTCTTTTGTATGCCAGATTTTCGAATATTGCAGGCCCAATCAGTCGATCAACTGCCGTAGATTGGGTCTCCGAGAGTTTTGTGAGGAAATTGTCGAGGTACTCTACATATGTAACGGGGCAATCTCGGTGAGCGAAGCTACTTGGTATATTTGCCTCTCTACCGAATACTAGTGTGTGAGGCGCGAGGCCGGTTGCCTCGTGTACGGATGTGTTATAACTAAAAATCGCGTATCCTAACCAACTGTCCCTGTCTTGTTTACTACTGAATTGTTTGAGATACTCTACTAGCGAGTAATGGCTATGCTCGAGTGATCCGAGGGATTGCGGGTGAAATGCGGTGGATTCTAATTTCTGTGTTTTAAATATTTCGGCATATTGTTTGAGTGATCTTGCTAATGAAGTTACTTCCCTGATCGGTATGAAGTATTTGAGGACATCCAAAACGGGTGATAAATTGATCCGCCAAGGCACATGCTATCGAAACGGAATCAATCGTTTACAGGGGAATCGCTTCGCTATACTTTGAGAAATTGTCCTGAAGGGTTAAGATGTACTTATTACCCCTTTCGGTCACAGGTAGGGGCCCTACGATATCCATCTGGATTCTCTCGAACGGTTCTTTCGGTGTATCAGTGATTTTCATCGATAAGCGCGTTTTATTTCGGACTAATTTGTATTCCTGACATCTTCTGCACGATTTTACAAATGCTATGATGTCTTCCTTCATCCCTTTCCAATAATAGTCGGCGCGAATTCGCCAATATGTTTTTGATGCTCCCTTATGACCCTCGACCACGGAATTGTGGTATATTTTCATTATCGCTGTCCGGTCCTCTTCGGAAGGCACCTTTATTTCTCCCGTGCATATTCGAACTTGAATGTCTGAGTCTTGGGAGATCGGTCAAATAGATTGCTCTATTGTTGTCCATGATAGCTGATCTAATCCGTTCCCCTTTTTTATTACCTTTACCTTCCTTATACCTAGCGTCTCCATGGCATGCTTGCTGGCTGCTAGTGCGTCGATAATGGCAGACATATATGGCCTTTCATCGAATTTATTCTTTATTACTAAACTGAGCACATAACGACTCTCGAAGGCACATGCTATCGCTTGGCCGAGCTGCGGTCTTGCCGCTTTCAATCCCTCGAGATCGATCAGCCCGAGACCCTTCAATTCTTGTCTGTTTTGCGCAGTTAGAATGCAATCGGCTGACACAAAGTTAATACTATTGCCTTTTCCAATAGAGAATGTGTCCTAGCTATAAGCTATGCACGAATTTTCTAAACGAAAAACGGAACTTGTGAAAGTAACAGTCGCTTGAGCTACACTTGCAAGGTTCCAATGTACTTTTTGGAGCGCAATCTTCTTCAGGTCAATGTCAACACCAGCATCTTCGATTCTTTCCACAGTGGTTACCTGAAAGGTGGTGTTCACCCCACCACTAAGGGCCTTCGGGTCAACACGCGCTTCGGGGACAAGTCCCTCTCCACGTGGGCACACCGCCCCACCTTCCCCACCTGTTTCCGTGACCCTTTCCAAAGGTCGATGCTTTTCAACCCTCAACCGTGCGTCCTTTTGGTCAAGGAGGCATTGGTGATTACCGGGTGTCTGTATTACCCCTCCAGCAGCTGGTACCACACCGAGTGGTACTAGTGTGGTGCCGAGTACCACACTCGCCACTGCCGTGACCGGCTAGGGATGTCTTTACTTCTCGACTCGGAGGCTGTCTCATACACCTCCTCTCTAGAGTCTAATCCCATGTCTCGATCTATCTCCTCCAGATGCTTAAACGTTAGGAAGATTCCCCCCAAAAATTCTTCGATAACCGAATGATAATCTATTTGATATTCCTCGTCCATGTCCATCTCCTCTTTTTCGTCATCTTCATCGTCTTCATCCAGTTCTAGTGTTGGCGAACCCGGTGCATGAGCATCGACGCTCAGCACCTGTTTTGCCATCATCATGTCAACTGTACTGTCGTCTGTATTGTCCGTACGTATTTCGCGAAGATTCGGTGGGTTCTTCGACAAGGCGTCTGCATTACAATTTGCTGTGTCCTTTTTATAAACAATGTCGTACTCGTATTCACTAAGTTTAATCCGCCAGCGAGCTAGCCTGGAGACGGGATCTTTTAAACCATTCAACCAAATTAAGGGACGATGGTCGATAACTAAGGTAAAAGAATGTCCGTATAAATATCGCCTGAAGTGTTTGACGGCAAACACTATTGCTAACAACTCCTTCTCTGAA
The DNA here is from genome assembly GCA_964006125.1 of Cryptus viduatorius. Lineage (NCBI taxonomy): Eukaryota > Metazoa > Arthropoda > Insecta > Hymenoptera > Ichneumonidae > Cryptus > Cryptus viduatorius. The sequence continues at coordinate 25,083,270 of OZ023220.1, forward strand.
GTCGTATGATTGATTTCAGCCTTGTTTAAGCTTCTCGATGCGTAAGCTACAGGTAAATTGCAGCCGATTGCTCCCTGACTTAGCACAGCTCCTAACGCAAAATCTGATGTGTCGGTTGTCAAGACGAACGGTTTCGTGAAGTCTGGATATTGGAGTAGCGGGTCCGAATAAAGTTTATCGCGTAACGTTTCGAAAGCCTGTTGTTGTGTCGAAGTCCAAAAGAGCCACGCGTGCTTTTTCAGTAGCACTGTCGAGCTCTTTGCCAGTTTCGCGAAGTCGGGAATGAATCTCCTATAATATCCAACCAAACCTATAAATCGCCTAATATTTTTCTTTCCTCGGGGTATCGGGAAATCCGTTACCGCTCTTCTGGGATCTTCTGAGGGTCGGGTTTCACTCCCTCTTGTATAATAATATGGCCAAGGTACGTAATTTCTTTACGTAGAAATGGGCATTTGTCGGATTGGAGGGCCAAACCGGCTACCTTCAAACGTACTAAAAGCTTCTTTAATTTTATCTCGTGTTCCTTAAGGGTTGTTGCATATATGACGATATCGTCCATATACACAAATAGTTCTATGCCTTGCAGGCCGGTGAGAACTCTATCTATTAGCCGCTGAAAGGTTGCGGAGGCATTTTTCGAGCCAAAAGGCATATGAGTAAATTCAAGATGAGCGAATGGCGTTGAAAAGGCTGTTTTCGCGCTTGATTGAGGTTCCATGGGGATCTAATGGAAATCGGATGCAAGATTCAGTATAGAAATATTGGGGAGTGATATTGGGGAGCGAATATGCATTCCCGACTGTTTTTTCGTTCAGCGCACGATGTCGATAACCATCCGCCAACGCTTGTTGCCTTTTGAATCGGCCTTTTTGGGGACAATCCAGAGGGGAGAATTGTAGAGTGCCTCTGAGGGTTGTACGCTTTCCTTTGCGAACAGGTCATCAACCTGTTTTCGACTTTCTTCCCTTTGGAACGGTGGGTATCGGTATTGCTTAGTACTTATTGGGTTTTCATCCGTCGTGATGATATTATGCGGTAACACTGATGTCGATCCCAATGGATCGTCGGATAAATGAAATTGATGAAGAAAATCCACTAAAACGGGGAGGATACTACTTTTCTCTACCTCGATCAAATGCTCCAGTTTCAAGAGCTTCAATAATTGCGTTAATCGTTTCGCTGTTGATTTGTCGGCCTCTGTAAGTGAATGTGGTGACGTTTCCGACCGTGCGCGTGGGGGAACGATTTGACACTCCTCTAGTTCTATGGGGGCGAGCGACAAACAGATGGGATAGTGATTTGAATTTATTGCATATACCTTGGCAAACCCCCCCTTTTGCGTAATAAGATATTCGCCCAAAAAGACTCCGGCTCCTGCATTGATTCGTCGCATATAACCTTCGTGAATATTCGTGTTAGAGACGGGGATCCGTACTAATTGTTTCGTTTGCGAGGGTAGCTTTATCGTGTGATAATTTACGAGACGTAAATGTTCTTCTTTCATTCGGACTTCGTTTAGAGTAAAATCGAGTACCGCGCGTTGGCTTTTCAAGGATTGTACCCCTATAATACCCTGCTCTTTGATGGGGAATGATTCGTAAACAATTTGGAAGAACGTTTCTACCCCTTTTATAACCATAATTAATTCGCTTACGGTTTTGTGGGTACCTGATCGTATACCGGTTAAGTGGTAAATTCTTTGGGTATTTATGCAAATTCGCGGATCTACGGCACTTTTCTTCAGGATATTTAATTCTGACCCCGTGTCTACCATTAGGATGGCCCCTTTAAGTACTGCATTTTCAATTCTGACTAGAGGGATATCTGAGTCATGTTCGCTTCGGATGTTGAGGACGTACCTGTATCGCGGGGCTTTTCGAAGGTTCGGATCGTCGAGGCACCCCCTCGACGATTGCCCTTGGATAAAAAAGGCTGATTTTTACGGGCGGGTTTAGCGTTTCTCTCCTTCTCATGTCCTTGTTTCAAATAGCAATCTTTTTCTAAATGATTATCAAAGTCGCAGGAGCTGCAATGGGTTTCCCCCCCATTCCGATTTAATGTTTTCCTGTGTTGACGCTGAACACTCGGCCCTTTTCTGTCCCATTCCTTTGCACTTAAAACATTGTATTGCCATTGACGATCGACCTTGCGACGATATCATGTGAAACACTCGTTTTCGTGATTTATTTTCTAAATCTTTTCCCTGTATAGGCCCGGCGGAAACCGCATCGCTATCCTGTTTGTGAATGTTTGCCCAACATTTGGCTTCAATATCTGCTCGTGTCGCGAAATCTATGGCTACTTCGAGAGTCGAAGGATCTTTTTCACGCAAGAAAGAAAAAGTTCCTTTATCGAGACCTCTAATAAAATGTTTGATCGCCGTGTTCCGCATTCCGGCGTTCAAAGTTACTTCCACTGCTCCTGAGTTCTCGCGTTCGATACTATCCGTGATATCCGTTAATATGTCCGATATACGCGAACCGTACTCCGGTATTGTTTCGTTGTCCTTCCTAAAAACTGTAGTCAGTGTCAAGATGGCTAAAATCCGTCTTTTTCGATAGCGATCGTTCTAGCGTACTTAAAATCTCATCAAGGGTATTGAACATCTTTCCCTGAACGTTTTTGCGTGCCTTTTTCGTTACCTTTCCCCGAACGAGTAAAACAAAAAATTTTATCTCGTGTGCTTCGATAGCTTCCGCGGCCACATAGCGGCCGCGGCAGTGGTCGATAAACATGGAAACCGGCATATTTTCCCCATCGAATTCCGGGATGATTGTTAAGGCCATTTTAAAACCTGTACTTGTTCCTCTATTAAAAACTGAGGGGTGACTACCTACGGCCGACCCACTTGTCAAGATAATTTCGGTAACGTCATCATTTTTCGGTCGCGACCACAGATCATTAGGAGGGACCGGATTTGTTGCTCTCGAAGTGACGTCAGGGGGAGTATTATTTAAAAATAGTAAAAACATTTTTCTACAAAAATGTAAAAAAAAGACGCCAAGTGGTTTAAATAATGTTTGCGAAAAAAAAATTCAAAAAATAAAAAATCATAGAAGCCAAGTAAAAATAAAAATAAAAAAACTTTGCTTGTCCTTTCTTTCATTCCTACTACATTTATTTGTGGTCTAAGGACTCGCCAAGTTTTTTTATTTTTATTTTTACTTGGCTTCTATGATTTTTTATTTTTTGAATGTTTTTTTCGCAAACATTATTTAAACCACTTGGCGTCATTTTTTTACATTTTTGTAGAAAAATGTTTTTACTATTTATTTTATTCTTTTTTTTCATTTATTTTATTATTATTAATTTGCATTATTTATTTTTAAAGATTTTTTTTTGTATCACACGCGTAATATTTATTAATTGAAATTACCACTCGCCTGCAATTAGTTAAGATAATTTTTTCACACAGGTATCCCTTTTTTTTACCACGAGAGATTTTTTTTATTAGTGCCTTTCGCAATAGTAAAATTATAAATAACCTCTTAGTATTTAACCTCTATTTCGATGACTGAATGCGAGTGCACTATTCGCGGATCGCGGATACGGATATCACAAGTTGCTGTGTTCACGAACTGACACTTGGAATCGGTAACAGCTAACCGTTCGTTCGGCATATACCATTGTATATGCAGGGCGCACGCATGGACACACAGACGCAACACACAGGCATGATGGGACATCGGACAAACAACGGACAGACGAAAAAATCTCTGAAGAAAAATTTTATCGTGAAAGTGAGGATTTCTTGGGCGACATCGCGATATCTCATCATTTCGAGCACCGATCGGGCTGATTCTAGGCGCATTTTGAAGCTTGCATTCGAATTATATCATGAAAGTGTCTTTGGAATTCAGATCCGATGTCTCGTTTCAGAGAAAAAAAATGTCAAACTTTAGGGGGCACGATATTAGCGTATAAGTACACGGTGGCGCTCGACGCGTGCGGACTCACCGCGCGGACTTTTTACTTTTTAAACCACTTGGCGTCGAGACGCTACCGCGTCTCTTGATTCTGCCATTTTTAAATTTCTGTTTCACCGATCGTCTGCGTGGGATCGGAGCATCGAGAGACGCAGTTCGAGCCGGACCTCGAGAACGGCCTCTGCGAGCGGGCGTCACGTTTCTCGACGTACCCCTCGATGCAATCCTTGCAGAGCGCGGTCTACTTGGCATTTTCTTAGAGTTACTGGCACCTGATTTTATTGATATATTTATGAGAATATACAAACTAAATGAAAATTCAAAAAAAAAAAGGTTTGGCAATACAAAAAAAACGACAATGACAATCAAAGATTTTAACTTCAAACAGAATTAAATTTTCAAAATGTATATATTGTGACGAGGCGTAATAGACGCTGTCGCATCACGCTATAGGTAGGGCACGCGCGAGAGTCTTTGTTAGCGCGCGCACAGAGTCGATCCTCGCGGAACCCGAGGAAACCGAAAAATATAGAACACAAGTCTGCCGGAGAGCTATGTTATATTTTTCAGGTTCGCGGAAAGCCGTAGCGACGCCGATTACCGCGCGAGGAGAAGACGATAGGAGAGGAGTCGCGAGGAACCAATGATGATTGCTGAAGTACAGCAAGGGAACCGTCGCAACCCCCTTCCCCTCAGTTACCGGTCCGCGAAACAAAGTACGGGCGAGCGAGCGGGAGACTCTCGCCGGAAGCGTGCTAATAGTCAGACGCAATATTATAACTCTTGCTTAACGCGTGCGATTAGTTAGACGTACCGTAGTAAAATTTGTTAGTTGTTCGAATCTACTATTAGCTTTTATGATTAGCTTTTCGATTCTTCGAATAGTAGAATCGATAAGCAGTTGATCGATCTTGTGAAATTGTAAACGAGCGATAAGGGATTCTGTGAATTGTGATCTCCGAGAGGGAGAAGTTTTCGATAATCTCAACGTCCGTAGAGGAGAATTAACGCCGTGTCGACGGCCGGAGAAAAACCGTTCTCTCGAGGAAAATTTGGAGGAAGTAGAAGGTCGATCGCATCGCATCGAGGATAATTAACAAGGTAGGTGCACGTGGTGCACACCATCTTTGGTTTCTTTATGCGGGGAGCGATACGTGAATCGCAAAGTGCTTTCTCGCCCGTACTCGGCAAATTATCGGTTAAATTTCGTGTAAATTCCTCGTCGCATGGACGACAGATTGAGAAAATAATTTACGTGGAGTCCCGCGAGTCATTGAAATTATATTTTGTCGAACGAAACGTCGTTCTGAATAGCCGATCGAGAAGGCTAAAATGTTGTGTTAAACTACGGGAAATAACTGAATAAATTATCGTTTTATTTCTTTTATTTCGTGCGTAGTGTGAGAAAAATTATTGATTGATGAATTACTTCGCGGCCGAACTGCAATCCGTATCCTGCTAGCCGTGTAAGATAATGGTAATTAGTAAGTAAGGAAAAATTGAAAAATTCCCTGGATATCGGGTGATAGATATCCTGGCGCCCAGCAACAATTCGGCGAGTGGAAAAATAGAGGTAAGGGAATTGAAAAACAAGGGCGCCATTATATTTTGGACGGGTAGCCGATTACAGGAAGTTCAAAACCTGTACAAAGCACGTCACAATTTTTGGCGCCCAACGTGGGGCGGGCGAAGTAATTAATTTCGGACCGTACGTAAATTAAAAAAAAAAAAATTATTTCTTTCTTTCGTAAAAATTCTTTCGAGAACAGTCGAACGAGAAACTGTTTTGAGAATTTTCATTGTGTGAATACGTGTAGGGGAACAATAGATTCGCGAGCCGAGCTTGAGCGTCGAGGGTACACGCGAAACGTAAACAAACGGACGTCCATTAAGCTAGCACAACAGAATGAGCACAATCAATCGAAATTAACATAGCATTTAGTGCTCTTTTAGTGCTATTTTATTGCTCTATTGCCGATTTTTGTGCTCGCCAAATATCGCAGAAAACGATGGCTGTGCTAGCTTTAGATAAGCTAGCACAGCCACATTAAAAAATAAATTCCGTAGCCATCTAAAAATAACATAATAATTTTGTGCTCTTTATGTGCTCATGAATTGCTCTACGCAGCGACATTTCTGCTTAAATCATTTTACCAAATCCTATATCTGTGGTTTGAAAAATATCCGAACGACTTCTAAAACATTACCAGACATTACTAATGGATAACTATCGATTTTCTGTTTCTCATAATACCCCCCTTCATAACTATAAGAACATTTTGATTTAACATTGTTTTAAACATTTGGGTAGTCGTACAGTTTTGGGCCACATTTAGCCCAATTGTTTGAAGAAATAAAACAAAACATAATTAAACAAATTTAAAAAAATTTGAGTTCATCGTTCTGTGAATTTATATTAAAACTATCGAGGATGCCCCATGCCCCATGCGATTATGAAAAATCATAAAAATTAAGTCAATAATAATGAAAATCTCTACAAGCCAGCCAGTGTGCACTAACCATACATCTTCCCGACATGTCGTGGCATAAGCCTTTCGGTTTTTTAATAGTCATTATGAGACAAAGTTGTACTTATTTCAAGTAGATATTTGTTTTATTTCATGTAATCCCAGCGAAGTTTTAGTGGGCCTCCAATGGAAGAAAAGATGGAAATTTGTACATCGTTTCTTTATTTCTCAATTATCGTCGTTAACAAAGCCCATATATGAAAAAGTCAGTTAACCACTCATAGAGGAAGCTTTGTGAACGACAACGAAAAACAACGAGAGAGCGAGCGTGCACATTTGCTTTGCCTGTTCTATTATAATTGAACTCAATCAGGAACATCAACTAGAAAATAATGTTATGCATTGAGCCGTTTTTTACCAAATTCACATTTAAAAATTTATACATTAGTGGATTTTTATAAAATATACTCCTAGTAATCCTTTGACTTTATTAAACAGTGGCACATATATTTTATTTTTTTGTTTTCGTTTGTACATACAATCCGACCTCGCAAACCGCAACTGATCCCTACTATCAATCAGTTGTATTGCCCTACCTCTCGCGTACGTTCTCTCTCCAGTCTCGCGGAGCGCGGATACAGCACAGTCAAGAAGTTCGAAAGAGTAGAGAGTAGCGACCGGGTGCGTCGAGACGGCCGAAGTCACCGCGGCCCCGTAAACTGCAACCCGATCCTGAGTGGTTGCAGTTTGTAGGGTCGTACTGTACTATTTTTTCTATAATTCGCTATTTGTTCAATTCAAAAGCTTTCTCGAAATTTTTTAGAAAATTGAAGCAACTGGAAAGAGCAGCAAATTTTAAGTATTTGGTCGATTCTCACCAAATTTGATAGGAATCACCAATCGATAGTCGTGAATTTCTGATGAAGTTTTTAGAGCAAAAGCTCTAATATTGTTCAAGTCATCAGAGATATTTGCTCACAGAGTTCTTTAATGTACTACAAAAGCGGGTTAAGAAATTGACAATGCATGGTTCATTGCAAATTACAAGAAACAATGACTATTGACCCCTAAATATACGTAATACATTCCAACTCTTTGACTCAAAATGTTTTCTTTTATTCAGTTTTCCATCTGGACTTTTTATTCTGTTACGAAAAACTTATTTTTGCACAAACCGAAACCTGTAGGAAAATATTTACTATGGTTTCAACGATCGATAAATTTTGAAAGCAATGTACTGATCCCGACTATTTTGAAATTCACGAACCAGTCAATTTTTAAATCAATTATAGCTTATAGATACTTTAACTAATTTTCCTTGAAACAAATACAAAAATTTGCGAAGTGGAGTCCATGATGATCAACTATATAATTAAATATTTAAGAATGGACTTTCGGACCTTCTAACATTTCGATATCGAAACCCCTGACAGTACTAAAGAAAAATCGAAGACCTTCGTTTTTACAAAATCGTTCTTCAACCCAAAGTAACGTAAATGGATTTGCCGGCTGAAATAAGAGTTAACAAACTAATATCGAACAAAATCAAAATAACGAGTACATAGTGTTTTAGTGCTCTTTTTGTGCTGTTTAATTGCTCCATTGTTGATTTTTGTGCTGGAAAAAATATCGTGAAAAACCATGGCTTTGCCAGTGCTCTTTTTGTGCTATTTCACTACTACATTGCTGATTTTTGTGCTGGAAAAATTATCGTGGAAAACCATGGCTTTGCCAGCTGAAGTAAAAGGTAGCATACTGATATCAAAAAGAAATCAACCCAACTAGGTAACGAGTACATAGTGTTTTAGTGCTCTTTTTGTGCTATTTAATTGCTCCATTGTTGATTTTTGTGCTGGAAAAAATATCGTGGAAAACCATGGCTTTGCCAGCTGAAGTAAAAGTTAGCATACTGATATCAAAACGAAATCAACCCAACTAAACAACGAATGCATAATAATTTAGTGCTCTTTTTGTGCTATTTGACTGCTCCACCGCTGATTTTTGTGCTGATAGAAAATTGACGAAAATAATAACTTTGCCAGGTGCTCAAGTAAAAATCAACATAAAAATACCAAAAAAATCTACCCACCTAAATAATGAATAAATTGTCATTATGTGCTCTTTTTGTGCTATTTAACTGCTCCATTGTTGACTTTTGTGCTGGAAAAAATATCGTGGAAAACCATGGCTTTGCCAGCTGAAGTAAAAGTTAGCATAGTGATTTAAAAAAAATTAACACGATTAGATAACGAATGTATACAAATTTAGTGCTCTTTTTGTGCTACTTAACTGCTACATTGCGGATTTTTGTGCTGATAAAAGTTACGGGAAAAAATGATGACTTTGCCAGCTGAAGTAAAAGTTAGCATACTGATATCAAAAAGAAATCATCCCAACTAGGTAACGAGTACATAGTGTTTTTGTACTCTTTTTGTGCTGTTTAATTGCTCCATTGTTGATTTTTGTGCTGGAAAAAATATCGTGGAAAACCATGGCTTTGCCAGCTGAAGCAAAAGTTGGCATACTGATATAAAAAAAATTAACACGACTAGATAACCAATGTATACACATTTAGTGCTCTTTTTGTGCTATTTAATTGCTCCATTGTTGATTTTTGTGCTGATAAAAGTTACGAGGAAAACGATGGCTTTGCCAGCTGAAGTAAAAGTTAGCATACTGATATCAAAAAGAAATCAACCCAACTAGGTAACGAGTACATAGTGTGTTAGTGCTCTTTTTGTGCTATTTAATTGCTCCATTGTTGATTTTTGTGCTGGAAAAATATCGTGGAAAACCATGGCTTTGTTAGCTGAAGCAAAAGTTGGCATACTGATATAAAAAAAAATAACACGACTAGATAACCAATGTATACAAATTTAGTGCTTTTTTTGTGTTATTTCATAGCTTCATTGCTGAATTTTGTGGTGAAAATAAATTTGCGAAATTGATGGCTTTTACCAGATGCTAAACTAAAAGTAATCATAAAAATATCGAAAAAAACTCTTTCAACAAAACCCCAAAGGATTATTAGGGTTTCGTCGAAATATATTTCATGAATAACGTGTTTATTGCGTAAATAACTTTATTCAAACTTTTGCATATACGAGCAAGCTGGGCGTTACATAATCTGTATCAGACTTTTTTATTTCTTTTGCCCGTCGGTCGTCGTACTCTAACCATTGTCTTCCCTGTCTGAAAGCGATGGCAGTATAGTGCCCAGATTGCTGGTCGCTATGTCGTGTTCTCGCAGTGGCGCCTTCGTAATGTGCTACTCCAATGAGAGTTAATTCGCTCGCATTTTTTTCCGCGTCTCCTTTGGAGGATCCGTCTTGGGGCGATGGATTCATTTTCTTCGGGATATTCTGTAGCTGCATGCGAAACGGCGCAGCCTTCGACAAATAAACATCGATGATTACGATGTTTCCTGAAAGCGAAAAAACCTTATAGCTTTATCAGGAAGAAGAATTTATATATTCTAGGTTTATACATTCTGTTTAACTTGTTAGTATTGATTACAAAAATGATTGAACCCTCTGCTACAAAAGTCGAAACAATACTTATTTCGAATCTCAGTCCTAATCGAAAGCTAACTGGGAATATAAAAGATAAACTTGCAAAATAAAAAACTTTTGTAACGTAAGATCCACTGGAATGAATAATCTACATTGACAATCGGACATTGGACTGATTTCAAATAATTTTATTAAGCGTAATCATCGAAGCTGATTAATGGACACGTTTAGTTTTCCACAAAATTCCATGATATTTACCAATTTCTGCCTCCGTACGATGCGCATTGCCGTTGCAACCTGGAAATGAGCAAACCACGTTTTTGGACAAAAAAATGCAGTTTCGGATGGCTGCAGAGAAATCCTCGGTTACTAATGTATCATCTGATACGCTGGCTGCAGGAAGTTCGAAAATTTTTGTCCGACATCCTTTATCGCACTGGAACTGTTCTCGAAAACTTGGCGTTTTTTTGAAAATGTACGACGCCAAGTACCCGATGTTAATGTTGCAATTGATCAAGACGTTGCCAAGTGTATCCTCTGTGATTCGGCTTTCGCCTGCACTGTCTTCGATTGGTACGTCCTTCAGTATTTTTACTCGATTGCGGTACGTTGATGCTCCTACATTATTCTCCAATGTGTTCATCACGAGTGAATATAACTCATTTTTTTTTCCGGTACCTTCCATCTGTAAACAAAAAAATATTTACACCGTTATCCACTTGAAACACACTGCAACACTATATCTCACGGAACCAACTTGTGATAAAAATAATACGAACGTAAATTAATAATTTACCTCTTTTTGTACGACGGGATAATCGACAGCGCCAGCGAGTAAGATTTGGAAGCAACTGTCAAAAGCGCATGTATTTGTGAGGGTGTATTTCTTTTGCTGGATCTGCACAGCTTGCAGCTTGATGGACGAACCGTTCTTTAGAATAGGAATACTCGTATGCTTTTCAAATGTAAGTGCGTCTTTTATTTTTTGACCGCTTTGACCCAAATACATCGCTTGACGTTTTGACGTTCGGCTGTTCTTCAATTTTCGAGATTCCTTTGGTTTCGCAAGTCCTCGCCAGTCTTCGATCTCACGTGTCGCGACGATTTCAGCAGTTTCCAGCGTGTCGCGCATGTAACATGTATTACAAATACGGGCTTGTCCAAATCCCTCCTGAACTTTATCGATTGACTGCGAACATTGCTCGAGGGCATGGACGAGTCGCTCGCAAGATATACATTTATGTGCCCCCGATGGCTCATGACCATTAGCACACGCCGGGCAACCGCCAATATCCCGCGATTTGTTACGATGCACAGTCTCGATAGTCGGTATCTCGCTGACTCCAGTATTCATTTTTTCGTTTGACACGGTATTTTTTGTAGATACTTCTGGGTCAAGAACTACTCGTGAGGAACCCACCCAGCAACCGTTGCAAATATACGGTTTCACGGGTACTTTGGCGCTATCGTCGGATGATTTATTATCCTCCATTCGAGTTTCGATGTGATCGCACGATACACATTTGCGTCCATTCACGAGCGTCGTATCATATCCAATATCTTGCGGTAGCATCGCACTCCGCTCACTATCGGTACTTTCTGTTTCATTTAAGTCGCCATATACCTGTGATTAGTATCGTCAATCGTTTTCGAGACACCTCACATTGACTCGGTTGTCCGTCCGGTAGATTGCCGTCCTTCTCGCACAAAGTTACTGTGAGAATATCGTAGAGTATAGACCTACTCTTTTTCAAACTCGTACATCGGATTAATAACCCAACACACGCGAGATAAAACGTTTTTATATTGCGGCGAAGTTCTTTCACGAACGATGCGTACCCCTTTAGAAAGTGAGCAACATCTATTCTCACGTAACATTTGGGCACAGTCGTCTCGTCGCAACCGTTAGCGTACTCTTCGATTGTTGAATACCCGGTAAACGTTTTGACCACGGCGGTTAGAAGCGCTCGACTCGAGTCAGTCACGACTTCCTTTGGATACGGACATCCTGATCGTACCCATTCCATCAACCAATATTGTATGGAATTAGTGTTCTGCGACTCCGACAGCATATGACTCACAGTGCACTGCGTACCATCGCAGTTTACAACACATATATATAAAAAAATATGTTTTGTCATGGCACCGCTTCCTTTCCCGACTTTCCGGACAATACTCCCTGTCGCATCGATACAAACACAACTCGATCGCATTGCTGCGTACGTCTTATAGACGTGAATTTGATGATTTGTCCAGTAATGTACATAGAACGGATCAAGCCCAATATTATGAATACTGTCCGGATAGATGTCAGTTTTCATGATACCGACAGCTTTTATCGGGTCTTTGTCCAGATAGCTTTCTGCGATCAACTCCGATTTTGCCGTATGCATCGTCCCTGCACGAGGCAAATGAGGTGGCTCAGCATCTCCGGGCTTCATCAACTGATCAGCTCTTTGTGCTCGATACACTTCGACAGATTTCGTGCATAATTCTTCTGCAACCTTTCTTCGAAACGGTTGTCGCAGGTATACTTTTCCGCACTTCGTATTGCTTTCGGGGTCCGGAGTGACGGTGCAGTGAAGAAGTACATCATCACCTCCAGAGTCCTCAATACGAGCACGTAACTTGTTACCGCACCTGCATGTCCCTACATTAGCAAAGTAAAAAAATGGTCATACAAGTAAACGAGATGATCAAATTAGCAGTGTTAATTTTCTAGAGAAACTTAAAGATTACAGAAAATTTTGCTTAGCGTGTTGTTTATTTTTTTAATTTGTAATTTTAATGTCAGTGTACTTTAATGTAGTTGTTTCGCTTCTCGTTCATTTCGCATGAGTTCTAGTAAAATGTGAGAAAAATGCAAATACTCCTCGATGGTATAAAAATCTCAAAAAATGCATGCATGTCATAGGTACTAAAAAGATTAATTTTGCATAATAATGATTCCAAAATGTTATTAACAAGTTGATGAAAAAATTAATTGGTTAACAAATTTTCCGGAAACCGAACTTTTTTTTAATGAAAATGTTTCGTTCATTTTTCTGAATACGTATGCATTTTTATGAGGCTGAAAGTAGCGGCCGAGAGCTAGCCGCCGGGTTGGGTGATTGGCTGCCCGTACGGCGCTCGCTGCTTGGCGACTCTACGTATATCTTCTCATGATACTTCGTCGTATTCGTTCGCTCGATCGCTTATACTTGTGGTTTTGCGTTTTTTTTTAATTTTTCTATGCATGCATTCTTATAGTTTTCGAGACGCCTGATCGAATGGTGTTACTTAGAAAACGGAACTACTTTTTTCTCGCGCTACAGTCATTACGCGAGCTGATAGAGTGTCGCGCGAGCCCGCAAATACATTGTTTATAAGAGAGTACCGCGACAAAAAAAAAGTAGTACCTTTTTCTAAGTAACCCCATTCGATCAGATGTCTGGAAAACTATAAGAATGCATGCATAGAAAAATTAAAAAAAAAATGCAAAATCACAAGTATAAGCGATCGAGCGAACGAATACGACGAAGTATCATGAGAAGATGTACGTAGAGTCGCCAAGCCGCGAGCGCTGTACGGGCGGCCAATCACCTAACCTGGCGGCTAGCTCTCGACCGCTAGTTTCAGCCTCATTGAATTTTTTCAGATTTTTATACGATCGAGAAGTATTTGCAATTGTCTCTCATTTTTCTCGAACTTATGCGAGATGAACGCAAAGCGATATAACTACGTTAAGTAGTAGCATAGTAGAGAAACTATTATAACTGAAAATGTTTGAGGTAACGGGCTTATAGAGGGTGTAACGGGGCGTATTACCAAGGAGTGCAATTCACGTTCCATAACAATAATTCCAAAAAGTTATTAACAAATCAGTAAAAAAAAATTACTGTTGAACGAATTATTCGGTAATCTAATTTCTGTTTTAGTCAAAATTTATTCGATAATTTTTTTTATTACTAATTTTTTTTTTCTAAACCGTTTCCTAATATTTAAAAAAAAACATCCTTTTTTTATGGATGAAAAATCATGAATTTTCTTAAATTATCAAAAATTCTCATAATTATTAAAAAAAAAATAAAATAGGAAATAAATGTCGGCTAAGAAAAAGTTAAGTTACTGGGTAATTTGTTAAATGAATTGTTTTTACCAATTTGTAAATAAGTTTTTCAATTATTATTATAGACAATTAATCTTTTCAGCATCTTCTGTATGGTTGATTTATTTCAGTATTTATTAAATTGGGAACATTCTATACGTTATTATGAATATAATGAACCCGGGTTCAGGCTGGGGATGACCTGATTTCATATTTAAAAAAATCTTAAACTTTTTTCTACCGTGCGTGGGCGGAAAACGCTTGTGCCCCCGCGTCCCCAGGCTGAACCCGGGCTCGTTGTATTCGTAGTAACGTATCGAATATTCCTCTAAATTGACAAGTCTCTATGTGCGTGTGTTCACATGTGACACGCGTTTTCCGCCCACGCGCGGTAACGAAAAAAGTAAAATTTTTTTTTTTATATGAAAGCAGGCTGTCCCCAGGATGAATCCCAGGTCGTTGTATTCGTACTAACGTATCGAATGTTCCTCTAAATTGACGAATCTCTATGTTCGTGTGTTCACATGTGACACGCGTTTTCCACACACGCGCGGTATGGAAAAAAGTATATTTTTTTAAACATGAAAACAGACAATCACCGGAATGAATCATGCGTCATTTCATCCGGCTAGACCTACAAAATATTTCTGCAAATTGAAATTACGCTACGGTTATGTGTATTAATGTTTCGTCGATATTTTCAGCCGCTCGTATTATAAGACAATTTTTTTGGTAATAAGTAGCGAAAAATCATCACCATAGCAGCTCATGTAATGGATGTACATGAACATTTACAACATTTACATGTCTTTGCAAAAAATGTTAACAACGCGTGAAAAAGTTACGTTTGTTTGTCAAAACGCTGTACGGAGACTGGTGCTCACGCCGCTACCGAGCCCGGTGGGCCGCCGCGCTAAGCCTCGACTGGCGGGTACAGTCCCGTCCATAAAACCCGCACCCGCGTTCGGTAGCTGCGTTCGGTAGCTTCTAAAAATTATAAATTATGTAACCTAAGAAAGTCATACCTCCGATTTACATACCTGTAATGCTACCGGATTTATCATCATTTGCGATATAATGGTTTTTGAAATTGAATCCGCACTTCTGTCGGGTTTGCTGCCAGATTTTATCAGTAATGAGAGCTTCCCATTTTCCGGGTTCTAAAGCCCTCCACTTCCTACTCTGGACACGGCCTCTTACAGTACGTTTATATATGCGATCGACTATCAAACTTGTAAATTCCTCGCGAGCAATAGGCACTGTAAATTCGCGGGCGATGCGTTCTTCCGACCACGAGTCGTCGGTACTGTCCGTATCGTCCTCATTGTCTCTCGAGGCGTCCCCTGATATGTCCATTGAGACATTTTCTTCGTGCACTGCGTCTTTCGTTAACAAATCCCGAACGTTACCGTGGTTGCACGTTACGAATGTATATAAAGACAATGACGAGCTTTGTCCACCAAGATTATCGGCGATTTTTTGCCAAATTGGATCCAATTGCGACGTAATTTTGCCATCGGCTTTCACGATAAAGCTTTTTTGTTTTATGATTTCGTTTATTTTTTTTTCTTTATCGTCGTTCGGACGCCGGCCACGTTTGGGATTCATAATGTTAGCTGTCAAATCTTCGTCACATTACATGTCGTCTCTTCCAATCACAAATTGTCTCGTTGTAAATATACAGTCACAATAACGAATAACTACACTACACTGTACACTAAAACAATTAATAACTACTATACTACTATCTATTACTATACACTATTTGTAAAACAATACGCAAAGCGAATCATACGGCGAAACGACGTAGCGAGTTCCTTCCACACAGTTCCACAATTTCGTAACTCGGAAAAACAAAGGAGAGGGCACGCGGAGAGCGGGGGGTCAGCGTTGACTGAATATTGGCGCCCGGTGGAATGAGCGGGCTTGAGTGAGATAGAAACAGACTAACGACGATAAGATCCCTTTTATTCGCGGCGCGTAAAAAACTAGACGGTTAATATTTTTCAAATTTGAATGTATGTTTTCTCGGGATATTTTCTTGACACCGATAAGTTTTTTTACCGACTTTTGCCCCGGAACTTCTAGCTTTTCTAGTTTATATATACGTACATCAACTTCGTAATTCGAAAATGGATATATAAATCGTAGAAAAATTGATTTTTATTGACGGCTACAGACAAACTATCGTAGTTTGACCCTCTAACAGCTACGGTTCATATTAAAAAAAATTATTTTTTTAAACCGCTCGAAACTTTTCGATACTTTTCATGAAATAAAATAAAACTTTATACAATTCTGTTGAAATAAACTTTCTTTTAAATATTCTTCATCAAAATTTAAGTATATGGATCGACATTAATAAAGTATAACAGAACATAAAGAAAAAGCTGTCACTAATGCAGAAAATATGCTACAGTGTCGTTTGAAAGCTTTTCAAGTTTGCAGATCTTTCGTTATATACTCATGTCAGCTTCATCAGTTCTGTGGTTATACGATAGATGAACTTAAAAAAAATGACCACCGCAAAGATAACGGCAAAACTAAAGTATAGCATAATTTTATATCCAATGTGAGAATTATTCAACTGCCGGCAATTTACAGGTTAGTTGAAAAATATTGAGGATCATTACCGCATTAAAATTGCCGGCATTCAAGTTCACAAAAAAATCCTACGGGACTTTAAAAATCAGTTAAGTTCTAGACTTTTACATTTTCGTGTGTTTGAAGGTTCTGTGCACGAAAGATTTGTTTGAAATTTAATAAATAATCTTACGTACTCTCAAATATTATATATAATCTCAAAATGGTTAAAAACATATAGACACGAAATTATATTCAAATACTGCGACGTGAATTTATGACGCATGGTAGCGAAGATGATCGGTAGTGTTTCGCGGAGGAAAGGGGTGGCCAACAAGGGTTTGCTCTCGCCGACTAGCCGTCTGAGTGGCAACGAAACGAGACTCATATAATTATGAAAAACAACGGATATATCGCTTTCTTAGAAAATATAACATTTTATCTACAAAAGTAATAAAATGAAGAACTGAGTACTGAAATGAGGATACACGCCTGCACCGCGCCATCGCTGATAGTTTTAGTAAAATGTTCTATTATTTTTATTAACAGACACAACACTGAAATCGAGAAGAGGATAAACACTTAGATATTGATCGGTTTAGTTATGGATTTACTATAAAAATCGAGGTTTACATACCTTAGAGAAGACATTCGGTGTTTCGATGCAAAGACGTATCACCTTTACTTACTACTCAAACGACGCATCTTTATTAATTAAAGCATAAAGCATCGTGCAATACTTTCATATTTTGACGGAAAATAGATAGATTTTGTTCATTTTTTTAGCATATTTCCCGCTTGGTTTCGACACCTGTTTCCCCGCTTGCCCTGATTATTTCAACTACCTTACAGAATTTTTAACAACTGAAGTAATTGCGATAATTGTATCGATTTTCGTAGTTATTGTGGCCACTCGAAATGGTTGTCCCATCGTCGTCCACCACGTCCAAATTGAATGTTGATTAGATTAAAAAAATGACGCTTCGTAGGAGCTTACTTGCTAATTTTCGGGTTCATATACTTATTGCTAAACATGAATTATTTTTCGAACATACCTCGACTTTCCTTTCGAAATTTTTTTTTTTTTTTTCGATGTTATTCACGGCTGAATTTCAAATGTATTTATTCGCAGGTGAGTCATTTTTTGTTTACTATATTTATTTATTGAAATGTAATCCGGGCAATATTTCGGTAATTAACTTCATTACTGCAAAATAACGCAGCAATTTCATCGCTGCAAAATTAATGGGGCGATTTCATCGCAGCAGTTTTAACGCAGCAACCCCATTGCTGAGAAATTAATGCAGCAACTTCATCGCTGAGAAAATACAACAGAGGCTTCATCGCTGAGAAGCTAAGGGAGCTGAGTCACCTGAAAAGTAGAATGTTGATTATTTTTTTTCTGTCTGAAAAAAATCAAAATTCGATTGTATTTTCATAATCTGTGTATGATTAACTACCTGTTTAAATTTTTTTGAGGTCCCCAAGTTTGTCGATGCGAAAGCAGAGATGGTCAAACTTTTTTTACTTGTCGCAGGATTCAGACTGGAGGAGTGAATCAATTTTGACTATTTATGGCTCATTTTCTTCGCTGGAGTATTTATGATGGCATGAGTGCAGGAATTTTTTTTTTAAGGTCCCCCCAATGGAGCTATCGAATAAAATGTGAAAAAAAACTGACAAATGATCGCAGTCATGCAAAATTTCATTTTTACATGACTGCGATGCTTTGCGAAAAAAAAATGTGATTTGTCATTTTTATATGACTGCGATGCTCTTTTTGCACAAATGAAATTTTTTTTTGCAGATCATCGTAGTCATGTAAAAATGATAAATTGTCATTTTGCATGACTGCGATCATTTGTCATTTTTTTCCACATTTTATTCGATACCTCCATCGGGGGACCTTAAAAACAAAATTCCTGCACTCGTTCCATAATAAATACTCCAACGAAGAAAATGAACCATGAATAGTCAAAACTGATTTACTCCTCCGGTCTGAATCCTGCGACAAGTAAAAAAAGTTTGATCATCTCTAGTTTTGCTTCGACAAGCTTGGGGACCTCAAAAAAATTAAAAAAGGTAGTTAATCACATATAGATTATGAAAATACAATCGAATTTTTATTTTTTATTTTTTTTCAGACAGAAAAAAAAATAATGAACATTCTACTTTTTAGGTGACTCAGCCCCCTTAATAAAGTCAAAGGATTACTTGGAGTATATTTTATAAAAATCCACAAATGTATCGATTTTTAAATTTAAATTTGGTAATAAACGGCTCAATGCATTACATTATTTTCTAGTCGATGTTCCTGATTGGGTTCAATCGTAATAAAATAGGCAAAGCAAATGTGCACGCTCGCACCCTCGGTGTTTTTCATTGTCGTTCACAAAGCTTCCTCTATGAGTGGTTAACTGACTTTTTCATATATGGGCTTTGTTAACGACGATAATTGAAAAATGAGGAAACGATGTACAAATTTCCATATTTTCTTCCATTGGAGGCCCACTAAAACTTCGCTGGGGTTACATGAAATAAAACAAATATCTACTTGAAATAAGTACAACTTTGTCTCATAATGACTATTAAAGAACCGGAAGGCTTATGCCACGGCATGTCGGGAAGATGTATGGTTAGTGCACACTGGCTGGCTTGTGGAGATTTTTATTATTATTGACTTAATTTTTGTGATTTTTCATAATCGCATGGGGCATGGGGCATCCTTCGATAGTTTTAATATAAATTCACAGAACGATAAACTCAATTTTTTTTTTATTTGTTTAATTATGTTTTGTTTTATTTCTTCAAACAATTGGGCTAAGTGTGTCCCAAAACTGTACGGCTACCCGATTTTAAAACAATGTTAAATCAAAATGTTCCTATAGTTATGAAGGGGGGTATTATGAGAAACAGAAAATCGATAGTTGTCCATTAATAAGATCTGGTAATGTTTTAGAAGTCGTTCGGATATTTTTCAAACCACAGATATAGGATTTGGTAAAATGATTTAAGCAGGAATGTCGCTGGGTAGTGCCATTCATGAGCACATAAAGAGCACAAAATTATTATGTTATTTTTAGATGGCTACGGAATTTATTTTTTAATGTGGCTGTGCTAGCTTATCTAAAGCTAGCACAGCCATCGTTTTCTGCGAAATTTGGCGAGCACAAAAATCGGCAATAGAGCAATAAAATAGCACTAAAAGAGCACTAAATGCTCTGTTAATTTCGATTGATTGTGCTCATTTTGTTGTGCTAGCTTAATGGACGTAACAAACGGTACGCGAGAGTCTCGAAGACGTTCGCTTGGAAATTCGAGAACTATAATAGCATTGACTGAAACATATTTTTCGAAAAAAATTATCAGCCGTGCTCAACCGCGGAGAGAATACACGTAAATTCAGTTAACGTAATAAACCGATGAGAACACTTTCGGGTACTCGTGTACCGAGCGACTCATCGGGGGTCTCGCGCGTCGCGAGAGAGAGACAGACAACGTAGTGCGCGAAGTTCGGGTACGCATGCACCGAGGACTCCGAGTGATCGAACTCGACATAGTGACAGCTCGCATATCGAACGTTCGCGATATCGAACAATTAAACAGTGCGCGTGATAATTCGAATTCACTTTCGCGAATAAACAAAACAAGCGTCTCAGCGCCCTGTGGGCGCAGATGCTCTTGTTGGTGGGCTCCGCCCCCCAAACCCCCCGAAAAATGTCCCTAAGGGACATTTTTTAAGGCACTCACGGGGGTGCACGTCGCGCTACGCGCTCCGTATCGAGTGTATTTACACATCGCGCTATGCACTACGGATGAAGTATGTTTATACGTCGCGCTCTGCGTTTCTTTTCGAAAGTACGTATGAGGGAAAAACATTTATCAGTTACGTAAATTAATTCATAGTGTTTAACCTTCGTCGAATAAAAATATTTCTTTTTTGTACCAATTTATTATTAATATTCACGACGGATATTTCCTTTTTGTTTGACGATAAATTGTCAAATACTGAGACACGAGACAAATATAACAAATTGCATCACGTAGAAGTTGATCAAATTAATTTAACGAATCAAATCATGTCTAGTAAAGTCGTTTTATTGGCTTAAAACTTATGACCAGATTTAACGAATATAAAACAAAGACACAAAACATGTACCGACACCAACACGATTACCATTTAGCATTCAAGCCAAATATCCCCTTCAAATCCTTCCCCTTCAGTGTTTGTTTTCTTCCCCATAATAGATGGAATCAGTTCGTTATTTTATCTGTAGGAAACGAAATCATTGTAGATGAAAAGTTCAAGAAATTTGCTATTCTTTGTGATTGTCAATGAAATTTTGTCGATATTTATGGATGCTGCAAAAAAATGATATCTCGAGAACGAAAAAATATATCGTCTTGGTTCCTGTCTTGTATTGAAGAGGAAGTAGTAAGTTAGTCGAACCAAAAATTTGTCATCTTGGATGGCTCCGAAATATTTTTTACAAATTGATGAAATTCTTGAAAAATTCGACTGTGAAGGCTCTTTGACTGTCCTCTTATAACAAAATTCATTTCTACCATTTGAGATATATTTTTTTTCTTCTTCATAATACATGGAATCAGCTCGTTATTGTCTCTGTAGAACAGACAAGTATTGGAGACGAGAAGTTTGAGAAATTCGATAATTTTTTTCGATTTTCAATGAAATTTTATTGATATTTATCGTCGCTTAAAAATATCAAATTTAGCATCATATCATATCGTATTTTAAAAAATTTTATTTAATCACAAACGAGGATAAGTTTCTCGGTACGGAATAACTCGTAAAATCGACAAATTCAGTGTATTTCACTTTCTTGATAAATAATTGTTTACAATTGTTCTTTAAGAGTACAATTGTTTTTTTTTTTTTTCACGAAAAAAAACTTTTCAACACGTGAGCATATGAAAGAAATTCGTATTTCGACGAAAATTTGAAAAAATTTGAAAAAAAAAAAACGTTGGAAATACATCGATAGAATAATCATTAGCAGTTTTCTTATTAAGTATAAACGAATAAATCCAGCGAACAAAATTGACAAAGATTTCGAATGTGATGAATCTCCGACGGTCGAAGTATAAAAAATTAAATTTTTAAACATAGCACACTTTTTATCTGCGCAATAACGCGGAGAGTTAGTTTGTAAATACGATTTCTTTGAGAGGAAAGGATTAGAGACGGCAATTTCGAGAAATTTGAAAAAACGATTCGTTTTTTGACGAAAATTCGTAAAATTAGTCTTTGCTTAAAAAAAATCATATCTCGGCAGCGAAAAAAGATTTCGACTCTTATTTTGGCTTGTTTTGAAGAGGAGAAAATACGTTGCCAGAAAAAGAAATTGCAGTTTTTATTATTAACTGTAAACGAATAAATCGGGTGAACATAATTGACAAAGATTTCGGCTGCGATGAATCTTCGACGGTCGAAGGATAGAAAATTCTTTTTTTTTATGATTGCACACTTTTTATTTGCACTATACCGCGTAGAATCCATTTATATTTACGTAAAATAGGAACAAAGATTGAAACGAGATGTCGATTTTTTTTAATTTGAAAATCATCCGGCCACAGAGTACGCGCGCCGCGACGTATGAGCATCTGTGTATCGTCTGCTACGAAATTGTCATCTGCTTCCAAAGTTTGACAGATAGAATAAAACGAAAAAATATATACTCGCGATTTTTTTTAGTTCTATTTGGGAAATTGTAATTATTTTGTATATTCGATGAATCTTTTTTGTGAGTTTACTACCTATTTTTTCAGTGAATACGTGAAATTTATCATTTTTATTACGAATGTGAATAAAATATGGTAAAATATTGCGAATGATTTTCGGTGATAATATATTATTTTCGAAATAAAAAACGCAAACATTTGTGAATCTATGTATGATATTTCGTGTTTTATTGTTCACAACCGAAGTTTTTTTTTAACATGATGAAAAATGGATTTTTGGCAAATCTAAATAACATAACCTTTAAAGCAAATCTTGTTATAACCACTGTTTTTGAATTATTTTATAATTAAAATTATATTTGTCAGAATGACTCAAACTTTGTTGTGCATAGTGCTTTCGATGCAATGAAATATTGTTGCGAAAGAGAAAAGAATTGGTTTCCAGGATTCTGAATTGGAGCACCGTACGGACATCAGATGTGAGAAAATCATCCTTTCTTGGAAAATTGTGATGAATAAATAGTTAGAGATGTAGGATTGTCTCTAAATTTGCTGTGTGTAGTGCTTTTGATAAAACAAAATGATGCTGCGAAGGAGAAAAAAATTGGTTCTTAGAGTTCATTATGATGGCACTGTACGGACACTTGACCGAAGGCAAATGCAAAATGTGGCCAATAATTTTTTAGAAAAAATACTTAAAGTTGTTAGATTGGTTTTAAAAGTAATGTGCATACTGGAAATAATGTAATAAAAAAACTCTGCGAAGGAGAACAAAATTGGTTCGCACCATCTAAAGTTACAGTGTGATACGGACGTCCGAGAAGAAAAATTCAGCCAAAAAGTTGTTTTCATTGCACCGCA
Source organism: Cryptus viduatorius (assembly GCA_964006125.1). Classification (NCBI taxonomy): domain Eukaryota; kingdom Metazoa; phylum Arthropoda; class Insecta; order Hymenoptera; family Ichneumonidae; genus Cryptus; species Cryptus viduatorius. Next base: position 25,106,413 of record OZ023220.1, read on the forward strand.
GGCTAAAAAAGATATTTCTATTCATCGCAGTCACTTCAAAGTAACTACGCATGATGTCGGAGATACACCGAAGCAAATGGTGAAACATAAAAATTTTTGGAGTATGCGCTGCGGAGTAACCCCTTCGACAGACTCCGAAGAGCAACGGATGGTCATTTTAATAGGCACTCTTTGCCTATTGTTATAGTGAGTGTCTAAAAACAATATTTGCGAATAAATTAATAGTGAATTATTCGATTATTCGTGAATAAATACGCGAACTTTTCGCCGATTATCAACGCGATATTTGTGGTGAAAAAAATATATTTTTGACAGGTATTGCCGGAGGTGTTGAAAGGCGGTGCCTCCTCTGGTACCGTACTAATCGCAAACAATGGCAATACTGGCATGAATTCAAACTCGAGTACAAAAAATGGTTCGGAATCGACATGGATCAACAAAGACTCTAGGACGATATACAAAAGCGGACGCAAGGTTCTGGCGAAACCGCGAAAAATTACCTGATTCGTTTGCAAGGACTCTTTAATCGACTTCACAAACGCAAGAGCCTCAGGAGTCAATAGGATCACGCATACGCAGGTCTTCGTCCCGAATATTGGGATAGACGGGAATGGAGTGAAGTCAAATCGTATTCGGATCTCGTGAAAAAGCAACGAAGATCGAACAACGATGGGCTCGAGTGAAGACTCGACGTCCACCACCAAGTCGCAACGAATGCAATTTGAAGGCCTACGCTTGGGATGGCGGAAAGAAAGAAGAACCAAAATCTCAAGGAGGGTATAAACAGAGTGGTTATCGGCCGCGTTCATCGAATGTTAATGCCGTGTCGACGGAAAAGCCGTCGAAGAAGAACAAAACGAATACGGTCGAACCGTCGTCTCCGAAGAGGAAGAAAAATCGGAGAAAACCTGCTGAAAATTTAGAGGCGTCAACGGTCGAACCGAAGGCATTTACGAACACGTACGCGCAGACAACAGCTTCGAGTCCTCCGAGGCAAGTGGTGCAACGGCAACAACAGTCTAGTGGGGGGAAGCAATCGCCGACGAATGGGAAGAACGACGCTCGTTCATCCTCGCCGCAACAGAAAAATTTCGTGCGACGATCGCCGTTATTCTGTTTTAATTGTGGTGATTCAGGACATTTTAGTCGAGTTTGCGAGAAGCCGTAAGTTACGTTATATCTCGGCTGTGGCCGTAAGGGCGTGAATACCGATAATTGCGGATGTGCGTTTGCAAAAAACGCCAATTGGGCCTGGCAACCGCGAGGCGGCTAGCGTACCGACTAGAGACAAACCCGCGAGAAATTACAATTCCTGTAGAGATAAATTTCCATGTAATAGAGAGTGCCGTTCGCGTAGAGGACTCGACAGAATTAGTACGCGTAGATGTAAGCGCAGGTCCATCGAGCTCTCCGTGTATCACTAATAGGGAAAATATAGTAGAACTCGTAGATAACGGGAAAATTATTAACCGATCGATTGGGGTGTGGACACTCGACGACGACGTTGAGTCGGACGAGGAGAATATAGAATCACGAATGATCGGTGAAACAAACGAGACCGATCGTTCTTCGGCAGCGAGTCGCGCCGACGATGATCGGAATACCGGAAGCGAAAATACGGTACATTTTGATTTTGAGGTAACAACGAGCCAATTCGATCCAATAAAGTTTATAATGGCTTTTCCCGCTCCTCCGAAGGATTGGCAGCGAGAAAAAGGCCACGAGCGTATTTTCGTTCAATTAATCATTGGGGGAAAGTTGCTGGATGTATTGCTCGATACGGGTGCGACTATATCGGTTTTTGGTAGGATAGGAGGCGTTATAGTGGACGAACTCGGAATAGCACACCGGAAGTATCCAAGATCGAGAAATGACTATGTTACAATGGCAAACGGTACACCTGAACGAGTTCTCGGAGAGGCCTTATTTCCGATTGAACTCGACGGGATACAAAAATGGTTCCCAGCAATCATTGTGCGTGACTTAAAATCCAATTGCTTATTAGGGATGGATTTCATAAATGCGTTTGGGATTAATATCTATGGCAGCCGCGACACTTGGTCGGTGGGGAGAGGTGGTGTCGAACACCCGATTGTTAGTAAGTGCGAAGAGATCGCGACAGTCGGCGTGTGTTTCGGGATCCAAGAACCCGCTCGTGATGAGAGGAAACGTTTAGACGATCTACTCGCGAGAATTAAACCGACGATGCCGCAAGATTTCGATGTACCAGTGACGCTCACTGAGCACGTAATCGATGCGCCATTAGATAAAGCTGTAAAACAGCGTATGTACGGACGTTCGCCGGTTGTTGTAGAGAAGCTTCATGAGGAAGTTGATCGAATGTTAGTAAAGGAATCATTGAGCCTTCGTCAAGCGAATGGGCGAGTCCACCGGTAATGGTCGCGAAAACCGATGGTAGTTGGAGATTTTGCGTAGATTATCGGGAGTTGAATAAAGTGACGCGAAAGGATGCTTATCCATTGCCGCGCATGGATACGATATTAAGTAAGCTACAAGAAGTCGTGTACATTATCACGCTGGACATGAGTGCCGCGTACCATCAAATAATGATGGCCGAGAGTATTAAACACTGTACCGCGTTTATCGTAGAGGGTAAGGGTTTGTTTCAATTCCGGAGGATGCCGTACGGTTTGTGTAACGCGCCGGCAACGTTTCAGAGGCTAATGGATCGTCTAATCGGTTCCGCGCTCGAGCCGCACGCGTTTGCTCACTTAGACGCTATCATTATCATAAATCGTACTTTTGAGAAACATGTCGAATGGATCGAGAAGATTTTGGGAATAATCCGAGAGGCTGGTCTCATATTGAATTACGAGAAAAGCGCGTTTTGTCGAAACGAGGTACGTTACCTCGGCTTTTTAGTGAATTGCGAGGGGTTGAGACCAGATCCGGAGAAAATTCGACTGATTATCGATTATTGAAGTCCGCGAAACGTAACGGAATTACGTCGTTTTAACGGTATGATAAATTGGTATCATCGTCATCTCATTAATATTTCGCGCGTCGCGCGTCCGTTGAACCGATTAACGAGTAAAAACGTGGAGTGGAATTGGACAGAGGTAGAGGAAGCCGCGTTTAGAGCCGTAAAAGACGAGTTAATAAATGCCGCGATACTCACGTACCCAGACTACGAACGACCGTTTATAATTTATACTGATGCAAGTGATAAGGGAATAGGCGCGATACTCACCCAAAAGTACGATGATGGGGAAAAAATAATAGAGTGCGCAAGTCGCGTAATGACTGGTCCCGAAACGCGATACACAGTCACGGAAAAAGAGTGTCTCGCGGTAGTTTGGGCCGTACGTAAATTTCGACCATATTTAGAAGGGTATGAATTTACTGTGGTCACGGATCACAGTAGCCTTCAATGGCTTTATAATCTGACCGATCCGATAGGTAGACTTTTTTTTCCGAGGAGTTGCGGCATTCTTTTTACGGATTCACCCCAGCCATGCGGACTAGAACAAATGTGGGACTCCCGATTGACCTACCCACTAAACCGCCACCTCCTTTGCGTCCGCCCCCGACCAGGAACTATGTTAATATTATTTCTGATCGGGGGATCTGTCTGTGTTTGTCTTGTCATGTTGTATGTGCGTTCTGATTCTGTTTTCTTTGTCGCGTCTGGTCTGTCATGTCAGGCAGCTGTCCGTGTTTTTCGACCACCGCTTCTGTTTCTTGTCGCAGTCTTGTCCAACGGTCACATCTGAAGAAGGTGTGTTCCGCGTCGTCCCATTCGTGTCCAAAGTATGTACAGTCTGGTGTTCGTACTCTGGTCATTTTATATAGGTACCGTCTAAAGTAACCATGTCCTGTCAGAAATTGAGTGACGTAAAAGTTTACGTCTCCAAACTCCCGACGGAACCACAGTCTCAGGTCCTTTATCAGTCGTCTCGTCCAGTTTCCTGTCGTTTCTTCTGTCCATCGTTGTTGCCACATCTGTAGCGTCCTGTCTCTTTCTGTCGATGCCGCGTCCTGTCGTCTCGTGTCTGCGCTCCTTCCGTAGATCCTCTTGCGCTCGAGTGCAAGAAGATCTATGGGAATCACGCCCGCTATCACCAGAACGGCCTGCGCCGAGACCGTCCGGTAGGAACAGGCGATCCTCAGCGCGCTCTGTCTCTGTACTGACATCATTGCGTGACAGTATTTTTTGGTCTTTAGGGAATCCGCCCAGATCTCCGCGCCGTAGAGGACGATCGAGTGGGCCGTCAACATTAAAAGTCTCCGTTTTCCCGGTCTCGGTCCGTTCGTGTTTGCCATCAGGCGTCTCAAAGATTTTATCGTCCCTTCCTGAAGCCGAACTGCTGGTCAGAAAGCCCACCCCTGGCTTGTATCGCGTCTGTCAGTCTTGGTCTTAGCAATCGTTCGTAAAGTTTCCCTGTCGTGTCTAGTAGGCTGAGTGGGCGGTAGGCTGAAGGTGTGTTAGGGTCCCTCTTTCCCTTCGGGATGAGGACCAGCCTCGCCGTCTTCCAACGCTCGCTAAATGTCCCTGTCGTTAAGCACGTATTGTACAGGTCGAGGAATATTTCCAGCCTCAGGCTCACCATCAGCCGGATGATCTCTCCAGGTACTCCGTCAAGTCCTGGCGCCTTACCAAGCTTCAGCGCATTGGATGCTCTAGTGAGCTCTTCCGCGCTGAAGATGGGGGGCACCAGTATTTCGTCGTCATTCGTTGCGTCCATCCGTATCGGGTGTGTTGGGAATAGTCCGTCCACAATGCGTCGCGTGGTTTCCGCAGCCTTGATTTCCGGCGGGACGCGGGCCCCTAGATTACCAGTTACAATCTTGTAGCCGGTTCCCCATGGGTCTACCTCCTCGCAGAGCTTTTTCCAGCATCGCGTCTTGGTGTCTCTGATGGGGTTCGACAGTCTTTTCCGTTCCGTCCTGTATACGGCTAGAAGGGCTTCCCTTTCGGCCCTCCCACCGGCCCTTGTGACCTGTCTTCGGTTGGCCAGGCATTTCCTCTGCAGCTCGGCTATTTCTTCCGTCCACCAGTAGTGTGGCTGTTTGTTTCGTCTCTGTTGTCGTTTTGACATTGTGCTGTTGCACAGCCTCACCGTCAGCTTGGCCTTATCGTCCGCCAGTCTTTCCGCCCTTCGTCGGCCAGTCAACTCCGGTGGGATGTTTGTTACCGGGGCCGGCGCTGCCGCCAGTTCCGCCGAGAACTTCTGTACGTCAAGTTTGTTCATTTTCCACCGCGGGGGGTGCCGTAATCCCGTCCGTGCCGTCGTTGTCCGGCCAGTAATTTCAAACTCGATGTACTGATGGTCGCTGGCCGTGTAATCCTCGACCACCCGCCATCCCCTTATCAGTGGCAGTATCCTGTCATCGTTACGTCTGGAATGGAGTCCCCAACACCTGGTCGTCTGTATGTCGGGGTGTTTCCCGTGTTTGCCACTACTAGATCTAGCCTTACGGCCATCTCCAGCAGTAGCCGTCCGCGTTTGTTCGTTTCTGTCATGCCCCACTCGATCGCCCTCGCGTTGAGGTCCCCCGCGACGACGACATCCCCCGGCAGGTCCCTAATTCCGTCCTCTAGGAGCGACACCTTCCTCTCGAACTCCGCCGCGGCGCAGTTTGGGGTCAGGCTCCCTAAAAGCGAAAGCGCGGGATCACTGACGTAAGTGACAGCGCCGACCTTCGCCCAGACGTAGTCGTCTCCTGCGCCACGGTCGGTTCTCCGGAATCGGGCAGCGCCCCTCACCCAGATAGCAGCTGTCTCAGTTTCGTTCGTGATCCAGTACTGTGTCTGCCGTCTCCTGTACGGTTCGCACAGTATAAGTATGTCGGCGTCGTGTTCGACTGACTGCCCGTCCGTTGTCTGGTCCCTTCGTGGTGGGGTTGGGAGCCCCGTGGTCGCTGATGCGTTTGACCGTTTTTCATTAATGATGCTTTTCATTTGCCGTTTCCTCCTACTCTTTTTCTTTGTGAGTGTGAGCGTGTCGTTTGGGTGTGGTTTGCTAGGGCTCCACCACCGCTTTACCTCCGCTGCCGACTGCCCCTCCGCTGGCACCAGTGGCCTCACCGAGGCCCCCCCGCTACTGCTGCAGGGCCCTTTCCGGGCGCCACCCGGCACTACTACAGTATGGGGATTTTTCGCTGGTTGATAGGGCAGCTAGGTCCACCCGGCTAAGGGGACCCGGGCCCCTGTACTATCCAGCGGCCCAGGACCATCAGGCCTGGTTTACTCGGGGTACGCTCTAGCGCTTCGTGTTGGGTCTGCCAGCAGCGGAGAGCGGCGAGAGAGTTCCAGCACCATCCCCTAGTATTGCGTGTGCGTGGTCTGAGTGCCCGTTGCAGTGGCTTTGCCAGTCCATTCACTCCGGGAGAGCCCGTTTATAGGGATCCCGCGCTTTCGCTTTTAGGGAGCTCCCGTTTATAGGGAACCCCGAGCATTCGTTCCCCCAGGGTGGCCCGTTTATAGGGTCCCTGGACATTTGCATCACTGGCATGTCACTCGAGCTTGTTTGTGTTAGTGTTTGCGTCTGTGTGTGTGTGTGTGTGTGTAGCCTGGTTTTGGTCCACCCCGATTGTTTTCGGTACCATCCATGTCTGGAAGGTATCACCCTATCTGCCACCTGGGGAGGCGCCCGATGCGGGATCGGCAACCCGTCACGGGCCGATAGGTATCGGCCGGACGCGTTAAAGGAAGCAACCGGAGAGGACTTAGAGGCGTGGAAATGAGTAGTACCGTAAACCGACCACGAAGTAATATTACAGCAGGCGCACGATAGCGAACAGGCCGGACACGCGGGTGTTGAACGAACGTATCGCCGTGTCGCTATGTATTATTATTGGCCGGGAATGTATCGAGACGTAAAGAAATACGTGAATAAATGCATTACGTGCGCGTGGCATAAGTCAAATCAGACGCGACCGATGGGGTTAATGGGACCACGCGTAATCGAGCAACCGTGGGATACCGTTGCGTCTGATGTAATGGAGCCGTATCTGAGATCGAAGGCGGGAAATCGTTATTTAATAGTCTTTGAGGATCTTTTTACGCGTTGGATTGAGTGCGTACCGGTCGCAGCGGCGAACGGAAAAACCGTAACAGACGCATTCAAAGCGCGAGTCCTAAACCGTTGGGGTACACCACGACGTTTACTGACAGACAACGGGACGGAATACGTGAATCGGACAGTAAAAACGTTAACAGACGATTACGAAATCGAACGTATAACAACACCACCGTATCACACACAGGCGAATCGCGTGGAACGGGTAAATCGCAATTTAAAAATAATGATAGCAAGCTATATCTCCGCTAACCATAGTGAATGGAATATGCACATTGGAGAATTTCAGTTCGCCTATAGTACCGCGATCCATTCGTCACTGGTGTGATCCGGCGTTCTTAAACTTAGGTAGGGAACCGAAACCGGCACACTATTGGTCGCAGATGATTGAGAGCGACATACCGAATGCGCTAGATAAGGCGAAATGGATAAAACGAATGAGTAAACTCGTCGAGCTGAGAGATCTCGTTACGAGAAAAATTCGAGAGGCTTCAGAAAAGCATGCGAAGTACTATAATCGTAGTAGGAGGGACGTTCCCCTACACGAAGGCGATTTAGTTTTTCGTAGATACCGTGTATTGCCGAAAGCCGCCAATAACATGACGTCGAAGTTTGCTAAGCGATATGCAGGTCCATTTACCGTGTCGCGCGTCGTATCGCCGAGCGTTGTAGAGTTAACCGATGCTGAGGGACGATCGGCAGGTCGGTGCCACGTAAAGGATTTGAAATTCCATAGCAGTGCGACAAACGCGGAGAGCTCGATGATACATTAGTTCTTAGTGATTGGACTGAGCGAATGTGATTGGATGAATAGAATTTTTAGTTATTTTCGGGAATCTTTAATTTTTCTTTAATAAGTGACCGTATCAGCGCGAGAAGCGCGAGGTCGCGAAAAAGTTTTTTGGTTTGAGATCCGAGATAACCGAGTTTGAAATTTCTCGAGAAAGCGAGAAACAGCCAAAATGCCCGAGGAGCGATTGCGGCGCATCCAATTAGTTATTTGATATTTTGTATTTTGGTATTGGTTTTGGGTAAATGAGTGTGAGATTGGTTATGATAATCATTTGTAGTTTAATGGATTGCCGGGTGAGCGAGGGAAGGATTCTGTGATAAGGCGTGATGGTGTGTATCGGCGTGTGCCTACCTGCGATAACGCAGGAAGTCAGGGCCTAGTGGGGGGATGTGACGAGGTGTAATAGATGCTCTCGCATCACGCTATAGGTAGGGCACGCGCGAGAGTCTTTGTTAGCGCGCGCACAGAGTCGATCCCCGCGGAACCCGAGGAAACGGAAAAATATAGAACACAAGTCTGCCGGAGAGCTATGTTATATTTTTCAGGTTCGCGGAAAGCCATAGCGACGCCGGTTACCGTGTGAGGAGAAGACGATAGGAGAGGAGCCGCGAGGAACCAATGATGATTGTTGAAGTACAGCAAGGGAACCGTCGCGACCCCCTTCCCCTCAGTTACCGGTCCGCGAAACAAAGTACGGGCGAGCGAGCGGGAAACTCTCGCCGGAAGCGTGCTAATAGTTAGACGCAATATTATAACTCTCGCTTAACGCGTGCGATTAGTTAGACGTACCGTAGTAAAATTTGTTAGTTGTTGAGAACAAATACAATAGAAGAATCGAATAGTAGAATCGATAAGCAGTTGATCGATATTGTAAAATTGTAAACGGGCGATAAGGGATTCTGTGAATTGTGATCTCCGAGAGGGAGAAGTTTTCGATAATCTCAACGTCCGTAGAGGAGAATTAACGCCGTGTCAACGGCCGGAGAAAAACCGTTCTCTCGAGGAAAATTTGGAGATAGTAGAAGGTCGATCGCATCGCATCGAGGATAATTAACAAGGTAGGTGCACGTGGTGCACACCATCTTTGCTTTCTTTATGCCGAGAGCGATACGCGAATCGCAGAGTGCTTTCTCGACCGTACTCGGCAAATGATCGGTTAAATTTCGTGTAATTCTCGTCGCGTAGAATAAAATTTTGTGTTAAACTACGGGAAATAACTGGATAAATTATCGTTTTATTGCTTTTATTTCGTGCGTATTGTGAGAAAAATGATTGATTGATGAATTACTTCGCGCCCGAACTGCACTCCCTATCCTGTTAGCCGTGTAAGATAATGGTAATTAGTAAGTAAAGAAAAATTGAAAAATTCCCTGGATATCGGTTGATAGATATCCTGGCGCCCGGCAACAATTCGGCGAGTGGAAAAATAGAGGAAAGGGAATTGAAAAACAAGGGCGTCATTATATTTTGGACGGGTAGCCGATTACAGAAAGTCCGAAACCTGTACACGCACAATACAACACGCACACACGCGCACGTCACAATATTTAGATACATTCATTTTTGTATTTATTTATTTTTTTTTTAACTTAAGTAGATTGAGATGTTTTTTTTTTCTTATATAGCGTCCAGTATCCCCAAGGAAATGTATATGTATTAAAATATTACACGATCGCGAGAGGTGTAAATAATGTTTCTGTAACTTACAGTTTACCGATGAGCCAGACGATTTACTTGATCTATATATATCTACTAAAACGAAGCTTTCGCACTGTCCTGTTTAAAAATTGCACAATATCACTCGATCTTTAAAATTCCTCATCCTCGGCGCACAGGCGATCTTGCAAGGTGCATCGATGTTTCCGAAGTTCTCCAGCGGGTTGCGATCCGTTGATCCAGCGTTGGGCTCACCCCGTGAGCTGGTTGGCTGATACCACCTCGTTGAACGGGAAGAAGCAAGCGAGGGTCTTCAGTTCAACTTCCCTTTGCAGCGATACTCTCTTTCTCTCTCTCTCTCTTTTGCAAGGTTCAATCAGGCTACTCAGTTCACCCAATCAAGCTCCGAGAAGAAGAAAGCACGCTAGAAAAAGGTGTGAACCGCGTAAGCGTTGTGTAAACGAATTATTCTATTCCTTTTAACAGTTCAATCGGAATATTCGCGTTGCCTGTGATTTTAAGGAAACTTGGCACGGGCACTAAAAATCACTTTTTCCTCTGGTGTTCGCCCATCGCTCTCTGGAGAAACCGTGCAAAAACCCAGGAGAGAGGATCGGCACGCACAATGAAAATTCTTCTTCGTTTCTCACATATTCTTAACATTTGAGTGTCACTAAACTACCGCACTTAACACAACGTACACAACACAAAACTTCGATTCGAATGTTTATTTTCCCGATCACTCAGGTACAACGATATTTTCCTACCGATTGCGCCAATTATGTTACGGCCCAATGCCGTGAATTTTGTAGAGTAACGTTGATTGGCTCTCCGTGAGCTACCGTTGCTGGATGTGATTCGTCGTTGCCGTGGCGAATTGAAATTCGCTCCTGAAGTGCCGGGAAGGATTAGGTGTTTCGTTGAATGATTTAAAGAACAAGAGTCATCGGATAATGGTATATATATTGATGTCGGAACACAATGTATTAAGAGGAGGTGCAATCCCTTCCCTCCCACCCATCCCGTCTCAGGCGGTATCAAAAACTGTAAACAACATTTTTGGCGCATATTAGCATTTACAGCTAGACAAAAAGTTTCAACTTCTGCTTTGGGTATGTCCGCAGGGTATGAAACTTTTTTTTCACAACACAATGTTAACGGTACAAATAAGATAAGATACGATGATAGAAAATATTCAGTCTTGTATTTTACAAGACAAGGGAAGTGCAAGACACTTGTATTAATTGCGACTGTACTCCTTCGCGTTTTTCCCAAGACTGCCCTTCTAATTTTTCGAGGGAGGCTTCAAAGTCGCAAACAAACCTCCCCACTCTAGGAACTTACTGTCCGTCTATGTGTCTAGCATTTTCGTCGTCTTTTTCTTACGGTACTATCTCTATCTCGGTCTTCTCACTCTTTTGCCTTGCGTCTCTGTTTTTGGGCACCACGCGAGGGCCTTCTTTTGTATACCAGGTTTTCGAATATTGCAGGCCCGGCGCCTGGCGGGCGTAATGTGAGCACGTCGGTCTCGCTTGCTGCTGGCAAGGGTATTTGAGGGTAACCGGTACTTGAGATTAATTTCTTTCAGTTTTTATTGCTATAATCTGAGAATTCGAGGTAAAGTCACGATTCTTTATAAAAAATGTTTAAAAGTGAACAAGCTTTCTTTATTGGAATTTAAGAACAAAGAAGATACATGTGGCTTGCCAGCCGTGTTCGATACTCGCGGAGACGTACACGGGTGCACGGTGCCGTGCACTTTTTCGCTGCAGCGCCGAAACGACGATGATAGTAACATATACCGGTGTCCTTCGAATTTGCTGATGAGCAAGAACGAGACCTGGATCGGCCGCCGTTCGACTTATTTCCGTTGTCGTCGACGGAAAGATTTTTTCGCTCGAGATCCCCGATTCTGTCGTGATCGCTTTTGGGCTTCGACGGCTTGTTGTGCGAAACAGCTTCGACGACGGCGAGCTGTCCTTGCGTCGCAGCTTCTTGAATTTTGTCAGCGATCTATGCCAACTTGGCGATAGCGACTCCTTCGCTTGTTGCTAATACACATCGTACGTTTACTGGCATGTGCTTCATTCAGAGAGTTCGGAGGACTTCGTCTGGAATATTGTTTCCGGCCAGCGTTACCATGTCACGCAGTAGCTGAGAAGGTTTGTTGTCGCCAAGTTCGAGTTCTGTCGGTAAGCGATGGATTTGTTTTTCTCGAGAATCTGTAAATCGTTGAATTAACTGCTGTTTTAGCGCTTCGTACTTGCCGTTCTCCGGAGGGTTACGTACTACGTCGGACACTTGTTGTAAGGTCGATGGTTCCAGCGCTGCGACAATCGTAAAATATGTCGTTGTGTCGGCGGTGATTCGGCACGAGTGAAACTGAGCCTCGACCTGGACGAACCATAGTTCTGGGTCCACTTGCCAAAAAGGCGGAAGTTTCGGCGAACTCACTGCGTTGAGGTGGAGATTTTCGCGTGCCGGGTCTGCGCGTCGTCGATCGCCAGCGTTTTCTAACGGTAGTCCCGCTTGTTGCTGAGGAATATCGCCGGGAAGTTCCTGCTATTCATTGACACCGTTGTTATTACGCGTTGGCGAACGTGTTACGCTTATGTTTGCGGTTTTTATGTCGGTGCTAAATGATAGTGGTGCGAATCAACACGATTTGTCGCGACGTACGCAAAACCTTTTTTTACGCGCGCGTGGTTAACCTCAAAGGCGTCGTTTTTGCGCGTTGTACACCGTACCGGTTTTTTGCGAAGTTCTTGGTAGTCGGGGTCACCAATTATGAGGTTTTGAGCCCATATACTCATAAATCTATATACCAAAGGCAGAGACAACACCGATCGTACGAGAAAATAACTTTATTAAATATTTAAAACAAACGAGATATTTGGCAAAAGAATAAAGCGGGAACAACGTGAGGAGCATCGCCACAGCTCTGGCGGTTAATCTCTTGCTTTCTTGCGCCTGCGCACCGTCGCGAGATTCACGGCGCTCGGCGTGTCGTGATGTGGCCAATCAGCGACTAGGGAGCTCTCGGTCGCCACAGAGTTAAATAGAAAATTTTCCACCAATCCCGCTCCGCGCGCGCAGTACCTACCCTCTTCATTATGTTTTTTGTGCTTGATGGCGTCGCAAGTGTATTCAGTTTACTCCGCATAAAAGTTTTAAATCTTCAGTTTTGAGTTTATTTTTTCGGGATGTCGAAAAAGAGAGGACACGAAAAAGTAGATCCGGACAAACGAATGTTGATCCTGGAGAAGCGGCTGAGTAAAATCAGCGCGGAAATGGCGATTTTAAGCCACCCGCGTAGAAAAAATTAGTATGGGATTGACTCTGGGAGAACGATGGTCGAGAGTCTGGGATTTATTTGGGATTGAATCTGGGAAGCACTATGGGCAGTTATCTGGGTTTTGGGACCCGGCTAGATGGTTTCCCAGACCTTTTCCCATCGCTTCAGTGGACGGGGGAGTCCTCGTGCAATCAATCCCATACGTATTTCCAGATTCTCTCGCGGCCGTACCGTACGACTGGGGGGATCCTCGCGCGATCAATCCCATACATAGAATCCCATATTATGTGTAAATGAAAGAAGAAGGAAAAATAGATTTTGTCAAATGGAAGGAAAAAATGAAAAACGAAGAAATATGCTCAAATCTAATTTTTTTCAACGAATATGATTTCGCCGTGCAAAGTTAAGCGCTGTAGTACATAATCGGCGGTTAAATTTCATTTAAGGCCCCAAAAATAATGTGATGTACTGGGAAAAGCTTGGATAGATAAATTAAAAGATCTATGTTAAACTCATCCAATACTTTACAATATTTTTGGGACCTACATCGAATTTCAAACGCCGATTACGTACAGCAGCATTTAACTTTGCTCGGGGAACTCATATCCGTCGAAAAAAATTGGTTTTAGGCATATTTTTTCGTTTTTTATTTTTTTCTTCCATTTGACAAAATCTATTTTTTCATCTTCTTTTACTTACACATAACATGGGATTCTATGTATGGGATTGATCGCGCAAGGATTCCCCCGGTCGTACGCGACGGCTGGGAGAGAATCTGGAAAAGCATATGGGATTGATTGCACGAGGATCCCCGTTCGTATGCGACGGCTGGGAGAGAATCTGGAAAAGCGTATGGGATTGATTGCACGAGGATTCCCCCCGTCCACTGAAGCTATGGGAAAAGGTCTGGGAAACCATCCAGCCGGGTCCCAAAACCCAGATGACTGCCCATAGTGCTTCCCAGATTCAATCCCAAACAAACCCCAGCCTCTCGCCCATCGTCCTCCCAGAGTCAATCCCATACTAATTTTTTCTACGCGGGCAGCATGATAAGGCGGGCGTATCGGACGAGGAACCTCGTGTTGGGGATACGTACAGAGCTAATCATGAGGATTTAGAAATATGTGGATTGGACGAAGTGTTAACCTCTGGGACAAATTCGAATGGCACAAGCGACATCGTTGAGACGGGAGTTCCTTCGGATATAGTCGACGATTTGGGCTGTTTATCGAATGCTTCGATAGAAAAGATTGATGGTACGCTCGGCCATGTTGACAAAGAGAATCGAGGAGACAAGTCCGAGCCTGCTGGGATGCGTGGAGAGAAAGAGGGTGAACCTCTCGGCGAAAACCTTGATGACGAAGCCCTGGAGATTCTAGGTGCTGATCCCGCAAAGTGTTAAACACGATTTAATGCCGATACAAATTACGCGCGATACGAGGTTTGAGCGACGAGACAAGTGCGCGTCTACGCACCCCCCCGAGATATCACGATCGATCCCGAGAGAATGCAAGGAATGCGGAAGCGACGCTCGCGTAGAGAGTCTTGATCGATACGCCGAGCGGGACACTACGTTACGCGATGAAAAGAAAACCGAACGACGATTGGAAACTCGAGTGACGCCATTACGGGCAGAACGAGAGAGAGAAAACGGGCAACGAATCGACCGCGATCTGACCGCGGGCATTTCGGAACGAAAAATCTTAATCGAGAAACGCCTCGCAAACTTTACGTTTACGGTTTATTTCATTTATTACTGTTTCTTTTCCTAACTTACGATTAATAAAGCTTTCGAGTGAACTTTCGAAGCGTACACCGGTAATTTACCTCTCCTCCGTATATTCCTGACACATTTTGTGAATCGCGATACGACGACTATCGCGAATCCGCCAACGAGAGAAACGTCTTTATCAGTCAGAAGTGGGATATTGTATCCAAAAACCCGTGAAAGTGTTCTTTGTTACGTAGTTACGCGAATTTTCGGTGACCACGCGGTTCGACGCCGGTTACGGAAAATTGCGTCGCGCAAAGAAAATTACATAGAGAACAATTAACGAACGAACTACGAACATTTAAAGGAACGCGCAAGGGCGAGTACGAGCGGCCGATTTCACGGCGTACCCGTCAGGTAGAGCCTCAGCACAGCCGGTAATGCAGGGAGCATTCCAACCGACTCAAGTCCCGAATGTACTCCCGCCACAATTCGCGCAACAGTTACTTCTCCTGGTGTATTTTACGTGCCGTCTCCGCCTTACGGCATACGACACGGCACCCATGTGCACGGGCCCGGGATCACGCCCGACCAACGCGCCTTACAGCTTCCAATTCCCCGCCCGGGCCTTGCCCGGGCAGGCCTCTTGGAATGGGGGGGAGCACTTTCTACAAAACTCCCTACGGCCTTTGGAGGACCGCACCCGAGTCGAAGCGCAACTCACACGCATTTCAAAAACAACCACTACCCGGCAGAGACCAACCCAAATAGGGCGACGCGAAAATAAATTCGCGGGGCTTGGTCGCCCTCCCTGCCTACCGATACCGAACCATAAATGACTATGTTCTGCCGAGTCCTCGGTGAAACCCGAATTAAGCACAGCGGGGGCACAACTCCCCGTGCGGGCATGATGGTAGATCCACCGTTATACATGACGGCCGCCCGAACTCGATGCTCCATCGCCGCCTGGACTCGCCACGACGGGAGGCATCCCAGCAACGACCGCCCACCCGCGCCTGCTGGCACAATTCGCGCAACAGCCGGTAACGCAGGGAATTTTTCAACTAGTTCCCGGAGTACAGCGGTCTCGAGACTTCGACAATTTCGGACAACCGATCACGCCGCCGTTTAACCAATACGCACCGCCACCAGCGAATCCAAATCTACTGCAAATGTTAATTGAGGACGGTCGCCGCCGAGACGCGCTGTTCGAGCGACTTGTCGATCGCATCGCAGCACCTGTCAACGGTGGTCAAGGGGATCCTAACCTCAATTACAATATTATGCCGGATTTAACGAAACAAATCGAATCGTTCGACGGAGAGAGTAGCGGATCAGCAGCACGCGAATGGCTCGAATGCCTTACCGGAATGCAACGACTGCACCACTGGCCAGACACCTTCGTTCTCGAAATCGCTCGCATGCAATTGACAGGCGGAGCTAAAGACTGGTACAGAGTGCATAAACAAGACCGCAAGACGTGGAGTCAATTTCGAATTGCCTTCCAACGCACGTTCGTGACAATCGAGAGCCACGCAGTTCGTTGGAAAAAGATGGTCGAACGAGTTCAACGTAAAGAAGAAGCGGTATCCCCGTACTTCCACGCGAAGGTAAAACTTTGTAAGAATCTCGGATTATCCGACGACGATACAAAGGAACAATTGTTAGTCGGTTTCTGGTCAAAGGATTTGTATATTTCGATGACCGCACGAGCGCACGAAGATCTCGATAGCCTTTACCGCGATATCCTCGCTTACACTCGAGTCGAGGAACAACGTGTGGATCGCATCCGAACGCAACGTACGTCGCCGACGGAAAAGTCGAAACCCTCCGAAGCGAGTAAATCACCGACGTCAAAGACAACGAATGACTCGACACGTCCGTCGACTGAAGCAAAGACTACGGTGAAACCTGAGTCGACTGAAACCAAGTGTTTTAACTGTAATAAACTTGGACATTATTCCAGAGATTGTAAGGAGCCAAGACGCGAACTCTCTTGCCTCAAATGTCAACAAAAGGGTCACACGCAGAAGCATTGCCCGACGAAAGCACCAACGATCGAGACAACCGCTGTCAATCAAGTCCCGTCAAATGCAGTCGGAGCACTCAGGGTCTACTTCAAGGACGTCGACATCGGCGGAGAGCCTCTCAAGGGACTGATCGGTACAGGCTGCGCAGTCTGTACACTTAAAGTGACGCAGGCCCTCATCCGAAAGCTTTCGTTCAACCCGGAGCCCGAAGCGCTGAAGAGTTTCGGACCGCAGAACTACCAAGTAGTTTCTCCAGGTACCGTAGCGGTCAACATCACGATCGACGGAGTTACAGTCGAAAACGTCATCGCACGCGTGGTGCCCGACGACGTTCAACCTTTCGATATGTTGATCGGTCGTACTTTCACCGCCGCCCCCGGCGTCGAACACCGTCAAGTGAACGGTGAATTACACTTCAATCGAGGAATGGCTATTCCCTTCGCCGAAATGGAAATTCAACCGTCAACATCATCGTCGATTCGAGCCTCCGAGACCGCCGAAGCAGCGGCACGATCAGTGCAATTCGTTCACGTGGTGAACGACGAACAGCGATACCACCTACCCGTCGTCAACTTCTCCGAGGAGTCGAGAAGCATTGTCAAAAACGAAGTGTTAGCGATAGGGGAAATAAGTCCCTTACCGATTATGTGTGCATGCGGCCAACATCGAGAAATTACTCGAGAAGACGTGAACGTCAGTGACGAAAATTCCGAACTCATTATTACAGACTTGATAAGCGTATTGAATAATTTTAGAGATACGATAGCGCTTTCAGTAAACGAATTAGGATGTACCGATCTCGTGGAGATGGACATTCACGTAAAACCGAATAGTAAACCCGTTTATGGTAAACCGTATAAGGCGAGCGAAGTCGAACGCGTCGAAATGCGTAAAATTATAAAAGAATATCGAGACATCAGCGCAGTTCGCGATACAAACTCGACGTATGCAAGCCCAGCATTTCTCATTAAAAAGAAAAGCGGTGAATCGCGCTTAGTAATCGATTTTCGAAAACTTAATTTGCAAACAGAACGAACTCATTTTCCATTGCCGAGCATTGACGAACATCTCGCGTTAATTAGCGACGCAAAACTATTTACAGTCCACGCTCCGTACTCTTAACTCCCCTTAACTTAACTGGTCCCTTATTTTAACTCGTTACCATGGTAACGGATTCCCTTAACTGTATTTCTCCTCAGCCCCTTTTCCCCACTCCAAGCGGGGGAAGCCCCGCGCGCATAACCCTCGTGACCCCTACTCACAGGAACTGACCGGGAGTAGGGACGATAGGGGAAATACAGAATAGGGATCGGGTCCGGTCCCGTCGAGTTAAGAATACGGAGCTTGGACTGTATTACGCTTGATTTGGCACACGGCTATTTACAAGTTCCATTATCGGAAGACGCGATGGCAAAAACGGCCTTTATTACGCCGGACGAAACCGGTGAATTTACTCGCGTCATGTTTGGTCTGATGAACGCGCCGTTTTATTTTATGAAAACTATGCACCGCGCTTTAGGATCGTTACATGATCAAACCGTACTGTTCTACCTCGACGACATTTTAAATCCCGGTCGAGATTGGCCCGATTTGAAAACTTGACTATGCCAAACGTTATCGTTAACGTTAAACGTTATGCTCTGAGAAAAGCCGGACTTACGATTAAACTCAAGAAATGTCAATGCTTGCAACCGAAAGTTACGTACCTCGGACACGAGATATCCGGTTCCGGTATCGAACTCGGACGCGACAAGCTACGAGCGATACGCGAAATTCTGAGTCCAACGAATGTTCACGAGGTCCGCCGCATTCTCGGCTTATTCGGATTTTTCCGCAAGTTCGTTCTAAGATTCGCCGAGCGAGCCGGACCGCTACACGCGTTATTAAAAAAGAATCAAAAGTTCGTTTGGACCGAAAAACACCAACGAGCGTTTGAAGACATCCGCGATGCGTTAGCTTGCAGCCCAACGCTGAAAACGTATAATCCGACCCATGAAACCGAACTGCATACCGATGCCAGTGCGGTTGGCTTAGCCGGAATGCTATTGCAACGCGGAAACGACAACGAATTTAATTTGGTCTACGCGATAAGCCGACGAACCGACGAACACGAGTGTAACTGCCATTCGAGTAAATTAGAATTCTTAGCGATTATTTGGGCCGGCGAGCGCCTCCGCCCGTTATTAATAAGTATTAAATTCACGATCGTTAGTGACTGCCAAGTACTCACGTATTTGCAATCGACTAACAACGCACAATCGACACGTTGGCGCACTCTACTCGAAGATTTCGATGCCGAAATAGTACATCGACCCGGGCGACAACTCGCTCACGTCGATGCACTCAGCCGCGCTCCCGTACAACCGGCTCCGATCGTAAATGATCCCGAAGCGAACGCGGAAGCAGTATTTTTAATAACAACCGTCGAGGACGAAATTCTCATGCACCAATGCGTCGAGCCTACAATAAAACGAAAATCCCTGTTGAAAATGTCTGATAGATTCTAATAAAAAAAAAATGTTATAAGAAATGATTGTGCATTTGTCCGTGCAATAACTTATGGATGCAGTTGCAAACAGATATCATGGAATTACAAGTTTTTCCGAGATCGAATCCGGATGAAAATTTTAACGATATTTCAAGTAGATTCTCATTCCATTCAATAAAAGCGCCGTTTGGAAGTATCCGCAGAAACAGATAGAAAATTGAAGGCGCTGGAATGAACTATATTTTCCAATAGCAATCTTATCCTGTGCAAGTAATATGGTGGAATCAGAAATTTCCGACAAAAGGTCTTGTGGCCTTTGGTAACAAATACATCGGAATTTAATGGGAATTTCGAAGGGTATGTTATCAGCGTTTATGAGCAAAGTTGGACGATTATTTTTTTGGGATTTATTAGCAAAATGCAACAAGCAACTGTTAACAATCAATGAGTTTCTGCTCGACATTGCTGCTATGTGTTTATGTGAAACAATCTGGGATAACAGATTAACATCAATACTAAACTCGAATCCGTTTTATAAGTAGTAATCAGAAACTTTGGATAAGAGAATGTATAATTATTTATCGGCATTTCAAGGCTGTTATTTTTTCAGAATCTACTAGTGAAATCCAACATCGACATTTATCGCATTTATGCGCATGTGCGGCATAAGCGTTAGATTAGGATTCCATCTGGGGTACGTTCCGAATCAGCGCTGGGCGACTATTCTCTCTGTCTCACCGCGAATGAAAGAATGAGAGGAAAGTTCGTTCGGCGCTGATTCGGAACGTACCCCTGTTATTGATGGGCATTTCGAACAGTATTTCATCAGCGTGTATGAGCAAAATTGCGAGATTATTTCATCAGGATCTATTGGCACAATGGAAAACGCAACCGACCCAATCAATGGGTTTTTTCTGGACCCTTTTTTCAGGTTTTTATCTGATTCACTCTGAGATATTCAATAAAGTGTTACTAAATTTAAAGCCTTTTTAAAAGTAGGAATGAGGAAGTTCGGTTTGAACAATTTATAGTTATTTATGGGCTGTGACAGAATACTCCTTGAAACATTTCTCCACTGCCACAAAATTCTTCGTTTTTTTATTTTATTATATGGGCGCCAGCCGAGCGACGCGCTCGACATGGTCGGATACTTGATGTTAGAGAGACGAATAATGACCCCGGCTAAGCGCAGCTGTTGGAGAGAGAGGAGGTCCGACGATACTCCTGGCAATAACTCGGAACAAATATACGCGAAAACAATCAGCCCACTTTATTGAAAATAAAGACAAGGTTCACAAAATAATAATTTCTTGGAAGCGTTACCCAAAAATTAGTCGACACCAATAAAAGATTACTCCACTAAAATTCTACTCGGCTACTCGGTTCACCGAGGGGAATTTCTAGCAAAAATATTAATCAAATGATTCATAATTTATCGATTTCCCTACTAAGAGATTTTACAATAAATTCCGTCTTCGCTTACCGGTACCGAATACAATAAACACACATCTAACCGGTGCGGAAACCCGGCGCGTAACGAGTTCGCATCCCGCTTTCTTTATCAATTCCGAGGCTTTAAAGCGGCGCGAACGGCAGGGAGACTCTCTAATTGCACCACGTAGAAGTTGATCAAATTAATTTAACGAATCAAATCATGTCTAGTAAAGTCGTTTTATTAGCTTAAAACTTATGATCAGATTTAATGAATATAAAACAAACACACAAAACATGTACCGACACCAACACGACTTCCATTTAGCATTCAGGCCAAATATCCCCTTTAAATCCTTCCCCTTCAGTGTTTTTTTTTCTTCCCCATAATTGATGAAATCAGTTCGTTGTTTTATCTGTAGGAAACCAAATCATTGTAGAAGAAAAGTTCAAGAAATTTGCTATTCTTTGTGATTTTCAATGAAATTTTGTCGATATTTATGGATGCTGCAAAAAAATGCTATCTCGAGAACAAAAAAATATATCGTCTTGGTTTCTGTCTTGTATTGAAGAGGAAGTAGTACGTTACTCGAATCAAAAATTTGTCATCTTGGATAGCTCCGAAATATTTTTTTACAAATTGATGAAATTCTTGAAAAATTCGACTTTGAAGGCTCTTTGACAGTCCTCTTATAACAAATTTCATTTCTACCATTTGAGATATATTTTTTTTCTTCTTCGTAATACATGGAAACAGCTCGTTATTGTCTCTGTAGAACAGACAAGTATTGGAGACGAGAAGTTTGAGAAATTCGATAATTTTTTTCGTTTTTCAATGAAATTTTATTGATATTTATCGTCGCTTAAAAATATCAAATTCAGCATCATATCATATCGTATTTTTTTTATTTTATTTAATCACAAACGAGGATGAGTTTCTCGGTACGGAATAACTCGTAAAATCGACAAATTCAGTGTATTTCACTTTCTTGATAAATAATTGTTTATAATTGTTCTTTAAGAGTACAATTGTTTTTTTTTTTTTTTTTTACGAAAAAAAAACTTTTCAACACGTGAGCATACGAAAGAAATTCGTATTTCGACGAAAATTTGAAAAAATTTGAAAAAAAAAAAAAAACGTTGGAAATACGTCGATAGAATAATCATTATCAGTTTTCTTATCAAGTGTAAACGAATAAATCCAGCGAACAAAATTGACAAAGATTTCGAATGTGATGAATCTCCGACGGTCGAAGTGTAAAAAATGAAATTTTTAAACATAGCACACTTTTTATCTGCGCAATAACGCGGAGAGTCAGTTTGTAAATACGATTTCTTTGAGAGGAAAGGATTAGAGACGGCAATTTCGAGAAATTTGAAAAAACGAATCGTTTTTTGACGAAAATTCGTAAAATTAGTCTGTGCTTAAAAAAATTATATCTCGGCAGCGAAAAAAGATTTCGACTCTTATTTTGGCTTATTTTGAAGAGGAGAAAATACGTTGCCAGAAAAAGAATTTGCAGTTTTTATTATTAACTGTAAACGAATAAATCGGGTGAACATAATTGACAAAGATTTCGCCTGCGATGAATCTTCGACGGTCGAAGGATATAAAATTCTTTTTTATGATTGCACACTTTTTATTCGCGCTATACCGCGTAGAATCCATTTATATTTACGCAAAATAGGAACAAAGATTGAAACGAGATGTCGATGTTTTTTTTATTTGAAAATCATCCGGCCACAGAGTACGCGCGCCGCGACGTATGAGCATCTGTGTATCGTCTGCTACGAAATTCTCATCTGCTTCCAAAGTTTGACAGATAGAATAAAACGAAAAAATATATACTCGCGTTTTTTTTAAGTTCTATTTGGGAAATTGTAATTATTTTGGATATTCGATGAATCTTTTTTGTGAGTTTACTACCAATTTTTTCAGTGAATACGTGAAATTTATCATTTTTATTACGAATGTGAATAAAATATGCTAAAATATTGCGAATGATTTTCGGTGATAATATATTATTTTCGAAATAAAAAACGCAAACATTTTTGAATCTGTGTATGATATTTCGTGTTTTATTTTTCACAATCGAAGTTTTTTTTTTTAACATGATGAAAAATTGGTTTTTTGTCAAATCTAAATAACATAACCTTTAAAGCAAATCTTGTTATAACCACTGTTTTTGAATTATTTTATAATTAAAATTATATTTGTCAGAATGACTCAAAATTTGTTGTGCATAGTGCTTTCGATGCAATGAAATATTGTTGCGAAAGAGAAAAGAATTGTTTTCCAGAATTCTTAATTGGAGCACCGTACGGACATCAGATGTGAGAAAATCATTTTTTTATGGAAAATTGTGATGAATAAATAGTTAGAGATGTAGGATTGTCTCTAAATTTGCTGTGCGTAGTGCTTTTGATAAAACAAAATGATGCTGCGAAGGAGAAAAAAATTGGTTCGTAGAGTTCATTATGATGGCACCGTACGGACACTTGACCGAAGGCAAATGCAAATTGTGGCCAATAATTTTTTAGAAAAAATACTTAAAGGTCTTAGATTGATTTTAAAAGTAATGCGCATACTGGAAATAATGTAATAAAAAAACCCTGCAAAGGAGAACAAAATTGGTTCGCACCATCTACAGTTACAGTGTGATACGGACGTCCGAGAAGAAAAATTCAGCCAAAAAGTTGTTTTCATTGCACCGCAGGCTAAAAAAAATATTTCTATTCATCGCAGTCACTTCAAAGTAACTACGCATGATGTTGGAGATACACCGAAGCAAATGGTAAAAAATAAACATTTTTGGAGTATGCGCTGCGGAGTAACCCCTTCGACAGTCTCCGAAGAGCAACGGATGGTCATTTTAATAGGCACTCTTTGCCTATTGTTATAGTGAGTGCCTAAAAACGAGTACTCGATGAAGTGAGTGCGCCTCGAAGAACAAGCAATAATCGTCTATAGCCCGTAAGTTTAGCAATTTCTCCTGGTTATCTATACTGTATTTCTTACGCGTATGAATTAGCGTACGTATAACGTTCCTAATGTTTCTGACGTGACGTGTAACGTCACGTTACTTCATTATTCATTAACCTCTGTGGGACTTCCGGCTATAAATTTTCAAATTTTTTATCCCTACGCGTACCAGATTTTAACACATACTATTTATTAATGATCAAATCATATTTACCTGATACCGCTACAAGTTTTGTGGGGTCAAGTGGCGGCTTCCTTTCGTCCACTTTGATCGCATTACTTTGACCACCACACACGCTTCTTGACTTCAGTTCATCGACGTCAAAAATAGCGAGCGTCATATTTCGGACGAAGATCGAGTTCGATTTTGCATTTACTTTGGCATTGTCGTACTGCCTCTTTTGAATCCAAATACCTTGACCTGCATGCATCTAGTTCGTACGACATAAAAAAACATAACAAGTATAAAACTACAATGTCGTCATACTATAGAATTCGATTGATATAAACGCCCTACAATAGAATATTAGAAAATCCTATTTTTCCTTCGCTTAGGAAAGATTATGCATTCGCGAAAAAGAATTTGAAAATTGGAAATTTGACTAATTCCTTGATTAATTTTCTTAATTTTTTTTCACTCATAAATCGTCTCATGTTAGATTTCTCACAGCGAAAATTTATGGAGTGAGAACTTTCGAAAATGATCAGATCTTGATTGAAAATCTTATTTGGAACTTAAATTCAAACTTGATATTACAAGTTATGACCTGATAATATTTGAACAGCCTTATAGGTTCTTACCGAACCAAACATCAAAATGTCTAATATTCACTTATTCATGTTGAAAACGTCAGCTGGATTGGGTAAAATTGGTAACAGGTATTGGCATAAATTCTTGTTTTGCATAACATGCACACAATTTTGGACATAATATTACGGACGTATCGTTTTCAATTCGAATTTTTGAAGTATGAAATGCTGAACATATTTAACATGAAAATTTAGATTTTTTTTCCGGAACCTCAGCTTCATCCGCGAGAAAACAAAATTATTTGACATTTTATTTTCCGTATACTTTTAAATCATTTAATACGTCGAAAAGAGTGATTTTCAGCTCCGCCCCCGCATATAAGTGCTTACGTTATGGATGTGCCAATTTACATAATTATTGCAACCGGTTAGTTAAATTATTAGGCTATATATTAATAATTATATTGGCTCTTTGTTTTACTCATCATGTTTTTCACAAAATTGAAATTAGCTTCTAGATTTTATGAGGTAGTCCTTTTTAGCTCCTGACTGCCCGCAGGGCAAAAAGACCGTGATGAAATTTGTTGTGACCCCGTGGAGATAAGAGTGAAAAAATATCTTAAACGTGTCTGTTCGTAAATGTCGTATGAGCGATATACACTCCGCTACATTTATAAAAAATGCTATGTACGTGTGATTGCCTATGTTTACGTTAGCGAATAGTTGGCGAGTCATTCTCACGGTACATAAATTCGTGGATACCGATCGGGGTCTTATCCTAGCCCGCGTAGAAAAAAAGAATCTCAGCGAGATTCTTGGCGAGAATCTAGGTGAGATTCGTGTGAAAATCTTTCCGAGAATCTTTCCGAGATTCTAAGCGAGATCTCGCTGAGAATGCCGCATGTGTCCCGGACCGTGATTCTTGCCGTGCTTCTTGGCGAGATTATTTAATCGCGCGCACAATCCCGCTGTGCTTCTCCGCGTGATTGTTTTAATCGTGCACACAATCTCGCCATGCTTCTCCATGAGATTTTCGTTTATCGCTGCGAGAAATCTCTCGCACAATCTCGCAGTGCTTCTTGGCGAGATTTTTATTTATCACTGCGGGGAATCTCGCACACAATTTCGCCGTGCTTCTTCGTGTTCAAGCGATAAATGAAAGAGAAAAAAAAATTAAAATGAGTCAAATAGAAGGCAAAAATAAAAAACATAGAATTTTGGCCGGAATCAATTTTCGGCAACAAATTTGCATTCAACGAGAAATTTTCGACGCTATAGTGGAAAATCGCTGGTTTTTTTTCCAAGTGCTCCCGGTTTTCCGCAAGGAATCTTAGCAAGAGTCCCACATGACGGCCAAAAGTTTGCAGAATTTTGAAAAAAAAAAAAAAATCAGCGTTTTCTACTATAGAGTCTAATATTGTTCGCTGAATGCAACTTTGTTGCCACAATTTGGTTCCGAGCTAATTTCTACATTTTTTATTTTCGCCTTCTATTTGACTAATTTTAATTTTTTTTTCTCTTTAATTTTTCGCTCAAACACGAAGAAGCATGGAGAGATTGTGTGCGAGATTCCCCGCCGTGATAAATAAAAATCTTGGCAAGAAGCACTGCGAGATTGTGCGAGAGATTCCCCGCAGCGATAAACAAAAATCTCGCGGAGAAGCGCGGCGATAGTCGCGGTCCGGGACACATGCGGCATTCTCAGCAAGATCTCGCTGAGAATCTCGGAAAGATTCTCAAAGGAATCTCACCGAGATCGCTGAGAATCTCGGAAAGATTTTCAGAGGAATCTCACCGAGATTCTCGGCAAGAATCTCGCTGCGATTCTTTTTTTCTACGCGGGAGGTTACCTTCTGTCATATCAGAACCATATTGCCATAAGACAGATTACAGAAGAGTGAGAAGTTGTTCAAGGACGAATTTCTTTTATATTATTCCTTTTGTAGTCCATTTTTTGCCTCGATAATAATGAAGTGAAACATTTTTTTACAAGAATCAGACAACTACCAACTGCAAGAAGAGTGTAATAGATGTATCATCAAAAAAAGAGTGATGAAAAGAAAATTATACTCTCAGTAAAGTTCGGAGATGACTACACTACTCCCGACTATAACGAGAAAATAATAATTTTTTATTTCACTCTTTTTCGATAATCCATCTATTGCACTTTGTTTTTCACGAGCTATTATTGAATAAACACTTTAATACGAAGAAATTCCTAGCTGCCAAGTTCAAATGTGATACGCTAATCGATGAACACTCGAATATATGATTTGACAATGAATTACCGTTCCAACTATGAGCCTTAAAAAATTAGCGTAATTTATTCTGATATTTACCATTTGATCTTCGACCCGCAGAAATCCCGGCTTCGGGAACATTCCGAAATCTTTTAATCGAGCAGTGCCCGAATCTCCTTCAGTTACAGGTGTACCTACAAATTATCGGATGTTACACTCTTATTGAACGTGCTCATTATTTGACGATTGGTAATGACTGAATAAGCATGGAAAAATATATCATTCTATCTATAAAAAATATTACATTTCAACTGCTACCAGTTGTCGAGCAGTTTCTGAATTGCCGGTAAAATCGTATCGGTCAAGGCCTGCACTTGTTCCGACAGTTTGACTACCATCTCCTTCACCTCTTTCAGTTCTGCAGTTTCTTTACTTCGATGAGATTGTGATGATGATACGTCACGCTTCGATTTATGTTTTTTAACGTTTTTTTTTGAAGACGTTGAATTCTTAAATTTTTTTATGTTGTCGGGCGGACCTGCACGAACCTACGAAGCGCACAGATAATAAGTATTCAGCTCGGTTTACTATTGTTTTACGCCACAGTTTTGATAAGGGACGTTATAATATTAAATATAGGTAGTTTGCTTATGGGCGAATCGTATTTCGATTATGGAGTTATATTAAATCATATGTGATGGATTAAGACACGGGAAGCTAAATTACAAAGGCTTCATGATTGGAAATGCAAATAGAGAAAATAGGATGCTTTGAAGAAACGTAACCGTCTGATTTCTTGATAGATTTTAAACTGTCTTAGGCAATTGGATTCGTTGGACTTCACACTCTTGATTCATGTCATTGAAAACTGTTTTCGAATCCCGATAAAGTTCATCTTGCAATTTTTGAATAAACATGTCGAAAAACCAAATGAATAAACATTTCTGTCCATGGATGAATCGGACTAACCCAATAAACGACACGAAGTACCAGCGATAAAAAAGATTCTTGATAAGTACTGATAAGTACTACTGCACTCAACACATAATAATGTAAACAGCTTTCGTGTAATCAAAAAGATAGCTTACTCTTTTTGTGTTTGGCGTATGACTTGGCACGGATGCGTCAAGTACTTGAACGTCTAATTGCTTCACGATGGCACGGGTCTTGTTTTTTTTCGTAATTTTCATCGTTGCAGGATGCTACTTCGTTTTTAGAAATTTCGCCGATCTCACCCTTAGTGACAAAAAAGGACCCTTTCAGTGAGTTTCCAATTCAGTTTATCCTATTTAAATGCCAGTATCATATGCGAAGATAAGTTCTCAAACGATGTAACTACGTCATTTAAGGATATTGTGTATAGAAGACTGATTTGACCCGTTAACTGTTTAATTTACACCAGTATATTCAGATAATCTTTTGGCGAACTATTCTTTTGTAATTTTGAATGCCCTGGTAGAATATGCTTAAGTTCGCCCGAAAAATTAATTCTTTCATTACTTGATTTAAATAAAAAGCTTTCAATTACATTTGCATATTACTTCGTGAAACATTTTGTTTTCGTTTTAGCTCAGGATGCTCGAAATGTTCTGAAACGCCGAGAAAACTAATTTGTATTAAATGTCGGTATGTGTGTGATATCGGGCTCAAATTCCAACAATTCGTATATTTTCATCAAACAACGCTTCGAATTGAATCTGTTATGAATCGGTTGAGAGGTTTAAACTTTATGGCATTTTTAATTATTTGAAAATGTTCATTTTTGAACCAACTTCCACATTTTGAGATATCAGGATGCTCTCTGGTGAAAATAGAACATTTCCCCGCGAGTTACACATGCAGTTGTTTTTAATAGTAAGTAACTGATTTGTAAATTTTGTGAAAACTGGACGGCCGTTATTGATCTGACAAAACAATTGGGCTGAGTAAAGGATATCGACTTCCCAACATGTGTGATACATGACAGTTGGATATCTCAAGCCGATATGATTGTTGGTGAAGCAAAATAATAAAGATAGTAACTATGATAATACCATCAGAATTATTCAAGAACGGACATATAATCAACTTTGAATTTCAAAAACGTGATTGCACTCTACTCACATCAAATAGCGGCGGCGGCGGCGGTATCGATAATTCGGAGAATGATAGAGAATCTACTACATTTGTTTTAGAAATTTTCGATGCATTTGTATCGAGTAGCGGAGATGGACTAGCCGGCCGTTTTCCGAGACTGACAGTGGCCTGTTATAAAAAGTATAATTGAGTAAACATGAGTTGGAATAAAAAAAATATCACGGTCCATAAACATTTTCCCTATCGGTAATATTCCGATTAGTCTTTCGTTCTTTCTGGCATTTATTCTTTGACATTTTACTGTTTCAAACATTGAATTTTCTGTTTTTAAAATAACGTTATTGAGAATTTTTAGATAATTGTAAGTAGTGTTAAATAAGAGGCCGTGTAAATATTTAACGTTCGACTCGTTTATTACGCCCTTTAACATTGCACACATAGAAATATCTATACTTATTGGCTCATTATATTTTATGAAGTATATAGTTGTATAAGTATATTTTGTGAAGTATAGAGCTCTTTGGAGTGTCATTTTTTTTGAGGACGAAAATATTAAGGGATTAAATGAACTTATCTGTTATGAAGTTCTATCGTAATTATATCTGATGTCTTGTTCGAGACATTACGAATGAAGTACCGCTACTTTATGTCCAATATACCACGAATATTCAGAGTTAAAAATGGAACGACGGGCCAGGGCGGCCCTCCCGTTCTGCAGTTCCCTGTTTCCCCCTCATAATGTTTATAGCCTAATAATTATGGGTAGGAAAAGGAAGTAAAATAATAAATATTTTTCTTTACACGGGTGGGAGTGTAATCTCTCGAACGAGACATTAGATATAATTACGATAGAACTTCACAAAAGGTAAGTTCGTTTAATCGCTTAATTATATCCTCGTCTCGATCTTGAGTTTACCAATGTAGATGTTTAGAGGTAATGAACATTCATTAAGGTCTCGATTATTACATTTTTTTTATAACGACATCTCATGAACTGAAATAAAGTTATAACTGAAATGAAGCTTTCATGAAGCCTGTTTTTTTTAAATCCAATATAGCGGCCGCGAAATTGCTCCTATCTGACTCTATTGGTCAAATGTAAAATTTCGCGAAGACCTGAAATTCTTTGCATCACCCTGTTGTTGATTCAATTATACCTAAATGTATATCTTTGGCTAGTGCTGTCGACGTCGCAGCGTTTTGTGTGCTATGCGGAGTGTATCCATGACTTCCTCCGCTAAGCTTGATCATCGAATTTATCCACCGACTTATAATTTGAGTAGTTGCCGCCTTAAACGGCTTTCTGGACGTAATAAATAGACTATCACAGTATTTTCTTAGAGGGTCTGTTACGGTCAAATATCTCTCCAAAAAAGTACTTAAAAAAAATATCGGAGTCGAGACGCTACTGTATAAGACCACGCCAAAATAATAGTGCTTAGAAGAAATTGATAGTTCTTAAAAACTAAGCGTGGAATCAAAATTTTACCATCATTTCTATGATATAATTTCGATATCAGCTTTCTAACGAGCCCAACCACGATTAAATCCGTTCAGCCGATGTTGAGATAACATAATGAGCATTTTCCGTTACTCAAGCTTTTTCGCAGAGTTTCAGTGTTATATTATGTGTTACCTCCGTGAAGTTACTTACTGTGAAAGGAATTTATCCACGAGCAATCGCTGTAGAGGCAGAGAAGATCCGCTACAGACCCGTGTTTATTGCTAACGCATAAATGACGCTTGTGGTCCTCACATGGAGGACCACCACCACCAAAAAAACACTCTCAAGAGCCCAGGGATAAAACGTCTAGTCGTCGGACTAGGCAACACTCTTCGTTGAGACTTTGTAACGTCGACTTCTTCGCGTGACTCTTTTATTAATGTATTTTGACTGGGCGTTTTTGAGGGAATATTTTACACTTCTTTACGTGTAAAATTGATTTCTGATAATTGTAACCTCTGTAAATCTATTGTAAATCTACTGTAAATCTCTGTAAATCTACTCTGTAAAACCTCTGTTATGTTATAGAACATAACCTATCGAACACGTGGCAATTGTCTTATTCTAGGAACAAGCTCAAGCCACGTTGCATGTGCCATGTACATGTAGCCTCAAACGTGCGATCTTATTGCTTCAATAATATTCAAATTACCTGAACCGAAAATTTGGAAAATATCGATTAACTTTGACGCCTTTTTTTTGGGTTCATCGTTTTTTAATAGATTTTCTGCATCACGGATTTCTCCGATTTTCTTTTATTATCGTTGTCTGAAATTTTTTTCGTGTGAAGAATCGTAAAAAAATAACGCTTTTGATTAACTCTGATATGACGCCATTGACACGAAAAAACTTTACGAGGAGGACGCATGAAACGGCGGAACGGGAGGTCCGTCCTGGTCGGTCGTTACATTTTTAACTGTGAATATTCATGGTATATTGGTCATGAAGTAACGATACTACATTCGTGATCTCGAGAACGAGAGGGAGATATAATATATATTATACTCATCTATACTGGTGCTGTAACTATGAAAATGGTAAGATTGTTTTTCCTTGATGAAAGCCTCAAGAATATCAACGGTTCCGAGAAAATTGAGGTCAGTGTATCGTCAAATTATTAGAGGAAAAAGTTATTCCTCACGCATTTGCAACAGCTTAGGTAAAGCCGAGATAGAGGTGAGTATATCAACTATAAAAGGCCGAATAAATTATGCAATGTATATCTTAAAATCAACCTCAATCTGAAGTTTATAGCAAATTAATATTAACAGAAGCCGAATGGAAAATGCAACTTTCGAAAATTCGAATCAATATATAATGTACAATAAAATAGAATATTATTGTATAATATAGGCTTGCATATTATTTTGGTTCCACTTATTAACATGGAACAGTCGTGACTTGTTACGGCCTTCTTAGGAACGTCAGATATATTGATTTATGGTTATGGACTGATGATTGAAAGCAAAAGTTGTACTACACAAAGTAATCTTACCTTCTTTGCTTCCTCCTTTCTATCGACTTTTTTTTTGTGGTTTGGAGTTTTCTTCGGTCATTTTTGCAACTACATCGAAATCATCCTTTGCTGCCGAACTAGCTAGCTAGCTAGCTTGCTAGTAGAGATCTTTTTTCGATCCTTTTTTTTCTTCTGCTTCGAAGCGTTCTCAACTACGGAAGCTGTTAAGTCCAATATCTCTTCTCTTCTACTTGTTTCAGTCGTTCCCTGCATAATGTATATTTCTCTGTACTTTCTCTTGAAAAGGTATAACAGTGAAAATTGCTCATTGCTACGATAGTCAATAGCATTGCTTAGTGGAAAAGAAAATTATATGGAGATTTATATGGAAAATTATATTATAATTATATTATAACATAGATATTTTATACTTTTACAATAGGCCAGATGTAATCACGAACATTATAACCTCATGTAAACTATCGCAATTGAAGCAATATTAGCTCGATTGTTAGTTTCTTATTCTTTGAGTATGGTAGATTAAACGTTATATTTTCTTAAAAATCGATATCTCTACCATTTTCTCCTAGCAAAAAACATCAGCAGCGGTGACATGTTATCAAAGTAACTCGGAGTATTTTTTGAAAAAATATGGACAATTCTAATTTTTTCTGATAAAATACTTTATGAGAAAATACCAATTCTATCTAAAATCTTCTACTTATTCTGTTACTCTTACCATGAGCAGAAATATTCAAAGAATACTATGAATACTTTTGTTAGGCACTCACTATAACAATAGGCAAAGAGTGCCTATTAAAATGACCATCCGTTGCTCTTCGGAGACTATCGAAGGGGTTACTCCGCAGCGCATACTCCAAAAATTTTTATTTTTCACCATTTGCTTCGGTGTATCTCTAACATCATGCGTAGTTACTTTGAAGTAACTGCGATGAATAGAAATATTTTTTTTAGCCTGCGGTGCAATGAAAACAACTTTTTGGCTGAATTTTTCTTCTCGGACGTCCGTATCACACTGTAACTTTAGATGGTGCGAACCAATTTTGTTCTCCTTCGCAGGGTTTTTTTTATTACATTATTTCCAGTATGCACATTGCTTTTAAAACCAATCTAAGACCTTTAAGTATTTTTTCTAAAAAATTATTGGCCACAATTTACATTTGCCTTCGGTCAAATGTCCGTACGGTGCCATCATAATGAACTCAACGAACCAATTTTTTTCTCCTTCGCAGCATCATTTTGTTTTATCAAAAGCACTACGCACAGCAAATTTTGAGTCATTCTGACAAATATAATTTTAATTATAAAATAATTCAAACATAGTGGTTATAACAAGATTTGCTTTAAAGGTTATGTTATTTAGATTTGCCAAAAATCCATTTTTCATCATGTTAAAAAAAAAAACTTCGGTTGTGAAAAATAAAACACGAAATATCATACACAGATTCACAAATGTTTGCGTTTTTAGGCACTCACTATAACAATAGGCAAAGAGTGCCTATTAAAATGACCATCCGTTGCTCTTCGGAGTCTGGCAAAGGGGTTACTCCGCAGCGCATACTCCAAAAATTTTTATTTTTAGGCACTCACTATAATAATAGGCAAAGAGTGCCTATTAAAATGACCATCCGTTGCTCTTCGGAGTCTGTCGAAGGGGTTACTCCGCAGTGCATACTCCAAAATTTTTTATTTTTCACCATTTGCTTTGGTGTATCTCCAACATCATGCGTAGTTACTTTGAAGTGACTGCGATGAATAGAAATATTTTTTTTAGCCTGCGGTGCAATGAAAACAACTTTTTGGCTGAATTTTTCTTCTCGGACGTCCGTATCACACTGTAACTTTAGATGGTGCGAACCAATTTTGTTCTCCTTCGCAGGGTTTTTTTATTACAGTATTTCCAGTATGCACATTACTTTTAAAACCAATCTAAGACCTTTAAGTATTTTTTCTAAAAAATTATTGGCCACAATTTGCATTTGCCTTCGGTCAAGTGTCCGTACGGTGCCATCATAATGAACTCTACGAACCAATTTTTTTCTTCTTCGCAGCATCATTTTGTTTTATCAAAAGCACTGCGCACAGCAAATTTAGAGACAATCCTACATCTCTAACTATTTATTCATCACAATTTTCCATAAAAAACTTATTTTCTCACATCTGATGTCCGTACGGTGCCCCAATTAAGAATCCTGGAAACCAATTCTGTTCTCTTTCGCAACAATATTTCATTGTATCGAAAGCACTATGCACAACAAATTTTGAGTCATTCTGACAAATATAATTTTAATTATAAAATAATTCAAAAACAGTGGTTATAACAAGATTTGCTTTAAAGGTTATGTTATTTAGATTTGCCAAAAATCCATTTTTCATCATGTTAAAAAAAAAACTTCGGTTGTGAAAAATAAAACACGAAATATCATACACAGATTCACAAATGTTTGCGTTTTTTATTTCGAAAATAATATATTATCACCGAAAATCATTCGCAATATTTTAGCATATTTTATTCACATTCGTAATAAAAATGATAAATTTCACGTATTCACTGAAAAAATTGGTAGTAAACTCACAAAAAAGATTCATCGAATATCCAAAATAATGACAATTTCCCAAATAGAACTAAAAAAATCGCGAGTATATATTTTTTCGTTTTATTCTATCTGTCAAACTTTGGAAGCAGATGACAATTTCGTAGCAGACGATACACAGATGCTCATACGTTGCGGCGCGCGTACTCTGTGGCCGGATGATTTTCAAACAAAAAAAAATCGACATCTCGTTTCAATCTTTGTTCCTATTTTACGTAAATATAAATGGATTCTACGCGGTATAGCGCAAATAAAAAGTATGCAATCATAAAAAAAAAGAATTTTCTATACTTCGACCGTCGAAGATTCATCGCAGCCGAAATCTTTGTCAATTATGTTCACCCGATTTATTCATTTACTGTTAATAATAAAAACTGCAAATTCTTTTTCTGGCAACGTATTTTCTCCTCTTCAAAATAAGCCAAAATAAGAGTCGAAATCTTTTTTCGCTGCCGAGATATGATTTTTTTTAAGCAAAGACTAATTTTACGAATTTTCATCAAAAAATGAATCGTTTTTTCAAATTTCTCGAAATTGCCGTCTCTAATCCTTTCCTCTCAAAGAAATCGTATTTACAAACTGACTCTCTGCGTTATTGCGCAGATAAAAAGTGTGCTATGTTTAAAAATTTAATTTTTTACACTTCGACCGTCGGAGATTCATCACATTCGAAATCTTTGTCAATTTTGTTCGCTGGATTTATTCGTTTACACTTGATAAGAAAACTGCTAATGATTATTCTATCGACGTATTTCCAACGTTTTTTTTTTTATTTTTTCAAATTTTCGTCGAAATACGAATTTCTTTCATATGCTCACGTCTTGAAAAGTTTTTTTTCGCAAAAAAAAAAAACAATTGTACTCTTAAAGAACAATTATAAACAATTATTTATCAAGAAAGTGAAAAACACTGAATTTGTCGATTTTACGAGTTATTCCGTACCGAAAAACTTATCCTCGTTTGTGATTAAATAAAATTTTTTAAAATACGATATGATATGATGCTAAATTTGATATTTTTAAGCGACGATAAATATCAATAAAATTTCATTGAAAAACGAAAAAAAATATCGAATTTCTCAAACTTCTCGTCTCCAATACTTGTCTGTTCTACAGAGATTCCATGTATTACGAAGAAGAAAAAAAATATATCTCAAATGGTAGAAATGAAATTTGTTATAAGAGGACTGTCAAAGAGCCTTCAAAGTCGAATTTTTCAAGAATTTCATCAATTTGTAAAAAAATATTTCGGAGCTATCCAAGATGACAAATTTTTGATTCGAGTAACGTACTACTTCCTCTTCAATACAAGACAGGAACCAAAAAGATATATTTTTTCGTTCTCGAGATTGCATTTTTTTGCAGCATCCATAAATATCGATAAAATTTCATTGAAAATCACAAAGAATAGCCAATTTCTTGAACTTTTCTTCTACAATGGTTTGGTTTCCTACAGATAAAATAACGAACTGATTCCATCAATTATGGGGAAGAAAAAAAACACTGAAGGGGAAGGATTTAAAGGGGATATTTGGCCTGAATGCTAAATGGTAATCGTATTGGTGTCGGTACATGTTTTGTGTGTTTGGTTTATATTCATTAAATCTGGTCATAAGTTTTAAGCCAATAAAACGACTTTACTAGACATGATTTGATTCGTTAAATTAATTTGATCAACTTCTACGTGGTGCAATTCGTTATATTTGTCTCGTGTCTCAATATTTGACAATTTATCGTCAAACAAAAAGGAAATATCCGTCGTGAATATTAATAATCAATTGGTACAAAAAAGAAATATTTTTATTCGACGAAGATTAAACACTATGAATTAATTTACGTAACTGATAAATGTTTTTCCCTCATACGTACTGTCGAAAAGAAACGCAGAGCGCGACGAATAAACATACTTCATTCGTAGCGCATAGCGCGATGTGTAAATACACTCGATACAGAGCGCGTAGCGCGACGTGCACCCCCGTGAGTGCCTTAAAAAATGTCCCGAAGGGACATTTTTCGGGGGGTTTGGGGGGCGGAGCCCACCAACAAGAGCATCTGCGCCCGCAGGGCGCTGAGACGCTTGTTTTTATTTTGGACGCATCCAAGACACTACAACTTTATTTTGAGCAGGGTACTACTTCCTCTTTAATACACGAACCAAGACCATATCTATGTTCGTTCTCGAGTTATAATTTTTTTACTACAACAATTAATATCAAGCAAATTTAATTGAAAATCGTATCAAAAAGCAATTTTCTTAATATTCAGCTCCAATACTTCGGGTCCTGTCCAGAGGCAATAATAAAGTGATTTTATGTATTTTAGGGAAGAAAAAAACATTTAAACAGATGCATTTAAAGGGGATATTAGACCTGTTGGTAAATGGTAATGGTGTTCGTGATGGTAAATATTTTTTGTGTTCATTTATACTCATTTAATCTAGTCGTAAGTGTTAAGCCAATAAAACGACCTTTCCTAGATATCATTTGATTCGCTACATTAATTTGATCAAGTTCTACGTGATGCAATTCGTTATATTGTTCGTAAACCAGAAAGGAAATATCAGTTGTGAATAATAATAATCAATTCGTATAGAAACGAAATGTTTATATTCGATGACGGTTAAACTATGAATCAATTTACATAAGTGATAAATGATTTCCCGCCATACGTTCTTCCGAGATGAAACGCGCAGCGAGAAGTATAAACATATTCGATATGCAGCGCATAACGCAAAGTGTAATCATACTCGATACGGAGCGCGTTGCACGACGTGTATTCCTGTGAGTGCCTTAAAAAATGTCCCAAAGGGACATTTTTCGGGGGGTTTGGGGGGCGGAGCCCACCAACAAGCGCCTCAGCGCCCTGCGGGCGCAGAGGCGCTTGTTTTTGTTAAGCAAATATTCAAATGCTTCGCAGGGGCTTCAAAATGAATGTGCACAATGGTGATGATATGATACATCATTCCTGCGAAGAAGAGAAAAATTGCTTCGCACAGTCCAAAGTTACACTGTGATACGGACGTCTAAGAAGATAATTTCAGTAATAAAAGTATTTTTATTCAACCGCAGGCGAAAAAAAAATATTACCGGTCATTGGAATCACTTCAAATTAACAACACATGATGTTGGAGATACATCGAAGCAAATGGTGAAAAATA
The DNA here is from genome assembly GCA_964006125.1 of Cryptus viduatorius. Lineage (NCBI taxonomy): Eukaryota > Metazoa > Arthropoda > Insecta > Hymenoptera > Ichneumonidae > Cryptus > Cryptus viduatorius. The sequence continues at coordinate 25,143,640 of OZ023220.1, forward strand.
AAATTTTTTGGAGTATTCGCTCCGGCGTAACCCCACCGACAGTCTCCGAATAGCAACGGATGGTCATTTCAATAGGCACTCTTTGCCTATTGTTATAGTGAGTGCCTAATAAAAACGAGCATATAATCGACTATATCAGTCGGGTCAAAGATCTTCACGCTATGATAACGGAAGAGGAGGCAGTCGAAACGGGAACGATATCTCGCACGCGATCACTCAGCCGCGAAAACGAAACTCTCGAATGTTTCGTAGCCGGTTTACCTCCAAATTTTCGCCTTAGGCTGAAACTAGAGGGTTGCACGAGCCTCGCTGAAGCATATTCAAATCCGGTGAAAACCTCGAAAGAAATTGAAAAAGACCGCGTTAATTTTGAGTCCCGTCCCGACAGTAAAAAATCGCCACAGACTCATGTTAAAACTATTGCCGCTCGCGACTCTTTAATCTGCGATCATTGCAGCAAAAAGGGGCATAAGCTGGAGGATTGCTGGACAAAATTCCCCGAGAAACGACCCCAACGTCAAAAACCTGTTAGTAAAACGGAAAAACCGCGTGAAAATTCGCAAAACAACAACGACAAAAGTCGTCCCACATGTGATTACTGTAACAAAATCGGACATACGAAAGCGCAATATTTTAAGCGACAAAACGACGAAAAACGCGACGCGGGAAACGGGCAAACCCACTCGGCAAACACGGGCGCGAACCGAGTGGAAAAAGCCTCAGAGCGCTCGGTGCGGACAGTAATTGTCACAGAAGACGCGTCCTTCCACATCCGATTAAGGGAACATTCTTTCATCCCCACAGTTGAAATCGAGTCCCCGCAGTTAATAGATAAAACGGATTTCTTGGTCGACTCCGGGTCTGACCCGAATCTCGTAAAACTGAAAGCGCTAAATATGGATATTCCGATAGACAAAAACGATATTTTAAAGTTAATGGGTATCTCGCGTACACAGGTCTTCACAAAAGGCGCGGTTAGTATCAATGTTGAACTTTTATTCAGTTCAACACGTTTTTCGACGAGAAAAAGAGGTGGCTGAGGAGATTCGAGGGCAAAAACAAATAAATATTTCACACACGAGATTGCACACAAAAATAAATGTTCCTTTATTATGACACGTCGATCGACGCGACGAATTAGCCCCTTCTTCTAACAAAAACGAAAACGAACAATTCAAAAATATAAGCGATAGACTTCGCGTAATATCGATACTTCATCCGTTCGTGGATAGACGCCGAGTGAGAGGGAGTCGTTGCTTATCGCAAGCTTATCGCGAGCGTCTCGCTGTCTCCTCTCTCTCGGATGATTCCCGTTTTGACCAATCCCGGCGCTCTCTCGTTCGATGACTCGAATATACGGGCGAATCCGCGTCAAACTAACGCAACACTTCCGCCGTTTGCGCAGGATTCAGTTCTTCTTATTCCTATGCTTTCCCTTAGCATGTTGAAGCGGTTCCTTGGTAAAGCTTTGGTGAAGATATCTGCCTTCTGCTCCTCGGTTCGCAGATATTCGATTCTTAATTCGTTAGCTTGCACCTTCTCGCGGACGAAGTGATAACGGACCTCAATATGTTTCGTCCGTTTGTGAAACTCGGGATTTTTTATGAGACGGATGGTGCTTTGATTGTCCACGTGTATGACTGTTGCTCGCGTGCATAAGCACTCGATTTCTTGCAAAAGTCCGCGTAGCCACATCGCTTCTCTCGACGTAATTGATACTGCGACATATTCTGCCTCCGTCGTGCTTAGCGTCACGATTGGCTGACGTTGGCTTGCCCATGTCACGGGGCCACCTGCCATCTCGAATACATAGCCGGTTGTGGATCTTCTCGTTTCGACGTCCCCTGCGAAGTCGGCGTCCGAATATCCGACGAGAGTCGTTCCTCCTTCGTTGCTTCCGTCGTTTCGGTATTCGATGCCGTAGTCCATCGTCCCGGCAACATTCGCGATGATTATTTTCACAGCACGCCAGTGCTCTTCACTATGCCGATTTAGGAATTTACTGACCGACGTCACGGCGTAGGATATGTCGGGTCGCGATACTACCGACAAGAACATTAATGAGCCCACTGCTTCTCGGTAGGGCCCTCTCGAAATTTCTTCTTCACCTTCGACTAGTGGGTGGAGCTTCACGCTCGCTTCGCTTGGAGTACTCGCTAGCTTTGCATCTCCCATTCGAAATTTCTCGACGATTTTCTTGGCGTATCCCGACTGATGCACGAAGATCGCTTTTCTTGTACGATCTCTTTCGATCTGTAATCCGACGAAGAGACTAGCATCGCCCAACGTAATCTTGAATTGTTTTCCCAGATGACTGAGTACCGTTTCGATTGTTTCGGTATCCTCTGCTGCCAACAGACCGTCATCGACGTACAGTGCCAGGTACACCGACTTCTCGGCGACGTTTCCCACGAAGATGCAGCGATCTGCATTTGTTTCTCGGAATTGGAATCGATGTAGAAACGTACTGAACTCCTGATTCCAGCATCTCGGCGCCTGTTTCAGGCCGTAAAGCGATTTCTCCAACCGGCATACTGTATCGTTCTTGGAGTCTTCGTCGAGCAGTCCCTCGGGTAATTCCATATATATTTCGACATCCAGTTTTCCGTAAAGAAAGGCGGTTTGCACGTCAAACTGGGCTAATTCAAGATTCTTCGACGCAGCGATCGATAATAGTACCCTGATGGAATCATACCTCACTACCGGTGCAAAGGTTTCATGATAATCCACTCCTTGTTTTTGCATAAAGCCTCGTGCACATAGTCGAGCCTTGTGGCGACGGCTTTCTCCGGTTTTGCTTCTCGTGACTCGAAAAACCCATTTAGAGTCAATAGTCTTCATACCTTCTCGGCGCTTGATTAGAGACCATGTTCGATTTTCTCGATGGGACTCAAGTTCCGACTTGATCGCTTCTTTCCACTTCTCGTGATGCTCGTCCTCGAGTGCTTCTTGATAAGTTTCAGGTACGTTATACTCCGCGATATTCGTCTCGAAACGTGATGGCCTCCGAATCAAGCTTCGATCGCGAAGCTGCCTTTCTCCTCGAACTTGGTCCTCTCGAACTCGATCTTCTCGATCTCGATCTTCTCGATCTCGATCTTCTGCTCCCTCGAAGATTCTGTCGTTGTCATCCTCTTCGGATTCCTCTTCTAGTGTAACCGGATCGACTTCCTTCTTTGGTAGAGTCATTTCCTCGTTCTCATCCTCGATTGTAGGAAATTCGATATTACCAATTGTTTCGTGAAAAGTCACATCTCGTGACACGCGTATTTTCTTCGTATTCGGGTCGAAGAGCCGGTAATTCGTTGAGTTTGATTCGTACCCGACAAGAATCATCTTCTTCGCGCGCGGTTCGAGTTTTGTCAACGACTGCTTTGGTATATTCATATACGCTTCGGATCCGAATATTCTTAAATGACTTAGCGTCGGTATCGTACCGACCCATAATTCGTAAGGGGTTGCCCCCCTCTTCGCGCTCGAAGATCCGGCCCTGTTTGCCAAATACACCGCCGTGCCGCACGCTTCCGCCCAAAGAAAGTTCGGAAGCTTCTTTGCTAAGAGCATTGTTCTCGCGCTCTCGATTAACGTCCGATTTTCTCGCTCGGCCCTTCCGTTCTGCTCCGGAGTGTATGGAGCGGTGTATTTGCGTTGAATTCGGCGAGCGTCCGTGTAATTGTCCATTTGTTGGTTTTTAAACTCGCGGCCGTTATCCGAACGGAGTACTCGCATTGTTCGTCCGAATCGGTTCTCGACGATTTTGTCGAATTTTCGGAATTTTTCGAATACATCGCTTTTATTTTTTAGAAAGTACGCATAGCGAAAGCTTGTGGCATCGTCTTTGAAGATGAGCAGATATCGCGCGCCCCCGAGTGATTCAACTAGCATGGGTCCGCACACGTCCGTGTGAATTACCTCGCCGGGAACTGTCTCCGCACGCACTCGCGTTTTTCCGAAAGTTTTCTTGTGCGATTTGCCCTCCTGGCACGATTCGCAGAAATTATTCTTGCTCTCGTCCGAAAGTTTCACTCCTTTCACGAGATTGTCTTTGACGAGTTTTCGCATCGCCGTCGCATTCACGTGCCCGAGTCGTTCGTGCCAAACTTGAGCGTCGATTTTTGCCGCGTTTGCTTCGCCCTCGGCACTCGCGCACATCGTTTTGAAGAGCATTCGGTATATTTGATTACCTTGTAGCACACCGTGACCGATAGTCAGCCCGCGATTGCTGAACTTCACGGTGTCTTTGTAGAAGAAAACACCGATTCCTTTTCTCGCGCATACACCGACAGAAAATAAATTTTTTGACATCTCGGGCACATGTAGAACACTCTCGATGCTTGAGGTTTTCCAACCCCCTCGCACGTACTTTCGAATTTCGACTATTCCCTCTCCTACGACCGCGCACTCTTTGCCATCGCCGAGCGACACCGTTCCACCGTCGGGCAATTCTCGATAGTTTTTCAGCCACTCTCGTCGATAAGTGATATGTCGGGAGGCCCCGCTATCCGTAAGCCAAACGTCTCGTCTGTCAGCTCTTTGCATCTCGCGCGTTATTTCGACTGGAATTTCACTCGACTCGCTTTCATCGTCACTCGTGTTTCGCGCGCGGCACGAGCTCTCTGCAATAAACGCACAGGCACGGCTATCACTCGCGTCGCGATCGGATCCACGTTTGTTATTTTTAGGCACTCACTATAATAATAGGCAAAGAGTGCCTATTCAAATGACCATCCATTGCTCTTCGGAGTCTGTCGAAGGGGTTACTCCGCAGCGCATACTCCAAAATTTTTTATTTTTCACCATTTGCTTCGGTGTATCTCCAACATCATGCGTAGTTACTTTGAAGTGACTGCGATGAATAGAAATATTTTTTTTAGCCTGCGGTGCAATGAAAACCACTTTTTGGCTGAATTTTTCTTCTCGGACGTCCGTATCACACTGTAACTTTAGATGGTGCGAACCAATTTTGTTCTCCTTCGCAGGGTTTTTTTATTACAGTATTTCCAGTATGCACATTACTTTTAAAACCAATCTAAGACCTTTAAGTATTTTTTCTAAAAAATTATTGGCCACAATTTGCATTTGCCTTCGGTCAAGTGTCCGTACGGTGCCATCATAATGAACTCTACGAACCAATTTTTTTCTTCTTCGCAGCATCATTTTGTTTTATCAAAAGCACTGCGCACAGCAAATTTAGAGACAATCCTACATCTCTAACTATTTATTCATCACAATTTTCCATAAAAAACTTATTTTCTCACATCTGATGTCCGTACGGTGCCCCAATTAAGAATCCTGGAAACCAATTCTGTTCTCTTTCGCAACAATATTTCATTGTATCGAAAGCACTATGCACAACAAATTTTGAGTCATTCTGACAAATATAATTTTAATTATAAAATAATTCAAAAACAGTGGTTATAACAAGATTTGCTTTAAAGGTTATGTTATTTAGATTTGCCAAAAATCCATTTTTCATCATGTTAAAAAAAAAACTTCGGTTGTGAAAAATAAAACACGAAATATCATACACAGATTCACAAATGTTTGCGTTTTTTATTTCGAAAATAATATATTATCACCGAAAATCATTCGCAATATTTTAGCATATTTTATTCACATTCGTAATAAAAATGATAAATTTCACGTATTCACTGAAAAAATTGGTAGTAAACTCACAAAAAAGATTCATCGAATATCCAAAATAATGACAATTTCCCAAATAGAACTAAAAAAATCGCGAGTATATATTTTTTCGTTTTATTCTATCTGTCAAACTTTGGAAGCAGATGACAATTTCGTAGCAGACGATACACAGATGCTCATACGTCGCGGCGCGCGTACTCTGTGGCCGGATGATTTTCAAACAAAAAAAAATCGACATCTCGTTTCAATCTTTGTTCCTATTTTACGTAAATATAAATGGATTCTACGCGGTATAGCGCAAATAAAAAGTATGCAATCATAAAAAAAAAGAATTTTCTATCCTTCGACCGTCGAAGATTCATCGCAGCCGAAATCTTTGTCAATTATGTTCACCCGATTTATTCATTGACTGTTAATAATAAAAACTGCAAATTCTTTTTCTGGCAACGTATTTTCTCCTCTTCAAAATAAGCCAAAATAAGAGTCGAAATCTTTTTTCGCTGCCGAGATATGATTTTTTTTAAGCAAAGACTAATTTTACGAATTTTCATCAAAAAATGAATCGTTTTTTCAAATTTCTCGAAATTGCCGTCTCTAATCCTTTCCTCTCAAAGAAATCGTATTTACAAACTGACTCTCTGCGTTATTGCGCAGATAAAAAGTGTGCTATGTTTAAAAATTTAATTTTTTACACTTCGACCGTCGGAGATTCATCACATTCGAAATCTTTGTCAATTTTGTTCGCTGGATTTATTCGTTTACACTTGATAAGAAAACTGCTAATGATTATTCTATCGACGTATTTCCAACGTTTTTTTTTTTTATTTTTTCAAATTTTCGTCGAAATACGAATTTCTTTCATATGCTCACGTCTTGAAAAGTTTTTTTTCGCAAAAAAAAAAACAATTGTACTCTTAAAGAACAATTATAAACAATTATTTATCAAGAAAGTGAAAAACACTGAATTTGTCGATTTTACGAGTTATTCCGTACCGAAAAACTTATCCTCGTTTGTGATTAAATAAAATTTTTTAAAATACGATATGATATGATGCTAAATTTGATATTTTTAAGCGACGATAAATATCAATAAAATTTCATTGAAAAACGAAAAAAAATATCGAATTTCTCAAACTTCTCGTCTCCAATACTTGTCTGTTCTACAGAGACAATAACGAGCTGATTCCATGTATTACGAAGAAGAAAAAAAATATATCTCAAATGGTAGAAATGAAATTTGTTATAAGAGGACTGTCAAAGAGCCTTCAAAGTCGAATTTTTCAAGAATTTCATCAATTTGTAAAAAAATATTTCGGAGCTATCCAAGATGACAAATTTTTTATTCGAGTAACGTACTACTTCCTCTTCAATACAAGACAGGAACCAAAAAGATATATTTTTTCGTTCTCGAGATTGCATTTTTTTGCAGCATCCATAAATATCGATAAAATTTCATTGAAAATCACAAAGAATAGCAAATTTCTTGAACTTTTCTTCTACAATGGTTTGGTTTCCTACAGATAAAATAACGAACTGATTCCATCAATTATGGGGAAGAAAAAAAACACTGAAGGGGAAGGATTTAAAGGGGATATTTGGCCTGAATGCTAAATGGTAATCGTATTGGTGTCGGTACATGTTTTGTGTGTTTGTTTTATATTCATTAAATCTGGTCATAAGTTTTAAGCCAATAAAACGACTTTACTAGACATGATTTGATTCGTTAAATTAATTTGATCAACTTCTACGTGGTGCAATTCGTTATATTTGTCTCGTGTCTCAATATGTGACAATTTATCGTCAAACAAAAAGGAAATATCCGTCGTGAATATTAATAATCAATTGGTACAAAAAAGAAATATTTTTATTCGACGAAGATTAAACACTATGAATTCATTTACGTAACTGATAAATGTTTTTCCCTCATACGTACTGTCGAAAAGAAACGCAGAGCGCGACGAATAAACATACTTCATTCGTAGCGCATAGCGCGATGTGTAAATACACTCGATACGGAGCGCGTAGCGCGACGTGCACCCCCGTGAGTGCCTTAAAAAATGTCCCGAAGGGACATTTTTCGGGGGGTTTGGGGGGCGGAGCCCACCAACAAGAGCATCTGCGCCCGCAGGGCGCTGAGACGCTTGTTATTTTTGTTTTTGTTTTTGTTTTTACACTCACGGGCATAATGTTCGAGCCCCTGACAACTATAGCACCGCACTTTTCCTCTGTTTATTTTTCGGTTGTCTTTCGCTTCACGTGAGCTCACTCGGTCCTTTTTTTCTTTTTTCGAATCACGTGTCACCGCGAACGCTCCGGGTTTTTCGTCCATCTCGGACAATCGAAATTCTTCGCGAATTAATCTCTCCTCGAGATTTTCGATCGTTTGCACGTCCGTCGACACATTATCCCACACAGTTTGAAAGTTCGCGTATTTAGGTGGGAGACTGCTGAGAACTTTCGCCATAATTGATGTGTCATCGATTGCACCGCCGACATCGATGATCTGCGCTGCCATGTTGCGCACAGCCGCCACATGCTGCGCGATTGACGTATTCGATTCCATCTGATATTGATGGAATTTTCTCGTCAACGTCAATTTATTTGATTCTGATTTTTGTTCGTGTAGTCTCAGCAGATTCGTCCACATTTCGTGAGCCGTCGTGCACGTCAACAGCGGCCTCTTGTGCTGGGGCTCCAACGCCGACGATATGAGGAACATGGCTTTCCCGTTATTCGCATCCCATCCTGCGACTGACGCTTGTCCTTCCGCCGGTCTTGTGCTTGTTCCATCGATTAAGCCCAGGAGTCGATGCGCCATAAATAGAGCGCGCATCTCGAATTTCCATCCCAAAAAGTCCGTCCCGTCAAATTTTGTGACCGCCTTCGCACTTATTGATTCTGCCATCTCGGATGTGACTTCGTCACGCCACGCGCGAATCTCTCACGCGTATACGGTACCAATATGGCCGCTCCCTTTCACCCTCACGTACCGCGCGTCCCTCGCTTCCCGCGTAGCAGCGCTTCTCGCGCCTTGGAGCTTCTCACCCTTACCCCGCACAGCGCACGCGAAAAAAACTCCGATAACCACCGGCTTTTCTCTACGCAGTCAACGTGACTGGGCCCATAACCTGTTGAATTTTTATTCAGTTCAACACGTTTTTCGACGAGAAAAAGAGGTGGCTGAGGAGATTCGAGGGCAAAAACAAATAAATATTTCACACACGAGATTGCACACAAAAACTAAATGTTCCTTTATTATGACACGTCGATCGACGCGACGAATTATCCCCTTCTTCTAACAAAAACGAACAACTCAAAAATATAAGCGATAGACTTCGCGTAATATCGATACTTCATCCGTTCGTGGATAGACGCCGAGTGAGAGGGAGTCGTTGCTTATCGCAAGCTTATCGCGAGCGTCTCGCTGTCTCCTCTCTCTCGAATGATTCCCGTTTTGACCAATCCCGGCGCTCTCTCGTTCGATGACTCGAATATACGGGCGAATCCGCGTCAAACTAACGCAACAATCAATATAAAAGGGACGGAAACTGAATTTCACGTGGTCGATGACAAATTTCCCATCGAGCAGGATGGCATTCTCGGTTCGGAATTTCATGGGCAAAATCGGGCAGCAATCGATTGGGATGAGGAAACGGTTAGATGAAAAGACAGCTCCCTCCCATTTAAAAATCGCAAAACGGTAGTAATTCCAAAACGATCTCGCGCAGTATTTTACGTAAGGGTTAAATATCCCGAGGTAAAAGAGGGTTACATTCCCCGTTTGGACGCCGGAAACGGTATTTGCTTAGGAAGTACCGTGGTGTCGAACAAAAACGGTATAGCCTGTATGATGGCAATAAATGTCAATGAGGAGGACGTGGAACTCGCTGTTCCGGCAGTGACCCTAGAGGCATTTGAGTTCTACGATCCCATTTCTGGGTATGATATGGCAGATAGCGGCCAATCTGGTGAAATACTTAGAGTACAAGACCCTGATTGTTCGAATGTCTGTCAATCGCTCGCCAATCAACAGTCGCATTCTGTTTTACGAATCGAAAAGGAAACCGTAAAGCAAGTCAAAAGTTTATTGCGGCTCGACGATCTTAACGATGAGGAGCGCGCAAACATCGATAAATTAAGCGAGAAAAACGTAGATCTTTTTCACATACCGGGAAAATTTTTGGAACACACAAATGCTGTCGAGCATACAATTTCCACGACGGACGATCAACCGGTCTTTACGCGTCAATATCGTCATCCTCCCGCTAACAAAGATGAAATTTCGAGACAAGTTAGCGATCTTATCAAAGGAAAAATAATTGAACCTTCCGACTCCCCATACAGCTCGCCGCTTTGGATCGTGCCAAAAAAGGCCGATTCACAGGGGAAGCCAAGGTGGAGAATCGTAATTGATTATCGGAATCTAAACGAGAAAACGATCGGGGATGCTTATCCCCTTCCAAACATAACCGAAATTCTTGACCAACTTGGTAGCGCAAAGTATTTTTCGGTATTCGATTTGGCAAGTGGGTTTCACCAAATCCGTATGCATCCCTCAGATGCTCACAAAACGGCATTTTCGACGCCGTTTGGTCATTATCAATTCAATCGCATGCCGTTTGGGCTCAAAAATGCTCCGGCAACTTTCCAACGCTTAATGGACCGTGTATTGTGCGGTTTGCAAGGTATCGAGCTTTTCGTATACCTCGACGACATTGTTATTTACGCTAGTTCCCTTAGAGAACACGAAATTAAGTTTAACAAACTCGCTGAGCGATTGCGGAAGGCGAACCTCAAATTACAACCGGATAAGTGTGAATTTCTGCGAAAAAAGTAGCTTATTTAGGACACGTCATAACCGAAAACGGTGTGAAACCAGATCCTAAAAAAATCGAATCAATAAAAAATTATCCGCGTTTAACCAATCCAAGAAAAATTAAACAATTCCTCGGGTTGGCAGGGTACTACTGTCGATTCGTGGAAAATTTTTCCGCAATCGCTAGGCCGTTAACACAATTGCTTAAGAAAGATGCAATTTTTAAGTGGACTCAAAAACAAGAGGACGCTTTCGTTAAACTCAGAGATGCCCTGTGCAAGGAACCGGTTTTACAGTACCAGGACTTCACCAGGCCTTTTATTATAACAACTGATGCTTCGAACATTGCAATAGGCGGTATCCTCAGTCAAGGAAAAATCGGTAATGACAAACCTATATCATACGCTTCGCGAACATTGTCAAAAGCTGAAATGAACTACTCTACTATCGAAAAGGAGTTATTAGCGATAGTTTATTGCGTAGGACATTTTAGACCCTACATTTACGGCCGAGAATTCACTCTCGTGACCGATCACAAACCGTTAGTTTGGCTCGATTCGGTAAAAGATCCTGCGAATACATTAGTTCATTGGCGCTTAAAACTCGCGAATTACGAATACAAAATTATATATAAACCAGGTAGGGTAAATTGTAACGCCGACGCTCTGTCGCGAAACCCGCCCGAAACAGAAATACCTTCAAACGAAAAATCATTACTGATGGTTACGCCAATCAGGTTCAGAACAAAGGAGGATACGTCCGAAAGCTATTCCGACAAGATCCCCGCGAAAAAGAAAAAGCGTAATCAACCAGATCCGGTTACCGCTCAGACAATTAAATTCACACAGAAAAAATGTACACCGGAAAAACGAACAAAGGGAACATCCGATTCAGATTCTGACGCGATATTCGAATTTAAACCGAAAAAGAAACTAAAAGCATCCGACCCGTTAGTCGAATCAAAATCTAAAAATCCAGTAGATGACTTGAGCGACATTTCAGATATCGTTGAATGTTCTAAGGACTCGCCAGAAGAATTTAGTAATCCTTCCGATACTCCCGGACGTTCTGGTCCTGTAAACAGCGGGTCAAGTCCCGTCGAAACATCACAAATTCAATCAAACATTACTCGTGATGCGGAATCGGACTCTAGCGTAATATCCGAAAGAAAAGAGAAACCAGGAGAACCCGACATACCAGAACAGCCAGCTGACGATTCCACTAGCAATGTATCTGAAACCCGCGATGATAATTTCGAAAACCCAGTCACGAATGACGGTATCGAATCTTCAGATCACTCGACAAACGAGTTATCAAAAATCGTTAACCACTCGGAAGCTTCTTCAAAAAGCGAAAACTCGATCAAAGATTCAAATAATCACGTAACACCCCAACATTCAGACGAGGCTGCTGGTCCTTCGGATCCTCACGGAACTCTCGATTTAACTGCAGATAATATCAACGATAGATCTTCTGAAATAGAGATCGAAATTAGTGATAACGAATCGGAAACAACTAACGAGCCAAATTCCGAAAGCGACTTCGAATCGGGCAGCGGTATTTTCGATAGGGCCGATGTTTCATACGAACAAAATGATAGAGATTCTGTCGTGAATCGGTTAGTAGTTAAGGGGACTGAGTCACCTAAAAAATCGAAAAGTAAAAATTTTTTTTTGCAGTATATATAAGTTTAATGAAAAATTCCATTTTACGTCCATAATATATATGTGTTAGACTACCGCTGTGAATTTTTTTGGAGACCTACAGTGTATTCCGGTGTAATGCGCAATGGTCAAACATTTTTCCTTTGCCGCAGCTTTCGGACTGAACGAAAGCATCAATCTTTGCTTGCGATGTCTTATTTTCTTCGTTAGACAGTTTATTGCGGAACGAGTGCGGGGACTTTTTTTTGAAGCTTCGCTGGCGAAGCTATGAGTTAAAAACTACCAAAAAATTCACTTTTTCGACTTTTTGTCTCGTAACCACTCACATAATGGCTTGCGATAAATCCATTTTTGATCGCATGAAAAATCCCCGCACTCGTTCCGTAACACTGACTGTTACGAAGAAAATAAGCCGTCGCAATCCAAAATTGGTGGGGCCATTCTCTCTGAAACCTGCGGCAAGCGAAGAAAAGTAAAATGAAAAAAAATGAATTTCACAGATTAATGAAAATAACCAACTTGGGTGATCCGCAATAAAAAAAATTATTTAAAAATTTTTTTTGTCACATAAAAATGTCCACTTTTTTTTTCTATCACATAAAAATCAGATTTTCTTTTTTGGTTTTTTTTTTTTTCACTTCACAAATCTCGTAAATGCAAAAAAAATGTTTAAAACATAAAAAAATATACTCTTACGTCAAATCTGACGTTTAAAAAAGAGGTTAAGTCTGCGAGATTTTTCGCTTTCCGACACTGTCACTGTGAAAAACATTTTTACACTATTGCAGGCAAAAATACAGAATATATTCCGTTCATTCGGAAAAACTGTAAACACTGACACATAACTAATACACTGAGTTTACAAGCTCAGTTTTTTACCCGATTGACACAATCGAGTAAAAATCATCGCTGCTACATTACGCCGGTGTATCGCAGACTCAAAACAAATCGCGGTAGCGGCGATAATCTGAGTCGCATCGATTAGACGTAACGACCCTTTGGTCGGTAAATCGTTACCTACCGAACGCAGTTTCGACATCGATTGTTTTTTTTTATGTTCCTTTCTCGATGTTTCTTATTCTTCTTATTAGAAGAAAAAAAAAACATGCGGAGATGCGGTATTCCGGCATTGTTCGTGTTGCATTTCGGCATTTTTTTTTTTCACGCATTATTTATTTCTAACACTACTAAAATGCTTCTAACTTCGGTAATTTTTTAAATTTCGATCTAAAATTTGGTGTGTATGTAGTACACCGCATGTACATTCAGAAAAAAAATTTAAAAAAAATAAATAAAAAAATAATTTTTAGGTGACTCAGCCCCCTTAACGAAACTCGCGATCGTCTAAGTATGAGAAAGGACAATGTAGTATTCTTTGTTACCATTAAGGGACAAGCTGTAGACGATGGAGCCAAGGATTTACTTCCCGACGACGGATTACCAAATACGGGTAACTTTAACCTAAGTAGGGCTAGTGTAAAGTTGATCGGAACAAAGTACTTCATAGCACTCCCAATCAAGGCCGACTTACGAGCCAACGCGTCCATCGACGACGTAACAGAAGCTCTGCATTCTTTACGAGACGTTATAACCGAACTAAACTTAAGGTCGATAAGTATCGCGAAAACAAACATAATCGATAACCTACCTTGGGGGAACATCCGTGCAAATTTAATCAACATTCTGGCCGACGTACCGGCAACTTTAACGATCTGCAACCAATTGATCCGAATACCTCCCGAATCAGAGAGACACGAAATCATCAAGGAAAAACACGATTCGTTAATTGGTGGTCATAAAGGCGTGAATAAGACATACAAACGCATACGCGAGACGTTTTTCTGGGAAAACATGAAAACACAGGTGCAGGAGTATATCCAGCATTATCGTGATTGTCAGCTCAAAAACTCGTACGCGTTAAAACGAAACGACCAATGGTGATAACGGATACTCCGGGGAGCGCTTTTGATAAAATTTCGATGGACATTGTCGGGCCGCTTCCAATCGCCAAAAAGGGAAATCAGTACATCCTAACCATACAGGATCTATTAACGAAGTACTCTCTGGGAATACCGATGAGTAAGGTTTCCTCGGTCGATGTCGCGGATGCCTATATTAAACAATTCATCAATCGATTCGGAGCACCTACCGGACTCCTTACGGATCAAGGCAGCAATTTTACGAGCAGCCTCATGAAAGCGGTAGCGAAGAAATATAGAATACGACAGTATTTCACAACCACTTACCACCCACAAACAAATGGATCGATCGAACGATCACATCACGTCCTAACAGAATACTTAAAGCCGTACGTGGATAAAAATCATGATTGGGACGAATACATCGATATGGCTATGTTTTCCTATAACACAAGCCGACACGAGGGTACGGGATACACCCCACAGGAGCTAGTTTTCGGAAAACCATCTAGACAGCCGTCTGCACATCAGCAAGTAGAGGATCATCAGGACGAAACGTATACAGCGTACCTACAAAAACACTTCAACAAACTCCACGGATTACAAGAGCTCGCTGCAGAAAACTTGGCTGCTGCAAAGCACCGCTCGAACCAATACTACGACAAATGGATAAATCCGCAAGGCTTTGGCATTGGTTCTAAAGTGCTTATGCTAAAAGAACCGAGCACGGGAAAATTTTGTGACCAATGTTCCGGACCATATGAAGTCACGGAAATACTGACTGGCGGAAACGTAAAAATAAACTATAAAGAAAAATCTAAAATTGTTCATACCAACAAACTCAGAATTTCGAGGATATAAGGGAACAAGTTACTTCTCTTCCAGTACAACAAAAACAAACAAAATGCTGGACTGGAACTACAACAACAAAAATTCAAGCGAATTTCATCCTCATGCGTATGGATAAACGAAGGTTCTGAAACCTCTATGTCATCAAATAGTGCATCGAATCATAAAATATTTTTCGACATTTATAAACAAGTGCGCGATGAAAACGGTATAAATATTCGCGACTCATAAAATTCGAACATTATCAAAAACGAAATACACTGAATTATTATTTATACGGCTGTGCGGGAAATCAAATGAAACGAAATCTTTAGAAACCGTAAAACAAGTGAACGGTATAAAGTGCGAGTAACGCATATCTCTCCTATCCGTTGGAACACACAATTCCAACATAAATAGTAAAATGGCGGACAGTTGCACGAAAATGTTAGTGATCAATTTTCCGCGGAAATAATCATCGATTCCCAAAAGGTGTATCAAATTATCAAAATTGAGTGATCAGCGTACACGTTCAACGATACCTCTGAGCCGCTGTTGAACATGTCATATAAGACCTCTGAGTCAACAAACGGACACGTCACTTGAACCTCTGAGATGCTAACGCTTTATCAACAAACCGATTGGAAAATTCACATTTTTCGAAAATCAAGCAATCGAAACTAAAACGTCAGATACACGCAATCATACCTGACGTTATCAACGTTTTATCTTAACAACGGAACACCGCAAGATTTTCGACAGTGACGGAAAGGGTACATTTACAAACTTACCCCAACTTGACGGCGAGGGACACCGCAAGATTTTCGACAGCGACGGAAAGGGTACATTTACAAACTTACCCCAACTTGACGGCGAGGGACACCGCAAGATTTTCGACAGCGACGGAAAGGGTAAACAAATTATCCCAACTCGACAGCGAGGGAAACCACAAGATTTCCAACAACGATGCTGCGAATCGACCCACTCCTCATCAAGCGCATTCACGCTGGTCCTACGCAGAGCCATGGCACTGCTTCAGACTAAAGGGGGGAAGTGTTACGTCCTGTGTCAATTCGCGACCAAACATAAAGGACAAATTAACGTTATACATACTGTGACGTATTTTTCACCTAACGGAAACTCTAACTCAAATTCTATAAATAAAAATAAAAAAAACCAAAAATCGAAAAGCTCAAACCAAACGGGAGCAAAACGCGAACGAAACTTACGTCACCTTCGGCCGTCCACCCTCGCGGATGCATCGGCGTCCCGGTGGGCGCCAGTTAATTTTGTTTCGCCGGTATTAACAACCTGTCTAAACTGGAGGCCGGTGGAACGACCTCCGCAGGGTAGATTTTTGTTTCGCCGGAATCACCAATCCGGACTAAACTGGAGGCCGGTGGAACGACCCCCGCAGGGTAGATTTTTGTTTCGCCGGAATCACCAATCCGGACTGAACTGGAAGTCGGTGGAACTGCGACCTCCGCAACGACAAAATGAAATGGAACGAAAACGGTACGAGAACTAACGCCGACGCATTCGCGAAAGCAAACGGTTGCGGAAATGCACGGTTGCTCAGGATGCAGGTTGTGGTAGAAGGGTCGCGATCCGAGGTCAATAGAATAGCCACGAGAAACGGAGATCGAAACCTCAACGTTAAGTTAAGCGGGACCGAAAAATAATAATTTGGCTAAGAAGCCACGGGATCACACGCAAGTGCATCGGAAACGCTCAGCTGATCGAACGATCGAAGCGAACTAACGAGAACGTAACAAAAGCGGATCGATAAGCGATCGACAAATTTCTATAATTCAAAAACTCACCGAAACTTCACTTTAATCCTGTAATGAGCGGGAACCTGTATCTCACGATACACCGAGAACCGAATCACTATCACCGCTGCACAAGGAGCATTATTTCTAATGCTTCACTCACGCACGGGATCGCGAAGAATTTATTATAAAATTCTTTCGCTACACTCAGCTCACAAAACTCGAGCGATAGCCGAACGCGAACGAGAAACCGACAGCTAGGCCACACTGTGTGCGCGAGAGAGATAGCCTCACTCGAGCGCGCGAACAATAGGCCGAACGTCAACAACACGGGAGCGCGAGAGAGACCCGAGTTACCTCTAGGGCAGCTCTCGATAGACTGTCGATTTGCCTACGAAAATTCGTAACGAATTATCATAATTATTTTCGGGAGCTTGACCGATAACTACTGCCCTCTCAACCATCTCATGACTTTATCGAATCGAGAGTCGATACTATATCGCGGTAACTTGAACGAATCTTCGCAATCGCTTCCCCCTAGTCAATGCGTGAGATACAAGGCTCTACTCAACTATAACGCAGCGCAAGGTGTTCCACCACTCTTGCCTGGACCAAACGATACCTCCGCCTGATCTCAACGCATTGCACTATCTCTTGGGGTGCCGGGTTTGCACCGGACTTTGACGTATTCGCAAGACTCTTCGCCGAGTCCTTTCTCTATTTGGGCTTTTCATTATTACTTCTTACACCACCAAATAGAGTCGGGAACGTCGACTAAACTGGACTAAAAGACATCGGAAATCGTGAACCAACTAAACAAAAGGAATCTCAAAACTCGAACTGAACTAAAATAATAACGATAATGAAGCTAATTGGAATAATTATAACAAAATGATACAAACAAAACTGCAAAAATCTCGATCGGTAACTCAACGAGAGCGTGACGGTATCTTAAGTCGCTGGGAGAGGCAGTAACGCGGAACTTCAGCACTAAAATCGTAATTTCTATGCGAGTAACGGTAGTTTTGGATTTTTGTGACGTCGATTCCAAAAAATCACGTCACAATACATATCTATATAAATATATACTTAATGTCTTATCGCGGAGTATCATTTAATGGACTAAATTAATAATTCCATTGTTTTATTCTATATTGTTATTCTCGCGTAACATCTTAGTAAGTGCTCTACCGAGTAACGCAAATACTAGCGACTTAGGTGGTATCACGCTGTACCACATAAATTTAATAGTATAATATATATTGATACAATACATATAGAGAGATACAGTCAAATACCTGCATCAGAAACCACTATATAATAAAAAGAGTCTCAACGCGAATATTAAAATTCGAATAACAACTAAAGTATTAGACATAAACAAAATCTGATTGGTACATTGGATTCAGCTCTTCATTTACGAGTTTAAAAGTCTTAGCACTAAATTTGCTCTAGGAGTCATAGTTTCCGAGATAATTGCGATTTTCTAAAAAATGTACTAGCTGCTCGTTTCGACTTGCGAAACGCGCCGTTCTGCATCAAACGCTAAAACAATCATAACTCATAACAACCTATTCAATATTTAAGGCCTGTAAGTGTCTACCAAATGTTTTAAACAAATAAACAATTAACAATAGCAAAATAATAAATATTCAATATACGAAATTGGAAAAGACCGATATTCGTGGGAACTTTCTATAATTATAAGCGGCACATAATGCCTAATAAACAACATTTATCGTTATTTACAAATTGTTCACTCTACGATAGTAGTAATAAACAATAAATCAGTAAAAGCAATATTAATATTTACGATATTAATACGTGATAGTATAAATACTATTATTCATATTGTACCGCAAATTATTATTTAGTATAGTACGATAAGAATAAATATTAAGTTACAAACTGAGTGTGGGACCGGACGGGGCCCAGACGCATAGTCAGGATCGATAGCAACGCTCCGTTCTCGGAACGCTTACCGCTGATATCAGCAACGTGCACGTGCAGATTTGCTGATGCTGCGGGCTTGCCGCGAGATGCTGTTAGAGCATAAGGCCCCACGCTCGGCTACCCCACCATCGGACGACGCAGCGCTGTGGCTCCGCGTGTGTTTCCCCCACCAGCATATGGGACTCTCGAAAGCCTTGCTGGCGAATACAGCTCGAGAGTAAATCAGTTCTTCATCGACTCTCGCCACCGGCTCATCTTAAAACATTAACTCACTCGGTGACACACGCGCCGCGGTGCTCCGATTCAATTATACAATATTAGTCTTGCGATCTTAGTGATTCGCGAATTTAATATTGTTCTTTTACGATTAAAAACGCGCTCGGTACCCTGGCTGTGACCAGGCGGTAATTTAGCCGATATAAAATACCGTGCACGGGTAACATCGTATTTAAAAACAATTATCCAACACTATTTTATTTTCACAATTCATCGTATTGGTTTATTAATATTCAATAACTTTAATTCATAATCTAAATCCTAGTGAATAGTTTACACACGACGTTTATGAAAAATCAACCGTTGTCAACTATTCGATAATCGTGTATTGCGCGTTGACGCGAATAATTGTAACCAGTGTTTAAGTGATTTATCTTATTAAAAGGTGACAGTTCAACCAACCTGCAGTGTTTAATTATTTACGTGCTACGGAACCCAATCTTAATAATCGTAACCAACAAGCGATTGAAAGTTTCCATTAGCGACGATTATTTTGCACTCATAAAAAGTCTCATCATTACACACTCATTTATATCTTTACCATTATTCGTTAGAGCTATCAAACTTACGAGTCGCTGCCGGCTCGCGAATAAATTCCACACCATTATTTGTTAGAGCTGTCAGACTTACGAGTCGCTGCCTGCTCGCAAATAAATTCCAATAGACTTTTCGTGTGTGCTCTGTCGAGCTAATGGAAATTGAATCGTTTCTTGTTCTCGAGAATGCACATCCTCGGTCTAGTTGAGTGTAAATTTATCGCTGAAATAGTTTTTTGTTATTTTATTTGTTATGGGTCGTAGACGCTCTGGCAAGAAGTTTACCATCCGCAGAGCTATTGCCGTGGCTGCTGGTAATTCAAAACGTGTTATTACTAACAAGCGTCTCAGCGCCCTGCGGGCGCAGATGCTCTTGTTGGTGGGCTCCGCCCCCCAAACCCCCCGAAAAATGTCCCTTCGGGACATTTTGTAAGGCACTCACGGGGGTGCACGTCGCGCTACGCGCTCCGTATCGAGTATATTTACACATCGCGCTATGCGCTACGAATGAAGTATGTTTATTCGTCGCGCTCTGCGTTTCTTTTCGACAGTACGTATGAGGGAAAAACATTTATCAGTTACGTAAATTAATTCATAGTGTTTAACCTTCGTCGAATAAAAATATTTCTTTTTTGTACCAATTGATTATTAATATTCACGACGGATATTTCCTTTTTGTTTGACGATAAATTGTCAAATATTGAGACACGAGACAAATATAACGAATTGCACCACGTAGAAGTTGATCAAATTAATTTAACGAATCAAATCATGTCTAGTAAAGTCGTTTTATTGGCTTTAAACTTATGACCAGATTTAATGAATATAAAACAAACACACAAAACATGTACCGACACCAATACGATTACCATTTAGCATTCAGGCCAAATATCCCCTTTAAATTCTTCTCCTTCAGTGTTTTTTTTCTTCCCCATAATTGATGGAATCAGTTCGTTATTTTATCTGTAGGAAACCAAACCATTGTAGAAGAAAAGTTCAAGAAATTTGCTATTCTTTGTGATTTTCAATGAAATTTTATCGATATTTATGGATGCTGCAAAAAAATGCAATCTCGAGAACGAAAAAATATATCTTTTTGGTTCCTGTCTTGTATTGAAGAGGAAGTAGTACGTTACTCGAATCAAAAATTTGTCATCTTGGATAGCTCCGAAATATTTTTTTACAAATTGATGAAATTCTTGAAAAATTCGACTTTGAAGGCTCTTTGACAGTCCTCTTATAACAAATTTCATTTCTACCATTTGAGATATATTTTTTTTCTTCTTCGTAATACATGGAATCAGCTCGTTATTGTCTCTGTAGAACAGACAAGTATTGGAGACGAGAAGTTTGAGAAATTCGATATTTTTTTTCGTTTTTCAATGAAATTTTATTGATATTTATCGTCACTTAAAAATATCAAATTTAGCATCATATCATATCGTATTTTTTAAAATTTTATTTAATCACAAACGAGGATAAGTTTTTCGGTACGGAATAACTCGTAAAATCGACAAATTCAGTGTTTTTCACTTTGTTGATAAATAATTGTTTATAATTGTTCTTTAAGAGTACAATTGTTTTTTTTTTGCGAAAAAAAACTTTTCAAGACGTGAGCATATGAAAGAAATTCGTATTTCGACGAAAATTTGAAAAAATTTGAAAAAAAAAAAAAACGGAAATACGTCGATAGAATAATCATTAGCAGTTTTCTTATCAAGTGTAAACGAATAAATCCAGCGAACAAAATTGACAAAGATTTCGAATGTGATGAATCTCCGACGATCGAAGTGTAAAAAATTAAATTTTTAAACATAGCACACTTTTTATCTGCGCAATAACGCGGAGAGTCAGTTTGTAAATACGATTTCTTTGAGAGGAAAGGATTAGAGACGGCAATTTCGAGAAATTTGAATAAACGATTCGTTTTTTGATGAAAATTCGTAAAATTAGTCTTTGCTTAAAAAAAATCATATCTCGGCAGCGAAAAAAGATTTCGACTCTTATTTTGGCTTGTTTTGAAGAGGAGAAAATACGTTGCCAGAAAAAGAATTTGCAGTTTTTATTATTAACTGTAAATGTATAAATCGGGTGAACATAATTGACAAAGATTTCGGCTGCGATGAATCTTCGACGGTCGAAGGATAGAATATTCTTTTTTTTTATGATTGCATACTTTTTATTTGCGCTATACCGCATAGAATCCATTTATATTTACGTCAAATAGGAACAAAGATTGAAACGAGATGTCGATTTTTTTTTATTTGAAAATCATCCGGCCACAGAGTACGTGCGCCGCGACGTATGAGCATCTGTGTATCGTCTGCTAGGAAATTGTCATCTGCTTCCAAAGTTTGACAGATAGAATAAAACGAAAAAATATATACTCGCGATTTTTTTAGTTCTATTTGGGAAATTGTAATTATTTTGGATATTCGATGAATCTTTTTTGTGAGTTTACTACCAAATTTTTTAGTGAATACGTGAAATTTATCATTTTTATTACGAATGTGAATAAAATATGCTAAAATATTGCGAATGATTTTCGGTGATAATATATTATTTTCGAAATAAAAAACGCAAACATTTGTGAATCTGTGTATGATATTTCGTGTTTTATTTTTCACAACCGAAGTTTTTTTTTTAACATGATGAAAAATGGATTTTTGGCAAATCTAAATAACATAACCTTTAAAGCAAATCTTGTTATAACCACTGTTTTTGAATTATTTTATAATTAAAATTATATTTGTCAGAATGACTCAAAATTTGTTGTGCATAGTGCTTTCGATGCAATGAAATATTGTTGCGAAAGAGAAAAGAATTGGTTTCCAGGATTTTTAATTGGGGCACCGTACGGACATCAGATGTGAGAAAATAATTTTTTAATGGAAAATTGTGATGAATAAATAGTTAGAGATGTAGGATTGTCTCTAAATTTGCTGTGCGCAGTGCTTTTGATAAAACAAAATGATGCTGCGAAGGAGAAAAAAATTGGTTCGTAGAGTTCATTATGATGGCACCGTACGGACACTTGACCGAAGGCAAATGCAAATTGTGGCCAATAATTTTTTAGAAAAAATACTTAAAGGTCTTAGATTGGTTTTAAAAGTAATGTGCATACTGGAAATAATGTAATAAAAAAACCCTGCGAAGGAGAACAAAATTGGTTCGCACCATCTAAAGTTACAGTGTGATACGGACGTCCGAGAAGAAAAATTCAGCCAAAAAGTTGTTTTCATTGCACCGCAGGCTAAAAAAAATATTTCTATTCATTGCAGTCACTTCAAAGTAACTACGCATGATGTTGGAGATACACCGAAGCAAATGGTGGAAAATAAAAATTTTTGGAGTATGCGCTGCGGAGTAACCCCTTCGACAGACTCCGAAGAGCAACGGATGGTCATTTTAATAGGCACTCTTTGCCTATTATTATAGTGAGTGCCTAAAAAGGAAATTGCTCATCCAAAATTGAAAATAAATAACGTGTATTCTTTGTGCGAACACTGGTGGAATAACACCGTAATTTTAACTCCAAAAGACGATTCATTCAATCGCCAAATTCTTAAAATCGTATCGATCGAGCGTATCACTCAGCGCGTTTACCTAGCCGATGGTCATCCACCTAAGATTATTCGCTCACTCATTCCGCTAGACAATAAAGACTCAGTGATTATTGCGCAAACCATTGACGACGACGACGTATCCGAAGCTTCAACAGTGCTAGCTTCTCCAGTCCCGATTGACGTCGAGTAAACCAACCCGCTACGTCCAACGACCATTCATTCACGCTGTTAATCAACAAACCAGGTAAGATTTTT
Source organism: Cryptus viduatorius (assembly GCA_964006125.1). Classification (NCBI taxonomy): domain Eukaryota; kingdom Metazoa; phylum Arthropoda; class Insecta; order Hymenoptera; family Ichneumonidae; genus Cryptus; species Cryptus viduatorius. The sequence continues at coordinate 25,166,868 of OZ023220.1, forward strand.
ATATTATTATATTCTACTTCGCACATATCCAGTACTGCTCTAATCCCTGACCGGTGCATTCCGGCCTAAATGAAGAGCAATCACAATATTATTCCCTTATTTGTCACCAACGTCGAGAATAGTCATAGAATTTATATCGGCAATACGTTTCGCGACGTAACACAAGTTTTATGAAAAAAACTCATTTTCGATGATTTCGAGTTTCAAAAACGCTGGTTGGACAAAAATATCCGATCATTCAGGAAACACACATTTCGATGCTGTCTTAACGACGAGTTGGCATTCCGTCTGAATTATAGTCGTTTTTCGCGATATAGTGAACTGGTCGCATGTCGTCGTTGATTCTCACGATTTCCGATTCGGAAGGTCAAAAACGCTGATTGGATAAAACTATCTGATCTTTCCGAAACACACACATTTAGATGCAGTCTCAACGACGAGTTGTCATTCCGTCTGAATTATAGTCGTATTTTCGCGAAATAGCGAATGGCTCTCATGTCGTCGTTGATTCTGACGATTTCGATATGCGAGGCGCAAAAACGGCATTCGACAAAAATTACCAAGTTTTTTTAAAAAAACTCATTTTCGATGATTTCGAGTTTTAAAAACGTTGGTTGGACAAAAATATCGGATCTTTCAAGAAACACACATTTCGGTGCTGTCTTAACGGCGAGTTGTCATTCCGTCGGAATTATAGTCGTTTTTTGTGGTCTAGCGAACTGGTGCATGTCGTCATTGATTCTCACGATCTCCGATTCGGAGGGTCAAAAACGCTGATTGGCTATCCGATCGTTCCGAAAACACAAATTTCGATGCTGTCTCGACGACGAGTTGTCATTCCGTCTTCTGAATTATAGTCGTATTTTTGCGAAATAGCGAATGGCTCTCATGTCGTCGTTGATTCTGACGATTTCGATATGCGAGGCTCAAAAACGGTCATTCGACAAAAATTACCAAGTTTTATGAAAAAAAACTCATTTTCGATGATTTCGAGTTTCAAAAACGCTGGTTTTACAAAAATATCCGATCTTTCAGGAAACACACATTTCGATGCTGTCTTAACGACGAGTTGGCATTCCGTCTGAATTATAGACGTTTTTTCGCGATATAATGAACTAGTCGCATGTCATCGTTGATTCTGACGATTTCAATATGCGAATCTCAAAATCGATGATTGGCCAAATATATTCAATCTTCCGAAAACCGTCATTTCAATGCCGTCTCAACGAGGAGTTGTCATTCCGTCTGAATTATAGTCGTATTTTCGCGAAATAGCGAATGGCTCTCATGTCGTCGTTGATTCTGACGATTTCGATATGCGAGGCTCAAAAACGGTCATTCGACAAAAATTACCATGTTTTTTGAAAAAAAAAAAAAAACTCATTTTCGATGATTTCGAGTTTTAAAAACGCTGGTTGGACAAAAATATCCGATCTTTCAGGAAACACACATTTCGGTGCTGTCTTAACGACGAGTTGTCATTCCGTTGTTACGTCCTGGGTTCGACGCCCAGTTTAAAATTGGTAAATTTAGACAAACTTTTATTCAGAGAGATTTATAACAAAACTAGCAGGTTGTTGGGCTCGCGCGCATTGGATTACATTGGAACTATCTACGTAAAGGGTTGCGTACGCAGTGTCAGTGAATATTTAAGAATAAACGAAAAAAATTCGACGTGTTACTACAATTGATAGATTTTTATTTGTTGGTTTTTGGCCAAATTCGCTCGTAATTGAGTCATAGTCTTTGAGTTGAGAATTTTTTTTCGAGATGCACCATGGAAGGTAAACAACTAAGCATCTCATTTTAATTCGCGATTGATTACGTAGCGAGTTTCAAAATGACTACGTAACCATTATCGAATTAAAATAACAATTGAAAATTATAAAATATATTGAATATCAATTTCATTTTTATTAACCAAATTTACAAATTTGGTTCACGAACACGATTTTGTAAAATCAAAACCATAATTTAAAATTGCCACCCTATTGGAGAACTTCTGTGTACACAATATTGGGTGTTTTATCTCCAGGTACGTGAATGAATAAATTTTGTTCTGAACTTACACGTGAGCACCTTACATATAGTTGACCGTGTGAAAAACATACATCGTGTAAATCAATATCGGCAACTTGAAAAGTTTGACCTTGTGATTTGTTGATTGCCATCGTTAAACATAGGTTTACTGGAAATTGAATCCATTTGAACTTGAATGGGTAATTTGCTGGTATCACGGGTATGCGTGGTATTAACACATGTTCGCCGATTGAATTACCGGTAATAATTTCAGCGTCTAATATGTAAGTCATTAATCTTGTAATTTTTAATCTGGTTCCGTTACACAGTTTTGGTTCATTCAAATTTCTCAATAGTATGATAAGGGTTACGATTTTTAATTTTTGGGTATGTCATGGAAATCCTGGAGGGTTGAGAGAATTCAGAAATTCAATGGGATAATTTGTTACTTGCTGAATTTCTGTGACACTATCGATCGACCGATACACATATTTATGTGTATCTCTAAGTATCAATTCGTTGATGAAATTAACTCTGTCATTTTTCGGCGCAAGTATAGCGCGTTCCCGAAATCAAGAGCCCGTATGTTTTGAAGGTGTCGATATATTCGGATAGACTTTTGATATTAATTCAGTCAGATCAGGTACCACCGTCGCTAATTTTGAATTAATATTATTTTCGCCATTCTGTTCAGGGTACGTTCCACTACCAAGTTGCAGTAGTGTATCACAAAATACACCTGCTCGTGCGTCACGTTTTAAATAACCTTGCATGTTTGTTGTTAGAGTCAAAATTCCGACAGTTTCCCACAAAAAGATGATTTCACACATGCATTAGTGGCGTCGGCTTTACTGCCTCTAGGTATTACAGGAAGAGTTTGTCGAAAATCTCCCGCAAATACTATCGACAGAATCAAAAACAATTACAGACTCTCAATAACTCTTTTGCGTATGTCCCTGGGACGAATAAATTTCAGTACAATTATTGTGAACGAATGTTTGCAAAAAAGCATGGTGTTTTACAACACCACCAGCGCAATCCGAATCAATTTTGTAAGCGAATTTACACTCGTATTTATTGAAAGAAGACGTTACGGTAAAAAAATCATCTAAGTTCCTACAATAGGCAGCATTAAAAACCGAAAATAAAGTATGATTTTTACAGATTATTTTCATGTTCTATTTATGTGTCTGTGAGTGTCTGTGAGTGTCTGTGAGCGTCTGTGAGTATCTGTGAGTGTCCGTGAGTGCTGTGTGAGTGTCCGTGAGTGCTGTGTGAGTGTCTGCAAGTGTCTGTGAGTGTCTGTGAGCGTCTCGTGGACAAACACACAAGAAAAATCGGGACTTTCTTTTATATATATAAAGATTATGTAATTATTTTAATTAATTAAATCATGGTCGTTTAATAGAGTCACTATCTCTAACAAAAAAACTCATGTACAGTCCAATACATTCGCGAGAAAGCGTAATATTGCGGATGGAATCTCAAGTTCTACATTAAAAGTTAAATAACTTCAAAAGTATTTTACATAAATAAATTTCGGTTAGTGCAATTTATTCAGCTTTTCATTTAGGAGTTATAAAAACCCTCTGCTAAAATTGCTCTAGGACACTTGGTTCTTGAGACATTTCATATTTTTTATTGGACTGTAGTTGTATGTATGTGTGTTTATTGATCCCTTACGGGTTACAAGATTTTTTTGCAAGGTTGTCTCCTTGTTACAAACTTCCTCCTTCTCCTTTCCCCTTCTTTTCCCCTTTTTCCTTCTCTTCTTCCTTCTCTTCCATCCACTTATTCCCCCATTCGTCCCGTCTCCATCCGACTCCGTCTATTTCCACTCTTCTATCCTCCATCTTCACTCTTCTTCCTTTTCTTCTCTCCACCGACGCCCTCTCTCTCAGCTTGTACCTCGTCCTCCTTTCCCCCCACGTCAGGTCTTCTTTCACCTCTATCCCGTATCTGTCTATCTCTTTCCTCTTTTTCTCTCCCTCTTCCTTCATCCGTCTCGCGTCCTCGTCCTCGTCCTCCTCTATCACCTTCGCCCAGCTCTTCCCTTTTATTTTCTCCTCGCGTCCTTCCGTTACTTTTCTCTCTCTTCTACTCTCGCTCCTTTTCCCGCCTCCGTCTTCTTCTTCACTCTTTCCGTCTCGCTCGCTGTCTGCCTTCTCACTTTCCGTGGTTTCTCCCTCTTGCTCGCTATCCGTCTTCCATCCTTCCTCCGTCCCCTCCTCGCTGCTGTCTTCCCTGTCGCTCTCACTCTCACTCCCGACCATCCCTTTTTCTTCTGTTCCCTTTTCCTCTCTCTCTTTCCTTCTTCCTATCCTTCTTCTCATCCCTTTCGACTCACCACATACTTTCCCCAATTCCTCCCTTAGCCCTTTCATTTCCCGTGCCACTTCCCATATCGCCCTCGTCAGCTCTTCCATTTTCTCACCTGTTCCCTCGATCGCCTTTGTCACGATCTCCTCCGCTCACCACGTGCCGGCTTGCTCTACCGCGTACTCCGTTTCCTCGGCTGTCTCCGTCTTTCTTCGTCCACTCTCGGTCCCGTCCTGACTCACGTCGTCTGCCCACTAGCGCCTTGCTCGCCGCCTACCGCTTCCCTCCATCTCTCTCACCGTTCACTGCGTCTTCTCTTTATCCCTCTTTCACTGTCGCTCTTCTGCCTACCTTGCTTTCTCTTCTCTTCCTTTTCCAGCTTAGCTCTCGGCTATCCTCTCTCGCCATTCTTCTAGCGCCGGCGCTCTCGCCTTCTCTTCTATTTCCATCTTGCCCCTCGGCTATCCTCTCTCTCCCTTCTTCTAGCGCCTGCGCTCTCTACTCCGTCTGCCACGTTTTTTCTGCCTTCTTGCCATTCCCATTGCCGTTTTTTCACTCTCGCCTTTCTTTACTTCCTTCTCCTTTTCCTGATTTCACAATATCACTTCCTGATCCTCTCACTTCCCTCTTCCTCCTCCTCACTTCCGACCCATTTTCTCTTCCTTCTTCGCGTATCCTTCCTTCTTTTACCAGCAGCACTCTTTCCACCCAACCTCTCTGTCCGCCATCTTCCCCCCCCCCCCCCCCCCTATTGGACTGTAGTTTTATTTTTATTTAATCGAAAACGTATACAAATCGATATAACAATCATCTACAAACATTATGGTTTTAAATCAATAAATTATAACGTTAATTAATAAATAGAAATAATAAAAATTATTATTATTATTATTGTCAAATAATTTACACACATAAATAGTGTAACGTGGCAAAATTTCAGCCCGTTACTATAATCCGTTTTCCTCGCACCAGCGCTCCCGAGGCGATTTCACCGGGCCTAATTTTAAGAGTTAGGATTTTATTTTAATTTTTCTTTCGTTTTTTAAAAATTATTTCATGTCGTCCGAGTCGCGGGCGAGAGAGTAAATCGGCGAGAGAAGAATTTACCATCAGTTATTCGTCGCGGATGAGGGATTTTTGACGCGAGAGTCTTCGCTACCGAGTTTCGTCGTCAGGGACTCTCAAGCCGAGGAGGTCGTCGCTATCGAGTCTCCTGCCCTCGCCGTTTAAATCGCTATCCAAGCGATCTGAGAAGATACCGCCACTTCGGAATCGTTGCTAAGGGGTCATCTTTCGGAAGGGCGTCAGCCGAAGGCCTGAGCTGCGTCATTGCATCACCATCGTGCATCATTGATTTATCGGTCTCGATCAGTGGAGATTGAGCGCCATTGCGAGTCGAGTCGTCGGTGTCTCTCGCGAGAGACAATCACGCTACCGTCTTCGCGAGAACGAGAGTCACCGAAGTTCCGAAAAGGGCCGAATATTTGCGAATATCGATCGCGCGATTAGGCGGGGGTAGGGACGCGTTAACGAGAGCGATCGAACGTCGATGCTCGGGGCTATTCCCGTCGAGAGTTGGTGTGAGGAACACGTGTCGATTGAGGATCCCGCGGATAACAGCTAGAGAAGGAAGGAAGGCATTGCGTTATCGAGCCGTTTGTCTCTCCTCGAAAATCTTCGTTACGTCGGTGAGCTCTTTCGTCCCGTGCACTTGGACCGAGTTAACTAATTAATTATTTTTGTATCGAGTCATTAGTAGTGTTGCGTTGATTTTATTGTCGTAAATTTTATTGTGTCGGCGTGCTTTATCTCGGCGGTTCCGAGGGAAAACGCGTTCTCGTGAGTCGGCGTAGAGAAATTGTGGGTTTGTGAGAAAAGATCGAGCGCTAACCGAGCTCCCGAACGTCGATTGATCTTCGCGAAACGGCCGTTCGATAGTGCCGTCGATACCTCGTAACTTTCCTTTAATTATTTTTTTTTTCTATCTCGGGAGTCGATTCCGCGGGAATATGCCATTTATCGTGTCGTCTTTGCGGGCGGCTACCACCGGATCAGAGTGTGTGTGAAAATGCGTGGGAGTGTTACCGGGTCGCAGGCGAAAATTAGTAGCCGAGCCGATTTTTGTGTTACCGAGAGAATGTATGAGAAATGTTGTGCTGGCGATTATTTTTGAGAATGATTTTGTGGAATTTTGGATAAATTGTTACTCGAAATATTGTGTCTTGGAATGGGTAACTGATCTCGGGGAAAACCGTTAGCCGCATCGCGAAGCGAGCGTTCGCGTTAGTTATTAGTGTGTGTGTGCGTGAGCGTAGTGTGAGTTCCCGAGTGACGGAGAAAATGTTATATTTTGTTAATTTGATTTATTTTGACGGGACGAAGGTTTCCTCCGAGTACTTCGGTTTTTCCTTCTTTAGTTTTTCTATTTTGTCGAATAAAATCTTTTATTTTGGTTCCCGTGAATTTTGTCGAATATTTAATTTTGTAGTAGTGTCCGAAACGTTCTCTTCTTAACTCAGCCCCTCTCCGGTTCTCGAAAGCTGCAGCTAGCCGGCAGCTAATCAGCCTCGTCGAATTTTCCTCGGCGCGTTCGCGCGCCTGGCGCCCATCCCGCGAGGGAAAATAAAAAGGGGAAAACTGTGGTGACGATTTTGAGCGTCGAGGTTGAGGGTTCTCGCGTAGGTAAATTCGGTGTGGAGAATTTACGCTACAATAGATATATTGTAAAAACATTACACAACACTTAAATAACAATAGTGCAACATACATTGATTAACTATGTATATGTATTGCGTAGTTAATTATTAACTAGCAATAAGTCACGTACACACGACAACAATAAATATCGGATTGCAAATCCGAGTGTGGGTCCGGATGAGACCCAGACATTCCGTCAGCAAATAATTATCTCGCTTCTCGAGAACACCGTTGTGCACGTGCAAATTCGCTGAAGCTGCACACCGACGTGGGATGCTGCACGCGGCACCACGCGCGGGTACTCCCACCAGCAGTGGCATAACCCCTCCATACGCATCGCGTCATCGGGAGCTCCTTCCGAGTTCCTTAGTTCAGATTCAGCGTTCCAACTATTAACATCTCTCTGCGAGTCTGGCTCCGTGCCACGACAGTATGTACGCGCACGTAAAATTGAATAACGTCAAAAGTATATTCCGACATAAATATTCACATTGTAACTCATTGTCACATTCAACACAACAATATGTAAAATCAGTGTATTATTTATCTACATTCAACAGTTAATAATTAATTAGTGATAGTTCAAACTTTTCAACTGGGTATTTATTTGCAAGAAACAATATAAAACATTCATCCATTGATTACAACCCGCTACGCCCAAACACGCAATTCCGCATTAAATAAATAATCAAATATAAATATATAACAACGATGTGTCATCACCAATCACCGGGAACGATGGTCCAATCCCTGGCCGGCGCATTCCGGTCTAAACCTTGGGGCAACTTATGTATGTTTTGTTAACGTCGCAATCATATCATCGATGGATAACATCAATCAACTTTAATATATTTATAAATTACTACATCTATAAATCCGCGACGTAACACCGTCGGAATTGTAGTCGTTTTTCGTGATATTGTTACGTCGCGAATTATTTTATCGATATTAATAAGTACCGGTGATTAACGAGGTAACGTCTACTCGATGGAATAGCGACAAATAACGGAATAGTAGTTGCTCTTTGTTTAGACCGGAATGCGCCGATCAGGGATTAGAGCAGAACTGAACATGTGTCGAATTGCGAGATTTATAACAATGTGGTAATATAAAAATCTTACCTTTTTCGATGGTCTGGCACGTGAGAGAAAAAAATGAGCGGATGAGCGTAGCGGGTTAGTCGTTTTTAATCAAGATCGATGATCTCAGGAAATGATGCGGAAATAGTCGAGGCGTTGGATACGTTGTCGTCCTCGGGAATTGCGGTGGTGACAATAACGCTGGGTTTGTCGAACCGTATCGCAACTCCGACCACTGCCGCCGTGTTCTCGTTCGTTGATGTATTGACCACCGGTTCCAAATTATCGGTAACTAACTTCGATTCTGGCGTAATTAACTGCTCAAAACTATATAAGCTATTGTCCTCGATATGAGTAGCAACTGAATAGGCCGCGGTGTCGATTGCAATACTCGCGCTGAAGCCAGGGTGTGACGATTGAGCGTCCGTGGGTTAATACCAATTTCTGTCTATGTATACCCCGATTGGATTTGATTTTACCAGCTGCGATAGCGAGAGCCCTACGAATTGCAAATGCTCGTCCCGCGCGTCTACGACCCATTATTGACAAGAATTATACATGCATACGTGAAAAGTTCACTATCGTGACAATTCATGTAAGTGTCCATTTTACCCGGAAGTACTATAGAAAGCTCGCGTGGTTTTGTTAAACAAAGGAAAAACTCGGGAGCACAATAAAGAGCTCCACGTAGTTTTTAGGCACTCACTATAACAATAGGCAAAGAGTGCCTATTGAAATGACCATCCGTTGCTCTTTGGAGTCTGTCAGTGGGGTTACTCCGCCGCGAATACTCCAAAAATGTTTAGTTCTCACCATTTGCTTCGATGTATCTCCAACATGATGTGTTGTTAATTTCAAGTGATTCCAATGACTGGTAATATTTTTTTTCTCCTGCGGTTGAATAAAAATACCTTTATTACTGAAATTATCTTCTTAGACGTCCTTATCACAGTGTAACTTTGGACTGTGCAAAGCAATTTTTCTCTTCCTCGCAGGGATGATGTATCATATCATCACCATTGTGCACATACATTTTGAAGCCCCTGCGAAGCATTTGAATATTTGCTTAACAAAAAAAATCCATTTTTACTTCGACAAGTGTCCGTACGGTGCTGTAACTTTAGACTGTGCGAACCAATTTTTCTCTTTTTCGCAGGAATGATGTATCATATCATCACCATTGTGCACATACATTTTGAAGCCCCTGCGAAGCATTTGAATTTATGCTTAAGAAAAAAAATCCATTTTTGCTTCGACAAGTGTCTGTACGGTGCTGTAACTTTGGACTGTGCGAAGCAAGTTTTCTCTTCGTTGCAGGAATGATGTATCATATCATCACCATTGTGCACATACATTTTGAAGCCCCTGCGAAGCATTTCAATTTTTGCTTAACAAAAAAAATCCATTGTAGCTTCGACAAGTATCCGTACGATGCTATAACTTTGGACTGTGCGAAGCAATTTTTCTCTTCTTTGCAGAGGTGATGTATCATATCATCACCATTGTGCACAATCATTTTGAAACTACTGCGAAGCCTTTAATGAGGTGTTTTAAATTTTGTTCTGCTAAATGTCCATACGGTGCTTCAATTATGAAATCTACAAACCTAATTTTTTCTTTTTCGCAGCATTATTTTATTTTATGAAAAGCACTACGCACAGCAAATTTGAAAATATTCTGACATTTCTTAGTATTTTTACTCGATACGGAGCGCGTAGCGCGACGTGTATTCCTGTGAGTGCCTTAAAAAATGTCCCAAAGGGACATTTTTCGGGGGGTTTGGGGAGCGGAGCCCACCAACAAGAGCCTCTGCGCCCGCAGGGTGCTGAGGCGCTTGTTATTTAGTGAAAGAGAATTCGAGAGCACAATAAACAGCTCCGCGAGTTTTTATTAGCAAAGGAAAACTCGAGAGCACGATAAAGAGCTCAGCGAAGTTTTATTAGCAGGAGAAAATTTGAGAGCACGATAAAGAGCTCCGCGAATTTTTATTAGCAAAAGGAAAACTCGAGAGCACGATAAAGAGCTCCACGAATTTTTATTAGCAAAAGGAAAACTCGAGAGCACGATAATGAGCTCAGCGACGTTTTATTAGCAAAAGGAAAACTCGTGAGCACGATAAAGAGCTCTGCGAAGTTTTATTAGCAGGAGAAAACTCGAGAGCACGATAAAGAGCTCCGCGAATTTTGTAAAGAAATCAGACGTTAGTTAATGATTGTAAAGAGTATGGAATTGTTGCGTTGCGAAATTAGACAAGATATGCACGAGAATTAATTAACTTTGGTTGGGCCCTAAATAGTAATTCTTACTCGTGAATAACAAACACCAGGAGTTTGGTTAAACTGACAGGTTTAATTATTGATTCTTTGTTTCGCACGACACTGGTTTTACACAAATGTCACAATTCACGCAAATTGTTTGTCCTATGGTTACACCCGATTAACATAGATTAAAAACGAGGTTTCTCGTAACAGGCGTAGTTTCATAATAATTCACGATGTTCGTTTTGCGCTATTAAATAATGAACGTTTATATTTAATAACAAGCGTCTCAGCGCCCGCGGGCGCCTCAGCGCCCCGCGGGCGCAGAGGCGCTTGTTGGTGGGCTCCGCCCCCTCAAACCCCCCGAAAAATGTCCCTTTGGGACATTTTTTAAGGCACTCACAGGAATACACGTCGCGCTACGTGCTCCGTATCGAGTATGATTACACTTTGCGTTATGCGCTGCATATCGAATATGTTTATACGTCGCGCTGCGCGTTTCATCTCGGAAGAACGTATGACGGGAAATCATTTATCACTTATGTAAATTGATTCATAGTTTAACCGTCATCGAATATAAACATTTCGTTTCTATACGAATTGATTATTATTATTCACAACTGATATTTCCTTTCTGTTTTACGAACAATATAACGAATTGCATCATGTAGAACTTGATCAAATTAATGTAACGAAGCAAATGATATCTAGTAAAGGTCGTTTTATTGGCGTAACATTTATGACCAGATTAAATAAGTATAAATTAACACAAAAAATATTTACCAACACGAAGACCATTACCATTTACCAACAGGTCTAATGTCCCCTTTAAATGCATCTGTTTAAATGTTTTTTTCTTCCCTAAAATACATAAAATCACTTTATTATTGCCTCTGGACAGGACCCGAAGTATTGGAGCTGAATATTAGGAAAAATTGCTTTTTGATACGATTTTCAATTAAATTTACTTGATATTAATTGTTATAGCAAAAAAATTATAACTCGAGAACGAACATAGATATCGTCTTGGTTCGTGTATTAAAGAGGAAGTAGTACCCTGCTCAAAATAAAGTTGTAGTGTCTTGGATGCGTCCAAAATAAAAAAAATCAATTTCTCGATGAATTCAACAGCGAGGACTCTTGGACTGTCGATCTATAAAAGAATTCGGTTATAACACTTTAAGCATTTTTTCTCTTCCCTATAATAGATGGAATCAATTCACTGTTTATTGTCACTGTCGGAGAGTAAAACATTGCAGACGAGAAATTCGAGAAATTTTATTTTTCTATCGTTTTATTTTGTTGTGAGATAAGTATATTGAAACAATTGAAATAAAAATAGAAGGGTGGTTGGAAACATACGAGGTAAAAATTGATTTCTTTTTTGTTTCGAAAAATTGGTAGAGATTTGAAAAAAGTAAACTGCAGTTTCCCAATATTTAAAGTTATATACATTAAACAATGAGAAAACAATAAGATTTTTATTTTCGATTCAAATCATCCCGACACAGAATACAAACGTCGCGGCGTATGCAAACTATATCACGTCTGCTATCGAATTGTCGTCGGCTTCCAAGGTTTGACAGATAGAATGAATGGAAAAAAATAAATAGCCGCGATTGTTTTCAATTTCATTTGACAAATTGCAATAATTTTGGATATTCGATGATTCTTCTTTGTAGAATTATAACCATGTTTTCAGTGCACCCACGAAATTTTTTATTTTTATTATAAATGTGAATAACGTATATAAAATATTGTGAATGATATTCGTTCAAAATATATTATTTTCGAAATAACAAGGATTAATATTTGGCAATCAATGTGTGATATTTTGTATTTCATTTTTCGCAACCAAATTTTCGTTTGTGACATGATAAAAAATTGTTTTTTGGAAAATTAAAATAATATAACCTTTTAAAATAATTCCTCACTAAAAATAATTGTAGAATAAAAATACTAAGAAATGTCAGGATGTCTTCAAATTTGCTGTGCGTAGTGCTTTTCATAAAATAAAATAATGCTGCGAAAAAGAAAAAATTAGATTCGTAGACTTCATAATTGGAGCACCGTATGGACATTTAGCAGAACAAAATTTAAAACACCTCATTAAAGGCTTCGCAGTAGTTTCAAAATGATTGTGCACAATGGTGATGATATGATACATCACCTCTGCGAAGAAGAGAAAAATTGCTTCGCACAGTCCAAAGTTACAGCATCGTACGGACACTTGTCGAAGCAAAAATGGATTTTTTTTCTTAAGCATATATTCAAATACTTCACAGGGGCTTCAAAATGTATGTGGACAATGGTGATGATGTGATACATCATTCCTGCGAAAAAGAGAAAAATTGGTTCGCACAGTCTAAAGTTACAGCACCGTACGGACACTTGTCGAAGCAAAAATGGATTTTTTTTGTTAAGCAAATATTCAAATGCTTCGCAGAGGTTTCAAAATGTATGTGCACAATGGTGATGATATGATACATCATCCCTGCGAAGAAGAGAAACATTGCTTCGCACAGTCCAAAGTTACACTGTGATACGGACGTCTAAGAAGATAATTTCAGTAATAAAGGTATTTTTATTCAACCGCAGGCGAAAAAAAATATTACCAGTCATTGGAGTCACTTCAAATTAACTATGCATGATGTTGGAGATACACCGAAGCAAATGGTGAAAAATAAAAAATTTTGGAGTATTCGCTGTGGAGTAACCCCACCGACAGACTCCGAAGAGCAGCGGATGGTCATTTCAATAGGCACTCTTTGCCTATTGTTATAGTGAGTGCCTAAAAACGAGATCACTAATAAACGATACAATTCGCGGTATCAAATATATTAGAAATACTGTTCGATTACTTCGTTTTAGAAAAAGAAATTACTCACAATTGTGTGATTATTAAACTTATAAATTGTTTGAGTCACTAAGACCAAACTAACAAATGAAATGAATTAGAGTAAATCGGAAATCCGCGTCGCGAGTATATCCATATAGTTCTCGGCTTTTTCGGTCTGCCGGAGACGGGAGTTGAAAACAAAACTGATTTGCCTCCCACCGAACTGGCCCAAGAGGCCTGTGAGTGCGCGGCATTGGTGGGGGTACTCCCGCATTTTGGCGACCGAGCGTGGGGCCCTACGCTGACGCAGCATCCCATACTAAGACGGCTGAGCCAGCATCTCGCGTTATCGACCGATCGCTTCGCGGAACGCTCTTATCGGTGTACTGACTGTGTGTCTGGGACTCGTCCGGTCCCACCCTCGGTTGGCAATACGATATTTATTCTTATCGTACTTGACAATAAATATTCAGTGGCGAAACTCGCTGTTACACATATATTAATATGACAATGTTGTTAATCCTATTGTTTATATATTTATGCATGAACGATCCCCTCAATTGTTATTGATTGACATTGTGGTGTGTCTGCAATCGTTCGTACATAATTTACTGTTGATTATTGCAATCTAAAGCAAATACAACTACCCGTTTATTGTAATTGTTATTAATGATATTGATAAACGTTGTTATCGTCCAACCTGCGTTTATCATTCCATATTCAATCAATCCCCGTTAGATTCGCGTTGCATGTGTGTTTTAATAATAATTTTACTTAATTTGGTTATTATCGTACTCTTTTCCAGGAAATAATGACTAACTTGTAAATTATGGGTTTTAGGCCTTGAAAGGTACTAGGACATTATAGTTTCTAAATACCTTTCCGCTCAAAATGGAGCAATTGAAGTTCATGTGATAACAATATTTGCTGTGCTACGGTGATTGTTTGGTATGTCATACTTTCTTATTAAGATAAACGATATGCGATATTGAAATTTGTGATACAAAATGTTTAATATAAAGTGATTAACGTATAATGTATAACACTGATAATATATGTCTGTTTAAAGTTATGTATATAATGTTTTATTATATTCGCTTATGCTGTAATGGAATACCGTATAAAAATGGATAATTATGACCGATTGTAATAACAACCAAATGGTGTAATATAATTGTAATAATATTAGAAAAAAAAAAGATTTATGTCCAGCATTGATCACTCGTTTTGACCGTAATTGGACCCAGGACATAACAATATAGCGAACTGGTCGCATGTCGTCGTTGATTCTCACGATTTCCGATACGGAGGGTCAAAAACGCTGATTGGATAAAACTATCTCATCTTTCCGAAACACACACATTTCGATGCGGTCTCAATGACGAGTTGTCATTATGTCTGAATTATAGTCGTATTTTCGCGAAATAGCGAATGGCTGTCACGTCGTCGTTGATTCTGACGATTTCGATATGCGAAGCTCAAAAACGGCATTCGACAAAAATTACCAAGTTTTTTGAAAAAAACTCATTTTCGATGATTTCGAGTTTCAAAAACGCTGGTTGGACAAAAATATCCGAACTTTCAGGAAACACACATTTCGGTGCTGTCTTAACGACGAGTTGTCATTCCTTCGGAATTATAGTCGTTTTTAGGCACTCACTATAACAATAGTCAAAGAGGGCCTAGTAAAATGACCATCCGTTGCTCTTCGGAGTCTGTCGAAGGGGTTACTCCGCAGTGCATACTCCAAAAATTTTTATTTTTCACTATTTGCTTCGGTGTATCTCCAACATCATGCGTAGTTACTTTGAAGTGACTGCGATGAATAGAAATATTTTTTTTAGCCTGCGGTGCAATGAAAACAACTTTTTGGTTGAATTTTCCTTCTCGGACGTCCGTATCACACTGTAACTTTAGATGGTGCGAAGCAATTTTGTTCTCCTTCGCATGGTTTTTTTATTACATTATTTCCCGTATGCACATCACTTTTAAAACCAATCTGAGACCTTTAAGTATTTTTTGTAAAAAATTATTGGCCATAATTTGCATTTGCCTTCGGTCAAATTTCCATACGGTGCCATCATAATGAACTCTATGAACTAATTTTTTAGGCACTCACTATAACAATAGGCAAAGAGTGCTTATTGAAATGACCATCCGTTGCTCTTCGGAGTCTGTCGGTGGGGTTACTCCGCAGCGAATACTCCAAAAATTTTTATTTTTCACCATTTGCTTCGATGTATCTCCAACATCATGTGTTGTTCATTTTAAGTGATTCCAATGACTGGTAATATTTTTTTTCGCCTGCGGTTGAATAAAAATACCTCTATTACTGAATTTATCTTCTTAGACGTCCGTATCACAGTGTAACTTTGGACTGTGCGAAGCAATTTTCTCTTTTTTGCAGGAATGATGTATCATATCATCACCATTGTGCACATACATTTTGAAGCCCCTGCGAAGTATTTGAATATATGCTTAAGAAAAAAAATCATTTTTTGCTTTGACAAGTGTCCGTACGGTGCTGTAACTTTGGCCTGTGCGAAGAAATTTTTCTCTTCTTCGCAGAGGTGATGTATCATATCATCACCATCGGGCACAATCATTTTGAAACTACTGCGAAGCCTTTAATGAGGTGTTTTAAATTTTGTTCTGCTAAATGTCCATACGGTGCTCCAATTATGAAGTCTACGAACCTAATTTTTTCTTTTTCGCAGCATTATTTTATATTATGAAAAGCACTACGCACAGCAAATTTGAAGATATTCTGACATTTCTTAGTATTTTTATTCTCCAATTATTTTTAGTGAGGAATTATTTTAAAAGGTTATATTATTTTAATTTTCCAAAAAACAATTTTTTATGATGTCATAAACGAAAATTTGGTTGCGAAAAATTAAATACGAAATATCACACATTGATTGCCAAATATTAATCCTTTTTATTTCGGAAATAATATATCTTGAACGAATATCATTCACAATATTTTATATACGTTATTCACATTCATAATAAAAATAAAAAATTTCGTGGGTGCACTGAAAACCTGGTTATAATTCCACAAAGAAGAATCATCGAATATCCAAAATTATTGCAATTTGTCAAATAAAATTGAAAACTGTTGAATCTACGAGATGATTGTTGTTTTGGAGTTGGAGTAAAGGAGGAATAAATAATAGTAGTCGCGCAATTCGTTAGGAAAGAAAATGAGTATATTTAGACTGCTCGCGAGGGCGGTTACAGAAGGACTACCGCTTTCTCGCTGTTTTTCGCTGCGTACAATTTCTCTTGCGCTTATCGCGCCGCACCTGTCGGTCGTAGTGAGGTAATTTGTGTGATAAGCAGGTCTCTGCTTAAACCGACTCTGCACGCGCGAAACTAAGTATCGAATAAGTGAGAAATTCAACAAAAACAATCGCGGCCATTTATTTTTTTCCATTAATTCTATCTTTCAAACCTTGGAAGCCGACGATAATTCGATAGCAGACGTGATACAGTTTGCGTACGCCGCGACGTTGGTATTCTGTGTCGGGATGATTTGAATCGAAAATAAAAATCTTATTGTTTTCTCATTGTTTAATGTATATAACTTTAAATATTGGGAAACTGCAGTTTACTTTTTCAAATCTCTAACAATTTTTCGAAACAAAAAAAAATCAATTTTTACCTCGTATGTTTCCAACCACCCTTCCATTTTTATTTCAATTGTTTCAATTGTGACGTGATTTTTTGGAATCAACGTCCCAAAAACCCAAAACAACCATTACTCGCACCAAATACCGATTTTAGTGCTGACGTTTCGCGTTACTGCCTCTCCCAGCGACTTAAGATACCGTCACGCTCTCGTTGAGTTACCGATCGAGATTTTTGCAGTTTATTTTGTATCATTTTGTTGTAATTATTCCCAATTAACTTCCTTATCGTTATTATTTGAGTTCAGTTCGAGTTTTGAGATTCCGTTTGCTTAGTTTGGTTCACGATTTCAGATTTCTTTTAGTTCAGTTTAGTCGACGTTTCCGACTCTATTTGGTGGTGTAAGAAGTAATAATAAAAAGCCCAAATAGAGAAAGGATTCGGCGAAGAGTCTTGCGAATACGTCAAAGTCCGGTGCAAACCCGGCACCCCAAGAGATAGTGCAATGCGTTGAGATCAGGCGGAGGTATCGTTTGGTCCAGGCGAGGGTGGTGGAACACCTTGCGCTGCGTTATAGTTGAGTAGAGCCTTGTATCTCACGCATTGACTAGGGGGAAGCGATTGCGAAGATTCGTTCAAGTTACCGCGTTATAGTATCGGCTCTCGATTCGATAAAGTCATGAGATGGTTGAGAGGGCAGTAGTTACCGTTCAAGCTCCCGAAAATAATTATCATAATTCGTTACGAATTTTCGTAGGCAAATCGACAGTCTACCGAGAGCTGCTCTAGATGTAACTCGAGTCTCTCTCGCGCTCCCGTGTTGATGACGTTAGGCCTATTGTTCGCGCGCTCGAGTGAGGCTATCTCTCTCGCGCACACAGTGTGGCCTAGCTGTCCGTTTCCCGTTCGCGTTCGGCTATCGCTCGAGTTTCGTGAGTTGAGTGTAGCGAAAGAATTTTGTAATAAATTCTTCGCGATCCCGTGCGTGAGTGAAGCATTAGAAACAATGCTCCTTGTGCAGCGGTGATAGTGATTCGGTTCTCGGTGTATCGTGAGATACAGGTTCCCGCTTAGTACAGGATTAATATGAAGTTTCGGTGAGTTTTTGAATTATAAAAATTTGTCGATCCCTTATCGATCCGCTTCTGTTACGTTCTCGTTAGCTCGCTTCGATCGTCCGATCAGCTGAGCGTTCTCGATGCACTTGCGTGTGATCCCGTGGCTTCTTAGCCAAATTATTATTTTTCGGTCCCGCTTAAATTAACGTTGAGATTTCGATCTCTGTTTCTCGTTGATATTCTATTGACCTCGGATCGCGACCCTTCTACCACAACCCGCATCCTGAGCAACCGTGCATTTCCGCAACCGTTTGCTTTCGCGAATGCGTCGGCGTTAGTTCTCGTACCGTTTCGTTTTGTCGTTGCGGAGGTCGTAGTACCACCGACTTCCAGTTCAGTACGGATTGGTGATTCCGGCGAAACAAAAATCTACCCTGCGGAGGTCGTTCCACCGGCCTCCAGTTTAGACCGGATTGGTGATTCCGGCGAAACAAAAATCTACCCTGCGGAGGTCGTTCCACCGACCTCCAGTTTAGACCGGATTGGTGACTCCGGCGAAACAAAAATCTACCCTGCGGAGGTCGTTCCACCGGCCTCCAGTTTAGACCGGTTGTTAATAGCGGCGAAACAAAATTAACTGGCGCCCACCGGGACGCCGATGCATCCGCGAGGGTGGACGGCCGAAGGTGACGTAAGTTTCGTTCGCGTTTTGCTCCCGTTTGGTTTGAGCTTTTCGGTTTTTGGTTTTTTTTTCCTTTTATTTTATTTATAGAGTTTGAGTTAGAGTTTCCGTTAGGTGAAAAATACGTCACACAATATACTTATATCAAAACAAAATAAAACGATAGAAAAATAAAATTTCTCGAATTTCTCGTCTGCAATGTTTTACTCTCCGACAGTGACAATATCCAGTGAATTGATTCCATCTATTATAGAGAAGAGAAAAAATGCTTAAAGTGTTATAACCGAATTCTCTTATAGATCGACAGTCCAAGAGTCCTCGCCGTCGAATTCATCGAGAAATTGATTTTTTTTATTTTGGACGCATCCAAGACACTACTTTATTTTGAGCAGGGTACTACTTCCTCTTCAATACACGGAACAAGATGATATCTATGTTCGTTCTCGAGTTATAATTTTTTTACTGAAACAATTAATATCAAGCAAATTTAATTTAAAATCGTATCAAAACGCAATTTTTCTTAATATTCAGCTCCAATACTTCGCGTCCTGTCCAGAGGCAATAAAAAAGTGATTTTATGTATTTTAGAGAAGAAAAAAACATTTAAACAGATGCATTTAAAGGGGACATTAGACCTGTTGGTAAATGGTAATGGTGTTCGCGTTAGTAAATATTTCTTGTGTTGATTTATACTCATTTAATCTGGTCATAAGTGTTAAGCCAATAAAACGACCTTTACTAGATATCATTTGATTCGTTACATTAATTTGATCCAGTTCCACGTGATGCAATTCGTTATATTGTTCGTAAAACAAAAAGGAAATACCAGTCGTGAATAATAATAATCAATTCGTATAGAAACGAAATGTTTATATTCGATGAAGATTAAACTATGAATCAATTTACATAAGCGATAAATGATTTTCCGCCATACGTCGCGCAGCGCGACGTATAAACATATTCGATATGCAGCGCATAACGCAAAGTGTAATCATACTCGATACGGAGCGCGTAGCGCGACGTGTATTCCTGTGAGTGCCTTAAAAAATGTCCCAAAAGGACATTTTTCGGGGGGCTTGGGGGGCGGAGCCCATCAACAAGAGCCTCTGCGCCCGCAGGCGCTTGATTAAATTGAAAAGGCTTTGTTTGTCTCGAATAATGTGAGTTTAAAGAATTCCAAATAACACACGAGTTCTTTCTAAGATCTACTAATTCTGTTACTCGAATAAACTATTGAGACTTCTCAGACTTAATCACAGAGTTCCAGAGTCATTCTGAAATGTTTTCTCGGCCCACCATGCGGACAATTCAACGAATAACTCGGACTTTCCCTGAAACTTTCTATGAGAAAGACGTAATACATATTTTTTATGAGCAATTTAGCAAAAATTGGACTTTTTCAGAAAGTAGTTTTTAAATATAGAAGAGAAAACCAAGCTTAGAATACCAAAAAAGTTAAAAGGTATTCAAAGAACTTGACAGGGAGAATTCGAGATTTTCAGAACATTCAAGGCTATTTAGATTCAGAAAAATCTTTGACATTATCTGAAAAGTGCTAGAACTAGAACTAGAACAAAGTGCTGTGCTAGAACTTTGGAAAATTCAGGGAAGTTTTCAGAAAAATTTTCCGAGAGTTTCAAAGAAATTTCCAGACGTATTCAAAGAAAAATGTTCAGCAACCTGTGCAATCTTTGCACTTCTGTATTGCGGCAAATCATCGATAGCCCAGCGATCCAACGCCATTTGAACGATTTTAACGTGTTGACGGTTCTAGAATACGCAACACACCCAAGAAACACACTTGCACATTGTTACTGATTGAAACTGAGTGCGAGCAACACCAGTTACCGTTATCATCTCGACCGCGAACGTTGTATGTAATTAAGAGTCGAAATCGACGCGTCTCCTCATATTCTATTGTCTCTAACTTCCATCGATCCCTTGATAACTCGCCTCGCTCTCTCAAGTCGCCAATTCCGTCTATCAACAACCTCATTGAAGAAAACATTCAACAAAATTCAAAAGGTCCTAAGCGAATGGAATTTAGTAATTTACAGATAGATCATTAATGACCATAACTATTACATTCAGAAGTTGCTTCATAAAAACCAACATAGCCTTTCACATCATTAAATAATATGAATGTAATATAATAGCAGTGTCTTCAATGAAGAGTAATGAGCATATGTAAGCAGAAACAAAAAATCATATCTAGCTATGTAGACCTAATCAAGAAAAAAAAATGTCTTACCGTATCAGCGGTCTTTCCGTCTGGATTCGCGTTGTTTATCTGTTCATTGCATTGATCGCCTCAGTGAACGCAACATCTTCATTGTTTTGGCTTTCTATCATCTTCACTTTCGTTTTTTGTGCGCCTTGCTCCGAACTCTGTTATGGAATAAGATCATTTTCTTTCAAAATTCTATACTTTATTGTTTTATTCCGTTTATATTGCAAACATAATACACTGAAACTTTTCACATATGGGCAACGAGTCTACTCGAGGGTTAATTTTATTAGGCAGATCCAGGAAAAAGATATGAAACAAATTGAGTAGAGTAACCTTAAACTGTTAGTTTTTCAATAGATTATAATATAATTCATATACACGTATCCATATTTTTGAAATCAGTTAAATCGCCCACAGTAGAACGTCCCCGACAAAAAGTCACCCGTATGTAAAGAGTTGAATACAAAATTTGAATATAAAAATTGATGAATTATATTTGAATAGCGGGAAGGAATAAGCAGAAGAAAAATAAATTAGAGGTGCAATGCAGAATGATGGTTTTTTCCTCGAGTTGTTTACTGTTTTTCTTTATGTCAACTTCCATAAAAATTCGCCGAAATATTGCAAAACAAAAAAGGTTATCGTGAACGGTTAAGGCAAGCATGTTTGTAAATGAAAGTCAAGATTAAAAAGATCGCTTGTCTTTAAAGTAAAAAGGAAAAAGATATGAAACAAATTGAGTAGAGTAACCTTAAACTGTTAGTTTTTCAATAGATCATAATATAATTCATATACACGTGTTGAAGTAGTTCAATGCGCGGTCGCCCTAACAGAATTCTTCCAATAGGAAGAGAGAAGTCGACGGCCAATGAGAGACGAGAACAGCGGGAGAGGCGAGCATCCAGGCTAACTCTCTTCCGTTTCCGCATTCTTCTCCGCGCACAGCTAGAGTTCACAGGTGTCCGTGATATTGTTATCCACGCGAATCAACTAATAGCAGTTTATAAGGACGTTAATCAATAAAGCAGTTTTTTTTACGAGTTATCTGCCATCCAACTCTCCTTTAATTTCCTCCTCAAATTAAATTCACACATTGCGATACTTTTTCGGAGCAAACGAGAATTTGGCGCAATAACACGTATCCATATTTTTGAAATCAGTTAAATCGCCCACAGTAGAACGTCGCCGACAAAAAATCACCCGTATGTAAAGAGTTGAATACAAAATTTGAATATAAAAATTGATGAATTATATTTGAATAGCGGGAAGGAATAAGCCGAAGAAAAATAAATTAGAGGTGCAATGCAGAATGATGGTTTTTCCTCGAGTTGTTTACTGTTTTTATTTATGTCAACTTCCATAAAAATTTGCCGAAATATTGCAAAACAAAAAAGGTTATCGTGAACGGTCAAGGCAAGCATGTTTGTAAATGAAAGTCAAGATTAAAAAGATCGCTTGTCTTTAAAGTAAAAACCCGCGTAGAAAAAAAGAATCTCAGCGAGATTCTTGGCGAGAATCTAGGTGAGATTCCTGTGAGAATCTTTCCGAGAATCTTTCCGAGATTCTAAGCGAGATCTCGCTGAGAATGCCGCATGTGTCCCGGACCGTGATTCTTGCCGTGCTTCTTGGCGAGATTATTTAATCGCGCGCACAATCCCGCTGTGCTTCTCCGCGTGATTGTTTTAATCGTGCACACAATCTCGCCATGCTTCTCCTTGAGATTTTCGTTTATCGCTGCGAGAAATCTCTCGCACAATCTCGCAGTGCTTCTTGGCGAGATTTTTATTTATCACTGCGGGGAATCTCGCACACAATTTCGCCGTGCTTCTTCGTGTTCAAGCGAAAAATGAAAGAGAAAAAAAAATTAAAATTAGTCAAATAGAAGGCGAAAATAAAAAACGTAGAATTTTGGCCGGAATCAATTTTCGGCAACAAATTTGCATTCAACGAGAAATTTTAGACGCTATAGTGGAAAATCGCTGGTTTTTTTTCCAAGTGCTCCCGGTTTTCCGCAAGGAATCTTAGCAAGAGTCCCACATGACGGCCAAAAGTTTGCAGTTTGTAGAATTTTGAAAAAAAAAAAATCAGCGTTTTCTACTATAAAGTCTAATATTGTTCGCTGAATGCAACTTTGTTGCCACAATTTGGTTCCGAGCTAATTTCTACATTTTTTATTTTCGCCTTCTATTTGACTAATTTTAATTTTTTTTTCTCTTTAATTTTTTGCTCAAACACGAAGAAGCATGGAGAGATTGTGGGCGAGATTCCCCGCCGTGATAAATAAAAATCTCGGCAAGAAGCACTGCGAGATTGTGCGAGAGATTCCCCGCAGCGATAAACAAAAATCTCGCGGAGAAGCGCAGCGATAATCGCGGTCCGGGACACATGCGGCATTTTCAGCAAGATCTCGCTGAGAATCTCGGAAAGATTCTCAGAGGAATCTCACCGAGATCGCTGAGAATCTCGGAAAGATTTTCAGAGGAATCTCACCGAGATTCTCGGCAAGAATCTCGCTGCGATTCTTTTTTTCTACGCGGGAAGGAAAAAGATATGAAACAAATTGAGTAGAGTAACCTTAAACTGTTAGTTTTTCAATAGATCATAATACCAAGTACTGAAAAAACAGTACAAGGCGTGCCGCTACTAAGAGTAACCTACGCCAATATACCGGAAGTGTATAGTGCGTTGAACTTTCGATCGATATATCTTCGCAATAAGACAACGAATCGAATTTTCATTGACACTTTTATAATGTAATTTTGGGTCAATCTTTCGAAAGAGCCTAGTTACCATTCAATTGGTTTAGCCTATTTCGAGATCTCGAGGTCGGGAATTTTACAGGGTCCAAACGATTATAAAGTGTCCTGTCCCGTATATATATGTCTGCGTCTACATCAGTTCATCGAAAAATTTGCGTGGTGGCGCGCGCGTCGCCACAGCCGGCGTAGCTGTCAGCTGTTGTCGGTGGCAAAGTTATACGCCGTCTACGTTTACATAAGTTCATAGAAAAATTCGCGCGGTGGCGCGCTCGTCGCCACAGCCGGCTCAGCTGACAGTTCTTATCGTCGGCACGTATTTTTGCGGCGTGAACATTTTTTTGAGTGTTTCCGAAAATAATAATTATGTATTGCGTATCGTGGTTTAGTGTCTCGACGCGAAGTAAAAAAGAAAAAATACGAGTTACGTGTTATACGTGTGATTTTATATCAATTATAATTTTTCTTTGCGATCTCGAACAACATAACCGGCAATCATCAAGTGGAATATGTGACGTGCCGTTCGCCCGGTTTTGCATATAGAATTAATTTTGTTCGATCTAAATTTTCTAAGTTCGAAATTAATTTTAAAGGGAAAATTACAAAAAAATAGTAGCTTTTCAAAAAGAAGTGAAATTTCCCAAAATATTTTTTTCAAAAAAAAAAAAAAGGTACGCCAAGTACTGAAAAATCCGATTTGCAAATATTGTTTAAAAAAAAAATGAACAAAATTTTATAAGCCAAGCATAACAGGAAAATAAAGATTCTATATAACAAAAAATATATATTTTTTTTGCACAAAAAGTGCTGTAAAAAATTGGCGTTCCGGTGTTTGCAAGCGTCACAATAAACCACTAGCATTGGAACGCCAATTTTTTTCAGCAATTTTTGTGCAAAAAAATATATATTTTTTGTTATATAGAATCTTTATTTTCCTGTTATGCTTGGCTTATAAAATTTTGTTCATTTTTTTTTTAAACAATATTTGCAAATCGGATTTTTCAGTACTTGGCGTACCTTTTTTTTTTTTTTGAAAAAAATATTTTGGGAAATAATTCATATACACGTATCCATATTTTTGAAATCAGTTAAATCGCCCACAGTAGAACGTCGCCGACAAAAAATCACCCGTATGTAAAGAGTTGAATACAAAATTTGAAAATAAAAATTGATGAATTATATTTGAATAGCGGGAAGGAATAAGCAGAAGAAAAATAAATTAGAGGTGCAATGCAGAATGATGGTTTTTTCCTCGAGTTGTTTACTGTTTTTATTTATGTCAACTTCCATAAAAATTCGCCGAAATATTGCAAAACAAAAAAGGTTATCGTGAACGGTCAAGGCAAGCATGTTTATAAATGAAAGTCAAGATTAAAAAGATCGCTTGTCTTTAATGTACCTAGAGAATACGAACGAGTTGTGAATTGCTCTAAAAATTTTCAAATCTTTTCCGATTTCAACGATATTGTTAGCCTATTTCTACGGAATGAACGTATCCAGTAATAAATGAATTTTATTATCAGTTGGATTGAATTCCATAATGTACAATTCATGAAC
Source organism: Cryptus viduatorius (assembly GCA_964006125.1). Lineage (NCBI taxonomy): Eukaryota > Metazoa > Arthropoda > Insecta > Hymenoptera > Ichneumonidae > Cryptus > Cryptus viduatorius. The sequence continues at coordinate 25,191,995 of OZ023220.1, forward strand.
GATTGCGATGTTGTATAAAAAGATTATTGAGCAGTATGCGTAGATAAGATCTCCTTCTGCGATAACTTTGATAATCTTCGTTTCAATCGTACTGTAACTCTGCACGAAATCACAGAATTATATCGAAATGAAGAGTGAAATAGCTAAATAGATCTTCCTGGTTGTGATAACTGGGATGTCGAGTAAATTAACTGACACAGGGCGAGGGGAAAAGGTATTTATTTGCGAGCCGGTCTCCGGCGATTTAATGACGCCTGAGTGTCCGTCGAGACGGAACAACGACGACTAACTTACATTGGCCACACGGCCTATACAAATCTCCAGAATACAATAGTATACTCGCTAACAGCGACACGGCGCGGTTACCGCACCCTCCCCCTCTATATTTAATTTCACACAATATGATTCCTACAATTAATTTGTGGGTGGGTGACGACATCACTCGATACAATCTCCCGTAGCTATACCTAGTCGCTGCTTTGTTGCTTTGCACGGATACGCACTGATCTTCTCGGCTCGGCTCGCATGACTTCTTTCTCCTTCTCCAGCTGTGGTTTAGCGAGCGCTCTCGCTTCGTCTTCACACGCAATTAGCTGGTTCGCATGTCTCTTCCAGCGCAATCCATCCGCGGTATTTATTTCGTAAGTGATACCCGCAACCACTTCTTTCGCAATCTTAGCTAACGCCCACTTCTCACCTCCCCCTCTATAATCTTTTGCTATCACTGAATCTCCGATTTTGAACATGACTTTTCGCGATCCGATGTGATTTCTCACTTCTCGTTCTTGTTGTAATTCTACACGTGATATGACCGGTGGCGGCCGCAATATTGAGAATCGGTTTCTTATCTCTCTTCCGAGCATTAGACTCGCCGGTGTTCTTTGCGTAGTAGGGTGAGGCGATGTTCTATAATCGAATAGGAACTGTCGGATTGCGCTGTCAAGAGACTTGCCACCTTCAATCATTGCTTTGATTTTACGCTTGATTGTATCTACTAGATTTTCTGCCGTTCCGTTGGTGGCCGGGCAGTGCGGAGGCGACGTACTATGTCTTATGTTACTTTTTTTAATCATCGTTTGAAATTTATCCCCCGTAAACGATGAAAAATTATCTGTTACGATATGCGCCGGGTACCCAAATTGCGAAAACATCTGCTCGAATATTGCGATCACGGTTTCTTCGCGCATGTTAGGCACTACAAAAATTTCCGGCCACTTTGAATGGCTGTCAATCACGGCTAGCAGCATTTTCCCGAAAAGTGGCCCCAGGAAATCGGCATGAATTCTGTGCCATGGTGCCAGGGGCCAAGGCCAAGGTGTGAGAGGGATCTTAGGCGGATTTTTTCGCAATTTCAGGCAGGTCACGCATTGTCGTGTTATCAATTCAATATCTTGGTCGAGTTTTGGCCACCAAACGTATGATCGTGCCAGCGCTTTCATCCGCGAAGCTCCGAAGTGGCTGTGATGCAGCTCGTGCAAAACTAAATTTCTCAGAGTTGCTGGTATAATTATTCTGTGTCCCCATAACACACAATTATTTTCCACCGATAACGCTTCTCGTTTTTCCCAGAAGGGGATTATTTCTGTATCCTTTGGAGCTTCTTCTGGCCATCCATCTACGCAATAACGGATGACCTTGCAAAGAGTAGCGTCTTTGCGAGTGTCAATTTTCACTTTTTAGACACTCACTATAATAATAGGCAAAGAGTGCCTATTAAAATGACCATCCGTTGCTCTTCGGAGTCTGTCGAAGGGGTTACTCCGCAGCGCATACTCCAAAAATTTTTATTTTTCACCATTTGCTTCGGTGTATCTCCAACATCATGCGTAGTTACTTTGAAGTGACTGCGATGAATAGAAATATTTTTTTTAGCCTGCGGTGCAATGAAAACAACTTTTTGGCTGAATTTTTCTTCTCGGACGTCCGTATCACACTGTAACTTTAGATGGTGCGAACCAATTTTGTTCTCCTTCGCAGGATTTTTTTATTACAGTATTTCCAGTATGCACATTACTTTTAAAACCAATCTAAGACCTTTAAGTATTTTTTCTAAAAAATTATTGGCCACAATTTGCATTTGCCTTCGGTCAAGTGTCCGTACGGTGCCATCATAATGAACTCTACGAACCAATTTTTTTCTTCTTCGCAGCATCATTTTGTATTATCAAAAGCACTGCGCACAGCAAATTTAGAGACAATCCTACATCTCTAACTATTTATTTATCACAATTTGCCATAAAAAACTTATTTTCTCACATCTGATGTCCGTACGGTGCCCCAATTAAGAATCCTGGAAACCAATTCTGTTCTCTTTCGAAACAATATTTCATTGCATCAAAAGCACTATGCACAACAAATTTTGAGTCATTCTGACAAATATAATTTTAATTATAAAATAATTCAAAAACAGTGGTTATAACAAGATTTGCTTTAAAGGTTATGTTATTTAGATTTGCCAAAAATCCATTTTTCATCATGTTAAAAAAAAAACTTCGGTTGTGAAAAATAAAACACGAAATATCATACACAGATTCACAAATGTTTGCGTTTTTTATTTCGAAAATAATATATTATCACCGAAAATCATTCGCAATATTTTAGCATATTTTATTCACATTCGTAATAAAAATGATAAATCTCACGTATTCACTGAAAAAATTGGTAGTAAACTCACAAAAAAGATTCATCGAATATCCAAAATAATGACAATTTCCCAAATAGAACTAATAAAATCGCGAGTATATATTTTTTCGTTTTATTCTATCTGTCAAACTTTGGAAGCAGATGACAATTTCGTAGCAGACGATACATAGATGCTCATACGTCGCGGCGCGCGTACTCTGTGGCCGGATGATTTTCAAACAAAAAAAAATCGACATCTCGTTTCAATCTTTGTTCCTATTTTACGTAAATATAAATGGATTCTACGCGGTATAGCGCAAATAAAAAGTATGCAATCATAAAAAAAAAAGAATTTTCTATCCTTCGACCGTCGAAGATTCATCGCAGCCGAAATCTTTGTCAATTATGTTCACCCGATTTATTCATTTACAGTTAATAATAAAAACTGCAAATTCTTTTTCTGGCAACGTATTTTCTCCTCTTCAAAATAAGCCAAAATAAGAGTCGAAATCTTTTTTCGCTGCCGAGATATGATTTTTTTTAAGCAAAGACTAATTTTACGAATTTTCATCAAAAAATGAATCGTTTTTTCAAATTTCTCGAAATTGCCGTCTCTAATCCTTTCCTCTCAAAGAAATCGTATTTACAAACTGATTCTCTGCGTTATTGCGCAGATAAAAAGTGTGCTATGTTTAAAAATTTAATTTTTTACACTTCGACCGTCGGAGATTCATCACATTCGAAATCTTTGTCAATTTTGTTCGCTGGATTTAATCGTTTACACTTGATAAGAAAACTGCTAATGATTATTCTATCGACGTATTTCCAACGTTTTTTGTTTTTTTATTTTTTCAAATTTTCGTCGAAATACGAATTTCTTTCATATGCTCACGTCTTGAAAAGTTTTTTTTCGCAAAAAAAACAACAATTGTACTCTTAAAGAACAATTATAAACAATTATTTATCAAGAAAGTGAAAAACACTGAATTTGTCGATTTTACGAGTTATTCCGTACCTAAAAACTTATCCTCGTTTGTGATTAAATAAAATTTTTTAAAATACGATATGATATGATGCTAAATTTGATATTTTTAAGCGACGATAAATATCAATAAAATTTCATTGAAAAACGAAAAAAAATATCGAATTTCTCAAACTTCTCGTCTCCAATACTTGTCTGTTCTACAGAGACAATAACGAGCTGATTCCATGTATTACGAAGAAGAAAAAAAATATATCTCAAATGGTAGAAATGAAATTTGTTATAAGAGGACTGTCAAAGAGCCTTCAAAGTCGAATTTTTCAAGAATTTCATCAATTTGTAAAAAAATATTTCGGAGCTATCCAAGATGACAAATTTTTTATTCGAGTAACGTACTACTTCCTCTTCAATACAAGACAGGAACCAAAAAGATATATTTTTTCGTTCTCGAGATTGCATTTTTTTGCAGCATCCATAAATATCGATAAAATTTCATTGAAAATCACAAAGAATAGCAAATTTCTTGAACTTTTCTTCTACAATGGTTTGGTTTCCTACAGATAAAATAACGAACTGATTCCATCAATTATGGGGAAGAAAAAAAACACTGAAGGGGAAGGATTTAAAGGGGATATTTGGCCTGAATGCTAAATGGTAATCGTATTGGTGTCGGTACATGTTTTGTGTGTTTGTTTTATATTCATTAAATCTGGTCATAAGTTTTAAGCCAATAAAACGACTTTACTAGACATGATTTGATTCGTTAAATTAATTTGATCAACTTCTACGTGGTGCAATTCGTTATATTTGTCTCGTGTCTCAATATTTGACAATTTATCGTCAAACAAAAAGGAAATATCCGTCGTGAATATTAATAATCAATTGGTACAAAAAAGAAATATTTTTATTCGACGAAGATTAAACACTATGAATTAATTTACGTAACTGATAAATGTTTTTCCCTCATACGTACTGTCGAAAAGAAACGCAGAGCGCGACGAATAAACATACTTCATTCGTAGCGCATAGCGCGATGTGTAAATACACTCGATACGGAGCGCGTAGCGCGAGGTGCACCCCCGTGAGTGCCTTAAAAAATGTCCCGAAGGGACATTTTTCGGGGGGTTTGGGGGGCGGAGCCCACCAACAAGAGCATCTGCGCCCGCAGGGCGCTGAGACGCTTGTTTCCAATCTAGCGTCGCGAAATCCGCGGCCTGTATGTTTTGCAAAAATGAGCATTCGCTGTCTTGTAATATCGCGAACTCTGCAACGGTTCCTTTTCCCTTGGTTGGCAGTCGGCTGAGCCAATCAGCGTAATTTTTATCTCCTCGAATATGTTTAATATCGTATCGGAAAGCTGATAGGAATATTGCCCATCGTTGAAGCCTCGCGGTACTAATTTCTGGAATGGAACGATCTGGATGAAAGTGTTGAAGTAGTTCAATGCGCGGTCGCCCTAACGGAATTCTTCCAATAGGAAGAGAGAAGTCGACGGCCAATGAGAGACGAGAACAGCGGGAGAGGCGAGCATCCACGCTAACTCTCTTCCGTTTCCGCATTCTTCTCCGCGTTCGGCTAGAGTACACAGGTGTCCGTGATATTGTTATCCACGTGAATCTATTAATAGCAGTTTATAACGACGTTAACCAATAAAGCATTTTTACGAGTTATCTGGTTACAAACTCTCCTTTAATTTCCTCCTCAAATTAAATTAACTCATTGCGATATTTTTCCGAGCAAACGAGAAAATACTGCAATAGAAAGATTTTAGACAGAGCCGTGCTATCTGTTTGTATTAGGAACTGATTTCCGAACAAGTATTGGTAGAATTTTTCGACAGCGTGCGACTTGCGAAACATACAGGCCTATCGTCCCCCCCGTTGTCACGGTGAGACAGGACCGCGCTTACGCCGTACGGCGATGCGTCACACGTCGGAACAATCGGCTTCGCTGGATCGTAGTGAGCCAGCATGAGCTCGGACGACAAATCTTTTTTTATACTCTCGAACGCTTGCGTACATTCTTTCGTCCATTAAAATTTTCCTTTCTTCAGGCATTCATACAATGGTTGCAGTTTATCCGTGATATTACCTATGAATCTAGCATAATAAGTAATAGATTCTAGAAAACTTTTCAACTCCGTGACATTTTTTGGTTCCGATGCTTGCTTCACGCTTTCGATTTTTTCGCCCGATGGAAAAATGCCGGTTGCATTCACTCTAAACCCTAAGTATTTTATTTCTTTTTGCATAAACTTGCATTTTTGCTCTTTAAGTCGCAGCCCGGAGTCGTTTAGACGTTTTAACACCTCTCTTAACCGTGACATGTGTTTTTCGTAGTCCGGAGCCGCGATTACGATATCGTCGAGGAACACCATAACACCGGGGATCCCTAATAATAATGATGTCATGATCCGTTGAAAAGATCCTGGCCCGGTAGCCACGCCGTACGGCTATCTATTGTATCTAAACAAACCCACGTGCGTGCTTATTACTATTAATTTTCTTGACTCTTCTTTGAGCGGTACTTGTTGATATGCTTCCGCGAGATCCAGTTTAGTGAATAGAACTCCACCGCGGAGCGTGTCGAGAACCTCTTCGACTCGGGGCAAAGGAAAATGATCGACTTGCAAATGCTTATTAAGCGTTGTTTTATAATCGCCACAGAGTCTTACTGTGCCATCTTTTTATAGGTCTGGTACGACCGGCGTCCCCCAGTCGGAGTATTCCACTGGTTCGATAATTTTGCAGTTTTTCAATCTCTCAATTTCATTCTCGAAAAGTACCCTCATGGCTAACGGGACTCGACGTGGTTGGGCGAACTTCGGTTGCGTCCCGTCCTTAACGATTAACTCGAGTTCGCTTTTTGTGAACGTTCCCAGCCCGGGCGCAAACACATTTGGAAATTCTTCGCGTAAACTCGCGGTGACTGTTAGCTTATCTATTGTTTCGGTTACTTGGCCTATTACGACTTGCTTCCTATGTAAGTTCGCTCGAATCGTCCACATGCCGAGTGTTCCTAGCCAATTTCTACCAATTAACGGACGCCCGCCGCCTTTGACGACGTACACAATACGCTCGTCACGAGCATCGTCAGCCTCGATGACAACGGTTATGTATCCTATCGCTTTAAATAATGTTTTGTTATACGAAAATAGCTGTCTTTTTGCCGGACTTATCGGAATTTGTGAAAAATTACGTTTGTAGCATTCTTCCGAGATTGCAGAGAATGCGGCGCCCGAATCAATTTCCATTTTTAACGGTATACCGTTGACTTTGATCGTCTCGAATTGTGGTTCAACTATTTCTTCTCTAAATTCAATATCATTTTCATCGAGTATAACTGTATTGATGGTGTTATTCTTCTCTGATCGGATAGAAAAAAAATCATTTACGAATCTATTATCTGCGTTTACCTCGTCCTCTATTTCGTTTGTTTCACCAAAGCTGCTGTCGACAAAATTCTGAGTCCCACTGTTACCTATTCTTCGCTCACACATTCTGTATATGTGCCCTCGCTGGCCGCATTCGCTACAAAACTTATTTCTTAACGTACATTGCGCCTTGAGGTGGTTCGTTTTCCCACAACAAAAACAGCGGTTGGCTTGCGTTGTTGTCGAAGTCTTCCTATCGGAGCCACTTGCTGCTGGGCTGGCCGGTTTCCCTCTCCCTCGGGTATTTCGTCTCCACGAGCCTCGTCTCTCGACGGATCGGAAAGCGTGGACCTCCCCTTCGTGTTTGTGTTGTTGTTGCTGTTGTTCAACACTTGAGGTGACCGGCAGTCGAATTTTGCTCGTGCCCTCTTGATTGAATACACTTGCTGCTTCTACGGTTTTCGCCAAGCTGACCAGGTCTTTCAGCGATGACGCCGAGGATTTTAGTAGCTCGTACCGAATCAGATCGTTGGATACACCTGATATCAGCTGAACCTTCGGCTGTCCGTTTCCGTTGTTGTGAACTTGCACAGCTTTACCTGTGCTCGCAACGCCATGACAAAGTCTTGTATATTTTCACCCTCTTTTTGCTTGCGTTCTCTGAATGTATATATTTGTAGATGCTCGCCCTATTGCGGTTCGCAGAGGTCTTTTAATTTTCCTTTGAGTTCATTGTATGTCATTGTGTTGTACCGCGAATATCGCAGGCGTTACAGAAAGATGCATTTTGCAATAGCGGAGGTATGCAGGCGACGCATGAGGCGCGATCGCCGAAATCGAGCGCCTCGCGAGCGATTGAGTAATCGACGCATCGAGCGCGCGACTCTCAATCGCGGTCAAGTAATACAACGCGTCAGCAGTTAGTGTAGCACGGAGTCTCCAAATTCTTGGACAGAATCTGGAGCGGTAAATAATAAACAGCAGTCAACGAAAAGCGACGAATGTCGTAATATATCCGATGGTCATTATTACCGAATATTGTAATAATGCTTCGTCATCGGAATTATGTTGACAAGCTCGTCCGTATATATTGGTACGAGCGCGAGCATCAGACAGTCTGGTATTGACTCGTGATACAGGGGGTCCGAATTGACTCCTGAAACTGTGCGTCTGGTCCGAGGGATTCGAGCAAGGAATCCGAGTTACAAGTTTGATACGCGATAGCGGGTCGAACCCGAGTTCTATCGAAGAGTGAGTTATATCGTAAAGTGAAATAGTGAATTGTTCAGTGGGCTATACTGCTCACACGAATTGTATTTGATTGTAAAACTGTTCTGTTGTTTTATCTCCTTTAATAAATATCATTTTTTACAACGTTCGGTGGTTCTCACTGGAGTTCTAACTCCCGACTGGTACAATCCCTTTTATTAATTCGGGTTAAAATCCCAACCTTCGAGCACGGACTGATCAACCGGGTTTCGGGGGTACAACATTGGTGGCAGCGGTGGGATACCAGAGTGAGACCACGAACCGTATCGAGTAGTGAGCTGCTGTACGTGAACATCAGAACAGACTTTGCAGGTTCTATGAGACAGTTAGAGTCGGGCAAAGGAGCAGGATACGAGGACGTTGCCGAGCAAAGGGACGTCAAGGCGACAGGAGCATCGCCGTGCACAGACCGTCACCAAGGGATCGACGGGGGACCAGACGTGTGGGAGGGTAACTGCAGCCCCTCCTAGAGGCGTCGCCGAGTAAAGGGACGTATACAGTTTCGAAAGGAAGCCACATGAGCGGGCGAGGAACGCCTGAAGGGCAACGTGAGGAACCGGAAACACAGGGACATTCAGCGTCCATAGAAGAGGACGAACAGACAGCGGCAGGGCTGGAATTGGCATTGGCCGAAATCACGCAGGTTGCGAGAGAAAATCTGACAGCACAGTCGCCGGAGCGTGAAGCAGGTGGTGAAGAGCGTTCACCAAATCCACTGTACGGGGTAAATTTGCAGCGTGGCGCCGCGTTTGACGATCTTGGTGACGTAGACGAGAGTTTGTTCGAACCGAGAGGCGCAATGGCGAATACCGATCCTCAAATTGTGGCACTTACCCCCCAAATGGTGAGCGAGGAGGTTGAACGTATGCGAATGGACTTCCGCAGCACCCACGGTAGGGGGCGTGCGAGCATCTTCGGGAATGATCGGGGACGAAACTGGACAGCCACCTTCAGGGACGAATCGAGAGGACAACCACCAGCAGGACAGAACGATGTAGAGGTACGACGTACCCTGTTCGATGATATACCAGAAACTGCGGGATTAAGCAGCACGGTAGTACCGGTGGCAGCAGCAGCTGCGGCGGGGGAGGAGAACGTGGAAGCCGGCGAAGGGCAGATGAACCTCCAGGAGCTGGTAGCACGGGAGGTAGAGCGAAGACTCGAAGCTCTGCTGCCACCGCCGCCACTCCCGCAAGCACCGCGAGCGTCACTGTACCCGGGGGAAGGCGCAGATAGAGGGCGCGTATACCTTGATATAGGTTTAGCGCTCAGGAGTATTCCAGAATTCAACGGGAGCGATGCGGGGGAGTTGGATGGATTCTTGCAGGCCTGTGAATCGGTTTGGGGGTTGATAAAACCCCTGGAGCGACCGATACTTCTTACTCTCTTGCGAAGTGGGAAAATCGGAGGTCGAGCAACTCGGGAGCTAAGGCACAAGACTATTACAACATTCAAGGAGCTCAAAAAGGAGATGGAATCACTCTACGCGCAGCGTAAGTCGCTAACTGCTTTGCAATACGAATTCAGTCAGTTACGACAGGCGCCGAAGGAAGCGGTATCAACATATGCTACACGGGTCGAGAAGCTGACGGTGGAAATGGTGGAAAAACTCTGCGAAGGCGAGGATCCGCACGGATCTCGATATATAGAGAGGGCAACGAGGAGAAGTGCTCAGAGCGCATTCGAGAACGGGCTCAGCAGGGAAATACAACTGATCGTGCGTTCACGAAACTACGGCAGCCTACACGACTCCGTGGTTGGAGCACTCGAGGTAGAGAAGATGGTAGGGTCAAGAGGGAGCAAGAATAGCTCTAACGGGGAGCAATCCCGAGCCTCTATGGATGCAGGGGAATCATCTCCAAGAAAATGTTATAGTTGTGGAGAAGCTGGACACATTGCGCGCGAGTGTCCCGGGGACACTCGTACGAGGAAATCCGGACGGCAAAGTCTTCCCATGCCAGGACCGGGCAAAGAAGTAAACTACGTGAGACTGACGTGCAATTACTGTGGGAGCCTAGGGCATCTCTGGAAGGCATGTCGATTGAGACAACGGCACATGGCTGAAAAGAAAACTGCATCGGAGGGGCAGCAAGACGAAGAGGAACCGAAGGAAAAGAAAAAGTACAAAACAGTGAGGGATTTTTTGGGCGACCGGTGTGACGATAAGCTAGTAGAATCGGGCGCGGGGAACCAGACGCGAGAGGTGTGGGGCGTTAGGGCAATATACGGCCAGGGCAGCGGGGAGAGATCCTGAAGACGCAGCAGTGGGAATTTCCCCACCTCCCTCGCGACGGCGGGCAACAAAGTTCATTTCTGGGACTAGCCGAGGGTAGACGTCGGCCATTACGGGGTTCCACGGGGATAAAAACAACGCCGTCTACACACTTTCCCGACGAGGGCAGAAGAAGGCCCAGAACCGAAGCTGAAGCGATGGAGGGCAAGGTTGTCCGAATACGAGTTCAGTAGAACATGCAGATCCGAGGAACAAAGTGCGCGTATCGACGCAACGAGACGGCTGCCAGCAGCCGTGCGCTCTCGAGCGCACCAGGCAGAGGATAACTCCCCTGGTATCGGAGCAAAAGATACGGCGAAAAATACAGAGGTGATGTGGCAAGAGCGAGAGAAGCAACGTCGAAGACGACGTGGGACACACGGACGACGAAGGCAATGATCGCCGTAGTGACGAAACGACGAACGAAGCAAAACCATAAACATAAGCGAGACTTTTTTAGTTAAGAGAAACGGGGATGATACGTGAGAAGATTCCGTGAATCTTCTATAAACCGTTCGAATCTTGCATATTGAAATTTGCATTGAAAATTCTGCGTAGTGATTTCAATAGATATTTTAATTCAGTGGGAACTCGAGAAAAGTAAAAACAATTAAATTCTACTAAGGGTCGTTAAACATTAGAATTCAGGAAATTCCGGGGTAATAAAAAAAAAAAAAAAAAAAAAAAATTGCTGAGTCTACTTCTTCTAAACTTTGTTGAATATTCCAATTTTATCGAGAAATTGAATGATACAAAATAATCGGATTTTATTTTGGGTTGAGTCTCTTATATTCGACGAATATTTTTGAATTTTGGGGAAACGTAAAAATTCTGCAGATTATTCAATTAATCATCGGGAAAGGCAAACGGCAAACCGAATACAGGGAAATTTGGAAAATTGTAACGATAAATTGCGTAGCAAACGCCAGATATTCGAGCTCTTGAGAACTACACTTTATTATACTATATTGAGTACTTGGATTCGGTAGCTCGCCGGAGACGAGCGAAAAGAAATCTGTCGATTTCTTTTCTTTTAGGGGGGGAGGTATGTTGTACCGCGAATATCGCAGGCGTTACAGAAAGATGCATTTTGCAATAGCGGAGGTATGCAGGCGACGCATGAGGCGCGATCGCCGAAATCGAGCGCCTCGCGAGCGATTGAGTAATCGACGCATCGAGCGCGCGACTCTCAATCGCGGTCAAGTAATACAACGCGTCAGCAGTTAGTGTAGCACGGAGTCTCCAAATTCTTGGACAGAATCTGGAGCGGTAAATAATAAACAGCAGTCAACGAAAAGCGACGAATGTCGTAATATATCCGATGGTCATTATTACCGAATATTGTAATAATGCTTCGTCATCGGAATTATGTTGACAAGCTCGTCCGTATATATTGGTACGAGCGCGAGCATCAGACAGTCTGGTATTGACTCGTGATACAGGGGGTCCGAATTGACTCCTGAAACTGTGCGTCTGGTCCGAGGGATTCGAGCAAGGAATCCGAGTTACAAGTTTGATACGCGATAGCGGGTCGAACCCGAGTTCTATCGAAGAGTGAGTTATATCGTAAAGTGAAATAGTGAATTGTTCAGTGGGCTATACTGCTCACACGAATTGTATTTGATTGTAAAACTGTTCTGTTGTTTTATCTCCTTTAATAAATATCATTTTTTACAACGTTCGGTGGTTCTCACTGGAGTTCTAACTCCCGACTGGTACAATCCCTTTTATTAATTCGGGTTAAAATCCCAACCTTCGAGCACGGACTGATCAACCGGGTTTCGGGGGTACAACAATTGACAGCGGCTTCTGTGGCTCGCATAATGTGCGTAATTCTTCGAAAACCTCTGGAGACAATCGAGTTAGAAGCAGTGGTGTTTGCTTCGCCTCACTCACATCGCTTAGCAGGATGAACGCGTCCAATTGCTCTTCGAATGTTTCCCAATTCGCTCCCTTCTTGAACGGTTCGACTGGTGTAAATATCGACGCCATGCTCGCGGCTTGGCTATGATCGGTCGTCGCTGATGTTTGCGTTGCTGGCTGCCCCGTGGCCGGTTTTTTTTGTTTAACGTGCGTCGCGATGCGTCGCCTTGCGTATGTCTTCAAATTTCGTAACTTCGTCTACTCCAATTTCTAACTTTTTGCACACTTGTGATAACTGCACTCTATTCAACGTGTAAATCCAACTTGTTTGGCCACTATCAATGTTTTTTTGGACCTCACTCCAATTTATCTCGCAGACATCTCGATATTTAATCGAATCGCACTTCTTTGGAGCCATTTCACAGCAATTTGGTGAGATACGCCCTTCGCAGCATTAACGTTCTGTTTGAAGTGAAAAATTGCATTTTCAAAAGGAAACGCAAAAGGACGCACTACTCCTAGCAATATACCATGCATGTAATCAAGGGGGAATCCCCACACGCAATCGAAGTACGGCAATTCTTCTAAGAAAGTCGATGAACCCTTCACTCCTCTGATAGTTTTACCGCATCGAATGGCATCTTTCACGTCTTGCTTGTACATTTCGTGCGTTCTGAGTGCAGCGTCTTCCAGTGAAATCGGGTATCGCATGCAATGTCCATCGTGTTTTCCGTAAATATAGCACCAACTACTGCCGTAGTATCCATTAAATTGCAATCGATTTTGCATAACTGGCCGGGCGACTGAATCCACGCAGACTAAATTGCAACAGAATTTAAAGTTCGTTACCACACCAGTCATCTTATGAGTTACGCTAACACCCTGATCCGTCAATTCTTTTACTTGTTTGCAAAACTCCGACATGTACAAATTCATGAAGTTCGACTTCGGCTCTTTCTCGGTTAACCACAGACCAGCGAGAATGACGTGTTTGAACCTGATTTTCGGCGACAGTTCACCAATATACAATTGTAGAGGCCAGAAACTTCGTTTCGAGCTTTTGAACAATGGCGCACCGTCTGTGCTGGCAATGATCGTCAATGTTTGAGGCTTATAAGCTTGGATGTTTCTGTACAGTTTGGAATGAAAAACGTCTCTTATTACTCCATCGTTTCGACGACTTTTCAAATCTTGAATGTTTTGTAACAAATCCATCTGTATCTTCTGTTCGTTCAACAACAATTGAATTTGATATTTTATGTCAATAGTCATAAAATAATTTGGGGATTCTGCTGACAGTTCGTATTCTTCCTCGCATTTTTCGCATTGATGACTCTTGTGGGAAATTGTTGCCGTTAGATCCTGTTTGATTAGATGCAGGCAGCATTTTGGGTAATAGTAGTGTAAGGTCATCTTGTCACGGGGTGGATCGTACGCTTTCGATCTCATATAAATACTAGGATTCCATGTCTCGAATTCCGGTCCAGCCAGTAATTTAACAAGCGCTACTAGATCGTCGTGATCCTTGCGAGTCAAATTTTTTCGCACAGCGTACGCGTTTGTCATAAGCAGTACATCCGATACTGTTAGACCAGCCGAAGGAAACATCATCAATTGTTCATGATGTGGATTATTATCGATTTTGTCGAGTAGATCTTCGGTGTGCGATTGCTCGGACTGCATACTCGAAACGGTGTCGTCGTGACTATCCATAGAATCTTCGGAAGTTGAGTCTCTTGTTCCCGCCTCGGCCCGGTTGATGCTGAACGGACTAGACGATACACTCGAAGCCGTACCGTCATCGCTATTTGTTGTTTCTTCGGAAATTGAGTCTCTTCTTTCGACTGTGAACGTATCGATCTGTGAATTATGTTCTGTCAAACAACTAGGAGTTGGCGGCAGCTTGACTCCAATAGAAGAACACGCTTCCCCAATGTCATCATGGTCCGATACATCTACTCGTTCATTATTTTCTATCGTCATGTTAAAGTGCTCCGCTGTACGCAATTCTTCGATTGGCCTAATCACATCCATAGAAGTACTATTGGAGTCTGTATTGGAAGATGTTGTATTATTTTTTTATCCACATTATCTTCACAATCTTAAATGTATTTCGTTACCACGTTCTGGAAATGTTCTGACTTTTTCACAATATTTTATGTTGCATTTAATTTTTTTGGCTTCTATTGCGGAATAGAACGGATAAGTGACATCATAGAATGAAACATTGCGAATTTCCAAAAACAGTTAAAGAACAAGTAAATGCAGACGTGTGACATTTATAAACCAACTTTCAAAGTAGTATCAACCCAGATTATATGACGATTAACACAAAGGAGTAAACATTGAGAATGATTCCCAACGATCAACGAGTAAGCATATTAACGATATCAGAATCAAACTTAAATAAACGAAGTAAAACCTCGATTAACGACTGCATTTAGCATACGAAAATATTTATAAATTGTCAGGAGGCTTTCTCACTAATAAGACTTTTTTTCACAACGCACCTGTTTCTTTTTTTATTTGTTTTTCAGTCATTTGCCGCCATCGCCTAAGAGTGCGGTGACTAACGAGCACCGGGTTATTCGAAGAAGCTAGATAGAGCTTGTTCGTTCGTTTTTTATCGATTTTGCTCTTCGGAGGCATTGTACGAACGGGAAATCGCAACAAAATCACTTAGCTCGGTAAAATGTGGGAGTGTTCGTCTGAAAATGACAATTTATTGCCTGGGTCAAAAAATTGGAAATCGTATCGTCACTGACAGTCATATAATATTCCACCGAAATAGCGTGACTTTGATTCATTTGGTTCGAGTCTGTGTTTTACAAATCAAACGCATAACACCCCTTCCAAACGAATGTTAAAAGCTACGCTACTTTAATCGATTACATTTGCAAAACTGTGATAATGAGTTTCAATCGTTAGCAAATAGAACATCGCTTATTGTAGCGAAGGGCTTGCATAAATTGATTTGTCGTTCAATGTGGATAAAACGAAATCGATAAGAGTTAAGCAATTAAGGAACTACATAAAACGCTTAGTTGTAGACAACAAAATATTCAAACTCAGAAAATAAATGTGCACCGATATCACTTGTGCTGCGGGAATATTTGGGTGTGTAAGGCTTGCTATTACGCTAAAAAATATATTCTGAAAAAAAGACGAATAAAATAATAACATGTAAGTCAATCGCCGAACATGAGAGATTTCATAACTGCGTTATAATGAAATTGTCAAGAAAATTAAATATAATTGTCCGCAAATACAATGTTGAGAGAAAATCTGTTGATCATTCAAAATAATCCGCATGCCAGCTCAAACATGAGAGAAAGTCTCGAAAACATTTTTTTTTCCATTAGGTATTGAAAGGCCGCATATACTTCGATAAATTTAACGCCGGTTCATTATATGTACTATAATTTACTCGATATAGGGATGCCGGATCGTGAACCAAATATCAATATTCAGTATTATATTGTACATCACGTCAAAATCGATCAAAGATGTAGAGAAAATACACATCGATACTAAGAACTTTGAGCTTTCTGCGAATGTGTCCGCGAATGGTAGAAGAACAAAACGCATTCAATGAAGGTCCAACAGAGCGTTACAAAGGTGTTATATATTGAATTGTAAAGTAACATCAAGTTGTAAATTTATATCGAGCTGTTTATTATTTCCGGAATCGTCAGGAAAATTGTTAAATTTTCAAAAAGACTTGCAGATTCCGTTTTCTTATGCTATGACACTTTTTTAATGAAAATTTTAATGACAGTTGAAGAGCTCTGACAAAATCGAAAAACTTCGATAACAACTGAAAAATATTTACAAAAAAAGATCATTTTTGTGAAAACTGTACATCTTGGACGAAAATAGGAAATGGAAATTGAAAGAGTGTCATGAAAACTGAAGTCTATGATTCGTGGCTATCTGCGCTAAACAATTACAATTCGTAATGTGTATCTATTGATTTCATCGGTGTGTAGATTGAGTTGTTGATAAGCGGGGATACTTTGATAAAAAATGTAACTACGAGAGACATCTCTTATGGTGCAAAAAAGAGAGTGTAGTCAGTGTTCAGTAAGAAACATCGAAACGTTTCCAGTTTTAGAAGAATCGACTGGGACACGTGGAGTAATGACGATTTGTCAATATTATCCGTAAAACGAGAATTCTGGTGATCGGTAATTGAACAATTATTTTTATTTTGAGCAATAATTTTTAGTTGGTAAAATTATTGTGTTAAAAGTTCACTTCACCTATCGATCGAAATTTACGCATGTGCGTAAATCTCGAGGTGCGTGCGTGGATGGTGTGATGTCTCCGAGAGGCAACCTTCCTCGATGCGTGAGCTCTCTCGCCCTCTTTCACTGTGGGGACGTCGTGCGCGCAACGTCTCCATTATTCACGAGATTACGACTCATCCCCAAAATCCAACGATTCTTTCCGGCTATCGTGTCGTCAGTGTGGCCAGCCGACCGACAGCTCTAAGGAAATCGTCGCCAAGGATTCCGTCCTGGTGATCAATGAGTCCCAGAGCAAGAAGACTGAGCCATCGATTGCAAAGATGTGTACTTGTATTTAGTATCTTTTGATATTTTGACGGACCTCGTATGAGGTCATGCGAGTCTAAGATAGAGAGAGCGCATTGCGTTTCGTCGATTGATATATTCTAAATTAGTGTCGCTGCGTGGTGAGTGGGAGTTATTTTCCGTGTGTGTTGGTCGTTATCGACGAATTGGAGCGGTTGGCTCCGATATAACCAACCATTATCTTCCATTATCATTATTCTTTTTATTCTTTTTGTGAGATCGCTGTGTGGAAAAGTGAAGTATTATTGTACCGGTGATCTGTCGGCACGGGCCATTATAATAAAGTTTGTTGCCCGGCAACGTGTGGCCGGTGATATCCAATGAATTTTTGATTGTATAAAAAATACTAAAATCCTAAACTCATAAAGTATTGCGACGCTTGTCGAGCTTTGTCGATCACGTGATATGAGTCAATTAGGAAAGAAAATAGTATCACAAGACGAATCTAATTAAAAAAATCTGTCTATGCAGTAATCACTACATATCATTCATGTTATTGAAAACATTTTTGATATTGATATTGATATTGAAGACATTATTGAATCGAGAGCAGCAAATATCGTTCTTTTGTTCCAACTTAACTAATTTTAAGCCATCGTTGCAAATCAGAAATGGGATAAAAAACGAATATCGGTCACGAAAAGTATAAAGAGTTAAATAAGAAATTAAATTTAGCAAGGTATGCGATCGGGTTAATTGGATAAACGTGGAAAATAAATAACGCGAAAAAATAAAGTCATGATTACGCGGCATGTAACATGATTTTTGGCGGTGTTGCATTTATTAATTA
Source organism: Cryptus viduatorius (assembly GCA_964006125.1). Taxonomy (NCBI): domain Eukaryota; kingdom Metazoa; phylum Arthropoda; class Insecta; order Hymenoptera; family Ichneumonidae; genus Cryptus; species Cryptus viduatorius. Next base: position 25,209,761 of record OZ023220.1, read on the forward strand.
AATATATTACGAGATGATGGTCATGAAGAGTGCAGAAAGATTCAAGGTATCAGAACTAAAGGCGAAATTAGAACATCTTGGGCTTTCAACGAGCGATAAGAAACAAGAGCGAATTCACTGTTTGGACGAGCATTATCCGCCAAGAAATTGGACCGAAGAAAAGGTTCTCCGCTCGGCAGATCAGGAATACAAAGATAACCATGAACAAAGTAATATACGGGCAAATTCCGATGAGATTAGTGTTACTTCAAGCAGCGACGGAGCGGGAGACGGTGTTGGATTATCAAACCTACGACAATTATCGGCATTTCATTTTCCTCCTCGAAGAGATGCGACCCGAGAATTGGAATATGCAAGACGAGAACAAGAATCATTAAAGAAGAGAATTTAAAAAACGACAATAGAGGATCGACGAAACGTTTGCCGATTACGTTCATGACAAACTGATATTGGCAAATGGGGTACCAATACATGAAACTGAATTAATGAACTACATAATAGACGCAATTACGGATTCATCTCTACAACATCAGACGCATATGCATTGTTTCGCAAACGTAACTGCGTTATCTGCGGCATTCGAGAATATTACGCTCAGCGAAGCTAGAGGCCAACCAAATAGACGTGAGCAAAACTCTACAATCAAATTTGATTAGAGAGGGATAGGTAATAATAGAAGTAAAACGGAGAAATCGCAAGACAAACCAAAGAACGAAATAAAGTGCTACAATTGCAATCCTTTTATTCACACGGCGTCACGTTGCGAAAAGCCGATTCGGGAGAAAAGCGCTTGCTTCAAATACAATCAACAAGCACATATTGCTAAAGACTGCCTGAAATATTCGAAGGAAAACATCAACAGTATCTTTGCACCGAGGAAGACTATCATCAAGAAGTCAAATACGAGATAAGCTTCGGAAGTAGTAGTCACGAATTGAGTCTTAGTATCCTTGCTAGATACAGGTAGTGTTACGAGGTTCGCGAAAATAGGATGTATTCCGAACGAAGTAATCCATGGGGTTGATGTTGCTGACGGAAAATATAACGGGATTATCAAAAGTAAATTAGAGATTAAGGGTCGAGTCACGGCTAAAATAACGATAGGAAATATGGTGTCAAGAAATGCATCGTTGTGGGTAGTACCAGACACTACCATGCGAACCAACGTAATTTTGGAACCAATTAGACATGGCGATGTTATTTTATTGAGGCCTGACGACAAAAAAAAAGATGCTGAATATGAAGCAATGCGAGAGATATTATCAATCGAAATCGAGAATCCTTGCGACAAAAGGCCAATCAATAAACCAAAAAGGGATACCGAACACCGGAACGTCTGAACGAACCGAAAGTAAATGCAGAGCTCACACTGACAATTAAAAGTTTACAACCCATTAATTCCGCTCCTCCTAAGCTAGCGGTTGTCGATCAGGAGAAATAAAAAAAAACCGTAGATGGATTACTTGATCGAAGACTAATTCGTGCTATTAATTCAGAATACGCATCTCCGATTGTATGAACCCCTCAAAAGAACGGCGAAACATGAATGTGTGTAGATGTTCGAGAGTTAAACAAAGTCCTCGCACGCGATAATTATCCGTTGCCTACAATTGATGACCAAATAGAAGCATTTAGCGGAAAGAATTTTTTTTCCCAGTTGGACCTGAAAGATAGGTTTTTTCATATTAGACACGATAAAGATTCGATAAAATATACTGGCTCCAAAATCCCTTTCGGACATTATGAGTATACGCGTATACTGTTTAGCTTAAAGTAGCCCCGTCGTGATTTCAGCGGTTTGTAAATCAGATGTTAGCGGATCCAATTAGACATGGCAATGTTGTCGCCTACATGGATGACTTCCTAATCGTGACAACTACCATTGATGATCATATAGAAGTGCTAAAACAAGTTTTTATACCATTGGTTGAAAACTGCCTCGAACTCAGATTAGATAAATGAAAATTGCTGGAAACGGAAGTAGATTTCTTGGGATATTGTTTCGGAAAAAGGGCTATGGCCTAGCAAACACGGTATCGAGTTTGTACAAAAAATTACGATTCAGCAGAATGTCAAACAAGTCCTTAGCTTCACAGCGTTCTGCGCATATTTCAGAAAATTGATAAAATCATTTGCTTTGATCACGAAACTTCTTTATGATTTACCTCGTTAGAATGTGTCATTTAAATTTGTCGAGATAGAATTGCCAGCTTTCGAAGCACTGCAGGAAAAACTAACTGAAGCACCAGTGCTTAGCATATACAACCCAGCTGATGAGACGGAATTTCATTGTGATGTAAGCATGGCGGGATACGGGTCGATCCTTATGCAACGGAAAAAATATGGATAGTTACCGCCGATATTGTTTATTCAAAGCGAACTACGATTGCGGAAAACCACTATCACAGTTTCGAACTTCAAACTCTCGCGGTTGTAAACGCACAACAACAATTCAACATTTGCCTGATAGGGTTTCCATTTAATGTCTTTACGGGCTGTAGCGCCGTAGGCGCAACTGTTGTACCGCGAATATCGCAGGCGTTACAGAAAGATGCATTTTGCAATAGCGGAGGTATGCAGGCGACGCGTGAGGCGCGATCGCCGAAATCGAGCGCCTCGCGAGCGATTGAGCAATCGACGCATCGAGCGCGCGACTCTCAATCGCGGTCAAGTAATACAACGCGTCAGCAGTTAGTGTAGCGCGGAGTCTCCAAATTCTTGAACAGAATCTGGAGCGGTAAATAATAAACAGCAGTCAACGAAAAGCGACGAATGTCGTAATATATCCGATGGTCGCATTATTACCGAATATTGTAATAATGCTTCGTCATCGGAATTATGTTGACAAGCTCGTCCGTATATATCGGTACGAGCGCGAGCATCAGACAGTCTGGTATTGACTCGTGATACAGGGGGTCCGAATTGACTCCTGAAACTGTGCGTCTGGTCCAAGGGATTCGAGCAAGGAATCCAAGTTACAAGTATTATACGCGATAGCGGGTCGAACCCGAGTTCTATCGAAGAGTGAGTTATATCGTAAAGTGAAATAGTGAATTGTTTAGTGGGCTATACTGCTCACACGAATTGTATTTGATTGTAAAACTGTTCTGTTGTTTTGTCTCTTTTAATAAATATCATTTTTTACAACGTTCGGTGGTTCTCACTGGAGTTCTAACTCCCGACTGGTACAATCCCTTTTATTAATTCGGGTTAAAATCCCAACCTTCGAGCACGGACTGATCAACCGGGTTTCGGGGGTACAACACAACACTAAAAAAAAACGTTCCGACTTCATACGTATGAAGTCGTTCGGGCACGTCGAAATGACAGGTACGTTGTTCGAGAGCTGAAACATTCCAAATGACTCAACGACCTTGTCACGGCACATGGGAAGCAGCCAATATGCCATGGGTTAAGTGCAAACCAACAGTTTATAGAGAAAAAAAAATTGTTCATAAATGTGTTTGTAAAACTGGATTCTATTGTACTCCGAGGGCGCAGTCTGTCAAGCTGATGATCGTTGTTGATCCGAACAACGGCCAGTTTGACGAGAGCGACGATACGATCGACATATTACAAATAAATATCGTTCTTTTTTCCAATTTAATTCATTTTAAGCCATCTTTACACGTTATTTTGAAAAATGTCTTTTTTCAATAATTTATTTAGTGAAAATCATTCGCAAAGAACGTCGTCTACGTTTATAAATATTTGCATGAATTGATAAATTACCAAAAAAAAGTTATTACAACTCGACTGTGCCCAAGGATAGAAGAATCTTTTTATCAGTATCCTACGAAAAGTTGTGGTTTGACTATGGCCATAGCCGTACGTATAGAAAAAATTATTAGTGTATCTCACTTCATTAACCTAACTGTAACCATCAATGTGCGACGACCTTTTACATTCGTTCGATTCGTATTACAACTATGTCAGACGGGTTTAAAATCAATAACCCCCTACGATAACTTTAGAACATCTGTTAGTGTATCGCTTTCAAGGTGTCATGCTTCTATCTGAAGAATTTACCATGACTTGAAATTTATTTCTAGACCCTATTATTCGTTCTTCCATGATTGCTACACATTTTTTTTGGCAGAAATTCCCTGTCATTGAAAGAACTTTCGCCTTTTTCACTTTCCCATTTTCCCGTTGCGACACACGTAATGTTTAGATTTACGGTCTCGAGACAAGAGAACATCACATTTTTATAGTTAATTGTCTATGAGTATGCAAAATTTATTTCTAATTGCGTGAGCATTTTCTTCACGAAGTATTTCAATCACACATCTCTCATGAAACCCGCAAGAAAAAAAGAAGTAAAAAAAGGTTACTCACATTTTTTTCTCGAAGAGTCGCTAATTTCGCTTTCAGAACCGTTATTCGCTGTTGTAAAATAAATTGGAGTTTGGAGCGACATCTCGGTAACGAGAGATCAATATAAACGCGTGGTCGATAAGACCGAGATTGTAATCATCGACAAGTTTAGTTTCCCCATTTATGACTGTTTTTATTTCCGTTCGAGCGTAACGCGCACGCGTACTTTTTTTTCCCTTCTTCTTCCGTTTTTGACTTCGCCACGCGACACACCTGTGTAATACAATAAACGATCACCTTTACTTCGATTCTGTGAATCCGTCGTTTTAAATTACTCCACCCTGCCATCCTGCTTCGAAAACATATTTCGACAACATTCGTTCGTCACGAGCTTTAGTGATTGATGAATTCAGAGTTCGGTTCGGAACGTCACAATCACTCAAATCCGAAGCTGATTGTAATAAAGCCTTCGGTATTGCTCGTGCACGCTGTGATGATATTTTCTGTTTTAACGCCTCCTCGCTCTCTGTAAAATGACATTACATAGATATAAAAAAAATAATGCGATAACAAAATTATTGCTATTTTTAAGTCAGTGGACTCGTAGGTTTCAGCAAATTAGACATCGATTCAGAGAATTTAAAAACATTATAGTAAATCACGTGGAATCGAAATTAAGTGAGAAAAAAAAATAGCCAAACGTAACAGATTAAACTTTAGGAAAACTCTTTTTGTTGTAATCACTTATTATCTACTACCGTTTCAAAATTAAATAGCTAGCCGTTGTTTCGAAAAAAAAATTAACTGTTTCGAATAGAACAAAAAAAGACTAGACAGAAAACAATGATACTGAAACAGCGATATTTTTTAATCATGCAAGTAATTCTTTTAATTAATCTATGAGAATAATTGACTAAATATGATCAAACGGAGGACGAAATGTTCAAAAGAACGCCGATAACATTTTCGATATCTAACTCATAGATAATAAAAAAGAAAGGCGACGATAAGATGCGAAGACGCCGAAGGATATTGGACGACGACGACGACGACGATTTGATCGACGAAAAGAATCAACTCGCACCTGTCTTAACAAAATAAAGCGTTGGCGAGTTAATAGAGAAAAATAACTATCAGCGTTTCAACACGACGACCGAGACGATATTCGTGAACACCGAGGACGCTGGGAATTTCGCTAAGATCCACGAGGACGCTGACGTTCTGGATAAAATGTTGATACCAATTACACGTATCAGTTGTACGATCCTTGCACCAAAACAGCAAAGTTAAAAGCCCTCAGAACAATGGGACCGATTGCAGCCGAGAGATCGTTAGGCTTTTGAGTATTCTTGAAAAGAATATCCGCGACTGTGCAAGAGTATTTTGCCTCTCGCCTATTCCAACAACGATATCGACGAGAGTCGTCTGTGGACGCAACTCGTTATGGAAAGCGTACAACGAACTCGTGACGCATTGTAAATAGCACTGAACAAAATATGCCTAAAACCGTATATCTTGAAGACGTTATCGATCGAATATTTATTTTCATGAAGTTTCAACCACAGAACACTATTTCTCCGTCGATCGATTCAGTTTATAGACTTGATTCTAAGAATAAACCTGACCGATATGAATCTTGCAGTCGTAAGAAAAGAGGCTACATGAAGAAGGTACGAGAGATCAATATAATGACGGTTTACAAAATGTGTGAACTCGCATCTATTCTGGCGGAATTGTTAAGTATACAATTGTCCTTCACGCATCGACCCTCGGCGTTGGCACCGCTTTTCGTCGAAGGTGCAAGCAATATGTAGCGCATTGAAACGCATAACCGTTATATTCACAAAGTATTAGAAACATCGAAGATCGTGGCTCGATAATATACTCGCATCGACCGCAACATTAGCGAGCAGCAAGCGAAGCGTATGAACCTATAGGCTCACTTCGAAGGATCATATACACATGCTTACGATTGAGTTGACGAGGAAAAACGCGAGGACTCAAAAAAACGATACAACTCAACGTCGATGTTTTGATAACCAACAAGTATGAAACGGGGGGTAATTTTTTTGTCGATTTTTCTAAATAAATACGGAAGTAAAGGGGAGGAAATCGATTACAGGCGGCTGTTCGAGAATAGAATTTGTTCAAGATTTGCTCGCAACGGTGAATATATATGTACTCCTGTAATGTTGTATTGCATTAACCAAACGGTTTTAAATATTATGATTTATCCGAAACTGCGCAAGATTTTAAACTAAAATATTTATACCTTCCACAAAAGCGACGACACCTTCTTTCCATTCAGTACCAACGCGTATGTGGTAAACCGTAGCCTGGATCGGCAGTTGAAAGTTCCGAATTCGGCTGGCTTCTACTGCTTCGTACGACGAGTTGTTGTTTAATTTGACATACGCCCACATCGCCACCTGATTGCGAACATCAAACATACATTTACAGCATTCTAAAGTTCACGCTATATGTTACTTATCATGTGTTATAAACGTATTATCCGTCAGAAATGCTGCTGATTCGTCAATAATGAATGTATATAATATTTCAACAAAAATGCTCATAATTGCTTATAATCAACAAGAATAAATAGAATAGCATAGATTTGGCAAAACACTAATGATATTTCATTAAGGCAGAATAGCATTTACGTTCTTTTTTTTCTCAATGTATCTCTTAGTATAATGTTTGCACGAGACTCTGCCGAATTTCTTGTTATGAAGAGAAAGCGTTTTTATAGCCCATGCATTTGTTGATATTTTGAAAAAAATATGTTTTGAGTGTTAACAAAGATTTCGGGAAATTGAATCTCAAGAAAAAATAAATTCATTTAGAATATGATTAGCGGATAATTGCAACAAACATAAATGATAAAAATTATAACGTATCAAACGGGCATCGTAAAAGTCAAATGGATACTCATTAATTACCGCGTGATTGTATAGAAAAAAAACCTCTTTCAATAGCGAACTAATTCTCATTTATAAAAAAAATTTGTTTTTTATTAATTCGGGGACTGAAGTTTTCGCGCAGCACGTTAAGGAAGTAGGAATATGATATTTTGTTAAGAATTCCTTTAAAAAAATATTAGTAAATTTTCGCAAACACACACATAGCATTTTACTGACAAAATCAGATTCGAGCAAATTATCATTCAATGGATCATAACTGTTATTATCTGATCCGACCTGGTTTGCTCAGGATTTAACAAGAAAAATACTACGTATCCATTGCGGAAAGAAAACTGCACCGATTTGTGTCGCCGGTGCTATGCCGGTGGTAAGACAGCCCAAATAAAATCAGTAATCGAGTTACATAAATGTCTTCCCCATAGAATAAAAGATTGACAATTAAATGTTAAATTATTCGACATATGCCACAACCCATAAAAACTTATTATTGATCGTATTTCGTCCCTATTATTTATCAAATTTTCCGATAAACGAAATGTAAATTACACAATTTTCTCTCCGTCACACAATAATCTTAATTAAAAAAAAATATTAAAATTGAAAAAACTGGGATTGTAATCGTAGTTTGTAGTTTGCTTTCATCGCGTCCCACTGATAGAGTCTGATAGGAGCCACTGACAGTTTAATGGATTTTAAGAGTTCTTATAGGTATTAGAGGGGTTCTATCGGTATTGGTACGGAAAACGCCAACGAAAACGAATCGATGAACATAAATTTCCCGTCGAGTATAATGTTTAACCACTCATATATGGTCCTTTCTAATATTATTTAAACACTAACACGATGTAAAGATACTTACGCGCCGCGCCCAGATGCTTCAACTACTTTATTTTCGGCACAACACAATCACTTTGACGATTTCAAAAAAATCCCGAGCAATCGTACGATGCTTCGTAGACGCACGTCAGCAGTGAACTGAGCGCAGTCCGTACTCCCTCCCCGACGTCGCACCCAGTACTCCCTCTCCGACGCCGCACTCGTAGTCACTCGCGCAGCTAACAGCATCAACTTCTATACCGACGTACTGTCGGTAAATGCGTTGGCGGTCGAGACGAAACGGAAAGTCCAACCAAAAGTTTTATTCGATAAAAATTAAAGAACTTCGTAATGTGCGAAAAATGTAATAAAAAATCCCCTGTATTAAATACATTATTAACTTTCATTCTGAATAATAATTCCAAAAAGTTGGTGATAAATTATTTACAAAATTAATTGTTCAACAAACAAATAGTTAAAACTTTTAATGAATTTTATCGAGATGAAAAAAAAAAAATTGGAGAAATAATGTAATACTTGATAAAAATTAGACTCCAATGAAGAGTTGTATCAGTGATTACAACGGCGAGCGTTTAAAATCGGATAAGAAAATGATATCACTACCATTAAATGAGAATAAAAAATCCTTCATCTGTAACTGACTTTAACCGAATAGAAAAGCATAACTTGCCTTACTTATCTTACCTTATAACATGCAATATAAACTGCGTACACTATGCGCATATATTTCAAATCATTTCAAATAGAAATATATAATGGAAAAATCTCTTGGTTACGTATAGATTAACAATGCAAAATACGAGTCTTCATTATGCCATATCGAATACAATAAAACAGTATACGCCATATTGAAACATATAAATCACGTCGAGGTTATATCCTATAGTATCCATGACAAAGTGTAGAAGGATATCCCAATAAATGCCGATTAATGTTGTAAATGGGAATACACGTAAAAACTATTAATTCGAAAAAAGTTTCTATTGGAAAGTACCGTCGTTTTGTCCGTGTAATCTCTGAATGAATCCATCCCGAAACAATTCGCACTAGCGCTTAAAACCTGATAACATCGGCACTTCTCAATGAGATAATTCACATAATTACAGTCATCGTATTCTTCCAAATGAATCATATTCGTTAATTCATACGGATTTTCTGTTAACATCATATAATGAAAAATGTTCCCGATTCCCTATAAAAAATGTTTGAACCGTTATGGCATTTACGGATAAGCACATCAAGCTATATACATTCCATCCAAACACGCATTAAACCTAATCAAGAGACGCGGTAGCGTCTCGACGCCAAGTGGTTTAAAAAGTAAAAAGTCCGCGCGATGAGTCCGCGCGCGTCGAGCGCTACCGTGTACTTATACGCTAATATCGTGCCCCCTAAAGGTTGACATTTTTTTTCTCTGAAACGAGACATCGGATCTGAATTCCAAAGACACTTTCATGATATAATTCGAATACAAGCTTCAAAATGCGCCTGGAATCAACCCGATCGGTGCTCGAAATGATGAGATATCGCGATGTCGTCCAAAAAATCCTCACTTTCACGATAAAATTTTTCTTCAGAGATTTTTTCGTCTGTCCGTTGTTTGTCCGATGTCCCATCATGCCTGTGTGTTGCGTCTGTGTGTCCATGCGTGCGCCCTGCATATACAATGGTATAGGCGAAACGAACGGTTAGCTGTTACCGATTCCAAGTGTCAGTTCGTGAACACAGCAACTTGTGATATCCGTATCCGCCATCCGCGATCCCCGAATAGTACACTCGCATTCAGTCATCGAAATAGAGGTTAAATACTAAGAGGTTATTTATAATTTTACTATCGCGAAAAGTACTAATAAAAAAAATCTCTCTCGTGGTAAAAAAAAGGGATACCAGTGTGAAAAAATTATCTTAACTAATTGCAGGCGAGTTGTAATTTTAAATAATAAATATTATGCGTGCGATACAAAAAAAAATCTTTAAAAATAAATAATTCAAATTAATAATAAAAAAATAAATGAAAAAAAAGAATAAAATAAATAGTAAAAACATTTTTCTACAAAAATGTAAAAAAAAGACGCCAAGTGGTTTAAATAATGTTTGCGAAAAAAAAATTCAAAAAATAAAAAATCATACAAGCCAAGTGAAAAAAAAAAATAAAAAAACTTGGCGCGTCCTTAGACCACAAATAAATGTATTAGGAATGAAAGAAAGAACGAGCAAAGTTTTTTTATTTTTATTTTTACTTGGCTTGTATAATTTTTTATTTTTTGAATTTTTTTTTCGCAAACATTATTTAAACCACTTGGCGTCTTTTTTTTACATTTTTGTAGAAAAATGTTTTTACTATTTAATAATTACATGGAAATTCCAAAAAATCTTCAGGTCGATTTTACCTGGTGGCGAGACAACTTGGTTAGATCGGTTAACCCTATAAGACGAGACAATTTTATACGAGAAATCTTCTCGGATGCGTCTACGACAAGTTGGGGTGCATTCTGTGCCGGGGAAGAAGCTCATGGTTTTTGGACAAGTGATGAACGAAAATTGCATATTAACTATCTGGAGCTGATTGCTGTCTATTTGGCGCTGAAATGCTTTGCAAAAGATTTGGAAAATTGTGGGCGGTGTTCAATACCCGGGTGTAAACAAAATCGCAAAAGACATTTGGCAATGGTGCGAATTGCGAAATATTTGGTTAGTTGCATCGTATATTAAGTCGGCTGACAATGTTGATGCTGATCGTGGATCGAGGGTCAAAAATATTGACGCAGAATGGGAGTTATCCGATTCGGCGTTTGAGAAAGCCAGAAAATCGTTTAGTTATCCTCAGATTGATCTGTTTGCGTTGAGATGCAATGCCAAATAATGGTATAATGGAATAATGGAATAATGATCCAGAGGCGGTTGCAGTTGATGCGTTTACCCGAGATTGGGAGTCATCGTTCTTTTGGGCGTTTCCGCCGTTTGCTCTGGTCCTACGCGTGCTTAGGAAAATAATGACCCACGAAGCCTGTGGAATTGTCATGGTACCAAATTGGCCAAGTCAACCTTGGTTTCCATTGTTTATGTCGTTGTTGATATCGAACCCGATACATTTCGCGCCGTCGAATAATCTTTTGGTGTCTCCTTGCAGATCCATTCGTCACCCACTAGCCAACAAGCTCTCGTTGATTGCGGGGGTTTTATCAGGGAGGCCTATAGACAAAAAGGAATGCCGGAATCTGCCCTCGACATATTCGTCGCATCGATAACGGAATCAACGAAAAAACAGTACGCTGGACCATTGCGTTTGTGGAGTGCGTATTGCCGAGGCCTAAATGTAAATCCGTTTGAAGCTTCGGAATCTATTATTATTGATTTTTTAACGAAACATTTTAAAGAAGGGTTGTCGTATGGTTCTTTAAATTCAATGAGATCAGCAATATCGCTTATCTCAGATAAACATATTTTTTAAAGGAGTTTACAAACTAAGACCGTCTAAACCCAAATACGACAAGATTTGGGATGTAAATGTAGTGTTCGAAGAGGTTTCGAAGTGGCATCCTCTTGAAGAATTAAGGTTAAAAACTTTAACGGAACGAGTAGTCATTCTTTTAGCGTTAGGAACGGCTCACAGGTTTCAGACTTTAGCGTCGATAAAAATATCACAAATTAAGTGTTCACCTCACAGGAACGGGTTAGAAATCGAGATTTCAGAACGTATAAAGACGTCGCGTCCAGGCGCCTATCAACCTTTGTTGGAGTTGCCTTATTTTAAAGAAAACCCGAAGCTATGTATGGCGAAATCGCTCGAGAGATATGTGGAGGTAACGAAACCTCTGCGTGGGGACTGTGATAATCTTATTTTAACGGTAAAGAAACCTCATAAGCCTGCAACGACTGCGTCGATTGGTCGCTGGATTAAAGCGATTTTAACGAAATGTGGTATTGGAGCCGAGTTTACGGCTTATAGTACAAGACACGCTGCTACCTCGTCGGCGTTACGAAAAGGAGTAGACATTAGTATTATTAGAAAAACCGCAGGATGGTCCAAAGATTCGACTATGTTCGCAAAACATTATAATAGGCCGATAGTAGCGAATAAGGGTTCTTTTGTAACAGCGTTACTAAGCTGAGTATATAGTATTTAAAATGATTCTTGATATGGTTTTCAAATAAAAAAAACAAATTGTTTGTTTGTTAACACTCTAAAAATCGACAATTGTAATCTCGAAGAACGAGACTTGTAATATAATTGTACGATAAAACGAACTCACATGAGTGATGTTCAATCGTAATTATATACAGAGTCTCGTTCGAGATGATTACATCTCATTCCTTTGATATTTGTGTTAGGGCCCACCCTATAAGACAAGCAGATGTGAAATGGGTCCTATACTAGAGAAAACAAAAAATATTTTTTTTTTAGGCTTTTTCACAAGCTATCTCTAAACGTAATGAAGAGGGTAGGTACTGCGCGCGCGGAGCGGGATTGGTGGAAATTTTTCTATTTAACTCTGAACCTTATGACGACATCTAGCGGGAAGATGCAGTACTACAATTGGAATCATCTCGAACGAGACTCTATATATAATTACGATCGAACATGAGTTTCTCACGTAGCCGCATAATACTTATAACCTGACAGACGTGTGTCATCTCGTAGTTTCACATCTTGTTATTTCGTACATAACTATTTACAGCGGAGTTTCCTTTGTTTTTCAGTGCTTGCACTGTCCTTCAAGAGCCTTTATATCCTTTTTCGCCTAATTTTTGTTACTATCTATTGTTTTTTCCGTTTTTATCTGTCCTAACGTAAAGCGTCGCCCGTATGGCTTCGCGCACTGGTTCTGATCACGGGGGCTTGCCTCCGGATAATACTGATAGTTCTGACGCACAAGATAGCATGGATTATACCACCATATTGTCGCAGGTCGATGATCTCAGGAGGGAATCATTTCCAGAATCGAAGAAACGTCCGCTCGAGCAGACCGAGTCGCCGCCACCTAAAAATAAAATTAAGCATTCACCGTTGTCGAGTGTTACACCGAACACTGAAGTCCATCATGTTCTTCCGGAGGGGCTTTTGAGAAATCGTTATCCTGACCACAGTGTGGGACCTTTTAATATTCTCATCCGTCCAGCTACAATCACGCGAGCGACTCCTAGAAACAACGCTACAAGCATCGGCAGACTCCTTCTCGGTCATTATCATAAGTCGCAGGTCGTGCGCGTATTCGATTCAGGCAAATGCCAAACAACGGCTATATTCTTTCCGACATTAAGACAGCAAATGAGATTCTCACCATCCCGCTTCTTCAAGATAAGGGACTAGTAGGTTATATCCCAAATCGTTTTCTCTGCAGCGAGGGCTCTATTAGAGGTGTTCCGAAGGACATCTCGATGGAGGAACTCATGGGACAAATAGATTCTCCGCATGCCCCAGTCTTGGATGCTCGACGTCAGAACCGTAAGGTTACAGTCGGGACAGAATCCCAATTAGTTTCTACTCGAACCGTGTATCTCAAATTCGAAGGCCGTCACCGCCCAGATTTTATTTCTCTCTATCAAGTCCGCTATCCTGTCGAACCGTGGTACGCTCCCGTAAAAATCTGTTTCGAGTGCTTCATGTTCAATCATGTCGCATCGCAATGCAAAAGTCATCCGAAGTGCATCCGCTGTGGCAAAAAAAAAACACGCAGACAACGAGGTCTGTTCCCGTCTGAACTTACCCTCGGTTTGCGCGAACTGTGATGGTTCCCACCAACCCACCGACCGATTTTGCCCAGCTTTCTTACATGAAAAAACAATTAGAGCCACCGCGGCAGAGAAAAACATCTCCCCCCTCGAAGCAAGATTTTTGCTAGCAAACGTGTCTCCAAACCCTTCTCGCACCACTATCACCCCTACCGAGAATCATTTCCCCTCGCTTCCTCGCGTCAACGTCGCCGACTCTTTGGTCGGACCACCACAACCCCCGGCCCCGATCCTTCAATACAGCCAAGTTGCCTCCATGCACCCAGCAGCGACGCCCGCTCATATCCTCGCTCATCATCTGGCCTCATCCTCCTCGCCGGTCTCTGCCTCCCAACGCACGCCTCATACTCCGCGTAAGTCGTTCATGACCTCGAACTCAATTCAGGCCACCCGCGCAGCTCATTCTAAGGCCCTTCTGGCCCCCTACGGTCACTACCCCGCTACTGTCTCATCATCTTCCGCCTATAACTTCGCTTCTCAGGTCCCTCATTCACGCACTCCAGATCCGCACCCTAATCCCAACTCTGCCTCTAACTCCTCTGAGATCTTATTTAGAATCATTCCGACGCTTTTGCAACTTATAATTCAACAACTCATCCCCGCACTTGCTCCCTCAGGTTTGTCCGACAAACTCTCTCCCGTCATTGACTCCCTTAACTCTCTTCTGACATCCATCACATCCCAGCCTCAATATGGCCACTCATAGACAGTTAAAATTGTTGCAGTGGAATTGCCGTAGTTTTAACAACAAACAGGGTCTATTAACTAACATTGCTTGCGACTACGACATTATTCTTTTATGTGAAACTTGGTTCACCGCTTCATCTATTCCTAAGCTGGATGGTTTTGTTTTTATCACAAAGAATAGAATAAATTCGCGAGGAGGTGGCTTAGCCATTTGTCTGAGAAAAGTTATTCCTTTTACTGAAGTTAAAACTATTTATCATCGCCCGAATATTCTCGAGACTCTCGGTATATCTATTTCCACGTCCTTTGGTTCATTATCTATCGTTACATTGTACAAACCTCCATCCGCGTTCATCCGCGCCACAGAGTGGCAGCGGTTCTTCAGTTCTCTCCGCTTTACTGATAATGTTTTCGTAGTAGGCGACTTTAATAGCCACCACTCTTCGTGGGGGTGTTCAGTCGATTGTCCCTCAGGTCTACACCTATCCGATACCCTTCTAGATTATGATCTAGTATGCCTTAACAACGGTTCCGCCACTCATATCTCCAACAATCCAGATAACAACAATAACTCAGCAATTGATCTCACACTAATCTCTCTGCAACTCGCCCTGCTATGTACTTGGAAAGTGCTCCCCGACTCTCTTCTTAGCGACCATTTTCCCATTTCCACTGTTATAGGCATATTTTTTTGCACCCTCACGTACTCTCCAAGCCGCTTTCCTCTCAGTAAGATAGATTGGACAACGTTCAAATTATCCCTTAATTCCGCTGTGCCATCGATAGCTGATCCTTCTCCGATAACTCAATATAAAAATATTAAACAGGCTATTCACGATGCAATCTCGGTCTCAGTTCCCAATTTCTCCAAGACTTGCCCACGCTCTAAATTAGTGGCGGTCTCGCGCGAGTCATCGCAAGAATCCGCGGAGCGGCGTGACGACCGCCCGGAAATCACAGCCTCTAAGAGGTGCCAACGTCGGAAACAAATACTGATTCCGAGACAAGACTGACCAGCAACAGCTGTGGCGTGCCTTTTCCACGCGTACAAAGTTTATATTAAATAAAAACACGACGAAAGTTTCTATAATAAATATTATCATTAATGAGTACATCGTTTATTTAATTCACGCTCCCCGATCACCTAAACGCGACAATTGGTGACCCCGACGTGATCGGAGCGGATGATAATCGCACACGTGTATAACCTAAAAAGAAAAGACCATGCCGATCGAACATTCGCCGGAACGCACCGGCTCGTCAGCCGGCAATATCGTCGGTGCGGAAGGACAAGACGGTGAAGCACGTCTTCCACAAGTACAAGGCCCCGTGCATCCTGTAGGCGCCAATAATCTCGTCGGCGCTCGGGCGGACATCGACATCGAGGAAATTACGACTCTTCGACTACCGCAATTTTAGATAAATATGCCGGACTTGTGGTTCACGCAGGTGGAAGCGACTTTCACCAATCGACGAATTCGGAGCGACGAAAAGAAGTTTAACTTCGTGATAGAGGCATTGGACTCCAAAACAATACAACAGGTATCGGATCTTCTCAGACGTATGCCGGAGACAGATAAATACGTAGCGCTAAAAAAATTGCTCATCACACGCCTCACCGATTCGCGAGAGCGACATATACAAAGATTCCTAAACGAGGAACAGTTAGGTAATAAAAAACCCTCTCAATTACTCAGAGAGATGAAAGAGTTAAGCGGAGATTTGATACACGAAGATTTTCTACGGTCCCGTTTTATACAATGTATACCGTCGAACTTCCGAGCATTTCTTGTTGGCAGTACGGATTTGAGTCTCGATAAGCTCCCTGAGACGGCAGATCGTCTAGTCGAAACTTGCGGCAGCTCGTATGTGATGGCTACGAGTGTACCGAATACGTCGTCCGTCGCAAAGCAGACCGTTGGCTTCGGCGACGTACGATTGAGCGCATTGGAAAAGTCCATGGAAACGGTTCTGACAATACTGGACAAGCTGATGTCGAACGTCGACGACTGCGGTTCGTCAAACACCAACCAAAATCAATTTCAAGGTCAACGGGGTCGATCTCGTTCTCGCAGCAGGTCCTCGCCGTCGCAATCGGGTCTTTGTTACTATCACGCACGCTTCGGTCAAGCAGCGAAACATTGCTTGCAGCCCTGCAAGTTCGCTGGCACGCCCACGAAGGAAAACTAGTAGCGCTTTCTCAAACACAGGCGGTTGGGGATAGCGATGACGGCTACATCGGTGGCGAAATCCGTCTGCTCATTCACGATAAAAATACAAACATCACTTATCTTATTGATTCAGGTTCCGTCGTCACTGTGCTTCCTCGGAACTTTGTCAAGGAGAGACTACAACCTCAAACGTTCACGCTTCACGCAGCCAATTCGACTGAGATCGCTACGTTCGGAAGCAAATTGATAACCGTCGATTTGGGTCTGAGACGATCGTTCCGTTGGCCATTTATCATCGCGGACGTGAAATCAGCAATCATCGGCGCGGATTTCCTTATCCATCACAATTTGCTGATCGATCTGAAAAATCGTCGTCTCATCGATTCGACGACGGGATTGAACTCGACTGGCACAGTGGCGACGGCCAGTGTACATAGTATTTCTACGATTAACGAGCAAGGAGATTATGTCGACTTGTTACAACGGTTCATCAGCATCACGACACCGCCGACATCACCGCGAACCGAGAGCAATTGTCCGGTCGCTCATTACATCCAGACAACAGGACCGCCGGTCGCCCAACGTCCTCGCCGAGTCGTCGGACCGAAGCTGGAAGCTCTGCACCAAGAGATCGAGGATCTTATCGAAAAAAAAGTTATACGCTCTTCGAAAAGCTCGTGGGCGAGTCCCGTTCACATGGTATAAAAATCATCGGGAAGTTGGCGACTATGTGGAGATATTCGAGCGCTGAATGCGAAAACGGTACCGGATCGTTATCCTACAAGACATAGTCACGACGTCTTCCAAGAGTTGCACGGTAAAAAAATATTTTCTACGCTGAATCTGACTCGGACGTACTATCAGATACCGATGCACAGCGACGATATACAGAAGACGGCGATAACAACTCCGTTAGGATTGTTTGAGTTTCTCGTTATGCCCTTCGGCCTTCGTAACGCTTCGCAAACCTTCCAGCGGTATATGGACTCAATTTTCCGGGACTTAAGCTTCGTGGTTGTCTATATCGATGACATCCTCGTAGCTTCAAGAACTCCCGAAGAACATTGCCAACATCTCGCGATCGTTTTCGAGCGCTTGCAGCGAAATGGACTGACTATTAACCTTAATAAGTGTGTTTTAGGGCAGTCGGAGCTAACGTTTCTGGGATACACGATCAATAGCAACGGTTATAAGCCTCCCACCGATCGAGTTCAAGCGATTCTCGACTTTCCGCAACCCTAGACAATAGTTGACCTTCATCGATTTCTCGGTCTTGTCAATTATTATCGAAGAAGTATTCCGGATGCAGCGAAGTTGCAGGCTCCTTTGAACGATCTACTAAAGGACTCGAAAAAGAATGATAAGAGACCAGTACCGAAGTCACCGGAGGTCGAAAAGGCGCTACGGGATTGCAGAGAGAGTGTTGCGGCCGCAACGCTCACGACGTTCCTGTCTCCCGATGCTCCACTGAGGTTGACTACAGACGCGTCGAACACCGCTATCGGCGCATCTCTTGAACAGCTCGAGGGGGATCTTTGGAAACCTGTGGGATTCTTTTCGCGAAAATTATCGAACACCGAAAAAAACTACAGTACGTACGATCGAGAGTTGTTAGCGATTTTTGCGGCGATAAAATTCTTCCAACACATCGTGGATTGTCGGAGCTTCGTCGTCAGAACAGATCATCGACCTCTCGTTTACGCATTGAAGCGCAAGCACGAGAAAGCCAACGAACGACAATTGAGACAACTCGATTTTATCTCTCAATTCGCTACTGAAATTGTTTATCTTAAAGGTGACGAGAACGTAGTGGCCGACGCTCTCTCGAGGATTCAATCGATCGAGCAAATCGAAATGCCGAGGGTCCTTTCTGCTCGAGTCATCGCAGATGCGCAACAGGAAGATGAAGAACTTCAAGGTCTTCTCGAGAACGAGACGTCGTTGTCGCTTCAATTATTATCGGTCGAACCGCTCGTCAAGATCTATTGCAACATCGATAACGGTATCGTGCGTCCGTACATTCCAGCAGCGTTACGGAAAAAAGCATTCGACTCGATCCACGCGCTGTCGCATCCGAGTGGAAGGAGCACTTGTCGACTGTTGCGAGAAAAGTACGTTTGGCCGGGAATAAAGAAAGATGCTCTCGAGTGGTGTCGCACGTGTTTATCCTGCCAAAGATCGAAAATTCAACGACACAATCGATTTGTACCGAATCTCATCGATGTTCCGGACAATCGATTCAGTCATATACACATGGATTTAATTGAGCTTCCGATCGTCGACGGATTCAGATATTGTCTCACAATAATGGATAGATTTTCTCGGTGGCCGGAAGCGATACCGCTAAAAGATATGACCGCGGATACGGTTTGCACGGCGTTCTACAACCACTGGATTTGTCGTTTCGGTGCGCCATTGACACTACTGATCAAGGCAGTCAGTTCGAGTCGAGGTTATTTACGGCTTTATCTCGACTGGTTGGAGCAAATCGAATTCGCACAACTGTTTATCACCCGGCGTGGAATGGACTCATCGAGCGTTGGCATCGGACGCTGAAAACTGCGCTAATGTGCAATCGACAAGTAAGATGGATGGAGCTTTTGCCGACGGTATTACTCGGATTACGTACTGCATTCAAAGAAGATTTAGGAGCCTCATGCGCTGAAATGCTGTACGGTACAACTTTGCGTGTACCCGGAGAATTTTTTATTAATCAAGAAATGCCGGCGGATCCGGAAATATTCGTTGAAAAGTTTCGCGAGCATATGCGCGCACTTCGGCCGACACCGACGGCACATCATAATAAAGCGCGAATGTTCGTACTCAAGAATTTGTACACCAGTTCGCACGTTTATTTACGAGTCGATGCAGTCAAGCCGCCTCTGGAACCGCCCTATTCGGGGCCATATAGAGTAATAAAAAGATTGGATGATCGAAGGTTTGTCATCGATGTCAACGGCGAAGAAAAAACGATATCGGCAGATCGGCTTAAACCGGCGTATGTCGTTAAGGAAGATACGCAATCGCAAGAAAACGAGGATCCACGTTCGTCGAGAGAAGAAGATTCGGAAATCATTCCGTCGTATCATTTAGGATCAACGATGGATAAACCAAAGAGAACATACGAGAGAAAAAAGACTGTTTCGTTCACTCTTGACCCCGTCAAGCTCACTGGTGGGGGAGTGGATGTGGCGGTCTCGCGCGAGTCATCGCAAGAATCCGCGGAGCGGCGTGACGACCGCCCCGAAATCACAGCCTCTAAGAGGTGCCAACGTCGGAAACAAATACTGATTCCGAGACAAGACTGACCAGCGACAGCTGTGGCGTGCCTTTTCCACGCGCACAAAGTTTATATTAAATAAAAACACGACGAAAGTTTCTATAATAAATATTATTATTAATGAGTACATCGTTTATTTAATTCACGCTCCCCGATCACCTAAACGCGACAAATTCAAATCAAATCCCGCCATCTGGTGGAACAAAGATTGCGACAAAGCTAATATCGCTCGCAAGCGAGGTTGGGCTAATTTCCGCCGCATGCCCAATATTACAAATCTTATAGAAGCCAAAAAATTAGACGCACTTGCAAAGAAAACTTTTAAGAAAGCAAAAAAAGAGTCTTGGATTCAGTTTACTGAATCTATAAATTTCCGTTCTTCTTCTAAACTCGTATGGGCAAAAATAAAACGATTTCGTAACAGAAACCTTCCCGATCGATCCGCGCTTTCAAACAATGCCGAATCAATTGAAAAAATAACTAATCTTATTCCGACTATCTGCCCTCCCTCGTGTTTCTTCCCTAACTTCCCCTCCTTCTTTTCCTCCAACTCCCAACTCGACACTCCCTTCTCTTTTAACGAGCTTCAAGCTGCTATCAATATCAGTAAACGTAATTCAGCCCCAGGTATCGACAAAATCGACTTTACCATTATTTCACAAACTCCGGACTCTCTCCGCCATCTTATTCTTGACACCTTTACCAATCTCCTTAAATCAGGACTTTTTCCCAATAGCTGGAATGAGTTTCTTGTCTTTTTTATACCGAAATCTACTCCTGGCAAATTTCGTCCCATCTCTCTAGCATCATGTTTTCTCAAACTTATGGAGAGGCTCATCCACGGGAGATTAACTCAGTGGCTGGAAAGTAATTTACTCCTCTCATCATCACAATATGGTTTTCGCAAATCCAGATCGTGTTTAGACAATCTTTTCATCCTCACCACCGATATTTATACAGGCTTTACAAAGAAACAATATACCGCGTCAATCTTCCTTGACATCTCTAGTGCTTTCGACAACGTTAATCCTAATATTCTAGTTCATTACCTCAGAGATATTGGACTCTCTTGGTCCTTCTGTAAATTCATTTACAATCTCACCTCCTTCCGTTCGATCTTCTTTAAAATAGCTGGTCAAATTCTAGGTCCATTTTATTCGTTCAAAGGTGTCCCACAGGGTTGTATTCTCAGTCCGATTCTTTATATTCTTTATACTAACCAATTGGAAAAACAACTTCATCCATGTAGCTCTTTTCTTCAATTTGCCGATGACGTAGGGATTTATTCCTCTGCCGATAATCTAGTAGATTGCATCTCCTCTCTCCAAAATAGTTTAGACAATGTTTCCGATTACCTATTCTCGCTGGGCCTCTCTGTTGAACCCGCGAAATCAAAGTTAATTGTATTTTCGCGTAAATTTCTCGACCCTCTTGCGCCATATGTCAACATCGATTCCACTCGTGTTTACGGCAGCCTTAGCGCTCGCTTCTTAGGACTTACTCTCGACTTTCAGCTTACATGAATACCCCATCTCCGAAATCTAATTTCCAAATGCAAGAAAACTGTTAACGTCATCAAATGTTTTCGCTTCACATGGTGGGGCGCAGACCCTTCTTCACTAATTATAGTCTACCGAGTTCTTATCCGTAGTCTAATAGAATATGGTTCTTCAGCTATCCCTCTAAAAAATCACTCCCTTATGGAGAAAATCGAAATAATACAACGGAGAGCCTTGAGACTAGCTCTCGGTTTACGTAATTCCACACCAAACAATTTGGTTCTTGCTGAATCTAAAGAACCGATATTACATTACCGCCTTCAGTTTCTTGCCGATAAATTTCTGTTAAAAATCTTTTCTACTACTTGGCATCCTCTTCTTAACGCTATACCTTCACTAATAGAGTCCCTTGAGTCACAGGAAACATATTCCTCTCTGTACAAACTTCCTCTTGTAAAAGCCTAGGAAACCTAGCCTCGCCTAGCCTAGCCTAGCCTCTTGTATAGGAAACTGGAGACGCCTCCAACGCCTTATTGACCCTCTTCCTTTCCCTGCTCACTACCTCATTGTTCCTTCAGTTCGATCATATCCTTCGTCATTAATCGATGTCGATTCCGGTTCATCAATTCAATCCTCTTTAAACCCTAACGCGGCATTTCTTTCTTTATTTAGCGAAAAACTCGTATCCTCAGCGGTTTTTTATACAGACGGTTCAAAAACGGAAGATTGCAACTATGTCAGCTTTGCCATTTATTGCTCCACTCTAGATCTATCACTCAAGTACCGTATTTCCTGTTGTGCATCAATTTTCTCAGCCGAGGCGCTAGCTATTCTGCAGAGTGTTAGACTTATACTTGAGAATAACATACCGAACTCCTACATTTTTACAGATTCACTTAGCTGCCTTCTTGCTCTCCTATCTCCTTG
This sequence comes from Cryptus viduatorius, assembly GCA_964006125.1. Taxonomy (NCBI): domain Eukaryota; kingdom Metazoa; phylum Arthropoda; class Insecta; order Hymenoptera; family Ichneumonidae; genus Cryptus; species Cryptus viduatorius. The sequence goes on from OZ023220.1 coordinate 25,232,136, forward strand.
CCCATCCTCCCACGCATCACCTTTTATCATTGAAATTCATCAGGCTCTTACTACCTCTCTTGAACTTAATCTTAACATCAATTTAGTTTGGATTTCGGGTCACTCTGGAATCGTGGGCAATGAAAGGGCCGACGTTCTAGCAAAATCAGCGATTGGAGAAGGAGAACATTTTAAGACTACTTTCCCTCCATCGGAGTTCAGTCCTTTACTTCGCAAAAAATATCTCGTGCCATCTAACCGTACTTTATTACGTATCGGAAAATCTAAAGAAACAATTTATTTCGAGCATTTCTTTTCATCTGATTCTAGACCCTGGTTCTTTAATTTAAAACGTTTGAACAGGAAAGACATAGTCATATTGTGCCGTATGCGGTCCAATCACTATAATTTAGCAGATAGCCTCCAAAGGAAGAACATCATTGGATCGTCGGTCTGCTCGTGCGGCTACAAATTCAAGGATTTAAATCACGTGTTCTGGGCTTGCCCCCGCTTCGAACCTCAGCGCCCACGCCTGATTCGATCTCTTATGCAACAGAAAATCTATCCTCCCTACAATATAGAATCCTTCTTAGCCAAACCTACGTCCCGTATTGTATCTTCTTTTATGTCCTTTATTGATTCCTGTAATGTATCCTTTTAAATTTCCTTCCGCTAAAGTTTACATAAAACCAGTTCTCAATCATCGTCATATTCGCGCGTCGTTCGCGATATTCAATTCCCCTGGTTTCATGTGTGTGACGAGCGGCGAACTCGCACGAATTCCCCATTTATGGCGCGACATTTCAAATAAGATTCTGTCTTTCAAATAAGATATCGCCGTGATGACGACGTCTTGTAATCTAGAGTTGTTTAAAAATATTTTATTAAGTGTTTCAAAGGCCTACGTGACTTTCGAGCGTTTCAGGAGATTAACGTTTTGGATTTTCTAAAGAGAAACCTTTTTGCTCAAGTTCTCAAGCCCTTGAGAGGGCAATAAAAATGGATAGATTCTCTAGTCTCTCATACAGTGCAGCAGTGGCCATGTGCACTTACAGCCGGTGGCCAAATGTTTACGTCTCACTCTAAGTGCCGGAGCGTTGGAAAACGCGAGTGAAAAGCTTTGCTATTAAAGTTAGAAAACCCTCGACGCGGCGAGTTGACCGGTAGGCCTTTGCTGCAAGGGAAAAGTAAGCGGGCGGGATCCCGCTGGACCAATCAACGACAGCGTTGCGAGTCTTTTACCCCCGAATTAGTCTTAAAAGAAAAGTTGTATATGTTGGAATAGAAAATCGAAACGCTCCGAAGTCGCGTCCCAAAATCGGCAGTCGCTTGGTAAATTTCGTGTTGTTAACATCGATCTTCGCTTCCCCTTATACATCGATAATCTGCTATAAGTTTAGCAAACTGTGTTCAATGCGAATAATAATCTTTTGTTAATCGTTTTAATATCGTTTTAATAGTAATAGTAATCGTCTCTTGTTGATTGGCTCAGTGCCTTGAATATTAAATAATAAACCTGTCGTGCTTTCAATATTGAAACACTACATCAAATTAAATACGACGACTTTCAAATTTTTATAAATATCCCGGTCTCAGAGTCGAATTTCTATTCGCCAGGCAGCAACGAATCAGCGTTCGATGTCCGAAAAATAATAATAATCCGCCGACCAACCCCGTCGGCTCGTAACATGTGTGTGACGAACTGCGTCCTCGCAATTCGTCGATAACACAGGGAACAAACTAAATGGATAAAATAGAAGAGACTACGCGGCGCGAGTTTAAATCGCCCCTTGATTGCGCCTCTGCCCGGAAATACTATTAAGAAACATTACCTCTAAGCAATATTATTGAAATAGAGAAAAATGAGTTGTCTTCCGAATGACGAAAACATATTCAAGGTGCTAATCCTCTTGAAGGCTCTCTCGCTTAAGTATTTGTCAAAGAACAGGAAATTGTAAACTTTCAGGGTCCGAACATTCTTTCTTTTCCAAATTCCGAGAAGCTGTAAAAATCTATTTGTCCACGCATTTTCAAAAGAAACACACGTGCAGTAACAATAAGCAGAAAAAACCGAGTCCTCTCGAGTGTCTAAGTTCAATAGTCGATGTCCGCGCAAAGACAAAAGCCAGATGGCCCGCACATACCTTGTGTCCTCGAACCCGAAACCGTTATCGACTCAAGGGGTTTTTTTTTATTAGAGGATAGACTTAACGCTCGGAAAAGAAAGTTAACTGTTCAAAACCAGGATAGTGTTTGGAAAAAATCAGGAATATTTTAGAGCGAGAGAGAACCGTATGGGGCGTGCATTCAAACGCATCCCAGTCGTCGATTGGTTGAAAACAAACCGAAGGCAACTCATCCCCCCATCCCTTGATCCTTGCGTCGGCTCAAGGGATGAAACGAAACATAAAATAAGTTAGAATAATTTTGGCTCTCACTTAGTGCGGTTCGTGACCTACGTTCACTGAGAGACCAAGTCGCGGAACTTTTAAATCGTTATTTTCTTTTTCTTTGCTCGTATCTTTGTGGTTGTTTTGTGTCTTTATATTGTTTGACCAACGCTTCAAATTCTCTATTAAAAGTCTATAGTGAACAGTGAATTATGTGTTATATCTTGTGACGTATTTTTCACCTAATGGAAACTCTAACTCGAACTCTACAACCAGAATAAAAAAAAAAACCGAAAATCGAAAAGCTCAAACCAAACGGGAGCAAAACGCGAACGAAACTTACGTCACCTTCGGCCGTCCACCCTCGCGGATGCATCGGCGTCCCGGTGGGCGCCAGTTAATTTTTATTTCGCCGGTATCAACAACCGGACTCGAGCTGGAGGCGGTGGAGCGTCCGACCTCCGAAGGATAATTTTTGTTTCGCCGGAATTATCAAACCGGACTGAACTGAAGGTCGATGGAGCTACGACCTCCGCAACGACAAAACGAAACGAACGAAACGTTACGAGAACTAACGCCGACGCATTCGCGAAAGCAAACGGTTGCGGAAATGCACGGTTGCTCAGGATGCGGGTTATGGTAGAGGGTCGCGATCCTTAGCCAATAAAATAACGAACGGTAACGAAACAACAAAAAAATCGAACTCTCGAGCCCTTGCGAGCGAGAGTAATTTTCTTATTGGTTATAAGTAACGGGAACGCACGCGAGTGCACCGAAAACGCTCAGCTGATCGAAGATCGAAGCGAGCTAACGAGAACGTAACCAAAGCGGATCGATAAGCGATCGACAAATTTTTGTAATTCAAAAACTCACCGAAACTTCCTATTAATCCGGTACTAAGCGGGAACCTGTATCTCACGATACACCGAGAACTGAAACACTATCACCGCTGCACAAGGAGCATTATTGCTAATGCTTCACTCACGCACGGGATCGCGAAGAATTTATTGCAAAATTCTTTCGCTACACTCAACTCACAAAACTCGAGCGATAGCCGAAAATGCGAACGAGAAACTGACAGGTAGACCACACTGTGTGCGCGAGAGAGATAGCCTCACTCGAGCGCGCGAACAATAGGCCGAACGTCAACATGGGAGCGCGAGAGAAGTCCGAGGTACCTCGAGGGCGTCTCTCGGTAGACTGATTTGCCTATTACACTATCTCGACGAAATCTTATTATTATTTCGGAGATCGCGATCGATAGCTACTGCCCTCTCAACTATTTCGCTACGTTATCGATACGAGACTCGAAATTCTTAGCGGTAATCGGGGATCTAGAAGGAATCTTCGCAATCGTTACCCCTAGTCATTGCGGGAGAACAAGGCCCTCACCTCGACTAACAAAACCGCGGCAAGGTGCTCCAACCTTGCCCGGGACTCAACTAAATCTCCGCCTGTTCTTCCACGCATTGCACTATGTCGCGGGGTGCCGGGTTTGCACCGGACTTTGCCGTCTTGCAACTACACCTTGTCGGGACTTTTCTCTACTCGGGCTTTTAATTCTTCGCGATTCACCGCCGAGTAAAGTCAAGTACGCCGACCAACTAAACTTAACTGAACAAAACTGAAGCTAACAAACCAAAACTAAATTCAAATAATAACTGCAAAAATCCTGAATCGAGAACATACGGGAACAAAACCGTAATGCGAACGTTAGTGAGAGGCAGCAAAAACCGGAACTATAACAACAAGAATCGCTATCTGTAAAAAATTGTACTTCTTGCGTTATTTGTGACGATGATTGGAAAAATCACGTCACAATCTTTATTTGAAAGTTCCCGGTTCCATCGAACTATTTTCATAGTATTCTACAGCGCGAATCACCGACGACATGGCGGACTTCTCGCCTACCAATCAGCGAGAAGCTGAACAGCAGAAGCCGCCGGACGTAACAAACTGGTGACAGCGGTGGGATTCGCTGTACGTTGCTGCCGGGAAATTGACTTTGTTTAAAAATATATATATACGTATACATATATAAAAAAAAAAACAAAGGTGGAAGAAGAATAGTGTCCAAATCCATGTCCGGTCAATTTCTTTTTGTGTTTCGCTTCCGCCGGTGATTCCTTTTCGTCGGAGCTCAGCCGGGTGGACAGAGTAGCTCGGTTGAACCGTGCGAGGTGGTTTCGCTGATCGGCACGCGAGAGCATGGATAAGTGACGTTTAAAAAAAAAAAAAAAAAACATTCATTGTGAGACTGGATCATAACTTTGAGGGAGGACCACACTGCAAAAATCGAAATATTCTTCGAGGAATCATCCGAACCACCAGCGGCGAAAACGAGGAACGGAAGAAGCGATCTACACCTGCGGAGAAGGGTCAACGCATCGGAGTCGCCGTGGGAGAGTGAAAATTATTGTGACATTTTAGTGACTGTATAAGTGTTTTTACAGAGGTCGCCGAGAGGAGCCACATTAAGTAGTAAGTCGATTACTTAGGTACTATTATTTTTTTTTAATTTTTGCGCCGTCTCTTCACAGGTTTTTGAGTCTTGGTTTCCCTGTGAACTCTGGGCGAATGCCGAGACAATAATAGCAATAGTTGAGACAGGTCCAAGACTTGCAAATTCCCTCTCTCAACACGAAAATATACATAGTTAATGTAGATGACGATATTTTGACAAGTAGAATAGAATAATAATAAACAATGGCACGTGGTAGGAGATCGGCTACTCTCGGGCGACGGGGTCGTTCAGCGGGCCGCGCACAAGACACTTCACCCCCGGGGGCCAGTCAACCCAGAGCAAATGTCCCGTTACCAATTTTAAATATTTCGAGTGCCAGCAGTGCCTGCAGCGATACTGCAGGTAGTAACTACTTGCTACCGGAGAGACAAGATAATCGTTCGGATGCTCGATCAATGGCTGGCTCTATCGCAGGTGAGGAGTCTTCGATTGTAAATAAGGGTGCAAGTCCAGGCTATAAACTTGCATCCTCGATTATCCCCGAATATGACGGTGAAAACATGCCTGTATCTATGTTTATTGAGCATTGCAGAGCCGCGGCAGAGGCAGTAGAGTCACACGAAATTAAATATTTATTTAATTTTGCACATAAGGACTAAAGTTACGAAAGAAGCACGAAAACATGTGTGGGGAAAAAGCTTCGATACGATTGATTCACTCTTAAAACAATTAGAAAGATCTGCGCAGCCTACCGATTCGAGTCAGTTAATGGTAAAATTAGCAGGCAGCAAACGAAAATCGGGGGAGTCAATAGCAGATTACGGTTTGCAAACGCTCGATCTCATATCGGAAATATGCAATTGTTTAGAGCAGGAATACCCAGAGGGTGTAGGTAAAAGCATGGCTGTGTGGACAAAACAGGCGGCTATCAAACACTTCCTTAGAGGTCTTGATGAGCAGACGCTTGCTCGGATGGTAGGAAAAGAGCCAAGAGATTTAAACGAGGCAATCGATTATGCTAGGAAAGCGGATGTCGAAGCTGAATGTTGGCGTGTCTTACACAACCCAGATGAGTCTCGAATCCTCACGCCATCTGCGCATTACTCCGCGGATAAAATTAAAATGGTAGGAAGAGGTCGTGTAGCCCACCTCCAATCAAACATAGAAACTCCGGGAGGGTCAAGGGGAAAACCCCTCAGCAGTATACAATGTTTTCACTGCAAAGGGTATGGACACAAGAAACGCGATTGTCCTGAGCTCCGAAGAGGAAAGGGGATAGGAAAGCGCAGCAGGAATAGCCATTGCGATTATTGCGAACGCGACAATCATTCCGAACACGAATGCTTTTTGAAGAAACGACATGAAAAAGAAAGGGAAGCCGCGATTGCGAAAAAACCGCGTATGCAGGGAGAACAAAACCATTTAAACTCTCACGCGAGCCGTCGCTCCGACGCGGCGACGGTTCAAGTATTTCAAAAACGCCCAGACACGTGCGATGCGTCCTCCATCTCCGCGACAATAACGAATCCCCAGTCGCAGTAGTATGCGTAGAGGATGTGATGTTTTATCGGGGAGAGGCTCGACTAATGATAGACACTGGTTCGAATTTAAATCTGATCAAAGAAAGTGCGGTAGACTCTCGAGCTTGGATAAACAAAAAAATAATTTATCACATTACCGGGATATGGGCTGGAATGTACAAAACTATCGGGAAAATGAAAGTTTTTATAAAAGGAATAGAAGCATACTTCCAGATCGTGCCTAAAGACTTCCCAATAAAGCAACAAGGGATTATCGGTATGCAGTTTTTGAAAGGAAATAAGGCAACCTTGAATTTTAGGGATGATAAGCTCATGTTTCATGATGAGCATCTATCACTTCTCATGTATCACACAATTCATTTACCGGATAGAACGCGAACACTTGTCGAAATCCCGATCGCTAACACTCGCATGGAAGATGGCTATTTGCGTAGAATCGTAACGGGACCAGGAGTATTTCTAGGCGAATCGCTAGTCACACAAAAGAATGGTTTTGCAAAAACGTACGCAATAAATTCCAATTCACATAGCGTAGACTTAACAATAGTACCAATCGAGCTCGAGCAATGTCACGTGGTCCCGCCGCGTGCTCGTGTCGCAACTGCCCCACAAATCGCGATTGATGAGGTCAAAACTAACGCGAAACGATTTTCAACCCTTCTTGAGAATTTAAAATTAAACGATTTGAACGAAGACGAAAAGCAAAGTATATTACCGATTTTAGCCGATTACTGTCCGCAATTTCACTTACCCGGCGATTCTCTAGGAGCCAGAACAGTGCTTTCACACAAAATAATAACAACCGACGAAAATCCGATAAATACGCGACAATATCGTTTTCCACCCGTCCACAAAAACGAAATTCGAAAACAGGTAGACGATATGGTGAAAAAAGGGATCGTACAAGCTTCGGACTCGCCGTATAACTCCCCGCTATGGGTAGTGCCTAAGAAGCCCGAAAGGGTAATAAACGGTGGAGACTAGTAATCGACTACCGTCAATTGAACGAGAAAACAGTTGGTGATGCTTATCCGCTCCCGAACATCACGGACATTCTCGATCAACTGGGGGGATCGAAATACTTTTCTGTATTAGATCTAGCTTCCGGTTTCCACCAGATCCCTATGGATCCTGATTCGAGAGCGAAAACGGCATTTTCCACCCCGTACGCACACTTAGAATTTAACCGTATGCCCTTCGGGTTAAAAAACGCGCCGTCAACATTCCAACGGTTAATGGACAAAGTCCTTACGGGGCTTCAGGGAATCGAACTCTTTGTTTACATGGATGATATAGTCATATATGCTACCTCTTTAAAGAAACACGCAATCAAACTGAAGAAACTTCTAGCGCGATTAAAAGTGGCCGGTTTAGCCCTACAGCCAGACAAGTGCTAATTTTTAAGACGCGAAATAACATATCTAGGACATATAATTACAGAAAACGGAGTAAAACCGGACTCTCGAAAAATCGAAGCAGTACGAAACTTCCCAATACCACAGAAAAAGCGTAACATAAAGCAATTCTTAGGCTTAATCGGGTACTACCGTCGATTCATTCCGGACTTTGCTAAAGTTGCAAAGCCTTTAACACACCTTTTAAAAAAGCAAAATAAGTTCGATTGGACGACAGTGCAACAACAAGCCTTCGAGACGCTGAGGGATAAACTTTGCTCCGAACCGTTACTCCAATATCCCGATTTTAATAAACCCTTTCTAGTAACAACCGATGCATCAAACTACGCGCTCGGCGCAGTGCTCAGTCAGGGTCAGATAGGACGTGATCTTCCAATAGCCTACATGTCTCGAACACTCAACAAACCAGAAATAAATTATTCAACAACCGAAAAGGAACTGCTAGCTATCGTGTTCGCTGTTAAACACTTTCGACCGTACTTATACGGCCATACCTTCACACTTGTCACCGACCACAGACCCCTTCTTTGGCTAAATAACTTAAAGGATCCAGTTTCACGCCTTGCTCGTTGGAAAATAAGATTGAGCGAATATGATTACGACATTGTTTACAAAAAAGGGATCGCCAATTCCAACGCTGACGCCCTCTCCAGAAATCCTCCGAATCTAAACGATCTTGACGAACAAACAACAGACACGATGCAGACTGAGCAGATACTGAGCATCGATGCTCAACTATCCACCCAGCCGACATCTGACTTGGACGAAGACATTGACAATATCATGGAGAAGGGGGAGGACTGGAACGAGGATATCGTTACAGAAAATGATGAAATGATACAAGTAATGATTGCAAACGTGTTTCTGGCGTCTTGTGAGTGGGTAGATGACACGGAGGGCCTCGGGAATGACTCGGATGAGAAGGTCTGGCAAACGGCCTCGGAGTCAGAAGGCGAAAACGAAACCCCTTCTGGTTATCAGCGGCCTCGAGTATCACACAAGACGCTTAGCTGCCGGGGGGGTGAATTGGGGACCCCGTTATCGCCCTTGCTCGACATCACGTTCGAAGGATCGGCCGAGGGGAAGAGGCACGGGAACCCCGGAGTAAATAGGGAAAACAACGCCGCGAGGGCACAGGGTGAGGCCAGAAGCCCGCGTGTAAGGGGACCTTTACCTGGAGCGTGTAAACCCGGTGATTATAGTTTACCGGGCGCACCTTGTGACCGCGAGCTTACATGTCAGGGACCCCAGGTACAGCATGTCATGGCATCATGCCCATCGCACACCCTGAGTGGGGAGAGGGGTGAACGTGCTGGCGAAGGTACCTCGAAAGACGGGACCGCGAATGGTCTGTCGGAGGATACCGAGGAAAATAAAGAACCCGAAGACAGACGCCAGGGAACAGGAGAAAATAAGAAATCCAAGGAGGGTAAAGTGACTGGAGTTGACGATACCCATTTGGCAGGCTCGGTCTACGTGATCGAGGAATCGTGCATCATTACAACAAACGATACATTAATGATGGGTACAGGGCATAAAATAAACTTTATCTCTGCTGACTGCAAATTCACTACCGCGATTAGCAAGGAACTGGAGAAAGCAGGTCTCAATAATGCAGAGGAACTACGCCAGGTAAACCCGCAGATAAATCAGGTGTTATTGTATGCAGTAAACGATCGATATACATTTAACTTAGTAGTAAAAAATACGTATGACGAAAGGCCCTATTTGAAAAACGTTGTCGAGTCTATAGGCGCACTAAAAGAAAGTATGGAAGTACTCGGCATAAAAATAGCAAACGTTTCGAAAACAGGTAACGGTTTAGATCAACTACCGTGGCTTACTATAGAAAAAGCCTTCCGAGAGATTTTTGCCGGCTCAGAATTGAAAATTAGAGTCCATACTGGCCAAATAAAGTTTCCTACTGTCGAGAAACAATCAAAAATAATACGGGAATATCATAACTCCGCAGTAGGAGGACATAAAGGTGTTTCAAAAACGTTCAAGCGAATACGCGACTATTTCTTCTGGAAAGGTATGAAAGAGGACATTGCAAATTTTGTCGCATCATGTAAAGACTGTCAACTTAATAAATTAGTACGCGTGAAAACAAGACTTCCGATGAAAATTACCGACACTCCAGCCGAACCATTCGAACGAATACAGATAGACATCGTAGGGCCTCTACCCGTAACAGAGGGGAAAAATAAATACATTTTAACAATTCAGGATAATTTCTCAAAATATAGCGAAGCAATAGCATTGAAAGAGATCGATGCGGTTACAGTAGCACACGCATTCGCGGAACGATTCATCACGCGTTTTGGTTGCCCTCGAATAATTCATACCGATCAAGAAAGTAATTTTACTAGTAAACTGTTCCGTACCATCTGTCGAATTTTCCGCATAGATAAAATAGAATCATCCGCTATACACCCACAGTCTTTAGGACCCCTCGAGAGAAGCCACCATTCGCTAGTCGAGTATTTAAAACAATTCGGTAACAAACAGAACTGGGATGCTTGGCTCCCATTCGCTATATTTTCGTATAATACTTCTGTACACGAAGCCACAGGATACGAACCTCATACACTCTTGTTCGGGAAGAAAGCAAACATCCCTACTAGTTTTGCAAAAGGCGAACCCGATCTCACATATGTAGCATACCTAGACGATCTGCTAAGAAAGTTGGCCGAAACTCAGTCTACAGCGACGCAAAGGCTTATCGCGGCAAAATGGAAGTCAAAGAAATATTATGATCAGAAAATAAATCCCAAGAAGTTTCGCGCCGGTGATAGCGTCTACTTATTGAAAGAACCACGAACATCAAAATTCGATCCTCAGTATTCCGGCTCTTACACGCTCACTAAATTAATCGGAGAGACAAATGCCGAAATACAATTAGATCCAAATCGAATCAAAGTTGTGCACCTGAACAAATTAAAACTCGCCACTCTACCCGTCGATAGGGATACCCCCGAGCGAGATATACTCTCTGAAAAACAGTAGTCTCAGGAACGCGCGTCGAATAAATGTGCAATAAAATATTAAAATACGGTAACAGCGATGAAAAGACGTTTATTAATGAGAAAACGTCTTTTACTCTAAGGGGGAAGGTGTGACGAACTGCGTCCTCGCAATTCGTCGATAACACAGGGAACAAACTAAATGGATAAAATAGAAGAGACTACGCGGCGCGAGTTTAAATCGCCCCTTGATTGCGCCTCTGCCCGGAAATACTATTAAGAAACATTACTTCTAAGCAATATTATTGAAATAGAGAAAAATGAGTTGTCTTCCGAATGACGAAAACATATTCAAGATGCTAATCCTCTTGAAGGCTCTCTCGCTTAAGTATTTGTCAAAGAAAAGGAAATTGTAAACTTTCAGGGTTCGAACATTCTTTCTTTTCCAAATTCCGAGAAGCTATTAAAATCTATTTGTCCACGCATTTTCAAAAGAAACACACGTGCAGTAACAATAAGCAGAAAAAACCGAGTCCTCTCGAGTGTCTAAGTTCAATAGTCGATGTCCGCGCAAAGACAAAAGCCAGATGGCCCGCACATACCTTGTGTCCTCGAACCCGAAACCGTTATCGACTCAAGGGGTTTTTTTTATTAGAGGATAGACTAAACGCTCGGAAAAGAAAGTTAACTGTTCAAAACCAGGATAGTGTTTGGAAAAAATCAGGAATATTTTAGAGCGAGAGAGAACCGTATGGGGCGTGCATTCAAACGCATCCCAGTCGTCGATTGGTTGAAAACAAACCGAAGGCAACTCATCCCCCCATCCCTTGATCCTTGCGTCGGCTCATGGGATGAAACGAAAAATAAAATAAGTTAGAATAATTTTGGCTCTCACTTAGTGCGGTTCGTGACCTACGTTCACTGAGAGACCAAGTCACGGAACTTTTAAATCGTTATTTTCTTTTTCTTTGCTCGTATCTTTGTGGTTGTTTTGTGTCTTTATATTGTTTGACCAACGTTTCAAATTCTCTATTAAAAGTCTATAGTGAACAGTGAATTATGTGTTGTATCTTTATTTGAAAGTTCCCGGTTCCATCGAACTATTTTCATAGTATTCTACAGCGCGAATCACCGACGACATCGCGGACTTCTCGCCTACCAATCAGCGAGAAGCTGAACAGCAGAAGCCGCCGGACGTAACATGTGGCCGTATGGTGTGCCTCCTAGTGGCATCCAGAGCCAGCCCCAATCAAATCTACTACTACTACTACTACGATCGAACATCACTCATATGAGTTCGTTTGATCGTACAATTTGTGGCTCATTAATTCGCGCCGTCGTTATTTGTTCAGTTTTGTGGGGTCTGCTTTATCCGCCGCGAATTATCGCGGTGTTCCGTGGCATGAGACACGGCGTCGGGTGCGCAGCAACCCGCAGACGTGACACAGCTCACCAATCGCCTAAAGTTTTCAAATGGCTATAAGGTATAAAACTGCCAGCACGCAGCTTACCGGGGCCAGGCCCAACAACTAAGAAGAAGAATCCAGTCAAATCGTTGTAAGAAAAAAATAAGAAGAAGAAGCGATGACTGCATCGTACAACATCCTATAAATTTTTCGCACGGTATTTTTGAAAATTTCTAACCTCTCCGAACTATTTTCATGAGAGCAATCGATGTATATACCGTTACTTATATTTTTTAGAAATTCTTTTTAACGTTGCAGGTAATCTCGGCAGAAACCTCGAGAAAAAAACGTTAACAATGGCATCGGAAGATACGACACTGACGTGCGCAGTGCTATTCGAGTGGCTCGACACCAAAGGTTCGATATTGCGAAAAGTCACTCATCGTGAGGCTAATCTGCGTCTCGTGAGAAACCCTATGCGTCAAATACTCATCGAAGTACGAGCGGTAAAAGCGAATGTAACAACGAAATTTCTTCTCAAAAGAATTTCCGTTTTCAATAGATTCATGACAGAGGGGAAAGCGACGATAAAATTGTTTGAAGATCGATGTACGATATTTCTGTCGAACGCGCCAGCGGCGCAACTGGTTAGTTTTCTAAAAATGATATTCGTCAAGATGAGCGGTCTTACGGAAGCAGAGGTAAAGAATCCACTGCGAGAGCGACTTTTGTCAAACCAACCTTTGGGTCGGGTGGAAGATATTAGTCCGCTTACCAACACAGAACTCGCCAAGGCAAAGGAAAAAGCTACAAAATCGAGAGCTACTATCACCACCCCTTCACCAAGTAACGTCAGAAAGCGGAAATTGACGAACGTCGATACGCCGAAATTACCGACGGCAAAGAAACTTTACGCGAATCCGACGACTGTGCCGATGACGGAGGAGCAAAAAAGAATTTTGGAAGCTGTGTTGAGCGGGAGAAACGTATTTTTCACCGGTAGCGCCGGTACCGGAAAATCTTTTCTGCTGAAGCGCATAATAGCGGGATTGCCGCCGGAAGTGACGATGACAACGGCGAGTACCGGTGTTGCGGCGTGTCACATCGGCGGTGTGACTTTGCATCAATTCGCTGGTATCGGCATCGGTAACGGAACTCTCGAACGGTGCTACGAACTCGCATCCCGGCAGTCCATCGCGTCAGTTTGGCGAAAAACCAAACATCTCGTAATTGACGAAATTTCCATGGTGGACGGTGAATTTTTTGACAAAGTCGAATCGGTCGCGAGGCACGTTAGAAGAAACGACAAACCGTTCGGCGGTATACAACTCATACTTTGCGGCGATTTCTTTCAACTACCGCCGGTCTCGAAGAACGAGAAAGGAACGAAATTTTGCTTTCAGAGCGATGCTTGGGATAATTGCGTTCAGGACAATTACGAGTTGCAGATGGTACACAGACAGAAAGATCCGATTTTCGTAAAATTATTAAACAGTATTAGAATCGGCAGGGCAACGGACGATATAGTGAATACCCTTAAAGCCACGGCAAAACAGAAAATCGAGAGAGACGGCATTTTGGCGACGAGATTGTGTTCTCACATACGCGAAGCCGACGAGATAAATAGTTCGCAGCTCGACAATCTTACCGGCGAAACGAAAGTCTTTACAGCGCAAGATTCGGACGAAAATATGACGAAAACGTTGGATCAACAATTGCCCGTACCGAGTAAATTGGTATTAAAGATCGGCGCTCAGGTAATGCTTTTGAAGAATATTAACATCAGCAGTGGTTTGGTAAACGGAGCGCGCGGGGTTGTAATTAAATTCGTCGACGGCACGCCTGTGGTGCAATTTCGTTCGGGCGAACGGTACATTGCGAAAATTGAAAAATGGACGATAAAAGGAGCGGGCGGCACTTTCGTTACTCGGAAACAAGTACCGCTCAAGTTAGCTTGGGCATTTTCTATTCACAAGAGTCAGGGACTCACTCTGGATTGCGTGGAGATGAGCCTCGCGCGGGTATTCGACGCCGGACAAGCCTACGTAGCGCTCTCGCGAGCGCAGAGTTTGGATTCTCTAAGAGTTTTGGATTTTAACGCGCAACAAGTCTGGGCGAATAGAACCGTCCTGGAGTTTTACAAAAAATTTCGTCGCAACATACACGACATGGAAATTATACCGCTCGGTAAAAAAGCCAAACTCACCAAACATCGCGACTTATGAACAGGACTGCGAATGTTTCGACTGATGACGACTTATTCGTGATAAACATTAATCTCCAATTACGCGAATTATTTTTAACGAGATAAATTAATTACGGATTCACTAGACAAATTTCGATTAGTACAATTTCTTTTTTACACACGTGCGAGACAAGATTTTTTCATGAATCGTTTTTAGTTGCAATTAATGTCACTCTTTGTGACGTTTAAAGATTAAACTTTTAATAAGAGTCAACCCGAAGCCCACCTACTCAAACGCGCTCTGTCGGAATTAAAAGTGGCACGACATTAACGCGATAGGGAGAACAATTTTATAGAAAATATATAGACCAGGTAGTATTAAATAGTATTTTATATTAGGATAGTATTTTATCTAAGAAGAAAAAAAAGGTATACAATTTTCAATAAATCTAACGAAATGAGTGCTTAACGATAATTTTTCGCCTTTTCATTTATTATGCATCAGTAATAATTCAGCGGATATTCACATGATTTCTTTTTTATCGTATATAAAATTATTCCTCTTACGTTTCAACAATCGTCGACGGCTATTTCGATCGGTGGTATGTAACGCCACGTATGACCGGCATTCATTAGTTCCGAGCATAAAGTCGGTGGACTCGGACTCGATTCAGGACTACTGCATTGTATGTCGACTTTATATTGGCCCGATGTGAAAAAAACTACGCGACACTCGTGATAAGCTCGTCCGTATTCCTGTAACTGGGGACAAAACGTAAAAATTTAATCAATGAAAACTTAACGTTTAATAATTATGTTTCAACGTCAAGTAAGAATATACTTGTCGTTATCACCAATTAAAATAATTTAGCATCGTTCAAAATGTGAAACGAATTTTTTGTGAAGAAGGTGGAATAGAAAAAAATATTAATAACGCTGCTACCACTGGCATATAAAGGTGTTCTTTGTTTTTTTTATGATTTATCAAATTAATCGATATATAGACATTGATACTTACCGTTGGTAGCATCACTTTATTTGCTCCAGCAATCGATAATCTCGTGTCCAATCTATAATTATTTACACCGTTCTGATGATCTTGGTAAAAGCTTATCGAGAGCGTAAGATCGCTCAGCGGATGTTCTAGAGCGTTGCACACACCGACACCAATCGTCATGCATTCGCCGAGAGTACAGGTTATCTCATCCTGCGCTTTCACAGCCACATCGTTTATGACTATTTCTGTAATAAAAAAGAAAATCGAATTCGCATATATGTATGCATAGTATAGTATAGGGTGGTTAAAAAACTATCAATTGTTTTGTTTAGTTCATATATATTATCTCCCTGCTTCACGCAGCCCGAAAGAGTAAAAACACAAGCAGACGTCATTACAAGAATATTTACTACTGTTTCATCAATGTGTCTCCTCTCCTAAAAAGTTGGTGAGTAACGATATTATATCGAAAGTATCGAAATTCGATATATGTATTGTTGTCGCTTTATTCGCGCTGTGATTGGTCGACGAGATTTGACAGGAAATAGTAAATATAAAAAAAATATGCAATTTTCGGGATTTTCAAAAGATAGACGTCCGGCTGCTGATCGAAGTTCGCGTTGCTTTCAGAAAAAAATATACGTTCGTGTAAAACCAGTAGTCAATGGGATTTGTTTGCCTTATCGAGATGATATTTTTTCAAATGCTAAGGTCTAATTCATCAAAAATGAAATATATAACGTTATACATCAAGGGATATTTTCCTTTTTGCTTGAAATTACACACTGCAATATTCGAATACTATACGAATACTATACTATTAGCATTGATATTTTAAAATGTTTAAGAATATATTTGGGTTTTTAATAATTTCAATTGCGATGAGGCAATCGATAGGCTAAAAAAAATCATTCAAATCTTCGCCTTTGAAACAACTTTTCTTTTTTACCGAAAGCTACATAAAGTATGAAGAGCAGCTAAATATCCGCGTTTTTAAAATTTCAGAAATTGCATTTTCTAGAAGTTTCAAATTCAATGAGGCAGTAGTAAATATTTTCCAGCAGCCTACGGTTGGGCGATCTGAAATGTTTTCCGATCCGAAAATGCACATTAATTTTAATTGCGTCTTTTCGATCCGCCATAATATAGAGTATAGTTAAAGGTAATGCGCACACATTTTAAAAACATATACGAGTAAAAGAAAAATGTACCCCACTGAAGCGGACTCATTCGCACGAGGTCCAGCATATCTTGGGTCAATGAAATACCCGAGAGCGTTGCCTTTCCGGTAAGATCGGTTCCGAGCAATTGCCATCTCAGATCCACCAGCGACGCTATATGCTCGGCGCATAGTTTTTGCATCTCTCCGGTATCGCCGCCTTCGTTCAGCTGTACTTAAACAACACATTGATTTTACCTCAATCGACATGATTAGCACAGATCATTTTTTTGTAGGCCGCGATTCAATGATTCTTTGTTGCATTACCACTGATAGTTTGTTCAATGGACATCGATTAACCGGAACAGGAATACGACAAGGCTCTCTGCCTTCCATGTATATACACTTGCTTTGCGTATAATGTAACTCCATCTCATGATTCGTCATATTCGTCACATCCAACACCAGATAAAACTGCGTTGGCCTAAAGACAGCATTTCTTTAGCATCGTTGATTATGCAATATTGCTTCGATTTTTCTTGTTCCAAAGATAACCGAAGTTCTCCTTATATTTTTTTCTTTATTACGAATGATATCTCACGTTTCGGCAGGAAGAACATCCCAACTGGTAATCTGGACACTGGGCAACATCTCGATAGTTATGAAAATCGAGGACACTCTGCAATATCCTGCTGTTAGACCAGCATCACCGGAATACTTAATTTTCAATTGACCTTCCGTTATATTGGAAACGTGCAGAGGTGCCGCGAGTTTCGACAATCGTGTATTTGTCGAGGAATTGTTGTTAACTACTTGAGAACTCAATCCCGAACGGAACGAGGAAGTAAGTTCGGAACGTCTTTTCGTATGATGCGAAGGTGAATTCAATCTCGACGGCAGCGAACTATGACCGGAGTGCGACATCAGACTGTTGGGTTGACTAAGGTAGACGCTGTTATTCATATCTGAAATAACATTGCGCGAAAATTATTAGAGGGCTGTAAGACTCCTCTTCGTGAGTAATTCTTCAAATTAATAAATTCATTGTTTTCTGTGTGCGTTGATAAAAGAAATGAGAAAATACATGATTACTGACAATTTCGCGTCGAGGGAGCTATAAAGTCTGTTGCAGCGTAAAGATACAATGTAAGACTTGCGCTCGCGCCAGGCGGCAAAGGCAACTGTGTTTTCAAATTCTCATCGCTCCACTTGAATATCTTTCGCTCTGTTGCGGCATCGAGCGTTGTTTGTATAGACACTTCGATCATCTCGATTGGCACTTGACCCACGTTTGTTAGAGTTATCGTGCACTCGGCACTGTAAAAAAAAAATTGTGGTGAATATCCGACCGAATGACATCCTTTACATATCGTTAAGAGCAGCTTTTTAAGACTAACAGGTTATTTTGGTTCACGCACTTCGCGCGCTCGGATCAGTCGTTTCAAACAAAGCTTTGCGGGTCTCACGAGCTCGCGGCCGTCGGACAGGAACTTGTGAAATATCGCTAGCCCCACATTACTCACACCGCGCCTATCCCGATTAATGAGCGAGTTTCCACCGTGTCAGAGATCGAACTAAAGAAGGTCTGGATCTAGTTGTGAAATTATTGTAGAACCGATATACGAGTACGCAATTGGTTGTTCACTAGCAAGCAAATAGCGTGCTCGAATATCGATTCTGCAAGAATTTTGCTACTACCTCCAGACCTTCTTTAGTTTGATCTATGGCACAGTGGAAAACTGCTCCATGACACTCCCCTATGACGGCGCCACAGACTATAGTCACCGTAGCTATTGAAACCGTTTCGATTGAAACAATTCCTATGATAAAGTGTAAACAGCGACCCAAAGTTAACAACGGCGACAAGTTAGCAACGGTGTGAACTGTTAGCAATTGTCTGATGCTAACAGCGGTCTGATGTTGGCAATGGTCTCAAATTAGAAACGGTCTTCTTCTAAAGGAGCATAAACAAACGGCATTCCAAAATATATACAAGATACTACCCGAAGGAATACATTCTCACCTTTCACCACCGTACAACGATATACTTGCACTGGTCACAATATTTTCGCCCGAACTGAAACTCGCCGTTTGTGGCAAACTCGTTGCAACGTCGATTTTTGGCAGAGCCGGTACGACTTCTACGGTATAACGCGGATGCGGTATGGCCTCCATGTTTCTCAATCGACAATTCGATTTAACACCGAGCGTGTGAGTGCTGAATCCCAAAATTTCCAAGTCGCCGACTTCCTTCGGAGTTCCCGCTAGCGTAACGGCGATCGGTCCGGACTCTGCGGGAAGTGTTATACTCTCGGGAAGTGACTCGAAGACTACACCGTTCGTTAGTAATCGCATGTTCGAAACGTAAAGTTCAAAGGGCAAAGGATTTATCAATTGCATCGAAACTTCGCAGATATCGCCTCTGACCCACAAATAATCTGAAAATATGATGAAAAAATTGTACAAAATTTGAAGAAAAAAAAGTGATATTATACGATCAATCGACGACAAGATTGACGATGAAGAAAATCAATTACCGACTTTACTCTTCGACGTATTTTTCCTCTCCAGCGATCCAAAATTAATTGGTGTGAATAGAAAGGGCCCATGATCTTCCTTGATTCTCTCGATTTTCTGGGGTTGCAAATGAGGCTGTAAGTTCTTCAACGCGAAAGACTTTGTCTTTGGTATATTCGTTAGATTAGCAGGCGGTATGACGATACCGGAATCTAAAACCTATCAAGAAAACGCACGAACGATGGTGCAATGTTAGATACGTTTTTGGTGATTGTTAATATTATATTTCGATATAGCGTTCGTTGCAGTACTTACAAGAGGAACCGGTGCGCCTTCGCACTGTTGAGATACTCCTTGAAGTTGAAGTGCAATATCCTTACGTTCTGTAGGACTTAAATGGTTGTACATAGTTTGAAGCAAAAATGTCATGTGTCTCGTTGCCAGTGCGGGATTCCCCATTGTATTGGCAGCGACTACGAGTTCGTTTATCACTTGAATCTGTATAGCTGGCCAACCTTTTCGTCGCTCTAGAAACAAATTATGGAATCGGAATACCCCTATCACCAACAAGTCGTTATCAATAATCAGTAATTTCCTATTATTTACCATCCGTCATTTCTGCGGGATCGAGAGACAATTTAAATCCCGATGTCGCTTGTAACATCAAATTATAACATTGTTGCCAATCGGGATTTGAATTGTTCGGCGATACGTGTCTCGTTGCGGCCAAACGCATACAAAACGATGCTTTTCTCGAGAATCCAAATGTCGAGTAGAGCTCGGAAAGTATTGTGAAACGATCGATCTGAAAGTTTCGTTCAAAAATCACTTTGCGTATCGAACGATTTACCAATTTTTCTTCTTTTGTAATAAAATCATTATTATTAATGAAAATATTAATGACCTTCTCTTGTTCGCTCAGCGTTAAATTAATGAATACAACGTTGTTGAGAAACGATGCAGCCTGCAACGTGCAATTCTGCTCGATGGAGATTCTTGTCGCTTTAAAAGACGCCTCCGTTTCGATTATACCGGCATTCTGATATTTGCTGTAGTGAACAATGGCCTCACGATATTTTTTCGGAATATCTTCGGGTACCAAGATATTCGGCATCTCGATCTTGACTTCGTCTATCGCTGGAGGCACGGGTAAAGCAGCTGCCGCCGCTTGCGATCCTCGTCTGAATAAGTAACAATTCAACTTTATTACCAGTATCGTCAATGTATTTTTATTATCATCGATTGTTCAGTAGGAGGTCGCCAAAACTTTTACATCGCATCTCTAATTCTGAACGTATTATCTCATCAAAATATTAGACGCGTGCAATGAAAACATTTTTGTTAACATAATAGTTCCGTTTGAGAATTAGTATTTGGTCTGTAATGTGAAAATAATTGGGTAATAGGTTGCTTTTTGTACATTGCTACTGGATATTAATATATCATTATTATTACAGTTGTTTGACGTTTCATTCTACAACTTTTTTCATAAGACTCACGACAAAAAATTAAGCTACATAAAAATTAAAAATTATCAGGTGCATAAGAATTTTAGTACCTCGCAATATGCCAAGAATGTGAAAAAAAAAAAAAAAAAAAAAACGAAAAATATTAATTGTATTGAAGATGTTATCAAATAACAAAAAAATGTTATTCTTAAAAAAAAAAACAAAAACCATTTATTATATCATTAAACGAATTCCTTGTTTTTTTACAATTCATATGATTTTTTCTGTATTTACTTCGATTTCAACATTTTTTTTTTCGAATATTTGAAAAATCAATGTAAAGGCACGAATTTTGGATACATTTTTGTAGTAAAATTCCACAGTGCATACGTACAAAACGGTTCGAGGCGATTGTACAATTATAAAGGAAAAAAAAAAAAAATTCAAACATAAAGTGTGAAACTTGATATGAAAAAAATAAAAAAGAAATGTGGAAAACAACTCTCTACCTCTGTTTACCAGGGCTTCCCTCCTGCAAAGAAGAATTTCTCTGCAGTGGCAAAGATCTGCACATGTTGGGATACAAAACAATAGCGGAGGCAGCGCAAAGTCCTTCCCATGCGGCTCCCAACCAGAGCCAATCGTTGACCGCTTGAAGAATACTCGCAGCTGAATTATAATGACTGAGAGCGTCGGTACACAGGCCTCCCTGAAGACACAAATCTCCGAGATGCTTTGTCATTCTACCTACGCATCTTTTCCTGTTGTTTCTCGACTCTAAATCCAAACCGATAAAATCTTTCTTCTCGAAAGGCGCAAGAATCAGCGAAACTCTATCAATTTTTTCTCTGGAACGTTCCAATCTCTTTGACTCCAATATCCAAAAAAGGGAGTGTAAACATTCCATTATCTGCGACTCAAGATGCGGACAAGCGTCGTCATTGTAAAAAATTGCTCTCGTCTTAAAATTTGACGGAGTGCTATAGTCTTTTGGTGGTTCATTAAGATTCTCGGAAGCCACTGGACCAAAGAGAACGGCTCTTGAGTCGTAGAGCGTAGAGACATATTTTACTTTCAGCGTTTCATGCAATCGACACAATTCGTTGAGTTCCATCTGATCTTCGTATTTGCCAAACGTGACAAGACCCAGCAATCTCCTGTGTGTCTGAAATTCGCCCCAATCATTGTTTTCCACAGGGTGATCCTTGACGAAACGCGTGAAGATTTCACGAGTAGAGCCGCTGGAATCGACGATCGCAAAGCGACTTCCGCTTTTTGTTATACGCTCGCATATACGCGTGAGTACTTTTTGCTTTATTTGCGTACCAATCGGTCTCAATAGTACCAATAATGCCGCGTGATCGTGAGCCGTTTGCTCGTAATCCGGATATGACATATTTATTTCACTTTTTATAACTCGAAACACCAAAATTCCACAACGATTCAACGTTTATCGTTCGCTCATCGATGTAAAAAAATTAACCAACGCTTTGTTCCTTTCGATTGCATGTGGAATTTTTTATTAGTATCGCGACGATTCGAGTAATACACATATCAAAGCATCGCGCACGGCTTGTGTCTCGTGTAAAACTGTCGATAAATTCGTAATAACGAGACGCGAGTTTCTATTTTTTTATTTTTAAGGAACCATTGTAATAACTGTGGCAAGTTTTTATTGTGACGTAACGAACACGGAGGGGGGATGGTTATTTTCTTCTTGTGCGTTGATAAACAATGAGATAAGCGATAAGCGACAAGCGTGGAGAAGCGCACGTGAACTGTCAAATTGACGGTCAGACTTCTTCTTCAAAGCAACATTGATGGGGTCTATGCAGTAGCGGAGGCAAACCTGCCTGGCATCTGGAATATATCCGTGGCGGCCAATCAACATAGACAACCAGACGGTTTTCGTCTTCTTTTTCCTGGTTTTATACTGGAGGCCAAGTACCATTCACTACTTGCTTGAGACTCAGTCCCAAGTTTTTTCAGGACAAAAACTACTACACCGACTGGGGTATGTTCCGAATCAGCGCCGAGCGAACTTCTCTCTCTTTCTTTCATTCGTGGTGAGAAGGAGAGAAAAGTCGCCCGGCGCTGATTCGGAACGTACCCCTGGGGTACGTTCCGAATCAGCGCCGGGCGACTTTTCTCTCCTTCTCACCACGAATGAAAGAAAGAGAGGAAAGTTCGTTCGGCGCTGATTCGGAACGTACCCCAGGGGGTGACATAATTGGCTGAAAACGCATCTTCTCTCATGACGAGTTTGATCGCAAAGAAAGTCTCTAGCGCACGACGCGACCGATATTATTTATGTAAATCAGACAAAATATTTGCGCCCAAATACCATTTTCATACGTAGTATTCTGATTCGAATGTACATTACATTATGTAGGTGGCGGGAAGCACAATTGAAAGGGATTACTTAAATCACTAAATTTCTCGTTATTTATTTTTATTGTTCGTTTTTAATTGATATATTGTAATTTGTAATGTTTTGGAGTTGTTAAACAAACACGCGTTTTTATGATAACTTGACTAATGTAATTTATTTATAGAACAAGAGGCAACACATGTTGCTCGTTCGGAGACTTGGCGAAGACGACGAGCGGAATTCGGAAAAGACGCCATTAAAACTTATGGAGACAGCCGGGGTACGTTCCGAATCAACGCCGAGCGAACTTTTCTCTCTTTCTTTCATTCGTGGTGAGAAGGAGAGAAAAGTCGCCCGGCGCTGATTCGGAACGTACCCCCGCGTCACGCTGAAGCGGCATTGTTAACATCCGCAATTTAAATCGTACAAACAGTACATAATTTTACCAATATTTGCCGCTCGGCAAGTAGTCAATTTTTAAAAATTTTTTCGACGATCCAACCGGGATTCGGATCTGGGCAGTCCAAGTGATTTTACGATTGGTGGGTATAGGACAAAGCTTCAGAGTTTCCTCGCGACACTATCCGAGGACAGAGGCTTTTCTCTCATCAAGAGCTTCTGGGACTCGATATGGCCGAGATATTATTCGATTTAAATGTAATGTAATGTAATTTTATCGATATTATTTTCCTACGACGCAGCGATCGATCGTCACCCTAGATTCGCGCTCGCCGCTGGCTAACAGTTCGTGATTCCACGAACTTGCGAATTTATTGTCGACCCGCCTCGACCACGCAGAATACGATTTAATGTCGAACTATACAAGGGTTTTTCACAATTCAGCAGCGGATCAGGACGATGTCACGACTGGAGCTTTTCCGTGCTCAGGAATACAACGTTACAAGAGTTAATGTCTTTCTTGTTTCATCGGCTACGATGCTCGGGCGGCGAAACAAACGACAAAAGGTCTGATCTTTTGGCGATGGCGATGCGCAAGGATAGACGAGCGCGTGTTTGATCTTCCCTACTTTTCACTGCATTTCACTGCATTCGAGTGTTGCTACAAGTTTCCATTACTTCGCGGCCGTGCACGTTGCTTCAGTATGCTGCTAATTATATTTTACTTATCCGACAATGCAGGATACGCGATACGCTATTAAAATTGCTTTTGCTCGTTGGGCTATCGTGCAATTGCAACGTTTATTTATTCGAATCGTGAAGTAAGACTCACTCGAGTCGGGCGATATGCAGTTGGGTAACATATAGCTGGACGAATCGCTGTATAAATTGAGACCAACACAACCCTGCAGAAAGTCTCCAGAGCACTTTGCCACCGAGTCGTTCGCGCCATCGGAGTAAAACATCCGCACACCAATGCAGCCCGAAAATATCAATTGGAACCGATACCATCGTATATTCAAAGTATTTTATAGAAAAAGGTTTTCGACAACAGACCAAGATGACCGAAATTACAACTTTTCGTACGAACCTTGAGTAATTTGCGGTCCTGGGGTGGAATCCTAACCACACGATAACGTCACGTTAGCAATGCTAATAGCATAGGGAAAGTGACGTTAAAGTGACGTCAAGTGATCTATGTGGTCAGGATCCCACCCCTGATCATATTTCGTTAAAATAAGTAAAATAGTCTCGCCGAAATACAATTTCCGTATACGATCATCCTGAGTCGAATGCACATTATATAGCACCCAAATTGAATGCCGAATTCATGATTCAGGACGATAAATTCAAAAATCAAATCGGCTTTGCATTCGTAACCTACTATTTACTAAACTGTCCGGTACGGAAATTACAATAATTTTCGAATCACCCGTCGAGGCGTCCGGTTTAGTACAATATCATTTTCAAACAGTTACACCCCAATGAATGAGATAAAACACTGCTGTTCGTGAATACGGGCGATCGGCAATGCAGATGACTGCTTGATGAGAAGGTAAGGAAATTCGTCGATGGATACCGCTATGGGTTAACATATATGGTATGGTATATATATGGTAACTTAAGCGCAACATCTTCGTCTGATTTACGTAAACAATATGGGTCTTTCTTTAGGATCAGGCTAGTCATAGTCGTAAAAGAAGATCCGTTTTCGGCCAACGTCATTAGAGATGTGCCGTGACGGTCATTTTTCGTTAGCGTCAATTGACCAAAAAATTACCGTCAATTGACCGTCACTTTTACTATTATTAAATACCTGATGTGCCGTGACCGTCATTTTTGCTCACGGTCACAAATATGGTCAAAACGTCTATCTAGTTGGGTTTTGACCGTCATTTTTTTTTGGTCACAAATTAGGTAATTTTTTTCTTCGATAGAATTCGATCAACTACATGAATTTTGTGGCTTATTAATACAATTGTATTTTTGTTTATTAAATTAATAAATAAATGAATTCCCACCGTCATATAATTTAATATTTATTAATCTCTGAAATGATAAATCTCTGCAATAAAAAAAAGAAATGCAAACAAGGTGCTCACAGCACATTAACTACGATAATATAATAATGTTAGATAAATAAATATTATATTAGTTATAATTGTTCCCTATGAACTAGAGCACCTGTTGAACAAAAATATTAACGTCGCTTTACACCTTATATTTTATAACTTGACATTGTAAATTACAAATAATCAAAACTTTGGGTAAACATATGACTAAACGCTTTGAAATCATTAAAAGTTATAAAACTGAGCAACACTTAAAATATTATGCAGATGATGAATTTAGTTCCGATAAATTTGTTGGAACCTCATTCTCCTTCTGTGCATTTGCTTGTGTCGCTGTAGAGCTGATATCACTGTCGAAATCCATTTCTTCATCAGTTCCGCTGGACGAATGTGAAGAGCTATGTGGGCGATGTTTTTGATTTTTTCTTCTTTTGTTGCGGTTCGTTTTGAATTTTTTTCGTAGTTGATCCTTAACACTGTCCGGACAGCCGCGACATTCCTTCGCCAAATGTCGAGCCATTCGTGACACATGACGGGCATAGACTTTGGTACAAAATCGACATTTGTACATTTTCAACTTTTGGTGCAGACCCATTGGTGCTTCAACATAGTGCTTGTAAACAATTTTCTTGAGGTACATCCTGAATGTTGTTTTCGAGAAACCATTCTGAAAAATACAAAAAATAACATCTAATCAAGATAAATGTTAATTTATAAACGGAATATTCAATTAATCGATGTTTTATACCGATTGGAAATGCGTTCGCAGTTTGTTCGCAGCTTGAGTCTGAAACTGCAAGAATTTTAGGTTAAACACAATCGGTTGAATGATCATTTGGAAAATCCTTTCTGACATATATCGAACCAAATACTTAATGGCATCGAAAAATAGTGTTATCTAATTGTTTAAATAATTTGTGAATCTAAATATCTTACCTTTTACAAAAGTTATCGCCACTTCGATTAATTGAATATTCCGTTTATATCCGTTTATAAAATAACATGTATCTTGATTGGATGTTATTTTTTGTATTTTTCAGAATGGTTTCTCGAAAACAACATTCAGGATGTACCTCAAGAAAATTGTTTACAAGCACTATGTTGAAGCACCGATGGGTCTGCACCAAAAGTTGAAAACGTACAAATGTCGATTTTGTACCAAAGTCTATGCCTGTCATGTGTCACGAATGGCTCGACATTTGGCGAAGGAATGTCGCGGCTGTCCGGACAGTGTTAAGGATCAACTACGAAAAAAATTCAAAACGAAGCGCAACAAAAGAAGAAAAAATCAAAAACATCGCCCACATAGCTCTTCACATTCGTTCAGCCGAACTGATGAAGAAATGGATTTCGACAGTGATATCAGCTCTACAGCGACACAAGCAAATGCACAGAAGGAGAATGAGGTTCCAACAAATTTATCGGAACCAAATTCATCATCTGCATAATATTTTAAGTGTTGCCCAGTTTTATAACTTTTAATGATCTCAAAGCGTTTAGTCATATGTTTACCCAAAGTTTTGATTACTTGTAATTTACAAGTACAAGTTATAAAATATAAGGTGTAAAGCGACGTTAATATTTTTGTTCAACAGGTGCTCTAGTTCATAGGGAACAATTATAACTAATATAATATTTATTTATCTAACATTATTATATTATCGTAGTTAATGTGCTGTGAGCACCTTGTTTGCATTTCTTTTTTTTATTGCAGAGATTTATCATTTCAAAGATTAATAAATATTAAATTATATGACAGTGGGAATTCATTTATTTATTAATTTAATAAACAAAAATACAATTGTATTAATGAGGCACAAAATTCATTTAGTTGATCGAATTCTATCGAAGAAAAAAATTACCAAATTTGTGACCAAAAAAAAAATGACGGTCAAAACCCAACTAGATAGACGTTTTGACCTTATTTGTGACCGTGAGCAAAAATGACGGTCACGGCACATCAGGTATTTTACGGTCATTTTTCGTTAGCGTCAATTAACCAAAAAATTACCATCAATTGACCATCACTTTTACTATTATTATTTAATAATAGTAAAAGTTATATAGTAAATATTATTATTTAATAATAGTAAAAGTGATGGTCAATTGACGGTAATTTTCACGGCACATCTCTACTCTAAACGTCATCTCTGCACTGGACACGCTGCTCCATCGCAACCAATCACATCGATACAACCACAAGCTCCTCCTGGCGGAGAAATATAGAAGAGTGGCACTTGGCGAAAGCATAAAGCCAAGAGAAATAATAAGAAAGCGGCTCGATCTCCGTGCGGTATAACCTCAAATTCAATTGTACGGTGGTCTAAAGACGGCCACGTTAATAAAAATAAAAAAAAACCTCAAATTCGTGGAGAGGTCTTAGTGAAAACATCGTCTTTAAAAAGAATGAAATAAGACATTTTACAAACATTTTAATCTTTCCGACTACAAAAAAATTGAAATAACAATTAATTCTTCATACGTTATAGTCGGGGGATTTCCATGTATTAAATGCCGAAGAAACCGCTCAACTGTAACGTGAACAATTATTGGTATCTCACACTCTTTTTGTAGTCAGAAGTTTTTCAATGTTTGGAAAATATTTTTGTTTTCTAATGATTTCATCACAGGAGTCGCTCGCGTTTCTTTCAACTGATTTCTATATGCATTCGTAATGAGTGACGAAAACGATACATTCACGAGAAGTTTCGAATTGGAAACACGAAATAACGTTTTAACGTTCTATCAACAAAAGATCGGCGATGTAAGCTGTGTCGTTTGGGACGCTGCATTGGTCCTCGCAAAGTATCTCGATGTATGTTGCCGTGACAACAGATTCGGTGGGGATTGGCTACGTGGGAAAAACGTTGTCGAATTGGGGGCTGGAGTTGGCTGTGTCGGAATGACTGCCGCGTGCCTGGGGTAGCATTACACTTATTAATTATAGTTAATCTCGTTGTTGCATAATAATTATACTATAACGATCAATAACAAATTTCAATCGCATAGACCGTTTGAATTATCGTTGGGAACGAATTATTCACAAAAATTGATGCACCGACATTGTATCGATTATTTCGTTTTTCGAATTCATTTAAATCAACGATTATATCTATCATGCACAATTTTTCAGAGCTCACGTTACAATGACCGATTTAGAAAGTAGCATACCAACTTTGCAAATGAATATCCAATCGAATGAAGATGAATGGAAAATCGACGGTGGTTCGGCGTGTGCCAAAGTTCTAGAATGGGGCAAAGAAGTTCCATCGGAGTTTTCTCCCGATATTATTGTTTTAGCCGATTGTGTATACTATACAGAGGTATATCAATTTTTTACGTATTTTTTTTTTTATAAAAATTTAAGCGAACATGTGTTTTATCGGAATTTCGTAACAGATACGATATCTCATATTTACTTATCAATTGGTACTCATTCCGTTTCAGTCGATTCAACCTTTGATAGAAACTCTTCAACTTCTCAGCGAACGGAATCCCGAAGCCTACACTATTTTATCTCAGGAAGAGAGAGACACTCCGAGACAGATTTCAGTTTGGAAGGAGTTTATGAGACAAGTGAACGAAAAATTCAAAATCGAACGTATACCCGCGTCGGAACAGCATCCAACGTTTTCCTGCGAAGATATACATCTTATGAAATTAACTTTAATAAGACAATGACGCACCAATAGAGATGAAGAATTCATTTACCGAGGATAAATAAAAAACAATTAAGAGTTATTATTAATATTATTATTTTTAAGGCGGGAGCGAGGAGTGTTTTTTCTGACTGAAACTTCTGACCTGAAATTTTGAAACGGTCTATTGTTTCGATGAAATTAATTTGCAGATTCACCATTTCAGGAGTATAAATTTATAGTGCTTCATTAATTGTCGAGTCATTGTTGTGTATAATACGATAGAATATTTTCATATTTTATAGTTCTTATTTTCATGTTTTTTGTTTGTTTTCTTTACAATTATTTATGGAACCGGATAATAACGTCATTGTACTTGTAGCTGTTGCAACTGTTCCTGAAGTTGTGCGAATCTACCTTGCAAAACTTTTTCACGCTCCGTTTGTCGATTGACATCTTCCATCAGAGCGTTGATTCTTCTCGGTATCGCGGCCTCTTCTTGAGCTTGCAAAAATTTGAATGTTGATAATTCGAGATGCGCCTGTTCGATTTGTTCCCAAACGTCGTGCAGCTGCTTCGTCAATACTTGCGCCCGAGTCTGCGAATATTTTTTGTTTTTTTTTGTAACATCAGTGATTAGTGAAAAATCGATAATATTTCGATTCTGAGATAACAATCGCAATATTCTCACTTGATAACCACCGGTGAGGATTTTCAATTTCTTCTCCATCTTTGCAGCGCGTTTCGCCTCCCCCGTCATGTGAACGCGATTTTCCTCTAATTTCCTTTCAAATGCTTCTACCCGATCTTTTTTTGATGCCAAAGTCGCTCTCGTGTATCGTTTTTGCGGTTCCAGATACAACACCTGAAATAGTTTGTTACTTATTACACGAAATTTCCTTCAATAATCGACGAGTCCAAATCTTCGTACTATACGGTTTTCTGCAATTCGGTAATCAGATGTAATAAATTCTGTGTACCTGTGACAAGCATTCTTCCCAAACGGTCGTATAAGCGTCTAAACTGAGATCACCGTGAGCCATTCCTTCTCGCACAACAGCCATTTCATCGGTGAGCAGTTGCTTTGCCTAAATATAAAAAAATAACAATAACAGTGATTTCATCGAATGCAAAGTATTAATATTTAAAATTAAATTTGATATTAAATATTAATTAACACATTAGTATTCAGGATGCACCGCACGTATATTCCCAGCGAAAAACAAGAATCAGTGAGAATTTCAACACTTCCTAATGGTGTAAAATTCTGGAAATAAAACTGTATAAACGGTGCCAAGAATTATCACTTAGCACGATAATAACGTCAAACAATTACTAACAAATCGCCAAAGGAAATAAATGTTTAACAAATAATCGGTAAAACTTTTTTTGTCTTTTTTCAAATGAATTCGTTGAATTTAAAATGAATGAGTTCGAATTTTTCAGAATCCACATGAATTTCTTCACAATTAACCTACATTTTTTTAATTACTAATTTTTAAAATTTTTTTACACTATAATTAAGGAGCTGTTGGCACAATCGCCTTGCAACTTTTCGTGTTTTGGAATCTGTAATACGGTTGGATTTTGAAGTTTTTTCTCATAACGTGAAGTATTGAAATTTTGATGGAAACTTTTGGTTGACGTATGTGTGATGCATTCTTAATAATTAATATTATTGCAAATAACTGATTGTTCAATATTTCTTACAGCATTGAGTTCCTCCGGTTCGAAATTCGCATAGGGATGCTGATCAAGATACGCTTGTGCTTGAGATACGATAGATGACCCGCGTTTGGTGTTCGGCTGCGTTGGATTTTGCAAAGCGTCGTATTGGGAAATGGTAATCATTTCTCTCTTTATCAATTCTTCCGCCTGAAATTTCGAAATCAAATGTCGGTGAAAAAACGTAATATGCTTATTCATAAAAAAGCACTGTGCGATTGAATGAATATTTCATTACTCGAACATATAAATTACTGTATTCGTAGATTATTTGATAAACGAATTCGCGTTAATGTCGATTGATTATATAATCCAAAGCAGCGTATTTTATTAACGTTTTATCGATTTACCCGTTGCAGATCCGTCAACGGTGAGTCCATTACCGGTCGCAAAATATTCATATTGACTTCGGTAGGTCGGGGCAGATCTCTCTGAATGACTTGCGAGCGTCGCGCCAGTTCTTTTTTCTCTGTAAGAATCGTCTGAATTTTACTTTCTTGCACAACGGCTCCGTAGGATGCGCAATTTTACTTGCAATAAAAAAAAAAAACATTTTTATCTCGCACAATTTGACTATTCAACGATTACTGACTCTGTTCCAATATTTCTTGTTGTCTTCTCGCGTCGATGTCGGCCTGATCTTCGACAACGTCGTCGGCAAGATCGTCGGTGCCATCCTCTTTCGTCTCGTTCTCCGGTACGACGATTTCGTAATCGTTGCGTGGCGTCGGCAATGTGCTCAGACCAGCGCGCAATTCTTCTTTCTTTTGTTTTTGGAGAGCCGGTGTCTCCGAACCGTCGAGGCCCTCGTCCGGATTGATGCTCAGCTTGTCACGTACGGGTGTCGGCGCGACTGCACCGTTCCGGGTTCTCAACGAGGCCGGCGTGTTGAACGAAGCGTTCAACGGCGTGCCGTCGCTGCGTTGAGATCGAAAAGGTGTTGTCAGGACTGTATTCGGCGTTGCAATCGCATTCACGGACGGTAGTACGCTGCTGAAGTCCGAATTTATAAGAGGAGTGTTAACGCCGCCTGCGCAAAGAGAAATAAATTAAAAGTACAATTGACTGGTGTCCTTTCGTATCGTATCAATAAGCGTTTAAAAGTACCTTTCAATGGTGTATCGACATGGGTGAGAGCCATAACATTTTGAGCTTCTTGAAGGACTCGATCGATAACCGCAGGTGTACGGGGTGTCGCGGCGATATTCGGAGTCAGGGAATAATCGGCCAACAGACTATCGGAGAGTGTGATACCGCTCTCGGTAGCGACTTCTCTCGCAACCTCGGAGGCGCGTCCCAGTTTGACAACTTGTTGCAACTCTTGATCGGATATTTGAGGTTCGGGAAGCACGAGTTTGCTTCGCTTCTTCAAGGGCTCGTCGTTGTTTAACATTCCCATTGGAATGTCGTTTTCCTTGCGTTGTTTCATCTTTTGCTTATCCTTTCGTCGCTCGATTTCCTCCTTCTCGGTTCTCAGCTCGCCATCCAGATGCTGCTGTCGCATCCGCGAAAAATCCGCAGCTAGCGGATCCACATGCTCCGTCGACGTATCGTAGAATCCTGATGCTGGTCGTTTTTCAAACGGTATCTCGGTGTTGTAATTTACTCCCCGCTTACGCTTGTTCTTCTGGGACACGGTTATCCCCGCCGCTCTTAGCTCGCGACGTTTCTGGAGTGCCGCTAAACGACGCGCCTCTTCCAATTGCTTTTCGCGAGCTTTGCGCTTTGCTTTTTTTCCCTGAGTATTCGCCAGTCTCGCACGAGCTTCCGATAACATTTCCAATTCTAAAAAAAAAAATCCATTAACGTAATCGATCGATAAACAATTGATGTGACATAAAAATTGTTGCCCATACATTGTGCTTCTTAAATAGTACATAATGCTACACGGGAGAAAAGTGCGTAATTTCGCCGAGATATGCGAGAGCCTATTACTATTGTAGATTTTTTATTATCGAGATTGCATCTCTTTCTACGAACTTATTAACGCTTCTATCAAAAACTTTAAAAGATTATAACAGCGTTTTCCTGTGAAAATAAATGAATAAATGCATTTTTAATTTATTTGATTAATCAGTGCCTTAAATTTATGTAGCTGGTTAATTAATCAATTAATTTCACCCCAGTGATCAAGAATCTGCGACTTTCCGACCGCGTCGCAGGCCTGAAATACGGTTATTTTAGCATAGTTGGGGAAAAAAATAATTTCAGCCTTCATCATGGAATCATGGAATCACCCGTCCATTTTAGAATTTACTTGAAACAATTCTCAACTGCCATACTTACGCCAATTAATTATAAATTCAATGGGTGAAAAGAATAAACAGATTACAAAAACATCTAGAAATTCGCGAAATATGTAAAAAATATATCGTAAATCAACGAATTCAATTTTGAACCATAAACACCAATTTTTAATGTCACAATAATAATAATAATAATAATGATAATAATAATAAATTATTTCATTATAATGAATCGATTGAAATATTGATTTTCGATTGAATTTTTGGATTTTTGATACTTGTTTGCAATATAAAGATAATATTTTGCAGTAGTTTGAACTCACCATCCTCATCCATGTCTTTTGGATCTGGACGCGCGGGTTTTGTCTCAGGATTAGGATCAATTTCTCCCGGTTTTAGTTTCCTTGGATCATCAGCCGCATCCTCTCCTTCCTCCTTCTTCTGTGCTTGATCCCTGTGACAAAAGATACCTTCGTCGAATAATTTATCATAAAGGCTTGTAAAGAAAAAAAAAATTGTAAAATGATTAGCAGCGATAACTAACAATAAATATTCGTATCTCTCCAGACATTGCGCTGCGGTACGTCCTATTATAGGAGCTATCGTCCTCCACTGCGTCGGCATGAGTTTTGCCAGATGTAAAAGTTTTTCATCCTCCTCTCGGCTCCATTCTGTTTTCTTTATACTCGGATCCAACCACTCAAACCAACGAGCTTTGCATTGCTTCGCCGATTTTCTATGAAGCAAAGACGCTATACGACTCCACTGATTTTTCCCATATTTCATCACAGCTGCTTTCAGGATTTCATCCTGAAATTTCATTCGTCAATTGTGAGGTAAATTTTATGCAGTAACATTGGATCTTACGAAATTTTAATAGAAAACATTTATTTTTTTTTTTTCATTCATATAGTAGGCATCGTGTCTCAGGTTATGTTGATTTTCACGTACCTCGGTGTTGCGCCAAACGCCACCCTTTATCATAATACGCGGCATTTTTTAATAATTTTCTTCGTCCCAAAGGGACGGGGCGCTAATCAATCGAAAAACCGAAACAACTTTTCGTCGTTTTTATCTGTAGTAAATGATAAATCTAACGTCACACAAGTGAATACATTTGGAATCGAAGTGTTCGACACATCGCGTTGACCACTGCGTGGTGTATAGTCGGCGCGATTGCCCCACCGCATACGGCATACGGTCGACCAATGAGGACAGCGGAAGCCCAATTTTCGGAATTCTTGAGCTATATATGTTTTATCATCGTTAATATTGTTATTAATTATTGTCGTCATTTATTAATTATATCGCGCATCTCGTGAGACAAAAAACTGAATATTACGAAATTATTATTGTTCAATGGCGATTAATTGCTGGAAATATAATCGGTTGTTATCAACGCGATTACTATCATACTTTGTTGATTCATGTTGTTTCGCACAAATAAAATAATTCTCATAATATATGCGTCGTTGCATCAACACCGCGAAAAAACAAACATTGTCGAAAAGCTTGTTGTTTTCAACATTTTTCGTGCCCAAACCTTTCTTAATTTAGTCTTCCAATGAGAAAACATATGTCTCAATTTTTTTTTCGCTACTTTCATAAACACGACGCTTTTGTTACTTGTTATCCGAAGCGGAAGATGGACTAGTCAATGCGAATACTCGCGATAGGAACGACAAAGGATTAATCAATTCTCCGATCGAAGTGACGAATAAAATAATATCTTTTTACGGAAATTATTTTATTCGTTTGTCTGTGTATCGCGCGGAGGAGACCGATGGAGAACATCATTTGACGCGAGCCGTATAGAAAAGTGGGTGTCTTCGTCGTCACTTGGCAGTCGGTCCGATTGAATTGTTCCATCCGCCAAGTCGGCACTGATAGCCAATCGGTGAACATTCGTTTATTTGCAACTTACGTTCGTGGAAGAGAGATGCGTGAGTAAAACAACTAAACAATTGCATTAATTCGTTCGAATAGAGCGATCGGGATCGCGGCGAGACGCAAATAAGAATATAAATAATTCGAATTTTTTTGGCTATTC
The DNA here is from genome assembly GCA_964006125.1 of Cryptus viduatorius. NCBI lineage: Eukaryota > Metazoa > Arthropoda > Insecta > Hymenoptera > Ichneumonidae > Cryptus > Cryptus viduatorius. Next base: position 25,267,104 of record OZ023220.1, read on the forward strand.
TCGGGATCGATAGTACTAACCGTCCGTAATACATTCGAAGATACACACTGAAATGTCATTCGTGAAATGGGGCGTTATCGACTATTTTTATGCTTAATTTGTAACATCTAATAATGGCCCGTTTGCGTTATATAGACCTCGTTGTTTGTACAGACATCTCATTGAATACGTCAACGGCGTCTCGAAATAATTGTTATGATGAATTCGTAAACTCGATTGTTTAGTTGTGTCGTCCGTTTATCGTAGGCTACGATTGAGATACACCGAATGTACCGATGCTGGAAGCTGTGGAGTACGTCGAAGTATTCTTTACGATTAACATAGAATTCATTGAATTTTTTGCGTTTTTTCGAATGTGTGAAGTTTTTTTTGTTGTTAGTGTCGTTTGTACGAGTTTTTATTTATTTTTTTAACGCGTATTTTCGCGTGTTTTTCAGGTATAGAGTAGAAAGATAAAAAGGGGAAATTCTCCATCACCATGATTGGCGGTCTGTTTGTTTATAATCACAAGGGAGAGGTCCTGATCTCTCGGGTGTACAGAGACGACATTGGCAGAAACGCGGTAGACGCGTTCCGCGTCAATGTAATACACGCCCGTCAGCAGGTACGTTCGCCCGTTACCAATATCGCCAGAACGTCATTCTTTCATATTAAGAGAGCGAACATCTGGCTGGCGGCTGTTACCAAGCAAAACGTCAACGCTGCTATGGTCTTTGAGTTTTTGCTCAAAATCATTGACGTCATGCAGTCGTACTTTGGAAAAATTTCGGAGGAAAATATCAAGAACAACTTTGTTCTTATCTACGAATTGCTCGATGGTAAAAAATTGCATATTTTTCATTTTTTTCTTTCGTTTTATTCACAATAAATAATATTGTTCTTATCGTTTTCAATATTGATGAATCTTTTTAATTTATTATCTTTTCTCTTATTGCCCTAAATGCGAAATGAAAAAAACATTTATAAATGACTTATGGCTCACTGTTTTTATCATAGAAATCCTGGACTTCGGTTATCCGCAGAATTGCGATACAGGAGTGTTGAAAACATTCATTACTCAGCAGGGAGTAAAGTCCGCCACAAAGGAGGAACAGGCGCAGATAACGTCGCAAGTTACGGGACAAATTGGCTGGAGAAGGGAAGGTATCAAGTACCGTCGTAATGAACTTTTTCTCGATGTTCTGGAATACGTTAATCTGTTGATGAGTCCTCAAGGACAAGTGTTGAGCGCTCACGTCGCCGGAAAGGTAAATAATTGCAAACGTTTCAAAATAATGTTTCGATAATCGGTTAATCGTCGTATTAACGAATAATCCAGGTGGTGATGAAGTCCTACTTGTCCGGTATGCCGGAATGCAAATTCGGCATAAACGATAAAATCGTCATGGATGCCAGAGGTACGAAAGGCGGAGGTGGTACTTTGGGCGGGGGTGGCGACGATCCAACGGGCGCGCGTTCGGGAAAGCCGGTCGTAGTTATCGACGATTGTCAGTTCCATCAGTGTGTCAAGCTTTCAAAATTCGAAACCGAACATTCCATTAGTTTTATACCACCCGACGGCGAATTTGAGCTCATGAGGTACGTACGTACGTAGAACGCGATCGAATGTTAACCGATTGCTTTAAAAATTTATATTTCACAGATACCGTACAACGAAAGATATATCATTGCCGTTCCGCGTAATACCTCTCGTTCGCGAGGTCGGACGTACAAAAATGGAGGTTAAAGTAGTGTTGAAATCGAATTTCAAACCGTCGCTTTTGGGCCAAAAGATTGAGGTGCGCGTACCGACGCCACTGAATACCGCCGGTGTCCAATTGATATGTCTAAAAGGCAAAGCGAAGTACAAAGCATCGGACAACGCAATAGTATGGAAAATAAAGCGTATGGCCGGGATGAAGGAGACACAGCTGTCGGCTGAAATCGATTTGCTCGAAACGGATACGAAGAAGAAATGGACCAGACCACCGATATCCATGAACTTTGAGGTACCATTCGCACCTTCCGGCTTCAAAGTACGTTACTTGAAAGTCTTCGAGTCGAAACTCAATTATTCCGATCACGACGTTATCAAGTGGGTCCGATACATCGGTCGCAGCGGTCTCTACGAGACCCGATGTTAAAAGTAATAACTCCGAAGATACGACTCGTTGATCCGCGAGTGTCTATATATGTGCGTTCAATACCGACATACGAAATGTAGCTAAGAAAAACAAAAGCGCAGGACAGAGTATCGAGTCTTTTCGTACCAATTCGCAGGAAGAATTTGATGATCTGAGCATCAAAAAAAAAATCGTATCTGGAACAAAAAAAAATGCTACGAACGTTACTCGGATTTCAAAGAGCCATTATAATTATTTCATTTTCTCGATTTGACGACGGTATATTCTTTGATTCCCGTTTAGCTAATGTTGCTACGATTAATGAAAATACTGTATCATATATAACTTGCATAAACACGTAAAATTCGCGGGTATGAAAGATTATCGAGACTATCCGTGATTCGAAGAATTTTACCGGTAACACAGGAGGAGTACAGGTCGAGTAGCGTCTGACGGTTGTTTGGGTGTATAATAAAGAAGATAATTGCTCTCTGTTAATCGACAATATACCGTAGAAAATGAAAAAAAAAATAAAAAATAAAAAACGATGAAATCTGGTGAACCGACACCGTTGAAGAATCGACTTCGGAGCTATGATTGTAAGATGAACGTATGGCCTCTTTGGTATCGGTGTTAAATGATGTACCAAAAGATTTACGAATTCTCGAATTTTCTCAAGTTGCGTTGGATGCCAACATCGATGACCAGCGTAGCATAACCGGATCAATACCGTAAATAATATTATCTCGATGTTAATATTCATTGTATCAAATGGATCAAAGATTAGTGGGAATCGATTATCGATCGAATTGTTAGTGCGCTATTGATTTTGTCTGTACGCTTAAAAAAAATCCATACGAATCTCGAAATACATGTATGAATGGAACTAAAATTCTTTTTCATTTAATAACTTCTTTCTTTTTTTCCCATTTATTCAATATCACCGTAAAATTATAATAATGGAAATGAATTGCGTGTGACACACATTCCGGGCGAATTTTTGCTCTCCGGTGAAAAGTTATTTAGTATTCCACGGTCAATATTCAATAACAATCTTAAAGGGATTAAAATAAATGGAATCTTTGTTTAACGTATTTATTACTCAGCGCGTATCGCGCTTCGTGGATTACGATAAGATTTTTCGCCAATGTTACACGTCGCATTGTCGAAATATGTGATAATTACTCGTAAATTGGAAATCCGGTGTACAATGCACGTCGTGAAAAGCGTGCAAGTTATAAGAGTATTGCGGTACCGGTACAACGAGTACTTTGCTTCGTTTCGTCGATGTCTCATCGTCATCGAGCGTGTCGATTGCAACGTCATTTTCTCTCCGCCTCTTGATCTCTTTCGTCTTTTCGCTCGTCTTCTCGTACTCATCGTTCGGATGTCGCGCGAAAAATGGTGAAAAGTTGTTATTCACCGTGCCCTTTGTCGATGAGTCGTAAAAACACGAATCGGTTCGCTCGTTTATCGAATTCTCGCTGTTGCAATTGAAAATCCTGTTACGCTCGCTTCTTTTCTTCTCTATCATACGTTGATGATGCTTCAAGCGACGAATAACAGCGATCTGTTTCTCTCGCGTGAAACGTCTGCTTTTTTTACTTTGCGTATTCGCGAGTCTTGCCCGCGCTTGTCCCAGTATTTGCGGATCTGCCAAAAATATAAATACGCGACGACATATTATTTGCAACTCTTTGTAAACAATTTTACAAAATCGCTTGATATGATGTTTATCATTCGTCTATGTATTCGAAAATACATACCATTTTCGTCGTTTTCTTGGCTGTCCAGTGTAGTAGTTCGCGGCGCTTCACAATTCAGTTCAATCCTCGGAAAATCGATGCTCTCCGGGTTGTTGACCTCTTTTGGGTTTTCTGTTTGTCTTCGCGCTTCGTACCTATGATAAGGAATAACGTCTCCGTACAGTCGAGAATTTCATACCATTTTGTTTGTTTCACTTGGTGTGCAAAATGCACTTATATATAATCCCCATTTTTACACCTTGCGAAGTTAAATTTTGTACGATACTCGTGCGAGAAACTTTTTGTTGTGCGATTGTAAAAAGTTTTTTTCGCACTTGTATTCTACTGTTCTATAAAATTGCTTACGCGAACAATAGCGCAAAATTATTCCCGTGCGTCTTGAATCGATTCTTTTACATTGATAAAAAAAATGATTACATTTGTTAAAAAACTCAGCATCCCGTGCTACCGTGTCGCTCCAAAATATGCGACGTGTCGTTATTAAATGTATACCTATATGCAGTATTACAAGGAAGCTGACCGCTTTATCGGAATGTTTTGGCGCCTAATGCAACTCTTTCTCTTATACTGATGATTATAAATGAAGATTTATAAATTAGCAGTCTGACCAATACATACAATACATTCATTTTTAATTTCTTACTAATAGCTAAAAGTTGAATAGGCATTGTTGCAAACTATAAATCCAAGAGTTCGAATCTCGCCGATCACAACAATAATTAATTATATTTTTTCCGTGATATATCAGTTTTGCCTATCGAAAATCAATCATCTGTAACTAATAAACGCACAATTGAAGAGTTACATAAACACCGAAAATTAAAAAAAAAATTGAATATGGTGTTATTACAACTGTTCCAAAATGTTACATTGCCATGAAGTACGTTTGTTATGTTTTAGTTATGTTACATTTATATACTGTAATGTGAATTTTACATATCAGCGACCGAGCTTTGTTACGTTGCTATATTGCTGAGTACGAAATAACAACTTGTATATAGAATTTACATATAATGTAGCAGTAACATTGCTTGTTACAATGATTTACGTTACCGTTACATTGCTGTTTTATAAACGAGTTTACTGGGGATCATTGCCAGACTTACCATGAATAATTATATCCGCCGATACACTCATCCGTAGGACGTCCGATCATTGCTGCAGTAGTTTCTCTCTTATTGGTCATTATTTTATTGAGATACATTAATTTTTCCTTTTCTTCTCTCGTCCATTGGATTGTTTTTATGCTCGGATCAAGCCACGTCGTCCAACGCGCTTTGCACTGTCGATCTGTTTTTCCACTCAGCAACGAAGCTACGAGATCCCACTGATTTTCTCCATGTCTTTCTACAGCCGTTTTCAAAATTACATCCTCTTTTTTGCACCAAACTACTCCGTTTATCATAACACGCGGCATTTTTAATTATTTTTACGAGAAGGCCAAGCGGTATTGACAAAAATGAAAAAATCATCTGTTGGAATATCGTCTGTTTATTTTGCAAATTGCACACCAATTCTTAACTGAGTTACAACTGTGAAGTGCACCTGAGAGAAACTCTATATATACTTCCTCAGCGTCATTGAAACGAATCGCCGTTATGTCGCTCGACCAATCGACGCCCCAAACGCAACTCTTGGCTTTTGAGGTGAAACGTGGTGATTGGTCGAATCAAGCGATCGGTTACGGATCGGCACCTACGAGTCTTCCCCACTCTGATGTGCGGAAGATTAACCAAACCGGATAGTTCACAGCCGGATATATCTTCTTCGTTAAGGATTTTTAAAATTCTTCATAAAAATATAGGCTGAAAATTAGTTTTGATTCGATGGCGCTTTCCCAACACTACGAAAGAAAATGGAAAGATTAACGTAATTACTTTATTACCAAAGCTATTTGAGGGGTTTCTGAAAGTCGCCAGCATAGCCTCAACAATGTGCCTATACTTTCGCCCCATTTTTCTCGAAAATCGCCCGTTAGAGTGAATATCGGAGCGTCCAAATAACCCTCCGTGTAAATGATAAACCGGGAGAATTCAATTCTATTTTTGTTTCTATCAACCTGTTCGAGAAACGTCTGTTAAAAAATCCACTACTTTCCAGCGTTCGCAGCCGCGGTATACAAGAAGTTCTCGTAACAAGGAGCTTATGGCCAAAAGGCCAAAAGGTCAATGGCCATAAGCTCCTTATGATGGAATATTAATCTTTAATTTTCATTGATGAAATATATTAAAAGTATTTGTAAAATATTTAATTTAAGAAAGATAAATTTAATATTCCCGCTTCTCCTTAAAATGTAAAAGCCTAAAAAATGCTACTCGTACACGTATATTTTATTGTTGTATTCTGACAAATCTATGAATCATATAAGCGGCATAAAAAAGTAATAGCAAAATATTCGAAATATCGTCATAAAATTTCAAGTCCACGATGTCGAAATAAAAGAAAGCAAAGTTAGTTATCATTGTGTATCGATGACTTCATTGAAATAACTTCACTGTGGCGTTTACCGTTATTATGGTCATCCAATGGATTACTAACGATACAATATAAGTCGATATAATGTTCTGCAATGGATCCGTTATTATACCTACGACTCGATCCCCACTGTTCGACCCGCTGTCGACGACCTTACGACCCTCGGCAATTGTTTTCAATCGGTACGTAAACTATCGCCGGTATTGTATTGTATACTCCCCCCTTTCGTAACGACCAAATTTGTCATTATTGACGCGCTGATAATCCGTCATCTGTTGTTTTACCCCACCATAGATCAATAGAGTTATCAATATATCACTAACGATTTACCATTTTTTGGGTTTTTCCAAAATCCCACCAATAGCATTTTGCAGAAAACACGACGGGGTGGAAATTACGCAGTTACAAAAAGGGGTTCGGTCGCAAAGAAACAAGACGAGTGATCTTCAAAATAATTAATTAAAAATGTCGCACACTCGATATTTCGAATCGCAGTTAGTTGGTTAACGGCGTAATTAGTAATCACGAACGTCCCATGTCAGCATCTCCCGGTGATTATTTTTGTTTGGTTTTTTTTTCTTTTGCATACAGCTGGTGATACATCTTTGGTATTTTTCCTTTAAGGTACATCGTATTATTATGTGATTTTTTTCATCGAAATTCATAAACAGAGTGACACGAGTTTGATCATTTGTTTCGATAGATATATATTATTTTACACTATTGATTAACGACGAAATAAATGTTTTTTCTTTCAAACGACAATCTCGTGTCACTGGGTTTTTCGAAGACACGCACGAAGCGCTGAATTACGAATTACGTGTGCGCTTTTGTGCCTCGCGACTAGAGTTTACATATGTTGTGCGTCCCGTCGTGCCTGCGGTACTTATATGTTATTGTCAGAGTGGGTATCGTCCTGAACTCACTATCACCACATTTCTCTTTCAGCGATGATTATTTTCTGGTTTCTTTTATTATTGCGTTCTATTTCGCGAATAAATATAATGAATGGTAACGATAGTAATAAGGTTAGGTTTTTTTCTACTACAAGGTTGTGGTCGTTGACAAAATCATGCCTCGTATAAAACAATCGTACAATTATACTCAAAACCATTAAACGATGTATTATTTGTGACGGTAGACTAGGGGATGGTCTTGTTATAGGTTGTCCCTTACCGTGCCTGTAGTAAAAATCAATAGTTACTTATTATATCTGATAGCCAGTGATCATCGTAAATGGAGTCAATTTCTCACAAATAAGAAAATATTACGAATTACCGAATAAATGTGAATAACGAAAAAAAAATCGCGTGGAAGTCGCGTGGAGAAGATAATGACTCGGCTCGGCAGTATTGAGCAGAGTTCTTTGAGTGTTTGTGTGTATGTTTTTTATTACTTTTTGGGACCCGCAAGATTCAGCAAAAACGACCATTCACCGCGGCGAGTCAGTCAGTGAGTTCTAAACTCTCTTAAACATAACTTGACGTGAGTTAGATTCACGCACTCGTTCAACAACTTGTTTAACGAAAGTTTGATCGCGCCAGTCGTTAATTATTCAAGATTTATTTTATTTCGATCATATCTCGGATTACCGCAGTCGCATGATTATGTTTTTTTATCGTCCGGAGATAAGCGATGAACCGCGCAATTTTTTTTTTATATTTCAACGGCAATCCGAGTTATGCAAAATAATACTACATAATAATTCATTGGGCGATATATAAACCAACTATTGTTTCTCTTAATGACTAAGTGTCTCCCAACTCAGTCGGAAACATTACATTTTCTTTTTTTTCGATTTCATTAAACCTTATAACGCATCATAGATATGGTTTACATCATATTAGTAACGGCTAATCGTCTAAGTAAATATAATATCGGTAGCTTACAGCGTGCTCTATGATTTTATTATTATTCAAAATCCATACATACGATTACTGTATTTACAGACGGACCCGCGATTTACACGACTTTTTCTTTAAATATATATATTGTTTTTTCATTCGGCACACCTTAATCGATTCTCGGAAAATACCAAAAACCAAAAGAGATCAATTTCATTGTCGTATGTGCAATTGATGTTTCGTTCGATCCAATAATTTGAGCCTCAAGTTTTCTGGGAGTAGTTGCAAACTCGTTATTAACGTTATCTTCCTACGCCCCGCCATTCGGAACGCATGCGGTGTCAGAAATGAAGCAATCAAGATCAATCACTATCGACGCGTCAAGGTGGATGTATCGTTTTATTCTCAGCCAAAAGTGTAATTCAGAATCAATTTGAATGATTCCCAACGGGATAAAAACTGATAAAAATCCACCGTGTTGTTGAAATGGTGTTAATAACATTTATTTTGCACAATAATAGGCATGCCAAAAACTTATCAACAAAGTAGCCAAAAAAATGGTTTAACCAATCATCTCGCAAGCTAAGTTTATTTTCATTTGAATTTGACCCGTTAATTTTTCCGGATCTATGTAAATTTTTTCAAATGTCTCAATATCTTCTTTATTTTTAATTGACAAGTGACGAATTTTTCATACTTTTTTGCAAAAAGACTACGCATTTCACTTAAGAAGTATCCCGGGAAGTATTGATCGACTATACTCGAAAATACCAAGGAAATATTTTTCGAAAAAAAGGATTTTCGAAAATTAAAAAAAATTATATGTATTCCGAAAAATTAATTAATGAATTTCTTTTATGAAGAAGAACCTTTTAGAATTATTATTATGAAAAATGTATTTTCGATGTTATGTCTGAAGCTCACTTTTGGCTTGGAACGTCACGATACACCCTCCATTGATGTTTAAAATCGTAACAAAAAAAAGCAGAAACCCGTCTACATAGGGATAGAACATTTCCTCGAAAAGAACTTTGTCAAAAGTCAAAAGTATCATAATTGCCATTAAATTTTTCGAAACATCATGAAATATCATCGACTTAAAGTTACTCGAAGTATCATTGTAGGTAAAAAAAGAAATATATTTTTCGCGAATTTAATAATATGATATATGAATCGGGATTTCTGTTTCCTTTTAGACCAAATTTCTTACAAAATTTATTTATAATTATTCCCGTCAATGCGGATACCGCGTTATTGTGCAAAAGTTGGAGAGAGAAAAATTCGATCGTTCGACATGTCGATACTCACTGCAGAATCCGAAAACGGTTTCTTCGGTGGTTTACAAAATTTCAATTTCAATACCGATATATTGAAAAAACAAAAATTATCTTCATCGCGAGGCGGTCTACATAGTTTTCTCAAAATTAAATAGTTACCAGAATTGAGTTAAATTCAATTTTCTGATTTAAGAACTGCATCTATTTTTATAAACGTAATAATCCGGTTGCAATGTTATTGACGGATGTTTATATGTTTTTTTGCTGCATCGAGAAGGGATGTGAATTACCGCGCAATTATAATTTGCGCATCTTCGTAAACAAAGCGAAAAACGTAAGGTAGGATTAACAAAATGCATTAAAGAACTATTCAACAATTGTAATGCTTGAAAATGTCGATATAAAGTGGTTCGATAAAAGTGGCGATATGGAAGATACGGGCGGGATATAATAAAATTGTTGTGTGTGTTGTGTTGTTGTTCATAAATTATCGATCCGCTTCGATAGTTTTTGTTTGTTCAAAAAAAAAACCGTACAAGTCTCGTTTCGAATTACAATTGATTCTGCTTTACGACAGTTTAAACCGATTGAACGAATTGATAACAAAATTACTCGCGATATAAAATTTACATCTTCAAGTTGTGTCTCAAGCAGTTTAAGCGAATAAGTTAGTAAACGTTGAAACTAAATTCCGGCAGTAAACTGTAATCAAGGATAAAATTACGAGTCCGATGAAAAAAAAAAAAAACACACACTCGAATCATTTTAATTTGCAAGAAGTCGTAGAGGTATAAAATTAACGATTGTCACTTTTAATTTTGTCGATTAAAATAAACGAATTGACGTCGAGAATAGCTCATCGGGCGAAAGAAACTTCTAGCGACGTTTTCTTTTTACAAAATGAAAAAAGAAAAACATTTTTTAGCTTTTGAGTCTATCATTTGCACCTTCAATGGTAGTAATGACGGCGGTGCTTTCGGCTAGCTGACAGCGCGCAAGTCATCCACGCTTTTCTTCCCCTTTATTTTTTTTCAATTTCGTCTATTATTATAATCATTATTATATATTATTGTGTCTCTTCGAACTGAAGTTACATCGCTTCTCAAGAACTTATTTCACTGTCCTTGAGTATTTTTTTTAACTTTTACTTAACGACTAATAGTAAGCGGTGTTCAACCGGCCTTCTTTAGCAGGAATGAAATTGGAATAAATATCTACTATATCGTTAATTCGTAAAGGTAAAACATAATGTCTACAGTCAAATCGATCATACTTACATTGATTAATAATCAATTGTGATTGTTTCGAAAAATAAATATACATATGTATAAATATTTAAAGTAACGTGAAAGTCCCAAAAAGACAAAACTGTTGTTTATCTGTTGGACACTCGCATTGATTACAATAGCATTGAATTGCCGTTGTCATTGAAATACAATCAAAACACACGTGGCGCAAACTGCGTTGAGACTAATTGTCGGCAAGAATAGAAACGAAATTTTGTCTACAATTTTTCTTAGCTTCGTTTTTTTTGTTGAATCGGCACGCCAAAAAATCAGCGACGTAGTTCATATTTCGTTCTCGGCAAGGCGATATTTGCAGTATCGAAATAGCAATGTCACGGAAATATACGGTAAAACCTCTGCATTAGTCTCCTCTATATTAGTCCAGTCTCTACGATAGTCTAAACGGAAGTTCTATCGTAGTTCCGAGGCTCTGTCTAGCTGCTACCTACACGGAAGAACTAATCCTCGCGTCTGTTTGCACGGCTGTGCACCACCGCGGGATTCAAATTTATACCATTATGCCACATAATTCAATACGTGCCGAATTTTTTTGTTTTCCTTAACCGCAATATCCATTCTTACAATTCAATATACTCTGTGTATAAAAAAAAAGAATAGTAAAATAAAAAAGAGTAAAGTCAATAAAATATCCAGTTTAATGTTATACGGCCCTGCGAATTGCCAGGGTCCTATTTAGTACGTAACGCCCCGGACAGATCATCGCTCCATTAAATTCGAAGCAAAATTACGGTTTAGCCCATTTTTGGACTACTACAGAGATTCAGAAACAGCTCTTGGACTAATGCGGAAGTTTTGCTGCCCTGTATATATCACGAAGGTTCACTGGTAGATAACTCTGTATTACTCTTGGTGAACTTTCACCTCACCTCAATCGGCTGACGAAGGCGGGTAGTTAACATTATGGATATAAATAGAATGTTTTCGACTATGTACAAATATGAACAAGGTTTTACAAGCCGGGATGAGAGAGCGTCAGCGCTCTTGTGACGAGGATTGCTTTTAGATAGATGCATCTCGATCTTTCATATACATCATGCAATATACATGTACATTATGGTATGCATACAAAATACACAGGGTGTACCAGAAGACTTAAATTATTTGTGAATAAAATAATAACGCGATTTACATAGGTCCAGACTTTGAAAGCTTATTATTGGCGAATGTTGACAAAGATTTTTCACAAACTTTTTGACAAACTCATATTTTAAAAAAGTTTTTTTTTAAATCTTGGAATAAATAATTATGGACATTTTTATTCCCAACAATCTTTCATTTTTTCTTTCTCCTTATTTCAATGCAATTTAGTACGAAAGGCATTCGTAAATGATTCTTTTTTTTGTCAGTCAAACGTAATTTTGGACTGGTTTCATTCGATTTGATATTAAATGTTAGAAAGAAAGGACCTCATTTGCGAAATTAGAATTGAGATATTTCGTTGGTACACCCGTTAGTGTTACATATCCGCGAGTGTAGGATCGATCGGGGATGCGCGTGGCGCTGACGTCAATTCCGGCGTAACAATTCGAAGCACAGCTCCGAGAAAAACAGCGGTATATCACATTATTCCCGGTACCTACTATTCTATGTCGTCGTTTAATGTTCATCGATTCCGTAACAGGGATGAGTAAATCACTGTACTCAACCGTCTCGTGCGCCATCTTCATTAACATTATTATTAACATTGTTAACTTGGTCATTATCTAGTTAGAATTAATCATATCAAACGCGTTCTTTCTCACGTTTCAATTCGTCGCGTGAACAATCGTTGATCAATGTTGTAAATTATGAGAATTATTAACAACGAAGATCATGACGAAAAATTATTTCGAGCCGCGTTAATTTTCCATTTTCCTCGTTCTCTTACAATTTTCTTTATCAGTCCGAGAATAAAAAACTTAAGAGAAAATCTCACTCATGCACTGTTTCAACAATTACACAAATTAAATAGCACTCTTTTCGAGACACTTTGTCTTTTTGTTCTCTTTAATTTCAACGAAATTATATCTCGTGCCAAGTTCGCTACCTCAGTTGCTCGATATATCTGATCGGTGCGATCGGGTTTATTTTCTATTATGTACGTATACGCGCGTATGTATGTGCGAGGTCTATAAAATTATTGTCTTCGTTAAAGCAGTTTCGGTACGACTCTGATAAATCTATCATTGGAGGCAATTTTTTGTACCTCACAATGAGTATTCTATTATACTGAACATGCTTACGATATTTCTCCCTCCGGTAGTTTAGCGGTACGTCTCTCATGTTTTTCTCGTCATTTTCATTAGTAAAAGTGAAAAAATGTCATTACCCTCTACTAAGTTGGTATATTTTTTAAATAACAAAGAAAATGCCTATCCGGCCGGTACGGTGAACACCGATAAACAAAGGCTGTAAAGAATAAAGGGAACAATTTATTATTATTGTAATTCGATATTAAATGAAATATATTGAGAGTCCATTTACGAATTAATAGAACATCGAAGGTCATCGAGCAACTGCGCGGCTGAGCTTGCTGAGATTAATTCGAATTCGCCGATTCGCGTCTTGAATTTTCGAGTCTTAATCACAACTCTGCGTTCAATGAGTTTTTTTTAGTTCGAAAATTCCTGTTTCGTTCGGCACAAGAGGAACATAGCGCTGCTTCCAATGGAAATTGTGACAAGAAAGAAAACGGCATGACGATCCGTCGAATTAAAGGTGGATGTTCCAGGCATTAGGATATTGAATAATGTTTCCTCTTTCAAAGTCTCAACGCACCATACCCATTCTCTTCGTTAGCCTATCTTGTGAAAAAAAAAAATATATCATTCTATATATATAAAGATTTCGCCGCCGCCGCCGTCGCCGTGTCTAAGATGGTAGCTTAGCTATTGTGCTAAAGTCACGGAGCGGGTAAGGTGACGAATTGGCTAAAGCGACAGAGGTATTAAATTCATGGTTGGATTGAAATCACGAAGTAGATAAAGTCGGAGTAAAGGGGTTAAAACGGCGGAGTACGGGGAGGCTCAAGTTACGGAAAGGTTAAAATCGGGGAGGCGCGAATATGACGAAGTGGCTAGAGTCGGCAATGCTAACGTTGCGGAAGGGTGAATATCACGAAATGTGAGCAGTCACGGTGGTTACGATTGCCATAGCGAAAGTTGCCTTAGTTGGTAGTTTCGAAAGAGAGGTGTCAATAACAGGGAAATGGTGGTGTTTTTTGTAGGGTTTTGTACGACGACCACTCGCGGGCTACATGTGCTCGACGACACCCTGGTATATATATAAATTGTATTTCAACGAATCGATGATTCTCTTCGGATGTGGAACATTGTCGTTGATCCCGTTAATTGACTCTATACAAAAGATTCGCAATATCTATTCATAAGCTCTATACGTATCTTATCTTAAACATACGTTTCGTTATCCTGTACATCCACCTTATTCATGCACAATTGCAATTTAACGAAAATCAGTACATTCGGCTAAAAAAATCACAATCGCCCTGAAAAAAAAAAGGAAAAAAAAGAAGACACGTTCGTTTGATGGAATATAATAAAAATTATTTCAATCGATCTAGTTATAATATTATTCTTAGGTAAAGACAGTTCTGCGCGTTACACGGAGGCGGTTCAAGCCCCAACGCTGATCGCCCGTAAAATCGTGCGGCAGTGATTTAGCGAAGGGATCGATGGGGCGACAACAGCGTCGCGAACGTTTTGTACGTAGGATCCTTGAACCTTTACCAGTGGCGGTGATCGTCACACGGTGGTGACACGGTCCACCTCGACGTATCGCACAGAACTGTCGTTTTGTCAGCATATCACTTCCTTGCCGTCTATTATTGCGGTTTCCGATGAGATGCTCTTCAGTCGGTGCTGGGAGATCGAACGATTTGTTCGTTGACGAAAGATTCGCCATAAAACGAAACACATTAGGGCTATTATCGCTACAATTACGAGAGCCCCAAGGCCCAGATGAAGCGGTGGCAGTCGAAGAATTATCGAGCAATGAGTCAAAGCTTCGTCGTAACCCGATGGACAGTGAGAAACACCGTCGCACCATAATGATGCGTTTATACAGGCGTCCAATTCGGGACAGCGTTGCTCGCAATCTCGCGGTGTCTGCAGATCCCCTGTTGCCGATCCCACGGGTGGTCTAAAAATGAAAATTAAATATATATGAAACATTCTTGGTTTTCAAAAAATGACAAAAAATAAAATAGAAACAGCGACAGATGCGTTATTTCGCCAAATTTGTAATCAATGGTTTATCCGAAGTTTACACTGTTTTCACTATACTCCGAGTTCTCTTTTTCGCTCGGTTGTAAAAAAAGTTGCCATGTAAAACAAAAATTCACCGTCGAAAAGACGATTCGAGTCAAGTTCTGAAAACAGTTAAAAAATAATCTCGATACTCTCCGATATTACTTTTGCAGTAAAAGTTGAGCAGCTTCATTACAGCGTGATCTAATAAAATATAAAGATTGATATTCTAATATGAATATTTCTCCCCGTGATTGATTATCGTGCATTTATTACGAATCTTTTGGCAAAAATCATTGTCGACTTACACACTCGAAATTTATTATCAGTTCGAATCGGTTTGAATCTTTATTTTCTAACTTATAGATTGTTCAGGATTTTTTTATTATCATTAATTACCTTCGGGTCAGTTCCAGCCACGAGACGGTATAGGACTCGGGTTCGTTGATTATAAACTCAACGGCGATCGTCCGGACCGGATCTTCACCCGGTGGGATGATCATCGTGTTTCTAGTTACCGCCCAACCGTCGCTGAATACCTCGACCGCATGGTGTTTTGACTCCATGTGCGGTTTCGGACAAACAGCTACGTGCATTACCCTTCCGGTATGAACGACTATTCGATTGCTCGTTGAACACTTTGTATTATTGGACACTACCGTGCCCGGAATTTTCACGTAGAGATATTGACCCGGACCCGGATCTATCAACCACGGTTGATTGTCGCAATTTTTCTGAAATATTGCAAATTTGTTTTTTTTTTTTATACTAGTATTACTATGGAAAAAAAATGTCATGTACTTGTACCACCGGTATGAGCGTATGTATGTATGTGCACGCGTGCGTGTGTGTAAAATAATACATTTTATATACTGGATGTATGCATAAATCGGTACATTCGATTCAATATACTATACCGGACACGCTCCCGTTCCTACATTACCCCTATAGTCCCTACTCCCGGTCAGTTGCTGTGAGTAGGGATAATGAGGGATATACGCATCCGTAGATACCGCTCGGAGTGGGGAAAACGGACTCAGGGAGAATACAATTAAGGGAAATCATTTTCATGATGACGAGTTAAAATAAAGAAGGGGTTAAGTCAAGAGGAGTTAAGAATACAGAGCTTAAACTGTAATAATGATAAATAAATCTACTTTTCAGTAAAATTACTGTAAATTATTGCAATTCGAGTATTCTTATAGGAAAATTCAAGGGGCTCTACAATATTTAATGTACCGTACATTTATTTTTTATCATATTGCACATTAGATTTAATGTATCATAATGTCAATGCATAAAGACTTTCAGTACTAGTATATTTAATTTCGAGGAAATTCATAACGAATATAAATTTATTGTAATAAGAATAAATTTTGATCGACTGACCTCGTCCTCGTCCGTTATCGGCGATTGATACTTTATTTCACCGCTTGGACCTCGGACCCTTCTCTTCTGTAGGCACGGCGTGGCTTTAATGAAGTCCCAGACGCCCTCGAAAAAGAGATTGTTGTAGTCATCGAGAGAATCCATCGTGTTAACGGTGAAGTGTACCTCGACGACATTGGACATGGACTTCATGTTGATCGGTAACGAGCGATTCGAACACAAACAATCGCGTAGCACTGGCGATGCATTTGTCCAAGGTAATTCCAAAACCTATTGACGTTATGATAATACTTATTATTGACATCATCTTTGCTATAAATCAACATCATTGCGAAGTAATATATCAGACGATAAGAACACTCGGACGTCGATTCTACGGACACATCGGGACCGGATTCCGTAGAATTGGGACTCCTTAAGAGGATGAGGTACAGAGTCAGTCGGTTACAACTCGTCTTCCCTATTTTCTCAGAAATGGTTGCTCTGATGACCAAACGCAAATTAGGTTTTCATTCGTCTATCTAATGACTACAATGCTCGATGCTCGTCGGAGCATCTCTCATTGCTGTGCCACATCCTCTTAAGACCAGCCCCTACCTTGAACGGAGCCCCCCCCCCCCCCCCCCCTTCGCCAACTCATGACCCGGAGCGCGTAATTGCTGGTAAAAAAGAAGAGAGTTCGTAGAATCGTGGTCTGAGTGTAAAGTATTTTATTATAACGAACAAGTGCTATCGGTTTTTTTTATCTTGCGAATACTTGCGAAACTTGCGAATATAAATCAAAATTAATATGTACTGTTCGATGTTCTCGATGAAGACCTTTGTGTACCCACGCCAATGTACGTGCCTAACTAACAATAAGCGTACTTATGAAAGTAGCTGTAAGCGGGTCTCCGAGTAAGCACGGAGTATTGATTTTTCCGCTAGCGGTCTCTTGGTACTATCGCGAAGTAGTAGTTGTTCCACTGGTGAAACCCCCGGGAACTCTCGGGGAGCAGGAGTTCGAGTTACCGTGAAGTAATTAAGACGACGGTGTTACGTAATCGGGAGCAAAACCCTCACGCGCGCTTTCGTTTTTGTTGTTGGATGTACGCGAAACACGCGATATCACGAAATTGCAAGAAACTCATTGGACGTGCTTAGCCATATTCGGCCTATTTTTTCTTTAGAAAAGCAGGACTTTTCTTTTTATTAGCAACGTGTAATAAAAATTTGATGATTGCATTTTTGCATCTTCTCGAACTAGGCGAGAATATGCAAATAGCGGCCGCGTAAAAACTACATTATTTTCGTTACAAATTGAAGTTTCGATTTAAATCTTGAATCGAACCAAACTTTGGGATGTTGACTAGCCGATATCAACATTTCATGTTATAAAATCATTAGCTTTTGATTATTATTGCGATTTGAAAAAAAGGTAATTTGGCATGGCAATCGGGTAACACCGGCCATAGGTATATATTTTTTACATTTAACATTAGTGATTAACTATTTGCACTAAATAGCAATAGCGGCACTGTCGACGTGAGGCTTTGGCGGTCGCCGAAGTCAAGCTACTCCGCTCGTGGTTAGATAGGTGTCCGTCTACTCGCGCGCCGGCTGTAGCATATCGAATCATGGAGCGGGAGATCATTTTTTCGGAGTGCGGTGATTTTCTGTAAAGAACATTGGATTTCTTCGAATGGACTGACTATATATGGCTATACGGATCGGTTTTCCGCAGGTTTCTTGCGCCCGTAAGCAAACACGATACGATAAGGGCTACGGGCCCTTTTAATCGGCTACGGGTGGTATAGTTGGTAAAAGGCGCGGAACAGTACCAGTTGAAAAATACAAAAATAATAAGAAATATTTATTAAACTAGTCGAAAGACTGAATCCCGAAATGACTCTAGAAATGAATAAGTGATTAAAAATTATTCTGGAACCACAGAAAAATGCATGTTGAACAACGTAGCTTCATTCACTCAATCGAATTCGATTTACCCAGGTTTTGGTTTATCGACAAAAATTATATTTATCAACATTTTGACTTCGTCTATTTGCTATTTTTTTTGTAGAAAAGAAAGGCTAAATCTATAAATCGCCCTAAAAACTTTTCTAAGTTTGTTATAAAGATAGCATCGGACTTAAAAGACTTGGCTCGGGGGTGATAATAAGATGTTCATATAACAGTTCAATAATAACAAAAAATCTTGTCGGTATTAGGCACTGGCGGCGCTACTTACTCTGTTCTCTCCTACACGGATGTTCTCTCCGAGATCAGAAGAGAAAAAAAGCACCTCATGAACAGTTAATTACACTAGTCGATGTTGTCTCAAAGTTGTTAACTATGAAATCGAATTTTGGATTTAACGACGCCGGTATGCTGCAATATTTCGATCTAACGACAAAGTACGTTGGTGCGGTAATTTAATTTAATAAGCTTAGTTAAGATACGGAGGCGTCTTTTACAATGTAATTACAAGGGAGTTGTGTGTGGGAGACCATATCCCCCCTCCAGCTCCAACCAACCCCATGGAAGTGGCGATCAAGCAAATTTCCTACGGCTCCGATGACGTTCGGTAACTTTTCTCAAGTAATTAACTCGTCTGGTAGTGTTGAATAATTGATTCGGGCGTGGGGTACGTAATCGAGTTATCTATAGCTGTTATATAGTCACGTATACGTAGTGGGGTAGTAAAGCCATTTTACCTTTGTCGCCTACGGCTTTGGCTACCAGAATCGTGTCACTCGTTGCGGCGAATGAATCGTGGAGGCCAGACAAATTATCGCGGTGTCGGGCTATAATTAATATGGCAACACAGGCTGTGTCGGGGCATTGTCATCGTGACGAATATTGAGTAGCTCGTACCGGTTCTGAACTATGTACGACAGAGCCTTACTTTATTCGTTTCATTACCCGCGATCCACGTTCAACCTACTCCACACATGTACTCGTGTTTTTTTTTCAATAGTCAATTGTCGCTAAATCGGTTCATTGAGTTTTTTCAATTAAGCAGTGTCGTTATTCATTTTACTTTTAATGCAAAAAAATCTCTTAAACGTAGCGTCGTGTCGATTTCGTCGCGAGTCTGAGGATTCCATATGATTCCGCGGCTCGTTAATATTAATATTAATATATGCATAAATACTGATTAAGCATTTTTAAAAAAATTGGACTTTCAAAAGTTAAAAAAAATATAAAACAATTCATATGTATTTCGAAAATTATCGAATCAATTTCTGCTAAAGAAAAAAATTTCTTTCAGATTTTAACCCATTGGCAAGCATTTGGACATTTATCTGAATTTAACTTTTGACTGAGAATGTAACGATACACCCTTCTCAACATTTTTTTAAGGGAATACTACCGGCATCTTTCAAATTCAACAAAACTCCATGAACTACAAATTTTTTATCGTTATAAGCAAATCTGAATGAGATTATACGATCACGTTAATCACGATAATAGATTTGTTTAACTTTGAAATTGTTAAACGTTGAACGATTTTCTTTTTATTACGACCATTGTCTTGATATTGAAAATATGTGCATTTTTAGACATTCATGACGTTGTTATGCAAGAGTTTCGACCGTCGATTCGAGTGACTATTATTTGAATTTTCATAACTTTTCGAACAAACCTACCAAACTGCAGATTTGCGTGTGACATTTTCTGTTATCAGTTAAATTCTTTCACATGAAAAGGAATAATATAACGTGATCAGGCGACACAATGATTAGGAAGGATCAATTTCGCGATATTCATATAAAGGATTAAATTATAAGACGCAGTAGCGTCTCGGCACCAAGTAGTTTAAAGAAAAAGTCCGCACATCGATCGCTACTGTGTCATTATTATAGTGCCACCTAAAGTTTGATAGTTTTTTCTCTCAAACGAGACAGCTGATCGAATTTCTAATGCCCCTTTCATAATATGGATCGAAGCTTTAAAATGAGCCCAGAATCAGCGCAATCGGTACACGCAAAAATGAGTTATCATTATGTCGCCCGAAAAATCCACGCTTTCACGTTATAAAAATGGCCAGCATGTCCCGTTTGTCTGATGTCCCGTCATGCCTGTCTGTTGCGTCCGCGGGTCCATGCGTGAGCCGTGCAAACAAAACAGTACAAGCGACGAACTATCGGCTGTTTTTTTTTTATTTTTCCATGTGTGAATTCATGAATACAGCAACTGGTGATATTTGTATTTGCGATCCGCGAATAGTACGATCACACAGAGTGATCGAGTTTAACGTTAAATAGGGAGGTTATTTATGATTTTGTTTTGTCATGAAAATTACTCAAAAAACCTTCTTGTGCTGGTAAAAAAACGGGTCGTTCGTGTCATAAAATTATTTCATATAATCACGGGCGAGAGACAATTTTAAGTACTAAATATTGGTCGTATTATAAAAAAAAAATCGAGTTGTTCCTCCGAATTTAAAAAATAATTACATTCTTTTTTAAATCGTGCAATTGACATTGAAATATTGCTTCTGCTCATAACCAACAACGAAAAAAAAAGACGGCAAATGAAATAGTATCCTGAGCCTTGTTCAATGAAACGATTGTACAAAATGTTTGCCCAATATCTTTAAAAATATATGGCAGTTAGAGTGCCACCACCAATTTTTTAAAAAAATCCATTGAATTGAATTGAATTTGATTGAATTTTGAAAATTCAACAACTGCGTACATCTTACCCAAATGTAATACCGATCATTGTTTTATAGTATTCCAACGTTGTACCAAATTTCCCCCTGATATCTAAACAAGCGTCTCAGCGCCCTGCGGGCGCAGATGCTCTTGTTGGTGGGCTCCGCCCCCCAAACCCCCCGAAAAATGTCCCTTCGGGACATTTTTTAAGGCACTCACGGGGGTGCACGTCGCGCTACGCGCTCCGTATCGAGTGTATTTACACATCGCGCTATGCGCTACGAATGAAGTATGTTTATTCGTCGCGCTCTGTGTTTCTTTTCGACAGTACGTATGAGGGAAAAACATTTATCAGTTACGTAAATTAATTCATAGTGTTTAATCTTCGTAGAATAAAAATATTTCTTTTTTGTACCAATTGATTATTAATATTCACGATGGATATTTCCTTTTTGTTTGACGATAAATTGTCAAATATTGAGACACGAGACAAATATAACGAATTGCACCACGTAGAAGTTGATCAAATTAATTTAACGAATCAAATCATGTCTAGTAAAGTCGTTTTATTGGCTTAAAACTTATGACCAGATTTAATGAATATAAAACAAACACACAAAACATGTACCGACACCAATACGATTACCATTTAGCATTCAGGCCAAATATCCCCTTTAAATCCTTCCCCTTCAGTGTTTTTTTTCTTCCCCATAATTGATGGAATCAGTTCGTTATTTTATCTGTAGGAAACCAAACCATTGTAGAAGAAAAGTTCAAGAAATTTGCTATTCTTTGTGATTTTCAATGAAATTTTATCGATATTTATGGATGCTGCAAAAAAATGCAATCTCGAGAACGAAAAAATATATCTTTTTGGTTCCTGTCTTGTATTGAAGAGGAAGTAGTACGTTACTCGAATCAAAAATTTGTCATCTTGGATAGCTCCGAAATATTTTTTTACAAATTGATGAAATTCTTGAAAAATTCGACTTTGAAGGCTCTTTGACAGTCCTCTTATAACAAATTTCATTTCTACCATTTGAGATATATTTTTTTTCTTCTTCGTAATACATGGAATCAGCTCGTTATTGTCTCTGTAGAACAGACGAGTATTGGAGACGAGAAGTTTGAGAAATTCGATATTTTTTTTCGTTTTTCAATGAAATTTTATTGATATTTATCGTCGCTTAAAAATATCAAATTTAGCATCATATCATATCGTATTTTAAAAAATTTTATTTAATCACAAACGAGGATAAGTTTTTCGGTACGGAATAACTCGTAAAATCGACAAATTCAGTGTTTTTCACTTTCTTGATAAATAATTGTTTATAATTGTTCTTTAAGAGTACAATTGTTTTTTTTTTTTGCGAAAAAAAACTTTTCAAGACGTGAGCATATGAAAGAAATTCGTATTTCGACGAAAATTTGAAAAAATAAAAAAAAAAAACGTTGGAAATACGTCGATAGAATAATCATTAGCAGTTTTCTTATCAAGTGTAAACGAATAAATCCAGCGAACAAAATTGACAAAGATTTCGAATGTGATGAATCTCCGACGGTTGAAGTGTAAAAAATTAAATTTTTAAACATAGCACACTTTTTATCTGCGCAATAACGCAGAGAGTCAGTTTGTAAATACGATTTCTTTGAGAGGAAAGGATTAGAGACGGCAATTTCGAGATTTTGAAAAAACGATTCATTTTTTGATGAAAATTCGTAAAATTAGTCTTTGCTTAAAAAATGAATGAACGTCAGAAATGAAAAACGTCAGAATGACTCAAAATTTGTTGTGCATAGTGCTTTCGATACAATGAAATATTGTTGCGAAAGAGAACAGAATTGGTTTCCAGGATTCTTAATTGGGGCACCGTACGGACATCAGATGTGAGAAAATAAGTTTTTTATGGAAAATTGTGATGAATAAATAGTTAGAGATGTAGGATTGTCTCTAAATTTGCTGTGCGCAGTGCTTTTGATAAAACAAAATGATGCTGCAAAGAAGAAAAAAATTGGTTCGTAGAGTTCATTATGATGGCACCGTACGGACATTTGACCGAAGGCAAATGCAAATTGTGGCCAAAATATTTCTATTCATCGCAGTCACTTCAAAGTAACTACGCATGATGTTGGAGATACACCGAAGCAAATGGTGAAAAATAAAAAATTTTGGAGCATGCGCTGCGGAGTAACCCCTTCGACAGACTCCGAAGAGCAACGGATGGTCATTTTAATAGGCACTCTTTGCCTATTATTATAGTGAGTGCCTAAAAAATGTGTCAATTAGAGCGCCGCCACGATTTGAAAAAAAAACTTCAGACGGTGTAAAAGCCGAATCACTGCATAGATTTTGCAAGAAATATGATTAAAGGGGACTTGATCCCTCAACATGTAGTGTAAATTTCATCTTGATTCAAGCGAATTTCAAATGATGCGTCGACTTATGAGCACACGCACGCACGCACGAACAGACACACAGACACACTCACTTGCGGACAGGCGTTTTTTCTAAATGTTATTTTTCGACGTTTTGGAACATTCTGAATACAATTCCATGAAAATCTAGAGAAATAAAATTTTCACGAAAGCAAAGCTTTTTGAAGGAACCGAAGAATGAAATAACATTTTTTTGCAAGAAAAGTAAAAAAAACGTCGCTAAGTAATTTAAAATTAGTTTTCAAGATATTTTTGAAATATAAAACTTTACAAAATATAAAAAATTATATGAACCAAGTGAAAATAAAAAAAAACTTCTCGTTCTTTTTTTTCATGCAGCTACATTCATATGTATTCTAAGGACTCGCCAAGTTTTTTTTTTATTATTTTCACTTGGCTCATATGATTTTTGATTTTTTTCACTCGTACCTACGTTGGTGCTGTAGCATCACTATTTGAACAGAAACGTAACGGGATCGCAATATATTCATTCTCTTTTCTTCTCTACTTCATAGACGTGAAATTTTCATTAAATTGCGGTCAGAACACACAGATCGGCCTTCGGATTTCATCGGTTTTGTACAATTTGGAAGTTCATTCAAACGGAAACCGCATGTGGGGATTAATCGACGTGCTTCGACCATTACAACTCGTTCTTACTTCGTCGACAAACGAGGTACGTATCTCTCTCGACCTGGAAATCCCGAGCGCTGAAATCCAACATTTGGTTCCGGTCATTCAACCGAATCCCTACCCGTATTTACGCAGACCCATACATCAGGCTCTTGAACTTTGTTTCCGATCTTTGGGGGCCAGACAGATTTAAAGCTTAATTCGTTTTTGCTTGGATTACCTTGACTGAGAAACTACTCGAGCCCACGCAGATCAGACGATTGAAGTCCGTACTGGATACGCTACGGCACGAACGATTTCCATTGAGAAGCTTGTTGAAACGCAGCTTTACCACCTCATCTTGTTCTCCCTCGAATCTGTATACACAGCTGCAAATTGTGAAAAAAACGTTAGTGAAGGTTTTCTCAATTAAAAATTAGTGACAAATGCGCGGGAAATGGTTATAAGGTCGCCAGGCAAAATTCTTTGTTTTGCAATGTTCCCAAGCTATACTTCGATGAATTGTTTATTTGTCTCTTTTCTGTCTACCTTTGTTTTTATCCTCTCCTAAAAAGTTGGTGAGTAACGATATTATATCGAAAGTATCGAAATTCGATATATGTATTGTTGTCGCTTTATTCGCGCTGTGATTGGTTGACGAGTTTTGACAGGAACCCTGTCCTCTCCTAAAAAGTTGGTGGCGATTAATATCGACTTTCGAGATTTCACTATCGAAGGTTCGATCTATGTATTTTTGTCGGTTTATTCGTGCTGTGATTGGTCGACGAGTTTTGACAGGAGGTTTCGGGCGCGCGCAGCGCAGCGCGCCCGCAACCTCCTGGTGCTTCTTCAAAAAATCCGTGGCTAAAATATATCGAAATTTCGATACATGTATTGTTGTCGCTTTATTCGTTGTCTGATTGGCTGTCAGAAGGGGCTGAAGTTAATGCTGTTAGACAAGCAACTTCAGTTATGTTGCATTTTGATAGTTGATAGTTGATTGACAAACTTTGACAGTTCAAATAAATAATAAAGTCGAGTCGAAAAAAAAAATTAAATAGAAAGATAAGGCTACGCACGCGAAGCGTGCACTCACTGCTAGTACGATGATAAAATTTGTGAAAACGAGACAAGTCAGCTTCTGTGCAGATCGGGGAAGTATAGAACTGAATGTTATAACGACAAAATGTTTAGATCAAACGCTTGTGTATCCGAATTTTTTTTGAAACGTAACCAATTCGGATTCGGTACTAGAATTAGACTCGGGTTCGTTCTGGTGTTTCTGTTGGGCGCTGTAGCGCAGTGTAAAGTTGGGTTGTATTCCTGGGCTATCATAAACCCGTCTTTATGATGCTATAAAACCTGTAATCGCGGAATACAGGGACAATATTTTATAGCGTTTAAACAACAATTGGCCGTAACCCATTAAACCACCACCACCATAAAAAAAAAAGTTTGTGATACCTGTGTCGGTAATCGAAATTCAGTGATAATGATTGCTTTTCTTTGTATAAAAAAAAAAAAACAAATGATTTTGAAAACTAATGTTCGGCCTTTTACAGCTTTGGCTTGTCTCGTTTATATACTGGGGTGCAATATCCTCATTTATTTTGGGCACCGTTCTCCTGAATTTCGGACTTACCTCAGATTTTTCGAACCGCCACGACCGTAGAGGAATATATCTCGCGGTCCTTGAAATTTTCGATCGGAATAGTAATCACGGTTTCTACTGTAGAAGACACGTGAGCATGAGCCACCGCCGTAAGGATCACCGTCCTGATGGAGATCCACGAATTCGTAGAGAGCTCGAAAATTCACCGGCCTAAAATGAAAAGTAATGTTTTTTAATTGGTTTAATTGGGAGCCCTGCTTCTCCACACAATTCGATCTACTACAGCGTAAATTCAAAACATTGGTTTCTTCACAAATCAAGAGATGCGATAAAATATCTCAACGCCGAGTACTTAGGCCTTGAAACCATAGTACTTAAGACCATGCCTGCAACGCGGGTTTCAAGTTAGCTATTCTTGACCAGCGGGAATAAAAGTAACGGAGGGAGTAAAAGTCGAAGTAGCCGTGAATGAAATAAAATAAATAAATAAATATTTATTTTAATTTTTTTTAAATTAATTTATAAGTAAATAAATAAATAATTAAAGCGCATCAATCGACCGCTTCTGAGTCGCAGTCCCGGTTCCGCTTATCGCCAATTTGTGCCGTCAGGCCGTTGCAGACCAAAAATATGGTCGATTTTTAGCAGAGCTGAAAAAAAGTGATTTTCACAGAAAATCACGCACTGTCCTCTCTAGCAGCATAATATACTATTTTTAAGGTAACGTCACGTACTATGTATACATCAAGAGACGCAGCAGCGTCTCGACGCCAAGTACGTAAAATAGTACATTATCACGGGGAATATGTGACGCACGGTTCGCGCGGTTTTGTATATAGAATTAATTTCTTTCAATCGAAATTATCCGATCCGTAAAAATTAATTTCAAAGATGAAATTACAAATTGAAAAATTCATCGTAAGCAGCAAAAATGTTTCATGTGAAATCAAATTCTATAATTTTGCGTTTCGGAGTACAGCTATCGTTTGCCCTATTTCGGCATTCGCAATCCTTTCGTTCGAAGTTTTTCTGAAGACGGATGTTGCGGAAGATGGAGAAATTAAGAATTCGTCTTTCGTCGCAGCGTCGAGTCGTCTTAAGATACAGAAAAGGGAAGTCCAAGACGAGGGGACAAGAAAAATCCCGAAACCAATGGAAAACCACGCAACTGTCGATGGACCATCGATAACTTGTCTCTCGATGTCTCTCTTGACTTCGCAATATCATCCGCTCGACAAAAGGTCGAGTACTTTGATGTTCCCGGCATCGAGTTTGCGAAGAACTCTGGCTAACGACGAAACGCAAATTAACAAATTACGAATTACAAAACTGGCGAAAAAATGATATCGTAGGATGCCAATTAGAGAACTTCGGGCAACAAATTTAGCAAAATTGCTCTTGCTCAACCTCGAAGTGAAGATCCTAACGCGACAGCCTTTTCTTCCTCCGAGTAACAATTATACTCCGGAATCATCTCAAATTATTTGACGTATTGGTTCCATGAACCGGAACCGTCAAACGCGTTGAGTTTAAGGTGACTTATACGCATCGAAATAGAAAGACCCCTCTGATCCTCTACGGAACATGAATTTTCAATAATACGCGACGTACTAGCAACGTTAGGGAGAGAATTCGCAGCACGGCTACAAGAATTAATCGTTGGAATGATTACCGGGTTTTGTGCGTGGCTCCTCAAGATGTTGAACTCCTCGAATGCTGCTCGAATCGCTTCTCTAGTCGCGATCACACATTCCTTTGCTAATTCAATAGTTTCTATTAGCATTTTCGCAATTTCTTCCTCTTGTTTTCTCCGCAATTCGTCAATGATTTCCTCGAATTTTTCTCTCGAAATATTCTCTGTCGAACCTTGATTCCTATTCTCCGACGAAATAATTCCTTCTCTTGCTCGACTTCTCATCACTATCGTCGACATTTCAATTATTGTATCACGGAGCGATTACCGTAAAGATTTGAAAGCACACTTGTGCTTGACACCAATGTTGTTGTACACCGCCTATTGCTACGCACTTTTTTCCGCTCGTTCGATCTGGTACGTATCTTAGAAGAATGCTAATTATAATTAATTTAATAATTTTTATATTTACACTACGCAAAGTCATTGCGAAGCGCAATACCACTCATACTTTTCATATCATAGCGACGGTCAGAGTGGTTCAGCGAAAATCCGCACTCGACAACCGTCGATTCAAACTTCGCGCCACGCGCCACGGGGATAGTTCCACTATCCACCTCTAGGCGGTTACGTTGACGAAGAATTTTCTCGAACGAAAGGATGCCGAGAATTCCTTATAAACGGTCACTCAGCACCGATTCAGTACGTACGTCATTGTTTCTGGTGGCATAGGGGATCTCCGCCTCTTACGGAGAGCGCAGGTACCGATCACGGATTGAACTGCGTATCAATTTTACGTTAGCTCCGCGAGTAAAACCCACTCCACCGTCTCTGGTCTGATAAAACGCCACCGTCCTTGGTGGCTAAAATTCATATTCCCGCGTCACGTTAAATCACGTACTTATAAATCTTTTTGTACAGAATTAAATAACTCTTTCCTTGCTTATAATTCTTCTTTCTCACCTAACTCGGGTAAAAATAAACTCTTTTACATTACCAATATTGTCCTTTTCTTTGATCGGTCTATCTCGACTAGCGAATCTCCGAAAAATCGAAACCTGTCGGCAACAGCGGGACTCGCAATATCGTCAATATTCTATCTGCAGTTTTGGGATTAATAAACTTTCGATCTTTTAGAGGAGTCGTCGTGAGTTCGACAGTTGGCGAATTTCGTCGTGTCTTTGAGTGTTAACGTCGGGATTTTTTTTTTCCCGAGAAGCGATAAGTAAATGTAATTGGCAGATTTTTTTTCATAAAAACAAAGCTTCTTTTTACAAGGATCACAATCTCCTATGTGAAATTTGCCCAGCACTCTAGAGTATCCGGATTGGCTTATGCTGATACTTTTTCTTTGACGACTACGAGTTGTTTCGGAGGTTGACGAAATACGACCAACCTTTCACTCTTATCTCAAGGCAAGAGTTCCGTTAAGCTATGATCATGTCGAGTAGTCGGTTTTCTTTACACAATAAGAGTCCGTCGTGAACGTAGAGGGCTAAGAAGACGTCTTCTTGGTCGTCGATTTTTGAAAAGAAAACACATATGTCCGAATTAAATTACTCGAAGTGAAAAAGTGTAAGAAATGATACAATTTTCTTGTTACAGCATCATGGCAATTACTTAAAGCCGTATAAACTTTTCTTTAACTTTCATACAAGACTCATATCGTTGCACACAAATCCTTGAAGCTGCGTCATGAACATTTTTCCTTTAAAATCGCCATTTAGAAACGCGGTCTTCACGTCAAATTCAATTTCAAGATCATGAATAGCTGCCAGTGCTAAACTCGAAACGAATCGTAGCGTACAACCGTCGAGAGTGTCTCTTTGAAGTCTATCCTTCATTACGGAGAAAATTACCGATTCATTTCTGACCAATGCAACATGGCTGTAACATCGTTCTTACGCGTAGTCTGAACCATCCCGTAAATAAGTACGTTACGGGTGGTAAGTAATTAATAGATATTAATGTAAAATTAGAAATATTTGACCGACAGCGATGGATGCGCGGTTGGTCCATGGCTCCGGCGATCACCCAAGTCAGGCAACTATGTTGGCGGGCAGTACTTAGACGGCTGGTTGGCGCATTCACCGTTGAGCGGGAGACTCGTTCTTCTGACGACGTGGTGTTTTCTGTACTTCACACAAGTACAAAAAGTACGATGGAATCATCAGGATATGGCCGTCTGTACCGACACGCGTTTTCCGCAGTTTTCCCGTAGCCTCGGCAAATGCGGTACAGTGTACCTAAGCCGGCTGCGGACGCACAGGAAAGGTTAGGGAGCTTACCTTAGTGCGGGTACCGTGTGTTAGTGGGGTTGTACCGTAAAAAACCAACAGGGTACACGGCGGAACGACGAAAGGGGATCAACCTAACCTAGCCTATAAATATTTGTGTTATAAAATATTCTTTGGGTATGCGACGTGAATATGAATCAGCGAGAAAAATACACGACATTGAAGGTCGACAAAAGAGGTTAGTAATTAAAAAAATATATACTTTTTCAACACTACCAATACCGTTAACTCCTGTCAGTCTCACCATGATTATTTATGCTGTATCAGAGTCTCGGTCAAATCGCCACAATGCGTTTCAAATAAATTCTTGTACAAGCCTTCACGCTGCAAGAATTGCAGCCAAATTAAAAAAATGAACATTCGCCAAAATCGATTCGAAACAAAAAGAAGAAATACAAGTCGAGTTCTTCCAGTGAAAAGGAGAACTCATTTATCGAGGATTGTAACTTATCTTTCGATGTGAGCGACGGTCGCCAGGGAAATCAAAGCTTTGAATCTATGCGTGGATGTAATCAGCTTGCTTCAAGGACGTAGTATCTTCAAGCGGTAGCATCGACAAGCCGAATAAGCAATCAACCGAATAAGTCGCCAACCGTTGGCCAAAATCTGTGATAAAATGACGAAACCGGATAAAGCACGTCTGGACGTATTACTCGTTATTGCGATTTACGCTTCGGGGACTCCTTTGTGTATCACCGAGAATGTGTTCTGGAAACACGTTTTTCAAGTACTGTGTTCAACTTCCAACTTGCCTTTGGGACATCAACTCTCGAAATCTCTTTCAGAAGCGACTATGACAAGTTGAAGCTGTCTGTCGACGAAAAGATGATGTCTGCTAATTATATTGGATTGCAATGCGATGGGTGGTCGAACCTATAGAACAAGAGTATAATCAACTTCATTATCACAATTCCTGTCTTCTACAAGACTATGACAACGTCGACGAATTCCCAGACTGTCGAATATATCGCTGATCAAATGAGAGTTGTTATCGAGGCTCTTGGTCCTGAAAAGTTACTCGGGTTTTGCATTGTCAACGCAGCGATGATGAATAAGGCATGAAAGATATTGAAGAAAGCGTATGAGGAACACAAAATTGTTCCTTATGGCTGCGTGGCCATATTTCAAATCTCGTGACTAATGACGCAATGAGTCAACCATCGTTCGACACAGTCACGAAAAATGCAACATCCATAATCGAAGAGATAAAAAAAGGCACATGTTATCAACACTTTTACCCGAAATCCAACAACAAGATCCAACGAAGATTACATCTACTTTGAACATTCTAGTCAAGACATGATGCGATTCATTGCCCTTTTGCTTCGAAAGCTTACTGGAAATCAAGCATAATTTGCAGGCCTTGGCCATTTCACGAAACGAAGAATATTATTTTGGGTGACAAATTTTGAACAAGCACTGTAAAAACATTGTCACTACTGAAACCGGATGGGAAATGGATCATGACGTTAGAGAGATAATCCGAACCTAACCGAAGTCCCCGAAGCGTTCATTCGGTTGAAGAATCATTTCGTTCGAGAGCTAGAAGAATCTTCGCTGCGCATTCTGTCCAACACAGAATCAAAAGCGCTTCTTCCTGCACTTGAAAAACGGGAAATTATGGCGATCCGACCTATTCATCTGGCTGGTAATATTCTAGATCCGTTTTTGAAAAGCCGACGTTTAAGCGATGATTAGTCAGTGAATGGAGCGACACTCATGGGCGCATCAAACTGGGATTTGAATTTGAGGTGGATCAAGACAAACTCCTCGAAGAATTAACAAAGTTTTAAACTAGCATGAAACTTTGGGGTCAAGCATATGTTCAACGAGCTTCTTCCGTTGTTTCACCACTAAAATGGTGGAAAGCAATATTCGGTACAACAAAGCTCAGCAAGATCGTTGCCTCAATTGTAAGTTTGCCAGCTATTTCGACTGCGACTGAACGGTCGTGTAATACATTCGGCTGTATTCATACCGCGTAATGAAACCGATTTTCAACAAGGCGTGCAGTTATGATAACCTACGTCGCCCACAATATGAGACCCCTACACTAATAAACAACGTCCAGAGGAGACTCAACTACAATAAAAAAGTCGTTACATCGTAATCCGGGGACAAGTCATCGAGTGAGAATCAGTACGAAGATATTGAAGTATTGGAGGATGAAGAGTCTAGTCTCGCAAGCTATTCAAGAAATACATGCAGGTCGTGTAAAAAAAAGTTTCCTAAAATTTAAGGAGTTAGCGACTAACAACTAGATGTATTAATTAGTCATAATGCTTTTAGGCATAATGTCGAATATATTTAGGTGAGCGAGTGATTTATAAAATGATTTCAATAGATTCCTTCATAAACAACCTATCTATTGATTGCTGAATTCAACATGAAAAAGTTTATGACCGACGTGTGACCGACAGAAAAAGACCGTCATTTCACATCTAGATAGACGTTTCGCCCATTTGACCGTCACTTTGGACCGTCGAAAGACGCCCATAGAAATGACCGAGACCGTCTTTACTTCGAAAAATGGGTAGAAAACAAATGACATCAAAGATCGGCAAATCAGTCATTTCACATTTCACGGTCATTTCACATCTTTAGGCGCGCTTCGCGAGCCCGTAACCTCTTCTTCGCGTTCCCGATGACGGTATGAATAAACCGACAACAATACAAATATCCAACTTCCGATAATAAAACTTGAAAGTTGATTAGTGCTGTAACAAACCAACTTTTTAAGAGAGCAACTAGGCTGCGCGCCCGAAACCTCCTGTCGAGTCTCTCTACCAATCACAGCACGAATAAACCGACAGCAATGGATTCGATAGTCGATAATCGCATGCGAGATATTATATCGTGACACACCAACTTTTTAGGGGTGGAACTAGGGGGTTAGGCGCCCTAATGCGCGCGGCCGA
This sequence comes from Cryptus viduatorius, assembly GCA_964006125.1. Classification (NCBI taxonomy): domain Eukaryota; kingdom Metazoa; phylum Arthropoda; class Insecta; order Hymenoptera; family Ichneumonidae; genus Cryptus; species Cryptus viduatorius. The sequence continues at coordinate 25,299,656 of OZ023220.1, forward strand.
GTGGTTGCTAGCGCTGTTGCCCCTTTGGACCAATCGCAGCACGGATAAAGCGACACCAATGCATATATGACGTGAGCGATAGGTAGCCGTAAAAATAGTATAAATTGTACTTCACTCATAGTCCGTAGTTCCGTATATTTTCCGTGATACCGCCTACCCCCCGCGCGAATCCCGATCATCAAGTCAACAACGAGCACCGCATCATCAGACGAGAACGATAGTCAGAGAGCGAAGGCAATCGTAGAGGAAGATGCGAGAGCGTTGACGAAGGGAATCGCTGTCCCTTGCGCCTAGCCAACGCTCATTTGCCGTCGCCTGGCACTGACCACCGCCGCCCGTCGTCTACCACCCGTCATCGTCGCTCGAAGGTATCGAGCGACGATCAATGATCCAACTGCCGCCCTCCTACGCAACTCCCATCGATCGCTCTCGATATCGTCTAATGCCGAGTACCGAACTTTCTCACTCACTGCAAGGACCCCCCACGACGCTGCTGTTCGAAAAGACATCCGGAATGCACGGCGGAGATTCACGGCTCTCTGCTTCTATCGAGATTCCTTTCAGTGTGCACGTCTGCGACTACAGCGCGTGTTAATCAGGTCTTATTTTTATATAGAGTGTGAAAGGATGACCGGAACATCGAGTGTGAGGAATCTTCACGTTATCGTGTCGCCTTGCCATATTTCGAGTGTAATATGTCCGTCACCTTTCCTCGTGTTTAAAGGGAATTTGGGGAGAAAGATAGTTAGCGTTTTCGCGAGGCTACGCCAAAGGTATTAATTACGGTCCACTAGTTTTGTGACTAGTCGTCGGCCACGTTTTCTAGTAGTTTAGTAGGGTCAATCGTTTGTCGGGTTAACGATGTTACCCCGTAAATGGCAACTGGCGCCCCAGTGAATGAAATCTCTGTCTTTGCCAATGTATTTGTTATAAAAAGTAGTGCCTGACGAGTCATACCCCCGCCCCGTCGGCAGCGCATATTATTTATATTATTTCTTCCCTGCGCATTTTGCGTGCACGTCCCACGGCGAACATCCCATCCCCGCGTGGCATCGTTGCCATCTTTTCCCCATTGGAATTTTCCCTCGTGTTCACCTCTATCCCCGCCGGGATTGAATCATTTATCGTGTGCGGTCGTCGTTAATCGATTGCGTAGTATTTTTAATCATTTTTATTATTGTTATTTTGTAACGCGATTCACGATAGTAAGAGGCCCTTTCCGATTATTATAGTTTTTCCCGTAATGTTAGCTTCTCCTGTCCCCCGTGCCGCTGATAAACGGGTGCGTTTTCCCTGCTCGGCGATTGTGTCGGCAGGAAGATTATTAATTATTTTATTGTCGTTCCCTTTCCCTGCGAGAGCATTACCCCTCCTCCCATGCGTGGACCAACCGATAGTTGGAAGATTGTAACGCGACAGCTCTCGTGATACTCGAGCCGTTCACCCGAGATGGTTTATTGTATTCAAGTTATTCCGTTATATTATTCTTCCTATTATTATTTTGTATTATTTCCGAGTTAACCTTTTCGCATTATTATCTTCAATTTATTTACTTTTCTATTGTATCGATTCTTTTGCATTTTTACTAAATATGTCACTACCTATATTTTCCGAATTTTTACGGTTTCTTGCGACCCCCGCAATTCTCCGATTTCCTCGAAATAAAGGCCCCGTTACAAAATAAAAAAAAAGTCTTTTTAGAGATTTGATGTAATTCTTACTTTTTTGTAAATTCCATCTTGAACGATATTTTCATTAGACATTTTTTATATTCTCACGCTGTTTTCACGGTATTCGATCCTACACACTCGAATTATGCACATTACTTTCCACCTAAACTTACTGTAGAACTCGATACGTCACAAGAATGGACCTACGCATTCGTTCTGCCCAATGATACATTTCAATCCTCCACATTGCATGCTACACAACGTCATTGTTCGCAAGGCCATTCACATACGTATTTCATACGATCACATTAGCCCCGCCACAATCTTTTCAAACCCAATTCGATCCTACATATTCTCGTTGTTTATATGGACCAACCAGAAAACCCGTCCTAGCAAGCCAAGGGACGTGGAACTCTACTTTATTTTGATGAGTCGTCCTCTGTTCGTGGAGCAACGTATGTGTACGTTCGTGGCTGTGGTGTATCGAATTATGCAGTAAAATGCGAGCGATTGAACAATTTGTGCGGAAGGCAATGTACATAGTCCAAATGGGTAGGAATCACATATCACGAAAACAATGAGTGAATTTTAAAAATGCAAAGAAAATACGGTGAGTGAGTTAGAATTTGTGGAAGAATGTATGTATCGGATGTGTCAATATGATGAATGGAATAGTGTGGGAAAGCCGGATTGCCATCTCTCAACTTTGCGGTCTCAAGATTTTCGATATTATATCGTTGGTCTCGATATTTCATCAGGAGAACATGTGCATGTGCATCAGGAGCTTTTAAAGTGTAATAAAAGGATTGGGTTATAAAAAGATAACGGATTCGTTAAATTTCATTACGGGGAATCACTAAATTATCGTTGAGTATTAAGAGCAATTAATATGGACACGACATTTCTTGATCCAGAGTTAAGTTGAGATTTTCTTCTCCACGAAATTTTCTGGTGTTTTGCGCAACATCCTTTTCGCATTGTTTGACTTGCCTGAGTGCAGTCGATTCAATCATCCGCATCTCTAAAGTGAGGCTGCTTCCAGACGAGACAAAGCTTTCGCCAAGTGAGCATGGTCTGCTGGTATTCTGGAGAATTGCGTGGTCGCATGTACGTGGCACACGATCCTTGCAGTATCGCGCCAACAAAGAAGTATTGCTCGCTGGACGAGCTCCTAATGTCTGAAGAGGATTTCCAGTTCTTTCCGCGTAACGCTGTCTCTCTTTTTCGCTGAAATACGGAATAATCGGGTTAATTGGCAGTTGAATGAATATATCACACACTGAAAAAAAATGATGAGTCCGAAGCAGTAATAGGTAATTTGGACAATTTAACCAAAAATCAGTTGTATCAACTACTTTATTTCAATTCATTACTGGTTCTTTAAACTCATACTCTTTGTCAATGCGTACATTAGAGGGGTCGAGAAAAGGATTGATTTGGCGTCCTTGAGAAACTTTGTTTTGATGAAATTTCTTTTTTCGAGATTTTCATGTAATCGTGTTTAGAATGTTTCAAAACGTCGAAAAATCTCATTTTGATAAAAATATGTGGATGCATGTGCGTGCATTTTTTTTTATGTTTGGTGGCGCTCTATTTGCCACATTTTTTGAGATATTATCATATTGACTCGGCTTGATGTAACGACAACATTGACACCTCAATATTGAGATATTGAGTGTTTGCGTGAATCGATATTTATGTAAAAGTAACAATTAAAGTTACTAATCACAAAACAAAGCTTCTTGAGGAAGCCAATAATGGAAAATGTACTTCTTTACAAATAGAGCTTGGAAGTCTGTGACGAAAGAAAAAGACGAAGCAATATGCCAATGTAACAGGCACATTTTTTTTAAATTAATTTGATCATTGAGTATTGTACTCTGTCACAAAAAAACTAATTGGGCCTGCTCGCATAAGCGCGAGGTGGCCCCATAATATTTAGGGTTGCTTTATTAGCTTTAAAATGTCTAAAAAATTCTGTTTTTGACGTATTGACAATGCAGATATTCGGCTCTTTTTTATTTGTTAATAACATTTTGGTATTATTATTATTATGCGGAAAATAATATTTTCGATACGTTTAAGATGTATGCATTTTTTCAGATTCTTATACCATCGAGAAGTATTCGAATTTTTTGTCATTTTTCTCGAATTTATGCGAAATAAACGCGAAGCAACATAACTGCCTTGAAAACCTCGAAAATTGCAGTTTTTCGGGAAGTTACGCATCGCTACGATAGTAGCAAATAGTTTTGTACGAATATTTTTGTATTTCGTAAAGTAGATTGTTCATTCTCGTTAACAAGTTCGATTTGTCAACTGTTTTTTTTTGTAAATTTAAGGACTTTTACCAAGTACATGATTTGTATTTTCTCGGTTCTTTATGATGATTTTTTCATAAAAAATCAATACTCCTAATGTTTTCGAAACTCGTATTACATCATACCATGATACCCTCTTACCACGATACGTCGTTGCAGTCGGTCAATGGCATCATGTCGCCATCCCATACTAGAAGGGTTGTCCCGCACTCATCGTCGTTGGATGTCTGACTTGTTCCAACGTGAAACTTCAGCACCGACAACCACACTCTGAATTGCGGTTGTGCTGGTTTCGGTGCTGGCTTTCTCCAAACAGTGCCCGGGCGTTGTTCAGGAAATTTGGGCAATGGTCTCGGAGGCGTAGGGCTCGGCATGGCAGGTCCGGCACCGCGTAGATGATATAGACAAGTCGTATTTCTCGGCAGTGTGTGCCTCGGCGAAGCTAATACTCCTCCAGCGTTGCCACGTAGCCAAAATTCGCAACGTTTGTTTTTCGCGTAGGTTGGTGAATCTGAGTCGACAAATTTTACCTGTTGGCACGGCAAAGGAAAAAAAGCTCTCGATCAACTTTCAGAGGGAAAATTTTGTCAAGTTCGCCTTTTTTTCTCATCACTCGAGAAAAAAAAACGCTAAGAAGCCGTGATTTTAACATTTTTATTGAAGCGAAAGGCAAGCGAGAAATATGTAATTCGCTGTGCGTAGAATTCAAGATACATCGGATCAGGCCCAACGTTGGATAAGCCGTGTATCCATCCGTTTATCCAAGAAACAAAGTAGGAATTTAAAGCTTCTTCTATATTGCGTTATCTCTTAATTTCGTTTAAATTTTTTTTTTTTTACGAATGCACTCGCTACGGTTAGTTCGACTCACCTGAATCTCTAGCTGAAACCCGTGCAGCGAGTGAGGCGGTGTGGGATGAAGAAAAGTTCCAAACGGCGAAGTCGTGAATTCAACAAGGAGTTCGGGACCGCTACTCGTCGCTTCGGGTACCGGTTCACCGCCACCGCAGAACTTCAAAATAACTGGGTCGCGAGTCGTGTAACCATCGTACACAGTCACGTAGTCCTGTAAAGGAACGTATTTTGAAACATTTTTGTTTTTGAAAACAAAATTTTGTCATTTTATTGCGAACGTTATTTTTTTAAGTCATTCGGAACGGAAGAGTTTTGCGAAATGTTATTTACGAGTACCTGAACAACGTCGCAGTCCTGCCAGAGACGAAGTTCACGCGGCGGTGGTTCGGCCTGTGTTGCTGGACGCGCACGAACCGCTATCAACTGACCACGGGGTTGTCGGACGGTAATTAATGCGTGTTTTCCCGGCGGAACTTCGTGCTGTCGTACCTGCGATAGTTGATTAATTCTCAATGAAAGGTACCACCGGTGGCTTAACATTTACTTCTCATCCGTTAGACCGTAATAACTACATGCGTTTTCAGTAGGATTTATCGTTACATTCTCAGCTACAAGGGAGATTCGGTGACCATTTCAACTACTTCACAGTGAGATAAATATCTGAAAAAAATTAACTTTGAGAAGGTTCTAAAAACATTAATTTTACATAATAATAATCGTTTCAAAAAGTTATTAACAAAGCAGTTTAAAAAAAATGCTTCATAAATCATTCGGCAACCTACTGTTCTTTAGCGGAGGTTGATCCGTTAATTATGAGTACGTATGAATTACATAAAGAATTTTTCCTATTTTTCAAAAAATGTTTAATTGGTATTTGTAAATGCGTTCGATTAATTATCCGTAAACTTCTTGAGGTTAATACGTAGTCCTTCTGCGAATTCGAATCCGAAATTCGTCACTTTTTATCTATAATAAAAAATTCGAAATGTAGGAAAAATTAAAAAATTATGTAAATGTATTCAGAAAAACGAACGGATCAACTTCTGCTGAAAGAAAGGTAGGTTATCGGTTTGTTAAACAATTCTTAGTTTAACGAATCCGAGAAGAACTTTTTGTCATTATTTTTAAGCAAAACTTAATGTTCTTAAGACCTTCAATAACGTTAATTTTTTTCCAGTTTTAATTCCATTCGAAAGTTTCCGAAAATCTCTTTGAATCTCACTTTTGACGGAGAATGTCACGTCACAACCGCCTGAACAACTCATAGACGCGTGCTTATCTGTTAATGAAGAAGCAATGATATATTTGACAAACGGTTTTTCGATTAATCAATTTATATTTGTTTGTTACCTGTAAAAAGGTAATATTTGCGTATTACTTATAAATATCATTCATATAATTATTTACATTACCAATTATTAAGATCCCTTTGTCGTACACTTTCGATATTTAATGATACTTTGCAAACAAGTACAGTACAACCCCCGTATTCTTTACTCGACGGAATCGGACACTCTCCTGATTCTGCATTTTTCCTACCGTCCCTACTTCCGGTCAGTTACTGTGTGTAGAGGTAACGAGGGGTATACGCGTCCGTAGATGCCGCTTCAGGTGAAGCAAATGAACTCAGGCGAAATGCAGTTAGGAGAAATCGTTGCCATGGTAACAAGTCGATATACGGGAGCGGTTGAGTTAAGAGGAGTTAGGAATACGGGAGTTGTATTCCGATTTGACGAAGACCGCACGATTCCCTGCGTGATTAGAATCCATTTTTATCGAAGTCAAAAGTTCGAGGCAAATTCCGGTGCTAGCATACTAAACGATTGATCGCAACATTGGATTTCTAAATTGACTCGAGATATTGTTGAAATATTGACAAGCCACATCTCAATGGTTACCAAAAGTTTCGTAATGCGACGAGTACCTACCGTCAGTTGCTCCGTTGCACGACAACCTCTTAATTTGCAAGTTTCTATTCAGTACAAATCCAGCTCTGTTTAGTTTAGGGCAAGTCTTTCGGGTGCTTGAGATTAAGAGGTTGTTACTGATACGCGTAACACAATACGGATAGCTTTGCATCGTTCCTCATCTTTCAAAAACATTTTTTTGTGCCCAATACGTTTTATTTATAATGTAACAAACTTGAAAACGACAAGGGGATTAGAACAGCTAGCCAAATATCGCCAGGAAAATTGTTTTTGAAAACTTCAGCGAGCCTCATACAGTTCACGTACGCCTTTAGTAACAAAATTCTATTATGCGCTATATTGTAAATTCAGGGATCGCCGAAAGTTCTGCACCTAGCGTAGCCACGTCGCTAAGGAGAAATAATAGCTCGGAAGAGGCAGCCGTAAATTTGTTAACCGGGCGCATAGGACGCGGAAGGCAAAGAAATTTTTACGACTTCCTTGAGGCTTGTGCCGCGTAGTTTCTACTATGAGCAGAATTATGAGTCTTCGCCGTTTCTCATGAAGTTCCCAGAGGGTTCGGTTCTAGCTTCTAATGTCTGCACGCTCTTTGATAGCACCAATAGTGATATCGGGAATCTTTTGGGACAAAAATAGTAAAGAAAGTCGCGCTGCTTGTCTGCGAAGAATTCACCCAAAATGAGTTGTCTTAATCAATTCGTTCAATAATATTATCCACTATAGTTTGCACCAGATTGTTATGCCATCGAGAAGTGTTTACAATTCTCTCTCATTTTTCTCGAACTTATGCGGAATAAACTCCATACGCAAGAACTACCTTAAAACACTATGAATATTTCCCGCTTTGAATCCAAAATTTACCTAATATTTGTAGCTGTAGTGAAATATCTATCGAAATACATCGACTTGCAAAAATAAAATGTATAAAGTCGAATGGAGAACATTTAGGTGGATAGTTTTAAACGAATTGTCCTTTAAAGGAAGTGACTTCGAGACGAATTTTTTGCAATTCATTTTGGGACCGAAAAATCAACTCATTCTGCATGTTTGTTTCACAGTGCCTAATAACTCGTTTGTTAAGGTTCGCGTGTTTGTAATAGCGGGTATGAATTTTGAAATCGAGATAAGCAATTTTCGCGCGCAGCTTTGACTTATGCGTAACGTATAGAAACTGCAACGACCTATTGCGCCGACTGCATGCTGTATCCCTTACTTACCGCGTAATAACACGTGAGATTGCGTGGATAAAGACCGGGAAAATTTGGCGACTGCAGACGGCATTTCTTCCTGTCACAATCGCTGAATATTCGAGAGCAATAAGTTCCCGAAATTAGATCCCCGAGGTATTGCAATTCCAGTGATGGTTTAGTCGGCTGAATTTTCTCGTTTTCCTCGATCTTTTGTACGGGCATCGCTATCGATGTGTTCGCATATTCCGGTGATGTTTCTTGTGTCGCTGTCGGCACCATTGTCACTTGATTCATTCCTGAAATTATATCCATTCGATTAAGACTTATGGCGAAAAAAAATTAAATCATTTACCGTGGTTTATTCTGACAGGGAACGTATACATTTTTTGCAACAATAATAATGCCGAACGGCTTATTTCATAGCGATTACACACAATCAATAAAAGACTCAATCTTTTTCTTTTTTCAATATGTAAACAATAATCATATCTTTGAAAGACATTTTCCACTGCTTGTAAAAATTTTGTTCATACTTCTTTTTATACATGAGCGTGCAGTAGCGCGGTAAAAAAAACTCTTTATTGTTTTATTCCCGACCACGCTATAAAGTCCACATTCCGTACCTGCGAGGCGGGTGGAAAGTGGCGAATTATAATCCAGCGGGACGTAATTAACGGAGCGGGAAATAAAGTACTACTTTATTGCCCGGCGGGAAAAGTAGTACTTTATTTCCCGCTCCGTTTATTGTTATTAAAAAAAAAATATCAGTATTATAATTTATATACGCACGCCCTCCCGTGCCCATACTCCGACGCCCGAAAGGTGCCCGAAAGGTGCCCGTACTCCGAGTTAACCCTTTTCGCCGTCGCATGTACAGAATATAGACTAAAGTCTATAATAGGGTGGGTGGGTGGGTGGGTGGGTGGGTGGGTTATTATAATAGGGTGGGGTAATAGGGTAGGGTAATTATTATAGGGTGGTCGGGAATAAAGTAACGTATGCCACACGGGAGGAAGTGCTTTTCACCTCGTGTGATCACAGCCCTCGCTTCGCTCGGGCCGCAAACCCCACTCGGTGGAAAACACGCACTTTCCTCCCTTGTAGCATAATGTACTATTATTCACTTGTTCATCTAGATAACCTTACACTTTCGTGCAAAAGTAATATTTGCGTAAGTGAAGGTCTGTATGAAATTTTCTACTGCCTAATCGATGGGTACATTTAAAAAAACATACAATATCCGAAGAATATGCGTCTGTTCACGAAGGTTCATGTTGCTTCCCGGGGAAAAAATGACCGTGCAAAGCTGAAGGTCAATATGATGTGTTTTACAATTGCCCCATTGGGGTTGACATTTTTTCGAATGCTAATCTCGAATTATTAAGAAATGATATCTTCCTCTATAAGGGGTATTTTCCTTTTTGCTTTAAATAATGTACAGTAGGCGATCACGTATTTCCATCACGGATAATTCCAACCATCGGGTAAGTTGAAGAAAACACGATTAAGAGGACCAGTGAGGTTTGCCGGGCGGGAAATTCAGCCATGTTAAATTGTGTATAACAAGGCCAAAATAGAAAGAGGCCCCTTTTCCTCATAGTGAGTATGTATATCAAACATTACTTGATCGAAAGATAACTTCCAAATTTTGATATTATTTCTAACAATATAGGTATTGTTGTTTGTACGAAACAAGCGCTTTTCCCTTGTTGCCACGATTCCGGGAAACGAACAAAAAATTCGTTTTGTACCCATAAGAGCAAGGTTGTTTGTGAAAAACTATTTTTTTTAAGAAAATTTACGGAATGGCGAGCTCGGAAACAAAAAAAAAATGAAAAGCTATGATATGTGTTAATATAAAATGTAAAAAAAATTATTGCCATTTTTTATTATTGCAAATTTCAAGACAATATATAGAAACGTTCTTGAGACATCGTCGCAGAACCAGTCAAATGTGTCGTTGCTGGGAAATCGCATTTAAACTAACCTGCTCGAGCGCGCATACACGCGTTCAGGCATGCACCGCGCTACATTTTCTGCGCTCACGTCCGCAATTTTAAGAATTTCGTATTAGATTCGACAGCCTCATATTTATAAAGGTTTATACTATCGTTACATGCAGAAAAAAATCGATTTTTTTCAAATTTCAAACCTCCCTAGTCCCCTTAAGTAAGTTGAATTCCGATCCTTTGCTGGTTCCGTCCATCTGCTCCGCCCGGCAACGGTGCGCTCCTTCCCGTTTTATACCGACCAATAGAATGCTTGCTGCAATTTTCGTCACGGAAAGGGTACGTGGCGGAAGGGGAAATTGTTCCGGCGAAAGGGGCAGTGGGCAGATACTTCAGCAGGTATTAGGATTTTAAACTTATCTGATGGTGCCCAATTTGCTGGCTTCTCGACTCCTCAACTTAACTGATTGCCTACTGTCTGCGAAAGGACGTGCTTCGGGAGCCATAACATTTTTGAATATATAAGAATGGATTTTCGCATGTTTTGAAATTTCAATATCGACGGAGAAAACAAATTTCGTAAAATCGGACTGAGCTCCGCTTTTAGGAAATTTGTTTTTTTCTTCTTCTACATAAAGCGACATAAATTTCGGTGAGCAATCGGATAGTTGCATTTCTAATATGTCGGCAATTGTATTTTTTAGTAATTACCAAGTCAATGGGGTCAATGGGGTTAAAGTCGTAAACCTGTTAAAAAAAAATCTCTTTCATGTATATGACGTGGAGATAAGGCCGCGTTTCTTGATTTTTCATAACGATTTTGCTTGTGCGACAGTTACATTTTTATGGAAGAGTATAATAATCATGACGAGCCACTGGATCAATAAATCGAACGTTTCTTAAACGAACCTAGTGTACACCTGAAATACTAAAAATAGTATACACAAAGCTTATAGTGGATATCGTCATTTCATTTTCTTATCCCAGTATGAATTACATACTTTTTTTTTTCTAGACTTCAAAACATATTATTCATGATTAAAAGGCGAGGTACTGTGTCATGTTGAGAGATTTTTTTGCCGAGTATTGAAAACGAGCGATTCTGAATTTGGATGCGTCAGGTTTACGCCCTGAATTTTGAATTGAATCAGCGCCGTATTGATGTTAAAGGTCTTACCGACAAATGGATTTCCGTATCGGACGACAGCGTCGGATTTTCGTATCATTTTGTACGCCATCCGAAAGTCGAAATTGAATCCAGTCTGATCTTGGCTCAGTCTTAGGAGCCTCAGGGATATAGTGACACTGGGCGTTTCGCTGTAATAGATTGCTGGACCCCATGACGTTCCGCACCAAAGACCGCCAACATCCGGCCTCTGAGCCTCGGAAATCTGCAACGATCCGTCTGGACATCCTTCTGCCGTAAAAGACACGAATTTCCCTAGGGTGAAGCTATCGAAGGTCAACTGAAATAATAATTGAAACGATAAACATCATTTGTGATTCTTTATTATAACCCATTAATTTCATTAATGTTTCCATTAACCTTCCAAATTCAAACAGCTTGCAGATCTCAATGATTGAATTTGCAAAGTGCATGGAGCTTATTAATATATTGGGTTTCGGTTTATTCCGATTAACGACGATCACTTTGCCGGCAGATTCAGAAAGTAAAGATATTAACTTAAAAATTGTTCACATAAATTACGATAAAATTAGAGGGTTATGCACGTATAATGTCGGTGTATGTTAAATGCTGCGATCAACTAAATATACTACTCTTGAATGTCTGAAAGCCCTGAGAAAAAGTTATCTTGATTGATCATGTCTGGTCATGTATGTCGATACCTGTATCGGATATTCATTAGATTGAATGGTATGTCATCAGTTAATAACATTTCCCAAAATATTAAAAAAAAAAGGTACGCCAAGTACTGAAAAATCCGATTTGCAAATATTGTTAAAAAAAAAAAATGGACAAAATTTTATAAGCCAAGCATAACAGAAAAATAAAGATTCTATATATCAAAAAATATTTTTTTTTTGCACAAAAATTGCTGAAAAAAATTGGCGTTCCAATGCTAGTGGTTTATTGTGACGCTTGCAAACACCGGAACGCCAATTTTTTACAGCAATTTTTGTGCAAAAAAAAAATATTTTTTGATATATAGAATCTTTATTTTTCTGTTATGCTTGGCTTATAAAATTTTGTTCATTTTTTTTTTTTTAACAATATTTGCAAATCGGATTTTTCAGTACTTGGCGTACCTTTTTTTTTTTTGAAAAAAATATTTTGGGAAATTTCACTTCTTTTTGAAAAGCTACGATTTTTTTGTAATTTTCCCTTTAACATTAATTTCGAACTCAGAAAATTTAGATCGAACAAAATTAATTCTATATGCAAAACCGGGCGAACGGCACGTCACATATTCCACTTGATGATTGCCGGTTATGTTGTTCGAGATCGCAAAGAAAAGTTATAATCGATATAAAATCACACGTATAATACGTAACTCGGAATTTTTCTTTTTTACTTCGCGTCGAGACACTAAACCACGATACGCTATACATAATTATTATTTTCGGAAACACTCAAAAAAATGTTCACGACGCAAATATACGTGCCGACGATAAGAACTGTCAGCTGTGCCGGCTGTGTGGCGGCTCCGCTCGCAGAGTCGAGCTCGTCGCGCCACTAGACATTTCCGGATGTTACGAAGAGACTCAGGCGAGCCAATCGCTAAGCACCAATCAGCGAGTAGGAGAAGCGAGGATTCCGGCGCCACAGCGGTAGCGTGTTCTCGCTTGGCAGAAACTACAGAGAGTTGTCCAAGAAGTTTGGTGTAAAAAGACTCCCTATTTTCATATTTTGATATTTTAATAAAGAACGGTTGATTGTGTTTATTATCCCCGTGTGCTCATTTCCGCACCCGATTGCCATATACGCTAAAACTGGTGACCCCGACGTGATCGGCGCGGATAAAAAAAATCCATCACGGGTTTAACCTAAAAGCACAGACGCACACCGCGCGGGAAAAAATGACGAGATGCCGATCGAACATTGTTCACCGTCGCAAACTCAACAGGGAATGCAACAACAACAGCAGCAGGACGTCGCCGGGCGCAGGGTTTTTTCGCACCCCTTTCGATGCACAAGGTCACGGGTAACGAGGGTTTGCCAGTGAACGTTGCCGCTGGGCGAACCGACACAACCTCGCCGACAACCGCCGTCGACGTGCTGCTTAACATAAATCCTTTGACGGGAGGTGCCGGCGCGGGGCATGCCCCCAACCCTCAGCAAGGTGCTGGCCGTGCACTTTCGCCCACGAGACTTCATCCGTACCTGGGAACGACGCACGGCGCCGACGTCGAGGAAGTCACGAAACTTTCTCTGCCGCCGTTTTGGACAACGATGCCGGACCTATGGTTCGTGCAGGTCGAAGCGACCTTCGAGAATCGTAGGATACGCAGCGACGAGCGGCGATACAACTACGTCATCGAGGCGTTAGACGCAAAAACAATCCAGCATATCTCGGACCTCGTCAGGAACCCACCACGATCAGCTAAGTATAACGCTGTTAAAGATATGCTGATATCTCGTCTTACTGATTCAAGGGAACGACAGATACAAAAGTTTTTAACCGAATTACAGCTTGGCAACAAGAAGCCGACGCAGCTTCTCAGGGAGATGAGAGAACTCGGAGGGGACATGGTCCACGAGGATTTTCTACGCTCCCGCTTCATCCAATGTATGCCTACGAACTGCCGGGCATTTCTCGTCGGCAACCCCGAAATGTCGTTGACGAAACTTGCGGATACGGCGGACCGTCTGCTCGAAGCCTGCGCAGGCACATACGTCATGGCCACAAGCAGCGTTGATTCGTCGGCGACGGTCAACGCGGTGAACACTGTCGAGAGTCGTCTGACCGCCCTCGAGAAAATCTCGACTACAATGATGACGTCACTGAACCAGCTTATCACGAAGCTCGACAAGCTCTGCGCCGACGACAACGATAAGCCGGGACGAGAAAGTCGATCCCGATCTCGAAGCAAATCGAAAGCCACTCAATCGAAGGGCGGACTATGCTACTACCACGGGAGGTTCGGCAAGGACGCAAAACATTGCCTACAGCCTTGCGCGTTTAAGGCGACGAAACCGGAAAACTAAAGTTGCCTCCTCAGATTCAGGCGACCGAGGATGGCAACAATAATCTCCTCGAGGGAGAAATTCGCCTGCACGTACACGACAAAGCGTCGAACATACCGTATCTCATCGATTCGGGATCCGTCGTCACCGCACTACCGCGAGGCCTCGTTAAGACGAAAGTACAACGGCAAACATTCACGCTCCACGCAGCAAATTCGACGCCAATCCCGACATACGGGAGCACGATAATGAATCTCGATTTGGGATTGCGGCGTCAATTTCGATGGCCGTTCGTCATCGCCGACGTGCAGTCAGCCATTATCGGTGCCGACTTCCTGAGACATCACAACTTACTAATCGATTTAAAAAATCAGTGCCTTATCGATGCCACGACTGGATGCAATTCGAAGGGCACAGTCAACACAGCAGCAGTCCACAGCATCTCGACGATAAACGAGAGCGGAGAATACCTCGATCTTCTCCGTCAATACGCTGATATCACGAAACCTCTGTCGACACCGCGAACGGTACAGCAGTGCACAGTCGCGCACCATATCGAAACTACGGGACCCCCGGTATCGCAACGTCCCAGACGACTCGTGGGACCCAAGCTCGAAGCTCTCCGACAGGAAATCGAATATCTGTTGGAAAGAGGGCTTATACGTCCATCGAAAAGCGCGTGGGCGAGCCCGATACACATGCAAACGAAGTCATCAGGGGGCTGGCGTCTATGTGGCGATTATCGTTTGCTGAACTCGAAGACAGTTCCCGACCGCTACCCGACAGCTCACTGTCAAGATATGTTCCAACGTCTACGCGGGAAATCGATTTTCTCATTGATAGACTTAAAAAAAGCGTACTATCAAGTGCCGATGCATCCCGAAGACATCCCAAAAACAGCCATCACAACTCCGTTGGGGTTATTCGAATGCGTCGTCATGCCGTTCGGACTTCGCAACGCGTCGCAGACATTCCAACGCTACATGGACTCCATATTCAGAGAACTCGACTTCGTCACCGTTTATATAGACGACATTCTGGTCGCATCGACGTCTCCGGAAGAACACCGTCGTCATCTCAAGACGGTATTCGAGAAACTGCAAGCAAACGGACTAACTATCAGCCTCGAGAAGTGCACTCTCGGAAAACCCGAACTCACATTCTTGGGATACAGGATTGATAAAGACGGTTTCAGACCGCCAACCGAGCGGGTTCAAGCGATCTTAGACTTCCCGAACCCGGAAACTATCGTCGATGTTCGGCGTTTTCTCGCACTCCTCAACTACTATCGTCCATGCATTCCGAACGCGGCGAAGCCACAAGCCCCTCTCAACGAATTGTTGAAGGGCTCCAAAAAAAATGACAAGCGCCCGGTGCCGTACACGCCCGAGATCGAAAAAGCCTTACGCGAATGCAGAGAAAGTGTGGCGACGGCCACGCTCACGACGTTTCTCTCACCGGACGCACCGCTAATGCTGACATCGGACGCATCGAATACTGCGATCGGGGCGAGTCTCGAACAATACGAGAGCGACTCGTGGAAACCTATCGGTTTTTTCTCGAGGAAACTCAGCGACACGGAAAAAAAATACAGCACTTATGACCGAGAGCTACTCGCAATCTACGCAGCAATAAAATTTTTTCAGCACATCGTAGACGGACGACAACTCGTCGTGAGAACGGATCATAAACCACTCGTCTACGCCTTCAAACAGAAACATGAGAAGTCGAGCGAGAGGAAACTACGACAGCTCGAGTACATTTCGCAATTTACGACCGAGATTATTTATCTAAAAGGCGGCGATAATGTAGTCGCTGACGCGCTATCCCGAGTGCAAGCGATCACGCAAATCGATATGCCCCGAATATTATCGGCAAAAGTCGTTGAAGAGGCGCAAGATGAGGACGACGAACTTGACAATCTCGTAAGGAACGGCACATCGTTGTCACTACAACTGTTGTCGGTTGAGCCGCACTACGCAAACAAGCATTCGATTCGGTTCACGGCCTTTCGCACCCGAGCGGGAGAAATACCTGTCGACAACTCAGAGAAAAATACGTTTGGCCCGGCATAAAAAAAGACGCATTGGAGTGGTGTCGAACGTGTTTGCCGTGCCAGCAAGCGAAAATACAAAGACATAACCGCCTACAACCCAATCACATTGGAGTTCCGGACAACAGGTTCAGTCACATCCATATGGATTTGATCGAACTGCCGACGGTTGAGGGGTACAGGTACTGTCTGACTATCATAGACCGATTCTCGAGATGGCCGGAAGCAGTACCTCTGAAGGACATGACCGCAGACACGGTAGCATCGGCATTCTACACCGCGTGGATTTGTCGATTCGGTTCACCGTCGACGATTACTACGGACCAAGGTAGCCAGTTTGAGTCCAGACTGTTTACATCTTTATCTCGACTTGTCGGCTCAAACAGAATACGCACGACTTCCTATCACCCGGCATCGAACGGGCTTATCGAGCGTTGGCATCGCACGTTGAAAGCCGCGCTCATGTGCAACCGACATGTACGCTGGATCGAACTTCTCCCAACGGTGCTGCTGGGCCTCCGCACGGCATTCAAGGAGGATATTGGAGCGTCGTGTGCCGAAATGCTATACGGTACAACGCTGCGCGTACCAGGAGAATTTTTTATTAATGCAGAGATGCCCGCAGACCCACAAATCTTCGTCGAGAAATTCCGCGAACATATGCGCACGATCCGTCCGACGCCAACGGCGCACCACAGCAAATCGCGAATGTTCGTTCTAAAAAACCTCTACGAATCTTCTCACGTCTACGTAAGGAACGACGCGGTGAAACCTCCTCTCGAACCACCCTATTCAGGACCGTACCGGGTCGTAAAGAGACTCGACGATTACCGGTTCACAATAGACGTGGATGGCAACGAAAAAACGCTATCGGTAGAACGACTAAAACCAGCATATATAAGCAAGGAAGATTCGTCGCTACCAAACGACCAACAAATACAAACCGAAATCGATTCGGAGACAAACGAACCGCATCAGACGGGCTCATCGATGGATAAGCCAATGAAAACTTACGCTAGAAAAAAGAAAACGGTATCGTTTCATTTTGACCCAGTCAAAGTCACTGGCGGGGGAGTAGATGTGGCGGCTCCGCTCGCAGAGTCGAGCTCGTCGCGCCACTAGACATTTCCGGATGTTACGAAGAGACTCAGGCGAGCCAATCGCTAAGCACCAATCAGCGAGTAGGAGAAGCGAGGATTCCGGCGCCACAGCGGTAGCGTGTTCTCGCTTGGCAGAAACTACAGAGAGTTGTCCAAGAAGTTTGGTGTAAAAAGATTCCCTATTTTCATATTTTGATATTTTAATAAAGAACGGTTGATTGTGTTTATTATCCCCGTGTGCTCATTTCCGCACCCGATTGCCATATACGCTAAAGCTGTGGCGACGAGCGCGCCACCGCGCGAATTTTTCTAGGAACTTATGTAAACGTAGACGGCGTATAACATTGCCACCGACAACAGCTGACAGCTACGCCGGCTGTGGCGACGCGCGCGCCACCACGCAAATTTTTCGATGAACTGATCTAGACGCAGACATATATATACGGCACAGGACACTTTATAATCGTTCGGACCCTGTGAAATTCCCGACCTCGAGATCTCGAAATAGGCTAAACCAATTGAATGGTAACTAGGCTCTTTCGAAAGATTGACCTAAAATTACATTATAAAAGTGTCCATGAAAATTCGATTCGTTGTCTTATTGCGAAGATATATCCATCGAAAGTTCAACGCACTATACACTTCCGGTATATTGGCGTAGGTTACTCTCAGTAGCGACACGCCTTGTACTGTTTTTTCAATACTTGGCGTCGAAGCGCTACCGCGCTTCTTGATATCTGAGTTCATATATGGTTATGGTATTATTCCACATCTAGTCAAATATGGTAATGTAAAAGTAGACGTGTTTAGATATGATCATCACATATGATCATATCTGAAATCATGTCTGAAAATATCTGTTCATACGGGATAAAGTCCATATGACATTATACCTGATCATACATGATCTGAAGTATGCTTCAATCGTTTCATATATAATGAAGTTTCCCTTCTGGAAAATCGTATTGCATAATATCTGCTGATATGCAAAATATAAGCTCATATATGATTATCCGATGATATATGCTTATGTAGAGTTCGATCCGATAATTTATGATGTCATTGCTAATTGTATTTGCTCATTTAAGACCATGTATGAGATGCTTCAGTTGAGTCATATTTAAATACATGTGTATATAATAAACATATTTGAACGTATCTGCTCATGTATTCCTGTATCTGATAAGATACGAAACATCTCTGAACACATACGATCGTAGATGACAACAACGACGCTCAACGATCATATATAATAACAACTATGTCATCAACAACTCTTTAGTTGCAATTCTATAAGAGTTCGTCGGTGATTGTAAAAGGCAAACAACTGCTGTCGCCGCCGTTACCTGGATGGGTGATAGTTTCGTTCATCACGGTACTGGACGGACTTTTTTCCTGTTTTATTTTTTGTATTAAACAGAATAGCGCACAGCGATAAATCATAAGTGGAGAAGAAATCGAAATTATCAATTTATTTATTTTAGATACTGTAACAGAACGGCCGATATCTTCGATGAGGTGATGGCAGACGATGATGCGACGGTAGGGCCAGAAATAAATGATAGAAAATATGGTGACCCCGGGATTCGAACCCAGGTTGATCAGGTACTAATTAAGAGCGCTAACCACTGCGCTATAGTCACCCATATGTTTCTATCATTCGTGTTGTCTACTTATATGGAAAGCTGGACCCGTCCGTCACACACCGTTACACACCTCCTCTCGCGATTGTCGACGTCCTCGTCGACTGTGCAGCGTTGCGAGTGTCCTATTGCGCGGACTGGGGCATCATGTTATCTCGTCAGTCGGTCTTTGCCGTCCTGGTATCCGCGGGGGACTTTTGTCTCATGCCGCATTCCCTAAGAGTTTAATGGCTTCCCAGTGGACGTGTTTAGTAGCTCGATAACTTCTGACACCATGTAACAGAACGGCCGATATCTTCGATGAGGTGATGGCAGACGATGATGCGACGGTAGGGCCAGAAATAAATGATAGAAAATATGGTGACCCCGGGATTCGAACCCAGGTTGATCAGGTACTAATTAAGAGCGCTAACCACTGCGCTATAGTCACCCATATGTTTCTATCATTCGTGTTGTCTACTTATATGCAAAGCTGGACCCGTCCGTCACACACCGTTACAATACATAATTCGAACAATACATGATCAGATATGGAACTTATTTTCTGTGGTCAAGTTTGTTCTTATCCAATCGTGCATGATCAGATATGACCATGTTCAGTCAGATGTCGCAATGTTTCTGATCCGATTAGATTTGACAAGTGAGATATGATTATATATAATATTTTCTTTCCGGGGCTTATCTGGTGGTAGTAATAATGATCCGCTACTGGTCGTACCAATCCCAAAAAAAAATCGAGACGTTGATGCAATCATTTTGAACGTTTGGCTCCGCGTTTTTGATAAATTGGCTGACAATTTATCAGATGCAGTCATATTAACTTTAGTGTTAATATTCATACCAATATATTCTTTTACTGTAAATAGGTGAAAATGACAAATTACAAACGCGTTTACAAATTAAGAAACGCGGCCGCGTGTCAAGAACGTGTATTTAAACAGATTCATACATATCAATATTCATCGAGAAGCGGCTGCCTTCCTACTTTACTCCAATGCGGTGAAGGTCGATGATCGAAACTAAGTATCGTAACGAATTGTTGAACGACAATTTTTCATCACGAAAATATTTAACGACGTTTGCCAAAAGTCCACAATCGATTCCAGTAGAAGCGGGGTGCGCGCAGCTCTCCCGAATAATTTCGTCGGATCGATATCGTTTGATTACAGCCGCGAGACAAAAGGGCGAATCGTGCTGATTTCCACGAATCGGTAATTTCGTTCATTATCCGAATCCAAGCCCGATGAAATCCGATACCTGCCCTATGAGCTTTCGAGCACATGGCAGCTTCTACCTCTCGACTCGCTTATTTGTCCTCTTTCTCTCTTGCTGATGTCTGCCGCGATTGGTAATCGGGATTTCGTTTTATCGTGTTCGTCGAGTGATACTCCCGTTACGGCCGGACGCGCAATGAAGAAATTATTGTATCGAACGCGCTCCGTCAAGCACGAATTTTTTTCCACCAGCGAAAAATCACACAAATCTCGATCAACGCGGTCGCTTTCGTATCGTGTATTGAGACGCGTATTTCGACAGCGATACTAAACAAAAAATCATACAGCATCGTCGCACAAACTGTACATTTTTTTCTTGGTGTAAAATTCTAATGTAATATAATAAACGAAACAAGCGTCTCAGCGCCCTGTGGGCGCAGATGCTCTTGTTGGTGGGCTCCGCCCCCCAAACCCCCCGATCCCTTTGGGACATTTTTTAAGGCACTCACGGGGGTGCACGTCGCGCTACGCGCTCCGTATCGAGTGTATTTACACATCGCGCTATGCGCTACGGATGAACTGTGTTTGTACGTCGCGCTCTGCGTTTCTTTTCAAAAGTACGTATGAGGGTCAAACATTTATCAGTTACGTAAATTAATTCATAGTGTTTAACCTTCGTCGAATAAAAATATTTCTTTTTTGTACCAATTGATTATCAATATTCACGACGGATATTTCCTTTTTGTTTGACGATAAATTGTCAAATATTGAGACACGAGACAAATATAACGAATTGCACCACGTAGAACTTGATGAAATTAATTTAACGAATCAAATCATGTCTAGTAAAGTCGTTTTATTGGCATAAAACTTATGACCAGATTTAATGAATATAAAACAAGCACACAAAAATGTACCGACACCAATACGATTACCATTTAGCATTCAGGCCAAATATCCCCTTTAAATCCTTCCCATTCAGTGTTTTTTTTCTTCCCCATAATTGATGGAATCAGTTCGTTATTTTATCTGTAGGAAACCAAATCATTGTAGAAGAAACGTTCAAGAAATTTGCTATTCTTTGTGATTTTCAATGAAATTTTGTCGATATTTATGGATGCTGCAAAAAAATACTATCTCGAGAACGAAAAAATATATCGGCTTGGAAGTAGTACGTTACTCGAATCAAAAATTTGTCATCTTAGAAAGCTCCCAAATATTTTTTTATAAATTGATGAAATTCTTGAAAAATTCGACTTTGAAGGCTCTTTGACAGTCCTCTTATAACAAATTTCATTTCTACCATTTGAGATATATTTTTTTTCTTCTTCGTAATACATGGAATCAGCTCGTTATTGTCTCTGTAGAACAGACAAGTATTGGAAACGAGAAGATTGAGAAATTCCATAATTTTTTTCGTTTTTCAATGAAATTTTATTGATATTTATCGTCGCCTAAAAATATAAAATTTAGCATCATATCATATCGTATTTTTTTAAATTTTATTCAATCACAAACAAGTGTAAGTTTCTCGGTACGGAATAACTCGTAAAATCGACAAATTCAGTGTTTTTCACTTTCTCGATAAATAATTGTTTATAATTGTTCTTTAAGAGTACAATTATTTTTTTTTTGCGAAAAAAAACTTTTCAAGACGTGAGCATATGAAAAAAATTCGTATTTCGACGAAAATTTGAAAAAATTTGAAAAAAAAAAAAACGTTGGAAATACGTCGATAGAATAATCATTAGCAGTTTTCTTATCAAGTGTAAACGAATAAATCCAGCGAACAAAATTGACAAAGGTTTCGAATGTGATGAATCTCCGACGGTCGAAGTGTAAAAAATTAAGTTTTTAAACATAGCACACTCTTTACCTGCGCAATAACGCGGAGAGTCAGTTTGTAAATACGATTTCTTTGAGAGGAAAGGATTAGAGACGGCAATTTCGAGAAATTTGAAAAAACGATTCGTTTTTTGACGAAAATTCGTAAAATTAGTCTTTGCTTAAAAAAAATCATATCTCGACAGCGAAAAAAGATTTCGACTCTTATTTTGGCTTGTTTTGAAGAGGAGAAAATACGTTGTCAGAAAAAGAATTTGCAGTTTTTATTATTAACTGTAAACGAATAAATCGGGTGAACATATTTGACAAAGATTTCTGCTGCGATGAATCTTCAACGGACGAAGGATAGAAAATTATTTTTTTTATGATTGCACACTTTTTATCTGCGCTATACCGCGTAGGATCCATTTGTATTTACGTAAAGTAGGAACAAAGATTGAAACGAGATGTCCATTTTTTTTTATTTGAAAATCATCCGGCCACGGAGTACGCGCGCCGCGACGAATGAGTATCTGTGTATCGTCTGCTACAAATTGTCATCTGCTTCCAAAGTTTGACAGATAGAATAAAACGAAAAAATATATACTCGCGATTTTTTTTAGTTCTATTTGGGAAATTGTAATTATTTTGGATATTTGATGAATCTTTTTTGTGAGTTTACTACCAATTTTTTCAGTGAATACGTGAAATTTATCATTTTTATTACGAATGTGAATAAAATATGGTAAAATATTGCGAATGATTTTCGGTGATAATATATTATTTTAGAAACAAGAAACGCAAACATTTGTGAATCTGTGTATGATATTTCGTGTTTTATTTTTCACAACCGAATTTTTTTTTACCATGATGGAAAATGGACTTTTGGCAAATCTAAATAACATAACCTTTGAAGCAAATCTTGTTATAACCACTGTTTTTGAATTATTTTATAATTAAAATTATATTTGTCAGAATGACTCAAAATTTGTTGTGCATAGTGCTTTCGATGCAATGAAATATTGTTGCGAAAGAGAAAAGAATTGGTTTCCAGGATTCTTAATTGGAGCACCGTACGGACATCAGATGTGAGAAAATCATTTTTTTATGGAAAATTGTGATGAATAAATAGTTAGAGATGTAGGATTGTCTCTAAATTTGCTGTGCGTAGTGCTTTTGATAAAACAAAATGATGCTGCGAAGGAGAAAAAAATTGGTTCGTAGAGTTCATTATGATGGCACCGTACGGACATTTGACCGAAAGCAAATGCAAATTGTGGCCAATAATTTTTTAGAAAAAAATACTTAAAGGTCTCAGATTGGTTTTAAATGTGATGCGCATGCTGGAAATAATGTAATAAAAAATCCCTGCGAAAGAGAACAAAATTGGTTCGCTCCATCTAAAGTTACAGTGTGATACCGACGTCCGAGAAGAAAAATTCAGCCAAAAAGTTGTTTTCATTGCACCACAGGCTAAAAAAACTATTTCTATTCATCGCAGTCACCTCAAAGTAACTACGCATGATGTTGGAGATACACCGAAGCAAATGGTGAAAAATAAAAAATTTTGGAGTATGAGCTGCGGAGTAACCACGTCGACAGACTCCGAAGAGCAACGGATGATCATTTTAATAGGCACTCTTTGCCTATTGTTATAGTGAGTGCCTAAAAAGGAGAATAATTCTATGGCGAAAATATGTCGGATGAAACTTTTTTTTGTGCCGTAAAATAGACATTCTCGAGATGCCTAATAGGATCGGTGTACGATATCCTTTGTTTTTTCGGGCATACAATATCGCATTTCAATGTTAGTTCAAAATATTCTGCACACGACGATGCTCAGCAATTTTCCAAGCTTTATGTATGCACACTCACGATCCAAGCTTAAACCCTTTCGGCTGAACGAACGAACGAATGAGCAATCCTTCTCAAACATCGCCGAAGTAGAAGAGCATACCGTTTGCGGATGACTCAAAAGCTTTTCGTAAAACGGATGACAGAAATTATAAAACGAATGAAAAGTGCGAAAGGAAGAGGATACGCGAGAGAATGGAGCGATAAGCCACTGCCACGTGAAGCAGCAAATTCTTCCGACATTCTATCTTCGTTTATCGGACTCGGGTTCTCAACCGTTTCGAAGAAAACTTTACTGCAGTATAAAATTTTGTCGTTTATCTAAGAGACTACGCTATACGGGAATGGTTATGAACTGGTCCGCACTTTGCCGCACTTTACCACGTCTCCGTAAAACATTTAATTAAAAAAATTCTCAGTTAATTTCTAAAAGGTTATATTAAGTTTTTTTTTGCTACTTTGGGAACAAAAAATGTAATAAGAGATACAAATTTTTGTTGATATTCACTGGATCCTTTTGTTATTCCGGTGGAAAAAAAGTCGGTAACGGCACCTGTCTCGTTTCATTCAGCAGGTGCCGCTGCTGCACGAGACTATAACTCGTTGCATTAATTTCAAGCTGTCGCTCTGGCTATACGCCCGCAAGCCTCTCACAGTTATTTTCCTTTTTCCTTTCTACGCTTAACTAATTTTCCGGACACAGCTCTCTCAGCTCTGGGGAGAAGATGTTTTAATGCGTTTACCTTACTTCACTTATTAATTAACGCATTGGGGCTTTCGATACACTAAAATTAAAACCTCGATAAATTCTGTTACCCCTCAATTTTTCTTTTCAAGGTTATTTATATTTTTTTTATTACTTCACAAAGTGGCCTTTTGCGTAATCAAATTGGGATCATATAATTTTTTCTTTATCGGGATTTATGATCGACGAGGCTTGGGGAGGGTGTGTCTTATATACGATTAAATTTTCCATTCTTTCGTGTTGCGAACAATAGTGAACATTTGCGAATTGCGTACTGTCACATCAATAAGAAATTATCAAAATAACAAGTGGATTTTTACGCGCTCACCTGAACAATATCCCCAAAATCGCCGCCAGGTGCACTAAAGGTGAGCTTGCAGAAGTAAGGCACCTTGTCTTCCTTCGGGCGATGGAGTTCTAGATAGTAAGTTTTTCCCACGTCTCCGTAGTACGTCTTGTTGCAGGCTGCAACAAAAGCAATGCGGCAAAAACCACCATTACAATTTCTCACTCTGATTTACGTCGTTTCCCCTCCGAGTTGCGAGCACTTCATCGACTTTACAAGCACTTCGTACGCTAGTACGTGCCAGCGAGAAGGGAAGGGGCTTTTGTTTCAACGGAGAAGCTATTTCACTCGTAAAATCACGGTTCTTTTAGGATCTGAAAACAACTAAGTACACTCCAGAGACAAATACGTCGTTTCTACACACTTCTTATTTGGCACTGTTGGAGCAAGTGTAGCGTATCAGTTAAATTTATCGGTCACCATTTTTTTTTATTACTTATCCGATTCTTCAAAACTTTCTTTAATAATATCGACGGTCAATCCACATGCAAATGGAGTATATGCAAAGATTATTTCGAAAATGTATGAAATTTGTCGTTTTTGTATAATTAATGAAATTAAAATAAAAAATATTATCAATAAATACAAATTTCGTATGTTACATCACGTTTTTATGTTTCCATCTTTAAATGTCTATAAATATTAGTTGTGTAACTTATCAGTAATATTGCTCAACATTTACTTATGCAATCAACCAATTAAAGGCCTGTATATTTTGAATGAATAATATTTATATCAATGTGAAAGAAAAAACACGGCAAATAAACTACATTGCATTGAATATATTAATCATATGATTATTTATGTATCCCGCGACGTGCAGGAATATTTTGTAAAATTTCCCGTAATATATGTAATATACTCGTTCTTTCGTCGAAAATACATTGGATATATTATTGATATTTTCCGCGATATACTTTTTTACATCGTGGAAAGGAATAGAAAGATGGGATACTCTATCCACGTGCAAAACTTAGGTACGCCTCGATCAATATTTCGTATGACAATCTGCTTCACAGTTAAAAAAATTGATATCAAAAGATGATTTTCTAAAATCATTTCCTCAGCAAAAAAAAATCGTTACAACGATTTGAGTTGCGAAAACCTTCCGTTCGATATTCGGGATATTGAATAGCGGAATAGTGGAAAAATGTAGACCCGATGTGAGTGTACATCCCATTGTAATTTGAAAGGGTCGAACATTTGGAATGCTCGCTAAATCATAGCCGAAGGAATCCCGAAATAGGTTGTTCCAACGGCCGATTTTACATTCATTATGGTTCTACGGTGTGAAGAATCAGACCAAAAGATATACCCGGTTATTCGAGATAGAAATTCGGGAAATGGTTGTTAGAAATTGATCGAAGTACCAGTGAAGTTGAGATATAATAATAACCCACCGTTGGTTGTCCCTTGCTTTCACAATACAAACGGGGAACCGCGTATCTACTCGTAGATATATCTCGAGTGCGGTTGCTGACGGGAATCCATTGGATCGACTCGAGATGTGAAAAGAGTACGGCATAGCGGTTTGACTGAGGTTTCAATTCAAGACGCGAAACATAACAGAGCGCGAGAAGAGACCTTTGGTCTCGCAGACGAATCGAAAATGCACTCGTAACTGTTGGAGTAGTTTGGTTGGCTTCTCCTGGCATGCAGCAGCTCGGAATTACGCCAGAGGGTTAGTTATACCGGATCATTGTACGGCTTCAAGGGCTCATCACAGATGTATAGAGCGGAGGAAATCGGGAATAGGCGAGGGAAGCAAAACCGACTGGTTGAAGCAAATGCTTCGCTGATGGCTCAATCGAGAATAGTCCTGACTATTCCCCTACCAGAGGATTTAACGGCGAGTTCTGACTAGAGACTGTACAATAGCTGTCGTTCTCAGCCGCTCTGCCATTCCTAACCGATAGTTCCTGGTTTGCTAATTTAATGGATCTATTGGAATTGTCCGCCTACAATCGCCTGCGAGTTCCTTTCCTTACTCGATCGACGTTCTATCTTCACATCTCTTCGGAGCTGCGCGATTGCTTCGTCAGTCTCGAGTACGCTCTACTCATTGTCCCGATGCGCTTGCATGTACACCGACAAGCTCGGAGGAACGAAATCCGGAGTCAAATAGCAGCCGACGGAAGCTCTCCCTTTGCATCCCCTTCGGAAGTCAGCCCGATCAGCTAAAGTCGATCGTTGTACGTCACAGTGTCAATCGAGTTTATAGAAATTCGATTGCCCACTAATAAACGATTCTTGGTTAAATCCATTACAATCACCGGGAATCTATTTTAATTATGCTTCCGGCGGTTGTAGATGATAAATGTAACAAATAGGCCACTTGCAGGTTTGGATTATCCGCTGAGATAATGAATTACTCCACCCAAAATTAATCAAAATTAGATTAAATAATTTGAAAAATAAATAATTAAATTTGTGTTGTAAAATGATTAATGACGTTGGCCGAGATATTGATATTTCGCCAAAGATTGGAATTTACGTTTCCCGCTGGAATTTTTGAACATTATTTCATACGCCACTGGTGGCGTGTCGGACTTTCGGCGCTGCATGTTGATGCTTCTTGACGTTGGAGTCTCTTGTTCAAGTTTTGGACGTTATCTCTAAAATTATATAATGCTGCAGTACTACTGTATACCAGAGCTGGACAAAAGCTACAAGTACCTACATGGTATACGTAAGTACTTAATTACTTGAAGTGATTGGGATTTACGGTGTTCGTGGGAGACTCCAGTTCTAGCATATTATGTACTCGCGTGACTTTTTCGGTTGCTGTACTTGCGTACAGTTGTCACGTTCTGTTTGCGTAATTTTTTTTCAAAGTTGTTAATAATGGTGGTGTGCAAATTCTTTGTTCGGAATTTTATTTTTTGATATGAAATGAAAAATGATAAAAGATTTTTAGTTTAATTAGAAAACGCTGTATTTGTGATAAATGTTTTAAGATTTTCTATGTATTTATAACCTCAAAGATCCGTTTGATTCTGCTATTTCTCCAGATTTATTTCAATTATAATTAATTATGAAAGTACTTTTTATTGCAACTGTACTTATATAATTTTTATAGATTCAATCAGTTTGTTTTAGCGCCCCCACAATACGATTTTGTTTTACGTTGCGTTTTGTGATGTAAGGAAGAAACCGATGGACCTACAGATATAATAGTTTTTTTACCACTTGGGTAACTATCTATTATTATATTTTATCTTATCTTACAAAACATAATTTTACACATGCACACGCACACGCACACGCGGGGAAATTGACTACTTGGCTCTTGCAGCTTCCAATGTGACAAGTGAAGAGGAAGTCTCGAGAAATGGCTTTCGTAAGACAGGCGATGCTGCTATTGAGAGGCTCGGCAATAAGATAGAAGAACTTACCGAGTTCATAAAGGGAGAAAGTTACGTGCACATGCAAATCCGAAGACTTGTCGCTCCAATACAGTCTAGCCTCGATATAGCTAGCTGCCCAGTCAGCGATACGCCAAACACGGAAGACAAGGGGATAACTGCAGGAAAGACGCAGACTTCTCAAACCCAGACTTTACCGGTACTACCAGGGAAGACAACTTTGCAAAGGAGGATGACACCATCACCACCCACTGAGGTCAAAATGGAGAAAAAAAAAAAAAAAAGATCCCCAAGATCAATCCCGGCGATGCCACGACAACACACGGTGAGGGCTCAGCAAGCGGGATTGCAGGGGCCAGCACCGTGATAGACCGCGGGCAGTGGAAAGCGGAGGAACAGGCGATCTAAATCCCCAAGACCGAACGCGCTCCTGATTAAGACTACAGGAGACCGGACGCACGCCGAATCCCTGCGACAAATGAAGGGAGACCCTGCCATGAAAGACCTGGAAGCGAGCGTCACGAAAATCCGTAAGATCACGTGTGGAGACCTCCTTCTAGAGCTGTTGCGTACTCTGACAGAATGAGCGCAACAACGATCACCGTACTGGTAGAGGAAAGTGTCCGGCCCTCGGGAAGGTCCTCCAAGCAGCCGCCAAGAAAAGAAGATAAGCGTACTTCAACTGAACCTCAACTGTTGAGAGGGCGCGCAGGATCTACTCATGCAGACGTTACGCGAACTGGACATCGGCGTCGCTATTCCGTGCAAACAGTATAAAAACCTCGACGGAGACTGCTGGACAGCGGAGGACTCAGGACTCGCTGCTATTTGGCCATGCAGCAAGTCGCTCATTTAGGATGCAAGCAGGACATCGAGTATAGGGTTTATCTGGGCGAAGGTGAATGGCATATACATTGTGACGAGGCGTTACCACCGTCGTCGCAACGTACGAGTTAGGCTATAGTATAAGCCGCTGGATCGTCTCTCCCGCCGAGCGCCGATTGAGCGCGTTGCTGCCGTTTATTAGAATTCGTTACAGGGAAATTCGGCAACTATGCGAGGAGAGACAGCGTGAGAAGCGTTAGATGAAGGATGTACGTGAAGCGACGCTCGATATTCGCGAGCGTTGCCCCCTCTCCTCACCGGCACGCGACACATCGAGGCTCGATGAGCAATTTTTCGGCAGTCAAGAGTCGAAAGACGAGAGTCGTCTAGAGTCGATCGTCGACAAGTCTAGGGAAGACAGTAGTCGAGAGAGAATAGATTCGGCGACCCACCGAGAAGAAGTTCGGCAGGAGACGGAAGCAGAATAAGATAGAGAATAAGGAAGAGAATTATATTCTTGCGAGTTAGAGCCGAGAGTGGCTGTAGTCTTGCCGGTAGTAAATCCAGTGTTGAGTTGAGAATAGGAATAGTTTCCGTGGGAAATATTAGTGGACGTGGTAAATTTTCCGAGGAAAGTGTTAATCGCCGAGCGAGGCGAAGCCGTAGAGGTCAGACGAGGACAGCGAGAGCCGAGCTCACTCGGGACCAGGATTGACGCAAGGTCCAGCGTCGAAATATTGTAAAGGTAGGCAGAGCCGAATTGTTTCTGTTGTGTAATATTTCCGTGGACGAGAAGTGTCTCTCCCGGTGTAATAAAAAGACGTGCTATCGATTCCTCGGCCGTGCCGGCCTCTCCGGCGTATAGCTCGAGTACCGCGCGAAGATTTCGCGATTTTTCCCGAGAGAGGAACTATTGTATTTGGAATTCTATTATTTTCTCTTATTTTGTTTTTATTGTACGGATTTGGAAATATATTGTGTGATTATCATTGTTTTATAAATTGTTGGTGCTCGTATTTATTTTTCGCTTGCATATTCGGAGATATTATTTAGCTCTTCGAACTGCACCCCTGTCGCGAAGTACAGAGGAAAGTAACATCAAGGAAAAATCTATCTCCTTGGAAGTTGGGAGTAGAAACAACTTCCTGGCGCTCAACGGTAAGAGTAGAGAAACTAAAGAATCCCGGGGCGTCATTATTGTTGGGCGGCGGTGGTTTTGATCTACCCGAAGGATCAAAACGGCCCGTCACAACATATATAGTTGTTATGCATTACCAAATGCATCAATCGAAGAATTAGGGATCTTTTTTGACCAGTTGGTATCCGACGCGTGAGAAAGGAGTCTCTTGATCATTGTAGGAGACTTTAACGCCTGGACTACTCAGTGCGGAAGCAGAGAGACGAACCGAAGAGGAGAGACTAGTGGAATCCTTTGCACAGCTAAATATTGTACTGGTGAATATGGGAGCCACACCTACGTTTGCCAGAAGCTCGATTATCGATCTCACATTCGTCAGTGAAGGCCTTCACAAACGAAGCACCACATGGGAAGTCAGTGGGTGCTACACCCATAGTGATCATTAGGCTATCCTATGGATCGTGGGGGAATCTGAAACATCTAACACAAAGAAGAGTACAGATAGAGGCTCAAGATGGAGACGAGGACGAGGAGTCCTTTGCTGTTGTGATGGAGGGCGATGTCGAACTATCCGGCGCACTAGAGACCAAGTCTCACACGCTAGTGTCCTTCATCGTGGAAGCTTGCGATGCTGCGATGCCGCGGACTGCAGCAAATAGCTGTCGGCGGCCAGTTCATTGGTGGAACGATGAAATCGCAGAACTTCGAAGTAGCTGCCACCATACGAGGAGACTCTATCAGCGAGCGGCCGATCGACCGCAATACCGCGCACCGTGACAGCTGTACAGGCAAGTTCGGTGAGAGTTTAAGCGCGCTATTAAAGCCACCAAAAGACGGAGCTGGTTTGACTTGTGTGCCGAGGTCAGCAACGATCCTTGGTGTAGACCGTACAAAGCGGTTATGACCAAACTAAAGAGCTCCCCCACGACGACGCCAACGAGCTACGAATTGTTGCATATAATTGCGCCAATACTATTTCCACGCCAACCGGAAACCGCCTACGACGTGGAGTGACCGATTACCTCAGAAGATGTGCCCAGGATTATGCTGGAAAAGCTGTCGATAGCTTGTAACGGGTGGGGTACAGCAAGGCTCCCGGCTTCGACGGCATATCGAACGCTGCCCTCCAGACGGCTTGCAGAGTGTGCCCAGATCTCTTCCTAGAAGTGTTTAACTCGTGTTTGTGCGAAGGAAGTTCCCCCGAGCAATAAAGAAATAGCGTTTAGTGCTACTGTTACATCCTCGTAACTCCACCAAAGCGCCTAGTATCTAGCAACCCTCAAAACAGCATTGTATTTCCTGATGATAAGGCCCTACTCCGATGGTTAAGAGAAGGGGACGTCTAGGCCCTCACACATAGTCTACAGATAAAAATTCCTTCCAATTCGTTCAAAACATAGGAAGTGGGAGACGGCGAGTTCGAGCTAACAAGAAACTTGCCCTTTCCTACCCTTATTGAAAAACAAAGATAGATATACCACTAGTAAATAAGACCATATTTTGTACAGAAAATTGTCAGTTCTTGTAAATATTTCAACCTGTTCGGATCGAGCTGGAACTTGTACCGCTCGGCCATATTTTCAAGTAAAATAGTTTAAATGGAATCTTCGATTTCTTTCCGAGCTGCGCGGACCACCGCGAGCTCATCATTATAACCTTCGAATCCGAATGAGTTGCGCGAACCACCGCGAAATCATAATAAGATCTTCAAAACGATTTCCAGTTGCGTGGTCCACCGCGAGCTATGGAATCGTTTTCCAAAATCCACCGAGCTGCGTGGCCCACCGCGAGCAATACAATCCTTTTCCTAAATCCACCGAGCTGCGCGGTCCACCGTGAGCTCACTGGATGTCCTATATTCAACCGATAGCAGAAGTTGCGCGGACAACCGCGAATTTCTCTTTTTTTTCAATCTCAACAATTCCTTATTGTCCCAAATAATTACTAAATCATCCAAAACTATTATCCAACAAAATTCCATTACAACCAAATCACCAAGCCCGTATCCCGGACTAATTAGCCTTTGCTAAGGTCTAAAACAGGGCAAATTCTCAATGTTACTCGGACCTAACACTACTCCCCAAAGGGAAGAATCCACCGGAGGAACCATCATCTTAACGTCCCATATGCCTATTGGAAATACAGCGGAAAAAATATTTGAGCGGATTAGCGGATTAGCGCAGAGCGCTTAGAGGAATTTACAGAAAGAAGCAAAGGCTTCTCAGCGAACGAGTTTGGCTTCAGGAAGGCACGTTCGACGGTTCATGCCATAAGCTTTGTCATCAATGTAGCTCGAAAAAGCTAGAGAAGATAAAAGGTGGAAAAGAGGAACAAAAAAATGCAACGCTATTGTGATTTTGGACCTAAAAAAGTGTTCAAACTTGGCAAGGTGGCGCTGCATACTCGAAGCCCTCCGCTTTCTGGGCGTTCCAATGTATCTGAGGCGAATCGTTACGGATTACTTCAGGCATGTACGATCCTGAGGTACGAAGACGAACCGAAGAGCTACGACGTGACAAGCGGCGTTCCATAGGGCTCGGTCCTCGGCCCATTGTTGTGGAATGTCATGTATGATTCAGTCCTGAGGGTCCAAATGTCTGAAGGCTGTGAAGGTTATAGGATTCGCAAATGACATTACTGTGGTAATCGTTGCCAAACACGTTGAGCAAGTAGTATAAATCGGCAACGAGGCGCTTGAAATTATTCGTCAGTGGGTGTCAACGGTAGGATTGCAACTAGCAGCCCATAAGACTGACTGCAGACTGCCGTTCTCATTACAAGTAGAAAGTCACAGGAATCCGCAACCTGTACGGTTGATGACGGAGAGATTGAATCTCAGCAATCCGTAAAATACCTCGGCGTCGTGATAAATGCGAGACTGCGGTTCAAAAACCATTTGCAATATGTTAGCGACAAGGCCGCAAAAGTGGCGACAGCGTTATCACATATAATGCCGAATACAGGAGGACCTAGACAAAGCCGGAGGAGACTTTTGTCGAGCGTCATAACCCCGACTCTGCTGTATACAGCCCCCGTTTGGGCCAGCGCCTTTCGCATATTGTCTTATGATGCAGCGTGTGTTGTGGGCAGGATACAACCCATCGAGCTCCTAGCGAGTGAGCGGCAGAAATTCTATCGCAGAGGGCGCCAAGATAGCCGACAAGTGCAGCGAGCGATCGATGCGGAGAGCGGGATGACTGCATAGCGTGCTGGCAACGGGATTGCGATATGTCGACGAAAGGACGCTAGACGCATCGGCTCATCCCAGGTATCGAGAAGTGGATCAACCGACGATACGGTGAAATCAATTACTATCTGACACAGATGTTAACTGGACACAGCTATTTTCAGGTATAACAAGAACGCTTTAGACTAAAAAAACGCACGCACGCACGCGTCATTTTTCGATAACTTAGAACATTCTAAGCACGTTTACATGCAAATCTCGAGAAAAAAACTTCACCACAATAAAACTTCTTGAGAAAACAAAACGAAGTCCCCTCCCCCTCTGTAACCCATCTCTTTCTCCTCTTTCTCTCTAAGGGGATCCGGTCCCTTTAGAGATATAGTTTTTTTAGTATGCTAAGAGGGACTTAAAATATTTTTGCCCTGCCTTAGAGCAGCTCCTCGGCCCGAAACATTCTAAGTGAGTTTTGCTATGGCAAAGGTTGCTATGGAGACCGGTTATGTGGTGACGGTTGCTGTGGAAATCGTTGCTATGGGAACCGTTATTTTGGTGCAGATAGCGCCTAAGGTGAAGTTGGCGTTAGTCTGAAGTTAGCAAAAGTGAGAACTTAGCAATGGTTTGAAGTTAACAACATTGTAAACTTAGCAATGGTCTAAAAGTAGCAACAGTGTGAAATGAGTCTTTCTAATTTTGAAGGCCATTCGCCCTTTTAATTCTGAGCCTACATTTCAGGGGATTTCCATTTATACATATATATAGATGGTTCTTTTGTTACACTTTGCCCATATCATTTAATTTATTTTCAAAAATAATATTTATAAACAGAATTTTTCAGTACTTGGGGTACCACTTTATTTTCTTGGAAAAACTTTTTGGAAAATTGTGCCTACGCCAAAAAAAAATGATACGTACATACAGACAGACAGGTTAGGAAAAAACGTCCGTTTTTTTTTTTTAATATTTTTGAGTAAAAAAAACTGTTTAGGACATAAAATATGATACATTGAGGTTACAATTATAGATGGCGAAAGTAAGAAAAGATTTTTTTTTCATTCTGTGATATTGAAAAGAGTTATTTAGTCCTTAAATTTGGCGTTATCTTTTATCGCGATGACAATACTTTTCTCTTTTCTCGAACGTCATACGGCGTTAGAAAGTAAAAAAAGTACAACCTGGTACAACAACGAACAATGTTGTATAATCAATAAATACGATACTCTGTTTCTAAGAATGTGATACGAATAATAATTTTATTAGTCGATAATAACATTATTACTGCCCGTACACCCACGGGGTTTTGCTTCTGCGAATTCATGTAGCCGTCACTCGTGAAGTAAATTTTCCACCGAGATTAAATGTATTATTATACTACAGAGAGTTTTTCACCACACGGTTCAGTGAGTTGACTTTTCCGGTTTATGCCTCGACGCTTTAGGCATACGGGGCATTCGTTATTGGATTAAACCAGACGTACGATTTTCCGGACAAAGCGTAGAAACTTCTACCCATCGCCAGGTTACAACTGCACTGGCTTCTGTTACAACTACGCGCTGGGTGGCTCTCCGAGAGTCTGACAAATGACTGGACTTTCCTACTTCGGTCGTAGTGTGAAAGAAGAGCAGCTCGGTCGGCACGGCGTCACGGCACGTTGCGGCGTGAACTATTCTACTGAACGGTGCATGCATTAAACGGAAGCCACCGCTTCTCTGCTACTGTCAGTGTCTGAAGAGCTTGGTCTACGTCTGACGGATGCCCGGATTTTATCACTGACTTTCCCTCTAATGTTGTGCTGTACCTTTTACTTCTCGGGTCGTCTTCGTCTTCTTTTCTCATTTAACATTCGTACGTCGCTTTGCAAAGTTGCTACTATTAATAAACCATCTCTCGCGTCCATGGAAT
Organism: Cryptus viduatorius; assembly: GCA_964006125.1. NCBI lineage: Eukaryota > Metazoa > Arthropoda > Insecta > Hymenoptera > Ichneumonidae > Cryptus > Cryptus viduatorius. Next base: position 25,334,909 of record OZ023220.1, read on the forward strand.
CAAGAATATCAACTCAGTTTTCGTTGAAAGTACATTTCAGTTTTTTGTTTTTGAGAAACATTAACGAGCGGAGTGAAGCCTGTGAATAGCTCATAATCGACGATCCCTATCAAGTATCATTTACTGCCTTCGGAAGCTCATAAATAGATCGTTGTAGCCTTGAGGGAAACACTAAAACAAAAAAAGTTCATCATAATTCAGCGTTAGGACTCATAATCGCTTCGCAAAAATATTAAGGCAGTTTATTCTCAATCCCATTCACATCTTTTCTCATAATCCGACGAATTTCCGAGTATTATAGTAATAGCAAGTTACGGAAATGATTACGAATTCATTTTGATTTCTGTACCGGAAAATATTGATTGCTCGTCAGTACGTCAATATATTTTCATATACGATTTGTGTTCTACGTAAGAAGTTTTGCATACGTGTCCGTTCCGATGGACGAATGATTTTGTCAGTTTTTTGGTATTACCGAATTGCAGTGGAGGGATATGCACTGCGGATAAATGTTTCAACCGATAGAAGTCTGTGGAGCTTGGGCCATTCTAAACTGGTGCCAAAACTGTTTATACTATCCTGCGAATTCGCCGCAGTGCATGCGATGTGGTGACGGGGCAAGGGTGATGTACATATAAGTAGACGCACACACATACAACGAATGAGGAGTTGGAGGATACGGAACTCGTCGAGGTACGAGGATTTCTAGCGTGGACTCTGAGAGGGAAATGCCTCCGCTTGTTATCATATATCCTGGGAGTTATGACAGAAACGGGGCAAGACATAACAGACCTACGACGGAAGATTAAGGGAGGAATGAAACAAAGGGTAATGCCTCCGAGTAAAAGATAGAAACAAGTTGAAGAAGCGTTGCATGAATTTATTTCGCGACTGTGGTCACTTGTCTAAATTCCCTCGTTGAAATCGACATATCATTTTTACGATTCTTGCGAAACATATGCGGATACAATTGTCTTGACAATCAATTATTTTCTTGTCGACACTTGTCATAGTCTAACTTATCATACCGATATTATATTGCTTTTCTGGATTTTTGTGATATCGATAGTATTAACATGGCACGACGATAATGAGAAATTTTTGACAACGCCAATGTGATAAATGAAAATCAAATTGGAAAATTATTTTAATAATTGAGAAAGACACAATTAGTAATTAATTAACTTGTTCAGGGGTTTTGAATGTCAATGAGAAATAAAATATTGCGATAAATATTCGTGGCTGTTGTAATTGGTAGCAATATTCGAGAATGAAATGAAACACCCTCGACATTGAAAATTTCCACGTTGCTCTTACGTCATTATACCTTTTATTCGTGCGGAGCTTTCTATGCGAGTAATTTACAAAAAAAAAAAATTGCTGACGTCATTTTCACGCAAGAATAATCTTACGGTATAATGGAAAAACGATGACGCAGCAATATGCAAATGTCCAATTTGCGGAATATGTTTCAGACGTCGGGTTACGTGGAAAATAAAAACTGGTACGGATTCGTGTTGTGTCAAAAGCACTCCGGAAGTATTAGATTTTTTTCCATACGTAACCACATCTATTTATTACTGGCCGTTTCGTTGCAGAGTATAATGCGCTTGATGAATATATTACCCTTGTCGTGGATATATTATTTACAAAAAAAAGGAAAACAATATCAGATGGGGGATCAAAGTTTAAAGTATAAAAGGAATCGAGTGAAAGAGTAACGTGTGCGTTTACTAGGAGATAGGAAAATGTATAAAGAAGACGTCGGGGGGGGGGGGGGGGGGAGGGTTGTACAGTTTGAGGGACTAGCGAGAACTGTGGGGCGCGATGGATAAGATATAGAGAGGGTTGTACGAGATGTGCGAGGGTTGGTTGAAGGCTTTGCTTTGTCGCGTACCGGATGGATATTTATATCCGCTTTGGTGCATCGTTCGCGTGCGTCGGTGATGGTTGCACACAATTTGCGGAAAGAGGGAGACTCCACGAATGGATTCGGCCGCTCGACGCCTTTCAAAGTTTCAACGCGCTCTCGTGTACACTCCCCCGGCTCGGCTACAGGGTTGAGTCGGACGTCGTTCACGTTGGAAAAGCACCGGGAGAAGATGTGAAAAATAAAAATAATAAAAAGAAAGAGGGCCCGTATACTCTTTCAATGGTCCGGAACGCGACCGCACTCATGGGGTTGCTTCTACAACCCTTTGCTGCTGCATTTTTTTGTTTTTCGTTCCACGACTATGAACCTTCTCCTGTTTCACGCCCATCTCAATGACGTCTACTCGACTGGTCACAGTCGCGAACATCATTCTTTGTGTTCGCTAGTCACCATTGTCACCGTACTATAATCGTACATCCCCTAGTCTACATAACGTTGAAGTATTATGTGTGATTGCGTACGATATATTGATTACTATCGGACCACCTTTAATAAGCATATATAAATAAGACCTTTTAATATCTGTACGCAATCGATAACAGTTTGTTGGAGTTAATCGGTTAATCGTCGGATATACAAACAGCAATTTTGAAGATCAGAATTAGAATTGGAATTTGGATTTTGCATTATTCACTGATAGATTGAAATAGACGTTATAATCTCGCATTATTGTGTTCATTTGGTGTTAAATAACAGATATTTGGCATTCTTGCATGTGAATGCATATTTTCAGGATTTATGTCCACCAATATTAAGAAAGTATGTATATGTGGAACCACCCGTCGGATATGATTTTTTTAGTGATATCATAGAAGGGTACCGGTTTTTTAAATACACTAATCTTTTTCTTGCTGTTTATGAATTACAGCGTCGCATTGATCGTGTAGCAAGTGTTGAAAAAGTCAATTATTGTTCATAAAAAATGTGAATCGCGATCGGCGACACGAGAGTCGCCCCCTACTCGACACCCTTTCAATATGACGTCACAACTTCTGCACTACCAGTTTGTATGAGAAAAAAACCAGCGGCATACACGCTATTCACGGGTTTCTATGGAAACATTCCAGAAGTATGAAGACGTATTGCTGATCATGTAGCGCGGGATATCCGGTATTATTGTTGACGTGTAGCGGAGAGTGGACGAATACCGGCCAATCAGCAAAACTGAGCAGACTGATTTTCAAGGATTGAAAGATAATATCAAGATTAATCTTGAACTATCTTGTTGCTTATGTCTCAAGCAAACGATTGAGACTAATTTTATCTTTTTATCTAGACTGGAAAAGTTTTTAGAGCGATTAATAGGTTTTGATAGTTTTTCATACAAAAATTGACACATTTCGAGAGGGAACATTTGCGGCACGTTGTTTTTTACATTTCTAGAGTAATCTTTCAATAATTATTAAGTTGCTAGAGTCATCATTAAATGAATACTACGCATTATTGTTCAATATTCAATAATAATAATAGCGAATCGCGTATCAATCAACTTTTTTTCAATTGTTTCTAATCTGTGACGTGATTTTTTGGAATCGACGTCACAAAAATCCAAAACTACCGTTACTCGCATGGAAATTACGATTTTAGTGCTGAAGTTCGCGTTACTGCCTCTCCCAGCGACTTAAGATACCGTCACGCTCTCGTTGAGTTACCGATCGAGATTTTTGCAGTTTATTTTGTATCATTTTGTTGTAATTATTCCCAATTAGCTTCATTATCGTTATTATTTTAGTTCAGTTCGAGTTTTGAGATTCCTTTTGTTTAGTCGGTTCACGATTTCCGATTTCTTTTTAGTTCAGTTTAGTCGTTTCCGACTCTATTTGGTGGTGTAAGAAGTAATAATGAAAAGCCCAAATACAGAAAGGACTCGGCGAAGAGTCTTGCGAATACGTCAAAGTCCGGTGTAAACCCGGCACCCCAAGAGATAGTGCAATGCGTTGAGATCAGGCGGAGTCAGTTTCTCATTCGCGTTCGGCTATCGCTCGAGTTTCGTGAGTTGAGTGTAGCGAAAGAATTTTGTAATAAATTCTTCGCGATCCCGTGCGTGAGTGAAGCATTAGAAATAATGCTCCTTGTGCAGCGGTGATAGTGATTCGGTTCTCGGTGTATCGTGAGATACAGGTTCCCGCTCAGTACAGGATTAATATGAAGTTTCGGTGAGTTTTTGAATTATAAAACTTTGTCGATCGCTTATCGATCCGCTTGTGTTACGTTCTCGTTAGCTCGCTTCGATCGTTCGATCAGCTGAGCGTTTTCGATGCACTTGCGTGTGATCCCGTGGCTTCTTGGCCAAATTATTATTGTTCGGTCCCGCTTAAATTAACGTTGAGATTTCGATCTCCGTTTCTCGTTGCTATTCTATTGACCTCGGATCGCGACCCTTCTACCACAACCCGCATCCTGAGCAACCGTGCATTTCCGCAACCGTTTGCTTTCGCGAATGCGTCGGCGTTAGTTCTCGTATCGTTTTCGTTCCGTTTCGTTTTGTCGTTGTGGAGGTCGTAGTTCCACCGACTTCCAGTTCAGTCCGGATTGGTGATTCCGGCGAAACAAAAATCTACCCTGCGGAGGTCGTTCCACCGGCCTCCAGTTTAGTCCGGAGTGGTGATTCCGGCGAAACAAAAATCTACCCTGCGGAGGTCGTTCCACCGGCCTCCAGTTTAGACCGGTTGTTAATACCGGCGAAACAAAAATTAACTGGCGCCCACCGGGACACCGATGCATCCGCGAGGGTGGACGGCCGAAGGTGACGTAAGTTTCGTTCGCGTTTTGCTCCCGTTTGGTTTGAGCTTTTCGATTTTTTGGTTTTTTTTTAATTTTATTTATAGAGTTCGAGTTAGAGTTTTCGTTAGGTGAAAAATACGTCACATATCATAAGTAATCAATAATTGTATGGCGTCAAACGCTAATTGTCGCTAGTTAACATCCCAAAGATCGCACCGACTCAAGATTTATATGGATTTTTCACTGTATAACTGAAATAATGAAAATTTCCCTTAGGTGGCCCATTGGCTCTTTTCTATATACAAAAAAAAATGAGTACGTTTGATTTTCGTCAATTATTGAATGTCCGCACTATATTTTTGACTTCGAGGCACAGTGCCTCATTAAAACCTTTGCACATTTTATATTTCTTTAACTAAGCCTTAACGACGCTGTGTAAAAATGGCTTTCCAAAGCGTCTGCGTTGATGAGCCAAAAGCGAGAATACTAATAGTAATAAAATATTTTTTTTTTTTTAATAATAATATACATTTCTAGTAGGCTACGTTTTATGAATTTATGATTTTTGTAGTAGCCAGCTACTGCGCGAAAAAAAATGTATGCCTCATTGACTAAAACGAAGATCAAAGCCACACAAAGAAAATTTATCGACATTTGTAATTTTATCCGCGGAAATGTCGTGCTGGCACTCTTTGTATATATTTCACCACATTTTTCGGATTCTGGGAAGTGCTCCAGCGATTTTTTTGAAATTCCTACAAAGGGCTAAATAGGATTTACGAACGTGGCAAAGCTCGGATAACGCAGTAAAGGGGTTGTAAAAGAAGAGAATATGAAGATTCGGCTCGTAGAGCATCGACAATCTCGCTCTTCCGTTGGAGAGCGAGGGATTAATCAAAGTAGCGAAGCGTTAATCGAAAATTTATCAGGATGCTAGCGGGATTACGATAGTTGCTGTGATTGGAAAGACCGTATAAGGTCCAGAAAAACGAATAGAAGAACAGACTGTGGTTAGGTCCGGGGACGGGTAGAAAGGAGGGGACGGAGGATGGTTTGGAATAGTAGGGCGCACAGGGTGGTTAGACTGGTTTGACCCAAATCGCGTTGCCCGTTGGCGCAGGGCCAGTTCTCTGCGTGTACCCGCAGTCCGAAACGACCCCGCACCCGAAAAGCCCTCTTACTTATATATATTTTCCCCGAGCTCGACGATCCATTCCATTCGCCCCCGCCCCGGGCGGATGGGCCGGCCGATATCAATTCCAAAAGTCGATAGATTAATCGTTCCGCCTCTCACCATTAATTCGGGGCATTCAACTGCCACCTCGAAGCGTTATACCCCTCTTTTACCGCATTGTTTTCAGAACTCGATATCAATAGTTATCACGCAGCAATATTTATTTTTTGCTTCCTCAAGAAGTTTGGTTTTGGTGAATTTTTTTTTCGAGATTTTCATGTAAACGTTTTCAAAACGTTGCAAAACGTTGAAAAATCACATTTAGAAAAAGATCCCTGAATTTACATGTGTGTGTGTGTGTGCGTGTGCGCGCGCATCGTTTAATCTCATAACTTGAAAACGGTTTAAGATATCAAGCTGAAATGTATACTATATATTGGAGGGAGGGAGGGTCAAGTTCCCTTCTTCGGTTCAATTTTTGGCAAAATATATGCAGTTGTAAAAGTAACAATTAAAGTATATAATCACAAAACAAAGCTTCATCAGGAAGCCAAAAATGGGTACTTACCTACAAACAGAGTTTGGCTGTCTGTGATAAAAGAAACAGAGCAAGCAATACACCAATACAACTGGCACTATTTTTTTACTACGTTACGAGAAATTTAAAGCATTTGAATATATTGTGGACTTGATGGAAAATGGAATACAGCCTGATTACTGTTAAAGCATTCTGCGTCGTGTGTCAGCGTCTATCGTCGTGAATCGTGTATTATGTTTAACGAATACTGTAACTGCCAATTTCCTACTGTCACAAAAAAGTAACAATAATGCATAAACATTGAAATGGACATTTTTAATAGGATAGGATATGATCGGGCCGTTTTATTTCCTAGTGTATACTAACCGACAAAAGAAGTTTGCGTACAACATGTACTCGCAATGACCACAATGATACTAGCGTATGTATTCGCTCGCCGGGTATCAAGAGAACTTAACTAGAAGTGAGGCTAAATGGAACAAGTATCTGTATTTCTAAAAGTTTCGTATATAGCCATGTTCATGTTTATATTAAACCTGTACTATATAGTTATTTTGCTCCTTGTCTAGCGAATAAGCCTCGCCACAATAGCATCCGGTCAGGTAAATCGCCGGATGCTCGAATCATTAACTAAAGTGAAAGTGGTAATAGCAGTACAGTGGAATTTGTCAAGAGGCGCTGATGTCACGCGACAATATAATTTTAAGAAATTATTGAAAAAAGTTATGGATTATGGGTATCCCGGATTTATTTAGTTTTATTTATCTATTTTTATTAAAGCTACGATGACTACATCTTCTTTCTTCCGGACGTTCAATTTAATTTACAATTTTGAGTCTGATTAAAGAAATTTTTTTTTTTTACATATAAAACGTTGCATTGCGTTGTGCGTGGAATGGATTATCGACACCGGATTTTCTATCGTCGTAAATAAAGTGACTAGAAATGGAGCGTCGTTTGCCTCAGCTAGAATCAAACTTCTACTGTACTTCGAAGTATGGCGGATGCAAGGGAGTCGAGATTTTTAGCTTCCACAAAAGAATGGAGGTGCATTATTATTCTTATAGTTTGTTTAGTCGTTGGAGTTGCGAGAGGTTGTTGGAGGGGGAGGGGGGTTAGCCGCTGCATCGCGTAGAAAGCAATTGGATGCACCAGCGGGGTGGGTCAGGTTAGCTCGATAACTTGGATAGTGCACTGTAAAATAATGGGCGAGAATTGGGGCGCCATGTACCGCCTGAATCCCGGGACCTAGATGATATTCTGTTGCCTTCCCCGCCGCTCCACTCGACCCTTTCACTATTCCCTTATATTTTTACCTCCTTTTCGCTTGTTCCACTTCTACTCTCTCTCTAGACGCATCGTCGATCGAACAGCAGAACGAAAGCTCTGTTGGGGTTCTTTTCATTATAAATGTCGGACCGAACAGAATTTTCGAAAATGTCGTTTCGAACATTGATTATCAAATGGTTTTCGATTTTTCGAACAGCCCTTTGAACAATCGATCTTTGTTGTTCTCTACTGTGAAATCTACGAACTATATCACACCCGAGATTTGAAGTTATTATTTCTCCGGAAGGATGAAGTTTTCTGTTTTGGCTCATAAGCCGAATAATGTTATCTCATGTATGGTCGAATATAGATATAACTTCATCTTATCGATACTTGTAATTGCCGAAATCTACTAATCATTTCCACTCGAAGTGAACGACGGTGACATTGCCAGTGGAAAAAAAGTATAGGTGATTTTGGTGCCGCGTAAGAGCGGAACGAAATACAGGTGACGTCGTATTTGACCGAAGACTTCTTTTTTTGTCAATATCGTAAAATATTCATGGCAAAGTGGACGAAATTGTGCACAATGTTCTGCGTCGTATTTCCATTTGTAAGAAGTGCGAAGTAGTAGTGCAGCGCGTGCATCGAAGTACATACTAAGGTACTGGGAGTCAGATTTGCCCGTGATGCTTACGCGGAACGAATAAAGTGCATGTCTCGGCAAATGAGATCGTCGAGCTCTCTGTGTGAAAGCCCAGTGGAAACAACGGTAGGTATGCCGGGCTAGATAGCCCCAGTGCTAGAGCGCTTCGCAGAAAGAAAGAGCACTCGCTCTCGTCAATTGTGGAAAAAAAGTGGGTCCTTTAAAGCGTAGCTTTGGTTGAACATTAAAGCGAAGCGTCTTAGGACAGTGGGGCAAGATAATGTGATCAGTTTTTCCTTTACATTCGATATACGCCTCTTTAAAACTATGAGTAAAACATAATTCATCGCAATCAAAAGATTTTCGTTCGTTATTAACGTTGCGACACGAATGTGAGTACAAAGGAAATCTTAAAGAGTACTTCAAACTAAAATCTAAATAAAAAATAATAATAATAAAATGTTTTCTATTATATATTTATATTGCTTTCTCAAGAAGTTTTGTTTTCGTGAACATTTTTTTCCCGAGATTTTCATGTAAACGTGTTCAGAATGTTCTAAAATATCGAAAAATCACGTTCAGAAAAAACGTTGGTGTGCGTTGTGTCAAAAATGAAACAATTCAAATTCACATAACATTTTAACGACTGCATGGATTTTTCTCAAATTCAACAGTAATCCATCGGCCTATAGTAGTCAAACTTTCGACCAAATGTTAGTCTGATATCTCAAAAATTGACGGATCTACACCGCAAACATTCAATTTTGAAACAATGCAAATTCATGTAAAAAAAAAGGACGTCGTAAATTTTGTAAAAATTGGATCAATGGAGAATAGACCCTTCAACAAGTCGTTCGAACGAGAGAACGTTCGAGAGAGAGAGAGAGAGAGAGAGAGAGAGAGAGAGAGAGAGAGAGAGAGAGAGAGAGAGGGAGAGAGAGAGAGAGAGAGAGAGAGAGAGAGAGAGGGAGAGGGAGAGGGAGAGGGAGAGGGAGAGGGAGAGGGAGAGGGAGAGGGAGAGGGAGAGGGAGAGGGAGAGGGAGAGGGAGAGGGAGAGGGAGAGGGAGAGGGAGAGGGAGAGGGAGAGGGAGAGGGAGAGGGAGAGGGAGAGGGAGAGGGAGAGGGAGAGGGAGAGGGAGAGGGAGAGGGAGAGGGAGAGGGAGAGGGAGAGGGAGAGGGAGAGGGAGAGGGAGAGGGAGAGGGAGAGGGAGAGGGAGAGGGAGAGGGAGAGGGAGAGGGAGAGGGAGAGGGAGAGGGAGAGGGAGAGGGAGAGGGAGAGGGAGAGGGAGAGGGAGAGGGAGAGGGAGAGGGAGAGGGAGAGGGAGAGGGAGAGGGAGAGGGAGAGGGAGAGGGAGAGGGAGAGGGAGAGGGAGAGGGAGAGGGAGAGAGAGAGACAGAGAGAGAGAGGGAGAGGGAGAGGGAGAGAGAGAGACAGAGAGAGAGAGAGAGAGAGAGAGAGAGAGAGAGAGACAGAGAGAGAGAGCGGCCGACAAGACTATAGCGTTGCAGCGACAGTTGGATCAGCTGCGACAAAAACGTCGATTTCAACTTAGAAAATGGCGTGCAAATTAACAAAGTTCGAATAAACAGAAACGTCAATCCCCGAAATTCGAAAGAAAGAAACGTTCGATCTTATCGGGTTCGGCGATGCATCGAAGATGGCGTATGGAGCTTTTCTCTACGCTCTCTCGGAAGATTCGAGTGGCACGAAGCAATCACATCTCATTGGCGCTAACAGCAGAGTCGCGCCACTTAAAACGATATCCTTGCCGAGATTAGAGTTAAACGCCACTCTATTGCTCGTGAACTTATGCGATGTAGCTCGACAAGCGTATGGAAACAAAATTAGAAAAGTCTACCTTTGGAGTGATTCCACGATCGTTCTTAGTTGGATTTCAACGTCGCCGAATATCAGAAAAACGTACGTCGCAAATCGAGTGACAAGGATACAAGAGCTATCGCGATTTGACAATACGTATCATCGAGAGAAAACCCGCTGATTTGATTTCACGAGGAATCTCGGTCGATCAATGGACGAACAGCGAACTCTGGTGGAATGGCCCCGAGTTTCTCCGCACCGACGAATGGCCGAAAACACAAGAAATCGAAATCGACATGACAGAAACGAAGTCGTCGGCCGCTCTTGTCAACACGATGACACCGAAGTTCGAAGTGCTACGAAGATTCTCTTCATTCGACAAGCTTCTGCGGGTAATGGCTTACGCTTTCAGATTCAAATCAAACACGCTGGGAGAAAAGAAGAATGGTTCAATTTCAGTCGATGAACTCGAACACGCAGAAAAATCAATTATCAGAATGACGCAAAAAGAAGTTTTTTTGGCAAGAGCTTCAAACGATCGAGGACTGCAAGCAAGTAGTCAATACTAGTAAGCTTGCGTCTCTCAATCCATATCTCGATGAAGATGGTATACTTCGCGTAGGCGGACGATTGGCAAAAGCTGATATCCCGAAACCACGAAAACATCCGAAAATATTGCCATCTCGACATCACATTACCACGTTGATTTTCAAGAAAGAGCATATCCGACTGCACCACTGCGGTTTGGAGAATTTGTTGTGCTCGATGCGTTCAAAATATTGGCCGCTGAGCGGCCGAAGAGAAGCGAAAAAGGTAAAAAAAAGTTGCCTCATCTTTGAGACCCTTCATAAACGCCGGCGTAGACTACGCCGGTCCATTGCAAGTACGAGAGAGTCGTCGTCGTGGTCGCGTTCACATCTCGAAGGCATGGATTGCAGTATTTACTTGCTTCGCTACAAAAGCAGTTCATTTGGAACTCGTTACCGAGTTGACAACAGAGTCGTTTTTGGCAGCGCTGAGAAGATTTGTCGCATGGCGAGGAATTTGCTCGCAATTGGTCTCTGACAACGGTACTAATTTTGTTGGAGCCGCTCGGGAACTCAAGGAGATTTTTGAGTTCCTCAAACAAGAAAACGACGCGAAATCAGAGCATCTGTCTCGTCAAAAGATCACATGGAAGTTTATTCCGCCGCGAGCACCGCATTTTGCGGGCTTGTGGGAGTCGGCCGTGAAGGCCACGAAGCGTCATTTGAACATCGTCACGAAAGGATTAGTGTCGACTTTCGAAGAGTATTATACTCTCTTAGTCGAAATTGAATCGATCCTTAATTCCCGACCACTTACTCCTCTATACAGTGACCCAAACGATTTGACAGCGTTGACCCCTGCCCATTTCCTCGTAGGGAACACACTCGTATCACCCGCGGAACATAATTATCTAGATGTTTCGGACAACAGACTATCGCGATGGCAACAGCTTCAAAAGGTGCGACAGCACTTTTGGAAGCAATGGCATGACGAATATTTGCAAGAGTTACAGAGACGACAGAAATGGTGGACCAAAGGCGAAAACCTTGAAGTCGGAGCACTTGTGCTTCTAAAAGAAGATCAAGTTCCGCCATTGCAGTGGATCATCGGGCGGGTGGTAGAAATTCACCCCGGAACAGACAACGTCGTCAGAGTAGCGACCGTTAAAACGGCAACGGGACTCTTCAAGAGAGCAGTGAAGGAACTTTGCTTGTTACCTACGGAAGAAGACTAATTATCATTAACTTTTGTTTCCTTTATCGAAAAAAAATATATTTATGTTTATTTTAGATCTTTTGAGTTCGAATATTATCGTTTCGTTACACTGGAAAACTAATAACGTTAAAAAATAATAATATTACCAATTCGTTAGGACGAATGAGATACCGTTATTTATGTCATTATTCGAATATCCAGTTTAAGTTTAATTCTTCAGTTATAATTATTCAACGTTTATGTATTAACCATTACAATTAATCTTTATTATCGTTGAAAGAGCTTCTTTCAAGGCGGGCAGAATGTCGCCGAGTACAGCGCCTCGCGCGAGAGAAAGAATAGTAATAACCAAGATGGCGAAAGGGGGATCTGTATAAAAATAAAGCTCGTATATTTTAACAAAAATTTCGTGTCTTACTAACCCCAACCCCCCAATACCTCCCAATATACCAATACCAATAACCCCTCCCAATATACCAATACCAATAACCCCAACAATACCTCTTTATTCTAAATCGCCAAATCCGGGGACCGCCACTCTACCCTGGTGTGCGGCAGCTAGTTGGCTACCACTGAATTCTCTAATTTATTCACCATCGAAATTCTGATCGTGTCAAGCGCATTACTTGGCTGGCGCTCCCAAAAAATAAAGAAGCGATTGAGACGAATTTCTGATGCCATCAGGGTGCTGGTTATTTTTTTTTAATAATATATTTAAAAATTTATTTTTGATGTGCGAGGGCGCCACTCTCTGGACATTTCGGTTACAATATATAGATTTCAAACTATTACGGTATGAAAAAAAAAAACAAATAAGCCTTTATGTTTACCTGAGCCCAGTATCGTAAAACTCTTTTACCAATATCTATATTCTTTTTTCCTGCTAAAGCAGGTGAATATTTGATGTATGCGGGCGCGAGAAGAACTTGGATATGCTATCCGGGGGGTTCTTCAACAGAGAGAAATTCGTGAGTAACTTCCCGATTATCGCCGTTGCCTGGTACTACACTGTGAAGGCAGATGCTACCAAAAGAAAAGCGTCTTGAGTTTCCTCTTTTTCTCGTTTGCGCACCCGTACAGGATGCGCCTCTATATCTCGGTACATGCCAGGAATATATTCTTTAGTCTCTCTGTTCCGTTCTCTCCCGAAAACGTGCGAACATCCGCTACGTCAGGTCATGGAAGTGCCAAACCCCCTTACGAAATTCGACAACGACACGTACATCTCAGCGGTTTTTATTTGTTAAAGTATAAAAAAATACAGCTCTCTCGGATTGTACACTTATCGCGGTAATCGCCTTCAGTTCACACGCCAAATTTGTTCATCTTTTTTTACCCCGCGACCAATCCACTTGACCCGATAAGCAAAAACTGTTGAAGACATTGGCGCCGTTGTATGAATATCGTTAAACTGCTAATAGCATTTTAAACAAAAAGGAGAAGAAATTTTGACGGTTGAATGCCATCCGATTGTACAAACATGAACTTTTCAATAACATCTAACAAATAGGGCATTCACGTTGTTTTACTTCCAATTAGTGGATTTACATTTCGAACTATTCGATAGAGTTCTCGTACGTAATTGACAATATAATTTTGGTTCAGCGATTGCGATAGTTCAATTTTAACGAAACGAAGAATTCTACAATATCTCAAACAAATTCATATGCTGCTGCCTTAATATCTATTTAACGAGTCATCAGAATGTCACAGTTAGTAACATCAACTGCTCAATTTGTCGGCACAATATTGAATTGAATGAGAGTCGCAGTTCAGCGACCCTACAGTTCGGTATCGTTCTATGCCGAGGGATTGCTTTTGCGATAGAAGGCAACGCAATTTCAAAGATATTAAACAGATCACGTTGCAGCGAAACCGACACTCGGACTCTGTAGAGTCGCGTAATCGGCCTGGTCTGAGGGTCTCGACTCCCCTCCTGTGTTGTATAGGACCGTGCCGTCGTGCGTACGGCAAATGTGCAGATGTCTACACTATAAGTTCCAACCCCCAGCTACGTAACCAACGAAGGTTTGCCGTTGCCGTGCGACATTACAGTGACGTAATAGTGGTTGGAGGGGTCATGCACGCACGAATGCTTGCACTCTCTATTTAAACGCAGGTCGTAACGTAGGTTAATTACACCTACCCTACATACGCTTCCGGTGGTAGCGTTAGAAGCTTATGTGTTGCTGCTATGGAAGGGTACATATAACCACCAACTGCGTTTCTCCGTGAGGGTTCGAGAGAAGGCGCAGGAGGCAATGGCAACAGGGAATCCTCGCAGAAGCAGATTAAAAGCTACGGCATTACTGATGTTCGCTCGGGGTTATTCGGTAAATTGTTCGCGGCTTGGAAACGACCCTTTGTATTTTGGAAGGCCCCGTTTCGCTCATAAACCCGCGAATCCAAAACCTTATTTTCCCTCGGGTATGCTCTCTGCATCAAATATGAATCCTAATAATTCAACGGCCGACTGAGAAATATCGGTTCAAGGTTAAAAAACTTCTTTATACCAATAACAGTCAATATATAACTAACGTTCTTGACCTTTGAAATAGCTAATCATCATTGGCAATTCTTTAAAAATATTTATAGTAATCATTTTAGTTACTATAATTTTTTGTGTTAAAAAAAAGCCTCGCTCTATTCATGGTGTGTGTATATGTATAATCGGACAATTTTGCCCTAAAAAAATGAACAATGTTTATGGACGAGTGAACAATCAGTTGGCGATTTTTTTCCCCGAATTGTTAGTTTCTCGTACTCCGATGAATTTGAACGGATGCGAGACATCTACTGCTATTATTATTACCATATACCACTATTATGAGCAGATCAATGCGCGCTTCGTTGATTGTGCGAACGCTCGACTGTATCGGAGAGTTGTTTCGACGTTCTCTAGGGTTAAGCTTGGTCATGTGGGGGTTCGAAACTTCGGACCGAATTATTTACGGCAAGCTGGGAAGATTTACGAAAACGGCCTGCGTACATTGGGATGCACATACTTCTAGCACGCGCACGTACGTAAATTTTATTCTGCCCGTACACTATGACTCCTCATGATAAGAAGCAACCATTCCGGTTGAATGGCAAAGAAAAACATTGATCGAGAACGGACTTTAATTGTTGCAAAATTTATCGATTGTTTCCCACTTCAATTCCAACGATATACGAATTCTAGTGGCCTTGATCAGTTGATCGGGAATGGAATTGTCGATTGAAAGCGGGTTGATTTTTTTAGATTCGTGAACATTGTTTTAAAGGCCCTTTTTAACAAATTCTTCAGCTCAAATGAATGATCAATAATCGATTGAAGCATTCAATTTATTTTAACGGAGATGTGTATGCATTTTTTTGTAACATCTGCAAGTATGGACCATTTATTTATAGATGTTCGCAGTGCGTTATCGCACTTTGATATTTGGTGATAAAATATCTTGGCCCGCCAAGTTTTTAAGGGAAGATACGTATCGATGCTCTGTTGATATTTCTTTTGTAAGTAAGTTGTAAATGATCAACCGAATTTTTAAAGGTCCGCTATTCGAGCTCATTGCTGGGTATTTCATATTCAACTGTAAAAGCCCATGTTAACCTTTGATGAACATTAAACGGTCTTAAATGCACATAGGTTTAGAAAAGAAGTGTTCTTATTATCTTTGAATTATCGGACTCGTGATCTTTATGGCAGTACCCAATACATGTATATAGATGACATATGGATAGTGTCATATGACTTACGCGAACATTGACGTTGCTCGTCGCTTCCATCGCCACAGTCGTCGACATTGTTGCATACTTTATTCAGCGTGACGCATCGACCGTTTCCGCACTGGAACTCGCTTTGTTTACAGCCGATAACTCCACCGACCATAAAGATGAATGTGCCAATCAGCCAACGCATGACTGAAAAAATAGAAAGTTTTTCGTTCAACGTAATAATTCACAGTGCGTGTTTTGATAGTACATCTGGGAGTACTGGAATAATTTTTCTCAAACATATATAAGGTTACGAAAGCAGAATATTGTCAGTTCATTTTATAGAGACCACAACACAGAAAATCGGGGAGCGCTTCGCTGACAATGAAAAAGAAAACCATTTCCATCAGTTATATCTGTTATCGATTTCGTATCGAAGCGTTGAGCGTATCGTGACGTGTCGTCCACTGGTTTGCACGTTTAGGAATACAAAATTACAACTCTTGCGTAGGTCGTTAAGTTTCGGCACCCTATATTCTTTTCCACCCCGCTGCGGAACCTTCGATTCCCACTTTCCGATATTACAAAATACACTCCGGTCTATCGACTTTTTCCTACGCGCACTTTTCACCATAAGAATAACCTCGACATTAGAAACGATCATGAAAAGCTGCATTCGCCGATAACGAAGACAACTTATATCGCATCTGATATTTGATAAGGGTAGTGCTTTTGCGATTTTATGAAACCGATGCGAAGACTCGTAATAACATTTTTTAATCATAATTTATTCGAATATCCGTATTTTAAAGAAAAACAAATGTGCGGCAACTGTGTGACATTAAGAGTAATGGATGAGTCATTCGCATTTGCTGAATTGTTAATAATAATAATATAAGAACGCTAGAAAAAGGCTGGATAATGCAGAAATGTTCAGGTCGGATTGCAGCACTCGCTCATTGCGTGCGAGTTGACGCCACACTTGATATCGTTGCAAGTTTTACAAAGCGTTACGAATAAATACTTATAAATTTTGTTTAATACTTTTAATTGACTTATTGAGATTCTTCGAGTATCGGTTAGCAATATAAATTAGCGGCAGTGTTTAAGTTGTCACAATACACTTCATTGTGTTCTGTTTTCATGTTTTGCAACAACCAATTGGAGATTTACCATTGCGCCATCTTGCGGAGTGTCGATTCAAATGATAAACTTCAGAACTCGCGGTTTCATTCTGATTCGAGTTTGTATGACTTACCAAGTCGGTTTAATTGAATTGTCATGTAAGAGAGGCGCGACAAGCTGCGACAATGGCAGAGGTTTGAGTTTAAAATGCATTCTATTTGTTGTGTGTAGTATGCGGAACCGGAGGGTACGTGTTCTTGTCTGCAGTCAGGTATACCGTAGAAAATATGTGGTTCTTCTCAAATAGAATTCGGGATTCCACACACATACACACCGCAAATCAGCAGTAGCACTTGAAATCGAAGCTACTGTGACAAACTTTCGGTTCGATTAACGCGGTATATCTATAGCGTTTGATTGAGATGTCGGAACATTCAACGTTTCCAGTGCCTGATTACGTACTAATTGGCTCTCGACGGCATCTTGCTTGTAGTCGGATAGGGAAATAGATACACGGGGGCAGCGCACGTACGACCTTATATCAAATTAAGATAAGTCTGACCGCGAAACAAGGTCGTCGACCGGCTTTGTCGATGGGGGTCGGGAACGCCTTGTCTCGACAACCCTATCAGAAATCTAAAATAACTGAAGCAAAGACACTACGGCATTATAATTAAAACGATAATTATAATTACAATATTGTCAAATAAATAAAAAAAAACCTATAGTGCTGATAATCGAAATCGAATTTTTAAAAATAGTGTGTTTATAAAAGGAAAATAATTTTTTTTTATTTTGTCTATGTTCGATGTTCATTTCAATACACGATATCTATACATGTTATCGGAAAACGAAGGATCTGGAATTCAAAATGTTATTGTAACCAAGTTACCTGTATACGTTACAAGGAATGTCCGGCGTTGAACCGGACTTGGAAAAAAGTATGTTGCTAGCAGTAACCGCGCCCATAGGAGTTTTAGAATATCACATTAGGTATTAAGTCTTATAAATTCACGTACGTCATGTGGTTGAATGAACTTTGCTACTGTCGCGGAGTTAATACCGGTGCAAAGTAAAACAAACGTCAACGATACGTTGAAGACGACAACGATTGCTTTAACATTCGGAAAATCTACCTTTAATCGTTTCAGGGGAAGATACTTTTATTTTTACACAATCGTTTCATGCATAGTACCGAAGACTGCTACTACGATTTCTGTGGATTCGGTTTTTTTCGATGCTGTTTTGTGAAATGATATTGTTGAATTTTTAAACCTTTCATAGATGACGATAAAAACTGTATTCATATGACATTCGTCCATCATACAACATTTGAAGTGCACTCGTAGACGTGACATCCGGTAGCGCGAACAGTTGTGTGCAGCGGACGAGAGAGAGACGGTGATTGAATGATTTATTGATTGATTGTATTTATTAATGCCCTAGTTGCACTATGAGGGTAAAGTGTACATCATGTGGGTGGGAGTATCTTATAAACTAAGTTTCAATAGGGTCCGCAGTTACAATATTATCGGAGCATTCTAGAGCTTATGTTCGGAGCTCACCTGCGAGTGTACCAGTGAGGGCAAAATACAGAATCCAAATAAAGAAAATAAAATTAAAGTGAAATAAAAATTGGAAACATTACCGGTACAGATTTACAACGTCAGTAATTCAAAATTAGGTATGTAAACGTTTTATACTGAAATAAAATGAAAACAAAATAAAGATAAATATAAAGTCCAAGAAATAGAGATCTAAAAAATATATCCAGAGAGAGAGAGGGAGAGAGACATTTGTATGAGGTTATCGTCATACAAATCCTTTGAGCGGAGAATATTACACTGCGTATTCAGCCGCTTAATACGAAGAGGTTCGTCGTGTAAGATGGTCCTTGCGGTTAAAGAGAATCCGGCGGGGTATTTCAAGACGTTTTGGTCGTTTGCCGACGAGGGATTCGCACCATCCAACCCGGACCAAGAATCACTCACTATCCGCACAACAAGCTTGTCCTATTAGGTAGTCTTACAACTGTACGACCCGGCCAGTTGCTCTCGTTATCCTCCTTATTGTCGCTTGTGATTTCTCTTCTCGATCATCTGCATTTTTACACCTACTACTTCCGCTTCTTTTTCCCGGTCGAGAATTAACCGTCTAGGAATTTCAGAGGGTGGCGTCTTTTTATTACCTCTCCGATAGTTCTCACTCAAAATCGACTAGGACTATCATTTCAGACAACTTTCGATAATTTTCGTGAAGTTTTTTAACAGTTCGCAGTTGTCGTTCATTCGAGTTGTTTGGTATTTTGAAAATCAGTATGCATTGTATAACTTTTGAAAAATGTATTGAATGATTAATAATATTTTAATAATTTGAGAGTCAATACGATACAATACGGTGACAGAGTTTAAAATCAATACGTGGCATACATTATAATAGAATAATTGAATACGCTAGTAGCAACGACTATTTTCGTTCGGTTGACGACGATATAGATTTCTTCAGACCGATTTTCATAAATCTAATCAGATCTTCAATGTAATAACCATATCTCTTGAATATATATATCAATGAAGGAGGTGGATTCGTAGCTTTTATGTCATTGCGCCTCGGGGTGTGCAACGTGACGCAGTCGAGGCATTGCATTTGTTGAACATAGAGAGAGCGTAGAGAGCACTATTGCTCGTCGGGATAAGGGGGAAAAATTACGCGCGAGCTCAACCCGTTCTCTCGGATCGGTACCGCCCGTGCCGTCGGTACCGCGTGTCAGTCCGACCATTTTTCTGAATTTTCTGTAACTTTCTTGCATCTGCAGGGGGAAAATGTTATTGTGTTTCGGTACGAAAAAATGCGTGAATGAATCAATCGTTTATGTAGAAGATCCACATCAAGCCCAAATTGTTGTTCATAATTTCCGTAACAGGATAGAGGCATTTGTAAGAGAAAAGAAAAAAAAGCAAGGCAAACAGATCGACAGACTAAAGTTCCACCGACCGACGAAGACGACTGATCGACGTTCCAACGAATAGTATTCAATTTTAACTACGGTCGTTCGACGATGATAATCTTGATTATCTAAGAATTTGTGGTTAAATGCGATTATTAAATTTAAATCAAACAATAACGAAATATGATTGATACCCTATCGTTGATTAGAGGGGTGAAGTTTAAGTTGCTAAATGGATGCGGTTCGAAGAATAATGTCGCTGGTACAGGTCGACGGCGAGAACCCTTTGCCGTTGCGACGACCTTTAAAGGGTTCGTACATGCGTCATAAATTCTATTAGCGAAAGGAAATACTCTTTAATAATACAGTTGTGCGGAAATTTGTGATCGAGGATATTACAAAAGAGATTTTTAATACTGTTTTACCTATGAAGTTTCTATCTAAACAAAACCTATTATCGATGTAAAGAGGAAAACATTAAAGCTCTATGGGTAGGCAATTTCTTGTCGCAAAACAGAATAGTTGTGCTGATTCACTGATTGAACTAAGAACAGTCGAGAATTGAACAGCCTTATCGCACAAAATTCGGTGCACAATCAGCAGATCGCCACACTACAGCGGGCTAAGCGCGGTATGAAAATTACCCTCCTAACACGAAAACCGGTATCATGAACGCTTCTTGGTCGGAAATGTTACCATTTCTGCGAACGAGGTGATGATTCGCGATTACGCTGCATGTGCAGCCCGAGTCTACTGCAGGATTTGCCTCGGGGAATTTTAAAGGGCACGTCGAGTCAATGATGGGCTATCCCGTTTTCCAGTTTGCACGGAGGTCAACGCAAGCAACACTAAATCGATCAAATGAATCGTAGACGATAAAGATAACACTATAACATGCAAAAGACTTCGTTTATATAAAAGTTACAGTTGTTATTCGACAATATTTATTTTTCTGTAAAAGTAATGAAAGTCGTTAAAAAAACGATGTATACTTCGATACAATAGGGAATAATATTCGTCAGAACAATATCACGTGTTAGATATGAAATAAATCTGATTACTGCATTGATTTTGCTGCTGTTTCCACTTGCACGTCGATCAATGAAAGCTGAACTATTTTCCGCAACTGCCACGGTTTCCAGACAGGTCAGATAGGAAGGGTGTTGGTCTGGCGAATAAATTCGCGTCATTCAACTGCCGATGTGAAATACAAAATAGACGAAATGAGAATTTAAAATGCCAATTGCGCACTGTCTTAACATTTTTACAAAACAAACGGCGGATTCGCTTTTGTGGCTTTTGTGGCATTTTTGTGACCCAAAAATATTCGGGAAAATAATATAAAAACCAAGATGTGTTCGATAATGATTCCTATCGTCTGTTGACATTTCTTTTTCATACTACAATTGCATATGTGGTTTTAATTGATGTTGAACAATGTTTGTTTGTAGATTTGTACAAACTTAATTCTCGTAACGCAATGGCTTGTGCCGAATGGCCTCTTATCACGATTTAGTTTTTTGCTTATATTCGTTGCGAGTGGAGTCGCTCTTTGACTAGAGTACGCAGTTGAACAGAGGTAAGCTGGTTTATTTACCTGACCGCGGAAAGTGGGAATTTGAATTTTTAGCGTTCAAGTGGCACTGAGATTCAATTACCGTTATACATGCTATAGAGAGTACATTTAAGTGGTGCTAGAACTCTCCTTACCTCCGCATATGCATATACCTACATGAGAGACCGAAGCTAGTAGGAACGCGGGTCAAATAGGGACATGCGCAATAAAAAAAATCGAAACCTCCTCGCATCGTCTATTGCAATCTATGAAATAACTGAACATACAGTAGTTATTAATTCCTTACAGGCCAAGAATCACTCCATTAAACCCGTCTTTATATTTCAGTACATTTACTTTTACGGTTTCAGTGGTATTTAAGGTCAGGTAACAAGTAGACATTTTTTTTCATTTTCTTTCTTCACATTCTCAAACTTTAATTCGTTGAGAATATTATTGATGTAAAGAGAAAAAAATAAAAGCTCTATGGATAGGCAATTTCTTGTCACAAAACAGAATGGTTGGGGTGTTTTTGTTTCGTTTTGCAAAGATTCGATTGAAATGTGTTAATATATCGACTGAAATGTAAGTGGACTTGTCTTGAGTATTTTCACAGCGAAAATATACATTGTTGAGTATTTTTTTCAACGTAATTCGTACGAAGTTTCCATACGCTGATACTGCAGAGAAACCATTTTCTCTAAACGGGACTTATGAGCAAGTGTTTTGTTGTCAATATTATTCTATTTTTCTGAATATCTATATGGACCGATTTTAATGGCAATCTGTTACATCTGGCAATCTGTTAGCATTCGATGATTTTTTGTTTAAACAATATTAAGCAACAATTTCCTGTCGGATTGTTATTACGATGTTTAAATAAGAATATTCATGAAATTTCGTGTTACTCGATTAATTTTTAACGATTTGTCGTTTTAACAATTTATAGCAACAATTGCTTGTCGGAGAAATTATTCCTGTATCTAATAACAATATTTCGAAAATTTCGGTGCTATGGGTTTATATTTAACAATTTTTATTTAAACAAGATTTGTACTCGTAATCGACGTCATGAAAAATATCCAAGTTGGACAAAAGCTACAATTACCTAAATGGTATACGTAAGTATTTAATTACTTGAACTGGTTGGTGTGTATGGTATTCGTGGGGGACACCAGTCTTAGCATATTATGTTGTGACAGGAAAATAATCTTGTCAATATTCCTCGACGTCATTGCACTCAAAAGTACGCCGTAAGCGCTAAACAGGAACACATTTCGACATATGAATTATTAATTATATTGCTTATTTTCTAGGCTGACCGAATTATTATAATTATTATGTTTGTTCGCAGCATAGATTATCGACATCGTTAAGAGACGAAGTATCGACAAGTCAGATGCAAGATCGCGTTACCGCGTAATCTGATTCGCGTATTTGACAAAGGGCTGAGGCCGTATTACATAAGCGCTGAAGTATCTAGCGCCCGTTAAATAATCGAAAATTGAATTTCACTTTCCCGTCGACCGTCTTTGGCAACGGCTGATCAGCCCTCGAGGAGCTGTCGATACTTTATCGATTATTAACTTGTGTTTAAATACGATGATAATTAGATCGTCAAATTTATATATTGTATTGGTGAAAAATGTGTGTTCCGGAAACTTAAGCAAACTTACGTAAGTCATATATTATAATAAAACCGTATTTCTTGCTCTTATATTCCCTTATAATTTGCTTTGACTTCGCAATGTTATTTAGTCATCCGATCCTACCCTTGTGATCGTCGCATAAGGTTATTAATTTGTCAAACTAGCCGTGCATTTTGGAACAGTTTGTTGATTTGTCTGAAAATGAAGTGATGCCCATCTGGTTAATAAAATAGAAAATTATAAAATCGTCAAATCAGAGTCTCGGCAGCCCTTAACCCAGGTTCGCCGGGTGAGGCTTTCTTTAATTAATAAAATATTCGTCACAATTTAATATCCAAAAGAAAGCCGGTCACAATTTATTCGCGTACCTTTTTCGGTTGCTACACTTCCGTATGCCATGTAGCTTTTGCCCAATTCTAAAAATATACGTGTTTGTGCATTGCTGAAAAAGGTGAAAAAACAATGCAAATATATAAAACGTAATGACGGCGAAGATTACGGCAGAGGGTGCCGCCATGTTATGTGCGGTGGGGACGACCACTGAAAATGTATTCCCAGTCGCTCAAAAAATCAATGAGATATTTTCTGAGACGTCCATATCCTAGAGGTTTGAAATAATTCGGATTTGAAAGATAAAAATAAATAAAAATGATCGTACGAACGTTTATTATGTTTGACGTTCCTATATTAAACATAAAAAATAAATTATTTTTTAACGGGCCGAGAATGGCTACGTTTTGTGTATAAGAGTCTTGTCGCTGTCTCTCGAGCGTCGTCGGTAAGATAGGACGTATGTGTACTTGTCTCGAGAAGCAAGCGCGTCTATTTGGCCTTAAGGTGAGGTGATACTACTCGATCGGTAACAAAAACTGTAATCCCAATTGCTCCGCTTAGGATGATTTTATGCATAGAATACGAGAACGTTGCCCTCCGTGAAACAATTCTGAAGAGCTACGTTGACACCTTTTTTTCGTAAGACCAAGCATGGCCGAGAATTTGAGGATCTGACGAGTAGCTCTATCTCTCTCGCACTTATACAAGGTTCACATCACCTTAAACATATCAGTAACATTTTTGGAACATTGTCAAGAAAGATCGTCAAATGAAAATTTAGCTTTCGACCTTTTTATTTGCATTTTCAAGCTTATTTGCTTATGAATATATCTGCGTATGGGAATACATAAAAAATCGGTGATTATAAAAATAAATAAAAAACGAATAAAAAAATGAAATCGCAAAACAAATGAAAAGAAATCCCAATCTTTTTTAATAACGACTCGTTGAATCCCGGCATTCCTTAGCACTACTCTATCGTCGTATTAATTTGTCAAAAATGCATATTTTTTATCTTATTTATAATGAAATCGATACGACCGAATGTAAGTAATCTTTTAAAATATCTAACAATTAGTAGCCATGTATTTGTACAGGAGCCAATGGGAAAGTAACGACGAGTATTATCGATTCTATGGTGGATAATACAGAACTATTAATTTTTTTCATGATGTCGATCAAATCCTCGCTATGACCGACGCTCACGTTCAGTAGCATCATTCAACGGTTAATCAGAGATTATTCGATGGTACGTGTAACTTCGTGCTCGATAGACTTCAAAGCAATTACCAGTTCTGAAATTCCTCACGGCGCAGCTTCATACCGGTAAGTTTAAGCTCCAATATTGTACCGCTTCATCCGCGTCAATCTTCCCCCCTATTCTGGAAGAGCAACAACACCTCTCGGTTGAGAAGCTCGGTCCACGATCAACTGTGTACCGGGTACGATGTCGACCGCGAGAGCATCCCGCATTCAAATTCAAATGACATTCAAATTACAGGTTTTAACGGTTCCCATTATGCGACCTCTGCGACAATGGCATTGTCGTCAACGACGAAGCGCCGAGGATCGCGGCGGAGTTTCGAGTTTCACTCTATAGCCGTATTCGGGTCACATACTATCCACGAAAGCTCTGATGAATTCGACGCTTTTCACTCCAACTTTGCCTCCTTTCAATCTCCATCAAGATATAATACACTTTTTTTTTAGTTTGTACAGTACACATTGCATTTTTCGCTTGGCTCCTTTTATGCCTTCACGCGTGATAAACTTTTCATCTGGAAACCTCTGGATTTTGCTTTTTTGTATTTTCTCCAACATACCCTTTTGAGTACATTACTTTTTTTAAAGTATAATGTCAATACACCCGTGATTAATGCATTTATTTTCATGTTATCTAAGAAACGGCGTACTGGACTTGGACTATCATTGCTTACGATCGATACGTTTTTTTATCTATCAAAGATAGCTACAAAAGGGGTGAAAACTTCGCCGTATTACCTGATTTCAACTTCCTTTAATAAAAGGGATTTCATGCTTGAATATATTTTGATTCACTTCCTAGTTCAAAATTGCAGCCGTTTCCACGGGGAATTCTGATTGTTGGCACTCACTAACAACAAGCAAAGAGTGTCTATTAAAATGACCTTCGAAACCTCCCCGGACATGCGAAGGTCGAAAGGGTGGTACAAAACACAAAATTATATCGACTGCAAACTGACCGAAAAGAAGCAAGGGAAACAGGAGGATTTCCTGTATCCAATCAACAATTGGGGAGTGGCGAAATGCCACTCGATACTGCAAGTGGTTGGTAAATGCATATGGCTGTATGTGACGAGGTCGATAGGCACGGCGGAAGTCCTCGATAGTCTTCAGAAGCAAGCGATGACATTTGGTAATCCGAGGAGAATTATTTTCGATCGAGGACTTCACATCCGAAGATTTCTAGGAGTATTGCAAGAACGAAGGAATACAACACATTTTGACGGCGACCGGAGTACCAAGGTCAAACGGGCAAGTAGAGCGATTAAACCGAACGCTCATACCTCTACTAACGAAGCTGGCGGCGCCGAAGCCCGAGAATTTGCACAAGTACCTAAGCATCGCCCATCAGTGTTTAAATACAACCATCCATAGAAGCATCTTGACAACACCGTTCCATTTGTTGTTCGGAACTCATGAAATACTACGGGAAGATTACAATGTTCGTGAGCTACTCGAGAAAGAGTGGGTGCAGAACGACGTGCAAAAGCAACGAGGAGCACCGTGAAGATGCTAGAAGAAAATCGATGAGGACTTAATAAGAAGCATAAAAATTTGTTCTCCGAGGATGACTTCTTTGCCGTTAAGCGTCTCGACAAGGTCCAGGATTGAAGTTTGCTTCGAAGTTCTTTACGCCATACGAGGTTGTTAAAGTGCTACGCAACAACCGGGAGCTACGTCCACAAGGTGAGAGATCGCGATGGACCCAAACAGGCACCGACTGCAGCTGATTTAAAGTCGATGACGAATACGATTCAGGAGAAAACGAAGAAGCGGCTATCCGAGGGCGAATGTATCCCCAGGACGGCCGGTCAAAGACAATAAGCGACAGCTCAAAGACGACGCGTGCGAGCAATACACAAGCAAGCAATACAATAATTGAAAAAAAAAAAAACCTTGCAAACTTGAAAACAGCAATATTTATTTCACGCGAAACTATTGTTTCCACGGAAATTATGGAAAACCCAATCGCTGTGGTTATCTTTATAATACATTTCAGTACTTTCTTGCTTTCTTTTAGACGAAGCTTTAACATTAATAAAATAAAAAAGTGTCATACAGATTTTTATTTAATTGAAAAATGTACAACAAGATCCAGTTTCGCATTCGATTCGTTAAATATTTAAGACAGGGCGAAGGAACTCGAATAAGTGAAAGGTTTTTGTTGCGCAGAACTTGATCTAAATTAGCATTTACAACAAGCGTGCAGTCTATGAGTGTGAGTTGCAATTACTTGCTTCGGTCGTGAGTTTTAATTATTGTATTTTAATAAATATGTGTGTGATTATCGAAACGAAACTACATAAATTTAACTACAGAGAAAAACAATGTTGATAAAGTAAAAATTAATAAATTGATGATTGGTAGAAGATTATTCATTTTTTAAAAATAATTTACAAAAAATCTAATAAACGTAATCATTTTTTAAAATTAATAATCTATAAATTTAATAAAAACGCCATAAAATCTTCTTCTCTGTGTCAGTAAGAAAACCATTCTTGTGCAATAAGTATTGATTATCAAACAAACCTTTCATTATCTCTTTGTAAAACGGTAACGCATGGTTAGAACCCCCAATCATTTTATCGTGCGGTCGCAGAGTGGCAAACAAAATTTTATGGCCCTCGGTTGACCATTTATAAGTGCCCTGCGCTGATTAACGTATCACAGTCCTGTTACTGAGTTCGATTAATCAATAACAAGTGTCGGAGTACAATTTCATTGTCTCTGTACGAGATTTCGTTTCCTGAAAAATTTTGGCGAGTGAATTTGCAATCATGGAAAAAAGCAATTCTAATAGGCAACTGAAAACCAGTCTAACGATGCACAATCGACTTGATATTTTGCATTGCCTTGCTTCGGGTGAAACTGTTAGCCAATTTTTTAAAAAGACAATAGTTGTTACCATAAAGAAATACGTTTCTTGTGTTACGCTCGGCCCATATAATTTATTCAAACTGCACACAGCAAATTCAAAACAGTTCGCGAGCGCGACATTCATAAAATTATGTTTCTTGTGCTACACTTGACCTATACAATTTATTAAAATGGATCGCGTAGCACGATGTGTACTTTAGTGAGGGCCTTAATAAATATCCTAACGGACATTTTCCCAAGGGATATTTTTTGAGGTGATAAGGGGGTGGAGCTCACCTACACGAGCGTTTCCGACCGCAGGGCGCTGAGCCGTTAGTTTTTGTTGTCGGACTAGGTACAACCGAAGGTGATTGATGTTCCTGAGCGCAAACATTTGCAATTTTTTTATGCTTATACGCACGTTAGAGAACCCTTCTCCGTGTCCCTAATCACTGGTTCTAGCCGAGTCACTGTTACCCCCGATATCTTCTGAATGATGCGTACACGACGGAAAGCCAAAGAGGGATGTAAATATAAAAAAACTCTGCAGAGTTTTTGTTGAGGCCCATAGAAGACGATACTTTTTCATGCTCTATGTATTTTTTTTTTACACCCACGATGCGTTAGACTACAGCCTGCGTCGTCTGCAGAGATTTACGACCTTCTTGCTCGACTTGGTCCAGCAACGACGAGAACGTCGTTTCCGTCGTTGCTGCAGAACAAGTTACAAGTGCGAAAGAGGAAAGACTAGCATGTTTTCTTCTTTCTGATGAAAACAAAAGTCGTTTCTACTCTCGAACGTATCCTGCTGCTGTCGCACGGCTCCGAGGAGTTTAACCGATGCTCCACTGTGTCATCCTACTCGAGTACACATGTGACGCCTCCACAAGTGTATTATGTCCGACAAGTCTGCACGGGAACCGTTTTCTTTATCTCTTAATGTTTCTTTTCGGGTTCGTTTTACTTTGCGAGAACGAAAGAATTTTATTTTGTGGAAAAAGTTGCAAAATAACAGAAAATCGTTTTGCATCAGTGGCTTTTGCTTTAGCGCTACAATTGAATTTAACCAATGCACTCTTACGGCAATTAATGGCATCGATAATACAATATGTTTTCTTTTTGGTTCAAGCGTGCATTAAGAAACACGGTAGCAGCTAGATGCCAAGTTGTTGAAAAAAGTGTAATGTAAAAAATAAATAAAAAGTTTTAAGCGAATATGGAATACCTTCATGTTGTAACCGTACACCGTGTCGCTTGCGTCAAACTACGCTCGGACGCGAGGGCTCGTAGATAATGCCGACGACAAGCGCGTATCCGAAACGATTCGGTATGACCGTTATCGGAGAACGAATGCACCACGTGCGCCTACCTTTCTTAACTCCGGAAACTCGACCGGTCAATCTTGCTCCTCGCAATTCATCCTCGACAATTCTACGCGGAAATTCCACACACGGAATATCGCGATCCTATTCTATCCTTTCATATACAGTATCTAATATAATCTTTCGTCTATCCTAATCGATGCCTCGCGCAAGAGGCTCTCCTTGGTCTCTACGCGAAAATTCGGACGTCGATGGAGGGGCAATCGGTTCTCGTATCGACCCTCTCGTCGATACTCGCTCGATCGCCGGTGTCTCCGTGCTCTCTCTCGCCCGTCAGCCTGGCCCTTGGACTCTCACAAATTTGTAATAAGCGAAATTCTCGGCAGTACTTGTTCCATATATTATATTTTCCCCGAAACACGGTGAGGAACGACTCGGCGGTATGCGCGCTTATTCTATATGAATCTCGCGCTGCGGTGCCTATGGCGTGGTTGCGAGCGCGTTACCGCGTCTCGTTACAATATAAATCGATACAGTTGCGTAATGAGACTGAGAGAGTTGAGTATTATTTCCCAGATCCATTCGTCTTGAACATCGGGACGGTTTGGCAATGAGCGGGTTACACATGAGTGTCACGCTATCCATACCAGTAATCGTCAATCGTTTGTTTTGAATATATATTTTGCTGCAGTCAAAGCACGAATTGGATCTTTCTCGATTCTGGATTGGAACTTGGATCTTTCTCGAGTATCTCTACACAGTGTAAAACAAGTTTTTAACGACTGCGGCTATATCGTGCCTCGAAGTCTTTTGCTTTTCGGTTCATAAATGGGACTCAACGATATATTTCAACGTGCCAACTTTTCCAGGGCTTATTGTTTTTCAAACCCTCCGAGAGTATGCACATGAGAATGTGCGCCAAGGAAAAACATAGTATTTTACGTAGTTCTCGCTCAATGAGAAAACTTTTCAATTACAGAAGTGAATTTCTTTACGACTTGGGATACATTCGTGATTTATGTGATAGAACATAATCGGTAGAAATCTTAGCTGAATGAAAAATATACCTGTTTTGGTTGTCCAAGTTGTTTTGAAGAGACGTTCTACAATATGGATATAAAACGAAGAAAACAAAGTAACTGAACCCTAGTCAACGTCACACCGCGGTCGGGTGTACCGACGGTAGATTTCAAAGTTTTCTAATTTTTAAGTCCGTACAGTAAAACACTTTTACCTCGGCGGTAAAAAAATTTTAGGTGAGCCCCTAACAGTATAGCATAAGAATAAATTCAGTATTACGTCAGCAGCCAAAGCTCGAAAGCCTCTAGTCGGTCTGTGGGACCAGGATGTGAATGAGACGTCTATTTTTTAAAAAACTTTACGTACGTTTTTTCTATCCTATAAATAATCATTACCTCTCAAAGCTTTTTTGTTTACAACTTTATTTTTCTTATAATTCATTAAATTTATAATAAATATATAAAATATAAATATAAATTTATAAATATCGTGAAGCAGACTTGCCTTCGTTTGGCGTTCTGAATAATTATTAAATACCATTAAACTAACAATGGCAATTAAATTTTCTTTTCATATTCTTATTCTTGAGACGCTAATGTTTTGGTTTGACTATGGTTCATCGAAGAAATCAATAATTATAATAAAGATTCATGGATTACGTTACTTTGAGTTTATCGAGAAGTCCGAGGTTTTGCAGAAATACCTCAATTTCTCATGTTTCAGAATTCCACTTTTTGAGTCGTATCAAAATCCTCTATATTTTTTAAGTTGTCGGAATTCCCCGCTTCAAGAAGTGGTGTGTAATTTTTTTCTATTTCGCAATTCACAAAACTAGCATTGTTTTTTCGCAAAACAATAAATTTTCATTCATTTTTCGTCCCACGTTTTTGTATAAACATAACAACGTCTGAACAAATCATTTTTTAATTTCGCTAATACCATATTCTTGTTGGGCGGATTGTGGCGTTTCGATTGCACTATAAACAAACCTCAAAATACGCATTTCTTATCAAATTATAGCGAAATGGAATTGGTCGGTCTTATATCTTGTTATCGTATAAGTTTCAAAAAAGGTGAAAGATGTTTCACAAATTTAGGATGGTTTGTGTCCCGTAATAATGTCCATTTTTTGAACACCCGACTGCCCACAGTTTTCGGAATATAGTTTCTGTAGCCCAGACATTCAGTTTATGTCTATCAATTCTTAAAATGTGTTTTGTCCCGACGGAGATAAAAGAGTTTAAAAAATGACGTGAACGTGAATGTATGATAAACGTGAAACGGATGAAATAAAGAAATGTTTACAAAAATGTAAAAACTCCGGACTCAACAAAGAGTGAAATAACAATAACTTATTCACATGTTATAGTCGGGGGATTTCCATACTCAATGACGAATTAATTGCTCGACTATAACATGTGAATAATTGATTGTTATTTCACTCTTTTTATTAGTTTTACCATTTTTGTAAATATTTTTTTTATCGGTATTTTATCTTGCGCTCACCATTCGGAATACAAACTTTTTCATTCGTTTCGTTTATCTGAGCGGCGAGTCTAATACATAATACCTTGAAATGATAATTGGAACGGTGCTGTACATCCAAAGAACTTCAAACGCAAAAGAATGAGTGCGATCGAGATAGGGGGAAAATAATTTGTTACCCAAGTGGAAGACATTGTTTTATGGGGTAGGGAGGAGGTACGCGAAAATATATTCGTTCCGTTATGGAGATATGAAGGCGTATCGAACGGGGCATGATTTCCGAAGAAATGTTTTACCGCCTAATCTGAGGTTTATGTAATGGATCCTGCTGAAGTGTATATCTTGATGAACCGAGTATTGATGAAAGCACCCAAGAATCTTCGGGAATAGTAAGGAACGTTAACCCTTCTCTTTGTGGAACGCTAGCGACGGGATAATTCGCTTGAAGGAGTTTGATCAAATGGAGCATACCTTCAAACTTCCCACTTTCTTTTTCTCATGTGTATTGCGGCTACTTTCGTGTTTACCTCTTTCATCTTAAGGGGACCAGAAAGCTTTGCCCGACCGAAAATTTTGTCATGTTAGACTAACAGAACTAAAATAGAAAGTGAACGCTTTTCCTCATTGTGAGTATGTATGTCAACATTATTTAATCGGAAGATAAATCCAAAGTTTGTATATTAATTATAACAATATAACAATATATATCAGACATTTTGTCTGAGATTCAGTTAGTGGAATATGATATTATTCAACTCCAGTGCAAATGTCAAGACAATATATAGAAACTGTGTTGACATATCGTGGTAAAACCAATAAAATGTTTTGCTGCAGGGAAACGTTGTTTTTTCGGTCATTCTGGTCGCTCATTTGCAAGTGAGATTTTCACTTTTTAGTCACTCACTATAACAATAGGCAAAGATTGCCTATTAAAATGACCAGCGAGGCCTCTTCACACAGCTTTCAATGGGGATTCTGCACAGCGTATGCTCCAAAAAATGTACTTTTTTAGTTTTACATTTACTTCGGTGTACCTCCAATATCATGCGTAGTTAATTTGAAGTGACTCCAATAACTCGAAATATTTTTTTTTGCCTGCGGTTTAATAAAAAGTACCTTTATTACTGAATTTATCTTCTTATACGTCCATATCACAGTGTAACTTTGGACAGTGCGAAGCAATTTTTCTCTTCTTCGCACGAATTATGTATCATATCATCACCATTGTGCACATACATTTTGAAACCCCTGCGAAGCATTTGAATATTTGCTTAATAAAAAATATCCATTTTTGCTTTGACAAGTGTCCGTACGATGCTGGAACTTTGGACTGTGTGAACTAATTATTCTCTTCTCCGCAGGAATGATGTATCATATCATCACCATTGTGCACATACATTTTGAAGCCCCTGCGAAGCATTTGAATATTTGCTTAACAAAAAAAATCCATTTTTGCTTGGACAACTATCCATACGGTGCTGTAACTTTGGACTGTGCGTAGCAATTTTTCTCTTCTTCGTAGGGATGATGTATCATATCATCACCATTGAGCACAATCATTTTGAAACTACTGCGAAGCCTTTAACGAGTTGTGCCAAAGTAAAAATTCCAATTATTATGAAGTCCAATTATGGATTCCAATTGAATGAACTCCAATTGTGAAGTCTACAAACCAAATTTTTTCTTTTTCCGCAATGTTTCATTGCATCCAAAACAGTATGCAAAGCAAATTTGAAGACGTTCTGACAATTATTAACATTTTTATTCTACAATTATTTTTAGTGAGGGATTATTTTAAAGGTTATGTTATTTTAACATAACCTTTAAAATAATTTTTGTATTGTTTTTGTATTGTTTTTACAATACGTTATTGACATTCATAATAAAAATAACAAATTTAATTAAATTATTCGCGGGTGCACTGAACACTTGATTATAATTTCACAAAGAAGAATCATCGAATATCCAAAATTATTGCAATTTGTCAAATAAAATTGAAAACAATCGCGACCATTTATTTTTTTTCCATTTTCCGACGATAATTTCATAGCAGACGTGATAACGTTCGCATACGCCGCGACGTTTGTATTCGGTGGCGGGATGATTTGAATTAAAACAAGCGTCTCAGTGCCCTGCGGGCGCAGATGCTCTTGTTGGTGGGCTCCGCCCCCCAAACCCCCCGAAAAATGTCCCTTCGGGACATTTTGTAAGGCACTCACGGGGGTGCACGTCGCGCTACGCGCTCCGTATCGAGTGTATTTACACATCGCGCTATGCGCTACGAATGAAGTATGTTTATTCGTCGCGCTCTGCGTTTCTTTTCGACAGTACGTATGAGGGAAAAACATTTATCAGTTACGTAAATTAATTCATAGTGTTTAACCTTCGTCGAATAAAAATATTTCTTTTTTGTACCAATTGATTATTAATATTCACGACGGATATTTCCTTTTTGTTTGACGATAAATTGTCAAATATTGAGACACGAGACAAATATAACGAATTGCACCACGTAGAAGTTGATCAAATTAATATAACGAATCAAATCATGTCTAGTAAAGTCGTTTTATTGGCTTTAAACTTATGACCAGATTTAATGAATATAAAACAAACACACAAAACATGTACCGACACCAATACGATTACCATTTAGCATTCAGGCCAAATATCCCCTTTAAATTCTTCTCCTTCAGTGTTTTTTTTCTTCCCCATAATTGATGGAATCAGTTCGTTATTTTATCTGTAGGAAACCAAACCATTGTAGAAGAAAAGTTCAAGAAATTTGCTATTCTTTGTGATTTTCAATGAAATTTTATCGATATTTATGGATGCTGCAAAAAAATGCAATCTCGAGAACGAAAAAATATATCTTTTTGGTTCCTGTCTTGTATTGAAGAGGAAGTAGTACGTTACTCGAATCAAAAATTTGTCATCTTGGATAGCTCCGAAATATTTTTTTACAAATTGATGAAATTCTTGAAAAATTCGACTTTGAAGGCTCTTTGACAGTCCTCTTATAACAAATTTCATTTCTACCATTTGAGATATATTTTTTTTCTTCTTCGTAATACATGGAATCAGCTCGTTATTGTCTCTGTAGAACAGACAAGTATTGGAGACGAGAAGTTTGAGAAATTCGATATTTTTTTTCGTTTTTCAATGAAATTTTATTGATATTTATCGTCGCTTAAAAATATCAAATTTAGCATCATATCATATCGTATTTTTTAAAATTTTATTTAATCACAAACGAGGATAAGTTTTTCGGTACGGAATAACTCGTAAAATCGACAAATTCAGTGTTTTTCACTTTGTTGATAAATAATTGTTTATAATTGTTCTTTAAGAGTACAATTGTTTTTTTTTTTTTGCGAAAAAAAACTTTTCAAGACGTGAGCATATGAAAGAAATTCGTATTTCGACGAAAATTTGAAAAAATTTGAAAAAAAAAAAAAACGTTGGAAATACGTCGATAGAATAATCATTAGCAGTTTTCTTATCAAGTGTAAACGAATAAATCCAGCGAACAAAATTGACAAAGATTTCGAATGTGATGAATCTCCGACGGTCGAAGTGTAAAAAATTAAATTTTTAAACATAGCACACATTTTATCTGCGCAATAACGCGGAGAGTCAGTTTGTAAATACGATTTCTTTGAGAGGAAAGGATTAGAGACGGCAATTTCGAGAAATTTGAATAAACGATTCGTTTTTTGATGAAAATTCGTAAAATTAGTTTTTGCTTAAAAAAAATCATATCTCGGCAGCGAAAAAAGATTTCGACTCTTATTTTGGCTTGTTTTGAAGAGGAGAAAATACGTTGCCAGAAAAAGAATTTGCAGTTTTTATTATTAACTGTAAATGTATAAATCGGGTGAACATAATTGACAAAGATTTCGGCTGCGATGAATCTTCGACGGTCGAAGGATAGAAAATTCTTTTTTTTTATGATTGCATACTTTTTATTTGCGCTATACCGCGTAGAATCCATTTATATTTACGTAAAATAGGAACAAAGATTGAAACGAGATGTCGATTTTTTTTTATTTGAAAATCATCCGGCCACAGAGTACGTGCGCCGCGACGTATGAGCATCTGTGTATCGTCTGCTAGGAAATTGTCATCTGCTTCCAAAGTTTGACAGATAGAATAAAACGAAAAAATATATACTCGCGATTTTTTTAGTTCTATTTGGGAAATTGTAATTATTTTGGATATTCGATGAATCTTTTTTGTGAGTTTACTACCAAATTTTTTAGTGAATACGTGAAATTTATCATTTTTATTACGAATGTGAATAAAATATGCTAAAATATTGCGAATGATTTTCGGTGATAATATATTATTTTCGAAATAAAAAACGCAAACATTTGTGAATCTGTGTATGATATTTCGTGTTTTATATTTCACAACCGAAGTTTTTTTTTTAACATGATGAAAAATGGATTTTTGGCAAATCTAAATAACATAACCTTTAAAGCAAATCTTGTTATAACCACTGTTTTTGAATTATTTTATAATTAAAATTATATTTGTCAGAATGACTCAAAATTTGTTGTGCATAGTGCTTTCGATGCAATGAAATATTGTTGCGAAAGAGAAAAGAATTGGTTTCCAGGATTTTTAATTGGGGCACCGTACGGACATCAGATGTGAGAAAATAATTTTTTAATGGAAAATTGTGATGAATAAATAGTTAGAGATGTAGGATTGTCTCTAAATTTGCTGTGCGCAGTGCTTTTGATAAAACAAAATGATGCTGCGAAGGAGAAAAAAATTGGTTCGTAGAGTTCATTATGATGGCACCGTACGGACACTTGACCGAAGGCAAATGCAAATTGTGGCCAATAATTTTTTAGAAAAAATACTTAAAGGTCTTAGATTGGTTTTAAAAGTAATGTGCATACTGGAAATAATGTAATAAAAAAACCCTGCGAAGGAGAACAAAATTGGTTCGCACCATCTAAAGTTACAGTGTGATACGGACGTCCGAGAAGAAAAATTCAGCCAAAAAGTTGTTTTCATTGCACCGCAGGCTAAAAAAAATATTTCTATTCATCGCAGTCACTTCAAAGTAACTACGCATGATGTTGGAGATACACCGAAGCAAATGGTGGAAAATAAAAATTTTTGGAGTATACGCTGCGGAGTAACCCCTTCGACAGACTCCGAAGAGCAACGGATGGTCATTTTAATAGGCACTCTTTGCCTATTATTATAGTGAGTGCCTAAAAAAATCTCATTTTTAAAATTTTTTTAATGTATATTACTTTACATATTGGGAAACTGCAATTTAATTTTTTCAAATCTCTAACAACTTTTCGAAACAAAATAAATTCAAATTTTACCTCATATTTTTCCAACCACCCTTCTATTTTTTTCAATTGTTTCAATATACCTATTTCAAAACAAAATAAAACGATAAAAAAAATAAAATTTCTCGAATTTTTCGTCTCCAATGTTTTACTCTCAGACAGTGACAATAAGGAATTAATTCTGTCTATTATAGAGAAGAAAAAAATGCTTAAAGTATTACAACCAAATTCTCTTATACATCGACAGTCAAAGAGGCCTCGCCGTCGAATTCATCGAAAAATTGAATTTTTTAAATTATTTTTGACGCATCCAAGACACTACAACTTTTTACTTGAGCTATGTACTACTTCCTCTTCAATATACAATAAGAACCAAGACGATACCTATGTTCGTTCTCGAGTTATAATTTTTTTATTACAACGATTAATATCGAGTAAATTTCATTGCAAATTATAACAAAAAGCAAATTTTTGAATATTCGGCTCCAATACTTCGGCTCCTGTCAAGAGGTAATACTAAAGATTTTCCATGTATTTTAGGGAAGGAAATAACATATTTTGTGTGTTTGTTTTATACTCATTTAATCTGGTCATAAGTGTTAAGCCAATAAAACGACCTTTACTAGATTTGATTTGATTCGTTACATTAATTCGATTAAGTTCTACGCGATGCAATTCGTTATAATTGTCTCGTGTCGGGATTTTTGACAATTGATCGTAAAACAAAGAGGAAATATCAGTTGTGAATAATAATAATCAATTCGTATAAAAACGAAATGTTTATATCCGATGAAGGTTAAACTATGAATCAATTTACATAATTGATAAATGATTTTCCCCCATAAGTTTTTCCGAGATGAAACGCGCAGCGCCACGTATAAACATACTCGATACGTAGCGCGTATCGCAACGTGTATCCCTGTGAGTGCCTTAAAAAATGTCCCTTAGGGATATTTTTCGGGGGGTTTGGGGGGCGGAGCCCACCCACAATAGCCTCTACGCCGGGTGCAGGGCGCTAAGGCGCTTGTTTCACTTCTGAAGACATTTTTGAACGAGAAATATCACACGGTATCCGAGATAATTGAGATTCAATATTCGAAGTAATTTTGTAAAATATATTCACCGTCGATTTACTGTGTTTCGTTGTTGCTGACAATACGATCCACACTATTCTTTTGAATAGTGCATGTACTGGTGAGTCATTTCACTATCATCGGAATAAAAACGTACGTCATGTATTAAAAATTCGTAAAGGATTCGACATTTACGAACTTACCAGTGCCCATCGGATTCCTACGAATTGTATGCACTGGACATTCATTGACTTTTTTCCATTATTCGGATTTTATTGCAAACAAAATTTAGTTGTTGTTTTATACAATACAAATTTTTCCAAATATTTCAGTTGTCAGAGATGACTGACGACGCAGAACTTCTGCTCATATTGTTGATCGATGACATCACATCGTCATTCGCCGTTGACATTGTATCATGAAGTTGGCTTGCGTTCGATAAAAACTTAAATCACTTAGTGATACTGTTTATTACTAAAATTACCAAAGCAAAAAACGTGTTAATAAATGCGCTCATCTAATCGAATAGCGCACCGCTCGATTCATGGCCACAGCACCGAGTCACAATCAAAGCTTCCGCAAGTGAGTATCACTCAATAGGAGTGCGTAGATGTGTGTGAAATCGAGCATGGCTCTTTCGTTAATGTTTTTATTTGTTCACAGGTATCGCCGAAGCCGAAGTAAAATAACAAATAGTAGTAGTTTATTGTGACGCTTGCAGACACCGGACGCTAATTTTTTTGCAAAAAAAATAATAATATTTTTTGTCATATAGAATCCTTTTTTTTTTGTTATACTTGACTTATAAAATTTTGTTAATTTTTTTTTAAATAATATTTGCTAATCGGATGCTTCAGTACTGGGCGTACCTTTTTTTTTTTTTTTGAAAAAAATATTTTCGGAAATATTGATGTAAATTTAAAAAAAATCGGTTGCAGGTTTAAGAATTGTAGCACCGTACGGACATTTGCGTGAGTAAATTGATTTTTGAATGAAAAAAGCCTGCAAAAAACGTTCAGAAAGGTCGGAATGTCGTCAAATTTGCTGTGCATAATGCTTTCGGTAGAATAAAATAATACTGCGAAAAAGAAAACAATTGGTTCGTAGATTTAATAAATGGAGTGCCGTACAGACATTCGGCAGAACAAAAATTAATTTTTATTTCGAAAAAAAAAAAATAGTGAAAGGCTTCGCAGTAGTTTCAAAATGTTTGTGCATGACAGTCATGATATGATAAAACACTCCTGCGAAGATGAGCAAAATTGGTTCGCGTAGTCCAAAGTTACAGCGCCGTACTAACGGCCGAGAGGATTAATACAGCGAAAAAGCTATTTTTAGTAAATCGCAAGCTAAAAAAATATTTCCAGGCATCGGAGGAGTTTGAAAACCACTATGCATGATGTTAGATGTCCCCTGAACTCAACTCTGTAAAATTCGATTTTTTTGACTCATGCGCTGCAACATATTCCCAACGTACAGACGTTTGAGGAGGACGGATGGTCATTTTAATAGGCGCTCTTTGCCTATTTTTGAGTGAGTGCTGTGACGTATTTTTCACCTAACGGAAACTCTAACTCGAACTCTACAACTAGAATAATAAAAAAAACCAAAAATCGAAAAGCTCAAACCAAACGGGAGCAAAACGCGAACGAAACTTACGTCACCTTCGGCCGTCCACCCTCGCGGATGCATCGGCGTCCCGGTGGGCGCCAGTTAATTTTTATTTCGCCGGTATCAACAACCGGACTCGAGCTGGAGGCGGTGGAGCGTCCGACCTCCGAAGGATAATTTTTGTTTCGCCGGAATTATCAAACCGGACTGAACTGAAGGTCGATGGAGCTACGACCTCCGCAACGACAAAACGAAACGAACGAAACGTTACGAGAACTAACGCCGACGCATTCGCGAAAGCAAACGGTTGCGGAAATGCACGGTTGCTCAGGATGCGGGTTATGGTAGAGGGTCGCGATGCTTAGCCAATAAAATAACGAACGGTAACGAAACAACAAAAAAAATCGAACTCTCGAGCCCTTGCGAGCGAGAGTAATTTTCTTATTGGCTATAAGTAACGGGAACGCACGCGAGTGCACCGAAAACGCTCAGCTGATCGAAGATCGAAGCGAGCTAACGAGAACGTAACCAAAGCGGATCGATAAGCGATCGACAAATTTTTGTAATTCAAAAACTCACCGAAACTTCCTATTAATCCGGTACTAAGCGGGAACCTGTATCTCACGATACACCGAGAACTGAAACACTATCACCGCTGCACAAGGAGCATTATTTCTAATGCTTCACTCACGCACGGGATCGCGAAGAATTTATTACAAAATTCTTTCGCTACACTCAACTCACAAAACTCGAGCGATAGCCGAAAATGCGAACGAGAAACTGACAGGTAGACCACACTGTGTGCGCGAGAGAGATAGCCTCACTCGAGCGCGCGAACAATAGGCCGAACGTCAACATGGGAGCGCGAGAGAAGTCCGAGGTACCTCGAGGGCGTCTCTCGGTAGACTGATTTGCCTATTACACTATCTCGACGAAATCTTATTATTATTTCGGAGATCGCGATCGATAGCTACTGCCCTCTCAACTATTTCGCTACGTTATCGATACGAGACTCGAAATTCTTAGCGGTAATCGGGGTTCTAGAAGGAATCTTCGCAATCGTTACCCCTAGTCAATGCGGGAGAACAAGGCACTCACCTCGACTAACAAAACCGCGGCAAGGTGCTCCAACCTTGCCCGGGACTCAAACTAAATCTCCGCCTGTTCTTCCACGCATTGCACTATGTCGCGGGGTGCCGGGTTTGCACCGGACTTTGCTGTCTTGCAACTACACCTTGTCGGGACTTTTCTCTACTCGGGCTTTTAATTCTTCGCGATTCACCGCCGAGTAAAGTCAAGTACGCCGACCAAACTAAACTTAACTGAACAAAACTGAAGCTAACAAACCAAAACTAAATTCAAATAATAACTGCAAAAATCCTGAATCGAGAACATACGGGAACAAAACCGTAATGCGAACGTTAGTGAGAGGCAGCAAAAACCAGAACTATAACAACAAGAATCACTATCTGTAGAAAATTGTACTTCTTGCGTTGTTTGTGACGATGATTGAAAAAATCACGTCACAGTGCGTAAAAAGTGTACATTGTAAATAATACTATTATTAATGTAGTGTATGTAATCGTGCATTCATACATTCGCATACAACACCAACATTACGCCATTTCTTCCATTATAAGGAGAAATTCTCCTTATAATGGAATATTATTCTCCTGGAGAATAATGTTCGTCGTTCATTCAACTTGATATCGATCCTAATAAATTGCCGAACAAAGAAATTGGGCAATACAGCAACCGTTTTCAACCTGTTGTCTTAATTAGTGCCAGAACATGAGGTTTGCGCTGATATTCAGCTAAACGTTAAAATCATATGTTCAAAATACACGATACATACTGTTTTTCGTGCCCTTCTATGAGGTATATGATGTGTGGACGAACATAGCGGGCAATCTCCGATACGCGACTTATACACAGTTATATTGTATAAAACATTTCGCGATGGCAATCGCGATCGCCGTTAACCACTTTTTC
Organism: Cryptus viduatorius; assembly: GCA_964006125.1. NCBI lineage: Eukaryota > Metazoa > Arthropoda > Insecta > Hymenoptera > Ichneumonidae > Cryptus > Cryptus viduatorius. The sequence goes on from OZ023220.1 coordinate 25,375,997, forward strand.
GTATGGAATGTATATCCCGTGCTACATCCTATTTCTAGAGCATGTGACGCGCCTTCGCAACTATCCGAATCCCTGTATCACTCTGAAAACGTTGATGAAAGAGTGCAGGTTTCGAAGTTCTCTCCTGTAGCTATTCCGAGAAGTTCTCCCCCCTCACGATCATTCAATGTTTTCAGAGTATATTTTAATCCAAATTTAATCGGCAGATTGACTCTAGTCGGATCTATCAAACATTGATATACAAAAAAATGATATATAGATTCTATGATGTCGGTGAATCTGTTTCTCAAAAGATTGTCTGACTACTTGAAGGAAGGATATAGAGGAGGGATGATGAACAAATAGATCAGTCTCAAGATTCTTTTAACAAATAAGTACAGCGATAGACGAAATGAGTACAGCGCATTGGACAGATACCGTCAGTTGTTTGCTAACTTCAGGAAACCAATAATGCGAAAATAGATATTTGTGAAAAAATTGAAAGACGAATTATTTACAAAAACATCGTTAAAGCGGTTCGAAGATTTTTTTGATGGATAACGGAAACTGATTTGATTCTGTTAACCTACTGCACATAAAATATCAAATGAAAATACGGTGTATATAAGTATAATACAACTAGTGCCTGTGGGTAGACATTAGCAAATGCAGCTATTGCAGTGACCATTAGCGAAGCGTAGTGAATATGTCAGAGAAGGCAATTATAGCGTGCGTATATCTGCAGCGAGGGTTACCACCATTCGGCGTAACGTACACCGTCTACATTTCCGAACCGACATGGTCTAGCAATTTGAAACTGTTCATGAAATAATTCAGCAAATTCGAAGCCAGGCCTAGGGTAGAGTGCATTACGCATAATCGTTCACTACTCGCTACAAGTCATGTTCACGAGCGGCGAGTGGTACGGCTACAACAATCCACCGTTGAATAAACTTCTCGTGTCGGGTCGAGACGGTTAAACGCGAACGATTTTGCATATGGTGTGGTTATACTACGGGTTGACCACAGAAGCAACCATTCACAGGGTAACGCAGTAATTCCGCTTAGAGCATTTACAAGGTAGTTAACGAGCTACGAACCATTCGTACTTGGTCCGGCGAACAGTTACACTCCCGGCAAGGTGAAACAGACGAGAATTGATATTCCGCAGTTTCCTCAAGAATTCTCCAGAGGAAATATCTCTACTGCTACCCCCGTCCCGCCACTATTAATGGCTTTCTCGCCGAGACATAGCAGGAAACCGATGGCCCTGCTATATTTCATGAGGCTCCTTGGAGGCGAACGTTTCGTCGATTTTTCGCTGTAGATGATATTTCTTTGACTTTATATCACGAGAAAATTTCAAGACTTTGTGAAACGTAATTTGCAACTGTCATCTCTCCGAACAATTAATCATGTACATTTGGCAGGATTGTTATATTTTTTTTTCTTTGATCCAGCTTTTGTACTGACTGTCAAAATGATTAGATGTATTAACAAATAGAAAAACGTAATACACAAAAAACAACGAATAATTATGTTTTTTTTAATACTTATCAAACGAGAAGTTTCCGAGACTTGAATTTAGTCTTTCGAAAACGAAAACGACAATGGAAGATCTTTTTTTATCCGACCTTTATCGAAGGCAATACATGATGTGGCAACTGTTACTTCAGACTGGCGCTAATCCAACGTTGAAAAAAGCTCGGGGAGACGGAAAAAGTGAAAGGGAATAAAAGTGAAGGAAAGTGAAGGGAGCGAAAAGTGTGGACCTCTTTGAAAAATATCTCGCCCATGAACGAATACTAAGGTCGAGGGCACAAAGAATTCCCCGATGCTCCATCGCCACGACCGATGAAGCCGTGACTGTATCTGTCTAAGGTTGAAAATCGTCCGTATAAACGACTACAAGGTCGGATATTCTCTTTTCCGCGACCATGCTGCCACTTGTTCTTTTGTTCCAACATCTCCACCTTCACCGTAATCCAGTATTATTTTTTCCAACATTTCGACGTGTTTATTCTTTACGTTACAAATGGTAATTTAACAATAGTTTATTGTGCAACAAGAGCTCAAAGTTTGCGATTGCGACACGAGTTACACACAATATTTTTTGTTTCGAGTGCGCTTTTTTCATGGAAGTTCTGCGGGACGGACGGTGAAAAGTGCGATTATAATTTTTCGACTTTTGTCCGGCACGAAATCATACCCCGGCCTGCCAAAATGGGACGAAACATTCGCGAATTCGCGACAAACATTTGCAAACTGCGCATACGCGAACATATCTTTTTAATACTGTCAAACAATCGTCCTGTAAAATTACTATGAAATGCGCCGATTTCCCTGCACTCGCTACAAAAAACATTATGTCGAATTCTGGCCGAAATTTACCATTTCTGGCGCTTTTTGCACGATATACTATTTTTAAAGTAACCTTCGTTTAGCTTGAAGCTAAAACAAAATCGACTTGACATCCGGTTCTGACAAGAAAAAGTCGAACGAGTAAAACCGCCCAAGTTCGCATTGAAGTTTAATAATGGAAGAAGAGTGCTCTCGAGGGAATTTTCACGTGATTACTTTTGACCCCTCGGCAAACACTGACCATTCACTCAGGACGAGACTCCGTTCTATTCACTTCCACTATGGTGAAAAGTTTACCCTCGCGAAAGCTCTGCGGCATCAATCGTCTTGTCTGTTGACCCACGTGGAAATTTCACAAAGTGCAGCATCCCGCGTGGTCGTAAATTATTTCGGCGATCGCCATTGTCGTAACTGTCGTGACACGTACCTTCGAGGGTTTCAACTATGCTTTCCCACCACCTCTAGCCATAAACTGCAGTGCTCTTTGTGTGCAGTGATAAACTGTAGTAACATTAGAATATTTACCCAGTAAACGAATAAAACGTAACTAAATGTCGCAGGGGAAAATGAATTATGATTATTCCTGACGTGCTCCAGACAATGTATTTTTTCTTCAAATTGTTCGTCTCTCTGGTAATATTGGTACAATGGTTCTGGTACTGTAGAGATTCCTCTTTTCACCGATGCCTTGCTCTTGGTGAGTCGGATCGTGTTAGGAGTTCAGGGCAAGCGATTAATCGTTAGACGTTGTCGATTAGATGAATATAATATGAAGAATTCCGAAAGGAATTCTTTCAAGTTGATAATTCGGTGGATGCGTTACAATTAACGCTCTCGAAGTGTAGTGTATACAGTTAAGTTCTCGAGCATCGTCAGATGCAGTTCTGGGTCCTTTTTGATAAATTATACGTTTTCGGTGAGTTATTTTTCCGTTAAAGTATTTTGTCGGTCTCGTGTTCCGCGAGTAGTCGCTTGACTCGCCTCGATCTCTCGATCGGCTGAGTCCTCGCGATGCACTTGCGTGTGTCCGTGGCTTCTTAGTCAAATTATTATTTTTCGTTCCCGCTTAAATTAACGTTGAGATTTCGATCTCCGTTTCTCGTTGCTATTCTATTGATCTCGGATCGCGACCCTTCTACCACAACCCGCATCCTGAGAAACCGTTTGCTTTCGCGAATGCGTCGGCGTTAGTTCTCGTACCGTTTTCATTTCGTTTCGTTTTGTCCTTGCGGAGGTCGCAGTTCCACCGATCTCCAGTTTAGTTCGGATTGGTGATTACGTGAAACAAAATTAATTGGCGCCCACCGGGACGCCGATGCATCCGCGAGGATGGACGGCCAAAGGTAACGTAAGTTTCGTTCGCGTTTTGCTCCCGTTTGGTTTGAGCCTTTTCGATTTCTGAGTTTTTTGAGTTTATTTATAGAGTTTGAGTTAGAGTTCCCGTTAAGTGAAAAATACGTCACAAAATCTAAAAAAAAAAATTAAATAATTAATAACAAGCGTCTCAGCGCCCTGCGGGCGCAGATGCTCTTGTTGGTGGGCTCCGCCCCCCAAACCCCCCGAAAAATGTCCCTTCGGGACATTTTTTAAGGCACTCACGGGGGTGCACGTCGCGCTACGCGCTCCGTATCGAGTGTATTTACACATCGCGCTATGCGCTACGAATGAAGTATGTTTATTCGTCGCGCTCTGCGTTTCTTTTCGACAGTACGTATGAGGGAAAAACATTTATCAGTTACGTAAATTAATTCATAGTGTTTAATCTTCGTCGAATAAAAATATTTCTTTTTTGTACCAATTGATTATTAATATTCACGACGGATATTTTCTTTTTGTTTGACGATAAATTGTCAAATATTGAGACACGAGACAAATATAACGAATTGCACCACGTAGAAGTTGATCAAATTAATTTAACGAATCAAATCATGTCTAGTAAAGTCGTTTTATTGGCTTAAAACTTATGACCAGATTTAATGAATATAAAACAAACACACAAAACATGTACCGACACCAATACGATTACCATTTAGCATTCAGGCCAAATATCCCCTTTAAATCCTTCCCCTTCAGTGTTTTTTTTCTTCCCCATAATTGATGGAATCAGTTCGTTATTTTATCTGTAGGAAACCAAACCATTGTAGAAGAAAAGTTCAAGAAATTTGCTATTCTTTGTGATTTTCAATGAAATTTTATCGATATTTATGGATGCTGCAAAAAAATGCAATCTCGAGAACGAAAAAATATATCTTTTTGGTTCCTGTCTTGTATTGAAGAGGAAGTAGTACGTTACTCGAATCAAAAATTTGTCATCTTGGATAGCTCCGAAATATTTTTTTACAAATTGATGAAATTCTTGAAAAATTCGACTTTGAAGGCTCTTTGACAGTCCTCTTATAACAAATTTCATTTCTACCATTTGAGATATATTTTTTTTCTTCTTCGTAATACATGGAATCAGCTCGTTATTGTCTCTGTAGAACAGACAAGTATTGGAGACGAGAAGTTTGAGAAATTCGATATTTTTTTTCGTTTTTCAATGAAATTTTATTGATATTTATCGTCGCTTAAAAATATCAAATTTAGCATCATATCATATCGTATTTTAAAAAATTTTATTTAATCACAAACGAGGATAAGTTTTTCGGTACGGAATAACTCGTAAAATCGACAAATTCAGTGTTTTTCACTTTCTTGATAAATAATTGTTTATAATTGTTCTTTAAGAGTACAATTGTTTTTTTTTTTTGCGAAAAAAAACTTTTCAAGACGTGAGCATATGAAAGAAATTCATATTTCGACGAAAATTTGAAAAAATAAAAAAAAAAAAAACGTTGGAAATACGTCGATAGAATAATCACTAGCAGTTTTCTTATCAAGTGTAAACGAATAAATCCAGCGAACAAAATTGACAAAGATTTCGAATGTGATGAATCTCCGACGGTCGAAGTGTAAAAAATTAAATTTTTAAACATAGCACACTTTTTATCTGCGCAATAACGCAGAGAGTCAGTTTGTAAATACGATTTCTTTGAGAGGAAAGGATTAGAGACGGCAATTTCGAGAAATTTGAAAAAACGATTCATTTTTTGATGAAAATTCGTAAAATTAGTCTTTGCTTAAAAAAAATCATATCTCGGCAACGAAAAAAGATTTCGACTCTTATTTTGGCTTATTTTCAAGAGGAGAAAATACGTTGCCAGAAAAAGAATTTGCAGTTTTTATTATTAACAGTAAATGAATAAATCGGGTGAACATAATTGACAATTCTTCGACGGTCGAAGGATAGAAAATTCTTTTTTTTTATGATTGCATATAAATGGTAGAATCCATTTATATTTACGTAAAATAGGAACAAAGATTGAAACGAGATGTCGATTTTTTTTTGTTTGAAAATCATCCGGCCACAGAGTACGCGCGCCGCGACGTATGAGCGTCTGTGTATCGTCTGCTACGAAATTGTCATCTGCTTCCAAAGTTTGACAGATAGAATAAAACGAAAAAATATATACTCGCGATTTTTTTAGTTCTATTCGGGAAATTGTCATTATTTTGGATATTCGATGAATCTTTTTTGTGAGTTTACTACCAATTTTTTCAGTGAATACGTGAAATTTATCATTTTTATTACGAATGTGAATAAAATATGCTAAAATATTGCGAATGATTTTCGGTGATAATATATTATTTTCGAAATAAAAAACGCAAACATTTGTGAATCTGTGTATGATATTTCGTGTTTTATTTTTCACAACCGAAGTTTTTTTTTTAACATGATGAAAAATGGATTTTTGGCAAATCTAAATAACATAACCTTTAAAGCAAATCTTGTTATAACCACTATTTTTGAATTATTTTATAATTAAAATTATATTTGTCAGAATGACTCAAAATTTGTTGTGCATAGTGCTTTCGATACAATGAAATATTGTTGCGAAAGAGAACAGAATTGGTTTCCAGGATTCTTAATTGGGGCACCGTACGGACATCAGATGTGAGAAAATAAGTTTTTTATGGAAAATTGTGATGAATAAATAGTTAGAGATGTAGGATTGTCTCTAAATTTGCTGTGCGCAGTGCTTTTGATAAAACAAAATGATGCTGCGAAGAAGAAAAAAATTGGTTCGTAGAGTTCATTATGATGGCACCGTACGGACACTTGACCGAAGGCAAATGCAAATTGTGGCCAATAATTTTTTAGAAAAAATACTTAAAGGTCTTAGATTGGTTTTAAAAGTAATGTGCATACTGGAAATACTGTAATAAAAAAACCCTGCGAAGGAGAACAAAATTGGTTCGCACCATCTAAAGTTACAGTGCGATACGGACGTCCGAGAAGAAAAATTCAGCCAAAAAGTTGTTTTCATTGCACCGCAGGCTAAAAAAAATATTTCTATTCATCGCAGTCACTTCAAAGTAACTACGCATGATGTTGGAGATACACTGAAGCAAATGGTGAAAAATAAAAAATTTTGGAGTATGCGCTGCGGAGTAACCCCTTCGACAGACTCCGAAGAGCAACGGATGGTCATTTTAATAGGCACTCTTTGCCTATTATTATAGTGAGTGCCTAAAAAGCACTTTTCTAAAAAAAATGTAAAAAGCGTAGCCAAGTAGTTTGAAAATTATTCTTAAATAATTGTTTGCAAATAATAATCTTAAAAATCATATGAGCTAAGTAAAAATACTGTAACGAATACGCGTGTTTGTTTATTCGCTCCGTCGTTACAATACATTAAAAAAATTTGGCGAGCCTTTAGAACGCAAATAGATGTAGAAGCGATAAAAGAAAGGACGAGCAAAGTTTTTTTCAATTATTTTTACTTGACTATTGTTTTTTCTTATTATTTATTTATTTACTGTTAAGAAATTTTGTAATATTTTACAAATATCATTGATGTTTGATTGTGTAATGCTTCAACGATTTATGTTCGCACTAGAATTTGATCCGTTCATTGAAAATTACTCGTGACAACCGAACATTTTTCGTTCATGTAAGCAAACATCGTTTCCCATAACATTTAAGCCAAATATTAAAGAATAAATATTAAATCAGAAAAACATATATCAAGCAATTTTGAGAATTCGTCGGGTCAGCAAGCACTACTATGAAACTGATGAAAACTTTCCGGAGTTATAGAAAACATTCGTGGAATCCTTGTAGAGATCGTAGAAATTCGGGAATACTCCTTCGCGAAAACTTCGGGGAGAAATGCGAGAGAATGGAATAGAATCGATATAGTAGAGGTAAGGTATGTATACCGAGCCAGAGGGGATTCTCGCATGTGAAGTCAAAGAGTTCGGGAATAACGGATTGCTGAGGAATTCGTGTGAGAGGAAACCCTCCTCTTCTCGCCGAGGAAGTCTACGAGGGGGATTGCAGTACACTAGCTGTAGATCTTGGTGAACGAACCAGACGAAAGGTTAGTGGGTGTGAGGCCGTGAAATGAGCACGGGAGTGACGTCTTGGCCGAAGGGGTTGTTGAAATGGAAAGTCACCAGAAGTTGAGAAGTCCTCGCGGGGAGGAATCTGGCTGCTGATACGGTGAGATGTCTTGCCGACTCTTGCAACCAGTCACGAATCTCGTCCATTGATCGACCGGTGACTGTTTGCCTGACACGGTCGAGTTTCGACGCGGCATAAGCTGATCTGCGTCGAAACTGCTCGTCTTTTTTTATTCATAGGGATTTAATATATATACTGCACGTGTATTAGTTAATACTATATATGAAGTATATCCGTATCCCACAAACAATACCATAAATGGTGTAAGAAACTTGAGAAAGGTATATTTATGTGAATTGTCACCATCTTCGCAAAAAGATTTGATTCCAAACGAGATTCATCGAAAATTCGATGAGAAACGATAAATATTTACTTTTTACCGATCGAGTTTCCTTTCTCAGTGTAAAACATCACAAAGCGCGTTGACTGAAATTTGTATTATGAGTCGCGGGTGAATTCACTTTTAAATAATGAATTTTAGTAACGAAAACTACTCTACCGTGCCTACGAGACATTCCACGGAGATAGCGTGACAAACTATTCTCACGTTATCCCGGCACTCGTAGAACAGGGCCGTCCTCGAAGAGCCCGGCTTCCACGAGATCGTAAACCGACAAATGTCACCACGTGGTCGATACGCGATTTGCTTCCGGCTCGCTCTCGTCGGGGATATCTTTCAATCGCGGTCCCTACTAGCTTAGAGGTGAGATACAGGAGTGTGAAAAGCTTCGTCGCCGATAAATACCTGCTCCTTGGTTCGGGAAATTAGAATACTTGTAAAGCCAACGTCGCCGAAGGCTCTTCGGACCTTGAGGCAGTGGTGCCAGACTGGCGGGAGAAATCCCGCATGCGGGACTTTTTTACCCCCTCTCCGACCCTGGCGGGACAAAAATATCCCGCCGGCTGCCCTCGGCTTATTCGCTCGAGCGCGCATACGCCACGCCCCCTTCGCTCTCTCGCCCCGCGTCCGCCTACAGTCCCCGTGACGTCACGGAACATGTTTCGACACGCTCGACTGTGTGACGTCACAAGACATGGCGCGGCGCAGTCGCCTCGCGCTTGCGTGACGTCACGAGGCATGGGGCGTCGCAGTCGTTTCGCGCTTGCGTGCCCTCACAAGACGACGCCACACGTTGACTTCACGTAAATTAATGTAATAATAAATAAATAAATAAATCAACCAATAAAAGAATAAAATATAACGATTACTCAGAATGTGCAATGAATAAATCGGGTCAACTGTTTAACAATCGAAATTGACCGTTTATTTGTTTATAAATAATCTTAAAAAATGTTAAATTTGTTTAAACAATTGAAAATGCCGTTTAATTTTTTCAAAAATAAATAAAATACTAAATCGGTTTAAAAAATGGAAATTTGTGATTCAATTGATACAAAAATTGAAAAAAGGGTTTAAATTGTTGAAAATATCGAAATTTGCGTTTGAGTCGTTTAAAAAATCGAAATTTTCATTTTAATTGTTTAAAAAATCTAAATGTGCGTTTCAATTGTTTAAACATGCGAAATTCACATTCAAATTGTTTAAAAAATCGAAATTTTCGTTTTAATTGTTTAAAAAATCTAAATCTGCGTTTCAATCGTGTAAACATTCGAAATTCACGTTCAGATTGTTATAAAAATCGAAATTAACTTTTTATTTGTTGTAAAAATCGAACTTCATGTTTCAATTGTTCAAATGATGGAAATTCATGTTTCGATTGTTTTAAAAATCGAAATGTGCACTTCAATTGTTGTTAAAATCAAAATTTACGTTTAAATTGTTTAAATAATCGAAATTCGCGTTTAAATTGCTAAAAAATGAAAATCGGCATTTACTTCGTTAAAAAAATCAAAATTCGCGTTCCAATTATTTAAGAAATTGAAATTGCCGTTTAATTGTTTCAAAAATTAATAACACTATATTAGATCGGTGTAAAAAATGGAAATTGGCGATTCAATTGATACAAAAACTGAAACCCGCGTTTAAGGTGTTCAAAAAATCGAAATTTGCGTTTGAATTGTTTAAACATTCGAAATTTTCGTTTCAATTGTTTAAAAAATCTAAATCTGCGTTTCAATTGTTTAAATATCCGAAATGTACGTTCAGCTTGTTATAAAAATCGAAATTAACTTTTTATTTGTTGTTAAAATCGAACTTCATGTTTCAATTGTTCAAACGATGGAAATTCATGTTTCGATTGTTCAAACGATAGAAATTCATGTTTCAATTGTTTTAAAAATCGAAATTTGCGCTTCAATTGTTGTTAAAATCCAAATTTATGTTTAAATTGTTTAAATAATCAAAATTCGCATTTAAATAGCTAAAAAATGAAAATGGGCATTTAATTCGTTAAAAAAATCAAAATTCGCGTTCCAATTATTTAAGAAATCGAAATTGGCGTTTCATTTGTTTAAAAATGCAAAGTTCTCGCCTAATTTGTTTACAATATATAAATTACCGTTTTATCGGTTTGAAAAAATTAATTTTTTTTGTATTTTGTAAAATTCTTTCACATTTGTCTATTTAAAAGTTAACAGTTTTCGTCCAATTTGTAAAAAAAAAAAATAAAATTCAATCTCTTAATATAACGGATAAACAAAGAGCGACGATCTCCTAAAACTTCGAGCGATTCGTTTATCGAGTGAAATATCACTGAAAAATCTAAAATAAATCATATATGATCGTTTTCCTATTGAATGGTGTTAAAGAAATGTTAATCGGTAAACCGGTTTTTTCTTATGAACAAAAAAGCTACAAATATGAATAAAGTCTAAAAATATGTAAAGTGATTGAATGAAATAAATTTTATACTATTTTTTTTTATAAATCAAATATTTTATAATTTAAAAAATATTTACTAGCAAGATTCGAATTTTCAACTAAATTTATTAAACATTTTCAAGTTTTGAACAAGTTACACGTTAATTTTGAGTTCTTGAACGAATTAAACATGACTTTTGATTTTTAAACAATTCAAACAAGAATTTCGATTTTTTTAAACAATGAATTATTTTTTGATTCATTTTTACACAAATTAAACGTCAATTTCGTTTGTTTAAACAAATCAAATACGAATTTCAGTTTTTTGAGTTAATTAAACATTTAAACATTTTTTTTAAACCAATTGAACATTTTTTCATTTTTTTCTTGAAAAATCAAACGTCAATTAGATTTTTTAAACAATTGTAACGCTAATTTCAATTTTTTATACAATTGAATCGGCAATTTCTATTGTTTAAACAATTTAAACGCAAATTTCAATTTTTTAAACGAATTAAACATTTTCATACCATTTATAAACAAATTGAACTTCAATTCCTATTTATTAAATAATTAAAACGCAATTTACGATTTTTTAAACGATTCACACGTAAATGTAAATTTTTTGGCAAATTAAACGTCAATTACAATTTTTAAAGAAATTGAACTTCAATTTCTATTTATTTTCGTATGATTTAACGTTAAATCATCTGTGAATCGTCACGCGTGACGTCACGACCCGCGTGGCTCGCACGTTCGGGGTATGAGTGACGTCACGAGCCCGGTGACTCTGGCGGGCGAAGCCCCGCCCAGCCGCCAGCCCGCGTCACGTGGTGGGGGGAGCGCGGCGAGCGTGCAGGACTTTTTCGCCCGCGAGTCTGGCATCACTGCCTTGAGGTAACAAAAACGGAAAAATTACCTGCTCGCCGTCGGCGGTGGAACTGGTGCCGATTCTATTCGCAATGACCTTTATGCATGCACTCTGATGCCATTTCGTTTACGAGAAAATATGAAAAATACGGAAACTCGCGGCCACCCCGCGAATTGACTGCGGATACTTCGTTATTGAGAAAATATTGAAAAATGCGACATCTCGCGTTTACCCCGCAAACTTACACGTGGGCATTCTATTTATGACATACTGTCTCAGTATATTGTATGGCCGAAAAAGGTGAAAGAAATGCGAACATATTAAAATTAATAAAAATATTCAGGCAAAAGGTTGAAAACGCGGCTCTTCGAGTAAAGAGTCTTGGTCGCGTCTCGTTGAACGGTTTTACCGACGGCTGTTATATATACTTATCTCAGGACGCTACCGCGTGCCGTGATATATGTATGCTAAATGTATATTTGTGTGTATACATAAGTGTCTGCCGTAGTAGTGGTGATATAGAAATATCACTTATAGGTGAGGTCCTTGTTCACATTTCCTTCCTCGTTCTAATCGTCGGAACTCCTTTTTCGGTGAGATTACAGGTGGTTAGTCATGTAGTATATAAACCGAGTGGAGTACCTACAGGGCCACTTACTCCGGTGTATTCTCGAACTTCTTTTATTTAACGTTATAACCACTTAACACTACCGCGTTATGTCTATGCACTTGACTGCTTTCAGTAATTTTTAGTTTACTAGAATATCGAATTTCATCCGTCGGAGTTATAATATATTATGGTGACTGATCGAAGATCGCGTACATTTATTTTTGCGGAAAAGATTTTTATAGCAAATTCATACATGGATATTGGGGAAAGGTGGCGGATAAAATACATGGACAAAGCCGATACTTGTTTCCACCCGATACCCGACTGAACAGGAGGAATGTTATACGATTGATATAGCCGTGATGTTATACTTTTTGTAAATCGCCCGAAAATCAATTTCCCTAAAAGAATTACCTACAGAATTACCTACAAATACAAGAAGACCATATTTCATGCCTGCAACGCGTGTTTAAAAGGTAGCTATTCTTGACCAGCGGGAGTCAAAGTAAAAGTACCCGTGAATAAAATAAAATAAATAAACAAACCTTTTTTCCAAATTCATTTATTAATAATTAAATAGGAAATACGTATCAAATGACTGCTCCTGAGTCGCGGCCCGGATTCCTCATATCGCAAATTTGTGCCGCTATGCCGCTGTAACGATGTGTGACGGACGGGGCCAGCTTTGCATATAAGTATAAGTAATTAATACCTGATCAACCTGGGTTCGAATCTCGAGGGCAGCATATTTTCTATCAATTATTTCTGGCCCTACCGTCACATCATCGTCTACCATCACCTCATCGAAGATATCGGCCGTTCTGTTACACCGCTGAAGGCATAAAAATATGGTCGATTTTTAGCACGGTCGGAAAAAAGTATCGTCTGCCACATGGCACACGTATAAGTGCTGCCCTCGCTGCGCCCAGGTCAGCAAACCTCACACTCGGTGAAAATCATGCACTTTCCTCCCTTGTAGCAGTACTATTATTCAATCGCGGGCTAAAAAAAGATTTGGAGGCATCACAGTCACTCTAAATGCACTAAGTGCATCATGTTGAAGGTACACTGGTTAATTCAGGAAAATTAAATTTTTTGGCGCATGCAATGCGGAGTTACCACATTGAAAGTTGTACGAAGAGGTCTCGAAGATCACACTAATCGGCACTTTCTGCCTACTGTTATAGTGAGTGCCCAAAAGTGAGTGAATGAACAACCTTCTATTGGAAAAAAATGTGGTAATGGGATTTATCGAAAAACCGTGTCAAAACTGTGTTCAAGTACCCGATGATTTGAACGCCGAATGGGGCTGCGAATTTTTGAAAATTGCGTTCTTTTTTTAAATGACTGAGCTGTATTTGTAAATCCACTTGATCGATTGTCTGGATACTTCTTGGGTGTCATGAGGGGCTCTATGTCAAATACACATTCAAAATTCGCAACTCTCCACGAATTTTATAAAATCCAGAAAAAAAATACTAAGTAAAAAAAATTCAGTTACAATTGATACGTACCATACAAGCTCCGTCTTCTTAACTCACAGGGACCAGACAGGCACCCATTTTTGTATTTTTTCTATCGTCCCTACTCCCGATCAGTTGCTGCGAGTAGGGGTAATGAGTGGTATACGCATCCGTAGATATCACTTAGAGTAGGGAGGCCGGATTCAGGGGAAATAATAGTTAAACGAAGTTAAGAGGAGGTAAGAATCCGGAGCTTGGACTTTATTCAGAAAAATTACCAAATAATGTCATTAAAAAAAGTTAAGTTTCCGAGTAGTTCGATGAATCAATTTTTTTTACTAATGTGTTGATATTTTGTAAATATTAATATATGTGAAATTAATCCTTTCAACACTTTCTGTATTGCGGATTTTTTTTTTTTATTTTATCCGGTCAAGAAGTATTCGAAATTCTTTCCGATCCTCACGATTGCACGAATCGTACCACAAGAATACCTGTACTTTTGAGTATTCAGTAAAAATAGTTTAAAAATCGTTTTGAACAATTAAGAATGGATCATGTAAACGGAATTGGAAAAATACAATGAAAATCGTGTAAAAATCGGCGACAACAAGGATGGGAATCGACTGTGCAACCCGAAAGTGTACAGGAAGACTAGTCTACGAAAGCAATGAGGAAAATGCTGACTTAAAAAATGCGATAATAAAGGAAAAGTATTACTTTTTCTCCCACTCACGTACTTTTCCTCACGCTATTCAAGAATCGTTAACTTTTCATCCGCATTGCAAACATGGAATACTGTAATTTTAGTGTCGTCGGGAAAGAAGATGTTTGCAAACATCAGAGATATTTCAAAATCATTATGCATGATGTTCGATGTACAGCGAACACATCGAAAAATGCATTTTTCGGGTGACATTCTATCTTATTACTGCGTGGACCGATCGGATTGATTCTCGGCTAATTTCAAAGTGTCTATTTGATTTATGTATAAGGAGGGTGGGGATGGGGGGGGGGGCACGATAATGTCATATGTATAGCGAACGATTTTCTTTAAACGACGTGGCGTGGAGACGTTACCGCGTTTCTTAATTTGTCCCGAGATTGAAAAAATGTAGTAGTTGGATGGGTGTTCCTTCGGTCTGAGAATTCAATACATGGAAGGTGTCCGCACGAATACAAAATTTAGTATCGATGTGTGAACGCTCGAATTGACTATCCATTATGTGACTGGTCGAGAGTTGCAAATCTATTACTTTGATGGGTCTTCCCCTTTTCATCGTAATATGTGCTTCCAGCCATGTTCCAAATAAAAGTTGTATCTTGGAAAATTAAACGGTGTTTGTACAAAATGAATATAATGTAAATTAATTAACAAAAAATTCTACTAAAACAAAAATATCATCTTAGGCAAGCGGGGATAATAACTAGGCTATAATTTGTTTGCAAAAAATGTACAAAACATCGCCAAGTAGTGTTAAACAAGTTTTCAAATATTTTTCTAAATACGAAAAACATCTAAAAAAATTTAAATTATCGGAGTTAAGTAAAATAAAAAAAAAAACTCGGTGAGTCCTTGCAATACAAATAAATTTAGTTACATTAGAACAAAGGACGTGCGATTTTTATTTTTTTTACTACGTATGTTTAGCAATGATAAATTAAGCAGTGCGCACCGAGCCTATTTGTACCATCTATCACTGTTCATTGTGTTTACAGATTACAAAGTGACGCGATTGAAAACATTAAACATTATTATATGGGTATAAGCCATTAGCTTCAACCATTAGTCTCATGTGCGAGAATACTTTCGCGTTCTGTTATTCGATTTGGAACATTTGCGAAGCGGTCGGACTTTTTATTTCGTTAAAAAACTTCGCACTTACATAGGTCTCTAACTTTGCTATTTACTCATCGTGCGGAACGAACCGAGTTTCACGATCTCGTCGACGGCACTTGGCAAAACTCGAGTATCCATTTTAAAGTCCAAAGTGCTGAAGTGGTTTGCTATGGAGATCGGTAGTCGGTGCCGGTGCCCCCTCCCCCCTGTTCACCATGCTCCAGGCTCAAGTTCAACTCGACCTTTCCTTGTCCAGCGAAAATCCTGCTGTCGCGCCTCTTATTCTCTACTTTGCAAGGACTCGAGAATACTTTGTTCCGGCAAGCTTTATACTAAGCACTTTAAGACTTTCTAACACTGGTGTATGAGAAAAGTGTGAACAATTTTTTTAGTTCATTGTAATCGAAAGATCATCGTCTATCGTAGGATATTTATTTAATTCTGCACCTATATCATTATCAGATACCCTCGCTCTATTCCAATATATTTGTCAATAAATGGATCAAATTTACTCCAATCCAATCCGTATTTTCACCTTTTTCGCTTCTTCGTAAAGGAAGCTTTGTTTTGATTTTTTTAAAACTCATATTTCAGTGAAAAGATGTTCAGAATGCTCCAAAACGTCGGGAAATTATATTTAGAATAAATATTTAGATGTGTATGTGACAAAATAAAAAAAATGTAAACCTCTATAACTTGAGAACGGCCATAGTTATTGTGCTAAAATGTATAGGGTACAGAGGGGTATTCTTAGGCAAGGGGAATTTAGAGCCGTGGATTCTCAATATGGTTTCCATCGACCTTTCGACCCGAAATATTCTAAGACTGTATTCTAAGACTGTAATATTGTATGACTGTAACGGCTCTGGGACCTTAGCGCCTAGGAGACTAAGCTCCCCCGTTGATGTAGCAAGATCACTATGTTATCGACGCTTACCCTAAATTATCGATTTCTTTGTCAATACAAATCTCCATCAAAATGAAACAAAAAACCTCCATTCAGAATGAAAAGAACAAAAAAAGACACATCAATTTACCGACAGTATGTTGGTAAATTGCAAATTCGTAAATTTACCGAATTTTACCCACTGATCTCAATTGTTTAATTGCTTTAAGCTCAATTGTTTAACCAAAAAAAGAGAAAAGCACATCCGCGTAAAATTCGAACTAAAAATGTGCGAACACACTGCATACACGATTCTCCGAGAGACTTTTGATGTCAAACAGGCGAAGAGGCAGTAAAGCCTCTCCCTGGCAACAAGCACGTGTTAAAGAAATAGTAGTAAAAATATCAGAACTGTGCCGGAAACCACGATTCGAATAATTAGAGAATACACAACTATGAAATCCTCAATTTGATAAGATCGCAGACCTAGGAGGATATTATTAATATTCCAACAAAACCTATCGATTTGCGGGATAAGAAAAACATGGTCGTACTTATTTTACTACCGGAATGTTTTTCTATAAGTAGTTGATTCTCACATTATTCGAAACGATGGGGAATGTGCAAGATTTGAACTCGCATATTAATTCACCAAATACCTTCAGCATTATTCTCGGTACGAATTTTTTCCCTACCAATGACCCCATAAATCTTGGTTGAACCATCGATTTGGAGAAATGTGTTAACCATTCGAAATTTCAAAGATACGTGCTCACACCCCCCACTCTAGGCTCTTTCCTAGAGAAAGATCTCCAAAAGTGAAATCGATGTACGATCATGCAATCAACCCCGACCTCGAATTCATCCGCCTCACTGAATGTAGACTAAACACAGAACCTATGACTAAATGAAATATCTACTGTAATACAAACGATTGTCTTTTGTCAACCTAAAAACGGGAATGTAACCCATCGAAAATGCCCACACTGGGAAAGCCTGCTAAACCATCGAACGGCGAGAGTCAGTTGAACCAGCGGACAGAACGTTTCAACAAAACGTTCTGTCAAAATTTCTAGCCACCGAAATTTCGTCAGTTGAACCAGCGGCCAGAACGTCTTAACAAAACGTTCTGTCAAAATTTCTGGCCACCGAAATTTCGTTTTTTTTTAAACACTAATTTCCGAATTTTGTAAAACATATCTTTTATGACATCGCTGATTTTGTAATCGGAATTTTGTTTCCGGTTAACACCACAAAAACTTAATTTCACCTCTCGACGAGCTACTTATTGCAACGTTTGTAAGAAATATTTCGTGTACCATTAACATCTCTTTGTTTATTCTTAAATCATAAAAAAGTGGTGAAACATTAGGAGACTGTTGTTCGTGATTAATTCATTGTACACGCGACCACCGATCGTCAGAACCACCGAAAAAAATCACGCAAACTCGTTGTCACTCGCTGCTCTCCAATAGGAACCTAAATACATCTGTATTTTTCTTTGTGACGTTTTGCATGACCATTTAATGACTTCCTTTGTCAGTCTCCTACCAGTTCAGTTTAAAGAGACGTCCGGTAGTACGACTAGCCAGGTAGTCTCGTAATTTTAATTGATTTTGTCTCGTGTTCCATAGCAAAAAACGATTCCTTTCAAACTCGCACACAACTTAGTGTTTACCGCGTACAATCGATTTATTGAGAAATCGTCTTGAGACTCACACTCCTGTAATTGTTAATAATTATTGAAGCGTAATTTCAATTGTTTTTTTGTCTCGTGTTCCATAGCAAAGAGCGATTTCTTTCACACTCGCACATAACGTAGTGTTTACCGCGTACAATCGATTTATCGAGTGATCGTCGTGAGACCGCCACTCCTGTAATTGTTAATAACTATACATCCGTATTTTTTTAGTTGTTTTTTGTCTCATAATCCATAGCAAAGAGTGATTCCTTTCAAATTCGCACACAACTTTGTGTTTATCGAGTTTAATTGATTTATCGAGGAATCGTCTTGAGCCTCCCACTCCTACAATCGTTAATAATTATTAACGTGCCATTTTAATTGTTTTTTTTTGTCTCGTGTTCGATAATAAACAGCGATTCCTTTCAAACTCATAGAAAATTTAGTTTTCACCGCCTTTAATCGATCAATCGAGTAATAGTCGTGAGACTGCTACTCTAGTCATTATTAATCATTATGACAGTGTACATACAATGCCATCCAACTCTTATTATTTCATTAATTTATACATTATTGTAAGTGTATATAGATCGTATAACGATACCGCTCTCTGCAATACCCAGAGCCGACGACATGGACGTGGCGGTTTTCCGGCTCCTTTCTTTTCTTTTTTTTTTCGTTTTTGATTTTTTTTTTGTTTTTCCTTTTTTTTATGGAAATTATGAGATGCCAATAATAAAATGATAAGATATAGTAAGATAAATTACAATAAGTTAAAATGTCATAAAATAAAAATAAAATATATCGAGCGCTTTAACATTTTTTATTTAATCCGTTGCGTTATTGCAACGATGCGAACAGGTTACGTTAAAAGTCGCGCACAGTACGCCAGTGTGCCACAAGGCCTCGGTGGTTGGAGCACCATTCGGTCTTTGACAGCAAAACTTACCTTGCGATCCTCCGTCATGATGGCGTCGTCACTATCAACAAGAAAGTCGGTATACTCGAATTGCTCTTTCTCGAAGTGAACCGATTCTTTCGCTGCCATCAAGAATCGAGCAACCTTATCCTTACCATATCATCACTGATGAACGGTTTTGACAAACTAGTACAGACGATGTACACCCACGTGCATACGTGAACGCCACAATCGCCAGTAGGAACTATTCTTCCACTAGCGGTGACGTTCTGATTTGTTATATCCAGTGGGCAGTACAATCTCCAATCGCTCCAGTCGGTCAACAATACCAAATGCAATGCCCATGATTTTGTATTATGTGATAGTTACGTTGAAGGTAGTTTTTGAAGGAAAGAGTGGTGCGAAAAAAATAGGATCACGCGCGTTGAAGAGCCCATAATTCACCTATGAATATCAGACGTCGAATCAGTAAAAAAAAAAGAAATTATTTTGGAAAATGTTTAAGGGTTGATAGCTTTGTTGGGGTTGCTCCGGGGAAATCGAAAGTTACATATCTGAAGAGCCCATAAGGAGCCTATAATTCTGAGACCAATAACATGCGTCTACCTGTCCCTGGAAAGAAGTTGACGCTAGCTTGAAGTCAAGCTGCCACCCCCACATTTGAATTTCGATTTTCTCCAAACTGGGAAGAGCCTAAAAATTTTAATCACCGGGGTTCGAAAGCCCATAAAAAGCCCGTAATTTCTAAATACAGCCCAAAAATTTTCGACCTGGTGGGGGTGACAGATGGACACACCTACGATTCTATTCGTCTTTTCCAAAGACTCCTCGACATTCGTCTTTTGTTTTTTTGCGACAACTTTGCCAGACGAAGATGATTACGGAGATGCGGCTCAAAACGACTTTCTGTCGGGACTCTACCGAAGCTGTGATCGTACTAGAAATCTCGCACGTTGAGCGGTCTAAAGCATTCTCCTCAGACTGCGGTGTAAAAATTTCCGTTTTCGGTGTTACGATCGTTTTTGGCTGTTTATAAAATGATGGAGGGTTTCTTCGCTGGGTTCTCTTCTTTGTACATGCAAGCAGTTGATTTTCGTTTCTGGCATCGTTTTTGCTGACTCGTTTTTGTGCTGTATGCTCGCTCGAGTACTCGACCATATAAAATCGATTGCATTTTTAGGCATTCACTATCACAATAGGCAAAGAGTGCCTATTAAAATTACCAGCGAAGCCTCTTCACACAGCTTTTGATGGGGATTCTGCACAACGTATGCTCCAAAACATGTAGTTTTTCAGCATTTACTTCGGTGTACCTCCAACATCATGGGTAGTTAATTTGAAGTGACTCCAATGACTGGAAATACTTTTTTCGCCTGCGGTTGAATAAAAATACCTTTATTACTGAAATTATCTTCTTAGACGTCCGTATCACAGTGTAACTTTGGACTGTGCGAAGCAATTTTTCTCTTCTTCGCAGGAATGATGTATCGTATCATCACCATTGTGTACATACATTTCGAAGCCCCGGCAAAGCATTTGAATATTTGCTTAACAAAAAGAATTCAATTTTGCTTCGACAAGTGTCCGTACGCTGCTATAACTTTGGATTGTGCAAACCAATTTTTCTCTTCTTTGCAGGAATGATGTATCATATCATCACCATTGTGCACCGACATTTTGAAGCCCCTGCAAAGCATTTGAATATTTGCTTAACAAAAAAAAATCCATTGTTGCTTTGACAAGTATCCGTACAGTGCTGTAGCTTTGGACTGTGCGAAGCAATTTTTCTCTTCTTCGCAGAGGTGATGTATCATATCATCACTATTGTGCAAAATCATTTTGAAACTACTGCGAAGCCTTTAATGAGGTGTACCCGAATAAAAATTCAATTTTGTTCCACTAAATGTCCATACGGTGCTCCAAACATGAAGTCCACGAACCTAATTTTTTCTTTTTCGCAGCATTATTTTATTTTATGAACAGCACTATGCTCAGCAAATTTGAAGACATTCCGACGTCTCTGAACATTTCCAAAAAAAAAAAAAATTTTTATCATGTCAAAAAAGAAAATTTGGTTGCGAAAAATGAAATACGAAATACCACACATTGATTGTCAAATATTAATCCTTTTTATTTCGAAAATAATATATTTTGAACGAATATAATTCACAATATTTTACAATACGTTATTCACATTCATAATAAAAATAAAAAATTTCGCGGGTGCACTGAAAACTTGGTTATTCCACAAAAATGAATCATCGAATATCCAAAATTATTGTAATTTCTCAAATAAAATTGAAAGCAATCGCGACCATTCATTTTTTTCCATTCATTCTATCTGTTAAACCGTGGAAGCCGACTATAATTCGATAGCAGACGTGATAAAGTTTGCATACGCCGCGACGTTGGTATTCTGTGGCGGGATGATTTGGATCGAAAATAAAAATGTCATTGCTTTTTCATTGTTTAATGTATATAACTTTAAATATTGGGAAAATGCAATTTAATTTTTTCAAATCTCTAACAATTTTTCGAAACAAAAAAATTCAAATTTTTTAAATTCTATTTTTTTTCAATTGTTTTAATATACCTACCTCAAAACAAAATTGATTCTGTCTATTATAGGGAAAAAAAAATTCTTAAAGTGTTATAATCGAATTCTCTTATACATCGACAATTCAAGAGTCCTCGCCGTCGAATTCATCGAGAAATTGAAGTTTTTTTAATTTTGGACGCATACAAGACACTACAACTTTTATTTGAGCAGGGTACTTCCTCTTCAATACACGATAAGAACCAAGACGATATTTATGTTCGATCTCGAGTTATAATTTTTTTGCTACAACAATCAATATCAAGTAAATTTTATTGAAAATCGTAACAAGAAGCAAATTTTTTTAATATTCGGCTCCAATACTTCGGGTCCTGTCCAGAGGCAATAATAAAGTGATTCCATGTATTGTAGGGAAGAAAAAAACATTTAAAGAGATCCATTTAAAGGGGACATTAGACTTGAATGGTAAATGGTAATGGTGTTCGTGTTGGTAAATATTTTTTGTGTTTATTTTATACTCATTTAATCTGGTCAGAAGTGTTAAGCCAATAAAACAACCTTTACTACATATCATTTGATTCGTTACATTGATTTCCTCAAGTTCTACGCGACGCAATTCGTTATATTGATCGTAAAACAAAAAGGAAATATCAGTTGTGAATAATAATAATCAATTAGTATAAAAACAAAATGTTGATATTCGATGAAGGTTAAACTATGAATCAATTTAAATAAGTGATAAATGATTTTCCCCATACGTTATTCCGAGATGAAACGCGCAGCGCGACGTATAAACATATTTGATACCAACTGCGCCCGCAGGGCGCTGAGGCGCTTGTTTTAATTAGCCTCGGAACCGAGGCTATCGCTTACCTTTGAGCCATGAAGGAAGGATGTTTGAAGGTCTTGTACCAGCATTCGACCGATGCATTTGAATCGCGAACCAATCCAAACGGCGCCAACTGAGTCGCCGAGAAGAACGAGTAATACGATATAATGTACTTCAGCAAGTAATCCACGAATGCTTGGCAATGTACATCGTTTTCCTCGGACGTGCATAATGGTTCATTCTCGACTATCACCGAGTTATAAACTTCGTCGAAGAACTAAAAGAATTTCGAATTTTTGCATCTTAGACTTTGCGTTGATCTCTTTTTAGCCACTCACTATAATAATAGCAAAGAGTGCCTATTAAGATGACCATCCGTTGCTCTGTCCGGAGTCTGTCGGTGGGGTTACTCCGCAGCGCATACTCCAAAATTTTTTATTTTTCACCATTTGCTTCGGTGTATCTCCAACATCATGCGTAGTTGATTTGAAGTGACTGCGATGACTGGAAATATTTTTTTTAGCCTGCGGTTCAATGAAAAGAACTTTTTGGCTGAATTTTTCTTCTCGGACGTCCGTATCACACTGTGACTTTGGATGGTGCGAACCAATTTTGTTCTCCTTCACAAGGTTTTTTTATTACATTATTGCAAGTATGCACATCACTTTTAAAACCAATCTGAGATCTTTAAGTATTTTTTCTAAAAAATTATTGGTCACAATTTGCATTTGCCTTCCGTCAAATGTCCGTACGGTGCCATCATAATGAACTCTACAAACCAATTATTTTCTCCTTCGCAGCATCATTTTGTTTTATCAAAAGCACTATACACAGCAAATTTGGAGACAATCCTACATCTCTAACTATTTTTTCATCAAAAATATCCATTAAAAAAATGATTTTCTCACATCTGATGTCCGTACGGTGCTTCAATTAAGGATCCTGGAAACCAATCCTTTTTTTCTCTTTCGCAACAATATTTCATTGCATCGAAAGTACTATGCACAACAAATTTTGAGTCTTTCCGACAAATCTAGTTTTAATTATAAAAATTTCGAAAAAAAGTGGTTTCAATTAGCTTTGCTCCAAAGGTTATGTTATTTAGATTTGCTAAAAAACCATTTTTCATCATGTTAAAAAAAACTTTGTTTGCGAAAGATAAAACACGAAATATCATACACAGATTCGCAAATGTTTGCGTTTTTTATTTCGAAAATAATATATTTTCACCGAATATCATTCGCAATATTTTACCATAATTTATTCACATTCGTAATAAAAATGATAAATTTCACGTATTCACTGAAAACATCTGTTATAAACTCTAAAAAAAGATTCATCGAATATTCAAAATAATAACAATTTACCAAATAGAACTAAAACAAGCGCCTCAGCGCCCTGCGGGCCCTTAAAAAATGTCCCCAAGGGACATTTTTTAAGGCACTCACAGGAATACACGTCGCGCTACGCGCTCCGTATCGAGTATGATTACACTTTGCGTTATGCGCTGCATATCGAATATGTTTATACGTCGCGCTGCGCGTTTTATCTCTGAAGACCGTATGGCGGAAAATCATTTATCACTTATGTAAATAGATTCATAGTTTAACCTTCATCGAATATAAACATTTCGTTTCTATACGAATTGATTATTATTATTCACAACTGATATTTCGTTTTTGTTTTACGAACAATATAACGAATTGCATCATGTAGAACTTGATCAAATTAATGTAACGAAGCAAATGATATCTAGTAAAGGTCGTTTTATTGGCGTAACACTTATGACCAGATTAAATAAGTATAAATTAACACAAAAAATATTTACCAACACGAACACCATTACCATTAACCAACAGGTCTAATGTCCCCTTTAAATGCATCTGTTTAAATGTTTTTTTCTTCCCTAAAATACATAAAATCACTTTATTATTGCCTCTGGACAGGACCCGAAGTATTGAAGCTGAATATTAGGAAAAATTGCTTTTTGATACGATTTTCAATTAAATTTCCTTGATATTAATTGTTATAGCAAAAAAATTATAACTCGAGAACGAACATAGATATCGTCTTGGTTCGTGTATTGAAGAGGAAGTAGTACCCTGCTCAAAATAAAAACAATCAATTTCTCGATGAATTCGACGGCGAGGACTCTTGGACTCTCGATCTATAAAAGAATTCGGTTATAACACTTTAAGCATTTTTTCTTTTCTTTATAATAGATGGAATCAATTCACTGGTTATTGTCACTGTCGGAGAGTAAAACATTGCAGACGAGAAATTCGAGAAATTTTATTTTTCTATCGTTTTATTTTGTTTTGACATAAGTATATTGACACAATTGAAATAAAAATAGAAGGGTGGTTGGAAACATACGGGGTAAAAATTGATTTTTTTTTGTTTCGAAAAATTGTTAGAGATTTGAAAAAAGTAAACTGCAGTTTCCCAATATTTAAAGTTATATACATTAAACAATGAGAAAACAATAAGATTTTTATTTTCGATTCAAATCATCCCGACACAGAATAGCAACGTCGCGGCGTATGCAAACTTTATCACGTCTGCTATCGAATTATCGTCGGCTTCAAAGGTTTGACAGATTGAATGAATGGAAAAAAATAAATGGTCGCGATTTTTTTTGAATTTTATTTGACAAATTGCAATAATTTTGGATATTCGATGATTCTTCTTTGTGGAATTATAACCAAGTTTTCAGTGCACTCACGAAATTTTTTATTTTTATTATGAATGTGAATAACGTATATGAAATATTGTGAATGATATTCGTTAAAAAATATATTATTTTCGAAATAAAAAGGATTAATATTTGGCAATCAATGGGTGATATTTCGTATTTCATTTTTCGCAACCAAATTTTCGTTTGTAACATGATAAAAAATTGTTTTTTGGAAAATTAAAATAATATAACCTTTTAAAATAATTCCTCACTAAAAATAATTGGAGAATAAAAATACTAAGAAATGTCAGAATATTTTCAAATTTGCTGTGCTTAGTGCTTTTCATAAAATAAAATAATGCTGCGAAAAAGAAAAAATTAGGTTCGTAGAATTCATAATTGGAGCACCGTATGGACATTTAGCAGAACAAAATTTAAAATACCTCATTAAAGGCTTCGCAGTAGTTTCAAAATGATTGTGCACAATGGTGATGATATGACACATCACCTCTGCGAAGAAGAGAAAAATTGCTTTGCACAGTCCAAAGTTACAGCACCATACGGATACTTGTCGAAGCAACAATGGATTTTTTTTGTTAAGCAAAATTTGAAATGCTTTGCAGGGGCTTCAAAATGTATGTGCACAATGGTTATGATATGATACATCATTCCTGTGAAAAAGAGAAAAATTGGTTCGCACAGTCTAAAGTTACAGCACCGTACGGACACTTGTCGATGCAAAAATGGATTTTTTTTGTTAAGCAAATATTCAAATGCTTCGCAGGGGCTTCAAAATGTATGTGCACAATGGTGATGATATGATACATCATTCCTGTGAAGAAGAGAAAAATTGCTTCGCACAGTCCAAAGTTACACTGTGATACGGACGTCTAAGAAGATAATTTCAGTAATAAAGGTATTTTTATTCAACCGCAGGCGAAAAAAAATATTACCAGTCATTGGAATCACTTCAAATTAACAACACATCATATTGGAGATACATCGAAGCAAATGGTGAAAAATAAAATTTTTTGGAGTATTCGCTGCGGAGTAACCTTACCGACAGACTCCGAAGAGCAACGGATGGTCATTTCAATAGGCACTCTTTGCCTATTGTTATAGTGAGTGCCTAAAAATCGCGAGTATATATTTTTTCGTTTTATTCTATCTGTCAAGCTTTGGAAGCTGATGACAATTTCGTAGTAGACGATACACAGATGCTCATACGTCGCGGCGCGCGTACTCTGTGGCGAGATGATTTTTTAAATTCAAAAAAATCGACATCTCATTTCAATCTTTGTTCGTATTTTACCCAAATACAAATTGATTCTACGCGGTATAGCGCAGATAAAAAGTGTGCAATCATAAAAAAAAAAAAATTTTCTATCCTTCGACCGTCGAAGATTCATCGCAGTCGAAATCTTTGTCAATTATGTTCACCCAATTTATTCGTTTAGAGTTGATAAAAAAAACTGCTAATTTTTTTTCTGGCAGCGTATTTTCTCCTCTTCAAAACAAGACGAGTTAAGAGTCGATATCAATTTTCGCTGCTGACATATGATTATTTTGAAGCAAAGACTAATTTCACGAATTTTCGTAAAAAAACGAATCGTTTTTCCAAATTTCTCCGAAGTGCCGACTCTTATTCTTTCTCCTCATAGAAATCGTATTTACAACCTGACTCTAGGCGTTATTACGCAGATAAAAAGTGTGCAATGTTGAAAAATTGAATTTTTTATCCTTCGACCGTCGAAGATTCTTCGCATTTGAAATCTTTGCCAATTTTTTTCGCTGGATTTATTCGTTTACAGTTGATAAAAAAAACTCCTAATGATTATTCTATCAACGTATTTCCAACGTTTTTTCAAATTTTTTCAAATTTTCGTCGAAATACGAATTTTTTTTCATATTCTGATGTCATGAAAAGTTTTTTTTTCGCGAAAAAAACAATTGTACTCTTAAAGAACAATTTTGAACAATTATTTATCGACAGAGTAAAAAACACTGAATTTGTCGATTTTACGAGTTTTTCCGGACCGAGCAACTTATCCCTGTTTGTAATTAAATAGAATTTAAAAAAATATTAAAAATTATATTATAATTGTAAATTATAATATATAATATAAAAAATATAAAAATATATAATACAATTATAAAAAATTTTTGTAAGCGACGATAACTATCAATAAAATTTTTCGGGGGGTTTAGGGGGTGGAGCCCACTAACAAGAGTATCTGCGCCAGTAGGGCGCTCAGACGCTTGTTGATTCTTCACGACTGTTTCGTCAATGCCGTCATTGTCGAAAATGAAATTGACGGAGTCCTTGAAATCGGGCACCATAGTCACGAACCCAAACATTTTCACGATGCACGTAAAAATTTTTTTAATTGAGTCTAAGTCGCTGCTATGTATTAATTTCGTTATCGCTATTTCTGCAACGACGTAGTGCGACTTGTTGTTCATAATCTTTTTGCACTTTTTAGAACCGTGTGGAGCATGTGAGACGAACAAATGTGCAGAGTCGTGAGTGACGGCATCGCATTTGCTCCCTCGGTCATATCAGCGTACGAACGGTTCATGTATTCGGTTAACAAAATGCCATTGAAGCCTTCCATAACCGCCTGCATAAGTGCTAAACTGAAATCCGTTTCTATTTTGTCGATGGCCGGCGATCCAGTGCTCAACTTCTTCAGTGATACGGCTACCAACCTGAGGAAGTTGGCTATATTCAGCGCGTTATGGACACTTGAAACGAATTCCACCACAGGGAATTGACCAGCATCCTCGATGCCAGGCAACATCAGCGAATAATAAAAAATTTGTTTATTGACGTTTGGCGGCGGGAGTGCAACGGAGCCTGTGGCATCGAGGTGACAAAATACTTGTCCGCGATCTAATTCTAGCAGCACTTTTAACTGCTTTTCTATGAATAGCATGACGTAAAACGATTCTACGGACCACTGTTGTAGATAACCGCGGATTCCTTTCCACGTCCCTTTCGATATTTCGATCAACTTATGCATAAACATATAATAATCTCGATCAAGGTCGTCTCGAGAGTTATTGTCACTCGACATCTTTTGCAACAATACCATACTGCAAGTATCGTTTAAGTTCCCTGCTTCTAGCAAACGGTCATCGGCTACTGTCAACCTTACCTGCTTGATGGTACTCGGAGAATCCGCTAGCAATTCTTTTGAAATAGCCATACGTTTTTCACCTGTTCGGAACCTTCGCTGTGCGTCTCCTGCTACGTGATGCACAGGCCCAGCCGGAACTATTCGCACACGTACGTCATCAAATGGTGGAGCGATAGCTTGGGTCGTCGAGAATTTGTAACTAGTACAAGTCGAAAAGGTGCAAACCGCGAAAGTTTGGTACTTGACTTTTGCTTTTGTGGAGTCACATTTGTGCCAACGGAAACTCAAATTGCAGATGAGGAGTGGCTTGACTATGCCGTACAACGCATCAGTCCATCCTTTACGCAACTTCAATTCGGGCGACCAAAATGTTTGCCAAAATTTCGTCAGTACGATTATCCACATTTCGTCTAGACTCGCCGCTGGTTCACGATTGTTCGAAACTGATAGTTGTAGGTCCGGTACTTCACTCGAATTCGGAGTCCGTCGATATTTACGCCCGATTCCGTTTCGTCACAGCGGCTCGATATGGAAATCATATTTCCCGATTTTCGAAGACATTCTCCACTACGCGATACAAATGTTTGACAAGATGCATGCACCCGTCATACGGTCCTCGTAGAATACTCTCGGAACTCGCCTGCATCAAGTAGCAGAGAATTATCGATTCGATGGATCGTACTGTTCTTCGAGTATTTTCGTTTTTTGGCTGTCGCTGCAAATAAAATCGTTATCGTCGAAGAGTAAACAAGCTGCTGGAGTGAGCTCTGTCGATAATTTTTGACAGTCAGAGATCGGATCAGATCGAACGAATTGAATGTCGAGATTAGCGGACAATTCCCGATACAACTGAATCCGATTGTTGTCGTTTTCGATGGTAAGAGTTCCTTCGGGAACGCCGGGAACCGGATCGAAATTGTCCAAACAAGGATCTGAACTTGGCGGTATGTGAATTTCGCGAGAGTCGTCAATCGACTGATCGACCGACATTTCGTGTTTCTTCGAATTACACGCGTTTTGCCGTGCGACTGTGTGTATGCCGTTCAATGACAGCAGACGCAGTCTCGTTAAAGCACGAATATTATCGGCGTGACATAGGAAAGTTTGAACGTTTTTGGAACGTAAGAATTAATTGTTCTTTAGTCCCGACCGAGGAAAATCGCTTTGCAAATCCGTGCCCAAGTGCCGTGCCCAAAGCCTCAAATAACTGGTCGATTCCGATGCCAAGTGGAGGATCGAACGGATACAATGTTGCGATCGCTTTTGCTATCATAGCAGGTGAGACGAACAATTTTTTTTTCGTTACCATCGTCGAATAAATTTCTTACGCCCTAATCGAGAAAGAAGTTTGAAGTCCAATGATATTAGAACAGCAACCAATGATATCCAAACCCCAATTTACGTTAAAATACTATTGTTCAATGATAGTTCAAAATCTAATCCGTCTAATCCGTCTTGAATACTGCGTTAAGATAGCGCGGTTCAAACCGATGCCTGCATCGCGTACGAGTAGTCGACGACAATATTACAAAAAACTTCCTATATTGTACGACAAGAGAAGAAAAGAAAATGTTAGCATCCGCGTTGGCGCATTAGTTTTCCGTATTTTAGCGCATCACTTTCTCGTAAGAACACGACCGTTAAACACACCGCTGTTAATGTTACTTCGCAACTCTATCGGAGTGTGCGGCCCGGATGCACGGAGGTGTCAACACAAGAGGACCTTTATCGCTGGAAATGATGCAAACAATGTGGGAAAAATAAATTCCGAATTTACAACGGAAATTTTGAAAATCGATTTTTTTTAACGTTTTGAAAATATGGAGAAAAAAAAATTCACTCGCGATTATTTTTCCTACGTTCTTCGCATTATTTGCAATCGGAAAGATTCTATACAACTTTTTCATAGGGGTGAGATTTTCGAACCCACCTGCTGTTCGATTTACATCGCAACTCTCGCAACAACAGTATTAATTATTTCATTTTGAAAAGCACAATTTTTAACAATTTTTTAACAATCGAAATAATAACCCTTTAGCCGCATTGTTTTTTCCAAATCAAATATTTGAAAAAATTGCAATCGTTAATCATGAGCGGAAAGCAACTTGAATAAGACTCTAATGATTATTGTCAATAAAATTTGTGGGAATCGCATAACGACTACTTAATCAATTGTTTGTACCCAGTAAATAGAGTCTTGTGATGTAACTGAAGCTAGCAGCCGTCGCTAGATCCTTAGCTGTTCGTTCTGCTCTGTTCGCGTGACTAATAAATTACTCGAAAACGTGGTCGACGACTAGTCATAGGGCATGGGACAACTCAGAGGGGAAACCTCGAACTATTGACTCGTAGTTTAATACCTTCGTTCACAAAATACTATTTAAAAGGTTGCGGGGATGCTTCGGGAATTCTTAGGGGATTTTTTGGAATACAGGGAAACTGGAATCTCATTAAAAAAATATAATTAATGGCTATACGCCACTTACCACGTGCACGCTTCTACCTCGTACGAACGCCGGGCAATGGCGATAGTCGTGCCTCGAAAAACTGGCAACTATCTTCCTTCGCGAATTCCGTCTAATCACGACGGCCGGGGATGGCAAAATAAAAGACTCGATGTATAAGGGGATACGGCAACGCAGAGGTTCCGCAGACGTTCTGCCGTTCCGTGAGCCTTTCACACACGAACTTCGTTATACAATATTATAAAGTATTACGCGCGACTCTCACACATGCACGCAGGAAGGGATCTCGATCGAAGCGGAGAGCCGGAAATCTTCTCCGAGTTCTCCGGATGTCTTTCGGAGAGCAGCGTCGTGGGGGGTCCGTGCCGTGAGTGAGAGAGTTCGGTACGCGGCATTAATCAGTAACGAGAGCGAGTGACGGGCGTTGCGTAAGAGGGCGGCAGTTGGACGATTGATCGTCACTCAATACCTTCGAGCGACGATGACGTGCGGTGGGCGGCGGGCGGCGGTGGTCGAGACGAAGTGACGGCAACACAGCGTTGGCGAGGCGCAAGGGATAGCTATTCCTCTCGTCGACGCTCTCGCATGTTCCTCTGCTGTTTCTCTGGCTCTCTCACTATCGTTCTCGTTCAATGCTGCTGTGCTCGTTGTTGACTTGTTCGGTGGTCACGCGAGGTGACAAGAAGGGGGGGGGGGGGGGGGGGGGGGGGGGGCTATAAATATATACGAAAATGTACGAAAAATACCGACTATGTTCGAAACACAAATTATACTATTCGTACGGCTAACTATCGCTCACGTGGTAAGTAGTCGGCTCGAGTCGAGGGGGTTTCGGGATATTTGAGCGAGACTACCTTGTTACAATATTTACGACGCCGGTAAATAAATTAAACATAATAGGAGCACATTACGAATCGATAAATTTGCCGCGGCACTTTAACAAAGGTACACATCATAAAGAGAGAGTAGACAATAGAGCTGAAAAAATAAAAAGATAATTTGCTGCTGCAACTCAGCAGTCAAACTGCTGCGCGATATATATGAACTGAAAGTTTTTTGTATCCCGGAACAACTGAAAAACATACTGAAGTCGTTACCAAACAAAACATCTTATGGCATAGATAATATTCCCACAATTGCATTAAAACACCTTGCGGTAGGAGTCGTCCGAGCGCTTGCTATTATATTCAACAACGCTATTAATAGCTACTATTTTCCCGAACGTTGGACGTGCGCAAAAGCCTTACCAATCGCCACTGAACTCGCTAGTTATCGCCCAATACGTTTGATCCCAACGCTCATTAAGGTATTCGAAATAGTTATCAACAATGGTATTGTAGCCTTTTGTAATGACTATAGTCTATATTCCTCCTATAGTCCGAGATATAGACCATATAACTTGGACAACCATTTTAGAATTAAGCATAGACATTCAACCACACATGCAATATACAAACTGACTTTTGACATCAATACTAGTTTACATAAAGGTAAATCGGTAGGGGCAGCCTTATTGGAGCTAGAGAAGGCTTTCGGTTCGATCTGGTTGGACGCTCTATTATTTAAACTACACCCTAAGCAATTCCCAAACTTGGTACTGTACACTATTTGGGATATGGTGTCGGGCAAAGCTTTCAAAACTTGGAATGGAACGGAATTATCGACATCGATGTTCGACATAGCGGAAGGGCTTCAACAAGGAACTGTTATTTCACTGATATTGTTTAACATATTGTAACAACCAAGTGAATGAATAACACACTTTTTTGCTTTTGGGCGGATATTATTCAAGGGACTGAGTCACCTAAAAATTAATGTATTTTAAATTATTTTTCCGATAAGAAGTGATATTTACCAATTTGTAATGCCAATTTTTTTTAATGATAATAGTTGGTGCCGTATAGAATTCTTTCTTTTGTTACAATTACCCCATATCGTTTAATTTCTTTTTCAAAATATTTTTATAAACAGAATTTTTAGGCACTCACTATAATAATCCAAAGTTACTGTGTGATACGGACGTCTGAGAAAAAAAATTCAGCCAAAAAGTTGTTTTCATTGAACCGCAGGCTAAATAAAATATTTCCAGTCATCGCAGTCACTTCAAATCAACTACGCATGATGTTGGAGATACACCGAAGCAAATGGTGAAAAATAAAACATTTTGGAGTATGCGCTGTGGAGTAACCCTACCGACAGACTCCGAAGAGCAACGGATGGTCATTTTAATAGGCACTCTTTGCCTATTGTTATAGTGAGGGCCTAAAAACAAATGGTTGCAGACGGACAAATTCACGAGAAAAATGCATAGCATACTAATATTTCCGGGCTTTCATGGTTGCCGAATAATGTATTGCAACGGTCACCTTTTCCTCATATTTACCCTAACCCTTTCCTTATCTCTCTATATATATAAAGTTTCCGCCACTGTCGCCGCCGCCGTCGCCGCCGCCGTGTCAGGAATCGAGGGAAGGGCAAAAATATTCTAAGTCCCTCTAAGGAGGAAAAGAAAAATATTCTAAGTCCCTCTAAGGAGGAAAAAAAATTATTCTAAGTCCCTCTAAGGAGGAAAAGAAAAATATTCTGTCCCTCTAAGGAGGAAAAGAAAAATATTCTAAGTCCCTCTAAGGGGGACTTAGAATATTTTTGGTCGAAGGAGTAATGGCGAATGGGGGGGGAGGGGAAAAATATTCCCGAAGTCCCTTCAAGGGGGACTGACTAAGTAAAAATATAAAAAAAAGCGGCGGCGACCTCCATTGGTGAAAAGTTGCGGCGATGATTAAATATTATTATAATGTTGATAAAAGAAATGCGAGCGCGCGTAGCGCGCGAGCCCGGGGAAACTCTAGTTAGGCACTCACTATAATAATAGGCAAAGAGTGCCTATTAAAATGACCATCCGTTGCTCTTCGGAGTCTGTCGAAGGGGTTACTCCGCAGCGCATACTCCAAAAATTTTTATTTTTCACCATTTGCTTCGGTGTATCTCCAACATCATGCGTAGTTACTTTGAAGTGACTGCGATGAATAGAAATATTTTTTTTAGCCTGCGGTGCAATGAAAACAACTTTTTGGCTGAATTTTTCTTCTCGGACGTCCGTATCACACTGTAACTTTAGATGGTGCGAACCAATTTTGTTCTCCTTCGCAGGGTTTTTTTATTACATTATTTCCAGTATGCACATTACTTTTAAAACCAATCTAAGACCTTTAAGTATTTTTTCTAAAAAATTATTGACCACAATTTGCATTTGCCTTCGGTCAAGTGTCCGTACGGTGCCATCATAATGAATTCTACGAACCAATTCTTTTCTCCTTCGCAGCATCTTTTTGTTTTATCAAAAGCACTGCGCACAGCAAATTTAGAGACAATCCTACATCTCTAACTATTTATTCATCACAATTTTCCATAAAAAAATTATTTTCTCACATCTGATGTCCGTACGGTGCCCCAATTAAGAATCCAGGAAACCAATTCTTTTCTCTTTCGCAACAATATTTCATTGCATCGAAAGCACTATGCACACCAAATTTTGAGTCATTCTGACAAATATAATTTTAATTATAAAATAATTCAAAAACAGTGGTTATAACAAGATTTGCTTTAAAGGTTATGTTATTTAGATTTGCCAAAAATCCATTTTTCATCATGTTAAAAAAAAAACTTCGGTTGTGAAAAATAAAACACGAAATATCATACACAGATTCACAAATGTTTGCGTTTTTTATTTCCAAAATAATATATTATCACCGAAAATCATTCGCAATATTTAACCATATTTTATTCACATTCGTAATAAAAATGATAAATTTCACGTATTCACTGAAAAAATTGGTAGTAAACTCACAAAAAAGATTCATCGAATATTCAAAATAATTACAATTTCCCAAATAGAACTAAAAAAATCGCGAGTATATATTTTTTCGTTTTATTCTATCTGTCAAACTTTGGAAGCAGATGACAATTTCGTGGCAGACGATACACAGATGCTCATACGTCGCGGCGCGCGTACTCTGTGGCCGGATGATTTTCAAATAAAAAAAAATCGACATCTCGTTTCAATCTTTGTTCCTATTTTACGTAAATATCAATGGATTCTACGCGGTATAGCGCAAATAAAAAGTATGCAATCATAAAAAAAAAGAATTTTCTATCCTTCGACCATCGAAGATTCATCGCAGCCGAAATCTTTGTCAATTATGTTCACCCGATTTATTCATTTACAGTTAATAATAACAAGCGTCTCAGCGCCCTGCGGGCGCAGATGCTCTTGTTGGTGGGCTCCGCCCCCCAAACCCCCCGAAAAATGTCCCTTCGGGACATTTTTTAAGGCACTCACGGGGGTGCACGTCGCGCTACGCGCTCCGTATCGAGTATATTTACACATCGCGCTATGCGCTACGAATGAAGTATGTTTATTCGTCGCGCTCTGCGTTTCTTTTCGACAGTACATATGAGGGAAAAACATTTATCAGTTACGTAAATTAATTCATAGTGTTTAACCTTCGTCGAATCAAAATATTTCTTTTTTGTACCAATTGATTATTAATATTCACGACGGATATTTCCTTTTTGTTTGACGATAAATTGTCAAATATTGAGACACGAGACAAATATAACGAATTGCACGACGTAGAAGTTGATCAAATTAATTTAACGAATCAAATCATGTCTAGTAAAGTCGCTTTATTGGCTTAAAACTTATGACCAGATGTAATGAATATAAAACAAACACACAAAACATGTACCGACACCAATACGATTACCATTTAGCATTCAGGCCAAATATCCCCTTTAAATCCTTCCCCTTCAGTGTTTTTTTTCTTCCCCATAATTGAAGGAATCAGTTCGTTATTTTATCTGTAGGAAACCAAACCATTGTAGAAGAAAAGTTCAAGAAATTTGCTATTCTTTGTGATTTTCAATGAAATTTTATCGATATTTATGGATGCTGCAAAAAAATGCAATCTCGAGTACGAAAAAATATATCTTTTTGGTTCCTGTCTTGTATTGAAGAGGAAGTAGTACGTTACTCGAATCAAAAATTTGTCATCTTGGATAGCTCCGAAATATTTTTTTACAAATTGATGAAATTCCTAAAAAATTCGACTTTGAAGGCTCTTTGACAGTCCTCTTATAACAAATTTCATTTCTACCATTTGAGATATATTTTTTTTCTTCTTCGTAATACATGGAATCAGCTCGTTATTGTCTCTGTAGAACAGACAAGTATTGGAGACGAGAAGTTTGAGAAATTCAATATTTTTTTTCGTTTTTCAATGAAATTTTATTGATATTTATCGTCGCTTAAAAATATCAAATTTAGCATCATATCATATCGTATTTTTTAAAATTTTATTTAATCACAAACGAGGATAAGTTTTTCGGTACGGAATAACTCGTAAAATCGACAAATTCAGTGTTTTTCACTTTCTTAATAAATAATTGTTTATAATTGTTCTTTAAGAGTACAATTGTTTTTTTTTTTTGCGAAAAAAAACTTTTCAAGACGTGAGCATATGAAAGAAATTCGTATTTCGACGAAAATTTTAAAACATTTGAAAAAAAAAAAAAAAAAACGTTGGAAATACGTCGATAGAATAATCATTAGCAGTTTTCTTATCAAGTGTAAACAAATAAATCCAGCGAACAAAATTGACAAAGATTTCGAATGTGATGAATCTCCGACGGTCGAAGTGTAAAAAATTAAATTTTTAAACATAGCACACTTTTTATCTGCGCAATAACGCGGAGAATCAGTTTGTAAATACGATTTCTTTGAGAGGAAAGGATTAGAGACGGCAATTTCGAGAAATTTGAAAAAACAATTCGTTTTTTGATGAAAATTCGTAAAATTAGTCTTTGCTTAAAAAAAATCATATCTCGGCAGCGAAAAAAGATTTCGACTCTTATTTTGACTTGTTTTGAAGAGGAGAAAATACGTTGCCAGAAATGAATTGCAGTTTTTATTATTAACTGTAAATGAATAAATCGGGTGAACATAATTGACAAAGATTTCGGCTGCGATGAATCTTCGATGGTCGAAGGATAGAAAATTCTTTTTTTTTATGATTGCATACTTTTTATTTGCGCTATACCGCGTAGAATCCATTTATATTTACGTAAAATAGGAACAAAGATTGAAACGAGATGTCGATTTTTTTTTATTTGAAAATCATCCGGCCACAGAGTACGCGCGCCGCGACGTATGAGCATCTGTGTATCGTCTGCCACGAAATTGTCATCTGCTTCCAAAGTTTGACAGATAGAATAAAACGAAAAAATATATACTCGCGATTTTTTTAGTTCTATTTGGGAAATTGTAATTATTTTGAATATTCGATGAATCTTTTTTGTGAGTTTACTACCAATTTTTTCAGTGAATACGTGAAATTTATCATTTTTATTACGAATGTGAATAAAATATGGTTAAATATTGCGAATGATTTTCGGTGATAATATATTATTTTGGAAATAAAAAACGCAAACATTTGTGAATCTGTGTATGATATTTCGTGTTTTATTTTTCACAACCGAAGTTTTTTTTTTAACATGATGAAAAATGGATTTTTGGCAAATCTAAATAACATAACCTTTAAAGCAAATCTTGTTATAACCACTGTTTTTGAATTATTTTATAATTAAAATTATATTTGTCAGAATGACTCAAAATTTGGTGTGCATAGTGCTTTCGATGCAATGAAATATTGTTGCGAAAGAGAAAAGAATTGGTTTCCTGGATTCTTAATTGGGGCACCGTACGGACATCAGATGTGAGAAAATAATTTTTTTATGGAAAATTGTGATGAATAAATAGTTAGAGATGTAGGATTGTCTCTAAATTTGCTGTGCGCAGTGCTTTTGATAAAACAAAAAGATGCTGCGAAGGAGAAAAG
The DNA here is from genome assembly GCA_964006125.1 of Cryptus viduatorius. Taxonomy (NCBI): domain Eukaryota; kingdom Metazoa; phylum Arthropoda; class Insecta; order Hymenoptera; family Ichneumonidae; genus Cryptus; species Cryptus viduatorius. Next base: position 25,413,438 of record OZ023220.1, read on the forward strand.
AATTGGTTCGTAGAATTCATTATGATGGCACCGTACGGACACTTGACCGAAGGCAAATGCAAATTGTGGTCAATAATTTTTTAGAAAAAATACTTAAAGGTCTTAGATTGGTTTTAAAAGTAATGTGCATACTGGAAATAATGTAATAAAAAAACCCTGCGAAGGAGAACAAAATTGGTTCGCACCATCTAAAGTTACAGTGTGATACGGACGTCCGAGAAGAAAAATTCAGCCAAAAAGTTGTTTTCATTGCACCGCAGGCTAAAAAAAATATTTCTATTCATCGCAGTCACTTCAAAGTAACTACGCATGATGTTGGAGATACACCGAAGCAAATGGTGAAAAATAAAAATTTTTGGAGTATGCGCTGCGGAGTAACCCCTTCGACAGACTCCGAAGAGCAACGGATGGTCATTTTAATAGGCACTCTTTGCCTATTATTATAGTGAGTGCCTAAAAACTGCAATTCATTTCTGGCAACGTATTTTCTCCTCTTCAAAACAAGTCAAAATAAGAGTCGAAATCTTTTTTCGCTGCCGAGATATGATTTTTTTTAAGCAAAGACTAATTTTACGAATTTTCATCAAAAAACGAATCGTTTTTTCAAATTTCTCGAAATTGCCGTCTCTAATCCTTTCCTCTCAAAGAAATCGTATTTACAAACTGATTCTCCGCGTTATTGCGCAGATAAAAAGTGTGCTATGTTTAAAAATTTAATTTTTTACACTTCGACCGTCGGAGATTCATCACATTCGAAATCTTTGTCAATTTTGTTCGCTGGATTTATTTGTTTACACTTGATAAGAAAACTGCTAATGATTATTCTATCGACGTATTTCCAACGTTTTTTTTTTTTTTTTTCAAATTTTTTAAAATTTTCGTCGAAATACGAATTTCTTTCATATGCTCACGTCTTGAAAAGTTTTTTTTCGCAAAAAAAAAAAACAATTGTACTCTTAAAGAACAATTATAAACAATTATTTATTAAGAAAGTGAAAAACACTGAATTTGTCGATTTTACGAGTTATTCCGTACCGAAAAACTTATCCTCGTTTGTGATTAAATAAAATTTTAAAAAATACGATATGATATGATGCTAAATTTGATATTTTTAAGCGACGATAAATATCAATAAAATTTCATTGAAAAACGAAAAAAAATATTGAATTTCTCAAACTTCTCGTCTCCAATACTTGTCTGTTCTACAGAGACAATAACGAGCTGATTCCATGTATTACGAAGAAGAAAAAAAATATATCTCAAATGGTAGAAATGAAATTTGTTATAAGAGGACTGTCAAAGAGCCTTCAAAGTCGAATTTTTTAGGAATTTCATCAATTTGTAAAAAAATATTTCGGAGCTATCCAAGATGACAAATTTTTGATTCGAGTAACGTACTACTTCCTCTTCAATACAAGACAGGAACCAAAAAGATATATTTTTTCGTACTCGAGATTGCATTTTTTTGCAGCATCCATAAATATCGATAAAATTTCATTGAAAATCACAAAGAATAGCAAATTTCTTGAACTTTTCTTCTACAATGGTTTGGTTTCCTACAGATAAAATAACGAACTGATTCCTTCAATTATGGGGAAGAAAAAAAACACTGAAGGGGAAGGATTTAAAGGGGATATTTGGCCTGAATGCTAAATGGTAATCGTATTGGTGTCGGTACATGTTTTGTGTGTTTGTTTTATATTCATTACATCTGGTCATAAGTTTTAAGCCAATAAAACGACTTTACTAGACATGATTTGATTCGTTAAATTAATTTGATCAACTTCTACGTCGTGCAATTCGTTATATTTGTCTCGTGTCTCAATATTTGACAATTTATCGTCAAACAAAAAGGAAATATCCGTCGTGAATATTAATAATCAATTGGTACAAAAAAGAAATATTTTGATTCGACGAAGGTTAAACACTATGAATTAATTTACGTAACTGATAAATGTTTTTCCCTCATATGTACTGTCGAAAAGAAACGCAGAGCGCGACGAATAAACATACTTCATTCGTAGCGCATAGCGCGATGTGTAAATATACTCGATACGGAGCGCGTAGCGCGACGTGCACCCCCGTGAGTGCCTTAAAAAATGTCCCGAAGGGACATTTTTCGGGGGGTTTGGGGGGCGGAGCCCACCAACAAGAGCATCTGCGCCCGCAGGGCGCTGAGACGCTTGTTTTTATCAAGAAGCGCGGTAGCGCTTCGACGCCAAGTACTGAAAAAACAGTACAAGGCGTGTCACTACTAAGAGTAACCTACGCCAATATGCAGGAAGTGTATAGTGCGTTGAACTTTCGATCGATATATCTTCGCAATAAGACAACGAATCGAATTTTCATGGACACTTTTATAATATAATTTTGGGTCAATCTTTCGAAAGAGCCTAGTTACCATTCAATTGGTTTAGCCTATTTCGAGATCTCGAGGTCGGGAATTTCACAGGGTCCAAACGATTATAAAGTGTCCTGTCCCGTATATATATGTCTGCGTCTACATCAGTTCATCGAAAAATTTGCGTGGTGGCGCGCGCGTCGCCACAGCCGGCGTAGCTGTCAGCTGTTGTCGGTGGCAATGTTATACGCCGTCTACGTTTACATAAGTTCATAGAAAAATTCGCGCGGTGGCGCGCTCGTCGCCACAGCCGGCTCAGCTGACAGTTCTTATCGTCGGCACGTATTTTTGCGGCGTGAACATTTTTTTGAGTGTTTCCGAAAATAATAATTATGTATTGCGTATCGTGGTTTAGTGTCTCGACGCGAAGTAAAAAAGAAAAATTACGAGTTACGTGTTATACGTGTGATTTTATATCAATTATAACTTTTCTTTGCGATCTCGAACAACATAACCGGCAATCATCAAGTGGAATATGTGACGTGCCGTTCGCCCGGTTTTGCATATAGAATTAATTTTGTTCGATTTAAATTTTCTGAATTCGAAATTAATTTTAAAGGGAAAATTACAAAAAATAGTAGCTTTTCAAAAAGAAGTGAAATTTCCCAAAATATTTTTTCAAAAAAAAAAAAGGTACGCCAAGTACTGAAAAATCCGATTTGCAAATATTGTTTAAAAAAAAAATGAACAAAATTTTATAAGCCAAGCATAACAGGAAAATAAAGATTCTATATAACAAAAAATATATTTTTTTTTGCACAAAAATTGCTGTAAAAAATTGGCGTTCCGGTGTTTGCAAGCGTCACAATAAACCACTAGCATTGGAACGCCAATTTTTTTCAGCAATTTTTGTGCAAAAAAAAATATATTTTTTGTTATATAGAATCTTTATTTTCCTGTTAAGCTTGGCTTATAAAATTTTGTTCATTTTTTTTTTTAAACAATATTTGCAAATCGGATTTTTCAGTACTTGGCGTACCTTTTTTTTTTTTTGAAAAAATATTTTGGGAAATATAAAGCTATACACTGTTTATATACACTGTTCTTGAACACGCAAATGGTAATGTTTATAACAGAAAACAGAATGGTGACGAGATAACAGGTGAATGATCATCACATTATGTGGTTAATTGATATGTGAGGTGTGGTTTTCAGCGTGTAAGGACGAGTGGGACACGATGTGCGCGTTTTTGCCTCTATTTTATTTTCTGCACATATCAAGAAGTAATGAATTTTGAATCTCAATAATTGTCGTGGTCAAATGCTTCTGAATAATTGTGAGCCTTAATATGCGCCCGAAACCATAAAATCAATATAATATCGACTATTTTTATAAATTGTGTAAAATAGCACACTGTCTCGCCCTATTCTATGGAGTTTACCGTCATCGTCACTCTCTCTTCTTGGTGCCTTTCTTGTAGTTTGTAACTTATCGACTGAGTATCATTCGGTTCACCTCGAGACATTCTTTGCCGCTTGCGCACCTGACCGTTTATCGTACACGCCGCGTAAAACATAAATTTTCATCGCTTTGGAACTCCCAATTCTAAAACCAACTATAACTTCAGTTATTCAATGTCAGGCTGCTTTTGCAAGTCAACACCGTGCCCCATTGCATACTATGCCCCACTCTCCCCTACAATCTACCTTATGTACATTACAGCAAAGTAATGTGTAGTAGACGGAAAATGTTAGATGGCTACGAAGGAGATACAGCTTCGATGGTATGAAGAAAATATAATCAAATTTTACGGTTAAATACCCCAAAATCTCCTCTGAGGTGCTTTGGTAAATATTTTAAAAAGGCCGACAGTATCATTCCTTAGAGTATGAAAAACATTATCTGTGGTACTATCAATTTAATAGCGACATTATTTGTAACAGCGTGATATATATTTTGTACAAAATCTTACATTCGTTGCTTGATCGAATAGAAATGAGTCACACACCCTTAAATCTGGACTATACGAATACACGATTTTTAGTTAAAACGCAACAAGTAGTGGAAAAGTCTATTAAAAAACGTCATATAAATACGATAGAAAACACGTAATGTGAAATAAATGACGATTAGCAGGGAGAAGCGATGAAATACGATGCAATCAACGTATGGGAAACATATCTCAAGATTGGGAAGGTTTAGTTGGTCGATAGTTGAGCGGCCATACAACGACTATTGGATATCGATTGTGACTAGACCTAACGCCTTGGCAGGTGCTCGCTTGGCCGGCGATGAAATTGTTCTGTCAGCAACCGTGAGCTGCGGGCTTTAAAGCTTGAGTTCTCTCAGCTCCGTTGGCTTATTAGGTTCCGCTAGCTTGTTCGATCGCTATAGGAACGATCGTTTCACTCTAGGTTTTCCTCACTCAACGTGGCACCAACCCTTAATTACTCTTGGCGTTCCCGTGGTAAGACATCGATCTGCAGTCTGTGCCATTCCTCTCTTTTGCTCATCTATCCATTCTCCTGGTTGCCCATCACCGAGTTATGTCAATAAAAAACACCGAGCCAAATAACCGCACCTAAACTTCGACGATAATCACTGTTTTGAGTTTAAGGGGAAAAATCACTGCATCTATGTAAGACTCCGTGGAGTTCGCTACTATTAATATTCGCAAACCTTTTTCAACTATCGTATGCATTAATCATGCATATTCCAAAATATAAAACTACTGCGGAATCGGTAAAACGACAAAAAATTCGACAAAGTGCCATTTATTTTCCTCTAAATAAACTTCCCCGTACGTCAATACCCAATAGATTTCAAAATTGAATCTCACACATATCTCGAAATTGTTTTCCGAGAGGTAGAGCCTTGCTGCACCTTTTCTTTATCGTTCAAACGGAAGAACGAATTTGTCGTTTGAACATGATGAATGTATAGGAGGTATACGAAGTAATATCATGTATGCTGTACGTATGCGCATACATTGAAGACCTAAAAGGCGAGGAGCCGAGATGAGGTGAACTAGTACGGGTAGAGTACAACTACCGGCCAAATTAGATTCTCCGCTTGGACGGCACGCAGGTCCTCGATACTTCGCGAGAGTCTCTGATTCGATAACGGCACACGGGTCTGTATCCACCCGCTTGTATATGTACCTACAAATAGGAAGACATTTTCTTACTCGTCCCTCCGAGCATGAAGAGCTCTTGGTTTGATCAGACTTCGGATTCCTGTATCACGAGCTTGCAAGCAGAGCCAACTCATACACGCGAAGCCGGGAACTGGGACACTGAAGCATTTTCCCCCGAAGGAACGGCGGAGCTAAAGGCTTACACGAGTGAGGGCACCTCTGCGCTTCCAGGAAATGCAATAACGGTTTTTACCGAGCATCGGGCTTCGTCCAAGGAACGACGAAATAGGGGCTATAAGCCAATGATACATGTGCACGAGTGAGTTCGTGTACCACTTTCTAGTCGCGCTGGACTAGCACCAACTCAAGAAAGTATTACGAAAAACGCCGATGTCGCACTCTGCAGTTTATTTTTCTCTCGGGAGCTGCCCCTTCTTCCCTCGAGTCAACGTACTGTATACACACATTCGACGCGCTTACGCCAGCACATGGTATTCGGAAATCCGAAGAAATCGATTCGCTTTTTGTTTTACCAATCGTTTCGAAGCTTCGACCGTTACTCTTGATGTGTGTACAAGTATTCCGAACGTTTGCAATCCCGGCAAGCGTTCTACTGGTGAGCAATTACTCAATCGTCGGGCACACATCACCCTGCTCCCGTTGGGATATAAGTCGCGTCTGGCTGTATAGGATAAAACGATTGTTTATTATAAGTGTTTGGTCAGAGATTGCAGAATTAAAGGAAAACAAAAAGTCGCAACGTATAGGACTTATCGAAGATACGTATTACATGCTGTGTCGTTACCCCATAGATATTTAGTATATGTAACAATATTCCATGTACGAACTGCAAACTGGATTATACTTGACTCAGTGTTAGTGCCGGAGGTGCCAATACTGCCCAGACTGCTTTGTGCCGACATTCGTCCAGCCTGTATAATAAATCCAGGCATTTCATGCGTGCAACGTGGATTAAAATTAGCTGCGCAGGAGCAAAAGTGGAAGTAGCCGTGAAAAAAATTAAATAAATTGATAAATGGACGTGTGAATAAATAAACACGTAAATAAATAGATAATCGAATGTATTTATATGTTATAATGAATAAATAAAAAATACATATTAATCGACGGCGCCTGAGTCGCAGCCCGGTTCCTCTTATTGCTAATTTGTGCCGCTAGCACAATTCGCTGTGCTCGGGCAGCAAGTCATGCACATTTGCTTTTTAGGCACTCACTATAATAATGGGCAAAGAGTGCCTATTAAAATGCCCATCGAGGCCTCTTCACACAGCTTTCGATGGGGATTCTCTGAAGTGTATACTCTAAAAAATTCAGTTTTTCAGCATTTACTTCGGTGTACCTTCAACTTCATGCGTAGTTAATTTGAAGTGACTCCGATGACTGGAAATATTCTTTTTTAGCCTGCAGTTGAATAAAAATAGCTTTTTCACTGAATTTATCTTCTCGGACGTCCGTATCACATTGTAACTTTGGATGGTGCGAACTAATTTTGCTCTCCATCGCAGGATTTTTTTATCATATTATCGCCGTCCCACCGGCTTTCAGTTTAGACCTGTTGTTATAATACCGGCGACACAAAATTAATTGGCGCCCACCGGGACGCCGATGCATCCGCAAGGGTGGACTGTCGAAGGTAACGTAAGTTTTTCAGCTCCCGTTTTTTTTTTGAGTATCGATTTGTTTTTTATTAAGTGTTGGATTTTTTTAGTTACAGTTTAGCGTTGCGCTCGAGATCAAGGAAAACTCGTCATAATATATACTATAACCGTTCCGTTTTTCATCGAGGACGTCTTCTCGAAAAGTTTATATTCTCAAAAAAAAAAAAAAAAATAAGAAGCAATTGTACTCTTAAAGAATAATTTCAAACAATTATTTATCGACAAAGTAAAAAAAAAAACTGAATTTGTCCATTTTACGAGTTTTTCCGGTTCCGACACGTGTTAGTTCGTAATTGAATTCGTTTCAAGCATCAACCGTTCTTTTTGCGACCGTATCGAACAATTTTAGCGCATGCATGAACTTTTCATATTTGGGGAGAATATCCTATAACTCCGCTGGATAGGACATTCCTGGCGCAGTACATGCGCTAACCGAACCGGCGGCCGGACGGGAATCGTACGATTTTCTATGTTCTCCCAGTAGAAATGTAGTCTTAGACCCTACCGGCAACGACTTCTATCTTTCGTGTGGTTAACTACGAACTTCCGGGCCGTTTACAGCCTCGATCAATCGTGAATTGCTCTAGAACATTCCTTTGCTCGAGATTACTCGTACTCGGGTCCGTTCGCCATCGAATCTCCATCTTCATTGCACGACGATTCCAACCCTTTCGTTTGACCCGTGCTATGCCTACGCTCGATAGCTGAGCATTCGTTAGAGAGAAACCACGAACTTCATTCCCTTTGTGAAAAATCGAGCGGTCGTACGTGACATGAATTTTTTTTTATCTCACTGCTTCGTAGTTGCTTTGATCCGCAGCAACGACTTCCATTTCAAACGCGATTGCACACAAACCTCCAAAAAGCAACTTGAACTGTCTTTTCAAAAAATCTCGAAATTTTCCGACGAATTCACCGTGGTTTGAATTAATGACACTTCAACGCTCAGTGGAACACGTTTGCTCAGTTGCTCCTGGAAATAAAGTACATTCTGTGATATAATCAAGATTACAGAACTTTTGGCCCCAAGAATTATACAATTTTTTTTGGCATTATGAAATTTCGATGAATATAAATTCATAGCAAACTTCTAAATCCTTCAAAACACCATAAAAGAGGCTGATAAAGGTATATTTTTCATTTTTAATAATTGATTTTTGCATCATTGAAATATTTATTATCAATAAGGCAGTAGTAAAAAACCGTACACACAGGCGTCTTTGCAAAATCGTTTCTTTTTAGTCAAAACAAAAGTAACATCAATGAACAGTCGAATATCTGCATTTTAAATACGTCGGTAATTTAGTTTTTTAAATTTCAAAGTCAATAAGTACTGAACATGTTTTGACAGGTTTCCGCTTGTGCAACAGTGAGTTTTTTTATGGAAGAGTACAATAATTTCGATGAGCTACTTAATAAAAAAATTAAAAGTTTTATTGAACAACCTTAATATTTATTTTTGTATATTCGTTGCTCTATATAATCGTATGAAATATCCTCAGCGGTGTTTTTATTCCCAGTTCTTTCTCACAAACTTGACTGATTTTCCATTGCGGGCAAACGACAGCTGCCGAAGTTAGTCGAGGGTAGGCATGAACGGATATTCGCTATTTTTCTTATTCTTCTTCTCCTTTGCCGCTTCTGTTTTTTTATTCTATGTTTGTTACAACCCGGTCTTTCGAATCGTTTTTTTCTCTTACTCAGTTTCACCGGAAGTTTTCCAGAGTCGCACGAATTTCCGGAACTAAGCACAGCGCTCGGACACTGAACTGGTGCACGCCTCGACGGCTGAGACTTACGAGTTTCAGTACTCGCCATGGTCGAAAACCCACCCGGCTTGTCTGCGATATTTCCATCGCCACGAGCTTTGTAATAAATGGAGCGCCGATACCCAGCCAAATTTACTATCGCGAAGAGTTCGTTTGACAATTTTTTTTATGTGTCGCCAATGCGATAAAACTTTAATCTCACGAAATGTCGTCGTTGAGGCAATAGCACACATAATCCATTGATTGTAATGACGGAGCGAATGTATAACACGAGTATGTCTCCATGCGGCAAACATCCGTATATTTGTCTATTGTCAACCTATGTAATATCGTGGGACTGTAATGTTTCTAGTTTTATAATATCCGCCCCAAAACCAAACACGGGTGTATTATTCGACGCTCGGTCGGCACAATATATATAACGACCATTGTGCGCAAATACAAGTGTATTTCTCAAACTTAGTCGTTGTCGCTGCTATTTTAAGTGTTTCACAATTGCAACCTTATAAACTTCTCAAGATAGAGGAACCATTGACGTTCGAGGATTCTCGATTATTTACAATCGAGTGAGTTACCCAGCCAGTACTCGATTGCTCGATCACCTATGCGGAACATTTACTGCGGGAATATCTGCCTCGAAAAATTCCACTTCGTACACACTTGGTTCAACGTCATTAGGGTGAGATTGTAGTATGTTTTTTTGTAAATAAAAAAAAAAAAAAATACTCGTTTATTCGTGCACTATAAACGTATATGTATACATTGTTCATAGTATCGAATACACAGATCATATCGATATTTGATTCATTAACTGAGCTGGAGCACGATTTTTTGCTGCTTTGCGCTTATAGAATAATTTTTTTGCCACATACGGACTGACATCCATGCGAAAATGTTTTGCGTCTAAATTATTCAGTATCTTAAAACATTTGCTGTTCTGGTTCGAACATCGCAAAGCTTCCTAGCTTTTGACTCAAAAAAAAAAGATGCGAATTAAATTTGCCCATCCCTTGTCCATTTTTCAAATCGGCATTTACAAATCTTCTCTATGAGAAAGTCATTAACAAATTTTTGACTTTCTCATAAAGAACGCTCAGAGAACGCCGATTTAAAAAATGAGAAAGTGATGTGCAAATTTTATCTACATCTTTGCTGAGAACTTGAGCCAATAAAAAATCGATTGAATGTAAAAAAAGTGTCAAAGGTAACACATATGTAGACACTTTGGACAAAAATTTAAACAAGTGTCCATACGGTGCTGTAACTTTGGACTGTGCGAAGAAATTTTTCTCTTCTTCGCAGAGGTGATGTATCATATCATCACCATTGTGCACAATCATTTTGAAACTACTGCGAAGCCTTTAATGAGGTGTTGTAAATTTTGTTCTGCCAAATGTCCATACGGTGCTTCAATTATGAAATCTACGAACCTAATTTTTTCTTTTTCGCAGCATTATTTTATTTTATGACAAGCGTCTCAGCGCCCTGCGGGCGTAGATGTTCTTGTTGGTGGGCTCCGCCCCCCAAACCCCCCGAAAAATGTCCCAAAGGGACATTTTTTAAGGCACTCACGGGGGTGCACGTCGCGCTACGCGCTCCGTATCGAGTGTATTTACACATCGCGCTATGCGCTACGGATGAAGTATGTTTATACGTCGCGCTCTGCGTTTCTTTTCGAAAGTACGTATGAGGGAAAAACATTTGTCAGTTACGTAAATTAATTCATAGTGTTTAACCTTCGTCGAATAAAAATATTTCTTTTTTGTACCAATTGATTATTAATATTCACGACGGATATTTCCTTTCTGTTTGACGATAAATTGTCAAATATTGAGACACGAGACAAATATAACGAATTGCACCACGTAGAAGTTGATCAAATTAATTTAACAAATCAAATCATGTCTAGTAAAGTCGTTTTATTGGCTTAAAACTTATGACCAGATTTAATGAATATAAAACAAAATATGTACCAACACCAATACGATTACCATTTAGCATTCAGGCCAAATATCCCCTTTAAATCCTTCCCCTTCAGTGTTTTTTTTCTTCCCCATAATTGATGGAATCAGTTCGTTATTTTATCTGTAGGAAACTAAATCATTGTAGAAGAAAAGTTCAAGAAATTTGCTATTCTTTGTGATTTTCAATGAAATTTTGTCGATATTTATGGATGCTGCAAAAAAATGCTATCTCGAGAACGAAAAAATATATCGTTTTGGTTCCTGTCTTGTATTGAAGAGGAAGTAGTACGTTACTCGAATCAAAAATTTGTCATCTTGGATAGCTCCGAAATATTTTTTTACAAATTGATGAAATTCTTGAAAAATTCGACTTTGAAGGCTCTTTGACAGTCCTCTTATATCAAATTTCATTTCTACCATTTGAGATATATTTTTTTTCTTCTTCATAATACATGGAATCAGCTCGTTATTGTCTCTGTAGAACAGACAAGTATTGGAGACGAGAAGTTTAAGAAATTCGATAATTTTTTTCGTTTTTCAATGAAATTTTATTGATATTTATCGTCGCTTAAAAATATCAAATTTAGCCTCATATCATATCGTATTTTATTTAATTTTATTTAATCACAAACGAGGATAAGTTTCTCGGTACGGAATAACTCGTAAAATCGACAAATTCAGTGTTTTTCACTTACTTGATAAATAATTGTTTATAATTGTTCTTTAAGAGTACAATTGTTTTTTTTTTTGCGAAAAAAAACTTTTCAAGACGTGAGCATATGAAAGAAATTCGTATTTCGACGAAAATTTGAAAAAAATTGAAAAAAAAAAACGTTGGAAATACGTCGATAGAGTAATCATTAGCAGTTTTCTTATCAAGTGTAAACGAATAAATCCAGCAAACAAAATTGACAAAAATTTCGAATGTGATTAATCTCCGACGGTCGAAGTGTAAAAAATTAAATTTTTAAACATAGCACACTTTTTATCTGCGCAATAACGCGGAGAGTCAGTTTGCAAATACGATTTCTTTCAGAGGAAAGGATTAGAGACGGCAATTTCGAGAAATTTGAAAAAACGATTCGTTTTTTGACGAAAATTCGTAAAATTAGTCTTTGCTTTAAAAAAATCATATCTCGGCAGCGAAAAACGATTTCGACTCTTATTTTGGCTTGTTTCGAAGAGGAGAAAATACGTTGCCAGAAAAAGAATTTGCAGTTTTTATTATTAACTTTAAACGAATAAATCGGGTGAACATAATTGACAAAGATTTCGGCTGCGATGAATCTTCGACGGTCGAAGGATAGAAAATTTTTTTTTTTATGATTGCACACTTTTTATTTGCGCTATACCGCGTAGAATCCATTTACATTTACGTAAAATAGGAACAAAGATTGAAACGAGATGTCGATTTTTTTTTAATTGAAAATCATCCGGCCACAGAGTACGCGCGCCGCGACGTATGAGCATCTGTGTATCGTCTGCTACGAAATTGTCATCTGCTTCCAAAGTTTGACAGATAGAATAAAACGAAAAAATATATACTCGCGATTTTTTTTAGTTCTATTTGGGAAATTGTAATTATTTTGGATATTCGATGAATCTTTTTTGTGAGTTTACTACCTATTTTTTCAGTGAATACGTGAAATTTATCATTTTTATTACGAATGTGAATAAAATATGGTAAAATATTGCGAATGATTTTCGGTGATAATATATTATTTTCGAAATAAAAAACGCAAACATTTGTGAATCTGTGTATGATATTTCGTGTTTTATTTTTCACAACCGAAGTTTTATTTTTAACATGATGAAAAATGGATTTTTGGCAAATCTAAATAACATAACCTTTAAAGCAAATCTTGTTATAACCACTGTTTTTGAATTATTTTATAATTAAAATTATATTTGTCAGAATGACTAAAAATTTGTTGTGCATAGTGCTTTCGATGCAATGAAATATTGTTGCGAAAGAGAAAAAAATTGGTTTCCAGGATTCTTAATTGGAGCAGCGTACGGACATCAGATGTGAGAAAATAATTTTTTTATGGAAAATTGTGATGAATAAATAGTTAGAGATGTAGGATTGTCTCTAAATTTGCTGTGCGTAGTGCTTTTGATAAAACAAAACGATGCTGCGAAGGAGAAAAAAATTAGTTCGTAGAGTTCATTATGATGGCACCGTACGGACACTTGACCGAAGGCAAATGCAAATTGTGGCCAATAATTTTTTAGAAAAAATACTTAAATGTCTTAGATTGGTTTTAAAAGTAATGTGCATACTGGAAATAATGTAATAAAAAAACCCTACGAAGGAGAACAAAATTGGTTCGCACCATCTAAAGTTACAGTGTGATACGGACGTCCGAGAAGAAAAATTCATCCAAAAAGTTGTTTTCATTGAACTGCAGGCTAAAAAAAATATTTCTATTCATCGCAGTCACTTCAAAGTAACTACGGATGATGTTGGAGATACACCGAAGCAAATGGTGAAAAATAAAAATTTTTGGAGTATGCACTGCGGAGTAACCCCTTCGACAGACTCCGAAGAGCAACGGATGGTCATTTTAATAGGCACTCTTTGCCTATTGTTATAGTGAGTGCCTAAAAAGCAGTGACTTTTACACATATTACTATGTCTATTACACACACTTTGCTAATTTCCATGAACGAAGTATCTAACTCTGTCCTTCAACTCTATTAACGATACGCACGAGCTGGAAGGATCGTAATTCGCTCAATTCAGGACCTTCATATTATTTTTATCTAAGATCGTATAATTGAAAGTCGCACAAAATTCTGATAGCCAATTTTTCTTAAATTCGATAAGAATGACCAGTCGATAATAGTTTACTTGTCTGTGAACGATCTCCAAAATTGTAACAGTTATCATGGGCACATACATTTTGAGTTCAATTTCCAAACGCGTGAAAAAAAAAATAGAATATATTTTAGAAGAATTTGGAATAAGCAATGAGAATTAACCTCTCAATATATGTGATGAATTTCAGTTCGATAGCTCTCGATACGTTCTCAAGCTATAGAAGTTTACATTTTTCACAACTGATACACACATACATATACGTCCAGACATTTTTTCTAAATACCATTTTCCGACATTTCGGAACATTCTAAACAAGTTTTTTTTAATTATAATCAGGACATTTTTGCATCCTTCAAAAAAAGCTTCCTCCTTGAGGAAGGAAAAAATTCATTTCAGGCCGCACAGTATATTCAATTGCAGATTTGTGCCGTTATTAAATGAACTTATTTATTTTTAGTACGAAAATATTTTTCAAAGTTTACCACTGTTGCAGTTGAGGTGAGAGCATGGAAGCTCTTGTTGTCCCTATTTATGAGGAACTTACAGGGATTGCGCGCAAGGTATTGGAATTCTTGGCAGGTATACGCATCTGAAGTAAGTTTCAAACATCTAGAGCAGGGGATTTAACTACTTGCTCACAAGCCGAAATATATATAGCATTTTATATTCCACGACGGGTTCTCTGCTGGGATCTAGCTAGAGTAATACGTTGAAAAATTATATGCAGTTTTCACTGTCTAAGCGCATGCTGCACTGTATTGCATTGTAGTGCATTGTCCATAATGGTGGCATTATTCACATGTCACCATGACGTGATATCGGTTTCGTTGCGCAAGCAAAATATCGTCACACACGAAGATGCGATTGAGAATACTTTTCCTTTTTGCCGTGTTGTTGTTATATCATTTTGCTAGAGTATATCGTTGAGCATAAAATTTTCATTATTCAATGGGTGCGCAATTTATTTTAGACGCCGTCATTTATATTTTAAGAACTGAATAGATGAACAAGTGCAACAAAACATTCCGCGAAAAGGTTTTTTTTTTCTTTGCCGGAAGCAAAAGATTCACCGAATTTCTATGGGAAATTTTGTTGAATTGATTTTTTTCTTAAATTGTATTACGCGCCTCTTCCTCTAGATTATAAGTGTAATACCTCCTTCGGTATACCGATGTCGCCACAAAGATTCAAAGATCCATTGTTTTATATCCGGTCCTGCTCCTCGACCCGGTTCACCTGTTTCTCATTCTTCTTCTTTGTGCCGTTGACGTCACACGAAAAACGAAAAGCAGAAAAATTAAATATGGGGAAACGATGTCGAAAGGATCGTTCCCCTGTTAATCAAGACGAAGATCGTCTAGAAGATCGAATAAAACGTTTGGAAAGGGAATTGGAGCAACATAGGAAGTCTAGTCGGAGTAAGAAAAGTAAGTATGTCAAGAGGACATGTTGCGGAATTTCCTGTGGGATGAAATATTCCTTGTCGCTTTCGGTCCAACCGATTGCGAAAAAATTGCGACTCGCATTACGGTCCAACCGTTTGCAAATAAATTTAGACTCGTATTACGGTCCAACCGTTTGCGAAGTCATGCAAATTAGGGAAACAACGTCTTGCAAGTCGTGTGTTTACCCTCGGATGAGGTTTCATCTGTATTTCCGGCGATCTGGAGAACTGGATTCGGTTGTTTCCGCTGTTTACGATGATGTCCTGCCGTATCTCATTTCTTTTTCTCAATTGTGTTTCGGTCCAATCGATCCACAATAAAAAAAAAAACCCAAGACACGGTTTGTTTATTCGTTCGTTTGGGGTATCTTTTATTAGGAAAACGCAGCAGGCATCACAGAGAAAGATCGCGGTCGTTGAGTAACGAGTCACGACATTCACAGTCTTGAGAGCATCGACGTTCTCAGCGAAACGATGAATCGAATTATCGACGAAGTGTTCACAGTATGTCACCGAGTCCAAGTCGTAGTCATTCAAATGAATTTGACGAATCGCACGATGAAGATCGTAACGGGGAGAATCGTCATGTCCATGAAGTAGGCAGCGATTAGGCGGATATTCATTTCGGCGATTCGACAGAGTCTTTAAACTTGGGACAATCCCTTGCGAGGGCAGGCGAAGCAGACGAGATTGGTGAAGCCGTTGAAGCTATCGAGTCTTCGAAGAAGGCTAATTCGACGTCTGTTATCGTCGAGACAAACAAAGTGGCTGCTATTGGTCCTGGTGACACACAGTCAGTTAATGCGGAAGAACAACTTACGGCAGAAATCTTACAAGCTATTGGCGACAGACTTATGCCTGAAAGGGTCTTGGCACCTGCAGTTCATAAAGATTTAGTGGTGAGAGTCGAAGAAATTCTGAGGAAAGGACTTCCTTTCGAAGAGAGGAAAAAATTAATTAAAAGATTTTCTCCACCGGAAAACTGCGTGTTTTTAGATCCTCCCAAATTAAATTTGGAGGTTAAAGCATCGCTTTTAGAACCGTCAGTGAAGAGAGATACACGGATCTCTCAAAAACAAGAGAGAATCACGGCTGGTCTGAGCGAGTTACTAAATTTAACGTCGTTGGTTTTTAAACTCGAAGCGGAGGAAAAACTTCAATTGCTCAGCATCCTTAGCGGTTTGTTGAGAATTTTCGCTGACCATCAACACGAGGAATCCTTGATTCGAAGAAGTCTGATTTTAAAAAATATAAATGCGTCTCTTTGTAAAACTCTCAATTCGACGTCCGCTGATGAATGGCTGTTTGGAAAAAATTTGGATGAACGAGTTAAAGCAGCGAAGACTCTTGCCATGTCGAGCCAAAACCTCAAGCCGAAAACTCAGCAAACACACTTTGCTAGTATTTTTTCAAAAAACCCGAAAGGCCCGCCGCGTCGTTCGTCGTACAACTTCAAGCGCCAGACCAATCGGCGCCAAGCGGGCAGAGATCGTCGACTCGCAGTCTGAAGCCTCAGACAAATCGCTCGCCAGCGCAGAGATCGTCCTTTCCGAAGAAACGCGATTAAACTCTGTAAGTTGTACAGCCGGTCGATTACGCGAGTTTCTTCCTCAGTGGATGGAAATTACAGATAATTCAAAAGTGCTGAGCTGGGTCCGTGGATATAAAATCCTCTTCGTTTTTGATCCTATTCAAGTACATCATCCCAGCGACACCCAGTGGTCATCGCGAGATAAAGAAATAATATCGGAAAAATTGACACGCTTATTATCAATCGGTGGTATTCGAAAAGCAAAGCCGGTAGATAAACAGTTTATTTCAACAATTTTTCTGATCCCTAAGTCAGATGGATCGCAGCGCTTAATTTAAAATTTGAAGGGGCTTAATAAGTTTATAAAACCGGAACATTTTAAATTGGAGGATGAAAAAACGGTTCGTCGAGTTATTACTCCTGGCTGCTTCATGGCAACGCTTGATTTAAAAGACGCGTATTATCTTGTTTCCATAGCCGAGACAGATAGAAAATTTTTGAGGTTGGTGTTCATGAGTGAAGTTTATGAATTTTGCTGTCTTCCGTTTGAGTTAAATACAGCTCCCTATACATTTACAAAACTTTTGAAGCCCGTTGCAACATATTTGAGAGAACGAGATTTTCAATCCGTTGTTTACCTTGACGATTGGTTATTAATCGGGGATTCTTACTCAGCGTGTACGAGTACTGTTCGAGAAACTCGAAAATTATTAGAACACTTCGGATTTATAATTAATATTGAAAAAAGCAAAACTACGCCGTCGGTTCGTTAGAAATTTTTGGGCCTCATATATGATTCGCGGAAAATGACGGTGGAATTTCCTTCTGAAAAACGAGATAAAGTTTTACGTAAATTAGCGGAGATTCGAAAGTCTCGCGAGTGTACAATCCGAGATTTTGCGGCGTTTATATATAATGATAACTTCGACGCTCGTATGCCTTTGTGCGGAATATCGGGAGTTGATCTGAACTGGTGGAATATTAATATATATTCTGCCATTATTTCAATAACGTGCTTCGAACCGCACATCGAAATTTATACTAACGCATCTCTTTCAGTTTGGAGCGCGTTTTGCCAAGGTAAACGCGTTCATGGATATTGGAAGGAAAGTGAAAAAAAGTTACATATCAATCAGTTAGAATTGATAGCAGTGTTGTTGGGACTCAAATGTTTTGCAAACGATCGTCGCAGCTGCGACATTCTGTTAAGAGTAGACAACACTACAGCTATCGCATATATGTATTAATAAAAAGGGCGGTATCTAGTTTCCAAAGTTAAGTCAAATCACTGGCGACATTTGGGATTGGTGCGAGAGTCGAGATCTGTGGATCTTCGCGTCGAACATTTGTTCCAAGGATAATGTAGAGGCGGCTTTTGAATCGAGACAACTTGAACCGGAAACGGAGTTCTCGTTATCCGACGAAGCATTTGATACGATAGTACGCGAATATGGTCATCCGGACGTGGATCTGTTCACAACAAGAGTTAATACGAAGTGCGATAGATATGTTTCATGGAAAAAAGATCCCGGCTCTTTTGCTATCGATGCTTTCACTATTCGATGGAAACGATATTTTTTTTACGCGTTTCCTCCTTTTTGTCTCATTCTTCGTGTTTTGCAAAAAAATAAATTTGAAAAATCGAGAGGGATTTTAATCGTTCCACTGTGGCCGGCTCAGCCATGGTTTCCGATATACATGTCCTTGTTGGACTCGAAACCGTTATTCTTTAGACCCAACAAAAATTTATTGCGATCTATTGATAGGAGAGTTCATCCTATGTGGCTCGTCGATTACCCTGGTTGCGGGAATTTTGTCACAGAAGGATTTAAGCGCAAGTCGGTACCGCAGGAAGCGGCAGACATAATGCTGTCTTCGTTGAGCGATTCATCAAGGAAACAATATGATAGTGGACTAAAGAAATGGTGGGGATTCTGTCAAAAAAGTAACGTCGATCCGTTTCGTATCTCAATTTCGAATATTTTCTCGTTTTTAACGAATGAATATAAGAATGGCGCTTCTTACGGATCCCTGAACTGTATTCGATCAGCTATTGCTTTAGTTTACGATCCAGAACTTGGCGAGGACCCGCAACTTAAAAGATTTTTCAAAGGGATTTCGAAATTGAGGCCACCGAAGGCCAGATATGAGTCGATATGGGATCCACAAGATGTTTTGAATGAATTAAGAAAGTGGGGGCCGAATGCGGAGCTTTCTTTAGAGAAACTTTCCTTAACATTGGTTACTCTGCTCGCGTTAGTAACTGGCCATCGTACACAAACGTTGTCGTTAATCGATATTAGAAATATTCGAACAAGTGGTGGAATTGTTGAAATCAAAATTGCCGGTAGGTTTAAAACCTCGGGGATTAATAAGATGCAACCAACTCTTATTATACCGTTCAATTCCGAAGACATGCTGTTATGTCCTTCCTTGGCGTTAATACGATATTTAAAATTGACAAAAGAATTGCGAGGAACGGGAAACAAACTTTTTGTATCTTTTAAATAGCCTCACAAATGTGTATCCACCCAGACTCTCAGTCGTTGTATAAAAATTGTTTTAAAACTCAGCGGTATCGATACAGAAGTATTCGGGGACTATAGTACTCGCCATGCGGCTACCTCCGCAGCAAGTGGGAATGGTGTGAATATCGATACAATTCTTAAAACAGCTGGGTGGACACAAAAATCACAGACATTTGCACGGTTCTACAAGAGGCAATTAATAGAAAATAGAAATTCGTTTGCGTTGTCGATAGTAGACGAAATTGTTGAACAGAATTCGATATCCACGGATACTATTGTATAAGTTCTTCGATTTCCAATATAATGAATGTATCGCAATCATGTATTCTTTTTTTTCCTGCTTTCACGTATAACAGCCGTAACTAGCTTTACACAGCTACACTTATAATCTCGAGGAAGAGGTGCGTAATACAATTATATGATTAAACGAACTTATCTGTAAGTAAAGTTCTATCATAATTGTATGAAGCGCCTTTTCCGAAGAGATTAATCCCACCCGATAAATATACCCGTTGTCTAACTTAGTTAGATCCCCTTAAGTTACGGCTATCCTTTCAATGAATGAGAAACAGGTGAACCGGGTTGAGTAGCGGGACCGGATATAAAACAATTGATCTTTGAATCTTTGTGGCGACATCGGTATACCGAAGGAGGTACTACACTTATAATCTCTTCGGAAGAGGCGCTTCATATAATTATGATAGAACTTCACTTACAGGTAAGTTCGTTTAATCATATAATTAACATTCACGAATTTTGCAATTATATTATATCTAGCATGCATTCGTGAGAATGAAAAAATAGAGTCAAAGGATATCAGTGTACGTAATACAACTCAAAGATAGCAAGATGTTATAGTTCCAATCAAATAAACGAGAGGAGCAACCGCGACAACGTTGGAGTGGTACAAGAATAATGGAAGAAAAAAAAGGGATTCTTGCATCCCTTTGAATTAAGAAAGTCGGGGAGAGAAAAGTAGGCACGTGGTGTTTCATTATTAATGCTGGGGTAGCGAGCGCGCTGAGGGTTAGAGCTCTCTGTACGCTTGGCTCGCGAGATACATTCTGTAATTATTCTTCGCTTGTTGAGATAAAGGCACGTATACATACAAAAGAAGAAAGTATTATTTATGTTGAGGCATTGGGTCGCGAGCCCTTGCCGATGTACTGAATATTTTTTCTTGTTTTCAAAAAGTGTTATCGATAATTAAAAAATGTGAGTTTTGATTTAAAATACAAAGAATTACTAAATTTCATCTTTATTTTTATTGGTCACATAGAATATTACATATATGTTATTTTTCTAACGTTATATGATAGTAATAATTACATTTTTCATTTGGTCTTGACGTTATATACTTTTCCGCGAGTGAACATTTTATTTCCAACGACTCACCTAATACAGGAATATTATTTAAGCTGAAGTGAAACGAACGTCAAATGGAACGAAGAAGTAATCAACATCGATTGTTGAAGTAGACGCGTAAAAAATGTAGCACGACCGCACAACCGAATTAGGCGATTAGGCAATGAGAAATGAATCTAAAAGTTTATACGCGATGGAAGAGAAATTATTCGATGTGAAGATCACAATCGCATCAGGTGTAGTAGGTTGATTATACAAGAATAACACGTGTAACACGATAGTTATACTGGTGGTGACGGTAGTTCAGAGTGTCGAGACGCAGGATCGGTAAAATTCGTTTGGATACGAGAGGCTAAGTTAGGGTGGTGTGTGCGACTGGCAAACAACGGGAAAAGCCCGGAAATTGCTTTCAGCCGGGTGAAGAGCCACTATCACACGGCTCTCACACATCTGCAGCGAACAAATCCCTTGTTCACGTATATGCAACCCGTCCATCCAGTATACTGTCGTATGATGCATTTGACCAGGCAATAGTGTAAACATCCAATATCATCCTTTACCTATTTTTTCAAATACGGTTTTTTCGCAGGATTTCGGCATACATGATGAAGTCGTTACTATCAACTCCAACCACCATACCCTACATATTGAGGATATATGAAAAAATGTGATTCGACTGTAATTCTGATAAATTTTTAAAAATGTATGCATTCACATATACTGTTTAATGGCTTCATTCGAATAAATTTCACTTTCGAAACAACTACCCCAATTGGTAGACATTTCACATTTGATAATCAAATAAATTTCGGTTACTTCTTAAGCTTTGTTTAGGTGCCTAAAGATTAGTCTAAGATGAATCTCGGATTAGATCTCGAGATTGCGTTAATTTAAATGACGTAACACGTAGACAACAAAACTCAATTACAATTTCTCTCGAAGACTACAATGATGGTATATGAATAGAGTCGCATTAGTTTGAAAGCTCCTAGCAGTTCTGTTTTCGACATGGGATCTGGCTACCGGGATTTCTCGTCTACGCTAGTTTGATAGCCGAGAGGTACTGCTGCTAATTTAGGTACCACTGTTTGGTACACGGAGAATTCTCGTTACGTGGCACTGTCAACTGCAATTCACAAGAGATGCAAAGGCATCTGGCACTACAACCGGAGGGCGTATAGTTCTGCTCTCACACGTTCAGTGACAACCTAGTTCTAGAACGTAGAATGTTGGTTGAGCGCTTCGAACCAACCTTTATTGGTAGCTGAAAACAGAAGCTTGTTGAATAGTGTCAAACGAAGGGATGGAATGCCGAGTCGCTTACGCGCACAAGCTGTAAATATCGAGAACGCCAATTGATTGGTCTCGAATGTAAATTGAAAATTTACGACATCTGTAACAAAAACCAACCCGAGCAGACATCTAATCAGAATGAAATCTGACCCTGATTAGGATTGCCTTATTGGTCTCCATCAGACCAACGTATGGCATGTAACGCGAATCATCACCCGGCCTGGTTCAGGCATCTTTATTGCAACCTGATCACCGCCGGAGCGACATATAGAATAAAAGTATATTTATTAACGTTATTTTAAACTTCGTTTTTGGTCTTTGTATATTGGTTTTTCGAATTTGACACGTTAATTGTGCAAAAGCGTCGCGGAAGCAAATGAATCGCGTTTTTAGGCACTCACTCAAAAATAAGCAACGAGTGCCTATTAAAATGACCTTCCGTTGCTCTTCGAACCTCTGTAGGTGGCGAAACTCCGCAGCTCAAGATATAAAAAATCTAATTTTACAGCGTTGACTTCAATGGCAACATCATGCGTAGTTAATTTAAAGTGACTACGATACCTGCAAATATCTTTTCTAGCTTTCCGTTCACTAGAAATATCTTTTTTCCCTGTATTTGTCACCTTAGACGTCCATACGGCACTGTAACTTAGGACTGTATAAACCAATTTTGTTCTTCATGGAAGGGTTTTTTAAATCACTTCATCACAAGTATGCACATCACTTTTGGAACCACTCTATAAGACCTTTGAGAATTTTTTGTAAAAAATTATCTGACTTCTAAAAAGTTGGTGAGTAACGATATTTTATCTCGAAAGTATCAAAATTCGGTATAACCATTATTGTCGCTTTATTCGTGCTGATTGTCCCAAAGGCGCAGCAACGCCAGCAACAATTAAAAAAATTAGAATAGTGTTGCACGCGCCCGTAACCTTCTGTCAAATTTCGACCATTCGAAATGCGAATAAACCGACGACTATAGAAATCTCGAATCATCAATAATTTCGCGGAATTTTTAAAATTTAAACATCAATAATTTTAATTATATTTGGCGACTAGGGGTTAGACGTGTTGACGCGCGCGGCCGAGTGGTTGCTGGCGTTGCTGCGCCTTGAACCAATCACAGCACGATCCGTTACATTCCTGGTTTCGCGACCTAATGTATTTGATACTGGAACGTTCCAGGTCCTATGTTGTCTTACGAAGTCAATAATACCAATAAAGTGATTTTCGGAAAGAGAAATTCACAAACCGAGATATTGAAATCTTTCAGCAGCATATGCTCGGTTAAAGATTTAGCTGACCGGCCGCCGGTCGCCCGTTTAGCTGGCTGTTCTTTGATTAATGTGAGTTAAAGGAAGAAGTTCTTGATTGATATGTCTGTTCGCAACTCTCCCATTGCCAATGGACTCAATCAAAACTATTTTCTCATTCATTAAATCTCAAACGCAGTGACTTTTCAGATATTGGCTGTCAAATGTAAGTCTTGTCGGTTTCAGAGGCGAGTAAGGACGCGATACTAAATTCCTGCCACGCCACATGACGTTTCAAAGATTTGGCTAACCGAACATGCATTCAATTTCTTTATACAGAAAGGGCGCAAAAGCAGTTGAGATCGTTTACGGAGTAGAGGAAGACGCTGCTTCTGCTGGACACGTTTGATCACACCAGTCTTATCGTCATTGGCCATCTACCCTCCTTCCTGATAGTACCAAAGACTTGGACAGCCTAACATCGGCGCTATCTTCTCGTTCTTCTCGAATTATACTGAAAAACCCAGAAACGACATCTCGACATCTCAAAGCTTTCGGAGGTACAGAGAGTGCCTGCGATACGAAAAATCTCCTCTTTCTTTGCAATAGTATCCTCGATGCGCTGACCGAACGATAAAGCGATACGATAAATCATCTTTCGGTTTTCGAGAAAGAAGCAGCCACTAGAAAAGCGTAAAGTAGTAATTGATAATATGAGAAAAACGCCGATTACTCATGTGATGTATGGCGACAATGTTTCCAGATAAGTGGTTGCGAAGACAAACTTCAGGAGAGCTCGAGTATTTAATGATTTCCGGTTTCACACCACTGCTTTATCCTTCGGTTGCCTTAATTTAAGATGCTAAAATGCTTCCAAATATAAATAAATACAAATGCAAGGGTTTGTAATATTGATCAATCAATACGTACTTTTTGATCTGAATATCTATCAGCTACCTTTAAATTTCTTGCTGAGGACTGCATTAACAGCGTTCGAGTCTTCGGGTGTTAAGAAGTTATTAAAAGTGTTCTGTTGTCGAAATAGCGAAGCTCCGAGAGTCTTTGCCGGTATCCACTGTTTTGCGAATTTCAAGGACTTGTAAACTTTTTTTCAAATTTTTCGCTGACAGATAAAATTTCGTAATGTTAAATGAATTATTTGTACTAAATACTTCAGGATTCAAAGCTGTTAAAACAAGTATTGTTTCGGATTGAGAATGAAACTCCAAACGCAGGCGTCGTTCAATTATGCAACTTTCATTCCTGGGTATTCTTTTATTATCAACTTTCATTCCATGGTAGGAAAAATCTTAGACGATAGATTGTTGTTTGCTGCCTTATAGCCAAATAGTCTTTGGGCCACAGTAATTAGTCTTTCTTCATCAATTACGTTAATGTGATGGTGGAAACAATTTTGCGTTGTTATGTTGGCTGCAAAATTGTTACGTTCTCGACCCTAGAATATATATTTCGCATGTCGACGTATGTATTGCAAATAACCTGATTGATATAGATAGAGCTTTATAACAATCTGCTACACAAGCACATTTGGCTGTAGCTCAATCGTTCGCCAAAGGCTCTTTCGGGATTTGTACAAACTCAACCTTGTACAAAACTCGAAATGACTCCATTTCGAATTATACAAAGGATCTTCCTGATGTTGCCGCGCTTCGTACAACTCTAAGAACCCGATGATGTTTGCCAAGTAATGTATCCAACTATGAAAGTAAACGGAAAAGATAATTTAAAAAATCAACAGCTTTTGGAACTTGACCCACACGACCCATGCCCACGATGTTGACATTTATAATTACCATTATTTCATGATCATCTAAATTCACTTATTCAACCCAAGTAGTTTCTTTATGCAAGTTCATGCTATTACGGTAGCGGCCTAGAAATACTTTGCGTCAGGAAGAAAGACAATAGAATTCTAAGCGAATGGATGGGTAATGTAATTACTCTAAGTGCGTTGACACAAAAGACCCACCCACCGAAGACAGTTATTTATCATCGTGGGGTATCATCCATTTTGGATGTACATATATGTATTATAGTATCTTCTGAAATATCACTTTTACGTGTCTTTGGATGACTACTAAAAAATGTGAAATTTTGCACCAATCACTGCTGTACTTGATAATTGGCAGATGAGATGAACAATCATTTTATTCAATCATTTCGGTTAATTACTAATACCACTTTATTACATCAGCTCGAGCATTCACGATCTCGAAGCATGCAGATGGTGTGATTGGTGAGAGGAGTTGGACTTCAGGATCGTCGGCAAAATTGGCTGCAGATATCCGAATAGAATTCCGGGTATTTGGACGCGCTGTGTGGTACATCAGAACGTTGCACGATAATTAATCATGGACGTCAGTTGTCGGTCCCCCTCATTCTCACTGCCACGGCAAAGTTTATACTGGTGGGTGAACTGCGGACGGTGTTCCGGGCAACTAGCCAGAGGGTCAGAGGCCAACAGAAAGGAGCCAAACTCGTCCCCGTCTAATCAATCTCGCGCTGTCTTTGTCCGTCGACGACCCTGCCGCCCACACTCACCGACTGATTTTTTTTTCTGTCCTATTTTTTTTCTTTCATTTTCTAGTCAGCAGATTTTTCCAGATAAAAAAGTCTCCCTCCATCTCGGTCACATTTGCCGATAGTCGTAGCTACACGTCATATCACGACTTAGCCTCGTCTGCAACCATACAAGAATTTTATTAAACGCTATTGACGCTAAGCCAGGATGATTATTCTTGTCGATCAGTGCTCGACCGTTATTTGACATATCCGATATTTTTTTACGCTGTCGGTTGGTCGACGCGCCGTCTTTCGTCGCACTTTCTAATTTCTATTTTGACCAAACTGATTTTCATCGGGTGCAGTTAAATCCTGTATTTGACAAATTATAAAAATGGTTTGGACCGTTATGTATTCAGCATTTTCGCTTTTTCGCAGCAAAGCTCGAAGAGTTGAGTCGAGCTTTGGCGTCGATGCCACGTATTTTAAATAATCTATTCCACCGGGTTTACTCTCTACTAGGAATGAAAATATAATCGGATGCTTAACACCTCCGTTGAGGGTGTTGAAACGAATTTGCACAGAGCATTTGGAATGACTGCGATGTCTACAAACATTTTCTTCAGCCCGCCGTTCAATAAAAATAGCTTTTTTACTGGATTTTTCTACTCGGACGTCCGTATCACACTGTTACTTTAGATGGTATGGCCAATTTTGCTCACCTGTGCAGGATTTTTTAAATTGTATTTTCACAAATATGCACACTACGCAGTATTCCACGAATGTTGTGTGTGGATAGTTATCTTTTTATGTGTTTGAATCGAAATTAACTTACTAATTGCACTTTGGAAAAACGATATCGACATGTAGTCTTATAAAAAGAAAGTGAACTTAAGGGGACCAGGGAGGTGTATAATTTGGAAAAATCGATTTCTTTTTTGCATATATCAATAGAATAAAAAAATTTTTATTGGATGCTGTCAAATGTAATATGTCATTTTCAAAATTGCGGACGGGAGAGCAAAAATTGGAGCGCGGTGCACGCCTGGACGCGTGTATTTGCGCTCGAGCCGACTAGTTTAAACGCGATTGCCCAGCAACGACATATTTTATTGGTTCTACCACGATATCTCGGAAACGTTTCTATACATTGTCTTGAAATTTGCACTAGAGTTGGATTATCATAATATCATATTCTGATAACTGAACCTCAAATTAGATGTTATTAAATTTTTTTTCTTTTTTTTTTTTCATTTTATATTAACAAATATCACAGTTTTTCATGGCTTTTTTTGTGTCTGAGCTCGCCATTCCGTGAATTTTCGTAAATTTTTTTTTTTTTGTGGTTCAGTCGATAAAGTAGTATGGTGGAAACAACATTGCTCTTATGGATATAAGACACATTTTTAGGTAACTTCCCGGAATCGTGGTAATCAGTCAAAAGGACTTGTTTCGCACAAACAACAATACCTATATTATTATAAATAATATAAAAATATTGAATTTATCTTTCGATTAAATATTATTGATATACATACTCACGATGAGGAAAAGCGTTCACTTTGTATTTTAGCCCTGTTATACACAATCCAACATCACTGAATTTTTCACCCGGCAAACTTCCTTGGTCACCTTAAGGCTGCGCCGAGATCAAGTGACTCAAAGATCAATTCCTCAATACTGTTACGAATGTAGAGATCGACTTACGCGCATACACACACAATATTACTTTTCGATATCAGTTTGATAAATTTGACAAATGACGAATGACAAAAGAAAACTTTCTCGGCGATCGTGAAAATTATCAGCAGTCTTCTTTAAGACTTCAGACCGAACAGATCTACGAATAGAATCAAATGAGATTTAATAAGTGAGATAAAGATTACAAAAAGTTATTAAGACGTGACGAGAGAATTGGATACCGGCGAATTATTTCAATAAACCATTCGAGATATCGTTTGTTTAAAACCGTGTTTTACGATAAATCGTAACAATACGATAATCGTCTGGTCGGCAATACCGACAGCGATCGTGATGTTACTACCGCAAACACCACGTCCTGTTAATTTCTAATGTACGATAAAATCGATCTCTTTATAAACATTATGGCATTTTTCTGCTCACATTTTTTTCTATATGTATTGCATTATCGAGTGTGTAATTATAATATTGGCCAACAATGCCTGCTTGGCGGATTCTAAAAATGAATTATTCACTTGAGCATATGAATCGGAATATTAAGACTTAAAGTAGGAAATTTATCCAACAGGCGGGACCAAATGAGAGACATACAGTGACGCTACCAAAGATGTGGCAATTTCGCAATTGCGCATCGTGGAATGTGTTTAAATAAATTTCTACGGATGTTGGTATAACTTGGACGCAGAGGAGCGTCGCGGTATTTTAGATAATGCGGATGTGAATAATTGAGCGTCGCTGCACCGTACAGAGCAACGATCCAGGCGTGTTTTTGCCGCAGTGAAGCTGATGAACGTATTACACAGTATTCAACAGTAATATTGGTGACCTTGTCAACTTCATTGTGCGAATCAGGCAACGCGTTGAATAGCGACTGCTACGACATGGAGCTGATGACGCAGGTCAACGTTAGTAGAAGTGGTCACATCAGTCGGCCAGAGATACTCAACGCATACGGCCACAAATGCGCGCTTTACAGTGTCGGCTATCAGGATCGACGGCTATATTATACCCCGTAACCACGAAACCTCGGCTGCTCGATATTCTCATTTGCATACTCATGTCTATTCATCGGCGATGATACCGATCCAAAATTCGAGAGATTTTCCTAAAACCTCTTCGGACTAACTGAACGAACAGCTAAATATTCGTTATGAACGATCCAGAGTTTCGAATTTACCGAATGCTTTGAATTTACGCAATTGAACACTGATGGAGTGTTTAATTCGAACACTTAATATAGCGAATAAATTCGCTGTGTGTATTCGAATTTCGGATGAATGATTTCTCAGATCACATTCGTGCTTTGTGTTCAAAGAAATAATCGTTTATTATTAATGATCACAGTCATACGCTCGATATTATAAATTTAATTAGTATTACGCGAAATGACGTAAAATTGTTAACAAATGTAGACGCAGAAATCCAGGAAAATTGTGAATAAATAACAAGTTTGTCTAGTGATCATCCTTTAATTTGCCGTGAATTTCTGAACGTATGTTCGTGGCGCTGGATTATCCAGTATCGAAGCTCCAACGAGCGTTTGTGCAGGTAATCAAGAAGCATTATGGGTACGATTGCAAGCACCATGCCAGGAATTGATCCTATGCTAGATGATAGCCAACAGATAGAGCTTTTGCTCGCGTTTGTGTATACCAGCGGTCAGTGGCGTTCAACGATCAGCTCAACCAGGTGTGCAACGGATCAACGTATCGACCGATAAAGCATCGAATAATGCGGTCATCGTATCTATCCCATAACTGGCGTTAACAATAACAATCTTTACCCAGTGAACACGTTTTATTGCTGTAATCTATTACGGAAGTTACATGTAATGTAACAATATTGTGTCTGAAATGTGTAGCGGGTGCATAACATGAAAATAACATGTTATGTTAACTTTGTGATATGCAGGTAACTGATCGTGACTGTTATGTACCAAAACGTGTGGAACTGTTATGTAATACGCTTGAAACAATGTTGCCGTTACTTTGGTAATATTCGGGAAATGTTAATGGAACAATAATGACATGACAGTAATCTGAGCAGACGCTATGGCGTTCACCTAAGATGCTTACATATGCTGTCACGTATACTTATTCAATGTCTCTTGAATAGTTTATTATCATTACGTGATTTTGATCGGACTGACTTAATACAACTTTGTGTTCAGACGTTTTCTCCTGGAACCATGTCGTGCGCTTTTTGGTTGTAATGTTAACAGAAAAAGTCATGTGCAAGAACGTTTATCGCTATAATGCAATATTACGGTATTGGTCATCGAAATTATACTTTCACAATGGTGTATTTTTCAAAACACTCCATGGGAAAGCTATCGGTATGGTATATACCATTTTTGAAAAGTCAATTGTCAACTCTGCCATAGCTGAATAAATATGGTAAGTAGACAACAAATCCAAGGTTCGATTCCAACCTGGCACATATTTAATCATATTTTTTGTGCAATGTATTTGTTTTTATCTATAAAGTAGTATGTCCATTAATAAAAATATAAGGTTGCCAATGAGTTCATGGCAATACCGTAATTATTTTTTCAATCAACGTTCATAGTATGTCAATGCAAACATAACTCTGTTGAATCGCAGCTACAGTGACACACATTACAGTTACCGTGTTACATGACAGTGTTCTCCTATATTACTGTGCTCACTGTGTTGCCTGCGTGAAAAGTTCGACTTTTCGTACCTACGTTCAGACCGTAGAAAGTTATCTTTTGACCAGCGTGTGTAGAAACGTCGACACATGCGGAGAGATGCCGGCCATCTTCAGCTATATTTTTTTTCAACTTCCGACTGTGCTCTCTATGAAGTATAACCTCAAATGCATGGAGTTGAAGCTTTTTTTAGATATTTTTTTTTAAAGGATGGAATGAAAAATGTTTATAATAATTACAAAATTTCCGACTGAAAAAAAAGTATAGCAAAGAAATTTAATTATGAAAAAAAATGTACAAAACTTAAATAACTCCCTTCTGAAAAAAGAGTGAAATAACAATTCATTATTCGCATGTTATACTTGAGCGATTTCTTCGTCACTGAGTATTAAAATCCTCCGGCTATTAACATGTAAATAACTACTTGTTATTTCATCCTTTTTGAAGAAGATACATTTTGGATTATGAAGAGGAATACCTCAAACCTAATATTGACGTTATACTGCACTGAGCTCGAGCACATTGAGAGTTGTAGAGTGTCGAGAAAATGTATCGCAGAAAATGGCACCCAATATTCGATATGCCTAAAGGACTACACTGTAAAATGCTTTTTTCTCTATGAACATTTAATTAATTTAAATTCTCCATTGCCAACGAAAATGACCTTACGTTATAGAAATGCTTTATCAAATTCTTGTGAGTAGTTTTTTTTAACTCCCGTCTTTTTGCCCTGGCGGGCAGCAAGAGTTGAAAAAGAGTGATGTAATATTTAATTACATATTCAAATATTATGGTTGGGAGAATTTCACACTTAATGATGACGAAATCGGCTATCTATAATATAAAAATATTTCATTGTTGTTTAACGCTTTTTTGTTAATTGGATTTCGTTAATGCACTGCTTGTTCAGTCAGGAGTTGTTTAACTGGTGTACAATTTTTTTAATTTATACCGTTTTCGTTCGTACACACTTTTGCAAAAGCGGCCATATTCCGAAAATAAAGTTTACATTAAAGCCTATCAGATCTATGCCTTCGGATGGAAATTGTATGATCAGGTATCTCTCTATATATATAAAGTTACCGCCGCCGTCGCCGCCGCCCCCGCCGCCGCCGTGTCAGGAATCAAGGGGAGGGCAAAAATATTCTGTCCCTCTAAGGGGATTCCCCTTTGGGCACCCCATCCATCGGAAATATTCTAAGTCCCTTTAAGGGACTGTCTAAGTAAAAATTCCAAAAAAAAGCGGCGGCGACCCCATTTGGTGAAAAGTTACCGTGGTGATGAAACATTTTTATAATGTTGATAAAAGAAAAGCGAGCGCGCAAACCCGGGGAAACATGAGTATATATATATATATATATACTAGAGTTTCCCCGGGCTCGCGCGCTACGCGCGCTCGCTTTTCTTTTATCAACATTATAATAATGCGTAATCACCGCCGCAATTTTTCACCAATGGAGGTCGCCGCCGCTTTTTTTTGTATTTTTACTTAGTCAGTCCCCCTTGAAGGGACTTAGAATATTTTTCCCCTCCCCCCCTCCCCCCCATTCGCAATTACTCCTTCGACCAAAAATATTCTAAGTCCCCCCTTAAAGGACTTAGAATATTTTGACTTTCCCCTCCCACGACCCCCCTTCAGAAAAATATTCTAAGTCCCTCTAAGGGGATTCCCCCCGCCCCCTTCGACCGAAAATATTCTAAGTCCCCCTTAGAGGGACTTAGAATATTTTTCTTTTCCTCCTTAGAGGGACTTAGAATATTTTTCTTTTCCTCCTTAGAGGGACTTAGAATATTTTTCTTTTCCTCTTCAGAGGGACTTAGAATATTTTTCTGATGGGTCTCATATACCGGGTGTCTCATAAGTATGTATCAATTCCTGACACGGCGGCGGCGGCGGCGGCGACAGCGGCGGAAACTTTATATATATAGAGAGATATAAATACTAGAGGTTCCCCGGGCTCGCGCGCTTCGCGCCCTCGCATTCCTTTTATTGGCTTTGCCCTCCCACGCCCCCCCCCCCCCAAAATATTCTAAGTCCCTATAACGGGATTCCCCCTTAGGCACCCTATCGACCAAAAATATTCTAAGTCCCTATAAGGGGGACTTAGAATATTTTATTATTATATTATTCTAAGTCCCTATAAGGGGGACTTAGAATATTTTATTATTATATTATTCTAAGTCCCTATAAGGGGGACTTAGAATATTTTCGGCTTCGCCGCCGACCACGCCGGCTGCCTCCCTCGATTCCTGACACGGCGGCGGCGGCGGCGGCGACAGCGGCGGTAACTTTATATATATAGAGAGATATATATGCTTTACAGAGTTCACAGTAAACAGACGACAAATTACCGAGCCATTATCAGTTTACTGGCATGAACGTTTCACTGATAAATAAAAAAAAAACAACGTTTTAACGAGATTCCAGATGTCGACTTCGTGACGGCAGATGACACGTTGATTATATAGGTACATCGTTTGTGCAACCAGATCCTCATTCTTTCTTGATGAAGTTTGCTTCATAAATATGACAAGAATACGAAATTACGTGTAGCAGACTTCTCTTTATTGCAATCTACGAACTTCGAGCTCAAAATAATTCCTCTAATTATTTTCGAGTTAATAATTATTTATGATAACAGACCTGTTAGATGGAATCAAACCGTAAAAATCGTTTTCAATTATCCCATAACATGGAGTATACTATATAGTATAGTTATAATAATCGTGTTCAATATGACATATTAGTTGCACGTAATAAATCAATCGGTATTATTAATAATCTATTTATGGATAATTATTGGTACATAATATTGAATATTGGCAAAATATCAAAGAAGTTTATGATTTGTCTACCTCACAAAGTCATCTGTATACATAGTCCCCTCGTTCAAAGCCCCCTCCGTTTGTCAGTAAATAACGCCAAACACCCGAGCGCAGCGGCAAACTTCTTTTCGTTGGTATAGCTAAAACTTTGGTCGTTAATTAAAATATCCTCTATTGGTTCGATGTGAAACTTGTTAGTAGCGACGCTCGATCACATCACTTGGCGTACACCGACGAAACTTGGGCAATAATGTTTTTCGGATAACAAGTAGCTCTCGAGCGAAATTTTCATAATTTTTCTCCTTTATGCACCAAAGTTTTTCTGCCAACAAGCGAGGTGAGAAATGCTCTCTTTTAATATCTTTCTGAAATGTCTGGGATCCCCTCTTTTACTCCGGTGATAGAGCCGACTCTCGGCTTTTCTTGTTTACGAGATAAATATGTTTTTTTTTCTTTCATTTATTTCGTTTGCACGTTAAACGTCTAAAATTTTGTTTAAGCCGGTATATAATCGAGTCTAGCCACGTTTTGTATGAGAATAAGAGTTTCACCGGTGCGGAACGATCTCGTAAAAGCTTACGCTTGGATCACCGACAAGAGGACTTCGGCAGCATTATAGCCCGCATCATTTACAGCCTCGCTGATGTTGCATGAGAATTGAATGTGTAGTGCAAAACGTTGTGAAGCATTTGCACGATCCAACGAGATGTTCCGCCTTTACTCATTCTACAGAAATTTCTGCGCGCTGGATAATGCAGAAAAACCATATGACTACAACATTGAAATTGCTTTTGCGTTTTAACTTTTAACTCAAATCCCAGTATCAAAAAAGCTTTTCATTTGATTAGTTGCAGATGAGGCAACATGTCGAGTAAAAGTATTGATCATCTCATGTCTTATACGTTATAATGTACGTTTCAACTATTCCCGAGAAAATCCAGCTACCGCAATTCTTCTAAAATACCATATCCACTGATACTCCAGCGCCGTGCAGAACGGTACAATTCGGAACAGATGTTGAAAACGATTATTTCAGCCACGTAGATGATCAAATATGTTTTGATAGTCAATTTGTAGAACATTAATTTTGCGAAATTTAACTTGCTAAAATTCGATCATAATTAATTACCAAACAGGCTCGCTGTACAGCTTTATCGGCTCATCGTTTCAATACATAAAATCTAATATGAATATTACTAATCGGCAACAGCGGACATTGGTGTCAGTACACCACTAATAATGCACAATCAACGAAGTTTTAATCACATATTGACAGTACATATGGTGTCCACGCAATAAGAAAGCAGTACATCTAACTACATATTATTAAACATTATTATGTTTAATACCGTGTATAACGATACTATGTGCAAGTGCTCGGTGCACGAGTACAATACTTTCAATTTGTCCTTCAATACCTGATAGAAAACAAGGTCATCAGATACAACACTCTTGAATAAATTAAATTACGTTAAAACAATGGTACTCGCAAGAACTTTAATACGTATCACCCAAAAACTCACAAACCGAGATTATTCACTGTGAATATCATGGCGAACGGACCGACCACGTAAACATTCAAAAAGCATTCGTTCTCAGTTCTGTAAGGTGATGAACACGTCGTCTCTATAGTATTCACTTGCGAATCCTGGCAATGGAGAATATAGGATTTTGAAAGTTTGAACAAATTTATAAGTATCGCGAAGAAGAGGTGGACGATAGAGTGAGTATCTTCGTGCGGCCACAGGGTGCGGGTAGCTGTTTCTAGATGTACTTTCACGCGACAGATGAAACAACGCGGCTAGGCTCACGAGATGAGATTGGTTGAACGTACGGGAAAGAAAAGGTTTCGGGCAAACATGGCGAGGAGAAAGAGGGTTTGAATTCCGATAAAGCGTAAGGAGACCATTGGTATACTGGTCCACTTAGGTATAGTTGTAGCTGGATGTTATTCCTGCCTGGTCGAGGTGGATCAATACACCTACCACCACATCGAAAAACTGAATAAGGCCTCGTGAATTGTGAAGACTCTTGGACAGTGTCTCGGCTTTGTATTCGTGGCTTTTCCTCTTTGTTTGGGCTTTGTATCGTTCCCTTGGTTTACCTCTAGTCCTACCGAACCTATATCCTGTACAGTGTTGGCTATATATACCCTTGATCATTGGCAACGACATCCGCCTCACGGCAACTCTACGAAACAACCCACGAACCACACTATCGCGTCTTACGTTCTTGTTCACGTTCAATGACACGAATCGGCTGAAATACATCCGGGTCGCAACGATAGTGGTTGCACCCAACATTGGTCAACGACAAAGAGAATATCATCAACATCATCAACCATATGTTAGTGATTTTATATTGAAATCCCTAACGTGCTTAATCAATCGTAATGATTGCGCGAATCTGACAGTCACAGTTTCTAATTCAAAATGTTGCATTAACCGTGCCGTTGACGCTTAGATATTTCTCTTGTTTTTGCTATTAATATTCTATTCGAAAAATGGCGGCTAAATCGTGTTCGTGACTGCGTTAAAAGTGTATTAGATTTAAAGAAACCGTCGATCTATAACATGTATCGATATGTGAGCAGTCGGAACTATGTTCATTTTTATCTGACTACCTATAACTCACAAATAGATGCTTTTTCAAAAAATGCATATCAGCGTACGAGATATTGCTATATTGTGTGAAAATTTCTCGGTTTTTGCAATAGTTCTCCATTGGTCAGGCGCAGACTTGAAATTGCTCTTTGTAACATCGCTGATTTGTCGACTATTGCGGATTTTTCTTTGGGTTCTAAGAATACACTATGCAAGACACCGCATTAAACAATGATGAAAGACTCCATGTAAAATTCTTAGCTCGCTGAGTGGAATTGTTGCAGCTGCTTTAATCGCATCATGTAACCCTCGGGGAGCTGCCGTACCAAATGCCACGAATTAAATTACACGCGTTTTGTAATCATGCCAACGCAACGTTGAAGCTTTTATGCAGACCGTAAAGGCCTCGCCTCCGACTATTGCTGTCTGTGTTGCCCCCGTCTCAATTATTCCATTAATATCTTTATGAAAAGTATTTTCCATTCTTACGTTCAGTTCTATTGTCCTCCACGTTTCCGGAACCTCTGTAACTATATCTCTATATCTATATGCATAGATAGAGAGATCTGTAGACATAGATTTTGTCTATTCCGGTCAAATTTAAATACAGTAGTTATATACGACAGTTTTAATTGCGACGTGAACGTCCATTAGTAAATTCAGTGAAGGTATTCACTTCCCTAATGAATGAAGTGTCCAACAAGATTCGCAATGAAAAAACAATGCGGCTTCTTAGCTATTTTTATGTCCTTGTCCTGTTTTGCATCGATATTAATCGTTGTTGCAACGATGATATTTACAAAACTGGTTCGCGAAATCGTTTTATTATTATTATAGTTAAAAACTATTATCAAAGGTAGAACTGTACCAATCGAAGCAGATGTCGAAAATCGATTGCAAGGTCTTCATTGTTCGTCTAACGGACGTAACCGTGAGAAGTTTATTTGGGTCTACAGACCTTCGACGTGTATTGCTTCAAGAGACGAGGGTCCAGCGATACCCCCAAACTAGTGGACTTGTTGTGACTACCGTTCCGTTCGTGAAACTTAGATAGCGTCTGCAAAACTCCGTGACTCTGTGATATTGGCCTCGATCAACAAGCCATGAATCGCGGGTATGCCCGTTCCTTCGTGACTGTATTTCATCAAATCAAACTTCGCCAGGCTTCGGCTTTTCGTCTACTGTCAGAAAAGTTTAAAGGGATTTTTTCGAACCGATTTTATTTGCACCTGCAATATATGACGAATCCCAACGGCCTTCGAAAGAATTGTGTTAAAGTTTCTAACTTTGGTCGTAAATATTTTGAAAACATGACGATTAAAACGAGCGTCTACTACTATTAAAAAAAAAAGATAACGGAATAAAATTGATATTAATCGATACTGTACTTCAAGCCTTGATTTAGGGAACACAAAGGATTTAGGGACTTTATGAAACTTTTTTATTCTTTCAAATTGCACGAAGTTAAGCACTGTATGGACCAGCGCCACGTGTTACAGTTAGAAAGCATTACTTATGAAACATCAATAAGGCTACTAACCAATCAAGATATGGATTTACGTGCTCGTTCACTGCTTTTCTATCTCTTGTTTTTTGTCATTTAGTAGGGTTCCTGTTTCACCTATGTCCTCATTTATCTCAATGTTTTCTCGTGAACGGGCGTCGAAACTTTTTCCTCTTTCAATCTGGTTTTTTTCCGCTTCGCGATCGTCGCCACTCAAGGTTCAAATCGTCGTTCTGAGGCGAAAGTGTCTGGGAGTACAGAGTTGAGCGGGGAAGGATCGAGCCGTTGGGCGAAGAACGCCGTTGGGATGGATTATGAGAAAAGTTTATCCTCACCAGCGAAAGCAGCGAGAGATAGTCGGTCTCGTGTTCGTACGGTTCGAGGCTCTCAGCTTCCACCGGTTCACATAGTATAGTGCCCGCGAGCGAATCCCTTGTCGAGTGTTCGCGGAACTATACTCGAAGCCTCTGAAACCCGCGGCCGCATGATGAAGACCACGCTTGCGGTTTCTGATATACTATAGGTACTATCCACACGGAAAAGCCCGGCTGCATACAACTCCGTCTGACCTACAGAGTCCAAATGCATATTCTGTGATATTACCGATACGAAGTTTGACGCGAACGTCTCAAGAAGTACACACATTTAGAAACTTCCATCTCTCGGTTCGCTACACTATATTCATAAGAGATGTCAGAGGGCCACACAGAGAGAAGAAACTCAAGATATTACCTTAAAGATTGCAGTTTCATGCTTAATCACAATCTCAAATGTGAAATTAACCCATTTTCTCCATGGGACTTGTGAAACAAATTCAAAATTTCTTTAATATTTTTTGTCATAGAACTGCTCTTTTGTCTGCAGTCAGGGATTTAAAAAAATGGTTATCTGATTTACATTCACAACGGGATTTTGTACCCCATAAATTGCACGGGGGTATGTTCTTTCGCAATCCAGTCCGTTGAGATCAATAAAACTCCACTTCAACTTCGTCGCATGGATACATCCAGCAACGTTACACTGATCGCCACCTCATTCTTTTAACCCCCTCGAGTCACTTAAAGTTCAATTGTCTCGGCATTACTCTGGCAGACCTAACCTATTCCAGGGAGTTCTTGTCACGCTAACCACCGACGCCTGTTTACCTGTCACGAATCCACAATACTGCAATACGTCACGATACACCTTAGAGAAAACTCCGCAATACCGTTGAAATTCAGTTAGTGTAATTACTTGTACATTTTTATCTTCATTTCGATAATTTTTTTGTACGGATTTATAAATACGACACTAATCTAAACCGAAATTGGAGAATCCAGCCTTTGCTTATGGAATATTTCAAGGAGCTTCGAACATCTCAAATAGACGGAATAATTCACTTGGGAATTTCCAAATGAAGACCCCAATTTCCCGATAATCAATGTTCGCGAGTTCCAACGGGTTCCCGAATATTTATATCAAATTTAATATTGTTTTATAAAAAATGCTCGCATGATAAGTATCTATAACGTAACTGAGACAAACTGGAATTGCATTGGTTCGACAATCGTAAACGATGGTAACGTAGATTTCTCGTCGGAACGGATTTTCTTTTCGCGTTTCGTCATTTCATAACTTTTAGTCCATTTCATGGATATTTCCTTTTATAGATATCCGCAATGAAACCCAAAGACTGCACCGACAATATCCTCGTAATGTTCCATAGCGAAGGTCAATAAGAGAAAAGAAGAAAAAAAGATTGGAATGTCACATAACCAAATGAAATAGGAATGATCGAAGGTGGAAGAAGGTCCTCCCGATGGTATCCAAATATGCGTTACACCGGTACACCTTTTGGACTTGCGGATCGAAGCTCCCACGGAGCTTTCACCCTCCTTCTCTGGGAAATTTTTCCGTATCAGTAAATTCCAGGCCGTCTGTACCCAGTGTATAAGTTTATTTATTCGTTTTTACCACGTCTATCGCCTCTCTTTCTACATCTTCGTTTCTAGCCATCCTCAACTAGCTTCTGCCGCGGGGACTACGAAAGTGTTCGACTTTCCTTTCAGTCTTGAGGTTGTCTGCCACATAGCCAGCACTCTCGTAATTTTTCCTTGCCTTTTACCTTATTCCACTTTTACTTTGCATTTGGACTTGTTTTTTTCTTCTTTCTCTCGTTCTTTTATCCGTAAATGTTCTTTATACTTCTCCTCTTATTGCGCTCCTGATACACACAGGTATAGCGATATATATTTCACTTCGTCTTGAAGCGGATGCACTCGCTATAACTTAAGCCCCTCAAGCCCATCGACTTTCTACACAGGCTTCGGTCTATCATGCGGCAAAGCAAATGGTGATGCCAGCGGCCCATTTTTCGCTTGCCACGGGGTGGAATCGACGGAATTCGTTATGCAAATCGAATAAGATTTATTTTCATCACGTGAACGAAACTGGCATAGCGTACTTCGACTCTCCAACAGACCTGATACTCGAACGGACGTCGAGCCGCAGAAAAAATTGGAGAGCAACGACTAACGGTGCAGGTGTCGATTGGTGCAGAACAAGCTCTCGAAAGTCGAGAAAAAAAAGCAATCGAATCGTCAGACGGGACTCTTAGAATGTCGAGATGAATGTGTACAGAACGGTTTCTGCTATATTCTCATGATTATACTCAATTTCCCGAAGGTAAATCAGTGTGACATTTTCCACATTAGTACTATCGAACGTTGTTTAGTTGACTATAGATCTTTTTTTGTTAA
Source organism: Cryptus viduatorius (assembly GCA_964006125.1). Taxonomy (NCBI): domain Eukaryota; kingdom Metazoa; phylum Arthropoda; class Insecta; order Hymenoptera; family Ichneumonidae; genus Cryptus; species Cryptus viduatorius. The sequence continues at coordinate 25,453,132 of OZ023220.1, forward strand.
ATGTTTAACTCGAAACTTTCCGTTGAGGCAAGAAGACGGGAATTGTGTATTTTACGAAGACGAACACTTCCTTTGTCATTATTTTCTCGAAAACGGTTGAAAATTTTACAACCGATTTTGACATAATGATTCCATGGTGAGCGGTCATTGTCTTTTTCAGCAGAGAATTTAAATCAGTTTTATTTTGATAAAAATAAAAGCATCTTTCGATATAGTTTTTCTAATATTTGGAAAATTGATGGCTCCGGCGATCACCCAAATCAAGCATTTCTGTCTTCGAGCAGTACTTGGATGGGTGACCGCTTAGCCACGCACTGGCTGGCGCATCAATCGTTGAGCGGGAAGTCAGTTTTTTTAAGACCTCATTGTTGCCACTTAAGTAAATACTTTCGTGTGAACACCGCGGAATGAGGAGAATATGACCGACTGTACCGCCACGAGTTTTCCGTAGTTTCCCCATGTCCATGACAAATGTGACACAGTGTAGCTACGTCGGCTGCGGACAGACTGGACGTTAGGCGGCTTAACGAAGTGCGCGTAGGGAGTGATAGGGGGGATCGGGAAAGACCGTAAAACCTGAAAGGGATACGCTGGTAGACTGAAAAATAAAAAAAAATATATATTGAAAATCGAGCACCATCTTCGGCGATGTATTGTATCAATACCCGAGTGTTCACAATGCCCTCGATCTCTATAAAGAATAACCTCAAAAAAATGTACAAAAGTAAAAAAATTCTGACGGTAAACGTAGCGTAATGCAGAATCTTTATTAACAAAATGGAGTGAAATAACAATTCGTTATTCGCATAGATGTTCTACCCACGAGATTTCCATACCCAATGATAAAAGAAACGCACAGCACATATGCGAAAAATGAATTGTTATTTCACTCATTTTGTTAAAATATTATCTAATTATTAAACTTTTTTTTCAGTCGAGAATTTTGTAATTTTTGTAAAAATGTTGCCAGCCGGATCGCGTGGAAAAAATTGTGTAGATAATTTTTTTCAATACTTATACTGCTATTTATATTTCGTGATGTTTGTCTTCTTCAATGAGAAAGTACTAAATTGTTTATAATTTACTTTACGATTTGTGACTTCTTTTTTTAACAGGCATTTTCTCTTATCGCAATTCCTCAATGAAGCTAAACATATGGTCAATACCCAAAACAACTATTATCTACATACGATATACTTGCGGCGGGTAGCCACGGTCTCTCACCACGATTTGGCAGGTGACCCACAATATGTGATTCTCTCATAACTTCAATTTTCATTAATTATTATGACCACCCGAGGTGATCGTCCGCATTAACGGAATTTGGAGTATCGGCAAATTATAACGAATTTGGGTTATTTCATTGCTCGCTTCTATTTCCTACTGTGCATAACTTTATAATCGTTCCGAGAATTTTAACTCTGTAAATTTATGATAAGATAATCTGAATCTCCACAGAAATACTTTTTCCTGTAAAGAATTTCCTAGGACGCGACCGTAGCGAGCGTTGAAAGCCAAATTACTATTTCCGTTCAGTCCAGTAGGAAAGATATCATTGAAGCTTCGACAGGAGCAGCTGCACAAATTTTGGTCTAATAGTTCGTGTCGGGTTTTCGACCGGCTTTGGGTTTGCGATCGATAGGTCGAGTTGATTGAGAGATCAAAGGGCTTTGCGGATGCCCGAACACGTTACAGGATGCGTAACGACCCGATAAATCACCGCTTGGTGGAAACGAAATATATTTGGATTTTCGCGAGACATGTAACCCTATTCCCATTTTATTTTCGTACCGTACACATTCACAAGCTTCGAACATATACGGTTACGATTTTTATGACGCATTAATATAGTACGATTCATGTCATTCTGCGCACACAAACTCACCTGAAGGCTAAGAAAAGATACTACTTTTCCCATCCTCGACGGTTGTATAAAATCATTGATAGACTTTGCTGGATGTTCACCGTAAACTCACGCGAAAACGTATAAAAAACATTTTCTTTAGCAAGCCCGTTACTTTCGTTACAACCGCTGCCAGTTTACTGTGCCGAACGATCGTGTCGTATAAAGGATACTAAATTAAAGTGTTATCATGCCGGAAACGGCAATTGCCGCACGATATTTATTTGTCGGTGCGTTTTCAATAAGGTTTGACATTTTTTTTATTATTCTTTTCATTCATCCACTTGCCTTGCACGCTTTGGAGATACAAACTTTAGTACACAATATCGTCTGATGGTCTGGTAGTTCAATTGAAGTGTTTTCCAGTTCAGGAATGTCACGAGATATTGATTTATCGATTCTCGATCAATTTGAGCACCTGTGCAGCTTTGTTCATCAATAACCACCAACCCTTCTCCTTCCGTGTTAGCATTCAGTACGATTGGTTCGCATAGTTGGAATATTTATGGGAAATGACCGTCGCAATTTACGTATGGCATACGCGGCGAGTCGGATCACCTAAGTAATTGAAGGTATTAATAGGGAATAATAATGATAATAAATATACCTGTAATATGAGAGAATTTTTTTTTTAATCCTGTAGAATAAAAGAATAATTTTTCTATTGTCATCGCAGGCAAGTTACTTATTAGCAGCGTAATTGTTTGCGAGCCATAATAGTACATTATATTACGAGTCAGGGAAGCGCGTGATTTCCGCCATGTCTGAAGTTTGCTGCCCTCGCTTGGCTCTCGCAGCAACCACACGCGGTAAAATCACGCTCTCCCTACCCGCGTAGCTTATTACATCATTCTTCCGACAACCTTAAAATGACCGCATATTCATGCGTGCAACAGTTTAACTGTACAACGACAGATTTTTCTAGGTTCGGGAGGCATTTGTTTATTTTATAAATATGAAGGAGGAGGAGGAAATATATTTTACAAATACGCCCTTCGGAGTCATAAAACAGAATTACGAAAGCACGCTGGGCATGAATTGTAATAGACAAATATACACCCGTGTTCACGCACGGAATGTAATCATTTTAGTGAAGTCGAAAAAAAAAAACAATTTCTATATGTACAATACCTCCCTTCCATGTTGTAAAAACGGAGACGTCCATAATGATATAGTACACAACTCAGCCCTTAATATTACTATTCAATTCATTATATAAGGCACTAGAGGTTCCTCTGGCTCGCGTGCTTGCTGGGGGATTGTTTCATAAACAGCGGTGCTTATATTCTAAAAAGGTCTTATCACCGTTGGGAGCGAAAATAGATTCGAAGTCGCTCGATAGATACAGTACAGCCTCTGTATTCTTAACTTGACGGGACCAGACACGCTCCTGTTTCTGCATTTCCCCTATCGTTCCTACTACCGGTTAGTTGCTGCGAGTAGGGGTAATGAGGGGTATACGCGTCTGTACCCCTTGGTACAGATACCGCTTGGCGTGGCGCGAACGGACTCAGGGGAAATGCAGTTAAGGGAAATCGTTGCTATGATAACGAGTTAAAATAAGGGAGAGGTTAAGTCAAGAGGAGTTAAGAATACGGAGCTTGGACAGTAATGAAAAAAATAAGTCTCTCTAAATGGAATGAATTCTCAGTCCCGCCAAGGGACACTTCTCTTTCACTATCCTTTCCCGATCCCCTCCGCCCCTTCCCCTTGAAGGGGATCCCGTCTCTTTCGAGAGACACTTCACTACTTCCTTTTACTTTCCTTAACAGAACTTCAAATATTTCTTCCTTACCTCGGAGGCCCCTCAGCTCGAAATATTCTAAGTATGTTTTGCTATGGCGACCATTGCTCTTTCGGCCTACGGCCCCTTAAGAAACTAAGCATATTTCGTTCTAAGGGGGAGAGGTGGGGGGTGTAAGCGAAAATATCCTAAGTCGCCTCCTCAATTCTTATGCACGGTGGCAGCGACAGCAACCGTGCCTAAAGCAGACGTCGTTCTACCGTCTCAATTATTGACGCCCCTTGTTACAATTATTGACTACTGACTTATCCCAAGTATTGACTTTCAGTCTTTGTAAGGCCATTTATTGACCTCACCCCTCGTCGGGCTCCTTGTCGGTCCATTTATTGACCCTCACCTCTTGGCTCCGAGTTTGATTCTTATACACAGCGGCGGCGATGACGGCGACAGCGGCGTTATCTTTTTATATATATAGAGAAATTATCAAGATGAGGTTTTTTTCATTATATTCAATTCTAAATTTTAATATTATCTTAGGTGCCACATCTCTTCCTTCCAGTAAATATAATCAAATACAATAAAATATGCAAAAAAAATTGGGGTGAGGCCATACGCCCTTTGGATTCTAAGGCGTAACGCCTCAGAATCAAAAGAGCAGAAAATATTCTAAGTATGTTGAAACCTTTGCTATGGCGGCGGATGCTATAGTAATGGTAGCTATCATGACGGTTGCTATGGCGACCCAAGATACCCAACACTCAAAATTCGGGAAACCGAATTTAACAATTTTTATTTGTAATACAATTTTCAGTAGCAAAAGAATGTAATGTAACAGCAGTAATTCGATGTGTCAAAATTAGATTTTGTTTTCTGTTGCGGTTTTAATTTACGAAGCGCATTTACGCAGCACACAAGTATAGGTCGATATGAACTTCCAAATATCGCGAGCTCTCGAAAGCGAAAATAACGGAGACCGTTAAAATTGACGGAAAGTCGCGCATCTCGGCTTCAAAGAATACAAAAGTGGTCACCGAAAATATCACGAAGTCAAAGGAACGCGAATTATAAACTTCATAAATTTAAATAAAATCAGTTACATAAAGTCTAAAATTTAATATCGGAAAAAGGTAAAAAAAAATAGTTATAAGAAAAATATAAGAGGCAGATGCTTCACAATTTAGCCAAAATGGCGGATGGACATTTTATAACTGGTCTTTTTTGCGCACTTTCACCACACTTTACAAGCACAAAAAGGAGGAGTTTTCGTGATTTTTTTAGAAAAATATTCAATACTCATGCAAAAAAACGGACCTCTGCAAATAATGTGAAATTGACTGCACTAGCCGTCAACCTTACATCCGTATATCCTTCACTGGATGTCCGCTCTTTGGCACTGGCATCACGACGTAGTATTTTAATATTACACATCCGAATATAACAAAAAAATGACAAACATCATTTTCGTGATAAAACAGGAAAATTGATTTACCGATGGTGTCATTAATAGAAATTAAAAAATACCATTTTTTATCCGCAATTCTCGTTTATGACGACAAAGATAAATATGATGAGTTTCAGCAACCAATCATTCATAGGGGATGTGCGGGCACGTATCCATTTACATAGAGCTTTCGTTGTTCGCCCTCCGAAACCCGCATCCACTTATCGACATCGGTCCGCCTGGTAATCGACGCGAGTTGCGTGCTTGTGGATACGCAGGTTTGCCTGAAACCTCGGACGTTTCATCGGCATGTATAAAAGCACGCGAGGAATGACGAAAGGCTATCTCGTGAAAGTGAGCATACACGTTGGATCTCTCGTTCACTACTGCACGCTTAATAATAAGTTGCGGGGAGTTGCGAACCGTGCGGTTTTCTACTGCATCTCGTCATCGATAAAGTTCTCATATGGAATTTTCATTTTTCAACTCTTGTATTTCGGAAACTAATGACCCACCCGATTACAAATAGGGAATGGGGGGGGGGGGGGAGAGGGGGCGGGGATTTAAATGCGAATTTTAAAAACTGTAAAAAGAACGCACGAAAAAATAAGGGTGTAACGACCCCTATTTAAATTGTAAAACTATTTGTGATACGTATTTCCGCTATTCAGGAGGCCACACTGATACGTTTAAGCAACGATGAAAAAAGTTCTGTAGATTGGACAATAATTTCAGTTCTATTGCGTTTGCCATTCCCTCGTTTGCCAACTGTAAACGGGCTGTGGATGAATTTATTGCAGTTTCACGCATTTCATCATTATTCACGGATTATTGTAAAAAATATTATGCTCTGTACTCGTTCGTGTCACCGATTATGAAAACTCATAATTGCTACAAAATACAGAGGGATTTGGAAAAGCAAAACCTTCGCTTTGATCCTTTAAATGTAAATGCGATGGGATTTTAAATGGATTCATATTATAATGGGTTATACTTTAAAACGGTATTAATTGTACTAGCAACCAGAATAGTGGGAGCAATCACACAAGTACAACTCAGTAAATTTTTTAATCTATCGTTTCGTTTGTTAATCCCTCTAATTTTATTTCGCTCCATCGAACAACCGACTTGTATTCGGTCGGGATGACTGAATGCTTAACAAACGTTTGAAGATTACAAATTTCACTGTTCAAAAGCTAATGAAAAATTGGCTAATGTTTCGGAATTTTTCTGTATACCCTCTCATACATGAGATAAATTCGATCAAATACTTGTAAACAAACAATGTCGGCTGGTTTTTTTTTTTAATTCCCAATAATTTACGTTGGTATACTGCCGAAATATATTAGCACATTGGTTACGAGTTTTCCATAGAATTTATTCCAGGTAAGTGGTTAATAATGTCTTATTCTTCAGCTAAGTAATTAATCAACAAATGCAGAAGGCATAAAATTTTATTAATTATCGCAGGTTTTATGAAAAAATTAATCGGTCTTTTATATTACGGGTTTTACATGAGGACGCAAATGTTTGAATCACGGTGAACTGGGTGTATGCATTACAAACGATTGCATAAAATATTCATATAATATAGGCTCTCGCTTTGCTGCAGGCATGCAATGAAAAATATACACATCAAAACTAATGTATGTTCTCCAACGGTTCTTGGATAAACACTATTATTTGCAATAACTTTGCGGTTATCAGCTCAAGAATGTGCAAAGATTTTACGATTTCAGCAAAAGTAAAGCGTATCAATCTTTACCTTTCGGTGTGAATTTATTTGCAAACGGGCGGGATTAAAGTCCCAATGTAGTTTGTAGAAAGTTCAAAAAGCATGTCGGAACTTCGAATTAATTTCTCTCGTAGATTCAATGCCGATATTCAGGAATGGGATACTTTGTCATTCAGAAACTTGCGAAAATTCAATTTATCGAACGTAAAAATGACGAAAACTTGACTTTCCAAAATTCAGTTAAAAGAAAGATTTTACAAACGATATTCAGAATTAAAAAATTATAATATCGACCTGTACAGTACCGAGATTAGATTCGTTAAACGATCAAAGATTCGAAAGGAGTTTCTTGTAAAAGGCGAATCTCTGAAAAAGTATTTTGTGGAACGGAAAATCTCCAAGATCAAGAGAATCAGGGAAATTGACTCGACGGAAAATTACGTCACTTTAGATTGTTTATAACAAGACTAAGACAAAATGTAAACCGCTGTCCGTGCGATAAGCATGTATGCTAACATTACTAAGTAGAAAAATAGATTGAAAGAACTCATATTATTAATAACAATTTTGTTATAGCTGATTGTATCCAACATTGCCTTCTGGCTCTTTACCCCGATTATAAGAGAACGACCGTAAGTTTCGTAAGACACCATAATAGAGCTATTATCCCCAATCCCTCAACCATTATAGATATCGCCAAGAAATTTAAATTGAAATTAAAATACATCATATTCTATCAATTTAACTTCAGAAACAATGCAAAACAATGTTTATATTTATTTTATGGCGACAAATAAGACGATTTTCAATTTTTTTTTTCACCTGGAATTTCGTGAATTCTTCTCCACATTATCCACTCTCCGGTCCTTAATTTTGAGGCGTTGTACTACACCTGACGGCAAAATATTTTTTAGATTTACATTCCGATGGAGGAGATACAAACCCTTCTATGATTGAAGAATGCCAAAAGTGGGTTTTTCATAGATCTTAGCTATCTGGTGATTGGACATCAACTTCAATCACTATAGCCATTTTCGGGTTTAGTACCGTTTGCTTGTTGTCATTCTGGCATTCATTTCTTCGTATTTTGCAATTTCAAAAAAACGACTATTCTGTTTTCAAAATATCAGCAATCATGATTTTCAGGTTAGTTCCAATAATAATAGTTGAACAGCATCGAATATATAGCTGTTCTGAATATTCAGAATTCCTAACTTTAATCCCACCCCAATTTATATAAACTACTTAATTTTAGTTTCTGTGTAATCAAATCATTTGTCTTCTTAACTCTCAAATCCCGATGCTCTCCGCGAATTAAACAAACCACAACGAGTCGCTAGTTATATATAAGTCCGCGATTTATCCACGATAACTGTAACATGTTATTAAGACAAGAATTTTTCGTGAAAAGGGCAAAAAAAAGATGATCCATTTTTACCACTTTTTACATCGAAGTAGCTATATTAATGGTGTGAAGTTTTTTCAACGTATCTATGTACAGAAGAGAATATATTCACGAACACCCGTATGGCTATATAAGGTGCAGTCTAGTGCAAAATCATGAAGTGTTTCAGGGCAGAATTAAAATACGATTTTTTTCGAAGGTCTGGAAAGTTTGAGTAGTGTACATGGTACAGTCGAGAGATGAAATTACAAGGCGAGAGGCATGCGAGAAAAAAATGGGGAAAGTTAAAGTACTGACTGTCAGCGGCAAGGCTCGCTCAACCCAGCGGAATACTTGTACAAATTTTTAACACAGAAATCTCTCGTTAATTAAACAACGTCACGAGAACTAAAACAAACAGTGAATGAAATGCGGGTAGTTCTGAGACCACCAATATCCATTTAACATTCCATTTATTATCAGCCAGCAGTTGGTATATCTGCTTCGAACGAATAAACGACTATAGAAACTCATCAAAATAAAAGTATGTAAAGTAATTGAACAACGAGATGCAACAGTTAGCGAAAGTTATTGAATTGGTAATGAACTTAATGCGATATAACTATTGTTTGACAATTACTCATTAATCATTCAAAGAAAACAGTATTTTGAGACAACCACGTTACTCAAGCTTATTCCAAAGCTTATCCCATTACGTCATCGGTGCGCTCAAGCACCGATGGATCTCAAAGGATATATCGAATTACGACTCAAAAACTCAAAGTAGCCCCCTGTTATTTATCTTGTTAAATCCGTAATAGAAAACATATATGCGTTTTCCGCACGGATATACATAACTGTATATTCGCATAGTTCCAATCCAATTATCGGAAGTGGCGCACAAGCTGCTCTCTCGGATCGACTGATTCCTCGGACTGCATTTTTTTCTTGAAACTGTGGATTTTTTAACCATTTTATTTTTGTTATATTCCGATAGGTTCACGTTCGACCTCGTTCTTGTCCAATTCGGTAATTACTGAACTTGAAATTGCGGTAATCCACAGTGTAGCTCGAGTGAGGAAAGATGAACGAAGGGGATGAGTGAATAAAATAGGGTGGGGTACAGATATCACGGTTGGATTTGCAGCGAGGCCGAAGCTCGGTTCGAGCGGTGGTTGGTAGGTTCGACCCAGGCTGCACAACCCAGCGAACGAAGGAATAGGCGAATGGGGGCAACAGAGGGGTTGCTTCGGAGGCTGGTGGCACTGACACGCCGACCTACATACCGGCCATTGTGCTACACTCTATCCCATTACGTCATCGGTTGCGACTCTGGCGACGTCGAATTCTGATTCGTCCGCCGAGTGGATTAAAAATTAATAGTCCAATAATATGCAAATGCACGATTCGAGAAAAAAAATGTATGCGAAAATTAGCACTTTTTATTTTTGCGTTTACTTCTTTAGCTTTTAGCTATGATTCAATAAAGTTGAGTATACTTTCGACCTCATGATCCTTGAATCTTTCTAGTGCGATTCCTGGCGGACTCTACGCTTTTTATTTCGCATTACGCAATGGCGATTGGGTGAAAAGAATTTCGTGTTTAAGTCCCAATACCCGAGAATGAATGGGAAAAAAATAAAGGGGAAGAAGAGGAAGAAGAGGGGAAGCAACACTGTTTGTTGGAGTAACAGGGGAAGTCGTCCTGAACGACATTAAGGAACATTATTCGTACAAAGGACAATGCAAGTGCTGGACATTCTTTGTCTTGCTGGTTGCCGTAGCTGCATAAGTCTTGACCCTCCCCCGTCGAGTGAAGGTGTAGCTTGTTCTCTCGCGACTATATATATGCTGAAGCTCAGATTCAGCCCCTGGTGGCACAACGGTTACAAACAGCCGTTTTCACCGGCATTTCTCTAGCCACCAAAGCGCCGAGTGGCTTGAACCATACCTACGGCGCATGTAATACTACTCGCTACACCGGGTGCCTTGCCGTTGGCACGTTTCATCTATCCACGAGCACTTGGACTAGGATAGTAATTGCGAGACGAGTATGCGCCAGCATCTGTTCCTAGAAAACGACGGAGCCTTGACCAAGCGTCTCTTTTTCTTGCTCTCTTTCAGCGCATCAAAACGTTTCGCAGCCTTCCCCGGCGACAAGACGAAAAAAAAAACATAAAACTTGGGGTAGAAAAAAATGGTCTCGAGGAAAACTGCGAAATCTTGGAGGGACTACGACAAGTAATGAACTCTCATCTCTTAGCCTTGATTAACACGGGGCCTTGAAAAAACCGCAATATGTACTGAGTAATCTAAAGTTACTTTGATTGCAACAACAAGTTGAATTCATCTGCATCAAAATGTTTGCTCTAGTAGATTCTGTTAGATTTAGATTCACTTAAACATATACCAACCGAGATTTACATTTTCAAAGGTTTTTCAAGATCGTTGATATCGCCAAATTTTTCGAAAAGACGTTCGTAAAGAGTGTATTCTGATAACCGCGTCGCTAAATGGTTTCAAATGGTAAAGCATAGAAAAGCGGGCACCTTAGGGAAATTTAAGCTACTGATCAATCAATACTGTCATCTTCTAAAGGAAAAGGATGGATGAAACCAAATGCCATCAATGGAGTGGAATATAGAATGAACATCTGTCGCTGTACAATGTCGTCGGCCTTTTTAACCGACCGGGTACTTTCGTTCCCCAGAGTACTCTTGTTGCCATTTGAAACGTTAATATAGAGTCATAGAAACAATGGGATCCCGAAGGAATCACTTCAAAGTTCATCGGAGAACGGGGTAAACAAATTATTCTAACAAACCGATCGCATTGTTTTGCGAAGCGTACGCCCCGGATTCACCGGAACCTCTCTATGCAAAGTAGTACAGGTGGAAGTCAGATACAGCCGTGGCGAATGTTCCCGTTTGAATACTGTGGCGATACGTATAGAACGGTTCACTAGTACAGGAGACAAACTCAGTAGAACTGTGGCTTGTAGTCCGGTTGAGCTTTGTATACAAAAGAGAGACAGGGTCTACTTCCGAATGGTACTATTCGAGAGAGAATTGAGGAAGCGGCGTGCAGAGGGCCGTAGTGTTATAGCCCCCTCAGACGGTGGATTAAACCTTTAATTGCTCACCGCGCATTTTATCGTGCGAGCATTAAGCCCTGGGGGAGGGGTTATTCAAGCGCAAAGTTTTGTTTCGGGATTTCAAGCACATATGTACACGATGGCAACCTCGAAGAATGGTTAGTCTGTGTGGCGCCAGGTTTTCATGATTCTGTTAATAACGCTGCTCGCAGACGAGATTTTTTTCTCTACGGTTGTCCACAAATATTTGTCTAAAATTTTGCAGTTATTTTTCCATTATCATCCTTAATGTGGATACCTTATACAGTTATCGTATTTAACTTTTACTTTTTTGTGCTCCGATGTATTCGAAACGTTAGCAATTGCACTTGATCGGATGTAATTACTTGCTACAGAATAATGAAGTAAACAGAATCGCAATGCAAGCGTACATACGTGCACAAGTTTCAATTATCAATTACATAAAACTGATTCGAAAATATATACGGATCATAGAAATTCTAAAACTGGGAGACCTTAAATCTCTTTGTAATAAAATATATTATCTCTGTATATATATAAAGTTACCGCCGCTGTTGCCGCCGCCGCCGTGTCAGGAATCGAGGGGAGGGCAAAATTATATTTAATATTTTCGGTCGAATCGGGGGAGAGAAAAATATTCTAAATCCCCCTGAGAGGGACTTAGAATATTATTCTGAAGGGGGGGGCGTGGGAAGGGACTGACTAAGTAAAAATACAACAAAAAAAGCCGCGGCGGTGATTAAACATTTTTATAATGTTGATAAAAGAAAAGCGAGCGCGCGTAGTGCACGAACCCGGGAAAAGATTATTCATATAATAAAGTATAATGTAATAATATTGGTTTATATACAAATCGTATTTGATGTTATATATTGTCTAAAAACACTTGACGATCGCAAATTTGTATGAATCCAAAGCATGTCGTGACTACTGTAAAATTATTTGAAGGCATGCGCTATGTGTGACTGCGAGTTTCGTTCGTTATATGTAACCATCGATTAAAGCACGAAAGCGGTAGCTCCTCAATTAATATCGTATGACAGAATATACAAGACGCATTATTTTCAATGGGTGCAACAAGTTGACGCAGCAATTTCTGTTTGCTTGAGTGCGTGGACTTGAGGGAACGGAGAGCAATAGAGGGGATTGTACACAGAGGGACAGCGAGAGACAGGGGTGGGTTTGCAGACGTACGACAGGGAGAGAGGGGTGTTGGATGGACGGGAGAAAATTTATGTCCCGTCTACGCCGCCGTGTGCACCAAGCACTCTTTTTTGTCTGGCAGAAAAGGGGTGGAAAAGCTCTTAGGACGCGAGCGAGCTTGCGCTTCCCCGACATTTTCTCTTCATAGCCCGTTCGCGCTATAGAACTTCTCGTTGTGGCGTACGCTCGGCATTGGATTTCAAGCCGATGGACCTCTATACCACGTCATCGATGTGTATGTGATGAATTATCCTAAGCTTCATGGCAGTTATCATTTTTAAAACGTATAACATAGATTGAAATGCTTTATAAATTTTCTTCTAGATATGACGAATGTTCTAGATATATATCAGTGAAATTCTCGATGCGTGGATACGAGTCTCATCGATGAAAGGCCAACGACGGTTTCTCTCATGCCGGTCGGAGGATCGAGGAAATCGCATAGCGGTGGATTCCTCGGCAAGAACCGTGGAGCAGACCGAAAGTAGATAAAATACTTTTTACGTCGGACATTAAAGTTACCGAATCGATAGCTGTTACGGCAGACAAAAAAAGACATTACCGCGCCAACAATAGACGGTAAAATCGTTTTTTTTTTATCGGAACTGAAGAAGAAACCTTGGATCTTATGTTCCAATACACTGCAGAGAAACAAAAATGATCACTTAACGATTTTCATACAGACAAATATCACGTTCTGAGGTAACTATTGCTATTTTCCTCACAATATTTTCTCGCAACGTTATTTCTTTGCTTATTTCTCTTCTATCTTCTATCTTCTATCTTCTATCTTCTATCTTCTATCTTCTATCTTCTATCTTCTATCTTCTATCTTCTATCTTCTATCTTCTATCTTCTATCTTCTATCTTCTATCTTCTATCTTCTATCTTCTATCTTCTATCTTCTATCTTCTATCTTCTATCTTCTATCTTCTATCTTCTATCTTCTATCTTCTATCTTCTATCTTCTATCTTCTATCTTCTATCTTCTATCTTCTATCTTCTATCTTCTATCTTCTATCTTCTATCTTCTATCTTCTATCTTCTATCTTCTATCTTCTATCTTTTATCTTCTAACTGTTCACGCAAAAATAATTCATACAATTTATGAAGTTTCAGTAATTTATTTTTCTCATAAAAATCATAACGAATGATTTCTCGTGACAATCGCTGAACAGTATCGCAGAGACTAAACTCTCTAGTCAGACGCTAATCTCTTTTGTAAATAATTCCAATGGGGTGTACCTATTTGTCTTGCAAACACATAATAAAGTCGATAAAAGATTGAAAATCGAATTATCTACCACACGAGATAAATGCGGACACAGGTCTGAATCCTCCTCGGCGCACGCACTATCCTCAGTGAAACAGCGACCTTCGCTGCCGACGTCGATACGGTCGATTAAGGCATATTGACCCAAAGAATATAGATCCACATTTTACCTTGCGGCTAAAACACTACTTTTTTTATAGCCGGACGGCAACCGCCTTCCATCGTAAAGAACGAAACTTACGTTACCCTGCTCATGGAAGTTAAACCTAACCATCGATATATTTTTTTTCTCTAAATACTAACGCACAAGGTTTTTGATTACGTTGGTCACGCGGTTCAGAGCCAGAATATTCCTCGTATCATCTAATCAGCTATCATCGTATCATAATAATGGTCGCGCCAACTATTCTAAAAATATACTCTTACATTCTCACCCGCTTTCACAGTAACTATAAACTATAACTATAACTATAACTAACTGTAACTATAAATAGTTACTTTTTAACAAGTAACAATAAATAATCAAAACGATCAATAGAAAATTCGTAATGAATTTACTACAATACAGTATGGAATGAGTCAAGAATAGTAGAAATGGTCGAAGAAATAAAGTCATAAATGACTTCTGAATAGCTGGACAGGCTGAAAGTATTACACTAGGCAACACAGCACTGAATCATAGAGGCGAGGCGTGTCGATTACCAAGCGAGAAGAGGCAACGAACTGTTAAGAAACTGCGTTCCGCGCGCAAGCAAATGTCTCACTACGATCAGGAGAATAAAATATCGACATGCCAATTACACCAACTTATTAAGGAATATTTCACGTGCAATTATTATCTTTTCGATAGTGCCTACCATTTAATGAGGAGTTAAGTACAAAGATACATTTCCGGTATGAAACACATGTGAAAACAAAATCTACCGAGAAACGCGCAATTCTCGCAAGGAAATGTCTCTCCTCAATTTATACGGTTTAAAATAATGAATTGCCAATTATATCAACTTATTCAGGAACATTTCCAATGCAGTTATTATTTTTCTGACATTGTTTACCGTCTAAGCAAAATTCAAGAACAAAGTTACATTTCCGGGATAAAAGCAGGTAGCAGCATTTATTATTAGTATTATTGAAACGATTATTAAAAGGTTATTATTCACATTGAACACAGTTTTCTAAACTTATAGCAGCTTATCGGTTTGTATGAGGAACTTCGGTTCCTGATCTTCGGATCTTCGGATCGATGTTAACAACACGAAATTTACCAAGTGACTGTCCATTTTGCGACGATCGAGCGGCCAAGGGTTTTCTTATGTTAATAGCAAAGCTTCTCGCTCGCGTTTTCCAACGCTTCGGCTCTTAGAGTGAGACGTAAACATTTCGCGACCGGCTGTAAGTGCACATGGCCACTGCAGCTCTGTCTGAGAGACTAAAGAATCTTTTCATTTTTATTGCCTTCTCAAGGGCTTGAAAAGTTGAACAAATGGGACTTTCTCTTCAGAAAATACAAAACGTTAATCTTTTGAAACTCTCGAAAGTTACGTATGCCTTTTGAAACGATTAATAAAATATTTTTCAACAACTCTAAATTACAAATAAACATCATCACGGCGATATTGCAAATGAGCATAGAGACTTTCGTGTATTATAATTCGTCAATGAAAACGACAAAATCTTATTTGAAATGCCGCGCCATAAATGGGGGATTCGTGCGAGCTCGCCGCTCGCCACAACGCTGCCTTTAGGCGCGTGCAATAAGTACGGCACGCTTTAGAGGCCCAACGCCCCAAAGATATAGGATGGCAACATGTTAGCGATACTCTAGAACCATGATTTTTTTAACGGCGGGGGAACCGGCGCCGCATCGCACTTCTGAAAATCGAGGTGGCGCAGACCCCGCCCATACCGACTGTGCGCAGTTCTGGCAGTCATAGTTAGTATTGTGTCGCGTAGCTTGGGTCCCCGGCCATGGAATAATAACTTCTGTAAACATTTTTTGCACGCGCCCGAATAATATTGCGGCACTGCCCAAGGCGCCTCATCGCTTCCCCCACCATCGACCGCATCGATTGATATGCGTCCGGTAGTGGGGAATGTTAAGAGAATCGAGAGCTAACAAATCAAGGTCCCAGTGTACCTAGAAGTAATATAAGAAAACCTTCTGCCCCTATAATAAAAGAATTGTACAAAGAACCGAGAAGTGGTTATGACTATTATTTTATATTTAAGGTATATCAATATTCTGACGCCCAAAATGAGGAGCAAATAATTACGTAAAAATTATGACTAGTAACAATGTACAATCTTATCGACTCTTACTATCGCTCTGCGAATACGTTCACGCGTAGGAGATTTTATGAATAGTAGCAATTGACAAATTTTCACGCAAAAGTTAATAATATTAGTGTAGGTTGATATTGTGCGAACATAGTGGCGAGGCCGTTGATATTGAGTGAAGGAATGACAAGTGTGATTGGCAGTCACGATTAATGAACGATCCAACCAACGCAAGAAAATATCGAAACAACTCAATCTAACTGCTAAACCACAGCAAGCCACCGCGGTTCGGTTATACGCTTCGGCGGGAGATGCTCGCATGTACACTCGCTTGAACTGGCGGGTAATATTCTATTTACGACAGGGTTATGCGTGCTGGCTTATTTGTTAATTCAGTGCATGTATGCAAACTAAAAAAAATATGGTGGCATAAATACTCGAGTAAACAGAGCATGCTGGAGAAAAGGAGCTTACGGGAGAGGGTGGTGCTCGGTGTAATGAAAAAAAAAACTTAATAGACCATGAAGGGACTTGGCTCACATGTTTACCGATGCATCCACCTGCAGGTCGGTGGGTACTGATGTACCATCAGCAGCGCTGAACGATAACTCCGCATCGTCCCAGTATCGGAAATTATTACTCAGCATATTGTACTCGGACACGAAATAAGTTTACAAACTTGTTAATTACCTTCAGGTAGTTATAGCGCTTCGCGATCATTTCGCATAAGTTCGATAGCAAAGCGAGAAAATTGCAAATACTTCTGGATTAGACTTTTCGAAAGATTAATATGGCACAATAATAATTCCAAAATGTTATTAACAAATTGTTGAAAAAATTACCTCGCCAAAAAATTTTCCCGGAACCCAAATGTTCCACTGTTTCTTTCTGAAAATTATTCGTTGTTTCTTTTTGAATACATATTTATTTTTCCAGATTTTATAATTTACATTGAATTTTGTTTTTTCACGATTTTTCCATATAAACAAAAAATTCAAAGAAAATTGAAAGATCCAAGCATTATTTCGGCATGAATGGCTTGTAAAATTAATTCGACTGTGATGAAACTTCGTATTTTTGTTTCGTTCGTTATGCTCAATAATGCGTTCTAAATAATACAATTTTCGGCGACGAGAGATTTGGATTGCGTTATTTGCGATTGCATTATAACGAACAGAAGTCAACTAATTGTGAGATATGAGTTTTCATTCAATTACGCAACGAATCCATTAGCGAATACACCATTCTATGATACTCATGCAGTACATCGTGACTACAGAGAGACCGTTACGTCGTACTTATTGATGTTGAATGTTGAAATGAAACGTTGTTACACAACGGGATTCCGCACACCGCATATGTAAACGGAACTGGAGAGAATGTCACTGATTATTGGCCTTTATTAAAATTATTCTCGAGAAAAGTTCGGAAATGGCTGCCGCATTTCGCATTCGGTTGAAATACGTAACTGGAATGTTTGCACGAACTCCCAGCTCCATTATACGATCGTTCATTGCATCGAAAATTCCTTTTGAAATCGAATGCAATTGAGTAATCGCCTTCGGGACGTTATAGTTTTGCTAACCAATCACGCGATCACGCTATCTTAACTAATTATCCGAAGTTGAAGCTGCTGAATTCGAAAAGTTATCCCTGATAGTTACTGCCGTGATTGATAATAACAGTTTTTATTCCCGACCACGCTATAAAGTCCACATTCCGTACCTGCGAGGCGGGTGGAAAGTGGCGAATTGTAATCCAGCGGGACGTAATTAACGGAGCGGGCAATAAAGTGGCACTTTATTTCCTGCCGGGGGAAATGAAGTAGCACTTTATTGCCCGCTACCGTAGTACTTTATTTCCCGCCGGGCAATAAAGTAGTACTTTATTTCCTACCGTATATTGTTATTAAAAAAATATATCAGTATTATAATTTATATACGCACGCCTTCCCATGCCCGTACTCCGACGCTCGAGAGGTGCCCGAAAGGTGCCCGTACTCCGAGTTAACCCTTTTCGCCGTCGCATGTACGGAACATAGACTTTATAGGGTGGTCGGGAATAAAGTAACGTATGCCACACGGGAGGAAGTGCTTTTCACGGAAAACACGTACTTTCCTCCCTTGTAGCATAATGTACTATTAATTATTTGTTTATCTGATATATATCGTATTATAATAATATAATGGGCATAGATAATATAATCTATCTGAAAACAGTCTCGATATTTCAAGCTTGACGCGAGACGAGCTGAGTTCTAAATTGTAGTTACCAACATTGTGCGAGTACAATGACAACACAATTGAAACCTATTTCAGAGCCTTATAAAAGTTCATCGTGATAGTGCGGTGCGGTCGGTGGAGACCGATGGAGTAGTAGATCGTCCACCGCAGCACTGGCAAAACAGTGAGTGGGATGCTAGATCAAACCATGAACAGTGGTAACTCGGTGAAGCGGAGATAACCCGATTTACCGAGGCCTACAGGACGGCAACGCAGAGGCTTTAAATCCCTTGTAAAATAATCGTCAAACTGGAAATCCGACTGTCGTGTATTCGACCAGAAATAAAAGAACAGGAGAATCCTTGAAATAAAACCAGCTACGTAATTACAGAACAGTCGATAGTATTTCCTGTGTCTTCGGAAAAAAGTTTATTATATCACGGCCCACGAGCGAGTGCGCAGAAAATTATGAAATATACAGTAGGGTGGTTCAAAAGAACGTTTCTTTTTTTGAATTAGTGGCTCATCGACATTACTGTATCCTTCATGAAAAACTCTTTCACAAGTGCGAGTCCATCGGAAAATATTTACTAATTCGTTGGCTTTGAGATTTCCAAAAAAAGCAGATATACGGTTGCTCATTAAAGTTTACGTTCCGTTCAGTTAAAGATGCTGGCCCTATCGAATATCGCCATTCTTCCAATTTTCGTCCCCCCCCCCCCCCCCGCATACATACACTTCAACAAAATATTAACTTCACGCCATCAACAATTCGGATGAGAAAGTCACGAGTTGCAAAACGCCAGTAGCAACTGCTTCGAGTCCAATTTTTTTCCCTCTTGCGTCTAAATTTATCTATTTTAATGCTTACATGTGCACACGTTAAGGGTTTTGGCTCGATATTAAAAAAAAAACGCAAAGATTGTCAGTAGGATAAAGTACTGACCGATCAAAATGAAAAATTGTATTAACGACGGAATAAAATATTTGGACCGAGAACGTTTCTACTTTCGTATCTATGAGATTATACTCGTTACGGGTACGTGACTAGTAGCTGTGTATAGATATATGAATGGCGGTGAAGGCGAGGTGTATCTATACAGACTAAAGGCAAGTTAATTATTGGAATTTCATTCGCTGCTCGTATAGTCTTTTGAAACGTCCTGCTACGCTTTGTCTGCGATAATTCCCCAAAGATCCTGTATAGGTGAACTCTGTTATTCCCATTAGTTAGTACAATGGAAGTACCTAATGAACGTCATGGAATGCGAGGGGAAAATGAAATTAACAAAGACTGGAGAGAGGCGTGTGCGACTTAGTGTCACTTCCGGCTAAAGGATGCGTTTGGGGATTCGATTCTGTAAACACTTCAGAGTTGTTACCACTAGAACGGCTGACACTATCAGCTTTTAACCCAAACCAATCATCTCTTGCGGTTCTACAGACCCCAAGCAACGCCGATCATCTTTTTTTCTCATTGTCGGGATAAAATTAATCTCGACTCTGTGTTCGCTAAGATAGAAAAATGATACTATTTCAATCAATTAATTATAAAACACTACCGTTCTCTCGTTGCTTCTTTTACACGGCTAATAAGGAATGTTATTGTTGGTCTGGTTAATTCAATAAGCGTTACGAGATGAAATAATAGTTACTAAGATATCCAGAATCATTTCAAAATAGCATTTCTACACATTTATTAATTTTTTTAATTATTCATTTTTTTTGTAAAAAAAAACATGATAAACAATATTTGACATGTTATTTCGTAGAATGTAACAATGAAAACATAAGGCTGAAAAATAAAACAAGTCAACACGCAAGAGCGAGACTTTAATGGATTTTGGTGAAAAAACGACGTGGGGCTGCTAATATTCGATAACAGAATTTTGTGTAAGGAAAAAAAATTGCATCTTCCAGTTTTCGATTGGGCGAGATACGAGTTTTAGTCGGAACAAAGTTTCGTGGCATTTTGCGCATATCTACCCATTTCGCACGGTACGCACGTCCACGAGTAATAAATTAAATGTGCGCCCGAGCAGAATTTAAAAAACTTTCGACTGCATGTCGGTCGTTGCACAGAATATACTCGAAGCCGCCGGAATATATACGATAATGTATTCATGTCTCGAGGTTCCGTACAAACGTACAACCGTTCCGAAGGAGACGATGGTTAACGTGTGCGAAGGACACAGGCGAAGAGCCTCAATATAAAAGTGTCCAAAAAGTGATTTCGCGAATTGTCGGAATAAAGCGCCCCACACAAATGCGGTTAATATATTGGTAAAATCGTTCATCGCGTTTTATATGATTTCTACAAATACAAATAATTTTTTCCTGCGCGCTCCAAGAAAATAATAGACAATTAAAATATTTAAACAGCGTTATAAAAATGTTAGAACTGATAAACATTATCAATTCAAAATTATTCAATTATAAAATAAAATTGTTTCATGTTGACGCGATGTTGAAACATTTGTAAAAAGCCTTGTCGTTGTGAAAAGCTACTATTCATAATTATAATGTTTTCCGATTCTCGGACATTTGTATTATGAATGAATCCCCTGTAGCCATTCGTGTGAATGTTAAAATAAGTAGAATTTCAT
The DNA here is from genome assembly GCA_964006125.1 of Cryptus viduatorius. Lineage (NCBI taxonomy): Eukaryota > Metazoa > Arthropoda > Insecta > Hymenoptera > Ichneumonidae > Cryptus > Cryptus viduatorius. The sequence goes on from OZ023220.1 coordinate 25,474,035, forward strand.
ACATCTTTCACAGATACAAACATCGTAAATAAAAAAAGCTTCGCCCGCACAATAGTATTTTTGTAACTCGTGCATGCAAAGTAGCGGTATTTCATGATAGTTTTGCGAGAGGAAAGTTGTTGATTTCGTGATAGTAGCGAAAAGATGGGTTCGTGCATGCGCTGTTCGCGATCCTTTCACCTTCGAAAAATTATAACCTCACATTTCACTGTCCGTCCCTGCCGTGAAATGTGCCGGTTTCTCCTGCACTCGTTACAAAAAGCATAGTGTGCACCGATTGAATTTAGTTAATTTTTGCTATTAAGAAACAGTATATTGTGCAACAAGAGTCGAAAGATGGCGATTACCATTAGTGTGACCTTTGCCACCCGAGCGAAGCGAGTTTGCATACTATATACTACATTTTGATTAAAAACATTTATATAAATTAAATCGGTTCGTAAATAACTGAGCGACAATAGTAGTGGTTTAATAAAAAAAAAAAAGAAAACGCTGAAACACCTAAAGAAACTTGCGAAAGCTTCGAAACATCGCAAAGTGTACGTGATTTGATTAGACAGCAATCACCTCGCTGCACAATTAAGGCACACGCCCGAGGCCATATCGTCTCATATCTTCAATCGCTTTTGTTCTCCTTCTAACTGAGAAACGCGGAAAAAACACAGCAATACTGCGTAAGATTATCGTTACGACGTGACAACGGAATTCGAATTTACGGGGTAGCGACCATTTTTAAAACGAAGGGCTTCATTACGATTACATAGGAGCTACTCCAACGTCTTTACATCAATACACTAGTGCATAGGTGGCCAGACAGAAAAAAATGTGTCAAGAGGAAAAGGATTATCCCATTTCCGATGGAAGGAAAACTAGCGTTTCTTCGAACGCGTTTCTTTCTAGCATTTCGAATGAAAATAACGCGCAGAGTAAGTATTCAAATACGACACAATTGTAACGTGCAACTCGGTGACAAATTCGGCCAATTTTTTACCAATTTTACGTATCCGATGGAGCCGCATAAAAGTAGCAGCGAACCAGCTGCTGAGCTGCTCCTTATAAAATTGCACGATGCTAACTGCAATGAATTGATGCAAGCTGTGTATAGTGTGATAATTCTGATTCGGTATTTTTATATGCACTGGACACGAAACCTAAAGTTACTGTAATTTTTTCATCTCAGACATTTTTCTCTTCGTCCCCATGCTATTATTCTCTGCTCCCTCGTGCTTTTCCCATCCCGAGCATCTTGAGCATCTAGAGCATCTACCTTTCTGTATACACAAGAGCTACGGGAATGCCGTTGCTGTTGCTGTTGCTGACGGGTTGTAGGTGGAAGAAAACGGGTTAAGCCAAGCAAACAGTCCAAACAGAAGCATAAACCTGCGGGTAAAGTACTTTAGGGTGTCCCGCCCTCGTGCATCACGTGGAGCGTATCTGGCGCCGAGCAACCCTTTTCGACCACGTTCTCACCCCCCCCCCCCCCCCCCTCACTTCTCCCCTTGCTTGGTTGGTTGCTTACTTCAACCACTGTCAACCTCCTCCATCTTCGTTTTCCTACCACTCATTGCTCTTTTGCTTCTGCCACCTAACTCTTGCTTCCTTCTATTTACTACTACTACGACAATACTATCCCGTCGCTTTTGCTACTGCAACCCCTTGACGCTTCTACGCTTGCGAATGGCGTCTTAAACTTCGAGCACGAGCTCGTAGCGTTACTGTTGCAATTCCAATCGCGATCGGCAAGCGGCTACTGTATCGTATTTCACCCCCTACCTACACTCGTTCTTTGTATTTTTACTGCCCAGTCAGTGCACTCTCCTTTCTCGTGTAGCGTTGAATTGACCTGAGACGGGAGTTATGTATGCATGCTTTCTTGTACCTGTGCCAATGACAGCGACTGGTTTGTATCGCTCAATTCAAATATAAGTCTTTTCCGAAATTGCAAATGTGAGATGGAAGCCGATCTAAACAAATTGTGCTGTACACACACTTTATCTTATAATGAAAAATAAAAATGAAAAAGAAACTTCCGACTGGAAAATTACTTCAAAAATGCTTTAAAAATATCACAACATTAAAAAAGTCCATTACAAAAAAGCATGAAGTAAATAATAATAATTGATAGGATAATAACTCCTGAATCTTGACTATTGGACTTATATATTTCAATTATTTGTGACGTATTTAGTTTACCGTTTTCTGTACTCTCGTCGGCAGATGTCCTCCGACGGGGAAAGAAATAAAATAATTTATTGGCGGACCCAATAAATACTATTTACTATTCTATTCTATTTCGACATATTTTTCGCATAATATTGTTGATAAACCGCGATGACACTACATGCATAACTCGGGTTTTCATTACGGCGGGTAACGTTGAAAGACGAGCCTAGAAAGGTCGCGGTAAGTATAATGTTGTACATTCAGGATGTACTCATCAAAAAAATCCATGACAAGAAAAACCAAAATTTGTTTCAAATCATAATTTACCACCAGTTAAAGTTAAGTAAAAAAGCGTCTCAGTATTGAATTGGTACGCAACGCGCTCCTTATCGAGCTCTCATGTTGCAAATGATTTTCGGTGAAAATATATTATTTTCGAAATAAAAAACACAAACAGTTGTGAATGTGTGTATGATATTTCGTGTTTTATTTTTCGCAAACGAAGTTTTTTTTTAACATTATGAAAAATGGTTTTTTGGCAAATCTAAATAACATAACCTTTGAAACAAAGCTAATTGAAAACACTTTTTTTGAAAAATTTTATAAATAAAAGAAGATTTATCGGAATGACTCAAAATTTGTTGTGCATGGTGCTTTCGATGCAATGAAATATTGTTGCGAAAGAGAAAAGAATTGGCTTCCACGATTCTTTATTGGAGCACCGTACGGACGTCAGATGTGAGAAAATAATTTTTTTATGGAATATTGTGATGAAAAAATAGTTATAGATGTAGGATTGTCTCCAAATTTGCTGTGCATAGTGCTTTTGATAAAACAAAATGATGCTGCGAAGCAGAAAAAAATTGGTTTGTAGAGTTCAATATGATGGCACCGTACGGACATTTGACCAATATTTTTTTAGAAAAAATACTTAAAGATCTCCGATTGGTTTTAAAAGTGATGTGCATACTTGCAATAACGTAATAAAAAAAAACCTGCGAAGGAGAACAAAATTGGTTCGCACCATCCAAAGTTACTGTGGGATACGGACGTCCGAGAAGAAAAATTCAGCCAAAAAGTTGTTTTCATTGAAGTGCAGGCTAAAAAAAATATTTCCAGTCATCGCAGTCACTTCAAATTAACTACGTAAGATGTTGCAGATACACCGAAACAAATGGTGAAAAATAAAAAATTTTGGAGTATGCGCTGCGGAGTAACCCCACCGACAGACTCTGAAGAGCAACGGATGGTCATTTTAATAGGCACTCTTTGCCTATTTTTATAGTGAGTGCCTAAAAACAATCAATCGATGCTGTTTCATATCGGGAATAAGAATACAAACAGTCGCACGCACGGAGTCACAGTGACTTTCTGATTGACTTATCGATGTAACACCGCGAAGTATCAATCGCTTTATCGAAACATAACCATTTTAACGTGAGTCTACACCGCAGCGCGGGAAATTGTGGTCACAAATCTTGTTCATTATTCATTCAATAAAAAAATGACATCCAATAGGACGCGCATGATTTCCGTTTGTACCCTCGCAGGCACTCGGCAGTTCAGAAAGACTTCAACGAAATTCTAAACGATGTATATACATTATAAAACAGAGATCATGCACCGATGCTGATTTTTTTAATGATAGATTTTTACACACAAAATACGTCCTTTTTCTTCACTCACGTAGTGGAATAGAATGAAACGCAATGTGTATTTTCTACGTAAAGAAAAACATCAGTTTTTCATTTCGGCATTCTTAACTCCCGATTGTCGACTGAAGCAAAGACTTGGGAGTTATGCGTTTCACAGAGATGAGCGACTTCTATGTCGGGTATGTTCACAAAAGCGGTTGAAATTTCCTTAATGCAAATGCCGTCGCAATTCTATGACGAACGGTCATTGTCTTTTTCAATAGAAAATTAAAGTCAGCTTAATATTCGTACATCTTTATTGTCACAATGAAATGTGATTTGACAACAACAATAAAATAATCTAACAGTAGATGAATTGAGCATCTAAATATAACGTAGTAAACATAGCAAGCAAAGACTCAAATGTCCAATACTGTCACACGCAACGGTCGCCTAAAGCGTCCGTAACTGTGTGCGTCCGTATATGTCAATTATGCCCGCTGTCCTATTGCCGAAACGCGTTATGCGGAGAAGCCAACTGTGCCTACCATAGTTGATCCGATGGTGGGGATTCGTATTTCTAATACGTTTTTGTTACTTCCGCATTCGTATAAAGGCAATCAGTCCCTGGCATTCAAAGTGCCTGTTTACAATATTGTACGAGAAAATTAAATAGGCGATTTTCTGTCGGATTTCAAGGATGGAAAGTCCAAGTAGCTATAGAATTGATTCATAATCATGATAGTCGAACGCCATTGGCTACGCGAGATGAAAAGTTGCGAACCGCAAGATTTTGTGCTGTCCCTTCTCTATGAAGAATAGCTCCAAATAACTGACGCATTTTCAAGGTGCGAACCAACCACAGCTATATATAGAGCAAGCAACGCCATCGGATAATTGGATTTTGCAGAAAATCGGCGAACGAACTTGTAGCAAATCGAGCATACGTAACGCTGTACAAATCACTGAGAAAATTTGTGCTGGAAAAGATGGGGTACTTGCCTCCAAGGTGACTCCAAGGTCACGCACGGAGACAACCTAACAGAGACTATTTGACCTCCACGATGCGAGTACTGAATAAGTTTTTGATGAGCATCCTTACAGAAACTTATATCAAAACACTTTGATAGATTTGAAAACGTTTTGTCCTGTTCGGACCTCAACGCCACGGCAGTTGAATCAGATTGATAGTTTATTGCATCCTAATCAAGATCTATAGCATGATACATTTTTACGCATTCCGCGAATAGTAGGACTTTCGAATGCTGAATCATGCCGACAATATATTTTATAAAGATGATAACAACAGAGATCCCGGGTAGTATGTACCCCTGCGGCACGCCCGAACACGTATGAAATGGGCAGCAGCTTTGACTCGGACACCCTGCACCCGATCACTGAGATAACTAACAACCCATTGTAGCCAACTTGCCTCGATACAGAGTGTTTCAAGTTTCCCGATTAATTTACGATTAACAGTGTCGAAAAGATTTTGAAAACTTTGGCAAAATCGCTGTAAGCCGAGCTAATCCGTCTACCTTCGCTAAACGTCCTCATACTATAATTTGTATAATATGACCGATTCATAAATGTTGAGCATCCTTGCGAGAAATCATGCTGCTCACTGGCAGTTTTGCCCTCCAATGTCTCTGTGAGCTTTATCGTCACAATTGCCTCAAACAATTATAGCGGTGAAGTTTGAAACGTTGCAATGTCGCAACGGTTTTCCCAGCTCTCACTCTCGGCATCTATCACATGCAAGCGCTAAAAGGTTATGTTCATCGCCAAACACTTTATCCGTTTGATTTTGATTAAACGAGCTCGGTGTACCTCGGCAAAGGATTGGTTCTTTTACCAAAACCCTTTCTTAAAGGAACTGAGACACCTAAAAAAACGAAAAGTTAACTTTTTTTTCTAGTATATATAAGTGCAATAGAGAATTCTACTTTACCTTCAGAATATATATATTTTAAACTACAGCTGCAAACTATTTTGGAGACCGCGTGTATTCTAGTATTATGCGTAACGGTCAGAACATTTGTTTGGCCGGCCACCCTATCGATATTTTATCGAAATATCGAAGATTCCAAATATTCATTGATAATCGCTTATTCGTGCCGTGATTGGGCGAGATTTGACAGGAGTTTACGGTTGCGCGCTGCGCTGCGCGCGCGGCCCGAAGCCTCCTAATCAACTTTTCGCTATTCTAAAAAATTGGTGTGTCACGATATTAATCGACTTTCGAGTTTCGCCTATCGAAAGTTCGATATATGTATTGTTGTCGGTTTATTCGTGCCGTGATTGGTCGAGATTTGACAAGAGACCAAGGGCGCGCGCAGCGCGCCCCTGTCTTGGCTAGTCCACCCCTAAAAAGTTGGTGTGTCACAAGATATCGCATGCGAGTTTCGATGTATCGCAATGCGATATTTGTATTGTTGTCGGTTTATTCGTGCTGTGATTGGTCGAGAGATCCGACAGGAGGTTACGGACGCCCGCTGCGCGTAACCTCCTAGTCTAGTCGCTATTCTAAAAAGTTGGTGTGTCACGATACTAATCGACTTTCGAGTTTTGCCTATCGAAAGTTCGATATATGTATTGTTGTCGGTTTATTCGTGCCGTGATTGGTCGAGATTTGACAAGAGACCAAGGGCGCGCGCAGCGCGCCCCTGTCTTGGCTAGTCCTCTCCTAAAAAGTTGGTGAGTAACGATATTATATCGAAAGTATCGAAATTCGATATATGTATTGTTGTCGGTTTATTCGTGCCGTGATTGGTCGAGTTCTACGAACAGGGACAATCACTCGACCGCTGGTGTCAACGTGCCTAAGCTCCTAGTCTCTGTAAAATCAAGCTTTTGATCGATTGGAATTTGTTTTTTTTTTTTTTTTTCAAATACCGAGAACATGATCGATCTTCCAAGAAAATGGAATGAAAAGTCTAAGGACAATGCGTTCGAAAAAATATTGCATCAGTATTTTATAAGGAATTCCCCATGAGGCGTAAATACATTATCGATTCGAATTTTTCACTCATTCGATGTTCGAGTCTTTTACTCTCTTTGCGGTATTCCCGAAGGATTCCCGGTGTATTGGACCCTTCCTAGCTTCATACCGCTCGAAGGCGGATCGGATCGTATCTTGGAAAACCTTCGTTTCTGTACCCGAGTGGCGGCTCCCGGACCCGTCTCTAGCCTTGCATTATCCCCCTCGGTGATCAGCAATTCCACTATCACCCGCCTTTTTATTGCCGGCTGCGGTAGCTTTACCATATACTTCCCACTCCTGTATAGCAAAACAGAGTGTGCGCAATATATATTTTCCTCTCCGGGCGTCATCACCGTTCCGGAAAGATCGTACTTTTTCGTTGAGAAAATACCACGAGAGAATGGGAGAAATAAGAATGAACGAGTCTAGACTATTCCACAATGCTCGGTCACGCGCTAAGAATATAAGGGACTGGCCCAAATGATAAATGAATGTATGATTATGTACTGTTGAAATATAGTTTCGTTCCAGTGTTGTAAACATGGTTACAAGTAATGGAAGGTCGGAATGAATGAGCAAAGACCGTTGATACGGTTTTTGCGAGTTTTTGAGACGCGGAAGAATATCCAAATCGAATACGAATAAAAAATGTATTGTTGAGTAACAGGCAGTCCTGAACGCCAATACATATCCGTAAATAACAATCGCAAACAATTAAATTGTGAGTCATTTTTTTTTAAACTGGAACACTAATAAGTACATATTAATATGTATTATCCGGATCATCTGAGCTTAAAAGGATAGAATTAAGTAATGCAAATATGCCAAAAAATCAGTGCTATCTATTAAGATAGGACTGATTTTTAAAAGACTGATTTTAGATAGCAAAAAATGATTGTGCACTGATTTTTTCATCAGAAAAGCTATCTATTAAGATAGCACTGATTTTTTCGCATATTTGCATTACTCAATTGCATCCTTATAAGCTCAGATGATTCAGATATTGCATATTAATCTGTACTTGAGCTGTAATCTGTACTGTACTCAGGCCGAGTATCTTCCAATTTCTTAGCTTACTGTTCTGGTCCGCGGTTTATATATATGTATATATTTGTTTGTATTTGCGTATCCGGGTGTACGCGACACGATAAACAATGCCGTAATCGGTTTATTATGCAGAGTCTTCGAAGGCACTTACCACAAGAAAAAAGTTGGATCCCGGAGGTAGGAGGTGGTGTGGAAAGTCGACGTGGCATGGAGAACGAAGGCAAGACGAGAGACGAGAGTCTTTCGCTGGCCCGGTTTTCTTTACGAGCCACTGGCAGCACGTTTCTCGGACGCTTAAGCTGAAGCTGTGCTATATACACTTCCTCGCTTGCGCTGAGATTTAAAAGGAAAGTTTGCGAAAACCGAAGCGATAGACATTCATACGACCTTCCTTTTTCCCTTCTATACTCTCCCTTCGCTACCTTGATTTACATGTCTATCCTTCCTTGGAATTCAGCTCCAGATGATTTCTGTATTAAGTACCTTCCACGCGCAAGCTTTAACTATATTGTCGTTTTCGTTTCTTTGTTTTTTGTTCCATTTTTATTTTACTTATTTTCTTACGTTTTACCATACGCTGTATTTGCCGTTTCCAAATGCATCGAATACCTGCAACGGGTCAAAATGAGCGACAACAACACAGATCCTGTGTAAAAGCCGCTGGGGTGTTTGTGGTCGACGAATGGACGATCGCTTTATGGCAACAACTAATGCGAAAAAAAGAGGCATTTTTTTTTTTTTTTGTAGTACCTGAATTTATTTACTTTACATTGTTTACGATACCGTGAGAGATATTACATAAAAAATTGTGACATGAGAATGCTTCAAAAACTCAATCCGGAAAAATTTGATAGAGTTTATGAAACAAAAAAAGCGCATTCGTATGCAAAATCAATGGAATACCCGCGGATGAAATATCCTGCTGCTATGAAAAAAAGGCATGAATAAACAAGAGCATGGACGAAATTGGACTCACTGTTAATAATGCAGTTTTTTCTTTAATATTTCGGCTTTTTAAATTAATTTTGTTGTTTTCTTTTCGATTGAATGACATTATTTCCATTTCATGCTTTTAAGTGTTGCATGCACGAGCTCATCCTGCTAACAGTATAATTGCATCCCACCAAAAGGTAAAAAAATATTTCATTGCAGTTTTCAAGTCGTATCACTAATACGTATTACATACGAATCTGTTTTTGTAGTAATATTTATTTGCAATTTTTATTACTCCAAATTCTCGATGTTTTAATACAAGATCGCAGCAAACTCACAAACGCACAAAAATACTCAACTTTTGTGAGTACATTTTTTTGTTATTTTCAGATTATTTAATTTCAAGCTAAGCGATGTTTTGACTATTTAAGGAGGAGGTATCGCCTGCCGCCGTCTATAGTGTGGTTCTGAGAGAATTCAAAATGCTTCCCAATAGTTAAAAAATCTAACAATAATCAATATAGAAAGTTCTAAGAAAAATCAGTTTGCATAATAATAATACTTTCAAAAAGTTATTAACAAATTTGTTAAAAAAATAGTTTGAAAAATCATTCGGTAACCTAATTTTTTTAGTGGAAGTTTATTTATTAATTGTTCTGCATACAGATGATTTTGTTTAGAATATTTTCTAAATCTCGAAATCTTCGTTTCGTTTTTCGGTTACACGGAAACGTTTTGAGTAGAATATATAGTTTTTTTCTGCATTCGAATGTTGAAGACGCGTTTATGTATCCATACGATAAAAAACAAAAAAATGTCGAAAACTAAAACAAATTGTAAATGTATGTAAAAAAAAGTAAAAAAGAAAAATTAACGAATCGATTTCTATAAAAAAAAAATAAAAATAGGTTACTGGATAATTCGTTGAACTCTTTAAAACTGATTAGTTAACAACTGGGCGACTTTATTATAATTATGCAAAAAAATTGTGTTAGCACCTTCTATATGATTAATTTTTTACAGATTTTTATCCGAGATTGTTGGACAGACACTGAAAACAATGGTCATCAATACAAGTAACAACAATACTTTCGTTCTATTCGGTATGTATCGCAAGGAACTTTTTAAGCGTGGCGACGACTACTATGAAAAATAATTGAAGAACCCGCGGGAAACACTATTCTTATTATATAATAAAGAACTGCTTTGTGTCTGAGCTCTTTTCGGATGATTGTGCCTGTTAGAATTTAGCTCGATTTTTTGCGTCAGACTTTCTCGGCATTTTCAGGCTTAGGGGACTCTGTATAGTCGCGGGGGAAACAGCAACGTCCTTTGCCGATACCGCCAGACAATACATGTCGTTCGCAGGCGTGTGCGATATATCTGTCGCATTCCCGTCAAAATTGTTATAAAAGGGAGAACAGGGAGAAGCGATACGAAAAAAAAGAGCAGAAAAAAATTGGGAGAGCACGGATGATGACGTTTCAGCCCGGGAATATATAGGATTCACTCGGCTATATACTTTGGAGTCTCTGCCCGATTCGAGGATTTGCCGTTGTTGAAGTGCTCCCCTCCGACTGTTTTTCCCGGTAATGGGTCTCTCCGATTCTACAAATAACTTCGACCCTCGAAATTCACCGAGTACCCGGTAGAGTAATTCGTGTACTCTTGCAAAAGAGTCACGAAACGCTCCGATAACGGTGCCTCTTTGCACATCCACGATTCGCACATTTAGACACGCAATATTCGCCGCATACCAAGTAGCAAAAGTTAATTTAGTTATTCGAAGCATAATTTTGAAAAAGGTTATAAATAGTTTAAATTTTCGAAAGTTTTTATGCGTGTAACGATTTCATTAATTACATTTAACTATATAAGTTAACTTTTATATTTTATTAATCGTATATTCCATGGATAAAATAGTATATTATACTACAAAGGAGCGAATTTTTATTGTTGCAAACTTTACAATCGGAAAAAATCACGCTTTGTACAGAGTACAATACCTTTTTTCCCGACTATGCTGGAATTGACCATACCATGCTTGACCATGCCTGCAAAGCCGCATGGCTTGTCAGCTAATGTTCTTCCCTAAAGATAAGACGTAATACTTTTCCTTCCACTGTAGTACGTCTTCCTGTTGGTCAAAAATCGGCAACTTTCCAGCCGCGTTGGTAATTTCAGCGCAGTCGAGAAAGAAAATCATTAATGTCAATTAGTAATAAAATGAGTATCCCAGTAAAACCATAGTACATTATGCTACAAGGGAGGAAAGTGCGTGTTTTCCACCTCGTGTGGTTTGTGACCACACGAGGTGAAGAGCACGTTCCTCTCGTGAGGCATACGTTACTTTATTCCCGACCACCCTATAAAGTTTATATTCCGTACCTGCAACGGCGCAAAGGGTTAAGTCGCAGTACGGGCACCTTTCGGGCACCTCTCGGACGTCGGAGTACGGGCACGGGAGGGCGTGCGTATATAAATTGTAATACTGATATTTTTTTTTAATAATATATTTTTTTAATAACAATGAACGGTGGAAAATAAAGTACTACTTTATTGCCCGCTCCGTTAATTACGTCCCGCTGGATTATAATTCGCCACTTTCCACCCGCCTCGCAGGTACGGAATGTGGACTTTATAGCGTGGTCGGGAATAAATACTTTTATAACTTCATATTTTTTCCAACGAAAAATAGTATTTCGTAAAACCCAAAAAAAAGAAAACACTTTCTTTGGCTGCATTCAATTGCAATGCATTGCTTTTATTCACGGAGATAATCCATTTCATTTCATTTTTGTTTATTAGGTAAGAGAAATACTATATGCAAGAATCTGCATGACCAAAGCGAAGAACGTGAATATCGTAAGCAATGAAAAAAAAAAACAGCCTAAAGAATAACGGTGGTGGGTGAGAAAACCGAATAACATACGCGTTGCCACAGAATTCAAGCTCGTTAAATAATTTAAAAAATATATAATCAGCTAAGAGCGAAGATGAGTTATAATGATAATTATCATGATCGTAAGCGGCGTAGCAACGGAACTGCCTGAGGGTTCAGCTACGAGGGTGTGCGTTAATATATGACAACCCTAAGAGAAAACCTACACAAAAAAATCATCGGCGTAAGCTCGAGACTCGTGACTCAAGTCGGATATAATTAAATCTCAATAATAACTAGCATGGGTATAAAACATGCGAATCATTATAACGACCCTACTGCAAGTTCGTAACACGCTATACGTTCGGCTATGCGATTCTTCGAATATCAAAATTATCAACGGCACAGCTATCTTTTTTGATAATCACCAATTTGCAATCAAACAAATAACTGTTAAAATTCAAGACATTATTGATTGGAACTTAATAGAATTTCCGAGATAAAAATATGGGCACGTGGCAGTTGCTACTGGCGTCTTGCAACTCGTGACTTTCTCATCCGAATTGTTGATTGCGTCAAGTTAGTATTGTCTTTCTATATGTATAAAATCGTCGCCGCCGTCGCCGTCGTGTACAAAAATCCTGAGGGGTCATAATTATTCCCAAGGGGTCATAATGCCCGAGGGGTCATAAGCCCGAAATTCTAAGTCGCTCTAAGGGGGATTTAGAAAAAAATATTCTACAATTTTTCAATTTCAGAATTTTCACATTGCAGGTAAACAACTAGTAAATGCGAAGGAAAAAATCTGAATTTCAATACCAAACTCATACTCTACATATAAAAGTTTATTGTGGCTAAGCCAGAAAAATTTGATACGTACGTACAGACGGACAGACATCTGACAAAAATCGATTTGTTGAACTACTATTCGAGTCATGAAATATGATAGATTGGCTCACAATTATGAGGACCAATGTGAGAAATAGTTCATTACGCTACAAGGGCGGAAAGTGCATGATGTTTCGCTCCTCCCGTGTGCCTTCCGCGTGCCTTTTGCGTTGCCTTTCGCTAGAAAGCCAATAGGAATGCCGAATTTTCAAATTCGCGAGAACTAATAAAATTTGGATTTCCGCGCGACATGAAAGAGCATGGAATTTAAATGCGAAAAATGACAATAATTCATAAATCAATGAAAAATGTAGGTTCTTATAAAAAAATGGCGATAAAATTAATTGAGCGGGAGCTGGATATACTTTCCGTCTGAATATATTTATTTATTTTATTTAATTCATGGCTACTTTTACTTTTACTCCCGCTCAGCTGTTTTTATTCCTGCTGTTCAAGAATAGCTAACTTTAAACCCCTGTTGCAGGCATAAAATATGACGTTTTTATTTTTACAGTTTCTAGCGCAGTCGGGAAAATAGATTTTTTTCCATTTTGTGATGTTGAAAAGAGTTATTTAGACCATAAATCAGACGTTATTTTTTCTCGCGATTACAATAGTTCTTCATTATCCATACTTCGTATAGGATGAGAAAGGAAAAAAGAAGGAATGCAAGTTTCTTGTTTACATACGCCCGCAACATTTATCTCATTTATATTATAAATTATTAGGGAGAAAGTGTATGGCTGTCAGTGGGCAGAAAAGTATGTCAAAAGTACATACATTAATCACCGTGAACTCTGTAGTCTAAAAATTACTGAAAAAGATGCATTGATTTTAAAAAAATGTTTTGATTTAAATTTCTGCATTTTTGTACTCTTTGCCCTGTGAGCGATCGGCAAAACAATTTGAGCTTCTCTAGTGTTGCTTAAAGTCAAGTCCCCGCCAAGTAGATTGCCAAGTGGTAGTAAAGGAAGTCAATTCGAATGAGGCAGTGGTGAATTGCATTACCGCTTTCGCCGACGATAAGACGCGAGAGACTTTACTCGTATAACGCTGCAGCTCAGTGGTGAGTAGTGTAGAGCAGGTACGGTCAGCCACGACGGTTCGCAGTAACAACAGGGTAACAACAAACTCACGAGCTCACGAACATCATGTCGCGCTTTTCGGTCGATATCTCCAACTAAACTGAAACGACTTAGAACAAACGCTGCGTTGAGTCGTGCGACGCAGAAAAAAAACCGAGCAACTGCAAATTAGTGCTACATGCACACGTACCATTGATTAATTGTGTTTAAAAATGAAAACTCTATGGCGCGGAACCCATTTACCCATTTTACCCTCTTCAGACATTTGTATCACTCGAGATTGCAAGTGTACAATGTAACCAAGTATTGTAACCAAGTATTTCTTTTATATTATTAAAAATTAATGATCAATTCGTAAAATCAAAATGATTATTATTGGAGAACATAACATCTGGAGAACATTATCCGATATATTATCTTCGATGACAGTGTTACGTTCAAGACGGAGGGAGTTCTGCCTGCTCTCGTTCGCCATAGACAAATATATGTTTTTGCTGGGTTTCTCGATACCTGTAAAAGGGTGAGAGGTCCCGAAATAAAAAGTCTTTAAATGGAATTTGGAAAGTACAAGAATATGAAAAGATATTGAATGAAATTATTATCAAGTGAATAGAAATTATGGAAGTATCCCTATTGAATGATTTGAGTTTACGACGAAAGGTCTGACGCTCGGAATATAAAATCGCGGGAATTCGTAGTCATACTCACGCAGCTATGAACACATACTCATACTTGCATTGATGTATCGCCCAGCGGAGGTTTTCACACTGAGCTACACACTACAACATGCGGAATACATTAAAGTCTCGACACAGTTTTTATAGTTTTACAACTTCCACTTATTATAACTTGAACTGTAATAGACACTTTGGAACGGACTCGCGAAGCTACTTGCTCGGTACTATCTTTGTATATAAGCAGTACCGTGATTGACAAATGGAGATTTACCCGCCCGACGTGAATGCAATTGGAGGCCGCAAAACTAACACAACTCGTTAATGATCGAAGATTTCAGACAGAAGATTACAGACCTATCGAAAGTGCGCGAGAAAAGACAGTCTCGCAGAATCAGCGTCTACGATTCTACAGTTTTGAGGTACGAAGTCCACGTCACGCGCAAGAATTTTGTGATCGCTGAACATGCCGGAAACTTCATACATCGCGGATCCTCATTTCTTTGCGAGGTCCATTAAAAATATATGAGAGGATAGAATTCTGTAACGCATCGCATGAGTGTAATGATGGTTCGGAATCACACCCCACATGAGCTCAACAATGCGCTGTTACTATGAATTACATTTCGCTCTGTTTCGGCAACTTTCCATCGGAAAATTCGCAAAAAAGTACGATTACAAAAGTAAAAGTACCCGAAAAAGTAACGACATGATTTTGAACCTTTTTTACGATATAATGCACTGTTTCGTAACTTTTCATAGACGTCGACTAGAGTCGAAAGATTGATTAGACAATCTTCAAAATAGCAGTGAAATAACTTAAATTCGGTATTAAATTACCAATTCAAACTTTCCCTTAAAGTTGCAATTGCGAAACAAGAATCGCCTCTACCGTCGCGCTCGCGTACATATTTCACTACCGTACTCTCGCGGAATTTGGAAACGAGTAAACTCGGGTAAAGTGGTTCAGAATATCGGAGTTTAAACTCGTTCGAGTGCGAGTTTCACGTTCTCCAAGTTCAAGACGTAAATTCAAAAAATAAAAGTTGATTCTTCGTCTAACGAGTAAAATAATTGACCGAGTAAATTGTTCGAATTATTCGCTATGTTCGAAGAAATGCTGCTTAATAATACTGTTAAGTATCGTTTTTTATATACATACGAGCGAAATGTGTTGAAATCATAAAATTACGATATTCACGATCCGATAAGCTTTCTTTAACTTCACCCGATGCTGTTATGTAAATTACAGATTCAATGAACTTTATGAACTAACATAGAATCTATTGCACAACTAAGTCAGGAACGCCATTTGAAAAAATTATTCACATTCCACTGTTCCATAATTCTCCATAATTCGCAATTCAGTATTCCACAATTTATAATCCAAGATCCCATAATTCTTCTCGATCCACAATTCTACGAGTCTTGACAATTTCCCAGAATCGATCGGAACTACGATCGAAGTAAATCGAACAGATCATTCCAACCCATCATTCCTCTTTGCGGTCGCGACTAAAAACAAAAACAGCTCTTCCGGAACGGATATCAGCGACATTCGAACTTTTCGTAGAAACGTTTTCGAAATGCAAAAAAAAAAAAAAAACTACACGCGAAGCTATTGAAATTCTGCGTAACACCCTAGTCTTCCAGTATTAACAAAAGCTGAATTTCCCACTCGTAGTATCAGTACTTGCCAGGTACTGATCCTGTAGAAACGGAAAATATAGTCAAGTATCAGGGAAATGGCGTCGAATGAACGTGAAATTCAGCGCTTAGTCCGTTCCATCTCCCTTTCATTTTCACCTCTCGCACTCTCCATGGGCTATCTCGCGTTTCGGACGCTTACTCGCCAATCGACGAGAGAGTGATCGATTGATGTATCAACGGGAAAGAGTGATGTATCGATGCATCAGTTCTCGCTCTGGCTTCATCGCTATTCCAATCCCCCCTTATACCCGAATCCTCGTACTTTAACTCACTCTCTCTCCCTTCAACGATATTCGATATGTATCGAAGCTCGTATCGGAATTCCCATGAAGTGTAGATGCACAGAATATCCTCTCGTATATCCATCAATAGATGAGGTTTACATATACGTGTTGCTGCGTGCTATAGGACTATTTGTTCACATAGCTGTACATAGATGTATATGTATTACATATATTTAGGTACAGAATATGTACTGCTATCTATCACTGTACACTGTGATAACGAGGTCGCAGCTGCGCCACTTTTCTCATCCTCCAACGCGCGCTATGTACACATACGTTGTGCGTGAGGCAGGATATGTCACAACGCGATTTTCGTCCTGTTTGCTTTGCTTCTGCTTCTCCTGTGCCTACCACCATTACTACACCCCCCCCCCCCCCCCCCCCCCCCCGTCCCTCCGTTCATAACGACTCTGTACTCCTATACCTATGGTGTTACGTGTATTACATGTACAGATGAAATCGAGCCGACCATCGGCGTTACTTCGTATTCGCCTGTACACTTGCATCCCACATGGAAAGGGTTGTTAATTCTGCAGATTGCCTTCGATAGGTATCCCTATATTTCTCTACCACCTCTACTCCTTTGTTTTCGACCGACGCTACATAAGCAAATTTTTGTACGATCGATAGCGAATTGTCATCGCCAGCGATTGAAAAGATGACATTTCTGCTGTGTGATTTTCAATAATATTTTATATGAATTAAGAGCATATACATGTAATGCTACGTTGACTTAATTTGTAAGTGAAAGTAGACAAACTCTGTTTCATGATTCTGGTATTGTCAATTTTTGTGAACGATAATTCGATATTAATTGAAGCATAGATTCATCATGTATCTAAGTATTGGCATTATTGAGGGGATTTTTTTCACATTTTTGTATATTTTATGGTACAAATCGCACGAGAATATCGACAAGAAAACGATAGATATGATAATAAATCGTTATTGGCATTGAATGAATACCGTAGTAACACAAATGTATTTTAACGATTGTTATTTTGAAGGTATTCTGAACGTCACTAGCTGAAGATGGCCGTTCGAGAGATACAAAACAAAAATGTTTTCCAATTCTTTTCGATGGAATTACTTTATTAGGTCTGTTAAGTCATGTAATTAAGCGTGACGTCCGTTATATCTGTAACGCCACCACACAGCGCCTAGAATCTAGTAACCCTTAAAATATATATGGACACTGTGAGAATAAGACTCTGACTCGATGGTTAAGGGAAGATGGATGCTTAGGCCTTCACGCATAATCTACAGATAACAATTCTTTCGAAGTCGTTGTGTTTGGGAATGATGTACACAAAAAACTTTATTACTTTTGCCGGAGCGTATCTGTTCGATCCATTTCCCTTTCGCCATCTTAACAATTACTGCTAATATTTTCCGCTCGGGCGCTAGGCTCGCTAACTGTCTCACGGGAGCGCCATGCTCGCCAACACGTTGGATACACAATAAAGAAAGCGGGAGATTGCGAGTTCGGGCCAATAAACTGGAAGAAACTTGCCTTTTCCTATCCTTACTTAAAAATAAAGGTAAATTAAGGACCACCGCGAACTTCTTTTTTCTTCAAACTGAATAATTCGACATTATTATAAATAACCACTAAAATATTAAAAACTCCTATTCAACGAAATTTCATTACTACCAAATCACTAAGACCGTATCCCAAACTATTAAGCCCTAGCTAAGGTCTAAAACAGGGCGAATTCCAATGTTATGTCGACGCAACGCATAGTATACTATACGGCAAAACAATTACCCCGTCAAAACAGAGATAAAACAGGGAGGATCAATCGTGATTTTCTATAGAGACGAACGGAACCCAAAGAAAGGAATACTAAAGATTGCAGCCATTTAATCCTAAGAGTTTTTACTACGGGACGGACATCGAAAAAAATATATTGCCTCATTATTTTACCAATTTTTTTCTCGCGCAGAGAGAAACTCCTCTAATAAAGAAGAAGATCTATAATTTTAGATTCTGCATATGAAATATAATTAAAGGTCTACGGCAGTACGATGCAGGGGAAAAAATGTTGCAAAATTTTCTCGGTAACAAGTAAAAGCGAATTCACATTGGCATCTTTGTCTTCAACAATTCAAGTACGACTTTACCCATTGGTTTGCTTTCTAAATGCGGAATTGCCATTTTGATATTCTGTTCATAGTTCATACTGTTCTGGTTATACTGATAACATCAGCGCGTCAGAATCTAGTCGACATTGGAAATATTAGTTCGTTTTAAGGACAAGACGTCTGGCTCCAAACACGCGGAATAACACGCACGGATAAACGGTGTAACGTCTGCCAAAGAATCGCATTTCTGGAGAAGAAAATCCAAAGACGACTGAAAGGTGTAGACGTGTCCGCGCGCAAAGAAGCGGGAAGGATTCCGCCTCAATGAGGCTTTGCAGTGATACACAAGCAAATCGAAATTTCATTGGATTGGGTTGCGGAGTGAATGGATGTAGTAAGATGGGAGCAACTTAGTTCATCACGCGTTCTGAACGAGGTGACGAATTTGCGGCGAAAGTGGTTTCAGAGATTATTCAATGCAAAAGCTCACTCCTTCGTGAGCAATCGAAAATAAGCTTCTGAACACAAACGTTAATCGTCTTAATAAATATTCCAATCATATAACCAAATTACCTACAAAGAATTTAATAAAGTTTTAATCATTGCCTTTATTGGTATTGATTAGGGAACAATAGAATCAACGGCATTTCAGTGAATCAAAAGGGAGTTACAATACGATTTCAGTGAAATTAACTTACATTCATTGACTCTTCCAGAAAAATCTTGAACAAGATAGAAAATTGAGGTTCAATGGACTCGGCAAGGGATATATTATTGAGTTGTAAATCTTTTAATAGAATGATTGTGTAAGTTCCATGCAATGAAGTCTATGGGTTTTAGTGATAATCCCCATAACGTTTTTTTATTATTGGAGAAGCGCTTAGAACATTTTTATTCGAAGCAAACGAGAGGAACGCTAAAGGGGTCGAAGGAGATTGGTCATGCGGCATCGACAGCTTAGCGAGAGTCAACGAGAGTGATGAGCGCCCGTAGTACCGTGTTACACATAATGTTCAATTAGCAAAAGCTTAGCTAGACCTAGTCACAGCACAGGAGCAAACTGTACGCCTGCGCCCACGCGTCCATCCTATCACTTAGTGTGGTACGTTGGCAAAGTAAAAGGTCAGTGTTGCGAAAAGCGGAAACACTGCAAGCGCAACTGCTGCTGCTGCTACCCGCTGTTGCAGGTCTTTGTCGGCGCGCACCATCGCCCAGAAGAGCAGCATATAATCTAAATTGAATTACCAACGCAACGTCGAGCCTTGTTACAAACGATGCGAGCCACTGCGATCCACCATCGTCCAACCCCTTGGATATAATATGTTTAATATTACACTCATCGCTATTTGTATTATCTTTGGCTCTCTACTTGTCTATAGAACTATCGCGTTACAACCAGCTACACATTATAATTCATTTACCGCACTCAAAAGTTCGTGGGCGGAGACTGTTTTGCGTAAAGCTTTTTCTGTCCTGAAGCGTTCAAGTGCTACACATTCGATACATATTCCCATCCAGTGCACTTGATAATATTTAATTTAGTATCAATTTTTTATAGTACGTATAATATCTAATTGTAGCCCCGTTCACCAGTTATAATTCATAAAAAAACAGTCACCTCCTTATTTAGTAGAATTTGGGAAAAAAAGACTTCTGTGAAGGATCAAATTTCAACACAAAAGTGACGATAGAATAGGTTAAGAAAGAATATAGTACATTTCTCTCTACCATCAGGTAAATTGGCGTAAAGGGTCCCTCTTATACGCTTAACCCTCTACACGACATCTAGGCATGCGCGTATCTTATTTAATACCGACGTGCCAACGAGCATCGTATTTCCGGTTACGAGACTTTCCTCTTTCGTGGAAATGAAATGAACCCCTATCTCACGGAGAAGCGCTACCTCCAGTTTTCGACGGTAGAGCAATCCTTCCACCCCTTTTCCGTCGTTTTCCATTCTGGTCATTCCATACTTAACCCTGCGTATACGGATTTAGCCTCCGCTAGAATCACGCCGAAATAACACCAGAAGCATAAATTCGAGTAAGAGGGTGGGTGGATAGATAAGCTGAAAAGGCGTAAATCTCCTCTATACACAAGGTTAAGAAAACTTTTTCACCGACGAGCCTAAAGTTAGTGATACACTAACAAAAAACAAAAACAAGATTTTCCGTTTAACGGTTTCTCATGCTTTGCGAACGAGACAAATTCCGGTGTGGAAATTTAAACCCGCTGCAGTACAGATATAAGCTATTTTTACTAAACAGTATCTAGTAAAACTATCCATTGGCTGGCGTTATGTGTAATTTCGCTTTTTCTAGTTGGTAGATACTTTAACTGGCTAGAGCTTGGATAACTAATATAAACTAAAAAATGCAATGAAAAATGTTTAAAAAGTTAAGAAGTAAAAATCTAATTTGACCTCCAGTTTTCATTCAGCAAGAGACGCTTGGAAATAGTTCCTTATGAGAAATGTTTGCTGACAAGAACATGTATTGAACTTGTTTTCGTTGTGTTTATGTTTGCCCTAAATTAGAATAACTCAGCCTAAGTACATCTCCAGAAATCTTAGATTAGAAAAAACAGATAAGATTTTGCCAGCAAAAACTACGTCGAGCGTGGATTGACGAGTACAGTCATCATTCGGGACACGAATAAGTTTTTCCTGACAGGTATTGTCTAATTCCTCTCGAGACGTTCTAGATAAAAAAAAACTTTTGCCAGCCTCCGACTTTAAACCAGTGTATCACCGCCAAATTTCAACGCGGGATATAGCTACGAGACCGATATCAATGCCTGTAGACCAGCGTTTCTCTGTGCCTCGCTTAGCCTAACTGACTTAGGAAAACTGGTCAAAAACTTGAGATATATATTTTAGTATAGCACACAAATCCTGAGTAGTATTTTTTCAGAAACACGATTAGAAAAACTTGCCAGGCGCTGGGCTCAAATCAGTGTATCTCCGGCTAATGTCCACACGGGTGACCTATGTAGAAAAATACCTTTAACGTTACTCATTCCCAAAGTTATTTGCGGATGCACCGAAATTGTGTTTGATGGAAAGATATCTATCAAAAATGGTGGTAAAAGTTGCTAAAGTTTTAACATCATACCTTAGCGCATGTACCGGTAACTCATCTGAAAAGGCCAACTGGTTTATATCCAAAGTAACCTCTGATACGAAGCGGCGTTCAAGAAAAGCATTTCAGCGTGAACAAATAAGCGCATAGTAAGCAGAGTCGTGTGCTATCGTCTTTACGGAAAGGATCGCGGGGTCGTCACCACTCGATAGATAGAAGGAAACGGTAGGTGATCATGTTGTAATTGAATGTGGACGACCGAGTCATTGGAAATACGATAGATCGGTGGTTAAACGAACACATCTGGACTGTGGTTGGTCGAATAACTCCCCTCCTCACATCGTACATCATTCCCACATCAGTCTCTCTTCCCACGATCGAAGTCCGACTGGAATGAGAGAACAACCTGCACCATCCCTCTCATGACTTACGGATCCAACCTACACTCCACCGATCAAACAGCATCGCCCCCTGTCCTCCTCTATCGTTGTTTCTTGCTTCCGGCGTTCTGATGCGGTTGGGCCCTTTGATGCACCCGCTGGTTCATTCTGCCGCCGTTATGCAAGTCCACTCCGTAGTCCGCAACCCTCGACATTTCCCAATCGGTATCCCGAGATCGGAACTACTAGTATCCTATCTGTCTCTCTTGTTTACGAAAAATATTTTCCTGAATGATGGGTAACGAGTGTACAGTTGCCAGTTGGATCTCGAGTCTATGCACTTTTAGTTCTGCTGCATTTCTTCTCGCTTTCTTTCTCCCCGTGAACATTTCTGTACCCTTTTTTGGCTGATTGTCAGGCCACCACTTTCTATGTATATATTTTACTTACCGATTTGTCGTTCTACCGCAAATTCACCGACGTCCCTGCTGGCTAAGCTGGACACCTATTTTGTTTGTCGTTTCTACATAAGTAAACAGCCCCCATTTGTCGCGGCCACGCTTCCCGCGAATGCGGGCTTCCAATAGACGGTTTGTGTATCCTAGTTGCTGTAATCAATTTGTCTGGGCTACCCGTGAGGCCACTATAACCCACCTCTCTCGCGAACTCCACGAACCCCTTTGCCATGCAATATACTACTACTCGACGTCACAAGAGTTGGATTCTGCAGCTGTACTGTAGCTGTACAGCTACAGTATCTAAGTGCATTGATATCATTGCATTGATATCAAGGCATGTTGCAATTTCAATGAGTCCCTTCTTCGACAGTGTGTCAATCACTGAATTAATATCATCAATTCTCCGTCTCTGGAATCGGTTGATTTGAATAACTGCGAAGCTTGTATATCGGAAAAACGGAATTGTCACGGCAGCTGTGACTTCATATTGCGTTCTGCGAGTTGATCAAGGATGGAGAACTCGAGAATAGATTTTCCAGTTACTTCCCGCAAAGAGTAAAATCGTTCGCGGCGAGAGAGAGAAGATATACGAAAATATTTGGTTTGCTAATAAAAGAGGAGAACGATGAGATGCTCGGCGTCATGTGGCGATTGATCCACCGAGAATCGTTCTAGCGAACGAAAGTGGTTCCGTTTCTAGAATCGGAGAATATTCAAATCGAAACAATCCAAGGAAAATTAAGGATGCCCTTAATCCAACCGGATTCGCAGTCGTTTTGCGAAAAGGATTCCAAACCGGAATGATATTCTATACTCTGCACCGCGCTATTGATTTCTTTTAATTTTAACGTACCGTGAAGTCTATACAATTTTTCAATCAGACGATAAGTCCTACAGTGCGATCAACGCCATTCCAATTCACAAATCTTCCGTATTTCATGAAGTACTCATACGAGGATGTAAGGTACAACGACGCAAACTTTTCCGGTTAAAATCCAGTGCTGTCACACTTCCGTCAGTCATTTATGAATATAAAGACTCGGTGGTTGTTTGAGAAATGCCTGACGATTTATCTATCCATATTTATCAGCAATAAGAGTTCTCGAAGGGAAAATAACAGATATGTGATTTTTGCACCGAACATCGGATCCGGAGCGGTTATGAATTCTCAGATGAAAAATTTACTACTCACTGGAGTGCGCTGAGCTAAGCGCTTTACACATTTATGAATCGTTGATGCTCCATACCGCTTTCCGTGTATTCACAAATGTATTTATCATACAGATCCTCCATAGATAGCAGAAGTATTGAAAGCTCCGAACGTAAAAATGCCGGCAGTTTCACACCGTATCAGAAATTACGTTGTGCATCGAAGCGACATTATAGCCGATAGCTTGCAAGGATGATCTATATTTGCCGATTATATTGTAATTCACGAACGGTCGTCGGATATAAAGCACGTTGGCAATTACTGGAATCGCGCGGCGAGATTATTATTCCGATTGACCAAATTAGCTCTCGGTCGGCCAGCGTCGTGAAATCTCTGATGCAGAATTTGTACAGCTGCAAAATTAGTTACGAATTGTGTATACAAAGGTCGTGGCTGATTATGAACGGTTGAATTTCCGCGATATTGGAAATTCACACGTTTTTCCTCGTCATTTTACTTTGATTTGCTAAGCTTCCTCGACAAGGATGCCAGTAAACAAATTAATGAAAAGAGTTTTCGCGCACATGAAGATTTGTGATCGATGAATCTTGATCGTCGATTAAATTTGTCGACTATCAAGGATTAATCGAACGAATGCAAGTTGACGGAAAAATACTTGAAAACTCGTTTACAAAGTACGCTGGGATTAAATTGAAGGGAATACTTTTGCCGAACGCTATGCATCATTACTGTCGATATGCAATAGTATCGTGAACATTTACTTTAACTTTTCCATATACCCGTAGGCCCGGTATTCGCGCATTATCTGTAAATAAACTGTGTATACGAGAAGCTGGAGGGATATCGCGATGTGGTCCTTCTAATATATATATGATATATAGTCTACGGTAGATATAGCACACAGTCGATAGGGGTTTCCGCTCAAAGCCCCTGCTTTGAAGTTTTCTTTGTAAACGAGCCGAGACGAAGGTAGAAGTCCTTTCATGTACTTTTCCCTGTTGAGAAGTAGGCCATCGCCTTTGGAATATTTTCTTTATTTCTTTTTTTTCTGTTCCTCCTCTATTCTTTTTCTTCTGGCATATTTTTCCTGCCCTAGGTTCGTACTTCGCCACGGAAGATTCTAGGAAAACACGAAAATCCAACAGAGCTCGAAGCAGAGCGAGATGCATCGGCATAACTTCGCAAAAACGCAAGATTCTCCACTACGGTGTTGGGAAATTGTAGGGGTGTAATCTCATGTAATTTACAAGGCCCGACGCATTACAATGTGAAACGAATGCAGCCTGTACAGCGTTATAGTTTGCAGCAGATTTTTCGTACAAAAGAAAGTCCCAATGATTTAATGATTTGAAAGTTTGTTCGGACAAAATTAATTAAAACTTGGAAAACCATAATTACTACTATTCGCGAGACCTCGAGTCGCCAATCCAATTCTATATATTAAAGGATTGCCGCTGTCCAACTATCGTTTTGTTCGCATATCTTCCTAACGAAAAAAAACCCGCAACTAAAACTGCAAATAGGCTGTTGGCTTTAATGTACTTAATTTTATATCCGGTAAAAACAAATTAATGGAATTAACTATGCAGTCAACTTGTTTATATCGGGCGACAATTGAAACTCTTTTGGCTTGAAAGCCAATTGCAAGCCTTGTGCAATTGTAACTATAACGAGTATTGCTTCAAAGAGCGGTGGATTAACTGTTAACTGAGGGATAACTGTTTTAAAACGTTGTTTGCGGCAGAAAAAATCTGCCGTCAATATATATTGTAAATATCTCTCTATATATATAAAGTTACCGCCGCTGGCACCGCCGCCGCCGTGTCAGGAATTGAGACGCCCGCCGAGACGTCGGGTGGACATCGGGCGGAAATATTCTAAGTCCGTCTAAGGGGGACTTAGTAGACTCTAGTAGTAATAGTAGACTTTAGTAGACTCCCAATAACCCTTTTGCGAATAAATTTCAGTGCAATTATTGTGAACAAATGTTTGCAAAAAAGCATGGTGTTTTACAACACCACCGGCGCAATCCGAATCAAATTTGTAAGCGGATTTACACTTGTACTTATTGTAAGAAGACGTTCCGGCAAAAAAATCATCTAAGTTCCCACAATAGGGAGCATTAAAAAACGCAAAAAAAAAATAAGAATAAGGTTCGAAAATAAAGTATGATTTTTACACATTATTTTTATGTTCGATTTACGATTCGTGATAGTTCTTTCGCCGAGGTGTCTGTGAGTGTCTGTGAGTGTCTGTGAGCGTCTCGTGGACAAACACAAGAAAAGTCGGGACTCTCTTTTATATATATTAAGATAAAGATATTGTATGTCGTTAACACTAGTGAAGACATTAGTTTCTTTTCGGCTGGTTAAAAAACAAGGAAATTGTAATGAGTTCTCATTCATTTATTGTCTATAAAAATGCAATGTATAAGGTCGTCCAATGAAATGCTTTCGATGGAATCGGTTAGTAAAAAAAGTCGCGGCTAAAAAGATTTTGCTTCGAAACCTTTATTATGTAGTAAACGCCGATAGGTCAGTTCATTATTAAGTGAGGGAGTTTGAATCGGTGCAGGAAGTTAATTTCCAGTTGGGAAGCAATCAAGCTTCTTTGCTGGCAGCACACAATAGAAAAAGTATTCGTATTGAAGGCAATGCGTTTTACGAGGAGGTAACGCGAGGAACTAGAGGATTTTTCAACGTTGTAGCGAGAGACGAGAAGCGAAAAAACGTTGCCAGGTACTTGTATAGGAAAGGGGCAAAGAGAGAGGGCAGAGAGAGAAAGCGACACGTTTGCGAAGCGAGAGAAAGCAGCGAATAAAAAGCAGGCCACGAGCAATCTGAACGGAGTCGTGTAGGCTGCTCCGATCCTACTGCAGTTCTGCTCGTGCCTAATAATGCCTGTCTAGTTTTCCAGGCAAAAAAACGTACTGCGCCACGTACGTACTAAACTACCCCCTATACAAGCCGCGACTGACCTCACAATAGAGTACACCGAACACGACCAATTAATAGCGCACGGCTTACTACGCTTATACTTTCAATACTACTCACCTCTACTCAACTCTTTCTCACATGCGATGCATGAAAAATCAACTGAATATTCCTGTCTAAATAGACGATATTGCAAAAATTCGTATGGACGAAAATAATTTTGAAATTGTGTAATATTGAAAATGATACTTCTCAATCCACCAGTATTGGTATATGTATATTTCAAAGGGTTGGATGGTCAATTTTTCCTCAGGGAATCTTTATATATATAAAAGAAAGTCCCGATTTTTCATGTATGTTTGTCCACGAGACGCTCACAGACACTCTCACAGGCACTGACAGACACCTCGGCGAAAGAACTATCACGAATCGTAAATAGAACATAAAAATAATGTGTAAAAATCATACTTTATTTTCGAACTTTATTTTTATAATTTTTTTTGCAGTTTTTAATGCTGCCTATTGTGGGAACTTAGATGCCTTTTTGCCGGAACGTCTTCTTACAATAAGTGCAAGTGTAAATTCGCGTACAAATTTGATTCGGAGTGCGCCGTTGGTGATGTAAAACACCATGCCTTTTTGCAAACGTTCGTTCGCAATAATAGCACTGAAATTTATTCGTCCCAGAGACATACGCAAAAGGGTTATTGGGAGTCAGTAATTGGTCTTGATTCTGTCGATAGTATTTGCAGGAGACATTCGACAAACTCTTCCTGTAATACCTAGAGATATTAAAGCCGACGCCATTAATGCGTGTGTGAAATCATCTTTTATGTGGGAGTCTGTCGAAATTTTGACTCTAACAACAAACATGCGAGTTTATTTAAAACGTGACGCACGAGCAGGTGTATTTTCTCATTACACTACTGCAAGTTGGCAATGGAACGTGCCCTGAACAGAATGGGGGAATTAATATTAATTCAAAATTAGCGACGGTGGTACCTAATCTGACTGAATTAATATCAAAAGTCTATCCGAATATATCGACACTTTCAAAACATACGGGCTCGTGGTTTCGGAAACGCGCTATACTTGCGCCGAAAAAGACAAAGTTAATTTCATCGACGAATTGATACTTAAAGATTACGGTACACATGAATATGTGTATGAATATGTATCCCATTGAATTTCTAAATTCTCTCATTCCTCCAGGACTTTCACCACATACCCTAAAATTAAAAATCGGAACCCCTATTATACTATTTGAAATTTGAATTCACCAAAACTGTGCAACGGAACCAGATTAAAAATTACAAGATTAATGACTTACATATTAGAAGTTTAAATTATTACCGATAATTCAATCGGCGAACATGTAGTAATACCACGCATACCCATAATACCAGCAAACTACCGATTCGAATTCAAAAGGATCCAATTTCCAGTCAAACTATGTTTTGCGACGACGATCAACAAATCACAAGGTCAAACTTTTGAAGTTGCCGGTATTGATTTACACGATGAAATTTTTTCACGCGATCACATATATGTAGGATGCCCACGCGTAAGTTCAGAAAAAAATTTATTCATTCACGCACCCAATATCGTGTACTCAGAAATTCTCCAATAGTGCCGCAATTTTAAAATATGGTTTTGATTTTTCAAAATCGTGTTCGTGAATTAAATTTGTAAATTTGGTTAACAAAAATGGAAGTTCAATATATGCAATTCAATATTCTTTATAATTTTCAATTGCTATTTTGATTCGAGAATGGTTACGTAGTAATTTTGAAACTCGCTACGTAATCAATCTCGAATTAAAATGAGATGCTTAGTTGGTTTCACCTTCCCGTGGTGCATCTCGAAAACATATTCTCGACTCAAAGACTATGACTGAATTACGAGCGAGTTTGGCCAATAACCAACAAATAAAAATCTATCAATTGTAGTATCACGTCGAATTTTTTTCGTTTATTTTTAAATATTCATTGACACTGCGTACGCATCCGTTCACTTTGATAGTTCCAATATAATCCAATGCGAGCACGCGAAGCGCGCAAGCCACAACAACCTGCTAGTATCTAAATATACAATTGTGCATTCATACTCCGTCGTGGACATAAGTTTTATTTCAGTCACGCTGATGTTTACAGAAAATTTCTACAATATCGGTCGATGGTCGACAGATTGGTTTAAGGCAGTTTGAAATATTCGAGGTCATGGACGCAGGAGTTTCGGTATAAAATGGCAAAGCGGCAGAATATAGGGTGGCGCGATGGTATCAGCCCGCAAATGTAATCAGCCGAGAGAAATATAAACCGTGTTTTTCGTGGGGTCGGTTGGTGGGAGGGTTTAACAGGGCATTTTCTTATGAGGGCGCGCGCGCGTTCCTGCCTGCGTGGATTTTATGGTGGACCGACAACATAAAATATATCCCGAGCTTCTGGCACGTACGGGCCTAACTTTATTTGCTACCCACGCAAACGAAAAAACGGCGGCAGTGTCAGTGAGAGAAAGCGAGCCGAACGAGCGAGGCCTGCCACATTCAAGCAATAACGATTTATCGATTATTTATGGCCACCGTGAACCCGGTGTCAAAACTTTTGCTTCTCTATATATCGACCCGTGCGGAAGGCGAAACAGAAATATTTTCAGATTTATAAAATTCCATTACTTCGAACCTTTGCCTAAAAATATTGAATACGAGGTACAAACTATATACTTCTATTTGATTGAATTCTATTTGATGAGTTAATAATCTAATAACATGTCATAACACGGTAACCAACACGGTAAATATGCTCTGAAAATCGAGTCTCTCGATTATGTACTGATGAGTGCCCCTGTTCATTTAGGCAGAGATATTTTACGACATGGTTCCCTGTCGTTATATAATAAATTATATAGTAAATAAGAATATATAGGGCTGCTTTTTTTAGAAAACGAAGGTCGAAATCATCATATACGTGTTTATATGAGCAAAAGCCTAAAAGAATCTGTTGAAAAATCATTTGTCATCAAAATGCCAAGAGATCGATTACTCACG
Source organism: Cryptus viduatorius (assembly GCA_964006125.1). NCBI lineage: Eukaryota > Metazoa > Arthropoda > Insecta > Hymenoptera > Ichneumonidae > Cryptus > Cryptus viduatorius. The sequence continues at coordinate 25,503,470 of OZ023220.1, forward strand.
CATCATCGATCACAGAGAATATGAAGGAGTTTGTATATAACGTACAAACAGGTCAAGAACATAAAATCTATGTACGGTTATCCGTACCCGTAGAGGTGCAATGTCTTTCGGCCTCTGTAAGTTAGGTAATAGAACGCGACTCTGCGTTGAACTTTGGAAGATAAAACTTACACATAATCTGCGACAGTACCGTTTTCGCGGCTCTTTCCGCAACAGCTCACCTATGAAATGAAAGCTGTTCAGCGTGTATAAGTTTCCTAAGACACCCCCTCATAGGAAGGACGGGAGGGTTGGCTGAATTAAATACTCGCCCTTGGCCTTTACTCGGCATTTAAGGTACCAGCATTTTAAAACACAGAATTTACAGTTACGACTACGTACATCGTACTTCGTAAATTCTGCTTCGTACATTTAGCATACATTTGTTTTTATATTTTCATAACCTGTTGTTATTCGTGATGAAAAAAAAACTGTAATCCGCATCCAGCTTTAATCTTGTTGTCTCACCTACATCCAAACTTTGATAGTAATTACAATAAAAATTGAATCATGACTGAAGCCAATTTTTGTTTGTCGACAGAGAAAAATATTGTACTAATTTTTATTATTTATTTTTCAAGCACCCTTCGAATATATGTTTTCTTATATTCAATAAAAAAAAAAGTTAAATTGCGAATTCATCGTTGCCGATTTTTTGCCAATGATTGTCACTTCAGGGATTATTTCTCCAGAATAAAATCCTGATGTACGACTAGCAGTCCATCGCTTCGTATCGTTGATTTCAGTCATGACCGTGCTACCAGTTGACGAAAATAATGTAGGTCTCGTTACGTTTCTGACTGTTTCTTCATCATCCCACGGTGAGATATTTATCCTTTTAATAATTAAGCCACCCTGGTCTAGTTGATATGCTACGCGGGTGAGCGCGAGAGATGAGTTTCACGCGACCTCGACGCCACAAGGCTGGTTTCCGTTACTCCGTTGCTTCCCGAATCATCGAGAAAAATTCTTTTGCATTAAGATCTCTTATATATTATATCGCTGATGTGACTGACGAGAGCAGCGTCACGTACTAAATAGCACACGCACACAGCGAAGGACTGACAGCGTGGGTGTAATTCAATTAGCGCAGATCTTCGCTGACTTGACCGAGCAATTTCCATTATCGGCTTATTCGTGAGGCAGAAACTCTCTGAAATTTCTCACTCCCCCACCTTCGCCCGATGAATATTCGCACATGGATGGAGGGCCTGATGGTGACCGGTTGAACGGGGGATCCGTCAAAATATGGCAGATTAAATTGTCGCTATCGCGCGAGTGACTAAGCGCGAGATTTTGCGGATCAAGGAACGTGGTAGCGACGCCAGGTACCAGTAAAAAGTAATAAGTCCCCGCAATAAACGTATATCGGTCGAGCTCTACCAAGTAGTTATACGCCAATATTGGTTACCCTCATGTTCCAACGTTTTGTTCTCGTGAATTACTAAATTAATAGAAAAAATAATACCAGTCTTATCATATAAATCAACTACTAGCTCCTACTACCTCTTACTAGCTCTACACGAGCCCCTCGACAACCCTATTCGTTTATACGTTATATGATCGTGTGATCCCAAAAACCGACACTTTCGCAATGTTTTCTTCAGCCTGTCACACTTTCCATGTTCTGTCTTCTGACGTCACGAGCCACGACACGGCCAACACCGTTGTGTTGTGTCAGTGTGCTCGTCGGTGAGTCACGCCTACAGACAAATTATCGATCGTGCCAGCCGGCCAGAATCGATTCAGAGTCAGCTGTGCCCATGACGTCACAGCTACTCCTTCGATAATACATTACTTGGATGGGTGACCACCCAAATCGCGAATCCAGTACATGGATGGGTGACCGCCCGAATTGACAAAATGTGTATAACACTAGGCATGTGTGAAAGTGTTATATGACGCTAGCATAAACGTATAAACATATTCATTTCAGAAATTCGCCGCTAATTTGTGAAAACAGAAGCAATTTACAGAAGCTTATTATAAAATTTTCTTATTTTTTAAACTATAAATTGATGATAAAAAAACTCAGATTCAATATTTTTTTCAAATTTTTTCAAATCGCCGCCATCTTGTAACTTTTGATCGAAAAAAAATCCTCCATTGCGCGATAGCGACTTCCATTCGGATCAATAATGTTTTTTTAAATTTTGTTTCAGACAATATCCAAATGATTAGAGGAGACACCGTCAGGAGACCATTTTTTTACAATCCATCGTTCAAAAAAATATAAAAAGAAAATGGGTGCTTTAAAAATGTTTTTCTGTTCTTCATGAGTGCTTTGATTTGGCCAGAAAAAATGATTAGCGTTTTTCATCCATTGAAAAAAAATCATACAAATCAGCTATTTGTTAGCCCGTCAGACTAGAATGATCCCTTAAAAAGCAAATTGGGAGAATAAGAACGTTCGTCCTTGTTACGAAGTCTCAAAAAATGCAAAATTGATACGAAGCAACAGTGGAGGGGAGCCTACCTCCCGGTCGTTGATAATGGCATGCGCAATGTGGAAAGATTAAGTACAAAAGAGAATTCGCTCTGTCAAGAACGATCGAAGCGAGTTCACGAACGTGAATGAGTCTCAACGATACGCGAACTCGAAACCCCACTACGAAAAGAGAGCGGAATACGATAAGAGCGAAAGAGGCATAAAGGGCGCAGAAGCGAGAGGCACAGATGAGAGTCCTGTGAAAATACTGATTTGAATTCAAGCTTCCAACTGCGCGAGGAGGCTAATTAGCTTATGCTAAGCAGCTGTTATGTCACACCGACTGTGGAACTCGGGAATAGTTGAGATTGGGATAATCCGCAGCGCACATACTTCGCGAAATTGCAAAATCTTTTCACGCACCGTATTGAGAGTATTTTGAATTCGAAAATGTACTAAAAAATATTAAGTTGACTGGTAATTGACAAAAATTTTTTAAAAAATATCGACTACCCGTGCCTTCTAGTCCTTCCTACTAGGGCCTTCTAGTCTTCCACAACTCTAGACAGACCCTAAAAGAGGAATCTAACAACCGCTTTTCCATGGTTACTACCTTTATTTAGTTTAGTTTGCACTTGTAATTGAATATTCAACTTAATTCTACGGATTGGTACTTGTTAATTAATCGCTGAAAAAATAAATGTAAATAGATTGTCTTTGGTGGGTTTTGGATCTGGAATCCTATGACTGCTGTCCTCCTGCGTCTTAATTAGTCGGCTAACATCGTCTAAAATATATTTTCTACTAGTTTACTTCTGGTATCAAGAAAGTTTAAGCACATAATGTCTGAATAGTTATATAATTGTGACTGTAATTACGAAGGACTGAACATTTTTATTTGTTAATTATATTTTATCTGGATGAATCTCGTTCGTCGTATTATTATAATTTCAAAGCGTTCTGATCCAATTTTGCACCTATTAATTAACTACGTGTGTCTGCATCTTACCCTTTACATGGTAGATTATGGTTTCTGCTGAGTATCTGGAAGATGCTTCCAACAAAACTAAATGCTTACGTCAGTACATGATTCCATAAAAATAAATATAATTATACATGTATATAGTTTGTATATACATTATAATTATTTGTGATTTTTCTACGGATTATATAATTGCGAGGTATTAATTCCAGGAAGAGTTCATGGCACTAGACTTACGCTAGGGTAGCATCCCTTACCACCTAATAAGAATTAAATTTGATAAATTATGCAAGCGATTTGTACCACGAGAATCACCGTTTTTAGCCGTTTTTAATTCTGACTTTGGAAAGTATATCGCATAAACAATAACTACAGCGATTGAACAGCGGTATTATCAAGTCTGCTCAACCACGCCTCAATGACAAAAATTAACTAAAAAATGATTTTTTCATTCACCAGTAACCTATGTGTTTTAGAATATTTTTGGATTCCTTGAAATTCGATCTACACGACAATAATTTTATAAAAATAAAAAAAAAACTCGACTGAAAAATGAGTGAAATAACAAAAAATTATTCGCATATTATAGTCGGGAGATTTTTATACTCAACAATGAATAAATTTTACTATAAAATGCGAATAATTATTTGTTATTTCACTCTTTTTCCACTCGGAAATTTTAAAAAATTGTATGTAATGATTTGTCTTTAACAAAATAGATTGATTCACACGTAAACGAATTTATCATTCATACATTCATAGGGAATTAGGCGCGAGAAAGCACAACAATAATAGCGGCGTATATCGAAGAAATTTTGATATACAAGCGCATTATTTTGTAACAGCTTTATATGTACCAAATTGCACTTAATCATAATGAAACCTGAAAAAAGGCACAGTCGGCGGCAGAAACAAAACATGTGCTAATTTTTTTTAAGCCATTTTTTGTCATTTCGGCGAACATTGGATACCAAGGAAACGCAAAAAATCAGATTTCACGGTGAAGCGCATAACTCTCGTCTTTTGGCCGGCGGTCAGTCAGGAGTTAAAAATGAAACTTTCTGTTTTCCTTTATCTAATATAAAAGTGTAATCATTTTTTGAATGGAACTGTGATGAAGGCTTTTTCGCATGGGCTTCCATAACAACTAGTGCTATATTTCGAATTTTATCAATTGACTTTTTCATTTAATTAGTCGGTAACGGACGCCAAAAACGTGGCGCACAGCTGGTCGCTTCGTTTAATATAATAACCGGAGACTAATGTTTTATCTAATGCATGCTCTAGTGAAATGATTATCTTAAACTACAATTCGTGAATAAATGTTATGATACCATTATATTGGTAACTCAAGAAACCGTCGATTATATACTCCCTCATATCGCAATTTTTACAATAGATCCGTTTAAAAAAATTAGGTGCCCCGTATACTAAGCTTATATCTCTATAGGTTGTTTAAAAAGAGTCTCTGGGTCTAGTACGGTCGAAATCTGTTGTATGGAATCTTTGACGAAATTTAGTCAGAATTCAAAGAGGAATCCCCACTGTAGCTGGTCCAATTTTTGCTTAGCGAGGCGAAGTATGAAACCCTCACTGTCACTACCCCATCTATGCCTGGTTAATATTTCTTATGCAAACTTACCCCTCATTCTGGATTATGATTGATCCTCTCGTGGAGGATACGGAAGCGGCGACGATACCAATAATAACTCGATTCAATGAGTCGATCACACATATACACACACTCGCAACACTATTAGTAATTGCCAAAAGCAATATCGCACGATATTATTTTCACTGTTAATATTATCATCCTCGTTATTGTCCACTCATAGAAACGATCGATGGGCTTGAAATTTCGGCTCTACGACGATGAGACAATGCTGCAACAAAACACAATAAGCAAAACAAGATGATTAAATTCATTGTTTATAAGAGTCAAAGATGAATAAATTGAAGGACATCGAGCGAATCTAACATTTGACGGATTTCTAAAACAACTCTGTCACCCAAGTGTTAACTTTTTCATTAATCGGATTAATTTTTAATTGTTGAGATTGAACGGAAAAACATTTTATCGTTCCCTAACGACAGTTTTAACTTTCCTAATGACAGTATTGAATTCGTTCCAACTGATTGATTGGCTGTGTTAACGCATCAATTAGTTGACCTACTCAATCGATGTTAGACCGTCCAATCGATCGTTAGCTCGACAAACTAATTGGTTAACACAACCAATTAATTGATTGAGGCGTATCTAACCACTCCATAGTAGGTGGAGCTGAAAAGGAATTTTTTCCATTTACATGAAGCCAAAATGTATTTATTGCTCAGCGAGTATATATATCGAGCTTCGAATTCTCATGTAGTCGGGACGAGCTTCAAACTAACATTTGTTATAAAGCATAAAGATAATTCTCCAGCCAACGAGAATAGCATCAACACGAATGAATGTTTCAGAGATTACTAAGTGGAACGGAAAAAGGAGTCTCGAGTCTTGGGGGACGCGAGAATAAAAAATGGTGAAGATGAAATTAAACTTGGTAACACGGTGAAGCGAGAAAAGACAGTAAAGAGAGCAATGCCATCGAAATTATTGATAAAATCGCCATGGTAACAAAGGCTATTTCTAAAGCAATTCGTCTTGATCATTAAAATCCGCCAATAAACCGTCGAAATGCTTTTTTTTTCACGCCTTTCGGATTTCGCATTTAAGTGAGAGTTTTCATTAGCTGAAGGAAAAAAAATATTTCAAACTTGATTCAGATCGGTGCAATTGATTGTACACGACATGACGACATGAAATCATCAAGACGTATGTAAATATCATCGGTACACGTGACTCATAACCCTTCGGTTAACTCATCACACATATTCAGCGGAAAAAATGAAATGTTTGTCCCAATTTGATCGTACGATGCTGCTTTAGCCACTGAAAAACGCAATATCGCGTGCGACGTGCGTGTCATATCGTAAAGTGCAAAACACGGCTGAGCAGGTATGAAGAGAAATACGCTAGAGGGATAAGGGTCGAACCATACAAAAAAAAACGTTAAGCTGCAGAAAGCCACGCGAGGAAGCATCGAACTCGTCTCATTAAGTGGATTATTAATGAGTTCCTCTATACAGTATCGCCATTACTATGCGTACTGCATGCAACAACAGTTCCAGTCAACTTGACCAATGAATTTATTCCCGTCAAAATTCGATAACCGCCCAATAAAATTGTTTTATAGTAAAATAAAATAACGATTCAGTGTTCGAATACGTCTATGGGCGATATATAGGCGATAAGGAATTGAGTTTAATTAAGCAGAATGCATTCAGCCAAAAAATGTAATTTAGCAAGGATTTCGAATACACTTCTCAATGGGTTCAAAATCTGAAAAAAATCACCTATATAAAAGGTTCTAAAAACATTAATTTTGCATAACAACACTTCAAAAAAGTAATTAAGAAATGAGTTGAAAGAAAATATCAACGAATCAGTTGCCAATCTAATTTTTTTTGCGGAAATTGTTTTTTTTTTTATACATGTGATTTTTTTACGATTTTTTTTCTAATTTGCATGAATCTTGATTTTAAGATATGTTTAATCAGTATTCGTAAAAATATTCGAGTAATCACTCGGAAACATCGTGAGTGTAATACACTATTTTTTTGCAATGTCGTATTCAAAATTTTTATAAAAAAAATTCAGTTACTAGATGATTTGCTTAATAATATTTTTAAATAATTTGTTAATAACTTTTTGGCATTCGTATCATTATGCAAAATTCATGTTCTTATCGCCTTCTCTACGGTTTATTGTTGCACGTTTTTATCTCATTGGTAACTAGTCGAAATTCTACCTGAATCTAACATACGATTTCCTCAAATTAGTTCATGACTTCGCCATTTATTTTCCGTTTTATCTAATAAACCCGGTATTTTTAATGTTTACAAGTGAAAATATAATTGTAGTTGGAGTACCTGAAAATCGTTCAATTGTCGTAGAATCCTTCGGAGCAGCTGCCTGTGAGTTATTATGACCTCGATTGATGTTGCTTTCGCCACAAGTACTGGCGAACGGCATGCTATATATCGTGTGACCCTGCGATATTCACCGGGAAAATGTTTCGCCTCGCGACAACGACTGATCGTAGAAACGAGTGCTTGTAAACGACGTCGTAATAATTCGTGGTCCGTCGCTTATCTTTGTTTGCTGGCCTCGAATTTTGTTTGTTAAAATATTCAATCAAGATGTGCCAAAGCCCGACGCGAAACGGACGCAAAACTTTTTGTCTCTTCCCGACACTGAGTCTTTCGCAACTTCATTTTATTCATTCCCGCGTCACATTCACTCTATGTCTGCTGAATACAGAAGTAGACGATGAAAAAACGAAAAGAAAAAATGTTAAAACCTCTCGTCAACTTGGAACATTGTTGCCTGCGATAAAAAAATGGTCAATCTACATTTTTCTCGAGCCGAAGCTGAAATAGTATACTGGTAACGACTTGACATAACTCGGTTAGAACGACGAAAGCGTGAAAAAGTGTAGAAAAAAAATAGTATTTTTTTTTCGAGATACGGAAAATAATCCATTTTCGGTGACTAAGTTCACCGGAAGGTGGTATTCCCGAAGGGCCTGGCCCTTCGAGAACTCGACCGCGCTCTCTTCACGTTACGAAACTCAAGAGACACGTGGAAAAGAATAACTTATTCCCGGAGAAATTCGAGAATTAATATTCCACGGAGGTCGGAGAAGCCCTCCTGTCCCCGGCAAGACTTCCGAACCGGTAAATTAGGGATCACGATATATAAGGTGCAATTTCATTTTGACTAAAAAATCGCTCACGCCGCTGTTTCAAACTGCTTTGAGCTTTTTAGCTTCGTAGATGTAATTACAACTTTTCGGCAATTGTTATACCTAATAATGGGATTGTATTGAATATTCGAGAACATTGTTTTCGATAAAATGAAGGCGATATTTCGTTCCTATTGTTACCTATCTCTATAAATTTGATTATGTCTTTAAGAAAAACTATCAATAATATAATCTCAACGAAATAAAAAAAAATTAGCCCAGTAGATTCGATCGAAGATCCCCGCAAAAAATACTTTACCACAAACCCGTGAAAATTGTACTTGTCCGCGTTAAACAAGAAAGATACAAAATAAATATTATTTCGGCATTTAATTGATCAAAGCGACATTGAATCGAAGAGCAAAACCGAGACGCAAAGAAAATCGCGAAGAAAAAAAAACGAAAACTTGTTTCGAAGACCTCGGATGTAGAATTACTCGAAACTCTCTTTAAAATGCGATGAAAAACAAGTGGACAACAATTTTACAGAGCCGCAATGCGAAGTGGGTTGCAAGAGTGTTTCGAATATAAATGCAAGACACAATCCGATGTGACCTTCAGTCTTTTTCCCATTAACCCGAACGAAAGAGTCATATTGAAAAAAATGATAAAAAGGAGTAAACGAAGCCAAGAAGGCTGAATAGAATCGTATGCTATGCCGCTCGAGCCATCACCGTCCGAGTTATTCGAGAATTTCTTGAACACAAATCTGTCTCGAATCGTTCGGGTAAGCGTCGCAGAAGAACGGTCGTTAACGGATAGCGTAAGAGGATCCGTTGCACGAGACAATCTGTCCCATCCGGTGCACGCGAATTCAAAATGTATCATTCATTTCACTAGTGCCTCGGGGTCTCGTTGTGCGTCACGGATCAAGGCCACACGTAACCTATCGTCTATTCGGTGGAGAACGTACCTCTCGGGATTGTTATTGTTAACGCTACTCGCTACTGACAACGGTAATGCATCGGATACGGTTGTGGCCCGTCAATTTTCCGTTTTTTTCGAACCCGACTGACAACTAGCACTGTTACGAATAATATCGCAGGGTTTTGTGATTTCAATATATATTAATAAGTTGTCGCGATGTTCTTCTACGGCGTGAAAACAGTTATATCCACGATACGCGCCCGCAATTAATAATTTTTTATAATTATTTTTATTTAATTCAGTTTTAAACTGTTGTGCAACTATATTCCAAATTCTTCAAATTGCTAGAAGCCGTGAACCGTATTGCCGACTCATGTTGTGTGAATTACTATTGTACTGCATTTGTGCCGTAATGCGAACTGAAAAAGTCGAAAAGTAGACAAATTTTCGTAAATCGTTAGACATACGGGACTGATGCGATAATCCGAGAAAACATGGCACATCCAAGAAGACGAGACAGTCGCATGTTTTCTTATACGGAGGTATTTTCCGGCCTCAGAATCTCTTTATTCGTATCACAAAAAGTCACAGAAAAATTAAAAAATTTCGCTTTAGTTATGAATAACCGGTTATAAAGATTAAAGTTTACTGCGGTGTACACAACACAAGTACACATACATTTTTCCTCCGATCATTGCCGTGCCCTATAATAGAATAGAAATCGGATCGTTTTTTTTTTTTATATTTGGATATCCGTGTTAGTTTCTCTGTGCGTACGCGGCGCGCGGTATGTATCAATCCTATGTATAACCAAAGAAAAATACTGTTGATAAAGAGTCTCGTGAATCAAGCATGAGGGAGGAAGGGGGGCAGGGAGGGAGGAATTATTCCACCGTGAATTATTTCCATGTTCCGACAATATTTGGTACGAAAATATTGTGAATCGCGTATGGCGATCCATAGAACGAAGCGATGACGCGTCGTGTGTCGCGGTCTTAATCTATCTGAATGCCAACGTTTTCGAGTGCATCGTTTCAGCTCGGCAAACATTCGTTCGGATTCTATTACGGATTTATCTCGGTATGCGAGGCAGAGGTGTCGTCTGCAAGCTTATCGCTTCAATGACAACTTGGAGGGCTACCGAAAAATCTTTGATCGTTCTTTATGGGATAACCCGACGGCGCCGTATCGAAGCTGAATGTATAACTACTATCCAGCGCTACATCGCGCTCTCTACAAAAGAATATTTCATTTTCCGTTATCGATGAGATTCGAAGAGACGAGCCACCAGAGAATTGGAAAAGGGAAGAGCCTAGTCAGCCGTTACCCTTGGAAGATTGTAACTCTTCTACCCTCATTTACCGTCATCTACTTCTTTTTTCTCTTTCACTTTACGGTTTTCTCTCCCCGAACCTCCCTCCCGCCGAATTTCAAATGTCCCATAACGGATCAATGAGCGCGAATGACGTCAGAGGAAATTCGAACCATGATGGACACTTTAAGCTCGCGTTCGACCCTGGTAATACGAATAATTCATTCCCAATGAGAGTCGACCATCGAAAAGGTGCCCCAAAGTTATTCGTAGTAAACAATTCAACGAAATTCAACGTTGATCACGCCTCGGATATTATTTTTTCCGACATTTTATATACATTTATCATTTTCTCAATAGTGATTTTCTGCGATCTTATATTTTTTCTGCAACTCATAATAATAATAATGCTAACGTTGTAGTTTAACAAGATGAACAAAAAAACGGATGAAACTTGGAATGGAAAAGAAAAACGAAAAAGATTGTTGTTTCGGTTTTTTTCCCGGCGTCGTAGCTTAGCAAGCATAGCTAGATTACTTTTTCACCTTACGGCGACAATTTTCCAACTTCTCGCAATAGCGACGAGCGCATCTCACTGCACGCGATACGGGTATCGTGTAATATGACTTTGCAAAGAGTGTGTTGCACTAGAAACTCTCATCAGGGGTATACAATCGTACACACTGGGCCAACATTTGTGGGTACTAATCACAACCGAGCGTCAAGACCCTTCGCATTAGTCGTGACAGTGGTGATGCGGTAGCCGTGGCGAGAGGGCATACTGTACTGTCACCGGAATCTTTCGACCTCGACCGCGTTCGAAGGATTTCCGGAGACGCGGCCGACCCGCGACCTCGAATCGTTCTCCGCCTCGGGGGACGAGGCATTCGAGCAAAACGAGATAGAGAGAAAAAAAAACAAAAGCTTCTGCCGGTCCCTTTAATTTTCAACGATGAATACAGTTCTCTGCGCAAATTTCGCAATTCCGTCACACTAAATCTGTAACTCGCTCTATTAAAATCCTCAAAGGAACTCAATTAATAACGATAAAAATATAAATTATAAACACAATCTGAAAATAATAAATAAATCTTAAAAACCAAATTTTGTTATTGTCTTCGAAATTATTGATTGCCGTAAACAATTATCCAAGGCGACGAAAGGCACGTTTTCGGAGTACTTAGTAAACGCATCAATTGCGTAAGCTTTAAAGTATTCTCTTCTTTAAAGTACATTGTAAAAATTTTATTAAAAAATCCATCGTAATTTGGCGTCGACGCGCTGGCGCCTATCTCGATTGAGGCATTAATAATCGATGAGATAAACAAAACTGTCAAAAAAGAAACATAAATCCACTTTGAGTTAACTAACTGCTGATCGTATAAAAAAAATGATGGTTTTCTTCGCCAAAGGGAGAACAAATGACCGAAATTATTCGAAATAAGTGTAAGCTGTAGAAACAAAAGTGAATTGTTTGAAAGAGATGGAAAAAAATTAAGAATGAAAAAATTGCCGTTGGTTCTCACAGTGGAGATTGCGACGGTCGTGCGACGAAGGGGCGGGGGAGGGAGAGAGGGAGGCCACAGAGCTCTCGGCAGTTCACGCGCGCGGATTGCCCGGCGGACAGTTGACCTAGTTCGTCGTCAGGGCCGGAAGTAGCGTCACGACGGCTCGACGACGGACGACGACGACAACGAGGGTTTCGTACATACGTACGCGAGCGCGACGCGGGACTTACTGAACTCGGGGATGCTTCGATGACGAGAGCGAAAGCGTTGGTCGCCGCGGTGGCGCAGTAGAAACGCAACCCCAACGATGGCACGGGCAAAACGGGGCTGCTAGTTCGCGCAAAGCTACCGCTGCTGCCGCCACTACCGTCACGTTCTGCTTCTGGTACTCTCATACGCGGTACCGTTCGTTTCGCAAGCGAGAGGCAACGAGAATATCCCTTTCCACGGTGCTCACATTCTGCCACTGCTACCCCAACGCTCCCGCCACCCCGGTCCCTCGCCACTATGCTTCTCGAGCAACCCCACTGAGCCACCCGCACCGGCAGTAGCGGCAGAAGCAGCAAAGGCAGCTTCGAGAGAACAGCGAGCGAGAGCTCGTCGCGCTATTCGGCGATGCTCCCCTCCATATCGATCACTGCGCGCGAGTCCGCACGCCACAGCATCCATAGCCGCCTACACCGACCTGTCAACATCCCCCGCTACTCCCTCCGTCAAACTGGTCCTTCTCCGCATCACCTTAGTCTTCTTCGCCCTATCTTTCTTACTCGTTTTTTTTACATTGCAATCTCTTCTTCCTTTTGCCCACCGCAACCCATACACCCCCTGTCAAGCATTTGCGCCGAAAAATTCTTTTCTTTCTTCGTTTTTATTATCTCGCTTTGGGGGCGTCGGGGGGATCGCAGAATAGTACGGGACTCTGTGACAGTAACACCAAGAGAGTCTGCCGGAAAAATATTAAAGCGTGAAAAGGGAACGTTTTAAGGGTAGATCGCGGGTAGGTGCCTCGGGCTCTGAAACCATCTGACAATCTGCGCACCGCCTGCCTATGCTGGCATGGGATGATAGCTCCTGCGGACTAACACTAACGGCAAAAAAATTCTCACGGATTTATACAAACGACGTTTATATAGACCGTCGAGGATATCACAAGCTTTGAGCGATAATATCCTCTTGATCTTTCCAACAGAACGTCATGCAGCAATTTGGACTGACTATCTATCACATACGATATATATGTGATTTCGTACGTGATACACTATTAATAGGATTTTTCAAGTTTTGGGGTAAAATAAAACTGATAAATTTGCCGTTTGTTGACGAAACTCTATAAATAAAAATAACCATATATAACCAAAGCACGAACCACAACGAGCTTATCTGGCATAAGAAAAAAAAGAACAAGAAAAAGAGGTAGTACGACAAATCTAATTTCTACTAAAATTCGGATAATAAGGGTCGTTACCAAGCCGTCTAGATTTTGTAGCAATTGACAATATCAACTGAACAATTAGGTACGACGAACAAACTTCGAACGAACGAACTTCTCAATCGCACATGCAGAAAAATATTCAACGCAGAAATAGACGACTGAAACGATCACCTAAAATTTTGCGGTAAGAAAATTGCAAATGGACATCATAAGACGAATATCGATAGACTCAGAAAAAATTCTTGAATTACGAATCACACATACTGACAAATTTAGCTGACAAACTATACATGTACATGTACTCGGAAAGGCGAAAAGATCTGAGAACAAAAAAGAACCGCAAAATGCCCAGATGCAATAACAGCTCACAGGACTTTATGATCACCTTTTATTGCCAAGGACACGTGGAAGAACATAAGAATGAACAGTAACCGGAAAAAACATAATGCTAACGATAACCACACACATGAAAACAAAAATATTTATCAGGTTCGGGCACATACACCTTCGTACTAGCGGCGGTGGGTCATACTCACCCGGATTGGCCGATAAATTGCGAGATAAAACTTAATTAATTTTCAACCTTTTCTAAAATTGCATTACTTTCTTCTTCATCCATTTTCGTTCATTTTTCATATTTTTACGTTAACCATTTTCAATACTTGCCATGAACATGCAAAAGAGAATGGCAAATAAACAAAAAATATCGTTAATGTTTAATTTCTCGGATTAGTCTCAGATACTTCGCAAGATTACAATTTGCATACATAGATGCGTTATAAGAACGATCGTTATAGTGCCTAACTATACATTATCAGAGAAGCACGTGTGGCGTTTGGCATGATCGGTGCGAATGCTGCTGGCGTGGAATGATTTGCTGCTGAGATATTCCGAGAGATTAGACGGAATCGAGAAGGAAATGGATCGCATGGGCGTAACGGTGCCCGGCGAGTATCATCGCACCACGCCGTCCGTCGTATCCTGCGCACCAATGTGTGTGTTGAACCGTTACAACGCGAAACCTGCGATCCAACACTCCAGAGATACTGTTACAATGGCTTGATTTCCCAACAGTGAATCCCACAGCCACACAGCGACACAGACGGTGTCCGTGCTTCCCCATAATGCACGCTTTGGATGCACATCTTCCAAGGGTTCGGGTGACGCCGTAGTTACGGAATAAATTTGTAAAATATGATAGTAATCTACTTTTGTGCTTCTTCGACCTTGTTACGGGATACGATAGGAACTCGGTTTGGGACTAGTTTGAGATTGAAATTAGCGGAAGTCTGAACACTACTCTGAATTTGCAATAGTCCACACGATACGAAATCGCATAGGCAGAACTTGTGTGAAAGTTATAGAGCACCTCGGGTATAAAATCGATTCGAGATCCATTCAATTCTTTCATTGCATTAATAAACTAATTAACTCTTTTAAACATGATCAAATGAAAAAAAATATATATATTTTCTCACTTTTGTCCTCATAATTGTGACCCAATCTATCAGATTTTATGACGCGAATAGTCTTTTTTTTGCTCAAAAGTAATTAAAAAAAGCGATTTTCCTCAGATGTCTGTCCGTCTGTACGGACGTATCAAATTTTTAGGCGTAGACCTAAACGTACGTAGAGGCGTAGATAATTCCTAATTTCCGCAGACATTTTCTATCGCTACGAAACTTTCAACATAACTTTTATATGTGGTGTAACGAAGTAAATTCGTACCATTTATTTTGCGTACTCGAGTCGAGGCTCCGCTCACCACGGAGCCCCTTTAATATCATCGCGCGAAATAGTAGACCTCCCCCCCCCCCCCCCCCCATGTACCCCCGCGCCTAGGCAAGGTAACGCTCAGCAAGAGACCCAAGACACCGAGAGAGACCGAAAGCAGAGACAACGCACGAGCTAGAGAGAGAGCGGGAAACAGCGAAGGAAGATATTCGCTCGACAACAACAGGACTCGTCGCTGGCCAAAGTCCACCGTTGCCGTCCCGTCGCCTCTCTCATCGACCACGCCGCCCGCCGCTCTCGATCGTCGCTCAATAGCTCGAGCGACGATAAATCAATATCGCTGCCGCCATCTGACACCTCGCCCGTCGATCGAGCGAATTATCGACCGACGCCGAGTACCGTCTTCTCTCTCTCTCCACCGCCTTCCGTCGCGCTGTCAACGGAGAAGATTTCCGAGAAGAAGGACGAGCGTTACCTCAGCCTCGTTCGAGTCGTCAGGTAGAATAGACGTGTGTGGACGATTCCCCCGTTCCCCGCCATTTTTGTAAGGGAATCGCCCAGCGTGAATTTAATTGTACAGAGTGTGTGATATTTGCGAGTAATAGTTTCCCTCCCGCGTGATAATTTTTCCCCGTCTTCCCCCGATATTTTTCCCCGTACTTGAGTTAGTGAAGTGACCGGTAATCACTTCCTTCTTTCATTTTCGGATAATTTTCCAAGTTTCGCCATTTACCGGCAAAGACTCGTGCACGTGGTGGGTGGCGTGCGACATTATTTTTTGCGTGCGAAGTTATTAAGTAAGTAAGTTATTCGTGTGCAAGTTTGAATATTTTTCCATCGTGTTTTCCCCCCCCCGTTATATCGCCCTGACGTCCCCGAAATTCGTGTGTGAGCCGAAGGCATTAAATTGCGAGCCCAAAGATCGGTTGACCCTCCCCTGAGCCCTCTGCTGTCCCTTTGAGTTTGCCGGCCATTACGTACTCAGTGTAAAAGTGAATAGTTGCTGACTCATGTTGAGTCGTATAACGGTGTTACCCCGTGGCGCCCCAAGAGTATTGTTTGAGTTGTTTCCCCCGAGTTTTTGAGATATTTTGTGAGTTATTTTTATGAGCAATTTCCCCGCGATTTTCCCAGTAATTTTTCTGAAGACCCGTCGTCCCCTTGCCGAGAATATTCGATAGTCCCGTCGACATTTTCTCTTGCCACGAGTCGCGTACGCCTCGCGGATCGCCTCGTGGCAACCACCGTTAGTTCTGTATTGTTTTTCCCCGACCCTCCCCTCGCCCGTACGACCAGGAATTATTGTTTATTCGAATCCTTATTATTTTTGCCAATTATTGTTATTATTTTGTATTATTTCTGCGATTATTTTCTTAGTATTTCTCCCCCAATTTAGTTATTAATTTTCAGCCCCCGTCCCCGTTTACCCCCGACATTTTCACCGCAGAGTACTATTTTCCGAGTTATTATTTCATGATTTAGTTGCGATTATTATTAAGATTTATTTGCGTTCTGAGATTTATTATTTTCTTCAGTTTCTTTTATTATCATTTTCGAGTTACTATTTTATTCTTAGTTATCCGATTTCAGTTATTTTTCTTAGTTTATTATTTCTTATTTTTCCTTCTGATTTCTTTTGTATAATTTCTTTCGTGTTTATAATAAATTTCTATTTCTTTTGTTAAGTATCCCCCCCTCGCCTACGATTATTCAGTTTTGTCTTGTCCCCCCCCCCGAATATAAGTTTGACGAAAACCCCCCGTCACAAAATGGCGCCCAACGTGGGGCACTGATACTTTAGAAAGGGAGAATAATTTTTTGTTGAGGAAAATTATTGTTTAAAAAGATTCGCGTGCCTTTTCTAAGTCGTAAGAGCTCACTTCGGCTGTCCCTCCCCTCCGGGTTGAATACCCTCGCCTTTTCCCTATTTTTGAATTTTCTTTCTTCTTTTGTTTGAACACCCTCCCGATAGCCACCCTCGTGGTTGCCCCGTCTTCGCTAGCCCAGCGAGGCCCCTTCAGTTTGATGCTTGCTAAAAATTAGTTTGGTCATTTACCCTACGCTATTTTGCTAGCATCACCCCCCTTGGATCTCTTTCTTCTTGTTGTTTCCGCAAAAACCCCTTCCCTTCGAATTTTGCCAAATTGTACCCCCCTTGAAAAAAAAAAAAAAAAAAAAAAAAAAAACAACCCCGTTACCCAAGCCCCGTATACCCCCCCGAGTGCACACGATTAAGTAACGACACGCCACCCCCGTGTCACGCCCAGAGTTGGTAAATCTGGTTATTTTTATTTTGTTTTTGGTATTTTTGGCATTTCGCATTTTTTTCCTAAAATTTTTATATTTTGTCATCGCGGTCCTAACGGACTTTGGAATTTATTCATTTTTTTTTTGTTTTATTTTCTTGTATTGTTGCAATTTTGCAACATGTTTTTTTTTAAATCTTGAACGCGCCGATTTGGTTTTTTTTGCGCTGTTTGCTCTGCATCCTAGCTGCACATTACCCACACGGCTGCTATCTGTTATTGCACCCCTCCCTCCACAGCAACCACCCGCACCCCATTGCCCCAGCGACCCCTATACAATACCCTCTATTTGGTTCCATCACCCACCAGATTATTTTTGTTGTGTCCCGGCAGCAAAAGTAATCAGTTATTTATTGTCAATTCATTTTTACAGTGCCCTCCCCCCCGAACAGTAGCCCCTCACGTTGACATTTGAATTCGTTTTGCTTTTGTTGAGTGCCCTTGGATTGTAAAAAGTCCTACAAGCTAATCCAAGATGGCACCGAAGAGTCCCTACATCACGATCAGCCCAAATGGAACATTCCATGTCAACGTCGACCCGTTACCAACCCCCGCCCTTACGTACCAGCCACCATCACCCCCGACACCGATGATAGACCCCACACTCCCCACCGTAGTCCAGGAACAGATGAATGGAATGTGGAATAGCATTCGAGAGGCCCAAATCATTGAGCTTCTACAGCTCTGTGATCAAGCGAATCTGAGCACCCGCGGTGCGGTCGAGACACTAGTCGACCGATACTGGCGTCACCTCGTGCGATCGAGATTCCCCGAAGTTTCCATACGGTGGGATGCGATCGTAGACGAGAGTAGCCCCGAGACTAAAGACATTCGGTATAGCCAAGAGGCCCTCTTCCCCGCAGAGATACCGATTCCCCCAGCCCCCGGAAATTCAGATAGCTCTCCGAGGAGAAGCTTGGAGAGTCAGAGACTATTTGCAACCCCAGCACCCCCGCCATTCACCCCAGAACATTACCCAGAACTCCAGTACACCCTTCCACCCAGTTCCCCAGAATCACCACCCCGTATGCCACCACCCTCGTGCCCCGAACTCAATTATACCCCCCGATACTGCACCTCAGAAAACTCGCCCCCCATCTCGAGGTCGCATTCGGAACCCCTTCACCTCGAAACGTACCCAAGCCAAGACACCCCTTCGTTAAACCCGTACCCCGTTCCGGAAGCATCATCCCCCGAGTTTGATTCCAACCCGGAAAGTTTTATGAGTACCCCGTTCGTAGCCGACAATCCCCAGGATTGTATTTCAAGTTCATCCCCCATAAAGTACCCCTCCCGTAGACAGCATACCCCGCGTTATTTCGACAAATTTGTGTCGAAGATAACCGGAACAAGTAAAGTGGAGTCCGAGAAATTTTTCACGAAGCTCGTGAAGGTTTCTCGGCTCTTCAAGGCCAAACAACTGAAAGCAGCTGCCCTTAAGCGAATCCCCGTAACAGAAAAACCCGAACCAGCCACCGAAACATCCGAAACAGTCACCGTACCACCCCCAGAAACCCTCGCAGCCCTCTCCCCCGTATCACATGTAAAGACGCGCATCGACACCCCGCATTCCCTGTACCCCCGAGTTTTGGTAAGTCAGGCGGTTCAAACGGAGCCTCCTTCGCCAATAGTAGATTCTTCCCCCGTAATAAACCCCGCTCGTAAACGACACCGTATGTCGAGAATTTCGGAGAGTACCGAGAGCAACCCCCGCTCTCGGAAGTCTGGATATTCACCCCCTACCCCACCTAACGTACATCCCCCCGTTAGGAAAAATCAACCCCCGCCCCCCAGACCGTATATACCCCCTCTGATGGCAAGACTAGTGCCATGTCCCGCCCCATGCCCCGAAGTTCCCGCATTACGAAGATTTTTGCCCCAGACTGCCCCTCGACAGCGTACCCCCGAATACAACAGGTATTACGACGGGAATCGCCGTGCAAAGGGCAGAGAACCACCAACAAGAAACCCCAGGATCAGAAGTTGGCCCGTACTACTCCCACGACCCCCCGTACAACCCGTTTGCCACCCATACCCCCCCTTCCCAACACTCCAGGACCCCCGAGTTTATCCACGTACACCGAGACGCTCCGAAAACTACATCCGTCACCCCGAGAAGCCTCGACGAACGTTCGAAGTCCCATCGAACGGTAACCCGAGTCCCCCATGTTCTCAGAACCGCTCCCCTTGCCCCCAGAGTCACCCCAGTCCCAGGCACCCCGAAGTTCCTAACGTTCCCCGTGTCACGCCACCCCAGCAACGATGCTCCCCCGGAGGCGAATTGAACAGTTCTCCTCCCAAGAACCAGTGAAACGCCCCAGGTATTAATTGTCCATATCATTGCCGAATCAATGTCCGATGACTCCTCCCCGTTATCAGGACAATTCGCCAACATGTATCGGGAACGAGTATCGCGAATTGCCGTGTAATTGTTTGTTTTGTATTGCCATTCCCCCCGTTCCCTCCTGAGATTTCACGCGCGCGAGTAGCGGCGTGTCAAGTAGTTTAAAGGATAGTAGAATGGTGTGTGAGAGGCTGACCGGAACGTCAGATGTGAAAGACCATTGCGTTGCCGTATCCCCTCAATCACATCGACTGTTTACAGTATAATTTGTAAGTCGAGCCCCGAAAGATGCATCGAAATGTTTCAAAGATTCCTACCCCCCCTCTTCGCATTCGCAGTACCGCTCAATTGCATTGGATATTAGATCAATAAGAATTTCCCTCTGTCCTCCCCGCTCTTGTGCAGTCGCAAACGACTGACAAGTTATAGTTTTCTCCCTCCATGCTCTTGTCTCAGTCGTAGTCGACTGGCAAGTTATAATTCACTTCCTCCCCGCTCTTGTCTTAGTCCTAATCGACTGACGAGTTATAGTTTTCTCCCTCCATGCTCTTGTCCCAGTCGTAGTCGACTGATAAGTTATAGTTCACCTCCTCCCCGCTCTTGTCTCCGTCGTAGTCGACTGACAAGCCATAGTTCCCCTTTTCCCGCTATTGTCGCAATCATATTAGACTGCCAAGTTATAGTTTACCCCGCCCGTGTGTTCCTTTAGTCAATAGTATCAAGTATTCCCCATCCCGTGACACCTCCCCCCAGTTAGTACTCGAGCTTCTCAGCAGATTCCGTCCCAATGAACCCCCGTTCCATCCCCCACCGCCCCTGCCTCCTAGTACGACCCACCGTGTGAAAAACCGTGTCCATTTGATGCGCTTAACCACGATGTGGGACCGTTTCCGTTGTCGTTGAGTCCCGAACGATCAACTAAGTCCCCTACGCCCTAGGTATCGTTCTCCAGACCCCCGTTGTTGCATAAAGATTCCCTGACAGACCCGTACGAGTTCTCAGATTTTGGGCGATCAATCCTCCATTGCCGCCGATGAATATCCGAACTTAGTAAGACCATTGCCATAATCCCCTCCCGGTAACTACCCCTCTCCCCGTCGACCACAACTCTTCGAGAAAACGACCATCGAAGAAGACGGCCCCAAAAGACTGTCCCAGGAGGCTGATACGAAGCTGACGCCACTGGATGATCCCCTATGATGACCCCTGTGAGTCCCCAGACCCGTCCAGAAAATTGTGGTCGTAGTCCCGATTACAGAAGCCGTGTGCGGTAGCAGAAGTATCGTTCCAGTAATTGATTATTAGTTTTATTGCAGTTAGATAAACCAGTATTATTGCGATTACATTCAAGAACCATCGTTTCCAGCACCCTCCGCCCATCCCCTCTTCCCCCACCCACCTTGTATGAATGTTGCTCGAGTCCTTCAAAGAAGTACTCTCGATTTCCCCCGGAGGAGTTTGTAACGAAGTAAATTCGTACCATTTATTGTGCGTACTCGAGTCGAGGCTCCGCTCACCACGGAGCCCCTTTAATATCATCGCGCGAAATAGTAGACCTCCCCCCCCCCCCCCATGTACGCCCGCGCCTAGGCAAGGTAACGCTCAGCAAGAGACCCAAGACACCGAGAGAGACCGAAAGCAGAGACAACGCACGAGCTAGAGAGAGAGCGGGAAACAGCGAAGGAAGATATTCGCTCGACAACAACAGGACTCGTCGCTGGCCAAAGTCCACCGTTGCCGTCCCGTCGCCTCTCTCATCGACCACGCCGCCCGCCGCTCTCGATCGTCGCTCAATAGCTCGAGCGACGATAAATCAATATCGCTGCCGCCATCTGACACCTCGCCCGTCGATCGAGCGAATTATCGACCGACGCCGAGTACCGTCTTCTCTCTCTCTCCACCGCCTTCCGTCGCGCTGTCAACGGAGAAGATTTCCGAGAAGAAGGACGAGCGTTACCTCAGCCTCGTTCGAGTCGTCAGGTAGAATAGACGTGTGTGGACGATTCCCCCGTTCCCCGCCATTTTTGTAAGGGAATCGCCCAGCGTGAATTTAATTGTACAGAGTGTGTGATATTTGCGAGTAATAGTTTCCCTCCCGCGTGATAATTTTTCCCCGTCTTCCCCCGATATTTTTCCCCGTACTTGAGTTAGTGAAGTGACCGGTAATCACTTCCTTCTTTCATTTTCGGATAATTTTCCAAGTTTCGCCATTTACCGGCAAAGACTCGTGCACGTGGTGGGTGGCGTGCGACATTATTTTGTGCGTGCGAAGTTATTAAGTAAGTAAGTTATTCGTGTGCAAGTTTGAATATTTTTCCATCGTGTTTTCCCCCCCCGTTATATCGCCCTGACGTCCCCGAAATTCGTGTGTGAGCCGAAGGCATTAAATTGCGAGCCCAAAGATCGGTTGACCCTCCCCTGAGCCCTCTGCTGTCCCTTTGAGTTTGCCGGCCATTACGTACTCAGTGTAAAAGTGAATAGTTGCTGACTCATGTTGAGTCGTATAACGGTGTTACCCCGTGAAAGGTAACTGGCGCCCCAAGAGTATTGTTTGAGTTGTTTCCCCCGAGTTTTTGAGATATTTTGTGAGTTATTTTTATGAGCAATTTCCCCGCGATTTTCCCAGTAATTTTTCTGAAGACCCGTCGTCCCCTTGCCGAGAATATTCGATAGTCCCGTCGACATTTTCTCTTGCCACGAGTCGCGTACGCCTCGCGGATCGCCTCGTGGCAACCACCGTTAATTCTGTATTGTTTTTCCCCGACCCTCCCCTCACCCGTACGACCAGGAATTATTGTTTATTCGAATCCTTATTATTTTTGCCAATTATTGTTATTATTTTGTATTATTTCTGCGATTATTTTCTTAGTATTTCTCCCCCAATTTAGTTATTAATTTTCAGCCCCCGTCCCCGTTTACCCCCGACATTTTCACCGCAGAGTACTATTTTCCGAGTTATTATTTCATGATTTAGTTGCGATTATTATTAAGATTTATTTGCGTTCTGAGATTTATTATTTTCTTCAGTTTCTTTTATTATCATTTTCGAGTTACTATTTTATTCTTAGTTATCCGATTTCAGTTATTTTTCTTAGTTTATTATTTCTTATTTTTCCTTCTGATTTCTTTTGTATAATTTCTTTCGTGTTTATAATAAATTTCTATTTCTTTTGTTATGTATCCCCCCCTCGCCTACGATTATTCAGTTTTGTCTTGTCCCCCCCCCCGAATATAAGTTTGACGAAAACCCCCCGTCACAGTGGAGTATGAGTTTGGTATTACAATGCAGAGTTTTTCCTCCATATTTACTAGTTATTTACCTGCAATGTGAAAAATTAAAACTTATAGAAATTTCAAAAACGCCATAACTTATTAAAAATAACTAGTAAATGTAGAGGTAAAACTCTGAATTTCAGTACGAAACTCATACCGTACATGTAGAAAATATATTGAAAGTTTTGTACACTGAGAAAAAAATTAAGTTGACTGGAAAAAGAATCGTTTGACTTAACTAAATCGTTCGGATCTATACGTTCAATTAAATAAGTAAAAAAAAGAAGTGGTTTCAAACCAATTGACTGTCTGGTTGACAATAATTCATTTGGATCGACCTACGTTTTGAATTAATGTAAACTACGTTTTGTTGCTTCAACCACATCGATTTTTAACGGAATTAAGTTCTTGTGCTGTCGAAATAAATTGTCCTACGCAACAACAAACCATATATGTAAATGAAATACGTAGTTTATTCTGTTCACTTGATAACGTGCAAAGCTGACCCATACCAATGTTGTATAAAACATGTATTTAGTTCAATAACTTCAATAACTTCATTTGATTGAGCATAGATTTAGTCAAGCCAAGAATTTTTCATCCAAACAATATGAACATTTTTGGCTGATTGATCCTTGTGGATAATCCAAGCGAAATGAAAAAAACATATCTTTCTTATTTTGGTCCAAGGATACGGCCAGAAAAGTTGGTTGAAGCTCAGTTGCTTAACAGTTACAGTAATGTACGAGTCTTGTATCCCTTCAGGAACTGTTTCATGTTCGACAAATTCTGTTCTACTCGCCATCTAGCGGTACTATTTCGACAAAATGGAAAGTTGGAATTCCTGGTTGACTCCACAAAATGATAATTGATATAAATATTCTCAGAGGACAAAACGTAGTATGAGAAGTATGAGCGAAATTATTTTTCCAAATAGTAAAAGATTGGATGAACTATACATTTTATTGATGAATCAAATAAAGTGCAGTTTATTTAACGTTGAACTATATTTGATTGCACACTAGAAAATATTCGACAAACAGAACAGTTTCAAGAAGTTTTCCGAGGTACATCCAATTACACTAAACGTTGACTTCACGTCAACAAATAATTTGAAACAATGATAGCAAATAGAATAAACTCAGCGTATTGTCAATCTCATCTTTGACAAAGTAGTTTAGTTAGTTTAGATAAAAATGGGTTTCATTTGAAATAAAGAAGACATTGAAATAATCAAATACTTAATCCACTCATCCGCTTCTGCGAATAACTTTTTTGGTCTTCGTGATATAAAATTCCTTTCATTCAATTAAAATTGTGCACTTATGTGTGAAATCGTTTTCTTCTATAAAATAAATCATTTGCAAAAAAAGTTAATTTCAATCAACCAAATTATAATTCTTTCAAACATATTTTTGAGTGCTGAAAAACAAAATATTGTTCTTAAATAGGACAGACCCTCTATGTTTTATACGGAATGAACCTGCAACAAGCACAAGTTTTAACCAACCGATCGGTCTTTAAATCAAAAAAATTAAGGGCTATGCCTTCAACGAAATACGATAGTTGAACTGGATCTGTCAATTAACAATGTTTATTTTGTTAATTTTATTGAGAGTTAGTTCGGTTGAATAAAGAAGGTTTAGTTTAACTACATATTCGATCAACAAAATGCATCTGTTTGAATCAATTAAATTTTTATCTTAGTATAACAATTGAAAATGTCTGCGTAAAGTTATTGTGTTAACGCCAGAAAATCGTTTGTCTGGCTGTACATTGTGACGGGACAGAAAGCTGTCGCGTTACAATCTTCCAATTATCGGTTGTTCAACACACGGGTAGGGGGATGATCTCGCAGGAAAAAAGAAAGAAAACAAAATAATTAATCATCTTCCTTCCGACACAATCGCGGAGCAGAGACGCGGGGACGCTAATATTACCAATAAAAAAAGGGAGAAGTTAACAATACGGGAAAACTATAATAATCACGAAAAGTCCGCTCACTATCATGAGTCACGATATAAAAATTATAATAATAAAAATAATAATAATCAAAATAATGCGCGATCGTATAAAGACGATCGATCTCGATACATAATTCAATAACGAAATAAATCTTAACAAGTGGATCGTTTTCGACGATAACAATCTTGGTAACCAACTAATTGATGGGGAGGGAATGAACACGAGCGAAAAATGATAACGCTGACAAGATTGCGACAATTTCACGCGCCGATGGGATATTTTCCGTGGAACATGCTCGCCAAATGTACGGGGACAAAATATTCTAAATAATAAGTGTGGGACGACGGGGCGGGAGTATGACTTTTAATAAAAAAAAATGCAATGGCAAAAACAGGGACTTCATTGACTTGGGCGCCAGTTACCATTGACGGGATAACACCGATGAATTAATACACGATAGACACTATGAATACTCACGAACTTGACGGACGACTAGTCATGGAACAAAGGACAACGTGGGGGGGACTCGAACTGTCGGCTCGTAATTTAATACCTTCGGTCACAAAATACCATTCACGGGGCTACGGGGATACTTCGGGGGTTTTTTTCGGGATACGGAGGCACAGGAATCTCACTTAAAAACGATAATTAACAGCTATACGCCACTTAACCGTGTCGCGTTTTACCTTGTACGAACGCCGGGCAATGGCGATAGTCGTTGCCTCGTCGTTACGGTCCTCCTTAGACATTCGTTCGCTGATTTCCCACAAAATAAATTGATTCTAAAAACAACTCGCATTCTCCAAAACGAAAACGCGTGGACTATTCTTCATAAAATAAATCCGGTAGCAAAAATCCTGATCATTCGGTTAATCACTCAAATCTCTCGTATTTCCCTCAAACATTCCTCGATAAACCACCCGCGCGCTAGAGCCCCCCGCGAACGACGGCACACGAAATTGCGACTTCCCCTGGAATTTATTTCTAAGGTTCGAAAATAAACTTTTAAAAATAAAATTTAGAAAATGTTGTTTCTAGACTATACAACTGTTACGTCCGTGGGTTTATATTTATAAAAACGCGGCGGTTGTCGGTATATTGAAAAGAATTTGCTCCTGATTTAGGCTTGTGAGAGCAAGCCGGGGATAGGAGCGCGAGTCTGTGAGGATAAAATTAAAGATAATTGTAATTTTTGCTCTTACCTTGTCGTTGACCTATTCCAAGATAATAAATTCGACCGTAGGTGTGTTTGAATTTCCGCCGTTCGGATTGTTTCCTTGGATTATTGGTTGTGGGTTATATTCCTGTGGTCGAATCGTATGGGCCCGAATCGGATGAGGAATGTACGGCTCGGGATCGTCGATTGCGATCGTCGGTTTCTCCACAAACGTCGGCAGGACTCGATTAATCGGCACTCTTTCAGTTTGTTCACTACTAGAGTACGATTTGGAATTGTCTCGAATCACTTGTGCCACTGGTGGTTTGACAATAATTTTGTTGGTATGGGCAATGGTTGATTTGTCAGCGGAGTTTCCGGCGAGATTACCGCTGGATGCTCCGGTGGCAATTGCAATTGCCCGACGTATTTGATATTTTACAAAGGCTTCACCTTTGTACTTCGCCTTGTTACGGTTCGAATATTGAATTCGCGCGGTTGAAGTTCTCGAGGAGACTGATTGCTCTGAGATTCTGGGGTTGACCATTACGACTCTGGACCCCACCTTTCGCTATGAAAAAGTGCTGACAATAGCGAGATGTTCAATCGCACGCTGCATACACGAGTTCCTCGGAATCGTGGATGCTGACGCTCGAGAGAACATCTTCGGGCGCTTGGTCGCACGGTTCAGCTGTTACCCTAAACCTCGAAGAGATAACGCTCGCGAGACTCGCTGCTCTCGTCTCTGTGGAGGAGCGAGTTTCGCGTATGAATAAACTTATTATTACTTTTTGAAAAACAAATAAAAAGAATGATTAAGTATTGAGATAAAATAATAAAATGAAAATGTAGTTAAAATTAAGAGCAGGTGCAACCCAGGACGTAACAATAACGTATGTAACGTCTATAGTTCGAACTCCAACCGCAAGGCGCGATATTGGCGCTAAAAGTGTGACTCGCTACTTATGGTTTGTAACGCAATGTTCAAACATTTCAGCAGTAAACGCAGATTATAAGCAATCAAAAAAATTTTAACAAAATATGTGTTACAATTACGAGGACAAAAATAGATGCGTTCGACAACTAAACTCCTCCACTAAAAATATACATATCAACACAATACACAATACTGGGATGAGAAAGTCTCGAGTTGCAACACGCCAGTAGCAACTGCCGCGTGCCCATATTTTTTAAAAGACAAAATCGATCCGCTGACCTTGTTTTTGTATAAACCATATTGAAACTAAAAATTCAAACTAATCGATGACTAATTTTAAAAGTATGTTTTAGTAGTTGGAAACGTCTCTCTAAGTTAAAAAAAAAATACGAAGTCTACCAAATCACGCATTCGTCTGAAAACCATTGACTCGTACTACTTTGGACCCGGAAAGAAATGAACCGTATGAGGTACGGAAGTTACAAGTGAGCGTTTTTTTATTTTAACAATCGCTGATTTTGAAAAATAAAGCAATTGTGAATGTGCATAACAGTCTGATGTAGCAATTAATATATTTTTTCAAGTTTTGGGAAAACTGAAAAATTGAATACATCCCATTTAAGGGTATAAGTCATCGGCGCATAAAACTTCTGGATCTTTATGCTAGGATTAGAAATATTTACACTTTAAATTCTCTCTCGACGCGAACAAGTCGATCTCTAATTTATCGAAGCGGAGCCAATGCCCACTCTGTATCGACGGTATCGATTCTCGATGCCATATCGGCTTCAGAGTTTTCTTTCGACGGGATATATGTCGCAAATCGCCAAAGTTCTCATTCCTCGCACCAGAATCAAATCTTGTATGTTACACTATTTAAATGCGGGTATTTTGTTGCTCCCATTTTGTTGATATAACCAAATAGCCGTTGAGTTATTAATCTTCAATCGAATCTCGCGGTGTGTTAATTCCGCCGCGAACGGTTTCAGTCCGTTAAATGCTGCTAACAATTCAAGACAATTGATATGGAAAGATTGTTCTCTCAAAGACAATCGCCCGTATACTACATTTCCATCGCATGACGCTCCCCATCCCGACCGAGTATATAGTCAAGCTATAATTAGATCGTCGATTTGGGTTTTTGGAAACCATGATCTTCTCTTAACACCACCCGAACTTTTTGCGTAGTGGATAAGTTGCAATAACTACACGCGGGAACGGTCATTTCCTCTAGATTTCCACAACGCTAAATATCTATGGGGCTCAAATGATTTCGAGTAAAACCATCCAGAATTAATAGTCCGACGAGCAGCCATAATATTACCGATGAACTGAGAAAATTCTCTGACTGAACAGATCCTCGTTTACTTGATTTCTAAAACTAATTCCAGATTACTGTTTTTTTCTGTAAGCTGCAGCGTCAGCATAGACGAATCCAAAACAAACCCCAGGAATTGAGACGCGACGGACGGGATAAGATTTATTTTCTTGCAGTTCACGAGAAAACCCAAATACTCTAAAAGCTTTGACATGACGGCGACATTCTCGTTGCAACGGTCTCAAAATTTTGCAACCAGTAGCCAGTCATCTAAATACACTTCCGAAATCCATCCTAAACCTTATAAAAAACTAACGACTGGTTTTAAAACCTTAGTAAATACCCGGGAGGTCGTAATCAAACCAAAGGACATGCACACAAGTTCGTAAAATTGGCCATTCCAACGAAACGTGAGAAACTTTTGAAACTGTCTATGAATAGGAATAATGAAGAATGCATCGTACACGTCTAAATTAGCCATATAATATCCCTTCGATGCCAACTTCAGAGCAGTTCTAATGTCGTCCATCTTAAAATGTTCAGTCTCGATAAACGTATTCGACTGTTTAAGATTCAGAATGAACCTCATTTTTCCATTACTTTTGGGAATAAAAAAAAACTCGTCAGAAGCTGGCCTTGAGTATCTTTACATTTAAGTATCGCACTCCGTGTTAAGATCTGATCAACGGCATCTTGCATCGTTGAATCATTCACATTAGGCAATAAAGGCTCTCGAGGCTCCCTCGCTTGGACAAATAAAAGGTATTTTATGACCCAAGATCGCACCGGGTACAAAATTATCTGACGTGATCCGCGACCAAGCTTGCGTATAAAAACGTAAGCGACCTGCAACCTCATTCACCCTATTTGTTGCTTGTGTTGCTTGACTCACTTTGTGGACCCTGCATCTTGAACGCCTGTGATGTCATGTGATGTCCTCTGTTGGACTCTTCCAGTTTAAAAACTATCGTGGCTTGCCAGTAATTTTTTTCTCTCCCTGTACGCTCTCGTTAGCGACACCCCTACCCTCTAACTAATCTCGACGATTTCGAAAATTCGCGAATGCTCGGCCCTTTTCGAAATTTCTATATTACCCACGCTCTCTCGCAACGTCGCAGTGTTGATTGACGCGCGAGAGCGAAACAGGTGATATGGGCTCTCAGCGGTACTCAGTCCCCGCGAAATTTTGTCGCGATACAATATATAGCGACTAACCGACATTGCCGCTTGGCCGTTTTCTTGCAAAAGCTGCAAATGTTAACTATGTACACGACGTTTATTTTTCTTCTTTTTTTAACAAAAACAAAAAAATAAAATGAAAACAAAAACCAAAAATACAAAAAAAAGCAAACATAAAAAATAAATAAAAACAAAAAATAATGGAGTCAGGTAACCGCCACGTCCTCAATCGTTGAATCTGGGTTCAGCAAAGATCGGAGATTTATCAAAACGAAGAATATTAAAAATTATTTTTTAATAGATAGTTATTAGACGAATTTTCCGCAGACGCAAATAATGGCACATTATTGCACACATAATAACAACAAAAGTTAAGGTCCATACATTTGCTCAAAGTCGGACGTCACTGTGATCTTTCATTTTTCTAGCCTTTACACTTTACGGATCGTCCGAAAGGGTGAAAATGAATTAGCGTACGGGCAGTCAAGAACCGAGAACGTCAGTTATGCGACTTGTGACCCAACACTTATGACGATCAAGTGCAACCTCATGTGTAATTGCATAACATGATGTAATGTCTGTCTGTGAGGGTTGACCGGAGGGTGCACGCACTTGGTCGCGTCTGAATACCTTTCTCTTCGACTCGCAGGTCTTTCGGAAATCGCGACGCTCGTGTAGCTTTTTTTACTTCAGACCACTACGAGACGCCGACTCTTTTATGGAGTCGCGTTTCTTCTTGAAGAACCACTCTCTGTATCTTCCTCCGCCTGTAATGTTTTTTTCTCTTAGTCTCTCTCATATAGCACTTCAGATTGTATCGTTCTTTCTCTACACCCCGCTCTCTTTTCATCGCTTTGCTTTCGCGAACTTCAACGAGATTTCTTGGGAAAACGAGAATTCTGAACTTCTCTGCTCGCTCCGCGACTGAGTTTAATTCGACTTTACATGGGGTTTCGCGAGAGTTTACGAAGCCAAACTAAAGAACCGTAGCGTTGCAATTTTTATTAACTGTCTTGAAGAAAAAAAAAGAAAATTACAGTAAAACCTCTTAATAGTTTACCTTTCCTCATGTCAATCTATTTCTAAAGAGGATCGTGCTGTGGTCCGTTTCGAAAACTGCCGAGAAGTTCAATTGTAATCGGATTTGTAAACATCCCATTATGCTATGCTTATGTATGATTGTACTAACCCGTTAACTACGATCGATGTTACCATTAGAACTTTTCCGTTTTGCAGTTTTTTGTTAACACTAATTGCAAATTTTAAAACGCCGAAAGTTTTGTATGCAGAAACACGTTGAAAAGTCTCCAACGTAACCGTAGCAAAAATGCCCACCATCTGACCCATCATGTAGTCCACATGGTGTATACCCGCCATTATGCCACCGCCGACGTGTGCGTGTTCCACGGTGGCCTAACAATATATGCCACTACCGACGAGGTACGGTGGTGAGATACACGGGGGCATTCACGGTGGCCTAGTCATGTATCAAACCTTAGTGCCATTTTTAAGTCCGCTCAATAATGGTGGCAAACACCGTAAAATAACGGTGGGATACACCAGTATCACGATACTGTTTTTATGAATTGTATTCGATTGTCAAATTGTTCTGTTATTTTCTACGTTAATAAATATCATCTTGGTCTACGTTCAGTGGTACTCACTGGAGTTCTAACTCCTAAGTGGTACAGTGCCTTTTATTTTACTGGGTTTCGGGGTTTCAACACGTCCATCAAAATTGCAAACAAATCATTTACTATTTAGGTGTTGCACTTTGGGACTTCTCATCACAATTGTTATTTGTGTGAAGCTGGTGGTATATTGAAATGTATGTCTTTAGAGATGGAGGGGGGGGGGGGGGGGGGGGGGTGTTAGTAAATTTGATGTGGCCAACGTAACTCTTTGAAGTAAATTTAAAATAAATATTTTTTGTAAACCAATTAAATATATATTCATTTATATAAAAATAAATGAATCCGTCATTTTCTATTTTTATACAAATTTTAACTAGAATTCCGAGTGCTTAAACAATAGAACTGAAAATGTAGATTTTCGGAACAAATTGAACACGCTCAAAATTATTTTCGAATAAATTTACGTTCAATTTCAATTATTTAAGCAATTGAACCATTTTTATTTATTGTATGAACTGAACAATTATTCTATGTATTCTTTTACTTATTTATTCATTTATTCATTCGTTCTTACATTTCTTTATGCCAAGCAAACGTGTCGCGCATGTCTTGTGACGTCATTCACGCCAATCCAACGAGTCCGGTCATATCTGGTGATGTCACGCGGGCGCAAGGCAGGCGGGAGACGGACGAATAAGTAGGCGTGGCTTTTGCGTACTACAGTTAATAGACAGCGTATGCTCTGGGACTTCATTCTTCCGCTAGCGCCGGAGACGGGACAGAAAGTTTCGCATGCGGGACTTTTCGGGCCTGTCTAGTAGAATTCCCTAGTAGGGTCCCCAGGTAGATTAATAAATCTACAAATCAGTATACCGAATATATATAGTCCTGTTGTGGATATTTCTGGAGCGTCGAGTATTGCGTTAAGATTAATGCGATGTCGTAATGAATCGACGATAATGTGAATATTACCCTACGATTTGGTTATTTTCTGCTTGGTTCGTTCACCACTCGGTGACGATGGTAAATCGTTTCGAACAGTGCACACAGTAACCAGAATATTAAAGTAGGCGAGAGCCGGGTAAATTTCGTCAACGCGCTCCATATAGCTATCCGGCATTGCATGGTGTTCAATGCTGATAATAGTATTTACATGATATCGCACCGTTCTCGAACTCGTTTGACCCGTCGGCTTCACTACTACCGGTCATCGATTGCAGAACCCGTATATGCATACCTCATTATCACGGTCACCTATTAATTATTGTGCCGCTGGTACAACGACCGCGCGTCGAACCTAGAAACGGCGGCGAAAAAACACACTTCATGGAGACTCTATGCCCATTATATAGGGGGGAATAGAGGTAACGAGGAGTGTACGCTCGCCGGAGAGGTGTATCAATAAGAATGGAGAAGAATTCGAAGTACCTGTGAGCACAGAATATATGAATAATTACGAAACTATGTCAAAGGTCAGCGGTTTACGCATATTAAAATTTTGTATCCGTCTGATTAAAATCATAATTTTTCCCCTTCGCCCTCGGATTGCCATACGAATCGGAAGATTATTCCCATTTTTTTCTCCGTGTACTACATTCTCAAAACGCAATTTCCGTGCGAGTGCCTAACTTCGCGATCTCGAACGGTTAGTTCTCACAACACGTGAGAATGCACGAACGATTGTAAACGCTACGTTAACCCACAATATGTCAATATTTTTCGACTCCCGGGGGTCCGGTGGCTCGCTCGATCTCTATGCGGTATAAACTCAAATTGGCAGAGGTATAGGTCTCAGTTAAAACATATATAAAAATAATAAAATAAACAATTTTACAAAAATTAACAAGCTTCCGACTGCAAAAAGAGTGAAATAACAATTAATTATTCACATGTTATAGTCGGGGGATGTCCCGTGAATAATTAATTGTTATTTCACTGTTTTTGCACTCGGGAGTTTATATTTCTCGTTTAGAGTTTAGAGAATTTACATTTCTGTAACATTTTTTTTAAAGAAAAGACAGTAACCAAACGAAACCTGATCGGAAACGATCTGTGACAAGATCTTTTAGAAAATAGTATCACAAATGTAAAAAAAAAAGTCTGCAAAGTAAAACCTGATGGTACATGATACACATGGACCGCACATTAATATTCGCCTTTGACAAAGCTCCTTCTATGAGAAAATATGGTAATCAACTTTGGCTTCCTCATAGAAAACCGACCAACTACATTGGCATATTGCTTCCTCTCTTTCGTTTAACACAGTCTACCCAGTTCTGTTTGCAGGAAAGTACGTTTATCACTTTTGACTTCCTCAAGAAACCTTGTTTTGTGATTGGTTACTTTAACTGGTAGTTCTTCAATTCCTATTTTCAACCAAGTCTGTGAGCGCAATCAAACATTTTACTAAAACAGCTGGTTTCATACAGAAGAAAAAACCTCATCTGATACTCGCTTAATTATAAAAGTTTTTTTTTTAAACTTTTAAAGTGCTATAAAATATAAACAACTCAACAAATTTACGCCAAATATAACCCCAAACCTTGTTCAACAACAATCTATTTGGTCTAAATTGCAGGCCAATATCGAAAAAAAAATGTAAAAGTTACCCGGCGTGCAGACATTTTTTTTTATTCAACATGGCGTTAAATCTGAACTGCATACATATGCATGCAGTATGCATGAACTGCATACTGCATTAAATCACACTGCATACATTCCGCCCAAATTCAAATACCGATCAT
This sequence comes from Cryptus viduatorius, assembly GCA_964006125.1. NCBI lineage: Eukaryota > Metazoa > Arthropoda > Insecta > Hymenoptera > Ichneumonidae > Cryptus > Cryptus viduatorius. The sequence continues at coordinate 25,537,475 of OZ023220.1, forward strand.
TGGTTTCAAATAGACCAACTTAGTACCGAATTTTAGTCTGATATCTCAAAATTCGAGCGCCACCCGACATTAAAAAAAATCAATGAAAACGACGTGAACACTGAACGACTGCATAGAAAACAATAAAAAGTGGCGTAAACAAATCTTTCACGAGAATAAAGGTTCTTGGCGTAGCAAAAAACATCGTAAAAAGTGAAAAATAATGAGAAATCATGGTGCAAGAACTTACGGCAAATGACGAATTTACTGCAAATTCAATTCCAAAAATAATTTATATTATTACAGTTTACTGGTAAGTTAAATTTGATCAAAATATCATCGAAATTTCGCGATTTAGATGTTAAAATTTTTTTTTTATGGTATAAACTTCCAAAACTTTTTTGGATTCGCGTAAAATATAATTTCAAGTCTTATTTAATACCACTTTACTTCTATTTTTTATTTCAACTCAATATATTAATAAAAATTGCGTCAATTTAAACACTATCAAAAAGTTTTTGAAAAATATATAATGCCATAAATTTTGAATGCATAGACCGATTCGTGCTAAATTTCATGCCAAACGGTCTTTTACAACAGTCTACTGCACGTGCACACGCACAAAAATGCAAATGCATACAAATTGTAACAAATAATGTGTGTATGTATGTACGTATGTGTGTGTTTATATATAAATACAAACATAACATATTACACATAACATATATGTAACAGGTATGTTTGTGATAACATATTTGTAATATTTGTACGAATAATGCAAATATGTTATCTTAAGCCACATCATTTGACGTTTTAGACGATTGTGCGTTTCTTGACATGAAAACCTCGAAAACAATTTTTTCCACGAAATCAAAGCTTTCCCTATGAGAAGGCATAATAAAATTTTAAGAAATTCTCGAAGACAGGATTTCAGTCAATAGAGATTAATATAACTTCTAATCGGTTTGAACAGTAAAATTTCCCAACTAATTTGTTTTAGAAAATCTAAACTCCCTTCTAATTTATTTAAATGATCGAAATTCTTTGTAACTCGTGATTTCGTAGTGACGAGTAATACCCACTGCCCACTGCTTGTATTCCTTGCTTAATCCAATCGAGTCCCTTTTTCGTAACTTCACTTGACTCAACTGCTCGCTGACTTTAATCCGTTACCATGGCAACAATGTCGGTTACCTGTATTTCTCCTGAGTCCGCTCACCCCACTATGAGCGCTGCGCACGCGCAACCTTTCGCCATGGCTTTGTATCTACGAACGCGTCTACCCCACGCTACCCCTACTGGCAGCAATTGTCTGGGAGTGGGAACTGCAGAAGAAATACAGAATAGTGAAGCTGTCCAGTCCCGTTGAGTTAAGAAAAGAGGGGTTGTGCCGTAATGTTTTTTTATTTTTTTTTTAAACCTACCCGGACAATATTTTAGATTTTCTTTTATATCCATTACCCCTCATATGATCCATTATCGATTTATATACTGAATAATGTGAATGCTTTAAAAAAAGAAGGAAATAAATAATGAAAAACATTGTTCATGCAAAAAAATTCAAGAAAACACGATATCGTTAAGAATTTGATAACGTAAAGTTCGGCTCTCATACGTACATCTCATTTACAAAATTTAACGGAATGTATGTCGCTTATGCAACATTTGCGAACAGGCAAGTTTACCCCGTTTTTTCAATGTTGACGGGGCACAACAAATTTTAAGAAGTAAAATCTCCTAATCGATACGAAACGCATAACTCTCGTCTTTTTACTCTGCGGGATTTAATAAATAACTTACGATTAATAGATGCGTGAGAATAACGGTTTTTGAGAGTCCAGTCTTCGAAGGTTGAATGATAAAAGTGCCTGAAACAGGTCCAAAAATCTCCGGGCAAACACAATTTATGAAAAAAAAAAGCATTCGTGTGAAATATCGATAGATTGATTTTCGATTCATTTCACTGAGATAACACCGAACTACGAATAATCCAAATATAACGGCGTAATGAATGATCGTGCGGACAGAAAACATAAACACGCTTCGGATTAAAGAGTTCACTGGCCCGGAAAACTGCCACTTTGTTTGAGCACAATAATTACTTTCGTGTCGAGGTAGCACCGTCAAAACCGTTGTGATCCGTGCGATACGATCCTCCAATATACATGTGTTATGTACACAATCAGCTCTATGTTGGTCAAATCATTCCAAGTATACACGTGTATGCAATTACAAATTAATTTCAGGTGAAACTTTATTTCCACACGTTGAATTTCTGAAGAAAAACGAATTACCGCAATCTACTGACGCGACGAGTAAAAGCGTACAGACACAGATTAATGATTTTCCTATTCACTGTAAGTGCGCCTGACGGTGAGGGCCAATAAAAAATCCCATTTAAATTATATAGATAAAAAACTAGACGAATAAAAGCAAAAGTGAAACTGTGCCGGTACATCGGTGCAAAAAGTATGAAAAATTCACGGGAAGTGGGAAAAGAACCGCGCGACTATACATACGAGAGGAATCGCCGTTGTACGTGCATAGCTGTAACACCGGAAATTAGTTTTCTCTCTGGCGAACGCGCAAACGTCGTGTAGTTTCATAAGAGTCTCACTTGCGCGTATATCTCGGCGCTCTCTTCGCTGCACAAACCACTGTGAGCCCAAGTAATAAGCCACTAGTGGTCGTAAAATAATTAAAAGTCGTGCTACTGAGCTTTGACCCTATACGGGCGTCTGGAAAACCCGTTGAAACGGACGCAAATAGATGGAGAGTGAGAAAAAGAAAAAATAATGAAAAAAAAAGGAAACGAGAATATACATAAACGGATCAAGGTTTGGAAGAGTACGCGGAGATGCTTATATCACCTTTTTTTTCTGTATACAAGGTACTCACAATTTCTTGAATATAATGAATAATAGTTTTCGAAAATTATAGTTATGTGCTAGAGGCAAATCCCAAATACTTCACCAATCGGAAAATATCTAACGCGTCGTCGGCTTAAATTTGTCTGCTCCGCATAACGCGATAATGAATCAATTCTTTATAGATTTTTTGTAAACTATAACAGAAAAGTTTGACAAAACTCGGTGGACTTTTTATTGTGAAGTTTTTTTAGTGGTGGAAGTTCTGAGAGCTCACGCGCTACGTTCTCTCGCATGTTATCTGTCTATATTATACAATCGCCTCACTGCCATCACAGCCAACAGTTATTGGAACCATTAATCGCTCGGAAACCCCCCTAGCCGCCCTCAGTGTTGAACTTGGGGTCTACGAATATTTTGAACTAATTTGTTAACGGTTATATGTACTCATTGTGTGTGTGTGACGTATGCTAGTAAAATCGAATGATCCCGCGAGGGAAGAAGAGGGAGCTTCGGTGGCAACGAATGCCGCGCGATAGCTCGAACGCCCTCTCCTTCCCCCGGACACGAGTGAGACAGAAGCGAGCGCGATAGGGATAGAGAGAGACGAGAATCTTGAGTGATACGGGGTCGTGAACAGACGTGTCGCGAGCCGAGCGATTAAGAATCGATAGATAGAGATAGAGATAGAGTGCGGGTCCGAGACTCCCGCGAGCGAGAAAGCGAATCGCGAAACGATCGAACGAGAGTGCGTGAACGGCACGAGGCCACCGCGAATAATCGTCGCCGGGTCGATCCGGGCTGAATTAACATTATCTGTAATTATTTATTTTGTGTGTGTACCTTACTTAATTCTTTAATTTCTTAAATCTATTGTTTCCGCGAGCCGTTAGCCGCCATTGCAATAAAACTATCGTTTTCATCGATTGGGCTTTCCTTTATTCCGGAGCTCCTTCGGAATTCCCTTATTCTGGCATCGAGCCGAAGGAGCACGCGATTTAACAAATTGATCGGTACAGAGAGAACAGCATTTTTGTAGGCCGAGAAGTTACCCGAAAGGGTAAAGTAGAATATTTTATCGCCACTCCCCCCCCCCCCCCCCCCCCTCTCCTTACATTTCCCTCGAAACGGGACTTAAAATATTTTGGGTCAGAAGACCGCCACAAAAGAAGGAACTTAGAGTATATCGATTCCCTCCTAAAAAGGACCAACGGGCCAGGAATCCAGTGGTCAGGAGAGACAGAATAATTTGTTCATCCCTTCTTAGACAAACCCTCAGCCGAACATATTGTAAAGAATATTCTAAGTCCCTCTAGGGGGCCATACAATACAACAATATTACAATGAAATAACAACAATAATACAATATACAATACGCTCGCTAACGATTCTTTACGTTGTGTGTATGTGTTATGCGAATATGAAACTCGAAAGATCCCGCGAGGGAAAAAGAGAGAGCTCCGGTGATAATGAGTGCCACGCGTCAGCGCGAACGCCCTCTTCTTCGTCCAGACACGCGTTAGACGGAAGCGGGCGAGGTAGAAAGAGAGGCAGAGAGTCTCGCGTGATAGCTGGTCGTGGACAGACGTATCGCGCGCGGAGCGAGTTAGAATCGATAGAGAGAGAACGTGTGGGTTGTAACGTATAGCTCCGGTTATATCGAGCGACAATCGATAATCGCACATCGTGAAACCCGCGACCACGCGCGCTTTTGAATTAAGCTTATAGGAATGGAAATAGCATAACAATATAAATATACAATAAAATATACAAAATAAGCAGGTAATAACTTTGCGACTCGCGAAACTCGATGCCAGCCCGAAGCAGGCTGACTCGAATACGAGGCCCACATGAGTTTTTCATATGGACAATAATAAGATCTTCGAGACAACGGTGTCTACGCCAACGAACAAAAAGCCATATGTGGGTGCCAGATCCGAAGCAAGAAGCGAGGATTAGGAATTTAAAGCTGAGTATTGCCTCTCCTTCAAACTTTCGAACAATCAAACGAGAGGGCGCGAACGGCAAGGGGCCGCTGCGATTAATCGACGTCGGGTCGATCCGGGTCAAACCAACGTTTCGAGAGGATTGCTGTCAATATTCTGTTAGTATTCAAATATCTCTTAGTAGTAACGGATTATTTCACTAGATGGCCAAAGGCTTTTCCTCTCCCGAATTTTAAGGCCAAAACAGTAGCTGAAACTTTAGTTTTTGAAGTATTTTGTCAATTTGGTATACACCTCGAAATTCATTCAGATCAAAGTAGACATTTTGAATCAAACCTCTTCAAGGAATCTATGACTCTGTTAGGAATTCAAAAGAATAGAACTTTCCCATTGCATCCTCAATTCAATAGTCTAGTTGAAAGGTTGAATAGGACAATTCTGCGGTATCTATCAAAGTTTGTCTCCGAAAATCAAAAAGATTGGGACAATAGGATTCCCCTTATCTTATTAGCTTATCATTCATCAAAACATGAAACAACAGAATTTTCTTCAGAAATGGTACTCGTGGGTAGAGAACTTAAATTACAATTAGAACTTCTTCGTGGAAATCCACATAACGAGTTTTCTGAAACTCGTCATCCATCTGAATTTGTGGACGAACTGAAAGAAAAATTGAACGCTATTCATGAGAAAGTTCGAAAGCGATTCACGGTAACGAGCGACAAAATGAAATCGCCGTTTGCTTTGAAATCACATATCATTTCTTTCAAATTTAAACGAGATTGGATAGAACCTTATTTAGTTGAAACCAAAATCTACGATGTAGTATATAGAATTCAAAAACTTCCTCGTGGAGAATTTATTATTGGCCACATAGACAGATATTTTGGAAATTAGGAATTTAGAGTTGACAGTTCAGAGACGGCAATGGTGGAAAGTCGATTGCTTGACTGGAGCCTCGGACGTTTTTTCGTAGTACAACCGATAAAGTGTAGGAGCGTGTCCTGCAAGGGTTTCCGGAGAATTGTGTTTAGTGCGTATTAAACGGGATTCCCCTGGCTGTGGATCAAGAATATTACTCAAGTGACTTAAATTACTGATCATAATTTTTGTTAGGAGGACGAGTCTATCCGACAGTTTGAGATCGGGTTTCACTAAAACAGTATGAGCTAGATCACTGTATTGTTTTAAGAACAGTAACCGATATTTATAATAAAAGAATTTTTTTCTCTAAAATAGCCATTAACGTCGGATATTCCAAGTAATTATTTCAATTGGTAGTAGTAATAAAGTAGATTCATTATACGGGACGAGAAATATGGACACCGCATAGGGAATGACAAGGAGTCATATCGATTTTATTTTCAGGAAACCCTTTTAATTTCAGAGATCTGCACTTTTTACACGTTCTGTCACGGGTTGACGGTTTCCCGAGTATCCGTATCCCAAATCCCGAGCCCCTCACATCCGAGGTTTACGAATTTCATTCTTCGCGGGATATTCAAGGGATAACTTCGAGGATAACTTCACCTTATAGATGACTTGATTGATGGTGATGCAAGAATGAAGACTGAAGATTTTGAAATTCAAAACTTCAGTTATTTGATGTAAAAACAGATTTTACAAATAAGACAGAGACCGAGATTTATAATCCGAAATGAATAGTCTTTAGTTTTTGAAAATGTATACGCAACTCTTGCTAGGTTTTTTAACCATGGTTTTCCCACGGAACTTGGGTAAATGCCAGGGCAGTCACGAATAGATCTGGACTGACCATGGCAACCGCATCTCAGATGGTCATGAAGTTCCCAGGGCGGCAACTCAAAGGGAGTGGGGTAGTGTTATGGATTTCGGATATTTATTCTGTTTTATCAACTGATTATGCAGGAACACGGGAATGAGAATAGATCGGTTCGCGCGGATGTGACAACTGACGAACCAACTAACGCAGCTTCACAACGATCGTAATCTTTTTAACACTTTTGAATGAGACTTCAAAACGTACGGACATATCGCGAGTCGGAATAATTGACAATATTATTAATTCAATATCAATAAATATACGCTTCGATTCCTTTTCGGAATGAAATGGTGTCTTGTCCTTTCCGTAAACGTAACAATATATAGAGAGATGCCATATTTTTGGGAGAGGGGCTGCCTAAAGGGAAATGAAGAATATAATCTAAGTGCCTCTGCAATCTTCAACTCGGCGGCAGCTGCGACAGCCGTGTCGGCGAAATGTTTATATAAGATAGAGATATAATAAACAATAACAAAATTCCATAATATTTTCGCTCGCTCTCCCTAATTGTACTAATTGATGTTTTAACCCCAATACTTATCGTTCCTCTCTCATTAATAACCCTCTCATCTTAACGTGTTTTGCTAACCGAAGGAAAGCTTGCTGAAAAAAAAAGCTACGAAGTGAAACGAGGCTAATTGATAATTATTATCGAAGAAACGAAAATACCTGCTTTTTCCCAACGAATTCAATTTATTTTACAAGGCCCGTCAAGAGTTTAGCTCTGCCTTTTCTTTCATTTCGTGCGCTCCGTCCCACTGCACTCGATAATGACCAGGCGCATGAAACCCGAGCCGTTCTACTTAAAACCGCACCTTAGAATATCTATCTATCTATAATGAGCATCGATTCGAATTACCGAGGCATCGCGGCAGCCGGATAAACTGATTAATCCGCTGATTCTTCTTCTAATTCGGATCCACTCTTGCGGTTGTATAAACGATTCTAACGACGATTCCCAAAAGCCGTTGTACCGAGATATCTCACAGTTTTGGAATTTATAATAGATTTTCTTCTTTTAAAACCTGTTTTTGGCAAAACGCCAATGGCATTCGATTAGCAAACATCCAAACAGATTCATTCATTAGCATGTATGGAAGCGACAGAGCCGTCAGCGTGTCAAAGTGCCTCGAAAAAGATTCCCTCTCTCCAGAAAAATTGTAAATGGTGTTTCACGGTGATCTCGCAACAATGGGTTTGATAATAATTTTTTTAGGGATTTTAATATAGGGGTATTTGGAAAACTAAGAACAAACACCTCGTTGTGTTCAAGGATTTTAAATAACGACACGAGGTGCTCCTCATGAACACAATGTTACTTTATTCCAAGAGACGTCCGTCCGTCTCGACGGCTAAACACGTTCTGCCGTTACCAGCCTCGTAGTCGGCGCGACCACAGCGCCACGGCTGAGGTGTGTAATATATGTATATATTACACACCTCAATGTAACCTCACCTCACCTCAGTGCACCTCAGTGTGTAATATATGTATATATTACACACCTCAGTGCCCGGGGGACGCAGAGTCACTTGTTGGCGGGACTATATCCACCGAACGCCAAAAAAAGTCCTTTTCGGAAAATTTTGAAGACAGGAATATAAGATGTGCTACGCGCTCCGTATCGAACGAGTTTCTATGTCGTGATGCGTGACGGAATTTTGAGAGGAGTTTGGGAGGAATCCGGCAGATTACAAGTATTACTTTGATAATGAAATACCTCATCTTAATTGAATACGTTAGCGGGTGTCATAATGAGAAGTTGTGCTGCAGAAGCGTTTCAAGTAACGACATATACAATTTTTCTGAGATGGTAGTTAATTTGACGTCTCTTATAAATTGGCGTCGGCTTCCGAAATTTGACAGATAGAATAAAATACGACCTATATTTGTAATTATTGTAACGAGGTAGCCTCATTCGCTATCCTTTAAATCTCCTTGATTCGAGCCCGCTGCTTGCCACGTGAGCGATAGGTATCCATGAGAATAGTATAATTTGTATTTCGAACACAGTCTGTATTTTTCGTATATTTCCCGCGTTATCGCCCCGCCCCCCTTGTCCCCCCGCGAGAGTCCTGAACGAGTCAACGATGAACACCGCATCATCGGGAGAGAACGATAGTGAGAGAGCGAGCGAACCACGTCGAAGGTATCGAGCGACGATCAATCGTCCAACTGCCGCCCTGTTAGGCCCGTCGATCGCTCCCGTTATCGACTAACGCCGAGTTACGAACGCTCTCACTCATCGCAATGATACCCCACGACGCTGCTGTCCGAAAAGACATCCGGAAAGCCGGAGAAGATTCCCGGCCTTCAGCTTCGATCGAGATCCCTCCCAGTGTGCACGTGTGAGAGTTGCGCGTGAATTTATATTAATTTTGTATAGCGAACTTTGTGTGAAAGGCTGACCGTAACGTCGAGGGTGAGGAACCTCTGCGTTGCCGTATCCCTTTGTCACACATCGAGTGTATTATCCCCGTTCCCAGCCCTCGGGAGTAGACGGAATTCGCGAAGGAAGATAGTTGGTATTTTCGCGAAGCAACAACTATCAGCATTGCCCGACGTTTGCGACAGGTAGAAGCGTGCACGTGGTAAGTGGCGTATAGCCGTTAATTATCTTTCCTTAATGAGATTCCCGTTCCCTCATATCTCGGAAAATGCCCGAAGCATCCCCACAACCACGTAAGTATTCTTTTGTGACCGAAGGTATTAAATTACGAGCCAACAGTCCGAGCTTTTCTCTCTGAGTTGTCCCTTGCTCATGACTAGCGATCGACCACGTTTTCGCATACTGTAGTAGAGTCAATCATTGTTGAATTAACGGTGTTACCCCGTCAATGGTAACTGACGCCCAAATGAATGAAATCCCTGTTTTTGCCATTGCATTTGTTACAAGAATACCGCCGCGTGAAATCGCCGCGATCTTTTTCCCATTATCATCTTTCCGTCGTGTTCACCCGTATCCCCGCAGTTATTGAATTATTTCTCGAAGTCGATCGTCGGTTTACGATCGCGTGTTATAGTCCTTTAGATATATCGAAAATTGGGCGCCATTTACTGCGATATATTTTTTCGACTCCCGGTGGCTCGCAAGGCGCTCAATCTCTGTGCGTTATAAACTCTAATTCACGGTAGTCTGGGTTTTAGCTTAAATTTGGCTTTTTTTAACTTCCGACTACCTGCTGGGCAAAAGAGGGGAGTTATTCGTTTCACCATGAAATCGGACTTTCCTTATTTTGTTGGTATAACGTTCTCCGAAACGACAAAAAAATGTCGTAACAAAATTTGGCACACCTTTTCATTGTACCGCGGATTGTGTCTTTTTTAGAATTCATTACGATCAAGTGCGTGTCGGTAGAGATAAAGCCATTACAAAATAATGTACTCGAATATATCGAAATTTCGTCCATATACGCCGCCATTATTGTTGTGCTTTTTCGCGCCAAATGCCCTGTGAATATATGGGTGTTAATACGCGTCACGACGAAATACGAATCACGAATAAACTATGAACTTTGCTATCATTCGTTTACGTGTGGATCAACGCACTTTGTTAATGCATTACTTAGTGAAAAACTCAACAACTTTTTTTTTTAATAATATCAATTTTGTGTTAAAATTGTTCGGACTTAACCCGATTTCTCTTTTAAAATTATTATTGTCATTTTTTCAATTTTATTCACAAATGAATTTTAACCTTATTTATTTGTGGGTGAGAAACATTTTTTATTTGAATAAAATACGTTCCGGGTAATTTTCCACTTGTTAATGCAGCCACTTTATTGCTGCGAAATCAACACACTGATTTTATTGTGAATTGAATGCGGTATATACTTATACATGACAGCGATGGTTTTCAAATATTTATAATTTTTTAGGTAAAACAACAATTAATATTAAAAATAAATCAACAAATGTAATACAAAAAATCCGTTTGATTCAAACTTTAAGAACATAGAAAAACAATGTATCGCCACGTATGGTACAATTCGGGTTCTAATAAGGATGAAATAAAAATAATTGTATAAAAATAAAAAAAAACTCCCGACAGAAAAAAGATTGAAATAAGAATTAATTATTCACATGTCATGGTCGTGCGGTTTATTCGTCATCGAGTATGCAAATCTCCGGACTATAACACGTGAATAATTAATTATTATTCACTCTTTTTTTCAGTCGGGAGTTTTTAAATTTTCGTAAAAAAACATTCATACATAATTGGGAGCCTGTGGAACTGTAGGAACATTTTTTGTAAAGATCGAAAATCCACCGTAGTGCATTTTGCCGTTAGTCATTGCTCGGTGCACGCAATGTTTTAAAGTTTCGAGTGCATCTTCTATGGATACAGCAGAACTCATGCAGAATGTACCTCTATTCGTTATCTCTTATTGCTTCCGGAGTAAATGGGAAAGTGAGAGGTATAAGTATATTATACAGCATATATGTATAAATGTGAACAACCTTCTGTTTGGGATCGGATTATTCCATTTGCACCGAGCGACGTAAACGAATCCCGTCTGCACGGATGCATATTCATCGTACCCGATCATAATGATCGGGATATTTTCAATACTTTTCGTTGTCGTGGAGGATACACCAAGTGAATGGACTGGTCTCGTTAGGTATCGAACGTGGAAAATTCTCCGTAAAACGTAGAATTACCAAGGCTTTATTTTAATTCATTTTATTTGAAATCGCTGAGACGGCGCAGGTTGAACAAATGTTAATTATTTTATTTTCACCATAATATACCTCATTTTTACGATAACTGCACGTCCGTTAATATTTCGTAGTCTCGAGTAACAATATTTATAACTTTTTTCACTTTTAGACATTTATGAAGGTAAAATAATTCAACAGATTTTTTATTAAGGTGATGTGAAACACAATCATACCCACCCGCCATTACAAAAATATAAAAATTTAAGCGAAAAATAGCAAATGCAATCGTCATAAATTTCGTTATAGGCTGAACTGTTTCATATCACCTTGAAGAGGATCAGTTATAATAATGGAAACTATTCTTTTAATTTCGCGAAGCTCCTATTGATTAAAAAGTTACCTCTGACAGGCGTTTTTACTAGTCGATAGAGACTGTATAATGCAGAAAAGAAGACGTAAAAGGAAAGTTTTAGAGTCAAATCGACTAGAAAATTAATTACACGGGGCTAACGGAGTGCCTCCCCGTGATTTCGTGACGCGGAAATTTAATAAGCGAACATCTCCGCTACAGATTCCGCTTGCAGAAGTTTTGCAGCGGCGAGTTAGTATGTGAAATATCCCTGTGTCGCAAAATTCTCCAGATTCCTCGGCAAGATTATGCAAGAAAAAAGGTGACAATACACACGGGAACCTCTCGTGCGCGTAAAAGGTACTAAATGCTCTAATTATATATTTTTCGTCCTCAATGACTTAAATTCTCGAAAAAATAAACCATTATGGAAAAACACTTTTCAACGAAAGGTTTTCAAGCCTCGGCAGTTTTTATATACAGCGAAAAAAAATACTCTGCTGGGTCACGCGTTCATTCGCAGAGATCCGGGGACTCGGAAAGACCTTTCGCTGACTGCACGAGCCTTTGGTTTTCGTTGATAATAACGACTCGTACCGAAAAGTGTCGAGTTCACATTGCAGCCCGAAGCTAGTAACGTAACGCCCATCCTCCCGCGATTCCGCTTGGTACCGAAGGGCGGAAGGGGTAAACGAGGAGAGATGGAATTGCATTTAGGTCGGACTGTCAGTACCACGACCCTGTTTCGTCCTCGAGTCTTTGCTTCGTTGCTCTGTTACATAGACTTTCTCGCTTTTTCCCCTCCGGCTTCGCTGTTTACCGGTCTCTGGTTCTGCTTCCATATCTCCGTTCTGGTATTCTGAAATATTGTGACCGGTACTGTCCTACCCACATAGCTATCCGATCGAAAAAACAGATCGAAAATATAACCACGGTAAACCATCCCTAAACCTCTCAGTCGGGTCGCACCTTCGCATGTCTCAACAAATGACGAACCCATTCCTAAATGTATTAGCATCCATTTGTGCGACATTATTTGCAAAAATGCGTCAAAGGATACCGGTTCACCAGTTCGGTCACATCATGGACATTATTAATTGAATTCCATTACGGAACTTACATCGCCGACTTCTGAACTTTGTTTAATAACTGCACTGTACTGTGTATATTACACGGTCTCGAGGCACCACTTTTTTTCCGATTGCAGTGTTATAGCTTACTATAGTAGCATATAAGTTACTAAGTACAGTAATATTTAACAGATATAGCGGGTTACGTTTGTTCGCGCGATTCGCGCCCTCACATCAGTTGTTTCAATCAAAGATTGACTTTCAACTTTTTTTGGTTTAACTTTTACTAGGAAGCGGCTGATGCGTAAACCTTCGCGTACACCACACGCGGTAGTTTCGCAGCCATTTTTATCCTTCCGATACTAAAAAAAATATATATATGGATTATTGCATGATATGAATGGTCAACAGTTTACTTGCCGTATTGGCAAGCATCTGAATATTTTCAGGTCGTAAAAATAAAAACGATTTTTAAATAATCTGACGTTTGTACGTGACCGTGTCAACCGGCAACTTTACGATCGTAGGATAAAAGGCTACACACGAATAGCGATAGCCCCGTATAGTACTCCACAGTTATGAATAGAAAGCAATATCATATCGCATTTCGCCATCTTCAGTTCAGATGCGAAACGGGGTAACGCGTTCTCGGGCCACACCTTTCAGAGCTTGGTGTTCGCTTGAGGCTCGAAGAGCCCTGCAAAGCGCGGCAATATATCCAACTACAATTTCTCGGTTTAGAACTCGTCGCACGAAAGCTCTTATCACCATACCTGGTACCGTACTAGCAGACGATGCGAGAAAGCGAGCATTTTTTTCCATGCAACGCAATGTACGTAATAGATACATTTTACTCTCCTTTTTCCCTCGCCTTATACTCGCATTCAGATCAGAACGGCGACGACGACAACGACGATCTCTAAACCGAGTAAACGCGTCTGAATACAAACACTCCAAACTTATTCCCCATAGTTCCGATGCATCGATGTATCGTGTATCGAATTTCTTTATGTTCACCGCGTAGTAATATTTACATCGTTCTCAACGCGGAGCATCTCGAGCACTTCAGACTTCCCGAACATGGAATAGCAAATCTTTACGTATTTCGATACATCGAAGACGGTGAGCTCGGGTGGGTTCAGCTTAAACGGCGAAAGTTATCGTTATATTGGAAATTCCTATAATACTCCTATGATACACTATTGTTATTATCAGTACCAAAAATTAAATGTTTACTGAACCATAATGTTATATCATGAAATACCGTTATTAGTCGATAATAATCGAATTATAATGGTTTTTTCTTCATTCTGTATTAGAAATTAGCAGTTAATTTGGTCTCATCCTCTCATGAATCCTAAACAAATTCGTTTTCACGAGACTCACCTGTACATTTGTCATCAGTTCACCTGTACGGGAATGTGGGATACAGTGAGCGACTTTTTTTTAACGAATTATGGAATTTTTCAGGCGGTAATAATTAACAAATAAAATTCGTAATTAGTTTTTATAGACGTTTGGCATCCAAAACAGCTACAATAACTCCTGAACAAAAATAGAATATATCAAAATTATTTGAATGAAAATAATTTGACAAATGGCGCATTGTACCCCACCGGTGGGGTACGTTCACCCCGATAGTGAGGCACAATAAACCACCTTTTTTAAAAGTAAACATTTTGATAAATAATTATTTTTTATTAGCAATAATTGTTTATGAAACTGTCCTAAGAAGTACTGTAGCTCTGAGTAACGCGTGAATTGTTAAATTCTCAAGTGTGACCGTCAATTGCAATGCGTCAAAATACGAGGTTACATTGTGCCTTCGACACTCTGTTGCCTATGGTAGCAATCATATGGCTCATTCGACCCCACTAAAAATCAAGATAGTTTTTAACGAAAGATTATTATTTATTGAAGTAAATTTAACAAAACGTTGGCACTGATCACCGCGCAACGAGTTGAACTATCATTTACGACCGAAAACTCAGGCTAATTTGGAAAGTAAAGTAAGATGTAACATTTTGAAGAGCCGGAAATTTTTTGTTTTATAGGTCCAAATCTATATTGATTTTTTTTTTTTTTTCAATTATTCACAAGGTCACATCCATTTTGTTCCACATTCGATGAATGTCTATTTAGCTCAATGCCCACCCGGAAAAAATCCATTATTTATGAACTTCAAACCTACGAAAATTTTCAAGTGGCTCACTGTGTACCCCACTCCCCCGTATTTGACTCGAATACCGGTGAAATTTGGGAGGCGCGAAAAAGCATCAATTGTTTCGCGTGATGCAAAGTAACGATTAATCATCTTTAATAAAAATGATTTCTTCACAATTTTTCCATCGTAGTTAATTACCGGTAGTCGGTCGATCCAACGATCATACAAAGCGTGTCGCTGTGAAGTAGAAATCTGTGTTATCCCGCGTGACTGCACGGAACGAGAGTTTCAGTCTCGCGCTAGCAGGTGGAGGTTTATGCTCGTCAGCCGAGGCCTTTCTTACCTTCACTCCCGGCATACGTCTGAAGTAACGCAGAGGAAAGGGTTTTGAAAAGGATAAATGAATTTTATAAACAATATTTAAAAAGTAGATTTTTTTTTTATTATTATTGCGTAATGGTTTTTTTATGCTTTTTATGTATAAAACAGTACCGTACATTTTTTTTTGCTCCAAGAGCACATTAACAAATGTGCCGAAGTGAGAGCGGTTACAAAAATTCATATATAAATTTCTCTCTTATAAACGACCGCGTCGTACGCGTATCGACATATACGTTGATTATTTATTTTTTCGGAATCGTCGCACGAACTTTCGCAAACTTCGTTCTCCTGGAAAGTCGCACGATCGGATCGCGCAAACTCGACATTCCTATTGCACGATTAAACTTACCATCACTCTCGCTCGTTCACTCGTGAACAATAAAGAAGAATAAAACAGTTTTCTATAGAGTGAAAACAAAAAACAAACAAAAAAAGAAAAACAAAATAATAGGAAAATGTCTAACGCATTCATGCACTCGTACGCATTTCATATCACATTTTACAGCTGTCCGCTTTCCCGCTTCTGTAGGAGACTAGCTTATGGTCGTATTTTGCTTCATCACGAATTTCTTCGATCAATGAAAAATATTATTTTCCCAGAATACTCCTCTAGACGCATATTATTTACACTGTGCGCAATTTATGTGTACTTTTCTCAATTACATTTTCATTTTATGCACATATTCTCTCCTCATAAATTCTATATACCACCTGCGTAAATAACGATGTAAATAATTTTCTCTAATTTTCATTCGGTCGTAATTGGCAATCTCTTTATTTTTATTCTTTTTTTGGACCCAACAAAACGGCGGGGTCGTCTTGACCTCTTCCTCTCAAAGTAATTAAGGATGCATCACACATATATTCCCAACCAAAAGTTTTATGCGATCGACATTTTTGTACTTCGCGATTTGCAAAAAATCTGAAATACATCAGCCGTATTACAAATGTTAAGTTGTCACCTTTGACTCTGCATAACAATTATTGCCAAAAAGTTTTAAAGAAAATATTTACAAAAAATGTTTAACAAAACATCAGTGTACCTTTCATTTTTGCATTTTAAATGAAGTAGCAGCGACCCTTATCTCTCTATTTAAATTTTTTTTCGACTTTAGTACATTAAATATTAAATAAAGTGATAACAACTAAAATCTCGAATTTCGATATTTTCGAGATAAAATATCATTACTCAAATCGCTTCAAATTTCGTCTCGAATTAGCGATATAATTCGACAATTTCGATAAATTTCGAGTTCACCAACTCTTTATAAGAGGACTTTTCAAAATTATTATTATGCAAAATGAATGTTTGGCGCCTTTAATACAGTTATTTTTTTCAGAATTTTGTACCATTAGAAAGTGATAAAAATCTCACTGAATCACACTTTTTACGGGGAAAGTACGTGCGATGCATTCTTAAGCTTAATAATTTTGAATTGAAAAAAAAAAAAGAATTATTATCCATCCTATAGACTATATAAATATCTTCACCTTATCATGATCTCATTAACTCTTTTTCTTATTACTTCTCAAGTATTATTTACATATATCACGATCGATACAATGAATAAACGCGGTCAAGAGATCGCGCAGGTATGTACAACTATCTACAAACCAATCGGCAGAAAAAAAACAACAAATCAAATTCGAATATTTTTCAAAACATTAAAAAACCAAAAAAATTTGCAAATTCGGTAAATTAAAAAAAAAAATACTAATTTTCGTTACCTGAAAAACGTGTCGGTAACGATATTCGTTGAAAAAAAAAATGAAAAAATAACGCAAGTGTTCGCGTTGGATAAACGCGAGGGGACACGTACCGACATTTTCTACGGACCACCTACTCACATCGAATATACTCCGTGTCCAGAAATATCCCACTTGGCTTTTACGATCTTATTCTCTGTGACTCGCCTGCTCGCCATACAAAAGAACGTTGTTTCCGTCGAATTTGTAAAAAAAAAATTCTGCGAGCGAATCTGTTATTTTCTTTTCTCTTCATGAGACTCGACATCGTTATCATCTGTGCGGACAGTTGGCCACGTGCGGAAACAGCTGACAGTGTATGGATTTAAACCTGCAACAGGAGAAATTGAAATATGCAGATGTTAATATTGGGAAATTATAAATAGCATAACGATCGATAGTAAATAATGCATCTATAATTCAGAGTCCCGATAATAATTCAACTCTGTGATGAAAACAATAATTAGCCACGATAATTGCCATTTGGAAAATAGCGGTGACAGCGAACTTTTCTGCAGCAATTATTATAAAGTCAATTAAAGCTTATTGGAGCGACGTGGGTCCATCTTAATTATTATAACCACTCCCCGGCTCCTCCACGCTGCCTCGTACATGTACACGCTCCGTTCTCCTTTTCCTTCTACTACCGTTGCGGCTTTCCAGCCACGCGGACTTTGCAATTATACAAGTAATCGAGGCCTTCGTCCCGGTGGAATGCCGGCAGTGGTCGGAACATCAGCGAAAAGAGGGCTGAAGAAACAGAACTCACTTGCCGGAGGTTCGACAAGAGTATCGCTATATATTCGGTATGCATGTCTATACGTACATATAACGTATATTGCAGTATCGCAGTGTACACGAGGGCATTATAATAGTTGCCGTAGGAGCACGCGGTATATTCTTCAAAGGGTCGCAGACGAGAAATTCTCGTAGCATAAAATAAATGTTGCGTAGCTACAGACGAACGTTCGAAAGACCAAAAAATTCAGAACTGCGTTACTCCTATTCGCTAGCTGTTAACCGCTGCAGCTGTTTCTAACGGAGAGTGGATAATCGCCGTGGTTCTGAGATGGAAAAGGAGTAGGAAATATGTAATGATTTTGCCAAATTACCTCTTCGGATCGTCCTTGGTATCGAAGCCGTCGATCTTTACGACATTCCACTCGTCCCTCGGGCCCTTCGAGTAGCTCAACGATACCTGGAAGCAAAAATGAAAAATGCTTTGGTTTAGACAATGGTGGTACTTCGTGATTGCCTTTTTTTCCTTTTTATATCTTATGCTTAAAGCCTAAACATTTATTATTCAATGGTTCATTGTTATACGAATAATAATTCGAAATTTCATTCGATTGCTTACAGAAATAGAGAGCGTTATCTATCGGGATTATGAAATGAGAGACTGCATGTAACGTGCAACTGACTACCAACAGTAGGCACGTAACGGAGTTTCTGTAGTACATTACGAGAGGACGAAAATATTCGTCGTCCGAGCGTTTCGCGTCCGGCAGCTCGGTCATAAAACATTCTGCCGATGACGCGAGGTTATCGTACGACGCATGAAAAAAAAAAAGAAATAAAAAAGAATGAGGACGAAAAGCGAGAGAAGAAAAGAGCGCGCGTCGATGGAGAATGAAATTCATTACACAGGTGGTGGCAAACTCTGCGGAAATGCGAGCGCCAAAAGAAAACATAAAAAAACGAGAAAAGGAATTTGAAAATGAAAAAAAAAATCAATGAACGTGCAATTTTTTGTTTGCGCTGATCGAATTGGAAGAAAAAAATTGAGTGCCACGGAGTTGGTTCTTTATTGACACGTCGACGAGATTCTGTCGGAAAACGGAGACCGCCCTACGAAAAAAATCATTGGCGACAAAGTGTTTTTGTTCAAACTTCAGTGCAACGCGTGAACTTGCAGTGCATGTTTACGATTTTGGAACCGTTTTTCAATTGGAAATTGCGATGAAAAAAACGGAGACAACATCATCGACGGACTTTCATCAACTGGTAAATGGTCAATTCTCAACGCGTTCAATAATGTACGGTCTTAAAAAAAAAAAAAAACATTATCTGCGGTATCGATATTCGTTTATCTTTTATATGAAATTCAATTCGTCAAATTCGTCAAATTCAATATACCAATTGATTAATAAATAAAAATTAATTAGCGTTCGAAGTTTCGATACCTATAAATGCCTATGAAAATTTTATCCAGGGTACGCGATAACGATCGAATATCCTATCGGTCAGTGATTCCAAACGACGTGAAATTATTACCCAGCATTTCGAACTGTCGATCCGTAGTCGAGATTTCCTTTCGGAATAGCTTACAGAATGCATGAATAACAGATCCAGATATATAATGCATTATAGATGGTGGAGATACTCGTGATAGACAGATCACGATTCTACACGGTTCTCTAACTCTTTTATATACTACCCGATACAATACTGCGGTAGATATGACGCGGTAACGACGCAATACAAAAATCCACTGAAACGAGGCACCTTGGGCCGCCGGTATTATCATTAGTATCCCCGGTATCGATTCTATTTTCGTCATAATCGACACGGATCAGACACGCGGCGATGAGCGAAATGCGAGCCGATTTTCATCGGATTATATCTTGAGGATTAATCGGGTGTACGCCCGAGTATGTGTTGGTCGCGGTATCGCGATCGCGCGCCGCCAGCTTCCGAAGATAATGGTCGTAACAGCATCGGCAACCGATCGACGTAGCTTCGCTGACAGAAGCAACCGAGCCATCGTCCTCCTTTCTCGGAACGCTTTTGAGCGAACGTTGTCTCTGGTTCTTCACTCGAGCATTAATCTTTCAATGATCTATGCGCGCCTATAGCTCACCTGTAATGCCCGCTCCGTGTCGAATTAAATGAGCCTGTCGAGTCAAGAAGAGGTATAGACACCGCGCGCCGGTTCGCCGGTATCTTATTCATACGAAGTATTATTTTCCTCGTGAACACGTACGCAAGGTATATATTACTTCTTATTAACCTCAGTCTAGTTTTGAATACTTCCACTTTGATATCGGTACTGTGGAATCTCGATGTTTCACCACCAAAACGTTTTTTTCATCGTGCCCGATGCAAATTTTACTTCTCATTTTGCTACTTGCTAATACCCTTACTCTTTAATTTATAAATAGGGCTGAGTATTAAAAAATCGTTACTCCATCTGAATTTTCTTTTCGTGTGGTATAAACCATCAGGTAGTATTAGATACCATTAGGTATAAAAAACCTCGGTCCACTAGCGAATTTGACGCGATGGTGACGAGCGGTAATTGTTGAGTATGCAACTCAACAGTATGTATCGAGTATGGACTATCGAGTATTAATAAACAAAGCAGTTCGGGAAATGTGCAGTTAGAGAAAACCAGCGCAAGTTCTTATTAAATCAAACGGTACGGCTGAGCGAATTGACGATGAGGTCGACGAGCAAATCGGCAAGCCATTCCATAAATTCGACAAGGAAAGACACGAGCGAAACAAGGGGAGTCTAAAAGCCGTCTGTGAAAATGAAAAGACGGGACCGTCTACGGATATGTCTATCGAAGAAAAAGGGGGAGCCACGCCTACTGTCATGTCCGTGGATGAAAATAAAGAATTCTCACCTGCAATCAGCTCGGCAAAATTATGCTTTAAAAGTCAGCTCGTCAGAGTGTTGCTTTCGTTAGTACTTTTACTCGCACAAACTGAATGGTATAATATTATTTTGTAATATAATATTGTTTACGATTTTATCTATTAATTAAGTATACCGTAAAAATGTGTTACTTTCCATTTCAGACGAGACTTCAATCTCTCCAGCACATCGCTCTCCGCTAAAAACTCAGAGTGCTAAGTCACAGTCCAGCAAATTTGGTATGATTGGCATTTATTTTTACGTATATATTGCGTTAATATAATATGTTTTATTCATTAATTTCCTAGATTAATGCGGTTGTGTTTTTCAGAACGTACTCTCACGATCACAAAAAATTATAATGAGAAAACATTGAAGACACCGTTTAAGCCGACGAAAACGATAAAAAGTAACGTCTGGACGTACTTCATAAAAATTGCAATGGGAGGCACATGTTTAATTTGTCAAATGAGTGTTAAATCCAGCGGAAATATGACGAATTTAAGTAAACATCTCTTGCGGCATCATCAGAGCAACGACACGGAGAAATCGATCGTGCGACAAATAAACATTGCCAGAAACGAAGTTAGGACGATGTTTCCAACCGTAGAAGGAGCCAATGATCCAGACGATCCTACGACGCCCACTTTCAGTGGCAATAATAAAATCGGAATTTCATCTAAGGAAGCTAACTGCACCAAAGACATCCAGCCAAGAATAACCAGGACGGTGTCAAAAATGTCCTCATTTAAAAAGGGAGGATCCAAAGCCGGTGCTATTATGAACGCTCCTATTTATATGATTGCTAGAGACGACATACCGCTATGTACGCCATAAAAATCTGGTTTCAAGTACTTCATGAGCATCGTTAGTCCGTTATATGAAATACCAAAACGCGCGACATTCACTACGGCGGTCGATCGGAAATATGAATTTTGTTCCGAGAGGGTCCAACAAAAATTGAAAAAGTCGGCTGATTTTATGCTGATAGCAGACATTTGAACGGATACGATGATGTTGCGAAGTTTTTTGGGCGCTACAGCACATTTCTTAGATGACCATAAACTCACGTCAATCGTCTTGGAAGTCGTCGAATTATGTGAGCATCATACCAGTGACTACATTCAAAATATATTTAATTTGTTATGCGAGACATGGAAGATTTCATTGGACAAAGTTACCGCTGTCGTCATAAATAATGGAGCCAATGTCAGGAAAGCAGTGACTAACACGTTTGGAGAAAACCGTCATCTACCGTGCTTTGCGCATTCCTTCAATTTGGTGGCGACGAAAGTAACTGGTAAAATTGAGATACTTAAGGATTTGATCATCGAAGTGAAAGACGTTGTTACATATTTTTTGTAACGCGTGCATGAGAAATGCTACTTCTCGTGCCTGCCGAGAGTGGCGTAAGTGGCGCATTATAGCAAGACATACTGTAATGCCGGGCCGCATGCGCACATTAGCCTGGTTTTACTTCTCACACGCATTTTAGTACTTTTTGCATGCTATGGTGTCGAAGAAAGATCGAAATACGATTCTCTAAAGAAATATCTTACCTGCTCGTGGAAGGTCTCTTGATTGAGGAACTTCATCGGCTCCAAATGAGAATGAAACTGCTCGACAACGGTGAGCTGTTTCTTCAACAAATGCTCGATTATGTAGCCCATCGTTACGTCATCGGGCAACCTTATTCGATCGCCAACCGTTATGAACTTTCCGCCACTGTAACAAAAAACCATTGAACAAATTGTTACTCACTTCATAAAATAAACGAATGAAAATATTTGTCAGTGCTAACCGAATGAATCAACATTCTAAATCCGCAACACCTATTGCTAAAGCAAAAAGTAGAATTCAAAATCTTCTAGATTTTCTAGATTTCGTCGTCAAATCTTAAAAAATATTGTGTATATTTTATAAGATCTACTGAATCTAACCATCGTCCCTATATACTGTATGACAACCCCATCCCAGGTAGATTTGGGCAAATCATCGCTAGATGGTCACGGACGATCAGTTTTCGCACCACCAAAACAGCGCTGGAACGTACCTAACCATCGTATCTTCCAGATCCGTTCCTTCCCGAAAGAATTGACCACACTCCTCTCATATGAGTTATCTCAAGATGGGGTTCATATAATTTTAGTTTGTACAATCCTTGAGGTACGACCATAATGGTAACCCATAATGGGACCGTGTATAATTTTAACCCGTACTTCGTAAGCATAAGTGTTGTGTGACGTTGTGTTTTCCCACCACTCTATGGCACTAAGTTTCACCAAATGTCGATCCGCGTATCTAATAGTAGGCTAACAGTTAGACAATATTATTTGATTTTTGAATGTTGAGTAGAAGGCTGCGGACCTAAATTGCAAGAACCGAGAATTCCCCAACTGATCCAAATTCTTTCACCTCATGTGTACCAGCGGCTTAACTACCGGAACTGCGTTATATTCCCTTCCTCTATAGGAGGTTCTGTCTATCCAGAGCTCGAACTCTGCACCTCCCGCGAGAGAGAAGATGATCTGGAATATCGCGCGTTCGATATTCTGCTGGCACGGTATTCGATGCGGTTTCAATACCTATAGCGATAAACCATTAATTTTGGTAGCGGACGGGAAAAAAAAATGGGACGATGATAAATTCGGTTCGCGAACGGAATAAAATATCACCAACACCTGTACTAGTTTCATCTTAGTCAAATTTAGTACGGACGCTCGTTATTCAGTTTGTAATTATCGTTTCGCGATTATCTGTATGAGCAATGAAATGACCGATGATGCCGCTGTAATGAACGGTGGAGTTCCCGAGGACTTACGAGAAACATGCTGACGACGCCTACTAAACGAGCTCAAAATACTCATAGCGCGATGAGTAGCACATCAGTAGCCTGAAATACAACACACAGGTACGTGTTACTAACTCGCGAGCGCTGATGAACATTATGGTACAGCAAAAATGAAGCAAAAATGAAGATTATGGTACGAAAGAGCCTGGTCGCAAATTAAGTATCTGACCTGTAAACTCAGGAGAAGCGCCGCGGTTCTCGGAAGAGATCGCGAGAGAGCCCGAGCACGATTCACTACGTTACCGACGGTTGGTCGAATAGGTGCGATGTCAAACAATTAATAATCGATTAATTAGGAGTAAAATCCTCAGAATAGTTTACGAAAAAAAAAATGTTAGAAAATGTACGGTCTTTACACGCGTTCTTATGGGTGAACACGAATTATAAGTGAATTATTATCTCGCATTTATTGTTTCTTTGATGCCAGTTGGTAGAAAAAAATAGTATCAACTACTTTATACTATGGTTAATTCGTATGCAAAAGAGGTTATGGATCGGAAATCTGTGGCACTTCTTCTTCGGCTTTCGTCTTCGCTTTATTTGTTGCCGCAACTGATCGGGTTTACCTCTGATTATATGTCCGTTCCGTATCTATTTGTCCGTACCTATTGCACCTTGAAAGTTGACGCTGTCGGCTGCTCATCGACGCTGCCACCTTCGGAAAAATGCTATGTTGCCGATGGTTACGAAATTATCGGAGTGGTAACAAATCCTAATATAACTATCTTAAATGAGTGCAATGTACTTTTATACAAATTGTTAGTATTTAGGCTCTCAATTCGCCAAAAAAAATAGAAAATTTCAACCTTATTTGATTCTTTGAAGATAGGGACCCCCCCTCGCACGTTCCGTCCTGCAAACTATCAGAAGACCCTCCTTAAACAATAAGGTAGAATGGAAAATGGAGGTCGGGTAACAAACCCCTCGGTACTGTTTGATGCGTAAGTCGTTACGAGAGAAAGAAGAATTAAGGATGAATCCCTAATTTAAGTCGGATCATAAGCTGCGCATCACGATTCCACGCTGGAAATGCTAAACGCGGTCGGATATCCGCATAATTTGATTTGCAAATCTTGCTCGCTCGTTCTCGTATACCCTAATGATACACCGGCAAAATTGTGTGTCGTAATTGATACAAAAACGAGAAAAGCAAAGATTGAAATATGGGAAAAAAATATATATCACGCTAACATTGGTATGGGGTATGATGGATGTATAGGAGACCGCGTGGTGTATTGTGTACAACCTTATCCCCTGTCTGAGTCGAGTCTCGACGCGACTTTAAAAGCGAGCGGACGTGTGACATTTCGAGACCGGGATAATTAACGTTTCTTATAATTAATAATATCCGCCCCAAAACCAAATACGCGTGTTATTCATTCGCTCGATCGTTACAATATATATCACGCTAACATTGGTATGGGGTATGATGGATGTATAGGAGACCGCGTGGTGTATTGTGTACAACCTTATCCCCTGCACCGCGTCTCCGTATTTACGGAGTATAAAAGCGATGGAAATGAAAGAGGCGAAAGAATTTATCGGGGGTAGGGCAATTTTCGAGACTATCGAATTTTCGGGACTCGCGGCTTCACGCTTAAATTGCGAACGAGATTGCCATCGATGGGCCGGGGCACGGTCCTCGTCCTCGACGATCGTCTCGCACGGAACCCAAGCGCGATAATCGATATGAATAAATTAACAAAGCTTACGGTAATGTCATTGAACGAGAAAAAGAGTAATCTCGCCGATAGAAGGTGCTTCGAGTATAAATGAGAAATTATTAGCATAATATTAACAAAAAATTAATATGAGGAAAAATTGTAGCACGAAAAAAGATCGAAAAGCCTAATGGCATGATAGTAGTAATTCTTATCACAAAAATATCGTCCGACAAGATAAGTTTCCAGCAATTGTGGTTTAAAGTTGTCGCACAAAAGTGGAAGGATAATATAAAAATAAATAAATAAATAAAAACGAATGAAAAAGCAGACATTTGCGAAACGCTTGTAATGTGAGAGTTCTCTTACGCGTCCCGTGGTATACAAAGTTTACTGCGATTGTGGTTTCAATCTCGTCGCATAAATCTCGAAGAAGTCGATCAGCTACTTGATAGCCGTTTGAAATAGAAACCTCGAGATATAGCTTATTGATTGAAAGGGATCGAGAGTGAGAATGAGATTGACCAGATATATCGGTAGTTGATATCGTTTCGGGAAATCGATACAATGATCCTGGCTGGAGTAATCGTTACACAACCGGTTATCGAGTGCGGTCTTTCGCGGTAGATCCCGTGAGATTGGGAGTATTACAAGTAGAAATAAATAATTTTATAACAATGTAAAAAACACCGACTGGAAAAAGAGTGAAATAACAAATAATTATTTGCATATTATAGTCGAGAGATTTATTCGTTGTTGAGCGTAGGAATCTCCCGACTATATATGCGAATACTTTTTTTTGTAACTCGGTCATGGAAAACGGCCTATTTTATGGCAGTTTTGCAGGATGAAAGTGGCTGATTACGGCACAATAGTGAAAAGATGGGTTCGCGATTGTTTTACTTTCGGCGTTTAAAAGGTTACTTTCGTACCTTGGGACGAAAAATGATAACCTCACATTTCACTGTCCGTTCCGCAAAGCTGCCACGAAATGCGCCGGTTTCGGAGCGGAGGATCGTAGAACGGCCTCTTAAAGCAATTGCTAATGACTTCGAGGAAGGATTGAAGAAAAATTATAGAATAATCAATTGAATTGTGAGTATCGCGTTTATTGCGGTGTGTTGCAGCTCCGGAATTTTATAAATTCATATCACAATGATTGGAATGAAAACTTTCGGTGAGTTTATATACCAATTATGGAAAGAAAAATAGTTTCTTACGTAAGTAGACCAGGGAATTTGTATCTGTTGCACAAACATTCGTAATTCTTGCAAACTTAGGCACAAGTTACGAAAAATTCAATGGCGTAAAATGGCTACATACAAAATAAGTAAGAAGTATGTAAGCATCTCGACGGAGTCACCTCGAGTATGGTTCGAGATGGTTCGATGAGAATTCTACTATCGCTTCCGCAGGCATATGGGCTTTGAGAAAATTCATATAAGGTAAACCGTGCTCGGGTGTTAACTCTGCAGATACGACGTTTTGTATAATATATCGTAGTTATGGCCGGCGACTGCCTCAATACCACTTTTTAACGCGCTGTAGTAAAGGCGCATGGATTATCGCCATTTCTATAAAGTGCGTGCTCCCTAATTAAGTGTAGAATGCGAGGTGGATCGCCGATGCGATAAAGGAATTCGCTCGTCTTTCGCCCGGTTCATCGAAGATGCCAGAGTGCACCTTTCGCACCCAGAAATACCCGCGTGCGTCGAAGACGGCATGAGAAGATTTCCAATGCATATATAATCTTATTCCCCCTATGCTGAAACTACTGATGGTGAAAAAGCGTTGCGACCAAGCGACCGAACGAGATCCGATAGCGATGCGCATATATACGAAATTAATTGATACAAGCGGACGAGTGCCCCGTGAGTGCACCCTGCCAAGCTCTCCCCGCCCGTCGTATATAAACACCGAGGAAATAAGTTATCGGTGTACAGGGCTGCCGAGTGCCGGTACGGCATTCGCTCTTGAGTCGGGGAGCTCGTTCGAATTGCCGGCTTACCGGTTGGTGCACTGCGCCTGGCACGTTCGGTACTCCGCGATAATAAATGCGAAAGCGGTCGCTTTAACGACGCTAAAGCGGTTTACCGATTTATACCGAAAGCCAGTACCACGCTCGGTGGCTGCTGTGCATACCGCTCCGCGGGCAGCGATGCTACCTCGTAGCGACTCTTGGGTATACTGCTCGACGGCAGGTGTTCCATGGGCGCCTCCGACAGCAAGCCTGGCACCACCAGAAGCATCTCTAATGTAATCTGCGTATGCAAGTATGCGCAAGGCACTTTGGTGTGGTGGAATGTTGCCGAATTGAGCTGATCAAGGGTTACAGTACGATTAAAATCAACGTCGATTATCATTTTACATCCACGTATCCACCAACGATAGTTATAGAATTCTATATTTTGCACTACGTTAAAATACTCTAATTCGGTGTGTTCCAAGTCACAATTATGCTACATATTTTACTTTTGGAACTTTTTGTTATGTTCAGTTTAGAAGACGATGGTATATTTATAGTGTTTTAAAAGAAATGTATGAGTATCACTGTCAAGAGTCAGTAGGCGAAGGGGCAACCAAAAAAATTAACATCGAAAAAGATTTTCGAAATATCTGTACGAGTGTCTCAAGACGGTCGCGTTCCTAACCCCGTAGCGTCCCTAACCTCGTCTTCCCGCATCTCGCGTTATAAAGGATGCGGATGAGACTTATTTTATAAAATAAGAATTCGAAAAAAGAAACAGAAAAAATTGACTTAGAAGTGTTGTGTATTTCACCCGTGCGTATTATCGAAACCGCGGCAACTAAAGCGATGTTCTTTTCGACAAAATTGAAATATTGGGCATGATGCGCCACCAATGCTTTGATATCGGGAGTTAGCCGAGGTTAGCATGCCGGCGACGACAGAATACTGCGTCGGCTCTGGCAGAGAGCATCGGTCCAAGGTTCGAAGCATGGCACCCATGGCTGGCCCAACGCCCCCCGCCTGGGAAATATATGTAATCGAGTAATAAATTATGTATCGTAAATTAAAGATTCGTTGAGTTTCCTTTTGGGTTGTCGCTTGATGAGGCTTTAGTAAGGCAGATGTGCGATCATCGTTTTATTTTCACGGGAACCAACTTTATGGCTGCGTTACTCGCAAAACATATATAAATATATGGCGGATAAACACATATCTTATACGAAAAACATACTCCTAATACCGGTATTGAAAGCTGTTATGTATGAACTGTGTAATACATTTAAAACGACTGAAGCGACCAATTACGACTGCTCGAACAGGTGTTTGACTAGTATTGAATCTTCAAACGACCTTTTTCAATATATTGAACATTTTTGTAATTTTTATGTAATTTGTTTTTTTTTTTTTATTTCAAGAATGTTATGTACATTTGCGGGGATCACAGGAGAGAATTTGGGTATCTCAATACGGGGATTCGATTAATATACGGGGATTGTACTTTTTTTTTTCTTGAGTGCAATACATTACCATATTTTACCGTTTGTTGGGACGTGTTTCAAGTACGGAATTAAATAATTTATTATTTGTCAATACTCTGTAACAATTTTCTAAAAATTAAATCCATTTCGTTTAGAAAAATGTAAATTGTTGTCAATTTCAGAAGATGGGTTCGAGTTTTCGGTTATAATGTGATTGTCAATTTTAATAATCGAGACAACACTGACATGTTCGGCCCGAGTATCTGGCAGTCTGGTATCGAAAGAAGCATCGCTGTCATGAAAGTAAGTCAGTGCGGTTCGTCATCTTCTTTTATTTTTCTATAAACGATGTGTATACGGCCATGTGTGTCGTGAGAAAATTCGATCGTTGGCTGTCTCTGCGTCACTCGCTCCCTTGGATCTCAAAAGCTCAGAAGCAACAAACATTCGCTATGGTATGCTCTTCTTCGTGGTTAAAGTAGATCGTGAGAAAGACGAAGCTATGGAAAGAGACAAAACAATCGCAAACAGCGCAACGAAGACGAAAATATGGAGGAGTGAGGTGGACAAAAGAGGAAGGTGAAGAAGAAACACGCGCGCGAACGCAGTATCGAACGGTTGGTGAACATAAATCGAGCCAATTAGAGGACCAAGAGGTAGTCACAACTTTAAAAGTATCGGTCGGCAGCATCCCCCTCCCCCTCCTCCGCCCTGGGCTGCTTTTACTACCTATACATCGGCTTGAGTCACCCGAACGTCCCAATGAACAAGACAGACAAATATCTTAAAGGCGTGCCGCCACTGCTGCCTGACGGACTGTCCGATTCCGGTGAACGGGGGTATAAACAACTGCGAACAACGTTGACCGGTTTGTACATTTAAAAATTTCGCGGATTTATGTATGGACGATGCAAATTTCTTCGTCGTTAAGTGTGGAAATCCTCCGACTATAACATGTGAATAATTAATTGCTATTTCACAGTTTTTGCAGTCGGGAGTTTTTAAATTTTCGGAAAATTTTTTATTTCATGATCGAGCGCCTTGCGAGCCACCGGCAGACGAAAAAAATATATCGCGCAAAATGGCGCTTAATCCTCGGTATATTCGATAGACTATTTAGTAAAACGATTTTATTTCTACCGATATTCAACGGACCGAAAATTCATTTTGCAAACGACATTGACTGTGCATCATAGAATCAGTGTATCAAATTTCGCCAAGTAATTTTCAGCCGTTTGCGAGAACATTCCCGACAACGAAATCTCTCGTCGCTGTGAAACGCATAACTCCCCACTTTTTGCCCTAACGGGCAGTCGAAGTTCAAAAATCGATAAACTGAATGGTTCAATTATTTTGCAAAAAAAAACTCTCGCTAGAAAAATTCGCCATTCTCGAATAGGTACCGATAGGTACTTTTGAAAGTTTATGAAACTCATGTACTTTTGTTATCGTTCAGGGACCGGATTAAATCCCGAATGTTGAAAATTTGAAGGTGCGAAAGCTCGAATCGAAATTATTCACTCAATCCATTTTATGACGGGTTTATCCACCCAAAGTCTAAATAAACAATGGAAATAGTGGTATAATGGTTATGGTTACGAAGGAAAATTGAGACAAAATAAAATTTCCGAAAAAGGCCAAAGTTCATTTCCCGACAAGCTAAAATTCTGATATTAGAAAACAAGAAGGTTTGATGCTCAGAAACAAATATGATCAAAAATGAAGTAATAATCACGTCGGTTGAAGATGTAAAAATTTCATTATTGCAACAACGTGCGGGAAGCTCATAAAATAATTTTTTATTGAAACTGTTAAGGTATTAGTTAAGCATTCGTCGAAAACGATGCAAAGGCAATAAAAAAAAATGCAACAACCTGAGCCGATCAACTGGCATGCAACGTACCATCAAGTTTTAACTATCCCAGTTATTGGTCAACGTCTATTAAAGATGCAGGAATTCTCCAATGATCCGGCAGCCGTCAACGACCCAGAGACTATCAAACGATAGCCAATGAATGGAAAACAGATACGCGCCGTCCACTAGATTCGTTATAATACGACTGCGGTTTAGTTAACTGGCCAGTAGGCCCCTCGGGAGCATACGTTTAATTAACGAGTATCCATTAATGATACGATGAATCGGAGCCCCGAGTGCTCGGGGAGAATTGTTCGCTTCCTATTGCCATCGTGAACGACTCAAAGTTGAGGGCTCATCGGGTTCCTTGTAAACCGGATGGCGCTCACTATTTCTCTATCTCCCGCGAGAGCGGCACCGGCACGAATGATACTCGTTCCGTAATCGTCCGAGCGACAAGTGTTGAAGAGCTCGATCTATGTGAGACATAAGGAAGTTGTTTATAAGATACGATTTTGATTATCACAGTCGCATTATGAAAATTGTTGCATCGAAGTTTTGGATAACGAGTCGTTCAAAAATTAACGCCGGGTTACCTATTTATCCTATTAAGACATTTCATGGGGCCAGAGAATTAAATGAAAATATCTATCGTCTAAAATAATATATATAAATAACCTACGAAATACTCATCGATTACTCGGCACGAGTTCACAAACCTTTGAAATAATTAGAAAGTTTAACAAAAAAAAGCGACAGAGCCTCTGCTCGGTTTAATCCCGGTGATGATAAAGATTTACTGAAAAACATTTTCGGACGAATCCGTAAAATGTATAGGAATGTGTTTCGAAATGGATGAGTAAGCGCGATAAGTAAGGATAAAGATAAGATGATATTCCGAATTAACTTAAAATAATTGCTTTCGATAGGAAACGGTGCCATTAACGATGACTCTAGAAATCGGAATGTTCACAGGAAGGACCGGGCGCGCTTTCTGCATTTGGACGCAAGATAAAGAGCGCGAGAATGAAACTGCTATACGTGAATTCATCGTGTCTCTCACCGCGGATCGCCGGAATAACGTCAAGAAATTTTCACCGTGCCAATTAGAGCCCCGGATAAGAAATAAATAGTCTAGTGTGCTTAATTAACATTTTCTGTTTCGATTGGACCGTTGTCGGCCCCCCCCCCCCCCCCCGCCTTCTGCCGCTTCTTTCCTCTTCGACCGCATCGTACCTTTGGCCATTCGCGGTTTCTCTGCCGTAGGACGCACTCATTAGCGAATACCACATTCGGATTCTCGTTCTCCCGCGCATACACGCATACGCACACATACACACGCGCGCACACCCCTTTCGCTGTCCCTTCTTCCTCCTTATGCCCTGTCGTCGTTGACCGAATCCAAGTGCTCATCGTGTCGCGGTCCGCATGGCTGAGGGACTCTCTTCACGGCGGCTTCACAATTTTCACAGGCTTTTTTAATTGGATAGATTAGACCTGAAATCGCGCAACTCTCCCCTCTCAAAGCTTCACTGTACTCTGTCACCCCCGGTTTCGAGCATCATTCTGCCCCCTTTGTTGCCGTTCCGACCTACCTCTCGTTGATGTTTACAGAACTCATGCTGCAGCATCAATAATCGCTAACTATAAGCCATGCTATAAAGTTTCAATCAGAATACGAACTTTCTTTCGACGTTCATCGCTTCGTCATTTTCGCGTTTTTCTTGTTTCTTTCCTCTTTTTCCTCTTACTCCGATCCACCGAAATCCCGCGCGCACTCCCTTCCAGATCTCTCATTCTTTCGTACTCACTTTCGAGGCTCTTCTTTCACGAATGTATTGGTGAAGTGTATATAGCAACAGTGAAGTTTCTTTCCCCTCTGCGGCTTTAGTTGAGTCTTCGAGATTGAAGCGAGTGCGTTGTTCAGCCCACTGGCCAATTCTCCTTTCGGCCTTTCTAATATAGAGAGTCGAGAACGAAGATGGTGGAGGATCCCAGGGGGATGGGGAAAGGTTCGGAGGAGCGACGAAACACCGCGAATATCGGTCTCGTTAAAATACCTAACGACGAAATCGAAATTTCGGGGTTAAGTGGGTGAGAGACCGCTATCCTTATAGCCACGTCCAATTCACTTCTTTATTCGTTCACTCTCTTTTCATTCGTCTCTTCTCTCTCGCAACCCTTTGCTCCCTTATAATTTTGCTTCAGTCACTCGACTCTTTTCTCTCTCGCAGCTATCCTGCGTATATCAGCTCGTCCTTCTTTCACCGACTCACCTCC
Source organism: Cryptus viduatorius (assembly GCA_964006125.1). Taxonomy (NCBI): domain Eukaryota; kingdom Metazoa; phylum Arthropoda; class Insecta; order Hymenoptera; family Ichneumonidae; genus Cryptus; species Cryptus viduatorius. The sequence goes on from OZ023220.1 coordinate 25,570,171, forward strand.
CTGGTTCGGTGTCCATCGGAAAGTTTGGCGGCCGTAAGTAATGTCGGACCGAGGGACTGCGTTTGGCGTCAACCGCTGCATTTCATGTGAACCCTTTGGAAAAGCGAACCGCTGTCTCACCGTCACTGGAATTCCAGTGACATTCTTCATTAACGAGATGAGATAGGGACTAAGGTATTCTGCGATTGCTCAACGGACATTCGTCATGATGAGAAATCGCCGTTCGTCTCCAGCAATCGGTGGAAGAAAATGTTCATAATCAAATGAGAATGCATCTGTTTGCGTTTACGCGCCAATGTTATCGACCCAAACCGTATATTTATATAGAAAAAAAGTCGATTGAAAGAACTGACAGTTAGTGGGGATAACTCCTTTTTATGAAAAAAAAAATGATTTTACCAAAGAACTTTAAGTTTCTTCAACTAATAGTTCTTTCAACTCATTCTTTTTTTTTTAAGTGTATAGTAAACTTCTGACGATGCTACCACTTTATCGTTCAGATTTGAAAAGAAAATTGAAAAAACACAATATCGTGAGCGATAAAGCGGCGAGGAGGTACTACCGTTCTCCCGAATTTCCATAAATTTCCGAAAATAGAGTTTCGCCCGCAGGTAGAAGAGTAGTGCACCTCCATCGATTGCTACGCCGTCTTAGCATGAAGCGGAAGGACAGTAATGTGTGGTACGGCAAGAAAAGAGCCAAACGTTTTCGAGGTAAAGGGAACGAAGCTTATCATTGTGCGATCTCGAGGACGCAAGCCGGATATCCGACAACGACGATCATAAGGAATCGATCGTCGATCGCATGCTCTTGCGGGACGAAACGGGTTGTACGTACGAATATGGTGGCAATAAAACGAGACTGGTATCGGCAGGAGCGGAGCGCAGAAAGCGCGCTCACGCGCACGCGGCGCTCAATGGGATTGAGACGTTACGGGGCCTCTGCAAGAGAGATCGGGGCGCCGCACTACGGTGCGCCAACTTAGTGATCGAAAGAGCCATGGATAACTGGCCTTTCAACTGCATCTGCTCTTCGACTTGCAAGTGAGCCGCCGTTTCGCTGTTTTATACGCCAAGCTGCTGCTCGCGTTCTCTCGTATTATTCGTTTAAATCTTTTTGCATGCGCTTCGCGCATTCGCGACTTTGCGGATACACCCGAATGATGTGTGTTGGTGTTTACCGCAATAATATGTAAACTCACCGTGCATATGCACCGTATACGGTATAATAGCAATTTAACATATTTGGTAAAATAAAAAATAGTAACAGTATGCTATAGCAGAAGACAGTATTAACGCATTGCGAAGAACAGCCGTAAAAATCTCAAAGACGCCGAGAGATATATACTATATTATAGATATAGTATACAGAGGCGCTCTCTCCTAGCACCTCTTTTCTCTTTGACTGCGTCTTACGGCCACTACCGGACGATGAGGTATCCATAGATCACCGAGAACCTCGACTACCGAGGGCCGACTATTGGAATGTCCAAATTGCTTTTACGACCCGCGGGCCCTGTTCGATACACATGAGGCGTAATCGATGCGGAAAAGGAATCCAATTAGGCGCGAGCAATAATCGAAAAGACTTGGGCTCGCACACTGCTCGTAGACCTTTGCATATTTTTTTTTATTTTTTCTTATACGTTTCTATTTTTTTTTTTCGTACTGATCTCTATTTAAAATCACCACGGCGGAATCCGAAGGTCTAAACGCGTATCAATGAGATCGTGAATCGTGACTAACTATACAGTACCACCGACACAACCGGTTACCGAATTATTATTTCCGAAATGTTATGTGGGGGTATTATATTGTTTCTGCTTCATTCGGTGAATTAGCATAGTCCGACATCATTTTTAATTACTAGTGATAAAAGTTAATATACCGAAAAGCGATTCTAGTTTTGTAGCCATGCGGAACTTTTAATTACGCGCAGACTGGTTAAATGAGTTAACTTTGATGAAACGATGAAACTTTCTCAGACTCCCGATTTTTAATTGCGATTGAACGGATCTGTTGAATTTTTTAGAATGATTTTTTTTGGTGTGTTCTCGCGATGATTCGGCCATCCTCATTCAATATGCATGATGGCGAAATTCGGACAGCAGAATCGACGAAAGCCCGTGAAGTAATTTCAAGGTTGGACATACGTTATATTTAGAATTTCTTTAAGTATTAGACTGGTCTCATCGCGCTTTCCGCGAACGAAGAATTCATTGGGATTCTCGAGAGCAAATTTCTCGAAACAGGACCACTTTAATGAGAGCCTGAGAAGCTGCGACGAAGGACGATTCGCAGCTGCTAAGACGTTTAGTGGTAATAAATAGTGAACGATGTTCTTACCGCTGTCATAAACAGGTTGAACACTCTCGAGGGAGGATGAGCGAGAGAATTTTGTTCCGAAATAAGATTATTTCGAACGGAGAAAACCGTCGGCGGAAACAAGAGACTGGAGGAAATATTAAATTGAATTTGAAGCTAAAAACTTTGGAAGCCTCGCGAATGAAAAAGTATAAAGGGACGAATACTACCTACAAATGAATTTAAAAATATCATCAAATCGATATCACGGACATGGTAACGCGGCAATAATATACCGAAAAATATTGCATGTGAATGACAAAAACCAGCAGAATTTAGCATGTTCGTGAAAAATCCCATTTTTCTCACAACCGTAAGAATATTTTTATTCCATTTATATTTGAGATACAAACTATCCGATGGGAAATTATATTTTTCCACATATGATGGACAAAGCGGGTGGATAACGAGCAACGAATGAAGAAAGAAAAATGCAAGAGGTTAGGGCGGAAGAGCGACGAGTAATGAAGGAGAAGAGAGAGGAAGAAGCGATTGGAAGCGAGCGAAAGGAAGAGAAGCAGCATGCGGTACATCCTGTCGTTGAGAAGTAACCAAGACAAGGTGCTGATGGTTGAATGTGTAACGTCTGTACAACGTGTAACGTCCTATACGTAATTCTACACGTACACACCCTACTCAGTTGATATTGTGTAACGTGCATATATACGTGGGCGGCAGTCAGGCATTCGTCTCAGGCGCATTGTGACGAGCGAGCGGCTTCTTCTTGCTTTATGTTTCGTGGTTAATTAAGACCCTGAAGCACGCCCGTCTGTCCTCCTGTTCGTTTGCCAGCGTTCATCAGACCCTCCCCATTGCATACCTCTTTGTTTGTCGATTGACGGCTAATACGGTTCGAGATCATACGATTCTGGGCCTCCCACTGCCATTGCCTTCATCCATCTTTTCTCTTCGATAACGACGCTGCGATTATTCGACTGCTTACTCGTATCTGTGATACCGAGTAGAGTCAGAGAAAGAATTATCATACGAGTGCCCTTTGGTAAACGCTTCCTTGTCATTTTATCCACATAACAAAAAAATAGGTTGATAAATTATTTCGAAACCCTGCAATGGTGAGAAGGTCTTTTTAACAGGTACTTCGCGTTGTCATGGTATATTTAAGATGATACGTATATACTCAATAATCAAGTAGTGTCTATATCATCGCAAATCTCCGGATATTTTTTGGATATTTCGCGCTCGGCAGACCTTGATTTGAAATCTGTGCCTCCGAAGTTGATAACGATCACGTTCGAGGTGCGTCGCTTTCCCCTCGTGCAATAGCTACAAGGTACCGCGAAGCGTGACGCGACCATAATGTCTGCACAGGCACCGGTGGCTCTCGGCGCTTTTGCTCTCTCTCCTCCTCCCCCATCGTCCCGCGGTTGAAGTAGTTGGTGGCGAAGGCAACGTGAGAATGGGACGCGCGACTCCGAGGGTAGACGCGCGTACTTGCTTCGCTGAGCGCGATAATTGCAAGAAACGTAGGAAATGCCGAGCGTCCGGAATGTAATTGCGCGCGAGTCTCTCCCGTCTTCTCTGTACCGATTACGTCGACGACAACCCTCCTCCTTCTATTTCTCGCTTTGGCACACTCGATCGTAGACATCTTTGGAAATTGCGACTAATGTTAATCATATGTTTATCACTCATTCAATGGATATAATATAAACTTTGCTAATTGGAGCTGAAAAGGAGTTTAAATGGTCACCAAAAGCGTGATATGCTTATTTGAAGTATCGCATCATATCATATCGTATTTAAAGTACCATAACTAGGTGATGTTTTGGTACAAACTGTGTTTCCAAAAAAAATTTTCTGTGTTTTATCTGTGTTTCCAAAAATTGTATTATGCGCCTCTTCCTCAAGATCAATCGTCGTACTGCTACTGCACACCAGTGTCGCCACACATTAACAGCTAAGGGAATTTTCCCCTTATGGTTGTCTTGGTGTCGATAGATTGCTTACGCGACTTAAATTCTTCCTTTGTGTGCCGGTGCGGTCACACGCATCACAGAACAACGAAAAATTAAAAATGTCGAAAAGAGATAAAAAGAGAAAACATTCTTCAGAAGATCAGGACGAGGATCTATAGAGAATTCTCAAGCGCTTAAAGAAGAAATTGAAGAAACGAAGGGCGAAGAGAAATCGTGGTGAGCATTAAAAAATCGATTATACTGCCGCTCGAGTGATGTGTTTCTCACTTGAGGAGCTATGTTGACGTACGTCTCACCCAATTTTAGTCTTTTCGCCGCCAGTGTAAGAATTTCTTACACGGGGAGATATTTCTCATGCCTTTCGTATGGATTATGTCCATTTCTTACGGACTAACCTTAAGAATTGGTTTTTCAATGTTCGTAGAGCTATTTCTCTCATCTACTAATGATCTTATCAGTGCCAAATATTTGGTAGCCGTATCTACTAATATAATTGGTCGTTTTTGAAGAACGATTTCGTTTTTTTTTTTTTTGACAGAAAAAACCAACAAGGCTCATTCCATGAGCGATTCGGAGGAAATTGGTCCACGAGACGAGTCGGATCGAAGTTTTCAAAGTAAAGATAAGGACATGGAATTACCTCCTGAAGTCCCCATTCTTCTCTCTCTACGTCAATCTACAGAAGTCGAGGCCGATGCTTCACGGACTTCAGAGACAACACCGAACATCGTTCGGAATGATACTGTATGTCCAAACGATAAGATCGATCTCGTTGACGATACATTACTTCAGGAAGAAGAGTCTCTTCATAAAGAACTCTTAGAAGTTGGTGGCGAGCGTTTGGAAGAGAAAATTATTTTCGTTCCGGTAATCAGCAAAGATATTGCAGTGCGCTGGATAGAAATAATTCTAAAAGGATAACCGAAAAAGAGTTGCGAGGCCAATATTTTAAAATTTACTCCTCCGGAAAATAGTAAGGAGTCTCTCCCGCCAAAGTTAAATCCCGAAATCAAAGCGTCGATTCTATAAGCTCCAAAGCAGAAGAAAGCAGTGTAACAGAACGGCCGATATCTTCGATGAGGTGATGGCAGACGATGATGCGACGGTAGGGCCAGAAATAAATGATAGAAAATATGGTGACCCCGGGATTCGAACCCAGGTTGATCAGGTACTAATTAAGAGCGCTAACCACTGCGCTATAGTCACCCATATGTTTCTATCATTCGTGTTGTCTACTTATATGCAAAGCTGGACCCGTCCGTCACACACCGTTACAGCAGAAAGAAATGTAATGTAATGCAATGTAATGTAAATGTAACGTAACAAAATGTAAAAAAAAATTGTATTACCCTTGATTCATATCATTTTATTTATTCTTAAAAATAATTTTTGTAAATAGCATTTTTAAGTACTTGATGTACCATTTTTTTGTTAATGAAAAACTTCTACACATGCCGACGTTCATTTTTTTCCTCAGAAAAATTAGGCCTTTAATGATAATTCATGCATTACTAATTAATGCAATGTAGTCTTATGAAAAAAAAAATAAATAAAATTCCTTTTAAAAAAGTACGGCGAAGCAGAAAGTATCCCCACCTGCGCCGAGACCATCGCAATGATACGAAGAATAGCGAAGAGCTGTTTTCCGGTCACAAGAAAAAAAAATGAAAAACGTCGATCTATTCGACCTGTTCCCCAGTTCTACGTTCTCCGATCTAATACGTGACTCGAGGATGCTGAGTATAAGGCATCCCTGCGCGTTCGCGCGTGCATTTGCGGGGATCGTTCTCTATCGAGTTGCAGGCGGCGTAAGAACCAATTGAAAAAAAAGGGATCTATCGATACCTCGGTGGTTGCGCGAATCCTTCCTCTGGGAAATCCCAAGCAGTTTGTGGAACATCTAAGGGCAAATGCAACACGACGAGGAAGGAGAAACAAGGGTGAGTGAAACATTGCGGAATGTTAATCGACTTTGAATCGCGTACCGACTCCTCGACGTGGGCGGCTCTCAGGGATCTATCTCGACATAATAAAGAGTGAAGAAAATATAGAAGAAGGATCTCGAGACTTGGGTCATCCGGGTAGACAAGCTCATTCGTCAACGTCGTATCTATTTTCTCTTCTCTTCCCTTACATTCGGATCTTTCGTTCTTTCTTCGCTCCCTTATTTTCTTATATCTTTACTCACCCGCCACCTCTTCTGTCTTCGTTCGCTACCGGGGTGGCGGCCGCACTTGTCGGCAAGCAATGGGCGACCTTGACTTCTACAGTTCACTCATCTTCAATTTTAGTCCAGCAGTTCAATCTTCATTTCGGTCCAGCATTGGACGAAGAAATAGCATATTAAAAAAAGGAACTTTGTCGTCCGTCACTTCAACGCGTTTCCCCTCAAATAATTTTAATCCCTACCGACCCCACGCAAAAAGTGAAACTATACTCGTGAAATAAGTTACGATTGCGTTCCTCTTCGTTTTAGCAAAATATTGTAAAGTAAATTACGTGGATACGCAGCAATCATACGTCATTATAGTCCAATTATTTACAGTGACGAACATTGCTACAATTTCGCTAAAATCACCGTGTCGAAAGATTAAAGTTTATCATTTATATAATCATTTGTAATGATAATAATTGTGATGATAATAATGATGACGACTTGATGGTAATAGTCATGTCTGGACGGTGAGGAATCACACAGAGAGGAACCAGAGATTAGTAAATTGGATAATAACACAAGTCGAGGTTTTGCCCCACGCAGTACGTTGACTCGCGAGATATACTCCGAGTGACAGTCCTCCGTGTTTGTCCGTCTGTCCGTCGTCCCTGAATGGAAAAGCGGTTCGATGCACTTGCCGTTCAGTTCATCGAGTTGCATCAGTCCTTTGCTCTCTTTTCGTACCTCTCCTCTCGCCGTCCTTATCATACGCTGGATTTACTTCTTTTTTTATCCTTCTCCACATTCTCGTGTCTCGAGTTACACTCGGCTTACCGCCGCTTTTCAGTGGTGAACACACTCGACGATTTGATTCGATCCGCCCGAGTGGATAATAGACGACGAGAACGTTACGCGTATGACCCGCCGAATTTGCGAACGGTCGGGGAGAAAGACAAACGGAAAAAGATATATGCCGGAGGCTCTATAAGTATGTCAGGAGTATAATTGCTACGCGAACTCGTAGAAGCCCTCCCAGGTGACGGGCTTTTTGTCAGATACACAATCGTCGTTTCGTTCGTCGTTGACGTTGTCGTTTTGTCTCCTTATTCACCGTATTTATACATACTACATCTTGGAGAGTCAACCCGTCTAAGAAAGTCGACGAGGCAAGTCGGCGAAGGAGGCGAGGATCACTCGGGTACGAAAAAAAAAGAAAAAAAAACTGAATTAAAGAGAGCGATCCCGCCTCAAACCTGTCAGAAAACTGCATTACTGCTGGCTACTGCGTTGGCTACCGGATGAAAAATGAGTGACTACCGGGAGTTGAGATGCAATAGAAAAGAATTTCGCTCGTGTCGAGAGAAGAACGGAAAGATTGGATAAAAAAGTAACATTTGGCGGACGAGAGGCAAAAAAGATCTCGTTAAAGATTCAACGCTGTATTTTTCAAGATATATTACACCCCGGTTAATCGTTATGATTTATGATTGATAAAAAAATTAATTTGATGAATTATACGAAAGTAGAAGATTATACTATTTTACGGAGTCTTTCTTCGATTTTCTGAAGTTGAATGCTCGCCTGCGCTTGGGGCACAAGTTGAAGTTTAATGATGTTGCGACATCATTATATATATATAGGAGTTTGCGACACTCGAGATTCCTCGATGTATCCGGCGAAGGATACCAAATTGAAGCAGAGAGGATGAGAAGAAGAAGTGTTATTGGATTCTTTTCTACATCGGATTCGAGACTTTGGGAAGCTGCGGACCCAGCAGCTATCAGAGATTCATTTCTCAAGGTGATGGGTCGTTTTGGCTCAGTGAACGTTTAACGTCAGCATTAGCGCACAGATACTCCGAAGAACGTCCAATACTAATAAGAATCGGTGGGAGGAAGAAGCTGCGCATATGTATCTACGGGTCCGTCGAAGAATGCTAGATCGTGGAAAAGTGTATAACACGAAAGCGCTTTAAACGGGAATGAGCTGGAAGCGTCAGCGAGAACTGTAATCGAAACGAAAGAATATAAACGTGAAATAGAGGCGTAGCCGATCTTAAAAGAGCATTTTCATGGTCCCTGGTCTCGGGACACCTGACCACCGAAGTGCGCAGAACGCATCCAACCAGTTTGAGTCGGAACGACTCGCGTTGTGCATCTCATGCGTGACTGGTAGCATTGCAGGAAACGTTTTTACCATCGTTTTTTTTTTTTTACGAAGTTAACAAAAAATGACGGTAAATGTAACAGCGTACAAGAAATAGTTCCGTAGACACCAACGAGCGCAGTTGCATTGTCCGGACAATTAGTATTGTTTCCCAGTTTCAGTTACACGATGTGTCTTTTACGTTCAGGTTGTAAGATAGTAATTATACTATCTCGCTGCACTCGTTAAGTTTATTATGTTCCTCTGTATTAACAGAGGAAGCCGATATAGAAAAAAAGACGAACTTACCCAGCCACTGGTATCATTTTGAGCGCTAGCGCCCGACTGATACAGAACCCGGCACCACCTGTAGCGAACCAAAATTTGACCTTCTGCTGCAACAAACAAATGGCAGAGACACCTCGTTATATGATTGATCAGTTGGTTATGGCGAATGACAAATTACCGTATTTCAACGTATGAATGTATCGAAATATGACATATGAATGAAAGTATCGAAAGAAATTGCGAAGTGAGAAAACGGAAGAAAGGTATATGGCGTAGTGATTGATCGTCTTACGAGTGCATAGAATTGATTCGGAACAGCGACGATACCTACATCAACGCTATCCATTTTTTTTACTTATTTCAATGTTAACTATATTTGTGTGACTGCTTAGTGCATAATATAAATAACAGAATAGCCGGAAAGCAAAAGTAAAAGTCCACAATGCCAATTAAGACTTTATCAGTTATCAATTACTGCACTCGTTAGATAACCGAATACAATCCATCTTCTTTCATTTAAGTTGCCACGCCGTCAAGTTATGAGAAGGAAAGGCAGGGAATTAGGACGAATGAAACCTCTTTCGAATGTGTTGAAGAACATCAGCTAGTTTCTCAGTCTCCGGAGAGATCCATTAGCGAAGATTGCTCGGCAGATTGTTGTGCTGGGCAATAGTAAAGTAACCGAAGCAGAAGCACCGATCGATCATTGTAGTCTACGAGACTCGTCTATACAGTTGTGTGTGTATATATATATATATACATATACATCCGTCTTTCTACTTTTCGTTGACTTGAAAAAGTTGAATTGTTTTGTTGAGATAAGAATGGATCGCGAAGAAACATCGAACCCATTCCATCAACTCCGCAGTCGCCCAAGAACAATAAATCATCTAAAATCAACTCAACAACTGTCCGTCTGTGCATCACTTCTCCAATATCTGAGTTGTATAAAATTGTACATGAATTTTGCAGCTTGCAATTTACTGATTTTTTACAATTTAATTCTTTTTCGCTACGGAATCGTGAGAACAAGACATCGATCAATATTAATCGATATGACAAACATTTGAAAAATCTCTCGTGACACAATGGCCACTTTACTTCTGTCAGTTCCGGTATCGCGTTTATCTCCAGCAACCCCAAAATGTTGGAAATCAAACCGTGTACGTTTTCAAACTTGCATAAATTATAAATGCTATGCAGAACGATTTCACGATCATTTCTTCTGCCGGCTTCTGAATGCAACTGTGGTGAATTGTGTACGACGGATACGAAGTCGGCACAGTTTTACAGCCATTGCATCAAAGTCCACGAGCTTGCAATGCCGCGAAACGGCAGTGCATGTCTTCGAGTGGCTGGAGAGCATTTATCAAACTTGAATAAAGGGACTCCAGTGAGCTGAACTGGGTGGTATCGTAGTGCGATGACCGGCAACAACGTCTACATGCTGTATATGGGTATTTCCGGGTCACCGGCACGCTACCCTATTACAGCTTTTCAACCGCAAAACATCCGGAATGAATTATGATAGGCTTAATTATAATAAATCTTTTACTTTCTGATGTTGCAGCAAGCACATCGTTACTTTATTATCCGTACAGATGATAGACGTCTAGTGTTTGGGATTGTGCACGAAGAGGATCATTCTTTCCATTTTGATGCTAACTAGACGATAGCCGATGAATGTATGACGAAGTTAATCGATTATATGTTCGATCAATCTTATCACACTTCAATGAAAAGGGAATTACAATGAAGGGCGCTTTGAGATTCGAGAGCTTGTAAGTTCGTTCTCGATACTTACGTTACTCACTAATGCCGCTAACGCAGCTCGTCTGAATTTAGCTAATTAAGGATCGTCTCACACCGTCATTATCGCATTAGCCCTATATCGATCGAGAAAGAACTCGCTGATATACTGAAACATTTCATTAACAACTCTGTCCATATTTGCAATTAGCGGGCTCACCCATTAGACCTTGTGCAACAGCACGACAAGGTCTCAATGTACCGGTTCCACACGTGGCGCAAGACTAATAGTTCATCTGGTTACGCAAGTCCTATCATTTCCTTTTCTTCATTTTTCTTTACAAACCCTCGTCTACATCACTCGAACTTGTAAATGTTCGACTGGATGATCGATCAATCTACGTCACATCCATCAACCGTAAAAAAAAGTCAGAATCAAAATGTACATTTGGACACTGACACATTGGTCCGACCAGTGCAGATAGGTTTCGACCTATACATGCAGAAGGGTGTTACTCGTCCGTTCCGTTTCGATGTTTCCGGGTTACCACTGACGTTGCGTTTGGATCCCGTTTCTACCCGATTGCACCGAACTGGAAACGCCGAGAGCTTACAATTCAGCCATAACACACGAACCCCGCCTGGAGAATCGGGGGAAATGTTAGCTCGAAGGTTCTGCCACGTTGCCTACCCAGGCCATCGGTTGAGTTATTGGCACTGTGGTCCTGGATCATGGGGCGATAACCAGAAGCGATTCAGGCGCTTGAGGGGCTCCTCTACGCTGCTGGCGCTGTTTGTGCTCTACGGCTATTAAGCTAGCCTCCTAGGAGCTAAACGGGCAAACGATAGCATCATACTACTGTTGGCCAGCGAACTCGAGAGCCTCAGCACAAGTGGCGGAGTTCTAACTCTCGTGCGAGGTATCCTGACCATGTGCTTGTCTACGTTCGTTCTCCAATTTAACTGGGTGTGGTAGGTACCTCGTACGATATAGGCAGTTAGTTTTACAACACACGTATAACGATTATTCGCACGTGTTCGTAGCTGTACTTTGACCTCCTTCGTAGAACATAACGTATACATTCAACTCTGCACGTACACGCGGATCGTACATGTTACGTGTTAAAGGAAATATGTCTCAAAAAAAAAAAAGAAAAAACAGAACAAAGTAAAACGCGACGTAATGGGAACATAACAAGGTACTCGGTACCGTTAAAGCAGAGTTCAGCGAAACTGCAAATAAGGCACATGGAGCGAAATGGTACATCGGATATCGGTATCGGCTAACACCGCTGTACTCAAAAGGGGGTCGTGATGGCGAAGTAAGGGTTAAATGGACAAATGGAATTAAAAAAAAATCTGATTCGATTAAATTCTAATTTTACTCAGACGAAAAAAAAATGTATCTCACCATCAAAGGAACAGTGCAAGATATTTTATGTTCAATTCATAAGAATCGATGTTTTTAATTAATGTATTTCCTTTTGTATCCAAACTGCACAGATATACGAATTTTCGCACACGTTCACAAGTCGGTAAAGCGATTGTGCAGTAAAATCCGCGAACGAGAAACATTGTTGATTAGCTAACCAGATGGGCAGCGCATAGGTATTTTATACAGCCGCGTTCCGTAGTGACCCACCCAATGGTCCATGCGCGGCTGCTCTCTCTGGGACTATAAGCCCGCGTAAACTAAGCACCAGGAGCGCGCGTTACCGTTACGCGCGCGCTGGGAGAACGCTGGGCTTATTATGATTCCGCGAATCCCCGTTCTTGACTATGCTGGGAAAGCCAACCATAGAGGCAATTTCGCGCTGCGAGAGAAAATCGTGCACCAAGCACCGATCGCACGAGCACCGCGAATCGCTACTGCTATATGGGCGCTAATGCGTTTATTAGCGAACGCGATAAGTTTTGATATACCGCCGTATATTCCGCACATATTCACTGGAAATATACAGTGGAATCTCCCGTATTTGACGCTCTCATATTTGATAGGTGCCTTGCCTACTATCTACTGTCTTATAAGGGCGAGTGGGAGAGAGAAAGTACTAGCCAAGCAATTGGCTCGACACCGTCGTTTCGTGCACCTGATTAATCACTCCCGTATTTGACGATGTCTCGGAATGGCATAAAGTACGGGAGGTTCCATTGTATATGAAGAAACAAATGTTTCGTGCGCTGACTAAATTCGATTGTACGATAATGATGTAGATAGGTACACAACAAATACATATGTATCTCGCGAAACCTGTCGATAATTTAAAGGTGTATTCGTTGTATCCCATTACCATGTAAAATATCGTTGGGCGTTTTAAACGCGTGTTTCCATACTCGATAATGTCAAGTATGTGACTCGAGATATCGAATGTAGCCAATTATCACAGTCGGCGACTTCCGCGATTGTTAATTTACAATGCAGTTGATGAAAATGTTGGAGAGAGACAAAATCAAGAACAGCATGAAAGAGCAGCGAAAGAAGCTAAAGGAAAAGCAGAAGCAGAGAGAAAGAGATGAACGTGAACGAACAATAAAAAAAATGTTAAAGGAAAGTACGAAACGCCGGGAACGACAACTATTCGAGAGCATCCGCCAACGGAATTCATATTAGATATACAAGACGAGATAAAGATGGGAGAACAGGAGCGATATTATCGGAAGGCTTTTATAAAAGCTCGCGACGGGTCCCTGAAGAGACGGAGCAAGGAAGCCTCAGCAGGGGGTACAGAACGAGAAAGCAGATCGAAAGAGTTGGGTGGGGGAGGCAAACAGTGCGAGCGAGGAAAAGAACAAATCAAAGAGTTGCGGAGCAAGATAGCGATGCATAGAATGAAAAACAAGTAAGTTCGGAGGAGAATCGGGACAGGAGGAGGGAGGAAGAAAAGGAGTTGTGTCGGAACGGGAAAGCAAAGGATAGAGCAAAAAGTGAGGAGGTGGGCGGCAAGAGAGTACGAAGCAAGACCACGAAGAATGCACGGGACCCATTTGAATAACGTAACATCGTGTTGGCATAGGGGGATAGTCACGAAGAAGCCGCCTCTTTGCTGCTTTGGCTTCTGCTCCTACCGGAGATTCTGGCATCGCCCGCGAACGCCGGATGCGAAGAAGAAGCAGCAAAGTACGAAGTGGAGGGGAGCAGGGACGGGGGGAGAAAAGGCGGGTAGAGGTAACAGGGTGGTTGGGGTCACACGCTACTTACTCTTATTGTTCGAGAATACCGAGTTCCATCTCATGTACGACAAAGCAGGAACAATACCGAAGCACAACAGTTCGACCACCGTTGCCGTTGCCTCCGATTTGTGTATCCCGCATACATAGTCTGCATACCGTAGTTCGCAAATGAGATAGATATAAACAAAATGCGGTAGAAGGTTTGTGCGAGCGTGCAGCGATCTTCCATCGGTTGCATTTTACCGTATTTCCTGCATCCTCAATTATTCCTATAATTTTGCATTTACTACTCTGCTCTACAAGAATCCGTAATGGTACTAACGTGTTTAAGGTCTTTTTTTAACCTATGAAAAATAATTAATTCTTTCAGGCACGGGCGCGTATGTGTTGCATATTTTGGCACTAAGGCGCATTGTAAACAGAAAGGGGTTTTTTTTCTGTCAGAGATTAATAGAATGCCAATTATCATCGAAAGAATTGAAAAATAATTGCTTAATTGCCTTGCAACCAACTTTAAAAACATTGACCGAGTCTTATTATTATTGCTATAGTGATTTAATTATAATCGCAAGATCAATCGATGAGAAATATTCGTATTTGAATATATGTCGTAACTGTCAAGAATCGCGAGCGGCGAAGCTGTCGAAGAAGAAATACAAAAATAAGTTCATTTCCTTTGAAGACGTTTGCCGCACCTGTCTCGGGAATATTGGTTCCAGAAAGTTCTAAAGAATCGCAAAGATATCTGTACGTACGTACGCGCCATTGAGACACCGTATCGACCGACAGAGGGTGCCTGGGGTCGCACGCTTCGAAAGACGGAGACGAGGAGGCAATCAGTCAGTAATTTTAATTATCGCACGCGTATTTACGAGTTGTAATCGTTTCGATCTCGGCGCGGTCCGCAATCTCGGTACAACTCTAACAGCATCCACGCAGCTCCATAGAGGACTATGGTATAACACTGCTAGTAGACTCGCTGGCTAGCTCATCGGATCGTTGGACGGCTTACCGGATGGCTGGACTCGTCGGCTTGCCGGTAACGAAGAGCGTCTATCTCGATCGAGACGCGAGATTGTACCCGACTCTCTGACTAATTACATTCCTGACCCGGTGGGCCGCCACGCCGGTGTGCAGAGGAACCCCTGATATCCAATTACGTATCTCCGATTGCGCACCGCCCTTAGACCGAAAAGTAAACTCCAACGTTTCGACAATTCTAGACGTGACATCCCTTTTTTTTAAATTTCATTGCGAACTCATATTCAAAAGCAGTGCGAGCTCTGACGTATTTCACTTATATCACGTATATCTATCTTTGGATTATCTACACAAATATTTTTTTCTATTTTTTTTTGTAATAATCAATATAAAAGATTATTATTTTTAAATCGTTCCCGGTGTTTGTATTATTCAATTAATAAGTTGGAATATAATTTAAAAAAAAAAACCGTCCACGAAATGTATTTATATCATCAGTGAATGAAATACAATTTTTTATATTTTCGAGATATGGAAATAACTAATGAAGAAGTACACTCGATTCTATTCGTTATTTTGTTCTAACAGAACCAAATTTCCGCAATCAATCGAATGCTTGTTATATTCGATTATAACGGAAGTTTTGCATAACCGTGGACGTCGTGGATATTTCGTTTTGTTTCAACGACACGAAGCTTGTGAATGCTTGAAGAATGTGCACATTTTTATTTTCCCTGCAATATCGACCATCAATTTCTTTACATCCATTAAAACAAAATATTAAAAGAGAGAAAATAATAAACAAAAACGACCACTCTCAGGGCCACCGTCGTCGAATATCTCGAAGATCATTCGATACAACTTTAATTTCGTTAATTTATGTCGCGCGAGACTTGAGATATTTAACAGTGACGAGAGTTTGAGGAAATCGGGGTGCCCATCTCTCCGGGTATGTATTATCGTTACTACAATCTGAATAGAGAAAGGTGACTTCGCAAGTTGTGTGACCGGCGGCCGGGAATGACTAGCGATAGGTAATATCTGATGGAGAGTGGGTGGCTGGTACGTATATTAGGACTAATGAACAGATTGGAGCTACCGATAACTCGTGAGCGGATACTGTCCTTGTTACAGATGCCGGTGAACGATGTGCGCCGATGTGCTCGCTTCAACCTTAACTGGGGCGAGAGGAATGAGGGTGAAGGGCCTTAACCACGTATACACGTTAACTATTGTTCAACATGCGCACCAACACCTGTTTCAACTATGTTTCACGTATCCTATTGTTGTATTTAATCTATGTGGCCTTATCTTTTAATACTTTTACAGTATAAAATCTATGACCTGTGCTCCCTTGGTCATGAAAACACTTAGTTCAAAAGCTGAGTTCTTTATCGGAAATACTTCACAATTTTTTATCGAGTATATTTGATTTTCAACCCCCGAATTCGCCGGACAATAAACGGGAGTTATGCGTTTCACCGTGAACATGTGACTTTGGTATTTTCTTGGTATCCGATGCTCTCTGAAACGGCGACAATCGTCTTCAAGTTATGTCGCTTCGCGTCATTTCGCATAAGTTCGAGAATAATTAGAAAAAATTGCAAATATTTTTCGATGGTTTAAAAAATTGAAAAAATTTATGTACATTAAAGGTACTAAAAAGATTACTCGTCAAAAGATTAATTTTGCATAATATTAATTATTAAATTTTATTGACAAATTGACGAAAAAATGGATTGGTCAACAAAATTCCTGGAAACTCAACTTTTTCTTTGTGAAAATGACTCGTGCATTTTTGTCAATACGTATACATTTTTTCAGATTTTTCAATTTATTTTGAATTTTGTGTTTTTTCGTACATTTTTTCCATATAAAAAAAAGTCAAAGTAAATTGAAAAATCTGAAAAAAATCCTACATTTCATGTACATGGCACTTGCTACGACTGGCGTGTTATAACTCGTGACTTTCTCATCCTGATTGTTGTTCGCGTAAAGTTAGTATTATGTTAGAATATGCGTACCAAGTTTCATAGTTTTTACTCATGTCCGCGTAAGGTTATTGCGTCTACACCAGAAAATTGGATACGTATGTGCAGACAGACAAACAATTTTCTGGCGTCGACATAATAACTTTACGCAGACATTTCCTATTGCTGCGAAACTTTCAAGATACCTTCTACATGTGCGGTATAAGTTTGGTATTAAAATTCAGAGTTTTTTCTCCACATTAACTAGTTATTTTTTAATAAGTTTTGACGTGTTTAAAATTTTTTAATTTTCAATTTTCACATTGCAGAAAAATAACTAGTAAACGTGGAGAAAAAACTCCGAATTTCCATACGAAACTTTATCGGCAACATGCGGTAACTGAGTTAACAAACTCGACGTGAGCATCCAAAACTCGTATCTCCATTACATTCTTTTTATTTTTAATTTTTTGACTTCAATATTATTTATAACGGTCGAAATACTCAATCGGAGAGCAACTTGTCATCCCATTGGAAATTAATAAGTATCAGCCAGTTTGCATTGGCATATTATATAAACCGGGATGTATCGTTATTAACCAATGAAACTTCTTTCTCAATAGGAAATCCTTTTATTTAACGATTTATCGATTTGAATGGGTTGCATTGTTTAGTCACATAACGGAATTTATGGCTAATTATTTTTTGAGAAGAGTGATCTCCCTGTGTTGGGTGTTAATTGGTGAAAATATAAGGTACATTCATCGTTTTTATAGGACTATGTCGTCCTACCAAATAATTGGATTTGATGTTTTCTTTGTCCTGTAAATATTTAACTGAAATGAATGCGTCAACGTCGACAAACCTCATCAATTGAATTTCTACAGCCATTAATAGAAAATTACATATTCATTTCGAGTTGTATTTAATCAGAATGAAGCGGCGATTGTTTATCATTTTCACCACCACATTTTGTTCGGAATTAATTTCGTTGGCTAGTTTTTAAATAATTTATTTATTTACATATTTGGTAATAATTTTTCGTCATTATAATTATGGAAAATCAGTGTTCTTGATATGTTTAATACGATTGATCTTTTTTTTTTTCAGATTTTTACTGTAATACGAAGTACTGAAATTTTGATCGCATTAAACTTTTAGTTGGGAATGTACGGATACATCCTTACATGTATTTGACTGCATCGTACGGTTAGCAATTTGTTTGACTACTCTCTTTAGTCCGGTAACAACTTTTTTCAATTGACCCATTTGCTTTTCGAACGGAAAAGCTGACGTTGCCCACAGTGGAGCGATTTGTCTAACGCTTTCAGCCAAATGTAATAAGCTACGAATATTGGAAGCCATAAAGCCGTAATACTTTTCACAATTACCTACATAGTGTATCAAGTCGATTTCACTATCATACAGGTCATTCTCTGTAATATCCGTTCGTAGAAGTGTATTAGTTGCTCTAACCAAATTCATATACGATGTTAGCCATTCTGGTAGCACAACATCAATCAATCGCGTAATGCTATAATAAAGTAGCCAACGATTTCCATTCAGGACCCCTCCATTTTGCTCGACCTTTTGGTAATCTCGGAAGTGGGTGTATTTCATTGGGTGGCTGGTTAGAAATTAATCATTCGTCGATAATGCCTTTCAGCAGCGAAGTTATGTAAACACTATTCTGAGGATTTATCCGCTCGTTCCATTGTTCCTATTGGCACCAAGCGAAATGCAATGCAAATATTTGCATGAGAATCCTCAACTCCCATTACGTAAAGTCTATTGGGCAAAAGCCTCTAAACAGGAAATATTCTTGACAAACAACTCATTCATACGGATTGATTTTTATTATTGGTTCCAATAGAATTTTCTAAGAATAGGTGGTAATTTCAGTACGAATTTACAATATAGTTGTTCTATAAAACTTTTTTTTCGACATGTGTCGTCACATATTAGATAAAATATAGATATGTCGATTGATCGTCATCGCATTTTAGTTTATCGTGCAAAATATTACGCTATTTTTCTAGACGCTGTCAGCACTCGATACGAATGGTTCGTCATTTAGTGTCTCGGTAATCCAGATGTTCACCTTGCAACAAGAATCACGATGAGTAAAGCTACGCCAGCACAGTGCCTGGCTTACTTTGATATAAAATAAGCTCGAAGTTCCAATCCATTGAGCGCATTAATTTGAGAACAAACGATCCAATTATGCGAGTACAACGAGTCTAACGTGCTCGAGACCCGTCGTTCACTTTTGCAATGGACAAGAGAACGTGTAACAGTATAGAGGGCACTTACAACACGGAACAACTATACAGGAACGCGGTTAGACGTTGGCGACGATCCGAAGAGCGGGTCTGTGAGAAGGGCAACGCGATAAATTGGAGTGCTATGTTGAGAGTTTGCTGTTTATATAGCGACTTATAGCTCAACTCCTTCTACGTATATGCATCAATGTATACATGTATACGAAGACGCAAAGATGCAAACGAAGAAGAGGCAAACGAGATGCTGGAGTTGGGGAACACCGAATGACGATATAAATTCTGTCGAAAGGAATGAACGCGATGCACTTGTCGTCGGTCGTTGTACAGTTGTCGTTCTCGTTGTCTACCCGTCCGTCCACCCGGCAAGTAGCCGTGGGGATTCTCGCTCTCCTTTCTCTGTCACTTTGACCGGTTAGCCTGTTCGGTCGGATACAAGCCGAGGCCCACCGAGTAAGGCGACAGGGCCACGTGTTCGATCCGTACTCACGCAAATACATGCATGCTGACTTTGAGTTCCTAAAGCCGGTGCTCACTGAGGCGACACGCAGAGACCCTGTCCTTGACGAAGACACGAGACCTTCCAGACATCTCTGGGGGCTCGAGAGTATAAACAAATAGTCGGTATTGAGAAACTCAGCAAAAAGCGCCGGGCATAAATTACAATCTCATGCCGGAATTGTCAGATTGAACATCGATACCAGGAAAAAAAAAATTTCCCCCTCAATGGCTACAAAATTCAATTGAGCGTAAGTATCACGTGTAACTAATCGTATTGATAATTGTCGGCATAGTGCTTTAATGATAAGATAAATTGAATGAAAACTTATCGATTCGGATGTAAGCACCGACATTTCTTTTACCCGCAAATATTAAACACAAAGGCGGCAAGTACAGAAAGAGATGTGGAATTGGCGTAATGCAACCAAACTTAGTAGCAATGGATAATTGTATACCTAAGATTGCGAAATCGTAAACCTACAATTCGCCGCATACAGCTCCTACAATTCGCCGTTGGACTGTCTCCACCTTCATTGACACTTCTTTGACCCGTCAAAACTTAACATCGACATTATCGTGAACCGTCTTCACCCTCTACGCCCTGGAAGTCCTGGATACGAAATTTGTGTGACCGGGTCTACGTCGTCTACACCGCCGCCGTCTTCCATACTGCTCAATTCACCCGTCAGCCTCCCTGGAAACCCTCCAGAGGCGTCATTATTCACCCGCCATTCGTACACATCCTATTTGTTAAGAATGTAGTTGAGTACGGCGAATGGCGGGTCGAACGCTGGTGTATGAAACCTGGCGTTTGGCCGTCTTCATCTTATTAGCACTTCGTCAGTAGTATACTGTTTTTTTAATAGATAGAAGAAAAATTATTTTCTCGTAACTGATAATTAATCATTAATCGAATTATTTAGTTTTGCAATATACGTATATAATAGTGAAAGTACAGATCACAAATTATTATTACATACGTATATTGCAAAAATAAATAATCCGATTAATGTTTAATTGTCAATAACTAGAAAATAATTTTTTCTGTCTATTAAAAAAACAGTATACGAATACATGACCATGCGTCTTGTCCTTTACTTGAAGAACAATAATATCTTACTTCTAAATGTTAGCAGGGTTTATGGGGTCTTCGAATACGAAACATTTACAAGTTAACAATAGCGTAGTCGGTAGCATGTTAGATTCATAGCCATAGATAGGTAGGCATAAATCTTAGGTAAGCCAATTCGATCCCCGTTTCATGGAACTCTTCATTGTGATATGAGATATTGTCGTACTTTTTTTTCCATCAATATTCTTTTTTTTTTATTTCTATTATTATGGCGTACCAATTAAAAGGTTGTCAATTAAAATAACAAAATAAATTAATGAAAAAAGAAACGAAACAAGATTGGGGTCGTTTGAGCGCTTGAACGGTGAAATGCGGGTGGGCGATATTTGATTCATCGCAGCGCGAAGATGGTCTGAGACGGTCGTGTTCAGCCGTATTAGACCCTCAATTGTTCTCAAACGGACATAAGTACCCTTTTGAGGTTCAAACAAGGGCCAGATTTGTACGGCACGAGCACCTATCGTGAACCTCCTCGACTTTTGATCGCGCGTTCAATCGCGTGACCCTCGAAAGGAGAGTCCAGAATTGCGATTCGGGTGGTACAGTTTGCGGTAAGCCGGATGGGCAAAACGAAAATCATGCCGAAGCGTCGCACGTAAAGTAAGAAGTACTCGACGAATGAACGAATGATCAAGTGTATGGATGGGAAGCACACCGGAATCGAAAATAAGAGGCAAATGAAGAAAAGACCAACGAGGCACAGGAACGAAGAAACCTAAGTATAGCGGGAGGAGAGTATAGGAGGAAAGAAAGGGTATAATAATATCGAAGTAATAGAGGTAGCTACGCGATGAAGGAGGATGGTATTGCGACGAAGAGCTTCTACACTCGCGAGTATGTATAACCGACTACGAAAGCGCTGAACGCTGAAAGATTTAAAAAGTGGGCGAAATGGACATCCGTGGTACTTGGGGGGGGATTATACTCATAACCTTACTTCATTCCTTTTCTCGATTCCGATCTCGAGAGCCGGTACTCGGCTAGTTAGATCTACGGCCGCGAGGCCGTCATGGGTCATGAAACGCGTCTTCGTATTCTCTTTTCGTACGTCCAACTCGTCCTTTACGGGTGCTGCGCCTTCCTGCGTTTTTCATACTCGTATGAAACTCGTGTTGGCTGCGCATTAAATCTAACATTGTACCCTCGTCCAAGACGTTCGCGAGCCTCGCATGGACATTCTTATCAGTTTGAGATTATTCCTCAAAGTTCGAGGGATGATCTCGATTATCTCGATTTTGTTTGTTTCAACTCAACTATTATTAATGAACATTAATAGAAATTAATTTAAAAAAATCATCATGTCAAAACGAATTAATAATACATTCTCTAGTTTTTTATTCGCGAATGGGACTAGTAAATTCTGCGCTAGCCATGCATGCAACTTCGTATTGAACTACTAGACATTGTTTTGCAGCTCGGACGACAGTCACGCAAGAGTACTGCGTTTAGTTCGGATTTCGCTCTTCATTTATCGTATCTATTTCTCTACCTAGAATATAGCCCGTAAGATCTTAGCATTGAACACTCGGATAAGTTTAAGATAAGTCCGCGGAGAACGCTGCTGATAGATAAGAGATGAATGCATTAGCACCGCAAGTTCAACGGACGCGAACCAGATTTCTCCGACTCGTATATATTCCATTGATGCAACCACATGTATTGAAAAAAGGAAAAAACTTGGAGTATTCGTTGCACCGATAATTAAAATATTTAAGGCGATTGTTAAGTACATCGACAAAAAACTTGTTATTAAAAAAACACGGACACTTACAAGAAACCATAACAGAAAGCAACGTACACTCAACTATACTAAATTATAGACGTAATGACTACATGCATCAACAAATTTAAGTACATGCTTCGAGTGCTTCTGCACGGAGAAAAGAAAACAGTAACATGAAAAAAAAAAATTAGTTGGAATCTCCAGACCGTGTGGCAAATGTGTGACATCTCGGAATACTGGTAAATTTTCCTATTCCCAATGAAGAGTTTCAACACATTCTCGCATTCTCGCATTCGATATCACATCAACTATTTTATATAATATTGTAGCAACATATGTGAAAAAAATCGTATCGCAAATACTTTATAGGCATCACGTATTCCCAAATTAACTTTGAGAGGAATTCGAACCGACGGCCTGCCTATCTAAGTACCTAGAACCTTAACACGCTAACCACTACGCCACGAGGCCTTATGAGTTTCACTCTGCTCCTAATGCTACAATAGCGATAGTTTAAGTCGTCTCTTTCCTTTCCTTTTTTTAGATATACTCAGTGAAAAAAACAAAAGTGCCTATGAAATCCTTGAAAATATTAATTCAATTTTTGTTTGTCAGAGGCTTTCTAAATCATTGACAAGTCCAGGAAAAACTTCAATAAGCATTTATTATTGTCAATTAGGAGAGCGCTATATATATGTATTATATATTGCAGTGACGGAAAAAATTCGTGCAAACGTGTCAAGTTTTCAGTGTATAGGTTGGGGACAGATATGTATGTTCGTAAGTTTAAGTATACGTTTGCGCGGAGTGTTATCCTCAATGTAAAGCGCTAAGGTGCCGACAAACGAACGAAGTTTCTCGCGTACAAAGTGATCGTCGTAAGAAATGAGTGTCGTTAATCGATTCCGGACGATTAGCCGGTCGGGAGAAAGAGAATTGTCCGCCTAATGAAGGAATACCTCGATCAACGCGATGATGTACCGGATAACAAAAAAAAACGTTTCAATAAATATCACACAATGCTTGTACAACGAGAAGCCCGCGGTACAGAGATGAACACGCGAAACCGTTGCATCGTACGTGATCGGCAAGCAATAAAGGTTTGTGTCTTCCGAGTTGAAAGAAAGAAATTGATTGCGACGTGTCGGAAGGTATATACTATGTCCCGGTGTGTCACCGAAGAAAAATACGCGCCGAGCCGACGACCATTATTAAGATACCGACTTGTCTCTTCACTGCATCTCGAGAATATCATTAACCGGGTAAGAGATCGTGGGGACATGTCAGTGGAGTCGAAGCGGTATCACACAGATTCCGTGTTATAAATAACTGATTAAGGCGGACGAAGTGACTCGTCACTTAACAATCTAATCATCAACCCTCTTTTGAACTCGACAAACGCAACTTCTTGCATACACTTGACTGCAGTCCGGTATACTGCATCGGTAGACTTTTGAATGTATATCAAAGGCGCCGTGGACCAGTTGTAAACGCATACGATTAACGAGCTCTGCTATAAAATGCCAGATATTATGTCGTAAAAGCAGTACACCCAAAAACATTCATTCTTGCGGATGAGAATATATGCCTAAAACAAGAAAACTGCTTAAAAGATCATTCTAGTGTCCAATTTTGAAGAAAACTTTTTGTACGCGTGTGCACTCTCAGAGGACGAGTTTTCAAGCTTTCCGTCCCAAATTTTGACACAGCATTCTTCATACCATTCTTTATCTTGCTAGGGAAGCATTTTATTTTTTTTTAAACTACATTTTTTTTCACGAAAAACTGTCGAGAAGAAGGCTACATTCGACACGTTTTTTTTTAAATCGCCGCCATTTCAACAATTTTGATCGGGAAAAAATTCATCATATCATAGCTGCTTTCAAACTGATTAATAATAGTTTTGCGAATTTTGTTTCAGACAATATTTATAATTAGAAGAGCGTACACCGTCAGGAAACAATTTTTTTACAAACCGTTTTCAACCACGCAAAAAAAAAAAAAAAAAAAAAAAAAAAAGAAAGTGGTAAGTAATTGGACATAAAAACATCAGATCGATTAGCGTATTTTTTTCATCGAAAAAAAAAAATCGTGGAAATCAGCTATTTTTTTATTCGTTTCACTAGACTTATCGCTTAAAACATATTTATTATTGCAGGTTAGAATGTGCTAGAAGCTACAAAAATTGTTTTTTGAGTGCACATTCTTATTATAGAAAGATTATAATAAAAGTATAATAAGACTCTCGAGACAAGAGTATTAAGATCAGTAATAAAAGTACCGATTGAGTACAAAATTTGAACAAAAAAAAAGAAGAAGCGAGCGAATAGAATGAGAAAAGATAGTGAATCTCGAGGGGTTCGAAGAAACTTTGGATTATCGCACAGTCTCGATTGCCACGGTGAATTCGATATTTTTATTTTAACGATCGAAGGGGGATACGCGCGGTCAGCGTATAATGGGGGCTAGTGGCCGGTGCGCAATTCAAGATTTTAATGAAACTCGAAACTCTGCTATGGTGTTGGGAAGGGGGGGGGGGGGGGGGCGCGATCCTCCTGCGCAAGTAATTCTCGTAACTTTCGTTTACGATGGCTATGCATTTCGAGGGGAGAGAGCTTCCCTCGTAGCTTTAGCTGCACACGGTGGTCGTAGTACATGCAAGAAACTTATGCAGCACAACGGCATTCGGACGACCGGGTGAACGCGAATCGCGGGCGCCAGACACACGATCTCTCGCTCTCTCTTCTCCCTCTTCACCGATTTAAGTATCTTAACGCAATTAGCTTTCGCGCCTTCGCTCCTCGTGTAGGATCTACCATCTCTATCGACTTCGCAGAAACCGAGCGAGAGTAAATACGTGTAGCGTTACAGACTGATCCACGATCACCGTTGGACACATGCTTATATTCAGAATTCCGGGAAGATTTTCTGCGACTGAAAATTATTTTAATTTCTTTATTTTTTACACCCTTTTTTTTAACTTTCTCATTCCATACGAAGTATGGAAAAAGACTAAGTATTGTAATCGCGTAAAAAAATAACGCTAAATTTAAGGACACATAACTCTTTTCAACATCGCAATGATGACCGATTTGATTTTCGGTATGTTCTCGAAAACAGTCGTAAATTGTTTAAGACAATTTGACACAGCGATTCTATAAAGAGCAATCATTGTCTTTTCAATGGAAAATTAAACTCAGGTAAATATTGGTACAAACACAAGCAGTTTACTGAATAGTCCTTTGCATATGTCGAAAATGCTCGTTATCTTTCGCGATATATATTTACAACTCCTGACCGCTTGCTTGGTGCTCGATCTCTATGATGCACAACCTCAATAGCAGAGAGTGGTAACTGTTGAAAAAAAATTCATTGAAAAGGAAGGAATTATTTTTAAATTACGAAAATCATGAAACTTGCAACTGAGAAAATAGTGTAATAAAGAAATTGTGTAAACAAAACAAGGCTAAAATGACAAATAATTATTAATTCGCATATTATCGTCGGGAGATATTCATACATAACGACGAATAAATCGCCCGACTGTAATAAGCAAATTAATAATTAATGGTCATTTCAGAAATTGTTTTTTAACAATTTCTTTATTACACTATTTTTTCAATCGAAAATTTGATGTTTTTGTATATTTTTATTTTTACGAATCCATAACTCATTCTATTGTTATAGAAAAGTTAAAATCCTGTTTAAGGCACTAATAAATGTATGTAGGAGTAAAAAAACATATCAAACAAAAATCGACGCAATTTTTATATAGTTTCCATGAGTTTGATGGTAGAACAATACTTAGGTATCATGTAAATTATGACTTGACGCTACTCAGTTACAATTGTCACGGCAATAACGGAGCGTCCTACCCGAATGAGGAAAAACATTTGATGACACCGAGCAGCACGATAACCGAGATGAAAAATATCTT
This sequence comes from Cryptus viduatorius, assembly GCA_964006125.1. Lineage (NCBI taxonomy): Eukaryota > Metazoa > Arthropoda > Insecta > Hymenoptera > Ichneumonidae > Cryptus > Cryptus viduatorius. The sequence continues at coordinate 25,596,502 of OZ023220.1, forward strand.
CATTCTTCTGTGAACGGGCAAAGCGCATATAATCTATCTTTCTCGAGTTAGACACGTTTTAATTAAGGGATTAACGATTACCGCGAAGACCCGCGCCTGTGTCTCTCACGACGCGAAGAAGTGCAATCGCGTGTGAGCGACGGATACATGCGAAGAGCCGTGACGACTCGGGCGATTGCATATACGTACAGGAACCGGAACCGATTGACGGACGGATAGACGGAGCGGCGTGGTTCTAATTAAATTCGCCGTGGATAAGCGAAGACGACAATCAATGGTAAAAACATGAGAGACCAAAGAAACGTGGAAAACGGGAAGGTGGGAGTGTAACGTGAACGACGAGGCAGCAAGGCACAGTGCGCGATTTTATCGTCGTATTTTGTTTTGTACAGTGACGGTAAGAAGAGCTGATCGCAAGTGTTCGTATTTCAAACGTAGGTACGCTCCCGACCGTACGCGGGAGACAGTCTTGAATCATTTGATACGCTCGTTCGAACAGACCTGAACGGAGGATTGACGAGCTTGTGGTAGCACAACACACACGTTCGCTAAAGAGATCCTATATAACTGCCAATGCGTGTTCTAGATTGCCATAGATACTCACAGAAGGCATACCGTCCCTTAATGCTGCAGGCCAATCATTTTTTTTGTTTTTCTCGACGACGCTAAAATGACCATATTGCTTGCCTGCAACGCGAGGGAATAGTTACCGATTCTCGATCAGCGAGACGAAAGGTGCTGCAGCGGGCCAAAAAGTAGTAACTTTCGCCCCTAAGGAAAAAAGCAACGGTGGCGAGTCAACCGCTTAGTCAGCAATTTCCCTCTCCCATCCTCCCATCGTTGTAAGGCAGTAGCCAGTAGGCAGGGCTCTCGTGAATGCGGAAGGTTCTACTGTATTGTTTGTTGTGGTTCCAATTTAGTGGCCACCGATGGCCGATCAATAGCCACCGATGTACCTATCAGTAACCCGTACATTGACTCGACATCTCATTTATACCAGAAAGTTCACCGTGTTTTTATTAAAATATTAATAATATGAGTGAAATAATAATACAATTATTTTAATATAATAATACAGTTACTAATTTTTATTAATCTAACTTGTTTATTAAACACTTATTCAATCGGGACTTTTGAAACTTTTGCATAATTAATTTGTTTGTTCTGGATTTAGTGGGTTTGCGACATATTGCCTCTAATATTCTGGTTCTATAGAAGAAGGTTAATTTTTTGTCTTGGAATAATCAGAAGCGAAACCTATAACAGCATTTAACCGACTACAACGTCGCCCGTTCCATCTGGGTCACTACAAACCTCTGACCGGCTCCCGCTCACGTATACCGTTTTGTTCATCGCTTTCAACAACGAAATAAAAATAATTCTTCCATTCCGCCGTATCCTCGCAATTACTTTGCGCTGCGGATCATCCAGTGATCGGTGTATCCGCGAACGCTGGTCGGCCATCGCACACGGACAAGCAGTCACATGTACGAGAAAGATGCGCAGAAGAGAAAAGAGGTATGGGTGGGATTAAGAAGGAAGCAGATACGAACGAAAGCCCCTCGTGTTATAACTCTTCGCATGATGCATGGTTATTACTCTGGTCGATCGATTCTACTCTCGACCACGAAACCGTAGCAAAGGTGCAACGGCAGCAGCCCAGCAGGAGCAGCGCAACGACCGATCTCTTCTAGCATATCAGCGATAGGGATACACAGCAACGAAGAACACGAAGCAACGGCGACGACGTGGATGAGAGGAGCGGTAACTCTCCCCTGGATCGGGTAACGCCCGTAGAAAATCTCGCATCTTAAGTAACTTTAAATTACATAGAAGAGGCGAGGAATACGTGTGGATGGAAGAATGAGGAAAAGCGGTGAACATTGCCATGAGTTACGAAAAAATTGTCAGACATTTTCAAGATCATTTAGGTTAATTTTTTTCGTTTTTTTTTTTTTTTAACAATTCTTCGCATACTAATGAAAATGTGAAACCGTTGTTATCCCGAGGAATATAAGGGTCCTGATAGTTTTTTGTATCAACCGACAGTAAAAAAAAATGAACAAATGGAGCTTCGCAAAGACTCGACTCACATCAGAATAAATCCAGCAGGAAATGAAAGAGCATGCGCAGATCAAAGGCTAGAAAAACAAACGAATAAATGAAAAGAGATAAGATAAAGATCCTGTGAAGGAAGAAGAGTAGCTATGAAGGAAATAAAAGAGTTGTGGAATGCCCGACATGTGGCGTACATCCGCGTGTGTTAAGTATAGCGAATCCAGAGTATGCTCCGAAGAGCACTGACGTAGCGCTCTCTAGACGGTCTCATGCTTCTGCTTCTGCAAACGCAATTTTTCGTTCGCCCAGCTGGAGAAGTGGAGAAATTAAGGTGTGATGCCGAGACGGCTGTACCTTTTCGTGTACCATGTGGGGAGACGCCGGACAGTCACGTAGACGTAAACGAGATGAAGAGGATGAGAGGACAGAGACGAGAGGGTCCCTTAGGAAACTGTGGTCGGAAAGCTGCTGCTGCAGCGAGAACCTGCCGGGAACACGTTGGTGTAATAGCCGAGGTCGAATATTACGAGGTCCCTGAAGGGCCAAGGATAGGTTTGGCTCGGGAAAACCGAAGATTACATATCACAACAGCGTCTACTAGTATATGCCGACTATACTTTGCCTATAGCTAAGCTGCTACCAGACTGGAGACGGAAACAGAAGGATTCAAGGAACCCCCACAGGGATCCAGTCGGACAACTCCCGACCTCGTTACTTACTACCTTCCCTACGCTGTACTTAAGCTGCACCGAGGATTGTGTCTGGAATTGAAAAGCTGCGTTGCCACGGTAATAAGTAGTTACCGTTGATTCTCCATACGTGGTGCGCTTTTAGTTAACGAAAGTTATTTCATCACTTGTAATAAACTCGTCGCCGTCTATTAAAACATAAAAGGGATGGTTTTCTTTTATATGTATTGTTAAGTGCCTTCTTTTGTACGTGACAAAAATATTTAAAATCCGGTATTTTCAACCGACACGGAACTCTTAGCAGCGTTTTGATTCTCGGGCTAATCACCTCGACAATCCAACAGGGCAAACGGGAGTTTACAAACTGTAATTAATGTTCGTTCCCGATAACCCGAGTATTGGTCTTTTTTTTCGCACTAGACCTATGCAGAATCTTATCTCGCATTAACTTTCAGATGCAAATATGCGTCCTTTCGAGCTAAAAGTCTCTCAATTAAACGCGGAACGAGCAATAATTATCTTTCGCGATCCATCCGTAGATGCTGCCCAGAAGTTCCACCGAACTCGAAACTCTCTCGCGCTCGATATATCGTTTTAATAAAACGTATAATATATCACGAGTCTCGCGGTCAAGCGCCTCTCACCTCTATCGCTCTCTTTTCCTACCTTTCATCCTCGTTGGCTTCTCTCCTTCATCTTTCTGTTTTCAGCATCTTTGTTTCTCGCTTTATCTTTTTCCAGTCTTCGAGAATGATTAATATCGCCACTGTAAGCCGCCGGTTTATGGCCTTCCCGGCGCGTTCCTTACGGTCTTATAGACTATTGCTATACCGTACCAACCCAGCGTCCCGTTCTCTCAAGTGACCACCTACGGTTCTCTATCTTTCTTCATTTGCTTCGCGTGCAATACAGCTCCCTTCAATTGTATTCTCTCTCTATTATTCTTCTTTTTCTTATTGAACCAACCATCTCCGTCCTCCTTCTTCTTGTGGTTTCATTCGGTCGTTTGCAGGGGACGAAAGAGACAAAAGGAACGAGTACAGCAAGTATAGCAGTCACGGTATTGAACCTTAGGGCTATACGCCTGAAGTGGTGAGTGGCGCGCGAATTGCCCCAGTTGGCCAATCGGCATATAGCTATCTCTCACTTGTGTCTCTCAGTCTGATTTCTGTAACGCCCGGAGCCCTCGCATCCGATTGCAAGCGATACGATCAACGACGGGATCAATGCTATCGAAAAAAAAAGAGCTCGCAAGGCACACAACTTCGCCTCGGATATTACTCGTGTGAAAGAAAAAAAGAACAATGTCGCGATTCATCAATAACGCCGTTAATTATCTGTAACGATTATCGATAAAAAAAAAAACAATAAGTTTTTTTGTTGCCGCGAGACACCCTCGAGACACTGTGAGTCGCCTCGGGCAAAGGGATTTTGTTTAATGCATTTTTTTAACACTAATAGTAAGACGGTATAAAAATTAATATAAATTTTCGTCCCCGGAAACTGGAAAAGCCGCGGGATTCTTTAAAGCAAATAATTTAAATGACACATTTTATTCGAGAAATATTTTTTTGTTACTAAAAGTGCGATGAAAAAAAAGTTTCTCACATCAGAAATTTGATAGAAACTCGTTGGCCGTCTAATTGATTGATCATCCTATTGCCGTTTGATTTATAACTGCAATACCTTATACGAACGGTATACACGCAGTGGGAATATCAATTGATTTTTATTTACTTCATAGCTCAAGAAAATGTCGGTAATAAAACTTACACGTTCCAGTTTCCCATGCTCATGGGGCCGGTAGATTTGTTCCGTGGAAGCGTCGGAGTTCAATATAGAAGAGGAAAAAACGAGGAGAAATGTCGTCGCGTATAAATTAACGTTATAGCGGTGTAGAGGAGTCCATCATCGTCTCTCCTGTCCCTACAGTGTCGTTACTGTTGCAGTCGTCGTCGTTCACGGGAGAAACGCGAGCGTCTTTTTTTTACCGATCTTCAATCAAGAGCGGAGGTACTACCGTTGAGAAGTCCTGCGACATGTCGCTTGCTGCTGTATTGATCCTTCGTTCGACGTTTCTCTACGCTGCGCAAACAGATATGTACTTTCTTTTTACCGGTTACTCTCACTCTGATGTATTCATCTTTCATCTGGTATGGTCCTGTGCTCGCTGAAGTAAGCGCAATACCACTTTTCGTTACAACGATTCGGCCTGTGTATGTACCATGTATATATATATGCATACACATACACGGGAAAGATACTTTCTTCGCGTCTCTGTTTCATGCCTTCCACGAAGTGACCGCGACGATACAAGATAACCTGAATACGATTTCCTAACTGCGATATTCGCTTCCTCGTATAGCGCAATATTACGGAATACGAAATGAGGAACATCAAAATATATATGGCGATACCACTTTGTCAATGTGCCTATCGTGTTGTTTTGTTTTTCCTACTTTTAGTAGGAGTTAACGTTTTTTGTTACTAAACCTACGTTTAAAAACAAAAAACGCAATTCACAATTTTACTATTGTAAATGCTCTCAAACATTCAAAACTACGAGAACCGAATCATCGCCAATGCACACGTGTGGGTGAAAAATGAAGAAGAAAGCTGGATGAATAAACATGAGATATAAAGGAAATATATGTAACGAAATGTATAACAATTTATGTTTGTGAGGGTAAAAAACAAATATGTGTACTAGTAAGGAAATTGAATTAACAAAAAAAAAATTAAACAACAATTTGCTCAAAAACGACTACAACTCCGCGCATCTGTCCAGGTAGGGCTAAACTTCAGAGCGATCAAACACCGGGCGAGCGGGAGTTGAAAAAATATATCGCCGGAGATGGCAATCTTCGATGTACTTATTCAAAGAATTATTTCGTAAAATGCTTCGATTCGAATCAATATTCTACTGATTTTAATACTCTATCGAAGAAGACAATAACCGTTTATCATCGAATCACTGTGTCAAAGTGTATTGACTATTTTTCAACAGTTGTCAAGAACATGAATTTCAAGAACCAGCCAAAGAATTCTCCGCTCCACTCATCTCATCTCATCTCCGCTCATCTCCGTCAAACATATAACTCCCATCCTTTTGGCCGCGCCGGCAGTCGAGAGTTGCAAACATCGATCTTAATGTATTACCAATATATTTTTTATTTCTTTGTGGGCACGAAGATGACGTTACGTAAAAAATGAATCGACAGCCGCGTACTGCATTCGTACGGGAAGTTATGGGCGATCACGCGAGCCTATCATTTACCGCTTCATGGACAATTTATCGAACGTTTCAAAGTATCTATTTTTTCGAATACGCCCACCTAATTTCTTCGTTTTCCGGTGAATACCCGGAGAAGTATAAACAAATAGCAGCTTTACCCATGCCACAGTCCGTTGGACGCGGAGACACAATATCTGATGATTAAAACACTCCGTTATAGCGCTTCATACTCTGCGGTGGAGAGTAAACCGTTTGCATATCAATTACAAAGGCGTTGGGGATGTTGAAAGTATTTCAATGGATATCCGTGTCGACATATTTTACATATTACTGGGAAGTTCGATCGTCACACAATTTGTGAGGTATTCGATCAAAATAATGGATCGTCGCATTCGTGGGTAACATACGTTACAATCACAACGATAATAATAATTCATGGCCAAAGAAATTTTTCAACCTTCTACTCGATGACGCGATTAACAATGCTCCCTTTGGTCTTTAATTTTCGGGAAAGGATGCATTAAATTTTATTGCCGAACAATTTCATCACTTGCCCAGGGTTTTCGACGAGTGAAGTGTTTGTTTTTTGTGATTGTTAAATATTATGTACGGCATTGCAGCATATGTAACTATAGCCTTACATACATCGTAATAATGCTTGTTAAAATTTTGGCTTTGACTATCTTTCTGTTATTGGCGGTTGAATTTTCTTAAATTTTTGGAATCTATGCTGTTACTCTTCTCGCGGCGTCGATGATGATTAAGAAACATTTTTTAGAATTTTTTTTGCACCTGAGGAACAAACGGATGAACGTCAATTTGGATGTGCACTGTAATTGCCGACTTATGCGCAGATTTAACGCGCTGGAAAAAAAGGATTACGAAATTGAACTCATAGTTTATATATATTGCGTACGCCGAATTACTAGAGAAATAACTGCGGTTTTTTTATATATCAGAATAACTCGGAGCTATTACTAGTCCGATTAGTTCGTTATATTTTTTTAGTGCCCGTGAGCGCCTGCGCGCGCGCGCTCTTAGTATCATGCTCGATAAAATGAACTTTTCCGATTACACCCCGTGCGGATTATTGCGGTTCTAATAACATTAATACCAGTAACGAGTTCCTGGTTTACGGTTCATCGGCAGGTTATCCCTGCCCAATCGATCTACGGGAATAGAAGAAGAAGGAGAGCCAAATGACCGTGTCCAGGAACGGCCGGACTGTACAGCGGCGGACTGCAACACGTATAGACACATAGCGGGGCACTCTCTTTTACCAACGCAGGGCCTTTCACCCGAGGCGTGGTGCAACATGCTATCCTCGGCCAGTGCAATTACGCCCAGCACGACGCCACATAGATCGAGTATATATATTCAACAAACTCCGTAGACAGAAGAAGTGTTGCAGTAAATTTCAGATCCCGAGATAAATTCTTTAACGGCGAAGCGGAAAAAGAATTACGGAATTGAAAATAGGAATTCTAAGTTAGTGGAAAAATAGTATTGGCCGAAAGATCGCCTCCGATTGCTAATCGACGACGGAAGCTAACGAAGCGTAATGACGTTAATTTATATAACACATAAAAGAAAAAAAAAAGACAGATAAATACGAAGAACCCGCGCGTATAATCAAATATAAAAAAAGCTTTTGTTTCTGGCTGTATAGGATTAATAATTATCTCCCGCTGACTCGCTCGTCGAGCTTTTCACAAGCCCAAGAGCGATCCCACGCCAAGAACCCCAAGCCGGACCAGACAGCGAAAACAGAAGCATGAAGAGTGAGAGCTTTTTTTTACACACACGCAACCAGATCCCAGCATCCGCGTATTCACTGCCACGTCCGGCTAAACTAATGCAATTCTGAAATCAGCCCGACCTTAATTCTATCCCGCTGAGGCTGAGAGACTCGACTTACTCGAGCGCGCTAGCACACCGGTGCACGTCTGGCACACGCGAGAGATAGCCGAGGCATTAATTTTCATTACGGAAATTATTTTTATTATTATTATTTTTTTTTTCAAAGCCACCTCCACCGCTTCCGCTTATCAGTGATATTATATTTCCGTATTTCTGGCGGATCCTTTGAAATATTATTCAGAGCATGTGAAGGTTGGCGAAATGCGAATCGAACGGTAAAAAATATGAAATACTACTACTATACTACTATATTATCAGGCAGAAAAATTACTAAATAACGAGAAAATCGTTCAAATGGCGATGAAAGCTTAAGTAATGGTTGTGTTATATAAATTGAAAAAAAAAGTGAATGCACAGAGTAAATGTAATAAAATTAAAGATCAACCATTTTTGTTTCTGACTCAATGGGATCACTCATTATCTCTTGCCGACTCCTCACTCCCGCCCACTCGATCCGCTAATCTCTAAAACAGTATCTTCAAAAATAGATACGACAAAACGATATTACGGCTAAGACGAGAATTGCGAAGAAGTCTGAGTAGCAATTTTAGGATGTTATTTGTCATCAGGGTACAAAAAAATTATTATATTAGGATCATTATTTATGTAGCATTCGCGGGTGTCGTGCTCCCGATCCAACTGATGCTGGGAACAATACAACGTGTTTCTCCAGTTCATTGCAGGGGGTACTATGCGTGAGTTACGCATACACGTTTTGTTACAACACGATATGCTCGATACCAGAAAGATTTCTGCATTCAGACACACTTTCATATACTATTGCACACATTCTATATACCTGGTGACATAGGTATACTTTATAGTACAATCGTGGGGTGCCGGTGCGGAACAAGACACCACACCCACGAGGGGTTCAACGACGAGAGCGATAGTCTCTTCACCACAGGCGTCTTTCGTCTCTTACGAAATCCTGTCCTTGGTTGCTGTTCTTAGATTCTTTTTACACATATGCGCTCGAGGAACGTTGAAGATTGAACTCAGGTGACCGCCATCGACCGGTCCGACATCACCGTTTTACCATCGATGCAGGTGTTGAAACTACATAATGTAAGGTAAAATAAACCGGTGAATCTAGTTGTAGTTCGACACGGGATTAATGTCGGTGATTACGTTACAAAACGAAAGTAAAGGATCAATGTAGGCCGAGTTTGAAGATGCAATAAATATATTGTAACGAATACAGCTGACTAGCTGAGGAATGTCGCTGACTATTTATTAAGACACACGTACGAACGATCGATCGTCATGACAAAAGTGTCTCGAAGGGGATTTGAAAGCGAAAACAGACGTGTGACATTTCGTAATCGGAATAAGTAACGTTTCTTATTATTAATAATATCCGCCTCAATGACAAATACGCGTGTTATTCATTCGCTCGGTCGTTACAATATCTTTTTACTTGCGGTAGACAAATGACAACTACTCGATACTTTTGCATTTCACAGTCAAATTCTTATTTGGATTATTATGCGAGGAAAAAAATAAAGAAACATATACGCACTTCGGTACTCTGAAGAAAGTGGTCCTTTAATGTGTTAGCTATGCTGTCTGTTGTCTTTGGTCGGTCGACAACATCAACACTTGAGAGCTTATTACGTCAAACTATCCAAGATCCACGATAGCCGATCGAGTCAACAAATTCGACAGACGTATTCTTGTTCGGACGGATATATTTTTGTCTGTATAACGTGAGAAATGAAGCGCTTCAGCCGATGAAACGAGTTTACACATTGTAGCGTTGTTGCAGAAGAGACTTCGGGTGTGCAGCGTCAGGACGAGTAACGAGGAGGACAACGCAGCGGTGAATAAGGGGTGAAGGACGCGAGAAACGAAAACGCTACAGCCAACGAAGAAGAGAAGAATACCATGATACCTATGTATTATACGTACGAAGAGGGGGAGGAAGGGAACTCGAAGTGGACGGTTGAGAGGAGTCGATCGACTTTCGCGCGCGGCCGAGTTGTTCGGTCATCGATACTGGTTCTACCGGATCCAGTTTGACGCGGAGCCCGGATTGAATGAAGAGCGACCGCGCATCGATGAAAAAACATAAACCGATGCCTGGAAAGCTCGACGAAGACAAGCTAACCGTTGCTGCGACCGGCAGCACTCACAACGATTTACGGTCTCGAACTTCAATTTTTTTTTATATATATATATTAAATCGATCCGATGCTGATGCTATCCACTATTGAAGCCCTTTGATGCTTTTTACGTCCAAACCGTCAATTCTCTGATACCCTTTTCAATCCCGTCGGTATTCGAAACGTTGCTCCATTTTTTTTTCCTGCATCAAATAATGGAAAATTTGCAATTCAATTTTTTTTTACGTCAAAGTTTAAACGGTTTTTATTAATATTCATAGTTATTCTCTTTTCACGCTACTGTTTAAGGATGTCGAAGAACTAAAAGTATTTAAATTAAAAAATGACCAATAATCCATTTGCGAAACGTCTTCGACTACTTAAGAATACGAAAGAATGATGTGTAAATAACGCGACGGTGTCAATTTATTCACCCCTTTCGTTGGTCATTCTGAACATTCCGAAACATCCACGCCGAGGAGACAGACCGCATTACATAAACGGCGCGAAAACTGTTCAACGTAACAAAATATTTACGATTCCTACCAACGGTTCGATTCACTCGAATTTATCAGGCATCAAAGTTGGTTCGAGGCGTTCGAGAATTTACAGGAATCAATTGGGCGTGTTTCGGTGGCAGATAATACTGAAGCACTCCGAAAGAATGGGGTACGAACATCTCCGGAGCAGAATGCGCTTGTCTCCCGAGCCTGGTTCTTTTTTCCCCATTCACATATGCGATCGTGTACTTCTCGTCCTTCCTACCGTTTTTTTTTTTTCTTTATTTTCTTCGCCAATGGCCTGAAGTTGATTTGGTTTTTGTTTTTATTTTACTCAACGTATTCGAAAGAGAAATGGTTGAAAAGAGAGACAGAGCTAAGGGTCGAAGGATGAAAGAAAGTCGAAGAAAAAGGATTAACGGCCCCACGGCGGCAGCGCATGACAGACACTCCGCTTCGCGAGATAAGATCGGCGTTTTCTTTATGGACCGATGCGATTTCTGCCCCCCTTGCTTTGTATATATGCATAAGCAACGACCGATTAAATCTCGATAATATCTCGACGGCATATACGTTTATGTGTATTCCCTATTTATAATATAATACGCGAACTCACACAACTCGTATATAGTATGTAAACATTTACTGTACAAATGTACAGTATAGATTCGGTGTATACGAAAAATTGTATATATATACCATATAGCTCAAAGCGTTACCCAATAGCGTGAACGGACGAGGCCAATGGTCGGACGATGTTTGGAACCGATGGTGCCAACATTGATATGCGAGTTTGGGCCAATTATCGAGTAAGCTTTGGATGATAACCACGTGACAACGTATTTGCCAAATATCAATGTGCCAAAAATTGTTATTTGACAATATCCGTTTTTTTAACAATATTGAATAATTTTGATAATTATTAGATCAGTTATTAAATAACAATTCGTGAAAAAATATGAGGACACCATTATATTAATAACTCATGAAGTCATCGAATAATTAATTTCTGACTTCTCAATTAATGATTTTAAGATAGTTCATCCGTTGAGACAAATTAGATGCACCATATACTAATCTTAAACTCAAACTTAAACGGCCAATCATCGGTTCGATATGAGCAAATCATGAGTTAATATTCGGCCAAACATTGGCCTGAAATCAACAAACCAATGATCGACGAGTCAATGCTTGGTCAAGCATTGGCCTGATCATTGGCCGCTTCCGTTCCATCGACAAAACCTGCACGCGATAGCATATTTTGGTAAACATATGGTTGGTTAGTTGGTTCGTATGGTTGGTTCGGGTTGGTTTTGGTTTGGTGAACGTCCTTGAAATTATGATTATCGCCGGGCGCGTGTCCCCGGGCAAAACCCCGACCACGTGTGCGCGCGCCTTGAGAGAGGGGCACAGGGTCAATAAAACTGGGTCGAAAATTTCTCGATGGAATAATTTGCCATGAATGCGTTACCATCGCGGCGAAATAGTTTTGAAAGAACTTCCTTCGATAAAACGATATTTGGTTACCCTGACGGTATAATATCAAGATGGACTTGTCTAGCCAATTTTTTTAGTAAGGATTTTGAAAAATCGTTTTTCTATACATTAAGCAGAATCTCTATCAAGTGCGATTTTATTTTTATTAACAGAATATTTTATTAAGCAAAATATCGATCAAGTGCGATTTTATTTTTATTAACACGATTTTCAATTCGACAAATTATACTGACAAATGTTTCAAATTTTTATACACGTTAACTTGTTAACACACGACAGGTTACCTAAATGTCGAGAAAATTCGATTCACATAATACACAAGGTTCAGTCCAAAAAGTATTTTACAATTCTTGCAAAAAAAAATGAATTAAAGTTTTACATGATCACAAGAAAAAACGAAGCTATTATTTTTTCGACCCTTATGAACACTGTCCGTGTCCCACCTCTATTCAATGTCCCGCAGTTCCGTCGCCGCGTCTGCATCTCCGTACGGCGATACAAACTCTAGAACTCGCAAGGAGCCGCAGTATCATACGCAAAGTTCATGCACACAGATGCATAAATTCGATAAGACCACCCGGTAGACTTGTTTCCGAGCCTCTCTTCGCTCCTTTCTCTTCCTCGCCCTTCCTTCCTTTAATTTTTTGTATCAATCTCTCTCTCTCCCTCTTTCTCTCTCTCTCTTTCTCTCTCACTCCCTCTCTGCCGATTACTCTCTCACTCGGGGAAAATAATTTTCGTCGTTAAAACGAACGGCGTTTCGGACTTGTAACAATTTACCACGTTCCGTCCTATCCGGCACCTTCGAAATTAATTCACCGCAATGCGATACACGTTGAACGCGATGGCGAAACAGCTCCGAGACGATTGCTGGCTATTCAGATACGCGAAAGTCGCAGACATTTATAAAACACGGTTAAGCGAAGAAACCGAAGGAAGAAAGTCAAAAGAAAGAAGTCGAAAAAAAATGAAAAAAGGCCGCTGAGGCGCTATGCTGGCGCAGAGACTCTTGTTGGTGGGCTTCGCCCCCCAAACTCCCCAAAAAATGTCCCGCCGAGACATTTTTTAAGGCACTCACAGAGGTACACGTCGCGCTGCTGTGCACAATGTTTTTTAAACGATGAAATAATGGTGCGACGCAGAGAAAAATTAGTTCGTACAGTCCATTATTACAGCACCGTACGGACATTTGACGGAATATAAAGCAGAATTCTGGGCAATAATTTGATTGAAAAAATACTTAAATGTCTCAAATTGGTTCCAAAAGTCATGTGCATACCTATGATAATGTGATGAAACAATTCTGCGAAAATGAACAAGATTGGTTCGCAGGATCCAAAGTTACAGTATGATACGAACGTCCGATCAAATAAATCTTACGAAAAACCTATTTCAGGTGTACCGCAAGCTAAAAAAAATATTTCCGGCCATCGTTATTACTTTAAATTAACTATGCATGACGTTGGTGGTACACTAAAGTTTCTTCTAAAAAATCAAATTTTTTTGGAGCAGGCGGTGGGCGCAGTCGCAGGCGCAGTAACCCCATCATAAGCAATGAAACCGGACCTCGAAGGTCATTTTAATAGGCACTTTCTACCTATTCTTATAGTGAGTGCCTAAAAATAAAATGGGAATAAGCCCATCCTATTTGGATGCATGGAACGGGTTGGGCTGATGTACACAAAGATAATCCTTGCAACTCGCAGGTCGTTTGTGCACAACGAGCGATAGACGTCACAATGTTACTGCGCCGTGTTACAACGCTCTAATGTTCTATTTATCTCCGGCCAGTTGATAAATTACACACAAATACACGAGATGAATAGCTTCGTTATTGATAATGATAAGGTATAAAATATGATGAAAAAAAAGAAGCTGCGGTATAAATAATGATTACGTAAAAAACTCACAATGGCAGTAATAAAAAAATATAATACTATAAAAGAATCATAATAGTGCAAGGAAAAATCCTTAGAAACCAAGTGGATTGTGAAGTTTCCAAACGAAATAAAAAAGAAGTTTTCAACTCACCAGTCGCTTGGAGGGTTCGGACCCCTGCCTGACGATCTCCAAGGGTGCAGGAATAGAAGGTCTGCCGAGATACCAATCCTGTCGAGGATTGTAATTGTCGAGAAGCTTTAACAGACGCGGCACATTCACGTAATTGTCGTCGTCGAAGTGGCAGAACCATCTGTAACAAATAAACGTCGAGGCGTCATACTTCTGTCGGTAAAAGACGATTTTCTTTGTCCGGCACGTAAAGCCGGCACCCTCTCGGAGGGCAAAGCCTCTTCGGAAAGAGTTATTATCGGTAATCTATAGAATACCGTTGTGGTTTTGTCTTAGATGCTTTCAGACGTATTTTCAAGAAATTGCGTTGAAGTTCGGTGCTTCTTTTTTTTTTTTCAAAACCTGCGCAAAATTATAGTACTGGTCGTTAGTGCGGTGAATTTTATTGGTCCGGTACCAAGACTCGGCAGAATTGTACCGAATCGGAAGATTTTTATGATAGAACATTTTTCACATGTTATGACACAAAATTGTAGTATTCGCAGCACGTTAAGATTATGATGGTCCCACAGATTTTGAAAATATATCAAAATGAATGAGTGGAAATAATGAATACAATTATAAGAATGAGAATAATGGAAATAGTTTTCGTTAAGTGCATTTTAACTATCTTTACTTTAACATCTTAGTCATCGTAGTACACATGCTTTATTGATCCCCAAAATTCGTTACAAGTGGGTTATCCCTATTTTTATCGCGCGGTTGTGTGTTTCCTTGGCGAGCACTTGGCTATTAATCGTAATTCTTCATAAAAGCCGAAAGAGCCTTGCGATGGCTTGAAGTTGCCTGGTGTTGTTTTGCCAATAAGTATGTGCAGGGCGCGTTCCGTAAGAAAATGATTGGTGATTGGTATAAGGTTTGCCGGACATTCGAGTCTGCAAAGTTTATATATTACACCCTTATGCTAAAAGATATCGAAGGCCTTATTGATCCTCTCCCAAAAAGTCCTCTACTAATCGCTCTCTTAAAAAGTTGGTGGACCACCGTATTGCGATATCTTGAAATTATCGAATTGCGACTTTTTGTATCGAAACCCATTGTTGGTTTATTCGTGCCGTGATTGGTCGAGACTTGACAGGAGGTTTCGGGCGCGCGTCGCGTTCTTCCGTGTTGTTCAGTTTGTTGCCATTGAGTCATAGTTCGTACCGCTTACCCTGTAATGAGGTGGTATCATCTTTGGCGAAGTTCTATGCGATGTTGGACGCGAGAGATCGAAGCTATCATCTCCTAACATCTTGAGAGCTCTACCATTTTTTTCTACCTACGGATTGCACCTAAGTGAAACCGAACTCTTTATCCTCCTCCACCCATGTTATTCGTCGCCGGACCACTATCACTTCGTTTTTTTCCGTTACTCTCAAAATTTCAAACTTTATGACATTCAGCGGAGTGATCGAAACACGTCCATCCACCACGGTTGCTCAGTAGGTGGTGTTTAAAATCTTATTTTATTTACGATGGGAATATATTTATATATTTTTTTTACTAAACCGACGATAATATGAAGATAGCGACGGCCGTCTATGGACATGTCATTATTGGAAGAAATAACAATTTATACTTTTCGCATTGTTGTTCAAGCACGAAATCATAGGGAACAAAAAAAATAAACGCAGCAAGGGCACAAGTATCAAAACGATCGCATCGTCATCATTAACGATGATCGAATATCGTTTGACTGATCATTAATCGATGCATTCGATCCATTAATCACAAACATATTATTCAAGAGCGTGATTCATAAATTTATTGATTAATCGTTCTTGTGATTGACCAAACAAAATGACCGATAATTCGATTAATGATACTTGACTAATGAAAAAAAGCACATTAAAATTTGATCGTTATTAATAACTTCACAGATCGATATCATCTTTTTTTTTTTTTATTTCAAGCGAGTATTTCGATTCCGCCAATATAACTTTGGTGTCCTCGCGATTGTGTTATCATTTCTCGGCATCCTTGAAGATTTCATATGCCGATTTAGAAGCGAATGAAAAAAGAGTATTGTGAAGCTTTACATGCACTCGAGTACCTTGAGAACAACCTTTTATAGCGTGAAATTAACATAAATTGAGTCAAGTAAAGATGTAGCAGCAAAAAAAAATGATGAGTTTATTGACGGATTTAATTACCGTGTTGACCAAATAGAGATTCTTGTACGTTCAATACTCGAGAAACGTGTGGGTAAATTGTAACAACCGGATGTTCGAAATTTTTGCGGTATTGCATTAACTCGTCAAGCGGAAGCCCCACGTCTTAACCAACGGAATTTTCAAAGTGCCTCATCGACGTCGTCTTCTGTTCCGTGTCTTTTATGACCCACAAGAACCGCAAAGTTCGATCGAGCGTCGATAAGATGCTCGAACAGCATAAATTTCGATGCCTCGCTGAAGAAAAAAAGTTCCCTGGAGCAGCCATACGGATTCAATTGGCTCTACACGACCTACTTCGTTGATGAATCTATATTCCGCAGGTGCACAAAGTGAGAAGCATGTGCTTACGATTAATCTCGATTGACGCAATAAATCCTCAGTATCGAGCGAAAATAAATACCTCGCGTGCATACAATATGTCTAAAAAACAACAGAACTAAGCAAAAAACATTCCTTAGCCAAAAAAAAGTACTAAGTCGCGAATTAAAAAATGATAAACAAAGCACACGTGAATTTTGAAGTTGTAAACAAACTAAACATCATTTTCGAGATTTTAATCAAATTAGACGTTAATTGTACATTAAAAAAAAAATTAGTCACGAGTTAAAAACATCGAAACGAATTTGACATTAATATTTATTTTTTAAACAAATATGACTCATCCAAATACTGGATGATTGATACGGACACTCGGGCACTCATCCGAGTGATCCGGTTTTTTAATCTCGGGACAATCAAGAAAATAACAAAATGTCGGTAGAAACTTAGATTGAGGGATAATTCTTTAGCCAATTTTTTTTTACGAACTTTGTTAATAATTTTTTGGCATTATGCAAAACTAATGTTCTTAGCACCTTCGATACGGATATTTTTTTTCAGATTTTTAAATCATTGGGAAGAATTCGAGATTCTTCTTAAATCTCATTCTTGCCTGGAAATATACCAAATCGGCAATCGTGTTTTATTAATTTGCGGTGCAATAATTGTCGCAATTAAGGCTCAAAAAAACCATAATCAGATATCGCTTTAATTTTTTTTGTTTAGTTTAGAGTAAAAACGTGTTAACACAAATGAGAATCCATGAATATTATGAAATGTGGAATAATGCTAAACCCGCCGCCTCTCGGGCATTTCTCGATTATTTGCGATTAAGCCGAGCTGATTGGTGGCGTATAAACTTAAACGAGATCCAATTATTTGGGAATTTAATGAGAGAGCCCGTGAGGATCGAGACGTTCAAAGTCGGTGTGTGTCTTAACGCGCATGTCCAAGGCGCGAAAGCCAAAGCTTGATCGCGCCTGCATCGATTTCGTATAGCTTCGAGCCGAAACACGTTCGTGTCGATTATAATTAAAGTCCTATTTACAAGATACGGGGAACGGTGAGATAAACTGCCCAACGAAGGTCACCTGGATCGCGCGCATACAATCGATTGAAGCTAACTTATACGTTATGACGAAGGATAAAACGTAGACGGAGAGATATCGAGAGGTATCGAAAGACAGCATAGGCTATACTGCTGCTATAGTACCTATAACAGCATAGGCCGCTATAGGTTTGTACGAACAAACCTATCCGTAATTATTCCGGCAGGTGAGCTATCAACGGACGAAATATATGCACCGCGTGAGTTCTGAAATCATTAACGTCAATCTATTTCTCTATCGAATTCTGCGCGTCTTTTCCACATTTTCATGTCAGGACGGTCAATATCGTCTAAAACTTCGAAAAAGTAAGTGATTTCTTGCAGAGAAATCCGCATGGAAGATGAAAAATAATGAGGACACAATGTGCAAGGTTATACTTTGCAATTTTTCATTGTATTTATTTACTGAATAAAATTTGACTTGTGACTCCCGAAAAGCACCGCTTATTCTGCAATTCTGAATACAATTTTTCGCACAGAAGCTTAAAAAAATAACCGGAAATCGCTCATTTTATGGACAATGATTCGCAATGTTTTATACTCTCGTTCTTCTTTACCGATTGCCCTTCTTCGACTGTGAGAAAGGAAAATAAGTATAGTATGGAGCGGAGAGGGGAGATAGGATAAGTCAGGGCTGTCGAGTGTGACGAGCGCGCGCGGGTCGCGTGTCCTCCTCCTCCATTACGTCAAATACCACTTTGTATGCGTATACATATAGTTTTACCGGTACGCGTGTTCGTTATACTTAACGTGTAGGGGATGTTGGGTTCATTCGTCAGTCTCGTTCTATCCTTGCTGGCCTGGATGAAACGGGTCGGCAACCCCGTAGCATGCAATACCCTCCAAATGGTTATGGTAATAACACACGCTGTGTTCTCGTCGTCGATGGGCGCGACACACAGGACCGCGTGGGAAACTTCCGACCCTTTGGGGCCCTTCAAACATACATACTGACTGACTGCTTCAGTACTATATATATAGACATCTGTATACAACATATACACCGGCCTGTAGTATAATACTCGACTGTCGTTTACAGTGGTAGCAAAAGTAGGTTTACTTGCCTTTACTTACCACTGCCACGCGTACGTTTTTTTTTTTTTTTTTTTTTCACAAACAAAAGTTGAAGGCACTTCTCGGTCCCTTTTCGCCCGTATCGTTCCAAACTACATATACGTGAGAAGAAGGCAACTCTGTTGCTACCATTGGTTTGATAGAAGTTCGTAAAAGCAGGAAAGGGAGGAAAAAATGTTCAGCCCTCCGGTAACAGTCGCCGGGCATTTCAACTCGAAGGCACTTACTCGAACATCTCGCTCCTTTCGTGAACATGAAAGGGCCGCTCGTGTGACGACAGCATATAGTGTACTTTATCGGTAGTGACTTACGCGTAATGCACGAGAGTGGAGAGAAAAAAAAGTAATAGTGACAGAAAGGGCCAAACCCGATGACGCGCGAGCATTGCCCATGAGCATATTACTCAACGCCATGTGACTCAATCCCTGCCGACACAGTGACCGTCGCCGAAGGAGGGTGAATTGTTAATTGACGATTATTTGGTCCACAAATCAGGGCGGCTATGCGCGCTGGGAAATACACATTTCAGGATTCTCACAGATATCTTTAGTAATATTTATTCTGCCACTTGGTCTCATTTCTAAATACAGAATTCATTTTTATGAACGATTAAAACGGTCGATAAATTGTTTTTTTCTCATCTGTCGCTAAATTCAAAGACCTTAGAAGATTTTAATGAAGATGTTGGATGTCTCAATATCAAGAGACGCGGTAGCGTCTTGACGCCAAGTGGTTTAAAAAGTAAAAAGTTCGCGCAGTGAGTCCGCGCGCGTCGAGCGCTACCGTGTACTTATACGCTAATATCGTGCCCCCTAAAGTTTGACATTTTTTTTCTCTGAAACGAGACATCGGATCTGAATTCCAAAGACACTTTCATCATATAATTCGAATACAAGCTTCAAAATGCGCCTGGAATCAGGCCGATCGGTGCTCGAAATGATGAGATATCGCGATGTCGCCCAAAAAATCCTTACTTTCACGATAAAATTTTTCTTCAGAGATTTTTTCGCCTGTCCGTTGTTTGTCCGATGTCCCATCATGCCTGTGTGTTGCGTCTGTGTGTCCATGCGTGCGCCCTGCATATACAATGGTATATGCGGAACGAACGGTTAGCTGTTACCGATTCCAAGTGTCAGTTCGTGAACACAACTTGTGATATCCGTATCCGCGATCCGCGAATAGTGCACTCGCATTCAGTCATCGAAATAGAGGTTAAATACTAAGAGGTTATTTATAATTTTACTATCGCGAAAGGTACTAATAAAAAAAATCTCTCGTGGTAAAAAAAAGGGATACCTGTGCGAAAAAATTATCGTAACTAATTGCAGGCGAATGGTAATTTCAATTAATAAATATTACGCGTGTGATACAAAAAAAAATCTTTAAAAATATATAATTCAAATTAATAATAATAAAATAAATGAAAAAAAAGAATAAAATAAATAGTAAAAACATTTTTCTACAAAAATGTAAAAAAAAGACGCCAAGTGGTTTAAATAATGTTTGCGAAAAAAAAATTCAAAAAATAAAAAATCATAGAAGCCAAGTAAAAATAAAAATAAAAAACTTGGCGAGTCCTTAGACCACAAATCAATGTAGTAGGAATGAAAGAAAGGACGAGCAAAGTTTTTTTATTTTTATTTTTACTTGGCTTCTATGATTTTTTATTTTTTGAATTTTTTTTTCGCAAACATTATTTAAACCACTTGGCGTCTTTTTTTTACATTTTTGTAGAAAAATGTTTTTACTATTTCAATTTTACTTAAACTCAATTTTCGAATGCTGTTGAGATTTCAATTTTATGTTGATAACGAAATTGCCAAACAAAAAATTGCGCGAAAGACGAATAAGAAATAATAAAGGAAAAAACGTATTAAGTAAGTTGAAGAATTATTGATGCAATTATTAATTTGTTTTATTTCATGCAGCGCGCGGATGTACGGAGAAAAATATAAATTAGTATGCCACGATTCTCGTGACCCAATTGGGGGGCACTGCGTGCAATTCATGATTCTCTGTCTCCTTACTCTTGTTCTGCGGTTTTATCAAGTCGAATATTCCTTGTCTTTATGTACCGCTCGTTCGCTCTTTCGAACGTATATCTCGGCTCTCGATCTTCGGCAGCTCCTGCTGCAGGAGCAGCCGCAGCAGCAGGCCAGGCGAGGCGAGGCGAGCGCAAGAGCGAGAAATGTTCAGAGAAAAAGGTCAGGGCTGTCGGTGACTAGCGTGTGCCACCGTCGAGACGGGCGAGTGGCAATAGCAACATTTATTACATCGCGATCTGTATTATCGGGATAACTTAGTAACTCGAACCGGTAGATTGAGTTCTTCGAATAACCCAAGTAGTTTCGAATCGATTTTACATGAAAAACAAACTCGTATCAATTTTATATTTTATCTGATCGCTTCGAAGAGATCGATTAGAACGCCGCGTGGTTCGGTGGTGGCCAGCGTTGTGGATCGATCATCGCGACCAACCGATATTACGCCGAATTCCGAGTTACTCAAGCCGATATGGAAGGTAAAGTGAAAAATAAATAAAAATAGTTGAAGAAAAGAATACAGATAATATCAGACTGGAACGAACGAGAGATGAAAAAGATATGTTTCCGGATAATGATGCTAACGATCCTATATCGCAAATCTAAAGCAACAGAAGAACCGATTTATTCTATTTTTAAAAAATTGTTAAAATACAATAAAATAAATTTTAATATCGACATGTTCGAGTATTAAGCAACGAATGGACGTCATTCGCATAAATTTAACTAATTTACTTAAATCAAACACAATTCTTATTTGGATAGATTTGGATTTTTTTTAAACTTTATAATGATTGTTAATTCTCTGATGTCTAAACGATCAATGGTTCAACGCTAAAGCAAATACGTTTTAGTCCGCAACCAGTCGGTGGAAGTTGGAAAAATGTTGCATTTTTAAGATAAAATTAACGTGAGAATTGTAACAGATGTTACGGAATTAATGATACAGTATTTTCACAGTTTGATTGACCCAAATGGGAACGATACTTGGACATTTGGATGGAAGCAACGAGCGGAAGTAAAAGTAACCGCGAGAGTGAATAGCCGAAAAGGCGAACGATGAGAACGGAAGAGCAATTGTATATACGAGTCGTCATCAAAGCATGCAATGATTAATTCTCATCGAAAATTTATTTTGCCCAATGATCGCAAAAGATATGTAAATAAAAATATAATAACGATTTTTTTTTTTTCAAACATTTTTATTAATTGCGGCGGAAGAAATCGCGCAGCAGAGCACACAGAAGGGTTGATGGCTATCGCGGATTCCCATTAAAATGTCATGAACGTGATGCGATACAGTCTGCAATAAGTATCTGAATACAAATGCTAGTGCAGTGAAGGGTAAGGTGGAGAAAAAAAAAAGAACAACATCCTGCCAGGTGATGTTCGAACGTTGCACTCGGTGGCGAAATTATGCATCGCGGCTTGTGCACCGGGTAAATTGCACTCGGTCCGACAGTCACGTACACGCATAGTGTATGCATATGAAACCTCGTGGTGTACATATATTCCCCTTCGCGTTGCGAAGTTATTAGGGCGAAACCTCTCGTCTCTGATGCATATTCGTCAAACACAACAAGGAGAAACGGAAGCGGCGTCAGTTGTCTTTTTCATAATTCATTCGTAATTTATAATTATTCGCAAACCGCGGAGCAGTAAAATGAGGTATGTAACGAGTCATCGAACGTCATGTACGCTATCGTACCCTCGCAAGTTTATTATTCGCTTACCATGAGTATAAAATATGCGCGTAAAAAATGCCGCGTAACTCTGTATGCATCGGTTCACGAAACGAATGCTGAGTTTAAAATGAATATTAAATGTTTATAACGGTATTCAACAGTTGTTTAAACACCAAAAGTTATTCTGTTTTTTACAGTTTTTAACATTTGTTGGATTTAATATTATTTTCTATTCCATTAAAGCGCGTCGTTTGTGTGGCTCAAGTATGAATTCTGCTATTTGATTCTCCGTGTGCAGCGAGCCCAGTGCCTGTGGTTACTCGTCGTTGCCCGGAGGCATCGGAGCGACGCGACGAACCGAAGCGGGAAAACGATTTCGCTACGCGAACGCACACATGCTTTTGCCGCCAAGTTCAGCCGCAGTACCGAGTCAGTCGGAGTATATATACCAGGGAATAGAAGGCGGGAGAGAAGTAGCAGCGGTATATAGTATCGTACACTATATAGAAGCACACGCCCGCGGCTCCGGCAATAATAGAGGTTTCTCGAGGACGTTCGAGGGCCGGCGAATTCTACGAAGCCGTGAGAAGAAATGAGATAGGAAAGAGAAGAGAGTCATCTCCAACAGACGCAAAATAAGAAAAGATACAGAGATTCTAAAGGGAACTGCGATATAGCTGTTTTCCACGTTTTTCGATCCACCGCAGATCCACCGAGATTATCATACAGATACGCCGAAGCTTTCTTATCTTTGCAAGGTAAGCCGCATTACCGGGTTCGATTAAACTTCACGATCTCGAGAATTCTGCAACGGGAACGATCGACGCCCAAGCGATCATGATCTACAGAGGCGCCGAGAATCTTCCTTGAGTTTCGCGATCAAATTGATTCATCTATGTTTACCTCTGCTTCTCGCTCTCGAGATTGCATCGATCCTTTCAATGCACTTCGCGTACCTTCATATATCTTCGCACTTGTCTAAAGGCGATTTATTATATCCTTCAATTTTGTTGCACAGAGATCAAAGTATTGCAATAAATTCTCTACTTGCGTAACAGTTTTAGTATTTCTGTCATTTTGACGATTTTTTACGTACAGTGGAGCCCCTCTTTTCTGAACTTCACTTGACTCAACTGCTCGCTGACTTTAACCCGTTACCATGGCAACGATTTCAGTTCCCTTAATTTCCCCTGAGTCCGCTCGCCCCACTATGAGCGCCGCGCACGCGCACGCGCTAACTCTCGCCATGTCTTTGTATCTACGGACGCGACCACCCCTCGTTACCCTTACTGACAGCAATTGACCGGGAGTGGGGACTGCATGGGAAATACAGAATAGCGAAGCTGTCCGGTCCCGCCGAATTAAGAAAAGAGGAGCTGTGCTGTACTTGTAGCTAATTGCAATTAAAAATCTATCATATATCACGAGTGTGGGAATAATTGCCTGATTGCCTAAAATTGCCTAAATAGAACTATACCTCAATTGCCGCACAAATATAGAGAATATATTCCTTAATTTTCTTCTTCGCATACGTATCGCGGCGATAATGACTTAGTAAACAATTTAATGAGAACCCGTCGGGTTGCAAATTCTTGCGATTATAAACGGGCTGTAAGTATGTTACCTTCCATAACAATTAATGGAGATTAAAATTTTTTACTGATTTTTGAAGTAAATATGCAACTAGTGACGAATAACATTTTTACTCGCTTTTTACTCACGAATAACATTTATTATTTTACTCGCTTTTCCCAAAGCAATTTTATTTTGTCATCGAGAGATGTTTCGTCGCAGCTTCATTAGTCATGAAACTAAGACAATTGAGATCGGGTAATTATGTAGCAACGCGTGTCTTAATTTCATTCTTAATTATTTATGGAGAATTTCGAGATAAGCTCAGTACCAGAATGAAATATTAATTGTACAGAGTACGGACAGCATTTGCAAGTGTTCGAGATATAATTACAATTGCATAGAGAGGCGATGAACGAAGACCTAATTCCGTTGCATGGTAAGATAAGTAAGGTACATACAACGAAATAAATAGCCGAGGACTTGGTAAATTGTCTTTAACGTTGCTGCTGGGGTCCATTGTGCACAGCGGCCCATTACACGCCTGGCGCCTTTCGCCGCAACTTCCGAGCCGACGATTCTACCGAAATGAAACTTGAATTAGAAATTCAACTTGAACCCGTATATAGTAGTGCGGTCCGACGCGACGACCACCGACGCTGCTGCCGTCGTCGCGCTGCGCTCACGGCTTCCAGGAGAATTACGTGCAGCGGAGAACTCGCATATTGTTTCCTCTTACAGACTCTACCACTCTCCCGACCAACGGCAATAATGTCTGGGACTTGTGTTTCAACCACGAATACGGAAAAACTGAGCATCACGTTTGCATGAAATGATTGCATACCTATCTAATAATAAATAGAACAAATATCATTCCAAATTTAATATTTATTCTTCGTATTGCAAAAATTCTTCACGATGATGTTTCATAATGTGCCATAAAAAAATAAAAAATGAGCTTAATTTTTTCTGTCAGTGGCGCAAGAAATTATCCCCGTCATCTTATAATCATTCTCCAGTTTCAACCCTTTAATTGCATCAGTAAATTTTTTTTATCTTTATCACAACAACATGCCAGTCTTACATATTTATCAGTATATTGTCGGTATGTTCAGGCGACTTTATGTGCACTATAGACATTTGTCTTGGATAGTCCGTAAAGCGACAACAGTTTAACACGGACGAGTGGATCAAAGGATGATCAACGGAACCGCGAATGCGTCACGATCGAGAAAGCTCAACAGCTCGAAACGGAAGATTGAGTTCGATGGAGCAAGCCCTAGTCCTTCCGGAGTTCGAAGTGATCTCGAGAATAATCTCGATCTCTGAGGAACAGAAGGGCGTACCATGCAGCATTCAATATGTAAAGTCATGCTGGATACGTCGTTCCGATCTTTAGTAGTTTGCAGTGTATGCAGATTGGACGTCCGTGACTGAGCCGTACAATAATCATTTTCACCATTGTCGGTAGAGATAAAAAAAAAGTATTGAAAATTATCAAAGATGGATAATTCGTAGATCTTATCGGTTGTTGGTGCATACGAAGTTGACAGTAGTTCGTGTTCATAAACGATAATACAGTAATAATACATTTTTGCGAATTCTCCTTACAACATTATAAGACTCAATCTTCTATGCCAGGTTTTTATTCCTGGCAATGAAATTACATGTTTGGCGATAGATGCTTTCATGTATCTATAATGAAGCTTCGAGGTGAGGATAGATTCTCGCTTTCTTGTACTACCGACCTCATCGCGTTACGTACACACACGAGCGCACAAACTCGAGACACAGACTGACGTCTCGTTATTGCATCGTTCCTACGCGACTGCACGCGTCAAGGCACGAAACGAAAGAGAAAGCGGGGAGATTCAAGAGGGAGAGAAGAGGTGAGACGAAGCTGCAGAGATCATAGGTCGAAGCAGGTCCGCGCGCGAGGTCACGCAACATGTTGCGCGCAGGAGCCGATTGGTCATCCGATCCAAATCGCTCGGAGCGGCAATCGGGCACTTCTGTTGCTCCTTCAGGTGGAACCGGAAGTGTCGTTTTAGGATACGGCGGAAACCTTATCCTTTTAATTTTTGATAAACAAGACGCGATCCTGACGTTTGCGGCGCAGGTTCGGTCGAGCCTTTTACTTGTACCGTAGTAGGGTGTACACGTATACCGATGGAACTGAATTCTTGTAAAACTGCACTGTTCGTTCGGTGACCGATCGTTCGATATGGAGGTCCCTCGCATTACTAATAAACCAATTGAACTTTTCCATTTTGGGTAATGAAGAAAAAAATCGTATTAAAAAGATACATTTACGAAATTAAATTATGATGAAATAATAAGTAGAGAAAGAGTAGAGAGAGATGAAATAAAATGTGTATATATATGGAGAAGAAATGCTGATCAAAGAATAACAAAAACTACTCATATCCGATAGGGGCCATGGATTAATTTGTATGCGCATTTCAAGGTAACGTGAGCCAAATTTAGCGTAAAAATATGAAGATCCATAACGAGATACGCGATCTACTGCGAAGGGGCCGATAATTCTATTTCGATATTAATCGATCGGTATCCCAATAAATTCACAGGACGGATAACCGGGACGTAAATCATTCGGACGTAAACATCAGATTCGACCATCCCGCGGTCTCTCTCTGATTCTAGTAACGGAGACGCCAATTAAGAAATTAAAAACGCAACAAAAGCAATATTAATTTTTGAATCTCAACGAAACCGGTTTCGACTAAAATTGACTCGATGCATCATTCGAATGGGCCTCGATATTTCCTAAGTAGGTTAGCGATTGATCGCTCGGTAACTCATTTCACACGCCGAACCGCGCGACGATCTACCTGCAGGGATAATTCGGTGCTCGTTGGATATATTATCTCTCTGGCCTGTCAATCATTTGAAATGATTGAGATCCGTACTTTAATTTACCAATCGAATGAGAAAAAAAAACGGAAAATCGATTTTTATAATTCGATACGTGTGATGAGATAATTACATTTATTACAATAATAAAAAAAAAATTGATGACACACAATTTTCAAGTACTTAGTCAATGTACAATTTTTTAAAGTACGATATAATTAGACATACTAAAAAAAAAATACCCATAAGATAAAAAATCTTCGAAGGCTATTGAAAAGTCGTGTGAGATTGAAATATTATTTCGGATTTACCTTGTAGCGTCGCAGATGCAATAATACAAAAGTCGAGAGAAAAGTAGAGTTAATAAAGAATGATAAAAAAAAGTAATACGAACTGAGTTTTACCGGTATCGTTTCACGTTGCGTGAACCCCACTGGTCAAGAGCGCAATCGAAGAAAAAAAAATCGAACGGTTAACAGCTGTGCGAGAGAATCTCGTACCTATCTTGTACCTATATACACGCAAAAGTCGATACACGCGAAAAGATCGAGTGGTCGCCGCCTCGGCTGCTGAGAACGGTAAAACAAAAATATTGGTCGAATAAAACGTTATCGACGTTACGTGTACGAGCGCAGTGGTTTTTCAAGTGGGGTCTTGACTCACGGATGCTGCGGGGTAAAGTTTTGAACGACGTTGCGAGAGACTAACCGGGCGTGTGGACTCGGTAAGTACCGATCGAATAATAATTTCGCCTGCAAGATCGCGAACCACGATCGTGGCACGGTCCGTACACGTGCAGCCCGCCCCGGGGTCCCTGACTCTCTCCTCTTCGGCGGGGAAATTATTGATTATTAAACTGGGTCCGTGTGGCATGTCGAACGCGCCCTGGTGCTGTACACCACCAACCAACTCTGAGAGCCTCACGAAACGTAGACATATTATTTTAGTCCTCGACTATCGATCACTTCGTTCGCTACTATTCGCACTTGCAAACAGAAAATATTAAATCTCAACCAACCGAATAAAGTATAAGACCAATAGAAGAGAAATTATTGCAAACGAAATTTCACCGATTACATTTCGGTATTGGTATGCTAGAATTTTTTTCGCTAGAATTATCAATCGAAACAACAAAACAGCAGCACATAATTAAAAATAAGAAAATAATAATAGGATATCAAGAAACACGAAACTAACCGGAACACGCCAGTAGCGTAATTATTTCGTGCCAATTTTTTTTTTTTTATTTTCACACAATACCAAAAAAAATTGCTTAAAGCAGAAAATATTGAAAAATTATTCGAGGGAAAAACAAAAACGGGCGAATTTAAAATTTTAGACTACGCGCGTCGGATACGAAACACTCCTGAAGAGGATTATTAATGGCGTCCTCGCGTCCTCGTCCCCTAAACTTACGCAGTGTAAGAGCGCGTTCGTACAACGCTTAACGCTCGCCACCGTGTGCGCGCAGCATAAATTAAGTCGAACGTTCGTGTAACCACCGCGTGGAACGACCGGGGACAACGCGAACGTTGCACAGGCGCTGCAGCACTCTGAGAGAAAGAGCAAGAGAACAGACACGACAAGACGAGACTCTCGGCATTGTCCGACGGCCGCAACGAGTGACGGGAATTATGCGCATCGCGCCAAGGATTAACCATGAACAGCATTTATACAGCAAGTCGAGACAGGTGGAAGAAAGGATAGAAGGGAATTCGAACACGGGAAAAATATGAAACAAAAAAAAAACGTGGGCGAGCGAATTGTTCGAATATTCAATAAAAGAGTCAAGTGTAAAAGTTCATTTTCACTATCTAAAATGAGGTAACATTGACCTTAGAACATCACGCATATTTCAGCACCTCTTTAATGTCACACATGAGTCTGAAAGACCGCATGTCTATGGAGTTGCGAAACTTTTTTATAATACAATACATTTAAGCATAATTGTAGTTAAATCGAAACGTTAAAATGCAACGAAGATGCCTGTTAAAGTGCAATATCGATATTGCACAAATTAAAGAATTTATACGCCTTCTAATCAGATGTAAAATGGGCCATTTTTTTAAATTCCAGTTTCCCTTAAAACAGTTCGCGTTCAGCGGTAGATATGTCTTAATGTCTTAATGCCAGGAGATTATTCTGAGCGTTAATGTTTGTCATGTATTGGACTACTTGTTCTTCGATAAATATTAACCAAATCCAGCAACGCACGAGATACGCTATTATTCGGGTGGAGATTAAATCGATAAGAAAGAAACTTAAAGAACAATAAGCACAGAAAGTCTCCGCGATACGTAAACGTGTATCTTATCCATCGAAGATGGATGGACGGCGGCAGGTCATAATGCGAGACGCGAACTCACGTATCGTAATGTGTAGAAGTGCGTCTTCACGTACGCAAGCGCATAAACGGTTTTGCATTCATGGCAGCAGCAGTTCCACGAGACATTCGGACGTTACTCTCGTAAGCGGCGGAGACGTTAGAGACCTTTTAGAACTGTTGCCGATTCTATTTCAAGTTGTGTACAAAATAATCGATCGGTAGAAAGAAAAAAAACAAGATCGAGTCACAGATGATCTTCATCGTTGTTAAATATATAGAAATCGAGAAATATTTAATTTTATTAACGTGAATAATTTTTATACAAGAATAAAAAAGAATGCATAAACGATTATGAGTGTTTTTTTTTTTTCGTATGATCCTGCGAAATTGATCAAAATTGATTAGGAGTTTGAATGCAAAATTTGAGGAGCACCGCGAATTAGACTAATAATCTCGTCCAACGGCAATCAAGATGAAGGAATAGAAATTGGAGAATGCGAAAGTGTAGTTGGAAAAGTTAAACGTCAACTATTCATCCACATGAACAATGGCATAGTCAAAAAGGCAGAGCATTCGGATGATAGGGGAGAACGAGCGGCTGCATAACACTGCGGATTCATCGCAACTGGAGGAAAACACACAAAAGCCAGACGTCATTGCCTATATATCTAGCTGGGGGGACCATCCATTGTTTTACTTCTATCCGAGAGTTCTTTCAGGCATTGCTGAAAATTGAAAACACACTCGATGTAAGAAAAGTTACTGTTCCGTCGTGTTGTAGACAGCGGTAAACTCTGCCGCTATTGCGCACGCACGTTTCCACTTTCAATAATAATATTCATCAAATTACAGTCGACAATCATTGTATTTCGCGCCCCTTCCTCAAGATCATCGTGTAGTACCTTCACTCACACATTGGTACGCCGACCGGAATCATCATTCTCCTTCTTTGTGCCGGTGAAACCACACGCGTAACAATTTCAAGATAAGATTAACAGTGTACTAATGAATACGCTGTGGCTATTCGCACCCCTTTTCCGTGTCTCGTGTCTCGTGTCCCGTGTCCCGTGTCTCGTGTCTCGTGTCTCGTGTCCTGAACTAAGAGCTGGATGCAATTAGATTATTTTTACAGAATAATCTCGTGTCTCGTGTCTCGTGTCTCGTGTCTCGTGTCTCGTGTCCCGTGTCTCGTGTCTCGTGTCTCGTGTTGCGAAAAACGGTTTATCGGGTTACATTAAATTTCACTGAAACAAAAACGTTTGCCACTTGGCTCCGAAACTCTATCGCGTTACTGCTTGGAAGTAAATCGTAAATGATTGTTTAATATGCGCATGCGCCCTAACAATCATACATTTTTACTAATTGAAGACTTAAGTTCTAATTCTCAAATATTATACATTTGATTGACGCTAACTTGCAATAAATATAAAAATAATTCTTGCCTTTTCAGCGCACTTCTTTATCGTAGTCATTTCAGCGATAATCACATTCAATGTAATTTTTTTTACTGGGAAATACAGGTTTATAAGAACGGTCAGACGTTGTAATTTCAAAAATATAGGGGAATTCGGGGCGATATGGGGACATGGGGCAAAACGGGGAACCGAAAAAACAAATTACGTTCATGTTTTGCTTCTCTTTCATTGTTAAGAGAAAAGAAATTAATTTTGCAAATTAAATAAAAACGTGTTAAGAGATTTCCAAAATATAGGATCCGTGTATTTTGGAAAAAAAATCGAATGAATGTATTTGGGCGTGTATCAGCCAAATTCCAGATCCATGTTTGTTTCCAAATGCCAGTGAAATATATCCCCCAACTCCTCCCGACTGAAATCGGAGGTTAATGAATAAATTGTATTACGAACAAGAAAATTAAATAATAAAAAAGATTCGCATATCATAGCCAGAAAATTTATTCGACATTGAGTGTGTAAATCTCTCGACTATAATATGCGAATAATTATATGTTATTACATTATTATTTATTAATTGAATAAACTTTTTTTTCTCTTTTTTGAGTCAGAAGGTTTTTGAATTGGGTAAAATTGTTTTCATTTTATCATCGTTAAAAAAAATGCAAGTTAAAAGCAAAAAGGAAGAGTCATATAATAAAATGATAACAGCAATTTTGACGAATAAAGAACCATCAACGAGTGCGCGAATGAAAGGATGAAGGAGCGCATGAATGAGAGAATGAACGAGTGCGCGAATGGAAGAATGAACGAGCGAAGTGAATGAGAGAATGAGAGAATGAACGAGTGCGTGAATGGAAGAATGAACGAGCGAAGTGAATGAGAGAATGAGAGAATGAACGAGGATTCAAATGAGCCGATGAACTACCGTGAGAATTAGAGAATGGACGAGCGACCAAATGAGAGAAGTAACATGCGAGTGAATGAGAGTATGAACGAGGGATCTAATGAGTGAATGCACGTGCTAGTGAATGAGAGAATGAACGAGCGATGAACAGGGACGAACAGAGCGTTCGTCCCTGTTCATCGCTCGTTCAGCAAAAAAGATAATGAGAGAGCCTCATTATCTTTTTTGCTTGCTCGCGAAACCTCTGAATTTGCTCGCTTATCCACTCTCTCATTTGTTCGTTCATTCGGTCTCCCATTTTGTCGTCCATTCGTTCTCTCATTCGCTTGGCCGTTCAATCATTCTCTCATTCGCTTGCTCGTTCATTCTCGCATTCACTCGTTCGTTCATTGTGTCATCTGCTTGCACGTTCATTCTCTCATCCGCTTGCTCACTCATTTTCTCATCCGCTTGCTCGTTCATTCTCGCATTCACTCGTTCGTTTATTCTCTCATTCCCGCGCTCGTTCATCGGCCCATTTGCACGTTCATTGTGTCATCCGCTTGCACGTTCATTCTCTCATTCGCCCGCTCACTCATTTTCTTATTCACTTGCTTACCCTCTCATTCGCTTGCATGTTCATTCTCTCATTCGCTCGAGGTCCATCCTCTTATTTGCTCGAACATTCAGTCTTCCATTCGCTTGCATGTTTATTCTTTTGTCCGCTTGCGTGTTTATTCACTCGCTAGTTCATTCACATGAATCTGGAATTTGGCTGATACACACCCAAACATATTCATTCGATTTTTTTTTTCCCAAATGTAAAGATCTTATGTTTTGGAAAACTCTGAACGAGTTTTTATTTAATCTGCAAAATAATTTTTTTTTCTCTTAACAATAAAAGAGAAGCAAAACATGAATGTCATTTGGTTTTTTGATATCCCGTTTTGCCCCGCCTTCGTATCATACTTCACGTCCCCGCTTTGCCCCATGTCCCCATATTGCCCCGGTATCCCCCATAATTTTGAAGTTACAACGCCCTACCGCTCTTATTAACCCGTATTTCTTAGTAAAAAAAATAAAATTACATTGAATATGATTATCGCTGAAATGGTTACGACAAAGAGGTGCACTAAAAAGGCAAGAATTATTTTTATATTTATATTTATTGCAAGCAAGCGTCAAACAAACGTATGTTTGAAAATTAGGACTTAATTCTTCAATTCGTACAAATCTATGATTGTTGGGGCGCATGCGCATATTAAACAATCATTTACGATTTTCTTCCAAGCAGTAACGCGATAGAGTCTCGGAGCCAAGTGGCAAACGTTTTTGTTTCAGTGAAATTTAATGTAACCCGATAAACCGTTTTTCGCAACACGAGACACGAGACACGGGACACGAGACACGGGACACGGGACACGAGACACGGGACACGAGATTATTCTGTAAAAATAATCTAATTGCATCCAGCTCTTAGTTCAGGACACGAGACACGAGACACGAGACACGAGACACGAGACACGAGACACGAGACACGAGACACGAGACACGGGACACGGGACACGAGACACGGAAAAGGGGTGCGAATAGCCACAGCGTAATGAATAAGAAGACGTGTAGAACGCTCCTTCTGATGAAAATGAGAAGGAAAATAACATGGCGACGAACCAGACGACTTGAGGAGGCGATCCCCAAACAGCGAGGGAAAAACATTTCGGTTCGACCGTAAACTGTCCGAATTTACGTGCATTCGGCCCCATCGTAGCTTCATACATTTTCAGTTAACTTTTGAAGCCGGTTGTTTCGGGATTGAGGCGGCACGGTTATGCTTTGGTCATTTATCTCGACGTTTTATTATTGATCGGAAGATCGTTTGACGACTGTTCAGGACGATGGTGTTACGTACATTAAAACGTTTAAGTCTAACAAAAAATAACCGTTACTGAATGTACATACCGTATTACCAAAGAGACTATACTGATAAATTTAAAAACGTATCTTAAACGCACATCAAAATTACGGGGTCTGACGCGTCTTTGTTTATCGGGATGAAGAAACCGCACAAGGCTGTCACATCTCACGCATTAAGCCGATGGATAAAAAAATGTTGACCAAAAACCGCATAGATGCATAGATTTTTCTGTCATACGGAAACATCAACCGCTGACAAAAAAAGAGGTAAACATAGATAGTATAACGAATGCCGCAGGTTGGACGGGGACCTCCCAAACATTCGCTAAGTTTTATCGTTTACCTGTTCGTGACGATAACGTTGCATTCGCAAGAGCAGTTTTGGACGTATAAGAGTTTGTCGCGATAGAAGCGAATTATTATAATTTTCTTACATAACTCTGTTTTCGGAAGAGGCGCTACATAGAATTACGTTAGAACTTCACTTACAGTTAATTTCGTTTAATTATTAAATTAGTAACTATTATTATACAAAGTTATAAGGTAACAGTGATAAATATTGTTGTTATCAACGTCGAGATTTGATGAATTTTTCTATGACATAAATGATATTGCTAGAAGTAATGACTTTTTTCTTCGCCCCGACTGGTAGCAACGATATATTACTCCGACTGCTGAGAGTCTGGCGTTGCGCATTTGCATCTTCTCGTTCGTCCGGACGTCATAGATTTTTCTTGGACACTCGATACGTAAAACGAGAGAAACCGTCGCACGGCTGTATCGACCGCAGAATTTTTCTTCTCGGTCACAGAGAGCTCGAGAAAGATATTCGATTACCTCGCGGGGGATACAATTGCAACAGTTTTTGCTTCTGTTGCCACGTTCGCTATCTCTTCTATTCGCGCCTGCCTCCTTTTAGTCCTCTCTTCGCTCGGGATTATCTGGCTTTTTCAGCATCATTTACATCCCAGCGGCATTCACATCGGGTTTCATTCACGAGTGAACAAAAAGACAGCTTCTCACGGAATCCGCCTGAAGCCACGAAATACGTCGAAGCTTTTAAAGCGTGAAATCGGCGTATTGACGAATTCGTCGAAGCTTTCGTTCGTAGTACCTCTGAGATCGTTTTCATTCCTTTGAATTTTTATTAAATTTTCATCCAACTTTACGCATTGCCAGACAAGATTCTTGAAATTCGAAACTCCAAGAAAATTCGATTTTCGCGACCAACACAACGCGAGGATCTCGCGAAAAACAGTTGCCGAAAAGTGTCATTGACGATGAATAATGGAATGCCGAGCGTTAAGAATGAAAAAAAAGCGTCGCGTAAGCGTCGACGTGTGCATTGCAACGCGAGCTGCGAAACGAGAGGGGTATATTAGTCGAGGAGGCTTCTGCCAGAAGGTCGAATTCACGGTATATCACGGCGTAAAAACGTGACGAGTTTATAAAGCAGCGGGTATCCGACAATGGCCGCGATAAAAGAGATAAATGAATTAATTTAATAATTAAATTCAAGAGGTCCACGGCTCGCCAAAAAACCATCTCAACTATGACCATTGAGTGAAGAATGATAGTGACCAACAGACACTATCATTCCAAAGTGGACTGTAGAAAATACCAATGTGAAACAATGAAATTATGAGGAACAGAAAAAGAAGATTCCAAGAGTGTAGGTAAACCTTTGGGCATTTTGCATGCGTTATATCCACCAGCGTGACATTGTTATCACTAAACTTCTACGCATATGTAAATATATGTATAAGCCACAACGACGATAGGTAACACTGCGCTTACATACTTTATGGTGCTCTCTTTGTTCAACTTT
Organism: Cryptus viduatorius; assembly: GCA_964006125.1. Classification (NCBI taxonomy): domain Eukaryota; kingdom Metazoa; phylum Arthropoda; class Insecta; order Hymenoptera; family Ichneumonidae; genus Cryptus; species Cryptus viduatorius. Next base: position 25,631,771 of record OZ023220.1, read on the forward strand.
CGAGTGTATCAAGTTATTGTGTGTACGTCGGCGAAGCATCGCGCCGGATGTACCAATGAAGCGCGCACCAGCCGACGAGGAGTCAACGAGCCACTTCCGGGGCCGTTCTCCCTGGCAGAATATTACATTGATAACAGAAATTACTCTTCCAAGTACGTATACGCCAAAGTACAAAAATTTTATTCCTCCAAACGATTCTTTGTCCACGAGATCTTAAGGCCAGGAAACGACGTAGACGGACGAAAAAATGAAGATTGTATTCTCAAAAATTAATGGCCCCGAAACATCCGTTTTTTTATTTAGAAATTATGTACAAATTCCTTGCCACGCTATTTTTAAATGTAAATTGATCGGCTCTTAGCGCTGTTATCGTGGCGGCAGTAAGGTTTGTAAAGTTCTGTCGCTGTTGTCATGATTGTGAAACGCCAGATGACGAGAAATAAAAAAACCAAACCGATTCGTAAAATATAATGTTGAAACCGTTGTGCCACATGTTTTTCTTCATTCTTTTTTTTTACAAAATGGCGACTGACTGGACTCGATATTCATTTTTTTAACCTAAAATTCGTACCTCTCTGATATCATTTAAAAGAAGATAACTGAGTAAGAAAAAAGAATCGTATGCAGGACAAAAAAATAAATCCTAACCTATAACCTGTTTCCTGTTGTTGAAAATCCTGTTTCGCTCCAAAGCCGTTGAACTTTGTACATTTTTCGCGTTTCAAAATGAAACATACACACAATATTCTTGATACATGTATACAAAAAATTGAAGAATATTTGAAAAAAATGTTCGCAATTGCCTGGCCTTAAGTATTAAAAAATTGTTTGAAGCCACGAGTTTCGGTATTACAAAATATTGTATAAGAACGATTCCAGAAAAAATTGACAACCTTTGATTATACTCGCTGATTGAAGTGGTACATAAGATGTAATCAAAAAATGTGTATTTCTGTAATCAACATCGGGTTGCCAAATACTTCCACCGTGGAAAAAAAATACCCGTCTACATTAATAAGGAAATAAAATATGGCCTCGCAAAGCAAATAATGTATTCCAGAAATGCGCGTCGTGCCCGCGAATGAGAAAGAGTGCTGTAAAATTAAAAGGTATCAAGAGACGCGGTAGCATCTCGACGCAAAGTACTGAAAAAAAAAAAAATTCGTGGCGTGACGCGCTACAATATGTATCCTATAGCAATATACCGGAAATGTGTGCGTGCAACTTTCGATCGATATATCTTAGGAATCCTACAACGAACCGAATTTTAATAGACACTTTTTTAATGTCATTTGGGGTCAATCTTTTAAGCGCGCCAAGTTACTACTAAATTGGTTCAGCCGATTATGAGATATCGGGACCGAAAATTTCGCAGGGTTCAAACGATTATAAATGTCCCAAATTTATATGTCATACGTATACATCAGTCAGTTCATCGAATCGAAGAATTTGCGTGGTGGCGCGCTCGTCGCCACAGCCGGCGTAGCTGTCGGCTGTTGCATCGACACGGACAGTTTTTTCGCGTTTACATAATAAATTTTCTTTGCGATCGCGAACTACATAACCTGCAATCATTATGGGGGATATGTGACGTGCCGTTCACCCGGTTTTGTATATAGAATTAATTTCGTTTGATCGAAATTATCCTATCCTTCGAAATTTATTTCAAAAATTAAATTAATCAGAGATTGAAGAAAAACGCATTGCCGGGACCATCAACGTCGAGTCACTACAATGACACCGCTATGACAAGAAATATTAGCTTTTCACAAAGAAGTGAAATTTGCCAAAATATAAAAAAAAAAAAAAAAAAAAAAAAACGGTACGACAAGTACTTAAAAATCCGGTTTGCAAATATTATTTAAAAAAAATGAACAAAATTTTATAGGCCAAGTGTAACAGAAAAAAAAAGGATTCTATATAACAAAAATGATTGCTTTTTTTTTTTTATCCTGTAAAGAATTGGCGTTCCAGTATTTACGAGCGTCACAATAAACCACTAGCATTGAAACACCGGTTTTTTACAGGAATTTTTTGAAAAAAATATTTTGTGAAATATCTATCTACATAATCATAAAGTACACTCAATTGGACGGTCACCCAGAGATTATAGCAACTCATATAGACATGTCATCATGCGAAAACGTACACATAAGATACAGATGTTTAAGTCACTCCGTAATACAATGTCATATATTACTACCATACATACACAAGACATACACTAATACTTGAAATTGGTACTCGAATTTCTGGAGACATTCAACAACGTCATCACTCATCGAACCGATTCTTCTTGCCGCTGTACACAGTGCGTATTATTAGCTTGCACCCACGAGGCCGTGAATAGACTCTTTCATGCCGAGACCGTCTGTCACTCATCTGACGGTATCGTCAGAACTACCTACGTACATCGGCAGCGATCGAAGATGGACACGAGCCACTCTCAATGTTGAATATCTATCTCAGCTTTGCCTTAATTTTAACTAAGATATTTATTAATCACAAAAAGAGATACAGCAATATTATCGAAATTAGCTATTTCAAAAAATGTAATAATTTTTATCGGCAAGTATCGAGTATGTCAGAGAAAAACTATTATAAAAGTTTTGCAAATAGGTATCAAGCGCTGGTGAATCACTAAACACTGAAAACACCCACAGCCTGTATACGTTGCGTGAGGTAAAGGAGGCCTATAATAAAGCGAATTCGTCACTCGTAACTGTGCAGCCACAGGCTTTAATTTAATAGCCAATTTAATACTTGCCGACTGAGGAGCCAAGTGACAGGAATGGTTCATTTGGTTATACTTCGTACAACTTTGTATAACGCCATAAAACGCAGTATAGTTATTTTTATGATATCGTAGTGGTGAAGCAAGTGACGAAAATGCTGTGCACATTGATACTTTGTATAACAATATCAAGCATAGCGTATCGGACACTTATTTGTTGTTAACATGAAAACCGCGCATGTTGTCCTCCCCAGATGAGGATAAGACTTTGCGGGTTTGTACATTGTGGTACAAAAAACTGGATAACTTTTTTCTTTATTTTGTTGCAAAAACCTTTCATCTATGGGGTTTATCGTCGAATCAATTCATTTTTTTATTACACTTTTCTCTGCACTAACGACTTTGTGAAGATGTCAAACAAACAAGGAATGAATATGAAACCGAACAAGATAATCATTGTCTCGAGCCTCAAGATAACAATACGGTTCGATGTATTTAACACAAAAAAAAAAACAATTTAATCAAACTTCGTGAAATTGGTACCATTGAAGCTGGCAGACCGGAAATTCATTCCGCGAGGTTGTGGTTCCCCGATGTCGGCGCCAAATGTACGCGAAGCAAACTATCGCACTATATTTAGCCGAACTAGGCGTAGAGGAAGAGTATAAAGCGAATTCGTCACGCTCGAAAGGCATGGAAAGATAAGATATAAACTGCGAATAGCCCAAGAAAATCTGTAATGTTGAAGGCACTGTGCGGCGCAAGAGAACACAGTTCGTAAAGCACGGGGTATTTGTCGATGGTGATGCGATCGTTACCCATCGGCATGCGTTGTTCTTCTTCCACAGACGGTAAAACGTCTTTGGTAATACATTATTGAGGATAGCATAAACCTGCCTCTGCTCGTTTCTCGACTCGATGCCTACCGTAGAAATGAGCTTGTACATCGAGTGTGCTCGTTCGCTTGCTCATTCACTTGTTGCACTTCCTACAAGTGTAACGATCCTCGTCGAACGCGAGAGGGCTTCTTTTTTACCTGCTGTCGAACGATTTTGAACGAGTCGACTCTTTTTTCTGTTTTTGTAGATTCAACATTCTTTCTGCCCTCTTGCGATTATTCAAAACGGCACAAGGAAGAAGTGGCAAGAATACCTCACGCTCGCGATATAACCGGCTTCAAAAGTAAAGAGGAAATTATATTTCTCAGAAGTAAGAGAGCGGAGATACTTGAAGAAGTGTACACGTGCTCATATTTCTTCGCAAAAGTAATACACCGCTTCATTTTGTTGAGCACCCCGTTCCCGTTAAAGGAGCCCACACACACACAAACGCATTTACCATCTATTTTATCGCATTCCGATATTACCGGAACGGTCAATGAGCGCGATAATATTGAGTAGGTAATATATAATAAAAGTACTCTTCTTCAGCCACTTTCAAACGATTGGCAAATGAGCTCCATTTATTTGTCCACTCATCGTTGTCTTTTCTCTCGCTTCTGTAATCAATTTAGTTCAATGGAAAAAAGGATAACAAAGATGTGTATGTCCATTCGATGTCCATTCGATTCGACCGACTTTGGACGGAAAAATTAATTAAATCGTTGGTAACATCGACCCCAGCATGCAAAAGCAGGCTTCTCATGAATTACAAAAAAATGTAGTACTAATCGACATTGTATATGCAAATAATATTTTACAAAGTTTTATTTTATTTTTTCAACAGCCCTTCTGTCGAAAGGCCCACACGCTTCGCAGTACGTTGTCTTATAACCATAATCTTAATATATCCCCCCCCCCCCCCCCCCCCCCCGGTTGCTCACTTGTTCGCAACTCTTTTATTTTCCTGCTTCGCTGATATTACCGGCCACATCCAAGCTGATGCATTAACTCCGCATCGCAAAGTAAGCGATATTGATATTGCGGTAACACGCGATCCAAAAGTATGCACTGTGCACCGGTGAACTGGTGAGGGGATGTTTGAGGGCTGCTGAGAGGTAAAAGGGGAGAACCTCGAAGGGTTTCCCCCTCCAGATTCGATCGGCACTCGTGTCCTCGGTCGCCAGCTATTTCTTTTCGAATTTTACGTTCGTGCGCGGTAAATGAATAGCGAAAAAAAAAGGATGTCCAATACACACGTTCTACACTACGCATACGCGGATCGCTTTATTCGCGTAAACGAACTCTTGCCGTTGCTGCTAGTGCTGCTGTTCGAATATACTCCTGTGCCAAAGATCTGAGGTAATAAACGGGTCTCGCATGTGGGACGCTTTTCCTTCACTTGTCTCATCTCTTATTCGCCCGCAATCCTGGTTGCTGCTCGACGTCTCAACATTGCTCGAAGTCGTTAATTCAGACCATAGCCAAGTCCGAAGGTTCGTAACGAGTCGCTGTTATGCCTGGTTGGTGATGAGAAGCACATAGGGACAAAATTGGCGATAGGCATTCCAACGGTGGTGGTAGCTTTTGATAGCGCAAGCCTAGGAGATCCTTATATCATTATGGTAGGCCGTTAGATCCAGCGTTTGTACCATAAACTGGTTAATTACCGCGTGGCGTGATTGACGCGCAGGAATTTAGCGTACTAATCAATGTCGAAGCTAAAACGCTTCGATAAAGATTTCAATACGCAAAAGTATTCAATGTTTTGATAGTAGTGAATGGATTGGCGCGTGATCGGATTCAAATGATATAAATTATTGAGAACGATTGTCGATTGATCGATCATGCGTGTTATCTAAGTTAGGAACGAGTTTTAATTAATGCGTCTTAACGAGTTTTAATTTTATTTACAACTGTAATTTAATAATTCCAAATAATTTTTTTTAATAAAAAAGTATTTAAATGCCTAGTACTTAAATATTCTGTTTATAAAAATTATTTTTATAAATAGGCAATCGATGCGAGCCAAGTATAGCAGAAGGAATAAAAAATAAAATATTGTTTTTTTTTAAACAAAATGGCCTTTCACTGCTAGAGGTTTATCGCAATGTTTCCAAATACTGGAACGGCAATTTTTTAAAAAGAGCTCCACTATTGGAGCAACTAGCAAACTATTGGAGCCTTATGGCGGCAATTTTAAATTATGGTTTTGATTTTTCAAAATCGTGTTTGTGAATCAAATTTGTAAATTTGGTTAACAAGAATGAAATTGAAATTCAAAATACTTTATAATTTTCAATTGCTATTTTAATTCGAGAATGGTTACGTACTAATCTCGAATTAAAATGAGATGCTTAGTTGGTTTACCTTCCCGTGGTGCCTCTCGAAAACAAATTCTCGACTCAAAGTCGATGACTCAATTACGAGCGAATTTGGCCAAACATCAACCAATAAAAATCTATCAAAGGTAGTATCACGTCAAATTTCTCCCGTTCCTTCTTAAATATTTACTGACACTGCGTACGCAACCGTTTACTTAGGTAATTCCAATGTCATCTAATGCGAGCGCGAGCTACAACAACCTGCTAGTATACAATAAGAAAATCTCGAAAAAAACTGTTATACCAAAAAATATGAGTTGACGATAGTAACCGACAGCTGAGCCGGCTACGGCGACGCGCGCGCCACCACGCACATTTTTCAATGAACCTATGTAGACGTTGCGTTACAGGATACTTTAATCATTGATTTGACCACATCAACTTTTTGATCCCGATATCTCAGAATCAGCTGAACCAATTTAGCAAAGTAGCCTAGTTTAGCAAAACTAGGTGCTTTCGAAAGATTGACCCTAAATTATATTATAAAAGAGTCATCCAAAATTTGAGCCGACGTTTTATTGGTGAGATATATCGATTGAAAGTTTCACTTCTTGTACCCTTCCGGCATATTGCCGTATCTGTACACTGTAGCGTCGGGCCACGTAAACTTTTTTTTAAGTACCTGCCATTGGACGCTGCCGCGTCTCTGGATGCTTTATTGATTTTCGATATTCCTCTTTGTTATAAACTTCTCTATTAATACAACCAAATCATTTTCATTTTTGCAAGTCTCGATAATCTAATAAATAATAATAATATTGCTAATAAAGCAATACGTAATTTTCCAAGCGATCACTGTAAAAGCGTTAAAGTAACTTCGCGAATGTAAAACAAAATATTACACAGAGTGTACTTAAAAAAACGTTGCCGAAACATTACTTATTATTTAAACATGGAAATCTTCGCGTCGTATCTTATTGTGGTATATTGTAAGTCGAGTGTTAAGAAACTATTCGCAAGGGCGAATAAAAGTATATGCGAACATGTTTTAGCGTTGGTATGACATGGAGTACATGTATATGTATGCGGGAAGAATAATGCGCGCCTTGAAATTTTGTTAGCCGATATCTTCTTAGTAGAGACACAAAATCCTTTAATGGAGGGCAAGGACAAAGTCGAATGGTCCATGGAAAGATCTTGGACGAGTGCACGTGAGGCGCAAGAGGCTTGAAGATTTATTGAATGACCATACCACACGGATGGTTGGTATAGTTTACCTATGTGTTTGTGATCATTTGGGACTATATATACTTATGTATGTATATATATATACGTTTATTTATATAGAGGAAGGGATAACGGCGCGATGTAAAGAAGTGAACACAAGGGAGATGTTGAAAGAAGAAGCAGCAAGAAGCGAAAGGATAGAAAGAGAGACAGAAAACCCGAACGAAAAAGGAGGCATTGAAACGACGTATACGCGTCATTCGATCGCGAGGCTGGTATCAGGTGCAAACCAGTTTAGTTGTTGCACAGCGAGCACAACCCGGTACGAAACCGCATGGAGAATCTGCAAATAGCGTCACGCACGTACTCATTCACTGGTGCACGCACGCACGGATCTAACCATCAACGCAGTAGGTAGTGAACCTGTTGCCGCTTTACTCCAGACACTACATACACATGTGCGCTAATATTACGAAGAAGAACGTTTGTTAATTCGTTTCATCTTTTCTATCAATTTGTTCTTTACATCATTTTTTACTTTTTTACACCATAGGAAGTATGGAAAAAAAATACTCGGTCGATTCAATTACACGGCTCGAATAGTTTTTTAATGTAAAAATATTTTTAAAACTAATTTTCCAATCCTTTCTATCTGCCGGTATGTAATGTAACAGCTTCAGAGTACCGCCGATCGGCCCCGCATACAAAATATAATGACGCCCCTACTTTTATCTCACCATTGTTCCTCTTTGTACTCGCTGATCGCTGGAATATCACACCATCCCGATACTCAGGGATAGTCGCTATTTTGTTCCTTCTCCCAATCGCAATAGTATTTTATGCCACGCGTGCGTAAAATACTACTTTTACGCCCTTCGATTTTTACACTAGTAATAGTATTTTATGCCACGCGTGCGTAAAATACTACTTTTACGCTATTCGATTTTTACACTATTTATGCTATTCGATCACTACGAGTGTACAAAATCGTATTTAACGTACGCGTCGCAAACGATATTTTTTTACGTGGTATGCCCAAAATTCGGAACATACATTATACGGATCCATTGCGGAAGTAGTGGGACGGATGGAGTTGGTTCAGTTTACAAAAAAATACAAAAAACAAATCAAAACGAAGCACAACAATACGTTCACTACAATAACACGAGTTTATCCTGCGATTACGAAGGCTGTACTGAGTATGAATCGACGTATAAATCGAAAATCATCCATAAATCAAATCGAATGGTGCCCTCTAACGATATATTATAGAGTTCACTACAGATGTATGTGCGATTATAACAGGTCATAGAACAAACAATCAAAATCAAATATAACGATTTTGATTTTTTTCCATTTTATACATACTGTGCGTGTAAATTCATTTTACGCATATTACTTAAAAAAAAATTACTTATCACTAACTACGGCTAGCGGGATCGGAATGCAGTTCCGTGCGACAAGAAAATAATGTTTCAATAATTCGCCAACTCTTCCAAAGTTATAAAAACAATAAATAGCGTCTCAATTTATTAACTACTCCTTCAAACAATTTAAACTTCCAATAATCGACGTTGGTTTCAACAGTTTTCCCATCTCAATTTACTCGACGTTTCGAACGAGAATTTAACAAAGATATTAGACTCATTACGCTACCGAGAACGAGCGAGAAAGCACCCTGTAACACGTGTACGTTTCTCTGGCAAAAATTATAAGCGTCGACGGTGTGCACTGCGTGCATCTAGTTAATTTTCGCTCGCACGATATGAGTGGACCTCGTGGTTTCTCTCAAACTATGAGCCGGTCGAATCGACAGCGCGGTATTCTCCTCGACCATCGACACGGCGCAATTTCCTTCTCAGCGCAACTCGATATCGTTTTCTCAAAATATATTCTTCTTCACGAAGTTATCGAACGGGAATTACAGATTATCTATAGTTTTACTACACCTATTTAATACTTTGTTACGCTTCTCGGTAGTTACTGGAAGGGGGAATGGGGAAACGACGTTACTTCTTCACGGTATCTCTCGTTCGCTATAGTTTCTCTCTCTCGGATGTCGCCGGGGAACGGACTCTGTTCTCGCGCGCCTATCGATGACTCTCGTGAGTGCTTTCTTTTAGCGTTAATGCGAGAGTGTTATAACGTCTCATCACAGTATGTATCAATTTTTCTGTCGTAAACACAATAACTGCCCGGAGACCCTTTTAACCACTGCGAAACTTGCTACGGGTCTTCTACATGTAACATTTAAGTTTGGGAAGGAATGTCAAATTTGGTTATCCACATTTTCTACTCGTCTACCTAAAATATGATAAATCACTGCTATAAAAAGTTGGTGGGCCACCATATTGCGATAATATCTCGATTAGTCTCGAAAACTATCGAAACTCCGACGTTTTTATTGTTATCGTTTTATACGTCCCATGGTTGGTCGAGATTTTAAACGACGCTTCGCGCACCCGAAATCTCCTAGTATTGTTATGAAAAGTTAGTGAACTCAAAATTTATCAAAATTATCAAATTATATCGCAAATTTAAGATTTTGTATCGAAATCCATTGTTGTCGCTTCGCATTTTGATTGTTTGCGCGAAGAATCTCACTCTCTATGCCGCAGTGAATTTAAGTACTATTGCACATCGATTCCTCACTTTTTAATAATTTTTAAAGCCCTTCTATGGGACTGTCAGGTTTGCCCGATTGTCACCAAATTTAATAGAGACTACCGATCAATCAAAGTCTATCTACGTTGAACTTATTAGCCCGATAGCTCAAGAGTTATTCGAGATATCATGCGCATAGAGTTTTTTTTTCCAAAAAATCAAAAGCATGTAAAAAAGAAAGACTGCTTATATTTCATTCAAATTTAGAAGGAATAGTGAGAATCAATCCTTCGCTGTATGTGATAAATTTCAGCTTGACAGCACGTATATACGTCCAGACATTTTCAAGCATATAAAATTGAGAAGCAAAAAAGCATTTTACATACGGTGCGGACTAACTGCGGTGTTGTACATGTACATTACACATGTTCGGCAGTAGTAATAGTGAATACTAGTAAATTCTGTTAAATAAATATTGGCAATTACATCGCGAAGCCTGTGTATTAAAGATTCCAGCGTTACATCGAGAGTCACGCGATCCAAGTTCTCAGCGCATCATCTGTTTCTCTTATCAGGACTATTCACCGTTACATAATAATGTTTTCGTGTCACAATTATTATTATTGAAGATCAAAGTTTAATCAAAATAGATAAGAGTTACAATAGTTATTAGTTTCTATAGTTCGTGATTTGTCGGGTCATGCGCAATCGTGCAAACCGATATTTATCTACTGCAATGAATTTTTCACCCTAACGAGGATTGCGTGACACCGGGTTCGCTACTGGTATGAATTATCGTAATAGAATGTTCATTAAAAAAAATAACATGCGGACAATGAATGCACGAGAAAATTGCCGAGTTAATTGGTTACGATAAATGGAGATTTCAATTCTTCAAAAGCGTTATGAATATGATTCTCCACCGTGCGTGATCTATCGTTCATCCAGTTCAATAGAGGCCGTCACGAAGAATTAAGTTTAATTACTATCCACGATCGTTGTTGATTTAGCCGGGCCCTCAGTCTCCTATCGCTATATCAACGTCCTGCGGACGTTCATTGTTCGATTATTGCCGCATGACTATCTCGAGTCATAACAAGCGTAGAATACCGATAGGTAACGACAATTTTGTGCGAGATACACACTTTTTTCTTTCTTATAGCTTGTTTTCCTTTTCAATTTAATATTCTCATCACGTGCAACGAACTACAGGGCATTGCTTCGCCTTCTAATTTATACCGTCAGCGATCAAAATGTTTTTCAACGCATTCGTATCTCGTATCGTTATGCAGGCTTCGAGTGTGCGCGCATGCATGCGCACGTACAGTGATATAGTATGCATATTAACGATTGCTCTCGTTATTGAGTCGCTCTTGATAACCGTGAGCCAATTGCTGTGCTCATAAAGCGTCACATAAATCAATTGTATACCGTGCCTCTACCATCGGGTCGAATCTATTAAGCGATCGATTGTGCGCAGTCGAGAGGCAAAATTATCGGAGCTCGCGACGATACGCTGCTCTCACTTCATTGTTGTACTATACCATTCGGAACTCTGCCCCAAGACAGTGCAATAGTAATGACATTCACAGAATTGATTAAACGTTTTATTTCATTTCCTGAACGCGAGAAAACAGTTGTGTGCCTATTTGTCAACTATAATCAGAATTGAAATAGGCGACGAAAAAAATTGTACTTACAAAAGTATATTACAAAATGATTTCGTTGTCTATAGGTACGTAGTACATAAAAGCAATGAACGTTGGTCTTGGCGGTATATTCAGTTGCTATTCAAGATACGCCGCCGAGGTGAAATATTCGAGGATGCATTTGGCATGAGAGAAAAAAAAAATTCGTATTCCTCGAGTTTACGGAAGCAGCGAAGCCATCCGAGTATGAAATAGGAGTCGGTACGGTCGGCATCCGTAAAACGAAGAATATTAAAGCGAACGAGAAATGGAAAAGGGAATATAAAGAGACACAAAAATGAAATTCACGGGTGGTTCGGTGCCGCCTGTGAATTCGATGCTCTTTCACACGGGATCCTTCCCGAGGCTTTCAGAGGAAGCTACGACTGTCTTAGTGAAATAGTGACATTCATGAAATAGTCGTAAACTGCATGATCCACAATAAGTAAAGAAAATACATGTTTAATTTTTCACCTGAATTTGTACAATTTTATGGGATAGAATATTTCGTATTTTTAGAAGGTACTTTTCACGTTGAATCCCAAGAGTCATAGTGGAAAAAATAAAATTGAACTGTTCAGATAGTGTGGAACTTGTTCTGAGAAATATGAAAATCAACGAATTCGCGTCACGTACGAAGATGCCGGGGCGCGGCGCTCGCGCGCAACTTATACACCTGCTGTTGTTGCTGCTCTTGCTACTTGCCTTTTCTGATCGTTGTGCTTCTGGCGCTACCGGACGCGAGAAGACCAACTGGAAGAGTATACTCACCCTCCCCGCATCCCTTCCTCGCACACGCATACCGAGGCGAACGAACTTCAGGTCCACGCGTAAAAAATACATGTGTTTAAAGATCCTCGAAATTTATAGCGCATGCGCCCGACACAAAAATATATTAAACGCGAAATCATCCCGAAGAATTATTCATTATAAATATTGCAATTTATATTGTTGCATTTCAATTACACTATAATTAGTATCAAAATAAAATGCATGGTTCAGAAGTAAAATTAGTGACGTCGAAGGTACGCATCATATCAACGGAGACAAAAATAAATAACAGAAATGTTTCAGGTAGAAAAGTCTCGGGTGGAAGATGCATACGAAATCGAGGTGTCGAATCGAGTTTCTTCTTCCCTAATCCGCTTTATTCTTTGTCCTCGAAAGCAGCAACACGGCATCGGGGATAAAAAAGCTGATGGTTTCAGGTATTTTTCTGTTCTCGAGAATAAAAAACGGAAATTAATCTCCGTGTAGAGTCGCAGCGGTCCTTTCGCATCGTGTCGAATTAGACTCAAATGTAACGTAATACCGTCGTAATCCCCGCTGACGAAAAGTGGCACGAAACAAAACCGGAGATGTATTAAAACTCTCGTAATAAAAAGTTATTTAAAAAAATGTATATATCTATGTGAGGCAAAAGTGCTTCTTGTAATTACTGAAAATGTCGCGCGATCAAAAAAATATAGAGAATTGAATATGAAAGTACGTAGTAAGGATGAAAGAAAAAGTGATGATGCGGGTTAAAAACTATATACAATATATATATATATAGGATCCGTGGCCCGTACGAACGATGACACCGGTAAAAAAAGCTGGTAGCCACAGTCGACAAAGAGCAAGCGAAAGATGACTCCGCAATAAAAACACAGTAGTAAGAAAATAGAAATAGCAACTAAAAAAAAAACGTGCAAGTTAAAGAGAGAAGTGAAAAACGACGAAGAAGAGGAGACAAGGGGTAAAACAAGAGTAAAGCAGGCCTCGCGTTTTCCCTTTGCTCTTAATTCCGAAGGAGTAAAACGAAAAAGAGAGATATACAAAACTGCTGCAGGCGCAGCAGCTATGCCTTTTCGTCCTCGCTAAACGCTTATTACGCGAGACATTACCATAGGCAACAGAGTGAAGGGCTTTCATACGCACGTACAAAGCTGCGTATCTGCGATATGTACATACGCGTTTTCGTATATATGTATAAAAGCCATGCATGTTACAAGTGTACGAGTCACGCGAAGATATTACTACCCCAGCGTCACGCTCCTTCGAGGGACGTTCGTGCTGCCAGAAGCAGGACAAGTTTTTTGTCCCGGCGCTCTCGTGGCGGCCCGGAGCATAATTACCGCTTGGCTTGGACTACCCCCCCGCCACCCGGGTACCCCTGCCGTGCGTCTTCGCAACGGTAATTATAGCGCGAGCCCTCTACCCCCTACCCGCGCAATCGTTTGCGGATTTATATCGAAAGAAACGCAGAAACCGACGCAACGCTTTTTAGTATAACACAGGTCTGGCGGAAATACGGGCTCCTATCGTTGTCCACGCCGTAGTGAGGACACTTAATGGCTTTCGCATTCTATTGCAACGTTCTAGGGTTGCGGGAATACCGTCTTTTTGTTCAACAATACATAATCGTAAGGCATGAGCACTAAAAGAATATATTTTACGAACATTATTCTTCAACATTTGAAAGCCTTGCAATGTATTGGTGTTTAATACCATAGCATTTGGTCCGCCGTGATAAACAATAAAATGATTTTGCCTCAATATCAATATTTTCATGTATTTCCTTTCTTTTATCGCAGTGCACCATGCAAACAAAAAATGATATCGTCGTAGTCGACATTTTTTTCGTGGAGACCGACTCTATACCTGCCTCGGTTCGAAGTTTCTAAAAAAAAACTGTTTTGAAAACGTTCTGCGGGTGAATTTTCGATAAACTTGTTAGTAACTTTGTTGACGTCACAAACCATGTAGAAAGTTGAGTCGGGTAATTGTTTCTCATAGAACGAACGTACGACAAACTGCATACGATAAAAACGAACCGAAGACATTTTAGCTTCGAATAACTCCGTGTTATCGCCCGGTGCTGCGAATTAAGAGCCCCAAACGACGAGTTATTTGAAGTGAGCGATAAAGAATCGCAATACAAACGCCGCGCTTTGCTTGAGTAACGATAACGAAATTTCAGGAGAGGATTAGTCCTGTTCGCGAGAACCCACCTTCAATGTCGCTGCGCGAAGTATAAGCATTGTACAAAAGTAGACCAGAGTTTATAGTAAAGTGTTAGCAAAAGAAATCGATGCACAAAAAATGTGAAAATATACAATATCCAGTGTTTTTTTTTGTATCAGAAAAATTATAGAGACGAAAAATATCGGACAAAGTTTCTCACCAAACGTCAATTGTTTTCAATTTATCAACATTTCATAAAAATTCAAATAAAAATATCATCAATATAAAAAACGCAAGTATTAATCTTTTTTTCCGGATTCGGGTCATATGAAAAATCTGATACGGTCAAATCCAGTACCAAACCAATGTGGTCAAAATTCCAGTATGGTTCGGCCGACATTTTTGGATTTTCTAGAACATACTGAACACATTGAACATGAAAAAATCACAGAAACATTTCTTTTCACGAAAACAAAGAGTCCTCTATCAGGAAGCAAAAAACAACGCATATTAAAATAAAAGAGATGCGAAGTTGGAAACGAAATTTTTATACAATAAATTATACAAATACATTGCAAGGCTACAAAATGTTGAAAAATAATGTTCATAGAATGTATTTTTTATGCTTACTGCATTCGACCGACTCTTTGAAGTCCGCTCTTTGAAAACAGAGGAATATGCTAATCGCTGAAATACATTGATCAATCGAAAACGAGAAAATTGACGAAGGGGACTCTCACGTACAGTATGAGTACATTATAATGGACATTAAAGGAAAACCTGTCTGACTTATAACTAGTATACACTGTTGCGTTGGATTTTGTTTTACGCGTTTAGTATGTGTTTATGTGTGTGCGGTACCGGCTCAAGCGTACTGTAGACATTACGCGGTAATAATCGTTATAAATTATGGTAATTTCTTTATTTTTGTTTTTTTTTTTTTCAAGGTCCAACTTTTACCCGCAAACACGCAACACTTAGATTGTATATTCTCACAATACGTATATATTAAAACTGTGTACGCATACTATAAAACACAGCGGGCAAATGAATGATAAATCTTTCGCGTGGACCTTGGTACAAAACGGCAGAAAGACGTTGCATCGGACTCGGAACCTCGTAAATTTATCGCTTAACAGATGACTTTTTCTTTTCTTCCTTGGGTTTCTATCATGCTCGAAGCTAGTTTGCCAGAAGTTGGTATAGGTAGACTATAGAATAGGGGCTGTTGCGTCGAATAATCAAAGACTGATGTAGCGAGTATGCAAGGGCAATTAACTGGTTATATTCTCCAAAGTTGTGGAGTTCTGTGCCAGATGGATTTTGAAGGATGGAAAGTTGCCAGGAAGTCGCATCGAGTTCCGACTTCGCTAAGCCTTCACAGTACGTTCATTATAATGGGGTATACCTCGAGTTTCTAGCTTTATAGCTTGATTTCGCAGAGTCGCAATCCGAGGGAATAATCAAAACGTTAACTACGCTATCTTTTGACGATTCTCAAGTGAGCTCCATGAATAATGTAGATTGTGGAAGGCTGGAGTTCGTTAAACCGTCTCGTCTGGTATGAAACTCCATCTCCAAAAAATAGGCAAAAACAAACGTAAAAGGTTTTTCCTCCGACAACGCTAAAATGATCATATTCCATGCCTGAAAACCGGGTGGAAAATTAGTAATTCTTGACCAACGGGAGAAAAAGTAATCGAATGAGTGCAAAAGTAGCTGAGCGTCAGGGAAAGTAGTACGTTTCGGCGGTAGGGGGAAGCAGTAGCTGACAAGCGGTTGTGCAGGTATTGGCATAAAAATATGGTCAATTTTAGCATCGCAATTTTATGATCGCGAAAAAAAATAGCGTGTGCTACTTGGGAGACAGCGTAATTCTTTTCTTAGTAGTAAATATATAGTATTTCTCATTTTTGTCGTCCGAAGCATTCTGAACGTAAAATCTACAACAAAAAAATTCCATTCCGAGAGTTTTCATCGAGAAGAGGCTTTTTTTGCTCCCTCCTGAAGGAGCTTTGTTTTCGCGCAAAAAAAATTTTCCAGATTTTTATGCTAGGATATTCACAATGTTCTAAAATGTCGAGAACATTTTTTTCTACGACATGCGTGTGTGCTCATTTCTTGTTAGGACGATAGCGCTCGGAAATTTGAAAATATTCGGCGCAAATTTGGATCAAACGTAGATTCTCATTGAACAACGCTCGGGATTCAATGCGAAATAAATCTCATCGTTTTTTAAATTTCCCAAAATATTTTTTTCAAAAAAAAAAAAAAAGGTACACCAAGTACTGAAAAATCCGATTAGCAAATATTATAAAAAAAAAGAATTGCACAAAATTTTATAAGCCAAGCATAACAGAACAAAAAGGATTCTATATGACAAAAAAATATTGTTATTTTTTTTGCAAAAAAATTGCTGTAAAAAATTGGCGTTCCAATGCTAGTGGTTTATTGTGATGCTTGCAAACACCGGAACGCCAATTTTTTACAGCAATTTTTTTGCAAAAAAAACAATATTTTTTGTCATATAGAATCCTTTTTGTTCTGTTATGCTTGGCTTATAAAATTTTGTGCATTTTTTTTTTTTTTATATAATATTTGCTAATCGGATTTTTCAGTACTTGGCGTACCTTTTTTTTTTTTTTTTGAAAAAAATATTTTGGGAAATTTCACTGCTTTTTGAAAAGCTAATATTTTTTCGTAATTTTACTTTTAAAATTAATTTCGACAGATCGGATAATTTAAATCCCACAAAATTAATTCTACATAAAAAACCGGGCGCACGGCACGTTGCATATTCCACTTGATGACTGCCGGTTATGTTGTTCGAGATCGCAAAGAAAAGTTATAATCGATATAAAATCACACGTATAACACGTAACTCGTAATTTTTCTTTTTTACTTCGCGCCGAGATACTAAATGACGATACGCAATACATAATTATTATTTTCGGAAACACTCAAAAAAATGTTCACGCCGTGAAAATACGTGCCGACGATAACAACTGTCAGCTGAGCCGGCTGTGGTGACGAGCGCGCCACCGCACGAATTTTTCTATGAACTGATGTAAACGTAGACGGCGTATAACATTGCCACCGACAACAGCTGACAGCTACGCCGGCTGTGGCGACGAGCACGCCACCACGCACATATTTCAATGAACTGATGCAGACGTAGACATATATATAGGGGACAGGACACTTTATAATCGTTTGGATCCTGTGAAATTTCCGACCTCGATATCGCAAAATAGGCTAAACCAGTTGAATGGTAACTAGGCTCTTTCGAAAGATTGACCCAAAATTACATTATAAAAGTGTCCATGAAAATTCGATTCGTTGTCTTATTGCGAAGATATATCGATCGAAAGTTCAACGCACAATAGGCGTAGGTTACTCTTAGTAGCGACACGCCTTGTACTGTTTTTTCAGTACTTGGCGTCGAAGCGCTACCGCGCTTCTTGATACCCTTAAAAAGAATTTACAATGAACCTGACAAATCCATTTATTTTTACGTTATAGCCTGCCAATTTCTTCCACATAAGATATTGATATCACCTTTAAAAAAAAAAATATTTTTTGAATTCTCCGAGAACATTAAAACTTCAAAATGTTACATTCCGTTCCGAATTAAGTATTTGAATTATTTTTTAATGATTAAAAGATTCAAACGAACGCATAAGAACGCATAAGTATGGAATTAAATTGGAAAAAAGTAAACCTGTAAATAGACGGTTGCTTTGTTCCGATGTTTAAAGGTTCCGTGGTCGTTATGAACTTTTATTGTCGATAAACGACAATGAAGGCTATGACATTATAAAAAATCGTATAGCATACCAATCGCTACGACTCCGCCCGTGCTGAATAAAAGTAATTGTACGAAGGTAAAAGAGGAAGCGTAGAAAGGAGTGGTCGAGCGCACGTCGGCCCGATACGCGCCGGCTTTCTTGGCCGTTATTGTAATTATACCGAGATTGACGGCTTAATGGGAAGCGGAGACTAGTGTGCGTTCCCCGTTAGGACGCTACTCGACGTGTTCCCGCTCCCGCCTAAGAGTTCCATGCTCGAGGCCTCTTTTGCAGCCTCCATGACATCGAGTTTATGTCCACTCGTAAATATTTTTTTCTTTTTTTTTTTCACGTTTCACAAGTAAACACCTACATTTTTGGGATTCATTAACGAACGTTTGAAACTGAAACTTGATTTCAAAAAAGTTTGAATATTGATGATAAATCGTTATATTAGAAGACTTATATAGTATAGTTATATTATGTTCACTCAAAGAAAAAATTTTTACCAACGAATTTGTCCGTATAGTTGATTTTGGATCCGTAAATAAAGATTACTCTTTATTTACTCTTACTCACTCAAGATTACTCTTTTTATTACTTGCGATTCTCAAACGTCTTGGCCTACAATGAATAAACACCTGTTGTGTCAAACGAATTTCTTTTTCCCGAAAATCAATTATTTTGTAACTCGTGCATGGAAAGCAGCGTTTTTCATGACAATTTTTCAAAAACGAAAGTGGCTGTTTTCTTGAAATTATTGAAAAGATAAGTTCGCGCATGCGCAGTTCGCGATTACTTCACTTTCATCCCTTGGGATGAGAAATTATAACCTCACTTTTCACTGTCCGTCCTGCAAAACTACCACGAATACCGCTGGTTTCCTTGCACTCATTACAAAAATTATAGCGTGCAACTCGGGCCGACAGTTGGCGATTGCGACTCGTGTGATGGTTGCCCTCGGCCATCTTTTTTGCCTATTCTCGGTCAATTTTTTGTTCCACCAATTGCCTTAAATATTACTGTAGGATATTCTGGAACATTTTTCGCAGATTTTCCTTATACGAAACCGTTCATTCGGAGCACACCGTCGTCACATAAATGGTATCGTAATACAATCTTAATTTTATGTATACCTATCTTCAGCGATCCATTTTATCTTTTTTTTTCTACTTTTGGTTTTTACCGAAACCGTAATATTTGCCTCAACAAAGTCTGTAAAAAAAGCGGACACGCATTCGTTCGATTCGCAGAAATTTTTGAAGCGTGAAATTGAAGGATTGAACGGGTGATAAAAGGGGGTCGAATGAAGAGATCAGAAAGAACGAAAGAGGGGCAAAATCTTGAATTTTAGATATGTTAATCGTGTGGGTCTTTGTGTCCCATGCTCTACAGCTCACTTGGGATTTCTTCGTCCGCATGTCAAGGATTAACTCGAATCGTAATCGACTAGCGGAACTCGAAGAGTCCTCTGCGACTATGAGGACAACGACAAGGACACGAAGTTCCAAGACGCGACCCGCTGAAAGCCGTACCACTTGAGATATCAAAGTTTATTCCGAAAAGGTGACCAACTCGAGTGAGCGAGCAAAATTCAAACTTTCGAGAAGGAGACACTGACCGTCTCGAGAGGGACATTCTTAAGCGTTCAACTTCTTTAAATCCGATTACAACCTACTCCCATATGTCAGTCGAACGTTAAGAGTCCGCTTCCGAGACTTGATTTGATATTTCCTGTGCTAAATTGTTAACATTGTGATTCCAAGTGGAATCTTTCATTTCGATCGCGATATCGACTACTACACGTCGACATTAACACGTTCGGAAAAAAAGTTATTAATCATTGAAATTTTTTTTCGCCCTCCAATAATTTTGTCATTAATTTATTCAACTTAAAAACATTTCACACACTTGGACGACTTTGAGAAAAATCTACCATCGGAAAATCCGATTCCACAGGAGTCAATTTCTTTCCTTTCGTTCATGAGCGACCAACAATTCCAAAGATTGATTTCATTCGCATTTACTGCTACCTCAAGAAGCTTTGTTTGCGTGATTTTTTTTTTTTTTCAAGGATTTCAACGTGTCCATAATGTAAAAAACACAGGTACGCGTATGCGTACGCGTGGGCAAGAGAGTGTATCATCACCATTTAACATATTTATATGTACGCGGTTACACACACATTAACACACGCGATTAACTCACATTTTAATGTGAGTTTGGTATTGAAAATCAGATTTTTTTGAAACGTGAAAAAAAAAGACTGATCTGTGGAACTTTTGCTATTTCTAGAGGTAACGTCTATAGATCGAACTTCAACCGCAATAGGCACGATCGGAGCCAAAACTTCGACTCGCCACCTATGGTTTGTAACATAATGTTCAAACATTTCAGCGGTAAATGCAGATTGCAAGCGTTCAACAAAATTTTAACAAAATTTGAATTACAATTATGAAGACAAAAATAGATGGGTTCGAAAACTAAACTACTCCACTAAAAAATATACATATGAAGACAATACTAACTTCACACGAACAACAATTGAGATGAGAAAGTCATGAGTTGCACTACGCCAGTAGCAACTGTTTTAGTAAAACGTTTGTCCCGCACTCAGATTTGGTTGAAAATAAGAAATTGGGGATCTAACAATTAATGTAAGTAATGACAAATCGAAGCTTCTTGAGAAAGCCGAAAGTAATAAACGTACTTTCCTTCAAGCAGAATTGTGTAGACTGTGATAAAAGAAAGAGAGGAAGCAATATGCCAATGTAGTTTTCAGGGTTTTTTTTTAGAAAGGTAGGATAGAATGGCGGCGTAAAAGGTAGCGAGAAACGAAGGAATAGCAGCGCGGCGAAGTTGGATCCTTCTTCATTTTGCCATCGCCATGCGGGCGCAAGTGACATTCGAGCCACTCATCGCGCCCCTCGACGTCGAGAGCCCAGCATCGCGAAACGATCGGATTCTTTCGATCTCTCTTTTGCTAGATTGAATCATCCAAGAGGCCAGCTGGTGCCAGCACAACACAGCGTCGCGAACTCGTCTATACCTTCTCACTCTTTGCTATAAACCCTGTCTAATACTCACGTCTCGCGTCACGCGCATCTTTGCAATCCTTTCTCTCATACGACAACTCGTGAATAACATAGCAAAAAAAATAATATATTCAAAATTTTATACTATACGTATCAATAGAAAAAAGTCTCTTTTTGTTTATTTTTTTTCGGTCGATATAAAATAAAATACAATAAAAAAAATGCATAATCTTTTTCGCCTGAAATTGATGATCTCATTTCGAAGCCAAAGCCTTCCACTTGATAAAAATCAAATACTTCGACATAAATAAAAATCAATTAGAAAAAAATAATGTTCTTTCGTTACCACATTAATAATAATAAATTTCATTATATTTTACTGAAAAAACAATTGAATAGAAACTTGTACAAACGGCAGCACAAGATTTTGATAGGTTATCTTGAACCCGATCTCAAGCTTCCTAAAGTGTTTGTCGAAGGAGTAAGCAAACGAATGTAAAGAAGATTAAGACGAAGAAAACGAAGCGCCGTCCGTCTCCCTGGCTGCTTACATTCCCTTGACGCGCAACGAGAAGAGGTCTCGATTTATTTTTTTTTTTCCTCGTCGCGACGTTGTATGGAGAGCTCGCGGATCTTCGCACAGTTCCTTTGCCATCCGCACAACACAGTATGGTTATATAGACTTTTGTGAATTTGCACAAAAGGATTCTCTCTTTCGAGCGCCTCTGTCCCTCCTTTATTCTTCGTCTTTCGCGGCCAATCAAACTGCTCGGGTGAGACGCTCACTTGCGTGCACACGTGTTCCGCCGGCGGCGAGACCCTTGACAGAAAGAATCCACGTTCGGCGCACTGCGAATACCCCCTCAATGATAAATACTCGGAATAATAGTACGATCAAGGATATGAGACAAGCGTCCGGATCTGTGGTATGGATATCCGAAAGATATCAAATATTTCAAGATGCAAAAACACTAATGAACAAAACGAAACAAAAGGTCCGGAAATTCAACATCCATTTAGGTCCGTCGAGCTAGATCCAAGTTTGCGAAAAGGGACTTCGAACATATAAAAATTAGGTGATCAATAGGTGCTAATTAGGTGCTGAGCAAAAAAAATTGGTGCTGTTTTAGTTTGACCACAAAAGGAAAATTTTGCTAAGACCACCAGCTTTTTGTCCTTCTAGCAGTCCTGCATCCAAAAAAAAATTTTGTTCATATTTACGGCATACCAGAATTAGGTGCTCTTCAAGTGCTTTTGATAAATATCAACTTGAATTTTGATGCTCCACTTCCGCTGCCAAAACCACCTCATCGCTAATCTAATAAGGCTTTTTCATAGTGTCCAGTACTTGACTGCCGTGGAGAGCTCGGAGGGTTAGGGATTTCGGCCCTAAATACTCAAAGTCCCTTTTTGAGAGAAAGGGATTGCGGGAGGGGGTCGTTAGCGGCAGCTACGACGACTGACCAGCACGAAACGTGCGAACTCGAAACATTTGACATTCGAGCGTCGTTGTGATTTGAAAGTGGGATAACTCAAGTGATGAATTCTTGGCTTAAAATTTCTGGTGGGTCTTGTAGTTTTTCCATCATCTTCCTTTTCTCAAGGCCTCTTTGGCGAGGATTATCTACATGTAAATTTGAACGAAAACGAAATGAATAAAATAGGAAAAGACGTTTAAATTCTGTTGTTTTATAATTCTGAAAGTCGAAATATGTTTTTTTTAGCATAGCTGCCGGTGCCGATGTGCACAAGCAAGTAGCTTAGATAATATGTTCAAGTTGCGGAGGGGCTAATGTAACGGAGTAATTAGAATTACGGCAATGCTAAGATTACGGGAGGAATGTGTGTGTGTGTGTGTGTAACAACTGCCGTAACAACTGCTTCGACAATACGACGGCAGCGGCCGGGACTTTTCGTAACACCATCAAATACACCGCTCACGCGCGAGCTTTCCGCACCCTTGTATGTATATATTTTCTTCTTCTATCATCTCGATTTTATGCTCTTAGACCAAGGTACCAGATATATATATATATATATATGTACCTTTCGTGTACAAGAATCGAAAAGGCCGGAGAATGCGGGGGGGGGGGGAGAGAATATCCTCTTTGGGTGGCCTTTTCGTCCTTTTCCGGCTGGCAGGAAATGGGGTGTTAAAAAATTTAACATTTCCTCCTTGGGCAGTCACTTAGCCCAAAAAGTTCTGTCCTCTTTTTAGCGGCCGATTCAGCCAAAATATTTCAAGTCCGCAAGGGAAATTGATATTCTCTATATCAATATTTGGGAATGTTAATACCAGGTTCTGTGACTTGTAGGGGAACTGAGAATAATCTATTTTCAGAGAAGCCCTAAGAAGAATTCCGGAGTTATTGACGTTCCGAATAATTGTTAATTGTGACAGCGATGCGCATGTTTTATAATGTAGCCAAAAAAAATGCAAGCGCGCGAGTTTCGAGGACCTCTATTATGTGTATATATTAAGACGAAATTCTCGGCTCCAGCTATTAAACGTACTTTACGCTCTTTTATATTTGTTGAGTCGGAGAAAAAATAACGTTATTCCACTTAATGAAAAATTTCACCTGGTATAATAGTTGTTTTTTCTCGGACATGGTTTTGATGCATGTTTACACGCAGGAACGAGTTAAATGAAAATTCAACTCAAAAGCACGAAAAATAGTGAAATAGTCGCGCGATATTGAAAGTTGCCATGCCGACAAAAAAAATTTCGTCGGGGGATATTATCTTGGCAAGTTAAAAACTCCAAGGACGTTAAAATACCATAATTGGAAAGAAGCCGCGTGCAATATTGACCCATTAGCGATGTTTTTCCAGGCACCGACTACCAAATCCCCACGAGTGTGACCGCGGCGGTGAGTCGCTATAGTAAGAATAATATTTTGACGCCCCTTTCGGATTCTCATATTTCATATTACTCTCATACGACGACTCCACGCTTCCCTAGACAAACACAAGAAATTTCGAATGGTTCCATCTTAATAATAAAAATAGTAGCAATACAAACGTTTCTCGAAATGCGTTCGGAGAATTATATAAGAATTATGAAGGAGTCGATTTAGACAAAAATGTTTAAGGATAGTTGTATTAATACTTGTATTAAAAATGCATGACTTTTTATACATTCAAACTAAAACGAAATTTCGGAAATTTAAAAAAATGTATTTGAATTTAGAAAAACTAGGAGGTTGCGGACGCGCTCCTGTTAAATCTCGTCGACAAATCACAGCACGGATAAAGTGACGACAATAGAAATCTCGAATCATCGATAATTCGATACATTTTGATCTCACCAACTTTTTATTTTTAGAGAGAAAAATTAACGAAACAATTTTTGCTAAAAAAAAAGTAAAGTTTTCGGATAATTCGATGATAAATTTCTTTTAAACTGAATTGTTAATAACTTTTTGATATTTTTATTATGTAAAATGAATGCTCTTAGTACCTTCTAAATGGTTAATTTTTTCTTAGATTTTTATGCCATTGGGAAGTGTTCGAAATTCTCTGTGAGTCTCATTTTTTGTCAGGAAATTTAATGATACACCCTCCTTAATGCAACCACCTTAATAATCCTAAAAGATTATCCTGGCGATATAGTCAAATGTACGCAAAGTAATAAAAAAATATTATGTAAAAAAAAAGTACGAAAAAGAGAAATACATGCGTAACACGCGACATAGTACGCAGAATCGAAGGATTCTGCGGAAGGTTTCGTGTTCGGGTTCGTTAACGAGTACACGACGAAAGGAGCAATTCGGAAGTGTGCATGCCGAGACGAAGAAGCCATTAAGGCGTAAGTATGGAACAACCAAAGGAAAACGGAAATTATACAAGAATGGGAAAGGATCAACCTGTTGCTATATAGTATGCCTATATATTAAGCCGCGTACAACTAACGACAGAGCATCCCGTTAGTAATGGTGCACGAAAACGTGTTCGTTTCTGTAACGTTCTGAAAGTGAACAACGAGAGGAACAAGTGGTCTCGCAATGAAGACATACTCGTCGCTCATTAACTAGCTAATTCCTAATTAACGAGAGTTCTGCAGAAGTGCGAGACAGAGGCGCAAAGGCTGCTCGCTGAATTTCGAGAGAAAGAAATTGAAGGGGGTCTCTTTGCTTGCACTGTCCTTCTCTGGAAAGAAAAAAAAACGTAGAAAGGGAGGAAAGGGATGAGCCGCTTCTCTCGTCTTGCCTTTGTCCATTCCCCTTCCAAGAACATTTGCCGAGACTGTACTCGGTCTCTCTTACTCGTTAAATTCGAAATGCACAGTTTATGGCATCCCCTCACGCGAAGTCTTCTTTAATTTTGTCAGTTAATTCCTCCGTCACTACTACCAACCTCTGTACAACTGTAGCGACGCAGAGACGCTACCTCGTCGGCACGCGTACGCGGGTGTGCGTGCATCGGCTGCACCGATAATTCGCGTATGTTACGAGGGGTCCAACTCCGCGTTTCCGAATTGGGTACATTCTCGTAGTCTCTGATCATCGTACCGTGCTCCGAATTCGTTAACACGACGTGAACGTGTGTTCGCTAATTTATGAATATTATTTTCGACGCTGTGAGAAGAAGGAATATTGCGCGTTATACGCTGCGCTGGTATCGTGCTCGTTATTATATATATTTCTTTTAATTATCATTTTTGATCGATTCACTTTTATGTTTTTACTCATTCATGTTGAGCGGTAGGTACTCGAACAATTATTTGAGATTGCGATTTTATAATAATAATTTAAGTATTCGTATAAAAAATTATATATATTTACTCACTTTCTGCCGCTATCGAGAAACCTGTCGAACTCGACGGACATCTTGCAGCACAGGGCGCGCCTGTTGTGGGAGGACGAGCACTTTGTGTTTATCATGTGGCCGTCTGAAACGAAACAACGGAAACACCTCAATTAATCGAGAGGTTAATGATCTCATCGCCCGATGCCTCAAGTCCTTGAGCTCTGGCTGTCGTCAGTTGGATATTAAACTACTGAGGTCCGACATAATTAATTCCTATACTTGCTTGATTATCGCGATTCGCGATCTCCGACCCCATCTATGGTATGCTCGGAAGATCGTTTAGGATTTAAATGAGAATTTTTATTTCCAATAAAACAAAGAATGTTCTGCATGCCAAAAAAAAATCTACTAAAATAAAATAGTGAACGAAAAAGAAAAAAAAATTGTAAAATCGAAAATGAACAAACAATGATAAAACTCCGTCGTAACTGATTGCTAGATCGGACGCTCCGATGTGATAATAATAATTCAAACGTTTTAGGAGTGAAGTAGAAGCGCACTGTGGAAAGATCGAGCGGGAAGAAGGGATTAAGGACAATGAAGTAAAAGAAATCGAAGAGAAGGACGAGAATGAGAGAGAGGGAAGATTACGATGAGGAAGGAGCAAACCGGTGTAGAGTAGAGCGCGTGTTCAGGTCAGAGGTCGGATAGTGCCCGAGGGCTCGCGTGCGCCCTCCCTCCCGCGATCTTCACCGATGCACCACCTCGTTCTTCGTTTCCTATCTCGCTCATCGTTCTTCGTTCGTTCTCTTTCGCCAGCTTATTCGTACCTGAAGCCGCAATCTTCGCGAAAACCCTACCTCGACTTATCATGTACATCGATCGAGAGGGGTAGAGAGGTAAGTATAACGATACAAGAACCTTATAACAGACGGACAACCGCGGTCGGCGCGAGCACCGAAATATCGCCGTACTTTGTGATATAATGGCCGACCTGTGTAGACCAGCCTCTTGTACACCGACCGCAAACATATTCTGATCGGCATTATAAAAAAAATGAGCCACTATTGAATTTCATCGAGGTTACCATACATGAAACGGAGATAATAATACTGTTACATTATTTTTTGACAATTACAATTTTGTCTGCGCCTTTGTTGCTATTGATTGATAACCCTAAGTGCCAAAGTCCTCGGAACGTTCGCTTGGATCATCGACAAACTTTTACGAAATTTTGAGGTTACGTTGCACGTGCCAATTCACCGTAAGATTTTTTAGCAGAAAAATATGGGTCGATATTAAATTTATAAACATCAATTGTTATTAAAACTTGGAGACAATTAATTCTTGAGTATTTAATCGTCTATTTTTCTCATAAAAATATACCGGCATAATCTAATAATTTCCTTGCAATACTGCATTTCACTACCATCGGGGACCCGTAAATAGGTAAAACGATTGAACCAAAAATTCGAAATTGAGTTGGAGTTTTGCTCGCTTGGATAATTCACGTTTTGTGTAGAATTTTTTTCGTCCGCATTATTTACATAAAAGCTGTCATAATTTATAAAAGAGATGGTAGCGTATATAGTTTATCTTCCGTTGACCACACCCGTGCCCGAGGGGCAACGTACGAGTTCTTGACGAGCATAGTACTCCATACCCTGTCACTACTACTATGCGAAGGAGGAAATATTACGGTGCACAATTCTCCAGCTCGGTCGGAATATACAGTTACGGAGAGTTCTATTATCTCTCTGGAATAGCGTACTGCTACACGCCAGTGGTATTATAACGCTCGGAGGCACCCGAGTCGGCGTACAGAGACCCGAAGGGGAAATGGAGAACATGTCCGGAAAGTAATCTTCAATCAAGCCGGAGCAAATTATAATTCTACGTGACGCTGTCAAACAATTTATTCTCTCCGACTCCGGGCTCCGTACAATTTGTCCTTTAATTAAAACAATTTTTTTTTCTTTCACGGAAGACGATGATTCGAATTACGACCCTTTTGTGTGGAAGTGAGAGACATAAAAAATTTGGAAAAACAAATCCATAACTCAAAAAATTATAACTTGAAACAAAAATCCTTATCTACGGCAAATATTAATACTTGTCTAAGCTTTTCTAACAAACTTTATGCAGTAGACATCATCTTACATATATTTCGGAAAATTGTTCGTCTTTCTGTTTTGATTGTATTTCTGTAAGTTCTCCTCTTCCCCCACCCCTCTTAGAATCAGAACGCTACGACCTTCAGAGGTTTTAATAACGACGATTTCCATAACTACGATGCCCATAGTCTGTGGCGACGACAGGGGGATGTCGTTAATCGAGACAAATGGGACGTGGATAATGTTAAGGCAGCGATATTTTTTAGGTGTCTGCCCGACGGCCGCGAGCGCGCGACGCCTGCAAACCTTTCTTTGAAACGATTGATATGATTGCGCGAACTAAAATAACCTGCCAGTAGATATATATATATGAGACAAAAATACATCGTACTTTATTCGTAAAAAAAAAAAAAAAAAAAAAAAAACCGATTGTGGAAAATCAAGGCGATCGATATTATCGAATCGATTAAAAAGCTGAATAATCGCGAGTTACGCCGTGTGAGTGTCGAGTGTTTGTATCGCCGATATTTCTCGGGAATATTACATCCCCTAGAATTGATCTCTTTGGCACTGCTTGAGGCACTGCTGGTTTAATGGCACAAGTTGTCGATGTTATATCGACTGTGTACTACATACTTGAGAGGGTGGGTGCGAACATAGCAGAGACTACGGTCAACGCGATCGAAGCATCGAAACATTATTTCTCCGAGACCGTTAACGCTCGGTCCTCGGTTACCCACCACGGGAATACACCGGGCGTTAACTCGATACTAAAGTGTCCCCTCGGGATGCGAAACGCGTTCGGTTTATATACCACGCGAAATCGCTCTACTGCCCATCACATTGTAGATTAACCGTGCCGCAGAGCAGTGACATCGATGACACGACTTGTAACTCCCGTCGAATATTCATTACGGCCCTCCGAGCATGTCTCCACCTATTTACGACCTCTATTTACTTCACTGATACCCCTATACCCACCTTATCCCGTGAATCTTCTATTAAATTTAGCATCCGAGTAATAAAATTGCTTTTGCAACGTATCTCGTCGTTGAATCATCGAAAAACAAACGTTTTTATTATGTTTTTTATTTTGGTAATTATGTTATCGCGACGCTATCGTTTTAATGATCGCTTAAAAAAAACTTTCACGATTTCAACATTTCAAAGGCCATACGGATTTATATTGGTATTCTCACAAATTCCTATCGGTAAAAAAAAATCTCATTAAAACGAAGACCTTTCTCCATTCGTCGCAACGATTTTTATGCTATCGTATCAATTCATGGAAACGTTATTTCGAATTAATGAATCGACGGACGAAATCTCTCTTTTAAATTCAAAGATCGATATCGATGATTTGAAACTCGGTGGCGTGGGCGGTTAAAACAAAAAATAGAACTCATTAATTTTCCGATGATATCGGGAGTTTTCGGAATTTTTATTACTCGAGATTCGTCACATTATTCTAATAACATTTCTACGCATCATTCCGAGTTCTTAGGGAACAAAAAAAAATGAATATTCTGATATTAAAATTACAAGATTTATCCATTAAATTGCAGGCTTCGTATGTATGTTTGAAATCGGTTGAGTTCGGAAGCGACGTGTCAAAGCTCATTAAGTTGATATGAAACTTGTATAAGTGCGAGAGAGACAGAGCTACGCGTCAGATCCTTAGATTCTCGGCCACACTTAGTCATACGGATAAAAGGTGAGAACATAGGTCTTCAAAATTGTTTCACGGAGGGCAACGTTCTCGTCTTTTATGCATAAAACTATCTATAGGCAGAGCAATTTGGTTTACTGTTTTTGTTACCGACCGAGTAGCATCACGTCACCTTAATTAACCGAAAAGAAGAGCGTCGAGATGGAAAAAGTCGGTCAGAGTTGTCTTCTGAATGCATTCATGTGGCTTTAAACGTTCGAAGAGTTATACTTTCGTGTTTTCTCCCGTCGATGAACCAAAGTTTGAAGATGATTGACGAGCCTCTTGGCCGCAACATCACCGAACATATTACGTATATATGTACGGAGAAAAATCGATGAGGAACGAGCACCGCGATGGTTAAGCAATGCGCGCATGTATTATTTTAACACGTTGTGAACTGCCTACCATGCGTCTGTGTAATCTGCGAGAAAGCCCGCCTCGTTATATTCTTATATTCGTTATATATATCTCCCTGTATATTGTAACGACCGAGCGAATGAATAACACGCGTATTTGGTTTTTGGGCGGATATTATTTATAATAAAAAACGTTAATTATCCCGATCTCGAAATGTCACACGTTTGCTCGTTTATAAAGTTCCGTTTGTCTATTGTCAACCTAACTAATACCGTGTGTCTCAATAAATAGTCAGCTCTATTCGTTACAATATATAAAAACATATTGCCACTGGCGTCGCCACCGTGGCCACGTACAAGATTTGAGGAGGTCAGCTTCATCATATGATGACGGAGGTCCATTTCGGTGAAGCTGGTCCTATTCCCTTTATCATAAGAGAAAAAGGTCAGATCCACCCAATGGACAGCCGAAATAGTCCAAGTTCGTAAGGTGGCCTCAGCCGAAATATTTCAAGTCCCTCTAAGAGGGACTTGGAATATTTTCCAAGTCCCTCTTAGAGGGACTTGGAATATTTTCGAACTCCCCTTGGGCAGCAGAGGAAAAAGGGAAAATACTCTATTTCAATCGACGAAAATCTATGCATTGTTTCAGTTTCGTTATCGTTCTATGTGCGCTCGCGACCAAGTTTCATTGATGAGAATTTAGAAATATCATTTTAATAATGTCGCTAATCGATTAACGAAGCTTCAGCGCCCCGCATTGGGGGGATAGACCGGGTGCCGGGTAGCCAACGTACGAGAGAGAGGTCTGCGTCGCGAGAATCCAGCTAGTTAGGCAATTTTGACATGTACCTTTCGAAAGTATACTCTTACTGTAAATAGCTTTTCTAATGACATAAGTTCATTCAGGTTTTTGTAAAGACACTTTGTATACTGTTAAATAGTGGTACTTCCATACAGCTAATGCGAAATAACTCAACAATAATAGTGAATATCTCAGAAACGAAACGGTCAATCAGTTTCTAATTTTGCGCACATCACGATTTCGTGGTTCTTTACAGCATATTCAAATATTCGGACTTGAGTCTTCCAAGGACTAACCAACGGAAGTTTCTTTAAGGTAGTTATGTCGCTTCGGGTTCATTTCGCATAAGTCGAGAAAAATTAGAGAAAATTACAAATACTTGTCGCTGGCCTAACAATTTGAACAAATGCATGCATATTACAGGTACTGAAAAGATTAATTTGGCATAACAATAATTGCAAAATGTTAATAACAAATTGATGAAAAAATGAGTTGTTTAACAAATTTCCTGGGAACCCAATTTTTTTTTAATGAAATTTTTTCGTTAATTTTTTTGAATACGTATGAAATTGTGAAAAAACACAAAATTCAAAGTAAATTGAAAAATCTGATAAATTCATAAATATTCAGAAAAATGAAGGAATCGTTTTCATAAAGGAAAAAAATTTGAGTTCCCGGAAAGTTTGATTACCAATTAATTGTTTCATTTATTGGCGGTTAATGATATTTTGGAATTATTATTATGCGATATTAATCTTTTCAATACCTTTAATGAGCATGGATTGTTTCAAATTGTTATGCCATCGCGAAGTATTTGCAATTTTCTCTAATTTTTCTTCGCTTATGCAAAATGAACGCGAAGCGTCATAACTACCTTAAAATTGACTACATATTATTTTTTCACTTTCCCTCGTATTACTTTAGATATGAGTGTTAATTTTTTATTTCGCCGCTTTGTTAACGAAAAATAATGTGTTCTACTTACTTGTCTGATTTTGAAAACTTTGGTCGTCCTTATCCGTGAAGAACCACGTCTGTAACACACAAATAAAACATTATTTTCACACGTTCATTGTCATACTATAAAAAACCGTTTCATGTTCGTCACACAAAGAGTATACGGTAAAACTCTGTTTATCCGCATTTATATAATGCGGAATTATATAATGGGGGAAGATAGTTCGGATATATGGAAATTACGATAAAACGGTGAACATATACAATTTTAAAACGTTTAGTAGGAACCGTATGAAAGTAAAAGCTTTATAAATGTTCATTAATCTCCATCTTTCTTAGAGAAGAAAAATGTGTTCACTTCGCCAATTGGCAATGTTAAATGCGGTTCAACCGATTGTTGAGTTGTGTCAACTATATTTGTTACTGAATTTTAATGAAATTTGTAATGCAAGATATGGCTTTTTGCTCGATTCCGGCGGTAATCGCCACCGCGACGTTTATTACTGATTTTATTTAACCCTAAACTATTCTCGTTCCGCGTTTATCGTTTATCGTTCCTTGGATTTAAAATATTCTTCGATCCGCTAATTAGTCGCGACATTAGGAATGATTTCACCCTTATCCATTCTATTTATGGCTTCAAACTCTTTTTTTCGCGCTGGATAGAAGCTTTTTCTTTTGTAAGACGTCGCGATGATTTTTTAAATTTTTTACCGTCTTCCACGACTATAAATGCCGGATAATCTAATACTAAAAAGTCAGAACTATTTTGTTTGTAGCGCACGTTCCAAGACCTTGGCAACCGTATCATACAATTTTATGCCTGTTTACCGAACAGAGTATCAATCGCCGCTTACTTCGAAAGTACATCTACCATACGTATCGGTGCATTGCTCGTATTATGCAAGTCTACACCTCGTTTACCGTAGAGTGTTAGGATGCCTCGGATACTTCCAATAACGCTGTGCATCGGTCAAACGTAAGCTTCATATGCTTTTGTACGCTCTAACATTTGCTCCGCCACCACATTCATTCAACTGCAACGTTAAGATAGTCAAGACAATCGTATTTCCAACTGATTTTTTAAGAGCTCATTTTAAGAGCGCATTCTCGCTCGACATACTTGTTCACATTACACCGCGTATACTCGACCGATTGTCGGCGATGAAAAATCCGTGCAAACGACACGTACGAGACTTCGACGCATTACGACAACTCCGGAGCAATCGTATACCGGTTATAAATTGTCTCTCGCATGACGTTCCACGCCCTTGCGAACGGATTGCCGTTTTCCTTTCTCTCGGTATGTCTTCATTAATTTTTATATTACTCGCTCTCTCTCTTGGCCTTTCGTTCTTATGAAGTTCAGTGACAATTTTCTTCATCTAATTTATACCTTTTATTCATTACATTTCTTTATTACTGCTACGCGCTTTTCACTTATTTGAACTTTGTATAAAAACGATAATTCTTTTTTTTTATCGAGTCTCTTCCTCATTCTCGTCGGATTAGTTTTTTCATCGCTTTCGCACAATAAATCACGTCTCAGCTTTGAACTGTGCATTTCCCTTTCCTCTTTCTTCCGCCTCTCTTATATACTCTGGCATCTGGTTTATCGTTACACACTAACATCGCTGTACCAGCTAAGTATAACACATGCTACATGAGAGAACTTATTTTCAGTCTCTAGTGGCTGTGTTGATAGTTAGGTATATTCCATACTGCGTCTAGTCTATAGAAGAGAAGTCCCTTTAAGGAAGTCGTCGATCGGTCGTGAGACGCGAGGTCGAGTTAGGATCGTCACGCGCGCGCCTCTCCGACTTACTTATTGACGCAGTATGACTTTTCCGCTTGAGGGCGCCCCGGCGAGTCTTTTTTTATTTTTATTTTGACTCATTCTTCGACTCTCAATTTTCAGAATATCGAAAATAACGACGGATAAATTAGAAAGAGAATTGCGCATCGCCCTATCATCCAAAAGTATTGTCGATATATTATTATGGAAATAATAAGCACATAATGAAATCGACTGCTGGACCAATTTTATTAACGAAACGAACGATTCCTATTCGCTATACGAAAGCCGGCTTCATGATTTCGATATAAAATCAATTCGATATATTCGTATATCGAGGGGAGTTATCGATATTCTTTCAAACTTCGTCTGATGTTCTTTTAATAAATTGTTTCGCGATCATACTTTCCATGCTTCGAAAGAAGGATTGCAAAGATATTTGCGATATAAAAAGGACGGATTTGTGGACGAAATAAAGCGAAGCAGGAAAGAGTCGTTTCGCTACCACACGTCGGGGACTTCCGGTGGACAAATGAGAAAAGAAATGTGCAAGAAGCATGTGTATAAGACCGTAGTGTGTGTGTATATAGCCGCGCGTGAAAAGGCATTAAGACGCGTGTCGTCGTGTGTCATCGCGCATCCGGACAATGCAAAACGAAACGAAACGATAGATGCGAGTACGCCGTTAAGAAGAATTCGTCATCAGCGTTCGTAGAAAAGAAAACTAATCCGCTAACGAGGGCGCTCACTAAAATGGTCGAGGAACGACGAACAGCGGGAATACGAAGGAACGGAGTGACATCAGCATCGAGGGCATTGTCGGGGACATCTCGCGTTACATTGACATTATTGTATTAATCGTCGTCGCGATGGGTTTAGTTATGCTCACTACGGTAGCTTAGAAGGGTGACGATGCGAATTGTCTTCTTCTCGGATTAAGCACGTTCGCGAGTAGTTAATCACTCGACGTAATCGAGACATATACTATTTTCGGTCGTATTCCAAGAATCTCATGAACTTTCAGTTAAACGAGTCTAAATGATAGCTTACTCCGCTAATGAGGGTAATATACGCTCACAAAAAACAGGAAATCAATTTTTTTTTTTTCAAGCGATTCACACAAAATTTGAGCAATCAAAATCGCATTGTCAAATTTTTTGGCCACTTGACAAAAAATTGCGTCGTCGGTACAAACTAAAGAAATTATCATCGTTATCAACATCGACAAAAACTGTTTTATAAACATTTGAATTAGTTTCGAATTTTGCGAAAGTTTTATTGAATGTATAAATATCATGATAAAGGATATGAATGATTCTGGAATGGAATGTGTTAATCTCTCGACGTAATTACCATTGTGTTATAGACATAACAGACTTGTATCTTTTTTTTTTTCACCGTAATGTCTTTTTTACCTACGCGTCAGCAGTTACACATCGATACTCCTTAAACTGACGAGTAAGATACTTATTCGGTCGAATTGTTTTTCATCGACGTTCCGATAAGTGCGCCGATAAGTCAGTAATAGACACTCCGTATCGTGACATTAACGTCCGCGATAAATATTTCATTCATCCGGTCGTATATAATTTCAATCACCGGAATGACAACACGATATACCGTTACTCGAGTTACTACCGTTACGTAATCCATCTAATAACGTGCGATCTGCTAATCAGTGGAAAATGTTTACTTTTTGCAACTGCGCCAAAGAGGACAAAGAACATTCATATTTCCGCATTATCGCTTTTTTTCATGCGCCAGTGATTGGATCCATTATTGCAAAAAAATCCAACAAAAAAATGACCTGTTCCCCACCAGTAACAATGAAAAAGTCAAAATAGTACGACATCGATGAAATCACAAAGGGAGAAAAAATAGTGATCACAGAACGAGAAGGTCGAAAAATAAAAAAAAAAATTGCATTGGCCTTTGGCGCCGGAACACAGAAACGAATGAAACCGTTCCAATTGGCCAATTATTTTCGTTGGTCAGTGCAGGATCGTTCGTACAAAGGATGTTCGGGATAAATTGGGGGTTCGCCGTCACGCAAAACCAAGTCACTCAAAGTAATGGAGTTCGGTGATTCTTCGCCTGACAGTTCGAACCTCATCGTTACATTCTTTTTTTTTTTCATTTTCCGTATATTTTACCCACACGGTTTCTCTATATTATTTTCCGGTGTGAATGCTCCTTCGCATGTTGACGGAAATCTTTTCATCGGGATGCACCACGACCCAATCGAAAGCAATGACTTTCCTAAGCTTTATCAGCCTCCAAAGCCTCAAGAATTCGTTAAAAAAAAACGCCAAGCCAAATGGACAATGGCGGTCTCAGTTAACAAAAATGGGTATAATATTTTTTGTTTAATTTCTTTAAAGCCCCAAAAAATTTACTCGACCGAATGATTTATCTTCCGTTACTTTCGTGACGATGGTCCCATTTTTAACACATTTAAATTATTATATTCGAAAGCCACATCGATTTGCTAGTAGGTAGAAATAAATTTTGAAAAGCGGCAATGCCGAAGGCAGAAAAAGCTGAGAATCAAATCATTTATACGGATGGAAAAGAAAGCTATTAAAGCCTATTAACACTCGCGAGAGCGGAGGGCCGGTGGAAATACGGTAATGTACAACAACTGGTCTCCCGATCCGTCATAAGGTCGTAAAGGTAAGCGCTACTGAAGTTTCGGGATCCAATGTTCCTCGCCGCTGAAGCGAAATATTAAAACACACATTAGTGTACCTGTGCAACGTACTAATCTTCAATACAATGGAGCGCCCTCTTCGTTCACCCGCGTCCAATTTGGTGCGAAGAAACCCGAAACCTCGTACGCTGTGCAACAAACCTGCTACTTGTGGATTCAAACTGCGCATTTCGTGATTTGTTTCATTTCTGAGACTTTCATCGTTATATTCCTACATTTATCGTTGATTCTCGCTGCACCGTTCTACAGGGATTTACCCATATCGCATAATAAGTCGCGCTTTATTCCCATATTTCGATTATCAGTTACTTGTTAACGCGCGCTTACGACTACTTTCGAACTCCGCAAAGATTCCGTCACGAGATTACAAACTATTCAATTTTAGATCGTTCCTTGGATACGAATCGGAAAAATATATCCAAAGAAACAATTGTTAAGGGTGTATTGATTTACGATCGTTTCTGGTCTTTGTTAATCACATGAGATGGAAAACAATTGCTGTAACGGAAGGACTCGTCGTTAGCGTTATTCGCGTAAGATTAATTATAACAAGACTATTCAATGTTAATGTGGAATTCTGAATTTGTTCGCAAGGCTTATTAAAAAAAGCTGTGTTAATAAAAAAAATGTACATAAAAATGAGGATTCCGTAGAGCTCACGCGCGGCCACCGTTCATACATCTTGTATGAAACAAAAAACACCACCTTTTCCTACTATGAACACTTCTCTTTCAAAGCCATTAACTAAGGCGACATTAACTATGGTTGCTATGGCAATTTTACCCACCGTGACTGTAGACATTTCGTGATATTAATCCTTAACATTGGTGTTACCGTGACCCTTAGCCCCTCCGTGAAATTCGCTATTCCATGATTTTAAGCCCTCCGTCGCTTTAGCATAACGACTTAGCTACTGTTTTGCACACGCCGAAGGCGGCAAAATCTTAGTATATACAACAAGCTCCCCGGGCTCGCGCGCTCGCATTCCCTTTATCGACATTATAAAAATGTCTCATCACTGCCGCAACTTTTCACCAACCGGCGCCGACGCCGCTGTTTTTTTTTTTTTTTTTGTATTTTTACTTAGCCAGTCCCTTTTCAAGGAACTTTGGGGGGGGGGGCTGAAATATTCATAGTCCCTCGTAAAGGGTCTTTATGTTTGTGCCCTCCCCCCCCCCCCCCTTTGCCTTTAGAATAGCGCTCAGTAGACTTAGAATATTCTGGCCCTCCCCTCTCACCTCCCGAAAATTATTCCAAGTCGCTCTAAGGGGACTGTATAGAGAAATGCGGGAACCAAGAAGGAAGAAAAACCCCGAAGGAAACCGTAATGGTGTTGAGCGCAGCGGTTTATTGTGATGAACTTTAACGAATCTCATGGAACTGAAGGAACACACTGATGGGGGAAAAAGCGGAGCAACATTTCGCCGCGAAACGCGCGTTGGTACTTTGTTCACCGTCCATCTGAGCGTCTCACGGGATGACTTAATTATTGGCTTGAAAGAGGGAACGAAAGCGCGGTACGCGAAACCGAGCGTTGGCAAACGAATGGAAAGAATAGTTCGCGACTCGTAGAGTTCGGGATTAGCGTTGTTCTTGGGGTCTTCTTCTCTGGGTGGTTAACACCGCGCTCCGAGACCGTCGAGGTCGAAGGTGATGCCGTGAGATCTTCCCACGAGAATCCTCAAGGGCCGAATCAGTACGGACTCTATTTTTATTGTCTGTTGCACAAATCCCCTCCATCGCGTATTTCGCTTCGTTTAAATTTATCCGCTAACTAAGGATCGCCGAGTGTGAAAAACATCTATCAAATTCAAATTTTCGTGACTACAATGAATAAAGACGAGTCGCTTGCAAGAACTCGAGTCATTCAATATTTCTAATCGATAAAAAAGAATAACGACATTTTTTAAAAACATATCAATTTCATGGAACAATTATTTTTATTAAGTCAGCTTTACGAAATAGTTTCATCCGACTTGATGAAAATGTACAGTATTAATTTTCATATCGAAAAAAAAAATTAAATATATTGTAAAATAGATAAAATGAAGCTGACGAAAAAGAGCCGCAATAAAACGAGAGGAGAATCGTCATCATGCACTGCGATTTTCCCGAACGTCGATATCACCGCAGAGCGCAATACGAATTGGAATCTCTAAGCGAAACGAAACAAGACACGAAGTCTCGAAGATGCGTTCCGATTCCGGTAAGTCCCGCGAGAGAATCTCATGAACATCGCGCTACATGAGAGACGGTATCTTGCAAGGGTTATAATGCAACGGAGTTCGACAAGAAGAGGAGAAGGCGTACACAATACACGCAATTAGCCGCACCAGAGATAATATCGCCAAGTTCTCGAACGCGCGCCTGCGAGAAAGGTACGCGAAGAGCACAAGGCGTCAATACTCAGTTTGCCGGTGTAAAATTAAACCGTACCTAGAACTTTGGAGCCGAAGGCACGAAAGATAGGTACATCAAAAAATTCGACAAGGCGAGAAAAACATTTTTCCAGGAGATACAACAGACGGATACTGCGCTTCGGTGTTTTACTAAAAAAATAAATTAGTGAGAATTTTACTACTTTTATACTTCTACTAAAATCGACGAAAGCAGAAATATAAAATTTCCGATAAAACCAACCGGTACTTTTAATAAGCGGTTTTTTCGTAATTACACAATAGATTCGGAATGGTCAACAATTGTGCGGAACATGCAACGGCATATATCGACAATGTTGCAGTGAACCCGAAGCGGTCCCCACCCTCCGGCTGTCTGTGGCATCTGGAGCAGTTGGAAAAAGAGGAAAAAAGAGAGCAGAAAGATCCGAGATGGAACGAGGGAAAAGACGCCGAAAGAAGAAGAGACCGATGTGCGGATAAATCCGCGTTCCCACAGAACGAGAGCAGTCGCATATAAAACTCTCTCCGAAGAGTTAGACCGGCATAGCCATTGAATGTACACGGGAATATGTATACAAGCGTCGGAAGACGCCCCCCCGGGAGGAGGGGACATGGGAGGATTCAAACACGTGGGACAAACACTAATGCGTTTTACGCACAAAGTGCTGTCTATCCCGCGGTAATGATCGTGGTAAGGAGAACAC
Organism: Cryptus viduatorius; assembly: GCA_964006125.1. Classification (NCBI taxonomy): domain Eukaryota; kingdom Metazoa; phylum Arthropoda; class Insecta; order Hymenoptera; family Ichneumonidae; genus Cryptus; species Cryptus viduatorius. The sequence goes on from OZ023220.1 coordinate 25,671,298, forward strand.
GAAACTCTGTCGATTAAAGTCCACGAATGTCGAGGGAATATATATATACTCGGCGCGCGCGCGATTACGATGAAAATTCGGATCTTTCTGTGTTACAAGATCTCCTCCGATTGACATTAAGGGTGCATCACACGCACATTCCGAATTAGAAATTAAATTCAGTGAAAACTTTAACATTTCCTAATAGTATAGAAATTTGAGAAAAATTAATAATGAATAATGTCAAAAACTTATTGAAAAAATTGCTGAAAAAAATAAAGTTTAACGAATAATCAGTGAAGTTTTTTGTTACGTCACTCCGGTATGGAAAGTGCGGTTTTCCGCGCGTTTCGCACACCTTGCAACACCTTGTGAAGTAAAATCATATACGATACTCGGCTGAAAAAGGTCTTTCTCCCTCGTGACGTAATATACTATTTTTTTCTTTTCCAAAGAATTCACTGATTCTTTACAATTCACATGATTTTTTTTTTATTTTTGTACTGTAAAATTGTGCTAGAAAAACGTATCTGAAATTCGTACCTCTACACCGATTTCTCAACTTTTCGAAAAAAAATTCGAAATATAAGAAAATTCTAAAAAAATTCATATGAATTATAAATAATCAAGGAATTCCTTTTAGGTCATAGCAAGAGACTCGGTAGCGTCTTGACGTCGAGTCGTAAAAAAAAATATTCTGAATTTTAACCAAAAATCAATGAATTTTGAAAACTAAGCGTCGTATCGATATGTTTACAACAGTTTGGTATTATATATTTCTGTCAATCACGAGACATCAAAGGTTGATGACCATTTTTTGAAACTCTTATTCGACGTTAGTTGGCGTTACTGAATTTTTGAATAAAGAAATAATGAATAATAAATTATAAGCCTTTTTCGGTAAGTCTGTACGCGTCCCCTAAGAATTGAAGTGAATAAGAGGAAAAATCCTTTTTTGTTTCGCAATTTATGAGACTAAAATAGAACGGCTGGAATAATCGATCGAGCAAAATACAGATGAATGGTTGGTATGTGCGATATATATCAATGAAGCGTAAAATGCAATTTTCAACGGACCTGATCCTTGGCGAATTGGAACCACGTGCCGATGATAGCCGGCAGACGAGAATGATGATAGTGCCGGGTGGTCTTGACGCTGATGAAGACGTCGTCGAGATCGGTGGAAAAAGGTGCCATGGTGGCAGTCGCGAGCGGCGGTGTAACCGCGATTTCTTCGCTCATAATCATCCTCCGGGCAGCTGGCACTTCTATAACTACGCTCGGGCTGTTCACGTCCACTATAGCCTCCTCCGGCCACTAAAAAAAAAATTATTTTTCTTTTTAATAAAAATACTCTATTTTAAACTTGTCCGATAAATAATCTTCTGATCAAAAGATCTGCGAACTAAAAAACTGTAAATCAATATTTCTGTTGCGATGAATTATAACTGTATCGTTTTTTTGTAAATTTCGCTCGCGCTATCAAGAATGACTCCGTATTACCAAAGTCATACGAAACAAGACGTATACAGCAATATAATGGGGAACAGATGCATTTCGTAAATGGTAATGCGACTCACGATAATCTTCGAAGTGTATACTTTGCTACAAAGCCATTATCAAACGCTATATGTACCCATTATTCAAGTTTTGTCCCCCGTTATCGTCAATCAACTTTCAGAACGGCATATGCGAATTATAATTGATCGAATTAGTTACTTCTTATCCGGAGTACGATAATTTCCAGGTGGGATGAAAATAAGTACACGACAGTCGAGCGAAGCGAAAACACGCGATTTTTTAATACCATTCGGAATATCGAGTAATCGCATATTCATTTATTCGCGGCGAAATTGAAGATTCATATCTTATGTTGTGCACATCTTTGTTTATCGTTATACCGATTTCGTAAAACAAAACGATATTTAAACATCTCCGAATGTCGTACGTTTTTTATATTATCTTAATATTCGTATGTCATATTCGAGAGTAACTCAGCAACGGCTCGTTGACGTCTCGACATTCGATCTTCTGGATTTTGGCGCTTATTTGCAAAGTCAAGTTATCCGAAAACACTTTCCGCGTCATTTATTTTCGTAACCCTTTTCCCTTTTGGCAACTATTACCGGTGCGCAAAGTAACGCAAAGTAAAGACAATTTTGGTAATAGATAAGTTACGTAAAAGAAATGAAAATATAAAGAAAAAAGAAAGGGTTGTTCACCTGGCGTGGTGCAACCGCTTGATAGATGAGTATTGTAGCATAAGCGGTTGCGAGTACGAGAGCGAGCGCTTGAAGGCCACGTCTCGTCGGCAAACCCCGGGGCATTTTGGGGTTGGAACTCGTGACGGTGGCGGCGTTGATACCGGCGCCAACCACCGGCACACGATAATCGCCCGTAGCCCCACCACCGAACTTTAATATTTTCTTCTCAAACTCTCCGCAATTACGACTATTATCCAGTCCCTCGAGAGTCAACGAAAACCACTCGACATCCTTGTTTCGCTTCTCCGACGGAAGCACCACGTTCATAACACCGAACACTTTATCCTCGTGCGCAATCGCACGGGTTTATCGCTCTCTTCCCTCTTCTCTCTCGCACAGCACGCGCAAACACTCCCCGGCTAAACTCGCTGCTTTACATATATCCTTATTAACGTCGAACTTCACCCGATGAGCTTTCACTCGCGCAAATCTAACCACCGAACACACACGCACACTTTTCCCTCAAAGATTTCAAATTACCCGATATTTTTTTTTTACCAAATTCGTTACGAGATGTTCACTTCGCAAGTTCTCAATCTCTGTTGACAAACTTTTTTTTCTCGAACCTCAGCGGCGTAATTTACAATTCAATCGTCACGATTCAAGTCGGAAGTAAACGAAACTCGTTCAAGTTTCCATCGTTTTAGTCTTCGTATACAATTGTACGAAATTAGTTTTACAACTGAAGCGATATTATTGATTGATCGTATAATAAATTCAGCATGGGACCTTCAAAATAGTCGAGTAAAAAGAACTATAGATTAAATTCACTCTTAATCATTTAGGTCGAAGGAGTAAAAGAACACATCAATGTTGACGGTTTCTCGCACAAACTTTATACTTGTCATGTTAAACCTTAAACTATTACTATTCTGTATTTCGTAGAATCTTTACGAATTAGATAATCAACGATTTTTTACGGAATATTATCAATTTAACGATAATAATACACGTGACGTCGGAGTATTGAACACGAGTCGTTTGGTCGGAGTCGATACGAGGAGCACGCACACACCCGTCCTACACGGCGCGCGACGGAAGACCGACTGAACACATGGACCCGTCGCCCTGACTACAGGATAAACATCGTGGCCGTGGCAGGCAGCGCGCTCGACAAACGGTTCGAGACGACGGCGGGTGGCGCGGGAGCGGCGAGAGCGGCGAGAGCGTAAACAGAGCGGCGGGGGAAAAGACCGGTGAGTTTCGTGTGGTTGCATTCGCGCCGAAAGGATTGAGCGGAGAGGGGATAGAAAGTAGACGGCGGGAATCGCAAAGCGGGGGAGGAGCCTGTCAAAAGTGGACATGTGAAAATTCTTTCTTTTTGTTTTCGGAAACAGGTAGCAGTGGAGTATTACGATGCGATTGGCGTATTGGGAGGAGGCGTAGACCGGTGCGGTCGAGACGCGGCGTTAATTAAGTATAACCGTGACACCGATTACCGGCAGTCCACGGTAGACGTTAATTATTGCTTCGGATAGGTGGGAGCAATCTTGCGGTAGACGGCCCAAAGTTATTAGCTATAACGGAAGATGGCAGAAAGACGATGCTATATACTCACTATTAGTTATAATTGTTCCAAGTATGCAATTTTCACAGATTTCTCACTAATTCATTGCTTTGAAAATCTTTCCACTCTAATAATTATTCGATATTCAGCCTGAATAAGACAACGCGGTCACTGAAGCGGAAAAAAAAAGAAAATTCGCAAAGCGAGTTGCACACCGAGGGTACATCATCTCTTCTAGACGTTTGTCATTATTGAAGATTTGTCGCATCGATGTTTCAGAAATGCGATATATTGAATTCCAATAGAATAACTCAATAATTCTTGAGTTCGCGAGAAGAGGATTTAGGAAGGATATGAGGAGTCGATCGCAAATATTCTAATAAGTCAATCAGCCAAATTCATGATTTATGAATAAATTCGTGTGTAATCATTGAAAATAATTAGACATACTTATTCATGTTTACGTGTTAAAGCATAGTAGTAGTTGTAGTATACATGGGACTCGTGTATATAACATTCAGTACATTGCCATTAATTAGCATACTTTGATTCACCATAAGTAAGTTACGCATTTATAGTATATTACGTCGATACTATTATGTATACGTCTATGATTATTATTATTATATATATATCTGTATATACATTTATACATTATTGTATACACTCCGCGGCGTGGAAACAATGAAAAAATTACAGGCTCCGTATGTTAATCGTAATTAACCGAAATACGATATCGTTCAACGAAAATTTAACAATCGAGACGCGACGGATATATTTTTTGGTGCAGATATTCGCATCTCTTCATTGAGGAATATTCTCGACGGTGCATATAATACAATCGGTGAAGAAAACAGAGATCTTACAAACAAGAATAAATATTTGCCAATTAGAATGTAGAAAAGATAAAAGAACGAAAGTTACGCCGATTAAAGTTGAGCATTGAGAAAACAATAAGTATCGTATACGATGAGTGTCCGATCGCGTGTCCATTAGCTGCCCGACTTAGATTAATACCCCTCGCAGTTAAACGATCGCTCGTCGTAGCCCCGACTCATGTGGCTCTTCGTCGCAGTAAAACAATACTGTTGTACAATTTTATCGCTGGTCCGAGTCGTAAACCAAGAAGGCTTACTAAATCCTCTTGCGTCAACATTAGAAACGCCTCGCCGTCGATACTCTGAAAAATAAAAGATTTTTTCGTCGTATTAACTCAAAAATTGACAACGAAGAGAAGCAATCAATGTGCCGAATGCCATGCGAGAAACTGCGCGATATGTCACACGATATACATTTTTTATCTGTTGAATGTACCAATGAAATTGACCGGAGACTCGTGTATCGTCAATGACAACGTAACGAAGACGCAATCAATTTTGTTTTTCGCATTTTTATTAAGAAACACGGAATTGTCACGGCACGCAGTTATTGAAAAACAAAAAAAAAATCGTACAATATTGCGAAAATATTCTGCACGATTTTTTTTTAATCCGATCGCAGCGTAGAGGATGTTTATGGAAAATTTTATTGACGGAAGAGAACATAGTATATGAAATTGGTACTTACATGTTTTCTAAAGATACTTCCGATTTCCTTGCAATTTGGTACGCTCTGTATAAACTTGATAACTTCCTCGTTGGACCATCGGCGAGGATTCGTGTGCTGACGAGCAACAACGCGATTCAAGGCGTTACTGTGCTTCGCCCATATGTGTGGCGCATCCGGCAACGGATTGTATCCAGGATTGTATACGGAATGATAAATTTCCGTACGCAATTGTTTGTCGGGCATATTGATAGCGTACGGCACGGCTCCTAGCGCTGGGTCTCCGTAACCGGAGTTTGACAAAGAGTACCGAAGTTCCTCTGACGCTTGACGCCTGAAATTATTTTTAGATGTAGAACGCGCCGAGCCAACGTACACGCAAAGTATGCACGTTGCACCGCCTATAGTTTCTTACGACGCAAAGAGACGCAGCAGTATTTTTAATTGAACGATCCAAACGAATTTTATCGACGTTACAGATGCAGCTTTGGTAAAATAATAAAAAATCAATCGAAAATGAATGTATAAAATAATTTTGGACGAACCTTTTCTTTCGTTTTCTTGTAATTTCGTCATCGTCCGTCTGACCGTCGCTATGATGATGTCGCGATTTGCTCGATCTGTTGAATTATCAGAAAGGACAAAGATTAGATACAACAGCCGGCGAACTGTGTCACATTCGGTGGCTCGATCTTCGATAGAACATCGTGTCTATAACACGCATCGCAATGTATATTACTACTACTAACCTTTCCGACGTTTCCGATCGCTCGTTTTTATCCGACAATTCGCCATCCTCCTGCTTCACGTCCTTTTCAGTTTTAATGAATCGCTCCTCGATCAATGGATACTTCTCGGATTTTTCTGATCGATCAAATTTCCCCTCCGATCTGTCTGGTCTGTCCATTTTCAATCTGTCGGATCTTTCGTTCTTTTGTTTTTCGGACCAATCCTCGTCCAAGTCGCAAGATTCGTGCTTTATCACGTTCAATCGATCGGAGAGCAATCGTACTTTGTGCAAATTTTGAAGCGAATACGGACAGCCGGATGCGGAATTGTGAGTCGCGAATTTTGGTCCTTTAACGTGACCAATTCCGCGACAACCGTAACTTCCGCATTCCGATCGTTCGACCAAATTTTCCGGTGCTGCAAAAAAATATTTAACATCGTCATTGTTGCCATAGCTGTTGTTGTTGCGAATAGGTGAATACGGAAGAGCTTTTTTTTTCGAGTATTTTCTTGAGTTTATATTTCTTTTTTATTTGTTACAAAATGTTTTCGAATAAAAATGACTACATAAAACATACTATACTTACACTTTGTCTACGATGTTTAGACAACTATGCAATGAGAAATAAGAAACATAATAAGGCGAAACTTACTGAGGGGAGGTTCCAAGGGATGTCCCGTTTTGAGGCACCAACCCATGGGATGTATGTCCGGATAATCATCGTCTATCCAATAAGCATGATTTTCAGGCCATCCATCGAATCGTATCTTAAGCCTAAAAAGATGCTAAGATTAACAAATTACGAAAGCAACGAGGGAGAAAAACATTGAGAAAGATCGATACGAACATGTGATCCTTGACGTCTTCAACGGTAGCGACGCGAATGAGTTGTGGAATTCTCTTGTCCACAGCTTCCAATTTCATGCCCCGTTTGAAACCGCACGGTGGTCGCTGTTTGAAAGCGCGTGCCGGCGCAGCGACGGAGCGAGTTTCCCGAAGATAGGAATCCCAAGTGAACGATTTTGGGTCTTTGAAATCTAAAAACGTGCCGTAAGTTTCTTTGTAAAAAATGTCTATCCACTGAGAAGCAGTAGAGATAGAATGTCGACAGTACGAAGGTTGCAAAACGTTGTCTTTACCGTTCGCTCCGAAATTTGACATGGAATTTGTTACTGTTTTTTCTTTTTTGTTTTTTTGAACCAAAATCAACTTTGCAGACGATGACTTTGATGAGAATATGGCGGTAAAACAATTATTTGAAACTTTCCTATTGCGCAAAAAAATAAATTACTTGGTATACTCACTGTTTGGCGGCGTGAGGCTGTGACCGTTGTGATGACACCAACCGACCGGATGAATGTACGGTGAACTCGCGTCGGCCCAATAATCGTAAACCTCGTCCCACGAATCGAAATGCACTAATATCCGCGAATCCATTAGACCGGCTATACTGGCAACGCAAACGAGCGACGAGTGTTTCCTATCGACCGCTTCAAGTTTCATACCAACGCGAAATCCGGTTGGAAATACCGTCTACGAATAAAACAAAGAATAATAATATTCATCGTTCGACCCATCGATGAGTTGCATTTGCTTTCGAATCGAGAACGGTAAACTCACATTTTTATTGGCAAAACAAGTCTTCGGTGCCGCGGTAGCTTTGCAAATTTTCAGATAAGCGTTCCAATTGAAATTACTCGCTACGTAACCTTTCGGCGGGTCCAAACGATGACCATTCTTGTCGGACCAACCAACGGGAAAGATATCCATACTGTCACCGTTTACCCAGAAATCGTAATTTTCCGGATAACCGTCAAAGTGCAAACGCAATCGATAACCTTGCGAAGGACAAATTTAGTTTAGTACGGCAATTTATGATAACCAGCGACGTGTACTTTTTTCCAACGCTTACCCACTACTTCGACAACTGTGAGAACGCAGTAACGCGACGGATGTTCGGGATCAATTCCTTCGAGTTTCATGCCGACTTTGAAGAGATTCTTGCTGTAGGGAAATGGATCCTTGAATAATTTTACAGGTGCGGCTTTCGCTTTGCAATGCTCGAGATATTTCGCCCACGAGAAACCGAGTTTCCCCGTTTGCCAGGGATACTTTAAGGATAAAGAAAAATAACTGTTAGACATACATATATATGCGATTACTAAAATGAAATCTGCGTTGTTTTTCAAGTCCCAAATAAATTCCCTTTGACTGTAATGATCGTGTCTAATGTAAAATTCAATAGTTCGACTGAGAGGAGTTCATTGATAGATATTTTTGCGGATACGATGCGCGATATTTACCTTCGATTCAGTAGGTTCACTTTGGCTCTCCTCGTCCATCGCACTGATCGTGTCTTCGTCAGTTTCCGATTTCGGTTTATCCTGCGACTTTTCATCGATTTTTTCATCCTGTTCCTTTGGTTGTTGTTGCTCTTGGAGCAATCGCTTTCGCTTTCTTTTGGCACGTAAATCCCTATACGAACAGTAATGATAATTAAACAATAGCACAAATTATTTTCCACTTCTTAGAGGATTTTTGTGGCAATTGCGCCGGGACTCACTTCAACTCTCGTTCCTTTCGCATCATGTGCTGTTTTTTGGCTTCGATTACTTCCGTACACGAGGGACTGCACGAGATGGGACTCTCAAACTCAGCCGCGAGACCGTAACAACCACAACTTTCGCAGCGGTAAAGTGTGTCCGCCGAAACTGCACGAGCTTTTTTTTCGTCATCTATAACGTTTTCATTTAGTTGCAGGAACAAATATTTGGAAAATAAGAAGCTGAACGAAAATATTCCGAACGACAGGGTCTGTACTCACTTTTCTTCTCGGAGCAAACCGTCACCGGACTCGACTTTGACGAATTCTGCGATAAACAGACATTTTCCTTATCACCGATGCTGATGTGTTTGTCCTGCTTGTTATTCTCGTCGTCATCTACCACTTCCATCAGCCCAAACTCGTTTATGCAAAACTGCGCGTTTACGCGCGTTCAGTTTTTTTTAGATTCATACTTTGTAATAGCATCATAATATCTAAGTGTTTAATAACTACTCATTTCGATTTTTTTAATATTATTGTAAGTCACGCGTTACTCAAATTTTTCTCTCGATTAAAGAAGGTATCAAACTTTTTCAACTGCTGCCTACATTGCGAATTCAATTTTTTGAAAAATTTTCCGGATTCGAAAGTACGTTAACTAAAAGAAGAATATGACGGATGTATCAAGGTCTCTGTATGAAGAAAGATGTTTCGAATCAGAATTTTTTTTCAAAAATATTCAATGTTCTACGAGTACTTTCCAAATGCCGATAAAATTTAATGATATTAGTAATTTTTATGATTTTTTTCGATTACAGAATTTTCTTTTTTTTTCCAATACGTTTGCGTAAACAATTTTTTATAATTTGTTTAATCCGGAATAAGCGTTGACGCAATTTAGCAGGAGTATTACATTCGAAGAGTAAATTTATTGATAATTATCACTCTATTTCGGGAGCACAACAGAGAGCGTAATGTATATCGCGTTTTTGAAGCCAAAGGTATCACACGGTTGGATAGCCCATCATTCCGTTTTTTATGAAACAACAAGGTAAACGATTAACAACGTTGCTCACCTTCAGAGTGCTCCCAGGCAATGTCCCGACGCCGTCTTTCCAGTCCAAGACTTTGGTAGCATCGAAGTTCGGATCGCTTGACATTACGCCGTTCGCAAGTTCCTTTGTATCATCGCGATTGGTTTTGAAATCGGCGGGTTTGACGTCAATGACTTTATTATCGTTCGCTTTGTTATCAATTTTTAAATCCGACGTTGTTTCAAACGTTCCATTGCCGGTAGGAGATTTAATTATCTCAATTTTTATATCATCGTCAATCGTTGCGTGTATTTTCGACGATTTATCGTCAACTTTTTCATTCTGCACTACTTTAATTAGTGTTATGTCATCGTCGTTCATCGACTTTTTATCCTTGTCCTGTTCCGATTCCGGACTACTCAGTGAATAGCTCACGTCTATTGCATTGTCCTGCGATGATTTACCGGAACTTTGACTCTTTCGTCTCTCACTTGAATTTCGTAGTATGTTACTTCGAGTTTTCTTACGTTTCTCCGGTTGATTATTGGAATCGTCCTTTTTCGGTATCGGTGTTATCACAGCGGAATCCGGATTTTCCGTTATCTTTATACCATCCGACGAATTGTTGCCCCCTTTGCCCGATAATAGGGTCATTTTTGTTATTGGGTGCAAAGGGGGTGGATGAATCGATGCATTCGAAGATTTCGATTCTCGCAGAACTATAAAACGAATAGGGAAGATGTTATTAACTAATGTTCTTGAGAAGACATTGAATCGGATTTATAGATTTAAAACAAAATTCCCAATTCCCGGAGATTAATCGACGAAAATATTATTCGCAATCTCAAACGATCGACGGTTATTGTCGTAACTCCTGTTATAATTTTATAATCGCAATTACGCGTTATACGTACAAAACGGAGTCTCGTCTTGTAATAGCGACAAAACAACTTGACCGTTTGTCCGCTAGGTGGGGTTTTTAACACGCGAATGCGCTATTTTGATAAAAAATCGATGATGAATGTTTCCAAACTCCTATCGGCACGAGGTGTCGTAACAATAATAACTTTCTGAAACTTCGTCGATTCTATTGTAAGTGCTTTCAAACTTAAAATTTCCCTGTACGAATATTTTTTTAAATAATACGACGAAGTCGTGAGTTGCTATTGGTGGAACGAATGTTTTTCATGTTGTTATGCAAAACATCGACGGTGTTTCATAGTATTGTTGTTATTTTTCATAAGTCACAAGATAAATACGTGATTTTCGAGATAATCGTCGAAATAAAAATCTATGCTAATCGCACTTATAACCCCGACGTCCGCTTAATTGTTTACTTTTCAAATAAGTAATTCATGGCTTCGGATATAAGTTATTAAATATTCGGATAAGTGCGTCAATGTTAATTGATCAATTTGGTTCATAGAGAAATTTACCTCGCTATCGCTATTAGCGAAAAGGAAAGAGAAATAGTTACAAAATACGAAACTGTTTACCACACCCACGCCTCCTTCGAAGTCGCGATGCTTACTCGCAAACGGATCGGGAGCGACTGCCATAGCGCTAACAGGTGCAAACAACTCGACCCGATCCTCTCCCCTCCCCCTCCCCCCCGCCCCCCTTCGTTACATCGAAAATACGAGGGGTGCTATGAACACCCAGCCAATTGGAAGGAAGTCACGAAAATGAATGATTAAAAACGATTATTCAAAAATTGAAAAATGTATTTAACCTTTTTTTTTAATCATTATAATAATGAAATGAGAACATTTTACGCTAATTAGAGAAAAATTTAATGATATTTTACCCAATTAAAACGGATCCTTGGTGAAATGGATTTCGAACATATAATTCGAACAGTAGTACAGTCCAAGCTCCGTATTCTTAACTCCTCTTAACTCAACCGCTCCCTTATTTTAACTCGATACCTTGGCAATGATTTTCCTTAACTGTATTTCCTCTGCAGGGGAAGTACAAGGGGGAAGTGTAGGGTGGTAGGGACGGTAGGGGAAATGTAGAAACGGGAGCGTGTCTGGCCTTTTCAAGTTAAGAATACAGAGTTTGTACTATATACGCAAAGCTGTCTGTTATCATCAATTATTCCATAAATAAGTTATTTATATGAATCACTTTTATTTACGAAAAAACATCCAAACTGTTCGACTTGCGGATGTTAGGAATATTCCGAAAATTATAATTGTCATTTACCTTATACACTCGACTCGGAAAAAAGGATTCGGTTTAGTCAAAACATTGAGTAACTTCGCGACCGAAAGAACGAGGACGAGTAATAATTTTTTCGGGCATTTTGCAATTCATAATCTCGTCTTCCAGTGAATTTTTTAATAAAATTCAGTTTTCGAGATTTGCTTGTTTACGGGCGTAATTACTGTGACGCAATGCTATCGCTGATATAAATGGAAAATAAATCTTACCTGTAATAGTACCTTTGCCGTCAGCGCTAATTTGTCCGTTGTTAATTTTCACATTGAACATATTCGATTTGTTGGGTACAGTTTGTTGAGGAATGCTAACGGGAAGCAACAAATTCGTCATATGTTTGGGCGACTGGCTCTGTATTCCCGTTGTGGTACTTGTCGAGGTTTGCGCGAGTTGCGAGATTACCGGCGAGAGAACGAGTTTCGGCTTATTAATCTGCATCTGCGTCGTTCCCAGGCTTCCTGATTTTTACGAAACAATAGAAAAATCACACATCCAAAACCATTAATACATCCCACCCAACAATTTGGAAATTTCGTTAACAATTCTTATAAATTCTTATGTCAAAAGTAAAAAATGAAAAGCAAGCGAACAAAGCGGCACTAGCCTCTCACGTACGGGAGACTTTTTGCCGGCCAAACAAGTACAACGCCAATTTCGTTTACTCGTAACAACAATATACAATAGCGTAAAGCATAAAGCTCTTCGAATGATCGAAAAAACAACAGTTCGACGTTATTTTAGTCATTTTTTCGCGATTTTTTATACTTTAAGGGGAGATTAGCAGGTCGATCGACTGGTCGAAGAATGCAGATGTATATTTTCGTCCTTCGTACGTGAGGGGTAAAAACAGTGAAAAAAAAACAAATGTAATTGATGCACTAACTTTACAACGGGTTTTCGAAGCGCATAGAAGTATCACGAATGGAGAATCGTTAACGAAATGGTGATCGATAAAACGAAATTTGAGACGCTCATCACCTGGTGGAAAGACAACCGAGTCTCGCGGCTTATTCGGCTTAATAATCGTTCCGAGATAAGCGAACGTGTGTTTTCCCGGCTGCGCGTGATTCGTATTGTTTGGCGCTGTGTTTAGTGGAACTATCTGCGCAGTTGATGCGTTAGACTTCCTCAGCAAAATATGCTTCTGTCCCTGTGGAGCGGTCGTTGTTCCGACGCTTCCAATGGGACGGTGAATAACGATGTGCTGCTTGCTTTGAGCCGAATTCGCCTGATTCGCTCCTTGAATAAAAACTTTGTTCTGACCTGTAACAATCTGCAATGGAATACTCGTCAATATTTATAATTACGATTTTTTTTTTCATAAATACAGTTACTTTTGACAGTTTAGCACAGCACAAAAAACATTAAGAATGATTGCCAAACTTACTGAATTATTAACAGGATTAATAATAGCTGCGAGTTGCGTAGCGCCAGGAGATACCAGAGTCCGATTAGCCGTTGCAGACTGACTGGAGTGTAATTTTCCTTGTTGAATGTACAGCAACGGCATTACGCGAGTCGACGAATCGTCCGACCGGGGAGTTTCTGCACCGTTACCCTCGTCGATGTCATCGACAACTATTTCTTCCTCCATTCTGTTATAAAATGTGTTTTTTTTTTACAACGATTATTCATCGACGAATTACTAAATAGTTTTATTGCGACAATTCATTATTACGATATTAAAAAAAAAAATTACTATTTCTCAACGCTAACAAAAGGAACAATTGGTCGAACGATAAATCGTCAGTAATGAAAAAGCAATGAAATTTTTCAAATTCTCAAGTTTAAACAGATGCGCATTGCGAAAGCATGTAAATTGTTGCATGTAATGATAGATGCAAACTAAAAAAATTCGTGTTCAGGAATACCATGCAGTATTCCTAAACTGAATGGGTTTTTTTTTTTTTTTTTTTCATTTTCATATCGTTTTTCGCACGAGCATAACGGATCAGGATACATTGGAGAACTACGATTCGGTAAGAAATTAACGAACCTTGATGGGAACCGCGAGCCGCGGACTTTATTAAATGTAACTGTCGCGAGTTACATAATTGAAGATTAGCCGTTAAATCGTTGCGATAAATTAGTCAACGCGTCGGAAGAACGCGAGTCGAAATTAAATGATTGTTCGAACTGTTCGTTAATACGCGATTCAATCGAATGAATTTTGACGACAAATGGCTTGTGTGGAATGTTTTAACGCAATAAGGTTTTTGAAAGACGCGCCTATCGATACTCGAAGTTCCCGATAACGTTGTTGTTGGTCTTTTTTTTTACCACACACACAAAACACTATGAGCGAAGACCAAAGGTTTTGAGCGATTAAAAAAAGAAAAATGTTTATTTAACGACTCGGGTAACGAGAGTCAAAGAATTTAACATAGCGCGCCAAGTATGCGACGTAATACTTCACGCACTGACGTTCGGTTCGATGTTATAATCGGGGAAAAATGTATAAATTGTATATTCGTCGCGAATCACGAATCTCGCGAACCAACACCGTTTCGTTCGCACTCACGTTTTTCACTCGTAAACTTTGCAGTTCGTCTCGTTGCGAGAATAAACTTTTTAACGATAAACATTGTAATTTTTTAATCCAAATTAATTTTGACAGAAGCAAAATAGTCACCAGTTATGATTACGATAAAACAAATTATTCGAACGTACAATATTCGTCAACTATCTTTTTTGAGCATTCGAGTCTCGTTTGACTCTATACACGCCTACGGCTAGTTTTCATAGCTCCTCGAAACGATTGACGACGCTCCGACGATTCACTCGTAAGTAACTGGCCGCTTCGTCGTGTAACACGACGCCTTCAACCAATCGTCCGACGCAACTCACTGAACTCACACACACAGAGAGAAGACGGGAAAATACAGTTTTGAGCAACGAACACTTTTTCTTTTAAGTTTATTACAAATAAACAACATTAATCAAACACGGATATATGAATTTTGATAAGTTACGAGATTTTAATCAACTCGCGAAAATTTGCATACTCTATTATATATGGACGAAACACAATACATGTAATCTCGTAGAACTTGGCTCTATTTATCGTATGTTGCAACCCGTAAAATAACAACAATTATAAAAAGAGGATTGTAGTCACAATAGTTGTGAACAATTTCACGACGTATCGAAGAACACATTTTTTGAATTACTGAAAATGATGTTTTTTTGTTACAAAAAGTTCGATACGTTTGGACGTCGAGAAAAAAGTATTAATAGTTACGATGTTTGTTTGACGAAGGAATATCGAACGCGGTACGTGCGAACTTACGAATTGGGAATGAGCCTTTAATTCCGCTGTATCCGATGGTTATTTCACATTGTCTCGGCTCCCTGTTGCGTCGACCAATGAAATTCGAGAATTATCGTGACGTACTATTAGCATCGCGCGTCTACCGGTCGATGGACCGAGGTTTGCGTAAAGACGATCGAAGTGGGCTTTCTTCAAAAGAGAGATTCTCTCCGATTCGATATACCGGCTGAATTTACGACGCTGCCCGCTTCATTGAATGTTCGCGATATCAGCATCAGAATGTTATGTTCCACGAAATAATTAACTTAACGTTTATCTTCGGGCATTACACAATGCCTTGAACAATGAACTTCTCGATAAAGGCGGAAATCTACTTCAAATATATTAACCTCCAAAACGTATATACTTTTGCTAGTGTGGACGAAAGGATGCGATTTTTATCGATTACTTTTGCGTTATATTCTCCGCATGAGCTGTAACCTGTATCGATACAAAAAATCTACTTCACGAAAGTTCGATATGCCGCGATATTATTCATGAAAAAAAACTGGTAAAAAGGAAAGGCGGCGATGCCTTTGAGTATATCATATCCGTTGACGAAAACCCGGGGTTTGCTTATGAACATTTTATCAGGTGCAATATACATTGGGCGAAATACTAGTACGCAAGAATCTTGGGAATGGCGCAAAGCGGCCGAATAATCATAATCGCATGCGGCAACGTACTTTTCATGATATTGAATTAATTCTCCACAGAAACAACAGTCTTTTGTAAGCGCGCGGCTCGATTGATTTATTTAGAAAACAAAGTAGCAACCCTTTGAGCAACGTATTTCTTTGATATTTCGTAGATTTTTTTCTCAACAAATTAAAGCAATCCAAGTTATTCCAATATTCGCTATACAACGCGGAATATTTTTAGGCTATGAGAAATACGTATACATGTATATAATTATGATTTTTATAAGCACAAAAAACTTACGATAGAATGGTTGACGAAAAGAAGCATAGTTATCACGACACAATTTTTATATCTTTATCTTCGAAGTTTTGTTTGATAAAAAATCATCGATGTTTATTTTCTTGCGTATTATAAAAATCACGACAATTTTTTATAAAGCAGAGCAATGATAAGTACGAATAATAAGATGGTTGGAATTATTCGAAGGTGTCGCGATAAAATTCGAACTTCCTACGATGACTTCGTAGCTCCAAATGCCGTGTGCAAAGTTGCGGGCAGTCGTTACAGAAAAGCATGTATTCTATACGTGAATATATATAGTTGTATTGCTTGTAATAAACGAATATTGGTACCATGTATTTTTATTATAATAAGTCACGCAGTTGCGCCAAAATGAAAACGCATTTTGATATGCTACCGAGATTGTGCGATAACTATTAACAACCTCAATTTTACACAAATCTTGATCGCTTCGTATATATAACAGTAACAATAACAGAATAAACTCACGTTTTAAAGTTGTCAGTCGCCATCATCCGAGTAGAGAAGATAATATTGGTAATGCGCGTGCGCGCGTCAAGGGTTTTATGTTGCTCCTGCTCCCAAGCGCTGTTCACGTTAGTGCTCGGTCACGTTCATCGTCGAGCATCATCGGTTAATCTTCTAATGTATTAATTGCTAGGACTTTATATTGCTTCAAACAATTTAACGCGGCAATTATTCAAAGCTGCAGTTTATCGCAATAAGCTTGTCAATTTTATTGAATAAATGTGGCGTCTATCGATTGCCGACGAAAAACTTAGATATTAAAAGAGCCGGTACGAAAATATAAACTCGTTTCGACTATATCGTTAAACAATTTCATTTTTCGTAGAACCTTTTTTTATTACAACTTTTCATGATAAACAAGAACTAGATCCGAATAATATTGAAAAAATGTATTTGGGAGAGTTTATTGCGATATCGACGAAACAGTATTAATAAGTCGAGAATTTTCGATAGAGACCGCGAGTTTGTACCGCGCATGCGTGAGATCAATGCGCGTACGATAAAAATTGCATTTGCAGCAGCATTGCGTACATTGCGAAGTTGAAGCCTCGTAAATAATGACCGGTGCACCGACGATATATACATTATCGCGATTATCGCAACGATTGGTCACCGTTATCCACTTTTTACGATCTAAGGTGGCTGAAAACTAATCAGCGCGCTATCGATGGACCTCAAGATTGCTGTATGGAAATTCATGATATTTGTATCATCTTGTTAATGACAATATTACATATATACATTTATAATTAGTGAAACCGTCTCGCCGGCTCACCGATGGACTACGCCGCATTCATGCGCAGCTCTAATCATGTGTAACGATATGATTTTCTAGACCTTGGCAGCGAAGAATCGCAAGAGATACGACGAGAAAGGAAGGGATACATTATGATTCATGAATATCCTCAAAGAGTGATGACATTTTTTGTTGAAAAGAAAGTATACAGTACTCATTACAATGTTGACATCACAATAAACAGATTTTCCTTATCCCAATGGTATTTTAACTTTGTCCGATGCACACGCAGGCCTCTATTTACTTTTAAATCACTATATCTCTTTTTCGTTTCGTATTTCCTTTCGTATTCGTTAATTGATGAAATTCATCTGCAGCGTTAAGAACTGCACGTACCAACTTTCTAATCGATGATTATTAAAAAAAAAATTTAAATTGATAGCATCTTTTTTGACCCTATACATTTTTTTGTACACGTAGATAATTTACTAGTATCGGTATATTACGGTATATTAACAAAAATGTTCGCGATTCAGTAACTGGTTCTCATTCCCCTCTTATAATAACTGCGTTGAAAGAATATCGATTGAAATTTATTCAATAACCGTTTTTATCAAACTGTCTTTTTTCTAATGTATTAAAAATCCGAACACTCGCCCAGTCCGAGATTTCCATAGAGCGCATATTGCATGAACTATAGAGATAACCCGTTTTTGAAGCGCGCGCTCTATGAGCGTCGTCAAACTCTATTCTTTTCGCGATTAACGGTTGTACATGTACTAATGATAAGTTTGTGAAAAGCGAAGCTTTTTTACGCGATTGAAGACGTCTTCAAAGAAAAACGAAGACGACGACGACAACGATGGCGATTCATAATGACAAAGATGAAGATTTCATGAAATTATGTACTGCTGCAAAGAAAAAGTACTATTTTTGCCGAAACTTTTATGATAGTCGACCTTCGCGACATTTGTCTCCTTGAATAACTTTTGATAAATACAGTAAGTATTGTGGGTAATAACTTCTAAATGACAAAATCGAAGGATCATTCTTGGCGTAATAAGAGCCCTTATTCGCAATGATGAAGTGAATATTTAATTAAATCACTTTGTCAAACTGACTTTCAGTTTCGTTAAAACGAAATAACGATTTTTTTTTCATTAACGCGGCAATGACTGGTATATTGAGATTATATGTAGCTATATATACAGAAGTCTAGTATTTTGGTGTGCTTCGCAGTTCTCACCAATGGCGTAGGCTACGCTCGTTCGTCGGTATTTTTTTTCTCTCTATCAGCTGACGCGCTCTTGCTGTTCCCGTTTCGTATTTATCAAAACGAACGGGCAGCGTCGTCGACGAGTTCAGTACGTTCAAACATGTCAACGACTTTGTGTCACGTTCGGAAGCGCCGTTCGTTGCTGCTCAATGACATAAAGTGTTTCTCGACCAATATAGAATGTTAATCCACGAAAATTACGACGAATATTCTTTTGCGTAACGAAGACGAGGCTCCATTTGTTTTACTTACTTATTATTGAATTATATCTTTCTAAACACCGAGGTAAGTCGAGTCGAATGACATCGTATTACAAATAGTGCCGCAGGTCCAAAACAAAAACGCAATAACGTTGAATCAAGCTTTGTTTATTCTTTCGTTATTTTTTTTCGTGAAGGTCACGGTGAGCACGCGAGTTGACTTTGTGTAAATCCGGCAAATATCACGAGCGATATAATAAAGAATTTTTTCGAATAACTGCATGAATAAGCGCTGTTAAATAACTGTCGATCGACATACAATATTCCCGATGTTATATACGTACGTCGGAATAAATGACGCGTTGCAACGGAAAATGATAATAACGCCGTATGACACTACGACGATCCTTTTATTCGGGAAATATAGAATTTTGTTTACTATACTTTATCCGCAATGCGGTATACCTGTGAGCTATTATTAAACGTGCAAATCGTTTTTTTTTTATTTAAAAGAAAAATTTTAAAAATTAAATGTTAGATTTTAAATTTCGATGAAATGGATTCGTAAAAAAATCGCGTTGAAGTAAAAGTCACAAAAAAAAAGTAGATACATTTCGTTTATATGCTTCATATGCGTGTTTTATACGCGTTTCCTTTGTATGCATGCTTTTCCACTTTGCATATAATGCATTGAATTTTTGTTTTTCTTTTTTATCGTAACAGTATATTTCCCCCTATTAACCGATAATACACGACATCGTAGCAGTGAACGGGTCATTGGTTGACTTATCGATTCTCTTTGGTTCGTTTTAACAAACAAATGCATTGGTACTATCGACGCACGTCTACCGAGTACTCGATACGCTTTAAATTTTAGAAAATATTATTGGATAAATGAAATAAAAATATTTCTGTGTTTTTTTAATTCTGTTGCAGAATAGCGCGTCGGCAAGAATGGGGGGTGCTTTGAGTTCCGGACAAGATAACGAGGACTTGGTGAATATCCTCATAGTCCTCGGATACATCAAAAGCAAAAGCGTCGAAAGAGTATTCAGAGCAGTCGACAGAGGCAATTACGTTTCGCTCTTTCACAGAGCTTTGGCTTACAAGGATTTGTCATGGAAAAATGGCAATATTCACTTGTCAGCGCCATGCATATACTGCAATGTCATGGAGGGTTTATCCCTCCGTCCGGGACTCAGCTTTCTCAATATCGGATCCGGAACTGGTTACCTCAGTACTATGGCGGGCCTTATACTTGGTAACTTTTTTTTTTTTATCGCACTTCCATAGACAAAAAAATTGAAAAATTTTCATGTATTTTAGAGATTTCGAATTGAAAAAAATTGAATTTCGATTTTTTTTTTCTAATCAATTATTCGTCGATAAATTACGATGAATTTCGTCAAATTATATTTTTTTTTCTATTTTTCTCACGCCGAAACTCACGATGGTCCGAATACTGTATCATTGTCGAACGAATGAATTTTATTTGAAAACATAAAATCGTAGTTACACATTGCGCTTTACATAGACAATTTTATTGAAAAATAATATAAATATACATTTCGACAATTTTTCGGTTCAAAACAGGAGAGTCAATGTACTAAATATTTTTTAATTTGTCGCTCGATTATTATATTTTTTTTCAATAATGATATTGAATTATAACGAAATCCAGTGATAAATTAAATCGCTGTCATCGTTGCACTCTTAAAAAGTTGGTGTGTCATGATATATATCTCGAAATTGTTGAATTGCGAGTTTTTGTATCGTAGTTCATTGTTGTCGGTTTATTGTCGTCGAGTGATTAGTTGAGTCCGAAAAAAAAGTTACGGGCGTCAAAAAAAAGGCAAGAGCGCCTTAGCGCTAAAAGACTTTACTTAAGTCGCGCGCGTAGATTCGCGCAAATTCAATTAAAATTTGAATAATTCGCAGAACGTATTCCACAGATACGGCAAATTTATAATCGGTAAAGTAAATGTCTTCATGGTTTTTAAATTTTCTATTGTGCAGGTCAAAACGGTATTAATCACGGTATAGAAATGCACGAAGATTGTCTAATGTACGCGTACGAGCATTTGGAAGCATTCAAAGAGAAATATCTGGACGTCGACAATTTTGAATTTTGCGAGCCTACATTTCAGCTTGGTAAGCGCTTTTCGGCCAAAAACTAAAAAAAAAAAGAAAAATGCAAAGAAAAAAAAAAATTATAATTATTTTTTTTAGGGAATTTCTTGAATTTGATACCCAATCGACAGTTCGACAGAGTTTATTGCGGCGCGGCCTGTCCTGAAATTCACGAGAAATTTGTCAAGCAATTCGTTAGAGTCGGTGGAATTCTTGTGATGCCGTATAAGGATCATTTGCTGCGAATCGAGAGAATCGACGAGACTACATGGCACACCGTGACGATGCTACCGGTAACGTTTGCCATGCTCGCCACTCCCCAGGAAGAAAGCGAACGGGGTCTCCTTCACTTGCGTAATAAACGATATTATTTTCCATTTCTATTTTAATTAAGTTTTAACGGTTCATCAACGTGTATAATTTATTCGCTATATCAATATTGCGGATTTTTTCTTTCGTTCCTTTGTATCATTACTCCGAACGGATTGTACGGTATTGTGACAATCTTCCGCCAACAATCTTAATAGACCGGTGTGATATATCGTTAAAACATATCGAAAAATCGACGTCTCGGATTTATCGGATCCATCGACGATTGTATTTTTTTAGCTCCGAGTCAGCCGATCACCCTTCAAGAATTATGCCGCGGCTCGATAAGGCGTCATCTGCGAAGAATCGTTTGGGCGGAGAACAGCGATTTGGAGTACAAAACAGTGATAGAACCTCATCCGGTTGTGGATCTTCCATCTCCTCAGCTTGACTTTGGAATTCCATTCGTCGAAGAATCGAGCGAAGGTCAGTCATATTTCAATATTGCCGAAGTGCTTGACGAAATAATGAAAAATTTAACGATTTTTTAATATTTTTTCAAATGAAAAGATCATCCAAACCAAGTGATAACGGCGACACAGCAGTTGGTCAGATTCGTTCGTCCATCTCGTGGTTATAGTCGTGAGTCCGAGGATGAAATCAGTTGTACCGACACCAGCGAGGAGGACTCAGATGAGGTTGTCGAAAGATTCGAAATCGATCTTTTCGTTTTACGAGCGCGAAACGAACCCGAAGATTCTACCAAAGAGACGGAAACCACCGAGACTGAGATGCAGCAGGAGGTATCCGAAACGCCCATGGAAGAGGACGATCGCGCGGAGTCAATGCAAAATGGAAAAGTAGAGAATTCGGTGACTGTCGAGGCAGCGAGAAACGCCGAGATGGAAGACTACGATAGCGATCAAGCGGGAAGTTTCGTCAATCGCTCGGTGCAATCGAAGCTGAAACGTCGAAAGAGCGAGGAACCCGCGTCGAACTGTCAATCGAATGGTTCCGGTGATAATAAATTATCTCGTTTGTTCGGTGACAACGACATCCCCGATGGGGGTGAGCAGCATGGAATAGCCGGTTCTTACTCACCGATACCCGTAGCATCCAACAGCGTCACCGACGCCGATGTTCATGTTGACAACCATCTCGGCGTCAATCTTATAAAAAAAGCTTTTTCTATATTGAAAGACAATTACGATACGGTATTGGAAGGCACATCCGAGAGCTCCAACAGCTCCGATTCGTCCAGCGATGAGACGAGTCTACGCGATACCGATTGTCCTGAATCGAAGGATATCGCGAAAAATACTTCGGAAAGAAATTCGGAGACTCGTCGCCGCGAGGAATCGCGAAACGCCGCCCCGCTCGATCGTGAATCGGAATTACCGATAAACGAGAAACATACGAATATCTCGATCGACTCGTCGGGTTCAAAGAAGAAAGACAATTTGCTCAACGACGACAATTGCCATGACAACGAGGAAGAAGACGAATCTTCGGTCAACGATGACGGCGGCGACGACCGATTTTTGCGTAATCGTCGTACCGTCGACGACCCAAGGATCGACGAAATGTCGGATAGCAGCTCCGACGCATCAGGCGCCAATCAATTCATCCAGAATATTCTTAATCAACGATGCAAACGCTCCTGTCAAAAAAGACGCTCGGAGCAAAGTTCCGAAAATTCCGGGACTAAGGAATCGTCGAATTTACGATCGAATTCATCAGCGTCGAATTCGTTGAGCGACGATAACGATTCCGACGTTGATCTCCATTTCTTTCGTGGAAAACAACTCAAACGTCACTTCGCCCATAAAATTCGCAAAGACGCTGTGACAAATTTGATGAAAACTAAAATCAACCAGTTGCCTCTGCCCTTACCGTTGCGTCTGTACATAAATTATAATCGTGAATTATAGTTTATCTCCTCAAACATTACAACCGAAACTACATGTATTTTATTGATATAGAAAAAAAAACATTAAGGTTCGTAGTAATTAAGTTTCATTAAATAAAATAAAAATTGTTTCTTTGCCACTAGCAGACTATTGGAATAGCTCTATCCTTTAGTAGTAATATAAATATACGAAAAAAAAAACAAAAACTAAAAGAACAAACACATGTTTATCATTCGGTATCGTTAAATAAATTTTTCAATGAAACGTACGTAACAATGTCTTTTGAAATTGCGTTAATCGGTATGAGATCCTGAATTCCCTTCACAGTTTCAGCGTTAGTGAATTTAACGGAAAACAATTATTGAGATGTAGACGTGATGGTTTACACGCTCTTGGGACGTATGTTTATTCGTATTTACATTATAACTCGTTCGCGTTCATAGAAAGGAAGTGCAAAATTCGCACAAATTGTAATACGTGCAAATGAGTAAGCGAACAGCGTCTCTCGAAATGTAAGTAATCGCATTTGGAATAAGTAAGAAGTCTGCCGTTCCGCTGTGATCGCACAGGTATAATTAATCGATGGAATGTTTCCTTATTTCGGTAAATAGAGAATTGCCGCTTCTGAAAGATAATCTGAATGACATTGTTATTCATAATCTCATTACTCATTAGGCGCGATAAAAAAATCGAATGGGGGGTTACAGGATGTTACTCCAAAATTTTTACATTGTTGTAAATGACATTTTTTTTAGAAAACAATACTCACTACAAGCAACGTTTGCATTCTCGAGAGGGATGCAAATTGCATACGGTTAATTGAACTTCAATTGTGGTGATTAAAATACAGTGTCCTCTCTCCGCATGCAAATCTACGGATAACATAAATATGAATCGTTACGTAAAAAGGGTGCATTGTTATATTCCCATACAAAAGAAAAGATTCAGAGAGAATTTTGAATACATGCATTTTTTGTCAATTTTTTTTTTCAATTTATGACTTTGTTTTTCATGCATGAAAACTTACGACTTTCAATATTATTTGCAAGAAGATTATGCATAACACTCTCGCGAAGTTTGCGGGTAATTGCATGAATTCGCAAAAACCGATCAAAAATCTTTCGCAAAAAAGAATTTTCAAATATAAGAAACATTCCAAAAAAAATGCATAAATATGTATTCAGACGAAAAATTATCGAATCAATTATTATTATGAAACATTAATGTTCTTAGCACCTATATGTATATTATATAATCGATTTTTTACAGATTTTTATCTGAATGGAAAGTATTGAATAATCTCTCTGCATGTGAAGTTTGACTGGAAATGCGAAGATCCACCTCCTCCTCCTCCTGAACTTTAACTTACTTTGAAATTCGTCGTTCTTTCATAATTTTGGTTCACCACCTCTCCGACTGGAATGTTGCGAATACGATTTGCCGATATTGACTTTACTTTTACTTTTTTTCTCTCAATAACGATTTGAGCGAATAATTTTTTTATCTCCTTCGCTATCTTATCGCCTTAAGTACCTTTTTTGAAAGGATGTAGGATATCTTGTTCACTTCGATGTTGATGTACAGACGTACAGAATCCACATCCTTGTGAAGCATACGTTGCAAATTGGGTTAAAATCTTCGGCCAAATTGATAAGAGTTGAATTAAATTATTTCACTTGGCAAATAATGGTCGGTTTATGCCGATGAGTATCCGACGTAAATAATTAAGGCATATGAGAGTGTCATTAATGTTACGAAAGCGATCGTGTACAAGATATACATCTGGCGACAGAGGCAGAATACTGCGCGGAGTAATGCGGTACGGTGAAGATAAATTAGTCTTCGAAGAGGTGTAACGCCAAGAAGATATGAGAACAATAAGAACCCACGAAAATATATAATATATATGTGTCTATGCATTCTTCCGCAAAGCCCGAGTTAATTATCCAATGGCTATTTCGATGGCAATAACGGCACAAAAAGTAGACAATGCTGCACGATAATGAGTGTGAAGACGGACGCATGAGCCGAAAAGGAGTGCGGCAGTTGACACGAGTATATGCAGAATTGCACCTATTGGACCCATGTCAATACACATGCATCATTTATTAGCATTTTTACGCACAATTAAGTGCGTAAAAACCGTAAAAATACTAAGAATACAATATAAAGTTTCGATTCTCTCGTATTACAACGAATGAGAAACGAGATACTGGCGAGTTAACGTGTCAGCGAGTTGCCGTTTTGTTTTTCCAATCGATATTTCAAATTACTGTTTTGCACCGTAAATGGTTCATTAAACCGGAATAGAATAAAATGTTCGCACCTGCACAGTACGTATGGCGATAAGAATTGTGCGCCCATTAAGCCGGTAATATACATATATCTTCTCTCGATGTATATTATAAAAAGTGCTCGCCACCACCGCGGTCGCCGGCGAGTACGAGAATCGATAAGGCGGCTCGCGAGAGGATCGGTGGATAAAAGGGGGGGGGGGGGCGAATCTTCTGAATCCCCAGGGCCGAAGGAGGGCAGGGATGAGCTATAGATTAGCTCTTCAGAATTGTTTCACGGATGACAACGTTCTCGTCTTTTATGCGTAAAACCACCGTAGGCAGAGAAATTTGGATTACAGTTTTTGTTACCGACTGAGCAGTATCACCTCACCTTGAATGTCCATGTTTGAATTTTTTTTTTGCAGATGTGTATCACAGTATTGAAGTGATTTATCACATATCACGCAGAAAAAGAACGATGTGATAACAAAATTCGCAACGCGCGCACTCGCACTCGGCCACTCTTCACTTTCGTAATAAACAATACTATTTCCGGTTTCAAAATTGCTTAACTGTAATTCGTTCGTGTACAAAAAAAGGAGGTAGGAAAGAAGATTACATCGTCACACAAAACGGAATATTTGTAAAATATTATTGCATTTAAAATAATAGCGAAGTCTGCACTTCATCCACTAAAA
This sequence comes from Cryptus viduatorius, assembly GCA_964006125.1. NCBI lineage: Eukaryota > Metazoa > Arthropoda > Insecta > Hymenoptera > Ichneumonidae > Cryptus > Cryptus viduatorius. The sequence continues at coordinate 25,697,440 of OZ023220.1, forward strand.
CGAATAGAAGGCAAAACGACGATTCGAGGAATATGAACAGTGATTGCATCCGTGTAGTTACCACACTTGTCTGTTCGATGTTTTCAGAATACAGAAAATAACCGTCTCGGATATAATCTGCAAGACATTAATACTATTTACGAATTATGTTACTATTTATGAAGTTTATTTATAAATGGAACGGATGAACATAAAAATAATACTCACCACAAGGAGCAATCGTAGTCTCATGGGCAGAAAATCGTAAGCGGTCAATTGAATTTTGTGGTAATGAAAATACAATACTTTCTCGATCCAAATCTACGGACTCGTTAAATCGGGCGTAACGTTAAAAATAGTCTATCTTAACCGATAAAACACGAAGTATCATTGATAAAATAATATCTTACCCCAGTCTCAGGTGAATACGTTCGAATGATTGAACGGTGTTTCATGATTTTGTAACACGATTTTTCCGACTGCAAAATTACGAATAGGTTTTGATACTCATTACACCTGCGTAATTGTGTTAAGGCCTGAACACAAATTAGACATTCATTTTTCACTTTTTCTTCACATTCTTAAACTCCAATGCGTTAAAAGTATTGCGTATCAATTCCATTTTTAAACTCGCAAAATTGCTAAAGTTCAACAGCTTTGCAGTGGGCGACTAACAGCCGGGCGCGGCTACCCTTATTCGCCGAATTTTGAACACCGCCAATATTGTCGCTCAAAATATCATTTTGAAAACGGTTCGAACGATTGCTTTATAATTTTAACGCGATAATGTTGGACACTTATTCTTTGCAAAATCAAAAAAGTCATACGTGCCGCGATGCTTTTAACTGTATATTTTATGAAGTTTTTTTAGTTTTTGTTTTAATTTCTGATTTCTGTTCAGAATTGAGAGAACAACGATACAACATTTCAACAAAGTCATCTGGCTCCGGCCAAGTTCACAACACCTCCGGTCGATTCATTTTCTCAATAAAAATCATCATGTATCATTAGTTTTCGAGAAATAAAGAATTTTTTTTTATCATCTTTTTCGTTTGTCTACTTAGTTACAGAGCCTTATTTGTGTATTGTCAACAATTATTCAATTGAAAAAACGTTACCTCTTTTGATATCCCATCGCAGAGTGCAATAAAGCAGACGATGGAAAAAATGTTATACCCCAGACCACACAGAATTATGTAGATCGTCGTTCCTCTAAAAAGCACGTCGGACTTTCTAGTGACATCCATAACAATGTACACATTCCACATTGCCATTACCACATCGTACATTTTGTTGAAATCGCCGGCCATATTGACGAGAATCGAATGAAGATATTTCATCTCGCCAATGATGAATAATTGACGTTCATTTTTATTCGACGCAAATAATTTAGGTATAAGAGTATTATTGAAGTAACGCAAACGATAGTGTACAAGATACATCAGTAGGCACAGATGAAATACCATGAAGCGTATTACGGTAGCAAACATACATTTTACGATGCGCCAAGGCATGACAGTAGAATAATTATACACGGAGCAAGCGAGTTCTTCGCCTAGAGACCTAGACGCCTAGACCTAACCTAGAGACCTAACTGCTCGACTGGGTTATCAAAATTTTGAGCGTTTTGAGAAAATGGAAATAAAGCGTAAAAAAATGTTATAAACGGTGAAAATAAGACTACAATGATCCGCGTTTACTTACGGAAATGATTATACTTTGACGATAATGTGCTATACACAATGACGACCAATGCTGACAGAGTATCGGTAAACTAATCTAAAGTTGGTTCGCTCCCGAGTGAGGAGATCCCCGCTTTATTACGACCAATATAATTGCTTGTGATGTCTACGTAGAAAATCGTACCAACGACAGCGGCAAGAATGAGAGCCCAGATAAGGCACGCGGTTCGAGTAAGTTCGAGGCGACCCGAAACGACTGTACATGACGTAAATCTAAATGCCATAAAGAAGAGAAGAAAGGGCTTAACGCGTTGAAAAAAATCGTTCGGCATTATCTTCGATATTTTATTCTGCATACTAACGACTTAATTTTTTTATTTAACCCTTTTTTTAAACCATTTTCGGACACTACAACGAACAACGAAAAGGTTATGACTGACGAGTTGACGTGTTTCCCTAGCTGCCGTTTTACTTTTTCAATCGATATTTCAAATTATCGGTTTTTCTTTGCAAGAGCTCAATTAAACAGCAACAGAAAAAACGTTTATATTCCTTCGTACTTGTGCAGTATGATCGCGATAAAAGTTGTCCGTCTACCAGATCAGTAACACTAAAATAAAGCTGAATAAGAATTGATGTAACTTCTATTCAACTTTTTTCATCGGCAAAAGCAATGGACATATATTTGTTTTCCGTGGGCAAAGGAACGATTTTAACGATCTAAATAAAATAACAGCAAAAGTACGATAAAGAGTATAGTAAAGGCATTCGTGTAGGTAACGGCAATCATTATACTGCTTGTAACGATATTAACCATGTATTTTTTTTTTCTTCGTTGAATCTTCGGGTTCGTTTTGATTAACCGAATGAACGAGATTTCGTTGATGATACGAAAAAGTACGGAAGAAAACAGGTTGATTTTATTCGGCTGATTTACGGTCCGTTAACCTAGTGGTATTTATTGTAATTCCGTAATTTCCCGGTTATGATGAAAAAAGTAAACAAACAACCGTGGATAAAGATGCATTTTTTGTTTGTCTATATTAAAAATTTAGTCTCGAATGAATAAAATAGTACATTATGCTACAAGGGAGGGAAGTGCGCGATTTGAAAAACCGCTCCTCCCGAGTGGCATACGAGAGTTTTTTTCGACTATGCTAAAATTCACCATATTTGTATGCCGGTATCGGCGCAACGCAACAATTTATAGCACGAAAAACGAGACAGTAAAATGGGGGTCCAGGGGCGAAGCCCCGCGGCAGGTTTGGGAGGGCGAAGCCCCCCCCCCCCCGCCACTGACAAAATAAATAGTACCTGTAAAGTACGTGAATTCGATAGCCGATTTTCCGCAGAACAGTTTTACTAGATTCATTTTTTTGCTCACAACAATAAATCGACATTGCAAAAATGAATCCATTAATCTCCTCATTTAATTAACGTATGATTAATTAATGAATTAGTTAATCAAGCATTACTAATGAATTACTGTATTTTTTTTATTATTGATAGAGAGTATTTGATATAGGAAAATATCGCAGCGGGATGAAAAATACAAAAGCGGGAAGAAAAGTACTTTTCGTCCTGCTGATCAGGAATCCCTCCGCGTGCAGTATTCGTAAGAATACTTGTAATGAATGCCATTTCCTAACCATAAAAATTGGAGGATAATAAAATTGTCGTTCTCCGCCTTATCGTCTATTCCGCAGGGAAACACAATTTCAATTTTTTCTGAAATGTCGATACTTTCGAAATGGGCAGTCATTACACCTTTTGTTACCGACTCTGAGTTAATTTTCGCATCACCCGAAGCCAAAAGTGTTCATCTAGTTGACCACTTGGTGTCATCGAATCGATTCAGATGCCGAAAAAACGAAGGGCCCGCATATCATACTAAGATTCGAATGGCGTCGGGAAATTCATTGTCTAATTTGTTTCGGATGCCGTAATACGACGGAATATTCGTTTGGTTCTCACTTGTACATACATGGAAAATCTGAAATTCGCTGGTAGGAAGCGCGAAACGCTGACGCTGATATTAACGGCACCGACATATTCGGCCGTCAATTAGAATCACACAATAGAATAAATGAATTATTCGCTCAACGGCGAACATTGTAAATGCAACAAAGAAAAAGATGAATCTTCAATGAACGACAACGGAGGTTCTCCTGGTATGTAAACGTCGACCAATGGCCGATAAAAAGACAGGCGGATAGCAGAAAAGACACGCTGCGCGAAGATCAATTGATATAACAAAAAATTACCAACGACGCAATTACTTGTGTCGGTAAAGACGGGCCGGTAAAAAATTCGAGCGTTTCGGTAGCAATGTATCGTTGGAAGTATTTTTGGAAATCGTCAAATGCATTTAACGGCGCCAATGGTTACGGGCTAAACCTTCTCAATTCTGCCAAAACAACACGTTTGTCTCCCCCCAATCATACACTCATACTATTGATTGTATTGGAATGGTATCGGTTGTTATTTTCTTTATGCAGTCAACAAAACCGTTGAGGTTATTTGTAGTAATTAAGTTTCATTTTGTTGACGAAAAACAATTTCTTTGCCAGTAGGATATTATCAAAATATCTATCTTACATTCTATGTTACAATAGTAATACATTATCAACACACCAAACAAAAATGATTTTCCATATCACGAAGTAAAGTTTTCACTGATAGAACCGTGAATATTTAACATAGTATTAATCTTATTATCCTACATCCTATTTTGCCATTCTTTTTTCGCACATCTCATTAAAAACAGAAAGCTCGTCTCGGCGATAATCTGAAAGACAATGATACAATCTTATTATTGATTACATAGAGTTAATACAATGTCGTGGAGACTCAGTCGGTGACGTTAATCGCCGTCGCATTTTTTTTTTGCCAAAAGGCTTGTTGTGACGTGGAAAGGCAAATTATGTTTTTATCGGGATGTGAACAGACAGATGCATGAAGCCCTACTTTGGTTTCAATCAAATGATCAACCGTTCCAGAAAAAATAGGGAAGGAGATTCGTTATCACCGGAGCATATTCTCGACAATCATACTAGGTGTCCACAAGGTAACGTGTAAAAGTCGTACCAAAGAGGCGGAGCGCATCTAGTGATCCGAAAATTCTTGGGAGTGGTTTATGTTACGGATGTAAGAGGAGATCGTTGCTCTGTGGTGAATTATTTCACTAAAGGCGATGTTCACGCCTTTCATCCATAAAACCAACCCCCGCAGAAAACTTTGGATTACAGTTTTTGCTACTGAATGAGTAGAGTCACCTCTGCTTAAAATTATGTGAAACATACAGTCTACGCTCCGTACGCTTAACTCCCCTTAACTTAACTGGTCCCTTATTTTAACTCGTTACCATGGTAACGGATTCCCTTAACTGTATTTCTCCGCAGCCCCTTTTCCCCAATCCAAGCGGGGGAAACTCCGCGCGCATACCCCTCGGTACCCCTACTCACACGGACTGACCGGGAGTAGAGACGATAGGGGAAATACAGAATAGGGATCGGGTCCGGTCCCGTCGAGTTAAGAATACGGAGCTTGGACTGTATTCTCCGTGTGTCTCTCTCGCTCCGCTCAAAAGGCCAATAACGCTATCTCTCTCGCACTTATACAAGTTCCACATCACCTGAAGGTGATGTTACTGAAATACTCCAATGGAATACTCCATTGGTAACGAAAACTTTAATAAATGACATTTCGAAACCATATACATTCAAGGGGAAAAAAATGAACTTCCTTGCAGACTATATAGACGTGGGAAATGACAATTTTCGTTTATTCTCACATGTCTGTGCTTTCGAAATGGCATTCATCGCCGTTTTTGTTATCAACTAAGGGTGAGGAAGGTGAGCGGTAGAGTTTACCCGATCACCTTAAAAATATTTTAACATTTATACAACTTAGCATGAACGCGTTTATAACGGAAATAAAATTTATACTCACTACCAGCAACGTTCGTACTCTCAACGGTTGGAAATCGCCAGTTGTCAATTGAATTTTGTGATGATAAAAGTACAGTGTTCTCTCAATCCAAATCTAATTAGGATACGTTTGAGTCAAACATCAATCATAATGTGAGAGGCAATCTATATTAACCGATAAAACATGAAGTATCATCGGTGAAACAATATTGTACCTCATTGTCGGGTGAATAAGTTGGTATTCGCCGTTCTTTCGCGACTTTGAAACACGTCCTTTCCGACTGAAAATTTATACAAATAGCTTTTAGCGCCTATTACACCTATGTAATTGTTTTAGTTGCAGAACATTTATAAACTTTCTCGATTTTAAATCAATCGGCTAAAACTTACCTCTACCGATACCCTGTCGCACAGGGCAATAAAGCAGATCATGTGTAATATGTTGTTCATTAGATTAACGATCGGCATAATAAGAGGGAATTGTGAACCGGAGTATAGATCTGGATCCGGTTCAATGTTAAAGGATGTTAAAATTACGTCAGCGACAATGTATACAGTCCAAGTCAGCAATAAAACGGCGTAAGTATTGTTGAAATCTCTGACCATATTTACGAGAGTCATATGAAGATATTTCACTTGGTACATAATGAAGGATTCACGCCGTTGTGTGTCAGACACAAATATTTTATGTATAAGAGTGTCATTCAAGTAGCGAAAACGATCGAGTATAAGATATATCTGTACGCACAGATAATATATTACGCAGCAGTATAGGTTGTCAAAGAAAAAACTCACAAGGCGTCGGACCACGGAAACATCGCTATAATAGCGCATAAGATTATAGACTTTTGTAAGTGCGAGTCCACATTCGTACGCCGAACATAGCCAAATTATTAAAAATTCATGTTTTTTCTTATGACCCAACTGCTCGACACGGTTATCAAAATTTTCCGCGTTTTGATAAAACTGAAAAGTTTATTCGATAAATTATTTTTAAAAACATTAAAAACGTATCGAAATAGAGATGTTTGCAACTTTACTTACCTCAATAATTACACTTTGACGATAACTTCCTATGTATAAACAAGTCCAGATGAAGAATGCTGATAAAAAATCGTGAAGGAATTTCGTGCACGGTGCCGTGGCGAACGTGCAGTCCGTTCCTGTGTAACCCATTGGAGAATCGAAAGAACGGTTCATATATAGAATTATACCAACCACGGTGGCGACAATAAAATTCCAGATACGGCCAAAGGTTCGAGTGGCTTCGAGACGACCCGAAACAATTTTGCATCTCCCAAATCCAAATATCGCGAAGATGAAAAGGAAAGGCTTTAACCGCCGAAAAAAAACACTGGACATTATTTTTTTCGATAATCGATTCTGTAAAGTGACTATTTTTATATTTTCATTTAATGTTTTTTTTTCTACAAATATAATTCTCACGTCGTGCAAAAACAAATGCACAACTGGTAAGTTGATGTGTCCACGACTTGTCGTTTCATTTTTCCAATCGATATTTCGATTTATTGTTTTTTCAAAGTAATAGTAGTACATTATGCTACAAGCACAAAAACATACAGTAATAGTAATATACAGTACGTAACGTACTATTACATACAGTAAGTAATAGTACATTATGCCACACGGGAGGAAGTGCTTTTCAAACAGGCACTTTCCTCCCTTGTAGCATAATGTACTATTACTTAAAACAGGCACTTTCGTCCCTTGTAGCATAATGTACTATTACTTTGAAAAAACAATAAATCGAAATATCGATTAGAAAAATGAAACGACAAGTCGTGGACACATCAACTTACCAGTTGTGCATTTGTTTTTGCACGACGCCTATATATGCGACGGCGAAAAGGGTTAACTCGGAGTACGGACACCTCTCGGGCGTCGGAGTACGGGCACGGGAGGACGTGCGTATATAAATTATAATACTGATATTTTTTTTTAATAACAATATACGGTGGGCAATAAAGTAGTACTCTATTTCCCGCCGGGCAATAAACTAGTACTCTATTTCCCGCCGGGCAATAAACTAGTACTCTATTTCCTGCCGGGCAATACGGTACCACTTTATTGCCCGCTTCGTTAATTACGTCCCGCTGGATTACAATTCGCCACTTTCCACCCGCCTCGCAGGTACGGAATGTGGACTTTATAGCATGATCGGGAATAAAAGTACTTTTCGTCCTGCTGATCAGGAATCGCTCCGCGTGCAGTATTCGTAAAAATACTTGTAATGAATGCCATTTCGTAACCATAAAAATTGGAGGATAATAAAATTGTCGTTCTCCGCCTCATCGTCTATTCCGCAAGGAAACACAATTTCAATTTTTTCTGAAATGTCGATACGTTCGAAATGGGCAGTCATAACACGTTTTGTTACCGACTCTGAGTTAATTTTCGCATCACCCAAAGCTAAAAGTGTTCATCTAGTTGACCACTTGGTGTCATCGAATCGATTCAGATGCCGAAAAAACGAAGGGCCCGCATATCATACTAAGATTCGAATGGCGCCGGGAAATTAATTGTCTAATTTGTTTCGGATACCGTAATACGACGGAATATTCGTTTGGTTCTCACTTGTACATACATGGAAAATCTGAAATTCGCTGGTAGGAAGCGCGAAACGGTGACGCTGATATTAACGGCACCGACATATTCGGCCGTCAATTAGAATCACACACATATAAATAATGTACAGATTCGAAAAACATTATTGAGTCATTGAGAGAACGGAAAAAATTAATTATTCGCTCAACGTCGAACATTGTAAATGCAACAAAGAAGAAAATGAATCTTCAATGAACGACAACGGAGGTTCCTCTGGTATGTAAATGTCGACCAATGGCCGATAAAAAGACAGGCGGATAACAGAAAAGACACGCTGCGCGAAGATCAATTGATATAACAAAAACTTACCAACGAAGCAATTACTTGTGTCGGTAAAGACGGGCCGGTAAAAAATTCGAGCGGCTCGGTAGCAATGTATCGTTGGAAGTATTTTTGGAAATCGTCAAATTCATTTAACGGCGCCAATGGTTACGGGGTAAACCTTCTCAATTCTGTCAAAACAACACGTTTGTCTCCCCCCAATCATACACTCATACTATTGATGGTATTGGAATGGTATCGGTTGTTATTTTCTTTATGCAGTCAACAAAACCGTTGAGGTTATTTGTAGTAATTAAGTTTCATTTTGTTGACGAAAAACAATTTCTTTGCCAGTAGGATATTATCAAAATATCTATCTTACATTCTATGTTACAATAGTAATACATTATTAACACACCAAACAAAAAAGATTTTCCATATCGCGAAGTAAAGTTTTCACTGATAGAACCGTGAATATTTCACATAGTATTAATCTTATTATCTTACATCTTATTTTGCCATTCTTTTTCCGCACATCTTAGTAAAAACAGAAAGCACGTCTCGGCGATAATCTGAAAGACAATGATACAATCTTATTATTGATTACATAGAGTGAATACAATGTCGTGGAGACTCAGTCGGTAACGTTAATCGCCGTCGCAATTTTTTTGCCAAAAGGCTTGTTGTGACGTGGAAAGGCAAATTATGTTTTTATCGGGACGCGAACAGACAGATGCATGAAAACCTACTTTGGTTTCAATCAAATGATCAACCGTTCCAGAAAAAATAGGGAAGGAGATTCGTTATCACCGGAGCATATTCTCGACAATCATACCAGGTGTCCTCAAGGTAACGTGTAAAAATCGTACCAAAGAGGCGGAGCGCATCTAGTGATCCGAAAATTCTTGAGAGTGGTTCATGTTACGGATGTAAGAGGAGATCGTTGCTCTCTGGAGAATTATTTCACTAAAGGCGATGTTCACGCCTTTCTTCCATAAAACCAACCCCCGCAGAAAACTTTGGATTACAGTTTTTGCTACTGAATGAGTAGAGTCACCTCTGCTTAAAATTATGTAACACATATTCTCAGTGTGTCTCTCTCGCTCCGCTCAAAGGGCCAATAACGCTATCTCTCTCGCACTTATACAAGTTTCACATTACCTGAAGGTGATGTTACAATACTCCATTGGTAACGAAAACTTTAATAAATGCCATTTCGAAACCATATACATTTAAGGGGAAAAATTGTACTTCTTTCCGGACTTTATAGACGTGGGAAATGACAATTTCCGTTTATTCTCACATGTCTGTGGTTTCGAAATGGCATTCATCGCCGTTTTTGTTATCAACTGAGGGTGAGGAAGGTGAGCAGTAGAGTTTACCCGATCACTTTAAAAATATTTTAACATTTATACAACTTACCATGAACGCGTTTACAACGAAAATAAAATGTATACTCACTACCAGCAACGTTCGTACTCTCAACGGTAGGAAATCGCCAGTTGTCAATTGAACTTTGTGATGATAAAAGTACAGTATCCTCTCAATCCAAATCTAATTAGGATACGTTTGAGTCAAACATCAATCATAATGTGAGAGGCAATCTATATGAACCGATAAAACATGAAGTATCATCGGTGAAACAATATTGTACCTCATTGTCGGGTGAATAAGTTGGTATTCGCCGTTCTTTCGCGACTTTGATACACGACCTTTCCGACTGAAAAGTTATACAAATAGCTTTTAGCGCCTATTACACCTATGTAATTGTTTTAATTGCAGAACATTTATAAACTTTCTCGATTTTAAATCAATCGGCGAAAACTTACCTCTACCGATACCCTGTCGCACAGGGCAATAAAGCAGATCATGTGTAATATGGTGTTCATTAGATTAACGATCGGCATAATAAGAGGGAATTGTGAACCGGAGTATAGATCTGGATCCGGTTCAATGTTAAAGCTTGTTAAAGTTACGTCAGCGACAATGTATACAGTCCAAGTCAGCAATAAAACGGCGTAAATATTGTTGAAATCTCTGACCATATTTACGAGAGTCATATGAAGATATTTCACTTGGTAGATAATGAAGGATTCACGCCGTTGTGTATCAGACACAAATATTTTATGTATAAGAGTGTCATTCAAGTAGCGAAAACGATCGAGTATAAGATATATCTGTACGCACAGATAATATATTACGCAGCAGTATAGGTTGTCAAAGAAAAAACTCACAAGGCGTCGCACCACGGAAACATCGCTATAATAGCGCATAAGATTATAGACTTTTGTAAGTGCGAGTCCACATTCGTACGCCGAACATAGCCAAATTATTAAAAATTCATGTTTTTTCTTATGACCCAACTGCTCGACACGGTTATCAAAATTTTCCGCGTTTTGATAAAACTGAAAAGTTTATTCGATAAATTATTTTTAAAAACATTAAAAACGTATCGAAATAGAGATGTTTGCAACTTTACTTACCTCAATAATTACACTTTGACGATAACTTCCTATGTATAAACAAGTCCAGATGAAGAATGCTGATAAAAAATCGTGAAGGAATTTGGTGCATGGTGCCGTGGCGAACGTGCAGTCCGGTCCTGTGTAACCCATTGGAGAATCGAAAGAACGGTTTATATATAGAATTATACCAACCGCGGTGGCGACAATGAAACTCCAGATACGGCCACAGGTTCGAGTGGCTTCGAGACGACCCGAAACAATTTTGCATCTCCCAAATCCAAATATCGCGAAGATAAAAAGGAAAGGCTTTAAGCACCGAAGAAAAACACTGGACATTATTTTTTTCGATAATCGATTCTGTAAAGTGACTATTTTTATATTTTCATTTAATGTTTTTTTTATACAAATATAATTCTCACGTCTTGCAAAAATTAATGCACAACTGGTAAGTTGATGTGTCCACGACTTGTCGTTTCTTTTTTCCAATCGATATTTCGATTTATTGTTTTTTCAAAGTAAATACATTTTTACACAATGATGGAAAAACAATGTTTTCATTTCATCGGCACACGTGTACAACATTTGTCGCGATAAGAATCGTACGTTCATGACACAGATAATTGCAAGACAGAACTGAAGAATAGATTTAATTTCTGTTCAATTTATTTCATCTAAACGAAAAATGAGGTTAAAAAGGAAACAAAAGAAGAGTATCTAACTATTGCAATCGACGAATATATTTTTTATTTTTCCTTACATGCATGATGATTTTTTTTAATTGCGCATTTCGAATTATTCGTGGCTTTTATTTATCCATCGAGATACTTCGATTTTATTTAGGATTGAACAATCGAGATTTTATCTCAAATTACTGGTACACGGAGCAATTCTTTTTTTCTCAAATGAATGAATATTCATTCGCGAGTATGTTTTAAAAGAAGGACAAACAAAAAAAAAAAGGATTTATTCTCGTTTTACCGTTTACTTTTGCATCGTATAACCGGAAAACTACTGAACTGGAATTAATATCACGTGGTTACCGAACTGTAAATCAAACTAATGAAAATCAACCTCTTTCCGCCGTAATTACATCGAATCGCGCTTACCCCCGCGTTTGTTTTTTTCGCCCTCATTGACTCAACCCCGTTGGCTGCCGGTTTATTGCGTTTCAAGTTTATCTCTGGTCATACAAAATGTGAATTGTATTTTAATAACAGTATACAATTATTTGAAATTTCGTTCGCGATTTGAATTCAAGGGGGGGATGCGCTCTACGCAACATCCGTATGCCTTCCCTTCTTTCGTTTAAGCACCACGTCTTTCGTTATATTTCTCGTTTTATCACCTCCCTCCCTCCCTTCTCTTCGCTCTCATCCCTGATTTCTTTGTCTCTGCCGACTAGCCTCTCGATCGAGGTGTGTTGGTGGACGCGCAGAGGGGTGCGCGCTGAAAGATTGTTCGTGCGGAAGAGGCTAACGCCCAACCACCCGCCAGCCAGCCAGCCAGCCAGCCAACAGTTCCGCACACTATAGTCGGGAGGAACATTCACCAACACGCAAAATCCTTCTTCGATCTCCGGAGCAGCGCAGCAGCAGCAGCACCAGCAGCACCAGCAGCGGCGGGAGCGGCAGTAGTAGCGCACGGGTCCAGTGACTCCTCCAGTATCGGGACTCCACCGACCCCGAGTGGCAATACGGGATTTTCGACCGCTCTATATACCCATTCTTGGGTTATTCACCACTCGTGTTCTCATCACCGAGTCGTTCACTTCGTCGAGGGATGAACGCTACTAACTCGTTACAATATCCATTATTCATCATAACATTTTACTATTATTTACACGTAAATTTATCTTCAATCATTTTACGATAATACTGTTTTTTATTTTTTATTTATTTGACACTTTTGACACGCGTAATGTAAGTCGTACGCCGTATGCTCAATTTTATATCGAACTCGATATATTGCGCTGAAAAAAGTATCTTAAATAAATAAGACACGTTACAAAAGTTCGATGATGCTGTTGCACAATACGCGATATTGCGTTGTTTCAACTGCTACTACGACTACCGTCGGTACTACTGTTGGTACTACGATAGCTTGTGAAATTCGTGAAAGGAATAGCCGCGCTTTTTCGACGGGCGAACGACACGACGCTCGGGGGTATAACGCTGGTTATCCTGTCGTCATTGTCCGCCACTCGTCGTTGTGTGCCGAATCTACTTGCCGCCACGGTATAACGCAACGACGTTGAGGACAGTGACTGCTCTCCTCCCCCATCCGGTCAGCCGGATTTTCCAGGTGCCGGACAACCAACATCGAGAATGAACGGTCATGTGAGTGGCTCACTTCATTATTCTTTATTTACTCGAAAAATGTTTAGACTACGTCTCTCGTGTTAACCGAATCGCGCATCGGGGTGACCGAGCAGTCGGAGAGAGAACCATTAATCAAACCGTCTACCGGAGAGGGGGTATAACATATACATATATGCAATGCTTCAACACTTTTGCGGTATGATTTATTAAAGTCCCGCTTCCCATGTGAATTTATCATTTTATTTTCCATTGCTTCAATATTTTTCTTTTCCTTTTTATTCATAAAAATGCATTGTTCTCTCGAGAGTTTCGGTCTCTTGATTTACAGAAGTTTAGTTAAAATATTGAATTGAAAAAAAAAAATGTCTAATCGTCGATTGATTTGGTACTGAATTCTATGCGTGGAATCGCAGCAACAACTTGCGGGGGGATAATTACCAAAGTCACGTCTAATTTTTCATAATAAGCAATGTTTATTATGGTTAAAAAAAATCGTTTTATCATTCGTCACTGATGTTTTTTTTTCTCCTCTTATGCCGGACCAACATTTAATTGTTAAAAACTTTGAAATCATCAGCTCGCTATTGACAAAATTGGAATTATCAGATTTTTTTATTATGCTGCCCATTTAAAGTGAATTTTTTTTTATTGCTCCGTACTTTGATTTGAAAAAAAATCGACATTTTAATACGATTTACGAGAAATTTTAAGATTGCGAGCAAATAAGGGAACGATCAAGAGGCGGTTGTTGCCGGAACAGTATTATCGATGCAATGAGGAGACTCATTGTCGAATTTAATCGATGATTTATCGTTTTATCTTTCGTCCGAATGAAACATTTTCGTATGAATTAATCATTGTTATGAAGTTACTTTGAACTGAAAATTATTATCAAACAAATAACAATTCACCGCTGTATGATACACCTATATCCGCGGCCTCTCTTACAGATGAATAATTAAGAACACAAATCATATTGCATAGGATTTTGGAACAATTGATATTATTCGCGTACAATTCAGGGACGCTTGCGTTTTCCGACTGTAATGACGGATTTATATATATTTTTTACGTATTTCTTTTTTAATTCTTCTATCTACATTTATAAAACTCTACATATATAATTGCGAATTACTGGAACGTGTAAAAAAGAGATTTTTTTTTCAACTTCTAACTCGGGGGGAAAGTCTATTCGAAGATTGGAATTATACATAGACTCTTTTGCATACGGATGGCGGACATAGGCATATAAATAGAAAACATCAAGAGACGTGGCAGCGTCGCGACTCCGATGCTTAAAAAGACATTTTTTTAGCGGGCACTTCAATTATTTTGTCGGTTTGACTATGAAATATAGTCAACAAAAAATCGTGGGTTAATCATCGAGTACCATCTATACGAAAACGAAAAACACATTAATTAAAAAATATTAATGTCTTTCCGTATTATTATTATCACAAGTAAAAATACTGAGTGTATCGTGTATAGTTTGAAAAAAATATCGCAAGGTATGAAAAATATGGTTCACACATCCGCGAGCCATACATGAAGTTATATAGTATGCGCTTTCGTACTAAAAAAAAAGAATCACTAAAATGATAGCGTCCGAATAGCTTCACGCATTATATATCGATTCATTCTATACTGTAAACGGTTTTTTTTTATTTCGAAGAATTACGAGAATTATTATTTTCGATTCTACTTTACAGAGAAACCGTTTATCTATTGAACTCCCGTGAGAAATCAGGTTGGAAGTGGTTCTACGAATTCGTATATTTGCTTGCAAAAAAAGATAAGGATGCGCGCCGTTATTTGAAGAGTACACGTCGAATCATTTTTCATTCAATCTTTGGCGTTCTATGATCGATATTCCTTTTTTTTTTCGTTTACCGTTAACATCCATTTATTCGTTGGATTTGAAAGAATAATTTTTCTTATCCGGCAGGTCGCCTCGGTAATAGAAATAATAAAACGAAAGATGGATCGACGTTGGACGAATGTGATATTGTTGGGAGTGTGCAGTCTTGTGAGTTATTCGAGTTGTACGAAAACCTCGTACGATACAGATTCGTGCGGTGGACATCTGACCGATTCTCGAGGCGTAATTCATACACCGAATTTTCCGGAGCCATTCAACGTGCCGATAAAGTGTCGTTGGGTGATCGACGCGTCGGAAATGATTCTCGCAAACGGCTCGATCATCGTCTATCTTACACAGCTGTACGTCTACAAGGGCCTGACGTTTACCGAGTACGCGTACTACGAGTCCGAAACAACGAATTTTGGTCGTACGCTTATAAAAGAAGTTACCGAGAGCAACGTCTTCGAGTATAGATGGTTCAAGTCCTTCAGGCCGTTTCTCGTTATAGAATTCGTTCTCGACAGACTCGAGGGCAATCACGTGCGTGTTCTTCACGATCTACTTAGCGTCTATGGATTTAACGTCACGTACGAGATCACCGAGGCGGAAGCGAATCCGAATTCTTGCACCGTTCGCGACTGTTCATACACGGGAATCTGCATTCTCGCTTCCGATTACACGTAAGAACGTTTTAAATATTTTCACAAATTAATATTAAGGCTTTGATGCAAATCGCAAATTGTGCGTTCGCCGAATACGAAGCCTTTGCTATGGTAAAGTACATCCAAAGCTTGTCGCAGTCGCCGGATACGCTCTGCTTAAATCCGTTGGTAAACAAGCCGATTACATTTGAAGAATTTTTTACGCCAGATTTGAGATGAAAAAATTAGCTATTATATCAAAGATGAGACGCGATTAAGGATTTTTTACTTCATAATGATACTCGTTTTTTAAATGGATTATCTATTTTAGGCTAATACTTGATATGATTTTATTAATTTGTATTTTTATCCCCGTTTATACCACGAAGATTCGTATAAAAATACTATCGTATAATTATTCATTGGAAATTATTACAATATTGAAACTTGAGAATCACTTTTTTTCTTGGTACGCTCGCGAAGCACTAAATCGAAATTTGAAAGCAACGTAAGCGTTCTCGCGCGTGAAAGATTTTAATTGCTTCCGAGACTCGTCGGCTTAAAGAGGACAACACGGTCGACGGTTATGATAGAAGAAAAATAAATTAACCGTAGCGAGAAGAAACTTTGCCAAAGTATTTTGTACGTAAAACTCGTAAATTTATAAGCCCTCCCTCGAATTTTCCGATGAAAAACGACGTAACACAGACTCGAAACGAAGACGAAGGGTGGCGCGAGAAAATAACTTCGAAACGTATATAAATACGTGTATACCAAGTATACAATACGGGAACTCAATAATGCCATAAAACATCATACAAATTATAATGACGCGAAGTTTCCATTGCGGGTTACGACTCGCGTCGTAGAAATACAGTGAACAATCGTGAAATCAAATAATAATTGCATCATAATAAACATCGTTATAAAAAAACATGCAAAATTAAAAATACGTTTAAAAGAATTTTTATTACGATTTCTACCGATAATTTATAGAGATTTTTGACTGTACGTTACTGTAAGATATACATTTTGCTAACGACGACTTTTTCCAATATTCTCTTTTTTTTTTGTCTAAAAACGTTTTTTGCGATAAATAAATTGCAGAATTATGATCTTTTTGCGCAGGACCTTTCGATGCGACTGTTTTGACGACTTCAGCGGTGAGAAATGCTCGAACGGACCGCTGTGCATCAATGATCAACGAAATTCCGTTTGCCGAAACGGCGGCACTTGCAAGTACGAATATTCACAAGAGTTTAATCGCGTTTGCGCCGTAAAGTCGAAAGGTCGATCAAAGTTGCATGATATTCGTTCCGGAATTTCGTAGTTCCGGAGTTTTCGATAAACTGAATATTTTATCGAGGACTATTAATTATTAATACGTTTAAATATTACAGACACGTGGGGGCGGAAGCGGTGCGATGCCAATGTTCCACCGGCTACACGGGACACAGCTGCGAAATTGAACTGCCGGATGCTCTCAATGCGGGTATTAAATATTTCCATTTTGATCAAATTTACAAATTATACGATTACAAGGTTTGTAAAGTTTGCATGAAAATTCCGCGTTATAATGTTCATCCACGATATCCTCGATATATCTTTAATTTATTTTGTCATTTTCAATACAATAGATGATAAAGTCTTCAACTTATCTATTTAAAAAAATTAACAATCGAATTTCTATTATTTTCGTACGCTCGTCGACAAACGGATAAAAAAACAATTTCTCTTACTTTTTCCTTCATAGCATAGTTGATTGACGGAAATAAAAATGCTTTAAAGGATTACTCGAAATAGCGGCGCATAATTATTCATTACTTCGTATATAATTACGACGAAGCGCTAATCGTGTTAATTATCACCCCATAGATTGCGGAGGGGACGCCTGTATCCTGCAGTGTCCCTACGTGACGAAGGATAATCGTCCGTGCGACTGCAAAAATCCAACACGCATTTATAACCGTAAGTTTGAAACAGAAAAAAAAACAGATAATTCATCGTGTACTACATCCGTCGTCGAGTGTAAATATTTAGCTACGACAATGATTCTTCGTATTGACAATCGGGCGCCGCTTATCGTCTGTTTCTCGGATATCTTCGAAGCCAACGTGCAACGGATGCATTTATGTAATTGGTCTCGAAGATCTTATCGTTCGTTTTATTATTATTATTATTGTTTTTTTTTTATTATCATGTTCACAGACCGTGCCAGATACGAATGCCGGATAAAATTGTCGAACGTAACGTCGATCCGGACGGGAACGAGTGTTCCGAGCGGAAGCGTTGAATCTCTTCTCAGCAGACAGGTGAGTTTTCAAGATACTATATCTATAAATAAAAACCGACTTGAATAATCTTCGGCTAAAAGATAATAACGTAATCGAATTTTTAATAGGAAAATAGAATTATCACATACGGTCGAGGAAATTGATATATCGGCACGTAATATCGTAATAACTCGCAGAATGCGTAAAGGTCAATCGAAATAACGCTTCTATGAATCAAGACATACGTATATATATATATATATGATACATTGAAATAATGAGGCACCTACTTACCACACGAGCGCCGAAAGTTTTTTCTTCGATTAACGCCGGCAATGTGTTCGAATTCATCGTATATTGAGATCTCAAAAGATATGCACGACAAATTATCGATGAGAACGCACGCGAAAGCAGTCGATTAGAATCGTTTCGTAGTAGGATATGCTAAAGACGATTATAGGTATAAATGAACGTTCTATTCGTTAATCGCGATGATGCGAATTAATTTTTTTTTTTTTCAAGATCCGTTCTATTCCGAAAATTGCGCCTCTGTAGAATTATACGAATAACAAATTCAAGAATGTAAGCAATTTTATTTGCAAAATATTGTTTTTTTCTTTGGCCAAAGGATCTCAACACGCAATAAGTTTTATTTTTTATTCACGGTTTGATGTAATAATCAATTATAAAAAAAAGGTTGATGATCCGTACACGTTGAATGCTTGACTCGAGAATCGGTAAATCCGAAAAGAGTATAATAAATTTTATAGTATCCATTCGGATATCATCCGCTATTAAACTGCCAGACGCTGGCCGCGTTATAGCCGTAGTTTTCTTTCCTCACGTTTTCCGGCAGTGAATACTTTCTTCGTAACTTCATGCGGCTTTTCAATGCCTCGGTGAGAGCGTGTCTGCCTGGATCACCCAGATAAATCTGCGATCCATTTCGCAACGACGCTTCCTCGAGCCGCGGGATCAGAGCTTCGGCCATTTCGTCGTCGTACAGCAAATCCCCGACCAATATAACGTCCGACGACCATTCGTTTTGCCATACGCGATTTTCCAGAAGATTCTCCGACGATATCTCGATCTCAACTTTGTTCAGTGCGGCATTTAACTTTGCAGCTACACAGGCAACTGTGAATGAGAAAGAAAAAAATTATCATTTTATTTTTTTCGTCGAATATCGAAATGTTTCCATCGTCAAGTTGGTTTTTTTTCGCTTTTCGTTAACGTGAAAATAGTTTTAACAAATTGAATTTTCAATCACATCGTCAAATAACATGACTTTGTTCAGTCAACGTGAGTAAATTGATTTGCTGATCGGTAAATTATAGTGTGCAAAAAAATACTGATTTTTTTATCAAGTAGCTCATCGAGATTATAGTACTCATCCAGAACAAAATTACTCGCACAAGTGGAAACCTGGCAAAAAATATTTACCACTACCATTGACGAAAAGAAAAAAAATGTTAAATGCATTTTCGACATATTTAAAGTACCTGCAGATGTCCGGCTACTCATCGCAATGTATGTGCCTTTCGGTAAATGAAACGATTTTGTAAAAGCGGAGGTCTGCGCGTTTTTTTTTTTTACCACTGTTTCATTGATATTGAAAATTTAGATGATGAGAAAATTAATTCTACAAAATAAAAGAAACAAAAATAAAATATATCGATCGCATCCCTTTGCAAAACTTTTTTTTTTTTTTTTTGAAGGGAAGAAATGGTTTTCGAACGTCACCGTAATAGTCGGGACTCATGAGATAGTATTATTAAGACCGTAGTGCTCGGATTTTTCAGTACGTTCTTTCAAGCAAAAAGGAAAATAGGCCGCTATGCGCAGCGATTATTTCATTTTTGCGGAATGAAAATATTGCATGTTTTAAAATGTCAGCATCCGTGGAGCTGTAGCAAACATATCATATTGGCCTCTGATTTTTCTCGATGAGAAGTCGGATATTTATATTTTGAAAACACCTGTTAATTGCGTCTTTTTCAACAATTTACACATCGATGCGACAGTAGTAAATATTTTCCTACAATCCACCGCTTGTACAAAAGTTACCGTTTCATTAAAAAAAAAAAATAAATTAAAATTGATGGGCAACTGAATAAAAGCTAAAGGCGTTTTTGTAAACACGATAATATTCATAGACAAATTTCGATAAGGAAATATCGTATTTTAATACGATTAACGATGTATTACACGTATGTACATTCCCTATCAAATATTGACTACGATGGAAATTTCACTACTTCCTGATGCAGTAAAAATCTAAAAAAAATCAAACGTATAAAAGATATCAGGAACATTAATATTGCGTAATTATAATGCCAAAAAGTTATAAACAAATATGTAAATAAACAAATTGTTCAAGAAATAGTCAACGAAAGTTCTTTTATTCTCATTTAAAAGGATTTTCTTCATTTTTTAAAAACCATATAAATTTTTCAAAATTTTCATACATTTCTGAATTTTTTTTTTTCGAAATTGTGAAAAAAGAACATAAAGGAATAAATTTTGAACATATTTTCACAGCAACATTCC
The DNA here is from genome assembly GCA_964006125.1 of Cryptus viduatorius. Classification (NCBI taxonomy): domain Eukaryota; kingdom Metazoa; phylum Arthropoda; class Insecta; order Hymenoptera; family Ichneumonidae; genus Cryptus; species Cryptus viduatorius. Next base: position 25,718,024 of record OZ023220.1, read on the forward strand.
ACAGCACTGCTGAAGTTTCGGGGCGATAGTACTGAAATTCACGTAACAATAGCGTTCAAAAAAATGTCTAATACGGGATTTTGAAAAATGTTAATTTGAAATAAGAAAAAAAAGGTTTCGCTGTCTATTTTTTAAATTATTTATTGGTTTATTTGTTAATAACATTTAGGCATTGTTATTATGCAAAATCAGAGTTCGTGATGTCTTCAGTATGATTGTTTTTTTTCTGACTTCTATACTATTGGCAAGTGTTCGAAATTCTTGTGAAATCTCATTTTTGGCTGAGAAGATACGTGTGAAGTATCCTTAAGCATTACTCCGCGATAATATATCGGAGATATCGATTATAACGACAAAGTTATATCCGCCAGTATATAAACATAAACATTAAGTATTGCTCTTCATTCGCGTGACTATACTTTGATGTTATTAGAGTTTTCTGAGAAGCCGAGGAGAACGCGCTATTATACGTTATATAATAGAAAAAAAAATTCTGAATCATTCATTCGCTTATTAGCACCATAATGCGTGAACGACCTCGCGCTCGCGATTCCTAAACTGCGTCACTCTTTGTCGACACATTTTTTAGCACTTTGTTTTAACCATTTTTTAAATCCTCTATAACGTTCTTTACATCGATAAAAACCCGAAAAAAGTCATCTATAGAATTGCATGTTAAAAATGTTAACTTGCAACTTTTTCGTTTAGGCGAACCTAAAAAACGACGATGTTGCTACACGTGTTATTTGTCACGTGCACTGCTTGGCTATACTTACTAAACAAACTCGTTGAGTAACACAACCTTCAATTCTTAAATCAATTTGTCCGACGTATCTTATGACTAGACGGAGAAAGTAAAATAAGCCTTTAAGGAGAGTCAAAGTGTGTCACAAATATCAGTCAGTGGGTCGTCCCGTCCCGCGTCTTCCATTATATTACACACTGGTTATACGATTTAAAAAATGTATTTCCGTTAAAGAACGTCTACGTGTTTCATCCTTCGTCGCGCCACGCATTCACCCTGTTTGAATCGTCAAATATAACTGTTCGCGACGCTGGACTCCGTCGAAGTTATGCCGGGAATGTTACGATCGTAAAAAAAAAAAAATATTCTGCATTGCATAGAATTGTGCAATGTAATTTTCAGTTAGAAAAAAAATGTTTGCATATATTTTTAAAAAAGTAGTCGAAGTTAAAAAAATTTAATCACCGATGAATTTCTCTGGAATCAATCAATAAAAAAATGTGCATTTTTAAAGTATAAGAGTAGAAGGTATTTATCGAAAACATCCCCCATAACCTCGGGTAAAATGGAAATAAATGGAAATGAGTTCGGGAATCGGTAGTCGAGAGTTTTTCAATCACGCACCATCAATTGTCGTGTCGGGTCTATGAAAAAAGTTATGTCGTCGGAAAAGCGCCAGAGGCGTTATTTATATATTTAGATCGCGGAAATAAAAAGTTTGAGTTCTAAAACTTGCTTCGCATATTGATTCATATTGCTGTGCAAGTTGTTTGAAAAAAAAAAAAACATGTAGAAATTTGGTTCGCTCATCGAGTGATTAATTGTTAATGTTTAAAAAAATCTGGAGTACGTAAAAACCGAATAGCAACGAGGAGGTCATGTCAATATTGAGAGTATCGATTATCTTCGCGTCAAAGACCTATCGAAGCTCTATGAAACGATATCGCAAAATATACGTATTCGCAACGGAGAGATATTCTGACAAACGCGAGAGTGTTATTAAACGTAACCGAAAAGTTTGCAGGTAGAAAGTTCATTCTTGCGTTACGTTGAGATCCAATTTAACGGTACCTCAACATTTAATTAGCGTTAGGATGAAAGACGAAAAGTTCTTGGAGTGGAGTCTCTTCACAAATTCACTGACCGGATATATTCTCCCTTCGACTAATGGCAATTTTTACCTAAAAGGCATTCCGGGTTCAGTGCCTTTCACTGACGCACGAAGGTCTTGTTAGCTCCTCGAGTTACAAGACACTCAAAGCCCGGGAAATCCCCGTCGGGATTGCAGCAGGTGGCGCGAATGTGCATCCCATAAGAGACAGAGAGAACCGGATTTCTTCGAACTTTAGATTTTTTATTCGTTTTCTTCAAACAGTTCTTTATCTGTATCGTCGCCTTGGCAACAGCCTCGGGATATGTTGGAATTCTTCTTAACGTTCTCGAAAGTTGCAACACGAATAGAAAAATATTAATATCAAAATAATTGAGATCGAAATTATTTTAAGATATTTTCACGATCCCCTGTTGCAATAAGTGACTTTGCACATTTCTCGAATTACAAATAAAGCGCCGCGGTTAAAAATTCGCACAGCGGCGATTCCTTCGATTTTTGTCTACTCGCTTCGTGCGTTTGTTTCTCTAAAAATCCTACAAATGAGAATCGTTTGAATTTCTCGAACGATTACGTTTACGGAACGACATTACGCGCTTAAACGATTATATCACCTTGAACACACAAATGTATCTTTCGAAAATGACTTGACGAAAGATTTTACTGCGGAATGCAGTAGCATAACGCGTCCCAGTTTCTCATTCACTCGAATCGACGAGGGATTCCCGTAGGGGAAGATAGGCGTATCTCGTCTACATGTTTTTCTCTTATAAACTCACCTCCCCTCCGCATTTCCTTCTCCTCGAACGCTTCCTTCCCACTCACTTCATTTCCACAGAAATGCATTCTATACCATACTATACGTTTCTACGTTGTTACTTTCACACTGCAGTGTAGCGTGACGTCAATAGACACATATAAATGTATATTTCTTTTCTTGCCGATCAAAGACCAAAAAACCTTCAAACATTTTGTAGCGGTTTTTCCCCGTAATTATCCAGTTTTTTCTTTTACTTTTTTTTATAAAGGCAAAAACGCTCTACGATGTTTCTCACAGCTTTGTTGTTCTAACTTGGTATCCTTTGTTTTTTCTTTTAGTATTTTATGTTTATGGAGGCGCACGAAACATTTTGCTATAGAATCGTTAACGCATGCGAATCGATATTTTGTGTTATTCATAGTCGCTTTGTCCGTCCCGTCCGGGCTAACAGTTGCATATCATTTTTTCAAACAATATACATTTTACGAGCTTTTTTTGCATACTTCGTTCGGACGCTGGTGAATGAGAATGCAATGGAACGTTGCAGTTACAGAGAATGTTTCGTTGGTTCTGTCGTCGTCGCATATTTACGATTGAATAAAAAATATTTTATTGATATCATTCGAAACAAACAAAAAGCAAAATTGTCGACGGATGATAAAAATCTGAAATTTTTATCGTAATCGACCGCGCAGTCCTACAAACCTTTGTTGATGTCGTTCGCGATGACTCTCGAAGCTCCTATCATTTTTGCAGCTATAGCCGATGCTCCACAACCGGCGCCCAAATCTAAAAAGCTCGTACACCCCGTCGATTTACTCAACAATTCTTTTCCATTATCGAGGATGAAACGCGTGAGCGCTTGACCTCCAGGCCAGTAAATCGACCAAAATGGTTCGTGAAAAACTCGCGATTCAATGTTTCGTCTTGATAACATCGAATCGCCTTTCACTCCGGCGTCGTTCATAACCGGCGCATTGTATAACCGACAACTTGGTGTCAGCAGACGCAATCGTAGCTCCGGCGTCAAGTGATCTCTCGTAATCTGCGTATTTCTCTCGATAATTTCCTCCACGATTCGTCGACTGTGGAATTCATAGTCGTTAATATTTTCCTCTTCCGTTACCGAGTGGATATCACCGATTCTTCGAGTTTGCCGATACGACGATATTTTCCTCGTGTACAGTTGCGTCTTTGTGAAAACTTGAAATAGTCTCGACATCGCCAGCTGGAAATTGTTGTAATAAATTTGCATGATACAAAACATAGCTTCGCGGTTATACGTCTATACAAAATGCTGCAAAACTCTCAAAATCTTTCGCACCGTGATAACACATCAGTGGCACAAATCAACAACTATTTTGTAAAAAAAACCGATAAATTAAATTTAACGGATCTTTCTAGTGTCGTGACCGAAAAATTGCAAATTTTAACTTTTTTTTCTCGATGGATAAAATATGCGGATCTCTCTGATTTTTTAATGACATATCAAAGCGCTCATGAACACCAGAATTATTTTTTATGTCTTTTTCAAATGTTCATTTTTATTTATTTTCTTCGTTTTTTCGGCGGTTGAAAATGGCTTGTAAAAAAATTGTCTCCTAACGGTGTACGCTTCTCTAAACGTAAATATTGTCCAAATAAAAAAAAAATTTAATTAAAAAAAAAACTATTATTAATCAATATGAAAGTCGCTACGTAACATTTTGATTCGATCAATATTGACAAAACGGGGGCGATTTGAAAAAAAAAGTAGCGAGTTTAGTTTTTTTTCAAAAATTTGTCGGTAAAAAAAATATGAAGAGCTGAAAAAGCAGCTTCTAATCAAGATAAATAATGGCGTAATGAATGTTGTGTCAAAATTTGAGATGAATAGCTTGAAAACTCTTTCTTTAACCGTGTACACCTATGGTTAAAAGATTTCTTGTAAAAAATGTTACACCAGAATGATCCCTTAACAAGTAATGAAAACGGAATGTACTTTTACGGTAAACTCAAAGAAAATTATTGGATTATCAATTAACGTACTTTTCCAGTAAAATTGAAGTAAAGTATCTTCACGGTTGTTAATATACTGTACATCAATTTTTCATCATAATGAAACACATTATGCACCCGCGGACATTACATTCATATTACATTTTGTATGTTAATTTATCACTAGAGGGAACCAATTCTAGACAATTTTGTTGTGCACGGCGAAACCGAGGCATTTTTGCAGTGCACACAGTTATGAAACACAGCATGATTGGTTACAATATTTTTTGCGCATACAGAAAATCACATTGTTATAGTGCACATGCAAATATATTAAAAAATTAGTACACAATTCCATAGTGTAGAGTATAGTGCACAGTCATTAGTACACAATGCTACTGTGCACAATGGACACAATAAATTGCCGGATGGTTGGCAACACGATAGTACAAAGCGCTATTGTGCACAGATTCTCTCCCCCAGTTGCTTGATAGTGCGCATATTGGGCATGTTTCCGCCTTAGTAATGGAATTCACTACTAAACCGGAAATATGCTTAATATCGCTATGTACATGTCAGATGTGCATAATAACGACGTGCACAATTGCGCAATGTACCTTCGAGCAGTTTGATACTACTTTCCGTTGTGCACTATAATATTGCGCACAATAATGCTTGTGCACTATAATATTGCGCACAATAATACTTGTGCACTATAATATTGCGCACAATAATACTTGTGCACTATAATATTGCGCACCATAATGCTTGTGCACTATATTGCTTGTGCGCAATAAGGTTGTGTTCTAAACGGCAGTCAATCATGGATTGAAATGTATGTGCACTAAAAAGTTTGGGCCAAGAAAATACAAGAGCTGCGTGCACTATGCATTTGTGCCCAACAACTTTGTGCTCCAAAACGTTGTGCCCTATCTCATGGTGCACACAAAAATTGTGTAGGAACGGGCCAGCTCCTTTTCTGACTGACGATTCTCGTAAAATAGAATAAAATAACGCAAGTAAGTTTTACTTCGGAATACACCAAAGAAGTAACGGTTTCCTAAAGATTTTTTTTTACGATTTACGAAATTTCTTTGCCGATATCGTAAACGTACATTAAACTGTTGAAATTTTGCCAATAATAGCAGCCCCATCGTTGATGCAGTTTTCACAGAATGGCTTGAAGGAGTTGTGGGTTTCGAACTTTGGGTACGGGGTTCGTAATTTAGTATATAAATAGGGCATGTATTCGCGTAATCCGATTAACGGTAGAGATGCTCTCACGTATATGCATATTGTATACATATATGCGGTTCGCTACCTTCCAAAGCGTTACAGCCACTCCATAAACATAAACAAGTTAGTAGAGATTCCTAAACGCCAATTAGGGATCACAAGTTACGTGAACGCATTGAACGCGAAATATGAGTATCCGTGAACTCTGATGAATGTATCAAACTTTATGGGGAGTTACGTCGACCTATAAGTTATCGAATAGTTACTGTGTATCGATACTCGACACATCGCGGATATCGAAGTTTTAGGTGAAATTTTTCTTCATTTTTGTTGAAAAGATATTGCGTTTGAATAGATTGTTGTAATTGTACACATGTAGGACGTTCGAGGAACTTTACGGTCTCGACAGTAATATACCGATTGACGGTGGAAATGTTTAAGGAAAAACAATCGGATTTTATCATTGTTAATAATAATCGCATGTACGAAAAGTCTAAATTAATTCTATATCTGGAGAGACATACATGAACTCAACTTCCTACTTGATACATGAACTCAACTTGCCTGAACTTAACTTCCTCTGGAATTGCCCGTCCTCCACTGAGGAAGTGAAGCTCATCTAATTATTAAGATATATACACTCCTATTGGTCTTTATTAACGCTTTCGAAAACTTTTTTTTTTGCGAAAGCACGGAGGACATTGTTGAGAAACGATTCAGCGAGCAAAATTTTTATTAGAAGTCAACAACGCAAGATCGTCGAGTACCGATAACCAACAGGATGCTACAATTTTATTTTCCGATAACGATCGATCACGCGACGAATCCAAGTGTCTCTTGCTTGTTTTTTCAATCTTCGTATACGAACGGCAATGATTTCTTTAAAAATACATTTTGTTACCGTATATTTCCTCACGACAATCAGTGATCCGAGACGAACTTCTTATACTCGACGTCACAAGCTTCGAAATAATTTTCTTCCCTTTGTCGAGCAATTAATGTTTGCTAAGGATGCTCCTGAAAAGCATGCCACGCGGTTATTCAACAGAGAACAGAAGAGCTTCCGTTGCGTCAAAGATAATTGGCAGCGGCGCAGCAAAGACTTGTTTTCCATCACCAACTGCGCATGAATTCCAATCAGACGCTCATACAACACGACTATCTACCAAGCAGTTTCTCGTTTCTTATCGTCACTAGTGACGTATATCGTATTCCATAACCCGTAATACTTCTCGGTTGAGGAAACAGCCGGGAAATTTTGTGCGCCGATCGAACAAATTATTGAGGCAAAACATATTTGCAAACGGTAATTCCGAAAAAAAGAAATACGGTTAATTCATAAAAATGTTATTGCTATTTATTAACAATCGTCGGGAAGTCCGTAAATATGTGGAACAATATTATCGAAGTTATCTATTGCTAATGCGAAAGCGTTTACATGTTTACCAAAAATTGTTTTTTGATATAACAATAATATTGGGTTATCTCATTATATCGACACTTCGATACGCGGCCGTCAGTATCATTTCAGTGATAGCGATTATGAAATAATAAATATAAACATTGTATCCAATGCCAAGAACAATTCTAAGGAAAGAAAAAATGCAAGCAATTAATGACGAGACGCATTCGCGGTGTCTATTAATAATTATATGAATGAAAATATCGTATGATTGCGTAGGTCTCATCAAGTGCAATTCTATTTATAGATTTTTATTACTACCATCCGCGTCAACGTTGCAGTTACGCACCAATAGAAAATAAAAGGTAGAGTCTCTACGTGCAGTCCGCGCAAAGAACCGGATTTCCCGGTAACACGAACGATACTGTATCTCCCGTTGAATTTAATCCGCGCACAAGCGTCAACGTTGACACACTTTTGTCACTCTTTGTTATATAGTACATTTCTATTTTTTTTTACCAGTTTTAGTGATTCCCCGTTCGAACTGAATTATATATCATTGGCGGATTTTTCGATACGTTATTTTATTCGAACTAAATTTCATTAATAAATGTATATTTTCACAGTGCGCGACCCATTATCGGTATAACAAAGAAAATTCATTTTTAAATATTATCAGAAACAATTATATCAGAAATATTGCAGGATTATTATTATTCCATTAGGGTTATCGGGAATACTATCAATAAAAATTGATTTTTTATGCTTCAGGACGATTTTCATTTTGATTTCGAAATGATATCTAAAATACGTCAATACTGATTTATCGAAGTCCTGTTATGACGTTATTAGTCATAATGAACGTGCGGTATCGAAATTATCGACCGAATTTCCTGCACGTGCGTCTTATGAAACTCCCTTATAAGCCCTTTGTTCGCGTATTGTGGTACTTTGCCAATTGCATATCGTTTCCCACTATTTCCATTGATTCCCAACGCTGCCAATGAGGCTGCTTCGTCCAGAAAGCTTTGTGAACTTAAAAAAACGTTGGGAAAACAATGGTATAATGTTCGATTTGTAGAATCTTCATTCTCGCGTTACAATCGATCGACTAACGCATAAAAAAGAATCCATTCGAAGGTTAAAAACGGTTGTAAACTGCAGTCATACGATTAGCGAACGATTAAAGTGTAAGGAAACAGTGTTGTTGCAACAGGTGTAAATAAGTGTTAGACAATGGCGCCACAGATCGGAGTCTCGACTAATTTTAAACACGATACCGAGGAAATTTACATATTTGCCTACTACGGCGGCTCGAGCTGTTCAAGACGCTGCTTTTGACTTCTTCCAAAGTTGCTAATAGCTAATAGCCTTCCGGCTCTCATTCTACCGGTGCTCGCAAAGCTCTAGATGCGTTGATTTGCACTTGCAGTCTGTACGAGATGTAAACAGTGTTCAGATGCAACGATTCGATAGAGAGGACGCGTCGAGTCCAGGAAGGTCACTGCAATTTGCAATTAACTATCTTCAGTCGTGGACGAAATTACTTTGTATTTCTAGACGCTACCATGGCAATAACATCTCGTTTAAAACTACATATCAGTTTCTATAAAGCAATTTGCATGAAAATGCAATCAGACACAGTCATTTTTGAAAATCATTGAATTTTCATTTCAATCGACGAAATACATCGCGAGATTGCATATCCCTCGGATTGTTCATTTCAAGAAGATGTCTTCGGGAGAAATCTTAAAAATTTTACCGAAATTAAGAGCATTCTACGATCAAAATATGATTCCTATATGGAATATGAGATCCCGAAGTACCGGGAATAACGTTACACTGAAAGGGCCGAAAAAAAATTAAATTGCACCAATTAATTAGGCGTCTCGCAGCGTGCCTTATCAATAGCACAGTTTGTAGCGATTGGTTTGTCGTCGCCCGGTACGAGACGGCTGACGAAACAATCGGTAGCAGCAAACGCAATGGTTTGCATCATCCTATCTCGTGCGACGTTACGTTTTGTTACGTTTGATACGTTCGATAGCCACACGATCATACAAAAAGCGTAACGGGAGTGGACACGTGTATCTATCTCGACGTCCCCAGGAAATATGTACACATGGACCGATATATACCCGTATGTATGTACACAATACATAAGTACATACGTAGTGAACTACGATCATGATGCCCGCTTGGGTCGTAGCGGGAAATGGAATTGGTTCTGACAATTTACGTTGATCGACCTCGTCCTCTGGTCAGGCAGCACACCTATTGCGACTCCCTGCCCTAACCCCCCACCCCTGTGCTGCCTCTTCTTTCGTTTGGGGACGATGATGATGAAACGCCCGATAAACTTTCAACGAGATACCGTTGTTTTTTTTTCTTTTACGATGCATAAGAATAATCGATGACATAGATATGTATCGACGGGTATAATGTACAAATGCCAATGAACTTTGAACGCTATACATATAGAGTGATTGTTTTAGTCGAAAGCGCTGTGTCATTGTACACTGCATATAAAAATTTTTGTAGCAATTCGATCATTTCATCTGCTGTTCAATCCGTCCGATTCGATCAAAAACTTTGTATCAGATTTTTTTTTCATAATTTAGTCCGGTAAATGGGAAAACCAATCTATTGGACCGGCCGGTCGGATCACCGTGTCAACCGTGTTGTACACGGGAATTAAATATTCGAGATAGGCTATTCGAATGAAAACCGGAGAACCGATGTTTTGAGCCTATGATACCGAACGATATGAAAAATGTGGGAAGGTCACATACAAGCGATCAGAAAAATTGGCATAATTCGATATATTTTTTCCTGCCGTACACGAGAACGATCATTTTTTTTAAATGAAAATCGATCGAAATTCTTCCTAATTGCTGAAATAACATATTTTTTTGGTTTTGTATTGGCTGAAATTTCTTTCGCGAATAACCTCCAAGTTCGAACACTTGTGTTCCACCATCAGGAAGCGAATGTAGCGACAAATATTTTCAATAGAATCTATTCTTGTACTATTCGAAGTAAATGTTTATGCAATGTATCGGAAATATGTACCGCCGGTACAGAAGATTCTTTGAAGTCTTTATATGCATACGCTGTTGCCGATCTTTGTAACTGGAAAGTTAAGTAAACTGAATCGAACCAGCGTCCGAGACGAGTTTCAACGAGTCTCATAAGAGTCTGGGAACACGTCGGATCACGAGGCATAGCTACTTATACGCGCGCGAGACCTGTTGCAAACGATGAATAGAAGAAGCGCGTGGTTGCATGACGTTGCGAAATATCCCCCCGCAGCAGCGAAGTCAGAATGGCAAGACACGAGACTTCAAGGGCCCCCACGTTTCTTTTAGCGCGGTTTGTCGCTCTCGGCAAATAAAATTCCTCAACTCTAATCAGCGAAGTGCAACAGGTATTTTTTCCCTTATCGCGATACGAATCACGCCGATACGTGTAGATAAACTAGATCATCCATCGCGACCACTCGAGATATCGCAATGACAAAATTAGCAAACGTTCGAAAAACGTATATATATATGTTATAAAACACATTTATTTCAGAAAAAAAACTACTGTAGGAGGTAATTTTCTGCCAGACATTATTTAAACTTAATGCGAGATGCGAGATTTTTCTTTAATTCAAATATCCGAATCTGAACTCTGATATTTACACTGAAGCGAATTCCGAGAAAAAATGTATTTATAAAAATTTCTTCTACGATTTGTTTTTTTTTTGTATTTCAATACTCAATTTAATAATGAATAATAATATTGAATACATACCTTTTTACTTAACGAATAAAAAAACAAATAAACAAATACAAAAATTAAAGATCATTTTTTTAAACGACTTTAATTTAACGACAATTCTTGACAAACAATATTAATTCAGGGTAAGTTACATGTTTTTGAGAAAAAATAAACAGTACGTTGATAACTTTTTGCAAAAAGGATCTTTTTTTTTACGATATTTCATTCGACTATTTTTTTTAGTGGTATTACAATAACTCAGGAAAAGGAAAAATAAATACCGCGGGAAATAAAAGACTCCTATAACTTTCCTCCTTCTCATACGAGAAAAGAGTACGAGACAAAAGTCCGTTTTACCGGATTTAATACATGAGATTTGTTTTTCACGTGAGGTTTTTAATTGCTTGGCATTTGGACAGTTATGTTTCGACGGCCACGTGTAAAATTGTATAAAATTAAATGATGCGAATTCTTCGAGGACTTTGTATCTTATTCCCGGTGATTCATCGCCTCAACAACAACGAACAATTGAACAGTTTTTCATCCGGACAAACGTTCGGCAAACAATTGTATAAATGAATGACTGAAATACCTGAATTACTCGTTCGTCTCTCGAGCGCTAGATTCACCGTTCCATTATCAGGCAAAAAGAAAATTGTTTGTTGCGACAATATGAAATTTTATCTCTATCAAAAGTGGCACCGTTGTGCCACGTGGCACACCGAGCAGATGTACCGATTGATTTAAGGTCCGATCATCTAATTAACACACTGTTCTTATAAATTGGATATATCCAATCGAATTCGTGGTATCCAAGTATACCACGTATAATAATCAGATCCGAGTAAAAGACCTCCCGGCAAAACTACGCAGGGGGAAAACGCCGAATCGCTTCGGGAATTACCAGACAGCAGAAACTCTCTACAGTATACTACGGTCGTTAAGGCATTGGTTAGATTGCACACTGTAGAGTTTTACGTTCTATAGTGATACTGGTTTCCCCTCGGACGAGTCACGACGCGTCTGGACGTAGCACACGAAGGGGGACGTTTGCATATATATATCTATACAAAATACCAGCGAAGACAAGAGAGACGGAAACTACGAGGCGCGGTAGTGGGAGACACATCGATAAAAGCCACGAGTCTGGAAAGCTGACGACACATTCGGTACGAACCGGTAGCGCGAAGAACATATCCAAAGTGTACTTTGCTCTTCGAATATTCGATCTTCGGTCTTATATACTCGGATATTCGTCGTTTGTTCGTTGTTTTTTTTTCATCCGGTTAAATACAAGAATCATCATAGTGCAATATAAAAAAATCGATTAACGAGTGACTAAGCGACTCGCTCGTGTTACATATTGCGTGGATTCCACGAACTGTACCCGTGTGTTTTGTGTGACATAAATACGTGCTACCTTTGCCAATTAAACGCAAACTGGAAAAAAACTAAAAAAAAGTCGTCGAGCTGTTCGTTGTGTGTACCACGTACAGCAAAAAAATTCATCCCACATTCAGCGACGTTTGTCGAGGAACTAAGAGGCACAAAAGTAACGAGGACAATCCAGTAATCGCGGATATGACTTGCCAAGGATTGCAATCTGTACCAACGCCAGCTATGGCCGAGAGGTAAGAAATACTTTATCTCTTATTTTTTCTTTCGATTCGATTTGTCGAATTTACACGTTGGCCTTTACTCCAAAGAGCCTCGGAGAATGGAACGCGCGGTAGCTATGGATCGATACTAATCTCATGATCCCCTATTTGTTAGGTGAGAAAAAGTAACGGTACTTGTACGCCACGCGTGCCGGCTGGGCTGTTTTATCTCGAACAGCCGTATGTACCGAGATAACGAAATCGCGCGATTGACAACTGTTCGAATTCAATTGCAAACGCTTAGTTGACGTGACTTTGCAATTTTTTTTTTACTATTCCGCAAAAATGATTAAAAAATTCTCGACTGTTGAAAAATAAAAATGTTACTCATTATTGCGAAATGATGGTGATGAAATTATCTTTTAAAAACCTATCTTCGATGAGTATCCAATTTTTAGATAACGAATTTGCGAGTCATTTTAACATATGCCATATGAAAAATAAGGAAACATTTCAATACGTCAGATTAATCTGCCAACTTAGAAAAAATAAATTGCTATATGTATATGATAAAGTATCGAATAAAACTGCACATTTTTTATTCAATATTTCCGGAAATTAATATGATCAGTATCAGAAATCTAAACTATATCGGCGCCAATGATAAGCCATTAAGCGAGGTATTAAAGAAGATTATATTTTTTTTCGATAAGACTCCGAAGTACGGATAACGGAGATAAGTGATCACTTCCCAAGTTCAGATATGTAGTGTAAAAAAAGAATCTGATTACGAATCATGGTCGTTGGGTAATTTTCACGGAAAAAAGGGAAATTATCAATAATTTTTAAATACAATGAAGAGAAATTGAAGACTTATCGAATGATCGAAGATAATGCGATTTTACATTTTTACCGCGAACGAGATAACAAAACTGTCGATATCCAGAGCAACCGAGCGTCGTCCGCACTAAATAAATTTAATTTCGATGACTCGACAGTTTGATTAATCGATTGTTGTTATTGATTTTCCAGTGGAAAATACGCGTGGAAGGTACAAACGAAGGATCTTCGACGTCAGTGGAAAAACAGCAACAAAGTCACATGCGGAATGCTGCCAACTCTTCGAGTTTTAGCGTCTCGTGGATGCGAAAATCAAGGAAGCGTTTGCCTCGTGCCGCTTGAGGACAAACAGGATTCAGCGAGCCACATGCAGATGACCCTTCTGGAAGCTTATTGCCGCGAAATTGGTATCGAAGTCGTTCGAATTTCGGAGGACACACTGAGATCGGTACTCGGACCGGAACACAGGGATTTATCGTGTGTACTGGTTACCAACGATTCGCCATATTTTCTGGAATCACCGGAATGACTGGAACGTCTTCGCACGCGCAAGAATCTTGAATGAACAATTGAAATTATCAAACGATAAGATAACTATCGAAACGGAACTCACGCGACGAGTAACGAAGCTAAACGACGATATAGCGGAAGAGAGAAGTTGAAGAAGCGTGAGTCATCGCTTCGCCCTGGTGGCAAAAAATTCTTGGCAAATTCTCGTAACCGTTCGACCTCGAGACATAATCGAGTCTCGATTACGAAGAATCCGCTGAATCCGTTAAACCCGACGTGCGGAGAGGACTCGAGGGATCGGGGAATTTGTATAAGAAAAATGATTGAAGACCGTGCGAAGCTTGGCGAAGAGGGAGAAAGTCGAGCTTCCCGGCGAGTACATCGATCGTCCGTCACGATGATTGATCGATCACATCGAAAAGGACGTTGAGCTTTACGACACTCGATGTTACGTCCTTCAACACTATTCGCATACCGTAGGAATATTTATTATAGCTTTTTCGAATGAGGTTTTTTTTTTAATACTATCTTATTGTATCTTATGTGAAATATTTTTTTTTACAAGATCGGGAAAAAAGAAACACGAAAGAGCTCCCTATTAGCTCGAAAAACATGTTCTTTTTTTTTTATGGCGACAAGAAAAAATATGAAGTTTTTATAATTGTTGTACGATTTGTAAATGTATGGAGAAAAAGAAGAAAAAGAACATTTTTGTAATAATGAAGATATCGGTTTGGAGCGGCTATAATAAAAAACTGGAGTATTCTCCGAAAAGTTGAAAAGTTTGTTTTGCTTTACACCTTTGACCCACTTGACGCTCGTATATCGAGGCATGTTACTTCCTGGTAATCGCAAACACAGCTGACATTGACGATATCGATTGTGTGTCTTCTTTGCGTAGCTTGCGAAGTACTTGAGGAACTCTAATATCTCAACGATGGAGGACTTGAAAATCTTAAATGTGACGTGAGTAGGTATATTAGAACATTATGGGCTGTAATAATTCATAATAATCGAGAATTCAAAATGTACGAAAGAAAATATATGCAATCGGACTTTATTAGTTTGAAACATCAGAAATATCAAGAATGATCGAAATTCATAAGTAATATTTGCTTTGGCCAAATCAATTGGGAGAGGGATTGTCAAAAGGTCTTTTAAGTAACGCGATGAAACTATGAAACTTGGAGCTTTTATTGTTGTTTATAAATTTTTAATTTACCATGCATAATAGGCAAACTGCGGAGGTAACGTTTCACTTTTTTGGACATTCAAACGACGGTGACAAAATTCGAGAGGCTTTGAATCGTCTTGTTCAGCGTCGTCGGCTAAGTGATTTTGCTTTGGAGTCGACACACTTTACGTTTCAACAGAAGCCCTCGCTTCGTCTCCAGGTATTTGCGGGTTTCAGGATGGATTAGACGTGCATTCCCAACCAAAAGTTTAAACGATCAAAATTTCGCTACTTCGATACAGTAAAAATCTGAAAAACATCGAACGTATTAAAAATATCAAGAAAATTTATTTTATACAGTAATAATGCCAATAAGTTCTTAACAAATAAGTAACTAAACACATTGTTCAAGAAATACCCAGTGAAAGTTTTTTTTTCTCATGTAAAAATAATTTGTTGATTTTTTTTAAAACATATAAATTTTTAAAAATTTTCATACATTTCTATAATTTTTTTTTGGAATTTTCAAAAATAAATATAAAGGCACGAATTTTGGATATGTTTTCGCAGCAAGATTCCACAGCACACTAGCGAAGTTTCGGGGCGATTGTACTAACATTTACGTAACAATAGCGTTAAAAATGTCAAGAAACAACATTTCCAAAAATGTACGTGAATTATGAAAAAATGCATATGGTTTCTAAAAAATTAAAGGATTCATTCCAAATGATGAAAAAAAGGTTCACTGCATATTTTTTAAACTATTTGTTTATTTGTCGCTATTAACATTTCGGTATTGTTATTATGATAAATAAAAGTTCTTGGTGTCATCAGTACGATTGATTTTTTCCGATTTTTATAAATACGTGAAAATTCACATGTTTGAAATTCTCGCGAAATCTTATTTTTGGGTGGTAAGGTGCGTGTGAAGCATTTTTAATTGAAAAAATGTAATCTTCAACTCGTACGAAATGTTTTTAATTTCTTTTTTTTATGTCCAGAGTCTTCACATTAATCAGGTTAATGAACGCGAAGTTCGTCTTGGACATCAATTTATATTGTCATGTGTCGCTCAGGGGAGTTATGGTATCAGCTTTGTGTGGTACAAAGATAACATGCTAGTTGATATGGCTAAGGCTACGAGGTGAGAACCGAGTTTTTCTTTATTACTGCAACGTTGCGGCACGAATAAAAAAAAAAGACAAATTTAAACACCAATTTAGGGAAATATGGTATCGAGATCTTCCAAACGATGGCTCGGACACTCACACGTCGCTGTTGACGATAGACAAAGCAACTTTACTCGACGCTGGTCGTTACACATGCCAAGCAATCGATTGGGGTGGTCAACAATGCAAAAGCATTTACATAGACGTGAGAGATGAACCCGATGTCAAAGTAGTGCCTATGAGTGCTACTATAGAAAAGGTATATTACGATATATTGTATAAAGAGGAATTAATTAATAACATTACGGCGAATGTATTGATCCATACAAAAAGTAATATTTGCACAGAATTCCAACCACTTCTTCATGACACAAAAATATAAAAACGAATCAACCATATAATAGATCGTAATAACATTCATTTTGCATAATAATAATTTCAAAAAATTAATACCAAATTAGGGTTAAAAATTGTTCAATAAATCATACGGCAAACGAACTATAATGAATATTTTTCAGTGAAGCCGCTATTTTTACTGAATACATATGGATTTTTAAAGATTTTTTTTTGATTATCGAAAATTGCGTTGTTCGATTTCCATTTCTGCGAATATGTTCGATCCATTATCCGGAATGTTTTTCTGCATAGTATTTTTCAAAATTCGTAGTCAAAATGTATGATTCTGTATTTATACGAAATAAAAAATAATAATTAAAATTAGAAAAAATTCTGAAAAAATGTATTTGTAACCGGGAAAATGTACGTATCGATTTCTGGTAAAAAAAGAAAACAAGTTATGTTCGTTAAACTTTTTCTTTAAAGAAATTTGTTAGTACCGTTTTGGGATTATTTTTATTAGTATAAAAAATAAATGTTGTTAGCATCTACTGTGTGGTTTAGTTGTGATTTTTATCCCATGTGGAAGTGTTCGAAATTCTCTCTGAGCGCCATATCTGGATTGGGTTTCCGAAAAAATATCGTAAAACTGCGATTTTTATTATCAATACGACACAATGCGATAACCAACTTAGATACGAGTACTAAATAATGGTTGATTGTATGAATTTCAGGGAAGTGACATACAATTAATGTGTATGACACCGAACATGCGAAGTTTAGGAATCGGTTTTGGTTGGACAAAAAATCGTGCATTGCTTAAACTGGAACCGGGCCGACAAGTGTGGGAGGATCTGTATCCAGCTGGAAGCATTCTGAAAATTACTAACGCTCAGGTAGAATCCACAAAAAAAAATTCATTGAAAACAAACGAAAAATTAAAAATTTCTTCCGATCTTTAGATTGAGAAATATTGATGTTTATTTTTTCAGAAATCTGCAATTTACACTTGCAACGTCGCTCACAGATCGATGTCGGTGCGCGTTGATGTAGTGAATCGGACTATGATACCGATATGCTTGAAAGAAACTTCTTGGGGTATGCGATGGCCAGACACAGCGCCGGGATCCGAAGCGCTCATGGAATGTCCTCGTCACTTTGTTGGTCGTCGAGTAATGAGATTGTGCTCTATGAAAGATGCAACGACTCCCGAGTGGCAGTTGCCCGATTTTTCAGCTTGTCTGTATGAACCATTGATCATTCCGTACAGCAACGTAAGTATATCTCACGTTTACGAGGAAACGGGTGCCAATAATATAAACCTTAAGGTGAATTTATGGGTCGCCACATTTCATTTTATCCTAGCGAAACGCATCGAGTGACGAAAATCAGATAGTCCTTTTTTTCTCTGTATAAGTATTTTACGCCTTTTCGGTGTGTCGGTCACGCAAAATATGCGTATGGAAATTCTATGTTAATCAAATTCAGTGAGATTGAGAGTAAATTCCGAATACTTTTAAATGGGATAAAAATCTGAAAAAAAAAATCGACCATATACATAGAAGGTGCTATTGATCTTTCATAGTAATAATTCGAAAAAAATAACAAATTAGTTTAAAAAAAAAGTTTAACAAATCATCCGGCTATCAATGAATCATCAACAATCATTGGCTACAAATCAACCGACCTATCATACAGCCGAAGTTGTTTCCTTAATTTTTCTGAATACGTATGTATTATGTTTAATTTATTTTTAATATTCGACAATCTCGTTTTTCGAAATATGATTAATTGGTAAGAATTTACGAATACAGCCGACCAAATACCCAGAAAATTCTTGAGTGCAAAGGTTAGTTTTCTTGCGAAAATGTACCCAAATGTCGTGACTTTTCATCCATAAGCGAAAAAAGTTTTAATTGGAAAATAAGAAACAATTCTAAATAGAATGTTTGTAAAGTGTTTTCAAAATTACCGAGTCAATTTCTGATAAAAAAAGAAAGTTCGGCTGCCGGAAGATGCGTTAAACCATTTTCAGTCCCTTTAATATGTATACATTTTTTCAGATTTTTATATCATCGAGAAATATTTGCAGTTTTCTCTCATTTTTCTTAAACTTATGCGAAACGAATGCGAAGCCGACATAACTACCTTAACATTTACATTTATTACATTTTTGCTTACAGTTTCGAAGCTTAACATTGGGCTATCAAAACACAACGGGATCCGCGACAATTCTCGCGTTTTGGGAGGTATTACGATCGCGACAAATACCGTTGTATCCCGGTGAAGGAGATCGGATCGTGAGCATCCTCGCTGAAATCGAACACTATCAATACAATATCGATGATTTGGACGATTTGTACAATTCCGCGGAAGCTTTGACTAGAATAATGAGTCGGATACTGGACGATGAGCATTCCATATTAACGCAACAGGTACTCAGACATCAACATACCATGAAATTAATTAGCGCATTTTATTTTGACACAATTTAACGATTGTGCATTCGCAGAAACAATTATTACTGCAACAACTGACCCAACGAAATTTGGAGTATTGGGTCAGACAATTGATTTATCCTTACAAACATCTCGTCCTCTCGTCTGTCGTTGTGGATATTCAAGCTCTGCACGCCCACGACAGTGATAGTACAAAGCATTCTCTACAAATTCCCGTCGATGACTATATGTAAATATATATTTCTTTAGAACAAAATTCGTCCAATTATTGATAATTATTATTAATTCTTTAATTTATTTGTAAAAAATTAGGTATCCTTATTGGTACACCGATAAAGTTGCTATACGCTTGCGAAGAAAAGATATCGATGTGAATAATAACAAAACAGTGAGCGGTATTGTTATCGCATACAAAAATATAACGAGATTTTTGCCGAGTGCGTTTGTAAAGGAATTGGAGTAAGTATACGTCAAATTTTTTTTTTTTAATTCCCTAATAAATATTGTGACGTATTTTTCACCTAACGGAAACTCTAACTCAAACTCTATAAATAAAATAAAAGAGGAAAAAAAAAACCAAAAACCGAAAAGCTCAAACCAAACGGGAGCAAAACGCGAACGAAACTTACGTCACCTTCGGCCGTCCACCCTCGCGGATGCATCGGCGTCCCGGTGGGCGCCAGTTAATTTTTGTTTCGCCGGTATTAACAACCGGACTAAACTGGAGGCCGGTGGAATGACCTCCGCAGGGTAGATTTTTGTTTCGCCGGAATCACCAATCCGGACCAAACTGGAGGCCGGTGGAACGACCTCCGCAGGGTAGATTTTTGTTTCGCCCGAATCACCAATCCGGACTGAACTGGAAGTCGGTGGAACTACGACCTCCGCAACGACAAAACGAAACGGAACGAAAACGGTACGAGAACTAACGCCGACGCATTCGCGAAAGCAAACGGTTGCGGAAATGCACGGTTGCTCAGGATGCGGGTTGTGGTAGAAGGGTCGCGATCCGAGGTCAATAGAATAGCCACGAGAAACGGAGATCGAAACCTCAACGTTAAGTTAAGCGGGACCGAAAAATAATAATTTGGCTAAGAAGCCACGGGATCACACGCAAGTGCATCGAAAACGCTCAGCTGATCGAACGATCGAAGCGAGCTAACGAGAACGTAACAAAAGCGGATCGACAAGCGATCGACAAATTTCTATAATTCAGAAACTCACCGAAACTTCATATTAATCCTGTACTAAGCGGGAACCTGTATCTCACGATACACCGAGAACCGAAGCACTATCACCGCTGCACAAGGAGCATTATTTCTAATGCTTCACTCACGCACGGGATCGCGAAGAATTTATTACAAAATTCTTTCGCTACACTCAACTCACGAAACTCGAGCGATAGCCGAACGAGAACGAGAAACGGACAGCTAGGCCACACTGTGTGCGCGAGAGAGATAGCCTCACTCGAGCGCGCGAACAATAGGCCGAACGTCAACAACACGGGAGCGCGAGAGAGACCCGAGTTACCTCTAGGGCAGCTCTCGGTAGACTGTCGATTTGCCTACGAAAATTCGTAACGAATTATGATAATTATTTTCGGGAGCTTGACCGATAACTACTGTCCTCTCAACCATCTCATGACTTTATCGAATCGAGAGCCGATACTATACGCGGTAACTTGAACGAATCTTCGCAATCGCTTCCCCCTAGTCAATGCGTGAGATCCAAGGCTCTACTCAACTATAACGCAGCGCAAGGTGTTCCACCACTCTTGCCTGGACCAAACGATACCTCCGCCTGATCTCAACGCATTGCACTATCTCTTGGGGTGCCGGGTTTACACCGGACTTTGACGTATTCGCAAGACTCTTCGCCGAGTCCTTTCTCTATTTGGGCTTTTCATTATTACTTCTTACACCACCAAATAGAGTCGGAAACGACTAAACTGAACTCAAATGGAATCTGAAATCGCGAACCAAACTAAGCAAACGGAATCTCAAAACTCGAACTGAACTAACATAATAACGATAATGAAGCTAATTGGAATAATTATAACAAAATGATACAAACAAAACTGCAAAAATCTCGATCGGTAACTCAACGGGAGCGTGACGGTATCTTAAGTCGCTGGGAGAGGCAGTAACGCGAACTTCAGCACTAAAATCGTAATTTCCATGCGAGTACGGTAGTTTTGGGTTTTTGTGACGTCGATTCCAAAAAATCACGTCACAATATAAAGCATCGCTTGACCGGTATTATGTGTATAAAAGTATTGACATTTTTTAAATTTTTATTACAGCGATGGTACGGATCTTCAGTATCGTTTTAATTCCCGAGTAATCACCGTGGCGGTTACTCCATTCGACGAGAAGAAATATTCCAAAGTTCAAATAGAACTGCGTATGCGACATTTACAAAACTTATCGAGTACTTGGAACGTCTCGTGTGGGATAATAAGTTCAACTGGGACTTGGGATCTGGAATCGTGTGCCGCCAGTTTAGTTTCGGACGAGAGCGCTACCGTTTGTCTGTGTTCGGCTCCTGGAACATTTGCGGCGTTTCTTACGGCGCGCGCCGCGAGAGTTAGTATTGTACATACAATTTACGAATTATGCTGTTCTTCTTTAGGAAACTATTGATATAAACGTTATGCTAAACACATTTAGTAAGAAGACGACTAATCTTTTTTCAGGTCACACTCGCGGAGAAGGAAGGTACAACTTTCGTAGTAGCATTGGGTTGCGGGGTTTGCCTTCTACAATGCGCCATAGCTTCAATATTTTTGGGCTCATTTCTATTAAAAAATCGAACTTGGCTCAATTTTTTAAAGCTTCAATTTTCAACCGCTATCGTTGGAACTATGGCGACGTTTATATACGCTGTCTATACTGATCTTCTAGAGGTAAATCGATATTTTTTTTTTATTTTTTCGTTGATTTATACTTAATATTTGTTTGACCGTTAAAAACATGTATAAATTGACGCTGAAAAATGTATGTATGAAATTCTTTTAGAGTTCGTACTCGACGATAGCCATAAGCTTGGAAACTCTTTCGCTCTTTGGATTATCGGCGCCCATATCGCAGGCACTCATAATTTATGCCGATCTAACGCAAATTCGTCCGAGTCAACATTTTCAACCAACCGTCATCGCCGTTATCACAGGTACATAATTTCCCTTTTATTTGTTTCGTGACTCGATTATAGATTTTTATACGTAAGATTGTTCCGATCTTCTTATTCTTTACTAGCGGGTTATTTTAATTCGTTTAAATGAAATGTTTCAATCAACCATTTGCGGGACGTTTGAGCGCCCGTGGCCGTTGGGCGGAAAGCTGCAAACTATCGCAGCCGCCGTATACCCCCCCGGCCAAGCTTCCTAGCAACTGTTGCTATGGAAATCGCTGCTATAGTAACCGTTGCTAAGGAAACAGTTGCTATCTCAGGTATAAAGTCTTTTCCGGTTCAGAAAACCAAAAAAGAACCGAGCGCCACTCCAAAAATGTATGGTCCGTTTTACCGTTTTTTGCGGTCCGTTTTCCAGTTTTTCCAAAAAAAAGCGAGGGTAGCACAACATGCTAGGGTGGTAGCGTTGCTATGGAAACGAGAAGTAAACGGCGACGCGTCGATACCAAGGGCGTCAAGTTAACAACAGTCTTATTCTAAGGGGGGACATACAGACAAACAAGTTTTCAAAAAACATATAAGATATATATTATCAACTTTATTTCACGTTCTCCTCTATCAATTCTTGCACAATTAGTCGATACAATTGATTAATTATCATTTCTGTAAATAGTGGTAATAATGGTTTTTATAACTCGTGCATGAAAAGCGACGTATTTCATAGCAGTTTTGCAGGACGAAAGTGGGTCTTTGCGTAGCAGTATCGTAAGTAAGGTTTGCGCACGCGCATTACCTTATTTTCCGTCCCTACGATAAAAAAGTTAACTTTTCTGCCCTTCGAACGAAAAATTGTAACTTGACTTTTCACTGTCTGTCCTGCAAAACTGCTATAAAACGCACCGGTTTCCCTGCTCTCGTTACAAAAAGTATAGTGTGCAATTCGGGCAGAATTGGCGATTGCAGCCAATCCAAACCAACTTCGCCAACTTTCGGCCCTTGCTGCACAATGTACTATTATGCATTTCAAAGTATGAACGTTTTCTTGAATAGAATCAAAAGTTATATTCTCGTTGATCGCACATTCATGATGTTTAGTACATATTTCGTTGCAGGTGTTCCAATTTTGACAGTATTGGCGAGCGAATTGACTCATAAGAGTACAGGCTGGGAGCATCAATCTTGGTGGTTGATTTACGGCAGTGGCGTTTACAATATTTTCGTTAGCTGTGTCGCAACGATGCTAGCTATTTTTATGCTATTATACATCGGCGTACTGTGGAAAGCTCATGCTCTTGTCGAAGAAAACGTTGTCAAACGTGAAACCCTGGAAAGAAGGTATCATATATATTATTGGACTATTGTTGAAACATATTCTCAGTGTGTCTCTCTCGGTCCGCCGAGAGCGCCAATCACGCTATCTTCCTCACACTTATACAAGTTTCACATCACCTTAAGTAGTCTCGATAATTTGATAAATTACATACGCTTCTGTTGAAAATTCCTATATAAATTCCCCATGTACAGATTTTAATACAGAGATTATAAAGTGTAGTCGATAAAATCGGGAAAAAAAAAAAATTTTCAAATAAAAAAATCTGTGCTTTTTTCATTCCTACTAAATCGTAAATTTCTTCACTACAATCAGCTACAAACGATTCTCTATAAGAATCAATCATCAGATTTGAGTGTCGTCGAATCGGGGCGATTCGTTTTTTCAAAAATCCTATAACGTTTTTTATTTTACTCAGTGTGAAAAAGGGAGTTTTACGCACGATTTGCTCGCGTATGAGCCCCATTTTCACACCGTGTGATTTAAATTTTTGAATGATTCTCGTGCGAAAAACTATTTCTTATATAGAAAAAAAATGTTTTGCACTCGTATAATGTACTAATTTGGAAGTACAAGGAAAATAGTACATTATGCTACAAGGGAGGAAAGTGCGTGTTTTCCACCGAGTGGGGTTTGCGGCCCGAGCGAAGCGAGGGCTGTGATCACACGAGGTGAAAAGCACTTCCTCCCGTGTGGCATACGTTACTTTATTCCCGACCACCCTATAAAGTCTATATTCTGTACATGCGACGGCGAAAAGGGTTAACTCGGAGTACGGGCACCTTTCGGGCACCTCTCGGGCGTCGGAATACGGGCACGGGAGGGCGTGCGTATATAAATTATAATACTGATATTTTTTTTTAATAACAAATTTTTTTAATAACAATATAAGGTGGGAAATAAAGTACTACGGTGGCGGGAAATAAAGTGCTACTTTATTCCCGCCGGGCAATAAAGTGCTACTTTATTCCCGCCGGGCAATAAAGTAGTACTTTATTTCCCGCCGGGCAATAAAGTAGTACTTTATTTCCCGCCGGGCAATAAAGTAGTACTTTATTTCCCGCCGGGCAATAAAGTAGTACTTTATTTCCCGCCGGGCAATAAAGTAGTACTTTATTTCCCGCCGGGCTATAAAGTACTACTTTATTGCCCGGCGGGCAATAAAGTGGCACTTTATTCCCGCTCCGTTAATTACGTCCCGCTGGATTACAATTCGCCACTTTCCACCCGCCTCGCAGGTACGGAATGTGGACTTTATAGCGTGGTCGGGAATAAAAGCTGTTATTACATATAACGACTAATGAAAATCTACAAGAAACACTTTAAAAAACTAGTTTTTTTTAAATCCGGGTGCCAAGTTCACATAGGTGGTCTTCCTGTACAGTGCCGCAGAGGAAATTTCATCCTATGTGTTGCCACATGGGTTTCTTTAAGTATGGGTTTCTACGTAGGAAGTACATCCGCATACCACTACATGCACATGGGATCCCGTTTTGGTCCCGTATGAAAAATGTCATCCTATGTCGTCCCGCAAAAAGTCATATATGAATTCCGACCCTTTTCTATGGATTCCCATGCAATCCTATATGAAAAGTATGATTTTCACCAGTGATGTCTCTGGATCCAAAATAGAACTTGCATTTTTTGTTTAAAAACATGTTGGAAAATGTTCCAAAAGTTATTAATCATACATTTTTGTGTGTCTTGTAGGATTCGCATGCTTCACTGTGCCGCTGTAATAGTATGCGGTCTCATCGCCATGGAGGCAGCCTCGATCTTTTACATAAACTCGACGTCCATGATCTTCCATTATATATTTGCTTCGCTATCGGCACTCTTAGGGCTGATAATTATAATTACGTATGTTGCGAACGGTGAAGTGAAACTACTGGAAATCATATTGCGGAAGTTCAAGTGGAAGTCCAGTGACGATGAAATCACTTCGGAGCCGATAAAAGGTATTCGATACAAATAAGCATATAGAATAAAAACGTAACGTTTTTAGCCACCTTAAGCATTCGAAGCATTAGAACGAAATATAATCGAATTTTTAAAAAACTTCGAGTAGATCTTTCCGTGAATTTATATGGGAACTTTCGATGAATCGACATGTAATTTTGAAGAAAAAATAATTCGAGAGTATAATAGTAAAAACGGCCACAAACGGTACAGTGACCACTAATGGTACACATACTCTATGTTTAAATATTACAAAGTGACAAGCAGTAGATAAAAAGTCCTTGATGAAATTTCGTCTTTTACAGTTTGCTCTAAGGAATCCGGTGAGGTCGACAACGACAGTGCGCCGCCTCGTTCTCAACCTCATCTCGGCGGTCCGGTTTATCTCGAAGCTCGCGGAATCGCGGCTGGCAGCATAGACATTCGCGATTACATGAACGAAACATCATCGTCGTATCCAAAGTCATGCGCCTCCACGGCTAGTCGATATCTTCCGGAAATTCGCATAGATCAAACCGATGACATAAATCTCGAAAACTACAGCACTAGTCCTCGAAAGTATCAAGAAACGATAAAATACGATACATCGTTCACGAAGAGAGGATCGCAGACTTATGGACCGGATTTTTACGGTGTTCCCGAGCGACGCGGAAGCTTTAGGGAACCGACTAGCAAATTCGGAACTATGAGAGACGTACAGACCGTGCAATCTCCCTGTACGTCGTCGGTGACGCCCGGTTGTTCCGCAAAAGTATTGTGCAGCGCCGAAATTGAGTCGCGCCTCGGTATAAGCGCGATGCCGGACGTAACGCTAGCCACGAAAAATGAGACCGAACACTCGAAGATCATCGAACAAATAAGTCGCGAACACGTTAACGCGATTCCTGACATAGCCAATACGACGGAACGCAAACAGCCGGATGGAGAAGAAAAAACACCGGAAATCACGATTACCGTATGTGAGAGCAACAGCACCGGTATGCTCGATCGTATATCTCACGATCTCGATTATCTTCTCAATCGAACACAAAACAAAGAGGAAACTTAGATTTTTAATGTTTCAACAAAAATGTGAGATAATAGAAATAAAAACTGAATTAAATTAATAAATCCGATGGACAAGCTTTGAAAGACAAGGATGTGAGAACTTTCACGATCTCGTAATGGAATTGATGTTTCGCAGGTGAAGAAAAAAAAATAGTTACAGCCATGTTCTTCCGACAGCGACATTAAGAAGATTCTATCGTTACATTCTTGGCCATAAGAGAGATTCAGAGAGAATTTCCAAAGAGATGAACATCTGAAAAATCGATCATATGGTAAGAACATTACTTTTGCATAATACTAATGCCAAAAAGTTACGAACAATTACGTAATAAAAACATAGTTTAACGATGCTTTTAATTTTACTTGAAGGTCATATTTCAGAATTTTTAGAATTTTTTCTAACTTTTCAATTTTCATAGTTCGAAAAACGGAATTTTTGAAAATTCGACAAATTTATATGTATTCGGAAAAATCCAAAACACCTTCGGTTGCCAGATGATTTGTTAAGCAATTATTTTGTAATCTAATTTGTTAATAAGTATTTGAAATTATTATTATTATGCAAAATTAATACTTGTAATATCGTCTATATGGTTTTTTTTTAGTTTCCGATTTTTGTCTCATCGATAAGTATTCGAAATTCTCTCTAAATCTCTGACTTTTAACTGAGAATATGACGATGTAAACTTCTTAATGATAACTAAATAATCTTTTACATGACAACGCGTAAGATGTAAAGAAATATTAAAATTTTGTGCGAATTAATTTATTGACATGCGATGACCTCTTTCGTGTGCTAATTTTTAGTCCATTCGTTAGAATCTGTCTGTGCTATTCGCACCTTTTTTTTAACGTAATTCATAAGTCCAAAGATTTATATGTACACTATATTATATATATATATATCAAATAAGAAAAAACAGAAAAACACTTTCGGGGTATTCTTTTGTATGAAGTTTCTTATACTATACGTACCGACGATACATAAACGTAAACGTAAACCACTACTACTATAAACAATAATGATCTTTTGTTGTGAAATGATACAGATAAGATTTGTATAGGAAGCGTGTAATTACCCCGAGCCTATGATATTCGTCTGAAAATATGTCACCGCAAAAGTCTGATGTGTAAAAGTATTTTTAGGATACGAATTTTTTCAAGAATACCGTGTATACATCGAACAAAAGTACGTGTATAGAAATTTTTTTTTTGAGTCAGGGAAGCGCTTATTAAGATACAGGGAAAACAGTCATTGGGTTATATGAGAATGAGATAGAACAAAAATGTTTAAACACTC
Organism: Cryptus viduatorius; assembly: GCA_964006125.1. Classification (NCBI taxonomy): domain Eukaryota; kingdom Metazoa; phylum Arthropoda; class Insecta; order Hymenoptera; family Ichneumonidae; genus Cryptus; species Cryptus viduatorius. The sequence continues at coordinate 25,745,871 of OZ023220.1, forward strand.
ATTACCGATAGCCATTCATTCTTCAAGCTTCGAACTACGAATCGCTTCTTGATGTTTTTTTTCTTCTTTATTCCGATGCTCTTCTGATCATAATTATTAGCGTTGGATTTCGGTGGATTCGAAAGTAGTACATTTCCGAAAGGTATTCGAACAATTTTTATGTTACCTATACGTTTTTGTGAAACGATTTTTCAAAATAATCTTTTCAAACGGCTCGAAACGACAATCTAAAATTGTCGTTGCAAGGAATTTTCTTTTTTATATATTAATTTTCTCCACTTTCGCGTCTCTTTAACGCGCGGAAGTAACGAACGAAATTGAATAAAACTGCCTATAATTCTGGAGAGTTACAGTATTTATTTATCACTGTCATTGTACAGCCCTTCCATAATATCAACGAATCAGCCGTCACACGTATTCTCGTCGTTATAATTTCAGTTATTATAAAGCTATACATTGACTTTAATGTCATACCCTAGTTTTACATACTTAAGATCGAAGTCTATGTTGTTGGTAAAATGTGTTACCGCTAATATGGGTTAGTCGTTCGCTTAATCAAATGCGTCACTGAAATTGATGGTCTGTTTTCTTAATTCATTTTTTCGGGTTTTTCTTCTTTTGTCTTTTTTGTTTCTGCAACTTTTCATTTTGTTGTTTAAATCGAGGTATGAAATTGGGAGCGGCGCTTTTTCTCGTTTTTGCTCAAGCACGCGTATAAATGCAATAGACGTAACAAGATCGGTGTTAGTTTCGTTAGCACTCGAATATACCTATATGACTAGTTTTCTGTCTCTCAACAGATCTTTATCTTAAAAATATAAATTATTTACAAGGATTTTTCAGCTAATTTCATTGAGATTTAATCACATCAATAATACCCAAGAACAGGGCCGTGGCTTTAAACTTCCTTCGATTACTGCCACAAACTTATTCCGGACGAGTATTCAATGGCGATTTCATGCATTCGTATTTATAATAACGTAAAAAATATAAACGACCGATATGACGTATTTGTTTCTTTTTTTCTTCTTCGCAAAACACAAGTTGTTCACTTTTCATTCTTCTTCTTTTCGTTTTCTGAATTGAACGACAATCTTCGCGCGCAATGCAAAATATAGATTTCAGCAAGCGATCCGGGATCTTTCAACTAGAGTTTTTTTTCATAATTATAATTATCTAAGCTTTGTAATAAAACTGCGATCGGAACCTTCTCCAAATTGGGTTCGTAACATGTTAGCCTTGACGACGAGTGTTTATTGTATTACTTCGTGCGAAGCTTTGTGTTACCGTCCTTACAGGCCGTATTCGATATTCATCGTCTGTACAGTAGAGAAATAGTTTTATACAGAATAACTGACGAAAAACAAAAAAAACGCTAATTGATCGATAGTCCATTTGTATATGTGCCAAATAAACATCTCTTACGTATTGAAAAATTCATTGCTGAAATTATTGCGTTCGTCGATGTATTATTATTTTTTTTTCGGGTACATTGACCGCCAATAATAATTACAATCGAATCTATTGACGCGTGAATTGAAACAAAACTTCGAACTCATCTCTATAACATCGAAGTTCTGATCTTATTAATTTCGCTAATATTCTAATGAAGCCGAGTGGAACCGATTTAAATTTAATGTCAGATCAATCGAACACGCTTTTCTTTTTTTCTTACGTTTGGCGAAGAAAACTCGCGTGACGCGAGCGTTTGCGGTTTCAATCATAAAGTTCACATAAAATAATTATAATGAGGTGCAGTTTGATTTTTCTTTTTTTTGCAGCCGTAAATGGTGAAACGACAGATTTTTCGAATTAGTCTCGCAATTACCGAGCAAAGGAGAGTACATTTGAGAATATTATTTGTTATGGTTTTTTTTCGGCTTTTAATTGAAATCGGAGTAAATAAAGAAATAAGAAAAATCGCAGTTATATTTATTATGATAAAAATAGTATAGCCACGGCACCCCTCCACTTCGTCTCGTTCGTGTTTTTCGTTTGTTGTTTATATTTTTGCGTTTTTTTTTTCTTTTTTTATGTTTCACTTTTCGCATCTTCTTGTTTCTCTCGTCACTCTATTCTCCCGACCGTCGCATTTACTTAAATATAAAAATACATAGCCAGTCTATACATCGAGCGTGCAAAGTGGCACAGTGAACTGAGTTACCAAGTATCCGGGATGGTTAACTGACACTCTCGGTAATCGTCGGTGGTTCCCCCTCCTCGTGATTTGCACTCGTTCGATTGAACGAATTGGAAAGCCCGGATATTTTTGGCGGAAGGCTAGATACACTATCGCTACTGGATGTCGTGGTGTTACAACCACCACCGACGGAATTCTCGAGATGTTGCAGACACGAAAATTCCGGACCCGCTGGCAACAACAGTGTAGTCTGACTAGGAAGATTCGTCAACGACATCATTCCCGGACTTATCATTTGCTTGTTGAAACAGCTTCGCAATGCCTCTTCAATTAAATTTCCTATTTTATCACGATCATTCTGTACAAAAAACAAATACAATAATCCGATTAGTGATTGCCATTCGTACTAAAAGGAAATAAAAGCCAGTTAAATGCGATATTTTCTACATTAAAATTGATCAATGTTTGGCTGAGTCATTGTGCAATTACTAAATTTAATAACCAGAGAAAAAAAATCATCAAAAATATATATGCTAAAACTCCGTTTATCCGCCCACTTCGCGTTAAGGATGCATCACAAATACATTGCGAACCAAAAGTTTAATTTGATAAAAATTCCGGATCTCGCGATATGCCAAAAATCTGAAAAAAATGTACCGTTTTAAAAGTGTCAAGACTTTTGATTTTGCATAATAATAATGTCAAAAAGTTGTTAACAAATAATTTTTTGTTAAACTGTAAAAAAAGAAATCGAATCGTTTCGTATTTATGACATTACAAAAATTTCAAAAACGGGTAATTAAAAAGTATAGGAAAATTCATAGAAATTCATGTGATTTAAAAAAAATCAATGAATTAATTTCAAAAGAGAAAAAAAGGTTCACCGATTATTTGTTGAATAATCTTTTTTAGCATTTTGTTAATAACTTTTACATTATTATTATGCAAAATTAATGTTCTTGGCACCTTTAATGGCACCAGTGAATCTCACTTTTGGCTGTACGCCTGATGCATCCATCCTTAAGCAAATCATCAAAAAATGAGATATCGCGAGAATTTTAAACATTCATCAATAGTCTAAACTATACTATGGTAAGTAGTAGGCACCACTACCACTGTAATGGGTGGTAGCGGTGGTGGCTAATGGCATTCTGAAAAAAATTAACCGTGCTGAAGACATCAAAAACTTTGATTTTGCACAATAAAAACGCTAAAATGTTATTAATAAATAAATAGATACATCATTTTAAGAATAGCCAACGAAACTTTTTTTTTCTTATTCCAAATAAAATTTCTTTGATTTTTTTGAAATATCTCGTTTTAATTTTTTTTTGAAGCTATTGTTACGTAAATTTTAGTACAATCGCCCCGAAACTTCGCGAGTGTGCTGTGGAATGTTCTTGCGAAAACATATCCAAAATGCATGTCTCTGTAGTTATTTCTCAAAATTTCGAAAAAAATATTTCAGAAATGTTAAAAAACATTTAAAAAATTAATATGGTTTCTAAAAAATCAAGAAATTCATTTTGAATCATAAAAAAGAACCTTCACTGACTATTTCTTGAATAATTTACTTATTGACTCATTTTTTAGAATTATTATTATGCAAAATAAAGGTTTTTGATATCTTTGTATTGTTAGATTTTTTTCTGACTTTCATTGGGTCGCGAAGTAGTGAAATTTTGATGGTATTAAACTTTTGCTTGGGAATGCACGTGTAGAGTACTCGTGTCATTTCAGCCCTCGCTTCGCGCAGGCCACAAACCTCACACTCGTCGCCGTCGGTAACTTTCGGCGTTTGTTGCACAATACACTATTTTGTACCAAATATTGAGACGAATGTACATTCGTCAAGTTCTCACTTTTATATGATTTTTTACCTTAGAATGTACCTAATATGTTCTCCGTGACATAAGCCGGATAAACGGGGTTCTGCCGAATAACAAAATAACACACGTTTTTCGTTTTTGTTCTCTATGGTATAAATTACATTGTTAGTATACCTCATTAATGAACCCAAAGTGCACAAGTTCCTGTGCGAGGAGCATCGACGTGTCTACTTGAGTTATGGGGCACGTCAATTGCCTATTCATCTTGTCGTCCATCCGCAACAATATTGTCATCTGAAAAGAAAAAGTGTGTCGTCAAATAAATGTTGACATTGTGATTGTTTACAATCGAGCGGTAAACAAGTTTTTAGCTCGTTGACGAAGTACTCACAAGCAATTCGCAACTTTCTTCCCTCGGTTTAACGTTACACATCATATTGACTACTCTACGCGACTCTACGTCGACCGGCTCCGGTGTCACAGACTTTACCGATTCCGTAACTTCGGGCGAGATGGCCCTCGGACGAGCGGGAGGAGGTAATTTTGCATTAAATGCCGTTAACGGATAAATTCCATACCTGAAAAAGCCCTTGTAATTAACAATTATTGCTCGTAAAAGACGTGGCATATGATATATTATACAACAGACCGTCGAATCAATTTCGAATCATCGAAAATTGATATTAATATGTAACGCATAAATGGCTGCATATATAAACGTATTCTCGATATGTGAAATGTATTGAATTTGGAAAAAATATTCTTCCATTTCGTCATAGAAACCGTATCAATATCGAAAGTTACGAAAACTCACTTTACGTCCTCGACGAACTTTTCTAATTTTTCCGCAACGGGTATATCACTCAAGCGAATCTGTTGCGGTGGTCGACCCTGATACCTTATCTCCGCCACTACAGTGTCCGGTCCGTATAACCTTTGCAACACTTCGTCCGTTATGGTTTCGGATATATTAGCTGGGAAAAAAACAAAACAACGATACGCGATACAGAATAGCGAGACCGATAATTGCAGTAACGATTTTCCCGCATGACTATACGAAAGATGGAAGAAACAATTTTCTATTACACTTACTTGCCGAATTGACCAACGCATGAGCGGCAAGCAATTTCAGCGAGTGAACCTCGAAGAGTATCGAATGAAACAACAATTCTCTCGCGCTCGGTCTGCTCAGTGGATCAGCCTTAAGACATTTGCGAATGAAATCCTTTTGCTGTCCGTCGTCCAGCGATTCCACTGTTTTTCTTATGTTGTCCTCAGTAACCGTTGTGCCGCTGTCGCCGTTTCCTTGAATCTCCAACGCTGCCATCTCCAGCGCGCACATTCCGAAGGAATATATGTCGATAGCGGGCGTCACGGAATCTGTAAAGATTAATTATTTCAAAGCATAAAATTACCTTCTTGTCATTTTTTTCTCCAATTGAAATGTTTTAATTTATTTTTTCGAAATCCTTTAATAGCGTACTTCCGTACTCCGGTGCAACGAAATGCATGTTTTTCATATTAGCTCTGCAGGTTTTGACGTGGTGATGAATCGCATCGGGAGCCACTGAAAATCGGAAAAATCACATCAGTTGTATAAGCGGGGGAAAAAAATCACCTTTTTTTTCACGTAAATCTGCTTGATTAATTTTTCGTTTATGTTCATTTTTCAATAATTTTACGTTCTATCGCAGAGGTTCAATCAATGGAAATGTCGAACACGGGACATGTGTTATTATTAGATTTTTTTTGTCATAGTGATAGACAATATACCGACGATTTTTAAGTATTTTTTTAATATAATTCTTCAAAAAAAGTTGAACAAAGTGTGGAAAATGATAAATTTTGTCGCAAATAGAATTACGTCAATCTACGCATTGACTTCGTCATTTAATCTTTACCTTTTTCGAGCTTATTTCGCATAGCTGGCAACACCGGTTGGATAACTGCCAAATGTATTTTCCTTCAACTTTATTACAGTCGGCAATTTACGTCAACCGAGAAGTTTCAACGAACAAACGCTTTAATTTTCAAGTTTTACGCAACTCTACGATATTTCTTTGGACCACTGTCGTCCGCCAGAGGATTTCGTTTTATTTCTTATCGACTTACATCCTATTTATCTCGAGTTTATTTCTAATGCTTGCCATTTTCCGTTAGATCGGTCGCATACCTATAAAGTTGTTTGTAGTCACTTAGCATTGATTTATACGGCTAACTATATCCCAGTACCACGGTACGAAACAAAGGTGATACACCGTACGAGACTACTGTACCGATTTTTATTATCTCTTTATTTATTTTCATTTATTTTTGTATTAAAATGCTTCATCGACTCAAGTTTTATTTTTTCGTTGCCAAAGGAAATACATTTTGTTTGTTATTCCGCGACGATGATAATACCGTTTCGGAATTAAAAATACAACTCAAAATCAATAATAAGAAGAAAAAAAAATCAATTTTTATACCAATGTGAGTTTGGTTTGCCAGTTTTTTCGTGCGCGGAAGCAGAATAACCGCTGCTCATCGTCGTTTCTCCATGATTCGCATGTGAATAAAAAAATCTTTTACCGTAAGGAATGCTTTCGCGGAATCGATACCGACGGTTATGATTATGATTCACCGTCGGCAGTGCGGGACGTATTTTTTTGTCGTATCTCATTGCTCTGCTCTTTTCTTTGATATAGTGTAACTCTACTCCTCCGGTTATCGATAGCCTGTCGGAAGCTTTATAGCGCAGCTATAAAGTACGAACAATGGCTCTTTTAACAGCTTAATCTCATTCATTGTGCACCAAGCCCCCTGAATATGTTACTCTCGCATATATATGTTCGCGGTGAGGATATATATAGAGTTCCGCGATCAACATACTCTATTTTCTCGAGCGACTCGATAATATATCGTTACGTGACGAAAAGTAGGCAACGAACCTGAACCAATCTTAACGAGTCCGTTGTGTTGAATGAAAATCGTGTCGCAGGTCAGATTTCCATGGATTATAGGTGGCGAACAGGAATGCAAATAGCTGAAAAAATGACGTTACGGATAGGCGTTAAGTACGAATGATTAATACGACGCAACTCGGAATCGCGAGAGCCCACGATTGGGAAATATCATGAACGGATGTTCGCTCTAATCTACGATGCGCCGTTGGAGCGATACCTTAATGCCGAGAGAATTTGCGTACACCAACGCTTCCACGCTTGCAGGGGCAATTTCTTGACATTGCGTTTTGTGCGCTTTAGGAACTGTTTCAAAGATCCGGACGACATGTATTCGGTTATAAATATGACCTGTAAATCACACAAATTTATATCACATTAATATGTATCTATATATACGTAACAAGGTAGATAAACTTTAGAAAGTCGCCGAAATTGCGCAAGTAGGTAGCATGTTCGTTATTGTATTTGCGCGTAGCGGCACAACACCCGATGACTCACCCGGGGTTTGTCATTGTGAGTGTCCGTCCAGTACCTATGAAACTTAACGATATTCGGATGCTCCAGTTGGGTAAGATTTTCAAAAACCAATTGTATCTTTTCCTCCTGTGCCTTGAAGTTTTTCCGCTCGGAAAATTGTACCTCGTTCCAAACAACTTCCACCCCCTCCTCCGTGTCCATCGCGAGATAGGCGCAATCGATTCCCGGAACGTCTCTCTGTTCCACCTGTGAAAATAATAACATTACCTACTCAACGCATATCCCATTGTTGTTCGTTCGTTAACTTACGCTATAACGCGACGAATTTCATTTTAACGCGAGAGAAAAAATCATTTCTTGTCTGCTATCTTAGGGAATTTTCGAATAACAATACAAATATAGAAAAACTGTTTATTTGAGAAGAGAAAGAAACTTTTATTTTCGGAGTGATAATTTACAATGTAATTATGAAAAAAAAACAGTAAGTTATATTTTGCGAAATTTGGAAATATCGGTTTTGACGAAACGAGATATATTGATGCCGCTTAGAACGCAGTTGGAACGTTTTCATGCCTGTTTGCCATTACATGGAGGTGACCTTGCCAAGAATTTAAAAGGGGGGAGATGGGGGAGCTATTCAACATAATACCGGCTGTTACAAACATTCATATTCATCCGTGTACTTTAGTACTTCAACCCAATGCAATACGATACATATCATATCGCATGATTGTTTTTATCATACCGTGTAATCGATAGAATACCATTAGCCTTGAGTTTCAATTTACCCGACGTCTCTGTTGTTGTGCTTTTAGTAAAAGAATTTCAATACGGTTTCGCAAACGGAATTTTTAATCAATTTTCGCGACGATTTCGACTATCTTCTTGTGCAGAGTGATTCATTCTGTACTGTACAAATTTTCGACTTCGAATCTACCGTAGCAAAAAATAAGCAGTAGGAGAAATTTGATAGAATTTAATAATGTTAAGTAATAAATAATTTAGTAAATACCTCCATCTCGGTAACTTCGTTTTCACCACCCCTCGTTGATACTCCAAAGTTTGTACCTTCAGCTATAGCAGACTTCGTCCCTACGTATACCTGTTTGACAAAACAATAAAGATATCGTAATAAAACATTGGATGCTTTGCGTAATCACATACGAGTGTTAATCGGTTAATATAACTTGCATACATAATTCAATGCGTCGATCACGTTTATTTATATTTAATAATAATTCGAACACCTAACAACTTGTTGCCTCTGTTTAAACGGGATGTACGCGATTTCAAGATTAAACTTCTCGTTTACTATATACCTCTGAAATAGATTTAATTTTTTTATATTTTAAAAGGTTCTTTTTTTAAATATACTCGATCCGTATGTAATAATTTCTAACTATAATTATATTTGTTATATAAATTTGGAAAAAATGCTCTAAATAAATATATAAGCTTTTGGCTATTTCGGTCGTTAATTGGAACAATATATTTTTTATTAATAATGCATGCTGTACAAAAAATTATGATGTAAACAAAACAAGCAGCGATCCATTTGCACGCAACTATTTTCTATTTCTAATCGACCGATAAGACAAAATAGAAGGAGAAAAGAGTGTCAAATAATAATGAGATACAGGAGTCAAGGTAATATGGAAATGTTATTGATAACGGCATCTCGAATGCCAAAGGTAAGCAATATATTTATAGCGCAAAATATTAAACTCCCTTAAGACCGTTGAAGCTCCTTTGCAAAAAATGTTGAGTGCCTAAAAATTTCTCTCGCTTTGTCGGCACAAATTTTAACGTACCATTGGGTTCCAAATATAGCTTACATAATTTTGCGGTTTTCCTGTATTCTCTCCGCTTGCGTAGATACAAATGAATTTTTTTTCCTTTTCTCGAAACATACTTGCAGCAATGAAACCCGATAAACCGGTATGTTTCATAATGGCAAAATGTTTGTCAAACACACCGCTACGTTAGGACAGAATTCTTAATTTGCGGTTAACCGCGATGTCTGTCTTCATATATCCATAACTGATATCCGACGGAGCGATATAAAAAAATGGAAAAAAGATTTGAAGTATGTCATCGCAGTGTTGTGCGTTGCGAAATAAGCGTACTTTTCGCGTCCCACGCATCTGCATAGCATGAAACAAGCGACACGATAACAAGATTGTCAACTGTGTCTCTAAACCTTTGGGGACAACATTCGTTTGCCGCGTGTTGAGCAAATATTTTTTCGGAGTAACTGGACAATTCCAAATTTTGTTTAACCTCGGAGGGTACAAAAATGTTTGATTCGGAGAATCAATGGAAACTATGAGATCCAAGTTCTGCGTAGTTTATCGATGTTCGTTATGCGTTGGATACACTGGGACACAGACGGACTCTCGTCCGCTTTGCATAGGCACGGTAACCCTGACCCTGAGACAGCGGAGCTCAGCCAGGATGACAAACGCCTGACGTTCATCGTATCGCGAAAGTTGTAACATATTTGGACAACTTTTTTTTTTTTTTCGAATTATCAACTACGAGAAATATGCAATGAACTCACCTCTTCGCGACGTTTGAGCCACCGCCCGCAGGGGCTCTCTTCCAGAATCTCGCTCTCATCCTCGGAATCTTCACCACTTTCCCGCGGTGACTTGTGCTCTGGGTCCGTGCTCGAGCGACTCCCGGGCATCACACACGCGATTTTATTAAAAAAGCACCAGAACGAAGCTGTACACTAGCAAGTTGTTCATTTGTCTTTAATTTCTTTGATTTTATTGTCACACAATTGTCGATTGTTTACGATCGAAAGTTATTTGTTTTATTTAAAATTATAAATTATTGTTAAAAGTGTCGAACAAATTAATTGAGATAGGGATGACACGATAGCGACTGCAAGGGTTCTCGAGTGACACATGCAGCAGGAAACCTATCTTCGAGTTAACCGAGCGCGTATATTACTGATCTTACAGGCTCCCGGTATCGCGAACACCGTTAAATAATAACCTCAGGGCACCAGCGGTACTTTGGACATTTCGCGAACGTACCGTGTCTTTTACTGTCAAAATAAAAACCGTCTCGGGAACAGAGCTCCTCTGTGTTATGAACGAAACAGTATTAGCTTTAACAACGATGTGACACACACTCCGCTGGCAATCATTCTCGCTACGTCTTCGGTCACGTTCTCCCAGTATGGCAATCACCGAATACCGCACCCACTCGATTTACCGCTAACGCCACCTCGAGTCCTCGCGATATTTTCTCTTCTACCACCACCACCACCACCGACTATTCGCCGGCTTCGCATCTTTACCTACCGCGAGATTATAAATTCTTTTGACATCATCGAGCGATGACATTAAAACACCATTGTCAACGCATCAAATCTTCGTTGAATTCGCGAAGATTTCGTTCGGTATGAAGTATAATAAATATAGCTCGCAGTTCGGTGAAGACTATGGATAATTATTCTCAGTTTATACGCAGAAATTGACACGTAATCACAATAACTATGTAGCCGTTTTATCCTTGACCCAAGTTAATCCGTTTGAATACCGGTATGTCGTTGCATCTTTTGTAGTCTGTTTATTGCAATTGGGAACGGAAGGTCAAGAAGGAAATACGTTTCGACCTAAAAAACCGAAAAGTGGGGATTCTTTTCGACGAATACAGAATCAATCTTGCTTAACACTGAACCTAAAACATCAGATATACCGCCGACTGCCGCAGCGGGAAAGTCGGCGCGCTGTTCGTGACACTTCCTAATTTCGAACTTTGCCGATCTACTACGCGACTGTGGAGATTCGCGTTGCAATTCGAATAGTGTCGAAACAACTAACCGGAGAAGATCGTAGCCCCATAAACGACAGTCAATAATGAAAATAAATCCAACTGATGCGGATAGGTCGAATTTTGATAAACAATTAAAACCGAACAGCAGTTGAACACTACCGATAATATAGATTCCGTTGCTTTCATTTATCTTTTTTTTCTTCATTTCTTTGGGATTCAATTTTTGGTCGAATAATGCGCCGCCGGGAAACATTCCGCCGATGATTTTTTCACATCCATTTAACATTAGATCGACTTTGGATCTCGAAACAAATTTAGTAAAAAAAAATACAATTTGTTTTGTTAGTGAACATCTCTATAGTAATTGACATTGAACCGAGATGAAGATTATGGGTACCCAATCGCAAATTCACTGTTCTTCAACGCTTTGAGTATATTAAACACGTATAATTTGTGAAGCTAATAATTATTTTGTAGGATTTCGTGACATCGTTGCTTCGAGGAACATATACTTCGAGATGTTTGTTTTTTTTAAACAAGTTTATACATATTTATATATACATTGTAGGAACAAAATATTCTGCTTTTGTGTGTTGCAGTATTAGGTACTACGGATCGTATTTTACGAATACAGTAACTGGGATCACGAGCGTCCGTACTATTTGTGCGCGCGGACGCGATCGCATATTGTTATGCGCGATGGTTGACTAAATATGTTGAAAAATAAATATCCTATAAAATATTTACAAACTTTGGTATTTCTCTACTCACAACATTTTTAGCACTCCGGTGCAGATATTAATAACACAACCTAACGTCGGATGTCTAATACAATCTTATGTAATTCGCGTATTAGCAAAGTAACGATGTCGCAAATGAAATAACATTAAAAAAAGAAGCTATTAGCCAAAGCTAACGTGCAATCGATGAACTATTCGCGATTGCAACAGTCATATTCGATGGATAATCTTAAAGTCATGCAAGTCGTTAATGATGAAATCAGCTTCGCGTATTCGAATGACATGCGATCAATGCAAAAATTAATACAAAATATCACTGTTCTGATTTTCATCTTTTACAATTGGATTTTGGTTAGTTGCACCTTAATTGTACGAACGTATGTTATCGAGCAAATTGTCCGATGACATCAGTGTAAGACTACGCTCTCCGTGCATTCCTTTGGCGTAATTTATTTGCTGCGACACCTGGAAAAACATAACAACAGAAAATTAACCCTGCCTATTAGACATGTCCACTTATCAGGGGAAATTAAAAAAAAAAAAGTAGTGAGTAAATCTGCGTATTCTCTTGAATATGGTACGTGAAAACATATTTGGTAATTGTAACTTTCGGGTTGGGATTGAAATTTTACTTTAAAAGGGCCTTTTGAAGATATTTTGCATTTTTTTACTTTTACACGGAAGAGCCATAAGGTTTTCTTGCATTTTTTCTCTGTTCTCCAAAATACTCGTAATGCTTGTTGCGGACATTTTGAATCTTTCACTTTTTTCGCAGAAGGTTAGTAACGCTTTTTGAGGACATTGTCTATTTTTTTCCGAACAGTTGTAACCGTTTTTAAGGACTCGCTGAAGAAGCTTTGATATCAATTATTCCTTCAATGACATATTTTCTTCTTGTGGAGCGAGATAAGTGAAAATAGGAACTTTGCGCGACCGATTCACTCGCTCGGCAATCCTCATACTAAAATGCGTATTTTTTTGACTTCGGAAATCTTTTGAATAATACGTTTTAAGATAACAGACGGTAACGCGGAGGGTAAGATTTGAAAACGCAGAAAAAAAAATGCAAATTCAAATGGATTTCTCGAGCGTTCAATAACTTTATAATGTGCGCGATGTGTTTCTCACCCATTTCGCGACGTCCTCATTGTCACATCGAACTTTCGGCCTCCGCAAAAGTTCGGGACCGTCGACGTGAAGTGCCGTTGCCGAATCGGTTCTCGATGTCAATTCTATGTAGTGCAGCGTCGTGCCGTCGCTCTCGATTTTGTAAGTAGGCTGACAATGCAGCAAATCCGCCAAACTGACTTCGGTAACGACGCTTTTCGAACCGCCCGATATAACGCGTACACGTGTGTTCGATACTAATACACGAAGATTTTCGGTACCGCTGCACAGACACTCGTAAGCGATGAATAATTCTGAATAGTCTCGTTCATTGATGATGTACAAGAATTCTTGACCCTCGGCTTGCTGATAATTGTAAGGCGGTAAAAGACCCGCCGGGCCGCTAGCTACTCGGGGCAATCTGTCACGTTTTGGTATTGTGCGATGAGCGCTAAACATTCAATGAAAAAAAAAAAAATACCGTTGAATCAATTTTTCGATATCATCGTTGAGACGTAAAAACATTCAAAAGGTTTATCAAAGTTCGAATGCCTCAAAATGATTCACCTTCTACTAGTTTCTCGAACTGCTGTGGCCGTTTCCGTTGCAAGATCTAAGACCCCCACAACGGGCTTCGTGATTGTACCTACCACTCCTTTGCCAAAACCGGCGAAAAAACCCTATAAATCACGTAATCAAGATTAATAAAATTTAAGTATTCCAGGTAAAAAAAAGAAAAAAATTCTGTGGTCCACGCCACCCGAAATCTGCAATAATTATTTTTTTGTTATATAAACGTAGAATAGTTACCGGAAATCCTTCGTTCGCTGCCCCATCGTAGGTCTGCTTGAATATACTAGTCATTCCGCCGAGCAAACCAAAGCCGAATCCTTTCAAACCAGCAACCAAATGATCGCTGCTACCGGCATTATTGGCGCGAATCTTTTGTCTTGCTTCCTCGTGCCGCTCGTCCATAATAACCCGACCAAGTCCGTCGGACAATGATTCTGTTACTTTTGCAGCGGAATTCGATATTCCGTGAGTAACATTTTTCACCAAAGTTTTCACACTTCCTTCGTATATCAAACCGGAAACTCCCTCAGACACGTCGTTTACGAAGCCCAGAGGGTTTCCCAAAAAATCTACAGAGCCCAATATCACAGCGGCCTGCCACTTCAACTCCTGTACGAAAAATACGATAAGGAAATCGAGAAACTTTGCTCTCAAGAATTGATGCATCGAAGACGTAATGAATCGAGATATCGAGTTAAGGAGGGCGTATCGTTACAGTCCCCGCTGTAACGAAAAAATCAACCATATAGAAGGTCCTAAGAAGATTCATTTTGCTTAGTAATAATTCTGAAAAGTTATTGACAGATCAATTTTAAAAAAGTACTTCAACGAATCATCCGGTAACCCAACATTAATTTTCAAAGAAATTGAGCCATTAGTACATATACAGTTTGTCGAAATTTTCCCTATTTTCAATTTTTTTTTACGTTTGAAAAGTCCTAAATTTTGGATGGGTGTTTAGAGAAATACTGCGTGTTATGCTGAAAAAAATTCCGGAAAATCGATCGAACATATTCGCAAATGTCGATCAAACATTTTTCGAAGAATAGGATTTTCGGAATTCAGAAATGATTCTAAAAAAATGAATGTTTGAAAAAATTAACGAATCAACTTTCGCGAAAACAAAAAGTTACTTTCCCGAATGATTCGTTAAACAAATTTTATTGTTATTAGTGCCTTCTGTATGGTTAATTTTTTGAACGATTTTTATCACGTCGGATAGTCTTTGAAATTCCGTCCAAATCTTACTTTTGGCCGCGAATGTACGATACACCGTCCTTACCGTATCGAAGGCGAAATAAGTCGAGACTTCGAGTTAACTTACGTCTTTATAATGCCTTATGATAGAATGAATCAAAAATTGGCTGCTCTCAAATGGATGCTTTTTTATAAAAGGCTCTAATTCGATCGTTGCGTCTTCAAATTTGATCAACGTCAATCCTAATTTGCGTTTAATCGATTGAAGATGCGGCGGCAATTTGGTCGTTGTAAGCACACTTAATTTTACCTGCAATAATGTAAATAGAAACATACCGTATAAATAGTTGGTACGTAAAATTCATCAATAAAAATAGATATTCGATGGAACCAAAAAATATATGTTCAATCTACTTAAAATCATGTTAACTTGAATTATATATATATTTTTGTTGTTTTTGAATTATTCTTAGTTCTAAAAAAAAAGTTTATGCCTCGTGTTTTTGAATTCACTTTTAGTAAAATCTTTGTAAAGGAGTTATTCCGGAAAATACAATTACATTACATTATAAAAATATGAAATACCAATAATTACCTGACTAGGAACCAATTTCAAAGCACCAAAATAGTAGCGTTTTGCATGGGCCGCCGATACTTCGGATATAAACCTTTGGGCCTTAAAGTCATTTTCATCCACCGGGGCGTCGAGCTCCGATCTTCCGGTGCCAACGAATGCTGCGAGTTTGAGTATCAATCGCTCCTCCAAGTGTACACAAAGAGGCTTTACGCTGACGATTAAATGTTTGTATATTTCGGCATTCTGATTTTTCGACGAAAGCTTTTCGGCTGCAACTTCGATCGCCGGTCTGTCATCGATGCCCGTTCGCGTTGTTCGCGCGATATAGAGAACGGACGAGCATTGAGCTTCGAACAATTGATTGTCTATCTGCACGTTATCGATGCTCAGGTTCAGCGTTACGTTGATACTCGACTGTACGAGCTCCAGAGCGATACCTCCGAAACGAGCGAATAATAATTCTTCAGCGGGCTTTCGCGATACTATTGACAGTCCCAGGCCCGTCGACAAACGAACGTTCAATTGCAATTCGCGCGAAGCTGCACTCTGCTCGTGAGTATCCACCTGGGTGGGACGTTGCGTTACGGCGATGTGCGACCAGTCGCGTTCTTCCAACAGGGCGAAAGTTCTTTTCTAAAATCATGAATTATTTATTTTATTTATTTTATTTATTTTATTTATTTTATTTATTTTATTTATTTTATTTATTTTATTTATTTTATTTATTTTATTTATTTTATTTATTTTATTTATTTTATTTATTTTATTTATTTTATTTATTTTATTTATTTTATTTATTTTATTTATTTTATTTATTTTATTTATTTTATTTATTTTATTTATTTTATTTATTTTATATATTTTATTTATTTTATTTATTTTATTTATTTTATTTATTTTATTTATTTTATTTATTTTATTTATTTTATTTATTTTATTTATTTTATTTATTTTATTTATTTTAATTATTTTATTTATAATCGCAAATTTGATAATTACCCGTTCCTTTATATCGAGTACTTGCAAAACTCTCGTTGGGCCATCGGTAGTTACTCTGACCGATAAGAAGCCAGAACCGGGTCGAAGTCTCTGTCTGCCGACGCGTTGCTCGATCGGTGGAGGACTGCTGTGAATTTGGGGACCCAAAACCGCTTCGCTCCCTAAAATGCAAACTTTAACTGAAACTTCGTTTGTTCAAAGTATCCCAATTGTACCGTATAACTTTATTGGAAATTTTGGAGCAAAATTCGAATTCGAGACATTTGCCGAGGACCGAATTTGTACAAATCACTCATATAGGTAAGTTAAGAATGAAATAACGGTACGTTCACTTTAAAAGATCGAAATTCGCTCCAAAAAATCGATAACAAGCGAGAGTTAAGATGCAAAGTGCTAATGGAATGATTTTATAAAAAGCCGGCATATAAGTGTAATGATACTAGTGTTTACGTTAATGCAATTAGCTTTAGTAGCGTTTTCCGGATCTATACGTACACATTTGCCAACGGGCGACACTGCCGCCTGTAAACATTTCATTACCAATTGAGAACGATTCATAAGTCAATATTTGATGGCTGATAAAATATTGTCTGCGTCGCAAAACGATCCCATAATGACTATATTTGAATACAAACATTTTCTCGCGGTTATCGAATTTGTAATATTTGATGTTATTAATTTCTCAACTGTTTTCCTTTTTTTTTTTTGAAAGAAAAAGAAATAAACATAAAAGAATGCCCGTTGACATGGCCCGAATGAAAGCTGGCATGAACCAATGCAAAAATAGCCTTTCAAATCGAGACAATTAAGGTAGTTATGTCACTAATGTAATTCAAACTCTTTTGACATGATACAATTTAATTATCAAGTTCCACATTTACGAAATTTCAAAGGTCATTACCGGACATATCAACGTGTAATTGGACCATTATAATCGATTTTTTACGTACGACTTATGGGAACAGAACACCAGAACACTTGAACACCAGAACACTTGATGTTCAGATTAGAAAATAGTCACTTAGATCAAAGATCGAGGCAAAAAATAAAAACGTAGGGTCATCGGACGTTAGATTTAAAAAACTGTCATTAAGGTAATAATCGCGCGGAGGGAAAACTTCGACTGGAGGGGGATGGGCGATACGAGGCGCGCCGTGAGGGGTTGCAAATGACTGTGTGTCGTACCAGCGTTCAAAATGGCATGAAACGATATTTAGGATTGTTTAGCTCTTGAAGTGGATGGTGAGTCGCCTCAAAATCTTTCGAGATGTATCGTCAAACATTTAACTTCTGTACAAAAAAAGTCATTGATATAGTAAGAACGAATCAGTTACTGCGATTGAAAAATTAATCAAATTTTCATGACAGATAGGTATCGCCGTGTATATGGACTTTTTTCAAAATTATTTCTTTGAGTTCCGGATGGTTAATAATTTTTAATATTACATGTTTTTTCAGAGCATTGAATAAGAAATAGGCAGAGTTTCATTGATTTTGTAAGAGAATCGTCACCTCGCGAGAACTACCTTAAAGCGGCTGGTCAGGAGTCATATGACGTTACCTAACATCACAAAATCTCGATTTCCGAGATGTTTTTGGAAAAGTGGAGTCAAATCCGTATAAAAAATGATTCTACTCACAAAAGAAAATGTCTATATACATAAAAATAAATGTATGTAGTATATATAGACTCTGATGTCTATGACTGCGACCCGACATAGCTACCTTAATCATAGTGAAATAAAGAAACCGTAAACAAATTCATATGAACATATTATACTGCTGTTGTTGCCATAATCAGTGATGCGATAGCCTAAAATGAGCGAGTTGATCGTCGAGATGTTGTAAAATCAAGATCGGCGATAAAAACTAAAAAAAAAACGACCATCAAACCTTCGTGGAGACCCATGAAACCGTCTTTGGACTGAACACACATGTTTTGATGTGCGCAGCACAATCTTCCATCGTCCGTGAAGCGCCACGTCTGCGTGGATCTTCGTCGCGGATCGGTTCTTCTCAGTGCTAAAGCACAGTAGGTGAACGGTTGAGGAGCTGTTCCTGCTATATCCAATACCAATACAGTATCCGGCGTTCTCGAGTGTTTATCTCGCGGTGGACTGGAACCTAATGTTGCAGTGATTAGTAAAATGAAAAATTATCGAAGTATCGAGGCAGTCATGTCGATAGCAAATCTCACGGAAAATTACGGAAGAATTGTGTGAACTGATGTTAAATATCCACGAAGCCGGTTGTTACGTCTATTAGGCATATCGATTCTCGACGATAATATTTGGCAAACTTCTTTAAAATTGCTGCCCGAACACATGCGTAGTTGTTGTTAAGTATATATCTCACACTGATATTGCCATTCAAAAGTTTAATACGATCAGAATTTCAGATCCTCGCGATATACCAAAAATCTTTAAAAAATTAACCGTAGTCAAGATGTCACCTTTGGTTTTGCATTATAATAATACCAAAAAGTTAACAAAACATAACAAATGTAAAAAAAAAAATCAGAAAACCTTTTATTTTATAACTTTAAATGAAGTCCTTGATTTTTTTATATTCATATGAATTTTTTCAGAATTTTCTTACATTTCAAAATTTTCTTTTTCGAAAATTCTAAAAATCCATGTAGAGGCATGCATTTTGAATACGATTTCCTAGCAAAATTCCACAGTTCGCATAAAAAGTTTCGCAGCAAAAAAATTTAAACGGGTATTTCAAAAATGTAGGCAACTTCCGAAAAAATTAACGTGGATTCTAAAAAATTGATAAACTCATTTGAAAAGAGAAAAAAAAATTACTGGTTATTTGTTAAAAAAATTTTTTTTTACTAATTTTTTCATAACTTTTTGACATCATTATTATGCAAAATTAATGTTCTTGACGTACAGTTAATTGTTTCAGATTTTTATACAGTCAGGACACGTTGAAATTTTCTTTGAATCTGACTATTGGTTGGGAATGTATGAGTGCATCTGTGCATCTGTAAAGGAATTCGAACCTTCATGTTGTAGTTGTCCATCGCCGGTCATCCTCCAAAGTTGAGATCGCGCGCCATACTGTTTCCTACGCAAGGCAACCCATCCCCCGGGACCGGCTTCCAGGACTAATCTCTGTGTTTCAACATCCAGCGGATCGAGACTTCCCTCGCCGGTACCGAGGTCCCCATCGGTTTTAAAAGTTCCTGTTAAAGTTAAATTTATTTCCACGTACTCGTGACGATTGTAACGACTCGTACGATTGTAACGAGTATTTATCATTTAATGAAAAAAAAATCGTACCTGTAAATGCTATGTAGATGAAATTCTCGTATGTCAAACCTCGATTCTCGCCCAATAAATTCAAATCGTACGACGATGTAACGCCACCGGGCGCTGTGACTGTTAAGCTTGCCGGTTGAGTCGGTTCATCGAGAGCGTACGGGACAGAACAGTGAGGTCTGACGGTCCATTGTAAACTTTCCAATACCGCGGTCTATAACAAAAGTAACACAAAAATTATTCATTCAATGATAAAGAGAAAAATAAAACAGAAATTGTATGAAGAATGAAATTTGTTGAACTCTACAACCATTATCAATATTGCTTTTATAGAGAATTTTTTTAAGTATCGTGAAAGACATGATAAACAATCTACATGCTACGAATATCATTCATCGTACCTGGTTAATTGTCAGTGGGACTTCCGAAAAATTGTCAACTCTGATGGGTGGCGGCATCGTTTCAGCATCGGTAAAGACAATGAAATATGTACTTTCTTGTAGCACAACATCCACTCGAAGAAAGTGCATTTTGCTTGCCGAGTCTCGAATATTTATTGTCAATGAATGATTTCCATCCAGCGTGATACCACCGGACCACGTACAGTTGGGCACGTCGAGTATTCGTACGCACAACAATTGATCCTTGTCGAGACGCGGCCAATGAAACGGCATGTGGCAGTCGGGCATTGCTGTGATATACGTAGCTTGAGCGTCGGGATGACTCTGTTAAACAAAATTCAATTAAAACCGACTTATCGAAAACAAATAAATAAAACAGAAATAATTAATATGACAGTATGTACCAACCACAGTAGTGGTGAAACTTTTTTGTGCCAATTCTAATGTGTAAGACGATCTGTTGTGCAATTGATATCTCGGCGACAAAGTGATCACTGTCGTGGGGTTGTATTTCCCTCTAGCAGCGCGTGTAGCTACTCCAATTAAGTAAACAACATCCGGTCGACCATCGCGCAAGGTTACTCGTAACCGATGGACCTGTGAGAAGTGAACTTTATCAATAAAGTGATCAATCAAAGTAGAATATATTTAGGAAATGTCACTTCTTTCAGAAAATATGATATTTTTTTGTAAATCGTTTTCCTATCAATATTATTGAAAAAAAAAAAAAAACGTTTTTTTAAGTACTTGGTGTCGAGACGCAACTGCGTCCCTTGATGAAGAAGGCGAAATACTGAAGACGCTACGAGCCAAAGCAATTTTTTATATGCAATTTCATGTAAGCGGAAAATAATGAAATCGAGAAAACGTTCTGAAAAAAAAATATCGTTTCATCCCGTGACGACGAGTACCTGCACGCCTAATTGTAGATGAAAATGCTGCGACCATTGTGCCACACCATTTGGATGTACTCCGGTTCCAACGCGAACGGCCAGGGTTCTACTGGCTTCCTCGTCGCTGAAGGAGAACAACAAGGGTGCTACCATCCTCGCTTTTTCGTGCTCTTCAAACTGTCCAGCAGCTTCCAAACCAACACCCTCCTGACGAAACACCAATGGCAATCCTGTTTTATTTATGATCCAGTACGGTGCGGTAATGTTAATCCGCACGGCGGCACCTTTCTCGACGACGATCGCAGCATGAAGAAACAATATTCTTCCAGCGGAATCCGACAAGCGCATTCGTCCAACGAACGAGTTGTTCATTTGTCCGAGTAACAGCTGAAGAATATGATATTTTACTAATATTTTATGGCCTGCAAGATACTTCAAAATATCGTTTTATTTGTGTCTTGTCATTTACGTACAGTTCCCGTTCCCGGATATCCGTCCAACTGGACGACAATTTCAAGATGTTCCTTTACATTGACGTTGTGCAAATCCGCACAGTTTCCCGGTGCGATTCTTCCCTTTTCCGGTCCTACTTCGTACAGCAACTCGTGCGGTAACAAATTTGTCAGTGTCACCGGTGGCAGTAACGATATTGTATGCGCCGGTAACATTTGACTTCCATCGATCGGATAATTGTCGCGTCTTACGGCTACGCATACCCTTTTGATGTAGCAAAGGAAAAAAGTTTTTTTTTATTAGATCGTTGAATATAATTATCAAATAGGACGGGACATCCGGAGTCGGGACTTTGGAACGCCGACGGTTTGCATAAAGGAACTCTGCTTAATCGGATATCAATGAAAAATTGCTCGCTCAGATAACATATAATTAACGATTTTTCATGGCCAACGCGATCCTATGCAAAGTTACGGTAAATAATGGCTACAAAGTTCGTATTCAAAAATAGGCGACATTTCGAAGATGATAACTGTCTTACTGCGACAGCGTTCAGAAAATTTTGTTATTCACGGTATTCTGTTACTGCAAGTCGATTGGTCCATTTTGTAAAAATTGCGGTTCAAAAGATTGAATACTCAACCATTCTAGAAACGACATGGACGGATCGTCATATCAGGATTGAACTTTCTAGGATTATTAGCCACCGATATGTTACCAGCTTATTTGATAGTGTTTTTCGAA
This sequence comes from Cryptus viduatorius, assembly GCA_964006125.1. Taxonomy (NCBI): domain Eukaryota; kingdom Metazoa; phylum Arthropoda; class Insecta; order Hymenoptera; family Ichneumonidae; genus Cryptus; species Cryptus viduatorius. The sequence goes on from OZ023220.1 coordinate 25,768,004, forward strand.
ATACCTAAATATATTGTTCTGATTCGTTCGACACGTAATATGCGTTTCGATGATTTCCGAGGGTTTTTTAACGAGAGTCCACTCGATGGGTTCCATGCAATATTGAAACGCATTGGTAGGATGCAATGGTCGTAAGCTCATCTGTACGCCGGTGTGCGTCAGCGGAACCGAAATTACCGACTGCGCTGGTACTTGTAATGTTTTGCTGCTCATGTACGCATACGGTAGATTATCTGCAAAAGGAAATTCCGTTTTTTCGTTATCGCTTTCCATGCTTTTCAAAAGTTATTAAATGTCTGTTTCTCAATATGAATATAATTGACTCACATCCTACTTGCTTCTGCGATTTATCTAACTTAAGATCCACAGCGTACGCTAGCTTATTAAAAACTTGTAAAGCAGATCTAATCGTGACTAACTTTCGCGCGGAACCCTCCAGTTCTACGGCAAAAACTAATCTAGTTCTCACGGCTGCGGCCTGAAACGAAAAAATGATGCATTCATACGTTTTTCAATGTACTCAAGATTTGTATCACGTTTCACGGGATAAACGAACGGGTTAACCTCGATTGCAATGATGCGATGTACGTGGCAACTTGAAGAAAAATATTTAAACGAAAATGAAATAGAGCGATAGTGGGTTAAGTAAACATCATTGACGAGGGTAATCCGTTCTCAGAAATTAAGCAAAAATTCACTGGCGAATTTCACCTGAACATCCGTGAAGTCGGCGATCGCGTGTCGAAAATAAATTCCAACTCGATCGATTGTGACGGGCTCAGTGGGTTTCCATCCTTCCACGAGTACCGCCACTTGATGTCTTCTAACTACATGCGTCGAGTGATGTCGCAATTTGCCTCTTTCCTCAAAAGTAAACGGCACAGTTCCGCCGGGAGATACTTCGGACCACGTTTCATCGCGTTTAACCGGGCCCTCCGACTCGGAGTGCATACTAATTTCTCTAACATCGTCGGCCACGGCTATGTAAGTTTTGAACCATAGCTTCGAGCCGGTCTCGTTTTTCAACGCAAAAGGCACGAAAGGCGAGCGCCTTCTGTATCCCTGAAGGCAAATCGGCGCCTTGAACGACGCCGTATCTTTGTTTGAAAGATAATAATCCTGTATCCAATTTTGCTTGACCAATGTGACCAGTTCCACGAGGGTTGACGTAACGTTGACGTTAACGGAATCCTCGGAATCAACGCTTATCTGCAGTCTTCTGGAGCTCAATGAATTCGTCATCGTTTGTTCCCATTCGATAGTCGCTTGCCACGGTTCTACGAAGGGCTCCCAACCGCTCAGAACTCTGTTGTAGTAATCTATACCGAACGTCGCGCGAAGAGAACCGGGTCCATCGAGCGCTTGACCCAGCGACAGATCGATGAGCATCAGTTCCAACAACGGTACATCGGCATCCCGGCAATCATCGATGATGCAGACTTTCAGACACGATGTCGTGACTTCAACGACGTGAAACAATAAACCATTCTTCGTCGTAACTTCGGCATTCGGCACGGCGTTTTGTGTTAGCCATAGCGCCGCATCGTCCAATTGTCCGTTGCATCGATCTAACGCCGCTTCGCAATCGGTCTCAGCGAATCCCAGAGCCGAAAGCTTCATAACGTGACTCTTCGCGTTCGCCGGTGGACCGCGCGATCTTTGCTTCGCCCACAGAGTTTGTTTCGGCAAAGATCTCAACATACGCGCGAACATCGTAACATCGTGATAACTCAATTTCACGCTCATCGGCTGTAGTTGAATTTCCAGACATCGCTCACTCGTCAATTCCAAACTCGCGCCAACCGGATCGATTATCGATAAAGCGGTTTCTTCCTCCATCCCTAATATACAGGAAAACAGTTCGCAGTGCGACAAGTTGCAGGAAAGAGGCTTTTCACCGTCAACCGGTACCGAACGATAAGCCAGAATCGCCGTACATTTGAGAATCACGGCGTTCGTGTCCCAGAGCGACGTATCCTCGACGATTACCAATTCGGAATCGGTTATATTGAGTTTTAGCTCGAAAGGCGAGGCGGACACAGTTGCGCCAATAATATTCTCGTTCTCTTGCGTTATCAGTGCTCGAACGATACCCGATATCGGCTCGGGTTCCGGAGCATTGAGAATCAAAAAATCTCTTACCGCTTCCCACCAATCCAATATAGCCGTTAATCTCATACTGTGCAACAGTATAGTCGTGGCGGCGTTGTTTTTTCTTCGTCGATGATGGACCTCCGCCTGTACGCGACCGTCGACGCTTCCGAAATTCTTCAAAGGTTGAAGAATATTTGTAAAAACGTTGGACCGCTTGTTGACCGGTTCGTCCTGAAAGCGGGTGTCGGTAACGAGTATCTCCTGCGACACCAAATCGATATCCTGCGAGCCGTCGCTCAACGAATCCAAGGTTAATCGAGATTTTATAAAATTAACACACGCCAAAGCGGCTATTCCGTGATTCGGATGTAACTTAAGGGTGACGTTAACTATATCGAGAATAATGCACGATCGGGTCCACACGACACCCGTAGCGTCCTCGTTGGGTACGAAGTATTCCGCTGCATCGGTTATATCCTGCATGAACAATCTTATATCGTCCAAATTTTCCCCAATGTTGTAAGACAGCAAACCCCGTATGAGCATATATTGCGCCGGATCGAGAGCGCAATTCATCGTCGACAGTGTACCATGGACGCTTAAATCGGGAATGTTTCTACTGATGTGCGTATCAAGATTCCTCTCAATGCGCAATTTCAAATGACACATTTCCGTCAATAGAGAGGGACCCAATTTTTTCAGAAGAAAACCACCAACCATCAGTGTATTCACATTGTCGCGCTGATCATCAAATTTCAATCTTCTAGCAGCGTAAACATCCATGTTTACCAATTCCAGGAGAATTACGTCGAGAAGACAATCGGTCTCAACGCTGGATTCGCTGAACGAATTGTGCGCAGTCAATTCGCCGAGATCTAGCAATATCAATTCGTCGGATCTTGAACTGACCGGTAACAAAATAACCGGCGCACCGGCGCGTAGTTCGAGTGACAGTCTCGTGTTTCTCTTGTTAACGTCTATTATCGCTGTACCGTCGCTTCGCAAATTCGCCATTACCGTGCGCAACTGCGAGAAATGTCGAAAGAACGCTTGAAGCTCCGCGACGAACCTCTGCGTGTGAACGTAGTGAACAGCCGACATGTGTATCTTTAACTGGGCGTCGTAAGGCATCTTTCGCGAATCGGCGTAACTGGAATATTGGAAATTCAGAGCCTTACGGCCGGAGGACGAAAATCTCTCGCGATAAAATCTACCATGAGGCGTGAGATCCAAGAGCGACATGGAACCCAACGATCCGGATACTTTTGTCTTCGAACTATCCTTCAGGATATGCATACTAGCGTTCGACACGTTGGCCTTTGCGATTTCGCGATTACTTTGCGTCAAGACGAGAGTCAACGATCTCACTTCTATATCGGTTTCCGATTGTATCTCGTTGTCGATCTCTTCTTGTTCGGTTATCGTCGATGCCGCGTGCAATTTTATCTGCGGATTCGGATTACTCGGCGTACCGATACCGAAGAAATCCAACACGATCATCCACGACTCGACGCTTATCACCAAATCCAAACAATTGAAATCTATGCTTATTGCTTTTCTGTGTATCGGACGACCTTCCGGCGTTCGATCGATTTCCGTCATAGTTATGCTGAGAAGAACGAGATTTTCCTCGCTTGTAACAGCACCCGGCGACGGTGGCGGTGTGTTCGGTGTATCGATCATGGACGGGGGTTTTCGCCAATGAGGTGGTACGGTACCGTAGAGCGTATCGGTCTCCAAACGATCGGGCAAACTGCCACGCGAAACATTGTTTCTCCAACGGCGATTAAATACCAAATCGGGACATGACTTTGATACACCTATCGGAAGGCGCGCCCTTGTCGGTGCGGAAGACTGCATCATGTAACGATGTCGCGAGCCAACGGGACACAAGAGATCCTCGATCAACAACGATCGGAGGGCAACCTGCGTCGTAGATTCGTTCTTCTGTAATTTTTCGTACTTGGCGACGAAATCGCACATCGACAATTTAACGAGCGGCTGCTCCGAACGATCTTGTTTTAGTTCGACACTCAGTGTCGGCAGTTCGAATAAAACTTTGATCGATAGATCGAATTTGTCGGAATAATACGTTTCGGCGTAGGAATCGAGATTTTGGGCTTCTTGCGGCATCGGTTCAGCCATTGGCATCGAAAACAATCGGTGTATAGTATCCAACAGTTGTTCGTACTGTCCACGCGACAACGATACCTGCAGCGGCGTTATGACTATTCCGTGAACTTGAAGAACAGGATTTTCCGGCGTTTCTTGCTCGAGCAATATATCACGATTCGACAATACTTGCAACTCCCGTTCGATCGTCACTTTTATCATTGTGTCGTGAAGAATTGGTTTTCCGGATTCTTTGCACGAATACATATCGTCGGCTCTGATCGGCAAGATCGTCACCTGATTTATTTTGCTCGATACATCGAGAGAATATAAATTCATATCTCGTACCTCCAAGGTCAATTTGTGCTTTGCGCTTGTTTCGCTCGAAGGTTCATGCTGCAACGACATTGTTCCCAAATGAGCAACGAAAACTTGGGTGCTGTGCGAAGATCGAGGAATGACGAGAACCGGACTATCCAGGATGACGTCGAGTTTGAGGCGTAATATACTCGCAGCTTCGTTCCCATCTATCGAGACACTGGGAAGTCGTCTATGTTGCGGCGCTGTCCAATCTTCGGCATGTACCAATCCTATTGCCATATCCGTCGCCGCTGCGCCAATGTGTCTGGCGAGATTACTCAGATATTGTTTGAATTCGTCGGCGCAAGAGCGCAATTCCGACAACAAGTGTGGCGCGTGAGTGTACCAAACACTCCCAACTCTTATCGATATATTCGCAACGGTTTCCACGCTGTCCATCGCTTCCGAAGGATTGCAACTACGGGTTGCCGAAAAACTAAAAGCTTCGGGCTGATCGGTCAAATTGGAAAAATGTTCGAACTGCTGATTGGCCGGATCGGCGATAGGATCGCGGCCAACGCTGATTATTCGCTGATGCGTTTTACCGATGAGTGTCTGATCCAAAACTTGCAAACCTCCGAGCGAACCGAGAATCGAAGTTTTCGTTGCCAATGTTGCTTGTATTCTCGCGTCCGACATCGTTGCCGTTGCGATTTTTTGCCCCACCAAATGACTGTCCTGCATAATCGCCCGTAACAGCAGTACATTCAACCGATGAAAATCAAAGGTAATTTCCGTTCGCGTCGAAGTTTTCGTCTCCGATGATATATTCGTCACCGAACCGTATCTCTCCACTTGTTTCGAACGATACTTCTGCGGTGGAAAGAGTCTTCTCGCAAAACCCATCAATTCAACGATAGTTTCTTGATTGGCTATTATGTCGAGATTATTGAATTGTATATTGGCAACTCGAAGATTCTCCGTCGGATCGTCGACGAGAATAATTTCGATAACGATCAGAGCCTCGGAGTCCAGTTGATCAAGTCCGACGAGTGAATTGTTCTTCGGTGAACAGGGATTTTTCGTATCTCGCGCGAGACTCGACAGTGCCCGGGTCAACGCGACCGGCGACGTTAACTTTCTGCCCGTTGTAAGATCTGGCGAACCCGGCGATACCGGTGAGACTGGTGACGTTGGTTCGGAATCCCTCAAACTTCCCGAAACGCTGTCCATGCCAACGTGCTTGTGACTCGCAACGAGCAACTCAAAATCTGGACCAAATTCTTGCATCGCATCGACCAACAGCAATCCGTGAACGGACAACGAAGCGCTCAAATCGGCGGGTCTCTTGCTGAGAGCCGTTTTTACACCGGAAACTTGCAACTCGGCGACGCTGCGACCTCGCGATTGTAGTTCGAAAGTCATTTGATCGATTATGAACTGTACCATCATTGCGTGGCTCGAGTTATTACGATCGACGCTCGTCTCTCTCTTGGGACTCTCCGGCTCTACGCCGACGTTCCAAGTTTGCTGCGGAACGCTTGCGCTCGCGTCGGAAAAACTCGATAAACGCGCGTACATCGTTCTTATCGCTTCGACCTTTTGCTCATTAACGTGAACGACGAGTCTCGGCAAATTGCCCGATATCGTTACAGATGGAAATTGCGGATCGGACGTACTAACGACGCGTCGCTCGATCTGCAGCGTTATATTGAAACGCTCGAGTACGTGAAGCGTCGACATTCCGCGAGTTCTCGCGTGTTTCCAATTGTCCTTTACTTTGGCAACGAGAACCTGAAGATCCGACAGATCGACGGAGTACCGATCGTATAGCTTGTGATGAAACGCAACCTCCGACAAGCCTGGAAAGTCTTCCATGGAACCGTTTTCTTGACTGCCCGGCGGTGTCGAACACGGCGTTTCGAATCTCTCGTTATCCTCATCGTCGCTCGTCGGCGATCCCGGACGAAACACCACCTCATTGGTCTTTATGTTGTTCGTCAAATGCAACCTACCGAAGTCGACAACGACCACGGCCGCGTTGGAGTCTGTGAAACTTTCGACGAGCAATATCTGCGGCGCCGAAATTTTGAATTGCAAATCCCATGTCGAACGATAGACCGCGTCGCCCTCGAGAATTTGTTCCCAATTTTTCATCAATTGTCGACGTGTGCGTCGCTTCATCGCTTGGATTCGTCGATTCGAAGAATCTCGATGGGGTTTGCTTATGAATGCCATAAGCCACTGTATCGTTGTTGGATTGTAAACGACGTCGAGAGATCTCGAATACACGTGCAACGAATGATCTGCGGTCAAATGAAATGGCTTTTTCTCATACGTCAATTCAAACAGCGGTTCGGTCGTTTGCGTCACCAATTTTTCCGATGACGAGCGCAGACGCGAACAAGAACCCGGTATCGTTTGCGGTTGTATCAAAATGGGAAACATCGATTTTTCCGTTAAAAAATCGTGCAGATAAAGAGCTCCCAGACTGATGGAAAATTTGTGAGAACCCGAACGCGGTCGCGATTCGTACGTCAAATTTACGCGTTCGAATTGCAATTCCAACACGTTTTTCGGCACTCCCGAGGTTTCGGTTGTGCACACGGAAATCGCACCTTTCGAGAGGGTAAAATTGAATTGACCGAAGACCGTGTCACGACGTAGTAACGTGTTGTCGTCGATGGTATCCGCGAGAACGTCTAACAGTTCACCGTCGAACGTTGAAGACGTTGTTTGTGTATTCGGTTTCGAGTGCCAACCCCACCACTGGGGAAACCACTGGACAAGCATACCGCGAGCCGGTGGCAATGTTGCCGGAGCCTCCGGTGCCGATGTCTTCGGTGGTCGTACTTTCGCCATTGCTAATTCTCTCAGCAAACGTAATTCGTCGTAGCTTCGTTCTTGTTCCACCTTATCCTTCATTTGTTTCGTGTCCGGTGGCAAAATTGATGTCGGCGTTTCTGAAAACAGATTTTTATTATAAGAAAAACGTTTTTCTCAATTCTCCAACGTGAAGTTATTTTCCTTATAATACTATAAATCCTCGGTACGGCAGACATAAGAATAAAAAAAAAGTCGCGATTACGCCTGCGTGTACTCACGGAAATTGTATGTGAGGACATTTTAAATAGTTTGTCATTGAAGATTGGAATCTGAATTTTACACATCCTCATTACAGAGTCTTGCGAAAGATCTTTTTCCATACAAATCGGTTAATTTCAATAAAGTCGCAGTGAACGACATCGCAATTTCGTATATTATAGCTACGCAAATGACCTAATAATTTGGCGCAAGCTTCGACGTAAGCCACGTTCTCGTTGCCTCGCTGAATAACGTCTTCCCAAGTCATCTTCGGCTTCAACGCGTCCTTTCCGATGTGACAGCGAGCCGCGTACTTCCACCATTCTTTGGGATCTTCGGATATGGAAACGGAAGGTCTGCATCTTCTCTGCCGTCGGCGACGATCAATTTCCTCGAGTTCTTTGATACATTTCACGATTTGTTCGTATTGATCCTGAAAAAATATAATTTTTTCGTTAAAATCATATTACGCGTCTATCTTCATTATGACGCTCGTGCTTTCGATTACTGTTGTAAAAAAATACACTTTATTGAAGGCTGTGTAACTCACATCTGTAACCGACATTGGCACTTCATCCAGTTGAAGATCCACGACGATTCTTGGTCTGGTCGTCGAACGTAGAGGATTTTCCGAACGATCTCTCTTTATGTGGGCTCTTGCGCTCACCGGCGATAATAGATACTTCCATTGCGTTTTTTCCGAATCGCTCATAGCCATCTAACAATGTTTTTTTTTATCATAAAATACATTTTTTTTTATTAATTCTGTAAGTCATTCCGAACGACGATGTGTCATCAATCGTCGATTAAAATACCAACAGCCAAATCTCCGAGATTTAAGCGGCCGAAAAACTGATTGTGCTTCACGTGATTCCAATAGACCGATAGACCATCGAGTTCCATGAGTTTGAAGGACGCGTCGGTGAGGTTCCATGATGTTGATCCTGGTACCCAACTGGCGTCGCAACTTTGAGCCGTTAAACCTTTGATCGTAATGCCCAAAGCTATACCATTTCCTGTTTATCGAGCATAGCATTAAAATCATAAATATACGACATTATTTAAGAAAAAAAAGAAAAAAACGTAATTTATATTCCATACCATCGGAAAACGTGACATCGTCCTCGTATCTTAGATGAACGTCTTTTATGTTTAGTTGTAAATTTTCTATAATATTCGTTACTAATGAAGTGCCATAACTCAGCCATGAACTATAACTCGCTGCATAATAACCAGGATCTTCTTCTTTGTGCGCTTGCCATCTCGCTTCAAGAGAATCCAAACGGCTGTGTTTGTATTCCTGAATCGCTTGTTCCTCGACTTCGGAGTCATACTGAAACAATTTTCACTCTTTGTCTTAGTATTGTATTTATTCATTATCGCATTATTCCAACGAATTGAGCGTCAAAATAATAAAAGTTATATTGTGAGTTCAATAAAAATAATATTTTTTAAAAATAATACGTGGTAAACATCCCGTGCATACTTCTTCTAAACAGATTGGTCCGGCAACAAGATAAAGTTGTTCTATAGCAATAACCCAGGATGCGGTTCTTATCTGTCTGACCGGCACTTGAACTCGAACTTTTCCAATGAATCCTGCCTTCACCTCAATCGGTAATCCTATGTGTCGTAAAGCTTCTTTCTTGAGAGGTAAATTTTCGAGCTCAACCTCACCTGGAAAAGTTATTAATGAAATACGATTGTAATTGTTGAAAATAGTTTACGATTCCAATTCAGTTACAAGTTAGTATCGCGAATTTCAAAAGGGACTATCGTTATATTTCTCGCGGACAGCGGGATTCAAAGAGCATTTTGAATACTCGGTTCAAAATCTGAAAAAAATCGGTCATAAAGAAGGTACTAACAACAAAGAATTATTGATAAGTTAGTAGTTAAATAAGTTTAACTTTCAACGAATCACGAGACTACTTAACATTTAAACTTTTTTTTTCATATATTGATCTATTAATTTATCTGTATATATGTACATATTTCAACATTTCTTCCAATTGTCCATTTGTTTTTAAATCAAAAGTCTTTGACCCAAAGATGCTGAATACGAATTTGCAACAAGAATATGCATTCCACTCGAGAAATGCCTGGATAATTCATTGAATATATATTTAAATTCCGCAAATACCGATCATATTTTTATAAAACAACTGGTTTCCAAAAAATTAGAAAAAATTATAAAAGAATTAATTAATAGATATTAGAATTAATAGATATTAAGAAACATTAACGAACCAAGTGCTTCTTAAAAAAACGATTGATTGCCGGATCATTTGTTCAACAATTTTTTCAAACTAATTTGTTAATCATTTTTTGTAATTATTATTGTGTAAAATTAATGATCTCGGCACCTTCCACATGATTGATTTTTTCAGATTTTTAAGGATGCATCACAAGTATATTCTCAGCCAAAAGTAAGATTCGGTACGGATTTCAACACTTCCTAATGGTATAAAAATCTAAAGGAAGTTAACTGCATTAGAGATGCTAAGAACATTAATTTTACATAATAATAATGTCTTAAAATTATTAACAAATTCCTAAAATAAAAAAATAGTTTAACAAATAATCAGTAAAGCTTTTTTTTCTTTTCAAAAGAAGTAGTTGATCTATAAGAATTCACATGAATTTTTTTCCAATTTTCCTACACTTTTTAATGTCTGGTTTGTGAAATTTTTATAAGACCACAAGTACGAAACTCTTTTGGAAAAAAAAATTTGAAAATTCCGAAATAAAAAATTCGAAAATGTAAAAAATTTAGAAAAAATTGTATGATATCTAAAAAATCAACAAATTCTTTTAAAATGAAAAAAAAGAAAACTTTCTCTGGCTTTTTATTAAACAATTTATTTGGTTACTTATTTGTTAATGATTTTTTAGCATTATTATTATGCAAAATCAATATTCTTGATATCTATAATATCTTTGATTCTTTTCAGATTTTTACTGTATGTCGAAGTAAAGAAATTTTGATTACATTAAACTTTTGACTGGGAATGTACATATATATCCTTATGTACTAATATATCCTTAATCTTTATACTAATAATAATTTTTCAAAAAAAAATAGCAATACGCATGATAATGCTAAATAATATCGATTATTCTTATAGAAGATTAATTTATGAATATATTATAAATATTGTGGATAACCTATTGTAAAAGGAATACGGTATTCGGTAACTCGCTTAAAGTGTCAATAACTGTCCCGCATAGTGTGAAAGTGTTTTATTTATTACCTATACCCACAACGGCTGAACAAAAATGTATCGAATTTTTAATCGATGAAATGTCAAGCTTATTTTTACAACCATAAATATAGTATTGCGGTCGTTATGTATCTTTTCCTGAATTTGCTTTGTCAACGTGATCATTTACAATTGCAAAAAAATCTGTCTAGAGAATTAATTACTTGACATTGATAAGGGAATTTACAGTCGCAGAATAGGGCAAAGTATTTCACAAAAGGGTGATTGTCTCACCTGACAGCAATGCGATACTCAATTGATCGGTATTCAAATTCTCCACATATTTGCCCAAATAATTATTGAGCACCCAAGCGACGAGTCCCTCCAACATTTTCCCGGATTCGTCGTATCATCAGAATTTATTGTCGCGATCATAGGTTCACAATTATTCATAGATAAGATTTGTTGGTTAAGTTCGTCACGAATCATATAGCAAGTTTATTCTCAGTCGGTCGATGATGACAGTATTTGCAAGAATCGTAGAATTTTTAATATGTGTAGTACCGAGTAGTTTTCTGTATTTCGCAATATCTCAGACTCTTCGATTGTGTCAAAATTTACGTTTGTTTTTCTAGAATGTTGTGTTGTACTCGGTACAAATGTGTACTGCACTGACACTACACCCGTAGCTCCCGTTTCACAGACAGAATATGAGGCGAACACACGCGCAGTTCAAATTTGCGAAAGGAACGTATACACAAGACGGCGGCGCATACGTAGGCATGCGATGTACCGTTGTGTCTACCGTTTCACTTGTATACATTGACATCTTTTGTTTTTTTTTCTTTTGTAAACACCGATCGAAAAATTTCGTTCCAAGAGAAACATCCTATCGGTCGACAACAAAAAGCGGGTATAACCAATGGGACGACGTTCGCGATTTCTCTAATTATCACGCAGGTGATTTATTCCAACTTTCTCGAATATATGCCGTTTGTTGTTTACCCAACGCTTCAAATATTGCGCTTTAATTATTCGACAAAAGCGTATCGTCGAAGTTGCTGCAATAAGCTGTTTCGACAGCAGTACCGTCGCGGCATTGTCTTTCGGTAGTTTCGAACGCACGCACCATTGTTTTATTCTCGCCCTTTTGCAATGAGTAAGCATGAGTAATTGCTGCACAACAGGTGTCATGACCTTTTTTTTCCTCCAAACGAGGCTTATTTACTCTCGAAAAAATTGCATTGAGAATTGTTTTTTCGTATGAGAATATCCGTAAGAATTTGCAAAAACGATTTCAATAATATTCGCTTCCTTGCATTAATTTCTTCATTGATTGTTTACTCGTGTTATTTAGCCAGCGATGAAAAATTATGATTTTTTTTTTTTTTTTTTCAGGATCAATCAACGACATATGGCAATGTGTGTGGGAGCGGCAGTAATCGATGTCATCATACAATGTCCAATTGCTCACTAAAAAGAAAGTGCATATTCGTCGTTGGTTTCTTCATTGGTTTCACGTTTGCGTTACTCATACTGACGGTCGATGAAGATGATCACGAAATTTGCAAAACAAGATACGCCTGGTTGTGCAACGACGGACGACAAGGCGTTTCCGTACGAAAGCAACGGAAAATCGTCAAAGCTGAAAGTGCAGATTTTAGCTCCTGGATGAGAGAAAATGGTTTGAAGATAAGAGAAAACGTTTCTTACGAACGCTGGTTGGAAAAAGAAAATGTGAGATCAATAAAAATCAATATGGATCATCGTCAATATGGTCCGGAGACCGATGATAACGTCGCCAAAAAGACGGTACTGGAAGCTGACTGGTTAAAGTCCAAAGTACATGTTACATGCATAGTTTTTGTAGAAAAACTTAGGAGAGCAAAATCGATACAGGACTCCTGGGGTGTCAGCTGCAACAGACTGTATTTTTTCAGCGAACGCCTGAAGGACAATAGATTGTCGATTCTCAATTTACCGGTGAAATTAACATCTTCGTGGCAAATGTTGTGCGAAACTATGAACTATGTATGGAAATCCGGCAGAAATGACAATGATACGCGAAACGGCACTACCATAGAGTGGGTTATCTTTGTAAAAGATGACACTATGGTGATACCGGAGAATCTCAGATATCTTGTCGCCCCTTTAGATTTCAACGACGGACATTATTTGGGTCATCCTGTCGTTTTGTGGGGACAAGCGTATAATGTGGCTCAGGCAGGTTTTGTGTTGAGCAGAGGCGCCTTTGCAAAGATAATCGAGAATTTTGATACTCATCAGAAATGCGCTTCCGGCGGAAGATACTGGAAGAAAGAGGATTATTATCTTGGTGAGCTCCATTCGGCACAGCAAATTCGGAGAAGCTATGGAATAATTTAGATCAAATTGTTGAAAAAAATAATAGTCTGGAAATGTTTTGATTAGTCATTGTAACAGTAACGAATGCATCTTTTCGCAGGGAAACATTTAGCACTGTTTGGTATACATCCGGCTGATACACGGGATCGGCATATGAGGGGTGTATTCCACGGTTATTCCTTGCAAACTCTGTTGTGGGGAATCGCCAGACCGGGAAGTTATTTCACAAGAGCTTTGTATCCACCTGGACATGATTGTTGTTCCCCGAGATCGATCAGCTTCAGTACCACCGAACCTGACAAAATGTATACGGTTAATTATATGCTCTATCATCTACACGTTTATTCGGGGCCAGGTATTTATGGGAGCGAACCGGCGCCGACACCTGTACCGGAAGAAGAGGTATGCCATCGATTCTTTTACAGTAGTGCATTGAGTTTAGTTAAAAAAACAAAAGTAGTAGGTACATTTGCATGTATTCACGAAAATTTCATGTGAAAACGTATTTAATAGTTGTAGCTTCAGGATTGAGATCGGGATTTTACTTTAAACGAGCCATAACGCTTTTTTAAGACATTGTACATTTTTCCCTTTTTTCTAGAAGTGCCAATACGGTTTTTCAACACATTGTGCCTTTGCATTTTTTTCCAACACCGCAGTACTGCTCTTTAAGAACGGTTGCCTATAAGAGAATGTTTTCGCATAAAAAACAAAATGTTTAGAATGGCACGGTGTTTTTTTTCAACGCCGATGTTGTTTTCTACATTTATTATATATTGTTTCAACTCTGATTGCATAATGTATTAAAAAAAAGTTTCCATGTCGTTGCTTTCCCACGACTACAATGTGACTACTTCCGATTTTTTTACACTATAAGGCTCAAAATTACCCAATAATACATAATTTCCCAAAATTTTTTTTTCAAAAAAAAAAAAGGTACGCCAAGTACTGAAAAATCCGATTTGCAAATATTGTTAAAAAAAAAATGAACAGAATTTTATAAGCCAAGCATAACAGAAAAATAAAGATTCAAGTAGTAGTAGTAAAAACGCATTTATTGACAATACAGCTTAGATTATACAATTTCTGATACATCAGTTGTACATAGATACATAGATACAGTTTACATAGATATTGTCAATGGGCCATCGACCGGAGTGCTTCAGCCCTAAAGATTCTATATAACAAAAAATATTTTTTTTTTTTGCACAAAAATTGCTGTAAAAAATTGGCGTTCCAATGCTAGTGGTTTATTGTGACGCTTGCAAACACCGGAACGCCAATTTTTTACAGCAATTTTTGTGCAAAAAAAAAATATTTTTTGTTATATAGAATCTTTATTTTTCTATTATGCTTGGCTTATAAAATTTTGTTCATTTTTTTTTAACAATATTTGCAAATCGGATTTTTCAGTACTTGGCGTACTTTTTTTTTTGAAAAAAATATTTTGGGAAATTTCACTCCTTTTTGAAAAGCTACTATTTTTTCGTAATTTTCCCTTTAAAATTAATTTCGAACTCAGAAAATTTAGATCGAACAAAATTAATTCTATACGCAAAACCGGGCGAACGGCACGTCACATATTCCACTTGATGATTGCCGGTTATGTTGTTCGAGATCGCAAAGAAAAGTTATAATCGATATAATATCACACGTATAACACGTAACTCGGAATTTTTCTTTTTTACTTTGCGTCGAGACACTAAACCACGATACGCAATACATAATTATTATTTTCGGAAACACTCAAAAAAATGTTCACGCCGCAAAAATACGTGCCGACGATAAGAACTGTCAGCTGTGCCGGCTGTGGCGACGAGCGCGCCACCGCGCGAATTTTTCTATGAACTTATGTAAACGTAGACGGCGTATAACATTGCCACTGACAACAGCTGACAGCCACGCCGGCCGTGGCGACGAGCGCGCCACCACGCACATTTTTCGATGAACTGATGTAGACGCAGACATATATATAGGGGACAGGACACTTTATAATCGTTTGAACCCTGTGAAATTTCCGACCACGATATCTCAAAATAGGCTAAACCAATTGAATGGTAATTAGGCTCTTTCGAAAGATTGACCCAAAATTACATTATAAAAGTCCCCATGAAAATTCGATTCGTTGTCTTATTGCGAAAATATATCGATCGAAAGTTGAACGCACTATAAACTTCCGGTATATTGGCGTAGGTTACTCAGTAGCGGCACGCCTTGTACTGTTTTTTCAGTACTTGGCGTCGAGGCGCTACCGCGCCTAAATTTTAAAACATGCGTAAATGGGCTCGTCGGCGTTTTTGAATATCGTTGCTCATCAACAACTCCCCTCAGCAAAGCTTATTTTTCCAAGATAAATATTTGGGGATATAAAAAATCCATAAACTATCTAAAAATTGTACAAATTAAATTTGCACATCGCGTCTTAATTTTGTTTTTAACGTCGTTAATAAGCTTCTTCACGATAAAGTTCCTTAACCCATTTTGGCTCCTCTCCTTTGGCAAAAAAGAACCCTTTGAATAGTAGTGGTATATTTCAATTTTAAAGAATCAGCAATCAAAAAAGTGATGGCCGCAACAGTATACCGTGCAACTATCCATCTGCTCTTCTTGCAGATATAAATTTATCCTACGATTTTGGTAATCGAAATTTTCAACTGTCCCACGTAAATTCTCTAAATTCAGAAAATCGCGCGACGTCGTGCGTCGTGTCTCCAGTTGTACACGACAGCTTTCCTTACCTGAAGCACCATGAATCTCTATGGGCTGTCTGCATTTTGAAATCCTCGAAAATTACATTTTTTCGATAACTTGCACATCAATCATGCAGCATTAAAAAAAGTCGTAAAACCCTTCACTTTTGTAAAAACAACTTATTCGGGAAGTGTAAAATAATTTAGAAGAGCGTCTAAATAAAAAGATTAAACTTTTTTTAACCACTGCAATAAACACTGTGTATGATTGCAGGTTTGGAGATCAGCACTACGGGAAGAATTTAACATAACCGACTTCAATAACGTTGATAGTGATCGATACTACAAAATTTGGAGTTCAAGATATTCCGGACCGGAGCAACTTATCCGTAAACATAATTGGAGCTTATCAAATGCCCGACGATTCTTGCCATCGGATTACAGATCGAAAAGTGTAATGCTCAATTGAAGAAATACTCCCAGTGTTCGCTGGATCATATTTTATACGAAGAATCGAAGAATATTTTTTTATCATGAAGTTAATTTCATCGATCACGAAGATAAAGTGGTTTTTGAAAAACGTCCACTATTATTCCGTCCATTTCTCCAAGTGATCATCATTATACAATGAAACACGGTAAATTAATGATAATTGAAAGAAATATATATTTTATCCACAAATCGTATATCTGTTAATATAAAATTAAAGAGATATGGAGAATATTGCCACCACCAGTGAAGCCGCTCACCCTCGACTATTGCAAGGATTGCAACCGGTGCGTAACACTGGCTAATCGTGAACTTCCAGAAGCGTCCTGGTGACGAAAATTGCTTTTTCCTCTACAATAATCTCAAAATCGCTCATATACTTATTGCGCGGAACAAATTCTGGTAGCGTATTGTTTGGCAGGGTGTATCCTTCTTGAACGTAATTGCCCTGAAAAGTTGAAATATTTTTTGCGATAATATTGCTATTACCAAATATTACGTATTGGATAAATTATGAGATTCGATAAAAAGCTATTATTATTGTTGAACCATTGAAATCACTCACCGGTCCGGGTGGACACTCTTCACGGGTAAATCCCATTGCGGATAAGAGAGGACCCATGATAAATCTTTCCCTAAGCAAATCGCATACCTTCACCGTCACGTTAATTCCGGTTGGTTTATTGTACGCGTCCTCGGACCAACCCGAAACTGTTAAATGAGCCTGAAAATCGAATCAATGCAATTAATATTATTCTTCACACCGTTGAAAAAACAAATTAAGAATACGCCACACATATATTTCCAACCAAACGTTTAATGTAATAAAAATTGCGGTACGTCGCTATATTCCAAAAATCTGAAAAAAATCAAATGTATTAAAGACGTCAAGACCTTTGATTTTGCATAATAATATCGGCAAAAAGTTGTTAAGAAGTTATTTTTATTTATTTAGATTTTTTTAAAATTTATTTATTTGACACAAAATTATGACTATTTAAAAGATAAATTGTTTTACAAAAAATCAAAGAAATCGTTATTTTTTCATTTTAAATGAATTCCTTAATTTTTTCGAATTCATGTAAATTTTTTCAGAATTTTCTTACATTTTACAGAAAATTAAAAGATGTACAACAATTCTGAAAAAATCCGCGTGCACTCCAAAAAATCACTGAATTAAGTTGAAAAGAGAAAAAAAAAGATTTACTGATTACACGTTGAACAATTTTTTGGACAGTTAATAGCTTTTTGAAATGATTATTATGCATAATCAATGTTCTTGGCGCTTCTATTCAATAAATTTTGCCCGATTTTTGTACCATTGTGAAGTGTTGAAATTCTCACGGAATCTCACTTTTGGTTGGGAATGTACGTATGATGGATCCTTAAATTTCTTTTCGCTCACAGTTGTATTCTCCGGGATCTGCTTGATGATCGTTATTTTGGAGTTTATTGCATTTTGCATCTCGCTTGGATCGGCTTCCCTATCCACAAGGGCGATCTCGGTTTTCTCGAGATCGTAGTATTCGGGATCGGCGTATACCAATGTCACGCTATCAAGACGGAATCGGGCGCTGGCCTCGAAGGTACAAGAAGAAGTCAATTAATACTAATCGACACAGCTTACCGTGGTAAACGGAATACGCTTTTCGTGAACGAAAACGAAGAAATATACCTCTGTTGCAAGTGGCCCAAGAGCACACAGTCCGATCACAATTAATCGACAGAACATAATTTCCATGGTCCCGTTGCGAGGATCGAATTGAAATGGTATGAATTTTCAACAGCCGCTACTATTCATTATATATTACCGCGAGGTGAAATTAAATCTTTTGGCCGATCGGACAATAAAATTAAATATACGAAACAGGATGGCAAACGTGACATAATTAACACGTAGGATATTTAACGGAAACAACAATATCACGAATAGGGATCACTTGTAGAGATTAGATAGTTACGCTTAATATTATAACGTTCACGCTAACGTGATGTAACAACAAATATAATTGCGGTATTATATAAATAATAACTGCGCACAGTACTGAATGAAATTGTTTCTGGCAGTAAAGTGATTACGAACGAAACTTTGATACATGGCGGAATTATAACGTGCGAAATATTAGATGTATAGGCAATTTTATGATTGAATTGTTCGATAACGGAGAATATTTTATTCAATTTTTGGGGTAAATATCCCGCAAACATTTTGTAAGACAACATAAGAATATTGAGGATCTGTCATTAATCACGGAATTGGAATTCGAAGCCGGAAGGTGATTTACTCCGTGTGTTATCGCTTTATCGCTTGATTTTCCCACGGCATCATTAGCTCGCCGGATCCATTAAACCACACGACATATGACGAACAAACGTTTATTCCGCTTAAACACGGTCACATTACTGATTTACTATCGACATAATTACGATTCGAATTCCTTTCGGCGATCGCGCATTTTTTTTTACACATTATATTTTTTTTTTTTATAGAAATTCCAGCAAAATGTCCTGCAAATAACTTTTCGCGTGACCATTTCCATCCCCATTACCATTGCAGTTCCAGTTCCATGAAGTACCATTACAGTTCAATTATGTTTTACATTTAAAACGAGCGCATTGCGCGACTTCGAATCATTGATTCAAGTCAATTTATTAATGATGATTTTTCTTGACTTACAACTTTTATGCCCCACAAATATTCCTCTATTTCTCTTTCAATTCGGCATACATATTCTTAAGCCGCTTGAGAATAGATGAAAACTAATGTACTATAAAATGTACAAAGTATTTCAATTAAATCGCTTTTCCTCTTTAAAAAAACCAGAGTTTTTTCATTTAAAATTTCAAAAACATAAACTAAACTAAGGGTGCCATTCAGGTGGCCGAATGGGGTGCATATAAGGTGACCAAACGACAATCCCTTTCCACGCGCGTTGCAATTTTCCCAACGTTGTCCAATGGGGTGACATTCAGGTGGCCGAACGAAATTCAACTTTCGTGGCCAATGTGATAGTTCGCAATGTCACTAGTGCTGTACGACTTTGATATCATCTGCGTAAGACAAACAAAATGTCCACGCTTCGCTGCAATTTTTACATGAAACATTTCCCGAATGCGAACATCCATCAGTATTCAAATAAAATTTTCTAATGCTTCCCGTTGATATTTTGTAATTCCGTCAAATAAACATTCCGAACTCGATACCTAGTAGCCCAGCTGAAGGTACATGAATCTCAGAATCGTTTCTGTGTCAGCCATTTGCCGCGAGGAAGGTTTTTTTTAAACTCTGTCTAACGAGCATACGCGATAAGTTACCGATGGTCGGAAATTTACCTGTCGGCAATATAGATATCTAACGTACAACAGATGATTGATATTCGCTGAGGGATGCCGCTAAATGTCAAGTCTGACGCAATATTTGTCGTCTCGGATCGGAGTTCTTCGATACACGCGGGAGTTCAAGGCTAACACGTATGCGAACAGACGTGCTATTTTTGAAGTTTCATTTATTCTTTTTTTTAGTGTAATATTAGTTCTGCAGAGTTTCCTCCGTCTTCAGTAGGCTGTTCAGTTCACTCTACTTTGCTTTTTCTCAGTTTTTATATCCTTTTTGCGTTATTTTCTTTTGCACATCTTCTCCTAACCTCACTTTTCGTTCCGCCAGCATCGAGCAATGAGCTCGGAAGCCGGCAATCCGGGGGAGGCCTCCCGCCAGACGACGACCACGGAGATTCTTCGGAATTTTTGGATGCTTGCGATAATAACGTCATTATGTCTCAAGTCGAAGATTTGATAAATGAATCTTTTCCGGATTCAAATAAGCGGCCGTGTGACAGGTCCGGCGAGAATTCACCTGCGCGCAATAAACAAAAAAGTACATCGAAGCAAAACAATGTGAATCCTTCCGACACATCATCGCAATCTGTTGACATTCTCCCCGATAGACTCCTCGCAAACCGTTATCCCGCAAACAGCAGAGGCCCTTTTATCATTCTCATCCGCCCTACGACGATCGCTCGTTCTACGCCACGCATAAACACGACTCAGGTCGCTAGAATCCTCCTCGGTTCCTATGCCAAAACACAAGTGATACGTGCTTTCAGCTCTGGAAAACATCAAACATCCGTTGTTCTCTCCTCCGCCGACATCGCTAACTCTATTCTCGCAGCCGACCTCTTAACTTCGCAAAATCTAACAGCTTTTATCCTTAATGCTTTTCTTTGCTGCGAGGGTTCGATCGGGGGTGTCCCCCTTGACGTCTCGATGGAAGAACTTCTTTATATCGACTCTCCTATGGCACCCGTCATGGAGGCTCGTCATGGAGGCTCGTCAAAACCGTAAAGTTTCCGAAAATGGAGAATCAAAACTCATTCCTACGCAAATAGTCTATCTCAAATTCGAGGGCCGCGACCGACCCGATTTCGTTTCGCTCATCCAGGTCAGACACTCGGTCGACCCATGGTTTGCTCCCGTCAAAATCTGCTTCTCTTGTTATATCTTTAATCACGTCTCGGCTCAATGCAAAAGTCAACCTAAATGCCTCCGCTGTGGCTTAAAAAAACACTCAGACACCGAGGTTTGTCCGAACCTCAATACCGCTCCTTCGTGCGCCAACTGCAAGGGACCCCATCTTCACACCGATCGTTTCTGCCCGGCATTCCTCCACGAAAAAGCCATCCGAGCAGCAGCTGCTGAACGCAATATTTCGCCTCTTGAGGCCAGACATCCCCTCAACGGTACGACCCCAAAACCCCCGATCTCGTCTATCTCCCCCACTCTGGCTCACTTCCCGCCTCTTCCAAACTCTTCTCCCCCAGACGAACAGCCTGGTCCATCCGCTCATCACAGGAGTGAACCTCCACCGCGCACATTCAATCAAACAGCCGCATCATCCCCTTACGGTCATTATCACTTACGCTCGCAGTCATTCGTTACAGTTCCTATTCACCCCTCTCAGCAAACCTCTCGCAAACCCCCTCGTCTTACCGCTCACACTTCAAACTCGGTTCTTTCCACTCGCGCTGCACACGTTAACGCTCTTCTGGCGCCACACGGTCGCTATCCTTCGCACCCAGCACCCTTTCCTCACAACGGCCCTTCGTACTCTCCCGGCAACACATCCGCTTCCGTACCCGCCACCAATCCTTTCCCGCCCCCAAATCCCCATCCCCCTCCCAATCCTGCAGGTATTCTCTCCAACGTTGTGCCAATGCTCCTTCATCTAATTATTCAGCAACTTATTCCGGCTCTCGCGCCCCTGGGCATGTCGAACAACTCTTGCCAATTATCGCCACTCTAAACTCTCTCTTAGCTGTCGTCTCTCCGCAACTTCAGCATGGCCAATCGTAAACAGTTAAACATTTTACAGTGGAACTGCCGTAGTTTTAATAACAAGCAAGGTTTACTAGCAAATGTGGCCAGCGAGTACGATGTCATTATTCTTTGCGAAACGTGGCCTTCTCCTTCCTGTATTCCTTAGTTAGTTGGCTTCAGCTTGGTTTTAAAAAACAGCATGATTGGTGGAGGCGGTGGTCTCGCCATTGCCATTAAAAAAGATATCACCTTTTCTACGATTGACACAGTCTTACACCGTCCCAACCAAATAGAAACTCTTAGCATTTCAATTTCGACTTCTTCCAGCCCGCTAGACATTATCGCGCTTTATAAACCTCCACCAATTCACATTAGATCAGTTGATTGGCTTCGGCTCTTCGATTCTCTCAATTTTGGAAACAACATTTTCATTGCTGGCGACTTCAATAGCCACCATTCCTCATGGGGCTGTTTTACGAACTGCCCTTCTGGCACATCTCTTTCAAACACCTTAGTAGATATCGATCTCATATGCCTCAACGACGGTTCCCCTACGCTTCAAAGCAGCATCCTCAACAACAACACCATCTCCGCTATCGACTTTACTTTGGTCTCACCGCATCTCGCTCCTCTATGCACTTGGCAAGTACTTCCCGATTCTCTTTTAAGCGACCACTTTCCAATTCAAGTCTCCTCTGGTATTTCCCCTTCCACACTTATTTTTTCATCAAATCGATTTCCGCTCAATAAATTCGATTGGGACAATTTCCAATCCTCTCTCGACTCTGTAGCTTCTTCTCTTACGGATCCTTCTCCAATTGTACAATACGATAATAGAAGACAAAAACGAAAAGGAAACTGGAAGTGACGAGGAAACCGTCGAGAGCGTACAATCGGTGCTTACGTTGTCCGGAGACAATTTCAAACACGGAATACAGAAGGGTATTCATTGAATTCTTTGCTTTGTCACTGCAAGCGCTTAGCTCCGACGTGGAAAGAGTTGGGAAAGAAATTCATCGGGAATGAAAACGTATATATCTTTAAAGTCGATTGCACACTTGGAACCAGCAAGCAGCTCTGCGACGAACAGAAGGTCGACGGCTTCCCGACTCCCTTGTTGTACCGCGACGGTGAAAAAGTCTCGGTGTACAACGGTTCTTGCACTCTCGAAGATCTCTACGAGTTTGTCTACAAACACCTTAATTCCCACGACGAGCTGTGGTTTTTCTCAATTACGATTATGTTATATTTCGTTTATTGCACAAACAAAAAAATTCAATTTAGATCGTAAGTAATAGGGGGTTTTTTTTTAAATTAATTTTTTTCGAGATCTCTCGATGACTTTTGTATGTTTCGAATTGAGTGATCATTTCGTTTGTAGCTCCTTCCACAAGAGTTTCTCCGGCTTTCATCGCAACGAATGATTTCGTCGCTCGGAAACTGTCGTACGATAAAAAATATAAATAAAAAAAATGCAACGGGAAGGTTCAGTCGTGTTGTAACTATTTACGAATAAGTTTATTTAATTCCGCGATTTATTTTTAATTTTCTTTGGTCACAAATATTTGTTGATAAGTTATTCGATCAATGTAGCTATTGAATGACGTTAATCGAAACGTGCGAAATATTGTACACAGGAAAGGATTAATTACATCCTCGTTATCGACAATTGCATAAACATTTTTATTTAATCTAACAGTCTTTATTACAATTAATCCATTATCCATCATTCGTATAGTTTATAATAATACCTATACAGGCCTCGTAGTATATTTGGCAGAATGTAACGTTCAATAATTATGAAGATATTTCCGTACCTAAATTTGTACAGACAAATGTTGTTTTATTTTTTTTTGTTCAACATTTAACGCGATTCGCGTCTGTAATAATAATGGCACGTGAAAACGATGGAGGCAATCGATAAACCGTATACAACAAACTGTTACTCGGTAGGATTCATTAAGCGTTATCGTGAAAATTGTGACAAATTTGCTTGACGAACCACTCCACTGTCGTTCTCATCGAGTGGATCGCGAGTTTATGAGAAAAAAAAACGAAAGGAAAAAAAAAGTAAAATACCCATCGTGCAGATACCGTAGTTAACGTGAGTTATCATCGACCTGTGACCGAGTATCTTCCGCTCACATCCGCAAACGCGTAAAATATGATCAACAAACACGCGCACTGATTGCCGTACGAATAAAAACGAAGTAGTAATTTCAAAGTGTGGACTCTCGCGTGAATGCGGATTAGGAAAAAATGATTTTTTTTGTTTGTTTGTCTTTTTCAATATTGTGAAATGTTAACAAAGTTCTTGAAGCGCTTCACGAATTATTACATTGATCAAAGGTAAACCGATAATATTTTAAGGGGAATTTATATATTCGTTAACATTGCACAATATTAAAAAAAACAAACAAACAAAATTATTTTCAAACAAATCTTACATCCCGCGCGTAAAAAAATCCAAGCAGCCTGACGTATGTGACGTATGTGAGAGGACGGTAAGCCGTCTGCGTGTATCGAACAACTCCGATCCGAGACGACAGATATTACATCAGACTTGACATTTAGTGGCATCCCTCAGCGAATATCAATAATCCATTGTACGTTAGATATCTATATTGCCCACTGGTAAATTTCCGACCATCAGTAACTTATCGCGTATGCTCGTTAGTTAAGCTCAAAGTTCTTCTTCTTCTTCTTCTTATTGTTTGGGCCTGGCTCCGGTGTACTGCATGGAAGCAGTTTTGTACCTTATGGCCATTTGAAACGACTAGTAGACGGTAAATTGAACGAGAATATCGCTACAGTCTGCAAGAGATGGCGTTGAAAACGCAGTAGGCGCGTAGCAGCACGAATACAAAAGCCGATGAGTATGAACGTGGGTCAAAGGAAAGGAAGCGTATATCAGAGTCGAAGATTAGAACTGTCTAAAAATTTATGAATAGCAGATGCCATTTTTAAGGAGGGATAGGCGATAAGGGATTCAATATTGTAGGGGGAAATAACTTGGATTTCATCAGAAAACGCACAAATACTAAACGAGAAAATATAAAGCGAGGACAAGCCCAGAAAACATGATTTAGATCTTCCGATTCAAAACCGCACACGCAAGCAGGCGAGGATACCATGTTCTTCCTGAATAGACTGGCATTTAGATTATAGTGATTCGATCTCATGCGACAAATTGTAACGATAATCAAACGCGATAACTGTTTATATTTGAGATACCAAGGAGAACGTGAGGCGTCGTAAAAAAGGTCGAAGTAAAGGGAGCCCTTGTAGGAGCTTTTCGTCTTGAGAACGCGATCGTTATATGAAATAGCTTTTTTGCGAGCCGAAACAAAAAATTCCGAGGCTGGAAGAAGGACATCCACATAGGAACCAGTGGAAATGGCTGACTTAGCAAGAGAGTCAGCTATTTCGTTACCTGCTATGCCTTTATGACCAGGGATCCAAATTAGCTTTATGTTAAGGTCCAAATCGCGCAAGGTACTTAGATTTTTTCTAATATCTATAATAATGGGTGATGTATCGTATCCGAATGGCGATAAGATTGCTTGTAGGGCACTTCTCGAGTCCGAAAAAATATATGACGACGGAATCATTTTCGAGATAATAACATCCAAAACGATTTTGATAGCAAGGGCTTCAGCACTGAAAACCGAAGCAAAAGAAGAAATGCGGTGTTTAGATGAGATATTCAGGGAAGGACAGAAGATGCCTAAGCCCACGTAATTTACCTCATTGCCTTTTGACCCATCGGTAAAGAAAAAACTTGCGTTATTGCAATACTGTTGATTAAAGTTGGCAGAGAACTCTCCGTTGGGGTTCAGAGAATCCTGCAAAGCAAGGCCGGAAGAGGTGTCAATTAATGACGGCGTAGGTATTTCAGTAAGATCACAATTAAAAATCGGTGGGAAAGGAAAGGCCGCAATTTTGTTTCTATGATCCTTGAATCTACAATATGATTTAACTAAGGGTAAGTCGAGAAGAGAAGAGTAAACCCTATTTTCGTGAATAGACTGAAGTAGAGATGGAATTGAAGAAAGCAATGGGTGCCAGGTAGTGGTGAAAGTCCGAAGAATAAATTTATCACTCAGAAATTGAAGCCGAGAACGGAGAATCAGTTCTCGAGCCTCGGCGAGGACTACATTATTCGGTGTAGAATTACGAAAACCCAAGGCCAGTCGAATAGCTTTCCGTTGAATAATTTCTATTTTACGAAAAGCACAATGTTCATAGAGCGTAAAAGACATCGAATCATATTCAATCAAGCTTCTAATAAGCGCCCTATAGATAGTAATTAAAGACGAGGGATCGGCGCCCCACCAAGTAGTACGTAAGCATTTAATTATATTTAGGGATTTGTTGCATTTTGAAATTAAAGAGTGGAGATGTTTGTTCCATGAAAGTTGGTAATCGAAATTGAGACCGAGAAATTTTGCGTCATATGAGGCAGAGACAATGGAGGAGTCTATGGTGATTGAATACGCTAGAGGGTCAAAATGTTTACGGGAGAAAATTACCAATTTCGATTTGGCCGGTTCAATCGTTAAGCCTCTGTCATTAAGATATGTTGAAATATTATTTAGACTATCTTGTAGAGAGAAAAGGCATTCGTCTATGTCGGAGTTAGTAGTGAAGATCGCAATGTCGTCGGCGAACTGAAGACAAGAGACCTTATGGTTGAGAAAACGCTCTAAACGGTTGGTATATAGAATGTATAAAAGAGGACTCAAAATACAACCCTGTGGGACGCCTTTATACGAATGAAATGGGCCGAGAGTTTCCCCCGCAATCTTGAAAAAAATTGACCGAATGGATGTAAGATTATATACGAATTTGCAGTACGACCATGGAAAACCCATATCTCGCAGATCGTGGACAAGAATGCCCGGATCAACGTTATCGGATGCACCTTTGATATCCAAAAAGACCGTAGCAGTAAACTGCTTTTTCACGAAGCCGGAATAAATCTGCGTAGAGAGGATAGAGAGGTTATCGGAACATGATCTCGCTTTTCGAAAGCCGAATTGTGAAGGGGAAAGTGAGCAATTTGATTCCAGCCATTGACACATACGAGCGTGAATTAGCCTCTCCATGAGGTTGAGGAAGCAAGAGGCTAAAGAAATACGGCGGAATTTATTAGGGATCGATTTTGGAATGAAAAAAACAAGAAACTGTGACCATGAATCCGGAAATAAGCCATTTTTGAAGAAGCTATTAAAACTATCTAGAAGTAGTTTCCTGATAGAGGGGGGGAAAGTTTGAGATAATGTGATGATCTATTTTATCCAGGCCTGGTGCCGAGTTGCGTTTGCCGCGTTGAATAGCTGCTGTGAATTCATCGTTAGAGAAAGGAGAATCTAATTGGGGGTTATTACGAAAAGACGACGGAAAATTAGGGAAAAAGTTAGAGGGAGGACAAATGGAATTTATTTGATTTTTCATATTTGCTATTATTGTTAAGTTGTTTGGGTGAGTGGCGGGATCTGCGGAATTCCTACGCTTAAATCTTTTTACTTTATACCAGACTGTAATGATGTTTGTGCGAAAGTCAATCGATTCAGTAAAATGTATCCATGACACATGCTTAGCTTTCCTAAAGGTTTTTTTGGCCATGGCGTCAAGTTTTTTGGCTCTGATAAAATTTTCACTACTACCGAGACGACCCCACGCCGCCCACGCCTCCTTGCGGGCTTTATTAGCTACATCACATTCATTGTTCCACCAAATCGTAGATCTAGACCTGGATCGGTTCTTACGAGCTGGACGAGAGATTGGATTAGCGATAACAATAGATTCATATATGGCTTGGATAATATTGTCGTATTGTTTTATGGGCGAAGGATCGAATAAGGAAGAAGCGATTCCGTCTAACGTGGACTTAAAGAGGGACCAGTCGATTTTTTGAAGAGAAAAACGATGCGAAGTAGACGTAACTGTGGGGATGAAATACCAAGAGAAAAGGAAATTGGAAAATGATCGCTGCCTAGGCTGTCCGACATTGCCGACCACGAAGCAAGAGACACGATATTCGATGATACGAGGGTAAGGTCGATGGCTATGTTTTTATTAGTAACATCTGTTAGTAATGTAGGGGATCCATCGTTTAAGCATATTAAATCGCGATTAATTAGGGAGTCGTGTAGCGAGTTCCCCGAGCTGCAATTCTCCGAACAACCCCAAGAAAAATGGTGACTGTTAAAGTCGCCTGCTCTAATGACAGAATGATCGCGGGGAATAGAGTTGAAAAACTGCTGCCATTCCTCAGCACGAGTAGCTACCGTTGGACAGTGATATATGGCTACAATTATAATAGTTTCCCTAGATGAAGGAACTGAAACCGCTAGGGATTCAAGCTTATTTTCCCGATGGTAAATTGAGTCTATCTCAGTAAAAAAGAGATCCTTTCTGATGCAAATGGCGAGACCACCCCTCTATTACTATCTCTGCATTTATTGACCATGATGAAACCGTCCTGGGTTGGAATAAAATCGTTATGCAACCATGTTTCGCAAAGAATAAGGATATCGTACCAATGCGCAACTTGTATTAACAGTCCAATTTTTGACCGGAGACTCCGGCAATTCCATTGCAGAATCTTCAATTGATTACAATTGGCCATAATGAAGAGATGTCGGTGACAGAGACGAGGGTACAAGCGAATTTAAAGCTGGAATGATCGGATGAAGAGTGTTGGAAAGACCAAAAGCGGAAAGAGCGGGAGCTAACTGTTCGGTGATAAGTTTGAGGAGACTGGAGACGATATTCGGAAGGTCGGTAAGATTCGGGGGTACCGGCTGGGAGTTTGAAAAACTCGGAGAGAAATCTGCGGAAGGACCGGCATCGGTTGGTCCGCGCGTTGGCGGGAAACGACCGTTCGGAGCAAGCAAAAGCCTAGTGTGTTCGGCGCGCGTGTCAGCCATCGACTGAGAAACGAAGTTTTGAGGGGCCTGACGACGTTGGCGGAGGGCAGAACGAGTAAACTGGGTAGAAGTGAACTGGCTAGAGCCGTGAGCGTAGGGAAGAGAACTCGACTGCGAAGACGAGATTGGTTGCGATGTGCACGAAGTATTATTTGCAGCTATGTCTCTGTATGACGGTGCCCTTGAAGTAGGGGGGGCCCGCGAAGGAGGGGGGTCTCTCGCTACCTGGGGAAGGTTCGGAAAATGGCTCTCTACGGTTCTAAATGGTGGATGAGGGTCGGTTAGGAGACGCCTGGCTTCTACAAAGCTAATGTTGCGGTCTGCGGCGATCGATCGAATTTTTTGTTCGTCAATATACGACGGGCATGAACGATCTAGCGGAAGATGACTTCCGCCACAATTTGCGCAGCATGGAGGGGTGTCCTTATTCGGACAAGCAACGCCTTGTTCGTGAGCATTTCGGCCACATCGCTTGCATTTAGTACGACCTTTACACTGCTCAGAGACATGTCCGAAATTAAAACAGTTCAAGGAAATTTTTGCCGGACGATTCCAGGAGTCAACCGGATGACGAACTCGGTAGAGCGAAACAGAGTCAGGACGCAGCCGACCCTCGAAAACTAAACGTATCGTTTGCGTGGGTGTGTACGAGACAGCGCCATTCTCATTCGTAACTTTGCGATTTTGACGGTGAACCAATAGGATACAGCAGGGTGCCAAGAGATTGTCTATCAACTCCTGATCCGATATATCGACGGGAACACCGCCGATGCGTCCCTCGCAAGAAATAAAAACGTTTGGGATATATGCCTGCAGGCGCTTGGCTTTCAGCTTGGGGAGAAGCAAAACAGTGTTTGCAGCGATCGCGGTCGAGAGATTTACTGTCACCTGTTGCTTATCTAACTTATAAATGTCTAGTACCTCGTCTTGTTTGAACTTGGTGAAAAGAATCTTCCCTACCTGCGTCGGGTTTAGCGCGGGCGTCTTGGCGTCCCAACTATACGGCTGAATGAGGACCATGAACGGTCCACCAACTCTATTCGAGTAGCGATTTCCAAGGATTTTCGATGGAATTTTTGAGGTGACCACACGGTCGGACTCGTTTGCATTATTGGATACAGGAACGGAATAGGAATTCTTCTTCAAGGAACCGGCTACCTTCTTCATGCTACCAGAACCCAGTAGTGTTTTTTCTGCGAAGTCTCCTGCCGATCACTTGCGTGAAAGAGGTAATCCTGATTCTTTAGCCAAATCTTCTACACGCTGCTGTTGTTCTACTTGCGACATTTCGTAATCGCCTTCGTGAAAAGCATCGCTACCGCCAGGGTCGTCTGGCGTACCCGATCCCCCCTCCGCCATCTTGGGCGCGGAAACGGGAACGAGTGAGGTTAAAATGTAAAAGTAAAAAAGTTGGAGAAAAGAAAAAAAAAACCGAAAGAAATAAGGTAATAATTAATAGAACTGATAAAATATGAATAGCGAATAAGAATGGGTGCACTATTGAATGCGAAAGACTTAATTAAAGACTTAAGTTCGTTGCAAGAGCGAGCCCTTTAGACAACGTTTGTACCAAACAACGGACGAAACCGAACTCAAGCTCAAAGTTAAAAAAAAAAAAAAAAAAAAACCTTCCTCGCGACAAATGGCTGACACAGAAACGATTCTGAGATTCATGTAAATTCAGTTAGGAGCTGGGCTACTAGGTATTGAGTTCGGAATGTTTATTTGACGGAATTACAAAATATCAACGGGAAGCGTTAGAAAATTTTATTTGAATAGTGATAGATGTTCGTATTCGGGAAATGTTTCATGTAAAAATTGCAGCGAAGCGTGGACATTTTGTTTGTCTTACGCAGACGATATATCAAAGTAGTCGTACGGCACTAGGGACATTGCGAACTATCATGTTGGACACGGAAGTTGAATTTCATTCGGCCACTTGAATGTGACCCCAAAGTTTCGCGTTTATCTATCTCCATGTGCGTTATCCATCGCCGCCTTCGGGGAGATATTTATGCAACTCTTGAGAACTCCTGATCCTAACCTATAATTGTTGCAGTTCAATGGTATACGCGACGAGTAGTTTAAAAATGGCTATAAGAAAAATGGTCAACATCATGTAGAGTTCTTCGAGCTCTTTGCTTGCATTAATATCACGAAAACTACGAAAATTCTAAAATCTAACGAATCTCCTAAATCTCGCGTCGTAAGTATTTTATAGTTATTGGCAATTCACTCTTATCATTTAATGCAGTACCAGAACTTTGGTAAACAAATCAGCCGATGAAGTCGTCAAAAATTTTCGGTTATTGATCGAATGTTGTATGATTTAAAATTCTCAAGATAACGGCGATTAAAAAATGTGGACATATCTGTTTTTTTTTTTTTCAATCACAGATTCAACATGATGTCGATAAGTCGTCGAATTTCGAAACACTTATTTACCTCAAAGACCTACTCAACGGTGCCGAAAATAAATAAATTTCCATCGTCGATAGAGCTTTTAGGACAAAAATATTTAACGGACGATTGGACAAATGTTACGCCAAAGATCATTTCAAAATTAGGTGCCAATCTGCACATAGCGAAGCATCATCCTCTGTCACATGTGAGACAACGAATCGTCAATTACTTTTACACAGCATATCGCAATCGTTGTGGAAACCCGATATTCAGTGTCTTTGACAATTTAAATCCCATCGTTGGGGTACATCAGAATTTTGATTCGCTACTGGTACCAAAGGATCATCCGAGTCGCAGCAAAACAGACTGTTACTATGTCAATAATGGACAATTGTTGAGAGCGCATACAACCGCTCATCAGACAGAACTCGTGTCAATGGGATTGAATAATTTTCTCGTAATCGGTGATGTGTATAGACGAGACGAAATAGACGCTACTCACTATCCAATTTTTCATCAAGTGGATGCTGTGAGACTCTGCACTCAAGAGGAAGTATTTGAAAATGTAGAAAATTCTGAAGGATTAAAATTGTTTGAAAATGGAGGAAACGAAAGCCCGGAAAAACAGGGATCTCACACTCTGGAAGCAGTTAAAATAATGGAACACGAATTAAAAACAATTTTGATAGGATTAGCTAAAGCTATTTTTGGCAAAGGTAATCTTATTCACTATATCAATCGTCGAATTAATCTAAAAATATTTTTCTTTTATGGATTCTAAAGTACAGTACACAGAAAAGGATTCATCGATGATAGAGAATAGATATTCATGTTAAATTCGAAAGTTGAATTATCGATTTTTTACATACTCTCTCATTATTATGAAGGTCATGAAGGACTCAGTCGATTATGAAAATTGTGATATGATTACCATATCGCGACCAGCGACATTTAAGGGACAAGAAAATGGTGTCCCCCTGCGGAATAGATAGACGCGGGCAAAGCCAATTTTCTTTTTTCTTATGGATGCATGTAGTTTTTTCAACAAATAATCGGTGAACTTTTCTTTTTCTCTTTTAAAATAAATTCAAAAAAAATGTTTAACGCTATAATTAATGTTCTTAGCAACTTCTGTATGATTAGTTTTTTCCGATTTTGATCCTATTGGAAGTTATTCGAAATTCTTTGAATTTCACTTTTCGCTGGGAATACAATGGTACAATGTTCTCAATAATCCTCAATAGGACATTTAACAAAAATATGAAACCATTGCGGGTTAAATAAACTAATTAAGTGTAGCTGACCGTTATTGTTTTTTAGCAAAAGCACAAGTAACGAATTTATTAATCTGTTTCGTAAACCGCAATAGACATAAAATACCGATGGGTAGAGGAATACTTTCCCTTCACTCATCCATCGTGGGAATTGGAAGTATTCTTCAACGACAATTGGCTCGAGGTATTGGGTTGCGGCATTGTACGACACGAGATATTGGAAAAATCGGGAGCAACAAGCCAAATCGGATGGGCCTTTGGTTTGGGTCTCGAAAGGCTTGCCATGTGTTTATACAATATTCCTGATATAAGATTATTTTGGAGCACAGATTCGGGATTCTTAAATCAGTTCAAAGTCGACGATCCCAATACGCCTATACAGTACAAGGTAAGATCGATTATGAAACCAATACGTTGTTATACACTAGAACCTCGATTACTTTCACAGCAGCGGGACCGGCTTTGCATCGCATTTGAGAAAATCGCGGTTGCGCATGCTGTACCCATACTGACTTTGTACAGTTCTCAAAGTCACAATTAGTGTTGTTTCGCGTAGCCTGGCTCCTCTGTCACTCGAATACAGTACAAGCTCCGAATTCTTAACTCGACGGGATCGGACACGCTCCCGTTTCTGCATTTCCTCTATTCGGTCAGTTGTTGCGAGTAGGGGTAATGAGGGGTATACACGTCCGTAGATACCGCTTGGAGTGGGGACAACGGACTCGGGGGGGTTAACGAGTTAAAATAAGGGACCGGTTAAGTTAAAAGGAGTTAAGAATACGGAGCTTGAACTGTAATTACTTCTGGGAAGATTTTTTGCAAGCGTCCGAAAAATATTGCTTTGGCTCGCGGTGCTCTTGGACCGCCTCATAGCTTCCCCCGCCATGAGCCACATCGATCGATATGCATCTGGTAGTGGGGACTATTGAAAAAATCGAGGGCTCACAAGTCGAAGTTCTAGTGAACGATCAGATAATTGTTTTTTAAAGGAACAAAAAAAGCAGACAAATAAAAATCCAGTTTACTTGCAGCCTATAAGCATTTACCCGCAATGCACCAACGATTTGAGTTTCTGGTTACCGGAAGACGGCGCTTATTCATCCAACGATTTTTACGATATCGTTCGAGAAATCGGCGGTGACATCGTTGAACAAATTTCGCTGATAGACAAATTCACGCATCCAAAGACGAAGAAAACGTCGCATTGCTACAGAATCGTTTATCGACATATGGAACGAACACTCAGTCAGAATGAAGTCTCTATTGTACATAAAAAAATTGAGAACGCAGTTACGAGTCAACTAAACGTTGTTATAAGATAGCCACGTTAATAAAAAAATATATATATATTTATAACGGTTGTCATTTATGTTAGATATTCGCAGAGGTTCACCTCGAAGTCGGAGAATCGATGAGTAAAGAAAAAAAAACAGTACGAGGGGCAGAGAATAGTACTATCAAAACGAATATATTATTTTATTTTGTTGCATAATTTAGTTAGAAATATATCATAAAGCAAACAGTATGCCGTTAATAACTACTTCGTTTACAGGATGACTCGTTTCGCCAACACGTTTAACAATTAATTCACTTCTACGTATGTATAACATATGCAGTTATCAGAAGTACAATAAGAAAGATCAGGTTTTTTTTTCGTTTGTTGTTTTTTCCGGACAACACTTTTGGTGTAAGGATGCTATATGCGTGAGATACAAGAAAATTATTATTTCAAATATATCTATTGAAATGCCATGGATATTTCGCGTGATTCGAAAAGTTAAATATAAATAAATACAAGAAGCACAATTTCATATCGAAAAATCTTTACCATTTCTGTCAAAAATCACAGTTCAAATTTCTCATTGTATCATCGACAATCTCGAGGCTTAAAATTAGTCTTAGAATTTCGATCTACGAAGCTTTCCTTACAAACAAGCAACGCAGATCAAATAAAGCACAATAGTAATTTTCAATGATGAAAGTAAAGTATCTTTTTTTTTGTACGGAGTATTTTGTGATCAGGCTGTTCCAACTGGTTTCAAGATATATGTATCGTACATTCCAGATAGAGGTGACTTAGACAAAATTACTGTTATGCAAAGTCAGCAAAATATTCTTTTCGTAGTCGCTAATGACTCTTATCGCTATCGTTTCTCTTCCAGTGAATTGCTTCACCTTTGCCAATGTACTTTGTTCTCATATCCGCGATTACTTTATTTCATCATTTTTTTTAATAGTCATATATCGGTGCTATATGGACTTAGGATAATTTCGAATAACTGGGCGGTGAAAATTTCTTTCGCAAGAATTTCAGGATGTACAGTGGCATACACGATACTAAAGTTATTACTAACACTTTCCAGAGGAAGTCTGTTGTTTGGATGAATTCCGCATCTACGAGAATATAGCGAATAATTAAATTGTGCGTGTGATCGTGTAACCGTGAGTGGTTCATTGATGAATTGTAGAAAGAAAATTCTTACCGAAATAGTCCTTGAGAACTACGAGCGACAGTAGATACAGAGCGAGTGACAGAACTTCGGCAATAATCATTATATGATGCCATGTGCGAATCGTCAGCGCTACCATTATTAATTCCGTCAGAACCAGAGCCGAAAAGCTTATCGCTACAATGTGTATGAACTCGTCTTCGAACATAATCAGCGCACCGTACATAATAACGCCCCCTGAAAATATTGAATATTGAACATCAAACTTGCAGAAAAAATGTTAGCCCGCTGCTATTTCAAGGCAAAACACAGAATGTTTCCGTGATTGATAGTATTCGTTTTTGTTCTTTATTAATCGTTAATTAATAAGTAAATACCTTGGTATATACTGATCAATATCCACATGAAAAACGTTTTGTACGATAGGGAACGCCCTTTACTGAGTTCCTTGTAAAGTTCTGGATATCGGATAGCTATCTCACCGGAAACGTCTTTATCCAATACCAACGAGAAAACCGGAAACATCGTGTATATCGTCGCGTATCTATCAACAAAAAAATGCATCGATATCGAATGATTATAGTCACAAGTTAAGTTGTTTCGATGGAAAAGAAATTGAGATTTCAATAAAAACGTGTTCAGAATATTCTGAAGCGTCGGAAAATCATATCTAGAAAAAATATTTGTATGTGTGCATGTGACAACGTAAAAAAATTTAAACCTCTATAACTTGAGAACGTTTTTGGATATCAAGTTGAAATTTACAGACGATGTAGACGAGTGAATTCTTAACATTCGCTTCAATTTTTTTTTTTATCCTTACAGTCGTTAAGATTTCACGAAGTTTTTTAATTTGTAAGAAATGTCTGTTCGAATTGCGTTATACCATAAAAAATTATGCAGATTGAATTCGCACATCGCTTCATCGTATAGTTTTTAACGTCGATTACAAAGATTACAAACTGATGCGAAATGGACACCATACGCTCAGACTACCTTAAACTTCAAAGCCAACGAGACAATAGCAAATATTTCTCCACAGACTACCGCATTTCCACAATGAGTTTCTCAGGAAAAAGTATAATCATCTCGATGAGCGACTTAATAAAAATATAAGCTTTTTTATAACCACTCTAGTAC
Organism: Cryptus viduatorius; assembly: GCA_964006125.1. Lineage (NCBI taxonomy): Eukaryota > Metazoa > Arthropoda > Insecta > Hymenoptera > Ichneumonidae > Cryptus > Cryptus viduatorius. Next base: position 25,803,855 of record OZ023220.1, read on the forward strand.
CAATCTTATGAACACTCACCCAACCATCAGGAAACCTTGGTACAGAGCTACCGATGACAGATAGAAGACCGCTGAAAAAACCGCTTGCATAGTCGAGATAATGAGACCACGATGAATGACGAATTGACTCAGAGCAGCCGATCGTTTGTAGCTGCGTCGTCCGTGAACGAGTAGCAAATTAGCTAAATGACTGAATTGCGGAATCGAGAAGTCAGCGGCGAGTGAAGCTTGTCTTCCTTCGAGTCCCTCGAGACCTATGCCTGTACGCAATCACAATTTTTTAGTAAACTTTACAAATATATCGTCTAATACTTCTTCTGACAATAGTAGTGCAAATGAATATAATAATTATATAAATTAAAAAGTATGCAGCGAATAGAGTACCAGCATCGGCAGCTTGAATCATTGATACATCGTTGCCTCCGTCGCCGACAGCGGCCGTTCTTTTGCCGGTGTGTCGTTGTATCAGCGTAACCACTTCGGCTTTCTGTGTCGGCGAACAACGACAGCAAACAACAGCTGGTGAGCCGCACGCGAGTTCCATAAACTCCGGTTTATAATACTGCAAACACACTTCCAATGAATCGCCGCTGATGACCAACGCGCAGTCTTGCTTCTTGCGGAATGTGTTCAGCTCTAAATGAGCATCCGTTCGCGTAACGACCGATTTGAATACGTGAAGTCCCTGTGTGCGTGATACGAGTCTCGAAGACTTTGCAATGCAAGTAGCCGTCTCGAGTTTGTCGCCCGTTAACATCCAAATCTGAAAATATGAAAAACAAGGTGTTAAAAATTGAGCTCCGATACGACGAAACAATGTTTCACGAATTAAAGATTCCTCACCTTAATACCGGCATTTCTCAGTAATTCCAAAGTCGGGCGAACTCTGTCCTGCAAACGATCCTCGACACCGGTAACGCACAATAATTCCATTTCTCGCTCGAGACTCTCGACTACAGCGGCGACTCTCGAAGGTCTGTCACTGACACACATTCGTGCCGCGTTGTACCTATGATATTGAAAACATAAATGCAAAATAATAAATACCTATGAATACGATGCAGATGATACTCAGACAAGAATATCAGTCATAGTCATTGTATCGGCAATCGCCAATCGCGTGCTTTGAATATAGACTTTGCTACAGTCAAAGCACACAGTGACGATTACTGGTACACCCATGATTACTGGGACATACGATCACTTTGTACGATCATAGCGCAAAATGGAGAGAACAAAACATTATGAAAAGCATAGATGACGAATTTGCAGAAAATACGATGGAGAGTGCAGTTAGTTAAAAGTGGAGTAAGCCAAACGACAGGAACTGTTTGCTGTAATGCTAGGTTTAAGGATAAGTATAGGTCTTTGATAATTATCACGACACAGGGAGTCACAGTTAAGGTAGTTATGTCGCTTCGCGTTCATTTCGCATAAGTTCGAGAAAAATGAGAGAAAATTGCAAATAATGAAATTTGTGTTTTTCACACATTTTTTCCACATAATAAAAAATTCGTATTTCGTATTTAGAAAAATGAACGAATCATTCACATTAAAAAAAAGTTAGGTTGACGGGATATTTGTTGATCAATACATTTTTTCATCGATTTGTTAATAACATTTTGGAATTATTATTATGCAAAAGAATATTTTCAGTACCTTTAACATGCATGCATTTTTTAAAATATTTATACCAGTAAGAAGTATTTGCAATTTTCTCTAATTTTTCTCGAACTTATGCGAATTGAACGCAAAGCGACATAACTACCATAAATATGGTAGAGATATTGCTATTGATGTAAAGTACTATCTTTCTAGTTGGGGATAAACGTTCATGGCGCTTATGCAACTACGGCGTCAAGAATAAATGAGGGACTTTCCAGTTTTAGTTCATTCAAGCAAAGCTTCTAATTGTTATTTTTTGTAACACCTTATGTATTCAAATTAAATAAATTTAATTGACTTCAATGGGCGAAATTGGTACCTTGTTTCGAAGTCGAGATACTGTTCCTCGGTCAAACTTTTCTTCGCCACAACAAGAGTTCTGAGACCCTCACGCGCCATGTTACCGCACTCTTCGTCCAACCAATCGTTGTATTGCACAATACCGGACATGACAACGTCGGCTCCTTTCAAATAGAATACGATCTCCGAACTTGACTCCTCCTTAACGATTATACCCATCCTTTTGGTTTCCGACGTGAACGGAAATATTTGCAAAATCGCGTAATTCAATATTTGTCCATTGAGAGCTTTCAGTTGCATGGAATTCAAATCCCGTTTGAAGAGTGCGAGACCCATCTCTTCAGTCCATTTGACTAAAGCCACCTCATCGGGACTCGACGCTTGATAATTTCGCGTTTGTTCCGGATAGTAATGTTGATCCGATTCCGTTTGGCTACGAAAAACGATAAACCAAAAATCTCAATCTCATTTCTACAAAAGCAAACAAGTTCGCCTGAGACAAAATATTGTTAACTTTGAGTAAAACTCTCTCGCACCTTTGTATAGATCCAGTCTCACCAGTATCGACGCTAACCGAGTCGAGAGTATTTGGTTTACTCAAATCATCGTAAACCGGAGTAACGTTATGACACAGCGCCAACGCGTGAACGGCATCGTAGATTCTCGTACTCTCGGATCGTCGAACTTTTCCACCCGATTGCACGACAACGTTTACTTTGGTAGGAGAATTTTCCAAACTTGATGTCGAATAGTATGTCTTCAAAACGGATGTAATGTCGTCGAAAGTTTCTTGTCCGTAGGACGCAGTGCCGAGATGCAATTTTTTAAAGACCATCTTGTTTTGCGTCAGAGTCCCCGTCTTGTCGCTCAACAGATACGATATTCGTCCTAATTCTTCAGGTATCGTCGTCGTGCGTACCACGGTGCCGCTTATTTCTTTGTCTCTTTGTATACACCAAGCGTAAAAGGTTTTCCCCATGTCGAGATTGATGCGCAAACTTATCGGTATTATGTACGAGAAGAGAAGAACGAAACGGAACATATAACGATACCAAGGACCGTTAAAACCCTTGAGACACATCATTACGAGCGCAAGTCCGATTACGGCGCAGAATAACACCTGGAAAAAGCCGAACGAAAATAAAAAAAAGCTCTCGTAGCGAATAGTTTTTGAGACGGTGTATCATTTGATTTAATTATTTTTTTATCATTATTAATATCGATTTGGGTAAAAATTCGTCGAACAAGAAATCATTATATCGATAATGACATGATAACGAATTCCTTAAAATTTTACCAAAAATAGAAATGCGAACCTTTGTCAATTGATTGATTTCCTTATCGAGCAATCCAATCTTCGATCTTGGAGCCGAATGATTCATCAACGAGCGAGTTTCCTGTCCGGTGTAAACGACGACACCGAGAGCCGAACCGGAAGCTACAGCGGTGTTCGCCCAGAGCGTGTTGTCGACGCCAAGACTCTCTTCGCTACTGTAGCCGTCGTCCTGAAATAATCAAATAGTAGGTCCGAGTTGTTCACGATGTCGTGGAATTAAGATATTTTTTCTTTGGATCGTTATTGACTTACTCTCGTAAATGTTCCAATGAAGCCGTGAATGTCCTTCTGAGGCTTTTCGACATAAAGATTCGCTTTTATCTCGAAAAGTTGCGCATCGTTTTCGAGTTTCTGCGTAGCGGGTACTGCCAGACGTAACTTCCAATCGGTTTCACCGTCCAATTGATCGGTTCTGACAAAACAGGCTCCGGATTTTTCGGTTGTTCGAAGCAACACGAGATCAGCCGGTACCCTCTGACCTTTTTCGACTATCACCTTTAATTGTTTTCAAAGTCTCGAAATTAGCATTCGGTCAAAATGGGTGACCATATGGTAGCCAAAAGCGGAATCTCTACGACTCTTCGTAGTGTAGGAAGCGACTAGCACAATTCAAATAGCACTGAAATTGAATGACTATCAAGGCGTCAGCATTAGCACCCGATAGAAATTTTTATCCGAAAGAGACAAACGGAAATGCATGCAGTGACCATCGATAATTTAGCGTAGGTGTTTCTGAATCTTTATGACCTATTCTATTGGTGTTATTTTTCAATTACATATGGCGAGTCAAGCTATTGAGTGGAAACGAGAAAAAATCGTTTGCCTACGCGATTAAAGACAATTTAGTAAACAGAGTTCACGACCTATCGCGCGGTGGGTTGGCAATAACTCTACCAATCGCCTCGCGGAAAGTTTGAACCGACCAAGTGCTGTGCGGGTAAACTAAGCGTAATCATTTTCACTAAATCCGATTTTCCACTAAAATGGCTTCAATCATGTAAGCGAACTTTTTTTTCCCTTGTTTCGGCCAATGACGATTAAAATCTATAGCAGTACATCGAGTAATCGTGCGCTGTTGCACTGGTTACAGTTTGTCTCTCTCGGCCGAGATTTCCTTTCGCCGGCTAATCGTTCAGCGTCATTTCCATCCAGTTTGCGTGATATTTTTATCGTGCAAGTTTCAACCTACCGGGAAGAGCATCGTGGGAATTTCAGGGCCTTTCAGCTACCGTATAGAGCGAGTTTCCATCTTGTCAGAGATCGAACTGAGGACGGTCTGGATCTAGTAGCGAAATTCTTGCAGAACCGATATTCTTGTCCGCTATTGGCTGCTTGTTAGTGAACTCAATTGCGTACTCGAATATTGATTCTGCAAGAATTTCTAGATCCAGACCTTCTTTAGTTCGACCTCTAACCCGGTGGAATCTCGCTCATGGTCGACTGAGGAAATTGTTCTATCCTAATAGGATTCGTTCAAATAAAAATCACAAATCGCTAAATTGTTTGGGGAACCTAAAACTTTCCTGTTGATAGGCTAATCTTGATACTCGTCGGAGAAAATCTTTGGTTTAACTCCATTAGAATAGTTCAAAGAAATGCTTCATTTTTTAGTCACTTCTTTATCAAGAAGCGCGGTAGCGCTTCGACGCCAAGTACTGAAAAAACAGTACAAGGCGTGTCGCTACTAAGAGTAACCTACGCCAATATACCGGAAGTGTATAGTGCGTTGAACTTTCGATCGATATATCTTCGCAATAAGACAACGAATCGAATTTTCATGGACCCTTTTATAATGTAATTTTGGGTCAATCTTTCGAAAGAGCCTAGTTACCATTCAATTGGTTTAGCCTATTTCGAGATCTCGAGGTCGGGAATTTCACAGAATCCGATTTGCAAATATTGTTTAAAAAAAAAAGAACAAAATTTTATAAGCCAAGCATAACAGGAAAATAACGATTCTATATAACAAAAAATATATTTTTTTTTGCACAAAAATTGCTGTAAAAAATTGGCGTTCCGGTGTTTGCAAGCGTCACAATAAACCACTAGCATTGGAACGCCAATTTTTTTCAGCAATTTTTGTGCAAAAAAAAATATATTTTTTGTTATATAGAATCTTTATTTTCCTGTTATGCTTGGCTTATAAAATTTTGTTCATTTTTTCTTTTAAACAATATTTGCAAATCGGATTTTTCAGTACTTGGCGTACCTTTTTTTTTTTTTTTTGAAAAAATATTTTGGGAAATCAAGATTACTTTACTTCTTTAGATTTTTTTACTTCCACGAAAAAGGTTTTTACGAGAACGTTAATAAGTGCCATATCGATGTGTAAATTAAAAAATCTTGACGTTCGAGAATCAGTAAATATGTGTTTAGATAGATATATGTACTTCTTGATATTCTAATACATTTTTCTTGAAAACGATATTTTATAATTCCGATTAACGAATTTTCCATCTCTAAAGATGCCAATATCGATGAAACAGTAGTAAAAAAAAACATCGTACCAATGTTCTCTTGTACTGAATCGTTTTATCGACTGAAATCAACATAAACTTCGATAAGCGGGCGTATTGCGTAGATGTATGCGATTTTAATTGGTCGAAAATTCAATTTTGTCCCGACTACGCTAAAATGATCACATTCCATGTCTGATACGGAGGTGGGAAGTAGTTGATTTTTGGCCACTGGGAAGAAAAGTAAAATTTGCGGGACGAAAAGTCAATTTGCGGAACGAAAAATAAAATTTGCGGGACGTTAAATAATTTAGTGGGGGGAAAAAAGTTGCAGGCTTCCAACGTTGCAGACATAAAAATCTGGTCATTTTTAGCGTAGTCGAGGAAAAAATAGTGTGTGCCACTCGAAAGAAAGTGCCTTTTCACATCGTATGTATTTCGATCAAACTTGGCACTCGGTGAAAAGACGCACTTTCCTCCCTCGTAGCATAATATACTATTTGCAGAACTTTCAGTCAATGAAGCAGTATCCCGCTGGTGCGACAGTATATGTTTACGAATGAGTACAGCAATCTCGATAAAACACTTATATAAAATAGGAATAATACAGTACATCCCATTCATCCGAGGTAATGTGGGGAGAGCGCACATCAGATAAGTGAAATCTCGGATAACGTACTAAATTCTGACGTGTACTATTATATATTCGTGTATTCGTTTGTTGTCCGTATGCAACAAAGTAGCGGTGATAGACTACTCCGTGCGCGGGCGTCGCTGCTTTATCTGTTTTATCCGAGTTTTCCGTATTATCCGAGGCTCGTAATAATATTAATAATATTAGCCCTTAATTTGGCGTTATAGCTCACCATATCGCCGACGCGTAATTTCGAACTCGGCACAGATTCCGGCGTGTCCGAGCCTCGGACGAGTCTGTAATACTTTTGGCCGTTGACTTCTTTGTCTCTCTTGTATCTTCGGAAGTCGTCGACGGCCTCGCGACAAATCGTTACCGTTAGAACGAAGCACAATGGTCCCCAATATGTGTACAAGTATCCTATTCTGATGTCCGGTATGAATTGAGAACTCGCCATTATTAGAAAATAGAGATTCAAGAAGAATTTGAATTGTTGAAACAGAACCTGGACACGCGGAAACGAAAGACACTCGTTAATATCTTTGGAGTTATACTTGATCAACATATGTATATATATATATATATATTTTTTTTTTTCAAGTGTTATCTTTAGATAATAAATTTGTCATCGAACGCACCAGTGGTAAAAACGTTATAATATTATATTTTTGGTTTCTTATGACGTTTGTGGGAAATTTTTCGTGCATTGGTTGTCCAATGTGAATTGTTCTTGCGCGTAGCTCTCTCTGTCTGCAACATCTTCGCCACATCCATGTGCAACATCTGCAAACACAAAATTTCTTAGTAATTGAAAGATGGAAAAATTAGATTCGATAAACGAAATTATACAATCTAAATGAATAATTTAACTAACAACTCGCAAGAAAAAATATTGTAACGACAAAATGAAATAAACTTTGTCAGGCAAACATTGAAATTGGAAAAAAAAATACACACACAAAGCTGCGTGAACTAAAATAGTTAAAAACCAAGTGCGAAGAGATTTCCAAAAGACGTGCCTCTTCAAACCCTCTTTCCACAATGATTCACCCGATTTTCTCATATTTTCCATCGATCGTCTTATCGCCTATCAATATAATGTCGTAGATCTACCCTCGTCGATGCTTGCGACGCAAAGAATTATTGCAGGATATAATCCTACACGCGACTAACGTCTGCGGATGGAAGCCTAGATAAGGAATTATTATTATCTTTTAGCTTTCGTACATCATACGTGACTCATAAATTCGCGTTGCACGTAGAGGCAAAATTTTTTTTATATTTCGTATGTTGTGTAATTACGAGAACCCGACACGCAAATTGCGTCGAGTTTACACATCGCCCGCAGAATTAACACGCTTATTCGGAGCGCAAATATTAAAACGAATGATCGATCGAATTTAACTATACAAAACTACGTCACCTCGTCCAGGGACTGTCATATCGTGGTTTCGATATCAGAGGAATGTCCTCCTTTGACAGTCTAATGGCAGCGCTCGTTGTATCCATTTATCTAAAGCCTCACGCAAGAATATCATACGTCAACGGCCATCCGATATTCCGTCCACCGTTCTTTGCGCACTTAGTCAATAACCCGATACAATGTAAGCGTCAAACATCGAACACTGCGTTGAACACTCGCGTATATTCCTTCTTGATCACCTGTTTATAACTAACGTTTTACGAGGTATACTCGACAGTTTGCTTTCGCTGATTTTCGACGAACCACGAACTACACACGATTGTGCGTGACATTACGCGCGAGGACTTCGGTAAAATCGTTATGACTCGACCCATTTTTACGTGACTAGAGGGTGACATACAGGTCTACGAATGGATTAGGCTCATGGCGCCCAATACGCTTTTTTCGGTCGATTATCGTCAGCATGGCGCCCTATTTGAATGATAATAACATATCTTGACCGTAGAGAGGAAGAAATCTTGCAGCAAATAGATTATGCGTTATAGGATTCGTCGAATTACTATTAAAATAAATTGGGCCGAGATCTTGATTAAGTAATATATCTTTGATTTTTTCATTACGATTTTTATTTGCATAAACGCCTCCGTCGTATGTTGCCAAAATGAAAAACCTCGTGATGCTCGATCCGTTTTTGTGTCGTCAATCACTATGTTAATAAAATTTTATAAAAATGGCAACGATGCAATTCGGATAGTGCACTTAGTAACATTTTGAGAGAGTAAAGGGAAATAAAAGTGAATCTCGCCGGCAATGAGTTTTCGATGGATTTGACACGGAACGGCATTCTAATTTCGAGTTTTCGATAGTTTATTCGATAGCTTTAAATTTCAGACGTCTATCACGATTTGCAAAAAAAAACGATCAGCTTTGAGGAGCATGACGCTGGTGTCAGAAAACGTAGGCTGACATGCTCGACAATGGTTACCTTGGAGGCTTCAAAGGTAAATTACCAATCGTCGAACCGTTCGGCAGTCGGTAATGCAATTTTCTTATTCCGAACGATGGCGTTAAGCGATTATGCTTGGACAATCGGGGGCTGTGAAGATTCAAACAGCACCCTTCCGATTAGATAACCCCCCCGAACCCTCGAGAACCCCGATTGTCCAAGCATAATCGCTTAGTGCCATCGTTCGGAATAGGGAAATTGCATTACCGACTGCCGTACGGTTCGACGATTGGTAATTTACCTTTGAAGCCTCCAAGGTAACCATTGTCGAGCATGTCAGCCTACGTTTTCTGACACCAGCGTCATGCTCCTCAAAGCTGATCGTTTTTTTTTGCAAATCGTGATAGACGTCTGAAATTTAAAGCTATCGAATAAACTATTGAAAACTCGAAATTAGAATGCCGTTCCGTGTCAAATCCATCGAAAACTCATTGCCGGCGAGATTCACTTTTATTTCCCTTTACTCTCTCAAAATGTTACTAAGTGCACTATCCGAGTTGCATCGTTGCCATTTTTATAAAATTTTATTAACATAGTGATTGACGACACAAAAACGGATCGAGCATCACGAGGTTTTTCATTTTGGCAACATACGACGGAGGCGTCTATGCAAATAAAAATCGTAATGAAAAAATCAAAGATATATTACTTAATCAAGATCTCGGCCCAATTTATTTTAATAGTAATTCGACAAATCCTATAACGCATAATCTATTTGCTGCAAGGTTTCTTCCTCTCTACGGTCAAGATATGTTATTATCATTCAAATAGGGCGCCATGCTGACGATAATCGACCGAAAAAAGCGTATCGGGCACCATGCGCCTAATCCATTCGTAGACCTGTATGTCACCCTGACTAGATGAAAACTACCTGGTCTACGGGTAAGGTGAGAACGAATGAAAAAAACAATTGTTAAACAAGCAAGCAGACAATATATATTTCAAAAATAATAAACAACTTTATTTTTTAAATATTTTGTAATAAAATTTTCCAACATCAAAGGCAATGGACAGTTTCGCCAGTAGTTCGACGTCTGGCCGCGCGGTTGCGATACTATACAATGCTCCAAATGTTCATCACTTCATGCTCACTGCAAGCCCGCGAAAATTGAAATCGTGCAACAGAATGCTTTCCGTCCATTTCTCATTTTTTTTTTTCAATTCTCAAGTTGTATGCATTGTTAGAATGATCGGTAATAAGCTCAGATTATTACAAAATACGATGCAACAGGGTTCCGTTTGATGTTGATTACATAGCTTCCGCAACAATTTTCAACAAATGCAACAATTTTCTACGTACCCGCACAAAAAATGTTTGAAGAATCTGGAACAATTATTGATACGGCGCGTTCTCGCGATCAGAGGTCTCATGCTGTCCTCGGTGGGTTGAAGAAGGTAATCAGTTTCCTCGTCCATTTCGAAGTTTCGCTCGTCGGAGCTCATACGCAACGGCATCTCTTCCAACCTCATAGTTCCGTCAATTTTCGTGGATTCTTTTACGTTACCGTAGATCCTTGTCGTGATGTCCCTCGCCGGATTCTGTCGGTAGATTCGTTTCCTCTCAATCTCGAATTTTTACTATCAGCGCTAATGAATTTTTTTCGTACAATGACGTCAGAAAACGGTGCGCAATTTATATCGCACATTGTTATCCATTCACCGATGCTAGATACGCCCGTGCAACTTTGTTTTTATATCTTCTTGCTTTTATCATTGTCGAGATTTCTTCTCGTGTGCTCATTATATCGTTCCGCTCAGCCGGAACACCAGCCTGTGTTCCCCCTTGCAAGCGTCGCAAAGTTCATTTATTTACGATTTTCATGCGTATGACACACAGACACACACACACGCCACACTCTCGCGCGCGCCTTCGGACAAAACACATTCGTGTCTCTACGATTATTTTTTAAAATTTATTTCAGGTATTTTACAAGTGTTTACAACAGTAACAAACGCAAGTCGAATTTGATTTCATTGAATCAGAGTAAATAATTATGGAAGGTCTTTTTGTACATCGAGGAATCTCTATACTCGAGGGCATTACTCAATATCGTCGTACGCAGAAAAAAAAACAGTGTATGCCGTGCGTCGCCATCTTGAGATTATACACATTGATCACGTGATTCGGGGACAGAACGCGCATGCACCACTTTGCATTGTTTTTTTTTTTTCTTAAATATCGTTCGCGTTTCAAAAGAGAATATATTGTACTCCAGTTTTGTATATTTTATTTATATCCTTTTCATTCATACGATACGTAATTTTTTTCAAGGTCATCGATAATATCGGCGCTCTCATTTGCTGCAAGGGTCGCACGACGCAATTCACGAAAAACTTCTTTGCACGCAAATTTATCTTTTTCGGACATAAATGCAACAGCCAGTTGAAATCTGTTGCACTCGCTGAGAGTTCTTAGAATATCGATAATTGAACTGATATTTTCTTGAGATTGAAGGCTTTCCAGGCAAACGCTGAGACAGTCGTTTAGAGTTTCCGGTGGAATTTCGCTGCGGAATATTTCATCGCGGAAAGCGTGCCTACAAAAGTGGTTTTAATAATGGGACATTGTGTTTTTAAGCGGGAAAATCGTTGGTTTATTTATCCGGTACCTTGTGCGACTCAATAATTGAAATTTATCTTTGTAATCATAGAGTCCCTTCCATGCCTGTTGAAATTCACGAGTATTCCGTGGCGTCTTGTTGGAAGAAATTTGCATTACCGTTCGTCGATCGATCGACATGTTTGTTCGCTTCTTATACGACTGTGAGCTTTGTTTGTTATTGACAACGCTGTTCCACTGAACGCCGACTTTCGGAATCATATCTTTTCGATCTAAAGATTTCAAATGCGCTGCGTTTACCTGTAATTGTTTTTTCATTATACGTTTTTTTCGTCTATTTTAATTTTACATCAATTCTCTGAAAATTAGTTGAGTTGTTTTTCTTCGCGTGCCTTTCGTTTATTTTGCACACTACGTTACTATGGATATAACGTGCGAAATGCATGGAGAGAGTTTGCCACTGTGCATGCGATTGAATAAATAACCAATTGTACGAAAATAAAAAGGTTTGTTATCATACCATTTGTCTGAAGTCTTCATACGTAGGTACAGCCTGTTCTATAGCTCTGAATTTTGCATCATTTTGCAAATTATATAATTCCTCGGCTCTCACAGCATTTTGAAGCTCTTTTTCGAGATTGTCGTAATCAATAGAATCTTTCAAAATGTTCATTTTGCTTGATTTAAAGACGACGAAAATTGGCGATGAAATAGACGATGGGGATGTCGTGTTGTTACTCGTTACCAGGGTAACGTGTTATTCGATAGTATCATACATATCGTGTTTTCGAATTCGTCTGGATTGAATCTTTTATCATTCTGCCTCTAATCCATTGTATTAGAAAGAAACAGAATGATAAAATATTCAATCCGGGTGAATTAAAAAACACGACTACACCTTCGAACTGATTTCATACGAAATTAGAAATATCAATGCACACATAAAACGTTAAAGACACGCAACTTTCTAACACTCGTCAAAATTTCGAGGTATGCAGTTATTCTAAGAGTATCTATAACTGTCAAAAGCTCCAAAAATTTTATTGCATGCCTTTAGCGCATACCTTGCGACCACGTAAAATGTTGCATTTCGCGATGAGCGTTTCATAACTTGCGCTGCTGCATGATTTCGATGGTTTTCTTGAATTTTTACGTGTTTCTAATAGAGTCACTCTTAGGTACGGATAGTACCGCCCACCAAAAAACCACCTTTTTATAGGTCTGAAATCCCGAATGACGAAATTTTATTCCTAAAACGATTTTTGGTACTTATGTGTATTCAAACCGCGCCGGATCTGCTTCTGGAAAAATACATGCTATAAACCTCGCTAAAGAGTTGTTCAAGCGTTTTTTCGTGGTGTTACAAAGTTTATAAATGTTTGCGTCTGATTGAAGGACTCAAAAAAAAAGCCCGGAGGCACAGGAAAAAATGTTATGTATTTTTAGCGCTCGATGTAAATACGATTACAGTGTTCCTCTTGAATCAATCCGAAAGGACATAATTGGCGAAAAAAACTTATTTTTTATTCGTGTTCTCCGCCCCTCGCCGAAAGATTGGAGAATAATGACCAAAGAGTAAGGGAATGGATTTTTACAGTCGATCGTCATACATTATTATTATTTGTCATACAAATGCGTTCGGTTAGTAACGTCACTTCCCACCATTTAAATCATCAGGTTATGAATACTAATCAATTTATTTCAACAATTTCATATATTTTCGGATTACCGTATAGTAAATTACATCGTCATTATGAAAGTAAAAAACGAAACTTGTCTACGATCGCGTAAGTGCATATCTATGATAACGGATATAGAATTACTAAGAATTCCATTTCGACAACACTAAATCTAACACTTTTGCTGCAATTTTTCTGTATTTATTTATTACAATAACGGAACTTTTTCGCTGTCAGCCAAAAAGGCAGTACTTTTTTTACCTTAAAAAAATTGCGGATACATGTTTTTTTAAATTAATTTATTTGCATTCCACATGGTTCGGGGCTTCCCCTTTTACCGACCCCACCACCACCCACCCTGCTGATTCATGTTTTTTTTTCTTTTCATTCGGTGTGGCTGTGCATATATTCTTCACTGTATCTATCTGCGATTACATTTAATTAAAAATGATTGTTACTTATTTAGTGGAAGTATGCAATTACTTTTTTTAGCGTTCTATAATGTAGGCGAAAAAAATATATTTAAAAAAGCGTATCCGATTTTTAAATAAAAATGACGGTTTAATAGAATTTTTTACATTGTATAATTCATCGTACTCTAAGTTACAGCTCTTTTGAGGCAAAACTTTAAGAATTCATCAGATCCAAACGATCGTCACTGGTATGCCACTGTACCGAGTATCACGTACATATGGACTCGCAAACCTCTGTGGCGAAGAAGGCATAAAAATAGGAAAAAATTAAATTCTCATCGATTTCCTCTATCATTGATAAATTCTCGAGTCAACGAAATTGATTTGTGGGACACACTCGAACTCACGGGTAGTCGACAATGTTCTCGTTGCTCGACTTCTCCGTATGAAACTTGTTCGAGTCGACCAATCGTCGCCGAATCGGAAATAGCGAGCAAGGATTGTGTCCAACGAAATCTCGAAGGCTTCAGCTTGTCCAGTCAACGAAGACAATCATTCGAACGCAAATTAGCGGTCTGCGAAACACGCAGTGATTCCGGGTATATAAAAATATTTTTAAAAAGATGGAAATTTAATTTGCATATCCCGTCCTAATTTTTTAAATCCAAGTTTAGAGAATCCGTCTATATTTTCAAGGCAATGACTAAACTTTAGAGAAGACTTTATTTTTCCTACACTTTTTCCTAAAATAAAAAAAAAATCGTAGATTCATAACGTATCAACAGTTTGACCGAATCTTATGAAATTTAATGGGAATGACCCGTCAATAATAGTCAATTCTTGTCGAACTGCTTAACCCGATATCTTGAAGCGTTCTGAAATTACGGACTTTTCAATTTATTGGAACTGATACACTTACACGCACACATATACGTCCGCGTTATTACTTATAAATACGATCGTTCGACGTTTTCGAAAAAACTGAACGAGTTTTTATTAAAGCTACGAAATTAAGTATAGTTTAAAAAGAAAAAGGCTTAATTTTCTTCAACTTTAATGTGTTAAGGTAGAGTTATAGAGAACTCACCCCTCAACAGGTGTAAAACATGTCAGCGTGATATCTTGAGTCGTTCTCAAGTTATGAACGTTAAATAATTTACACATATACACACACATATTCATTCGGACAATTTTTTTAAATGTGATTTTTTTGTGTTTTAAAAAATTCTGAACACGTTTACATAAAAATCTCGCAAAAAAAGTTCTTTACGAAAACTAGGCATCTTGAGGAAGCAAAAGGCAAAACTATTACAACTAATTGCTGCTACTACTACTCCGATTGTTATTACTATTATTACTGATTAATTTTCATACAAACACATTACTTAATTACTCTTCATCGTAGGTAAATATCGTTGTTTCAATTTCGATTATATTCAACTTCACCAACTTTGCAATGTTTATTCTACAGATTTCGAAGGGGGAGGACAACCCAATTAGTGCACACGATTCGATCGCAGAAGCGTCTGGGTATTCGAAACTCTTCAAATAGCCAGAACACCGTAGGAACTCTCAGCAGTCTGGAGGTCAATAAATCGATGCAATTATCGTCGGTCACACGAGACACGCTATCGGATTTCGGTATACCAAAACGGCGTGTCACGTTTAGCAATTACGTATCAGAGAATTCGGTAACTGATACGAAAAGTCAGATTATCGCGACAACTAACGACGACGCCGATTCGCGTGAAGTTTCTTGGTGGCAACCGAGTTGCGATCGTCTTACGGATGATGATAATGACGACGATTCACTGCAAACCAATCTCAGCTGTTTGTTCTCGTCAATGATCTTCGACGATTCCCAATCGTCGTTCTTCTCCACCGCGACATGGGGAAATTCGAAAATATTGAAAAAGTTCAATGAATCGTCGTCGACGATAGACCGATGCGGCGAATGTATTTTTTACGTAAATGCAGTGTACTCGAACGTGAGCTCTTGCAATCTTCAGTCGCTTCCGGTGTCGATAAGTCGTAATGATAATGATTCAAAGATCAACGAACCGTCGAGTGAGAATAATCGTCGCGATAACAACGATGATCTTACGAAGATTAACGAATCGAGAGAGAAGAGAAGCGATGAGAAGATAACGGCAAAAGACGCTTCCGACGTCAAAGACATTCACACAATTAACACTGATCTCGTGAACTCGTCCAGCATCGATTGCATTACAGTAGAATTGAGAAACATCAGTTCAACGGTGAAAGAGGTGTCGATCGAATCGGCAAATGATTCGGAAAAACGAAGGCGCCATAAATCATTATCGAAAAATCATATATCAACAGATACGAACGATCTCGTCGTTCTCGATATCGTCCCCACGTTCGCTCCTATCGCGGAATTTTTATCGAAGACTGACGATCATATGAATAATGCAAATTTGAAAGTAAACAGGATATTCGAGTTTTGGCGTCAACCGAAAGATCCCATAGACACGGATTTCCTTCTCAAAGAATTGTCGGAAGTTGGCGCCCGAACATTTGGAAATTACAATAAGAAAGAAGACGTCGGCGATGTTTATGAAATTCGACAATCAAAGATCGTGCGAAATGCGAGAGAAGAAATAACGGATAATACGAATACGCTGAGGATAGATATGGATTCTTATGGCGATCGCGATTCTATTTTTATTGAGATGAAAGATCTCGATGAGTCTGTTGACGATAATGAGATTTTGAAGAAATGGAGTTCGATAAGTATACACAATTCTCTGCGAGAAGGCTGCGGGTCGATGGTCGTTAATCTCGCTGAAGTGAGCAAACACTCGGAACTCGTTGAATCCCAAAGATCGAATTTCCATAATGATCACGAAAAGTGTTCAACGTCAAACAAGTGTTGTCTGATTTGCGGTCGTAAGAGAACCGATAATCCTAGGTAATCTTAATTTTCTAATTTATTTTAGAATCTCCATTTTATTTATTTTTCACTGCGATTTGTAATTCCAATAACTCTAAAAAGTGTATTGAATCTAAAATTGCGTTAATTAACCGAAACCGAGCCAAAAAATTAACGTTCGTACGGATATATGATACAAAATGGGTAAATTTGCATTTGAAAATTTTCCGCGTGAAGCTGATAGCAGAGAAAATTTCTCAGAAATTCATGCATATTTTTTTTTTTAGATATCTTCGACCGGTATGTCAAGTCAAAGGTGTTATTCCGACATCAAGACTGGAAAACGATCCATGGATGAACGTAATGAATAGAGTAATTAAGAACGACAATGGCAAGAAGTTGCTTTCGCTGGCAGTTAAGACGACAGAAAAAGATCATCAATTAGTAGAAGAGTTATCGCAAGATCATTCGAATAACGAAGAAAAATTGACAAATGAACTTTCACCCCTTGTGCGAAACGAGTCCGGGACTGTCGTCGAAAGAGCCGCGAAAGAATGTTGTGGTATAACAATTATCGGTGACGAAAACACTTCGCCCTCGACGCGGGCGACGGTCGACGCGAGCGTAATAAAACTTTTGCCAATGTAATCGTATATTCATTTAATTTTAAATGAATTCTGTTAATACAAAGATTGTGCGAGCAGATCGCGTCGTCGAGAGAGCAGTCGACAAGCTGTCCCCCGGAGCCCGACCTGTGTTCATCGACCTCGTTCGGCTTCGCAACATTTCGAGGCCTCAGGACTCAATCAGCGAAAACTTATTTCATGAGAGAATCCGTGAAGACCGCGGAGGGTACGGCAAACCGGCTACTGTGCGTTATTTCCGAGAGCGATACGTTGATGGCTGTGCCACCGTTTTTATCGAAAAAACCACCCGATTGGTTTGCTCGTCAAATACCCACGAAAAAATGGTCGAGACGTTGACCTTCAATTCGCTGCGAAATTTCGCGGTACATCGACAAAAATGAACGATGAAAGAAAAAAAACTGTAAATAAATAAATTTATTCGTTTAGCTTCTGTATTTGTATATTCATACGATTCGGTTAAATGGAACATTGATATCTATGTGGTACCGCGCCGATTATCTCAAAGATGAACCGTTTGAATATTATCTTTGCCCGCCACCACATTGCCTTGCGCCGCCGCCGCCTTGAGTGCTTCTTCTTGAAGCAATTTCGCTTGTCGTCTTTTCACGAGTTTGTCATGAGTCGTTTTCATTTCGAGGATCTCTTTCATCTCTTCCTTATCTTCTTCCTGCGAGATAAAACGTTAATTATACAGCTAACCTAATGGCTAAAATATCTAATGAGCTCTCGATTGTTGAATTAATTAACCGGCAAATCGTTACAATCTGAAATGTCACTCTGATCGTGATTTACCGATTGATGAAGACGGAGAACCAGAGCTCTTCGTCCATCCGACATTGGCTGGGAATAATCCATGAGCTTCTTGAGTCTCTCGGCGGGACTGACGCCGCGTTCGACTACAAGTACGATACGGGCCCACTGTGAATTCAAAATTAGTTCCCAGTAACTTTGACAAGGATCTTTAAGGATCGTTGGCGCGTTGCAAAATATCATGCGTTTGTAACGAGAGTGCATAACTGTTCATGTTGTATACACAGAGAATATACAAGTGCACCGCGAGCGACAGTTTGCAACGTTACATTCTCGATCCGGTGCGATAGCAACGGGAGCATGACACACGGCAAGCAAATTGCCTTTTATACGCTGGAATATAATATTATGTTCGTATAAGAGGTCACTTTTCAAAGACACGCCTACACATTGCACGGTATAGTACCATTATACTGAAAATGTTTACGCAAAGGAATCGTGCTACTTTCGCGGTTTGTCCCGTCGTATATATCAACGCGATCGCGCGTTCCATATCAAGTATTCGCGTCATTCGCGTAACGATACGCATTCGAATATAGTAATCGAGTCATTTAAAAGAAGCAGAAGAAAAAAACAACGATGGCAAACATTTACGAAATTGAGAGCCGTTTAACGATTCTCAATGTTAAAAAAAAATATATATATTCGTTCTGCCCGTAATTTTTTAATGAAAATATTAGTGAACTATTGAGTTACTTATGGCGGGTGTATCGTTAAATTTTCAGCCGAATGTGAGTTTTGGAGAGATTCTACGATATGGATTTTGCTTAATAGGTAATAACTCCAAAAAGTTGTTATCAAATTTGTTGAAAAATAATTGTTCAATAAATTATGTAGCAACTTTATGTAGCGAACTTTTTCTCCGGTAGATATTGATTGCTTAATTTTTTTTAATACTTCGTACTTTTTGAAAATTCTGGCCTTCGAATAATATTTAATCGGTCTTTCCGAATATGTTCGATCAATTATCTGGAAACTTTCTCGATTGTAATGCGTAGCTTTTTTGCGAACTCTTAATCAAAATTCATGAACTTTACCCACAAAAAAAAATTTGAAAATTAGAATAAATTCTAACAAAATACATATGTATTCAGAGAAAGTAACGAAACAATTTCGGCTACAAAACGTTCAATTGTTAGATGGTTTGTTAATAATTTTTTGGAAAGATAATTCTGCGAATTTAATGTTCTTAACACATTCTATATGGTTAATTTTTTATGTATCTTTATTTTATTGGGAAGTCTTCCAAATTGTTTCTGGATCTCATATTTGATTGAGAATAATGTAACGGCACAGCCTCCGTAACATTTTATTGTATCTTAAAAGATCGATAATGATGAGAAAATAATAATTTTTTCATAATATACAGTCAACAGTTAATAAAAATGTTATATATAGTTATAAATAATTGATCAATAGTTGAACGAAAATATTTAGCTTTTTGTTTTATTGATTTTCCAATTCTTATTTAAAATTCAGTAGTTTGCCGTGACTATGAGTTTAAACATTTTTGAATAGTGTATCCATAAATCTATACCTGTCTCTGCCACTCGTTTCTCGTTTCTGCAATCTTTTGATAAGTATTTCCCATCATAGCGATCAGCATATTAACGAGAAGAATCGCAACGATTGCCATGTAAACAACGAACAGACACTGAAAAATATAAAATAAAAAATTGAATCGTGTGACAATTGGGAACTCGGCGCTCCTCCGTTGTCTGCCGATCGACAGTTTATCGTAATAAAACATTCATTGATTCCAATCTTCAATATCGTCCATAAATCTGAAGGATATGTTCTCGTTGTGACCTTATTGCGTCAATGCGTCGATGTATATTAATAGAGACTCCGAATGATGATCAAAATTATGTGCAAACGAGCAGATAGCAAGGATTGCCTTATTTTCAAACGAAGCGTCCTACACACTGTAACAATTGACGGGAATCGATTAACTACACGCATAATAGTTTCCATATACGAAGAAAACCGCTGGCGGTGATGAATTTATTGCCCCCGGATTATCGCAACGGTGTTAACCCTCCGGCATCGTTAATATTATTCTTGTCCGCATAGGGGTCGCGCGCTTTGCTCGTAAACCTAAATATTCTCAGCGATCCGCGCTAAGTATATCGCGAAAAGTGCTTTTTATAAATTCTTCGTCATAACGAAGCTCTACTCTCGGAGCTCTTCGTCACCTTGGCCTCCATCTCGTGTTCGGTTCTCTCGAATGCACCGTAATAATCACCGAAGTTCGTCATGCTCATCAAAAACATTGCCATAACGCTCTCCATCGGTGACGGCATTGGATTGCTAACCGAGTCATCGACACCTTCCGGTGTGTTTGGATTGTCGAACGATAAGAATATTATGTAGTAAGCTGCAACACAATAATAGTTATGTTAATCGACCATTCTGACAATAATTTACATTTTTGTTCATACAAACATTATAATTAATAAAATTTACTTTTTCGTCAATGTCCATACGAATATACTGCGATCACAATGAAATTAAAAATTTTTAGTATATTTGAATATCAATATCAGAATTATACAACGCCCGTTGCGTACATTTTTTCGTCGTTTCATGTCACTAATAGATCTGCTATAAAATTGTTTTTCTACCCTTAATGAGCTAATGTTGAGTTTGAAATGTTAAAGTTGTATCGACATGAGAAATCGTTCGATTAAGGATGATATTTTGTTAAATTTAGAGTGAGAAGTGAAATTTATAAAGAATTCCTAATACTCCCCAATGGGATGATAATCTGAAAATAAATCTATTATATGGAAGATGCTAATAATATTGATATAATAAGAAAGTCAGAAAGACATAACAACTTTTCAAAAAATAGTACATTGAATCATTCGGCAACCTAACTTTTTTTTGCAGAAATTGTTCGGTTCTATTTTCTGAATATAATTATTTTTTTATTTCTTTCTTTCTTCTTATCGATGAGAATATGAACGAATTTTGGATACGTTTTCGAACATAGACGTCGCGTAATACTCAATAAGTTTTTCCATGTAAGGGATCTACCATACTGATAAATACCAATTAAACATTTTTCGAAGAAAAACAGGATTTTCGAAAATTAGGAAAAATTCATAATGCATTCAAAAAAATTAAACGAATGATCTTCTGCCGAAAGAAAAAGTTCGGTCGTAAAATAATTTGTTATACTATTTTTTTATCTAAATTTTTAATAACTTTGCGAAATTATTATTATGCATAATGAATATTCTTAGTATCTCCTATATGGATGAGTTTCTTCAGATTTGTATCCCATTGGGAAGTGTTCGAAATTTCCCCCGAATCTTCCTTATGCATGGCTGAAAATGTAACGATATACTCTCCTTAACATGATGTGAAACCCATTATCAGTGTGTCTCTCTCGCTCCGCCAAGAGCGCCGATCGCGCTATCTCTCTCGCACTTATACAAGTCTCACATCACCTTAAGTGGATACTCAATTAGCTGCGCTGCTCCATTGGAACCCTACTTGTCAGTCGGGCGTTCGGCCACCCATCTCGAGTATAAATTAAATATGAAAAAAAAGAAGTGACACGTAGGCACGCGCAAAGAGTATATACATATATATATATATATAACGCAGCGGATATTTTTATTCCCGAGATACACGTAGGAAAAGTTTGTTACGCGGCTAAGATCTGTATACGAGATATACGTTATTGAATACCAGTGAGAGAAGAAAAATAAAGTCAATGGCACTGTGCCGAGTTAGAAGGAATTTCTCGAATAGTAAGAATGGAATGAATCAGTGTTGTCGCGTAGGTACACACAGGGTACAGTACAGTTAGTATTATACAGAAGTTACATGTTCGGCGTGACGGGAATCACACTTGCATAATAATAATCGTTCGTCGGGCACGCGCTAACGTAACATGACCTTGACATAGTATAGTGACGCGGAGTGATGAAAAGAGCGTGAGTGTATATACTAGCATCGCTAGCTGCTTCAGTTGCCGGCTCGAGAATTACTCACATATTACTCTCATATATATATATATATATACAAGAATAAAACCGTACATCGTTACTAGTAGTTTTGCGAATACATATAAACCATGAAAAAAACATGTCAATGTCGCATACGAGTAAGCATCAAGGGTGCAACAGTGGAAGTCAAGTGACGTCAGTGCGCTTAGATCATAAAATCTTTGAGCGCGTGGTGTAACCGTGAAGTGGGCATGAATTTCCGCAGGGGAAAGGGGGGGGGGGGTATTAGATAATTTTGTCGAAGTGACGCGACGAGGTAAAGAATGCCGCGGGTGTTAATTGTTTGTTGATGTTATCGTGTTTTATCTCTTCCGTTATTACTATGCTCGTCGTCAATCATCGGGGTTGTGTTACCATCATACTGGGATTCCACACGTCTTGTTACGCCGTCGGAAATTTGAATGTTTTTTTTGAGGTTATAAAAAAAACAAACGACGATGGAGTGGGATAGCGGTCGAAAAGGTTTGTACTACAAAAAACTTTTCTTTACCAGTTTTTATAGGTTACGCGGTCTATATTTTCGTTCGGTATCTTTTTTCATTGACATCGTTTTTTTTAACGTGGATATCGAGGTCTCGTGGTTGGTCACGTGGTACAGCTTCACAGCCGGCGTCGTCTTGACACAAGCCAGGTATATAAACTGATGATAGCGATGTTAGGAAAATGCATGTTTAAGTGATGATAAGAGAAAGAATGCAGTTCGGCAACACAATAAATGTAAAGCTTCGCGGCACGGATGGAGAATAATCAACCCTTTCGACATTTTTTTAATCAAATCAAATTTGAGAAGTTTCGTTCGGTGTATCGTTGTTTAAAATTGGAAAAAATAACAGTCTTCTGTCTTTAATGCTTTTAAGTTATGAGAAAAAACAAAATTTAATTTATGTCGAGGAATGATGCAAATGATGAAATAGTTATTTTCGCGACTAGAGCGAGGAAAAAAGATCGATCTCGACGGGTGTGAGAGAGATCGATTTTTTTCGCCCGTGTATCGAAGTCAATTGGTGTACGTTTTCGCACGAGTGCGACAGAAGAGTGTTATAAAAATCTTTCGTGACATGACATGTCAACGAAAAAAAAAAATTCGAAAATTTAAAAAAGTTTGTAAGTATTCAGACAAATTAATGGATCAAGTGATGGTGCAAAAAAGGTTAGCCTGCCGAATGATCCGTTAAACAATTTTTAGACTATCCTTTACGCATCGGCTCGTGCGTCCCTTCGCACTCGGACCGAATTATTGCCTATTTGTGGCACCCTTGCTGTCCAAGTAATAATTTTTTTGACTAATTTGTTAATAAGCTTTTATTATTATTATTATTATTACGCAAAATTAATGTTCTCAGCATCTTCTATATGGTTGATTTTTTCAAATTTCGTTAGTCCATTGGAAAATTCTCTCTGAATCTTTCTTTTAGCGCGGAATGTAACAATACAACCTTCTTAAACTTTCACTCATTTGTTCTCCTTCGGATCTTGTCACAAGTCTGCATTACGTAATCGTAAATAAGAAAATGAATCGCTCTCCATGCGAAGCAAGATAAAAATCTGATAATTTGTGTTCCGTCGTCGCGTGCCAGGCTAGTAGTTCGAGGTCTCGCCACCGGATGAATTAAGATTCCAATATTAAATATTTCGTCGGATACGTTTTTCAATTATAAACTCGGCGTACCCACTTGACGTCACTTCTATACGGTTTTCAAAAGCAATGTCTATAACGAACAGTACGCGTGTAATTTTCGTTCGCTAAGGGGGATGTTCTATTTTTAAGTGTAAACGAATTCGCTTTCGAGCGCACCGCTTATTGCAAATGCGTATCTAAAATCACTTTGATATTCGCGAATCTCGGGAGTTCCGCACAAACACGTTAAGACGAATCAGAATTTCGTAGAACGTCGATGCAAACCTTAGTTAGGACTTCGAAGGTTTGGCACGTTTGACACGGTCTACCGAGTTTATTCATTATTAAAGTCCGTTATAGTTCGGTGTGGATAATGTTTGCTGTAGCCTTAGAACCATGTCGCACGTAGCTAAGAAATTGATTTATTACGCAAAGCGTTAAGACCATTGACCCTAGAAGTGTGGAATTCGTCGCAGCGACATGAATTCCTTTCGATGTACACGACCGTTTATGCCCTCTCGTTGTCATTCGGACTCTCCGATTAGTACGATCGTATCCAGATGCTCGTATATGACTTTTGTCCGTGACTGAGATTAACTATTAAGATCGCGCTCGTCGAGGCGCGAAGCTTATAATATTAAACCCGAGAAATCGTCAAATATCAGCCGGTATAGTAACATACGTTGGACGCCCGGAGATCGCAGATATCAGAGTATACATTGTAATTGTTAATTGCCAGGCAAATGAAGAATTTATAAAGAAGTCTATTGAAATATCCACCGTGAATCATCGTAGAAACTTTAATTCGTAAAGGATATATATTGTTTATTTACCTTGAGAAAACCCCATAACGAAGACCAGGTATATCGAGACGAAACGCAGTAAATCACCCATTATCATGCGATATATCATAACAACGAATGGTCCGACCGTTTTGAAACCGCGACAGAAGAACAGGAAGTATGGTGCCGTGGTAAGCATCACTACGACGGCAAGCATATCCTCGACTTTGTCGGCGCATAGGAGTCTCAAAAATGGAAATGACATCAGTATGCAACAGGAGAAGAGAAACATAACGCGAGAAGGCGCCGTCATCTAGAAGTTAGAGAAAATCAGAGTTTTTTTTCGTATTCATACTTAGTTAACGTCTAACATTATTATTTATAATAATAATAATCACGAGATCAACAGACGCAATAGCGTCTCGACGCCAAGTAGTTAAAAAAGATAAAAGCCCGCGCGCGTCGAGTACTATCGTGTCCTTGTCCTTATCCGTATTTATACGCTAATATCGTACCCCCCAAACTTTGGCAGTATTTTTCTCGGAAACAAGATACCGGAACGGAATTTTAAAGACACTTTTACCATATAAATCGAAGCTAAGCTTCATTATGAGCCCAGAATCAAGCCGATCGGTGGACACAATAAAGAGATATCGCAATATCGCCGGGAAAATCCACGTTTTTACGATAAAAATAATTTTTCAGTGATTTTTCGGTTGTCAGTTGTTTGTCCGATGTCCCGTGATACGTGTGTGTTGCGTCCGTGCGTCTATGTATGAGCCTTGCATACACCATTGTATAAGCGGAACGAAAGATCAGCTGTTACCGTTTTCCAAGTGTCAGTTCGTGAACACAGCAACTCGTAATATCCGTATCCGCATATAGTACACTCACATTGAGTCATCGAAAAGAGGTTGAATAGTGAGGGGTTATTTATAATTTTATCGTGAAAACTAGAAACAAAAAAAAAAACCTCTCTCGTAGTTACGAAAAAAGGTTGTAGGTGTGAAAAAAGTATACAACCTAATCGCGGGCGAGTAGTAATGTTAATTAATAAATATTGTGCGTGTAAAACAAAAAAAATTTCGTACAGATTTGTAACGATGTAAAGTAAAACATTTTTTTTATAATAAATAATATTAAATCAATAATACAAAAATATACTTTAAAAAAGAATGAAATAAAAATAATTTTTCTTAAAAAAATGTAAAAAATGTCGCCAAGTAATTTAAAAATTGTTTTCAAATTATTTTTAAGAAATAAATAATTAAAAAAAGAAAAAAAATCATACGAGCCAAGTAAAAATATATTGAAAAGAAACTTTTCGAGTCGTTAGAACACAAATAAATGTAGTATTAATAAAACAAAGGACGAGCAAAGTTTTTTTATTTACTTTAATTTGGTTCGTGTAATTTTTTTGTAAAGATTTTTATTTCCCAAAAATAATTTGAAACTACTTGGCGACGTTTTCTATATTTTTTAAAGATTTTTTTTTATTTGCTATTTTTATTATAACTCAATTTCTGGACCGCAATTTTTTTGCATTTACGAGTTCCGTCAGGGTGGGGAATACAAATATGAGCAAATCGTTCCAAAATGTAGTTATCAGAAGATATCTGTTCTCAAAGTTGAAGTAAATGCCCGGCGACGTTTTACTTTTTGGCGTTCCAAGGTGTTACCCGTAGAGTGTATGCGATGACTGTATTGGGCGTACTTTGTATTAAATGTAACGTTTTGTGCTGTTTTTATAGCAAAAAAATGGAAACTACTATTATTTTAGAGATCATACAAAACCTTTCGGCAAAAGACGAACAATTCTCCGAGATATATATAAGATTAATTCTGTCATAGTATTCTTCATACCATAAATTCGAAGACTAAATGGCGAAGTAAATCATAAGCGTCCAATTGCTAATAATAATAACAATAATAATATTTTTTTATTAACGCTGGATTACCAGATTCTCTATAAACATGTTGAGTCCGAGAAATCTTGCTTCCCGCAACGCTGCTGCTATGTAAAGTAACGCACCGACCTCCATGCATATTTCGGCCGTCAAACGTATCTTCGCAATTGGATCCTCGAGATGCATTAGTCTGCATTCCTCAGTTAAATCCTCCCACCTTACAAACGGACCGGATGCGAAAAAAAGTTCATGCGTAACTATTATTAATAATTGTTGAATAAGCTGAACGCAGTAGGGATACATCCTCGTTGTCGATTAATTCGTGATAATTATAATTCGCGCGTACCAGTCTTCCGCATCTCCGTTGATTTTCCGTTCGCCTACAGTCGAATCGCTAATTAGCGTTGCTGCAGTTGAATGAAGATTCCTCAGAGCGTCAATTCCGACATTGGCGTCTCTATTTTCAAACGACGACGAAGACGAGGCAACGTTTTTACCGTCCGATATCGCGGAAACGTCGCTGAGAATATCGGGGGAATTAGCTGCAACCAACGAGACCAAACCTTGAAACTCTTGGTCCGAGTTAATTGCGTCTCTGAGCGTTGTTGTGAAATTCGTAGCCATTCTCGATGCAAAATTTTCAAACGACGACGAAGATGTAACGTTCAGTGAGGCAACTAAATTCGCTGCTAAGCTTGCGGCAAGTTGATTTATCACGAAGGACAGATGAGAAGCTTCGAACGCTCTGGTCGTCGTCGGAGTCGACGAGGTGTAAGAGGTAGAATTTACGAGGATCGGAGTCGTGAATTTTGTCGATGTGTCATTGATCGTCGTCATCGCGTCATCTGACAAAATTGACGGACCCGGTCGAAGGGTAAAACTTATCAACGACAAAACGAAGTAGAAGCAGAAGAGAAAAAATTGACGGTAGAATCTATAAAAAAAAATGATAACGTTGAATGTCATATCAGTATTGTTTTACGAAACAACAATCATAATGCAATAAAACGTTTGAAACTCGGTACCGAAAAATGAAGAAAAAATGTTTACCGCGATTTAACGAAAGTATTCCATTTGGCATTTAGAAGATCGACAAGAACACCATCCATAAGCTCCAAGTGTTCATCTTTTTCCTGATATATGCAATAAATGTGACACATACATTTTTTTCTTAGAGGTGCAATTCTTTCGTCGTATAAGCAACTCACCCCGAAAACTACCAAATTTAGTGCCGAATTGTTACTTATTTTTCCGGTATTGACGTCGATAGTATCGACTTGAGATAATGGATAGGCAGCGCATGTTATGCTACCGATTTGCCAGTATATTTCTCTCTCTATGTTGAGAATGTGAAAGAACATTTCGATCCTTGCCAATTTTGCCGAGAGTGTCAGTGGCGTCATGTGTTGAACGTTTCTGATCGAAAGCGAAGCTCCAACTTCGTAAGCCATGTCGAAAGTAGCCTAAAACATATTGAACTTGAACTCGTACACGTGAGTTTATTTACGAATTCAGTCGCCAATGACTTGGACTCACGAGCTTTTGGTAAATTACGAGCATATGCAAGACCGTGTTGCCATTGGTGTCTTGTTTGTCGGGATCGGCACCTCTGGCAAGCATCAAACGATAACATTCCTCCTGTCCGAGACACGCCGCGAAGCTCAAAGGATATTCGCCCCAATAGACATAACTGACAAATTGACAAAATAATTAAATCGTTAAAAACAATAATGAACGTAAGATGGCCGTACAGCGCCACGATTGAGACAGTAATAAAATGCTTTTTAACTACTGCAGACATAGATCTGCCGGAGTAAAGCTGTTTCAAGAAAATATTGAATTCTTTGAAATTTATCGTTATAAGTCTCATTAAAAAACGCTCAACTGCAATCATTTTTACTTTATCGATATTGCGCTTTGAAGACAGCGCATCGTTACATTCCTCGCGCAAACGAGCAGATAGAATTCCGAATACTTCCTGGGATATTATTTTTGCGTAACAATAATTTCAACAAGTGATTAAATAATTAGGTAAGGAAAAATTGTTCAATGAATCATCTGGTAATTGAATTTCTTTTGTAGCAGAAGTTGATTCGATAATATTCTGCGAAAATGTACGCATTTTTTAGAATTTATTTGAATTTTCGAAAACTTCGTCTTAAGAAAAATGTTTACACCTGGAAACTACACTCGTACTAAAAAATAGTCACTTTTCATTTATTCAAAAAAATTGTAAAATTTAAACAAAAATGTATATGTATTTAGAGAAAGTAACGCTTCAATTTTGGCTTAAAAAAACTAACGTTGCCGGATAATTCGTCAAAATATTTTCTTAACTGATTTTTTCTAGTACATTGTGCAACAAGGGCCAAAAATTGGCGATTCCAATGAATATAAGACTGCCAGATTATACGAGTTGCTATCGCCAATTCAGGCCGAGTTGCATACTATATTTTTTGTAACGAGTGCAGGGCAACCGGCGCGTTTTATAGCAGTTTTGCGGGATGGACCGTGAACAGCGAGGTTATAATTTTTCGTCCTAAGGGTAGAAAAGTTATCTAGCGGGCAAAAAAATAAAGTTTCTTGTCCCATGAACGAAAGGTCCCTACAATGCGCATGCGAAAACCTTACTTACGAAACTGCTATGCAAAGATCCACTTTTGTCCTCCAAAACTGCTATGAAATGCGCCGCTTTCCATACACGTGTTACAAAAACCTATGTTTGATGACCTATGATTTGACATATGCGCGTATTCTCATCTGTCTTGAATCGCGAAAAATTGAAGATTTTTTTTTTTATTTCCGTACAATTATATTGGTGCTTTGTTTAAGATATTTTTTTATTTATATTTCGTAACAGTATGTATGAGAATAGCAATAGTATGTTGACGAAAAAAAAATCGGAACAAAAAATATCATCTCTGTTTAAGAAAAAAGTGAAATTTCTCAAAAAATATTTAACATGCTTAAAAATCCTTTTGACAATAGAGGTTTTAAAAAAATCAACGTAATTATACGGGGTAAGTATAACACAATAAACATGATTTTATATAGAAAAACCTATTGTTTTTTACTGCAAAACAAATCGTGTAATAAATTCACGTTCCAGTTTTTGGAAGCTACAAAATAAACTACTAGTATTGAAACACCAATTTTTTACAGCAATATCATTGCAAAAAAACAACAATAGTTTTTGCCATGTAGAATAATTTTTCCTCTGTAAACACTTGGTCC
Source organism: Cryptus viduatorius (assembly GCA_964006125.1). NCBI lineage: Eukaryota > Metazoa > Arthropoda > Insecta > Hymenoptera > Ichneumonidae > Cryptus > Cryptus viduatorius. The sequence goes on from OZ023220.1 coordinate 25,833,237, forward strand.
ATATAATTTTGTTGATTCGTTTAAAATTATCGTTTCATTCCATCATCATCGTTTAGTATTTTTAAGTACTTGACATACCATTTTTTCATTATTATAGGAATTCAATTATAAACGTAATGAAATTACTTGAAAAAAATGACACATGAGAAAACAGTAGTAATCTCGGGAGACCTTTTAGATATCTTAACCTTTCTACTCTCTCGTAAACTTAACAGTACTGTAACCCTTGTGCTCTTAACGGAACATACGAAGATGATTACGAATAAGTATCGAATAAATGTTTTTATTGCATTTTTGACGATAGAATTTTCATTGAGAGTTATCGGCGTTATTGGCAATCTTTGTTTTACGATTTAAAATAAATGCCGTAGCTACGTATTAATCTGCAACAGACTGCGGAATAGCGTGTCGGAGGCGTCATGAGTCATTCGTCTCTTTGACCCTACGAACGACGACTAATAATTAGCGGGCGAAGTTAAAAGCGAAATTTATGTGTGGCTCGTGGCGCTCGTGACTGGAGGAACGAGAAGTGTGCAAGTTAGCGGTACGCTCGATGCAACTTCTTACAAGCGCAGTTGTGTGCTGTACAAGATGCTACGTGGGTGAAAAGTCAAAGACTTCGAGAGCGAACCGCATCATTATTCCAGGAGAGAACAACGAGCGCAAAGACGAGTGCAACCATTAGAAACGTATACAATTTCAGCAATGCGCGCACATTCCCCTACATTGTGCCATACTTATTGTTTACCAAGAATCACTTGCGCAAAGTGATACCAGTCTTGAAAACGTAACGAGTGCGGCTTCTGTTTTTTCTTTACCCATCGTAATTAGTTTCCGGAGCTACCGTAACCCATTCGTGCTCTTGACTGTCGAGTCTCGAAGCTTTTTGATCCTCGGGACACATAAAATTGCCGAAGCAACGTTCGTGAACGTTGGCACCGCTGTCGAGCAAGTACTTGACCATCGCTGGATCCTCGTTCACAATCGCGATGTGCAATACGTTCTCGCCTGTTTATTTGAGACCAATAAAACAATGATCAATCGACCGCGAACGGGGACTATTCGAAATTGCCTCGTGGCTCCCGATTCCCCGACAGATTTATCACTTTGTTCATTTATTTTTTTTATTTGACCGAGTTGTGCAAACGTCTCGGAATTTCAATGGAATTCGAATGACGTTATAGCGTTATATAGTATACATACAAAAGCTCGTACCGTAATATTCGTCGCTTATGTAGATGTCGTTAATCAGCTTGGGATAAAAACGCAATAGACGTTTAGCCAAATCAGCGTGTATGGCTGTGGCGTTAAGCATGCACAGATGCAAAATCGTTTCTCCCACGGCACCGCGTTCGCTCAGTAGCCAACAGACTTCTCGGTACTTGCTCTTGTCTGGGGAATTTATCATTTTTCACCATTACGTCATAATCGAAATATCGTTCCAACGTTCGGTAGCCTCGGATCTCAATAAAATAACAAACGACGGCTGAGAAAATGTATCTTTTTCTTTATCGATAAAGCCTTTTCTTTTTTGCCAATTCTAAATTTTGAATTGATCTATCAGGTTTCTCAGTAACTGATTAACTTTTTTTTTATGCGGACGGGAATAATGTTTTTGTTTTATAATCATTACCTATTTTTGTTTCATCCGGGTCTTCATCACCGATGTCTTTCATGATGTCGTAGTCCTCTGGTTTTTCCATTGCTTTCAGAACTGGTAACTTATCGATGAAGTCAAATTAGTGGTATTGATTCAATACAATTTCAATAACTACAAAGTGGTAATTGAATAATGCGCTAGTTAGCTTCTTTGTAGTTAATTTTACTAATCCTTTATACAGCTTATGCCTATCGTGAAAATGTGTGTCCGCCTTACACGGAAAGCATTTTTGCAATTGAGAAACCATTGAAAAATGTCACGACCTCGAACTTAAGGTAGTTGTTGCGCATGGTGTTCATTTCGTATAATTTCGAGAAAAATGAGACAGAATTTGAAACGCTTCTCGATGGTGTAAGAATTTGAAAAAATGCATGCATATTAAAGGTACTAAAAATATTAATGTATCATAATAATAACCGTGAAATGTTATTAAGAAACTGACGAACAAAAATAATTTTTCAACCGATCTCCCGCAAACTAAACTTTTTTTAATGAAAATGATTCGGTCATTTTCCTGAATATGTATGAGTTTTTTGAAGATTTTTAAATTCACTTTAAATTTTGTGTTTTGCCACGAGATTTTTAGAATATTAAGAAAAATATTTAAAGAAAATTCAAAAAACTGAAAAAATTCATACGTATTTGGAAGAATTAACGAATCATTTTCATAAAAAAATGTTGAGTTTGCGGGAAATTTGTTCAACAATATTTTTGTCATCGATTAGTTAATAACATTTTATAATTACTATTGTGGAAAATTAATTTTTTCAGCAGCTTTAACGTACATGAGTTTTTTCACATTTTTATATCATCGAGAAGCAATTCTCTCTCATTTTGCTTGAACTTATCCTAAATGAACAGCATGCGCAAGGTTCATAGAATTATAAAAATGGAGTGACGTGGACTAACAACTTATAATTATCCCTCAATAATTGCCAGTGTATCTGAATGTTAATGAACTCGAATATCGGAATTTTTCGATGCAACGATAATTACCATTTTGTGCCGAGAGCGTTCCTTGTTTCGAAGTAAAACCAATTTATCAATCGGTATCCATTTTCCTTTTCCCTTATTGTACAGAAATGGCTCGACTTTTGTTCTCATCGCGTGATCCAATTCGGCAAATTGTTTAGTCTGCGTTGCTCTTTTCATCATGTCAACGAGTAAGCCACCGCCTGAAAGAATTGTTAAGCGTCAAGATTATTCGTTTCTGATCGATCTTATCATCGAATTCTCATTACGTCACACGCCCGGCAGCGGCACTTAAGTATTTAGGCGCCATAGATGCGAAGTATTTGGATCATCGCGTTGTTGGGATGCACTTGTGATACGGTGCGGTTGCCCACTGTGTAGCGTTAGCACTTCACTTTCCAAAATGGTACCACTGACTCATCGGCAATATCGGATAGCGCTAAGGCGTAATGGTAACAGAGTCTAGCTGATGCAGTCCGTGCACTTGGATGCAAAGCTCTTAATGTGCATTCACCGGATGCGCATCAAAAAAATTTTCCTACCGATTTTCTTCCGATTCAATTACCACGCGCAAGCAATGCATTTTCAGACAATAGTGTACCGAAGAAAATGTGATCGCTACTTTACTTGCCTTTCAGATCGACCAATTTGTAAAGTAAAATCGACGAGGTATCGGTCTGTTTTTTCACGGCGCTTGTAACATTGCTCTCGGTATTTCCCATTATACAATTATCGTTATTTACATAACGCTTATATTCCGAAGGTGTCCGTAATTCTGCGACTGTCTGTGACGGTCAGCTTTTTCTACTGTACCTATTTCGTTCCCATGGTGAATCATTGCTATCGATTATACAAACTCGCATACGAATACTGTAAATATAGTAAGTGACGTAGCAGGTGTTTTATCGGCTACTAGACTGTGGTGCATCACACGCTTGATTCACATCGGAATAAAATTATAATGATCACGGCTCGCGATCTCTCTTAGTCAGACGCTGTGACGCCGCGTTCTTCTCGGTTGTATCACAAGTACATGGGTTATGATGTATATAATTAGTCGTCAAGTTGACGAATTCATTCAACTGCAGGATGTGGATACCCGAGCAAAGGATATCCGTTTCGCGTAAAGCGTGAAAAAAAAAAAAAGAAATGACCGATACTTCCTGGATTTGTATCCACGAGTTTTGGCTGACCACCAAGTTGATAAAAAAATTCTGGATTTTATTATTATCACTATAATATTAGCCACAAAAAAATTAACCGATACTTCCTGGACACAAATCCGCAAGATTCGGTTGACCACCGAGTTGATAAAAATTTGGTGCCGTTTTTACTATCGACTATAGCCTAACGAACAGAGAGATAAACGTGCGAACAAGATTCGTTTCCTTGAGCAGCTGCAAGAATCTCGTAACGAAACGTTGCAAAAAACAAAAATAAAACATTCGAAAAAGACACGCAAATAGAGTCGTAAAATCGTGCACATGGACAGATCGAGGAGATAAGGAATACGAGATGAAGAGAAAAAAAGGATGCCAGGAAATTGCTCCACTACCGAGAAAACAAGAAAAGAAGTCCGAAAAGAGTCCTAAATTGGTGCATATGGAAAGGTCCAATACACGACGAATATGAGATGAAGCAGAAAAATAAGAAGTTAGGAAATTGCGCCACTGTTTTGGCGTCAAGCTCGTTAACGACGGCGACGCAAAGGTCGTTAAGATTCAATGGTTTATGCTACACACTCTCGCTTGTACTCTTCCTCTTTAGGAGCCTATAAAAAGTCCGTTACACCGACGGGACTCTCTGAAATACTATTATATACTAAGCTCTAACTCACGCGGCAGTCCACCCGGCAAAAAAACGGCCGTTCCACGTTTCGTCAATGTTACGGTATTCTAACCGTTCTTGTTGTCGCTCGAACGATTGTCAAAACAACGATACATCAGATTTTATCAGATTTTACACTGAATTTGTGAATTGAATCTCGAATATTACGAATCATAAATATTCAAACAGTTATCGGAAAGATCGAAAAATCGATTGTTCCTGATATTTAATCAATGCCGTTGAATTTTGTATAGAAAAAAAACAGCATTGACATTTCGTATTATCCGCTTGAATCTTCAATCATTATTTTTTAAAATAATGACAAGGATTAGATAAATTATCTAAAATGTGAATTTCGAAAACATTAGATTTGAATCGTAAAGTGATAATGCGATTCATTCGATTATTTAACTGCATGCACCGAAATATTAAATACAATGGTTCAAGATCACTCGAAATTAGCTCAATGTTCGCAAATTCATTGATCGTGTGATATACATGACCGACTTATGCACGTCGCGGGAGACGCGAACTCTCGCATATTAGAGTTCAACATCATCGCCGTTCTTCGCGCTTCTGACTCGTCCAGTGGCACACTGTGCGCGATGAACCGATTTCACATTAGTTCTGATGCTGCACGTGCTTGTCATTTATCCGCGTAATATTCCGTATATTATGCCCTCGTTTACACTGAACGGAATAACTGTACTCTTTATGTTGTTTCTCGTTGGGTTCTACGATTCTCGAAAGAGAAGCGCGCCTTCCACTTGAAACCACGCACCTCCTAAGATTCTACGAACTATGATTATGACTGACAGACTCGGGGCACACGAGAGAAATTAATCCCCGCATGAATGAAGTATGTTAAAATAGATCTAAAACCCAAGTCAACTGATGTAGAGTAAATGTAGCAATACGGAGTGAAAAAGGAAGTTGACGAAACGCCAATGTTACAAATCTTTAACTTGTTGATTCTTCGTCTTCTGCTCGTACCCGAAGCATCTGCCCAATTAAAGACAAATTTGTCAAGGTCTTCACCTTATAAAACTGTTTTAGCAATGACAAATACTTCGACTCTGTTTGCATACGTGTACCTATACTTTTTTTTTTCTAATGAGAACGAATCTCGCACCGATGTTTGTCTCTGCTAGCCACGCGTATGTCTGCATCGTGTATTAGGCTGCGAAGGATTTAATTGAGCGGAATGTGAGACAAATGACCATGACGACTGTAGATATACGTAGACATCGCATGGACCAACTAGGGGGCAGGCGTTATTATTTCATTAATGTCAGGGGAGTGAATAATTATTTGACCAATGGGTCCTAAACTAAGTGCAAAGTGACAAGTGTAAATAGTGCGAAGCACAACCGAATTTTTATGTTGTTCTCGCGGTTTGGCCCTTTTCCCATCTCGAAGGCAGATGTGTCCTTCAGCACTTTTAACACCGTATACTCGCGTAATTGCCTCGTATTTTAGCCATAAATAGAAGTTACTTATTTCCAGCTTATTTTAGTTGTTTTACGTAGAGATAAAACCATCAATACGAGTCATTATCAACAACATTAATGTAATTGTTGTTTAATCATTTTACAAAAAACGACATTCACATATCTGGTTTTTTTTTGGAAATTCGGTTGTATTGATTTCCGATACCTCTAAGAAAGCAATCAAAACTGAAATGAAAAAAGATGAACTTTCCATTGCTTCCGCATTTTTTTCAATTGATGTTTACAAAGCTCCTTGATGAGAAAGTGGCTAACGCATGTTTGGTTTCCTCGTAAAAGAAGCTTTGTAAACGACACTTTGAAAAAATGATGAAGCAACGTGGATATTTTATTAGCATCTATTTTTGATGATATGAGACATTTTCCAACACGACCTAAAAAAATTGCAAGAGTTATCACGCATTTACACACTTTTGGGAAAATGTTACTTTTCCGACAAAAATTAAAAAATGAAATACTCTATATATTTTGGGATTTTTTTTTAACATTGGCCCCTCAATATACGTGATAAATTTCAAGTCGATAGCTCGCGGCCTTTCTATGTTATAAATGTCTCATTTTTTCGCGGTTGATAATTATACACACACATACGCGCAGATCCAGACAGTTTTTCTAAATATATATGATTTTTCGATGTTTTGTAACATTTTGAAACATGTTTTCGTTAAAATCTCGACATATTTTTCTACAAAAATAACGCTTCGTCTAAGAGGAAGCAAGATGTACCCTACTATATCGATGGTATACAAGAGCCCCGAACGATTAAAACTCCGTGGTGAGAACATTTTTAGGTTTTACGTATCCCGAACTCTCAAAACAAAAATAACGGTTCGATCGTTGTTTCTCACGTTTTATATAGGAAAACCGAAATATCGAAGGAACGGATAATAAAAAGTTGTTACAATTTACAAAATCTACAAATACATCTCCGCGACAAGGCACGTCGATAAATCTCGCAACGAAAAGTTTTGTTTCTTTTAACTAAGTATATCAACGTCTTTTCGAGTTATCATAGAGAAAAAGAGATCAAAACCGAGCGGCGGTACAAAAGATTCCTGACCTTCCCTCCATTACTTTCCGGTGAAATTGTCTTGGCGCGTAGACTCGATAAAAATAATCATTCGATTTGTCGCGGATTATTTTTAGACACACTTTGCAAATATTTACATTTTGTGAATACTAAAAGTTTATACAGCAGTGGGCCGTAGTGTGTGATTCACTTTTTGAATCGTTTGCGCTTATAAACGAATCGGCGAGAGTTAATCCGTGACACGCAAGTCATCGGTGTAACCCTATTTCCTTCAAGTTTCAGAGTTATAAATACTACTTCATCACGGTGGCGCCCGCGGTATTTTCATCGGTATAAATATACATATGTACATGGAAAGGTTCTTCAGGCGAAATTAATATACTAAAAGTATGTCCCGTATGCAGTCGCCTTTAATCGAAATCGGATAACAGAGTAAATGAGATTTCCTGTACGTATCATCTAGAATATGATAAGATCAACAGAATGACTTATATCGTGTCTCGAAGTTCTTGGAATATTTTTTTCGGACAAGCACTTAAATAAAAATACAACGAATCACCGATAAGAATTAGCTTCTACGTATCTATCATATCAATTTTTACGATAGTGGAATGGGCTTTTGGTGACATAATAATAAAATATTATCATTCTTGAACCGAATCGAGAACGAGGCCCCGGAGGGATTCGAACCCTCGATCTCCTGTTTACTAGACAGGCGCTTTAACCAACTAAGCCACGGCGCCCATGAGTGAAAAATAAAAAAATGAAAAAAAAAATCATTTTTTTTGCCGACTGGAAAATTGGTTTTGAATGTAACCTCGAAACGAAATATTAGATGCATACTGCAGATTGAATGCGTATTCGGTTAAAGAGGACCTCGATCACAATTTCGACGATATCACGGATGATTTAAACATTTTACAGGTAACGTAATTGCAATAGAAAGTTACGATATAATAATCATGAATAATAAGATTTTTTTTTAATTTATTTCGAACCGAACCTAAATCAAGTGGCGAATTCGGGACCCGCGAAAACAAAGACTTTAGATTACCTTTTGGACGAGTGAGAATTTTTTTATCATATTTTTAACCACCGATATCTTTTCTTGCCGATGGGATATTTATTGGCAACACTATCGATATCTATATTCATGAAAAAATACATAAGTCTCTTATTTGAGGGACATGCAGAACCATTTTTTAAGTTATTACCGTGGAATCAAAAATATGAAAATCCTACAAAGGCAAAAAAATGCGAAAGGTTTTCTTAGGTTCAATAATCATCGATCTATGGTTACTGTTAATAATAATAATTTTTTTTTTTCGAACAAACGTTCGTTCCGAGGCATATTCATATTTTGTGTAAAAATAAATCATATACAGATGCGTTAATCGGACACTCTAGTACACGCGGCGAATATTGAACAGACTATCACCAGGAGTGTCGTATTTGCGACAAGGTGCATCAGCATTCTTCAACGGTTTATAGTTTAGTGACCGCACTATCGAGGAATGCTTTGGATTCTCAACGCTCTACGTAAAGTTCCGGACAGTGTATGCATACACGAGTGTGCGAAATTTATCTCTGGTTATGTCTTATTGTAGCGTATAGTAAATAGCAAAGATATAAGTCGAGTCACGACCGTTAGTACGTCGTGGTCGTCGCATGCATGTCTCGGTATCGTATAATTAGAATCTATAGTCGTATGATTGGTATTAGACACAGAATGAATAATCGCGAAAGTAAAATCTGTGCTCAGCGCGTACGCACTCGGATGAATGCCAGTACTATTTGAAGGAGAGGGGGGATTTTAGCTCTTATGAAGCTGATAAAGTATAAAGAGTCCTGAGGCTAAACTACAATATCTAATGTAAACTGCTTGGAAAGGAGTTTATGACCTTACTTCTCGTTGCTCTCTGATTTGTCTTTTACCACTTTTGCATCGTGCGTGCTGTCGTCACGGCTCAACTGCGCACTCACGGCAATCATCAAGTCCAAGTACCACATGATCACCGTGATAGCGGGATTTATTGAATCGATCGTCATGGATTAATTTGTACTCAGCGAAAATAATGTTCATGCGCTTAGTCAAGGTTAATCGAGATACTGCAGATGCGCGATACGTGCAATATATTGGTAACAATGGGAAAAGTCTTATTATCTAAAGTTTCAATAATGGAAATAACTTACATGATTAGCTGTTTTTGATTTTTCATAGAGAAAACTTTGTTTCGGAAAAAAAAATCATTTCGAGATTCTAATGAAAACATGTTTCGAATGTTTTAAAATGTCGAAAAATTGTATTTAAAAAAAATATCTGGATGTATGTGTGCGAATGGGTGGAGACCGACTCTACACCTCTCAAGTCTACACGAAGTCAATTCTACACCAAATGTGTACACCGACTGACTGTACACGCGACAATCTTTACACCAAATAACTGCGCACTGAAATTCTAACTCTGCATAACTGTACACACAGACGGTCTGCATAAAAAGTATGCACCAATCGACTCTACACGCGAGCAAGTCTACACCGAATAACACTGCACTTAAAACTGTACACCTGCTAAATATGGAATCTGCACACATAGCAGCTGTACACAATGATAAACAACACGGCACTACAAAAAGTCGACACCAAAAACTCAACACGACCGAAAGTTGACACGAAAAACTCGACACAACGAAATGTTGACACCGAAAATTCCACGTGGAATTTTATTCAAAGAAAAAGAAATGCTGACGAGTTTTCGCTCGATGTACACATTTGGTGTAGAGTTGACTTCGTGTAGACTTGGGAGGTGTAGTGTCGGTCTTCACCCGGGTTAATACTGATTGTTTGTTCCAAAGTTGCATGAAATATCTTCAATTGTATTTTTTTACGTGTTGTGGAATTTCGAAAAAAATGTTTGTGCGCGTAATAACTCACACAAGATTTAAGTTACGAGCTAAAAAGTTTTACCCAAGTAGACTATTATCAGCAGGTTATCTCTATTGAATTTGGTAAAAATCGGTCAAACCGTTGAAATTTTATAGATTTTTTCATATTTTGCATAAATGCTGATGCGCGCAATAATTGGTACGATGTTTTAGCTTTTGGGCGGAAGAGTTCTACACAAGCAGACTATCATCGACTGGTGAACCTTATTGAGTTTAGTGCGCATCGATCAAAACGTTGAAATTTTATACAATTAAAACTGTTCAACCTGCACGAAAAAGGACTAAAAAGTTCATATCGCTGTAGTTCACAACGTTCGGTGACCGATTTTTTTTTGCTATTGTTAAATGTCGAAAAAGTGGATAACTTTTCCGGGCGGAAATTTCAGTTGTTCGTATGAAAGCGGCGCGTTTTACTCATTGCCACGATTCCGGAAAAAAAACGAAAAATTCGTCTTGTAGACATAAGAGCAAAGTTGTTGCCAACATAGTGCTCTATCGATTGAACCTGAAAAAAAAATTTTGTTTAAGAAAATGGACTAATTGGCGAGCTCAGAAACAAAAAACCATGAAAAACTGTGATATTCCTTTAGGTAAAATGAAAAAAAAAAAAAAAATTAGTGACACTTAGTTTGAGGTTCAGTTAATAGAGTATGATATTATCTCTAACTTCAGTGCAAATTTCAAGACAATATATAGAAACGTTGTCAAGATATCGTGGCAGAACCTGGAATATGTGTCGTTGCTGGGAAATCGTGTTTAAAGTATGCGGCTCCAGCGCGCATAGACGCGTCCAGGCGTGCACCGCGCTACATTTTTTGCTCTCCCGGCCGCAATTTTAAGGATTTCATATTAAATTTGGCTGCATCATATTTATATAGGTTTATACTATTGATAAATGCAAAAAACATCGATTTTTCCAAATTATAAACTTCCTTGGTTCCCTTAAGTCAAGAAAATTGGGATCTATTAAGCCGAAAACTTGTAAAATGGTTAATGGTTAGACTATCGAAATTTATCGATAAAGTGCGGGTGGGTGAGTGTATGAAAGTCGAAAAATTTAAAGCTCTGTAACTTGATAATGCGTTAAACTATTATGATGGAATTTCGTATGTATGTTGAGGGAATAATCTCACTGTTTTGTAGATATTTCAGTAACATCCGTGCAGATTTTTCAAAATGGGATTACGAATTTTTCAAATTTTATGAAAAATTTGTAGGATAGATCTACCGTTCGTGGCCATATTTATTATTATACTCTTCAATTTATTTATTTTTTCCAAACGCATATTGATTCTTAAAGTCGTCATATAAATTCACCAAACGATCTATTCGCAGTTTTTTTAAATCCGATTATGTTTTGTTTTATTGCTCCAAATGTGATCGCCACAATTTAAGATGACCAAAAACGGTAGCTCTACTCTATTACACTTTTGTGTTGTGTCTGTTTAGAAAGAGCGTGAAGTGTTCTGTCACTTAGAAAGCATTCTCTTCGAGGAAGTCAAATATTCATTAAGTGACTTTCTCAGAGAAGGGCTATGGGAACGACATTGAAAAAATAAGAAGTCGATGTACAAATTAAATTTGCATCTTTTTTTCATACATGAAAATATAAATCAAAAATTATTTTTAAACGACGTTTATGTCATGTTTTTTGGTCAGATTTTTTGTCACATCATCTGACCATCATATCTATAAATATTACGATGAATTTATGAAGTTATGTAAATTATTCATATTTTAGGGTACCTGACTGATTAAAAAATCAAAATTTTCAAGGATGGCTCGTTGGTCTAGGGGTATGATTTTCGCTTAGGGTGCGAGAGGTCCCGGGTTCAAATCCCGGACGAGCCCAGTTTTTTTACTCGCGTTAATAATTATAGAGAAAATATTACGATTTTGAAATATAAATGTGAAATATCCAATAGGAAATGTTGGATGTGCAAAATTGAGGTTGCTTTATATAAATCTAATAAAAGCAAAGAAGTTTGATACAGGTATGCGTTGTTCTTGGCACAATCGATGTTTGGAAAGAACGGAAAAGGTGAGGTACTTCCTCATCTATACAGTTATCTTGATGAACTAAACATCCATCAAGGAATTCGGTCATCGACCAAAGAGTTCGCAGTATCAAACACTGATCTCATTTAATTGCCCCGCTTGTATGCCGCGCATACGAACGAATGACGCAACAGTCGTTAAATTGGCAAAGTCTTGAACAAGGTCCACTGTCGCACACGTTTGACGACACAGATTTTAACAGAAATCGCTATATAAATTTTTTTCGTTATTTTTACGTTTACTTACTTTTCATTAAAAAATCGCTTTTACGATACTTCGGGCAATTTCGTAACGGCAATAAATCATTTCAGAAATTATAAAAAAAAATTAGCTTAATTACTCCTTGAGTAATGATGATAAGTTTCTCGGATAAAAATGAGCTTTGCGCGCGTGCAGTTAATCTAAGCGATTATTAGCGGTAGCAGTTCCCTTCGCAATTTATTTTAAGCGTCACATTTTTTTGATTACGTTATGATGACGAATACATTGATTATCACTTTGTTTAATATTAGAATTCATCGAAGGGTATTTAAAAGGTTAACATTTGGTAAATGTGGCGCTAATAATACGTTTTCGAGTCATTAATTTACATATTTACGAATTGACACTCATTATTGTTAAAACTTCAATCATTCGTTCGATTTTAGGAATGCCCATTATTTGTGCAAAATAGTTTTACCAAAAGGTTAACTTTATTTTTTTTTATTTTAACGAAAAAGATTCTTGGCACGCATCTCCTACGTGCCGTGACGCGGCTCTCTAACTCGTCCCATTCATAGCGGCCGACACGCCGCAAACAGATTATCCTGATAGAATCTTCTATTACATAAGAGTGGCCAACATTTTCAATATTAAGTAATAACGTTGACATTCGATTGAGTAATTCTTCCGAAACAAATAAATTTTATTACAGTTTGTTTATTAAATGAAATTTGTAAGAATTGTAATAAATTTTCAAAATAATAATTATTATTTCATTTGTTTAATTGAATTTTTAATACGTCTTTTTATAGTTTATTTTTGTGTTTTTTTTGTTGTAAAACTTGTTATTTTAATAATTATAAACTGAAAAGATCACCAGTGAGAAAAAAATACTGATCCGATAAAGATCCCATTTGCAGTATGAATGAATCGCGGTGTGATGATGAGGTGATTGAAAAAACATGACAGCGCGGCGTGTCGATGAGACACACGCGGTAGTTATACGCGCGATCGAGACGACTATTACGCGAATCGGTGATTCGATGCGTGCGGAATGATCGAGCTACCGAGGAATTTACTGTTTGCCGCTCTCGTGCGAATCGAGTATACTATAATCTATAGTAATGCGGTATAGCTAAATATGCCGCGATGTAACCGTTAACGCGAAGATCGCTATGTGGATTTTGATAAAAAATGTGAAGTCACGACGCATTAAGGGGGGAGAAACAAAAAAGAGGAGCAGACACATACGCGTATATACATACAGAGTACGCGGGTGGAGGAAAAGTCGCTCTCGTATACGGCGATACCGACGACAGAGTCGAGAACGGACGTCGAGAGTGGTTCAAACCGAATTGTGATACGGAGACTTAGTTTAGCTTGAGCGTTTACCTCCGCGAGCGTGGGTCAGTGCGACTCGCGCTTTCGAGCGGCTAGCACCGAGATCTTCTTAATCTTTCGATCGACTTACTTACTATAACGAACACTACGCGAGATTCTGCCTCATACTCTTACATACATAACGTGTCACACGTGAGGTGGTTATTTATTTATTTTTTTCCATTGTTGTTTCGAATAATAGGACAGAAAAAAACGGTCGAGCATCCTTGCTTCACGTGGGAATAAATCAACATTAGATGTGAGTACTTTCATATTTTTTTTATCAACAATCGTAACGGAAAGATGTATCAATCTTTTTTATAATTATAGTGCATCAGATATGTGCAACTATTTTTGTATAAAAAAATAATTTGATGAAAAAAAATATATATATTATTCTCATTTTGTACGGACGTTATTAATTAACATAACGTGTCATTAGGAATTCGATTATTAATTTTTTTTATTTCATTAAAATTTACAAAAGAAAATTGCTTATTTCAAATGAAAATAAAAATAGTGGTTTGCCTTATTCCATACATTGGACTCAAGCATTTTTCTACAAATGGTAAAAAAATTAAATTGAAGCAATTAAGTTCGTAGTAATAAAAAAAATCTGCCATATCATTACTAACGGGCAATTTTTACATCGAATAATTGAACCACATTAATTATAGTCGCTATCCCATTTTTGTTGATTGTTAAAAAATTAATCGAGCGTTAAATTACATTTAAAATTATTCGCGCGTATATTATTCTATAGCACTTATACGGCTAGCAGGGCTACATCCACGATGCTTACGCAGTAATCGACGATACACCCGGGTTTTTGTTGCACTTGTAACTACTATTCTGAACATTGCGTTTTTCCTGTACAAATTAATTGGATCGTCCGAATTATCTTTTCCATGTAAATCGTAATCATTTGGACGGACATGAAAAGAAAAAATATTCTCAACATCACGTGGAATCGTATCCCACTGAAAAATTATCTCTATTGTGTATTTTTGTGCTTTACAAATCGCAAATATAAATATCGGTGTCGCGTCATGCAAACCGTCGTTTAAGCTGAATCTTATCGTCGTCAGCATCCTGCGTTTTTAGCGACGAAAAAAAAAATCGTCAATTCGTAAAGAACTGGCATTTAAAAACCGGTTGTTAGAGGGAGAAAAAAAACATATGGCCAGAAGGATCGACAAGAATTTCATCTATAATTGTCGCACTCCGTCATCGTGTGATGTTCTCTTCACGAATCGCTCCACTTTCGCATAACGCACATCGTTAAATTCTCAGCAACGTAAAAATAGCGTTGAGTTGAAGGCATTTTATCGGAATAACGCGTATGGCGTATGGCATATATACCTACGTGTGGCCCGCATTCCAAATTCACCAAAACAATCGAACTGCTTCGGGAGGCCTATTATCGGGGTAACATCACGCCCGCGCGCGTATTATACCATTCGGTCGATGACTTCATTTCGCATAATCTCTCCGGTCGAAAGAAGCTTCCGAAAGCACCTTCCCGCATACTATGGTAACCGTGATAGAATTTCGATGAAATATATCTAACAAATTAAAAAAAAATCGTTTAGTAGATTGTTTGACAACCGATGCGCGATTCCAATGAATGTCTCTGTGGCAGTGACATTTTATCGTCTCAATTCTTCCATCGGTTTCGAAACGCTTGGCGAAGCTAAAGTTATACCTACTAATGCTTCTAAAGAATCCATAAAACGTTAAGTTGAGTGGAGCCTCTAAAGTTTTCACTTCTCAACCGAGATAAATCCACTCGGTTCGTACACTCATCCACGATAAAAATTATCCATTAGAAAAAAATGTTCGTAGGCATTGTAGTTTCTTACCTATTTGTACGCGTCACCATCAAGACATCTTGCATCTCGTACGTCAGATATAAAATTCCTTTCGTCGCGCAGCCTTCTAAATGACATATCCGGCTGATTCTTTGATCGATGAGAAGCCGTCTCTTCGCTACCCCGCTATCATAGAATCCGTACCTCGTCTCGTCGTGCCGTATTGATAGTAATGTCTCGAGGGAGCGACATTTTTCCATCGTTTTACTGGTATTCCACAATGTGAAAGGTATAAGGTATCGTGATTGGCACTCTTACTACATTTTTGTATCGTAAAATACGTGTTTAAAGAGAGTGTATCGTTGCATTCCGATCCAAAACAGATTCAGAGAGAATATCTAATACTTCTCTGTGGGATAAAAAAATGAAAAAAAAATCAACTGTACATATAGTGCCAACAACGTGCATTTTGTATTTTTTTCAATGAAAAGTCCCAAATTTTGGATACAAGTTTACAAAAAAAACTGTATATTACACTCAAGAAGTTTTTGGGTAATCGATCGAAGCAATGCGCAAATGCCGATTAAGTATTTTTCGAAGAACGCACTTCTCGAAAACTACAATAAATTCTAAAAAAATTCACATGGATTTTGAAAAAATAACGAATCAATTTCTGCTGAAAAAAGCTTCGTTTGCGAATAACTCGTTGAACTTTTTTTTAAACTAATCTATAGATAACATTTTGAATGTTTTTCATTTTCATTTGTTCAAACATTTATTCCAATGGGAAGTCTTCAAAATTCTCTCTTCTCTCGGAATATAAGGATCGATCTCCTTAAAATTGGTGATATATTCGACAGTCTTATGATAATATTACGTTATAAAACATGAACTTTATCGAAGCCTGTTTAGCGAAACGAATTATCGACATACGTTAATAGCGAATTATTGACGATTGTTATCAGTATCGATTATTGAACGGGTTGAAAATGATGATAAAATAACAGTAAGCGGACAATCATTGTACCTTTTTGCAACTCGTTCGTAGCGGAAAAAAAACCAACCGTTGATTGTCGAATTTATTATACAAAACGCATAGTCGTTCGAAGTTTATAGCTTTTTTACGGTTCAACAATAGAGGTATGGAAGAAAAAAAGTTACGAGAGTATCGAGAATCGCTTTCGTGCTCCCGAAGAAACAGTTATGCAGAACTATTCGAAGGACGATCGTTATTTTTTGAATTTTTTCCGATTGCTTCATGTGCAAATTTCGTTTTGACGAACGCGCGAAATTATTATGCTCACCGAAAGGTCCTGTTAAGAATGATCCTCCGTTGTCATTCGGCTTCTCAAAATATTGGCATTCTCGTCTACTAAAAAAACCTGAAGATGTATCTCGCATCATTTAACGCGTAAAACGATTTAGAAGACGCGTTTTTCGTCTACAGCATACGACATGGTGTATCCCGACAATAAACGCGGCATTGGCAGACAAGGGCAGAGAATTTATGGGCATAAATGTCAAATGGCATGAAACGAGAACGCCCCGTGATGCCCTCGAGATCGCGATTCTCATAGGATTCTTTAGAAACGACTCACGCTTCTCTCGGGAACAACAATAAGGGAATGCGCTCGACTTAAGAGTAGAGAAAAGAAAAATCGAAAAATCGCTAATCGATATTTATTTTTTCGTGAATAAAACAAGAATTGCATAATTTCACGCGGCCATAAATAAACTCTTTCACGACTGCGTCCCGGACGAGGATGCGAGAATAAGTCATTTGGTTTTATCGTTTTACTCCCAGAACCTGAAACGTTTATTCATATTTCGAATACCAACATTTCTATTCATCTACACTCTGTGTAATCGAATAAAAACTCGATACCAATATCAATACGGCTTTTGTCAATTAAATACAAAATGGCTCATTGCCTAATCTTGCGATAATCGCTGAAATGCCAAAAAGATATACGAGGAGTTCCTAATAGTAATACGACCATAAAAAAAAGAAATATGTATGATTTTAAAGAATTCAAGATATCGTATGAAATCGTTGACGCCGATCAAACAAAGAATTTCGCTGAGTCCGAAGGTTCAACGCACCTAATACAGATGGAACACATTCCTTCGATGATTAGGCATGTCTCCGATTACCCAACATCCTCTAATTGCGATTGTGCCTATCAACGTGTCGTTTTTTTCCTCAATCAATCGAACCCATCATTATTGACCGCTCGTTAAGGTGCAATAATGAATTTTTGGGGCTTATCATTTCATTCTTTTGTAGAATGTCAAGAGTCTGTTTCCAAATCTCGTGACAAATTATTCGCTTCTACCACGGCGTTATGATAACGATCAAACACTTCAATGAGAAGCAATGCGAAGAATCCAGAGACAATATCAAGATACCGAATAATTTTAACTTATCAACAACACGAAAGATACACCACGTTAAATTTTCACGGTTTATTTTTTTGTACACGTGAGTAAATGGTATAAAACTTCTTTCTCTACATAAAAAAATAGAAACAAACAGTAACACAAGAAAATTTCGGTCGTAAACGCAGAATTTTTTTACAAACATAAAAAAAAACTCAAAATACAGCTTTTTTTTTTTTCAAAATGTAACAAAAACATAAAATATTTACTACATGTCGCAAAAAATGCCCGTGCGTAATTGAATAGCATAATAAAATCCGGAAGCTATCGAGGACAATAAGCCGTATCATGGCCGACGATACAATAACCTTGCGGAAGCGATACAATTTCGATATGGATCAGTATCGATACACACACAGCTCAATATCCGTTCAAAGAACATGACGTTCGAAAGATTGCTCCACAGAACACCGTGACCGGTAGAAGAAGGCAGCAGTCATCTTCGAATTTGACGTGGTGACGTAAATGGCAGTTATCATCGCAAAGCCACTCAGTTTTTTGCTGTACGAATGCGCACCGATTGTAGATACGGTATGGTACACCGTGGAAAGCAAAAAAAAACGCCAGAGAAATGGTGAAAACAACGGTACATCACACTTGGGCGATCGGGTTCTCTCCGCACCGCGATTATATTTTTTCGCGTGAAATTCTACTCTATTACACTGAAGCGTGTATTCAGGAAGCGTTCGGAAAGTTCAGAACTACTTCTGAGAGATCGGGACATCGCTCAAGGCTCCGATGCGTTATGAGAACACTGTTTACTGACTGCACGAGAACCAAATAAACTTATAGGCCCCAGTTTCACAATAATTTTATTCCGCAACTCGCTATTCATAAATACATATCAGTGAATGTGTCGTGAAACGCTCGAAGTCGTATCTAAAAAAAAAGTGCTTCGACGGAGAAGAATAAAAAAGGCGTTATCCCTATGCTAATGTATGTAGTATACGCCCTTTTGATTTTTAGCACTCGATATGTATATACCAAAGGGATATTGAATTTCCTTGTATACTATCTGCTTGCGCGTCGCCCTACCTGAGATGCTGCCTCATTGACAATGCGCTGATAGAAAAAGACACTTGCAAAGCTAAGCAAATGCGATACACTGACTTGACGTAATTCGACAGACGCATTCTGCAACCGGGTATAGTGAGTGAGTTAATTTTATCGCGATTTTATTCAACTTACATGATACCTTCGAATGTTGTTATGAAAGTATCAAATTATTAATTTATACGAGAAATCACACAAGTTAATTCGTGATGGATATTTTTATTGTATTTCATTTGTTTGCATACCGAAGAAATGTGATTCGCGCAATGAGGCTAACGCTCGTTCGTGTTATCGTATTTATATACCCTCCAATTAGTGACCGTGAGTCGTATCTCTTTGAGAACACGTTTCTCTTTATTGAACGTTAAATACACAGAAAAACTAAAAATACAGTTCAGATAATAATATCAGTATCTATTTATAGTGTCCTTCGATGATTAAGAATGGTTAAAAAAAGACACTTAGTTTTTTTTTATTCAGTTCCTTGTTTCGGTTATTTCATTATTTCACGAGAAAATAATTTCTGCACAAGCTGCGACTTCTACGAAAATATTTTCTACGACTCGATCGATGTATAATTTTGTGAAAAAAATTCAATTCTCGAGTTTTCAAATACCGCGATGTCCAACTGCTCATTGACGTTTGCGTTGCGGAAACAACCGTCGTTTACACGATACGATAAAGCTGGACGTCAAAATGACTTGTTTTACCACCGCCTTGTCGGTGTCGATTTTTTTTCAAATGGTAAATTCTACTTGTTGAAAATTACGGACGGGACGAGACAATATTTAACAGTGCCCCGTCGATTTCAGCTATCTTGACGTTCGAGAATCAGTAAATTTTCTTAGATAGATTACGACTCATTTATATTCTAACGGATTTCTCTTGAAAGCATAGGCTTTGCGTAGGGAAAGACATGGCGGACCTCATCTTCTAAAATTTCAAAATCGTCGAGGCCTCAGTAAAGAAAAATCACACGAATTCCCGCTTTTACCAAATCGTTTCGTTTGCCGAAAGCAACGTAAACTTCGATGTGCAGCCGGATGTGTACATTTTCCATATGTGGAAAATAGCTTTTTTGGATTTTTTTGTCGATTTTGTCTCGCGTGCGTGACAATAAATTTTTCATCGTTAAGTACAATATCTTCAATGAACTACTTAATCATAAAATTAAGTTTTTTTAAACTATCCTACTGTACAAGTAATTGTCACGCATTTTTTTTTTTTCACGCCACTTTTTATTCTTCGAAAAATCAGTATTGGAATGATAAAAATCATAAATACCATAATTTTCCGATTAATATTCAATGCCCGTAATATCTAACTCGGTTAATTGCGTATCACTGTCTGTTGTTCTAGGATATCAAAGTTCTTTATTCAATTTCAAGATTGTTATCGATAAAATGTAAGAACGTTAGCAATCACGAAGAAGAACATTTCTTTCGAGTGTCTTCACGTACAGAGAACTCACAGTCCTCATTAATTAGCTGTACTCCCGACATAGAGAATTAAAGAGATACGGAGCTTAAGATTAGTGTCAACGATAGAACGAGTGTGTTTACTCGTAAATACGTGTGTCCCACGATTTCCTTCTAAATAAAATGCTCGTCAAAGTAAAAATATATATAGGACCTACTTGTTATAACAATCGAATCGTAAATCGAAATCTAACTAATGTTAAATAAAAAAACGCTACACATCGACAGTAACGCATAAAAGTTCGCGCGATTAATAGCGTGTTCACTGATCTCGCGATCTTCTATCGTAAAATAAACAACTCCGCAAAGACAAAATAAAATTCACGTTTCCACGAGACTAAACCTCTCAGCTAAAATAAACAGTGTACTCGAGGTAAAAAAGCCGTTTCGACACATAACAAACTGGCCAAAAGTTCGGAGCCGATTATTATCTTTGCCAAGAGGGGCCGCTGTTGCGTGATTCAAAATATATGTATATGATATATATACGAATCCTCGGAAAAGATATACAGTCAGTATTAAGGCGGGGAACCGGGTCAGAAACGCCGAAGAACACCTGTGTTCTCTATTCGGGAAACATTGTACATACATACGCGATGATCGCATCGACAGAAGTCGTATAAGCGTGATACACAAACTGAGCATTAGACCGGAAAAACGTTCACTCGCTTGGCAATTATTGTAAACCGTCGATACTTATGTCTGCAATAAGCAGGAACTCGTGCGCACGTGTATGTATGCGAACAAGTCGAGAGGCTATGCCGAGCCAAAACTGATGCATCGAGCAAACCTGTCATCGCTATATTTACCATTGTGAGGTGCTTCACCGCGGCATTATAATCGTTGCGATCGAACGAGACTCGTGCCATTATCGAACGGTGTTCTAATGAGTTGACAACAGAACGCGAACTATTTACATTGAAATCTTTTACTCGGAAAGCTTTTAATCCGTTCTACGTTGTCGCGGGGACAGGCTTCACGGATCTGATTTAATCGCTCGGTAAGTCTCGCGATTACCTTGCTGGTGGGATACATTGCAATCGTTTAGTTTAACACATGTGCGATAGAATGAAAAAATCTCGTTCGACCTCCCCGTCGTATCTCGTCTATGAAAATGACTAATAAACTGATTACGTCCACATTTCCACGGGAAGCAAACTATATCGACGGGACACGCTGTCAGTTCTTATTCATCAGTAGGACAGAAATAATGTAAAAGTGTGGTTTTTGCGCTCGAAAACGTTGGGTTAAGTGATTGACGAATGTGAACGCTCGCGTGAATGTTTGTCTGTGAAAAAAAAATTTTATTTTTTTTTGGGAAGAAATAGTTTTCAAGCATTTGAAAGACTCGGGGACCGCAGGCGGGAGCAAAGCACCTTGGAAAGATGAAATGAGAAGTAACGCGTGACAGACCCTAATGTAAAGCTATTTTTAAACGTGACAATGAAATTAGGGTTCCGAATATGTTGACAATTAGAACTTGTCAACGGTGTATAATTTTGGATACAAAATAGTCATTATTCATCTTACCGAGTTACATGCGTTCAGTGTAATGCGGGTCAAAAAATATTTTTTACGTTCGAAAAGGTCCATCTTCGAAAATTAATGAATCAACAAATCGCTTACCTGGTTTCGACTTTTCGTTTTATAGTTTATAGAAAATGGGAGGTATTGCATTTACGGAATATATGTATGTAAAAAAAAAAGTTGATTGTCGAATAGCGAGGCTGTGATATTTGTTAGGGGCGAAACACACTTTTTGGTAAAATTTCATTTTTGATTAAAAACTGTCATTTTTTGTTCGAAAACATTGAATTCTGCGCTGCAAAAACGATAACTCGAAGATAATTACGCAATCAATTACGAAATATCAAAATTATACTTTAGGAAGTGTTACCCTTGTTTCGCCGTATACCCGGTCCGATTTATACACCCCCCCCCCTTCCTCCTACCATTCCCAATCCACCCTCTGCTAATCTATCTAACCTTTCCTGAACGTCCGCAGCCGAAAAAAGTATGCATATAAAAGTTCATAAAAAGATTAATTTTGCATAATAGTGATTGCAAAATGTTATTAACAAATCGGTGAAAAAATAAATTGGTCAACAAATTTCCCGGAAACCTAACTTTTTTTTTAAGAAAATGACTATTACTGAGTATGACTTTTATCAGATTTTCGAATTCACTTTAGATTTTTTTTATATAGAAAAATGTGTGAAAAAATACAAAATTCAAAGCACATTGAACAATCTGGAAAAAAAATCATAAGTCATCGAAAAATTAAATGAATAATTTTCATAAAAAAAAGAAAGTTGGCTTTCCGAGAAATTTGTTGACCAACTTATTTTACCATCAATTTGTTAATAATATTTTGTAATTATTATTATGCAGAATTAATATTTTTAGTAACTTCAATATGCATGCATTTCTTCAGATTTTAATATCATCGCGAAGTATTTGCAATTTTCTCTCATATTTTTCGAACTTATGCGAAATGAACACGAAGCGACAGAATTTCCTTAAAATACCCCGGTCTATACATTAAAAAAATATATTTTAAATTAAAGACGCGATAAGATTAAAATTCCATATTTTTTCGTAAAGTTGAAAGTAGTTGTTTCCGATATTTGTTTCAAATTAATTACACGGGTCACGAATAAAAACTTTCAATACCGGTGTTGGAGGGAATGTTTCGATAAAAGCGTTGAAATAACACCATTGGAATTTTCGATGTGAACATGATTCGTTTCCCGCGTAACGAATGTAAATATGCGAAACGATCGATGATCCAAATGACGCACCGAAGTGAAATTATTGCGTGCAACATTTAGCGCTGTATTTTCCCGCCGGGTGTGTCGGGTCATAAATTATAGTTGGCACATGCCGCTGCATCACGAGAAGCCGAATGCTCGGCGATTACTGTCTCCGACGACTGTTGGCTTCTCTATTCGAGTGTTGAGTTGCGGTTGTCCGTTGCTTGGGCGGTCACGATGGCTTCGGATGAACGCAAGTCTCGTTTCTGTCCGGATACATCTAATGCGAATAGCGCGAGTCTGAACATCAAAGCGGCTTCGTGAACTTGTTTTATCGGCGCGTCGACATTTGATGAGAAAATGTATAATATTTGCGAACGCGAGACGTGGTGACTATTCAACGCGAACATCGCGCGTGAAAGCGACTATAAAATATTTCATTCAAATGAAAATTGAAATCCTACTCGACAATGCTAAAATAAATATAAAGTAAACGGTGCAATATACAAACAGTCGAACCAAATAATAATATGTTACGCAGATATAAAAATATGTACTAATGTTTCACTCATTGGAATGATGAACGTGACAGAATTTGAGAAATTCATGAATAAGTATAAGAATAAGAATAAGTTTTCCATCAACGCCTTTGCTGTACAAGGCTGAGGAGCTGATCAAACTTTTAAACATTTTTTTTCAACGCTCTTCGATGTTTTATTCAATACGATGTATTAACAGTGTTGTTTACATTTCGACGAGTTTTCTCAAGCAAACGAGGACAATTTTCTGATTAGTAGTTTCCGCGTCGTATTGCACACTTATCCAGTAAAATCTCTCGACAAACATAGTCGCGGAACTATATAAATACCCTCTCACTAGTGTTGGTCGAAGGAGTATTGTAGTTATCGAGGTATTGACTATTCAGATATAAGCCCAACATGCAAGGATTATCGAGAATTTGTTTTTGTCGCGAAGCTCACTATTGAGAGATTTCCCTGTAGTGATATATACTATGAAAACTATTGCTGGTATGCAGTAGCACGCGAATCAATTTATTGAGTAATTGCTTCGTGGTCACGTCACGTTTAAGATCAACTCGATAAACTAAATGGGGAATGAATCACGATACATTTCTAGGACAATTCTACAAGATCAAACGTCATATCGTAATGCTTTACAGTGTTCTCCAAAATCTGCACTTCGCTCACTTTAACGAAAGAAATCTCGTTTCGTTTTATATTTCAATTGGTATTTATTGGAAGAAGTAATTGTATTTGATACAACGATTAAGGACGAGGTATCGTTGCATTCTCAGACGAAAGTGAGGTTAAGAGGCAATTTCCAATATTTCTCAATGGGATGAAGATCTAAAAAAAATCCATATAAAAGATGATAAGAATATTTATTTCGCATACTATAATATATAGTGTCAAAGAGTTATTAACAAATTTATTACAAAAAATTGTTTAATGAATCATCCGGCAACCGAACTTTTTTTATAACGGTTTCAGTAATACCGTGGGTGGATTCAGTAATTTTTCTGGCTATACATACATTTTTTCATAATTCTTTCGACAATTTTCGATAATTAAAAAAAAAAATCGAAAAAAATGTACATGTATCCAGACAAATTAATCGTTAATTTTACTTTATACATGAACTTTTTTTTCGATTTTTTTTTTAATTGTCGAAAATTTCTTTCCCACACATAACGAGATAGACGGCCGGATTATTTGTTAAACTATTTTTCTAAACTAATTTGGTGACAACTTTTTGGAATTATTATTATGCATAATTAACGTTCTTACCATCTTCCGTGCGGTTAATTTTTTCAAATTTTTATCCCATTGGGACATATTAAAAATGTTCACTCAATGTTTCTTTTGGATGAAAATGTAATGAAAAACCTTTCTTAAACGATTTCTCGATTTATCTCATCGTACCCATCGTTAATAACTTTTTTACAAGAGCAGTATATTGCTGCTTTAGATATGCAAATGGGATATGCGCGTCAACCGACGAAATATGCAAAATCAAGTACCGCATAACTCGTGCAAAGGAGCAAAGGATCGCGGGGGCCGAAGGAATCTATGTTGCTCCGAGCTATTCAGAAGCTAAAACCCTCATGAAAGGCTCGTTGGAAAATAGCTTATTCGAAGCATCAAGCGCGTGCCGTTGATGACGCGTTTTCCACGCTACAGACATACCGTGGGTGGACGCAAAATCGCATTGCGTATCTCGCAGAAAACCGCTGCCCACTTGGTGTTCATGAAAGTAAATGGGTCAAGAACGGTTTATTACGGCGATCTAATCCTCCGCAGCCTGCGGTTTTTTGATAGACAGCCGCTTAATTTTGCCTCGTGTTTCGCACACTCTTTGCCATGCCGTTAATCGCACGCGTGTCTACTTATCTCCCGTGCGATCCCCAGAGGCGGCCCTTCGCGCGGGAATCACAGTGAAAATCGTCGTGAAAATTTGGTAACAAGCCAACATTATTTCATGCCTCGATTGCACCGCGAGATATAACTTCTCGTTTGTGTAATTTTCGGCGAATTTTGTTCTCGTGTTCGAATGTGCCAAAAATGTGACAAATTCATTACGACGTAGACTCGGCGTAGACAAATATTCCACACGCACAAAAATCAGTATGGATGAAATTTTAAATAAAAAACATCATTTTCGGTAATAGTGATCGATATTAATGTTAATAATAATAATAATAATCATGGTGATAATGAATGATCGATTACAATACAATTTCATTGGCATCAGAATCATAGAAAGTTCGATGTAAATACTTATTTCTAATTTTTTTTTTTCTGCAGTTGCAGCAACAGGGATCCAGTCCGCATCTCGAGTGCTCCATTTCTTTCGACAATACCACAGAATTTCGTCTTGGACCACAAGTGAGTAGTAAACATTTTCTGCAGTACGATAACATGATATCCCTCGATCATCGGGAATTTCGAGAAAACAGTAAGCTTTGCGGAAGTGTCTAATGTTCCGTGAAAAATCGTTCGAGGTCTCCAGGAAGACGCGATCGATGTTCCAGTCTGGTACATAACATCAATATTGTAATGTATCTTAGGCGCTCTTGGCTCTACCTCCGACAGCCTAAACTTAACTCGCCTCCGGAATGTATATTAGTACAGTACGTAGCCTTGTGCGAAATAATCGACGATCCATGACGATCCGAAAAATGCAATATTTTGTTTAACGATGCATCACCCGTACGTTCTCGATCGAAAGTTTAATTTAATCAAAATTTCACTACCTCGCGATATGCCAAAAACTTAAAAAAAAAACGAACCATGTTAAGGATGTCAAGACTACTGATTATGTATAATAATAAAGCCAAAAATTTATTAACAAATTATTAAAAAAAAAAAAAAATTGGAAAAAAAAACCGGACAGTCTTCTTACATTTATAATATTCTTTAAAATATTCTTACATTTAATGAGTTGTTTTTTTTTATTTCATAGATTAATTTAGAGACGCATTTTGGATATTTTTTCGTTGAACAAATCCACAGTCGCTCTCTTAAAAAGGTCCTTGCGATATATATCGAATAGATCGCATTTATTGTTGTTACTCATATCGAAGCTCATTGTTGTCGGTTTATTCGTGCCGCGATTGGTCGACGAGATTTGACAGGAGGTTTAGGGCGCGCGCAGCGCGCCCGTAACCTGCTAGTCGCTCTCTTAAAAAGGTCCTTGCGATATATATCGAATAGATCGCATTTATTGTTGTTACTCATATCGAAGCTCATTGTTGTCGCTTTATTCGTGCCGTGATTGGTCGACGAGATTTGACAGGAGGTTTCGGGCGCGCTGCGCGCCTAGTACATACAAAAAGTTTCGAGAGATTACGCCATCAGTTCCAGAGTTATGGCGTTCAAAAGATTCCATAAATATAGGAAATTTCGAAAAAAAATTCCCGTGTATTTTGAAAAATTAACGAATTCATTTGTAATGAGAAAAAAAAGCTGTACTAACTATTTGTTGAACAATTTATTTTTATTAGTTACTTCTCTATAACTTTATTTCACGCAGTGTGAAAAAGGCCGTTTTACGCAAGTCTCACGATCTATATCTCTTTATACTTCGTATTTTTTAATTTAAAGGTGATTTAGGAGGATTTAAATTTAAAGGAGGTTTTACAAAAAAGAGATTAAAGCATATTTAAAAATGCCTCGTATTTTTATATCTCCAATAATTGTGTATTCAATGAGAAACTATCAATTGCTAATAGTTTTGTATGTTGTGCTTAGATAGACTTTTTTTATAATTAAAAATATAAACTTGTACCATGTATCAAAGTTTATAGAGTTATAGACAACATTAGGATCTTCAGTGATGTTTTTTTCTTTTTTATCGTACAGAATGTGGACCAAGCATTGTTTAGCGTTAACGTTGCTCGGGGTTTTCTATCTGACAACGTTAAACGAAGCGAAACCCAATTATTGGGGATTGCCACCGGGACCTTACTGCGCCGGCAGATTTCCAGAAGGAAGATGTTGCGACGGCCGACAAGACGACTGCAGTGCACCAATTCTGACGACCACCTGTTACTGTGACGAATTCTGTAATCGGACACGCGAAGAGGACTGCTGTCCGGACTACTGGTCTCACTGCAGAGGAATACCCGATCCTCCCGAAGAAATAAGACGCAAGTGTCCTTTGCTGCTGTTCCGTTTATTATTCGTCAACGCGGTAATTTGTTGATTTCGATTTTTCGTGTAACTGCAGATATTTTGTCCATCAGGTTGTTTCTTCGAGGGAAAGGAGTACAATGATGGAGACATTTTAATGGATAACTGTAAAAAGTGGTAAGTCTCTGGAATGCTGTTATCACATGCATCGATAAACGTAAAACGTGTGATATTCAGTAATATTGTCCGGCAATTTGTTAAATCAGCAAATGTACAAATGTTGGAATACGAGCCGAAGTACTGTGCGAAGAACATCATCGATGCATCGTCGAACCGGAATTGCTGAAGGAACTTGATCGTCAGAAGTACTACTTGGGATGGCGAGCGACAAATCAATCAAAGTTCTGGGGCAGAACCCTCGAGGAAGGTGTACAATTGAGACTTGGAACTTTGAATCCATCCAAATCGGTGAGTAAACATTTTTTTACTATTACTTCATTTTCAGGACAGTGAAATTCGGAAAAAATTTCGAATAGTTCCCAGTGGGATAAAAATCTGAAAAAATCAATCATGTAGAAAGTGCTAAGAGCATTGATTTTGCACAATAATACTGCCAAAAAGTTTAACTAAACTATTTTTGAAAGTATTTTTGAAAAGTCGTTTAACCGATCATACAGCAACGCAACATTTTTTTTAGTAAAAATTGGATGAAAAGTCCCGAATGTTGGATACAGTTTCGCAAAAACGTTACGCATTACACTCAAGAAGTTTGCGGGCGATGGTCGACCATATTCCCAAATATCAATTAATAATTCTTTGTAAAACGGAACTTCCGAAAATTAGAGAAAATTCTAAAAAAATTCATATATACTCCGGAAAATTAACGTATCAATTTCTGTTTAAAAAAACGTTAATTTGCCGGATTATTTTTGAAATTAATTTGTTAATAACTTTATGGAATTATTATTATGCAAAATTAATGTATGTAGCACCTTCCATATGGTTGTTTTTTATGGTTGTTATCCCATTGAGAAGTAATATTCGAAATTCTCGCTGAATGGTACTTTTGGTTAAGAATGTAACGAATGACCCTTCGTAATCACGAGTTTTGAAAAACTCACCCTATTCCTAGCGCCGAAAACACATTGTTGTTACCTCTTCATCATCCGACAGAGTAGCATATGTCCTAAAAATAATTAAGGATGCGCACCTTCGCAGCCAAAAATCAAATTTCGCGAAAATTTCAAACATTTACCAATAGCATAAAAATCTGAAAAAAATCAACCGTACTGAATACATCAAGAACTTTGATTCTGTATAATAACAATGCCAAACGTTATAAACAACTAAATATATAAATAAATGACATAAAATATAGCTAATGAAACGTTTTTTTTAATTATTTAAACATTCGTTGAACGCTTTTGTTACGTACATTTCAGTACAATGGTTCCGAAACTTCGCGAGCGTCCTGTGAAATGTTGCTGCAAAAAATAGTCCAAAATTTGTGTTTTTATATTCATTTTTTATAATATCGAAAAAAAAAAAATGTCAAAATGTAAGAATATTTTTTAAAAATGATTTCTAAAAAATCAACAAATTCATATATTTTAAATGAGAAAAAAGAACAATTTATTTATTTCCTTATTTGTTAATAAATATCTTGACATTCTTAATACGTTTGATTTTTTTAGATTTTTACTGTATCGCAAAAGAGTGACATTTTTATCGTATTAAACGTTTGGTTGGGAATGTACGTGTAATAAATCCTTAACATTTCAAAGAGAATACAAGTTCTTGAAAAAAGCTACCGATTCGCAAGATCCTCCATCGATTCTAATATCGCCAATTTCTCTTTGATTTTCATCAGGTTTATAGAATGAATCCAGTGAGAAGAATCTATAATCCGGATGCGTTGCCGAAGCAATTTGATTCGAGAATGATGTGGCCGCGCGATATTTCTGGTATCCGTGATCAAGGATGGTGCGGAGCGTCGTGGGCTCTTTCTACGGTGGATGTTGCCAGCGATAGATTTGCAATAATGAGCAAAGGGGCCGAGGCGGTTCAGTTGAGCGCTCAGCATATGCTATCGTGTAATAACAGAGGTCAACAAGGATGCAAAGGTGGTTATCTGGATAGAGCGTGGATGTTCCTAAGGAAATTCGGGTAATAATCAATAATTCAACCGTATCATCGTTATTCCGTCAAACGATCCTCGATACCCGGCAATTATTGAGTATATCATACTATAATATTTCCTTCGTTAATTATACACAGTTTAGTTGACGAGTACTGCTATCCATGGACGGGAAGAGCGGACAAGTGCAGATTGCGAAAGAGAAACACATTAAACACGGCTGGTTGTAGTAACCCACCGAATCCATTGAGAACGGAACTGTACAAAGTAGGACCGGCTTATCGTCTCGGTAACGAGACCGACATAATGCAAGAAATCCTTACGTCCGGTCCAGTGCAAGGTAATTACTAAATTATAGCTACGCGATCACTTCGACCCGAAGAAGTTTGAAATCGATTATGTTATATGACCGAGAAAATAACACGTTTGCAGCTACGATGAGAGTTTATCAAGATTTCTTCGTCTACGAATCGGGAGTCTACAAACATTCGAAGGCCGCCGAAGAGTATCTCAAGGGATATCACTCGGTGAGGATTATCGGATGGGGAGAGGAATACACATCGAATAGACTTCCCGAAAAATACTGGGTAAATAAAAAAGTTTTTTTCCGCTCTTTTCTCATTCGCCAAAAGAATTTTAAAAAATCATAATTTTATCGACATAACTTTTACTATCAACTTAATTTACTTCGAATATATTTATTTTAAATATATACAGATTTAAAAAAGACGAATCAGCGGGCCCAAGAAAAAGGTATTGACTTGTGTATATTTTTGTTGTTTCAGCTCGTCGTGAATTCGTGGGGTTCGGATTGGGGTGAAAATGGTTTGTTCAAGATAGCGAGAGGATCGAACGAATGTGAAATCGAGACTTACGTTCTTGCCATATGGGCAAAGACAATGTAACCAAAGTTAGGATTACTGTAATCACATTAATTGAAGAACGCATTTATTGAATCTCTGCCGTTATGCTACCGGTCGCGCCTCCGATACGTGTTCACGTGACTGAAGAAGAGACTCAGAGAAGACAACAAGTCCGTAATAAAGTTACGAACTGCCCTCCCTATTGTGTGATCCGGTGTACGTTTGTACTGCTTAATGTAACATTAGGATATAAAATACTCTTAATGGATTTTGTAAGTATGCGAGAAAGACGAGGAGACGTCATATACGACAAAAAGAAAAGATCTCTACGAAATATTTTTTCATTGCTAACGAAGGGAGCGTTACAGCGAGATAAAGGAGAATATATATTAGTCATACTATGAGAGTATTGTCGTTTGAGAATATGTAAAAAAAAATACAATTGCCAGTTGATCTACTTTTATTGTATTAATAAATATGATAGGATGTAAGAAGTAAATAAATTTCGAACCAACAATTGTGTTGATCACTTATTTCTAAAAAATGTGTGAATGAAAATTGTGATAATTGATATTTTTTTTTTCGAAACAGGAAACCTGAAAAAACTTAAGGCGAAGTGTATCGTTCCATTCTCTGCGAAATGTGAAATCCAAAGAGAATTTCGAATATTTTCCAATCAGATGAGAACTCGAAAAAAAATTAGCTATGTAGATGTTACTACGAACATTAATTTGCATAATAATCATTCCAATGTATGGTTGGAAGGTGTAATGATTATTTGCAAATATCATTTGCATCATTTGTTCGGAAATGTTTTGAGTGTAAAGCAAATAAAAATGTCTTTTATATCAAAAAAATCGAAGTATCGAAAAAATTCTGAAGAAATGTATTTGTATTCTGACCAATTGTCGTCCAATTAATATCTGTGTAAAAATCAAGCAACTCAATTTTTTAACAATTTTTTCAAGACTAATTTGTGAATAACTTTTTGGCACTATTTTTACGCACAATTATCGTTTTTAGTATCTCTACATGGTTGATTTTTTTCAGATATTTATCCCACTGTGGCGTCCAGCCCACACTCCGTATTTTTAACTCCCCTTAACTTAACTGCTCCCTTATCTTAACTCGTTACTATAGTACCGAATTCCCTTAACTGTATTTCCCCTCAGCCCTTTCCCCCACTCCAAACGGGGGGAGCCCCGTGCGCATACCCCTCGTTACTCCTACTCGCAGCAACTGACCGGGAGTAGGGACGATAGAGAAAATGCAGAAAAGGGAGCGCCGGTCCCATCGAGTTAAGAATACGGAGCGTGGACTGTATTTTGAATTCTTACTGAATGTCAATTTTGATTGGGAATGTAACGATACAGCTACATTAAAGTAGTTACGTCGCTTCACATTCATTTCGCGTAAGTTCGAGAAAAATGGGAGAAAACTGCAAATCCTTCTCGATGGTATAAAAAACCGAAAAAAATTTATGAATTTTACAGGTACTGAAAATATTAATTTTCGTTGATAGCAATTCCAAAATGTTATTAACAAATTGATGAAAAAATGAATTGGTCAACAAATGTTCCGGGAACCCAACTTTTTTTAAATGAAAATGATTCGTTCATTTTTCTGAATACGTATGAATTTTTTTCAGATTTTCAATGTACTTTGATTCTTTTTATGTGAATGAAATGTGTGAAAAAACACAAAAATCAATTCAGTTGGATTTCCGGGAAATTTGTTGACGAATTTATTTTTTCATCAATTTCTTAATAAGACTTTAAAATTATTAATATGCAAAATTTATTTTTTCACTACCTTTAATATGCATGCATTTTTTCAGCATAAAAAAAAACATCGAGACGTATTTACAATTTTCTCTCATTTTTCTCGAACTTATGCAAAATGACATAAAAACCTTATATGACATAAAAACATTAACCTACCTTAACTACTGCAAAATAAACGTATTTTGAACATATGTTAGAAAGTATTAAAAAAAAAAAGAAATTTAATAAAAAATATATAACCGTGCGAGAATCAGACTTGATCGACCGATGATGCGCTCGGAATAGTAGAACTTGTTTCAACATTTCAATGTCAATTGGAAACCAAAAAATCGGAAGAAACGCTTGGATTCACTGTATTGTACGGATCAATTTCCGTTCGATCGGAAGTTTTCTCGTATCTACAGTGAAAAATACCGTTTCAAAATAGAGGGCGTTAATTAATGATTGTACGCAAAAAATTGTATTTTTTTTAGAAGATGTTGTTTATTCTTCGCATCGTCCACCAAGTTATTGAAATAATAAGATATCCAAATGTCAATAAAATGATGTATGTAGACTTGCGTGAAATCACAAGTAAGTAACCTAACGTTTTCTGCGGAGAGAGAGGGAATTTCTCCTGAGCCATGCCGCCTTCCGGGATCCACCAATGGTCTGTGAGTAACGATGTCCTTTGCCCAAACCTCGGGAACTTCTGCCGGACGAAGTTTTTCCACGGAGTTCGCGATGCTTGTGGACAGCCTTGCAGAGCCAGTTTACCTTGGCGTCGTTGCGGATAGCCTGAGAAAAATATCGCGAACCGTTACCGCAGCGGAAATATCGATAGAAAAAAAATGGCATCGATAATATCTATTCAGACATCCAAGGAAGAAAATAAATCATTCGGATCAATCTTCTACAGATATCATCACATGAAAAATTAATTATCGCTATTTGTGCATCGTAAAAACAAATAACAATTATATCTTATGTACGAATTGAAAAAAAAAAAAATATATATATATATCACCTTGTGTGCCGGATCAACGAGAATGATTTCGTAGTATTTGTAGGAAGAATCCTGTGCTACCCAGTAGCTGTTGAGAACTCGTAGACCACCGCAGCGACGGCCAACACGCTCCTGTTTAGTTTAGTATAGACGATATTTCATTAAAAAAAATTGTTTTCGATAAAAAATATCGTTAGAAATAACACAGTATGAAAAATTGTTATCAGACATCCAAGGAAGTTATAAAGATACATTCAT
This sequence comes from Cryptus viduatorius, assembly GCA_964006125.1. Taxonomy (NCBI): domain Eukaryota; kingdom Metazoa; phylum Arthropoda; class Insecta; order Hymenoptera; family Ichneumonidae; genus Cryptus; species Cryptus viduatorius. Next base: position 25,867,031 of record OZ023220.1, read on the forward strand.
CAAGTGTCTTATGAATCCTGGTTATCATCATTCTGCTTTTTGAACCGTATAAATTTTAGGACGTTGTGACCAAACTGGAAGTTGATGATTTATGAAAGAACGTTTACCTCGGCAACGGATTGCAATTTCCTGGTAGGTTTCAGTTGGTTGACTCCGTGGCTTTTGGGTTTACCGTAAGTGGCACCTTTGGGTACGGGACGTTTGCGTCCACCTCGTCGTACACGAATTCTGAAGATGACAAAACCTGCAATTCACACGAATACAAAAGCATTAGTCATGTTAATCAAATGAATATTTTTTAATCGATTCAAAACTCCGTTTCATCAGACGGTACATATCTCCACGATTTCGTAAGAGTGGTGCATGTACAATTCATCATGAAAGGGTCAATCGTTTTTTCTTTTGCTCACAAGCATAATTGCATCCGTCTCTGTATCGGCAAACCAGTATTGGAACAAATTCCTATCGGCTATTGATCGGACTTAATGCATCTTGACTTCAAAATTGCAGCACAGGTGGTCGCTTATTTACTTTGTAATTGTGATTTTCTATATGCTACAGCGGTAATCAATAGTCAGTAGTTAAAGTATCGATTCAAGAAACAGCGCGAAAAATTGATATTAATCGCTGATTTCCGCTACAGCATAGAGAAAATGATTTTTACAGACCTTTGTTTTAAACATTTACAGGATATACCGCGATGCGGAACTACTGAGTCAACCATTTAAAGCTCAATTAAATATTTTATACACATATCAAAGAGCGGGAAAAAAATCTCGTAAACTGAACGGATTCACTCCGAGTACAATAATAAAATTGGCAACGTCCTATCTATTTCTTTACACAATTTCATAGTCGTTAACGAAATAATAAAGATTCACTGGTACGTTTTAAAGATGTATCACCCTTACGTTTCCAAGCGAAAGTTTAATACAATAACAATTTCAGTGCTTCGTATTACAGTAAAAATTTGAAAAAAAAAAAAAAAAAAAAAAAAAAAAAAAAACAACCGTATTAAACATATTGAAACCACTAATTTTGCATAACTTTGATGTCAAAAAATTATTAACAAATAAGTAAATAAATAAGTTGTTGAAGAACTTAGCCAGTGAGTTTTTTTTCTCAATTAAAATAAATTTATACATTTTTAGAAACCATATAAATTTTTTCAAAAGTTTCTTACGCTTTTGAAAACTTTGTTTCGAAATTTTGAACAAAATTCAAAAAATACAAAATTCTGAAAAAATTGATATAGTTTCCAAAAAATCAATAGATTCATTTGAAATAAGAAAGAAAAAGTTTCACTGCCTATCTTGTAAATTATTTATTTATTTTTTTAACAACATTTTGGTATTGTTATTATTCAAAATCAATAAATCCTTAATGTCCGTAATGTCCTTAATGTAAATAATAAGTCCTTAATGTCTTCAATACGATTGATTTTCAGATTTTGATACTATTGGTAAGTGTTTGAAATTCCCGCGGAATCTCATTGTTGGTTGGGAAGGTACGAGTGAAGTATCCTTAACGGATTAAAAATGTAAAAAAATGAATACGAGCCAAATAAAAATCCATCTAAAGCTACAAAGTATCTAATAAACTGACAAGTATCAGACGGTACGGATCCCCACGGACAGTGAGACCCCTCTATTATTGGAGACCGGCAATCGGCATGCGCCATTGAATTAACATTGGTGCAGCGTCCAACCGGAACTTCGCTAATTTGGGGCCTTACTGCATCAATAAGAGTGGTGCATGTACAATTCATCATGTAATAGTCAATCGTTTATTCAACCAAATATCGCATCAGCATCTCTCTGCTTGAAACGCCGCTTTCAATTGAATTGTTATCGTCAGTCAAATCAAATACAATCAATTTTGTTACGAAAACTGGTTACGCATAGGTAAATAAGTCCAACAGGTGGTCATTTTTTCACCGAGATTTGCGACAGACGGATATTCCATATGCGTGGCAGATCGACTTTTATCAATGTACTGCTTCTTTCAAATACTACACGGTACGTGTTTCAAAGTATGCGTTTCATCTTCAATCAATTGTTTTATTGACTTATAAGCCGATCCACTGAATTTATCAAATAAAAAATAAGGCACCGGGATTATCAGTAAAAGAATAAAAAATATAATATGAAGAATGTTTGCTACCGAGAAAAAAATTTTATCGAATGACGATAAAATAAAAATTCTTTTCAGGAAGATCATTGTGGCAGATATCAACGGCGAGTACATATGATTTTTGAGATTGAAACAAACTCGTATATATATATATATATTAAACTGAAAATGAAGATACTGTTTTTAAATAATATTTACTCCAAAATATGTACTCAAATGATAATGCTTTTTTATAAGGCTCTAGTAACTGAAATTCCTCAGATAGACATAATCTCCATGTAGAAGTAAGAGTGGTGCATGTACAAATCATCATGGAAAATTCAGCGTTCAATGCCTATATACAATAAATTGAATTTCATCAAGATATCAATCTCTAAATAAAACAACTATTCCAACTTTCGGTAAAACGGCAGCATACTCCATCTACATTTTTGCCTATTAAAAAAATCCACAAACGTAAAAATAAATAATTATAAAATTACTTTCTTAATTAAAAATTCACGTTTGTTAAAAAAACAAAGGTACATATGGGCATATATACAGATAAATAGTCAAAGCTAAATATATGCAAAAAGACTGTTGTATACAAAAACATTTCAATAGCCCATGCAAAATCCATGAAATTTCTAACTGACTTCAAACAGGAGACTTATTTTGAATTTTCACTCTGAATTTTTCATTTTACAAATTTTCTGTTCTTTGTGAAAAAAAAAAATCATACCCGCAGCGAGAATGCATTGGAAGATTTAATTGATTGAAATTACCTTGCTTAGCCTTGTATCCTAGACGACGAGCCTTGTCAGGACGCGATGGCCTGGGGGCACGATGCATCTTGGTGAGCTGACGATACTGCCAGCATCTGACACGAAGAAGAAAGCGTAGAACATCGCTCTGCTTCTTTCTGTACAACTCTTGCATGTACTTGTACGCACCCATCGTGAGTACCTGTAATTAATAGTCGTTAATACATAATGATAATCAACAGTCGTCAATCACGTATAACGGAAAAATCCGTCAACGCCGAAATCGCGTCTACTCAGCGACCTCGGAACGCTTCAATTGTTTAAAACGATGTGATATTGCAATATCGACAATAATTTTTTCATGAATCAATCTTGAATCGCGAAATATCTAAATCGGCGTGCACGTGCGAAAAACGTAAATAAAGTGTCACGATAGTTATAACGAGTATGGTGGGTATAACACGTCGCCGCCTCTCGTCAAAGGTTAGGATATAAAAATCGCCGATTAATTTTATAACGCGATATAATAAATAAAAAACGCATACGATCGCGGTTCGCGTTAAAACACATTTTAGCACTTTTGTAAACGTCGATACTCGAAATATATCGGATGTTTGTGATTCAAGTGGATTTTAATACACGGCCACTCACCCTGCACGATCAGTGTACGAAAGGAAAGAAGGGACATCATGACGAAGACCCAGGCCTATGATAAAATTCGAGATCGGGCACTTCCTGTTTTTTTTCTCATAGACAAGTCTTGCAGCGCCACCTGTGAGCAACGTTGACTTCCGGTCGGCGAATGTCGAGTTTACCGCCATGATATCGTGTTCGATGATTTTTCGTTTCCTATTTGATTCACAGTCATGACGTATTCTTCAATGTTATCGTGTTATCGCGATTGTTAAAGTATTATAATCAATTTAATTGTACGATAAAACGTACATAAGGATATTGGGAAGCGCACAGCAACGATAAGCAAGATGGTGGTAAGTCGTCGATTAATTTTCATACAAATATTAATCGTCACAAAAACGAAGTTTCGGCTAAATCGTGTATCTGTCATAAGGGCGTAACCGAATTTAACAATCATCAACTATCGCTTGGATTGTTGAATAAACAACGGTTTTGAATTTAACAATTCTTCATCCGATTGTTTCTACTTTTATGCATCAATACCTTTAATTGTGTTCCCTGTAGAAAGGGCGTAATAAAATTCAACGGACAACAATTATTGTTTTAGGTTATTAATAAGACACTTTTTTTCCGACGATGTTTCAGGCGTTTCATTCTAGTTTCACCGATAAAACGGGAGCCCTTGGCAACATGGCGCTATTACCGATAAAAACAAATTACAGGGGTCCCGCGCCGCCGTACACCGGCAAGGATATGGACATAATAGATGAAGCACTGTATTACTTCAAAGCCAATGTATTCTTCAGAACTTACGAAATTAAGGTAATTTTTTTTTTGCAGCGTTGTCTTTTTTTTTCAAATTAAAAAATATCTTGAGTAAGTCTCTTAAAAACAAATGAAGCTGCAAATTGTCGTGATACACTTGAACATAAAGGTATAAAATGAAAATATTCTCTAAAAGTATTATACTCTGGTAAAAAAGTTGAAAATTTCTTGATTAATTGGTTGACGTTAAAAAGCTTGAAAGTTGAAAATGTCCTCCAAAAGCCTTTGAACACTTTAGGAAAGAAAAATCTAGAACTTTACAGCATTACAACTCTTCTGGAAAAGACAGCTTTGCAAAAATGCAAACTGCCCTCAAAAAGCATTACAGTCCTTCTAAACGTAAAAAAATGCAGATCAATTTTCTGGAAAAAGTAGAAAGGTGCCAAACGTCTTTAAAAAGTGTTTTCCTTTGGGAAAAACAATTTTTAAAAATGCAAAATGTTCTGGATAATCTTTCCAACACTTTTTGTGAAAAAAGTTAAAAAAAAACACAATGTCCTGAAAGAACACAACGGTACTTCTAAGTAAAATCCCATTCCGGAAGCTAAAACTGTCAAAAACGTTTTGATATACAATTTTTGTGGGAACAAGCAGAAGTACTCGCTGCTTTTTTTCTCCAAGTTTTGAGTATTTTATTATTGCTTGTTTTCATAGTTTTTAACGTTTTTTAGAGTGAAGCTGACAGGGTTCTCATCTATATCACGTTGTACATCACCGAGTGTTTGAAAAGATTGCAAAAATGTGCTACGCCTCATCAAGCGAACAATGAGATGCACGCTTTAGCTTTTTCAAAGTTTGATATTCCAGGAGATCCTGGATTTCCTTTGAACTCTGTTTATGCTAAGCCCAGCAGTCCCGCGGAAGCTGGTAAATATTCAATATCGAATATCGATAATTAACGATAATTAATCCCTTGGGAGGCTTTTTACTGGTCAAATAGAACGCTAATTTCGTCTGTTCGTAACAACAATACGCAAGAACGTAAAACGAATCCCTTCGACCCATCGAAAAACCAATAGTGACCTATTACAAACAAATACAAATGTTATTTTACAAATTTTTTCATAATTTTTTATAGTTAAACGGGGGTTTTATTGACGGTAACGACCGATTAAAAAATTTGGACGGATATTTACGTCTTCTGTACGTGAGGGGTTAAATTCCTCTGCCTCGTAAAAAAACGATTTGCGAATCTTAACATATTTTCGTTTTATTTTTATTATTTTTTGCTTTTTAATATCATAGCCATGATACGAGCATGAAACGGTAGCGATTTTTTTTTTTTACAACATTTTTGCTGATTTTCGAAAATTCATTTGCAGATCAAATGAGACAATACTTGCAACAAATAAGGCAAGAAACTGCGGTGAGACTAGTAGAGAAAGTATACGGCGAAGATGGAAAACCAAGCAAGTGGTGGCTTTGCTTTGCCAAAAAGAAGTTTATGGATAAGTCTCTGTCGGGACCCGGCCAGTGAATGATTCATTATTCGTCTATGTAAAAAAAAAATCATCGATCGATAGCTCTGTTATTCTTAACGAAACATTTTTCTTTAATTTTTCATAGAATATGTACATCTTTTTTACATTCGTTTAATCTACTTAATTCGTATAAAGGCGTAAAAAAAGAAAGTGTCGAAGGAATGACGTAGTTTCCTGTGCGCAAATGACGAATAAAATAATTTGTAATTCCAGTATGTTTCGATGTACACTTTATTGCGAGAATTTTAAGGCTTCGGTAGTCTGTACAATCCACCGGAGAAAAGTAACTGATGTTCGCGCACTTTGCGATCCAAAAATTGTCGCAATTCCGGTAAACCGCACTCAACCGCGCCAGGACCCTGAGACGCGAACATCTTCAACATTTGATGTATTCTCTCGAGAGGCATCGAATCGAGGTTCGTCAACATTCCAACGATGTAGGACCAGAATACTTGCAATTCCTCTTCACGCTGATCGCTCGCGGATGCCATTGCGCTCTCGACTTCCTCCTCGTCGACGACTTCGGCCATTGAACGGTTCTTCGATGAACTCTCCTCTTGCAGAAGGAAAACGTCGTTCGACGTTTCCTTTAATACTCCTTGCGACACCCAGAACGTTATTTTGCGACGCAACACCGTGGCGGGTGCGTGGATCACTTCCGCCAGTTCTTCCAACGTCCATTTATCTAAATATAAATAATAAATTGCTGAACTGTAATAAAAACGTAACTGGGAAAATAGTAGAAGATATATATAGTTTTCCCAATTGTGAGAAGAACAGTCGCTTACTCTTTTCCTGAAAGTGTAGTATTATCGTCGCATGAATTGGCGTCACGTTTATCTCCAACTTTCGGTCCTTCAATTCGATTTCCAAGTTAACGTTTCCCAGATGAGGCTTCCAACACAGAGTCCTGTTGCCTTTCAAGGCTTCGAAGGCTTTCACATATTTCTTCAACTGTTCCTGTATGGAGGCGGGCAATTCGAGTTTCCATTCTTCCTTGAACGGCGGCCAAAATTGTGCAGACAAAATCAATGCCGAAATCGAAAACGGAGCTTTTTCGATACTGTAACTAGCGTCGGATTGTATGTTTCCATCGATTCTCTTGGAGTCGCAAACGTCCTTGAGCATAACTTCGCAATAGTGTAACTGATTCTCGCCGAAACGTCGTTTCAACAATTCGAGATTTCGAATTTCACGCTCTGTATGATAATTCAACTGCGCTAACAATCTGTCAGCCAACAGAGTTCTGTACTCGTTAACAAACAGATCTTGACTGCCATAAACGTTTACAAGCATCGAGATGATATCCGACATTCGTCGTTGTGTCGACTTTGCTGTAAGAAACGAATGTGGAAATAATTTCAATAATCAGTTTATCACGACTATTCATATTGTTAAACTTTGCACTGTTAATGCACGATAACAGACATATAAATTTAATTTGTTAAAGAGTTGCAAACTGCAAATATTAAATAAATAAATAAATAAATAAATAAATAAATAAATAAATAAATAAATAAATAAATAAATAAATAAATAAATAAATAAATAAATAAATAAATAAATAAATAAATAAATAAATAAATAAATAAATAAATAAATAAATAATTATTGTAAATAACCGCACGGCGATGAAGGGTACGTACCGGGATCAGCGTCAACTGGATCCGGCATCCACTTTTCCCAATCTTCATTTTCCTCGTCGACGGATCCATCATCGAGTTGTAACGATTCGCCTTTTACCAATTCGTCAGCTAAGTCACTCGGCGAATCGTCCAGTAGACCGCTAACTACGCATCTTACGGTATCTTCTCTGCTTCTTAAATATACTCTGAAGAAAAAACAAAGCTTCAAATTAGAAAATTTTGTTTTTGACTTTCGTTAAGCGGAGGTGAAGGCCTATGAAGTGCGAGACCGATAGCGTGATCGGGACTTACGACGGAGTGAGAGAGAGAGAGAAGCTCTCGGTAACGTGTTTCACCTCTTCTTAACAGAATTTATCAAATTCAAAGTTCTGTGAAAATTTTACTTTATTGGTTCGGTGACCGTCTCCAGCAGTACACCCGTCGGATCCAATTGCCTCAGTGCTTTAATAGCCGCGATATACGCTGTAAGTATATCGGGCGTGTTTACGCCCGGATGTAACAAACGAGTTTTCAGCGCCTCTTGTAAAGTTTGCACCAAAACTTTTCTCAAGTCCGTTCGATCCAAACAAACTCTCAAATCATCGATCGCAGGTTGCGAGTCGGGATATTCTGGATGAACAAATAAAAATATTGAAAAAGCGAATGGAAAATAACACATAACTGTTCATAATTATTCATAAAAAAAACTAACATTCGCATATGAGGAGTCTGTCGGAAAAAATTTACTACTCACTGGGTTTGAAATTTCTAAAAAAATCGAGTAAAAAATTCGAATTTTCGTTGTAAAATCGGAGGTCCGTATTATTTTTTTACTTCCGCTTTAACGACATTAAAATTATAGATGATGGATAATATATTTCTTGGAAATTGAAAAATATGCTCATCAAACACTGTCCTCCAAAAAGCCTACTTTTTTCGTGGAGAATGTGCTAAAATATCAATAAGCGATTGTCTATTTAAAAATGTACCGATTGCCGTCAAAAAAAGCGGAATCGATAAGGCATAAATCGTGCAGAACTATTATCTCAATATTGTTGTCGGATATTGCAGTACTTTGTTTTAAATTAAAAGGAAAATAGCCCGCGCTGAGCAACGGTATCCCTCAATTTTTAAGGATAAGAAATTAGCATTTGAAGAAATTTCACCCCCGATGAGGCAGTAGTTAAAGAAATATTAAATCATTCTTTCACTGTAAGTAAATTTATAAAAGGGCCTTAATAATTTTACCTATGATAATATTAAATAGTTGATCGATTCTGATTCTCGTGTACGTTTCGTAGAGAAAATGTGACAACTTTCCTTTGAATTTGTATAACGTGCGAATTCTCTCAGTTACCGTCACAGATTTTGAAGAACCGCCCGAGAAAATTCTCGTTAACCAACTAAGAACAACGGTTTCCAGCCACTGCAGCAAATAAATGTGTTCGTAACATTAACGTCTAACATTGACACCGTTTGAATTCTATACTGTTTGCGTTCCTACGTGTTCCAGCGGCACAAGTTGCGATATATCGAACGGCCTGTCGCACGACTGACTGACATGATCTTTGATACGGATATGTATCAATGATGTTAGTACATTGCCGACAAGTCTTTCAAGCAATTCCAGTTCGTTTAGCTTTCTGTTTGTTTCATGAAACATGTAAACTATTAGTTGACACTGGCAACTATCCAGTTCTTTGTTGCATCCTCCACACTCACTGATGTCGGCTCCGTTATCTTGCATAATGAACAAATTTCCAAAAAATTATATTTAGACAAAAAAACGTAACATATCAAAATATTTAAATTCCCAATAAATAAAATAATTACTATTAAATTCATTCGAATCAAGTTAATGTTAATCGATAATGAAAATGACTGTAACACTAAAATTTCCGAATGATAAGAACAACAATAACAAAAATAAGTATTTAATAAATAAATATGAAAAAATTCTTTAATTGAAGTGAAAAGAAATGATAAATCAATATTATTATTATTATTAAAGTATCAACTATTTGACGATGTTAAACAAACTTGGTGTTAAGTCTCTTTTTTTTCTCTGATTAAAATATACGATTCTTTAAGAAGGTAATGAAAATAAAACTAGTATTACACTCCGATTTACAAGCGATCGAATATCTTTGTTATTACCAGTTGAAGAAACGTCAGTGTTGCAGAATACATTGAAAGCAATTTTATAAAACTGTTCAATGATGACCTCGTGGCACAGAGGCAATTGACTCAACAACGTTGATCTGACGATGAGCTTGAATTGTGCCAAAACATTTTGTTGACCGTAGAGCAATGGCTTTGATTCGTCTACCTGTGAGAGTTGTTCCAACCTCTTCAACAGAGGCAAAAATTCAATAGAACTTGAATACAATTCATCGACGGCATTTCTGAACAACTCAAAGCCACGTTGTTCATCTGCAACATTTGTGAACTTGGACCAAAAATTTGGAGCTACTTTTTGTCTTATGTAGCGCTCTATACGATTTACAGCAAAATTTTGTATTCTTTTCGACAAATGTAGACTGCTTATCTCTTCAATAATTTCTCGAAACTGATCATCCGTACAATCTGTCTGTACCTGATAAAAAAAATTATATCATAATATCGAAATAATGAAGAATAAGAATTCAATCGCATTTGAAAAAATTCGTGCAAAACCAACCTGTCCTTCGAGAATCGGAAATGCATATTGTACACGTTTGAGTACATCCTCGGGGATACAAATATTCGTCATTTTTGTGATTTTCGACGCCGGCTAACAAAAACAAATGAAATTTTAGTTATCGATACGCATAAATGTTTTTCAGCTCCGACATGCCAATTTTTGTTTACAAAACACGAAGCACCGGAACGACGATACTTTCGTTTAAAAGTGCAGCCGTACTTGCAAATATTCTTCACTCTTAGCCGGTAATGATGATGATGAAATATGTTAAGTATGATTCGATTGGTTGAATATGTCCAGAAACAATAATTCCATTGGTCGAACGTAAAGACCATGGAGACTAGAGTAAAGGAGGCCGAACGGAGTAGGCAAAGAATGGTCGACGAAACTGGAGAAAGTTACGCCAACTGTCGACGACAGGGGCGCTGCGCTCAGGGAGTACTAGAGAGAGAGAGAGACTGAGAATAGAGAGGGATAGCGTCATTGTTTTCGGCAGTTATTACTATCGAGGCAAATTCATTCAATATATTTAAAAAAAGGTATATATCAGGTATTGCAATAGAATTACGGTTGTCTCATTTAGAATAACTTAAATTTGCAATGTACTTATTTGTTACCTACACATTATAGTTTAATAACATACTAATAAAATTATTTATAGCGGAAGTAAAGCAATAATGTGAAAGAGGCAATAAATGCAGATAAGTAAAAGAAACAATACAGTTTCGTAAACAAGAAGTATAAAATATGCACGAACACATATGGACATATGAACACATATATACACAAAAGAGGCGTCAGGCGTCCCTGTACACAGCGAACCGCATCCATCTGCATTGCTCTCGTTTCCGTCGTATTTTGACCGACGCGCAATTTCGTCAGTCGTATCGCCGTCACCCATATTAGTACGTCGAGTGCGAGAGACTGCGTTACCAATGATCTGGAATTACGTAGATCTCTATTATTCGGATTAACGGTGATGGAAATTTCGTGGATCCAATCGCATCCTATATAATATTCCATTTTCTTGTTAGCACTCGCAGCTATTCTTTCAACGGTGGCGCCCGGTAGCAATGGTCCGGCTTCGTCTATCCTTAGTTTCTTCGACGTCGGAGGCTTCGTTTCCAGAAGATTTATTCTCGACTTTGTCGTCGCCTGTAACGAATAAATCGATATAAGTAATCAGCAATATCCCGTAATAAGAATAGAAATTCAATTGTTCTCTATCGCGTAAAATGGCGCAACATTAATATTTTCATTCATGCATCACGACTGATGACTTCATAACTCAAACCTACGCGACAATCGTCAGAAGAATTTTTTTTTTCACGGTATCAACAGTACGAATTAAAATTCGAAAAAAAATTTCGCGACTTACAAATCAGTTAAAAAAATAATTTTTTTCGATCAATTTTATAATCAAAACGTATTAATAAAATTTCCTAACGATTTTTTGTGCGTAAAATCATCGAGCAAAAAAATTTCTATCGATAATTATCATATGAGATGAAAAATAATGAGTTTCTCACAAAAAATCGATAATAACAACGAGAGAACGTGAGGAATATTACGAAGGATTTTTCGTCGCGAAATAGCTTACCCCGTCTTTAGCCGGATCAATAAGAGCTTTGATATGAACGAGTAGAGTGCGAGCCTTGGCACGAAATAGTTTCGGACTCGTCAGAGTAACACATCCGGAATGATCCGACAAATCGGTGCAACGCTGTAGATGAATAGGACCGCATAGTATTTCGGTGTTATGCTGACGTTGATACTCCTCGCTGATTATCGGATTTTCTCCCTTCTGCTCGCCATCGAGGCTAAAATCAATTCTATCGTCGACAGGCGTGAGCGGAGATTTCTGGTGTCCGAGACCAGTGATATTTGTTTCAACAGCGTAACTTGTATCGTCGGAAGCTCGAGACACGGCCAGTGAAGACTGAATCTAACATCAACGTGACCGACGCAACTAGCAGCTTCGCGCGGCAGTGTTAATTCGAATATATGTTCGTCCCAAATAGTTGCCTCATTTTGTGAGCGCCACGTACGCGTGTCATGCTGATCTTCGGATTGATGAAGATGTTGGGGATGACGACGCTGGCGTCGCGCTTGCATCATTTCTAATACGATAATACGATAATGGATCGTAGAAAGCTTCATCAGGAATAACTATAATAAAAGTGTTTATTAGTAACGGTTAATATGCCAATAACAAAAAAAAACGATAATAACCAATATAAACAGAAATTTGTCGAATAAATTGCAATATTCACCATTTTCCGGAATCGGTATTGTTCCTAAAAGTTGATCGGAATTAGCGGACGAGACTGGTATTCTCGTAGTCTCGTCATCTCCATTCGAAGCTTCGTCGAGCTCCATTTCTTCCTCGCCTTCACGGCACTCCTCATCGTCCATGATACTTTGTACATGATACTCTCGCCTTCTCCACCTGTAAACCATTAAATCTTCAATTCATAAAATTCGAAATATCGGTTAACGAAAATTATATATTTCCTTTTGTGCATTTTTTAATCGACCACGAAAATATGTTCCACACAAATACGTAATACTGTTCTTGTTACAAAGTTTATACTACTCCGTTCCCTCGTAATCCGTGAAACGTTATCAAGATCATAAAATGGAACGAAACACCAATTTGAATGAAGAATGCGATTTTCGGAAATTTGCGAGTTAACTCAAACATGAATTTGATGAAAGTGCAATTTTTGCAAGTTTCTGCGATTATAGTTGACGTCTATTAAACAAAATTGTGAGGTCGTATGCAAAAACCGGCTGATAGTTGAATGGACTCTTCATTGTATAAGCTAGTAAACGTCTAATGCAAATAAAACTATATTATTCAACAGAATTAATGTTTAATCCATAGGATTGTAACGATAATTACTTACCAGTTTACAATTTTGCATTTTTACGATGCATTTTGCTTTTGATTTTTTTCGTGTTATAATTTTCATTGACTGTACGTGCGAGAAAGCGTGCTCTCATTATAACATAAAAAGACATTACTTTTTTTGTCACCTCTCTTTCGTGTTGTATGCACCCGACAAGTGTCAAATTCTCGATTTCGAGGATTTTTTCAATGATCTGGTGGAATGTATTTTCTTTTACTGTGAGCTTGCCGACAACGTCGAGAATCGCTGCCTCCAAAGTCCTCAGTAGCTTGAATAATTCTTCGCTGGGATAAAGTAATCCACCATAACGACTTATAAGATCCGTCACTTTATCCCGTTCGCAAGCGTCTTTGGCCGTAAGGCGATTTATACAGTCTTCACATTTGGTTACGCGGATGATTTTGCGAGCGACGTAACCCGAAACGTACGCTAGAACCTGTTCACTCGTGTTCACAACGTCATAGTCGTGCGTAGACAAATGCCCGCGACTCGATGTTGATTGCGTCTCTAGATACGAATGATCTTGGCCGACAATACTGGCTGGGGTAGGATTCCGTGGCGTAACGAATTGTCCTGCATCGATCGCTGCATCCAGTTTCACAAGAACCTCATTCCTCGATTCTTTTTCAGCGGATAATGATTCCTTCGTCTGCATCAATGTTTCCAAAAGTTCAGTTCCCGACACGTTGGAACCTTTTGGAGGCTTCACTAACGAGTATGTGCAAAGTAAACGAAAAACTTGCGCAAACAGGACGGGATCCGGATGATCGTTACTTCCACATGAGTTTCTCATAATGCCAAAGAATCTCTAAAATAATACAAATTATATAATTACAAAACATTGATACGTAGTGGTGAAAACAATTTTATGACATTTATGTCGAAGTAAAAAATGGTGACCATTTCTTACTTCAACATAAATGTCGTAAATTGTTTTTATTTCTAGGTGTCAGAAATGGTTAACCATTTCTTACTTCGAGGGCACCCTGGTTAAGGCGACTCGTCATCAAATAATCGAAACCATAGTTTTTATGGAGAAAGTCAAGAAGCTCCAAAGTACCTCTTAGCGTTACTTTCAATCCAGTGACCGTACTTGTCGACACCGGAAATGGAGACCGCTCAGACTTGACGACACTTTGCCATTCGCATAAACACTCCAAGAACACTTCGATCGCCTGTTTATTAAGAACCATATCCCAAACATGTGAATAGTGTGAAAGAAGCTTAGGTAAAAATTAAGAGAATACCAATCAGAGGATGTCAGTATTACTTCAAGAAAATAAGTATACATCATGCAACAATTCGACAATTGACCATAATTTGTTCATCACTCATGTTGTAAGTAAAGCAACCGAGAATGTCGATTATGTGCACACTTCATTCGTGGGAAGAAAATTCACCATTATGCGGATGTCGGTGTAAGAAATGAAAAACGGAAGCTCCGAACCAAAAATACGATTGCTATTGTGTTTTTGATATCAAAGGGCTGTCTTGTATCGTTTTTTACCGAGCATTTTAAGCAAGGTCATGAAAAAGACATGCTAAAATGAGACCTCCGACGTAGCCTTATTTGTGTTTTACCCAGTAGAACATAATTACTTGAGCCAAATAAAATTAGGAAATCGACCACAAACATTACAATACCAATTGAAATGAAGAAAATATGCAAATATCCAATATGCATACGATTTTGCGATTCGTGCCATAATTTAACTTACATTATACACAGAAAAATGCGATTAACTGCATTTTCGTGTCGTATGTTGAAAATATCCCGATGTTTGATGTGCACATATTGTGATTGACCTTGATATTTTTATTGAAAGATATCCATTAATGTTCATTCGTACCGCCAGCGTTACGGTTTACCAATAACATTATCGAATGGTAACGCCGTAGTTACAAGACGATGAAAATACATTCGATGAATGTTTACGATTTACACGTAATTTGAACACGTACCTTTTTATGTGGACAAGTGTTGAGCGGCCGCAACGCTTCTGAGGGTTTTCGTGACATCATCGCGGAGATTAAATCATCTACGACTTTAATAAATTTTATCGTCGGCGCTGCATCGTTAAGACGCGAATATCTTGGATTGTCCTTATACAATTCCATTGCAACTCTGACGCGATAGGAACAGAGCTGCAACATAGTAATGTTCACATTAAAATATACAAATATATAAAAAAATTATAGCGGGGAAATGAAGTAAGAGGTCAAAGACGAAGCATCTGGACGCGAAGTCGAAGTGGGGAGAGAAAAAAAAAGGACTGACGAAATAGAACAGAGAAACGAGGGATGCAATGATTGTGGCAATTAAAACGTTAAAGAAGAAAGAATTGGTCAAACGTGTAGGTGAGAAGACCCAAGAGGAAGAAACTGCAAATGGTTGTAGGCAATGCGACAGCGATTACGAAAATGAAGACAGTGAAATTTATGACAGTGAGCGAGAACATGCAAATAACGAGGAACATTGTGGAAAATGAGAGACCACATTGAAAGGAGTTTTACAGGAAGTTTTACACAAAAGAAAGAGGAGATAAACTGAGTAAAAAGGATGGCAGCATAGAAAAAGGAAGATGACGACAAGAAAGCCGCAGAAGGAAAAAGAATAAACCATGTGATTACATACGGTGAAAAACCAAGAATTAATTAATGCCCATCTTTTTTCTGACATTTACTTCAACTGCATGAAAAGGAAAAAAATATGAGGAAAAGAAACCGGAAGGTTCACAATACATTAAGTGAGGACAAGGTATGATATGTTAACGTACCTGGAAAGCTAGTGGGACATTCATTTTTTGATAGCCCTTTGGATTTAAATGCGCGTCAGTGAGCTTGTACGCTACGCTCATATCTGCTTTTGTTGGACCTTCATAATCGACGAGTGCCTGCCAATGTGATTTTTTTACGGTACCGTCTGGTGTCTGCAAAAAATAATAATGTTATAATGCGCATTAACGTTATTTATCGACAAATAATTTTCAAGACGGCGATATACCATGATGCAATTAGTGATGAATACTTAAAGGGTACCGACAATGAGCTTACTGTGAACTGTGCTATTTTTGGGGCCATAATGCCGTTTCGAAAGCACTTGATTAAGTGTGGAAAGTCAGAAATCATCCACAGACGTCGATTGTCATCACACGGATGCGCACAACTGAATTTTCCATCTTCGATTCTGAACAGTTTCCAAACACCTCGGTTCCATTGAGCTCCGTCCATAGTTATGACGTCGATATGAAATCCGGAATTTGTCATTTTGATCAAGCATTCGATAATAAGCTTGTGCAGAATTTGGCTGGTTACGCTATTTCTGCTTAAAAAGCTTCCGAGTACTTGGATCCATACTCCTCTAAATGGTTGAAACATAAATACAAGAGCATGATCGGCTCTTACATTCAGCAAACCATCTGGAGTGTGCTCCCCCAAATCGACAAAACCGTGAAATTTCAACGTCTTACGGTCGAGACTGATGGCTTCACTTAAAGACATTTCGTCGATAAGAAGAGTATCTAAATAGAAAATTTAATATGCTTTAAAGTGAGCTTTTCGGAATCGGAGTGTATTTGTACTAATGAAACTTCGTCTTAATTGCATTTCATAAAAAGCTACAGCAATACACAGTTAAACAACAGTACAGATAATAGAGTAAGTCTTAATTTAGACGGAAATCGACTACACTGTCAGTAGTATTAAACTCAATACAGTAAAAACCTACACCCTACACCGAACATACCCCATGAAAATGGAAATATTGGAGAATTCTACGTAAACAAAACATAATTAAGAAGCTGGAATGTCGAAGTCTCATTTAAAGAGGGTGAAGAATGTGTAACCACTGAAAATGATACCCCATTTCTCGGCTTCGCTCATTTGTGATGCTTTCAATCGAAGACATTCGAAAACAATTTGTTGAGTACCGTAAGAGGTATCCAACTTTTGAATGTATCTATTCAAAGTGTCTTTACAAGGAAGAGGTAAGACGTTCCGAGATCGTAAGTGATCGTACAACTTGCTGTTTTTTATACGCATTAAAAGACATTCGTACACCCATTCCAACGAGTATCGCCGTTGTTTAATGCATAAAAGCTTCGAAGTTTCGAAGCACGCACGCACGGTTTCTTGTTGAATGGGCGGCAATTTAGAAATTGCGTCATTTAATGCGTGTTCTTCCACAGTAGCACATTTCTCAGTAGCGTCGACAATTTTCTGTTGTAAACGTTCACCCTACGGTTCAAGTAGAGAAGAAATGTTGAAAAATAAAGGTCAGGAACACATGTATTGTACGTTGAGCCCCTGATTCTGAAGAACGAATCAGAACAGTCGAGGAACAATTAGTGAATCCGCATGATAGACATTTGAAGTACAGAATGATAGAAATGTAGTGGGACAAACAATGCGTCCTTGCAATGAAAGGTATTATGACATTTTCATGATTTTTTCTGTGAAAATGTCTCAATGAAAACTCTAATATAATATTTTACATGAGAAAAAACCGGAGTGGTAAGGGCACATTAATAGACGTTTTTCAGATAGTTGACTATTTTAAAACAAAAAAAAATTGGTTTTAGAGAAACTTTTTTTAGAATAAAAGAATAAAAGAAATAAAGATACTGATTATGTTGTATAGTGTTTCTATTAATCCAGATATGCGAGCGAATCGGAAAATGTTACCTTATTCAATAATTTGTATGCAAAATTCCAAAGAACGTGTAAGTCTGGAAAATAATTTCTTACCTTTTTTTTTAGTCTTTTGCAGGCGCGCTGCTTCATGTTTGCTCGATGCTTCGATCTTGCGTATCGGCTTTGCACACTTGTTTTGCGCTTACTTTGCTGATTACGCTGATTTTGAATTCTCATCCTTAACTTTCGACAAAAGTCACATCTCGGTGCGGCAACGTATCTCTTCAACTTCTCGGATGGTAGGAAACACCGACAATGTAGATCACGTCTGGCGCGAATTGAAACAAATAATTGAAACACCCAAATTAATCGGCAATTCTAAGTTTTTTCATTATTATTGAAGACACGCGCGGCGCGGCACGGACGAACGACATGCGCGACAACGATATGCAGTCTCCACGATTAACGGACGCCGGATGAAACCGGTTCAAAGCGCTTTGTTTATTAATCATTTCTTTGTCAATTTTTTGGGTCATTATCTTTTCTGTGATGCATTTCACTCATACCATATTAATGAAATAAAAATTAGTTGAATTTTCACTTCGCATTGTGTAACTTTGGAGCGACGCCAAAAATCCATCCCGAAATGAAAGTTTCACAATAATCGGGTAATAACATACAGTACAGTTCCCATACCTTTTTTCGCGGAATCCGGTGCCGCTGCACACCACTTTTTTACCGACATCGTAGAGAAGTTGTTGTAATTGTCCTATCGACGTAATGATGGACTCGAGTTCGATTTTGACTTTATCGTCAGCTGTATGTGCCTACGGGAAAAAATTGTCAAACATTCATTATTAAATGTATACAAAAAACTGCAAGCTGAATTTCAATTGATACAGTCTACATTAAAAAATCTTACCGTAACGGATAAATCGTTGTGCAGCACCAAACGTAGCGTTGGTTGTTGTTTATACGCGTCTATGTGTATGAAATTGAGGCTTTCCTTGTGTTGAGGGTCGGTCGCCCAGCACCATCTTTGCGGCAGCAACTCAGTTGATGTTAAGCTTGCGAATACATTATCGATATTGAATGGCAATTCGACGTTCGCATTCTCCCAATCGTCATTCTCCAATGCATTTACATCAGCCTGTAACATAAGTAATAGCGAGCACTGAAAAGCATTAACACGTGTTAGAACAACTTGTTTCAACCAGGGTTACCTGAATTTCCATCGGCAAGTCAGCAGCCTGTTCTAGGGAACGATTGGCAAAGTCGTATGTGTGTTCAGCAGCGAGAGCGGATCGTGTTGACACTTCATTGTCTTGTACTTCTTCAAAACCGAGGTCCCCTTCTCCATCAACAGGATCAACATTTTCCTATACATATTTGATTGAAACATTGTATACAATTATTATCTAAAATGTAAGAAATTAAAACAAATTAAATCTCTCCAAAATTATTTTATTTTTTGAAAAAAGTAAAAAACTATCAAAAAAAAGTTCCTTTCTTTTGTTCATGACAACTCTTATCTGTTTTGTAAAAAAAAAATGTCATTACATCGTGGAGTCTTCTTGAATACAGACATGTTGTTTTTCAATGAAAATATTTTCTTCGATTCATTCTATTTCATAGTTTAATACTGCGTCAACAATACTACAGTATCAAAATGCCTCAAATACCTTGTTCGTGTCTGCTGTAGGTACGGCATCTGCTGCAAGCTTCGCTTTCTGTCGGGGCAAAACATGGACAGTTCCATCCCGCAATACAGTCTTGTCCTCCTTGATAACGCTATCACTAGAGAAGTGCAGCTCACAAATAAAATGCGTAGCCAACAGCTTGCGTCTGGTAGCGATTGACCATCTTCGTAATGCATTATTATCCTGTGAAAACGAAACAAAATTAATTCATGTTCATCGACAAGGTACTGTACGTTACTGATATTTATATCAATATGATATGAAATATTCAATTCTTAATTTTTTTTATAATTAATATTATTCATCATTTATTTTCTTGTAATAAAAATTTGTAGCGTACCTTCGGTATGCTGAAAAGTGCAATTGGTCGGAGACCTGCAGCTTTGCGTTGACTGACCTCCTTGTTTGTGCCGGATTTACAATTGGGGATAGCACAGATTTTCCCCATTCTGTCAATAAAAAAAGAAAAAAAAATAAGTTAACACAGTACAATGTGTCGTGAAAGAGAGCGAGCGTTGAAGAAAGTGAGAGAGACAGAGACAGAAACAAAGGTTCAAGTTCTTTTCTTTAATCAATGCTATCAAGACTTACTTCTTGTGTAATATCGTTGCCCGCAATTTTTCTGCCCACTGACACTTTATTTCACTCACTTCGTTCTTTAATCGTTACCACACTTTCGAGTCACGTTTCGCGAGTAATGGCCACCGATAACTTTTTGACTTCTTTATTCTCACTTCATACCATCGACAATCGACTACTGCGGCATACTTCACTGTAGTTCTCAGCGATGAAAGCGACGCGTGTGGTGGTTCTCAGAACTTTATCTCTCTTACGTTTCGTCGACCACTTTGACCCTACTTTTCCCATACGCGTTCGGCCTCCTTTACTCTAGTCTCCATGAAAGAGCTTATGAAACACCGGGGTGACATTCTGGTGGCCGAATGAAATTCAACTTCCGTGGCCAACGTGATAGTTCGCAATGTCACTAGTGCTGTATGACTTTGATATCGTCTGCGTAAGACAAACAAAATGTCCACGCTTCGCTGCAATTTTTACATGAAACATTTCCCGAATACGAACATCTATCACTATTCAAATAAAATTTTCTAATGTCTCCCGTTGATATTTTGTAATTCCGTCAAATAAACATTCCGAACTCGATACCTAGTAGCCCAGCTCCTAACTGAATTTACATGAATCTCAGAATCGTTTCTGTGTCAGCCATTTGTCGAGAGGAAGGTTTTTTTAACTTTGTCTAACTGAGCATACGCGATAAGTTACCGATGGTCGGAAATTTACTAGTCAAAACAAATTTACTAGTGGAAAACATCAAACATCCGCTGTTCTCTCCTCCGCCGACATCGCTAACTCTATCCTCGCATCCGACCTCTTAACTTCGCAAAACCTAACAGCTTTTATCCCTAATGCTTTTCTTTGCTGCGAGGGTTCGATCAGGGGTGTCCCCCTTGACGTCTCGATGGAACAACTTCTTTATATCAACTCTCTTATGGCACCCGTCATGGAGGCTCGTCGTCAAAACCGTAAAGTTTCCGAAAATGGAGAATCAAAACTCATTCCTACGCTAACCGTCTATCTCAAATTCGAGGGCCGCGACCGACCCGATTTCGTTTCGCTCTTCCAGGTCAGACACCCGGTCGACCCATGGTTTGCTCCCGTCAAAATCTGCATCTCTTGTTATATCTTTAATCACGTCTCGGCTCAATGCAAAAGTCAACCTAAATGCCTCCGCTGTGGCTTAAAAAAACACTCAGACACCGAGGTTTGTCCGAACCTCAATACCGCTGCTTTGTGCGCCAACTGCAAGGGACCCCATCTTCCCACCGATCGTTCACAGAGAAAAAGGATTTCTTGTGATAACTAGAATTTAGTTGCAGTAACCAAGAATTTAGTTATGATAACCAAATTTTAGTTATCACAACAAATCTTTTTTTTCTCTGTTTCTGCCCGGCATTCCTCCACAAAAAAAGCCATCCAAAAACAGCTGCTAAACGCAATATTTCGCCTCTCGAGGCCAGACATCTCCTCAACGGTACGAACCCAAACCCCCCGATCTCGTCTATCCCCCCACTCTGGCTCACTTCCCGCCTCTTCCAAACTCTTCTCCCCCAGCCGAACAGCCTGGTCCATCCGCTCATCACAGGAGTGAACCTCCTCCGCGCACATTCAATCAAACAGCCGCATCATCCTCTTACGGTCACCATCACTCACGTTCGCAGCTATTCGTTACAGTTCCTATTCACCCCTCTCAGCAAACCTCTCGCAAACCCCCTCGTCTTACCGCTCACACTTCAAACTCGGTTCTCTCCACCCGTGCTGCACACGCTAACGCTCTTCTGGCGCCACACGGTCGCTATCCTTCGCACCCAGCACCCTTTCCTCACAACCGCCCTTCGTATTCTCCCGGCAACACATCCGCTTCCGTTCCCGCCACCAATCCTTTCCCGCCCCCAAATCCCCATCCCCCTCCCAATCCTGCAGGTATTCTCTCCAACGTTGTGCCAATGCTCCTTCATCTAATTATTCAGCAACTTATTCCAGCTCTCGCGCCCCTTGGCATGTCCGAACAACTCTCGCCAATTACCGCCACTCTAAACTCTCTCTTATCAGTCGTCTCTCCGCAACTTCAGCATGGCCAATCGTAAACAGTTAAACATTTTACAGTGGAACTGCCGTAGTTTTAATAACAAGCAAGGTTTACTAGCAAATGTGGCCAGCGAGTACGATATCATTATTCTTTGCGAAACGTGGCTTTCTCCTTCCTCTATTCCTAAGTTAGATGGCTTCAGCTTGGTTTTAAAAAACAGAATGATTGGTGGAGGCGGTGGTCTCGCCATTGCCATTAAAAAAGATATCACCTTTTTGTACGATTAAGGGGGCTGAGTCACCTAAAAATTATTTTTTTATTTATTTTTTTTTAATTTTTTTTCTGAATGTACATGCGGTGTACTACATACACACCAAATTTTAGATCGAAATTTAAAAAATTACCGAAGTTAGAAGCATTTTAGTAGTGTTAGAAATAAATAATGCGTGAAAAAAAAATGCCGAAATGCAACACGAACAATGCCGGAATACTGCAACTCCGCATGTTTTTTTTTCTTCTAATAAGAAGAATAAGTAACATCGAGAAAGGAACATAAAAAAAACAATCGATGTCGAAACTGCGTTCGGTAGGTAACGATTTACCGACCAAAGGGTCGTTACGTCTAATCGATGCGACTCAGATTATCGCCGCTACCGCGCTTTGTTTTGAGTCTGCGATACACCGGCGTAATGTAGCAGCGATGATTTTTACTCGATTGTGTCAATCGGGTATAAAACTGAGCTTGTAAACTCAGTGTATTAGTTATGTGTCAGTGTTTACAGTTTTTCCGAATGAACGGAATATATTCTGTATTTTTGCCCGCAATAGTGTAAAAATGTTTTTCACAGTGGCAGTGTCGCAAAGCGAAAAGTCTCGCAGACTTAACCTCTTTTTTAAATGTCAGAATTGACGTAAGAGTATATTTTTTTATGTTTTAAACATTTTTTTTGCATTTACGAGATTTGTGAAGTGAAAAAAAAAAAAACCAAAAAAGAAAATCTGATTTTTATGTGATAGAAAAAAAAAGTGGACATTTTTATGTGACAAAAAAAATTTAAAAATAATTTTTTTTATTGCGGGTCACCCAAGTTGGTTATTTTCATTAATCTGTGAAATTCATTTTTTTCCATTTTATTTTTCTTCGCTTGCCGCAGGTTTCAGGGAGAATGGCCCCACCAATTTTGGATTGCGACGGCTTATTTTCTTCGTAACAGTCAGTGTTACGGAACGAGTGCGGGGATTTTTCATGCGATCAAAAATCCATTTATCGCAGCCATTATGTGAGTGGTTACGAGACAAAAAGTGGAAAAAGTGAATTTTTTGGTAGTTTTTAACTCATAGTTTCGCCAGCGAAGCTTCAAAAAAAATCCCCGCACTCGTTCCGCAATAAACTGTCTAACGAAGAAAATCAGACATTGCAAGCAAAGGTTGATACTTTCGTTCAGTCCGAAAGCTGCGGCAAAGGAAAAATGTTTGACCATTGCGCATTACACCGGAATACACTGTAGGTCTCCAAAAAAATTCACAGCGGTAGTCTAACACATATATATTATTGGAGGTAAAATGGAATTTTTCATTAAACTTATATATACTGCAAAAAAAATTTTTACTTTTCGATTTTTTAGGTGACTCAGTCCCCTTAACACAGTCTTACACCGTCCCAACCAAATAGAAACTCTTAGCATTTCAATTTCGACTTCTTCCGGCCCGCTAGACATTATCGCGCTTTATAAACCTCCATCAATTCACATTAGATCAGTTGATTGGCTTCGGCTCTTCGATTTTCTCAATTTTGCAAACAACATTTTCATTGCTGGCGACTTCAATAGCCACCATTCCTCAAACAGAAAAGCTATCGTCACCTTTAACAGAATGCGCTCCAATCATTATAGCCTTTCGGCTAGTCTTCATCGTAAAAATATAGTTGACTCGCCGGCCTGCTCGTGTGGCGCCGAATCAGAAGACTTAAATCACGTGGTCTGGGCTTGCCCCCGGTTTGATTCCTTTCGCACTCCGTTTCTTCGTTCTCTCATCTCTCAACGCATATTTCCTCCTTATAATATTGAATCTTTTATAGCTAAACCGTCCTCTCGTTAAATCGCAGCCTTCATGGCTTTTGTTCACGCTTCAAATCTTTCTATCTAACTCTCTACTCCTTCTCTAATTTACTCTCTCTTTCTATTTTGAAGTCATGCAGCCATTCGCGGGCTGCTGACTATCACGCCAAATGTTTGACGTGGCCGTATGGACAATGATTGCTCTCGCGACGTCCAGAGCCAGCCCCAACTAAACCTACTACTGAAGCAGAATATTAGCGGATAATAAAACTCTCCGTTGTTCGTATCGTTACTAAGCGATACGTTGTTTATAAAATAAGCAGTTCAGTTGTTCGTTTGACGATTTGAAAGAGAGCGGACGCGTTTAATCGGAGATTA
This sequence comes from Cryptus viduatorius, assembly GCA_964006125.1. Taxonomy (NCBI): domain Eukaryota; kingdom Metazoa; phylum Arthropoda; class Insecta; order Hymenoptera; family Ichneumonidae; genus Cryptus; species Cryptus viduatorius. Next base: position 25,891,441 of record OZ023220.1, read on the forward strand.
CGAATAAAGACTTTCTTCATTTATAATTTATCGCGTACCGTTTCGTTATTGATCGAATATCGTCGACGGAGCCGCGTTGTCACGAGAAGTGCGACAATTTAATCAGAAGTGGGATTATCATCCAATAATTGCCGGAATTTCGATAGAACAAATCCGGGATTTGTTGAAGGGATTGAGATAACGGACTTTCTCAATTCAAATAACGGTTAAAAAAAAAATAAGAAAGCTATCATCGTGGATACGCCAACAGTCAAAAGGAAGCGAGGACGACCAAGGTAGCTTCAAGTGATACCAGTAATTCACACGCCGGACGGAATCGAGGGACAAGAAGAAATGCATCGAACACCGATTGTGCCGAGGCAAGAAGTCCCAAATAATGTTGAAGAAGCAGGAGGTCATCGCGAGGAATTACGGGACAATATCGATGAAGCGGTGGATGATGTTATACCGGAATTAGAACGAATGGGTTTATTCGATAATCCTCAAAGTCGACCGCGGAATTTTATGGATTTGTCAAAAGTGTTACCAAGCTTTGATCCCGTAAATTCGGACAGTGACATTCATCGATGGATCGAAAAGATGGAAGAGTATGCGCAAATGTACGGTTGGGACGATTTGGCAACAAAACACTACGCTTTATCGAAACTCGAGGGTGTCGCGAAGAAATGGAGAGATAGTTTGCAGAGAGCCGATCGAACATGGGACGATTGGAAATGCCTACTAACGAAATCATTCCTTGGAGAAGAAACAGGTGTTAAGAAAGTGTTAGAAGCACAAAACTATAAACGAAAAGTGGGTCAAAATATTGTCGAATATTTTTATGAAAAATTATCACGTTGCAACAACGCTCGCATGGCCGATCGTGAGATTATGGAATGGATAATCGATGGATTGGATAACGTTCAATATCGCTCCTATCTCGGACCTCTTTCTCGGTACGAGCATCCAACGGATTTGTTACCGGATTTGAAAAGTGGAGACTCTTTCATCAAAGACCATGGACGACCAGTATCAAAATCGCCGTACTGGAAGAAAGGAAGTCAACCCTTTAGTCACCAAAAGACGGAGGAAAGAAACCAATCTTATCAAAATCGAGAGCAAGAAAAGTCGAGTGACACGCTAACGAATAAAACAAAGGATTTGGGTAAAATTACGTGTTTCAAATGTGGTAATACAGGACACTACGCACGAAATTGTTCCGAAAAGGGGGAAAATAAAGAACGACGAAAAGAAAATAAAAAGGAAGAGAACGAGAAAGTTCTGCATATTCATGGCAATTCTCACGGAAAATTTTTCAAGGATGCAAAGGTGAACGGCAAGGGAATTTGATGTTACATCGATTTGGGAAGTGCAGTCACCACGATGAGAAGAGATTACGCCAATCAACTTCATTTGACTTACTACGAAGGAGCTTTATCACCATTTACCGGGTATGGTGGAGGCGAGGTCACTCCAATCGGCGTGATGACTGTCGAGATCGATATCGACGGCGTCAAGGCGAAGTGCGACGTCTTCATTATACCGGAAGAAGCTCAGATTGTACCCTTATTAGTTGGACATTCATATACGGAACAAGAGAACGTTCATATATTGAACACACAAGGAGGGCTCGAAATAGCAAACGGATTAGAAGAGTTGTTGAAAATCGAGACCACGGAGCCGAACAAAACGAAATTCGTTGCTGGAAATGACGTAGTCATTCCGCGAAATTACCTCGGACATATTAATGTCGTCGGTAATATAGCAAAGCAAGATTTCTATCTTGAAGGCGGAACTCAAGAGTCGGGAAAAGTAATTCCACGATGTATAATCAGCGCAAACGAAAATGGTGAATCGGTTATACCGATTATGAATTTGAGTTACAGCGATATGTCGGTAAAGAAGGGACAACTCATTACACGAGGAGAAGTTTGCGCCGAAGAGGATACAACACGAGAAATAAATACTGATGCGATTAAAGAAGACGAAGTCGACTCAGATTTACCCGAAGAGGATCACACGAAACTGGTCCAATTGATTAATCAGTATCGAGGAATCATCGCGAAAAATGTCGATCAAATGGGGAAAACGAACACAGCGGAAATGGCGATTCATTTGACGACTGACAAACCCGTATACTATCGACCGTATCGTCTCTCGTATCACGAAAAAGAACAAGTCAAAGATATGATCACCGATCTCAAGAAGGCGGATGTCATCGAAGACAGTTCTTCACAATACGCAAGTCCTATAATATTGGTACGAAAGAAGACCGGGGAGATAAGAATGTGCGTCGATTACCGAGCTTTGAATAGAATTACGATAAAGGATAAATATCCGTTACCACTCATCGATGATCAGTTGGATAGACTTAGAGATAATCGGTTTTTCTCAAGTCTCGATTTGTTTAGCGGCTACTATCAAGTCCCAGTAGCTCGAGATTCAAGAGATAAAACTGCGTTTGTCACACCCAACGGACATTACCAATTTAAGCGGATGCCCTTCGGGCTCTGCAACGCACCGGCGGTATTTCAAAGAATGATGAACGTCGTTCTCGAATCATTAGAAGGGGACGTGGCAATGGCTTATCTCGACGATATCATTACGGCAAGTTCAACCCTTGAAGATGGAATTAAGAAGCTCAAGAAAGTTTTCAACGTTCTTCAAGTTGCAGGCTTGACGATTAATCTCAAGAAGTGTCATTTCTTTAAATGAAAAATAGAATACTTGGGCTTTGAAATCTCGCAATTCGGAATCGAACCGGGCACAAGGAAAGTCAATTGCGTAAAATCCTTTCCGACACCTACGAACGTGAAAGCAGTTAGGAGTTTCGTAGGATTGGCCAGTTACTTCAGAAGATTCGTGAAAGGTTTTGCATCGATTATAAAGCCATTGACAGATTTATTGAAGAAAAATGAGACCTTCGTATGGGGTAATGATCAGCAGCGAGCGTTCGACGATATTAAATTAAAACTCTCGTCGAGACCAATATTGGCAATATTCAATGTAAAGGCGAAGACTGAAGTACACACTGACGCTAGCCAATACGGATTAGGAGCAGTTCTATTACAAGAGCAAGAAGAGAAAAATCAGACGAGAAGAATGCATCCTGTCTGTTATTACAGTCGAAAAACGACCAACGATGAATCGAAGTACCACTCATATGAGTTGGAGGCGTTGGCTATCGTTTGCGCGTTAGAAAAATTTCGCGTCTACCTCATCGGAATTGAATTTTCCATTAAAACTGATTGCAATAGTCTGAAGCTTCTAGATAGCAAGAGGGATTTAAATCCGCGAATCGGAAGATGGTTTATCAGACTGTCGGAGTTCAATTACCGTATCGAATATTTGAAAGGCGATCAAAATTGCGTTGCCGATAGTTTGAGTCGGTTTCCGGTGGAATCAGCTGAAGAAACGCCAATTATCGGACTGCCGATTATGGGAATTAATGTTAACACCGATTGGATTGCTGCCATGCAACGGGCAAGCGCGGAAATCCTCGAAGTGCGAAATAAACTCGAAAGTGGAGATAAAGAAACACACAAAAAATTCACTATGTACAATGCTAGAGTCTACAGAATTACGAAAGGGCGATGGCGATTGTATGTACCAGTCGAATTAAGGTCCGAAGTTGTCGCAAGTGCTCACAAAAGTCTCGCGCACTTAGGGATTGACAAGACTCTATCCAAGTTGAAGGAAACATACTACTTTCCGGGAATGCGTGAATTCGTCACGACGTACATAAATCGCTGTATCAATTGTATTTATTACAAGGCTCAAACGGGAAAGAAGAGTGGATATCTACACCCGATTGATAAAGGATCTATTCCGTTCGAGACTATTCATGTCGATCACCTCGGACCCTTTGTAAAGACGACGCGAGACAACAAATACGTGCTGGGAGCAGTATGCGCTTATAGCAAATACGTTATACTCGAAGCCGTGGAAAACACTGGATCAGATGAAACGATCGCCGTTCTACAAAAACTCATAGGACACTACGGTAAGCCGAAACGCATAATCAGTGATCGAGGAGCGGCATATATTTCAAAAAAATTCAATGACTTTTGCTCGACGTTCGAGATTACGCATGTTTTGATTGCTGCTGGTACACCGAGGGCAAACGGCCAAATCGAGAGAATAAACAGTGTCATTTTGAACTGTTTACCGACTATAACCAGCGACAGCGAACACTATGATTGGGACGAGAAGATATATGACGTGCAGTGGGCGATAAATAATAGCACGCATCGAATTACAAAACGGACGCCGGCCGATCTAATTTTTAATTACAAGCCAATCGGAAAAGAAGACTCTACACTGACGCGCGAAATAAAAGATATTAACGATCAATTCGGTGTCGAAGTTGAAGACGGGGATGTTTCGGAGTTATTGCGAAAAAATCAAGAAGTACTATCCAAACAGTTTAACAAAAAACGAAAATTTGCGGAGAAATTGAAACCCGGACAATTGGTCATGATTCGGTACGATGCGCCAGCAACCGGAGAAAGTCGAAAGTTGACCGAAAAATATCGAGGACCCTATGAAGTGGTGAAAGAAATCGGAAACGATCGCTATCTAATTCGGGATATTGAGGGAGAAATGCAGAGCCAGCGACTCTACAAAGGCATCATTGCTATAGACCGATTGAAATTGATTCCTGGAGAAAAGTAACCTAGAAGCTACAATCGACGAGGACGTCGAATATCATCAGGATAGCCGAATTGAAGCAGAATATTAGCGGATAATAAAACTCTCCGTTGTTCGTATCGTTACTAAGCGATACGTTGTTTATAAAATAAGCAGTTCAGTTGTTCGTTTGACGATTTGAAAGAGAGCGGACGCGTTTAATCGGAGATTACGAATAAAGACTTTCTTCATTTATAATTTATCGCGTACCGTTTCGTTATTGATCGAATATCGTCGACGGAGCCGCGTTGTCACGAGAAGTGCGACACTACTACTACTTCTACTCGGATCGGAGTTCTTCGATACACGCGGGCGGCTTACAGTAACCTCTCACATACGTCAGGCTGCTTGGATTTTTTTACGCGCTGGATGTAAGATTTGTGTGAAAATAATTTTTTTTTGGTTGTTTTTTTTTTTTTTAATATTCTCAAATGTTAACGAATATATAAATTCTCTTTAAAATATTATCGGTTTACCTTTGATCAATGTAATTATTCGTGAAGCGCTTCAAGAACTTCGTTAACATTTCACAATATTGAAGAAAACAAACAAACAAACAAAAATAATTTCTTCCTAATCCGCATTCACGCGAGAGTCAACACTTCGAAATTACTACTTCGTTTTTATTCGTACGGCAATCAGTGCGCGTGTTTGTTGATCATATTATACGTGTTCGCGGATGTGAGCGGAAGATACTCGGTCACAGGTCGATGATAAATGACGTTAACGTTAACGATAATCGCTGAATTAAGTAAACTTATTCATAAATAGTTACGACACGACTGAACCCTCCCGTTGCATTTTTTTTATTTACTACCAGTGAGCGCACGCTTCGCACGCGTAGCCTTATCTCTCTATTTAATTTTTTTTTTCCACTCGACTTTATTATTTATTTGAATTGTCAAAGTTTGTCAATCAACTATCAACTATCAAAATGCAACATAACTGAAGTTGCTTGTCTAACAGTATTACCTTCAGCCCCTTCTGACAGCCAATCAGACAACGAATAAAGCGACAACAATACATGTATCGAAATTTCGATATATTTTAGCCACGGATTTTTTGAAGAAGGAAACCTCTTGAAGAAGGAATCCCGAAACCTCCTGTCAAAACTCGTCGACCAATCACAGCACGAATAAACCGACAACAATACATATATCGAACCGTCGATAGTGAAAACTCGAAAGTCGATATTAATCGCCACCAACTTTTTAGGAGAGGACTAGGAGGTTACGGATGCGCTGCGCCCGCCCGAAACCTCCTGTCCAATCTCGTCGACCAATCGCGGCACGAATAAACCGACAACAATGAGCGTCGATATGAGTAACAACAATAAATGCGATCTGTTCGATATATATCGCAAGGACCTTTTTAAGAGAGCGACTAGCGCAGCGTGCCCGTAACCTCCTGTCAAAACTCGTCGACCAATCACGGCACGAATAAACCAACAACAATACATATATCGAACCTTCGATAGTGAAAACTCGAAAGTCGATATTAATCGCCACCAACTTTTTAGGAGAGGATTTTTTTTATCGTATGACAGTTTCCGAGCGACGAAATCATTCGTTGCAATGAAAGCCGGAGAAACTCTTGTGGAAGGAGCTACAAACGAAATGATCACCCAATTCGAAACATACAAAAGTCATCGAGAGATCTCAAAAAAAATTCATTTAAAAAAAACCTCCTATTACTTACAATCTAAAATGATTTTTTTTGTTTTTACAATAAACGAAATATAACATAATCGTAATTGAGAAAAACCACAGCTTGTCGTGGGAATTAAGGTGATTGTAGACGAACTCGTAGAGATCTTCACGAGTGCGAGAACCGTTGTACTCCGAGACTTTTTCACCGTCGCGGTACAACAAGAGAGTCGGGAAGCCGTCGACCTTCTGTTCGTCGCGCAGCTGCTTGCTGGTTCCAAGTGTGCAATCGACTTTAAAAATATGTACGTTTTCATTCCCGATGAATTTCTTTCCCAACTCTTTCCACGTCGGAGCTAAGCGCTTGCAGTGACCGCACCACGGAGCGAAGAATTCGATGAATACCCTTCTCTATTCCGTGTTTGAAATTGTCTCCGGACAACGTGAGCACCGTGATTGTACGCTCTCGTCGGTTTCCTCGTCACTTCCAGTTTCCTTTTCGTTTTTGTGAAGCATTTTGTCCACGTAAGCCTTCAACTCTTCGTGACTACGTTGACCCGTGTATTTTTCGATCTGTAATAGAAAAAAAAAATCATTGAGGAGATTATTTTCGTACAAGAGATAGAGATTCAGGGATACGCTGACTTCGGGATTAATACAAAAGGAGCTTTGGACTGAAACTTTGTTTGAATTTTAATATTATTAACTGACCTTTTTTCCATCTTCGATCCACAGCAATGTGGGATATCCTTTTACATCGAATTGCTCGCAAACTGCGCGATACTAAGTGCAATCAACTTTGGCGACACTGACGGAATCGTCGTGACCGTAACTGTGCGCGAGATAGTCCCACGTTGGACCCAATTTTTGACAATGTCCACACCAAGGTGTGTAAATTTGACGAAATGATGTCCCGATGACACGTGTTTATCGAACGTTTCTTCGGTCAATTCACGCAGTCCGTTAACGGGCTCAAGATCAGCCGCACTTTTGCTTTCTTGAAATCAACCGATTTTAGTAAAACGAAAATTTAGCTACCATTGTTATTTTAACAATTACATTGATACTAACCGATGGAATGCTTCCCGATTACTCGTTAATGAAAGCGGTAAGAGACGGCAAGTCTCGCGTTCCCCTGAACTTTATACCTCCGCTTTCTACAACTTTGAAGAACTTAAGACTGCAAGTAGACAATTATATATCGTTAAAAAAATGTTTAATAAATAAACATTTTCGTAAAAAAAATTATTTAAATAAATTAAAATATTTTGAATGAATTACAAGTTTTCCAAAAGCATTGTTTAACATTGAATTCAACATTTTTTATGGATATAGTTATCTTTATCTTTATTATCTTTATCTTTATTATTATTATTATTATTATTATTATCTTTATATATATAAAAGAAAGTCCCGATTTTTCTTGTGTGTTTGTCCACGAGACGCTCACAGACACGGTATTTTCGCCCGTATTTGTGACGTATTTTTCTTCGAAACGATAACGCGAACTCGAAAAGCCAAAAAAAACCAAAATTACGAAACGAAACGAAATCGAAAATGATGTCACCTTCGGCCGTTTGCCTCCGCGAGTGCAACGAGATCCCGGGGGCGCCAGTTAATTTTTATTTCGCCGGTATCAACAACCGGACTCGATCTGGAGGCGGTGGAGCGTCCAACCTCCGAAGGATAATTTTTGTTTCGCCGGAATTATCAAACCGGACTGAACTGGAGGTCGACGGAACGATCGACCTCCGCAAGGACAAAACGAAACGTAAATCTAATCCTAACTCTCACCGCCTTCGCGAATGCAAACGGTTACGGAAATGCGCGGTTGCTCAGGATGCGGGTTATGGTAGAGGGTCGCGATCCTTAGCCAATAAAATAACGAACGGTAACGAAACAACAAAAAAATCGAACTCTCGAGCCCTTGCGAGCGAGAGTAATTTTCTTTTTGGCTATACGCTACGGGAACGCACGCGAGTGCACCGAAAACGCTCAGCTGATCGAACGATCGAAGCGAGCTAACGAGAACGTAACAAAAGCGGATCGATAAGCGATCGACAAATTTTTATAATTCAAAAACTCACCGAAACTTCATATTAATCCTGTAATGAGCGGAAACCTGTATCTCACGATACACCGAGAACCGAATCACTATCACCGCTGCACAAAGAGCATTATTTCTAATGCTTCACTCACGCACGGGATCGCGAAGAATTTATTACAAAATTCTTTCGCTACACTCAACTCACGAAACTCGAGCGATAGCCGAACGCGAACGAGAAAAGTGACAGCTAGGCCACACTGTGTGCGCGAGCGAGATAGCCTCACTCGAGCGCGCGAACAATAGGCCGAACGTCAACAACACGGGAGCGCGAGAGAAGTCCGAGGTACCTCGAGGGCGTCTCTCGGTAGACTGATTTACCTATTACACTATCTCGACGAAATCTTATTATTATTTCGGAGATTGCGATCGATAGCTACTGCTCTCTCAACTATTTCACTACGTTATCGATACGAGATTCGAAATCCTTAGCGGTAATCGGGGATCTAAAAGGGATCGTTACCCCTAGTTAATGCGGGAGAACCAGGCACTCACCTCGACTGACAAAACCGCGGCAAGGTGCTCCAACCTTGCCGGGGACTCAAACCAAACCTCCGCCTGTTCTTCCACGCATTGCACTATGTCGCGGGGTGCCGGGTTTGCACCGGACTTTGCCGTCTTGCAACTACACCTTGTCGGGACTTTCCTTTACTCGGGCTTTTAATTCTTCGCGATTCACCACCGAGTAAAGTCAAGTACGCCGACCAACTAAACTTGACTGAACAAAACTGAAGCTAAATAAATCAAAACTAAATTCATAGAATAACTGCAAAAAAATATCCTGAATCGAGAATATACGGGAACAAAACCGTAATGCGAGAGTTAGTGAGAGGCAGAAAACCGGAACTATAACAACAAGAATCGATATCTGTAGAAAATTGTACTTCTTGTGTTATTTGTGACGATGATTGAAAAAATCACGTCACAACTCCTCACCTCTTACGGGAGGTTTCGAACTAAGGTTCGAAACGGTAGCCAATCCGGAGATTACGGGAACGACAACTCAAAAACGTTAGGTCTCGAGGTTAACCTGATGAGGTTGCGGGAACTTTTCGGGATCTGGACACGCGTAGCGTGTATCGGTAGCGGCTCGTCTCTAACACGGTTAACCAGCGAATAACTCGCGAATTCTTCGTGGAGGAGCGGACGAGAGGGTTTGCCTCTCGGTACGGGAATCATCGGAAGAGACCCACGGCCCGTAATTCGGTCGCCATGATCTCTTGCTCCTACCCCTGTTGCTCGTCGGTAACTAAAGTTTGGGGTAAGACGGGAACCTCACGAGGGACAAAGTCTCGATCGTAGAACGGGAAGTTAAATTTTTGTTTGTTCAACGGTTACGACAACCCACCACCCCTTTTCAGACAACCACAAGTAGTCATAGAGTTTTCCTACGTTACCCCAACATCCTTCGGCGTAGATTCCGGTGGTCGGTGGCACCGTAGCGGGGTCTGATGGTCCCTTCACCCGTCGAGATTTGCGGCCCGGAGGCCTGCAAAGCGGAAGCTGCGACTGGCGCCGCGTACGAGAGCTTGGAATTTTCGTCCAGTTGGCGGAAACTGTGGCCCGAAGGCCCATAACGAGAACTTCGGCCAAAGTCGTGTGCGGGAGCTGGATCTCCAATGTTCGATCGCCGAGACCCAGAGCTTACAAGGCGAGAACGGCGAGATCAGGACCTCATAGGGGTCCTATACGGGAGCTACATCCGAAATCAACCCTTTTTGGCGAGTCGGGAATCCGTCGTATCCCGACAAGATCGCCTGGTTGAAGTGTCTCCGCTCGCAGCGGAGAATCAAATTCGGAGCCTCAGGGAAATAGGAGTGGAGAAAATCTTCTCCAACAATCCGTCCGAGAGGAACAGCGCGATTGGAGTGGAAAAGAATCCTACTTCACGATCGATCCGAGAACCAACTTGAATTGAGTGGGATGAGACACCTCGAAAATCAATTCAAGTTCGGGAACCAAGAATCAATTCGAACGTCGAGAATAAATTCGAGTTCGAAATCGACAATTATTTCGGACGTCGAAAAATAATTCGATAAACCCCGAAGGTTAATTCGTGTTCGAAAGACGAGATAAATTCTCGAACAGCGAAAGTGAATCTGCGTTTGAGAAGCGAGAGCAAATTTTCGAACAACGAAAATTAATTCGTATCCGAAAAATCGAAAATTAATTCGACTTCGAAAATCGAGAGCTAATTCGAAACTCGAAATTTTGTTCAAGCTCGAAATCGAGAAGTAATTCGAAAACTCAAAATTTAATTCGAGCTCAGCGTCTTATCAAAATCGAAAATTAATTCGAAATCGGAACCATCGCGAGAACAAAAATTTCATCGAAATCGAAAATTAATCAGAGATCGAGAAATATTGCGGGAGCGAAAATTTCATCGAAATCGAAAATTAATCAGAGATCGAGAAATATTGCGGGAGCGAAAATTTCATCGAAATCGAAAATTAATCCGAAATCGAGAAATATTGAGAGAGCGAAAATTTCATTGAAATTGAAAATTAATTCGAAATCGAGAAATATTGCGAGAGCGAAAATTTTATTGAAATCGAAAATTAATTCGAAATCGAGAAATATTCCGAGAACAAGAATCATTTCGGCATCGAAAAGTAATTCGGAAGCGCAAAGTAATTCACACGACAACGAGCTGTCACGAGAGCGTATGACGAGTCTTCGCAATCGAGAGCGTCTCCGAAGAACGGGGCTCTCGACTGTTCACGTCAAGTGTCCCCGACAAAGTGATCGAGGAATCTCCGGGATCGGCGATCGAGAGCGAAGAGCGAGGAGAAGCGAGCCCTCCAAACTCAAAATTGTTTGTCACAATTTCGAGCATCTTCCGATCGCCGCCGATGGTGACGTATTTTTCACCTAACGGAAACTCTAACTCAAACTCTATAAATAAAATTAAAAAAAAACCAAAATCGAAAAGCTCAAACCAAACGGGAGCAAAACACGAACGAAACTTACGTCACCTTCGGCCGTCCACCCTCGCAGATGCATCGGCGTCCCGGTGGGCGCCAGTTAATTTTGTTTCGCCGGTATTAACAACCGGTCTAAACTGGAGGCCAGTGGAACGAGCTCCGCGGGGGGTTTTTTGTTTCGCCGGAATCACCAATCCGGGCTAAACTGGAAGTCGGTGGAACTGCGACCTCCGCAACGACAAAACGAAACAAAACGAAAACGATACGAGAACTAACGCCGACGCATTCGCGAAAGCAAACGGTTGCGGAAATGCACGGTTGCTCAGGATGCGGGTTGTGGTAGAAGGGTCGCGATCCGAGGTCAATAGAATAGCAACGAGAAACGGAGATCGAAATCTCAATGTTAATTTAAGCGGGACCGAAAAATGATAATTTGGCTAAGAAGCCACGGGATCACACGCAAGTGCATCGCGAGGACTCTGTCGATCGAGAGATCGAGGCGAGTCAAGCGACGACTCGCGGCACACGAGACCGACAAAATACTTTAACGGAAAAAATAACTCACCGAAAACGTATAATTTATCCCAAACGGACCGAGAACTGCATCTGACGATGCCCGAGAACTTAACTGTATGCACTACACTTCGAGAGCGTTAATTGTAACGCATCCACCGAATTATTAACTCGAAAGAATTTCTGTCAAAATTCTATCGAGAATCGCGCACACGAAACACCCGAGTCGCCGAACGAACGAGACGAGACGCACGAACGCGAGAGCGAGAGCGGTATCGGGATCGACGGTACGCGAGCGAGACACTGCGACCACACAACATGCGAACGACTCGAGCGCGAGAACAATAGGCCGAGACCTATCACAGCGGGAGCGGGAGAGAGACCCGAGTTACCTCTGGGGCAGCTCTCGGTAGACTGTCGATTTGCCTACGAAAATTCGTAACGAATTATGATAATTATTTTTGGGAGCTTGACCGATAACTACTGCCCTCTCAACCATCTCATGACTTTATCGAATCGAGAGCCGATACTATAACGCGGTAACTTGAACGAATCTTTGCAATCGCTTCCCCCTAGTCAATGCGTGAGATACAAGGCTCTACTCAACTATAACGCAGTGCAAGGTGTTCCACCACTCTTGCCTGGACCAAACGATACCTCCGCCTGATCTCAACGCATTGCACTATCTCTTGGGGTGCCGGGTTTGCACCGGACTTTGACGTATTCGCAAGACTCTTCGCCGAGTCCTTTCTCTATTTGAGCTTTTTATTATTAATTCTTACACCACCAAATAGAGTCGGAAACGTCGACTAAACTGAACTAAAATGAAATCTGAAATCGTGAACCAAACTAAGCAAACGGAATCTCAAAACTTGTTGAAAAAGACATTTGAATATTCGTTGACGACGTAGTCGAACTATAACTGTTTATCTTTTTGTAGTTCAGTTGTTTATAAGCTGTCCGATACGACGTATCTCGTCTGATTTAATAAAGTATATTCTTCTATAATATCGTGTCTTTCAAAAGGTTATGGGCCCAGAAATGGAGCCAGAAAAATATAGAATAGCTTTATTTGATGGAAATGGCTTTAACAACTGGAAATTTCGAATGGAAACGTTGCTGGCGGAACACGGATTACTTGACTGCTTGGAAAAAGAGATCGTAGATATTCCAAATCTTCAGCCTGCAGCTGGGGATTCAGCTGAAAGGAAGCTGGAAAAGGAAAAAGATATCGAAGCGAGGAAGACACTGGAAAGAAAGTGTACGTCGATGATCGTTCGACGAATCGCGGATAGCCATCTCGAGTATGTCAAGGATAAAAATACTCCAAAGCAAATTTGGGATACTTTAAAAGCTACATTCGAAAGGAAAGCTCTGGCAAGTCAATTATATCTTCGAAAGAAATTATTGACGATGAAACTACACGATGGTCAGTCTCTTGAAGATCATTTTTTGGAATTTGACAAGACTGTTCGCGATCTCCGATCGACAGGAGCGACTGTCGAACCGCAAGATGCCGTGTGTCATTTATTATTAACATTGCCATCTTCATTCAACTCCGTGGTAACGGCATTAGAAACTCTAAACTCGAATCTACTGACTATGGAACTTGTACGAAGTAGGTTACTTGATGAAGATTTAAAACGGAGGAATTTCGAAGACAGCACCGAAGAAAAATCGAAGGCCGGACCGACCGCATTCGCTAGCAAAACTCAGACCGATTTTCCGTTTCGGTGCTATAATTGTCAAAGGGTAGGACACAAACGATCGGAATGCAAGTATAAACCGAGTGGAAGAAATAGCCAGAGGAAACATTTTACGAAGAAGTCGAATAATTATGAACATGCGGAAATAGCTTTCGTAGCTGCAGCAAATAGTTGTAACGTGAATGCAAGAATTAATGATCGGAAGTGGTACCTTGATTCGGGGGCTACGGATCATATGGCGAAGGATAAAAGTCTGTTTCACACGCTGGAACCACTGATGGATAAAATTCAGATCTCTGTTGCTAAATCCGGTGAGAAAGTTACGGCAACGCACAGAGGAACAATACGTGCGGAAATTATCGCAGACGGGAAGTGGAAAAACTGTATTTTCAAGGATGTACTATTTGCACCAGATTTGAGTTGCAATTTGGTTTCTGTAAGAAGACTCGACGATTCTGGAATGGAACTTAACTTCAGCAATGGGACTGTGAATATAATCAAGGATGGAAATATCATCGGAAGTGGAAAAAGAGCAGGAAAACTTTATGAATTGGGTATTAGATACCCCACAGACAGTGCTGCTATGCTGAGTACTGGAACGGTAACTGAGAATTTTACTCTGTGGCATAAACGATTGTGTCATCTCGGAACCCAGAATCTACTGAGGCTTTCGTCGAAAAACATGGTAGATGGAATCAATGTCAAGCCAACACATGTTCCAAAAGGTTTATGCGAAGCTTGCGTCATGGGGAAACAGAGCAGATCTCCGTTTACCACGGAAGTTCGCCAACGTTCGAATCGACCACTGGAATTAGTCCATACGGACATTTGTGGGCCGATAACTCCGTCAACGTGGGACAAGAAACGGTATTTCGTTTCTTTTATTGATGATTATACGCATTTCACGGTAATATATTTATTGAAAAGCAAGGATGAGGTAACTGATTACTTCAAACAGTACAGTGCGATGGCCAGTACTCAATTCGATCAACAAATAGCAAGACTTAGATGCGACAATGGTCGTGAATATATTACTGGAGAGTTGAAGATTTTTTGCGAAGAAAAAGAGACAGTATTAGAATATACAAATCCGTACACTCCGGAACAGAATGGAGTAAGCGAAAGAATGAATAGAACTTTGATGGAGAAAGCTCGAGCGATTATTATTGTCGCGAATATGAATAAAGAAATGTGGGGTGAAGCGTTACTTGCAAGTACGTATGCAACAAATCGAAGCCCTTGCTCATATTTGAAGGCAGATGTTACGCCATACGAAATGTGGACAGCTCGGAAGCCGAACCTTTCTAACATGAGAATTTTTGGATGTCCTGCGTACGCACACGTTCCAAAAGAACTTCGGAAGAAACTTGATCCCAAATCGAATAAGTTAATGATGATAGGATACCCTACGAACGGATACCGACTGTGGGACGATAAGAAGAGAAGAATTGTGAAGAGTAGAGATGTTTTATTCGATGAAGATTGGAAAATCTACCGAGATACGAACGATGCTTGGGAAGAAAGTGACGTAAACAAGACTGAGAAAAACGATACGAAAAATCAAGAAGTTCAAGTAGACAAGGAACGAGATGAAAGAGGTCCCGTTCATGTGAATCTCCGACCAAATGATCCAGAGGATCTAATAGATTTATCAGGAAACTATGATAATAATGCAGAAGATTTAGGTGAAGCTCAAGAGTTGAGAAATCTACAAGGTGAAGATCCAGAAGTCCCCGTTGTAAGCGTAAGGAAAGGAACACGAGACAGACACCCTGTGAAACGATTCGATCCAAGTGATAGTAATACGTTCATGGCTCTAATAACGGGGGATAACTGTGAAGATGTGCCCAAAAATATAAAAGAAATCAAAGAACGAGACGATAGAGCAAAATGGGAAGAGGCAGTGGAAGAAGAACTACTGGCACTAAAGAAGAATTCGACGTGGGTTCTTGAAAAATTGCCTCCTGGAACTCGTACTATTGGATGTAAATGGGTGTTTAAAATTAAAAGGGACGATGCTGGAAATATTAAACGGTATAAGGCGAGACTAGTAGCGAAAGGTTACTCGCAACGAAAGGATTTCGACTACAAAGAAACCTATGCTCCTGTAGCAAAGCTGACTACTATTCGTATATTGATTGCAATAACGAATCATCATGATCTTGAAATACATCAGATGGATGTGAAGACTGCATTTCTCAACGGAATTTTGAATGAGGATATATATATGGAGCCGCCAGAAGGATTAATGACGAATGGACGAGTCTGCAAATTGACGAAGCCTTTGTATGGACTTAAACAAGCACCAAAATGTTGGAATGACAGATTCAATGATTTCCTAATCAGCTTAAACTTTAAAAGATCAAACGCTGACTATTGCTTGTACGTTAAATTCGTGAACGAGACGCGAATTTATATCGCTCTGTTTGTCGATGATCTTTTGATCGTTAGCAATAGTATTGCGGAAATTGTTACATTGAAGAAAAGACTTACGTCGATTTTTGAGATGACGGATGAAGGCGAAGTGAAACACTTTCTGGGACTAACTATCACGAGAGACCGAAAGAATAATATCACTACTATCAGTCAAAAGCAATATATGCTAGATATTCTGGCGAAATTTGGAATGGAAAATTGTACTTCGGTTTCTACACCGATGGAAGCTGGATTGAAACTTGCAGTACCTGTTGAGAAGACAGAAGAAGAAGCAACTAGGAGACCGTACCGAGAGCTTATCGGAAGTATAATGTTCCTTATGCTAAATTCTAGACCGGATTTGAGCGCTGCGATAAACTATCTTAGTCGATTCCAAAACTGTGCTACGATTGAGCACTGGAAATATTTGACAAGAAATTCAGCAAGTAACAAATTATCCCATTGAATTTCTAAATTCTCTCAACCCTCCAGGACTTCCATGACATACCCAAAAATTAAAAATCGGAACCCTTATCATACTATTGAGAAATTTGAATGCACCAAAACTGTGTAACGGAACCAGATTAAAAATTACAAGATTAATGACTTACATATTAGAAGCTGAAATTATTACCGGTAATTCAATCGGCGAACATGTGTTAATACCACGCATACCCGTGATACCAGCAAATTACCCATTCGAGTTCAAACGGATCCAATTTCCAGTCAAACTATGTTTTGCGATGACAATCAACAAATCACAAGGTCAAACTTTTCAAGTTGCCGATACTGATTTACACGATGTATGCTTTTCACACGGTCAACTATATGTAAGGTGCTCACGCGTAAGTTCAGAAAAAAATTTATTCATTCACGTACCTGGAGATAAAACACCCAATATTGTGTACAAAGAAGTTCTCCAATAGGGTGGCAATTTTAAATTATGGTTTTGATTTTTCAAAATCGTGTTCGTGAACCAAATTTGTAAATTTGGTTAACAAAAATGAAATTGATATTCAATATACTTTATAATTTTCAATTGCTATTTTAATTCGAGAATGGTTACGTAGTAATTTTGAAACGCGCTACGTAATCAATCTCTACTTTAAATGAGATGCTTAGTTGTTTACCTTCCCATGGTGCATCTCGAAAAAAAATTCTCGACTCAAAGACTATGACTCAATTACGAGCGAATTTGGCCAAAAACCAACAAATAAAAATCTATCAATTGTAGTAACACATCGAATTTTTTTCGTTTATTCTTAAATATTCACTTACACTGCGTACGCAACCCTTTACTTAGATAGTTCCAATGTAATTCAATGCGAGCCCAACGACCTGCTAGTTGTATAATATACGTAGGATATCCAGTGACATCATGTTCCGAGCAAACGGCACTGTCGTTTGTGCAGTCTACTTTAGTGATTATCACCCGACTGGCCTCTTTTTCAGTTAACATCTCAGCCAGCGTATCCCATGTAGGCGCTAGTCTTTGGCAGTGGCCACACCTAATTTACAGAGATATTTCATAATGAAAACGCATTAAATTTATCAATATTGCTTTTCATTCGAAATACAGGCAACTCCCGCATAACATTTATCATATTAAGTTTCAAGCAGCGGGGCTGACATAAAACATGCATAGATAAACTGAATTAAGTATTATCACGTGAAAAAAGTTTTTTTTCTTATAAAAATGAATGCTACTCACGTAAAACATTACAAAATGATTTTTTTTGGGTACTTCAACGGCAAACGTTCCCTATGTATATTTGATCGTGTGAAGATCATCGTCGTGCGTATGCGCATATCTATATCCGCCGACTGTATGCTGTTGAAAACCAATTCGACGATTCTGTGCACCTCGACGTTTATCTTTCACCTCCGACTTTGATAACACGACCATCTGGAATCCTGTTACAAGTTTCACTTTAATAGAAATAAAAAAAAGTGTTTTTTTCTTTTGCTGTCATTAACGAAGCAAGGATTTTCGTGTATTCTTATAATGTAAGATTCGACGAGAACGATAGTCTCTCGTGCTAATTTTTCCTCGGTTTCTATGTTGTGTGACGTGATTTTTGGAATCAGCGTCACAAAGACCAAAACAACCGTTACTCGCACCAAATACCGATTTTAGTGCTGAAGTATCGCGTTACTGCCTCTCCCAGCGACTTAAGATACCGTCACGCTCTCGTTGAGTTACCGATCGAGATTTTTGCAGTTTATTTTCTATCATTTTGTTGTAATTATTCCCAATTAGCTTAATTATCATTATTATTTTAGTTCAGTTCGAGTTTTGAGATTCCGTTTGGTTAGTTGGTTCACGATTTCCGATTTCCTTTTAGTTTAGTTTAGTCGACGTTTCCGACTCTATTTGGTGGGTTAAGAAGTAATAATAAAAAGACCAAATAAAGAAAGGACTCGGCGAAGAGTCTTGCGAATACGTCAAAGTCCGGTGCAAACCCGGCACCCCAAGAGATAGTGCAATGCGTTGAGATCAGGCGGAGGTATCGTTTGGTCCAGGCAAGACTGGTGGAACACCTTGCGCTGCGTTATAGTTGAGTAGAGCCTTGTATCTGACGTATTGACTAGGGGAAGCGATTGCGAAGATTCGTTCAAGTTACCGCGTTATAGTATCGGCTCTCGATTCGATAAAGTCATGAGATGGTTGAGAGGGCAGTAGTTATCGGTCAAGCTCCCGAAAATAATTATCATAATTCGCTACGAATTTTCGTAGGCAAATGGACAGTCTACCGAGAGCTGCCCCAGAGGTAACTCGGGTCTCTCTCGCGCTCCCGCTGTGATAGGTCTCGGCCTATTGTTCTCGTGCTCGAGTCGTTCGCATGTTGTGTGATCGCTGTGTCTCGCTCGCGTACCGTCGATCCCGATACCGCTCTCGCTCTCGCGTTCGTGCGTCTCGTCTCGTTCGTTCGTCGACTCGGGTGTTTCGTGTGTGCGATTCTCGATAGAATTTTGACAGAAATTCTTTCGAGTTGATAATTCGGTGGATGCGTTACAATTAACGCTGTCGAGGTGTAGTGCATACAGTTAAGTTCTCGGGCATCGTCAGATGCAGTTCTTGGTCCTTTTCGATAAATTATATGGTTTCGGTGAGTTATTTTTTCCGTTAAAGTATTTTGTCGGTCTCGTGTGCCGCGAGTCGTCGCTTGACTCGCCTCGATCTCTCGATCGGCTGAGTCTTCGCGATGCACTTGCGTGTGATCCCGTGGCTTCTTAGCCAAATTATTATTTTTCGGTCCCGCTTAAATTAACGTTGAGATTTCGCTCTCCGTTTCGCGTTGCTATTCTATTGACCTCGGATCGCGACCCTTCTACCACAACCCGCATCCTGAGCAACCATGCATTTCCGCAACCGTTTGCTTCCGCGAATGCGTCGGCGTTAGTTCTCGTATCGTTTTCGTTTTGTCGTTGCGGAGGTCGCAGTTCCACCGACTTCCAGTTTAGTCCGGATTGGTGATTCCGGCGAAACAAAAATCTACCCTGCGGAGGTCGTTCGACCGGCCTCCAGTTTAGACCGGTTGTTAATACCGGCGAAACAAAATCAACTCGCGCCCACCGGGACGCCGATGCATCCGCGAGGGTGGACGGCCGAAGGTGACATAAGTTTCGTTCGCGTTTTGCTCCCGTTTGGTTTGAGCTTTTCGATTTTTGGTTTTTTTTTTATTTTATTCATAGAGTTTGAGTTAGAGTTTCCGTTAGGTGAAAAATACGTCACAGTTGTAACCAATGAAACGCAATTTTTCCTAAATCATTCGCACAGTTTCGAAGTCCGCCGAATGATTGAAAGCGTAACCCCGTAAGAGGAGCAACTTGATGAGATACATCGTGATATCGCGGCCGGCAATATCCAAACTTCTTGTGAGATGTGGTAACGCGTATTGCTCGTAAATCGGCCATATGTGCGTTAAATCGGCGCCGGAATGAATCACAACGCCGCTGATCAATCCTTGAGCGTAGAACGTTAACACGACTTGTATAGCTATGTACGTTCCGGCAAAACCATATTTTTCGAACATCCCATAAGTTTTTGATAATTTTGTGATTAAATTTCTCATTATGGCAACACGTCGTTGCCACGTCGCGTATCGAAGTTAATTCTCATCTCTATCATTTTTTTCTTGTTTCGCTAATGGATCCATCGACGGTGAGTAGATCTGTGAGTAGAATCTTACATCCCCAAGGATTGATATTCATATTTTCTTTGCCGAACGTGTAATCCCACACGTGACACATATCCTCCCAATATCTACAATGCAAAATAGAACGATAGCTTCGGAATGTTTTCTAGAAAAGCGTTAAGTAAAACAATTACAAGAAATCTTGTAAGAAAGAAATGAATTACCTTATTTTCGACGCTGTGTAATGCATGATCTGCAAACCGGGAACCTCGTTTATCGTACCGACCCGACTGGTTCGACCTCTCGTTTTTACAGTACCCTCATGACTCGATTTCTTCGGTGAAAACGGCTGGAGCCCGTCGACTTTTTCGCGAACCTTTTCACATCCGTTCATAATTAAAACTGTCTCGGTGTTTCCTAAATCAGCTATGATTCGAAAGCAATAAAATAGAAAATTTGAGTCTCGCAAATGCCAAAGATAAAACGTTCAGAATAGGGTATAAACACTAATTATGGAAATTATGACATTTTCGAAGCACAGTCA
Organism: Cryptus viduatorius; assembly: GCA_964006125.1. Taxonomy (NCBI): domain Eukaryota; kingdom Metazoa; phylum Arthropoda; class Insecta; order Hymenoptera; family Ichneumonidae; genus Cryptus; species Cryptus viduatorius. Next base: position 25,912,100 of record OZ023220.1, read on the forward strand.
AATGTTATCTTTCGTAAGATCGAAAGTTTAATTTTTCGCATACAAACTTTTACAAAATGCGTCGATAATAAATAGGCAAATTCTTAAAATCAAATAAAATACAACTGTTTTTATGGTGCTAACCATAATGCGTTCATAACAATAAAACAGTAAGTAAGGCGTATGTAAGTATCAAGTAATAAGAACATAAAAAAATACAATAGAAATAGAACTTTATCGTGGAATCGCAAACTTTTTTTGTAAACTTTTTATCAGTTTTTTTATGCTCGGTTACTTAATTATTTAACCACACACGACAAAACCCATCAGCGGGTGCTCTGCACAAAGGGCAACGAAGCCGTATACCCTGTCTTCGCGCATCTTGTTCGCATGCGTTCGCGCAGATATTGCAGAATGCAACATGGTGCCATGGGACACACGCATAGTTTTTTTCATTTACTCTGCAAATTACGCAGTACGCATTCGCTATAAAAAAAAAACCAAGGAACGTTACCACAGATGACAATAATCAGATAAATACGATAACCGCGTGAGTTTTTTTATTTCTAATTCATTCATCGAAAAAAAATGAAAATAAATAACAATTCGAAGACAAAAAACAAAAAATAAAAACCCGGTACTGACTGGAAAATAAATTGAAATTTTGCTTACCATTGCTTCTCTCGTTTGCCGGCTCGGCATTTTCGTTTCTCTCTCCCTCGGCAACCTCGTTTGCTGCGGCGTCGTCAACTGCGCGTGGTTGTGCTTCACCAGCCGAGTCGCCGAGTTCGGCCACTGCAACACAAAAAAACAGAGTTGTGATTATCCTGACATCCAACCTTATAAAATCACGAACTCACAATCATTAAGCGCAGCACCAGCGGCTTCACTAACAACAGATCCGCCCTTCGGTGCCAGTTGCGCCGTAATTGGCTCCAATTCGATAGGCGGACCTTGTCGAAACAGCATGAGCGCAAGAAACGGCTCAAGAAGATTGCAGCAGATATCGAGGAACCTGCTACTACTCATTGATTTCTCGTTCAGTTGTCGCCACAGTTTTTGAAGCGTATGTTTGGAAACAAGGTAACGTACTCGCGGAGTACAGTTGACCTCTTCCTGACGGCTCACCCGCTCAACATCGGCGTAGACGCGAGTACGAAGCGATTATCGAACCCGAGTGACATAGAAAAAAATAGTTATACAAATTTAATTAATTAAACAATTAATGTGCTCCTATTGCACCTACGAGCGAAATGTTGCGATAGGCACACGCCGTCTATTTTATTGACCATATTCTGCACATTTGTGCAAATACAGTCGGTCATAGCGTCGATTTTATTGTAAATGGTAAAATGTGCCGGCGTCACAACCGTTATCCATGTAGTCTCGATGTAATCGAACAGCGAAGTGAGTTCGTTAGAAAACGCGTCCTGTACCGATGATACTACAGTCGCGAACGCTACATTTATAGAGTTCAATGGCAAAAGATAGAGTCCGATCATTTTTTTTACAGCATCTCTGATTATGCGTTCGTCGAGATCGAGACCTCGAGTCTTTTCGAGAACAGCCTGATGAGAAAAGATTAAATAAGCATTTCAGTCTCGGAAATTTTGGTTATCACATTTATGATAGCTAATTTTTTCATTTGCGCATAAAATACCGTGCAGTAACTCTCGAACATGCCAATTTTCGCGGAACTCGGAAATTGTACATTCAAATGACGATGGAGTTGTGCGTCGAAGTTTGTATATATACGCTCGGGCGTTACTACGCCAACGAGTGGTTGCATCACGCCTGCGTATATACTGATGCTACGACGATTACTCCACGCCCACACACACGGAACGGCCTAAGCAAACGAATTAAAAAAAAAAGACGCAAACATCTCCACTGAGACGGGATATTCAGTCGGACTTTTGTTTACAACAAAATCGACGCTATGACCGACTGTATTTGCACAAATGTCCAGAATATGGTCAATAAAATAGACGGCGTGCGCCTATCGCAACATTTCGCTCGTAGGTGCAATAGGAGCACAGTAATTGTTTAATTAATTAAATTTGTATAATTATTTTTTTCTATGTCACTCGGGTTCGATAATCGCTTCGTACTCGCGTCTACACACCGATGTTGAGCGGGTGAGCCGTCAGGAAGAGATCAACTGTACTCCGCGAGTACGTTACCTTGTTTCCAAACATACGCTTCAAAAACTGTGGCGACAACTGAATGAGAAATCAATGAGTAGTAGCAGGTTCCTCGATATCTGCTGCAATCTTCTTGAGCCGTTTCTTGCGCTCATGCTGTTCCGACAAGGCCCGCCTATCGAATTGGAGCCAATCACGGCGCAACTGGCAGCGAAGGGCGGATCTGTTGTTACTGAAGCCGCTGGTGCTGCGCTTAATGATTGTGAGTTCGTGATTTTATAAGGTTGGATGTCAGGATAATCACAACTCTGTTTTTTTGTGTTGCAGTGGCCGAACTCGGCGACTTGGCAGGTGAAGCACAACCACGCGCAGTTGACGACGCCGCAGCAAACGAGGTTGCCGAGGGAGAAAGAAACGAAAACGCCGAGCCGGCAAACGAGAGAAGCAATGGTAAGCAAAAATTTCAATTTATTTTCCAGTCAGTACCGGGTTTTTATTTTTTGTTTTTTGTCTTCGAATTGTTATTTATTTTCATTTTTTTTTCGATGAATGAATTAGAAATAAAAAATCTCACGCGGTTATCGTATTTATCGGATTATTGTCATCTGTGGTAACGTTTCTTGGTTTTTTTTTATAGCGAATGCGTACTGCGTAATTTGCAGAGTAAATGAAAAAAACTATGCGTGTGTCCCATGGCACCATGTTGCATTCTGCAATATCTGCGCGAACGCTTGCGAACAAGATGCGCAAAAACAAGGTATACGGCTTCGTTGCCCTTTGTGCAAAGCACCCGCTGATGGGTTTTGTCGTGTGTGGTTAAATAATTAAGTAGCCGAGCATAAAAAAACCGATAAAAAGTTTACAAAAAAAGTTTGCGATTCCACGATAAAGTTCTGTTTCTATTGTATTTTTTTTTATGTTCTTATTATTTAATACTTACATACGCCTTCCTTACTGTTTTATTGTTATGAACGCATTATGGTTAGCACCATAAAAACAGTTGTATTTTATTTGATTTTAAGAATTTGCCTATTTATTATCGACGCATTTTGTAAAAGTTTGTATGCGAAAAATTAAACTTTCGAACTTACGAAAGATAACATTTGACTGTGCTTCGAAAATGTCATAATTTCCATAATTAGTGTTTATACCCTATTCTGAACGTTTTATCTTTGGCATTTGCGAGACTCAAATTTTCAATTTTATTGCTTTTCGAATCATAGCTGATTTAGGAAACACCGAGGCAGTTTTAATTATGAACGGGTGTGAAAAGGTTCGCGATAAAGTCGACGGGCTCCAGTAATTTTCACCGAAGAAATCGAGTCACGAGGGTACGGTAAAAACGAGAGGTCGAGCCAGACGGGTCGGTACGATAAACGTGGTTCTCGGTTTGCAGATCATTCATTACACCGCGTCGAAAACAAGGTAATTCATTTCTTTCTTACAAGATTTCTTGTAATTATTTTACTTACCGCGTTTCTAGAAAACATCCCGGACCTATCGCTCTATTTTGCATTATAGAAATCGGGAGGATATGTGTCGCCTGTGGGATTACACGTTCGGCAAAGAAAAGATGAATATCAGGGTGACACACAGGTCTACGAATGTATTAGGCTCATGGCGCCCGATACGCTTTTTTCGGTCGATTAACGTCAGCATGGCGCCCTATTTGAATGACAGTAACTTATCTTGACCGTAGAGAGGAAGAAATCTTGCAGCCAATAGATTATACGTTATAGGATTTGTCGAATTACTATTGAAATAAATTGTGCCGAGACCTTGATTAAGTAATATATCTTTGATTTTTTCATTACTATTTTTATTTGCATAAACGCCCCCGTCGTATGTTGCCAAAATGAAAAACCTTGTGATGTTCGATCCGTTTTTGTGTCGTCAATCATTATGATAATAAAATTTTATAAAAATGGCAACAATGCAACTCGCATAGTGCCCTTAGTAATGTTTTGAGAGAGTAAAGTGAAATAAAAGTTAATCTCGCCGGCAATGAGTTTTCGATGGATTTGACGCGGAACGGCATTCTAATTTCTGTGAGCTGCTCGGTACTGTTAATAAAGCAATTCTATATCAACGAGGATAACGGTGGTGTGTGAGTTTTCGACGAGGATAACGGTGGCGTGTGAGTTTTCGACGAGGATAACGGTGGCGTGTGAGTTTTCGACGAAATAAAAGAAATTTCGCGCAGAGCTGGGCAAAGTACTTAAAATACTAAGTATTTGAAGTACCAAGTACTTAAATCACATTGTACTTAAAATCCTGAGCACTCAAGATAGTATCAAGTACTCGGTACTTTAAGTACTGTGCACTTCAAGTTCTTATAAAATACTTAAAGTTTTTGTCAAGTACCAAATAAATCTTATTAATTTATAAATACAGATAATGTGCTGATAGGGTTTATTTTAAAAAAATAGTAAAATTCCGGAATGTAGGTTTTTCAATTGTTTTTATCTGCTCGAGTACAGTATGAGGTCCATAGTCGATGGTAACAAACAAAGTAACAAGGAATGTTCGCTGAGACTAAATTGTGACAGGAGTTTTCGATCTGTCAACGTCGTAGTAGAATCGGCGCGACTTCTCGGCAGTCCGTAATTTTAAGTACGGCAACATCGCGTATCTGTAAGAAGGCGACAACCTTTGTCGCGCGCTAGACAGTGCGACGACCCGGAATTGCTATACTTTCGGCAACCTATAGTAAGGGCTCACGCGACACGGAGAGAGTATCGACGACCATACGCGTGATTAGGAGAGAACATCGAGCGCGTGCGCGCAGTACGAGATCGCCGAGTCGATGGGGCCGCGAGACGATCGACAATTCGACACTCTGCATAGGGCACGTTGCGTGAGCGGATTGTGTGTCGTCTTGACATTTTGGGTACTCTGCGTAGTACGTATTGTAGTCGCCGCTGTAAGGGTTTTGTGTGCGAATAAATACTTGTGTCCAGAGTCGACTAGCGACGAGTTGTGCCGAACATTCGAGTCGAGAAAAAAGAAACTGTGTCACGTCAAACTGTAAGTCGAATCTGAATATATATTTGTGAAACGCTATTGCTTCCTTCTTTCTAACTTCCTGCTCTCCTTAATCGGATCGTCCAAGTACCCCCTCATGGGGTTAAGATGTCTCTTGTCGGAATAAATTAGATAATTTATTAAGGTTGCTGGACCGAACCAGCTGGCGCCCAACTCAGTCGAAATTTGTCGACGTAGAAAAAAGGAAAAGTTTGTCAATTAGAGCCCTGACAGCCTTGATCCAGCCGCGTCGGGTGAAAAGTCTTTTCAATTCGGTTAGACGAGAAAAGATTTTGTCTCAAAATTAATTAATAATAAGTAATAAATAAATTAATTAATTATTAGTAGTAGTAGTAATAGTGATTTATTAGCCTCGCCTATGGTGGTTACAATACATACATACATTAAATTTTTTTTTTTTTTTTTTTTTTTTTAACAATACAATCGCCGCGAGAGCCAATAGGCCATTGACCGAAGTCCTTCAGCCAGGAGTGTCCGATTAAAGTATGATTATCCTCTTGTTTTGTTGATATTTTAGGATTTTATGTAGATAGTTATTTTACGTAGACAAAGCGATAAATAAATACTAGCGACTATATTAATATTAACGATGTTAAAGGTGCTCAATTTAGTGAGTTTAGGATTTCAAAAAGGGGTTGTATTGGAAATTTATGTTTTCTGGGGATGCCGGGAGGCATTGTGTTGCACAGAGGGATTATTACTTCTAATTGATGTTTCGCAAAGATAGCGCTGAGAATTTTTGTTCTTTCCATGATCGGCTGTACTTGTGTTTTTTCGTAAAGGAGGGTGTTGGACGGGTTGTGTAGTGGATTGTTCGGGTGCCTGAGTTTAGTGAGACGCCGTAGAGCTGTGGTTTCCGCTATTTTAATGTTTTTTATGGCCAATTAATTATTAATTAATTTATAATAATTAATTAATTAATAAGTACAAGTAGGTAGCAAAAAGAAATTTAATTATTATTCACTATATTTATCATAGTGATGACGGAGATATTTTATTCTTTTTTAATAATCCTTGCGTATTTCTTTCGAGTACATATTTTCGATGGCAAAAAAAACACTTTTAAAAGAATGAAAAATGAAGCTTAGAATAAAGGAAAAAAAAAATTACGCTATAATATCCGCGCGAGTTTCACACACTCGCTTTACCATTGTTGCTTGTTCAATCCGTGGATTTTTTTTATCGTGGTTGTAGGTTTTCCCGCCTATATCTTCCCTCTGGTTTATTTCAGTGAGTTACGACAGAACGCTCCATATTCCGATGCACGTTGCTACAGATACATTACCCAACTGATCGCATTAGATTCAAAAAGAATTTCGAAATTAAATAAATCAGTAACAGAATCACGACAATAAAAAAATAATAATATAATTGCAACGGCTGTCAAGGAGATATGAAAAAAAATTGCGATCGTGTCCGAAAAGTATAAATAAAATTTGCATTCGATAACTAAAATAGAATTTTCGGTAACTTATTCCCAACCGTAACTTATTTTTTGTTAAAGCGGGATAATCTTTTAACTCCGAACGCTTAATCAACCGCACGTCCTGTTTTGTAAAAACATTTCAGTAGAACTATACGTTCAAAATTACTACCAGTCAATGCATGTCGCCTCGGAGTATTAGCAATACTTGCAAATGAAAACAACCTCTCAACTGCAGCCGATGATGGAAGTGGCATGTTGAATTGTAAGAATATTTGTTTCACGATTGGAAAGTCTGTTAACATCGCCAAGTGGGTCCTTCTATCGCTCAAATAAGTTAGTAGCTGCGCAACTGCGCCGTTGCTGCCGCTGGAACGCTGAGTATTAATATTGTCTTCACTTTCAATCTCGCTAGTTTGTGATTCATCAATCCTGAAGAAGGACAACGTTGAACCAACCGATTCCTGGGAACAAGTCGGCATTGATGTGTCCCGATGAAATTGGACTTGTTTCAGGAATATTTCCCGGACTTCATTGACGTCCAAACTGAGTTTAAACGTTTTATTCGCCTTCTCGAGCCACTTTAACTTGAATCTTGTGTGCGAGATCATCGCTATCAAACATCTCTTGTCATCATAAAAAGAAAAAATATTGGCGAAGCGATCAGCTAGACCATTCAAACACGATTATGCCAATATTGTTCCGTACTTCATATGACGCTCAGTTAATATCTCAAGGCGATACCTTAATGTTATCAACGTCGGAAGTAGTAAGCCGTAATATATTTTGTCGTACCCTTGAAAAATGTCTAGGGCTTGTGCCACTGGCGACATGACCGTACAATATTCGTCGATGTACATCGTGTCACTGAATGTGAACGATTCCAGCGTGTCACAACTGGGTAACTGAATGTATGACCCACTGTTTCACTGATTATTTCTGCCGATTTCGGTAGAGCTGCTCTATGCCACAACTTTGTGCACTTCTTAATCGTTTTCGTCTGACGATTGTGCAAGAGTTCGTGGTTCCGAATAGTATTCATCAAGTCCGTCGTTGCAATTAAATTAAGGGTATGTGTACTACATCGCAAATGTTGCGGCAATCTCGGCGCGATGGGTGGACATTCCATATCTGACGAAAAAATATCATCATATTGGAGACTCAATTCTTCGGTGTTGTTGGGGACATCTGCTAATGTATCATCTCCATCGGCCGAATTTTCGGGGATTTTCCACTGCAATTGGACTCCAAACTCCTTAAAAGCCTTCACGAGATTCCGAGCATTGTCGGTTATTGTTGCTACAATTTTCGAACCGGTCAAGTCGTACGTTGCGTGCACATCTTGTAACATGGCAGCAATTTTATCGTGAGAGTGTGTTCCCTTGAATCGCTTACACGACAAAGGCAAAGATTGTCGTTTTAATTCGTCATCGATAAAATGACACGTAACGCCAATGAAGCTCCTCCTTTTAGCAGACCATACGTCCGCAGTAGTGCACACGTAGGTAACTGTAGATAGTATTTCTTTTGTTAATGAAAATCTCTTCGCGTCCATATCCGTGAGACCTTTTGTTAAAGTCCTTCTGCTCACGAATTTTACATTCATCCCATCAAACAATTTTTTAAAGGTTGGATGTTCGATAGTCGAAAGCGGCGACATCGTTTCGATTATGAAACGAAGTACGCGAGATTCAAAAATCCTTGGGGTCAACAACACATTGTCGAGATCTTCTACAGCGCTTGACTGATATATCTTTTTCAGAGCCCGTAGAAAGTTTACGTTTTCTATTCTTCTGCCTTTTAGATACTTTGTGTTTTGAATAGTCTTCGAGATAATGTGAATGCATGCGCCGAAGATGCCTGATGAGGTTGCTTGATGATGAAAATGATCCGATCATCTCTTTCTTGTCTTTGCATAATTGACACCGCACGACAATACGTTCGGTATCTGAGATCGTAGCGCTCACTTTAAAAAACCGACCATCGATAATTCAAGTGTTCTCGAATTTCCGGAGCATTTCCGGATTATTATATACTTCCTCATCCAATGAATCGGACAGTACTAAACTATCAGCTTGGGGTATATTATTTTTTGATGGAGTTAATGAAGTAGTGAGTGTAGTTAAGTGATCCCTTGTCGTTACCTTTGTGAAGCTAGTACACGCTCGAGAAGTTGATCGATGAGCTTGCACTATAATTAACAAATCGTAAACATATCAAATTATATTGTCAATTTTTTCCGTTAAAGTTCTTGCACTCTAATTAATATATTACTTCGATAATATTTTAATATCCACGCAAGAGCTAAGACGACGAATTACTTTTTTTTACGCATTAACTTCGAGCATTTTATTGATGCACGATGAAGTTCGTTTCAATACGACGAAGATCCCGAATACTTGAATAATGCCGATTGAGCTACCGACGAGCCCACGTACTTATTCGCAACAGCAAAAAACATTCAAAGATCCCATATAAGAAGGTGAAAAATTAAGCTTATCCGTGTCGAATTGCAGGCGAATAAAGAGAAAAAAAAAGCTTTCGCTATAATACCTGTGCGAGTTTCACACACTCGCTTTATAACTCTTGCTTGTTTAATCCGCGAGTTTGATTTTTTTATCCCTATTCCTTTCTTATTACTATATTACTCTGATAACATTGTATTAATATGTTTGTCCGATTTTTCTGCAGTTTTTTAAACATATAAACAAAATACTCAGACTCTCACCATTTCGCTGCTTTTTTTCCTTATCAATCGTATGTGTATCTGATAAGGTACCACTATTCTTTGCATCGCTTGTTGAGCTCGACCTATTGGCGCTTCGATCTTTTCTTCTCCCTTGAGCTGCACAACGAATTTTGAGATTTTTTGCCATTTCTTCTGCCTCTGAATCATCGTCACTGGTTAACGTGAAATTAAACGTGTTATCCTCCTGTGGATTTGTGCAACGAGATTGCACTATAAATAACCAAACAAAAATATTAAAAAATAAAAAAACATTAGAAAGCGATTCATAAATGGTATATGCATTTTTTTCATAAATTACTCCAATAATTCAGTTCTTTACTTACCGTGTGATGAAACATCTGGTAAAGACGATACAAGTTCTTCTGTTGCGAAATTTTCACATTCGTTTTTTTCACCATTCTCGATACTATCTTTGTTAATTTTGTTTATAATGATTCGGCTTCGATCGCACGAATTATTGATTGTGTGCTTTTTGCCGGTTGAAGGTAGAGGCAAAGATATTTTTTTCTTCAATGTGCCATCCATTTTCTATGATTCCGATTTTACGTACAAAAAGTAAACTGCTCCGTTAAACAGCCAAGTGTTGTCTGATCTGCATGCTACACGCTACTAAAGCGGACTACTCCGCTTGTAGAACCGACGAACCTTTGTTTGCAATTTTTGTTTTTCTCGTGCCCGTTAATTCCCGTATATCTTGTGACGAGGCGTTGTAACGCTCTCGCAGGCACGCTAGATGTTAGGTACGCGCGAGAGTCGTAGATAGACGCGAATACCGAGTCGTCCCCCGACGATACCCGAGGAGAGAAAAATGTATAGTATTCGGGAGACTGCCGGGGATTATATTATACATTACAGGTGTTCAGCTACGCGACGACGGCCAGCGGGAGATACGAGAGGGGAACAACGAGAGGAGAGACTTCGCGAATATTCCAGAGATCAGGCGATTTTCGGCGACAAAGGACTCGTTTCCCCTCCCACCGATTACCGAGACGCGTCACCGAACACGAGCGAGAGGCACTCTCGCGCGCCGCGTTGTACAGGATAGATCGACAGGCGAAATAAGCGATAGAGATTCGATTAGTTGATATTAGTGGAAAGAATAAGTCCGTGACAAATAGTTAACGCCGTGCGAGCCACGGGAGTAAGAAAATCGTGATACGCCGTGTCATCGGTCGAAGGATTATTATTTGTGAGGAATAACCGCCGTGACGACGGCTGAGGAATTTTCCAAGAGGAAGAGAGGATAGAGGCTCGCAGCTAGAGGAAAGTCACGAGGACGAATCGTGTAGATCGCTGGACAGGGAAAACAAAGGTAGGTGCACGCAGTGCAGACCATCTTCGGTTCTTTTCTGTGCCGTACACGTGTTGCCGTAGCTTTCTCGCTCGTGCCCGGTGTTCCTGGAATATTTCGTGTATGATTTTCGCTCGCGGCAACGGGTGTTATAATTATTTTGTTACGAAGACGCTTTTGTATCGGAAGTCACCGGTAAAATAAACGAGAGTAATTATTGTTATTTCATTTTGACCAGTGTGTTGCAAACTTATTATTTTATTGTTTTCCCGAATTGCACCCCTCCTGCTAGCCGTAAGATAATTGATAAGAAGGAACGTAAGACAGAAAACCCTTGCACATCGGGGTTGATACGGTGTGCTGGCGCCCAACAAGACGGTAAGGGGAATAGAGTGTGCGAACGGGGCGTCATTATATTTTGGACGGGTTAGCCGATGCCCGGTACTCCGAAGCCGGGGAAAAGCACGTCGCAATCTATATATGCCGTTCTCACAGTGAACAACCTTATGAAAAATGTGAACATAATACGCCTAAGAAACATATACTTGTACAAATCGATGAAGTTTGAACACTTAAGAATATATGACACGTACATGCCAAACGAATATTTTTATAAGACAAAAAATTCACTACTTCGACGTACGGTAAAAATCTGAAAAATATTAATCGTATTAAAGACATCACGAACTTTGATTTTGCGAAGAAAGAAAAAAATTAATTATTCTAAAAATAGCCAGCGAAAGTCTTTTTTTACCAATTAAAATATATTTATTAATTTTTTAGAAACCATAGAATTTTTTTTAACAATTTCTTGAAATTCTTCTCATTTTTTTTTTTTCAAAAATGTTACAAAATGAATTCAAATTTACATATTTTGGATTTAGATATCGTAGAAAACTTTTCCCATCACACTCGTGAAATTTTGACGCAATTTTACGAAAATTAATGGGTTAACAGTATTGTTAAAAAATGTTTAAAACGAGATTTTTAAAAATGTAAGAGATTTTTTTAAAACATATGCTCATGATCTCTAAAAAATGAAGAGATTCTTTTAGAAAGAGAAAAAAAAATGGTTTCGCTGGCTATTATTGGAACACACAACACACTAGGATTACATTACATTACATTTATATTGGCTTTGTTACATGCAAAATCAAAGTTCTTAATGTCTCCAATCGCTTGATTTTTTCAGATTTTTGTATTATGGTTGAGTATTTGAAATTGTAGTAAAATTTGGTTTTTGACTTCGAAGGTGCGAGAAAAGCATCCTTGAACATATAGAAAAAAGAGGTAAAACGATGAGACCTAATTAATAAGATATAGGTCCGCTTTTATTCACCACATTCACTCAAAATGTATCAATTACAGTTCTATCACACTATTTGTAAAGTTGTATTACGTAAAGTAAAATACGAAAGTACTTGAAGTGATTGGAAAAGAACTCTTTAAGTGCAGTATACTATAAGTACTTCCGGTATTTTAAGTACAGTACTTAAAGTACTTATGTACTTTACTTGAAAAAATATCAGTACTTAAAGTACACCTGCACTTAAAGTTTCGAACTTAAAGTACCAAATAAGTTTAATGTACTTTAAGTACCGACCAGCTCTGATTTCGCGGAAAATAAAAGTGACGAGCACGTGTTAAGGCCGGTTGTTGGCGGCATTTGTACGATGGAGTGTACGCGATGACATCGGAGCTGAGCGTAGATGAACAAGCGAAGTTGCTGGAGACCGAAACAAGAATAATTGAAGAAGAGAAAAGGCAAATACAGCAACAGCGACGAGCTATATTGACCAAAAGGAAGTTGAGCTTCGAGAAATTGCAGAAGACTCGTGAGAAATTGGAGCGTCGGGAAGCTACAGTACAGAGGGAGGAAGAGCGACTGTTGAAAATATCAAGAGGAATGGCGAACACAGAGCAAAGAGTATCACAGCCAAGCGTTAACACTGGTTGTTATGGGACGATAGAGGAATTCAAATTGTCGGATGATTGGTCTCTGTGGTGCGAGCGGTTGGAGCAGTACATCATTGCGAACGACGTGCCAATCGCCAAGCATGTGGCTCTTCTACTGACATTGATGGGTACTAAGAGCTATGCGTTGTTGCGAAACTTGTGTTCTCCGGCGTTACCGAGTTCGAAGACGAAGGATCAACTGACGGAAATAATGAAAAATCACCTCAACCCGAAGACGAACATTATAATGGAGCGTTATCGTTTCAAGGAGTGTCGGCAAAAGGAGGGAGTCAGTGTGAAAGAATATATCGCGCAGCTGAAGAAATTATCAATCGATTGCGATTTTGGTGAAAATTTGGAGTCCTCTCTGCGCGATCAATTGGTCTGGGGGCTTCGGCGCGATGGCATCAAGAAGAAGCTGTTGGGTGAACAAGACTTAACGTACACGCGTTCTGTTCAAATTGCAACGGCGATGGAAGCGGCAACGAGGGACGTAGCTGAGATGCGGTTAACATCTGGAGGCGTGAGCGACACAGTCAACTTCGTCGGCAACAGGAAAAAACCGATAAATAGTTTTAAATCGTTTCCTAAAAATTCTTGTGTTTGTTGCGGTCGATCGAATCATTCGTCAAGTAATTGTAAATTCAAGAATTATTTGTGTCATATTTGCCACTCGGTGGGTCACCTAGCTAATGTTTGCCAAAAGAAAGACAAAACAGAGTCGACTTCGAAGCACTCGGGCGATAACAATAATAATAATAACTTCAAGCGAACTAAGGATAAAAAAAGAGGCGAGCGGCATCTCTATGTTGGCGAGGAGCGCGAGCTCGAGCAAACGTTCGATAATATTTTCTGTGTGAGAGAGGAAGCCGCGCGCGAGCGAAATATACAATGCGAAAAAGTAAATGACGAACCGATGTCGGTTGTGTTGACGGTACAGGGCGAGGATTTAGAATTTGAAATCGACACGGGATCCCTGATCACTGCTGTGTCGGTGAGGGATTTCAATAAAAGTATTAGGCTATCTCAATTGACTATACTCGCTACTGATTGGAAATTGAAATCGCACGCCGGTCAAGCAATCGTTCCGAAGGGTTTAGTTAATGTTGACATTGTTTACGAGGGAAAGAAAAAAGAACTCGAACTATTTGTTTTGCCAGGTCAAGGTCCACCTATCGTGGGTCGTTTCGGATCCGTTCTTTACAAATTTCGATGTTAGAGGTCAATGGAAACAGTGTTGAGAGGCTAAATTTGATAGCCCCGGTAAATTCAAAAGAGTTGTGTAAAAGATTTCCCACAGTTTTTTCGGGCAAACTCGGTCGCTATACGAAAGGGAAGTTTACGCTACATTTAGAAGAACATGTTTAGCCGATATTTTGTAAGACAAGACCGATTCCTTATGCGCTGCGGGAGAAAGTCAAAAAAGAATTAGGGAGATTAATTAATGATAATATAATTGTTCCGGTGGAATCGAGTCAATGGGCAACACCCATTGTACCGGTGTTAAAAAGTAATGGCCAAATTCGAATCTGTGGCGATTATAAAATAACCGTAAATCCGCATCTCAAAATCGATCGACATCCGATTCCCCGGGTACAAGATTTACTGGCTACGTTGAACGGTGGCAAAGTATTTTCGAAGCTCGATCTTTCAAACGCATATTCACAAGTTGAGTTAGACGAAAAGTCACAAGAACTGGTTACAATCACAACGTATAAAGGATTGTTTAAGTATAAGAGATTATGTTTTGGTGTGTCTTCAGCTCCGGGTTTGTTTCAGAGGGAAGTCGAAAAAATTTTGCAAGGAATTGATGGAGTCGTTAGCTTCTTTGACGACATCCTTGTATCCGGAGCGACGGCGGAGGAGCATCTCGAGAGACTGTTGAAAGTTTTGGACCGCTTTCGAGACTGTGGTTTGACGGTGCGAGAGGAAAAATGCTCTTTTTTCTGCGATAGTATTTCGTTCTTGGGGTACGTGATCAATGCACAAGGTTCGACGATCGCACGCGAAAAAGTACAAGCTGTTTTGGACGTACCAGCGCCGCAGGACATTACGACACTCAAAGCTTTTCTCGGTATGATAAATTATTATTCAAAATTCATAAAAAACTATGCGATGATCGTTAATCCATTGTATGAACTACTCAGGGCGGATACGGAGTGGCGAAATGAGGCGAAAAAGAAACTCGTATCACACGAAGTTTTGGTGCATTACGATTCACATTTGCCAATTAAAATTACTTACGACACTTCACCAGTGGGTTTGGGGGCCGTTTTATCCCATATTTATCCTGACGGTATCGAAAAGCCGATAGCTTTTGTCTCAAAATCGTTGACGAAAACGGAAAGAAATTATTCGCAACTCGATCGCGAGGCACGTTGATGTGGGGTCATCAGGTCGGTGGGTCGTCGGGTGCGTCGACAATTAATCAATGAGCTTCACTCGATTCATACGGATAATGGTCCATCTTTCGTATCTCGACCATTCGAAGAATTCCTGGAGCGTGATGGTATTGTACATATTAAAACGGCGCCCTATCATTCGGCATCAAACGGTGCTGCCGAGAACGCAGTTCGTACTTTTAAAAGTAAATTCAAACTTTTGTTGAACTCCGGTTTATCTAAACACGAGGCGTTATGTCGGTATTTGATGATATATCGCGCTACGCCGCATTGTACGACGGGGGTTTCGCCGGCCGAACTTCGGATCGATCGAGTTCTAAGAACTCGTTTAGATTTAGTGAGACCGTCAGTGCTTCAGCGCGTTGAGAAAAAACAAGCCACGCAGAAGCATTTCTTCTGCGGTAGTCGACTTATGGAATTTTCGAATAAAGAATTTGTAATGGCAAAAGACTATAGTAGTAATTCGTGGCGTAAAGCGGAAATCATCGATAAAATCGGTCCTGTGACGTATCGAGTGCGTATCGATGATAATCGCATTTGGAAACGTCATGTAGATCAATTGAACAAGTGTAATCCCGAATCGTTCGTTCCGATTGTTTCACGATCTCCGATTAATAAGAACATTACCTTGGATGATTTTCCGCGTGCGAATGATATAATTAGCGAAGCGGTTGTATCTAACGATAGAGTGAGTGAGAGTACGACCAGTAAGAATGACAAGAGTGAAACGGACAGTTCAGCCGTTCTTTCTTTTGTAAACTCGCCGGTTTGTAACAAACGACAAAGTTTGGGCGCGGTTCCTGTTAATCGCGATTCGATTACGCGTCGAAGCGTGGGGCTAGTTCCAGCGAGTCAAGATTCCGTAGTCGTGACACCCGAGGTATCACTTCGGCGAAGTGCGCGAAATATTAAACATCGGCAAATTTTAGATTTGTAATAATTTATTGTACTTCAAAAACTACGGAGGAGGAATGTAATATATTATGTTATCGCGATTCATCGTATTTTGGCGGGCGTCAACTCCAGCGCTGATTAAGCGCCACCTGAACGCTCAGCGTGATTTTGAAAAGCAGAGCTTTCTCTCTCTCTCTCTACGCTCAGACGTCGACCCGAGCAGACGTGTCTGTGAGCTGCTCGGTACTGTTAATAAAGCAATTCTGTATCAACGTATAAATCGTGGTGGTTATTTCAAACGCTCCGATGCAACAGTAACCATTGTCGAACATGTCAGCCTACGTTTTCTGCCACCAGCGTCATGCTCCTCAAAGCTGATCGTTTTTTTTTGCAAAGCGTGATAGACGTCTGAAATTTAAAGCTATCGAATAGACTATCGAAAACTCGAAATTAGAATGCCGTTCCGCGTCAAATCCATCGAAAACTCATTGCCGGCGAGATTAACTTTTATTTCACTTTACTCTCTCAAAACGTTACTAAGGGCACTATGCGAGTTGCATCGTTGCCATTTTTATAAAATTTTATTATCATAGTGATTGACGAAACAAAAACGAATCGAGCATCACGAGGTTTTTCATTTTGGCAACACACGACGGGAGCGTCTATGCAAATAAAAATAGTAATGAAAACATCAAAGATATATTACTTAATCAAGGTCTCGGCACAATTTATTTCAATAGTAATTCGACAAATCCTATAACGTATAATCTATTGGCTGCAAGATTTCTTCTTCTCTACGGTCAAGATATGTTACTATCATTCAAATAGGCCGCCATGCTGACGATAATCGACCGAAAAAATCGTATCGGGCGCCATGAGCCTTATACATTCGTAGACCTGTGTGTCACCCTGAGATTCATCTTTTCTTTGCCGAACGTGTAATCCCACACGTGACACATATCCTCCCAATTTCTATAATGCAAAATAGAACGATAGCTTCGGAATGTTTTCTAGAAACGCGGTAAGTAAAATAATTACAAGAAATCTTGTAAGAAAGAAATGAATTACCTTGTTTTCGACGCTGTGTAATGAATGATCTGCAAACCGAGAACCTCGTTTATCGTACCGACCCGATTGGCTCGACCTCTCGTTTTTACTGTACCCTCATGACTCGATTTCTTCGGTGAAAATTACTGGAGCCCGTCGACTTTTTCGCGAATCTTTTCACACCCGTTCATAATTAAAACTGTCTCGGTGTTTCCTAAATCAGCTATGATTCGAAAAGCAATGAAATTGAAAATTTGCATCTCGCAAATGCCAAAGATAAAACGTTCAGAATAGGGTATAAACACTAAGTATGGAAATTATGACATTTTCAAAGCACAGTCAAATGTTATCTTTCGTATGTTCGAAAGTTTAATTATTCGCATACAAACTTTTACAAAATGCGTCGATAATAAATAGGCAAATTCTTAAAATCAAATAAAATACAACTGTTTTTATGGTGCTAACCATAATGCGTTCATAACAATAAAACAGTAAGTAAGACGTATGTAAGTATCAAGTAATAAGAACATAAAAAAAAATACAGAAACAGAACTTTATCGTGGAATCGCAAACTTTTTTTGTAAACTTTTTATCGGTTTTTTTATGCTTGGCTACTTAATTATTTAACCACACACAACAAAACCCATCAGCGGGTGCTCTGCACAAAGGGCAACGAAGCCGTATACCCTGTCTTTGCGCATCTTGTTCGCATGCGTTCGCGCAGATATTGCAGAATGTAACATGGTGCCATGGGACACACGCATAGTTTTTTTCATTTACTCTGCAAATTACGCAGTACGCATTCGCTATAAAAAAAAAACCAAGGAACGTTACCACAGATGACAATAATCCGATAAATACGATAACCGCGTGAGTTTTTTTATTTCTAATTCATTCATCGAAAAAAAATGAAAATAAATAACAATTCGAAGACAAAAAACAAAAAATAAAAACCCGGTACTGACTGGAAAATAAATTGAAATTTTGCTTACCATTGCTTCTCTCGTTTGCCGGCTCGGCGTTTTCGTTTCTTTCTCCCTCGGCAACCTCGTTTGCTGCGGCGTCTTCAACTGCGCGTGGTTGTGCTTCACCAGCCAAGTCAGTACAGGACGCGTTTTCTACCGAACTCACTTCGCTGTTCGATTACATCGAGACTACATGGATAACGGTTGTGACGCCGGCACATTTTACCGTTTACAACAAAATCGACGCTATGACCGACTGTATTTGCACAAATGTGCAGAATATGGTCAATAAAATAGACGGCGTGTGCCTATCGCAACGGTTTGCTCGTAGGTGCAATAGGAGCACATTAATTTTTTAATTAATTAAATTTGTATAACTATTTTTTTCTATGTCACTCAGGTTCGATAATCGCTTCGTACTCGCGTCTACACACCGATGTTGAGCGGGTGAGCCGTCAGGAAGAGGTCAACTGTAGTCCGCGAGTACGTTACCTTGATCCCAAACATACGCTTCAAAAATTGTGGCGACAACTGAACGAGAAATCAATGTGTAGTAGCAGGTTCCTCAATATCAGCATACACGACGATGCTCTTCACACGATCAAATATACATAGGGAACGTTTGCCGTTAAAGTACCCAAAAAAAATCATTTTGTAATGCTTGCAATGTTTAGACTGCACAAACGACAGTGCCGTTTGCTCGGAACATGATGTCACTGGATATCCTACGTCAAGAGACGCGGTAGCGTCTCGACGCCAAGTGGTTTAAAAAGTAAAAATTCCGCGCGGTGAGTCCGCGCGCGGCGAGCGCTACCGTGTACTTATACGCTAATATCGTGCCCCCTAAAGTTTGACATTTTTTTTCTCTGAAACGAGACATCGGATCTGAATTCCAAAGACACTTTCATCATATAATTCGAATACAAGCTTCAAAATGCGCCTGGAATCAGCCCGATCGATGCTCGAAATGATGAGACATCGCCATGTCGCCCAAAAAATCCTCACTTTCACGATAAAATTTTTTTTCAGAGATTTTTTCGTCTGTCCGTTGTTTGTCCGATGTCCCATCATGCCTGTATGTTGCGTCTGTGTGTCTATGCGTGCGCCCTGCATATACAATAGTATAGGCGGAACGAACGGTTAGCTGTTACCGATTTCCAAGTGTCAGTTCGTGAACACAGCAACTTGTGATATGCGTATGCGCGATCTG
This sequence comes from Cryptus viduatorius, assembly GCA_964006125.1. Taxonomy (NCBI): domain Eukaryota; kingdom Metazoa; phylum Arthropoda; class Insecta; order Hymenoptera; family Ichneumonidae; genus Cryptus; species Cryptus viduatorius. The sequence continues at coordinate 25,931,205 of OZ023220.1, forward strand.
CGAATAGTGTACTCGTATTCAGTCATCGAAATAGAGGTTAAATACTAAGAGATTATTTATAATTTTACTATCGCGAAAAGTACTAATAAAAAAAATCTCTCTCGTGGTAAAAAAAGGGATGCCTGTGTGAAAAAATTATCTTAACTAATTGCAGGCGAGTGGTAATTTTAATTGATAAATTTTATGCGTGTGATACAAAAAAAAATCTTTAAAAACAAATAATTCAAATTAATAATAAAAAAGTAAATGAAAAAAAGAATAAAATAAGTAGTAAAAACATTTTTCTACAAAAATGTAAAAAAAAGACGCCAAGTAGTTTAAATGATGTTTGCGAAAAAAAATTCAAAAAATATTAAATCATACAAGCCAAGTAAAAATAAAAATAAAAAAACTTGGCGAGTCCTTAGACTACAAATAAATGTAGTAGGAATGAACGAAAGGACGAGCAAAGTTTTTTTATTTTTATTTTTACTTGGCTTGTATGATTTATTATTTTTTGAATTTTTTTTCGCAAACATCATTTAAACTACTTGGCGTCTTTTTTTTACATTTTTGTAGGAAAATGTTTTTACTATTTATTTTATTATACACTTCGAATTATTTATTTATTTATTTTTCAAAATTACATTTCGATTCTTCGAAAGATGTAATAAAATTAATCGAATGATGTAAACGAATTTAAAAAAAAATTGATTATATTTTGTTTTATTGTTTCGGATGTAATGGTCATTTTGATGATATTGAGGACTTCTTATTAAGTTTTTCGCGCGAAGTTTTTCGTATGCGAACATTCAAATAATTCAATACGATTGATACGGAATTGATAGTTCGAAATATGCGATATCCGTCTCGATATCCGTCGACTACGACGCGAATTCTACGAACGCGCAAACGGATTCCGGGGATTCGCCAGGAAGCTTCCCAAGTGTCTAATATAATATCTGAATGCTCTAGAATTCCCGTCGGAAGTGCTCTTTGGCTTCTCGAGATTGCCGAAGTGTATGGGGCAACACAGGGCAACAGTTTCGCCCGGCGGGATAGGATTCGCCGGTCCATAATTACGCGAAAGGGGCGATGTAATTACGTATGTTCGATCGCTCCGCATCGATCGTTTTGCTCCGCGCGCGTTAGCCCTACTGCGTGGTCTGGTAGACCGTAGGCATTAAAAAATATTTTTCTATTTAAATTCGTCTATTAAAATTCGTTTTTTGACTTTTTTTTTAACTATCATTAACATAAAACGAAATTGTATACAATTTTTGCGAGTAACGCAATTATAAAAATGTCGGTTTTTCCGGATTCATATCTGTGGTTTCGGAGAGGTAGAAATATATATTGTATACGTTAATAATGTATATTAACGTATCTATAGCAACCGGGTAGCCTAACGTATCGGATACAAGAGTGGAGAACCGGGTGAATGCATTCTCGATGCCGTAGGTGAAACGATCACTATTCCGAACGGTTGCAACAGTATTCGCACCTATAACCGGTCTCCCTGTCGTTCAGCTTCCTCTGTGCGCTATACCAGTATCCAGGAAGCTCTATGGGATTATCGTTTGAACGGAGACAACGGCGTCGGATACCGTCCCCGACACCCTCTCGATTAACGACCAAATTGGATCCCCGAGCCCCCGGGTACACTCGGCCCAACATTGCTCCTGGGTACAGATGCATCGCTCCTATCCCAACGCCATTAATTTCTCCGAGGCTCTCGCGATTACCGGGATCAACCGAGGATTATCCGAAGTCGATCGGGCGTGTTTAGCCTTCGGACCTCGCGGATTACGGATCCTCGGAGTCATGTGGCCTCCGGGGCATTTCCGTTGACAGATATTATTTTTCGTCCGATATTAAATTATTCGACATAGACGAAGAAAAAACAAAGGTCTTTGATAAGTTTATCGCGTAACGCTACTCCGATTCTTTTATTCATTTTTTTCGCGTCCTTTACGATAAAAAATATAAAGATTCATATAATTTCGAGATCTTGTAAAATATAGCGATCGGTAAAAAAGAATTACTTTTTTTTCCTCTCGAACTATTCTGATATCGAAAAAAACCATTTTTGTTTGACTGAAATATCAATAATCTCGAAAAAAAATCGTAATTAATTTCAATTGAGAATTAAAAAATGAAACCTAATCGTATTGAATTTTGACGCCAAATTCAATTTAAAGTAAACGCAATTAGATTTAAAATTTTCACGAACTGAAATATAAAATTTATCCGAAGTGAATTAAAATGTAAACAAAATTAAATAAAAAATTGCACCTGATGGTATTAAAATTGAAACCAAATTGTATCGATAATTGAATATAGAATCAAAAAATCCATCGTCCTGATGTAAATAATTTTTTCAAGCCCATTGTATGCACCATATGCATAGCGCAATCGAGTATAAAACTTACCCTCAGTCGCTCGTCCTTGAACCTCGAAGTCGTAGACTTGAGGACAGCGTGATGAACGCGCGAATGTTTAGCACAGGGGTCAGGGGTGATGCTGTACTCGCTCGCGGCATCTTCGTGTCTATGTGGCAGCCCTGTGCCACGGTACGTGGCCGACTCTCGAGGAGGCGTCTCGAGCGCTAAAGAATAGTTAGAGAAAGACTTTCTGGCTGGCTGCCCGCTACAGCTGCAGCACGAGCCTTTTTGTAATTACAGATTATTATTAATAAACCATTTTTATATAAGCTACATTGAGTTGTCTTTACGACGGAAGTTCCCCACTCTCCAACGAACAATAATTGTGTGTACGACACTACATCTAATCGACCCCGACGACCCCTCGAATCTAAAGTGCATACTCGGCCTCGAGTAGCTACGTCTGCAGATCGCAAAGATTCTTTTTGCAACATCGTCTTTAGTGAGATCGTACGCACCCGGACCTACATCGTGCACTCGATTAAAAAAGCGCGAAAAACATCGAATAATAATTACGACAATGGTAATATCAATAAATCAATGCTTAAGGTGAAAAAAAAAACACAAATTCAAGTGTTTACCGGGTGAATCGCTAATTATTCGTTTAAAACGCGAAGCGCAGGAACCAAAAGGAGCGCATAGTTTCGAACACGGACGGCACTTTCCATCAACCGGATCGTAAGCGCCGAGTCCCGGACTACGGTCGAAAGTTTCGGGTTCGAATCTCTTGAAAATTTAAAGCCACGAAAGCTCGTTTTATGCATAACTTTCGTTTACAGCGCGGAGAGATTTTTGTATGAATAATTACTTTGTAAAACAATGAAACATATATATATAATGAAGCGGAATATATACCGTAGCTCCGCGTCCAAAAGCTGGCGGTTTGACAATGTATTCATCGCAATCGCAGGTTGAGTTTTTGTCGAACGGGCCTTTCGGTGGATCGTAAGTATTCGGCGCGGGATTATTCTATGCAAAACGATTTTTCGATCAATAATTACAGATTGATCCTTTTTTCTCCTTACCAAATCGTTTTGAATTGGCCTTAAAAAATATTCAAACAACGATTATTTGTCGATATTTTTATTTCTTTGAAAAGTCGTCTCAAATTGACTTCAAATTATTTTTAGTCAATGGATGGATTTCAATTTTATGGATTTTTTTCCTTCCAAAATCGTTTCTAATTATTTATCGATCGATGTTTTCCTTAAAAAATGGTTTCGTATCGATCTCAAAAAAAATGTTATTAACAATTATTAATCGTCTTTATTTTTTTAAATCCATTCGAAACCATTTCGCTGCATACCATTTTAACCGATATGTACATAAATATTCCGGAACCAAAGAAAATAGCGGAGAAAAAAATCTAAAGATTTGAAAAAATAGCATGTTACTTCGAGCATTTTTTTTCTCCACAGTTGATCAATATATCGCAACTGTCTCGACGTCGCTCTTTTCATCGATCGATACTTTTCATGCCATATCTCCGCCACATCGATTGGCTTATCCGTGTCGTATGCTCCGGGACCTGGAGTTTCTTCGATCTCTTTTTCGTCCCTTCCGGACATTAAGCTCCAAAAGTTACCCTTATACCTCAACGTAGTAAAATTTGCTTCCTACACAATGGAGGAAATATTGTTCATTTTTTTTTTATGTTTTATACTAAAATTAACTAAAATTAAATATACGTAATTAATACTTAAAATAGCTCATTATTTTTTTGCATTAATTCTCTACTAAAATGTAATTTAAATCTTTTTTAACTATCTACTATTGGTAACGCGCAAAAAGTCAAAGGATTTCGTTTGTTACGTTAAAGGACAAACAAGATTCTTTGCTACAAATAATATACCTACAAAGGCTAACAAGAGCTATAGATATAAAAAAAAATTGGATATCGGCAACAGAATTTTCTATAATATCGAAACTCAGTAAGACTCTGCTGTACCAACAGAGTTTTTTTTTATTGAACGTACATAAGTACAAAAATAGAGGGCTCTGGGGTTGGTTGTCCCATCAAGCCGCTGAACACACAAACTATAGAACTCTGCCTTATCGGCTAACATATTTACATTCCTTAACTGTACGCTTAAAGCTAAATAAACATCTGATATAGGAAAAGTATTTTTTATAACAATAACTTAATAGTTCTTATATCCTAAAAAACGCATATCTCAAAATAGTCTTCACATTTTAAATAAAAATATCGATCTTATTAATAAATTTACCAAAGGCACTCATAATATTTTTGTCCATCACACTCAAAAAAGACTCGACGTTATACAGAGGGAGACTGTAATTCCTCTTTAACTCCTTCATGAGGATCCCTCTTTCGCGGTCAAACCGAGAACATTGCCAAAATATATGATTTTCAGTCTCATCTGCAAGGCCACATGAACAAACTGGAGACGGCACAATTTTAAAACGATGTAAACTTGATCTCAAAGAACTATGATTGCATCGCAACCGATTAATCGAAACAATGGCTCTCCGATTTAAGTTAGACTCGTGGAACCACGAGCGAGACTTACGCTGATAATAATTCGAAAAGTATACTTTTCCTTTTTCACGACTCGAATCCACACACCATTCATGAAATTCATCCCGCAGACGTGCTTTCCACAGATTCGTAAAATCAGACAGTGGAATTTGTAATCGAAAGTCGCGTCCGCTAACAATAGCCGTCTTGGCTGCCTGATCAGCTACCTCATTACCTTTAATGCCTTTGTGCGCAGGAATCCAAAAGAGGTGAACTACTTTCCCCATCCCGTGCAGGCTTCTTAGTTGATCCCTTATAAATTCAACGAGATACGATTTCCTTCGAAAGTTAGGGCGCGATTCGAGAGCCGTAAGAACACTTTGAGAGTCCGAAAAGATAGTAAAGTCAGTACCTTCCAACACGAAAATCATCGACAAAGTTTCCGCAATCGCCATAGCTTCTGCCGTAAAAATAGAGGAAAGACCCGCCGCCCGAAAACAATACGTTTCGATGCCATCTTTTATACTCGCAAATCCCACGAAGATACCGTCGTGTACCTTGGAACCATCCGTATAAAAACATATCGAACCTTGCGTGACCTCCCTAAACAATGTATTAAACGCCCTGTCCCTATCCGCCGCTTGGAGAATTTGACAACCTTCCTCAAAAGAAACCATTGGACGGAACTGAAGCGATTCATAATTATAATTATAACATAATGGTTTCCTCGACGACTCAAGAAGATGTCCCTTAACCATAAAATCACGATAACAATCTACTAGAGGAATGTTCCCCATTCTATTAATAACAAGCGTCTCAGCGCCCTGTGGGCGCAGATGCTCTTGTTGGTGGGCTCCGCCCCTCAAACCCCCCGAAAAATGTCCCTTCGAGACATTTTTTAAGGCACTCACGGGGATGCACGTCGCGCTACGCGCTCCGTATCGAGTGTATTTACACATCGTGCTATGCGCTACGGATGAAGTATGTTTATACGTCGCGCTCTGCGTTTCGTTTCGAAAGTACGTATGAGGAAAAAACATTTATCAGTTACGTAAATTAATTCATAGTGTTTAACTTTCGTCGAATAAAAACATTTCTTTTTTGTACCAATTAATATTCACGGCGGATATTTCCTTTTTGTTTGACGATAAATTGTCAAATATTGAGACACGAGACAAATATGACGAACTGCATCACGTAGAACTTGATCAAATTAATTTAACGAATCAAATCATGTCTAGTAAAGTCGTTTTATTGGCTTAAAACTTATGACCAGATTTAACGAGTATAAAACAAAGACACAAAACATGTACCGACACCAACACGATTACCATTTAGCATTCAAGCCAAATATCCCCTTTAAATCCTTCCCCTTCAGTGTTTGTTTTCTTCCCCATAATAGATGAAATCAGTTCGTTATTTTATCTGTAGGAAACCAAATCATTGTAGATGAAAAGTTCAAGAAATTTGCTATTCTTTGTGATTTTCAATGAAATTTTGTCGATATTTATGGATGCTGCAAAAAAACGATATCTCGAGAACGAAAAAATATATCGTCTTGGTTCCTGTCTTGTATTGAAGAGGAAGTAGTAAGTTAGTCGAATCAAAAATTTGTCATCTTGGATGGCTCCGAAATATTTTTTACAAATTGATGAAATTCTTGAAAAATTCGACTGTGAAGGCTCTTTGACAGTCCTCTTATAACAAAATTCATTTCTACCATTTGAGATATATATTTTTTCTTCTTCATAATACATGGAATCAGCTCGTTATTGTCTCTGCAGAACAGACAAGTATTGGAGACGAGAAGATTGAGAAATTCGATAATTTTTTTCGATTTTCAATGAAATTTTATTGATATTTATCGTCGCTTAAAAATATCAAATTTAGCATCATATCATATCGTATTTTTTTTTAATTTTATTTAATCACAAACGAGGATAAGTTTCTCGGTACGGAATAACTCGTAAAATCGACAAATTCAGTGTATTTCACTTTCTTGATAAATAATTGTTTATAATTGTTCTTTAAGAGTACAATTGTTTTTTTTTTTTTTTTTTACGAAAAAAAAACTTTTCAACACGTGAGCATACGAAAGAAATTCGTATTTCGACGAAAATTTGAAAAAATTTGAAAAAAAAAAAAAACGTTGGAAATACGTCGATAGAATAATCATTATCAGTTTTCTTATCAAGTGTAAACGAATAAATCCAGCGAACAAAATTGACAAAGATTTCGAATGTGATGAATCTCCGACGGTCGAAGTGTAAAAAATTAAATTTTTAAACATAGCACACATTTTATCTGCGCAATAACGCGGAGAGTTAGTTTGTAAATACGATTTCTTTGAGAGGAAAGGATTAGAGACGGCAATTTCGAGAAATTTGAAAAAATGATTCGTTTTTTGACGAAAATTCGTAAAATTAGTCTTTGCTTAAATAAAATAATATCTCGGCAGCGAAAAAAGATTTCGACTCTTATTTTAGCTTATTTTGAAGAGGAGGAAATACGTCGCCAGAAAAAGAATTTGCAGTTTTTATTATTAACTGTAAACGAATAAATCGGGTGAACATAATTGACAAAGATTTCGGCTGCGATGAATCTTCGACGGTCGAAGGATAGAAAATTCTTTTTTTTATGATTGTACACTTTTTATTTGCACTATACCGCGTAGAATCCATTTATATTTACGTAAAATAGGAACAAAGATTGAAACGAGATGTCGATTTTTTTTTATTTGAAAATCATCCGGCCACAGAGTACGCGCGCCGCGACGTATGAGCATCTCTGTATCGTCTGCTACGAAATTGTCATCTGCTTCCAAAGTTTGACAGATAGAATAAAACGAAAAAATATATACTCGCGATTTTTTTAGTTCTATTTGGGAAATTGTAATTATTTTGGATATTCGATAAATCTTTTTTGTGAGTTTACTACCAATTTTTTCGGTGAATACGTGAAATTTATCATTTTTATTACGAATGTGAATAAAATATGGTAAAATATTGCGAATGATTTTCAGTGATAATATATTATTTTCGAAATAAAAAACGCAAACATTTGTGAATCTGTGTATGATATTTCGTGTTTTATTTTTCACAACCGTAGTTTTTTTTTTAACATGATGAAAAATGGATTTTTGGCAAATCTAAATAACATAACCTTTAAAGCAAATCTTGTTATAACCACTGTTTTTGAATTATTTTATAATTAAAATTATATTTGTCAGAATGACTCAAAATTTGTTGTGCATAGTGCTTTCGATGCAATGAAATATTGTTGCGAAAGAGAAAAAAAGGATTGGTTTCCAGGATCCTTAATTGAAGCACCGTACGGACATCAGATGTGAGAAAATCATTTTTTTAATGGAAATTTTTGATGAAAAAATAGTTAGAGATGTAGGATTGTCTCTAAATTTGCTGTGCGTAGTGCTGTTGATAAAACAAAATGATGCTGCGAAGGAGAAAAAAATTGGTTCGTAGAGTTCATTATGATGGCACCGTACGGACACTTGACCGAAGGCAAATGCAAATTGTGGCCAATAATTTTTTAGAAAAAATACTTAAAGGTCTTAGACTGGTTTTAAAAGTAATGTGCATACTGGAAATAATGTAATAAAAAAACCCTGCGAAGGAGAACAAAATTGGCTCGCACCATCTACAGTTACAGTGTGATACGGACGTCCGAGAAGAAAAATTCAGCCAAAAAGTTGTTTTCATTGCACTGCAGGCTAAAAAAAATATTTCTATTCATCGCTGTCACTTCAAAGTAACTACGCATGATTTTGAAGATACACCGAAGCAAATGGTGAAAAATAAAAATTTTTGGAGTATGCGCTGCGGAGTAACTCTTTCGACAGACTCTGAAGAGCAACGGATGGTCATTTTAATAGGCACTCTTTGCCTATTGTTATAGTGAGTGCCTAAAAACCGTATTATCGATAATATCTGTCAAATCCTGAAGCACAGGAAGCAGTTGATGCAAGTCATTAGTAGCTGCTCTAGTTACATAGTTTCTACCTAAGTATTTAAACCGGATTGATAGGGGAGGTTGTTTCGCCTCTGCGAGGATCACATTTGTCGGTGTCGACGCTCTATAACCTAACGCCAAACGAAGGGCTTTAAACTGAATCCTCTCGAGTTTTAAGATTTGCAATTGGCTAAGTCCCTGAAAAAAAAAAAACCTCCATATTCAATCCTCGATCTCACTAGCGCGATATAAATTCTTATAAGTAAAGAGGGGTCCGCACCCCACCACGTATGTCTTAAACACGCTATAACTTTCATAGGATTTTGGCATCTCTCAACAATTTTTTTAATTTGAGTTCCCCAATCTAAGTTTTTATGAATCTCTAAGCCCAAAAAACGAACGACCCAACTTTCTCGGATTATACTCTCTCCAACTGTAATTCGTCGTATTCTATTATTATGAACATTATTTTCTCGATACTTTTTTTTTTTCAAATATAATAAGCGACGTTTTAGCCGGAGCTAAAGATAATCCTACTTGTGACAAGTATTTGTTGACTCTTGACAGAGTCAACTCTAGACTGTTCAAACCCTCTTCAACCGGTGTACGCAGAGAGGCAATAGCAACGTCATCCGCATATTGCAATAGAATACAATCCCTATCGACTGTAGATTGGAGATCTATAACATAAATAGCTTATAATAATGGACTCAAAACACTACCCTGAGGCAAACCCCCATGTACCCACCGAACTTCATCAATGTCACCAAATTTAAAATATAAAAGTCTCGACGAAACCAAATTAAAAATAAAAATAAACAAAGTCCAACAAATTACTCGAAAACCCAAGGTTTTTCAGCTTCTCCACGAACAAATCTGCGAGAACGTTATCGTAGGCTGACTGAATATCTAAAAAAACCGTAGGCAAAGCTCGATCACTGTTAAATGCCTTAACCGCTTCCGCATACAATATAGCCAAGTTGTCGATGCATGACTTCGACTTCCTAAATCCGAACTGCGAGCTGGGTAATTTCTCATAGTACTCCAACCACCAACTTATTCTGTAGTTAAGGGGACTGAGTCACCTAAAAAATCGAAAAGTAAAAATTTTTTTTTGCAGTATATATAAGTTTAATGAAAAATTCCATTTTACCTCCATAATATATATGTGTTAGACTACCGCTGTGAATTTTTTTGGAGACCTACAGTGTATTCCGGTGTAATGCGCAATGGTCAAACATTTTTCCTTTGCCGCAGCTTTCGGACTGAACGAAAGCATCAATCTTTGCTTGCGATGTCTTATTTTCTTCGTTAGACAGTTTATTGCGGAACGAGTGCGGGGATTTTTTTTTGAAGCTTCGCTGGCGAAGCTATGAGTTAAAAACTACCAAAAAATTCACTTTTTCCACTTTTTGTCTCGTAACCACTCACATAATGGCTTGCGATAAATCCATTTTTGATCGCATGAAAAATCCCCACACTCGTTCCGTAACACTGACTGTTACAAAGAAAATAAGCCGTCGCAATCCAAAATTGGTGGGGCCATTCTCTCTGAAACCTGCGGCAAGCGAAGAAAAATAAAATGGAAAAAAATGAATTTCACAGATTAATGAAAATAACCAACTTGGGTGATCCGCAATAAAAAAAATTATTTAAAATTTTTTTTTGTCATAAAAATGTCCACTTTTTATTTCTATCACATAAAAATCAGATTTTCTTTTTTGGTTTTTTTTTTTTCACTTCACAAATCTCGTAAATGCAAAAAAAATATTTAAAACATAAAAAAATATACTCTTACGTCAAATCTGACGTTTAAAAAAGAGGTTAAGTCTGCGAGATCTTTCGCTTTGCGACACTGTCACTGTGAAAAACATTTTTACACTATTGCGGGCAAAAATACAGAATATATTCCGTTCATTCGGAAAAACTGTAAACACTGACACATAACTAATACACTGAGTTTACAAGCTCAGTTTTTTACCCGATTGACACAATCGAGTAAAAATCATCGCTGCTACATTACGCCGGTGTATCGCAGACTCAAAACAAAGCGCGGTAGCGGCGATAATCTGAGTCGCATCGATTAGACGTAACGACCCTTTGATCGGTAAATCGTTACCTACCGAACGCAGTTTCGACATCGATTGCTTTTTTTATGTTCCTTTCTCGATGTTTCTTATTCTTCTTATTAGAAGAAAAAAAAACATGCGGAGATGCGGTATTCCGGCATTGTTCGTGTTGCATTTCGGCATTTTTTTTTTCACGCATTATTTATTTCTAACACTACTAAAATGCTTCTAACTTCGGTAATTTTTTAAATTTCGATCTAAAATTTGGTGTATATGCAGTACACCGCATGTACATTCAGAAAAAAAAATTAAAAAAAAATAAATAAAAAAATAATTTTTAGGTGACTCAGCCCCCTTAATCAACTTCTGCAAAACCTTGCAAAGACAAGGAGCTAATGAAATCGGGCGATACTTCGATCCGTCGCCTTTAGGAATAAAAAAAATTTCGTATCTACACCACTGCTCCGGGAATGACTGAGAGTTTAGAATGTCGTTATAAAGATCTAGGAGAATCTTTTTTGCACCTACTGGGAAATGAAATATAATAACATAGTCAATCTGGTCAATTCCCGCGCGAGACTTCAAGTTCAAATTAGACATAGCAAAGTCTAATTCGTACTCTGTGAATGGTAAATCTAAAAACACATCCTGGATTTCACTCTCAAAAGACGGCGATGGAACAGCCACCCACGAAGGGCATGATTTCTCGATCATCAGCTCAATATTTTTTATTCTCTCACTACTATACTCATTCGCATTATTAATTACATTAAATCTATTCTTAAAACTTTTTACCTTTCTCCATAAATACGTCGGATTAGTATGTTTAGTGAGACCTTCGCAAAACTTTTTAAAACTCTCTTTTTTAATCTTTTTAAGCCCGTATTTCACTTTAGCATCAGCCTTTTTGTACTCTATTTTATCTATGCGCAACCCGCTAAATTTAAACTTAAGAAAAGCTGCTCTTCAAAGCCGAATTAACTTATCGCATTCAGCGTTCCATCAAGGACTCGGTGGAAGCTTCCGACTAGAATTATTTAGAGCGGATCGAGCCGACTTAGAATTACCATGTCCCGACCGATTTGGAGTGGCATGCCTCACACATTCTTCCACCAGCGAAATGAAAGACGAGTACCGAGTTTGAATATCTAACTCACGATTAGAAAGGTCTGAGTATTGAGAAAATTGAGAAAAAAAAGAGTCATTCCTGAGGACCAATGACACCCCCACTCGGAGAGCGATAGCACGAAACCAAAAGAACATTATCGTTTTTGAGACCAAGTTCAATCGCGCATACCTCCAGTTTGCCATTGCAATCATGCAACTTGCGTGTTACCCTATATCTTAGAGAATTCCTTATCAGTATGGCACATCCTCCTCCCGTTCGGTCACGGCGGTCCCTCCGTATAACGTCGAATCCTCTTACATAGATATCGTCCTCCGGTTTTAACCACGTTTCTGACAAAAGAAAAATATCGAAATTAGTGGAATTGTGCTGAAGTTCCAGTAACTTAAGTCTAATACTCTTTGCGTTCCATTGAACGATTTTTATATTCAGAAAGTTATCCATTGCCAATGCTGAGATGTACATCAATCGTCTTCCAAATGCGCTCCAACAGAAGAGACACGTTTGGTGCAGACAGTAAAACTTCGGTCAGCATCCGTAAATTCCACTGAGTCTCCGGTGATGGTTGGTCTTCCTTCGACGCCTCCGCCTCATTACTCTGCACGAAGCCACGACGTCCTTTCGCCATCTGACTCCACATCTTCGTCATAGGGAAGCTACCCTGACTTTTCTTATCTGATCGAGATATTGACGTTCTGTCCGCATCAATCCTCGCCACCGCCGGGAGCGACGGAAAATTCGTTTGAGACTTCTCCGGGACTTGCTGTACACTCGATTTTTCATACGCACGCCTAGCGAAAATGTATGGCAAATTATCGTACGCCATGATACGGTTAATGTCTTCTGCTTTCTTATATACTTCACATTTGCGATCGAGTGTTCTGTGGCAACCCTGACAGTTAATACATTTCGGCGGCGCCGTACATTTCTGGCCGACTTTAAGGTGTTGGTCCTGACCGCAGTGCAAACAACGTGGATTCTTATTACAATTTTTACGGACGTGCCCTTCTTCGCCACAACCATAACACATCCTAACAGAATCGACAAACGCCTCAACTTGAACTCGAGCTCTCCAAATATATATGTGGTCGGGAAGGTTCTGACCGAGAAAACAAACCCCCACTGTCTCCCCGTCAGACCACTGGATCCGATCTTCGATCACTGTACGCTTTTTCAAACGAAACATGTCACCCAGGTGCAAACCGGGATTTCCCTCCGTTATCGCAGCTCGAATTTCGTCCAGTGGGATGTCCGTTGGAATGCCCCAAATCTTTCTTTTACGAGAGTACGCATAGGAGGGTACATACGCCTTCAAACTTTGTTCAACCAGATAGGTATTCGTCAGCGATCGGTTGGCTTCTTCTCGCGAAGCGAAACTCAACATCCATTCATTTCGACGGTATGTCTCGATCCTTTCGTATTTAATGTTAGCTTTATCCAACTTCTGCGATATGTGAAGGATCGATAGAGGCTTCGCTGCCGACGTCATCCGACGATAACCGAACATGTACCAGAAAAGGAACCTTGTGCGCTCTTCCGAACGCTAATGGCTCACGCGACGTTTTCGGGGTCCCTGAGGGTTCCTGCGATGAATCTAGACCCTTCAACGAGAAGTCTTTCGCATTACTTTTCTCACCGTTCTTGGAAATAGGCGAATCCCCCTTCTTGTCTCTTTTCTCGTTCCACAAATCGAGATTCTGACTAGTTTCTTTTCGCTTCTGCAGTCTCTTATTTCGTGGTGTTTTGAAGTCTGCCGGCTGGTCATCTGACATCTCGACATCCTCTAAAGCACTATTATTTTTTTCTTCCGTTTCGAGCGTATTTCTCTTATTCTGCTTTATACTTTCCAAATAATCTCGAAAGGTCATTTTAAGACCCTCATTGCAAGCTTTAATATACCCTTGATATTCATCACCTGTCAAATTCGACGCCATCGTCTCGTACAGATCTCTGGGCCAGCAGGAGACCCCTGAACCCGGCGCCGAAGCGCCCGAAGAAGAGGTTATGTTGATTTAACAATTAATAACTATCAAACCCTTCGATCGATTCCGCCTCTTCTCTTCGAAAAGGCAATAATAACTTTTATTAGCTCAACTGAACGAGATTTGCTCGCCAAGAAATCGCTAACGGTAAAATAATATCCGCTAACAAAAACAATACGTCCAACGCCTCCGACGTTCCCGCCGATCCTCGTCCCAACAGAGTTTTAAATCGCACAGTCCACGCGCGCCCCCCCGTTGCATCGACAGTATGGGGTGGCTATCAGGTTGCCAAAACACGAGCGCCTCCTGTAACGAAATTGTCCTGAAGCAAGTCTACCCTAGAGAATGCGCGCAATTTTCAAATGACCCAGTCCGATATAGGAAAGCTAAGAAGTCTGTCCGAAGCATAACACCTCATTTACACGCAGGCATCCAATAGCTCGGGTTAACCACATGCAAGTGTGTCCCGAGAGTCATAGAGGTATAATCCAATCGCACCCTGGTTCAAAGATATTTTATTACAAAAGGATCCACATGCACCGGCGTCCTCGGTATGTTTCGCCCCGGGCGGTGATATCCCCTGGAACGCCAGAACCCGACCTACGGTGACTCAATTGTACGAACCATTTTTCATTAACGACTCGCACTTGAACGGTTACGATTAAACACGACTAAAGCCAGGTACACTGCATCCTCAGAGCCCGGCAGCTCTTGAACGTATTGGTCCTAACGGCGGAGATGACCATAAACAGGGATGGTTTCAGGGCAGCGTTTCATTTTCGCATAATAACTTTTCCCGCGTCTCTAACTTACCACCGCCACGCTCCGGAAGACAGCTTGTTTTAATCCCGTGACAATTTTGAGAGCATTCATCCTGAGCCGAAATCAACCTTGAACGCGCGGCTGAAGAAGCTAATAAACCGACACTGAGATCGCGGACCGTAGGTAATGTAGAGAACTTGCTTTCTCAATGATACAACTAATATTCTGAAGACGTCACTGCGGGTACTTGTCTGGCTGTGCTGGCATTCCAGGACTGTGTCTACGAATTGTCCATGAATGCTGTGTAGCCTCCTACTCGGGTCAACAAAAAAAATTTTAACGTGATAAATTTATATCGCGCTTCTTACTTTATATTATGTCATTTTTTAATGAAAAGTTGGAGGAATCGAAAGAATTATCTCGTGGCATCATCGATTTTCGATTTTCTATTTTTAGTTTTCCAACAAACTATTTTTAGGCACTCACTATAACAATAGGCAAAGAGTGCCTATTGAAATGACCATCCGTTGCTTTTCGGAATCTGTCGGTAGGGTTACTCCGCAGCGAATACTCCAAAAAATTTTATTTTTCATCATTTGCTTCGTATCTGTATCTCCAACATCTCTGTAATCCAGTATCTCTGCGCCCGCAGGGCGCTGAGGCGCTTGTTTTAACTTAACAAAACAGTTAAAGTTGTATGTTTATATTACCTTTTCGCAAATTTCAAAGTTAACCAAGCCATCGACTTTCAGATATTTCATATTGCGAATATTTTATACTATTTATTTCAAGAATTGCCAGAATAAATCTTAAGTCCAATAAATTATGACGATAAAATACAGCTTTAGTTGTAAAAAGAATGACGCATCGTACATATGCTATAAATTGCCGAGTAATATCGCGTGCCCTATTGCAATTTATCGTCAATTTTTAAAGATATGCAAATTATTTATTAGAATCAATAACTCGGCTCGAGTATCGCAAACTTTAAAATATCGCAGTTCAATTTTAAATGTTTCATACACATTCTACGGACATTCTGGTATCAATAGTCGCGCGCGCAATATCACACGATTGTCAATGATGACATTGAAACATTTGATTGTATAAATAAAGTTAGCCATGCAGCTTACAAAATGGTTCGCTGTTTTTGTGACTCTCATTGGAAGAATATGCCTGTCGAAAGTTATCACCGATACGAACAACCTGGATGAATTCGCCGAACTGGAGACTGCAGCGGTAAGTATAAAAAGTCTTTTGGGTGTGCGTCGTTCATGAATGGAATGCAACATTGAAATGGTTTCATTGATTGCAGATAGAAATCTTGGAAAATTGCTATGGAAATGCAGACAAGACGATATTATTCATTGGTGATATCCCCGGGACTTTCCTTCAAAAACTATCGGTTCGTCAAAACTTTTCTACAGTTTTGTTCGATCGTCGACGAAGGGTGACAAGTTTTAATAACGAAGCATTAGACAAGGAACAAAAATTATGGCACGAGGTACATATCTTAGTAACGATAGTTCCATCTGTTTCGAGTTTTATCCATGACTTACAGACGTATATGTTATGCCGATATTACGGTACCATGCCATCCGTTCTTATACTCGGTTGGTCTCCCATCCAAAAGAATGCAGGCTGCGACGGAAAATATCAAACTACCGACATTTTGAATTTGGCCAATATAAACAACTTACTGAATGCAAACTTGATTTGTCGGCACCGTACAGACGGAATAATGGTATACGGTTCCAATGCTTTTACAAGTTACGCACCCAAACCGTGGCTGATGGTTATGTCTTGGCGAAAACCCAACAGGAAGAACGTTTTTCATTTGTTCGCGCGAAAATATCGCGATGATGATGGAATGTGTAAAAATCTTTTTTTTGACAACCCACATGATCTGAATGGTGGGCCAATTCACCTGCTTATGGAATGCGTTACACCCCCGTGTTGGGGAACACTGAGGAAAATTAAATCACTGACCCGAGCAAGATATATTGAATTAGAAACACGCACAAGCTACATTCGTGATTTTATAACTTACGTAAATGCAACTCAGTTCCCTGTATGGAGAGATCAAATAATAGGCAGGAAACTTGGAGTTGACAATCGTTGGTTAAAAGTTGATCCGAACCACATTAGAGGAATATCGCGAGAGTGTTCTTTTGCCTATCCATATGCAATTGATTGTAAATATCTAATAAGCCAATTCCGCGGCAATAAGTCACAATTGAGAAAGATTTTTGATATTGTAGACATCTATTCGTGGATTGGCCTGGGGATTGTTTTTGCCATTACCTTGATTTTCTTCAAATGTTTCCTGCAACAGTCTCTGATAGAAGGACTTTTGAATATTTGTCGACTAATTTCCAACTTTGGATTGACAACATCACCTCGGAAATTGGCATCGCGAATCTATTTCGGTTGCATCTTGTTCTTTATGGTAACAATGTTGGGCATTTTTTCAGGCAATTTAGCCTCTCTGTTAACCCACGATATGCCTGTTCGACAAGTTAATTCATTTCGCGACCTCATTGATATGAATTACACGCTCCATGCCGCCGAGGAAGATTTTCAGGTAATCAAGCATGCAGGCTTCAAGGGTCTTATTATTGCAAGAACAGTCCACGACAGTTGCATTCCATATGTCGAGCGCAATCCCTTGACTGCTTGTGTAGCCTGGGGCGGTCCCGAAAAATCGAAGGCTATTAATTTGAAATATCACGTAAGCAGCGGTTGCGTCGCATACGAATATATTGCTAACATAATTCCAATGAAATGGTTTCTAAAAGAACAAATTAACAAATTTATACTAATCAAAATTGGCGGGGGTATTATGGCAGACTTGGATGTGATAGTGACCGAAAAAAGGATTCTCGAAGCCGAGTCTGAGGAAGCGCTCTCGGATCCTGTGATCATGACTTTCGGCGATTTGGGCTTCGCATTTGCAATTTATGGAGCCGGTTTCGGATGTGCTTTTCTAAGTTTTATTGTTGAAGTAATGATTTATCGATTTCAACGCAGAGTCACGACAACGCGAGTGATCGTTTTGAACTGAATGATAATAATTTATTCTATACCCAACAAACTTCGGAATTTCCGAATGCCGCGACATGCTCGTGGTGTAAAAAGTATCATAAATCTATTATAATTGCCTAAAAGTGTGGAAGTGATAAATAAAATTGTTGTGGAAAATAAAAAGTACGGTATGGAATTATATTTTTTCACCTGTTATGAGGATTTTATTTTAATCGCCAGACAGCAGAATTGTCGTGTTTATTGCGATTATTTACGATAATAAACAAGTTTGTGAGAAAACAGCGGTGACTATTAGATAGATCGGAATAGTGTTTTGCTTATTTTATTTTGAAAATTCATTGTCTCTGCGAGTTCACGGGTGATGCTCATGATTTAATGGCCAAAACATACTACAGGCTTTACAGAAATAATATACCAAATTTGGTTAAAAAATATTAAACCGTTGCCGTTAATCCTTTCGAGTTTTGTACGAGCGAACATTCGGGAGTTGAAAAATAAATAATAATAACTAATTTTCCATTATATATTTATATTATTATGTTATGTTATATATCTTCATTTTTAGGCACTCACTATAACAATAGGCAAAGAGTGCCTATTAAAATGACCATCTGTTGCTCTTCGGAGTCTGTCGAAGGGGTTACTCCGCAGCGCATACTCCAAAAATTTCTATTTTTCACCATTTGCTTCGGTGTATCTCCAACATCATGCGTAGTTACTTTGAAGTGATTGCGA
Organism: Cryptus viduatorius; assembly: GCA_964006125.1. Lineage (NCBI taxonomy): Eukaryota > Metazoa > Arthropoda > Insecta > Hymenoptera > Ichneumonidae > Cryptus > Cryptus viduatorius. The sequence goes on from OZ023220.1 coordinate 25,949,795, forward strand.
TGAATAGAAATATTTTTTTAGCCTGCGGTGCAATGAAAACAACTTTTTGGCTGAATTTTTCTTCTCGGACGTCCGTATCACACTGTAACTTAGATGGTGCGAACCAATTTTGTTCTCCTTCGCACGGTTTTTTTATAACATTATTTCCAGTATGCACATTACTTTTAAAATCAATCTAAGACCTTTAAGTATTTTTTCTAAAAAATTATTGGCCACAATTTGCATTTGCCTTCGGTCAAGTGTCCGTACGGTGCCATCATAATGAACTCTACGAACCAATTTTTTTCTCCATCGCAGCATCATATTGTTTTATCAAAAGCACTACGCACAGCAAATTTAGAGACAATCCTACATCTCTAACTATTTATTCATCACAATTTTCCATAAAAAAATTATTTTCTCACATCTGATGTCCGTACGGTACCCCAATTAAGAATCCTGGAAACCAATTCTTTTCTCTTTCGCAACAATATTTCATTGCATCGAAAGCACTATGCACAACAAATTTTGAGTCATTCTGACTAATATAATTTTAATTATAAAATAATTCAAAAACAGTGGTTTTAACAAGATTTGCTTTAAAGGTTATGTTATTTAGATTTGCCAAAAATCCATTTTTCATCATGTTAAAAAAAAAAACTTCGGTTGTGAAAAATAAAACACGAAATATCATACACAGATTCACAAATGTTTGCGTTTTTTATTTCGAAAAAAATATATTAATACCGAAAATCATTCGCAATATTTTACCATATTTTATTCACATTCGTAATAAAAATGATAAATTTCATGTATTCACTGATAAAATTGGTAGTAAACTCACAAAAAAGATTCATCGAATATCCAAAATAATTACAATTTCCCAAATAGAACTGAAAAAATCGCGAGTATATATTTTTTCGTTTTATTCTATCTTGTCAAACTTTGGAAGCAGATGACAATTTCGTAGCAGACGATACACAGATGCTCATACGTCGCGGCACGCGTACTCTGTGGCCGGATGATTTTCAAATAAAAAATATCGACATCTCGTTTCAATCTTTGTTCCTATTTTACGTAAATATAAATAGATTCTACGCGGTATAGCGCAAATAAAAACTGTGCAATCATAAAAAAAATAATTTTCTATGCTTCGACCGTCGAAGATTCATCGCAGCCGAAATCTTTGTCAATTATGTTCACCCGATTTATTCGTTTACAGTTAATAATAAAAACTGCAAATTCTTTTTCTGGCAATGTATTTTCTCCTCTTCAAAACAAAACAAAATAAGAGTCGAAATCTTCTTTCGCTGCCGAGATATGATTTTTTTTAAGCAAAGCCTAATTTTACGAATTTTCGTCAAAAAACGAATCGTTTTTTCAAATTTCTCGAAATTGCCGTCTCTAATCCTTTCCTCTCAAAGACATTGTATTTAAAAACTGACTCTCCGCGTTATTGCGCAGATAAAAAGTGTGGTATGTTTAAAAATTTCATTTTTTACACTTCGACCGTCGGAGATTCATCACATTCGAAATCTTTGTCAATTTTGTTCGCTGGATTTATTCGTTTACACTTGATAAGAAAACTGCTAATGATTATTCTATCGACGTATTTCCAACGTTTTTTTTTTTTTTTTTTCAAATTTTTTCAAATTTTCGTCGAAATACGAATTTCTTTCATATGCTCACGTCTTGAAAAGTTTTTTTTCGCAAAAAAAAAAAAACAATTGTACTCTTAAAGAACAATTATAAACAATTATTTATCAAGAAAGTGAAAAACACTGAATTTGTCGATTTTACGAGTTATTCCGTACCGAGAAACTTATCCTCGTTTGTGATTAAATAAAATTTAAAAAAATACGATATGATATGATGCTAAATTTGATATTTTTAAGCGACGATAAATATCAATAAAATTTCATTGACAAACGAAAAAAATTATCGAATTTCTCAAACTTCTCGTCTCCAAAACTTGTCTGTTCTACAGAGACAATAACGAGCTGATTCCATGTATCACGAAGAAGAAAAAGATATATCTCAAATGGTAGAAATGAAATTTGTTATAAGAGGACTGTCGAAGAGCCTTCAAAGTCGAATTTTTCAAGAATTTCATCAATTTGTAAAAAAATATTTCGGAGCTATCCAAGATGACAAATTTTTGATTCGAGTAACGTACTACTTCCTCTTCAATACAAGACAGGAACCAAAACGATATATTTTTTCGTTCTCGAGATAGCATTTTTTTGCAGCATCCATAAATATCGGCAAAATTTCATTGAAAATCACAAAGAATAGCAAATTTCTTGAACTTTTCTTCTACAATGATTTGGTTTCCTACAGATAAAATAACGAACTGATTCCATCAATTATGGGGAAGAAAAGAAACACTGAAGGGGAAGGATTTAAAGGGGATATTTGGCCTGAATGCTAAATGGTAATCGTATTGGTGTCGGTACATGTTTTGTGTGTTTGTTTTATATTCATTAAATCTGGTCATAAGTTTTAAACCAATAAAACGACTTTACTAGACATGATTTGATTCGTTAAATTCAATTGATCAACTTCTACGTGGTGCAATTCGTTATATTTGTCTCGTGTCTCAATATTTGACAATTTATCGTCAAACAAAACGGAAAAGTCCGTCGTGAATATTAATAATCAATTGGTACAAAAAAGAAATATTTTTATTCGACGAAGGTTAAACACAATGAATTAATTTACGTAACTGATAAATATTTTTCCCTCATACGTCCTTTCGAAAAGAAACGCAGAGCGCGAGGTATAAACATACTTCATCCCTTGCGCATAGCGCAATTTGTGAATACACTCGATACGGAGCGCGTAGCGCGACGTGCACCCCCGTGAGTGCCTTAAAAAATGTCCCTTCGGGACATTTTTGGAGGGGTTTGGGGGCGGAGCCCACCAACAAGAGCATCTGCGCCCGCAGGGCGCTGAGACGCTTGTTTTATTCTCATCTCATTCGGCACGACGGAAATTCCTTACAAAAAGTAAGACTTTTTCATCATTGAAACAATTAATAACGGAATAAATTCAAAATTAATAAATCGAAAACTATATAGCATATTGTATCGATAATCGATACACGTATAAAGCACAGCGAGCTAGCGACAGTGCTTTATACGATAAAGCGTAGATAGCTATAGTGCCATGTGCTTTTTGCGCGATTCTCGACGGGAACCTCTGACGACGGCGATACCGGTGACCGGTGACGGTGTTGTGTATTGGCTCGCGCGTCGTGATGGAAGCATTGTAAGGTAAATGGTCGATTGTTCCGTCGATGAAGAATCATCTTTGCTCTTATTTTCTTCAGTCTTCGAAGAATTTTTTTCATCGCGATATGTCGAATTCTTCTTGTGTTCTCTCGTTTTTCATATTTATCGCGTTTCGTACGGTTACCGGAGCTTGAAGTCGAGTATCCGGTGTCTTGTCATGGGTTTGTTTAAAACAATAATTACAATAATATAGTTAAATGAATGAAACAAAGAAGTTTAGATAGAAGAAACAGTTTAGTAGAACGTAATTAGTTAGTTATAGTTACTTTAGTTTAGAAGTTTTAATACTTTATACTCTATAAAAAACTTTACAAGTTTCGCTGATAATTCATATCGATACAATTCTTCGGTGGAATCCTCGAATTCCAAAACATTGACCTGTATCTCGCGGATGCATCTGTGTTTTCGCCTTCTCTCACCAGAGAAGCTTTTCTCTTGCGGACTTTTGTAAATATCTCCTCGGGGTACGATACTTATACTCGACATCTCGTTGCTTAGCGGCATATCGTAAATATAATAATGTGACAAATATGACGAATCGCCTCCCACGCGTTTCTAACTACCACGCGATGTCTTAATAATTATAATGACATATTTTTTCGATCGAGGGTGAGAGCTTTATAATAAATACGGTCCTGGAATGCCAGCACAGCCAGACAAGTACCCGTAGTGACGTCTTCATAATATTAGTTGTATCATTGAGAAAGCAAGTTCTCTACATTACCTACGGTCCGCGATCTCAGTGTCGGTTTATTACCTTCTTCAGCCGCGCATTCAAGCAGAGATTAGTAGGGAGATGCACAACGCTCGGCTTTTGGCCGTCCCCATTTGAGTGGCGCTAAATCGTAGCGGCGAACTCGGGAGTACGATTTTGTGATCATCGCCTCGGCCAACATTGCAGAGTCGGGGCGAACGTGATCACCGGTCCGGTGGGTAATACAGGCGCGTGATCACGAGTCAACACTTGGCGGGGAGAACCTCTGCGCCGCTCGAGCCTCGTTCTCGCAAACTCGGAGATTTGGTTCTTCGGACGCCGATGCATGTTTTTTTTTTTTTCATTGACAGCAGTCTGCCGAATACCAGTGTGTACTTAACGCCCACTGAGTGACTAATTAATTAGCCGAGGCATAATATACGTACGAGAAAAATATTTCGTCAGCAAGCGAGCTCACGACTTTTATACAACTTCGATACTGTAACTTGCAAGACAAGCGGTTGGTCGAGAGCTTTACGTCGTTCTCTTTTGCCTCGAGATTCCAAAGTTCGAGCAAAGAGAATCGTTTTCTTTTTTTTGTTCGAATTTATTGTAATTATCCCAGATGAATAGTGGTGATAAAAAAAACGCCGAGAAAAGCTGTAAGAGATACTCTCAGCCTTTCTTGGCGTTTTTTTTTTTTTTTAAGAGCACAATGAAAAAAAAAAAAAAAAATGAATTCACCGGGACTCGATCCAGAGTACATCGCGCTACGAGGCCGACCGGCTACCAATCCAACCAATCTCTACTCGTGAAAAAGTATTCATGAAACCGCTATTTGTATTTCAATTTTAACGAAGACAATCGAAAAAAAAATGCCGAAACAATCGAGAAAGGCCTTCGGTGCTTTTCTCGATCGTTTCGGCATTTTTTTTTTAAGAGCACAATGAAAAAAAAAATGAATTCACCGGGACTCGATCCAGAGTACACCGCGCTACGAGTCTGACCGGCTACCACTCTAACCGATCTCTACTCGTGAAAATGATTTCATGAAACCCCTATTTGTATTTCAATTTTGATGAAGAGAGTCGAAAAAAAAAACGCCGAATCAATCGAGAAAAGCACCGAAGGCCTTTCTCGATTGTTTCGGCGTTTTTTTTTTCTTTGGGTTTTTAAATTGATTATCAGTGAAAGTAATGATAATTGTTGATTATTTGGCCGAATTAACTAACCGAGAACTGTATTAGTGTTCAGTTTATTACAATTTGAAATAAACTAGTTCATTCGTTTTCGGGGGGCACCACGGGAAGGCAATCAACTTTACCCCCCGTTAGCTCCAAGAGCCTCCGTCGTAAAGGCGGGACACTTGTCAAGTCATGCAATTTAGAAAAGTGCAGCTCATGGAACTATTGATTGATCGAAGCGCAGCTTAGAGCCTCTGTGGACACACGGGGACACCTTCTACAATTCAAAGCGATTTGTGAAAGTGCAGCTCAAAGAGCCTCCGGTTACACACAGGTACGACTTCGATAATCATTACTTCGATAATTTCAATACCTTGAGTTTGTAATTAATGGTACATATTGAGACGTAGCTCATCGAGCCTCTGGATACAATCGGGGGCAGCTTTGAAGATATAAAACTATCATCAAAGTGCAGTTTAAAAAACCTCCGATTGCGACCAGGGACGAGCTCAATATTATACGGTAATAAAAATTTACAAACCTTGCAGCTTTCTCAATTTCGAGTTCGGTTTGCGTTGCGCTGTAGCAGCGCGAACTGTTCGTTTCACACGATTATTGTACTTTGTTTGAGCATAAACTTTTACCCTTATTAAAAATTCTAAATGCTGCATACGATGTGCTTGACAGGGGTGATTTTTATCGTACCACTCAGGATACAACGGCTCCGTTGCCAGCACTATATCGCTCACAAGTTTTTGTAGGAGACCTTCAGAATGCCAGTGTTTTTGCCAAAGTCTCGAGTAAGCCTTCAGCTGAGACTCTACTATTTGCGCAAACTTTTCGGTCGGCCGTTTCAATTTCGTTACCGTTGGGGCATCGATGTCAATATTTTCATACTCTCGAAACTCGATATACATTTCCGTTGGCGCTGCATCATCCATCGGTATCTTTAGGATGTCCTCGTTGCAATTATCGCACGGTGTCTTTTTTAGGTTGCGATGCCCAACGTAACCAGCGAAAAATGTGATGGCATTTTTTTCGTATAAACTCAATTCTTCGGCGGTAGCATTCTCGCTTTGATGTTCGTCAATATACGAATCAATGATTTCCGTTGCGCTGGAAACATCGACACTCGAGTCATCTTCCTCACAGCCGATAGGATCAACCGTGAGATCGTCTGCTACCTCAAATGCCCGTGTGACAACACTGGTCGGATTGATCAGAGCTGATGTCTCAGGACACTCCACATTGCCGATTTCGGTCGTACCAATATATCCAGTTGAAAGGATATGCCTGATAGTCAATCGAACCATTCTCGCCGTAGGATTTGGATTAAAACCCCCACGTCCTCGCAATTTTGAGAACAAATGTTCCACTGAATCCTGATTGCAGAGGGCCGCTGCTAGTTCGAAATCTTGATGAACCTCTTTGATCGAGTGATACGTCATTAAAATCGACTTCACTGTCAACGGCAAACCTATTAGACAGGGAATTTTCCTCGATCTTGCGGTGGGTTTCGGTACCACACTCCAATTAGAAGCCCAATCGATGAACTCAGTCAAAGTTTCTTCGATCCTAGGGTTTCGATCTGACAGAGGTCTTTTCGCGGGATTGTAGCAGAATAGACGGTATGCATTGCATGAATCGATTACCGTGTTCATTCGCTCAGCAAAAGTAGCCGACGCTCTCCAAGTCGTACTACTCAGCCCCCGTGGATCTTCGCCCGCCGTCATTATTGCCGCGGCATACCTGTGACTAAGCATTTGAAAAGCTCGCTTCACGTTCATCGCTTCGAAGCTTGACGGCTCTATATGAGCCGACGTAATATGCGAAAGCAACCTGGACGTAGTGTTAGCGCAGTCGTAAGTCCACGTGTCTACAAAGTCCGCGTATGCAGCAATGACTTCGCCGTTGCAATACAGTACCTTGTGCGTTCGTAGTGTGCTCAACAAACGTTTTATCAAGTGGGGGAAATCGAATGATGCAAAGTACTCTCGCCCCGCACAATGGAAAGACGGAGTTGCCGTGTCCGTTACGCCAAGTACTGATGAATAAAGCGATTGGTTTGACGGTCCTTGATCACAGGTTGTCAACACAACGTTCGCTCCAACTTCGTGAAGTCGTACTAAACATTGCTCCAAAAGCTGATGCATCTCCGTCGCGCTCATTCCATTTCCTGTCAAGAAGTAAGCGACAAGTTGCCGCCACGGATTTTTTGCATTCAAGGAATCCAAGCAGAAAACGAATACATATCGAGCGCGTTCGTTGCGACGCCCGAGCGAGCCAAGATCTACCAGTCCTTCGATGCAATCGAATTTTACGGAGTATTCTTCGAAGTTCTTCACGGTCATCTCATCCCACTTCAGGCAACAGATCCTTTCCGCAGGCGGCAACTCTCCCAGTTTCGCTTTCAATTTGTCAAAGATATCCGCGCAGAATCCAGGCCGAATATCAATCTCTGATATCCATAACCTTACGATGCTTACCGACGGAAAATGACATCCTGCTTTTTGCAATCGTTTGTAAGCGGTAGCCGAATAGTAATAGAGTTGCTTAGCTAAGTCTTTTTCGTCTCCTGCAAACGGCGCGTTCTTGCGATGCAACTGAAGTTTAACCATCGCTCTCGCTGATGGCTCGATACAATTTCTCTCATCGAGAAATTCATCTACCGTTTTCTTGTTTTTTTGTCGCAAAATGGCGTTCTGATGTAACGCTCGATGTAGTTTCCTTTTAAGGAGTTTTATCTCTTTGCGATATTCTATTACTTTAGCACGCAGAGTGCATTTTGTACCCCGTGAATTTAGATTCGTCGACCGCTGTTTGCCCGCTGATAATTTTACCCTGCCATCAATTGCGGGTGGGATTGACGATTTGGCGATATTATCAGTCACGGCCGTCGCGAAGTCTGGCTCGATCGTAGTCCACGCCAACGTTTCGTCGTCCGACTCCGAAAAGCGTAGCTCATAGTTTTTTTCATATGAGTGCGTCATTGGGGCAATCGTCGCGTTAAAAGACGATTCGATTTCCGGTGATTCCATTATTTGTTCCGATTGCGTAGGATTTCTTTCAATTGCAGTGACAGAGCCGCTATCTTCAGCCTGATGAGATGCGTGTGCCTGTACGCTAAAAGAAATAAGATTTGGATTGGTACTTACCGAACCGTTTGACCCTTCTCCATCGTAATCTTGGATATGCTCTACCCCGAAAAATGGCACTGGATTAGCGTGACGTTTCAATTTGCCATTTTCAGAGATGTCGATCGATTTAAAATGCGTGGCACATAAGCCCGCATTGCGCAGAGTGGCTGCTGACCACGTTTTCAAATGTGGATTGCCTGAAGTAAAGTTTTCATATTTTCATATAGAACGATCTTTATGATAAAAGTTTGTTCTTAAATTGAAAATTCGATGAAAATTTTCTATAAAAAAACAAACGCCGAAATGATCGAAAAAGGCTCAATGCTTTTCTCGATCATTTCGGTGTTTTTTTTTTCGACCCTACTCATTAAGTTCAAAACACAAATATCGGTTGCGTGACAACAATTTTATAATTGGAGGTTGGTTAGAGTGGTAACCGCTCAGATTGATAATGTCTGCGACATGGGTTCTAGTCCCGATATTTTTTTTTTTTTTTTTTCTTTCTAAAAAAAAAAAAAACATTTTCGTACGCAGATTTCACACGAATAATTATCGCCTACATTACAAACTTACCTGTGCACTGTATCCAGATGTCATGTCGAGGATCATCGGCCTGCGGGAAGCGGTAAAGATGTGAATTCGTCGTGAATCGACCATTCTGGCAATCTTTATACGCGCACTTATCGTAAATCCGCACCTTCCGCACTTTTGACATATTTTCCGCGACACTATTTAACAATTCTCGTCGATAATAGCTCAATCTCTATCGTTCGTATAAAATATTATTGTTTGTTCGCGTCCGAAGAGTTCGCGTACGACTGACTAAAAAAAAACACCAAGCTGTGCAAAACGAGGGGAGTGGGTGCAACAATGTATCTAACACGAGAATTTCAACGGTTTTCGCGGCTAGAAGAGAGGAAGCCGAAATAAAATGTATGTCGGGGCTCGCAGCTTTATTTCGTTTTTAGTCGTCAGAGCGTGAACATCATGGTAAGATGCTCTCTGATATTCTCGATCGAAAAGAAATTCAGTTGTGAAATTTAAAACGATTTTAATAAGATTTTTTACTTTCAGCCTTCACATAAGGAAGTGGCAAAGGACGGCATGTCTAAAACAAACGAGTAAGTATAAATACAGCATAAAAGAAAATAACATAATCTGCAAAATATTTTTTTTTTTCTCAAAGGATCCGTGATGTTGAGATGGCAGCTCAACCACCCCCGCAAAATCTTAATGTCGAGACGGAGCGTCAATCTGCCCCGTCCGAGCCGAGTGATGCTGGTGGCTCAGCACAACCACCGAAGGAGGTACAGGCGAAGGCTGGTATGTATCTATTATCGTCCAATGATATATTTATTGCGTTTTTAAATTCTAATCTAATCCGATAACATTTTTTGTAGATGTCATCAAGAAAAAAAATTGGCGATGGCAAAAAAAAAAGCAGGGCCGAGGTCGTGGGCGCATGCAACAGGCGACAGCTGATCGCGCATTGAAAATAATCGTCGACGCTGTGTTGGAAAAAATGCAATAAAATTAAGAAAAAACAGATATTTCGCAGTATTACTGATTTATCTCTTCCCCTGTTCCTTTCCTCATAAAAAAAGTAAAAACCCAAAGAAAAAAAAAACGCCGAAACAATCGAGAAAGGCCTTCGGTGCTTTTCTCGATTGATTCGGCGTTTTTTTTTTCGACTCTCTTCATCAAAATTGAAATACAAATAGGGGTTTCATGAAATCATTTTCACGAGTAGAGATCGGTTAGAGTGGTAGCCGGTCAGACTCGTAGCGCGGTGTACTCTGGATCGAGTCCCGGTGAATTCATTTTTTTTTTTCATTGTGCTCTTAAAAAAAAAAATGCCGAAACGATCGAGAAAAGCACCGAAGGCCTTTCTCGATTGTTTCGGCATTTTTTTTTCGATTGTCTTCGTTAAAATTGAAATACAAATAGCGGTTTCATGAATACTTTTTCACGAGTAGAGATTGGTTGGATTGGTAGCCGGTCGGACTCGTAGCGCGATGTACTCTGGATCGAGTCCCGATGAATTCATTTTTTTTTTTTTTTTTTCATTGTGCTCTTAAAAAAAAAAAAAAAACGCCAAGAAAGGCAGAGAGTATCTCTTACAGCTTTTCTCGGCGTTTTTTTTTATCATCACTATTCATCTGGGATAATTACAATAAATTCGAACAAAAAAAAGAAAACGATTCTCTTTGCTCGAACTTTGGAATCTCGAGGCAAAAGAGAACGACGTAAAGCTCTCGACCAACCGCTTGTCTTGCAAGTTACAGTATCGAAGTTGTATAAAAGTCGTGAGCTCGCTTGCTGACGAAATATTTTTCTCGTACGTATATTATGCCTCGGCTAATTAATTAGTCACTCAGTGGGCGTTAAGTACACACTGGTATTCGGCAGACTGCTGTCAATGAAAAAAAAAAAAACATGCATCGGCGTCCGAAGAACCAAATCTCCGAGTTTGCGAGAACGAGGCTCGAGCGGCGCAGAGGTTCTCCCCGCCAAGTGTTGACTCGTGATCACGCGCCTGTATTACCCACCGGACCGGTGATCACGTTCGCCCCGACTCTGCAATGTTGGCCGAGGCGATGATCACAAAATCGTACTCCCGAGTTCGCCGCTACGATTTAGCGCCACTCAAATGGGGACGGCCAAAAGCCGAGCGTTGTGCATCTCCCTACTAATCTCTGTTCAAGGTTGATTTCGGCTCAGGATGAATGCTCTCAAGATTGTCACGGGATTAAAACAAGCTGTCTTCCGGAGCGTGGCGGTGATAAGTTGGAGACGCGGGAAAAGTTATTATGCGAAAATGAAACGCTGCCCTGAAACCATCTCTGTTTATGGTCATCTCCGCCGTTAGGACCAATACGTTCAAGAGCTGCCGGGCTCTGAGGATGCAGTGTACCTGGCTTTAGTCGTGTTTAATCGTAACCGTTCAAGTGCGAGTCGTTAATGAAAAATGGTTCGTACAATTGAGTCACCGTAGGTCGGGTTCTGGCGGTCCAGGGGATATCACCGCCCGGGGCGAAACATACAGAGGAAGCCGGTGCATGTGGATCCTTTTGTAATAAAATATTTTTGAACCAGGGTGCGATTGGATTATACCTCTATGACTCTCGGGACACACTTGCATGTGGTTAACCCGAGCTATTGGATGCCTGCGTGTAAATGAGGTGTTATGCTTCGGACAGACCTCTTAGCTTTGCTATATCGGACTGGGTCATTTGAAAATTGCGCGCATTCTCTAGGGTAGACTTGCTTCAGAACAATTTCGTTACAGGAGGCGCTCAAGTTTTGGCAACCTGATAGCCACTCATATGTACACATGGCGGTTGCATAAAATTCAAAACTAACCCAATACGATAACAGCTTTCGTAACAGGTCACATCACGCACAGTGTTTGTTTGGCGATTCTCTAGTCATTGAGCGTATTCAATATTATCGAATTCGCCAAAGTTTTATGAATGAAAATCGTCGATGAATCGCGTGTTATGCAGTTAGCTCGGTGAAACGATTCCTCAAAATCGAAAAATGTTGATTTACGACGTTTTGCACAAGGAAAAAGTTTATCAAAGTGTCGTCAACGATCTTCGCGCATTGGGGGTTAAGCATCGGTTAAAAAAGAACGCGATAAAGAACGAGAAAACCGAGAGGAATCGAAATAGTCTGAGAAAAGTTTTTAAAGTTCCGTTATCATATCAACCGTTGGACGTCGTTAATCTAACCTCCGGCGCAATTGTTCACGTACCCGTTTTCGTCTGTCAAGCGGCCGCGTATCTCGAAGAATGTTTGAATCACGAGGGTCTGTTTCGGAAGGCGGGTTCGCACGTTCGTCAAAAAGAACTCATGGCTCATATTGATAATGGCGGCGTCCTCGGCGACAAAACCTCACGCCGTTGACGTCGCAAATTGCTTGAAAACTTTTTTTCGCGATCTCCCCGAACCTCTCGTGCCGTACAGTTATCACGATTTGTTCGTTCGCTGTCTCATGCTACGCAGTCGCCGGGTCGACGCGATTCTCCTCTCTTGCATTCTTTTGCCGCCGCATCATCTCAACACATTGGCTTTTTTCATGGGTTTCCTTAAGAGAGTTTCCCTCTACGAGAGTCAAAACAAAATGGGTATCGACAATTTAGCAAAAGTTATCGGACCGAATGTTATGCCACTTCAAGAAACGACAATGTCTGCCGTTCAGTCGCGACTGGAAGCGCATCTGGTAATCGTAAAGGTAAACACATCGGCGTCAAGTCTATAATAAAAAATGTTTGTATCACAACATATTTTTCCGATAATTTAAATCATTTTGTTTTTACCGCAGATCCTAATAGAAAATGCAGAACACATTGGCATTCTACCGGAACACATATCAGAAACAATTTCCGCTGAAATTATCGGTAGTGTTGAAACGGAATTGGATCACTCTGATTCATCATCTCGTCAAAGAGGCAAAAAAAAAACATAGAAGCGGAAGTCTGACGTGTAAGTCAATATTATTGTGTGCAAAATGAAAAAAAAAATAATAAAGAAGAAAAGAATAAGAATTTTTGTTGGAAACTTTCTTAAACTTTTGAAAACTTTAATAAATATACAAAAAATCGTAACATTAATCCCAAACGATTGTTTGATAGTAAATGGGGTTCTGATATTGTAAAGAAAAAAAATGTTTAAATCGATTTTTTTAAACTTGTTACGCGATATTTGAAAAATTCAAAGATTAGTTGTTATCGAAAATAAAACTAATATTATTAACATCGTCTGTTGTAGGAATGTTCAATGGCCTGAAAAAGATGGTCGGTAAAAGCGGCTCACCAGGGGAAGTCGGACAATTAGTCAACAATCAATTAATACCTTCCGATTTGGATCCGTTGCACACACCGTCCATAAAAGTCGGCAAGAAGCGTAAAGTCGCTGAACACGTCGGCCGCGTTAGCGTTAAAAAAAAGTAAGTTATCATTACGCAATACCTTGTACTCAATATGCATCATACTTTACGAGTTTTTCTTAAATTGCACGTAAAATTATCGAAGGTTTGCACGTTATCGATGATAAAAACAGCAAAAAAAAAATATGCACATTAGCAGTACACATGAACTATTAGTACAAAGGCACTTATTCTTCACGGAACTTTGCAGACGAGAAATATTGGATGCAATGTCCGAACGCACAAGTCACCATATCCGACCTTTGTTTGCATCTCCAGTTTCTAGCAATCCGAAGTACGTGTGGATTTCGTTTGGTTGATTTTTTTGTTTTTATTTTTTTTTCCTCAATTTGCATGTCTCGGTATCTAAAAATGTGGCGCACTAACTAAACTCGGGGTATCGACAGATTTTGATATTCACAGCCCCGTTAGAGAGAGGAGTCCGGTGCACAAGTCGAGGGTCCGAAAATACTTAACGCACAAGATAAATTCAGAAATGTAAGAATTAATATCAGGGGAACGAGGTTTTTGGAATTCTGACCATGTATTCTCGCGAGAGAACGTTTTTTTCTAATAAAATTAATTTCTCACGCAGGAGAGCTTTGGAAAAAGTCGAGAAACCGAAAAAACTAAGGATGAGTCTCGATAGGTTTGTTTCGAGAAGCAAACAGGTAAAAATAATTGATACAAACGACTCTATCGCTTTCTTCTTCGTATTTTTTATGTATTTAAATTTTTTTTCAATTGCAGAAGGTCGCCGACGTCGAACAATCGTGCAAAGAGCCTTACAGCCCGTGTATCGAAAGACGTTGGAGTTCGGCGAGCAGTTCATCGGCAACAAAAAAGAAACGCGACGATCAATCGGAAAATCCAACTTCCGTGGCGTCGCCGGCGATACGAAAGGCAACGACTCTCGTTAACGTTCGCGACGATTACGATCGCTTATTCATGGAATCCGACGTTAATTTATCCGACGATTGCGGCGATCCGAGTTCTCTGATCCATGAAAAAACGGAGAACGACGGCCGGCCGTCCAAACGAAATCGTCTCAGCACTTGCAGACGCTCGTTGGACGCGACACTATTACCCCAACACAACGAGCGATCACACAGCGAATTATACTCCAAAACACGATAAAAATCTCAGATCAACGAGTCGGCGTATGTCGTCCAACGAATTTCAAAAAAATTCTGTAAATCCTGCAATCGCCCACCAAAATTGCGATGTAGCGTTCAATGCAAACGCAATGTCCGAGGAATACATTAGAATACCAAAAAGCGAATACGAAGAGATAAAAAGCAGAGTATCGGCGATAGAGTCGCGTATATCACAAGAATTCGGTTGTATCGCAAGCGAAACGGAAACGAATTCCGTGTCGAATTGCATAAACAACGTACAGAGCGAATACGAGAAAACTTTGGGTGAAGCGAGTATCGAAAGTACACTAACGGCGGATCATTTGGCAAAAAGACTCAGCAAAGAGTTGAAAATTCGTCGATCGAGCGAACATAAGATTATCAGATCCCCAAGCGCCCGAAAGATCGGAATATTGCGCAGACGTTCGCAGGAAAAACCGCCGAGTAGACGCGTTAGTCGAACCGCTTCGTGGCATATATCGCAAAGAAACGACATGGGAAACAATTCGAAAGCAACGAGTCACCTAAACAACGTGTATAACTCGCCGGAACGTGGAATCGGACGACCGGCCGATTATTACAACGAAATACGACACGACTCGTTGTGTAGCGACGACACGAATGCGCGTTTGAATTATCTACAGGAGACTCTTCACACACTGATAAGTCATACCGCCGAACATACGAGAGGATCTTTCAGCGACGACGAGGGTTGCGATGACGAAATTTTCGAACCTCCGCCGAATAAATTGGCTCCGCAAGTTCGTCGCGCCTCGTCGTTTCACGGCAACGAATTTATCGATAATTCGCAGTATTTCAATAATCGCGTTAAGGAATTGAAAAAAATGAATAGTCAACAGAATATGACGGTAAATAACGAAAGAATAAACGACACTGCAACACCCGATGGCAGAAGACAAAAGACGATATCGTGGAAAGACGCAGCCGGTTATTTTAAACTCGACGGCCGTTCGAATTTTAATACGCCAGTGCCGCAGACCGGCAGAGCGTCGATTGCGAAACTTCGCACACAAAACGCCGGTATGGTACTCGCGAAAGCTAAATTATTCGACGAAAACACCGGAAAGACTTCCAGCGATGTTGCGACAGAGAAAAAAAATCACAGCTCGCAGGAAAGTGACGATACACATCGCGGAAAAATGTCACGAGTCCGAGAAATAAAAAATCTCGAATTAGACGCAATATCGCCAAGAAAAACGGCAATGACACGTCGAAAGAATGGCAAAAGCCCGAAAAATAAGAACACGCGATTGCGACTAGCTACATCGCCGAATTATTCGCCGCTTATTAAGATGGAATTGACGATTGTACCACCGCAGAGTTCGCGGCAAACGACAAACGCTTCAATAATCGTCGAATTTCGCACAAAATTGATCAAGAAAATCGCGAAATTATTCGCAACGGCGTGAAAGTTAATCAAACGAAAAATAAGGACGATCTGTACGTCGAGAGAAATTCGAATTCCAACGGTTATATTAAGGAGAATAAAATTTTGCGATCCCCACCGGCGACGGCGGCTTCTCAGGCATTTGCTGTTAATACGAATTTACAAGAGACTAATATTAATATCTATAATCCCGACGTTAATTCGAGCTGCAAAACTCCGCATATAAAAAGACCGCTCGCCGTTAAAACGCCGAAAAGCGCGCGATCGTTGGCTCGGCGACCGGCGGTTGATACCCGAAGGACTCCTCTAAAGGCAGTACCCTCGTTGGGAACACCAAAAAGACACAGTCCACGAACCGTTCTGAAATCGCGACAACTCAGTAAACCGGCAAATTAACGCAAAATTAATAGATATCAGAAAGTCGCGGATTGCGAGTATCGAAGTGCCATTATTATTGTAGAATATAAATTAATGAATTTTATCTTAAAGAAAACTATTTGCCGTCTTCGGGATTATAAGATTTTAAAAATAGACGCGCAATACTTTTTTCGGATCGAAACGCTTTGGGTGAAAAAAATTTCTCGTCGATTAATTTTATGAATTAGGGTCGAAAAACATGTTAAAAAAAAAAAAAAAACATCTCTCATTTGTAACGATATCGCGAACGGCTTTTTCACGTACCGTTTGTTCGTTTTTACTCAGTAATAATTTCTCGTATCATAGTAACAATCGATTTTTCTTACTTTCGCGCGATCGAGTGATGTCTTCCGTGAAGATTATCACTGTACGACGTTTTTTTTCGATGTTTTTTTTTTATTGTTTTTTGACATTAAACAGTCGACTGTATTTGATACTATTAACTTTCTTTATTTTTACGTGTAATCAGTTGAGAATGAAATCGCTGTGGCCGCTTGACGACGCCACAATGAGTTCAAAAAATGATTCGAATATTAATTATAAATAGTAAAAACATTTTTCTACAAAAATGTAAAAAAAAGACGCCAAGTGGTTTAAATAATGTTTGCGAAAAAAAAAAATCAAAAAATAAAAAATCATAGAAGCCAAGTAAAAATAAAAATAAAAAAACTTTGCTCGTCCTTTCTTTCATGCCTACTACATTTATTTGTGGTCTAAGGACTCGCCAAGTTTTTTTATTTTTATTTTTACTTGGCTTCTATGATTTTTTATTTTTTGAATTTTTTTTTCGCAAACATTATTTAAACCACTTAGCGTCTTTTTTTAACATTTTTGTAGAAAAATGTTTTTACTATTTATATATTATACAATAACTATATCCATAAAAAATGTTTAATTTAATTTTAAACAATGCTTTTGGAAAACTTGTAATTCATTCAAAATATTTTAATTTATTTAAATAATTTTTTTTACGAAAATGTTTATTTATTAAACATTTTTTAACGATATATAATTGTCTACTTGCAGTCTCAAGTTCTTCAAAGTTGGAGAAAGCGGAGGTATAAAGTTCAGGGCAACGCGTGACTTGCCGTCTCTTACCGCTTTCATTAACGAGTAATCGGGAAGTATTCCATCGGTTAGTATCAATGTAATTGTTAAAATAACAATGGTAGCTAAATTTTCGTTTTACTAAAATCGGTTGATTTTAAGAAAGCGAAAGTGCGGCTGTTCCTGAGCCCGTTAACGGACTGCGTGAATTGACCGAAGAAACGTTCGATAAACACGTGTCGTCGGGACGTCATTTCGTCAAATTTTACGCACCTTGGTGTGGACATTGTCAAGAATTGGCTCCAGCGTGGGACAATCTCCCGCACAGTTACGGTCACGACGATTCCGTCAGTATCGCCAAAGTTGATTGCACTCAGTATCGCGCAGTTTGCGAGCAATTCGACGTAAAGGGATATCCCACATTGCTGTGGATCGAAGATGGAAAAAAGGTCGGTTAATAATATTAAAATTCAAACAAAGTTTCAGTCCAAAGCTCCGTTTGTATTAATCCCGATGTCAGCGTATCCCTGAATCTCTATCTCTCGTACCAAAATAATCGTCGCAATTATTTTTTTTTTCTATTACAGATCGAAAAATACACGGGTCAACGTAGTCACGAAGAGTTCAAAGCTTACGTGGACAAAAACGAAAAGGAAACTGGAACTAACGAGAGCGTACAATCACTCCTCACGGTGTCCGGAGACAATTTCAAACACGGAATACAGAAGGGTATTCATTGAATTCTTCGCTCCGTGGTGCGGTCACTGCAAGCGCTTAGCTCCGACGTGGAAAGAATTGGGAAAGAAATTCATCGGGAATGAAAACGTACAAATCTTTAAAGTCGATTGCACACTTGGAACCAGCAAGCAGCTCTGCGACGAACAGAAGGTCGACGGCTTCCCGACTCTCTTGTTGTACTGCGACGGTGAAAAAGTCTCGGAGTACAACGGTTCTCGCACTCTTGAAGATCTCTACGAGTTCGTCTACAGTCATCTTAATTCCCACGACAAGCTGTGGTTTTTCTCCATTACGATTATATTTCGTTTATTGTAAAAACAAAAAAATTCAATTTAGATTCTAAGTAATAGGGGGTTTTTTTTTAATGAATTTTTTTCGAGATCTCTCGATGACTTTTATATGTTTCGAATTGAGTGATCATTTCGTTTGTAGCTCCTTCCACAAGAGTTTCTCCAGCTTTCATCGCAACGAATGATTTCGTCGCTCGGAAACTATCGTACGATAAAAAAAAATAAATAATAAAAATGCAACGGGAGGGTTGAGTCGTGTCGTAACTATTTACGAATAAGTTTACTTAATTCCTCGATTTATCTTTAATTTTCTTTGGTCACAAATATTTGTTGATAACTTGTTCGATAAGTTAGGTAATCGGATGATCAATATAGATATTGAATATCGTTAATCGAAACGTGCGAAATATTGTATACAGGAAAGGATTAATTATAACCTCGTTATCGACAATTGCATAAACGTTTTTATTTAATCTAACAGTCTTTATTACAATTCATCCATTATCCATCATTCGTATAATTTATAATCATAGCTATACAGGCCTCGTAGTATAATTGGCAGAATGTAAAGTTCAATAATTATGAAGATATTTCCGTACCTAAATTTGTACAGACAAATTTTCCTTTTTTTGTTTAACATTTAACGCGATTCGCGTCTGTAATAATAATGTCACGTGAAAACGATGGAGGCAATCGATAAACCGTATACAACAAACTGTTACTCGGTAGGATTCATTAAGCGTTATCGTGAAAATTGTGACAAATTTGCTCGACGAACCAACTCCACTTTCGTTCTCATCGAGTGGACTGCGAGTTTATGAGAAAACAAGCGTCTCAGCGCCCTCCGGGCGCAGATGCTCTTGTTGGTGAGCTCCGCCCCCCAAACCCCCCAAAAAATGTCCCTTTGGGACATTTTTTAAGGCACTCACGGGGGTGCACGACGCCCTACGCGCTCCGTATCGAGTGTATTTATACATCGCGCTATGCGCTACGGATGAAGTATGTTTATACGTCGCGCTCTGTGTTTCTTTTCGAAAGTACGTATGAGGGAAAAACATTTATCAGTTACGTAAATTAATTCATTCATAACATTCGTCGAAAAAAAATATTTCTTTTTTGTACCAATTGATTATTAATATTCACGACGGATATTTCCTTTTTGTATGACGATAAATTGTCAAATATTGCGACACGAGACAAATATAAGGAATTACATCACGTAGAACTTGATTAAATTTATTTAACGAATCAAATCATGTCTAGTACAGTCGTTCTATTGGCTTAAAACGTATGACCAGATTTAATGAATATAAAACAAACACACAAAACATGTACCGACACCAACACGATTATAATTTAGCGTTTAGGCCAAATATCCCTTTTAAATCCTTCCTCTTCAGCGTTTTTTTTTCACCATAATAGATGGACTCAGTTCGTTATTTTATCTGTAGGAAACCAAATCATTGTGGCAGAAAAGTTCAAGAAATTTGCTTTTCTTTGTGATTTTCAATGACATTTTGTCGATATTTATGGATGCTGCAAAAAAATGCTATCTCGAGAACGAACAAATATATCGTCTTGGTTCCTGTCTTGTATTGAAGAGGAAGTAGTACGTTACTCGAAGCAAAAATTTGTCATCTTGGATGGCTCCGAAATATTTTTTACAAATTGATGAAATTCTTGAAAAATTCGACTGTGAAGGCTCTTTGATAGTCCTCTTATAATATAATTCATTTCTACCATTTGAGATATATTTTTTTTCTTCTTCGTAATACATGGAATCAGCTCGTTTTTGTCTCTGTAGAACGGACAAGTATTGGAGACGAGAAGTTTGAGAAATTCGATAATTTTTTTCGTTTTTCAATGAAATTTCATTGATATTTATCGTCGCTTAAAAATATCAAATTTAGCATCATATCATATCGTATTGTTTTTTAATTTTATTTAATCACAAACAAGGATAAGTTGCTTGTTCCGGAATAACTCGTAAAATCGACAAATTCAGTGTTATTCACTTTGACGATAAATAATTGTTTAAATTTGCGTTTTAAGAGTACAATTGTTTTTTTCGCGAAAAAAACTGTGACGTGAGATATGAAAAAAAAAATCGTTTTTCGACGAAAATTTGTAAAATTTGAAAAAACGTTGGAAATACGTCGATAGAATAATCATTAGCAGTTTTTTTATCGACTGTAAACGAATAAATCGAGCGAACAAAATTGACAAAGACTTCGATGAATCTCCGATGGTCGAAGTGTAAAAAATTTAATTTTTAAACATTGCATATTTTTTATCTGCGCAATAACGCGGAGAGACAGTTTGTAAATACGATTTCTACGAGAGGAAAGGATCAGAGACGGCAATTTCGAGAAATTTGAAAAAACGATTCGTTTTTTGACGAAAATTCGTTAAATTAGTCTTTGCTTAAAAAGAATCATATCTCGGCAGCGAAAAAAGATATCGACTCTTATCTTGTCTAGTATTGAAGAGGAGAACATACTTTGCCAGAAACAAAATTAGCAGTTTTTATTATTAACTCTAAACGAATAAATCGGGTAAACATAATTGCCAAAGATTTCGACTGCGATGAATCTTCGACGGTCGAAGGATAGAAAATTCTTTTTTTATAATTACACACTTTTTATCTGCGCTATACCGCGTAGAATCTATTTGTATTTAGGAAAAATACGAACAAAGATTGAAACGAGATGTCGATTTTTTTGTATTTGAAAATCATCCAGCCACAGAGTACGCGCGCCGCGACGTATGAGCATCTGTGTATCGTCTGCTACGAAATTGTCATCTGCTTCCAAAGTTTGACAGATAGAATAAAACGAAAAAAAATATACTCGCGATTTTTTTTAGTTCTATTTGGGAAATTGTAATTATTTTGAATATTCGATGAATCATTTTTGTAAGTTTACAAGCAATTTTTTCAGTGAATACGTGAAATTTATCATTTTCATTACGAATGTGAATAAAGTATGGTAAAATATTGCGAATGATTTTCGGTGATAATATATTATTTTCGAAGTAAAAAACGCAAACATTTGTGAATCTGTGTATGATATTTCGTGTTTTATTTTTCACAAACGAAGTTTTTTTTTTAACATGATGAAAAATGGATTTTTGGCAAATCTAAATAACATAACCTTTGACGCAAAACTAGTTACACTGTTTTTGAATTATTTTATAAGTAAAATTATATTTGTCAGAATGACTCAAAATTTGTTGTGCATAGTGCTTTCGATGCAATGAAATATTGTTGCGAAAGAGAAAAGAATTGGTTTCCAGGATTATCAACTGGAGCACCGTACGGACAACAGATGTGAGAAAATAATTTTTTTATGGAAAATTGTGATGACTAAATAGTTAGAGATGTAAAAATGCAAATGAAAATTGTGGCCAATAATTTTTTAGAAAAAATGCTTGAAGGTTCAGATTGGTTTTATAAGTAATGTGCATACTGGAAATAATGTAATAAATAAACCCTGCGAAGGACAACAAAATTGATTCGCACCATCTAACGTTACAGTGTGATACGGACGTCCGAGAAGAAAAATTCAGCCATAAAGTTGTTTTCATTGCACCGCAGGCTAAAAAAAATATTTCTATTCATCGCAGTCACTTCAAAGTAACTACGCATGATGTTGGAGATACACCGAAGCAAATTGTAAAAAATAAAAAATTTTGGAGTATGCGCTGTGGAGTAACCCCTTCGACAGACTCCAAAGAGCAACGGATGGTCATTTTAATAGGCACTCTTTGCCTATTGTTATAGTGAGTGCCTAAAAAGTAAAATACCCATCGTGCAGATACCGTAGTTAACGTGATTTATCATCGACCTGTGACCGACTATCTTCCGCTCACATCCGCGAACACGTAAAATATGTTCAACAAACACGCGCACTGATTGCCGTACGAATAAAAACAAAGTAGTAATTTCGAAGTGTGGACTCTCGCGTGAATGCGGATTAGGAAAAAATGATTTTTTTTGTTTGTATGTTTTCTTCAATATTGTGAAATATTAACAAAGTTCTTGAAGCGCTTCACGAATTATTACATTGATCAAAGGTAAACCGATAATATTTTAAGGGGAATTTATATATTCGTTAACATTTCACAATATTAAAAAAAACAAACAAACAAAAAAAAATATTTTCACACAAATCTTACATCCAGGGCGTAAAAAAATCCAAGCAGTCTGACGTATGTGAGAGGTTACGGTAAGCCATCCGCATGTATCGAAGAACTCCGGTCCGAGACGACAAATATTGCGTCAGACTTGACATTTTCCGGCATCCCTCAGCGAATATCTATCATCCGTGGTATGTACGTTAGATATCTATATTGCCGACTGGTAAATTTCCAAACATCGGTAACTTATCGCGTATGCCCGTTAGACAAAGTTAAAAAAAACGTTCCTCGCGACAAATGGCTGACACAGAAACGATTCTGAGATTCATGTAAATTCAGTTAGAAGCTGGGCTACTAGGTATCGAGTACGGAATGTTTATTTGACGGAATTACAAAATATCAACGGGAAACATTAGAAAATTTTATTTGAATAGTGATAGATGTTCGTATTCGGGAAATGTTTCATGTAAAAATTGCAGTGAAGCGTGGACATTTTGTTTGTCTTACGCAGACGATGGGTGACATACAGGTCTACGAATGGATTAGGCTCATGGCGCCCGATACGCTTTTTTCGGTCGATTATCGTCAGCATGGCGCCCTATTTGAATGATAATAACATATCTTGACCGTAGAGAGGAAGAAATCTTGCAGCAAATAGATTATGCGTTATAGGATTCGTCGAATTACTATTAAAATAAATTGGGCCGAGATCTTGATTAAGTAATATATCTTTGATTTTTTCATTACGATTTTTATTTGCATAGACGCCTCCGTCGTATGTTGCCAAAATGAAACACCTCGTGATGCTCGATCCGTTTTTGTGTCGTCAATCACTATGTTAATAACATTTTATAAAAATGGCAACGATGCAACTCGGATAGTGGACTTAGTAACATTTTGAGAGAGTAAAGGGAAATAAAAGTTAATCTCGCCGGCAATGAGTTTTCGATGGATTTGACACGGAACGGCATTCTAATTTCGAGTTTTCGATAGTTTATTCGATAGCTTTAAATTTCAGACGTCTATCACGATTTGCAAAAAAAAACGATCAGCTTTGAGGAGCATGACGCTGGTGTCAGAAAACGTAGGCTGACATGCTCGACAATGGTTACCTTGGAGGCTTCAAAGGTAAATTACCAATCGTCGAACCGTTCGGCAGTCGGTAATGCAATTTTCTTATTCCGAACGATGGCGTTAAGCGATTATGCTTGGACAATCGGGGGCTGTGAAGATTCAAACAGCACCCTTCCGATTAGATAACCCCCCGAACCCCCGAGAACCCCGATTGTCCAAGCATAATCGCTTAGTGCCATCGTTCGGAATAGGGAAATTGCATTACCGACTGCCGTACGGTTCGACGATTGGTAATTTACCTTTGAAGCCTCCAAGGTAACCATTGTCGAGCATGTCAGCCTACGTTTTCTGACACCAGCGTCATGCTCTTCAAAGCTGATCGTTTTTTTTTGCAAATCGTGATAGACGTCTGAAATTTAAAGCTATCGAATAAACTATTGAACACTCGAAATTAGAATGCCGTTCCTTGTCAAATCCATCGAAAACTCATTGCCGGCGAGATTAACTTTTATTTCCCTTTACTCTCTCAAAATGTTACTAAGTGCACTATCCGAGTTGCATCGTTGCCATTTTTATAAAATTTTATTGACATAGTGATTGACGACACAAAAACGGATCGAGCATCACGAGGTTTTTCATTTCGGCAACATACGACGGAGGCGTCTATGCAAATAAAAATCGTAATGAAAAAATCAAAGATATATTACTTAATCAAGATCTCGGCCCAATTTATTTTAATAGTAATTCGACGAATCCTATAACGCATAATCTATTTGCTGCAAGATTTCTTCCTCTCTACGGTCAAGATATGTTATTATCATTCAAATAGGGCGCCATGCTGACGATAATCGACCGAAAAAAGCGTATCGGGCGCCATGAGCCTAATCCATTCGTAGACCTGTATGTCACCCGCAGACGATATCAAAGTCTTACAGCACTAGTGACATTGCGAACTATCACGTTGGCCATGGAAGTTGAATTTCATTCGGCCGCCACCTGAATGTCACCCAATCACCGCAGTCAGTAATAACAACTGTAATCAAATTTCTAACGTGTGTGAGAATTTACTTTGCTTAAAAATTTACTTAAAAAAGAAGGCTCATCGATTGCCGACATGATTTCCGTTTTCGATGGAACGCTTTTTTGAGTTGGAAATTCTTACACACGTGAGAAAGTTGATTACAGTTTTAAATAAGGATCGCGCGTTTTCACATATTCTTAAGGAACGAACAACGTTGATTACATAAAAACGACAGATGGATTATCAGACCAAAAATTTCGCTGCTGTGCAAATTTGGTCCGTACCGGAAGTGGGCACTACTTTTTCTGTCATATCGAATTGCGTACTGTGTGGGTAATGAGGAAACAGATGCAATAACAGTGGCGTAAAAACGATCTTAGATGAATTAAATATTCTATGTTGCAGAAATTGCTATTCGGCATAGTGCGGCAGGGTTCGGCAGTGGACTATAGTGAATTATTGGGAGATACACTACTTTGCTCGCATTCTTCGATCTTATTAATTTAGCAAAATGTCGTTCTTCGTCGCGAGAAATTTTCCCCGCATAAATCAGGGTTTTCTCCATCGTGGTAAGTCGTCATTATCTATGCGTTTGTAAGAGAAAATTTACGATTTTTCTAATAGATATCACTAAAAAATTTAAGAACCGCGATAAGAGTCTCATTAAGGTAAGGACAGTGACGTGTGTTACAGCCGGTCGGTGCAAAGTTCGACTCGTAAGAAATATTATACAACTCTCGTTAAACTTTATTTCGTTAAACGAAATACATCTCGCGGTTATCCATCATCAATCTCAAAGTCCACAATTAACATCAACAAATTACGAATTTGTAGATAAGAAAACTTTGCTTCGAATAAAGTAACGATAGCGGCGCTATTGCAAAAACAGCAGAGCTTAGAAACAATGCATAAAAAAACGCTTTAGAAACAACAAATAGTCGAATTTCAGTTACTTTATTTATTTATTACTTTTTATCACTTTCTATTTTCTACTTATTCTCTTTTTTTATTTTTTCTCTTTTTTTTTAAAGCAATTAAATTAAATTTTGTTTTTATTTGTATTTCTTACTGTGAAAACTAATTGTATTTAGGAACAAACCGTTCTGTAGCGGCTCTGGCAACACCTTCCAATAATTATGCTACCACCAGCAATCCGGCGTCGAAGAACATTGTCTATGTGGATGGTGTTCGCACACCGTTCTTGCAGTCCGGAACTCAATACAGCAAGTTGATGGCTCACAATCTGACCCAACATGCTCTACTGTAAATATTTTTATTTCATATATGCGCTAATATTTATCTGCAAACGGTACTTTGCTTCATTAGAAGTTTCAAATGACAATAACAATAATTATTTTTAACATTCTATTTAACCATGAATTCCTACTTTGTTGTTAAAAAGTCATGTATTTTGTATTAACTTCTCAATCCAATGAGCAATAATAATGACATTATAACTACTAAATATTGACCTTCTCCAATAAGTGGAGAATCATTTATCTTTCATCAAACAACTATAATTATTTATCGATCTTCTTATTTGTTAATTTGCAAAAAAAAATATAAATATAATGATTTATTGTGCTATATTAAAAAATTCTTTAGGAAGATATACGAATAAATGTGCAGCCAAAAGTATGATTTACAAAAACTTTCAAATATTTCCTTATGAGACAAAAGTCGGAAGAAAATGAATAATATGGAAAGTGCTAATAACATTAATTGTGTATAGTAATACTGCCGCAAACTTACCAACAAATCAGTTTAATGAAAAAATTGTTTAATCAATCATCCGGCAACCCAGTTTTTTGTTAGCAGAAATTCATCCATTCATTTTTCTAAATACATATAAATTTTTTTAGATTTTTTCTAATTTTCGTTTTTTTTTTTTTTTTTGATGGGAACTTATACATTTTTTATACGAGATTGAAAAAAAAAGGTATGCAATAGATCAATCTATGTTACGATTAAGAAGTTTCCATTCATTTGATAATAACTATTAGTTATGAAAAATAATTATGAAAAACTAATGTTTAGCACTCTTTGTATGATTGGTTTTTTTCTGCTATTTATGTTATTGGAAACTATGCAAAGTTCTCTCAAAATATGTCTGTTGACTGGGAATATAATAACACCCTCCTTATTTTACTTACACATGGGATGGGGAACTTGAGGAATTATTCTAGAAATAAATGTTTCATTTGGCATTTCTAATGACCATTAAAGTAGTTATATCGCTTCGTGTTTATTTCGCATAAGTTCGAGAAAAATGAGAGCAAATATTTCTCGATGGTGTAAAAGTTGAAAAAAAAAAGTATGCATGTTAAAGATATGGAAAGAATAATTTTGCAAAATAATAATTCAAAAATGTTATTAACAAGTTAATGAAAAAATTAGTTGGTCGACAAATTTCCCGAGAACCCAACTTTTCTGTTATGAAAATGATTAGTTAATTTTAGTGAATACGTATTCATTTTTTCAAAATTTCTAATTTACTTTGATTGTGTCGTTTCACATATTTTTTCCATATGAAAAAAAATCAAAGAATCATTTATATAAAAAAAAGTTAAGTCCCGGGAAATGAATTGTTTCATTAATTTCTTAATAACATTTTGGAATTGTTATGATGCTAAATCTATCTTTTGAGTTCTTTTAATATGCATGCATTTTTTCAGATTTTTAGACCATCGAGAAGTATTTGAAATTTTCGCTCATTTTTCTGAAACTTATGCGGAATGAATGCAAAGCGACATAATTACCTTAATGCAGTATGAAGTTTTTATTCACGAGTACTTAGTTTTTTTAATTGATAAACGATAAATGATTGTTGTTCTGTATTCAATGTCAAAGCCAATAATAATCGGAAAATCCATTCCTTTTTAGAATAACTTATTAACGTAAATATGTTCCATTTTGATTTCATCTATTACAATTATATTTCGAAACCAATTAAAAAAAGAATTACTTCAATGATGAAAATAATGTCTTCAGATCGTTGAGAAAGAAGACCAATATACCTAAGGAAATGGTCGACTACATAGTTTATGGAACTGTAATGCAAGAGGTGAAAACTTCGAATATCGCGAGAGAGGCTGCACTGGCTGCTGGATACAGTGATCGCACACCGGCGCACACAGTGACAATGGCGTGCATTAGTAGCAACGTCGCAATGACCACTGGAATGGGTCTCATAGCGTCGGGAGTTTACGACGTCATTGTAGCCGGAGGTGTAGAATTTCTGTCCGACATACCGATAAGACACAACCGAAACATGCGTTCTCTCATGTTGAGCGCAAACAAAGCAAAATCGTTCCAACAGAAAATGGCACTGCTGGCGAGCATCCGACCCTCACACTTCGTTCCCGATGTAAGTGAAATACCAATCGCTCGTTTTCATCGAGACCGTTCCCGGTAAATAGATCAATCCGCAGGATCGGAAATCAATTAATAATTAATTGTATTCCAGTTGCCAGCGGTCGCCGAGTTCTCGACCGGCGAAACGATGGGACACAGCGGTGATCGATTAGCCGCTGCTTTTGGAGTATCGCGCGCGGAACAAGACGACTACGCACTCAG
This sequence comes from Cryptus viduatorius, assembly GCA_964006125.1. Taxonomy (NCBI): domain Eukaryota; kingdom Metazoa; phylum Arthropoda; class Insecta; order Hymenoptera; family Ichneumonidae; genus Cryptus; species Cryptus viduatorius. Next base: position 25,977,856 of record OZ023220.1, read on the forward strand.
ATCTCACACGTTGGCCGCTCGCGCTCAGCAACAGGGATATCTATCCGACATTGTACCTTACAAAGGTAATCAGCGTGTAAAAAAAATCAAAAAAAGATTCTTGTTCTTTTAATTTTTTAGTTTCGCACGGAAAGATAAGAGAACCAACGTGGCAATTCTTGGCGACTTTCCGCGAATAAGTCTGATGAATTTTTTCGCTTTACTTTTCAGTGCCCGGAGTAAAGGACCTCATTGAAAAGGACAACGGTGTGAGAGTTTCGACGACCGAACAACTCGCTAAATTGAAACCGGCTTTTGTCAAGCCGTACGGCACGGTTACAGCGGCAAATGCATCTTTTCTGACCGACGGTGCTTCCGCTGCGTTGATCATGACTGAGGAGAAAGCGAAGCAACTTGGTCTCAAGCCCAAAGCTTATCTGAGACAATTCACTTACGTGTCTCAGGATCCCGTCGACCAGTTGCTTCTGGGACCCGCTTACGCCATTCCTAAGGTGCCTTAAAAATTCATCGCAAATGTCCAGTTATCGAAAAATAAGTCCAAACTCTGAATTCTTAACTCCTCTTAACTTAACCGCTCCGTTATTTTAAATCGTTACCATGGCAACGATTTCTCTTAACTGTATGTCCCCTCAGTCCGTTCTCCCCATTCCAAGCGGTATCTACGGACGCGTATACCCCTCATTACCCCTACTCATAGCTATTGACCGGGATTAGGGACGATAGGGGAAATACAGAAATGGGAGCGTGTCCGATCCCGCCGAGTTATGAATACGGAGCTTGTACTGTACATGGAATTATTTGAGACTCCGTTCTAATTTTTCTTATATTTTTTGTAACTCTAATAAGTATAGAGCCGTCTGTATCCGCGATATCGTATTCTCCGTATAAAAAATGGAAAAATACCTAATTAACTTCTCAATACGCTTGCAGGTTCTCGAGAAAGCGAATCTCACACTGAAGGACATAGGCGTCTGGGAAGTGCACGAAGCATTCGCAGCTCAAATATTGGCGAATCTGAAAGCGTTGGATTCCGAATGGTTCGCGAAGCAATATTTGAAGAGAAGCACGAAAGTCGGTACTCCAGATTTGAGCAAATGGAACGCTTGGGGAGGTTCTCTATCACTGGGACATCCGTTCGCTGCGACCGGTGTGCGATTAGCGACGCATACGGCGAACCGTATGATCCGAGAAGATCAACAATTCGGTCTTATAGCCGCGTGCGCTGCCGGAGGACAGGTAAATGATCTTTAAAAACTGCGATCGAAGGATTTGTAAGATTTTCCAACGACACTCGATAAACTTTTCGTAATCGCTCTTCTTTTTTAGGGAGTCGGCATGATCATGGAGAGGCATCCCGACGCAAAACTCTGAATCTAATAGATTTTATATTTTTATATACATCACCATCGTGCAAAGTGATCCCAAAACGTAAATAATCGCCGCTTTAAAGAAAAGTTAAAACCGGAAGAGCAAGAAAATAAATAATTTATATTTTTTATGAGATCTATTTGTTACTGTAGAGGTACGAAGCTTTTGTAAAAATATGGGAATGAAAAAAATCGCGAACAAGAGATAAACGAAAAGTATAAACTGTTGAATTGTATCGATGCGTATGAAGTACTGATTGCGTCGAATTTATTAATAAAAAAGTAAAATTATATTTCATTGAATAGAGTGGGTAATGAATTTGCCGTGAGGTGTTGTCTCACCGCGCGGTCAAGAATAGCTTTTATATCGCGACAACCGCAAAGAGCTCGGACTTTCATTGGTTCCAGGCGCGACAAGTGCAATCGCTGACCGGAACCCTGAGCTACGACGATCAGACCGGACTCTTTTGATGCTTCGTTGCTCGTTTCCGGTAGGGCTACTATAGACAGAGTCACGCCTGGACCGCATTCTTCCATGAAATTTGCGTCCAATATACCGATCCCTCTGGCGTCCTGCTCGTCGTACGACGCCGACGAATCCGGCAATGTTATTGTACATCCGATTGCGTAATCCTGCAAAATTTCAATAATATTTCTATCACATGCTACCAATGGTTCACCACTTAGGACGATTACGAGATAAGTTTATCGAACAACATCCATAAAAAATGTGGATATCGAATTTGCCGATCGTCGATCAATTTTTCGTTTCTTTACAAAGTAGCTCTGTAAACGCGAATGAAAAGCAATGAGTGACCAAAATGCATATCTGATTGGCAAAACTGAAAATTGCATAAAACGTTAACGGTTCGACCAATTCTTGCAATGTTTAATATGGATCATCAGCTGATAATAGTCTATTTCTGTAAAACGTTTAAGCTTCCCAGCTGAAGAATTATTTGTGTTATTTGGCTAAATTGAAAAGTGAGTAATAAAAAATTGAGAACACATGTTTCACTGAAGTTTAAAAGAAACAATTAGTATCGATGCCTCAATGGAGGCGATAAATTTACTTTTGATAAAATGATCTATGTATCACCTTGATAGGAATGCCGGCATCTATGAGGGCAAGAGTTGCCGCGTTAACAGAAGCGCAATAATCACTGCCATCCACCTGAAGAACTTCTATAAAAATATCTATCTGAGATTTTGGAAACTGATCGAGATTTAGTATAGCTTCCATGGCGTGTCTAAGTTGAACGCATCTGTCCTGAGTTTTTCTGTCGCCTCTGGGTCTCTTCTTTCTGTCACCGGCGGTAAAGCTAAATACCGCCATACTGTATTGACAATTGATTATTCCTTTTGATGATTTGTTTGCCGTACTTCTAGCTGATGCACCTCTGGGCTAAAAAACATGAAAAAAAAAAAACAAAAACACAATAATATAGAATGTCAATAGATTGTTTTTTGTTTGTTCATTCAAATGAATTCTAAGCATTGGAAGTAAATATGAATAATTTACGAACCTGATGAGGTCCATATACGGTTGCCAAGATTTTCGTATTTCCATGTTCCAAATAAGCACTACCGTCGGCCTGTCGAAAAACACCCAATCTCGAACGAATTTGCCGTAATTCAAGCGGCCTTCTTCCATCTATACGCAAACCACCGTGATCCTGCAATTGGTCTTGTTCCATTTTGTTTAGCCCTTCACAAAAATTTTTCACGAATTTCGTATCTTTCGGCTATTGCGTATGAAAATTTCGTAAAAACTTTTCTTTTAATCTAAGTATAGTTGTTAAAACTGTAAAAGATTTAAATCGCGTTGTTTTTGAAAGTGAATTCTATCGAAGAGGTTATATTATAGACTTCGGCGGCATGGAACGCGTACGCACACATATCCAAAACCACGCGGCTTTTGTGTGAGTGTGTGTATCGTTTAGGTGTGTTTACACACCGCACACCAAAATAAGTTCCAAACAAACGCAGCTGTACAATAACTATACTCTCTCGACTTCCGGTCTGGATGGAAAAAGTTGCTGCGATTTCCCATCTGTGCGTTGTTGTTCAAAGACTTAACCTAACTTTTCCGCGAACGATAACAAAAACTCAAGGATGACACTCCTCCCATTGAATCGTCGGAGAGTTTGAAAATTATGCGGAGGACAGTGACTGACAGTGCCGTCGCGTAAAACCGAAAAGGACAAAGCGGCGAGAAATCCATCGGACTGAGGACACGTCAAAACGTCAACGACAAACACAAGTTTGTCCGTTGTGCAGCGACTATCCTCAAAATGGCAGAAGACAATGGAACGACGTCGTTTATCGACAAAAACACGAATTCGCAGGAAACGGAATCACCGAGTATCGGTTTGGGACGTTACTTCGATCCTGCTGTGCGCACGGTGTTCGACGAAATCGTCGCGCCGAATAAAAACGATCTGTTCGATACCGCGTCAATCGGTATCGGGGCGATTTCCGAATTGAACGCAATGTCTGAAGTAGCGTCGAGCGATTTTTTTAAAGACGGAAATATGTTTAACGCCGAACGAACCTCAGATTCGTTGGCCAACGATATGCACAGAGACGCTTGGATAGCCACCGAACGGACGCGCAAAGTTTTACGATCCATCGCCACGTCGCCTCCCGGATCGAGTTTTCCAGAGAGAGACAATCTCACAATGCCGGGACTGACGATACAGGGTGACATGGTAGATTCCGTCAAAGATGCTGCTATCCGCTTTCTCGGCGAAGATGAGAACATTCACAGAAACGTATTGACGGCTTCTGACGTCACCCAGGATGAGAGAGGATTAAGAAATCTTGTACAGGCCGGTTGCTACAAAGCCGCAGTTAATTTGTCCGGAAGATTGATTGCAGTTTATGGACAGGGCTATGGAAAGATAAATCATCCCAGCAAACATACGCCGCATTCGTTGCAACTCTGGTACACTAGACTCGCTCTTCTAGCTAAACTCAAGCGGATCGATGCGCTTGCAGCAGAATCAAAGCCTTTTGGTAATCTCGACAAACCCGATATGTATTTTACTTTTTATCCGGAGCTCTACGGCACAAGGCCCGGTTCAATGGCTTCTTTCGCATTCAGATTGCTCCTCGCCGAGATTCCCGCCTACTGCGGCAAAGCCAAAGAAGCAATGGACAATCTCCACAAGATTCTTGCCACCGTTGAAAAAATTATTAAGAATTTAACGGCCGGATTGGCCGAAGACGGTGGACCGCTAAAATTCGGCGCGACTGAACGCGAAGATTCAACGAGGCTTTGGACCGGTAGAAGATCGAGAGTTCTCATTTCCATCGTAAATTGCGCTCTGATAATGAAAAACTTTGCCCTGGCCATTGACGTTCTTGAGGATTTGTACAAATTGCCGGATTGGAGCGGAGAACAGTCGGAGATTTTGCGCTCCGCGATCGGTAGGGTACATCTATTTTTGGGCGATGTAGCCGCAGCTGAAAAAAAATTCGTCGCGAGCAAAGAAGACGCGAAATCGGCACTGGGGATGAGAGAACTGATCGACAGGGGACTTATGGCTGTTGCGCAAAACGCATTTCAGGAAGCGTTCAGTTGCTTCAAAACTGCGTCCGCTCTCGATCCGTCGAACGTTATGCTGATAAACAATATGGCTGTGTGTTTGCTGTACACGGGAGAACTTAAGACTGCTGTACAGCTGCTCGAGAAAGCCGTAGCTAGAAATCCTATAAAAAGCCTGCAGGAATCCGTGCTATTGAATATGAGTACATTGTACGAATTGCACACTACTCATTGCAAGGAATCAAAGCTACATTTACTTAGACAATTGAATAGATACAAAGGGGATGCGATAGATGTACAATGTTTACAATTACCTATGTAGAGTCTCAATTGAAAATTCACGTTAAGCTGGCTTAATAAAAATCATTCAGTTTTACCATAGTTTTTGTACTTTATTCGATGTAAACCATGTTTTCACGTTCTTTTTCTTCCGGAGACTGGATCACGGATGTATATGCAGGGTACTTAAGAAAAAACGCGAAGAGGAGTGCTTGATGAGAGCAACGATATAGCAGAAAATTGCAACAATTAATTTTTGCACCTTTCGTCATTTCAATCACGATAAGCCAATTAATGGAAAAATTAATCATCTACTTTCAAACATCCTGATATATATTAGCCATGGAAAACGAAACAATCCCATTTTTCAATCGGAAGCTAATTAAATTCTTTTTTGCGTGAGAACCGTTCGAATAATCCATTTCTTTTGTGCCGTTACTTATGATGTACGATGAAAACATTTTCAGTTGTCTTGAATGTTTAGTTATAACATGTAAAATAATTTTTTATAACACAAGTTTGCCTAATGCAATAATAGAGTTTTTAAATATCTGCTTTTCTTTCAGTTTCGATTTTCACCGCTCATTGTCCAACCGCGTGTCATACTTACGTACCAGATGTCGCGCAATGTCAATGCTTATCCATCGCGATTTAATTTACAGTATTTACAACGGAATTTTTTTTTCGCGGTGTCGCCTTCGCGCATGTCAAATTTTCTGCAGTTTGTTCGTTTCCTTGAGAACGCTTGTTTCGTTGTTTGTGACGCGTGGTGACTCGATTACTTGTCAACCCTTACCCGTGAAGATCTTGTCAACGTAAAAAAATGGTGAGTTCGCAGCGCGATTTAATGTATTTACGAGTTCTTTCAAACACATTTATATTACAAGGCTCAAGAAGTCGAGGAAACAATGAAGCGCATTCAGTCGCACAAGGGAGTCGTCGGAACGATCGTCGTCAATTCGGAAGGTTGGGTGTTTTTTTTTTTTGTACCATATTTCTTACGAAAAAATTTATACCGAATAGTGAGATAATTTTCTTCTAAATCAGGTATTCCCATTAAATCGACATTGGACAATACAACGACCGTCCAATACGCTGGATTAATAAGTCAACTGTCCGACAAGGCGCGTTCCGTTGTTCGCGATTTGGATCCTACCAATGATCTTACCTTTCTGCGTATTCGCAGCAAGAAACACGAAGTTATGGTAGCGCCGGACAAAGAATTCATACTAATAGTCGTGCAGAATCCCGTCGATTGATCGAGAAGCCAAGAATTTCATATAATTTTTACACAGGGGGGTTCCTGTTAAGACGAATCGTCGCTATCTATGTAACATTCAACACTTGCATGTCTATTTTCTTTTTTAAACTCGCTAAATTGACAAAAATGGAATAATAAAATATAACTCATTTGCTTTTTAACACTCTGTAAGAGAGAGATAAGGTGATATTTTCAATGTCTAAGAGTGCAATTATTTTTAACTACAGTGAGTTAATAAGTTGTTAAAAAATTATTCACGACAAAAAAAAAAGTGAAAATGGATAAATACTTATGCAAAAGCATTACCACCATAAAATTAAGATTGTACTAAAGCGATGAGGATACTTGTGATGCATCAAACAAAAGAACAGTTTTAATTAAATTTATTTATATCGCATAAGGAATCTATGCTGTAGAAAATATTCTTTATCACAAATAAATATTGAAATAAATTATTAAAAAACAGATATATCTATTTAATGTATAAAAAGTATATAAAGAATTTTTGTAAACGTCGATACAAAGATTTATCTTACAGATTACGACTGCTTAATCGTCACTGACAATAGCACCAACGATTTGGTATGTACGTAGAAAAAGAGAGTTTATATGGCAGTTTTTTTTCTCTCAATGAGAACAGATCGTTCAAATCTCACATTGGTCCCTTGAATAATCTCCCGCATAGATTTGTTGCAGGGACTTAGTACTTGTTACTGATACTTGGCGTCAAGACGCCTCTGTTGATAGTAATATAATAATAACGAAAAATTAATTCTAAATCGGTGCTCACAGAGTTTGGTTGGTTTGCGACGGCACAACCCGTGCCGGCGTTTTCGGCGATGGATGAAAGTACTTATAATATACAATCATGGATACGACTCCGATAGCGAACGGTATTATACACAGAGAGATCAGAAGTTCGAAGTACCATCGAGCTGATATTTCGGCGCTTACAATGAATGCCCAAAGGCTACAGGCAATGAGATTCTCGATTAAAGACAGTAGATAATATAGTAGATGCTTGAAGAACGTCGGTCCATCGCTGGGATTCAGATATATGAAAATGTAGACAACTCCAAGAACAGAAGCGAACATAACGGAGCCGATACGTTCGCGGATTGTCACCGGTGTGTGGGGTGCTCGCCTACGATCGCGACAGAATTCCATTGCTCCTGAAGGTTCTGCCAAGATCCAAATCGTCATACTTATCCAATGAAGGGCACAATATATACCGGTGTACAACACCCATATACTTGCCACCGCGCTTATGGACATTATTCTTGATACTGAAAATATCATAGAATAATTCAAAATTTTATCTATAATATGTTGTTTACACGGCATGCGTAAAGTTCGGTTTTACGCATTGGTTTCGGTACGTAAAATGGATTTTTATGCATAGTATGCATAAAATAAAAAACGTTAAAAATCGTTGTGTTTGATGGGGTAATATGTTCTGATTTCCCTATAATACAATCTCATATAAATGTGTAGTGTACTCTATAATATATCATTATGGGCACTAATCTATTTGCCTGGTACGTGATACCAGCAATCTTTCGGCTATATATCATTTTTGTTTCAATGTTTTTCGACCTTTTTTTTGTAAGGCTCTATATATTTTAATTTTTCAGAAAACAAAATCATGTAACTTCTTTCTGTCATTTTTAAGGAAAAAAAAATATTGAAAATGTAACTCTTTTTTCGAAACCATTAGGTAGATGTACCCTGTTAAATAATTTTTTCCCCAAGAAATATTGTTAATCGATTATTTCCATTTTCGGTTAATCGACGTTGTATTGAGTGACATAAAACAAAAGAAAAACAAGAGTATAGTTATGCAATTATTTTGAAAAAAAAAATCGTACCTGTGATAAAAAAATGCCAAAGAAATTGCAGCACAGTTCCAATTTTGCCAATATTAGATTTGTCCCATTGCGCCAGTCTGATGTTCCGATTGAAACTCGCCATTGCCCAACCCATGCTTACCAAAGAGCTACAAATACTGCCAATTTGGTGTAGCACTGCAAAAGTGAAAATAATAATAATATATTCTTCTGGCACTACTGCCATTGTACAATGAAATAAATATGATTAAAACAATGTACAATGCAGATTGAAGGTCTGATGATAATTCTTCAGCATTATAGTGAGCTGCAAGATTTGCTGAGGCGCAGCTTCCAAGAAACACTCGAATACCCTGAGCAATGCAATGTCCTGATCCTCTTTCAGCATCTTGACGTAGTATCTTTTCTGATTGACTTGATCCCCTTCCTTTTTGCATTTTCTTGATTTCCAGGCATACTTTAGACTGTCTATGTGACGAAGAACGGGAGCGAGTTGCAGGATCAGAATGAATATCCAGCATAGTTTGTTATGAATGGCTTTGCTTGCGAATCCGCGATGTTTGTATGTCTCGGAATTTTCACTCATCTGTGATCAATGATAAGATATGTAGCAATGTTTCCTCAATGGTAGTAATTATATATATTATTTATTCATTTATTTAAACATGTACATTCCTTTTATATGTTTTAAATATAGTTTAGGAATCTAATACGTTTCTTTGCATACAAATAATAAATAGATAAATGATGATGCGATACACGAAAGATCTTGTTACCTCTCTATCTTGATTGTACATCCGCAGGCTGATAATAATGTTGATAAGCGACGGAATGAACAGAAACCCAATTGTCCAATAGAAGTAAGATGTTTCGCCGTCGATGAAGTATCTTACGGCTAAATTGAGATCGAATCCGACGTCAACGATGTGAGTTAAAATCGAGAAACACGTGAAAAATATGTCCAACTTCGTGACGTTGGCTCTTGCGCTCGGGATGTCGTTTACGTCGACGCCACCGTTCGACATCGGATAAATTCCTATAAACTCCACATTCTCCTCCTCGACCTCGTTGCCGTTCATCTTCGTCGCGATTGCCGATACCATCGCGACGATTGTTATTTCTTCCCACTGCTTTATTACGAGATTCTTCACACGTTTTATCCGATCGTTTGACACACGTACAGACTGGCTATCTGTTACAACATTTTTACTTTTTACACGAACACTACGTAAATGATGTATTTATTTTTTTCGCTTAACCATTCGATTGAATAACGTTTCTTGCCCGTGCGCGAACGGGCCCACGAACGAAACGAATCATTGTGTTTTCATCAACAAAAAAAATCTTGAAACATTCTTCTTAAAACAACGGGACCAAGATACCCGCGAAGATCTTGGGGTTATGTTCGTCACGAACGCGCATGGACAAGTCAAGATCTGCGTTATCGAACGAACACACGTAGAGAATTAGAGAGTTTCATGAAGCGCGCGATGATAATTCTCTCGGCCGGCGGAGGGAAAATAATAACAACAGAAAAAAAAACATACGAGTGAACCATCTGATACAAACTACTTGTTACAATCCCGAAACCACCCACCCCCTCGAGAGTTTTTTGACGTTTGTAAATCTCAGTCATGTAACCTAAGATATCGCTGTTAATTGACAATAAATAATCGTCATATTCCCGTCAAAATATAAAAGAATCAGGACGAAAGAATTGACAAATTCATATAAATTGAATCTTCGATCTGCGGGTAACCGAAATAACATCGAAAACAATTGAGAATGGACGCAGGTACGATGAATGACCTACAAATGAAGGAGGAAAGCGCCAAGGCGGCTGGTACAAAACACGTTATAAACATGCTACAGAGACCCGGCCAATTGGAAAAGGTCGAGCAGTACAAGCGTAGAATAGCGAGAAAAAAAGCATCCGTGGAAACGATGTTGAAAACGGCAATGCAGAGCGAATTAGACGGTGTTAAGGTTGGTTTTAATCAGTTACAAAGTTCCCTGAAAATAATACGATCCGTGAAAGAGGAATTGGATTTAATCGGTCGGTCGTTCGGTTCGGCACTGGAACTGAGCGCTAAGCTTCAAGCAGTACAGGATGAAAATATGCGTCACTCGCAGTACGTAACTGCAAAGGAAAATCTAAAACACATCTTTACAGTGCCGGAGAGCGTTGATAAGACAAAGCAATGGATAAACGACGGGGAACTTTTGCACGCGCATCAGAGCCTCATGGATCTGGAAAATTCGCGAGACGATCTTTTGTATGAACTCCATAAATTGCCAAATCAATCGATACCCGATACGTTGATGCTAAAAGCTTATTTCGAAGATGTTGAGACACTGTCGCAATTAATGGAAAAACAAATAAGATTGGTGTTGAGTCGTACTTTGAATACCGTGAGAAAAGAGCCTACGGTCATAGTAACGGCACTGCGAATAATCGAAAGAGAAGAGAAGGCGGACCATTTTGCTATGCAGAGACACAAGCAGAGCGGTTTTATGCCCCCTGGCAGGCCAAAGGCTTGGAAAGACATGGCTTTCAAAGTATTGGAAAAATCGGTTGCTAACAGAATAGAAGGAACTCACGTTGACGAAAGAGCGGACAATAAAATGTGGTTGGTAAGATATTTGGAGCTAACGAGACAACTGATACTGGAAGATCTCAGAGTGGTGAAAACTCTTTGTCAGCCGTGTTTTCCTCCGAAATACGATATAGTAAGAAAATTCGTGACAATGTATCACAGCAGTCTTTCTCTGCATCTGAAAGACATAATAACCAGCGGTCTCGAGGGAAACGAATACGTGTCTCTTCTCGCGTGGATAATGAATACTTATACGGGTCCGGAGTTGATGCAGCATCCGGAATTGAATATAGACACGAGCGACATTGGTCCATTGCTGACGAATGAGATTCTCGATAATCTGCAAGAAAAATACTTGAGTAACATGTCGCAAAATTACGACGATTGGATGAAAAAAACTCTGGAAACGGAGAAAGTCGATTGGTGGAGCGGTATATTGCCGGAGGGCACCAGTCAAGACACGTATTATCATACTGCAGCGCCGGTTATTATATTTCAAATGATAGATCAAAATCTTCAAGTTACCAAAACTATAAGCACCGATCTCACCGCGAAAGCTTTGCTTCTGTGTATCGAGCAAGTCACGAAATACGGTCATATGTATCGTCAAGCTATACAAGAATTTAAATCGCGACACTTCGAGGATCGCAGCCAAGTGCCGTATTTTACTCATCACATGATAACGGCGGTTAATAATTGTTTGCAATTCGTAGAACTCGCGCAACAAATGAAACAATTGTATTGGGTACCGACGGCAAGCGGTGATGCCGCTGTTAAGTTTGAAAATTTACTCGCGTCTTACGAACAATTGCGCAACGAAACCGCGGCGATATTGTTGGAAGAATCGTTTTTGGATCTCGAACGTCAATTTCAAGATCTTCTTACGCCCAAATGGTTGGCATCTCCTATACCGGTTTCAACGATCTGCGTTACTCTCGAGGATTACTTTCAGGATTACAATCATCTGCGCGCCAAGAATTTCGAGTACATTATAACGGAGGCGCAGAATCTTATAGCGAAACGTTACATCATTGCGATGCTGCAGAGAAAAATCTCCCTGAAGACTTACGAGGACTGTTTGACCTGCACGTCGAAAATAATCGAAGAAGCCGACAAGTTGAAGAATTTCTTCGTGAGAATTGCGCCGAACGTCGGAAACTTTGATTGTCCCTTTGAGATTATAAAACGTTTGGCTGAAGTTTTGCGATGCGAAGATTCGGAAATATTGTCGTTAGATCTTCACTCGTTGGTCGAAAAATATCCAGATATGACGGAGGATCATCTCGTGAGATTGTTGAGTCTTAGGGGCGACATATCGCGCAGCGAAGCTAAGGAAAAAGTTTCTTACATACTCGAAGCTCAGAGAAATCGAAAAACGACGCAACCTATTTCAAATAGTATATTTAGGCACATAGTTATTCAAGAAAGTTTTCTCAATTGGAAACCTTGAGAACGAGACAAATCACGACGAGATTCGCAGTACTTAAGAAATACGATAATTAATTTTCATGCTGAAACGACAAGATACGGAGAATCTTCGATGATGTACAAAATTGTAGTCGCAATACACACAAATGCCTGGATAAATCTGTCCGGAATTCTGGATAGTATACTATGAAGTAGTATGCACATACAAATATAAATTGCCTCGTGTACAGTAAGATATTCGAATGCCGTAATGTGTTGAAAAATGTGTATATAACAATTTCTAAATATAGACCAGAGGACGTGAGCCGATAAGACGAGTATAAATTATGGTGTGTGTGCACATTTTGTAAATCCTTGAAATATCCTTGAAAAATTAATATAAAATTCAAATAATATAAAATAGAAACAAAAGCTAAAATAAACATTCGCAAATTGAGTTTGACGTTTCAGTGAGATTTTTTTTTGCTTTTTTGTAATTAAGTTTTTAAAATTTGAAATTTCTTAATGGCAACGTTGAAGCAATGTGGTACCGACTCAATCGGTAACAAATCGCCTTCCCTATTTTTTTCCGAGATCGTTGCTGTGACGTACAAAGGCAAATTAGGATTTTTTGCAGTCGCTAGATAGAAATATGAAAATTTAATTTGCTTTTAGACGTCACGGATGATGCGGAAGGTGAGTTGTTATCATGGAAGTATATCTCAGTGCTATGCAACCTTTAAGGTGATGTGAAACTTGTATAAGTGCGAAAAAGATAGTGTGATCGGTGCTCTCGACGGACCGAGAGAGACATATTGAGAATATGTTTCACATCACGTTAAGGTGAGGTGATACTACTCGGTCGGTCACAAAAACTGTAACCCAAATTGCTCTGCCTAGAATGGTTTTATGTGTAAAAGACGAGAATGTTGCCCTCCGTGAAGCAATTCTGAAGAGCTACGTTCTCACCTTTTTTTCGTAAGACCAAGCGTGGCCGAGAATTTCAGGATCTAACGAGTAGCTCTGTCTCTCTCGCACTTATACAAGTTTCACATCACCTTAACGTGATGTGAAACATATTCTCAATGTGTCTCTCTCGGTCTGCTGAGAGCGCCGATCATGCTATCTTTCTCGGACTTATACAAGTTTCACATCACCTTAATCTGATGTCAAACATATTCTCAGTGCGTCTCTCTCTCTCTCCGCCGGGAGCACCGATCACGCTGTCTCTTTCGTATTTATACAAGTTTCACAGCACCTTAAAAGAGAGTCTCATCGAATATGGATATCGGATATACATGCGCGGGAAGAGACAACTCGGTTGTCTCTCAAATATTTATGTTTCCGAAATGACCTTCATTACAGCTTTCGTTACCGACTGGGTGCGGGGCGGGTATATTATTATTATTTTTATTTCAATTATTTCAAATGCAGTTGGATTTTCTATCTGTAAATATATATACCGTGTATAACTGGCGCCAAACCGAACAGGCGTTCTACATCGTGAAGTTGGCAATCCTAATCGCGATTTGTATTTATACCGTTTATAGACCCAGTTAAAGAATTCACTCGAAGTTAGTACACGAAATAAGGACCAAATAGCTGATAACAAATCGAACGATTATCTTTAAATTAACAGAAAAAGCAATCAACAATATCGCTAAATGATTCCGACGCATCGTTTAACGCGGATATTGGGTAGAATTTTCAAAAATCAAATTCGGAGGAATCTAACCTCTGGGGCAGCAGCACCGGATGCCGAAAAAGCGGGTATCGTCGAAAAGAGCGAAGGTAAAATCAACAAATTCTTTGTGTTACTCGTTATGTTGATAATTATCTGTGAACCAAAATTACTTCAATTCAATTTTATTTATTAATGGTACTTATGATTCATTTAATTACCGCATTTATTATTTATCAACATACTTATTTATCTAATAATCATTTATTTATATCAAAGGAAACAATATATATTTTTTTTTCATAAAATTTTATAGACAAAACCATTGTGGTAAGTCACTCAGATGAAATAACTCTGATTGGAATTAATCGCCCTACAAAGAAGAATTGCCTGGACGTTGCAACGGCAAATCAACTTTCGGATGCTTTGGATGCTTTTGAGAATGACGAAAACTCATTGGTCGCTATACTCCATGGGATCGGAGGAAGTTTTTCATCAGGCTTTGATCTCGACGAGATTGCACAGTCCAATGTAGATTCGGAAGATGGATTTCCACATTTTGGACCATTGGTAAGAATTTTTCAAAATATTGCAATATCGACAAATATTTGCACAAAAAAGGATATGCAAAGTTCCAAAAGATCTCTGTGCACAAAATCATATGCAATATTATATATGATTTTCTTTTAAATAATTCTATTTTCAATTTTTTTTATATTTTATTTATAATTTGTTATTATAAATTTAATTTTTACTTCACGAGTTATGTTTCTTTTATTTCACGTTACTTGTTGAAATGATTGGAATATCAGATTTATGGGTATATTTTAAGGTGTGAAAACACCAATCTTTATAATTGATGCAATAAAACATAATTTACATATTCCAGTGTAATCGTGAAAGTCTAACAAAGAAACCACTGATAGCATCTATCAGCGGCTATGCCGTCGACGTTGGGTTCGAACTTACGCTCATGTGCGACTATAGAGTTGTGGAGGAAACTGCGTCGATGGGTTTTCTCAACAGACGATTGGGAGTACCGATAATGTGCGGTGGTACAGTACGTTTGCCGGCTATGATCGGTTACTCGCGAGCGATGGACATGATATTAACGGGACGAACGATTTCGGCCGACGAAGCCTTCAATTGGGGCCTCGCTAATCTCCTCGTACCCTGTGGCGCTGGTAACGTAGAAAAGAATCGATTCTAATTAACTATGATTGATCGATTACTTATTTTGTCAATTGGTTTATAAAAGTCAGCGTCTTTTCGAGTTTATTTCGAACTCAATAACTTCAATCAAAGACTGTCATATCGAGCAATGTATTTGCGGTTTACCACGTACGTGACTATTTAGACCCGTTAAGGATGTATCACACGTACATTCTCAGCGAAAAGTGAAATTCAGTGAAAATTTTAACGCTTCCGAATGGTATGAAAATCTGAAACAAATTTATAACTGTATTAAAGGTCACAACAACGTGAATTTTGCATAATAATAATATCACAAAGTTAGTCACAAGTTTCTGACAAATGGTTTAACAAATAATTGGTAAATTTTTTTTTTCTTTTTAAATGCATTTGTTGATTTTTTACAATCCACTTGAATTTTTAAAGATTTTTCCTACATTTATGAATTTCTCGATTTTGAAATTTTTTAAAGCCATAACTACGGAACTGTTGGTGTAATCGTCTTAAAATTTTTTGGGTGGACTGTGGAATTGTGCTACGACATCATACTCGAAATGTATGCCTCTACATCGATTTTTCAAATTTTCTAAAAAAAAAACTTTCGGATCATTCTTATTCTGGTTCACAGATTTTTTTTAAGAATTCATTTTTTAAATAATTTGTTAATAACTTTTTGGCATTATTATTATGCAAATTGAAAGTTCTTGTCAGCTTTAATACGATTTTTTTTTTTTTCAGATTTTTGGCATATCGTGAAGTACTAAAATTTTCATCGAATTAAGTTTTTAGTTGGGAATGTATGTGTGATGCATTCGTAAATTTATGTTATCCCTGAACAATAGGAACGTTAAATATTTCGTAATTTTTTCAATGTCAATCATTGTATCGTTTTTTTTTTCGCAGCTCTCGGACAAAGTGTAGTCGTGGCACAGTCGATGATGAAATTTCCTCAGAAAACTTTGCTTGCCGATCGCACATCGGCGCACTACGCGACTTTCTCGTCCAAACAGATCGACGAAGCTCTACAATTCGAAAAAGACAATTCGTCGCATCTACTCCTCGATGACGGTGTCGTGGGAGCTAAAAGGTTCGTTGGAGGATTCGGCAGACACGGAAAATCTACGAACATTAAAGTCCGCGATTGCACAAGTTTCAAAGAATTGAACGACGATATGCTGTGAATGTTTTTTAGCCGCAAATTTTCCATCTTTTGAGTAATCTTAATGGGGACCATTAAAAATGAGTTTTTACGTATATTCCATATTATGTTCAAAAACACGATATTCTGTGTTACAGGTTCGTTAGCGAAAGAGTGAAAGAAAAGCCCAGTGAAGTTGCCGGGTAAAATGAAGCAACTCTGTACATTTTATGTTGAACCCTTATGATAATATATTTAATTTCTGCCGATTAGTTTGATTTTCCCTAGGACTTCTTCCGTCCACCCTTATCGCGTGACTTCGACGATGATATTGTCGTTATCGAATTCTTTTCCGTTAGTCGTCTAATTTTCGTTATAATTTCCGACAACGCGCGCGACTGTCTTCCGTTGATCATAGGCACATAATTAACTACTTGTCCCTTCGAATCTCCTGAAATATCATGCATTTATAAGTCGTAAATACAATGCAGTTGTGGTAAAACATAGTAGTGATTTTACTCACGTTCCACACCAATCAGGAAATAGGTGTGATTGGGCAGGAAAACCTCTAAACCGGATACGTGAGGCTTTTTAGATGAGATATTCTTCAAAACGTTTGAAGATTCTTCCCACAAATCAAACTCAGCTTCAACGATTGACCGATTCGATTTATAAATCAGTTTCATTTCAATATTATATTGAATTGTTCGCATTAAATTTGCAATACCTTCATTAACGGTGCCCCGTAGCCTTAGGAAACTTATGTCGCTTCGCGTTCATTTCGCATAAGTTCGTAACAAATGAGAGAAAATTGCGAATAATTCTCGATAGTATAAAAATCTGAAAAATGCATGTATATTAAAGGTACTGAAAAGATTGATTTTGCATAATAATAATTCCAAAATGTTATTAACAAATTCATGAAAAAATGAATTGGTCACCAAAGGCCCAAAGGGAATCCAATTTTTTTTTAAATAAAAGTAATTCGTTCAATTTTCTTGAATGTGTATGAATTTTTTTCAGATTTTCCAATTTGCTTAAATTTTTTATTGTTATATGGAAAAACTGTGTGAAAAAACACAAAATTCAAAGTAAATTGAAAAATCTGACAAAATTCTTACGTATTCAAAATAATTAACTAATCATGTTCATTTAAAAAAAAGTTGGGTTCAATCAATTTGTTAATAAAATTTCGAATTATTATTAAGCATGCATTTTTTCAGATTTTTATACCATCGCGAAGTATTAGCGATTTTCTCTGATTTTTCTTGCACTTATGCGACATAAACGAGAACTGAGATAACTATTATTGGGATAAGCTACACACTCGGTTGATAATAAAACCCCCGTCCCTATTTTCTCCGAAATTGTTGCTCTGACGACAAAAAAAGAAATTAGCTCTTTGTAGTCACTGAATAGTCGTATGAAAACGTAATGGGCTTTTAGAGTGCAGAAGCATCCGTTCCGGAGAAAATGAGGAAAACGAGTAGTTATTATCGGAGCATCGCCCATTGCTCTGCCACATGTTTTGAAGAGAATATCAATCGTGTTGAACGGTAATAAAAACGCTCGGGAAACGCAACATTTTACGTGACTGTAAAGTTTGCGCTAAAAGCACGCAATTGCAAAAACGGGGTTACTCTTACAAACTGTGTGTTTAAAAATTTTTACGCGGTAATTTTGTAATTTAAAAGCTAAGATTCAAAAAACTGCGCGAAAAATTGATTTTAAGTATTAATTATTGATTTCCGCTATAGTAAAGAGAAAATAATGATTTTCTAATAATCAGTCGCGTGGATCATTTGCTGAATTTATGCAGAAACTTTTGAGAGATCAACGTGCAATTATGCTTGTAAAAAAATTTAAAGACTATATAATAATAAAATCGGTTATAAACGGTACGGTAACCGATAACGGTACATTTACCCTATATAAACTATCGGTATATATTCATTTCTTTGAGGTTGAAAATTCTCTTGATGTCGAAATGTTTGGCTTATTATTATTTACCCGTTGACTCGAGATGAGCAATTTCTCGAATATAATCCACGATCAGTCCAATGTTACAATTGATATTCACCATAAGCTCTTTATTGTCTGCCGCAGAGTGTTCAGAAGGCGTTCCACCTATGTTATTATCTTCATCCGTCTGTCGCACATTATCTAAAATTCAAATACGTTATAGCCGTAAAAAGTCGTATCGGAAGTTCCCAAACTCGACATTTTAACGATTAACTCGACAGTCTCCGGTGCAAACAAAATTCGTCTTCTCACTCGTGTATTTTATCCTAATTATCGTTGTCATTTCATAAAAGTTGTAATTCACCGCTGACTTTCGTAAGATTTTGTAGTCATCCACAGGGAGTGCAAAAGGTTAAAAAAAAAAAAACAGACATCATCCAGACTTTTGCTGCATTCAGATGACACAAAGAGAGCGTATAGTACTCAACTTGTACGTAAGTTCTTTTAATCGCAACGCCATACGCGGCGTGTGTACGTTGATCCGTCTCGCGGCTGGCGTGACGTAATAATAATAATACAATCCTCGTCGCGTGATTGTCACATGAGTTCGTCGGGATACAATATAAATAGTATGAATAACTGTTACCTCATGTAAGCACATCCGTCAAGTGGATAGTGCCAAAACGGGTTCGATATAGCAGACTCGTGGAATTCGCATGCTATATGGTGTAAATAGACGATTCGAGGTATATAACGTCCATATGGCATTCATCGACACATTGAACGTTAATACCAACTTAACAAAATACCAAATTTTAAATTGCGGAGTTGCACATTTGGCAATTGCTCTCGTATCATTTTATTTCATCCTCAAAGCTGCTTCCATGCATTTCCCACTGATATTTTCTTAAATTTGAAAGAACCCGTCTGTTGACGATTTGCTAATGAACGACACGATTATCATCAAGAGATATAAAGAATAATCTTGGAGACAAATAGTATCGGAGAAGCATATGTAATATAGTTAATTACAAGACATCTAAAAAAATAAATTATTATTATTAATTTATTTATCATTATTTTTATTTACTTATTGTTATTTTTATTATTACTATATCATTTAATAAATAATTTAATTAATTAAATTTGGTAATTAGTAACAAAGTTGAAATTTGTCAATTTTCGATCGTAATAGTCGCGCACGAATGCGCATAATGAAGACCGATAAGAACATGTGTATACGAGACGAATCGAGTGGCAGCAACGATGATCGAGGCAACAGGTCCTCTTTTCTCAACGCCGAGGGAACGATCTCGCGGGAGACGAAGATGCGACGAATAAGTGGGCAGGAGGAGAAAAGATATGACGATATAGCGGTGTCCGGACCCTAAGTCGGGTGCTAAATAATTTTCCAATAAAGCGAGGTGCATGCGCGCGCGCGCACGCGGGTACTCACGTTCTCCAGCATTTCATATTAACGTTAAAGAAACTGCAAGTTTAATTGGCGAAAGTAACACGAGAGCCAGGAGAAGGCGCGCGCGCGCGAGCGCGAGCCACCGGTTAAAGTGTAGTGACGAAACGAGTGCAGGTGGCGGCACATTGTTGCGCAACTGGTATCTATCTTTTGCACTCTTTTCTCTCGCTATCTCTCGCTCACTCTCGTTCCCGTCGGGTCTCCACCAGATATACTATAACTATACCGCATCAGACGCCCCGGTGAATGTTGCGCCCGCGCTCGCTGCAAATCGATTCAGCGTCCGCGTGCGATATCCTTGCCGCAACTTTTTTAACCCCCCCACACTCTTGTTCTTATCGTCTTCCTCTCGGTTTCATTTATTCTCATTTGTCGCAATTGTTCACTTAAGTTTTCTCCTTTCTTCGTGATCGTTGTACACGACTTTTTTTTATATCAAACCACTTATTGTAAGAAACATACGGAAAACGTTACCGACACAATTTCATATTTAACACGTAGGGAATCGGGAAGAGTTTTTGGCACCTGATATATTTATTGGTTTATTAATGACAATTTCTTTTGTTTGTCCTAACGATTGCAAGAACCCCATTTTTTTGTACTTTGCAAGCCATTTTAAAACTTAAGGTAATACGAAAATAAGATTAACCTAATAAACAACCTGTTGCTTTATCCCGAACAAAAAAAAATGTTAACTTCAGACATATATATAACTTAATAGCAATAGAGGACTTTATGGCATTTCAATCGCATATATGAGATATGATAAAAATCTATAGTCAGTACAGTAGAAGCTCGAGAGAGACGCAGCCACGCAGGGGCCTTTCACGAATCAACGGATAGAAAGACCGAACGTTTGCCCGGTTGGACGTCCGCGCTGACGACGGGTATTGTTACGGAGGGCACGGCTTCGCCGTTGCCGAGTTGAGTGTGGAGTGCGCGAAGCAGGAAAAAAATCGCAAGACCGCGACGTAGTTTTATGCTCGTACTGTACATACCGTTGCAGAACGCCCGGAGAGGATCGAAGTCGATAGGTAGAGAGTGTAAATGTCTCTAACTATATGGTTCTACTACTACTATGGGAGAGGCGAAGGTAAAGATTCACATTGGTGCATTCCTGAAGTCAACTCGCGTATCGTGGCAACACGCGAAATATATATATTGCGCGCCCGTAATACCACTTGCACTTTTGTTTCGAGATGATTATGTAGGTTATGTAGACTCGCGTTTATCCCGCTTGGTAAAATAAGAACTAAAGAAGGAAGCAACGAACTAAAAACGTCCTTCGCGTTGCTTTTGCACGCGCACAATGCTTTCCGCGTTGAGTTCACCTTACACCGCTCTAGCGTTGCTTTTACTCTGCCTATCGTATATCTGTAGCGCAGAAGTAAAGCCATTCGACACGCTGTTTTCTATTGCTGCATCTTCGTAATTCGTATATCCGGTTATTTTCTTTTTTTTTTGCGTACAACGCTGTCAGTGTGTTGCGCAGGAACGTTCAGTTTACGTTACGATACTGCAAGGTTGGCATCTTGGTCCATTTTTTCTGATTCGTCCAAAACGACGAATCATCCGGAGGTCTCTGGTAATGAACTTTTATTAGATTATTTCTTTCTGCGACCGGTCTCGTTTCAACCCACGCGACAAAACGATTTTACAAGAGTGAAATTGTTAATAACCGGTACATACATTATTATTTTTTCCTAACTATCGATCTATAATGATCGATAGAACTATCGATTTAGCGATGAAAAAAAAATTCTAACAGCGAAAAAGTAATTCATTGCAATTGCGAATGACATTTATGGACTTTGATAATTACGCGGATACCGACGATAGGCTTCGGCGTAAACGTGTAAAATAATTAAAATAAAAAAAAGAAGATTACTCTGCTTTTTTTTTTTATGATAATGAGGAATACGAGGATGCTAATTAAATTTCGCTTGACTATGGTGCAAGACTACGAGAAAATTGGATAAACGGCATCGTGTTACAGACTGCAAGTAATCGTTAACAGTTAAGCTACTAATTGCGTCGGGTTAAAAAGGAAAAGATGAATCTTTTATCTCGTTCACAATCTCCACGTAACTTTTTTAATGCGGAGTATTTAAACGCTATACACAAAGGTCTCTTATATTCAGAAAGTATCATTCCTTCCGTTTTTTTTTGCTGTGCAACAGCCGAGCGACGTTTTCTTGACGGTTCCGAGTTCAAGCGCGAAGTGAAATTACTTTGAACGTAACATTGAAATTAAGTATAAAAAACATCGTGCTACGAGCATTTTTTTTTATTTTTTAAAGTACAGGTATCAACGCACTTGCTTCGCTCGCGCTCTATAAACGTATTCTCCCATCAGATGACATATGCCGCGTATACCTACGAAGGCGGTGCGCGTTTTGTTGGTTATGTTAATGTACCGAAGTACGTTTATATCGCAAATGAAATATCAAGTCATAAACACCAACGGTATAATATCGTAGAGACGGAATTATGCCAGAAGCAGGAAGTGCATGAAAGTTTCTTCCGATCTGTATATATAGTGCACTTGCCAACGATTGTCGACGAAGTACGTGGGACGTCGACTTTTTGCGATCGTTAATATTCATTAATCGTTTGCGCTGGTCTTGGGAATTATTTCGATAAATATTCGATAATTGCGATTCGTAGAATTTAAAAGCTCAATTCTGCTCGCGCCCAGATCGGCGGTAATAGAAAGGGCTGCGATGCCGATTGCTTTAACGGTATAGGAAGGTATTCAGGCCGCAGCAAGGCCGCCCATGCTGCCGCGCTTCGAGTAAAAGTGCAGTAAATAAAATGTAGGTTGTTACATGGCTTGAGGCAAACCGCCACCGCCACCGTCAACTCCCGCCGGCTGCTTGTTTCAACTTCACTTAACTATATGTATACGCACAGTACATATTACACATATATATATACATATATATACCAAATACTAAAGATCAGAAAACCGAACTGTGTGCGAAAATAATTCTATATAATGTGTGTTTGCCTTTTGCACGGGTAGTCCACGGTGGCTGCGGTCACTCGCATACAGTAATTGATTATCGGCGAGTAAGAAGAATCTACGCGGATGAGAGTGTTAGTGCAATTATTGAAATTACAATGTTTATTTTTTTTGCCTACTATAGATTATTCTGTCTTTTTCTCAAAGTTCGAATTAATTTTTAAATTGATAAGAATTGACGAGAGCTTCAAGAAATATTAGACTCGGCGAATTATTATTTGGGATTTTTTTGATTTTTTTTTTGTTAAGAGATGCATAGTACCTAAAAGTAAAAAGTTTTTTTTTTGGAGTTTAATTTTTATATTACAAATCTTTCGTTTTTTTCGTATGTATGACATCCTTAAGGGTGCACCAAGCATTTATTCATTTATTTATTGATCATCGGGAAAAGCCTTTTGCACCATTTAATAAATATAGTCTCCAAAAAATAATATAATAATTCGATATAATAATAAAAATAAATATGGTTTATAATATTGCAATAATGCTATTTTCGTTAGGTTAAATTTTATTTCGCAATCGAATTTATTTATTATGTATTTGTTTGTGGAGAATTTTTAGTAAACGAGTTTTCGTCGTGGTAAACGAAAAACATATTTCGTAAAAGCGAAAAACTCGAAAGTATACGACTCGTGATAAATACAAATAACTATTTTCTGTATTTATTATTATGGGATACGACAAACCCGCAAGCGAAGTCAGGAACTTGGTGCTCCGTTTGTATCGCATGTTATTTAGCGAATGCTATCGCAAGTGTTTTCGTGTCTCGTCCTGCTTCACGGATTGTGCGCGATGCCTCTGGTGTATTAGCGTTGTCACGAGACGCGACGTACACGGCGAACCTTGATAAACCAGTCTTCCCGTGTACTAAACCCGGGCGACGACCAAGACCTAGGGAAGTGAGATGGAAAATACCGGCTGCCAGGAATCCCGGATCTTACAGCAGTTACACACATGCTGCATAGGAACGACGGCATATGTGTTCGCGCGAACGAATGTGCAAACGACTGAACGAGCCCTCGGCTCCGCCATAGCATCGCCTGCACCTCTTCTGCATTGGATTACAACAGCTTGAAAATAAACGTTTATACACTCGAGTTTTTTACTTTTCTCTTTATTTCTTTTTCATAATTCGCTCATGGAAAGCGGCGCATTTCGTCGCAGTTTTGCGGGACGAAAGATCTCATTGCTCGACAGTATGGTAAAATAGTATATTTCGCCAAGCATCGTATATGATTGTACTTTACAATGCGGAACGCGCGGAAAATCTCACTTTTCACACTTTGCGAAGTAAAATCGTACGCGATACTCGGCGGAAGAACTATTTTTCAGCTCGCGCTGCAAACTCAGACTCGTGAGAAAAAGTTTTTCCTCCTTCGTGACGAAATTTATTAATTTTGTAACTTGTGCATGGAAATGGCGCGTTTCAGGCCTAAAATGGGACAAAAATGGTTGATATCGTGACACTAGCTAAAAGATAGGTTCGCGCATGCGCAATTCGCGATTGTTTCACTTTCGTCGTCCCTTGAGACGAAAAAAGATAACTTCACATTTCACTGTTCGTGTCACAGAACTGCCATGAAAGGCGCTGGTTTCCCCGACACTCGTTACAAAAAATATAGTGGGCAACTCGGGCCGAAATTAACAATTGTGACTCGTACGACTACCGCTCAAGCGAAGCGAGGTCGTCAACCTCACACTCGTTGCAATCTCAAACTTTTGGCGCTTGTTGCACAATATGCTATTGCCCTTTATTTTTTTTTGAGCGAATGAGCGAAAACTCATTTTTGCACGTGCGATATTTTCTCTGTTTGTAAGACCGAAATTGAAAGTTAATTTTTAAAAATCATAAAGTTCCTTTAGTATATTAGAAATCATCGAAACGACGGCTTGTATAATTTCTAACAACTTTCGATAAACATTTTTTGGACATATATGTTTCGTCTACATTTTCTTCTACATTTTTTTTGTATTTCTTTATTATCGAGGAACATTCTTTGCGTATCGACTACGTCGGATCACGATGAATATTTCCTGTTTCGTACTCTTCGAGCTTTCCGTATCCGAGTTCGCAAGATCCGCGATCATAAACGCTGCACGCCGCTCATGAATGTGTCGTCTTTTTATTATTGCCGTTAAAGTTTCTCGTACATATGCGCTTCTCGCGTAAAACGTGCGCGATGCTTCGTCGCGGGAGTATTCTTCGGTTCGGTGAAAGATCGCGCGACTGCGGCGAGAAACGTACGACTCTGATATATCCTCCGACTTTACGGTGGGATATATTATGTTCTTTGCAAAGTTTTACCCGCGAGAGCGACGAAGCTCTCAACGACGAGGTAAAGCTATAAAATAAATAGACGGACTTACCTACGCGAGACGACGAGTGTCAGTCTTGTGTTTATATACTTACTTTTTTTTTTACTGTTTATTAGTTTATTACAAGGTACTATGACCTTTTTGTTTAAATTTAAAAAATAAACGCGATGTTTTTTTTTTTTCGAAATCCTGCAAAACTGTAATTTAATAACAAAATGTAAGACATTCTATGTTTAAAAAAAATATCGGTTTGCGTTTTAACTCAGTCAATGTGTTATATATCGCGCTTAAATTTGCAATCAAGTGTATAAAAAAATGTATGCCATTTTTATTATTTTGAAAAAAAAAAAAACATTTAATTCACGCAACATAACTCTTGCAAATTCCGCGATAATAATGGACTGAAATTTTTAATACAGTTAATACGTGAAAAAGATTGCAAATCTTGCACAGCCCTTTCTTATTTTTGTTCACCTTTTACGAAAGCCAACATTTCTTATTGATCGATTGATTTATTCATTTATGGATTAATTTTAATACTAATTTCTTCAATAATTAATTAGTTATATTCATTTCTTAATTCTATTATTCCTCTTACTTGAAAGTACATACATTTAATTATTTATTTTTTCTCATGTTATTATTCCACTATTATGTTCGACCTTTTTTTTCTGCGACAAAGACCTCATTTTTTTCAATATCGGTTCGCCTTTCCTTTCAATGTTAGCGATACAGTAGAATCCCGATTACCCGAGAAGCGAATTGACGGTGCGTTTTTCGAGTTGTTTTTTTCGCACGCGAAGTGCACTATCGCCGCGCGAGCGAACGGTTACGGTTTAAAAAAACGTTAAAATATTTTAAATACGTGAGAAAAAAAACAAAAAGGTTTGCATATCGGTTAACACTATTAAACAATTAAATAAAAGTTGTACGGAATCATAATTATAACGGATGAAAATAAAGTTAAATGCTATTTAGCTATTTACGTCGGATTAACTGTGATTTCGATAATTCGGGGGTTCTTCCCTCGACGGGGAGGGGTGCTGTAACTACTGTAACTACGGGGTTCTGCTGTAAGTTCAAAAGCTTCGTCGTGTAAATGATGTATGAAGGACAGCGGCAAAGTTCGGAATAGTATTGAAAAATGAATACCAGAGGTGAGTGCGCTCGCGATATACGTGGATTACAAATGTCGCCGTTGCCGCTCGGTGTCTTTGGTACACAGAGAGCCGCAAACGAGCTCGAGTTTCGTCGAGCGATTGGTTAATCCCGCCAAGTTGCAGCGCGACTAGTCTGAAAGTTTATCCCGTTCAGCTAGTGAGTATATAAAATATATACAGCGATTGCGTTATCTGGAATATTGTATCATTTAATAATAATTCGCGTCATACGCGACTCGAAAGGTATAAAATTTCCGGCTGTACCATTTGTTCTATATTTTTTTTTCATTCTAACGAAACAACGAGATCGTTAAATGAATACATCTCAGTCTCTCTTGAAACATTAACTATCCCAGTTATTTTACGTACATATGTCTGACTTGACGAGAATAAACATTACAAGTATATAAAGTGCGTTGGTACATTGTAGCGTACGAGCAATAAATTGTATCGTAGATACTTATTAACGCTTTCGAACAGTCGATTCGAACTTAATCAAGTTAATTTATTTGCCAGAGCACGTGTCGCTTTTTTGCGCGCACCAGGAATTTTTTAAATTTATCGCGACAACTTGACTTCTGTCTAATATTAGCACGGATATAAAAAAAAATTACTTACAAAATGATTGGGATCATTGAAAGTTAGTGTCATTATTAATATCCATGCCAACGATAAATATAAGTATAATTATTATTTCGCTACGTCGTAGAAATAAGTTGAATGGCGCGGTTTCGATTCGCCTGCCACGATAGCCGGGGATTTCCGCCGACAATAAAATTCCATTTACTATTTTATTCACAATATTCGTGTACTCGCAACTGTTTTTTTCTATACGTTCGCGGATCGTGAAAAAAAAAATCGAACCGCCGTCACGCGATGGGACGACGCTAATTATATACTTTGGATAATCGAGCTTATAATCAATGTATGAGCTACTAATTGCGTCAGATACGCATCTAGAAAATCAGGATAAAAGTTAATTAAGGTAAACGTCGAACAAAAAAAAAAGTGATTTTTAAAGACGTTCGAAAAAAACGAATTAATGCCGGAACACCACATATGTTCTGTAAAAGAATATAGTAAATTTAATGAACCAGTAATGGAAGTTTTTATGCACAAAGTGGTATATTAGATGTAATGTATATTACGTATATGTATACATATAGGTGACGAAAAATGAACGATCTTTTGCATTGAAATCTAAGTAAATTATTAAACGTAAAGTATCTGGATATGGAAATGGATTTTAATATATCGTTTTATTAAACACTCAATGTACACTCAATGTAATGTACCAGTTTATGTACAGAAACTGTGGGTACTGGTACATAAAATTATCGTCAATTTTTTTTGTATATTCGTACATTTAATTGTAGTGAAATCGAAATTCCAGAATGTAATATGAATGTCTGTCGAGATGCAATATCGACATAGTAAAAATTATGAAAGTTACAATTGCGTTCTCCTACGGTTGTTCTCGGGAGGTAAAAAAAAAATTCTTCAAAAATTAATGAAATATTGCCTCACTCTTATTCAATGCTGTAAAACAACATGCAAACATTTTGGAAATTATTGACTATATATAATTAAAAAAAAACCCTTATACACAGCGATACCTATCCGTCGTGAAAGTTTGATTACTTTTTTGATTGCGGTAAGTTTTTGATACGGAAGTTAGATGTTTGATGATACTTTTTGAGAAATTTTGAGGCGATCCACCGTTTTTCTTGTACCAGTTCGGAGTACTTATGTGTGGTGTTCTTGGGACTTAGTTTTATCGTTGTACTTACAAAGGCGCAAATAACATTGGGTAATGCCGATCATTAGGCGTTTCTTAGATTATACTGTTCGAAATTCATGTACTGCGGTACCCCTCTATTCTTAACTTCACTTAGCCTAACGTCTTACTTATTTTAACTCATTACCATGGTAACGCTTTCGCTCAAGTGTATTTCCCCTGAGTCCGCTCGCCCATTATGAGCGCCAAATGTGCACTGCGCACGCGCAGAGTCACACCGTGGAGGGGCGCGTATACCCCTCTCATTGATCCTACTCGCAGCAACTGACCGAGAGTGGGTACTGTAGGGGAAATACAGAATAACAAAAGGGTCCTGTCCCGTCGAGTTAAAATAAGAGGGTTTCTGCTGTATTATCATTCGGTATCTAATAAATCATTTATTAAAATCGAAAATAATTTGTAAATAATTTGTTTTCATTTCGACCAATGAGACCTAAAAAATGCCCAGTCACCGGCATTGCTCCCTGAATGTCAAGATTAGAATTGAATATTTTGATACAAATCCCAGCATTGTACTTTGATATCAAAATTGTGATTGTGAACATTTTTATTTATTACAAATGTAACACCTTGACGAGAATCTTTTGTGACGAGCGAAACTCTTATTAGACTTTTACGATCATTCGATGACGAAACACTTCTCGAGTATCATATTCCACGCGGTAGAGGAGTCTCACCGAAGCGTTTAACTGCTTGCCGAAGAAAGAACAAGTACAATGGGAACGGCATCTCGTGTATCCGTCTTGTCCTCCACACTCTTGACTCCTATTTCATTTCACTTGCGTCTTATACTCCGTCTAAACAATTCCATTTGTCTGTCGATCGGTTATTCGATTTTTTGTGCCTAACTTTCATACATTTTGTCGACAGAACAATTTATTGGGTAATTAAGAAACGAAGTTGCATGAACACGATTACGGGGTAATTTCTTCGACGTTAAATGTTAAATTAATACAATCGCGATTGTTAAAAAAATGAGCGAAGAAAAATCGTTGGAAATAAAGAAACCGGTAATTGCATATCGCGTAATTCTCTGTATTAGACGAATTATTTTCATAATTAAATATTGCACCATAAATCGATGCGGAATGAATCTTCGTCGATGGTACAATTTCGCAAGCAGCTATGAAGATCGAATAAATCGGAGATCGGGATGCTCGCGTTTGTGTAGCAAACAACATTCCCTCTCATCCCATAGCAAAACTTTCGACATCCCTCGGTTAGACTCGTGATACTGTTGCGCGTTATGACGAAAAAAAAAGAGAAAAAGATTTAAGCGTTCGAATATTAACGTTTGGGACTTTTCAATTATACGCGACTATAGCGACCTCGATACGAGAGTTGCCCGTTAGCCTGAAGCTAGACATTCGTTAACAGTAAAAAAAAACACATATTTTCTGTATCGATTACAGTTCAAAGTGAGAATGTGTTTTTTAAATTATTATAATATTTGTATGATTGACGATCCAAAGCAGCCATTGGTCGGCATAAATATACGACTGCCGAAGTGAAAAGTATGGGAAAGACATCGATCCCTATTACTCAAAAAACGAAGACCGGTACTGTATTGCACAAGAGAGAATGAACGTGAGAATGATGAAAAATCGAACCGTTCGATGACAAAATTGATAGCGATGGCGAAACTCGTTTTCCGGCTCTGGAACGCATCTCTAGATTTTTTTTTCTTCGCCGTTTGAAGAGCGCTGCAACATTGTAAAAGACAAGATAGCAGAGTACTGAAGTACTCAAAGTATAAATACATCACTTACGGTCCACAGTCACCACGAGCGATTGGACGTTGATCGCGCTCTTCGGGTAGAATAAGAAGATGCGACTTCTAAGCTTGTCGTTTGCCTTGTGGGGTAATAAATGGTCGATCATCCAACCAGTTCACCAGCCTTTCGTACGATAGTACATAGGTATATTCCTACTGTTTACTGTATCGGATCACTAAAATCAGAAAGATCCATCGTCCTTTTGCAAGCATCGAAGATACGCCCTTACGACAGTAATCGGCCGATTATGCTGCCGTAAGTAGAGTATAGAAGAGCCTATTAAATGGTAAAGTATAGGTGGCCAGTTTGGAGGGAGCCGGTTCGGCTACCTATACTTTAATTAATACGTGCGCTCTCGGTACTTCGAAGAGTCGAAGGGGTATCGAAACGTCTGAAAGATGCCATGTCCCGGCAATCACGTACGTGTTTATACTCCCTATAAATCTCGTAACAACTTAACTGGCTCAACGACTTAACGATATATATCGACTGTTAAGAAACAGAAGGGCACGTACGCTACGCCATTCTGCATGCCAAAAAAATGGATAATCCATCCTTCTGTTTCTTAGCAATTGTTAGGTATATCGCTATCGATATATATTTGAAAAGCAGATATTATAAACGAGGTCCGTCATAGATAACGAAATCATTTTTCAGTGGCATCGGCGGTACATTATATATAGACAACTTATTAATTGGAATAAAAAAAATTTCAAAGAAAATTTGCACGTTAAGTTTCAATTGAATTTGTTAAATTTTTTTTTATGTTTCAATCGTAAAAATGACGATATAAAAAAACTATTAAAATATCATCAATTCTCTAAAATGAAAAGTGCACACAGTCTCCTAAAATGCAAAGGCCTCGATTTTCGGTCATTAAATTTCTGATAAATTTAAAAACCGCGTAAAATTTCAATGATCGTAACGATTTTGACAAAAATGAAAAAGAACATTGACGTTGCGATCGTTCTACGTGCCCGGGAAACTTCATTTTAAATACTTAAAAACCTTCTCAAGTTATAAATGCTTACATTTTTTCCATTTTATTACACACGCATCGAGACTTTTTTTCCTAGATATGATTTTCCGGCGTTTGAAACACTGTAAACAGGTATTTATCAAAACCTCGAATTTTTTTTCTTTACGAAAAAGTAAGGATGCAAAAGTTCTATAAAGCATTGCGGTAAACCTATAATTAAAAAAAAAATTGCCGGAAAAAAATGACGATATCGAAGCATAATAGCGGTAAAGAAAAATATGAAGGTTCAAATATATTTAGTTATTGGCATAATACTTATGTCTTTCCGTTCAACAGTATTTTGTCGATAATTTACCATGCTAAGACTGATAACTGTTGGATAACCAATGACTGTACCAGTCATCGTGGTGTTGTAGAGTAGAATCAGCTTCGCGCCGTGTAGGTTCGTAATAAGAGAGTGAGAGTTATTGCGCTCAAGCAGAAGCGGAATCTACCTGGATCGTCGTTCTCGTCGGCACTCTCTAGCGTCCTACATAAACCATTATAGCGTTATCTAATAGAAACCATAACGAAAAAGATTCCGAACGAGTGCGGTATATACGTATACATATGCAATACATATCCATAGATATATTATTTGGTATGTTTTACCGACAAGACGCGATGCCTCTAAATCGGCGATACGAGGCAACTCAGCGCTCGACGATCTTGCTAACGATTCGCGGTATTTACGGTACGCGAGTAGACAGAAACGATCGATTCTTATGCGAAACTGTTCGCGAACAGCCGGAGACAAAGTTTTCCACGTTGTGGTTGGAGTCGATCATAAAGCTTCTTGGAGAAAAGTCATTTTACTGCAAACTCTTAGGCATGCAGAGAGCCATTCTGTTGAAGGAAATAGTATTGTAGCTGGTTAGAGAAATCGTTGAAACTTAATAGTTTTCCATTCTATTTCGCAGTGAAGTTATTTTGTAATGTCTTTATTATAGATCGTTATTGTTTTTTTTCTTATACACTGCGTTCCATCGCAACGATACAATGGACATTCCATTCTGCACTTGAACAGTGTACTCACTAATTAATTCTATACCATGTGAAAAAAAAAAACAAACTTCCTGCATGCCAGAAAAATAGGTATTTCTTCTTCGAAAATTAGTTTCGCGACATTCAACGTCTTCGAGAAATTGACTTGCACTTAATTTTGATCAAAAAAGCTCCAGAAAATGTTCAATTTATTGCATCTCTTCAATCGATTTATCTAATTCATAAGACATGTGATTTATTAACTACTGGTTTATATATGTAAAAGGAAGTACTCTCGTTCACTAATTAAATAAATGAATAAATAAATAAATTTTAGATAGTTCTTAATGAAATTATTTAATATTTCAACATTTTTATTATCGAATGATTAAATTGCGGAAAGATCTTGAACAAAAGATTTACGTATCTTTGAATTATTAAGCAAAAATTTATTTAAAAAATACTATGTGATTTGATGAATTTTATGTAAATCAACGAAATGTAATCATCGGCGAATTTTTCTGATGATGTTAGCAAACGATACGCGACAAGTCGTGGGGTTACTACTACTACTACTAGTGTCGGGATTTTTCTTCAACGAGGAAACTCGTTGATCGTCGGTTTACTACAGACGCAACGTAATGTCCTCTCTTTGCGTAAAAGTAATCATCGATGAATCTTTCCCTTGCGATCCGGTGATATCGAACGTCGCGGTTATTCCCGTATGTACACTTGTACTGGTAGTCGGGTGAAAGTGCACATTAGAAAATAGCGTTGCATTCCTTCGATCGAACACAATTTGTATCGTAACTGCGTCGCAGCATCGGCACCGGTATCGCAATAATTTCGTGATGAACGATTTGGGGTCTCCGGTGCACGATTACATAGGTACCCGTCGAATTATTCTTAATCGGAATTAAGCCGTTATACAACCGATCGACAGTTGTATTCGCAATAATCGATTTCTTCGGCATTTCCTCGATCGATAAACGACTCCCATATACGTCACGAACCGCAATTCGTACTTAACGAAGATAAAGTATATTTATTAAATTTGCTTCGCAATTTCGTATCGGATCTCCGTGTAACAATCGGATAAATTCATAGTTCCAGGAGGAACGTCGCGTACGTTCTTTCGTGAAAATGATTATCTGCCCACTGGCCGGATGTGGCAACAACCATCAGCAAGGACAATCATTGACTTTCACTAACATTCATTCGCGGAAACATATCTCGTTCATGAAATTACTCACAATCAGCCACCTGTATGGATAGCTCGCCAGCTAGAACTCTTTCGCTCTTTCGTTCTTTCTCAACGAATAACTTATTCCACCTCTCATTAGTCATTATTTTTCATTGTTCTCGTACATCAGGCGCGGAATAAATAATAAAACGAAGTGAGGACACGAGAGAAATAATAAATTAATTATACTTTTGCATTCATTGAATTCTTGGTGTGCTACGCGGACGATACATCGAGACATTGGCAAATAGAACGCGATCTCGAAACTCACTCGAAGTATTGCAATCTGGAAACTTGGAGGCTTTTAACTCGATATCAATCATATACTATTATTCATTTTTAATTTCTTTGTTTAGGAAACTTACCGCGGCGTCTTAATTTTTCTCTACCGTTCTTTCATTATAATGTTTTTTTAACTAAAGTATTTTTTTTTATCGGTCGATCCAACGCTTCTTTCTCTTCTGTACATTTTTTTGTACCTAACTGTCTGTCTTAGTGCTTGTTATTGCTCTTTTGCTTCCTCATGCAGGGAACTTTGTTTTCGGTAAAAAAAAAAAACATTTTTTCCGACATTTTCATGTCAGGACACTCAAAATCGTTTTAAATATCGTGGAAAGTGGTTTTGAAAAAAATGAATGTATGTATGTATTTGCAGTTATTGAGATACCGGGCTGAAATTTAAATCGCGAGCGAACTGTTGTTAAATATGGTTTAGCATCAAATTTCACGTGATTCAGTCAAGGAATTCAGAATTCATCGAATATTGCATTTTTTTTCGAAAATTTTTCTTCCCCGTTTGCTAACTTTTACATATTTCGAGACAATGGGTTAATTTTTCTTAAACAAACAGATATAATCACCAAGATGGTTGCAAAGTAGAAGTTATCACATTGCATCCCCATTATTTTGTACGTTCCACGAAGTTTTCTTCGCGCGGAAACCAACATTGATTATTACCAGACTTTTTCATACAGGAAGCTTTTTGAAACGAAGAAAATAATAAGGAAACAATGGACAAAAATGATGCCAAAGTACGATAAAAATATGGGATTTTAACAGTTATTTTACAAAAAAAAAACAAAAACATCGATATTTTTATATTTCTATGTACAAATTTCTACCCCGCATCGTTGGTTTTTTCCCATCAGTTTGTTTATTTGCTCTTATCCCAATTATTGAATTATTACCCAACAGTGGCTCTTTTGCATCTCTACTTTCCTCGGGATTTATCCCGATTTCCTGATCATCTTTCCTTGATCCAGCCTTGTTTACGTCTTTGCATCTGCGGTTTCTTATATTTTTACCTTTCTCCAGCCTCCGATACCGTGTACTTTGATATTAGATTAATTTTTTTTATTTTTACATAGTTCCTCGAAATGCATATACGTATATTCATAATACAATTATAATGCATTTTAATTGTACACATTTGGTATAATTAAGATATAACATGATTTATTTAATAAGCATATAATTTTTCTTTTCAACGAATTTCAAGTTTCTCTCGGGAATTATACAGTAAAACATAGAAAATAGAAAAAAAAAAAGCAAACACCCCCGATTAACGATAGTTTCCGCGGACGTGAAAAAAAAATCGTGTTCACGCCTTCGAACTTCTCGCCTTCTCCGGTTACTGTCAATCTACGGTAGCGTGAAAAGTGAATTTCGCACGCCCTCCCTCCCCCTCCTCTCTCGAGAGGGGGTTACACGAACGTTCGTTCTCTCTATGCACATTCCATAGTCAACTGACCGCGGAGAATTCTCGCTGGCGTAACGCCTCCGATCTGAATTTTGTTGCCACGAGGATCTGTCGCAACTATACTGCGAGACAGAGCGGACACTCGGTATCGCGATTGGAGATTAAGACCGCTACTGTACGGTATTACAATCTCCCCTGTAACATCAACGAAATGTAAAATGCCCAATGTATAATAACCGATAATGTTATGTGTATGGAAAGCGAGACACTCGTATGCGTGGCATATGAAAACGTTTCACTCCGAGCGCTGCTTCGATTAAGAAAGAATATTATAATTAGTAAACGGCAGTTGATAAAATATCGTATCGAAGCGTATTAACCTTTGGAAAAAAAACGAAAGTGTTTGCGTTGTGGAGTTAAAGGAATGAAAAAAAATATATATGTATAAATATATTTATAATACGATTAAAATATGAATTTCGAATTTATAATACTCAAGACATTTTTCGTCGGACCCGAAGTTTGACGACTTCGATAAAAAGTTTAGTGAACTTGACGGACGCGGTGTGCAGTGCGCGATTAATCGTTTGGCATACACTCGACGAGCGTACGTACGAGACGATAGAGAGCTCATGGATTTATCATAACGAAGAGTCGTGTGCGCTCGACGGCGACTGATATGTTTTAATTATTATTAGATCGAGACTGTCGCGTGGTCAAACGATGTGTACATTCCCTTTCACAACGTCAATTAGCACGATTATACAATCGAACGGTGGGCCATTAAGAAAAATAAAATAAAAATAACATATGATATTTTGATAAGTAACAATATGTTTTCGCGAATTCGAATGAGGAAAGGAGAATTTTTTTTTATACTGATTAAATAATAACAAAGTACCCTTCGGCGGGTGTATTCGTGGTAAATGTGAAATAATCGAAACAGAATGGCTTTTGGAGCAACAAAGTCACAATCTTGTTTTCCAAAACTCGACCTCCAGTCTCCCAGAGTTGGATAACGTATTTTTTTTATTGTTTGTTAAAAAAATATTATCTTATGTGTTACGATAAAAAACCGCCCTATCCGTTCGGCTAATGACAAACGTGCGTGTGTGTATCAGTCGTAAATTCTGTTTTTTGTTGGGCGCAACGATTATTACCGGCCTACGCTTCGATTGCATGAGACGCGAAACATAAAAACTTGCGGATAAGGAACTAATAATAATGAGTAATTACGAATATACGGTAAACATTAAATTTGATATTCTTTAATCGTGTTGCACGCATTTTCAGTGCATGCAAACAATTTGCCCAATTGCACGCGGTTCACTAGGCGGATTCTCTTTCTTCCGAAGAATGGAATCTTTTTCGTTGCACCGAGCGTAAAGCGAGCAGTGAAAGGTCACGGGTCGCTATCAAACGGATACGTGAATTCGACGATGCTTACGTGCAATCGGTCAGTGTACTTAAGAAAAATATATATATGAAAATTACAGTCTCTTTTTCAAGATGATTAATAATGTCTTTTCTTCTCTACTACATCGGAACTATGAAAAAACTAGAACATTTTTTTTTGTCGTGCGAAAAACTACACGAAAAAGTACACTTTTTCGCACCAGTGCGCAAAGGTGTTATAAACTCGAGTTCGATACAAAAGTAAGAAAAGTCGGTCTCTCCAGCACTCGTCGGCGGCGACCACTTTTCTCGCCCTTGAATCCGAAATAACTATTTTTTTTGTTAAAAAAAGGACTTTTTCCTCGGCTTCGTCTACATGGAAACTGAACAAATAGCTTTAACAATTTCGTATGACAATGGTAGTGATAATTCGTAGGATTAAGTACACAACGTTTACTTAAATGTCAGCTACAAGGTATATTGTTATAACGCACGTTTATCGCCGTCCAGCAGGTGTCCACTGAGAAAGAAGGGGCTGAGAACTTGTCCCTTTGATGCCAAGTAAAAGTATCAGAATCAATCTTCTGTCGTCTACAGACGATTAGTTGTAGCTGTCGACACTCAGCGCGGGCTTTGAATCGAGTCTGACTAACGAAAGCTTTTCACACATTGAATGGTTAAACGAAGTTACCTGTAAGTGAAGTTTCGAAAGCAATCTCTTCCGTAGAGATCAGATGCGTAGCACCCCCCTTTCACGCTAGTGTCGCCACAAGATTCGAAGTGAAACGAGGTTTTTTTTTTTTAGAGAGTTGGACTCCCTCTATGCCGCGGCCCTAGAGATCCGTGCATCTACCACCATTTCTTCTTCAAAGTACCCTGCCGCTACCTACCTGGGAAAAGTAGCTCTCCTAGAGGAGTAACGAGGGTGGGTGAGTCTGATCTCCATAGTTGTTGTCTCCATGGGTAAAAGAGCTCATTCAAGCGGTAAAAATTCTCATATTCGGTCTGAGATTTGAAAACAATTTGTTTTCGTAACGTATCGTTACATGTCTCGTCGATGCCCCAATCTATAACCTATTTCCCAAAATATAAAAAGAAAAAAGTACGCCAAGTACTGAAAAATCCGATTAGCAAATATTATTAAAAAAAAAAAAATGCACAAAATTTTATAAGCCAAGCATAACAGAACAAAAAGGATTCTATATGGCAAAAAATATTTTTTTTTTGCAAAAAAATTGCTGTAAAAAATTGGCGTTCCAATGCTAGTGGTTTATTGTGACGTTTGCAAACACCGGAACGCCAATTTTTTACAGCAATTTTTTTGCAAAAAAAAAAATATTATTTGTCATATAGAATCCTTTTTGTTCTGTTATGCTTGGCTTATAAAATTTTGTGCATTTTTTTTTTATAATACTAGCCCGTGCGCGCGCTTCGCGCGCGTAGCCACTATCCTGTTTTTCTTATATTTTTTATTCTGGTTCGAAAAACAATTCTGAATCACATGTTTTTATATATTATTTTATTTACGTATTATTCGTAAAGGATAAGCCATCATATCCCGTCAATATAATGGAGTTCATCATTTATTCTGTGTGGTACATGGATTATATCAAAATTCATGCACCACATAGAAAAAATGATATTTTATGTCAATTCTGGAAAAATGTTAGTATCCATCGATCGCAGAAAAATTATCCGCTTCTTCTGCAAAGGTAAACAATTACTAAAATGTAAACTACGAAATGGAATATTTATGGCTCAACCGCCACGAAGCACGCGTAAATGGAATGATTTTTTCTTTATCAAAGAAAATAGGACTGGAAGTTAAAGCGTTATGAGTAATTTTTTTCATTATGTATTAAGGATGCTTCTCACCCGTACCTTCTCAGTCAAAAATGAGATTTCGTGAGAATTTCTAACACTTACCAATAGTATTAAAATCTGAAAAAAATCACTTATTTTGAAGACATCAATGACTATGCTTTCGAATAATAACAATGTCAAAATCTTATTAACAAATAAATAAATTAATAAGAAATTTTAAAAATAGCCAGTGTAATTTTTTTTTCTCATTTCAAATGAATCTGGTGATTTTTTATCAACCATATGAATTTTTTTTAGAATTTTCTTATACTTTTGAAAATCCCGTTTTTTACATTTTCTTAATGCTATAGTTACGTTAATTTTTGTCAAAAAAAAATTTCAAATATATAGGAAAATTTGGAAAAAATTTGTATAGTTTCAAAAAAATGAATAAATTTATTTTAAATGAGAAAAGAAATATTAACTGGCTAGTTCTTGAACAATTTATTTATTTATGTGTTAATAACTTTTTGACAATATTATTATTATTATGCAAAGTCAGTGTTTTTGATATCTTTAACATGGTTGATTTTTTCAGATTTTTACTGTAATGCGAAGTAATAAAATTTTGATCTTGTTAAACTTTTGGTTTGGAATGTATGGGTAATACGTCAAGGAAGTGGAGACGCATGTGGTTCATTTTGCATAAGTTTGATGAAAATGAGAGCGAATTGCTAACACTCTTCGATAGTATAAAAATCTGAAAAAATGAATGCGTATGAGAGGTACTGAAAAGATTAATATTGCATAATAATAATTGCAAAATTTTATTAACAAATTGATGAAAAAAAAAATTATTCAACAATTTTATGGTAACCCAACTTCTTTGTTTAATGAAAATGATCC
Organism: Cryptus viduatorius; assembly: GCA_964006125.1. Classification (NCBI taxonomy): domain Eukaryota; kingdom Metazoa; phylum Arthropoda; class Insecta; order Hymenoptera; family Ichneumonidae; genus Cryptus; species Cryptus viduatorius. The sequence goes on from OZ023220.1 coordinate 26,016,732, forward strand.
GTTAGTTTTTCTCAATACGTATGAATTTTTTCAAAATTAAAAATTTGTTATAATTCTTTTTTATATGGAAAAAATGTGTGAAAAAAGACAAAATTCAAACCACATTGAAAAATTAAAAAAAATTCATACTTATTCAGAAAAATGACCGAATCGTTTTCATAAAAAAAAAAAGTTGGGTTATCACAAATTTGTTGAACCGTTTTTTTTCTTTCATTAATTTGTTAATAATATCGTGCAATTACTATTATGTAAAATTAATTTTTTCAGTGCCTTTAACGTGCATGAAAAACGATCCAGAATTATTTGCAATTCTCTCTCATTTTTCTCAAACTTATGTGAAATAAACCACACGCCCTACCGCCTCCTTAAGGATGTTTCACCCGTGCCTTCCCAACCATTAATGAGATTTCGCGAGAATTTCAAATACTTACCAATAGTATAGAAATCTGAAAAAAAAAAGGGTCTTTTGAAGACATCAAGGATTATGATTTTAAATGATAATAATGTCTAAATGTTATTAACAAATAAATAAATAAATAACCAGCAAAACTTTTTTCTCATTTGAAATTAATCTGTTAATCGTTTAGAAGCCATATGAACTTTTTCAGAATTTTCTTATATTTTTGAAAATCCCGTTTTAAAATTTTTTTCAATGCTATTGTTACGTACATATTTGTACATTCACCCCGAAACTTCACGAGTGTGCTGTGAAATGTTGTTGCAAAACCATATCCAGAATTCGGGCGTTTATATTCTCTTTTCAGAATTACGAAAAAGAAAATTTCAAAATTATAAGAAAATACTGGAAATGTTAATATGGTTTATCCAATATGTATAAATTTATTTTAAACGAGAAAAGAATAATTTGAATGGCTAATTCTTGAACAATTTATTTATTTACTTATTTGTTAATAATTTGTTGTCTGCATTAAACTTTTTGTTGCGAATTTACGGGTAATTACATCCTTCAAGTACATGGATTTTGTAAAATCCATATACCACCCAGAATAAATCGTATCTTATATATTAATACCGCAATTTATCCGCAAAATATCCATTGATGGCAGTGAAATAATCCGCTTCTTCTGCGATGGTCGAAAAATACGAATAAATAAACTGCGGCTTCTTATTTTTCACCTCGAAACAAACTTTCGCGACCGTAACCTTTGCGGAGGGTTAACTTTTACAGAACATAAACTGACATTCCTATCATTTGATTTTTTAAGCAACTGAAGTTGCTCGTCGAATAGCATTAGCTTCAGCCCCTTCCGACAGCCAATCAGGCAACGAATAAAGCGACAACAATACGTGTATCGAAATTTCGATATATTTTAGCCACGGATTTTTTGAAGAGGGACTAGCAGGTTACGGGCGCGCTGCGCGCGCCCGAAACCTCCTGTCAAATCTCGTCGACCAATCACGGCACGAATAAACCGACAACAATGAGCTTCGATATAAGTAACAACAATAAATGCGATCTATTCGATATATATCGCAAGGACCTTTTTAAGAGAGCGATCGATTTGCTGATCGGATTTTTCAGTACTTAGCGTACCTTTTTTTTTGAAAAAAATAATTTGGGAAATTTCACTGCTTTTTGAAAAGCTAATATTTTTTCGTAATATTACCTTTAAAATTAATTTCGACAGATCGGATAATTTAAATCCCACAAAATGAATTCTATATACAAAACCGGGCGAACGACACGTCGCATATTCGACTTGATGATTGCCAGTTATGTTGTTCGAGATCGCAAAGAAAAGTTATAATCGATATAAAATCACACGTATAACACGTAACTCGTAATTTTTCTTTTTTACTTCGCGCCGAGACACTAAATCACGATACGCAATACATAATTATTATTATCGGAAACACTCAAAAAAATGTTCACGCCGTGAAAATACGTGCCGACGATAATAACTGTCAGTTGAGCCGGCTGTGGCGACGAGCGCGCCGCCGCATGAATTTTTCTATGAACCGATGTAAAGGTAGACAGCGTATAACATTGTCACCGACAACAGCTGACAGCTACGCCGGCTGTGGCGACGAGCGCGCCACCACGCACATTTTTCGATGAACTGATGTAGACGCATCATGTATATAGGGGACAGGACACTTTATAATCATTTGGACCCTGTGAAATTTCCGACCTCGATATCCCAAAATAGGCTAAACTAGTTGAATGGTAACTAGGCTCTTTCGAAAGATTGACCCAAAATTACATTATAAAAGTGGCCATGAAAATTCGATTCGTTGTCTTATTGCGAAGATGTATCGATCGAAAGTTGAACGCACTATACACTTCCGGTATATTGGCGTAGGTTACTCAGTAGCGGCACGACTTGTACTGTTTTTTCAGTACTTGGCAACGAGGCGCAAGGGCTCTTACCGCATGCGCGGTAAGAGCCGTTTGTACGATGCAAGACGATAAGAGTCGTCTGCATTTAAGGTTGATTTGCATATTTTCAGGCCTCCACACAACCCATCGAACAAAACTCTAAACTGCGCAGAAAAAACAAAAGAGACGCAACATATCCTATGCTTTCGACGGCGTCTCTTTCTACGCTTCTTCAGTCTTTTTTTGAGAATATTTATCTCTCTTTCGAGTCTACAATTCTCCTTTTCGTCGTCCGATGATTCTGCAGACAAAAAATCTCTCGATCTGTTTTTCGTGCCTATTGTTGTTAGCTAACGGCAAAAAATTACTTGTGACCATATTAACATATCGATGGATTCCGGTGAACAGTTAACAAGCTTTAAAACAATGTTGTAACAGCAAATTTTTCGATACGTCTAGTCAAGGGTGGGTTTCAGCGGGGATCTTAAATCGATTCTCATGAAACTCTAAAGAATGGAAATGGCAACCGTTATATATATCTCACTTTTATATATCACTCTATATATATAAAGCTGCCGCCGCCGCCGTGTCAGGATGTGATACATACTTATGAGACACCCGGTATATGAGACCCGTCAGAAAAATATTCTAAGTCCCTCTAAGGGGGACTTAAATTCTGCGGGCGGGGGGGGGGGGGGGGGGGGGGGGCGTGGGAGGGAAAAGCCAAAATATTTTATGTCCTTTAAGGGGCAAGGGGCACTGTCTACGTAAAAATAGAAATAAAAAGCGGCGGCGACCCCGATTGGTGAAAAGTTGCAGCGATGATGAAACATTTTTATAATGTTAATAAAAGAAAAGCGAACGCGCGTAGCCCGGGGAAACACTAGTCTATATATATATAAAGATTTCGCCGCCGTCTCCGTGTACAAGAATCGACTTAGAATTTACTTGGAATATTTTTAGCTTATGGGGTGCCTAAGGGCAACGACGAAAATATTTCAAGTCCCTCTAAGAGGGATATAGAATATGCGTGCAGCCCGCGAGCCTGGCGAGCCCGCAGTGTATACGTATATAGAATCAATCCTTCTACTCTTTTTTTTCGTATTCAGATTTTATGATCGTGGAAAATGTAATTCCGATTAAATTGCAACAAGATTCATTTTCGTCGAAATACGAGATAAGTTAATAAAATAATAATTTCGTTAAATAATTTCTTCGTTTTATTGTGCTCCACACAGATTCTATTATTTTATTGTTTTATACTTTTTTATACACAATGCTCGTGCGCAGAATTTAGGTGTTGAAGTTCGTTAAGGTTGATTTTTGGTAATTTTTTCGGCATCCGATGACTCTCTCAATATTTGTCTACTGGTCGGCTGGAAGTAACAAAAAACAGTTTTTTGTAGAGAAGTATTAAATGAAAAAGAAGTAATAAAGAAGTAGAAGAGGAGAAGAAGAGAGGAGATAAGTGTAGTGAGAAGTAATAAGTTATTTGATTTTCGATCGAATTGTACGGTTTGTTGAAAAATGTTTGTTTCATACACGAAAGTGTGATCGTTCCTCGTTGCTTCAATTGGGAATTGATATATTATTCGTGTGTACGCGGAACGAGACTCGTTCGCGAGGGTTCTCTCGTCTCGGATCCGGCATCGGTAGAACATAATGCTCGTCGACAGTAAAAGCAGCAACAGGACCGATTGCGAATACTCGTTTCTTATCTCTTCTCGATAGTGCACGCGTACTTGCTGCTGGTGCTCGTTACTCGAACCACGCAGGAAAGTTTCGTCGATAAATCACACGCACGCAGACACACACACCCCTCGCTTACCTTCCCTCTCGCTCCAGTACGCCTAGAAAAATGAAAACTATTTTCGCCACCTTCTTGTATTCGCGAATTATAAATTTCAAATGTGAAATTTTTTCCTTTGTTAGATTTTAACACCAATTATTTATACTTTACAAAGAATAAATAACTAAATAATGCTGTTTTTTGAAAAATTCTTACGTGCGTACGTGTACGATGAATTGCTCAAAGAATAGAGTGTATAATCACGATAACTTAAGTAAGATCTCAGTGAACCATCGCAGATTTATTTACACAGGTGAAATTATTACTCAACATCTTTAGTGATACCTACTGAATTGTATGATAATTGATTATCGAAATAATATGATTTAAATGAGATTCATTGCATGATGAACGCCGTTTTTAAGATAACTCGGATCGCGTTTTAGCTGCGAATGATCTAATTGCACTGATAATAGTTATTTACAATTCAGTGTCTTACCAACGTTTATATATTTTTACATTCTCTATTTTAGATTCTATTTTAGATTAGATAGATAACATTCTATTTTAAATTCGAAAACATGTAAACCTTGATAATTTGAGAATAACTTTAGTTATCAAACTAAAATTTACAGGGCATGAGGAGGATCTATCCTTAATGTTCGTTTCAATTTTGGTAAAAATTCTTACAGCCGTTGAAATTTTTTAAATTATGAAAATGTCTGATAAAAATTACTTACAATTTTTGAGATATCCGACTACAAATTTATACATAGATATTAATCATTTTTTCACAATAAAATTTCACAAGACTCAGTGTTGTTATACATTTACGAAAATGTATAGTCTATTTTGTGAAAAATAGATCTATTGCGAATTTGATCTATTTTGTGAATTTTTGGCAAAGACGCTTTGTCGGAATTTTCAGTATTATCTCTCAGAAACTACTGAAACCCGAATGTCGGATATTGAATTGATGCGTTAGAGGATTCGATAATAATTTCGTTCGTGAAGCGTCTCTCGGCGTGTGCAAAATAGAAGCATATGTTCACACTCGTCCCCGTAATCGTCAGTGCTGCGGAATTACCTTAGCTGCAGGATCCGTCCGTCGTCACGAGAAACGTGATCGTTCGTATCGTGAAAGTGAGGAAGTCTCCTGAAGTCACCAGCATCGTCCACCCTCGATCCCATCACGACGAGAAAAAATACGATAGAATAAGATTTACCAATACCGGTAACATACGCGCCACGATCTAGAAGTAGCAGCGCACACATGAATTTATATATGTATAGTTTAAGCCGATCAGAGAGATCGCAGAAACCTGGAGAGCTGAATTATGTTAAACCGGAATTCTTATTTAACTCCGACATTAAGCGATCTCCGAAATAATAAAAAGCCTATGGTACACATTGAACAGAAAATTATTTTGAAAAGTAAAAAAATGTTTAATATTCATTAATATCGTGCAGTTTTTATAACTAATTGTTTGATGAAAACAATCTTCCAGCATTTAAAATTAATATTTAAAAAAATTATAATACGCGAATTTCAGACCAGATGAGTCAATTATCCATCTACAAAATGCAGTCAAATTGACTCTCTTCCTTTAAAAATGTTTATTTAAACATATTTTTGCAAATAAATAAGACTACTGATTTACTTGATTAATCTCTTGCAGCTTTAAGAATTAATCGTTTGATGAACATATTCTTTCAACATCCAAAATCTAATTTTTTAAAATGACAATTTTCGAATTTGATCCATTTCCGATGGTTCGATTATTGTATCTTTTCTATCATCTGTAAAATGTTGTCGGCATGTTTATCTTCCTTTGGCAATACGCATCGTCAGACTCGGGAAGAGTTTAAAAAAATATCTCTCCGATAAGTGCTACGAGATAAATTGGCATGAAATAGCCATTAGCAATAAGAGATCTGATCGTGATCGGACCTGTCTTGCGTCTTCCAATTTAACGATGATGACCCCCGATTCCGGGTACCACGACTAGGATAACTCCGCGTTTGATTTGCAGAAAGTTGTCTCACATCGACGATACGGCGATTACGAAGGGAAAACATCGAAGCGGCTACAGTGACTAACGACAACACGAGTTGCTTTCCCCATCCATCGTCGACTTTAATTCTACTATCGTATGTGATTGGAGAGGATTCGGTTTGGTGTTTTTTTTTTCGTCAATAAAGAAATTGCAAGTCATTCGATTCTCAGTGTTTACATGATATTTATTTTCAATTTTTATGCATATTTCTTATAACATGGTTGGTTTTTTTTTTTTTTTTTCATATACGGGAATATATATTCAATGGGCAAGTTCAGAGAAATAAAAAAATTAACCAGATCAACGCCCATCCTATACATTCAAATATATTCGTTCAAAATAGACTGCTTCCTCTATAATCATTCGTTCGTTACTTTCTTTCTTTCTCTCTATCGGTCTCTTGCACTCTTACTCTCGCATCGATTATTCTTCTTTTCTTCATATATTTTTTGTATTTTTTCTCCTTAATGTACAAATGGGTTATATTTAATTTCATTTTATTAATATTACTTTTACATTTAATATTTATCAATAAAATCATCAGTAAATAATTAACGATATCGTTATAATTTCCATACGCTCGATTATTATAACGTGCGTCGTTGTCCGCGTGTGACTTTTACTTTTTTACGTGTAAATAAACGCAAAGTATATGTTTCTCTGTGTGTGTATATGTGTGAGTGTGGACAATGCGAATTTTATATTTCCTTCTAACTCGCCTCGTATGTTACCAACTCTAGTACATGTGTCATTATAGTGTGAGCTTCGGTTCGTATGCACACACACGGTTTTTTTTTTGCATCTGTATACTAATATATACGCGGAGAGGGGCGCATGCGACATCAAAAAATTATTTTTCTTATAACGATTTACGAAAGTCTTCTTTGCATTGAAAATACACGCGGCTGCTGCTGCTGCACGTCCGGACGGTCCCTCGAGAGTTCGACGAGGCGTTTTTATTTAATTAGTATAGTACAGTATATCACGACAGCCAGATTTTATTTATTTGTTTATTATAGCATAGATAAAGTGTAGAGAAAGACAGATCGGAACCACGCCGAGCGAGTATTCACCTCCAATGAATCTCGAAGCGCAGACTTTTGTTTTTTTTTTTTTTTTTAATTATTCTACATTATCTCGGTGTTACTTTTCTCATATTATTATTATTATTATTATTATTATTATTATTATTATTATTATTATTATTTATTATCATTATTATTTTATCCAAACGCGAAGGTTCTGCGCTATTTTTCGCGAGTCACCACTCCACAGTCGACTCAGAGCAATTATTCTTATTTGTTTCCTTTCTTTTTTTTTCTCGAATCGTATATCGGAAAATAATACATGAGTGGTGTAGTCTTAAGTAATCGTAGGGAGGGGATGGGAGTCTGACTTATTATTTCTATTTCTACTATACACAAGTATTAACGGACAACATTCATCCTCTAGTAGTTTCCCTGACCTGAGCCCTTTCATCGACTCTCTTCGTATCGCCGAAACTCTTTTGTCACATACATTGTTGCAAAAAAAAATTATGTTTCGCAACAATTGTCTTTGATAAATTTAAGAACTCGGAAAAATGAGATTTCGTTGAACAATTTCTGAATATAATAAATAATTTTCAAAAATTCAGTGTTGGTAAAAAAGATCGATAATTTTACGTAAAAAAACAATGTTCAGATTTCGTTGTTTTTCTTGTGAATTCGACAAATTACTTTTCGTTTCTTCCCGGACATGCCAGTTTTTCGATGAATTACGGGCTTTCGATTCTCGTGACGGTGAATTTAACGGAAGTCAAATTTTATGCATACGTACTGTACGAGTGGCACGGAGAAACGCGCGAGGAAGAGAGTCTTGAAAACATATATGTACACATATATAAATATGTATATATGTACATATAAGTAAAGCTCAGGGAGAATGAGAGTTTTTTTTTCCTCACGTGCCCTAATGCTACTCCGGACACGTGCCGTTGCTTTTCGGTCGGTGGGTCACGTTGGCTCTGCGCGAGACAACTCGTCCTCGATCGGGTTAGCGAACCCAGTCGTGTGCCATTGTCGAGCACCACGACGCTCGTATACCCGTAGACGTCGCCAGTACTGTACATGCGCGCTTCAGTGAGACCCACTTCTACTTTTGCAACTGATTACCTTTCGGCCAGCTAGCAATCACGCATTATCGAGAACCCGTTGACGATGGGGTTCGGGGCTTCAATTTCTGTCCGTACAACGAAATCGATTGCCGTTTCATGCCACCTTCGTGTTATATCCAGACTTTCTTATATTTTTTCGTTTTTTTTTTTCCGATAGAAATATATACTAATTTCGTTTACTACGACGGATAATTCGATATCGTTGTCGTAGAGACTGTAGTGGGAGATAAAAAAAAATAGTCCCTCAATATGAACTGAAATTCTTTCCAATATTTCACGCAGAGTAGTCATTCCTTTCGCGATTTTTAAATGTTTCATTGAATCTCAGTTTTACTTATTAATTATCGTTTTAATTAGTCTATAATTCTTTAGATATAACATGTGATATAATGACCATTAGCAACACTATTGTTTGGGTTTTTTTTTGTTTTTTTTGTTTTGTGTTTTTTTTTTTTTCACCCGACTATTGTCGAGTACGAAGTAGCGGTGTATGCGTGTGTGTTTTTTTTACCGTCGGTAAATATATTTCTATTAGTTCGATGACCGTACATATGCAGAGTTTATAATGAATATATATATACACATAGGTATATATATATACATGTCCAATGTATAGTTTGAGGACATATAGTAAAGTTTCTGCTTTACTAGGGGAATGTCCTCGAACTATACTTTACGTTGGTAAATTATCAGGACAGTCCTCAAAACAGCCAAATGTCCTCAAACTATACGTTAAATATACGAAAATGTGCTAAAATTTTACGTTATGCATATATATATATATGTCATTATACGTTCATGTATATGTACGAGATGTATAAATCGTAGGGGAATCCCTCTCAGCTTAGTACTGAATTTTGATACGCTTCTACAGACTCGTGACTGATAACAGTGATAACGAAAGACAATGGTATCGAGTGAAGTTACAAAGACAGAAAAAACGAGCTGACAACTTTCTCAAGTCTCAAGAGACTACTGGCGAAAGTTTTCTTTTTGTTTCGAGTTAAAAAAAAAAAGATAAACTTCACTGAGCCTTTCGAACTCTTATCGAATATTGCTGGCGTGGGATTCGCGCGTGAATAACTTACGAACTAAGCAACCGTCATGCTTTGTATTCCTGAGAGGAGCGTTCCTTTAAATTCTTCGTGTAAACGTCATTGTCGACCTTTCGAGAGTAAAAACCCGTCGCGAACTTGTTCGACTATTTGTGAGACAGTAAGAAAAGCGCGTCGAATATATCTTCTTAATATCGCGAACGGTTTTCAACGCAATTACGATGGAGCCAACGAGAGACGCTTTGATAAACAGATTTTGTCGTCATGGGAATTATTTTTGTTTTTTCTTTAATCGTAGATAACATTATTATAGGTACAGTCGCAGTGCCGCGAGTGGATTCGAGGCGGGAGAAGGATGTGTGTTGGTATATATATATATATGTATATATATATATCATCGTCGCAATTATCATAGTAAATTCACTCGTTTTGCGATAATCACATATCCTTCATTATATTCGTACAATGATTATTAAATATTCTCATAAAATTATACACTTTCGTTATTATTCCGATAGCAGACTGGGGATGGCGTTTTGCCTCTCGTACTAATCCATCGTTCGCTATTTTTCAACATTCTCTCTCAGCGAATTTTAATCATTATTATTTTTTTTTTATCGTTCTTAAACATATGCAGCCTGAACCGCGCAGCTCGCGAGTACATTGGATTCCGAAGAAATGTCTTGAAGTGCAATTTAATAACATCGAATGTACAATAACGTAACAATATGAAAAAAGATCCCATGACTTCCGATATAATCGTGTTCGCTCAGTGAGTAAGAGTTCTTATGCGCGTAGAAGTGAATAATCTACGCGTAACGAACGCTGTAGAATTAGAAATATGGAAATGTAATATGTGCAACTGAAGCCAACTATGCAAACGGTCTTTTGCTGACGTTTATTCAGAAGCTTCGAGAGACAAAAACGTGAAGCGGAAACGAGTATTCGAAAAAAAAAAAAAAAAACGCGAACTTCACGATTGTAATTGTAAACATCGTTCGTGAAACAACACCATTTTAATCTCAAACGAAGAGGTGAAGAAGAGTATCATCGCCGATTAATCCGAAAAACACTATAATACACGATAGCAACAAAATAAAATGGAATCATAAAAAAAAACACGAATTCCGTGAAAGCTTCAATTATCTACAAACATTAATTTTCTCATCATCGAATCGCAATACAAGTAACTGTAAACCAAGAAAAAAGATCGAACAAGAAAAACGCACGAAACAAGAAGATTCAATCGTATGCAAGATAACATTCTCTAAGAATGCACTCGAAAAATAACCGGCTACAACGATTATTATGATTATTATTGTTGCGACTTCCCACGAGCGTAATTATTTCAAGGGAAGGATGCAACGAGGCGATTGATTCATGATTGCAAAACCGAGAGTCGTTCGAGCTGCTCGAGTCGAAGCAACAGGAAGTTCTCGATAAAAGTTCGAGAAAGTATTGGAATCCGACGTCACTCGTAATTTATAATTTTATGCGATTTCATACAGATGATAAAAGTACTTGATGGCCGTGCAAAAGTGCTGAAACTACTTCTTTGCCACTTCGGGATTTCTCGATCTCCTTCTTCCCCTCGTCTACAAACGCGCATTCGTCTCCGACTACCGGTTTTGTGCAGCAAAAAAAAAAAAAGAAAAAAAGGAGAAACTCGTTTCCGTGCATCGCGAGTCGAGAGTGGAAGTAGTAATGGCCAGCATTTTCTGTGTACCTGTAACATGCGACGATGAACGTCGAACGGAGCGTACGTTCACGCCAAGTTCACCGAGACGACCTCGCCGTCTCGATGAAGCGGCGAACGCGCGACGCGCGGCTTCTTCATGAGAGATTGCAATCTCGTTGGATGAGTATAGACTTTTGAATGACTTAACCGCCGGACTGCGCTCGACGCTCGGGCGTTATTTCTATATTGAGCATTTTTTTCGAGAAAAGATGGGATTATCGATGATTAATTAATTTTCTTTTTTCATTGAACTCTAATTTCATGTAGTGAGTATCTTTATTATATTCAATTTGTTTTTTATTACTAAATAATCCATTAATTATTTCATTCGATTATAACAGAAAAAAAAAAATTTCTCCAACTCGGCTTCTTTCGACGACATCGAGTTTTTCAGGCCGCACAACTATTTCGAATCCTTTTATGCAACTTCGAGGCTACATCGCCACTTCGGTTTCCTCTACCGTAATTGACGCATTCGTCTCCGTAAGGCAAACAGGTCGCGCGTACACTTCGTTTTTTTTTATGCTCTGATTTGTCGAGAGTTCATCAAATTTTCATAAAATATATATCGTTATATGAGTCACATGTAATTACAGCATAAAAATATTCTTGTTACCTCGGCGGATAAAGAATTGCTTGAACAATCGTGGATATGGTACTCTCGACGGGGTGACGGATTTGTTAGATTTTTTTCTTTTTTTTTTGACTATGCAAATTTTACACGAAACACGAACATTAGCCGTGGCATGTATGCCAACGTCTTGTATATATGTACGTGTTTAACTTTATACTAAGTGCAAAATCGGGTAAATATTTATGTTCACGTAGAGCGTAAATAAACACGTACATATATTATGAATATTCATGTAAGTACAAGAGCGATCGGTCGCACTGTTAACCGGCATTGGCGGCTTCTTAGCATTAACTCGCGAGTGGGAGATATAATACAGTTGAAAAACCAGTTACCCACACGGCTAATTTTTTTTCTTTCTTTTTTTTTCGTTTTTTGTTTGTTTTTTCATTGGGTCTTACTTTCGCTCGCGCGCGACGAAAGGAAGAGTGAGAGGGTCGGAATCGGAGTGTCGAGAGTGCGCGTATATGTGTGTACGATGCTAACGAGTCGATAGAAAAAATAACCAGGCTGTGTATCCGCGAGAGATCGTGTGTGCCGAGGATTCGCGAGTTATAGCGAGCGAGCGACTAACGGGGTCAGCATTCGATATCGAACCGGCCGAAGCCGCGATCGCTAGCTTGGTGTGCCTCTCGACTTTTTTTTCCTTTATATTCCTATCTGTATTTATGTATATGTATGTATCTCTGCACGCTTTTCTCTACTCGCTATCTCTTTTATATCGGAGTTCTCGTATATCGCGAGTACGCGTGTATACTTGGCGGAACTCGGGCCAACGACTCTCGCTCTCGCGGTATTAAATAATTACGGATATCTGATAAAGAAAGTTACGCAAGCGAATTTTTTTTTGTTGTTGTTATATCGTCGCTAATGTTTCTACAACAGGAAAGAGACTAAATCTGCTATAACGCCGTCATGATCGGAGTTATTCATTATATTTTTCTTTAATTATTAGTTGTTTTTCGTTCAATTTCTATTAAAAAGCGAGCGTAATAGAGCTTGAACGATGGATGGAACGAAGGTCATTTACTCAATGGTTCTTTTCAATATAATCGCTCTTATTCACTTACGTTATCTTTCTTTTTACAAATATCCCTTTTATGTCGTCTAATTTGTTTTTTCACGATTTTTATTTTTCATTTCGCTCCGTTACTATTTTGCATATAGCGCGCTTCAGGCTGCAATGTAAACGCGGTATTTCCGCCAATCACACACGATCGAGTTACAATTAATCAGTGATCGATCTATCGCTCTCTACATAATCATCACTATCAATTATACAAGATTTTCTTTTTTTTTTGTATGTTTTGTTTATGTTTGCACAACCGTATTTCATTTGATCTTACGACGTAGGTACCTAAATGAAATGTGTTCACAGCCACACATTAATATATTTATATATAATATATAATATATATTTGTATTTATAATCATATTTATAGTTATTATGTAAAGCAAACGCCTCGCCTCGCTATTGTTTCTTTTCCGTAATGTTATTTTTCACACACAATCGCTCTATCATTGACCTCTCGCTACCGTTTGCCGGTTTTTTTTAACGCTATTTTCTTCATTTTTTTTCTTCATAAACTGGTGGATCGGTAACGGCGTCGGGTGGGGTATATCTTCATATCTTCTCCTCGTGTCCTCTTCCTCCGTCATCCGCTCGCGAATTTTTACGTTCACTTCTGGATCGAGTTGTGCACGTCCTTCGTCGTTCTCTCTCAGGTCCGGCTTCGCACGCGTCTGCCTCGCGAATCAGGACTCGAAATCCCAGGGTCATTCGCCTCTTGGCACTTTCGCTAATTCGTTTATCTTCTTCCCCTCTCGTTTCGTTCTTTCGCCCAAAAAGGAGTATAATCATCGATCGCTTCGTCGCAGGATTACTTTTATTTTCAATATTTATTCCCGCATTGTTTTATTTTTTTTACGTTTTTTTGTTTTTTTTGTTTTTTTTTTCACTTTTAATATTCTTCTTCGTCTTATCTTTTCTTCGTATCTCGGAATGACTTTGAAAGGATGATCCTTAAGCGTCCCCACGACGATTGGGGACTCTATAACGACTTCGAGGACTATTCGTTTATCATTATTAATATTAATTAATTATTGTTATTTAATCCCCTCGATTGGGATATTGTAGTTTTTTTTTATTCTTCTTCCTTATCTCCATATTTTTTCGTTTCAATTTCGATTCTTCCCCTCCCACCTCCCCTCCTCTTTCCCAACACTCGGCGATGACACTTCTGTTTTTATCCGCGGTTGGCTTCGTAACCTTTCTGCTTTTTTTGTTGTTTGTTATTTATTCATTTCTTTTCGCTCGACCACGGCTTTTTTTACTTAATTTTTTGTTGTTGTTTTTTTCTTTTTTTTTTCACTACGTCAGTGACACTGAAAGTATGTTCAATCAATATTTAGGCACAGCACTGTTTTTACAGGTCGCGTAGTATTGTCCCCAATGTATTCTCGCCTCTCATCATGTCCATCTCCCTTTACTTTATTCATAACGCTTTTTCCTTCTTTCCTCATACGAATTCGCGATCGCGAAAAATATCCCCCATTCCCATGTCCCTCTGTCGTCCCTCGAGCAGTCGCGTCTCGAGAGTTTTATCTCGCATTTTTTTTTTGTTTTCTCATCTTTTATTTTTTTTATTATTATTATTTTCTTTCTTTCATTACAAAGCAGTTTCACGACGATTCGCGAACGCGCGCGCAGGGATTCTTCTATTTCCTTCTCCGTCGTCTCGAAGATTTTCTTATACTTTTTTTTTACATATTTTCAATTTATTTTTCGTTAGTTGGGCGCGCGCCGCATTCGCCTCTGTTGTCGCGTCGATGAATCTTCGGGCTTCTCGCGTCAACGACAGCGTACTTAAAAAAAAATTTTCAACGTGCGTTACAAAGTTCAAATGGCTCGGTCCGGGGGGCGGGAGTACGAATCGTTTGGGTATCGCGCACACGTTTTATCTCTACACGCCGAACTCCCTCGATCCCTGACCCCCTGCCGTTTCCATTTCGAAGTAAAAACTGTTACGAGACAGGAGGCTCGCAACTTATGGCTCTACCACCCGTTTGTTTTTTGTACACACGAGGCGTCACCTCCGCATCGCCGGACCGTAGACGTCGTCCTCGTTACTTCCGTTGTAATTGTTACAATTATTCCGATAAAGATAATCCTCGGCGACGATCGCTACGTCATTGACGAATTCCGTAAGGACGTAGTTATCGTTATACTGGTTATTAGTATGATTTTGTGAATCGTGATGATGATGATGGTGGTGGTGGTGGTGGTGATGATGATGATGGTGAACGTGATGATGGTAGTAGTGATGATGGTGATGACGATTATCTTGACCGTCGCTTGATAACAATCGTCGACGGCAACCATCGATGCTCGTGTTCGTTGTTGTCGCGGCGTTGAAGATACCGCTGTCTTTGTTATTGTTGTCACCGCCGCCGCTGCCGCCGCCGTCGTCGCCGCTGTTCTCGCTGCTAATGTGACTCGTGATATTCGCGCTTTCGATAATTGGTGCCGGAGCGTTTACGATTGGCAAACTTTGGCCGCATCACGACGAACACGCCATCCACGAGGTGCACGTGCACGTGTAACACGCGGTCGGTATAACGGGCGCGTAGTAGTAACCGTTTGCGTAACCATTCGCGTAAACGTAAGTCGCCGGTGGGCCCGGTGGGGCCTGTTGATTACTCAGTCGCTGTTGCTCTTGACAGAGCACCTGGAAGGCAAGGTTCTCGATAAGCGCGAGCGTTTGTCTTCTCTCGTGTCCCATTAGACACACCGTCGATTCCTCTACAACGCTGTGCAACAGCATGAGATACTGATATTTTAGCGATTCCTCTTCCGTACCGACGAAATGATTCCAAAGATAATTCTCCAACTTCGCTTGTTGCTGTCCAACGTCCGGAAAGTCTATGAAGAATCTCGAACACATGTATCTCTCGAGGGTCTTTATGTAATCGGGTTGCGATGGTTTGTAACTCCTCACGAGAAGATTGCAATATTTTAGCAAACCGCCGCCCCGTATCTCCTCGGGATGCCTCGTCGATATAAGCTTCTTGTGAAGATGATAGAGAGCCTCCTGAAAATCACCGTATACCGATTCGCCGACAACAGTTGGATAAAAATTTTCTCCTATCGGTAATTTGCTGCACTCGTAGAAGAGGAGTAACGAGTCGAGAACAATTTGGAACGAATCGACGGAAAATTCGAATTGTCGTCTCATCGTGTCGACGAATTTCAACTCGACGTTTCTGTGTCCCCGCGAATTACCGAGCGATATCAACGACCATCTGTCCCCGTCGTTGTTTACTTTCACCATTTTACTGACATAGGCCTCCTTTAGGCTGCACGTTGTTATACGCTTTCGCGATACACCCTCCGGCAATAGATCGAACAATGAACCCAATACCGCTGCTTTGACTTTGTCGTAGTTACGACCGCTCGACAATTCGACCGCGAAAATGAGATCGAGATCGTTATAGGGTTGTGACTCGGTCGCCAACACGTGCGATGCCGCACCCCCGTTCAGACGAATGTCGTGTACCCTCATTCCGGCACCGCCGTTACTCGGATCTTCCTCCAGCTTGCTGCGCACCACTGTCACGAGGTCCCGTAGACGCACCTCCAACGTTGGAAAGTTGCCTCTTCCGTGAATGCTCACGACTTCGTTCATAACGTCGTTCAGACGGCGCACCTGTTCAAAGCTCAATACGGCGAGCCTCTGCTGAGGATCCGAATATTCCTGATTATTGCTGTCTCTGTGACACTTGCTGCTGTTGTTGACACCACCACCACCACCGGTACTGCCATTGCTGCTCTTAGTACTGCTACCGCTGCTGATGCTACCACTGCTGCTGCTGCTGCTACTCGTGCTGCTGCTACTACTGTTGCTACTCGATGTTTTGCTTTTGCCGCCGTTCACTTGACAGAGAGACTCCATCATAGCGACCCGACGCTGACGTTCCTCGTCGATTTCCAGGGAGCCACACTGCAATCATTAAAAATCAAATGTTCTATCAATCATTCGTATTTTAAACAATAAGACGATGTAAATTCACAATATGTAAACGATAAAAATTAAACAATTAAAGGATTAACGAAACTGATGCGTTTATTTCGTAATTGACATCAAAGAGAATAGCTATTTATCAAATTTTCATCATTGTCTGACTTTTGTCCGCCGCCAATATTTTTCGGCCGATAGTCGTAAAATCGGGGAAAAAAATTATCACAGCGTTCGAGAAATGAACGCTATCGGCTCACGAAATTGATACCCGACTATGCTGAGTTGAACACTATTTTCTTTTATATTCGTTGACTCGTCTCCAATTTCTGTATCTAATATCTCTTTTATGGTATTTTTCTCTAATCGTGCAAACGTAACAAAGTTATCGTACGGAGTGTCAAACAAACACCAATATCTAGTGTGCGAAGTCAAAGTTCATCTTGACGTGATAATTTTTTTTATTTCATTATTTGAAAAATCCTCAATTATCTAATCTCTCTTCTAACTTTAGCTCCCTAATTGCGAACATACAGAAAAATAAAATTAAGTTTTTCTCGGAAATGTTTAACTGAAAGTCTTGACGTTAAATTTCTCAGTAACCTGAAAAGGTTACTGACTGAGACCCTGAAAAGTGTATCTTCGTTACAAAGGTAATTCCGCAATAACGTGGAATTATATTTTAAAAACGAACTTTTCTTCAGCCTCTCGGAAATTATCAAGTGTGCTAAAATTTTTGAAAAAACTATCCGAGCTTCCGGTTCGTCAGTCTATTACGTATACAATGTGTATAAAAATACGAGAGAACCCCTGCACGTTGGTGGTGTCGTTGATTTTACGCGACGCAAACATTATCGCGTCTAATGGATTGCAATGAGCTTCTGACGCAATACGCAAAACGCCCCACTGGTTCGTGTAAATAACTTTCACTTGTGGAACCGCCACACGGTCCTCGACGATCGTCACAGCCGTCGACAACTGTAGCGTCATTTCTCGAAGGGGTTTGAACTTGTTGCTCGCAACGAAATCGATTCGCCGTTATCGGAATAAAGAAATAAAAAAAAATTCTTTGATATCATTGAGATTTTGCAAAAATAATGAGATAAGTTGAAAAAAATCGTCTTCGAATTATTTACTTGCTTATCGAACGAGACACGTTTGCACAAATAATTTTTGAAAAAAGTCTGATAGGGAGCCCCGAGCGGCGATGTACATTACAACGAGACCCATTGCATGACGTATAAAAAAAAAAAACGATAAGAAGTCGATTAAATAAATGACTTCACTTCGTGTCGGTTTAACGACTAGAACACAAACGATGAATGGATTCACAGTAACCGATAACGAAGTCGCACGTGTTTGACGGTGCTTTCTGCTTGCTTCGCTTTCGATATCAATCCGCGCGCGCGCCCACGCGCGACCTCCGAAACTTTTTTTATTCGCAAATTTTTTTAACACATGCACCGTTCTCGGCATACGGAATCGATTATAGCTCGTTAAATCGCGCGAGTCACGAAATTCGTCGACCCGGATGTATATTTCGCGTCAATAAAATTGGTAATACAAATTTCCACATAACACAGTTTTTACATTTTTTACGCCGAATTCATAAAAAAAAATCAATTTCGTATCTCGAGTGACTATTTTATAGAAAATTGGAAGAATGATGAAAAAAAAAAATTGACGATTAATTTAGCACAAGTTAATTTTTTTTTCGTACCCCTGGTCCACGAATCGCAGACCCGTGCCCCTGGTTATTTGGGTTGCGAAACTCTTTCTCGACGATGATTCACGTGGTTTCGTTGACGAAACGAAAATTTGGCGAATATACGAAAATTATACGTAAAAGCACAGTATAAACCGATTGATGTACCGTAACTGTCGAAGATTCGCGAACACCGCGTAGTTTAATCGTGATTCGGTAGAAGTAACTATAAGCAACTGCGAGAGGCTCGCCGTTTCCACGTTCGACGACTGCCAACGGTGAACTGACTCGATCGCGAAGCGAGTAGTGAAAGGCGAGCAGAGTCAAGCCCACTGGCTGGCAACCGGGTAACCACGGAGCGCGGCAGAGTTCTGCGGCGGAGAGACTGTCTATAGAGAGGCCCCGAGGACGATTGAGAGGAAGGCGCATGGATAGCGAGAGTCGGAGAGGGAGAAACACGACGAGAAGCGGAGGGGAAGGAATGAGCTGTTGCTGGGTGGGAGGAGAAGGAGGATGTTGAGGAGGGAAAACGAGGAGTAGGAGGAGGAGGTAGTGACGGAGGTGCCGTACGCCACAAGATGTTATAGTGGGAAGGGTGACGAAAATATGAGGATAAGAAAGCTCTCAAATGGGATGATGAAAAAACACCCCGTCACGAAGCTTCCACGTGTATGCCGAATAAATACGTTTGATATTTCTATCGTATTTGATATACGATTTAAATATTTTTATCGTATTTTCAAGCGAGTAATTATTGAGATTCGACAGAATATTTTTAACGGTACATTTCGATAAAATAAAAAAAAAAAACGTGTTCTTTCGTGTCTCTTTAAAGCCGTCGAGCCTAAAACTAAGACTGCAGAAAAATTCGGTTATCATTTATTTTCTAAGCATTTCCCCGATGAAATATCGTTTATATGTATATTCCGAATACGTGTAAATAAAGTCACGAAAAATCGTGGTATTTCTGAAAAGATCAAAAGCCCCAAAAAAAAAATGATTATAATCCGAAAATGTTTTTGTTCGAGTGCGTTCTATGGATGAGAAAGCGGCAAAAGGGAGTTTCGGAAACAGAAGTAATAATAGAAATGGTAGCGAGCGAAGCAACAGAAGCGGGTCGAGCAGAATCCAGGGCAAAGCTTTCCAACATCAGCCACGGCATCATTTTCCCGTCCTGCGCTCTCCGCTATCTCCAGCATTTTATATGACGTCACGCGGAAGCTTGAGAGAGGGTGAGAATCGACGCGTGGGCGTCGGTGAATGAATGGGTATACGTTGAGGGGTCGAAGCGGAGAGCGAGGGAGATAAAGAGAGAAGGATCGCGTGAGTCGAGAACCAGTCAGTGAGGACACAGAGGGTAGGGTAAGCGAGGACCTGTGGGTTACGGAGTAATACGTGGGCGGTGGTTTTGCGTTCAGACCGGCACCTCCGCGTCGCCGACGACGTCGCCATAGCCGACCCGGGGGGTTGGCGCGGCGGTACTGCTTTCGGCGTAGCATGACAAGAGACTTCCCCAGTTCGGCTACAACGAGTTTGCCACTACTCGCTGCCGGCGTTCCGTATTATGTATCGAGTTTTCCTCTACCCTACGTGTCCCCTCCGGGGGCTCTTTTTCTATCTAATATCGACGTTGCTATCGACAACAGAGCAGAAAGAGGCTCTCTGCTCAAACTGGCGGATTAATTCGCCATTCAGCTTCCGCGTGAGCGATGCGACTCGCGTCTGTTTCTTACGAAAGACGATCGGAACTCGCGCCTGAAAGTCTCTATAATACGCCGAGATAAATGATACAGTCATTTGAATCGCGTTATATCAATTTGTTGTCTACTTTCTAAATTTCATTAAAAATGTTGAGTAAAAGAAAACCACGAGATACTTGGTGAGGTTAAAAAAAAAGTTTCTACTCTAAAACTCGAGAAACTTTGCGAAAATATACAACCACTCTTTTTGCGTGGGAGTTGAACAAACTTTGCACCCTTTGAGGGATATTTTTCTTCACACAAAGGTCAATCTTCAGGGTTCAAAGCTTTTATCGCTGCAGTACATTTTTTTTTTTCTTGAATTCAAACTCCAGTCGGAGTCTTGTGGATAAAAAGTTTGGATATTAATTTTTGTTGAGTCGCACGAATAATAAGTATATTTCAATAAAGAAATCCTATTTTTAACGAATTTCGCGGATATTTTTGGACATTTTTATTCCCCGTCGCAACGTGGATAAGACACTTGTGGAGTCGTATAAATTGAAATTACCGCTTTGATCCGTTTGAATTTCAAAGTAATCAATATCGGGGTGAGGTCTCTCGCGGTCTGTATCTGTCTGGGAAGTTTTGGTGGGGTGAATCGGTCGCGTGGAGGGTTGCGATAGATAAAAAGCGAGTGTCGAAGAGGGGCTTTTCGTGCGGTGTTGCTAAATCTGGGGGCTTACTTAGCTGATCTTATATATATATATATATATATATATATATATATATATGTATGAAACAAGACTCATAATTACAGAATGAACAATAATAATTTTAAAAAATAGCTCGTAAATACTTTACTAACGATTTTACAATAGGCATATATATATCGCGTTTTCCTTCCTTTTATTTCTTTTGTTCGTTAATCACACTTTTTTTTTACATCAACATACTTTTAAGTGTACCAGTTATATATTTACATCGAGTTATTCTCGACGCGAAGTAGCCGTCCCGTATTCGCACAGCAGGGGCCGAGTGGAATCCACGAGACCACGGGGAGCGAACGCATAACGAACGATCGCAAAGACGACCGCACAACGTTTCGTCCGCATGCCCGAGCATCGCGCTGTAGTCAATGATCTGGGTATACGGTATATATATCTCTGATTATACACGAGTGAGGAAGCCCGGTATACGCGGTCGTCTCGTTGTGCCGTTCTTAGGCGCCGGCAAGATTCTCTAGCTTTACCCAGAAGAGATTTCTCTCGTTATTTCTCACTCCTTCGCCCTCTCTATCGCGCTCTGTGCAACTGTGCTTCGAATGCTCTCGACGGAGCGCACCGGGTTTGCTATATCGCGTGCTCGATGCTCTCTGTGTCGAGCGGAGTAATTGTTAAGTCGTACGTAACCTTACGACATACGCTTGGCTCCGCAGTGTGGCACGCATAAAGTATAGGTGAAAGAGAACGCGTCTCGTTTCTGCGTCGTGCCCCCTTGAGCCAACACCTGTTGTTGATGCTGTCGCGAACGATCGTGTACGCACCCGCTTTACGTTTGCCTTCCACATCGTCTCCCTTGCTACGTACGCGTATATATCTCTTGCGTGAGTTACTTACTTCGCGTCAAATGAAATTTACATTTTTCCAAGGTACACGAGCGACAGGCATTATAATTTTATACATATCCTCGGACAATGTAATAGAGATAAACAAATAATTGTCGAGGTAATTGAACGATACCCCATCGTTATATTGCCTATGTTTGTTTATTTGTTTTAGTAATGTACAATTTCGAGCAAAATGTATGTCAAAAGGAATTACGACAGTTGGATATGAATATAGAGTTCTTCAATGGAATACGATGAGCCATTCTTTCATTTTTTTCTATCGTTCAAACGACAAAGAGCTCTTATTGTAATTAACGATTTATTCCACTCTGACAAGGATTTGTGAATACGTTTTATAGCGAGTGTCGCAAGACGTCGGATAATTTTCGATTTCTCGGAGACTAGAGGCATTACTCGATTCGTTGAATAGATTGTCCCCATTAGTTATACACCAACCACAGCTCTATGTATGTTATAGCAGCTGCGATGCGATATGCTACTGTCTCCGTTCGCGCAATGGTTCGTCACTTAGTAAAATAATACAAGTATTTTCCATGGAAATCGAAACAAACAAACGAATTTGCGGTGCGAATTTTTACCATATTTGTGGACATTTTTACTAAACTTTATGGTAGAAGTTCTTATAGTTCTCGTATTTGTAGTCAGGTGGCGATATTAGCTCTGCGCTACCAGAAATTTACGATTTTTTTTACTACATATATGGTAAATTGTATTAGATCCTTTTCTCCGTGTAATTTTAAACGCATTTTAAGTTTTTTTTTTCGTATGCGACTAACCCGACGAGAAATTGACGTCGGGCTGCCTGATGCCCTATTAGGCCCTATTAAGGTATGGTATGGGCGCCTGATCTAGCAAGCCTGACGTACTCCTGATGGGAGCCTTAAAAGAGCACACGTAGGAAAGTCTGACTCAATAGCCCCGATTTCTGATACGGTAAGCCTGATGGACCCCTGTTGAGGTTCTGATATGGTGCACGTAGGGAACCTTGACGGATCGATTCTTAATTCCTATTGAGACCAATATAACAACTGATTGCATGATCGATGCATTTAATCATCTGGTATTAGTTTCAAATTTTGCTGCATTACGGTTCATCCACACAAACAGAGAACTCTCTCACAAACAGGAACCTAAGTATTGAGTTGTATTCAAATCAAGTGACTTTTTAATCATTGGTCGGCCATATTGGCTTCTCAATTCTTAATCTTTGCGCTCAGATTCGTAGTCAGCGATCCCAAAACCCCCCGAGTGCCGAAATCCATCGAAATCAAATGACCTTTTAAATTATGGCTCGCCATATCATATCCCCCATTTTGAATAAAAAAATGTTAATTTGAAATTTGTAGTCAGCGACTCCAAAAATTTCTGAGCTTCGAGATCCATCCAAATCAAGTAACTTATAATTTTGATCCGCCATATTGGGTTCACCGTTTCGAATTGAACAAATTTGGATTCAGATTTGTCATCGGCCATGTCAAAAACCCCCAGTACAACAATTCAAGTCATTGCTAAGCAAAAAATGTAAAGTATACTTCAAAGTTAACAGTCGTGGTCGATGAAGCTATTATATCATTTGAAGGAAACAAATTTATTTATCTTCAATAGCGTAGTGCACACGGATTGAGGTATTAGTTAGGTAAATTAGGTAGGTCAAAGGTTCAAATCTCAACCATGTCAATGAAAAAAAAAAAGAAAAAAATCCTCGTTTTGAGATCGTACTCTTTTTTTTTTTTTACTTATTATTCATTTATTAATATTTGTATTGCAGCTTTGCGCGTATTGTATGCTGTTATCACTAATTAAACAATATAAAGTACACTAATTTTACGGCGTGTGCTGTTTAAATTGTATTTAGATCGCATCCGGCGTGCTAGGAGAGCCTTATCAGGTTGCCTGAGAGGTACTGATCAGTACGTTAAGTACACGTAACCTGCGCTACAAAACCTGTCGGTAAGGTACCTGTCGGGCCGATAAGGTACCCTATCGGTGCTTGACGAAGCTTAGGGCACTGCCTTATAGAGACTTGATGTCAATCTGACGGCAATTTCTACTCGGGAATAACTAAACCGTTCGTCTTCGCCGTAACGCTATGTACTTTAATCGTTGAATGTATAGATCTCCATCAGATCGCGTAGAGTTTAATTGAGGCAAGACGCGTCGACATTCTAATTAAAAGTATATCTGCCTCGTGATTTCTGCTGTTCGCGCAATATGTGAGAACGTGTAATGATGACAGAAGTGGACTGAACACCCGACATTTGTGGAATACTGTACAATCAACATTACTAAACACGGCCAATGCGATTTCGTCGTATGCACACCTCGACCATCGTTTTTGCCTCAACCAGTCGTAGTCGTCGAGAATTGCATTCCGTAGCGCCAATGCCGTCGCGTCTCCGTAATCAATACCGTACTCACCGAATCAAACGAATCAAACTAAATATCTTAGTGAATATCGAACACGTTGGACGCGTATCGTACGACCAAACGCTTTTCATCGTTCGTTATTCAATTGTGATGAAATAGTAATAAACAGAAGCTTGACGCGGCGATATTGCGATTCTTCAGATTTCAAGGTCAAACGGTGTAGAGCCCGCGCGCGGCTCGTGTCCCCTTCCCGCCCGCAAGGGGTCGATCGAACACGTTGAATTAAAAACGTACGTCAAGTCAAGCGTGTTCGCCACGAGACAGAGAGAAGGAGTGAAAAGCGAGGAGATAGAAAAGGAAGGTAATGGTTGCCGAGAAACGCGTTCGCGCACCTACATACTCCGAGCGCGTTTTACACTCGCGGGTAGGAGTCATTTTATATAGAATCGGAAACACAGCGAAAGTTGTAAGTGGTTAGAGGATTACGAGTCGGCGAAGAGAGAGAGGGGGGGGGGGGGGGGGGAGCAGAGGGGGGGGGGGCAGCATGATCGTTCGGTACACGACCCATTTATACCGAAGTGTGAGCTCGTAGCAAGGGGCGCGTAGAAAAGTACAAGATTAATAGCCGGTTTTACAAAGCAGCGCGCGGATCCTATACCTCATGGATTGTCGTGGAAGAGACGTATTATCATTCTATAGTCAGTATATAGCAATGTTTTATGTAACATCGACTATATTCCAAACGAGTATTGGATACGTAAGATATGCCGGCATATAATAAGTGCATCGGTCACAAGCAGTGGTAATAGACGTACACATCGATGCATACGAGCGTTGAGAACTATATACGAGGATATATATATTTTAAACACTGTACGGAACAATTGCGGTCTCGATTGTCGGCGTACTGTTGGCTGTCGCACCGGATACTATTGTGACAGGAGATATATAGACACGGAAACAGGGAAATTGCAAATAATCGATAAAAATATTGAAAAATATAGGGTTCGCATTGTCAATTGTCGATAATTTCTGGCCACTGATATCTCTACGTTTTTACGAATAGACCAATTTCATTAAAATATTATCAACTCCATTGCGAATTATATTTTGTGTTTTTTTTTATTTTAATTGGAAGAAAATATCTTGCAGAACAGATCTTCGTCTTCACTCTTAGAAAGAAAAAAAAACTCACATAGTTACATACATTTTACGATAATTTTTTTTTTGTTCGTTGATTCATTAAATTTCCGGAAGTTAAGAGACACGAAGCCAAGATAAGATGCAATGGGCAGCTGCATGTGTTCGTGCGATTCATTTACCGCTGGCCAACGAATATATAATGCTGAGACACTGCGGGTTACTGTACATAAGTCGACAATAGTCGAGTGGTGGACGTCGAAAACAGTCGTGTTATGCAAGTTACCGTACATTTTCATTGCTCAAAGCACTTCACCGGCAAGGTAACATATATATTACATCTCGTTTATGTATTAATTGTGCTGTACACTCGCAGCATATAACGATTCCATAGTTGGAATATTCTCGCAACATGCATCACAAACTTCGAATCGTACATTCATTGCTTCATTAGCCTCGAGTGTCACGCACAGGATTTTCCTCTTTTCTCGTGTCTGTCCATCAGTCAGTCAGTCAATTTCTTCTTTCTAAACAGCTGTAAAACCGGTGAGTCTTCGACAATATTCTCGCGACTTCTTGTCGTATGCCTCGTGGATTCTCTTCCGCGACGAAAGCTTCGTGTCGATTGCAACGACGGTTACGAGTACAACGACGTGAGCAACAGTTCTATCCACGTACGCGTATAAGGAACACGCGATGATCCTACGGGAGATACATAGACTATTCGTACGTTCGTTTCGCTTTACATTGTTTACGCTTGTCAGGATCATCGTAACGCACAGCGGATTTAACGGCAAACCTGGAGAAGAACTCCACTCACGAACGATCGATATAATATCGAACGTGGATAAAATTAATTTTGTCGACTATTGCGTTGCACGACATTATATGGAAAAGCCGAACCGAGATTGCGATCTGATGGTTCGTAATGTAAAAAAAAATGGCCGCTTTGGATCTAAAGATTTCGAGTAAAAAAATGAAAGAACTTCGCAACAAGATTATTTTAAAGCTGAAAAGAATGCATTCTTACCAATTAATGTACAATTATAATTTAAAAGCAAAATGCAATTAAAAAAAAATCTATGATTCGACTTATTTTTTGCCAGCTGACGCGACTAGAATATTTTTCGCGAAACAGGCTACTGCATCGAGAACGTCGCTAGCACGCAGAATGTTCGTCGTCCTCGTACCGCGGCGGGGGTCGTTGCACCCGCAGTGAGGACAGGAGGATGCAAGGTAACCAGATGAACGTAGCTACGAGGAGCATTCTTTCCTCTACTATATATATATAGCATTTTTCCTCACTCGTTCCTGCGAGAGATCCAACTTTGCTGACCAGGTATAGAGATAACTAGACTGCAGAAGCAGCAATACTCGTCTCCCCGGAGGAATTTTCTTCCTGCATTTTCCAATGTACAGTAGAAAATTCCATAACTAGATCTACTTAGATAAATTGGTATCCACCATCCGCGAATTGTTTATTCATAGTGATATCAACGATTTTCTTTAATTTTCATTGCGAGTAATTAGCCGAATCCGTGGCGAAGGAGGCTACGAGTGCTATTCAATCGCTAGGAGTGCAGAAAATCGTATTTAACGGACGTGTCGCATACGATATTTTTTTTATGTAGTATGCGTAAAATTGATGCGCAAAAATCCATTTTACGCCCAATAAACAGTGTGTAAACCCGAATTTTACGCATACCACATGAAAAAAAAAATTTCCGACGAATGTACGTGTGTAAAGTGTGCATAAAACTTTTTTCCTGTTTTCTGTGCCTTTTTCGCACAGAGCGAAATAACGATCATTATTACACAAACAAAGTGTAAAAAATTGGTGTCATTCGTTCGAGTTAATGGAAAATTTTCGTATGAAATAATGTTGTAGCAGTATGAGAAACTTTACTACGCCGTTTATATAAATTTGTGTATATATGTCTGCATAGAATGTGTGGAAGATATCCACGTATGTGAAAACGCGCATCTCGAAGGCATGCTGTGTTCCATGAAATCTCGTAATTGATCCACCTTTTCAATTTCCTATATGCAAACTCTCAAGCGGTACGTTTGAATACATCCTTCCATTTTCATAAGAAAATTGAACGGCGAAGCAACATATTATTCTTCAATTGCATGACTATGCAGTGACTTCGCGAATGCGTGGCCAACACACAACAGTCAATGCACTCTCTCCATTGTGACTAGTCATTGCGTGGCAGGTACCATAGTCAAAGTAATAGAAAATACGTTATAGCAATGTGCGATATAACGACGATGATGCGCGTATATCTTCCCATTGTTTAACTTTTTTCAAAGAGTCATTTAGGGTGGATGAACTAAAGGTATTATTCTAAACAACAGAAAAAGCTTTGTTATTGAGAAAGAAAAAAAATCTTTTGCAGATGAGGGCACTTGGTAGGCAAATTTACTCATAATTTTGTTTTTAAAACCCGAATGTCCGCGAGGACACAAAGAAGGAGTCATCCATTTCGTGGAGATGAGCGATTTCGTTGGGGGTTATGTTCTCGAAAACGGTTAAAAACTACTCAACAGAATTGGATTTGATGTGAAAATTCAAGTTAATTGAATATTCGTAGAGAAAAAAGCATTTTACGAAATAGTCTTTTAGATATATCGAAGATTAGGCGCCATTTTCTGCGATATATTTTTCCGACTTCTGGTGGCTCGCAAGGCGCTCGATCTCTGTGCGGTATAACATCAAATTCACGGAAGTCTTTTTATTTAAGTTGGGTCGTCTTTAATTATTGCAAAAAAAAAAATTATTTTGTCATTGTTTAATCGCGAGAATTTTGAGATTTAAACTGAACGAATAAACATCGTTTAGTTGATCGTGTTTAGTTATTGTTCGGTAAAGTTTTTTTTTTTTTCAAGCGCTTATAGTATTCGTACTATCATTGTGTTGAAAGACAACTAAATGTGGCATATCTCGTCTATACATTCACGCAGTTTGCAAATACATCATATGCAGCGATTAAAATCTGCGCCCAATCGAGGTCGTCGAGATCTTTTCTGAGAATACAGCGATAGATATAGGGAAAAGAGGATCGTGCGGTGAGTGAAAGGCGGAGGTGAATACACTTACTGCGCCGTCACTTATTGTCGTTCTTGTGTGTGCTCATTGGTTGTTACCCGATGGCAAGAAGAGTGAAAAGCGAGTTCAGAGTGAAAAGGAAAGTGCAGCAGCCAATAACGCACACATACATAGAAACGAGAGAAATGGAACACGTTGAACTCTCGAGAATGCTTCTCAAAGGTTCAATGCGCGGCGTGTCTGTATACTAATCGAGATATGCCGCAGGTACAATTTTGCATCGTTGATTTTCAACTTATTTCCACTCCATCTCTCGGACCCTGTGGCGGCAGCAGAAATTTCAACAAAAGAAGGTAAATGTCCGAGTAATCGACAATGTGGACTTTGACTATAGTAAAATCTCTGTTCAAAGCCTACAACAGTCGATTACCGGGACATTTACCTTAACGTCTTCAAGTATCTATTTTTCAAGAATAAAAAAAAAAACTCTCCAACTTCATTGTTTTTTTGTTTTGTTTTTAAAATCAACCCGCAAATTATGCCGAGGTGATAATAATCAGTCAATTATCATTTACTTAGTTTTCCAGCCTATTTAAAGACATTGATTATCACGTTTTGTTGTGACCTTCTATCCGCTCTATTCATTTTAAAGTCAAAGATTTTTTTTTTCTCGATATAGATATATATATTGTAACGAATATAGCTGACTAGCTAACGAATGTTAGCTGACTATTTATTAAGACACACGATATTAGTTAGGTTGACAATAGACAAACGTACGAACGATCGATACGATATCGATCGTCATGACAAGAGAGTCTGGACGGGACTTTAAAAGCGAGCGGACGTGTGACATTTCGAGATCGGGATAATTAACGTTTCTTATAATTAATAATATCCGCCCCAAAACCAAATACGCGTGTTATTCATTCGCTCGATCGTTACAATATGTATATGAAACACGCGAAGTACGGAAGTGTTATGCTCGGTGAATCTCGGACGTTCACCAAATACGCGTTGTGCTCCTTGCAACAACGTTTTCTACCACCGATGCCGGTGGTGCTCGGGATGACGAGAGAATACCTACCATGTGACCGCATCCAAGAATAGCGAGAGCTCAGGGACCGCGTCATCGACATGCGCTTTCGAAATAGCGCGTTAGAATTATTTTGTCGCCGCATGCCAAACAGCTAAAGCGTGCACCCGAGTTGGGTACAATACGACAGACGACTTTGTGAACAACGAAGCAATCGCGCTTTGATCTTTCCTATGTTCCGTCGCGTACCGCAGATGTAGGAAAAATGGCGCTCTTTAACACGCGATTCATATCAACAGGACGTGTTTTGTGTCTTTAAAATAAACACTTTTTTGAATTTAGTCATACGATATATGGATATAGTAAGGAACGACAGATTTCCTTTAAAAATTCATAACTTGTACATTCAAACGTGAGATTCAGTGATAATTTGAACACTTTTTCATGATATAAAAATGTGAAAAAAAAATGAACTGTATTAAAGGTGCCAAGAAGATTAATTCAGCATAATAATAATATCATAGAGTTTTTAATAAATTGGTTACAAAATTGCTCAACAAATGTTTAGTGAACCTTTTTTTCTTCTCTTATCGAATAAATTCGTTTTTACAATCCACATGAATTTTTTCAGGATTTTTCGACATTTCTGAACTTGCCGTTTTGGATATTTTTTTAACGCCATAATTACGGAATTTTTGGCGCAATTGCGACAAAACTTCTTGATTTTTCAAATGTTTGAAAAAAAACTTTTTGAAGTAGAATTTTTTTTTTTTTTTTCGAGAAAATTAATAATCTCATTTGAAATGAGAAAATAAAAGGGGTTCGGATTTTTTCGCAATTTCTTATGAATTTATTGGCATTTTTATTATGCAAATTATTATTTTTCGGTTTCTGGATATCGCGAGGTACTGAAATTTTGGTCGAATTCAACTGTCGCTTGGGAATGTATGTGGGGATGCATCCTTGAAATCGTTGCCATTGTATATACGACTCTCTTGTAAGAATAATCTGTTGTATCCCATTTTTACAAGATAAATTTAATTACAATACAATATTTCGCTTCGGCCTAAAGAACTTTAATTCTTGAATGCGTTTTTAATATTTATTCAAAAGTTAATGAAGTAAAAGGCAAGGTCGCGCCAAGCCTTAGGTACAAACATCGCAATTTTTCGTACACGGAAAGCCTTCATTTGATAAAAAAAAAGTTCAATTACAGTATACTACACTAATGGGACCTGTTCACCACACCCTTCTAATTTCTAAAAAATACTTGATTTTCATCTCTTAATTACTAAATGTACTTAACGACGCGTAACTTTACGCTCACTATCCTTCGTTAAGGTTTACTTTGGCCAAAGTTAATATTTTTCAGTTTGTTTATAACGAAACTTATTTATCAAGATGCAAGCAACAAGGTGTTTGATAGAGCGCCAACCGCCAATGTTCTTTCATACCTTGCATATGAATGTATGCTATCAAAAAAAAAATAACATTATTTTAGCAAATTTTTGTTTTTGCTCTCTCGCAGAGGAAGTTTTGTTCTGATGAAAAAAAAATCGAGATTTCAGTAATAATGTGTTCGGAATGTTTTAATACGTAAAAACAAAAAAAAATAATAGTAATAATAATATTGAAAAAAATGTCTGGATGTTTGGCCGCGTGTAGCAATTTCGAAAAAATGTAAACCTGAATAACATGAGGACGTTTTTAGTGATCAAACAGAAAGTTACAGGCCATTCAGAGAGGTCACAATCTTCGATGTTCGTTTAAATTTTTGTAAAAATCTCAACAGTCACTACGACCTTATGCGGTTTTCCAATTTTTGAAATATCGGGCTAAAAAATTCTGCACGAATGGACTATTCTTATCCGATGATCGGTTTTAAATTTCACGAGAATTGATCGACTCGTTTAAATTTTACAAGGCGAAGTATTTTTTTTTTTCAAATTTTCCTATCAAATATTGAGTTATGGAAAAAAATGGTAGATTCGTAACAACGAAACGAATGCATCAGAAATAATTTTGAAATATTTATTTTATTTTTAACGTCGTTTACAAAGTGTGTTTTTCATAAAGCAGTTTTTTAAACGGCATTAAAATCAAAATGAGGGAGTGATATGCTGATTTAATTTGCATAATTTATTTTCGCTTCGTTTTTAACTTCTCGGAAAGTTGCAGTATATATATCGGCCACCAGTTCCAGACCATCGTTTGGATAATGAGTTACAAGAATCACTATTTCGCTATCTGTTCTCGCACCGAACTGTATCATAAGCTCGCCTCGAGTGTGATGAAAAATCGATCGAACGTGAATGCCGGTACTACGAAGCGCGATAAAAATTTGCGTTCAAACGAACCCGTGCATTGACATTACGCACGTGTGCAGCTTAACGTGTAGTAAAGACTGAATGTCGGGTTCACACGTCGCGAACACCGAGATTTGCCGCTTTATTTGTTCTCTCCTTTTGTGAATTTATATACAGTTGTTTATCTGTGTATTCTATATACATATATATATAAATAGTATGCATATGATGCAAAGTAAAGAAGCAACGACAGCCGGAATGAAAATCGAAACGGAGGACGACGGGAAGCGGTCCGATTTTTCGAGTGACGTAACATTATAAGTCTCGAGACACTGGAGGAACGGGAAAATACCACGAGCCGCTATAACTCACGAATAAGAATATATATATATGTATACGTAATAAGAAGTGTCGACTGCTATAGCGGCAGTAAAATGATGACGGCACCTGAACGAATACGACGTCGACGACGGCTCAGACGACGAGAAACAGGAGGAGATCGACAAGCAATGCAGGACGGAAGAGGCCTTCCGAGATCAAACTGGCGATGAACCACTTAATATATATATATATATATAAACTTTGCGTATACTTAGGTTTCCTCTCGTCCGCAGGTTATTATGAGACAGAGCCAGAGCACTGTAAAACAAGTCACGTATTTTGGACGCGACACTTTTCGTTCCCTTTATATCTCTTTTTTCGTCACGTCTCCGTAACGCTTCGTCCATCAGCCTTGTGAAGAAGCGAGCAATTATACGAAAAAAAAAAAGAAACATCATGCTATTTTTTTTATAAAATGAAAAAAAAAAAAAAAAATGATCAATTGACTGGGAAAGTCCCGCGGTGAAAACAATTGCCTTTACTCAGGATACTCGTAATTTTTTCATTCATTCGCGCAATTTTTCATAACTCCACGCGCACATCGAGTATCATGCATGAGTCGCCAGATTTTTTGTTTTCGCCGATTTGTGGAATATTTATCTCCACATCAACGAATCTACTTATCGATCTGCGTGACGACACGTCCTCGTTTTTGTTACAGCAATTTTCGTAGTGTGCATCCTGGGAAAAGATGAGTTTATCGATCGTTGAGAGATGTTTAATCGGATGTGGCGAAATAAATATTAAATAATTTTTACCAAAACTAAGGTGAACCAAATAAGGATTGTTGACTATTAAAAAAAATGTACGAGTTTCGGTTGGTCTAATTGATAATTACACGGGTTTACAGATATATGTTAACAATAGCTAAACGTTTAATTCGCCACATCGAACTATACATTTGTTAACTATGTACAAATAGACACTTTTCTCGGTGAAACGTAAAAAAAAAGGAATGTTGCTGCTTTCCACGTTTACCATATCGAAAGCACTTTGAAAATGGCGAAGCTTTTCAGTTTAGTCATAAATAGCTCATTGGCCACCGAACCGATAGAAAGGAAGAGATAAAAAAAGAAAAATAGAAGAGGCGCAAACGGATGAGGTGGTTCGTTAATGTACGCACGTTACACGTCATCAAGCATCGATCGAGAGTCTCTCGTTCGAGTATCTTGTTGCTAGCCGGCTGATGAGGGAGCAAATATCTTAAAGAGACAGAGAGGAATGGGAAAAGAGTACGTAGATCCGATTCCTCAGTGTCTCGCGTGTCCAGCCAGAGTTAACGCCCGTTGCGAGGAGCGATCGCTACGTCACGTCGTCAGGCCGTCGCCTCGCGATTACGCGACGTCGACGACGAGCAACGAGCGACGACGATAAGCCCGCATCACCAGTAGTTACGGACGTGCTGGGCAGCCAACGTTCGTTCGATCGTTTTTTTCCGTTTTTTTTTCCGACGGCCATCCGGCGCCATCCGATCCGTCTCATTAATACCATTCGCATAATAACCCCCCGGCTAGTCGCGCTACTATATACCCAGAGCTTGATGATAAATAATAACCCGCGCTGTTGTATTTCCTTTTTATCTGTATATATGTATACATGCATACATATATACTACCTATGTATACGTATGCAGAAAATCATTGCCGTTAGTAAAACCATTGCTCTCGGTAAAAAGATATAGAGTATACGATCCGTTAAGTACTTGGCAATCAAAATCGTTCTCGTCCGCCGATAACCCACCTATTTGAACGCCGGAAGATATACTCGACATTGCGACTATGTGTAGACGCGGCGAGGGTTTAGCTCAAGGGCCCTTGTCGGATAAATATTTCAGGAAGTACATAATTAACTCTTAATTTTTCCTCGATACGACGAAGACGTTATAGAAAAGCGTTTTTAATGCATCGAAGCTATGGAAGATGATTCGATGTGCGAGGAAGGCTGAAATCGCCTGTATGAATATGTATGAAATGAGGAGGTATTTTTAATTTTACGAATATTCATATCGACAGCATCGTCGAGGCGACGCTAATGACAGCACCGATGAATTATTCGATGTTTGTTAGGCGAGGACAGAACTATGAAAAAAAAAAAAGAAAAAACACCTTTACTACACGCGAACTTCATGAGTCACCGAAAAGCGCAAAGTCTCGCGTATATAATGCAACTCTACAAAATCTCCAACACAATCTTCGTTTATACGCGAAGATTTACACGGTTTTTCCGTGTTAATGGTGCATCTGAATGGCGTCTCATTGTTTCATAATATCTTGTGTGTTTTCGACGAATACGGGTCTTCCCGCTAATACGGATTATCGTCGGATCAGACTTTTTTTTCACAGCATAACAAGTTATGTAGCCGCGAAGTTGAAGCTACAAAATTTATTATTACGCAAGCGCGATATCGCGAGCATAATAAAGCGATTCATGGCCAGCAACATCGAGATCACCGGACAGTTATAGTGAGAAAAAAAAATGGAAAAAATTGATGGAGATTAAAGATCGAAACTCGACACGATTAAAACCAGCGGCACACAGAAGATTACGATGAAAGGATGGAGAAATGGTAAAATAAAAAAAAAAGATTAAAGCTGCCTGCAAAAAAATTACAATTCACGGGACCGAGAAGTGGTATTAGTTATAGTTAGATAGGGATGGTTATCTTCGACTATAGGTATTCGCGAGGAGAGAAAATGCGTGGGCGGCGAGGGTTAACAAGAGAGAGGGGGAAACCCCCAAAGGCTCAACCCGCCATCTACCTTCAACCCGTCGCTCGCTATTTCTCGCGCTCTCGTTGGCTTTACATACAGGAAAAGCTTTGACCTTGCAAAGGTGAATCCTTGCAGGCTTCTCCGGCGACCGACATGGAGAACTCCCTTCTCTGTCGGCGACATTTACAAAAGAAAATCAGCTACTGTCACATAAATGTGTCCGACCACTGAAACTCAGATGGGCGTATATATCATCGTATAGCATGGGAATTAACGTCGTTACAACTTTGGAACTCGATATTCATATATCGATGCGGATATATATTGTAGAGAAAACACACTTCAAGAATGTTCCATCCGATGTTCGAATCGATACAAGAATATATATATAAATCCCAGCCGCGATGTAAAAGACCTAACTAAGTCAAACGTACGGCACACTTCTAATCGCGTTTAAGTTCCCTTCACACTTGCGAAAAATTAACTCATTCCGAAGATATGTAGCTACAAACACAGTAAATTCAAGTTTGTCGCGATACCATCTATTACGTAGTAAACAGAAATGAATTAAAAATAATTATTTTTTTTATTGATTTTTTTTTTCAGTATGAGCGACGAAAAGAAAAAAAAGACTTTTATGGAAAAGTCAACTATTGTCGAAAAATTTCAAAATTTGCGATGTACTTCTTTGTTTTTGAAATTCGAACTGTTGTTTTTTTGGTATAGATAAAAAAGAATATTTGTTCATATCTAGCAACTCGATTTTATCAAATTGCGGATGAGAATATGATGAATTGCGCACCGGATTGCTTGTCGAAACTTATTCGCAATTGTAAAATAAATGCGGCGATTTTACGTCTAATTTGGTTTGCGTTTAGTATCGTTTAAATTTGTAATAAGATGTTCTTTAAAATTACCTATTAGTTGCAATGATATACATATTACGGTTGTCTTATAACGCGTTTATTAGAGGGGGTATTTTTTTTTCGTCGCTTTGCATCACAATCAGTTAACTTCTGTGTTTCAACGAACGTTAATTCACGTTTTCAATTAGAAACGGAAAAATATATGCATAATGTGTATAACGCTGTATATATATCAGGACGCCACAAGATAGTAATTTTGCAGTCAATCAGACGTTTCGAAAAAAATGACAACAATTTTTACACCGACAATCATACATTTTTGGCCAATTTTTTGGTGTTGTTTCATCAGCCGCGATCGATTAACTTTGATATTATTGAGTAAACGAACTATGAGCGTTTTGTGACAAAGACCATATATGTATTTTGTGCATTTAGAAATAACGCCGAAGAGGCGCAAATTAAAAAACGTTATCTTTGAGCGATTGCGGTAAATGCGAGTACTCGCAGCGCCATTATCGTCAGCGAACTGACGATATTATTATGATGATAGTTCTTGATACAGAAAGCGTTAACGACCGGTATATAGACCGAACCGTGACGTCAGATGTAACTTTAGCTACTCATAGACCCCGGAAAAAAGTGGAATTCTAGCGACTGCTTGGACAGTGGTTAACATTTTGCGTGAATTATGACACCAACCAGTAAATAAACTGTGATTTTGCAGTTGCGTTGACATTGACCGAATTCAACCCTAAAACACCTGAAAATCGAAACATCATGGAAGGAAGATGTCTGTTGAGGTGCAACATCAATATAGGAATTAGGGAAGTTTCACTTTTTTTAATGGTCCAATTACCTATTGCAAATTTAGAAATATTGAATTTGGGTTCCCATCCAATAGATCGATGTGTGGTGTTCCAGGGTTAAAAGTTCCAGGGTATTTAATGGATCGTAGTCTCAAAATCCAACGGCATCAATGCGGAACAATTTTCCGATAAGAATTACCTTAGTAATTCCGGATAACCGTAAAGTGGAGATTTCCCAGCGGTAGTTGGTAAAACAGAAACGGATAATACAACGAGTGCGCGAGAATTGCGGGTTCAATTGTGCGTAAATGATGCAAAAGGCTGATAGACGCGTAAAATACAGGAGCAATGTGAAAGACATTGCGCTGATGGAGTGCCGCTAAGCACTCGCGGACACTATGGAAGCTGCTAGTGCTGCATCAGGTTGTTCGCACATTCTCTGCGCTACGGAGCGTACTCGAGAATGGATTTTACAGCATTCCCGGAATCCGTAGTGACGCGGGACGTTCTCTCTACTTATCGTTGTCGTAGTCGCTACTCGTGTTAAAGCGCATTGAAGACCATTTTCAACATAAGGATAGATACATATATAAGTAAGAGTCGGGAATGGACCAGCCGAGCGGTTGAACACATGCGGAAAATGAAGTTTCGTGCTCTCGCAGGATTGGCATGTATCTGCTATTACATGGGCGTGTTTTCCCGCGTCGGTAGTACTTTGACACTGTGTTTAGTTTTGTAATACCACTCTGAACAGCGATCTCCTATGGCAACTGGACACCAACACACACTGTACGGACCATTAATCGATATGAGTCACACAAAAGAGATGCAAAATATTTACTAAACACTCCGAGTTTCGTGGTATAGACTTCTTCGGAATCGTTTGTCGTTCTCATCATGTTGTACAATTAAGTAAAATTATCGCTCTAGAAGAAATTCGTTCTAACGTAGCTGCAGGGTTTCGACACGTTGTCACACGCTTCGCAAACACACAACGAAACACGAAGTCTGTTCTATTACGATGGTACGAATAATGTCTTGTTTTTACATGCAATGCACCGTGTTTCTTCCGTCGTTTCTTCAGCTACATTTGACACGACGCGACGCGCGTCAAGATGAACGAGCAGTAAGTTCGTTTGTGCTTATCGGCAATTGGAATGACGAGAGATCGAAGATTTTTAATAGTTTTAATGATTGACGAAAAAATAATTTTTAATTCGATTTTTTTTTTGTTATTTCAGTTATTAAAGAAAAATATTAATTGTTTTGATGTTTGAGTTCATTTATTGGCGATTTGCACAAAAATGTATAATCCAACATATTCAGGAAATGGATTGTTTATCAAATTTTATTTTGGTTATTTTACAAATAATTTCATTTATCCGCGTGTTTATAGAATAAAATTGGCCGTAACTTGATGTTTTTTTTTGATGAAAGAATGTTGGAGTTAGAACGGTGAGAGAGTTGACGGGAGTGGGCGGCGTAATAAGAATTGCAGTAATCCTCTTTGCTTTCCCTTTCCGAACTCATGTAACACCAAGGGCTTAGTATGCATTCGCGGATGAATGTACGTTTTTGCTCACAGATAGAATCTGTTATTTATGACACGAGCAAAGCGAAACCTTTGTACCGTTCGGCTCCAGAAGTTCGATTGGCGCAATAAGATGTCCGTGAACTCGGTCACTCAGTCGATTCGCATCTTTCGCTCCAAGGACAATTTATTCGTCGCTCTTCAATTACAAAGATATTTGTCCAGACCGTGTTCCACAATACTCGTCTGCAAAATCGCGCGCTTTATTGGATTGCGTAACGCAAGGAAAAACGAGATCCAATATGAAAGTAAGCAGTGAAACATCTGTCGAATATATTTATTCAATCTGTGCGCAAAACGTTCGATTGACGGTCATTCAACACCAATGTCTCCTGTTCGCCTGAATTCTCAAATTCCATCGCCGTAAAATATATTACCGTATAATACGATATTCAAAGATATACCTACGTGAACCGAGGTTACAATATTTCGCTGAGATTATTTGACGAAAAAATTTAAAAAACGGCGAAAAACTTTCTATGCTATGCCTCACGATTTTTAAAAACACTCTCACTATTATCGCAACAACTGCATTATTATACATTTTTGCTTCAATTGCCTTGGGGAATACGACGATAAGAACGTTGAGGAAAGTTGAACAAAGATTTATAAAAATTTTCGAATTTTCACGGTGAAATATTCTCGAATAAGTTTTTAATGATGAAAAGGTGAAAAAAAAATATATAAAGACTATTCGGTAAGGGGCATTGGAATGCAAATATCGTGAAATTATAATTCTAGGAAAAAGTTATTATAACGATGTTTGCCAAAAGTTATTATAACGATTAACGAGAAACGTTCGATTGGCCTCTATGTTACCGAGAAATCGGAAAAGCCGAAGAGAGTGAGCGCGAGGCAAACAAATGAAAACTCGACTTGCACCTGTTGCCCGGCTCTTATATTTAGCTTCTCCCGTTTCGGCATAGAATACAGTGAATTTTCCGCTTTAAAGCTTTACACACACACATCTATGAAGTCGAGGAATATTTGTCCCTGCGCTTTCGTAGCGCACTCGGGGCCATTCCGCTTAAGAGCATAGAACTTTGCCGTGATTTATTACCACTTCGCCGAGATGAATATTTGGGTGAAATACACATTCGTACGGAGTTTTGGTAGATGCAGCATGCATGAGTCAGACATTCGTTGGCGAGAGCCAAAAGCTAGAATAATACTAGAGCAGTAGACCAACTGATGCCACTTTTACTCTTAGGTCATTCGTATTTTTTGATTTTTTCTTTTATTTTTAATTATCCATTTCATTGCATCCAAGTTCAATGCTCACTTTGAAATGAAGCAACAAAAACATTGATCATTTTGTTAGAAATTGTTATATATATTTTTTTTTCGCTGTCTTACACTCCGAATGATATAACTCGAACTTCTATTTAATTTTCGAGATACCTAATATTTTTTTTTCCAAATCCTATCCTAAAGAGGTCGCAAGTAATAGTACATTATGCTACAAGGGAGGAAAGTGCGTGTTTTCACCGAGTGTGGTTAGCCCGAGCGACGCGAGGGCTGTGATGACACCAGGTGAAAAGCACGTTCCTCCCGTGTGGCATACGTTACTTTATTCCCGAATACCCTATAAAGTCTATATTCCGTACCTGCGACGGCGAAAAGGGTTAACTCGGACGTACGGGCACCTTTCGAGTACCTCTCGGGCGTCGGAGTACGGGCACGGGAGGGCGTGCGTATATAAATTATAATACTGATATTTTTTTCTAATAACATATTTTTTTAATAACAATAAACGGTGGAAAATAAAGTGCCACTTTATTGCCCGCTCCGTTAATTACGTCTCGCTGGATTATAATTCGCCACTTTCCACCCGCCTCGCAGGTACAGAATGTGAACGTTATAGCGTGGTCCGGAATAAACATATTTTATCTTAAAAATATGAAATTTCGAAATTTAAAGTAGTCACGTCGGTTCACCGAAATCATAGAAGAAAAGTCTCAGAGTCTACATAAATTTGTATTTTGTAGACGTAAAATTTAATAATTAAATTGTATCATGTTATAAACCCGCGTAGCAGCGGTGTTTGACTTGTCTTCGCGATATATCTGCCTTTTAATTTAGTCGCTTTATTCGTTGTGTGATTGGCTGCCATGCTGTATTGTACGGATCTTTGACAAATTTTCGCAGTTCGATATAAATATTTAATCTACCAAAGTCGAAAGAAAAAAAACCAAATAGAGAGAAAAGGATAAAGCAATAATTTAAAAATAAGAAATAAATGGCGAGGTAAGTATAGGCACGCGAAGTGTGCGATCGCCGCCTGTATCATCAAAAGGTGTATACAAAAGGAATTTTTCATGACAAAACTCGAGGGTCGAATTTTCCAAATTTACTGAAAAACCATTTTAAATTCTGTCTTGTCGGCATGAAGTATTCAAACCGATATAGTTTTTACAATAAGATACACGTGGATGAAGAAGATTCGAAATGTATCGCTTTGGGTTCAAATTTTTCACATTATCTTCCATTCCCTTTGATATATCTTTCGCGAGTTTCATTCTAAGACGTGAAAATAGTCGTCGGCATTCGCACAGCTGGAAACCGACGAGGCAGGCATAGAGGATGCAAGAGCAAACGTTCCACGGAAAGCCCCTCTCTCAGAAATCCCTGGCCTCGCGAGGTCGTGGGTGGATTCGAGAGAGGAGAGTGAAACATATTACGCGGACAAGTAGTGGGGATGTTAAAAGCTGATGCTGCTCTCTAGCCGGAGAGCTCGGTCGTAGGTATAGATGGAATAATAGTAGCAACGGGAAAAGAGAAGGGACGGATTCGCGGCGGAGAGATGACGCTGAGGTCGAGTTGCCATGACGTAGGTGCGCGGATCAGGTGTCCGTCGATACGCAGACTCAACACGGAGACGAGCGCGCGTATCAATGCACCCCACGTAGGACTACGTGCGTTACCGAAAAAAAGTGGGGATAACCAGACGACGGATTTGAATCTAATCGCTATTAGAGCGATTACTGTTATCTCGGTAACAAATTACCCTCGTAATCATGTTATTTACAACTACGAAGGATATGGAAAGATAATCTGAACAATTCACAAACGTATACCACAGTGTAATGTGAGATTTATTAAATTTGTTGAATTTTGAAAATACGTTATAAATGTACGTTTATTACGATTACTTTACATTTCATACATTACTGGAGAAATATTGAATACCAAAGTACAATTTAATAATGTAGCATGATCACTAAATCGGACGAAAAAAATCTTCTGACAAACTATTCACGGTGAAGAGAATACCTGATTATCAATAGTTATAAAAAATTTGTAAGTGCGATCTTGGATTTTCGATTTATATTTTTTGTTTGGCTTCGGAAAATAGCACATAAAAAAAAATATTTTGAATATAATTAAAAATTCTCGACATGAGTTTTCGAATTTTTTCCGAAAAATATTTAACTCCACGACATTTCCCTGGCGTTTTAAAGATTCCGTGAACTTTCCAGGTTTTCCCTGGCATTGCAGTCTTATAGTTTCTTAAGAATTTTTTTTATGGATTTGTCGTCGTTCTGTTTTCTGACGTATATATGTGCATATGGAATGATCATGCTATCTACCATAGGCATATAGCAGTTGTAAATGGTTTTCTAGATAAGCCTTCGTACAAACGTTAACGCAGCATAACGTTATTAAAACAACCGGAGATGATGCGCTAACATTGACTTGCAGCATTCGACGTCGACGGCAATGATAAATTACGAGTTTCCGGATAATATCGTGAGCGTCAGTATAATGGACTTCGGTACAATTCCTTCTTCATGCTCACGTAGCCGGGTTCGCTTGTGACAATAGTGTAAATACGTCAGTAAGTAATAACGAACGATCGAAAAAACTTTAATCTTCCAATGAGAATAACGTAATGTTGACACGGCTGTGCGGCTGACGCGAAATGAAAGCGCGGATGCAGATACTGCGAATAACAATTAAAATATTCGCGTTACAACAAACAGAATTCATTCGTGCCGTTGAACGACCATGTTTTTTTTTTTCTTTTTTCTTCTTTCGAGCGATAAAATTCTGACGGTGATAGTTACAAGATGTAACAATGGGTATAACAAAAATATCATTTCCGCGGACGCTCCAAGCTTAGCGCGTAAACTCGTCGCGAACAGATTATCTTGTTGGTTACCCCCCGAAAACAAACGAATAACACTAATTTTATCTTTCCAGTTATTCTTCAAAAGTTTTTAGAGCGATTAATACGTTTAGCTTGTTGGTCATTCAAGAATCGCGACAGTTTACGAGGGGACTTTTTTATAGTGACATACCGCCGCGTTGTTCTTTTACCTGTGATTTGCCCGATAGAAGTAAAAATGTTGTAAAATAGAAATTTTATCGCAAAAATAATACAAACAGATGCCGACGGGTAATACCGGTTGCCGTCTCGTCAAATGGGATTCGCGACTTGAAAATTATATATTTCTGGAGTGAATGTTAGATGAATACTTCTCATTGGTTATTTAGACGGTTCGCTATTATCGTTTAATCCTTTCATCTTTTACGAACAAAGACATTGCGATATGTATCGGTATTATATCGAATTTATGAAACCAGTTTTCGTAGCCAATAGAAATCATCCATTTCGACAGTACTAAGATAGATTTTTCAACTTAATTCACCGAAATGCGCGCGTATTTATAGTGAATCGGTTCATCGGCTATGTCATGAGAACATAACCCGAAAGACTAGCAACCGGTGCTGCTGGAGTTTTTAAAAATAGGTGACCGGCATTCCCAGAACTGCCCGAGTAATATCGGTGAAATATCGAATGACCGGTCAACTTTTTTTTCGATCGTTAGTAATAATAATTTGGCAATCATTTAAAAAAATGTTCGCTGTCTAACCGAAATAAAAAAGTTTTCCGGTATTAGCCCGCAGTTTCGTACACCGATTCGAAACAAGTCAACGGCAATAATGTTACATTGATTGAGGTTGCAAAGGTATGTTTTGGATTAAGGTTTACTTGGACCGATTAAGAGAAATATCATAGCGACTGGTATTCAACATACGATAAGTATGCCGCAGATTAAGAAGTGAAATTATCGTAGAACTTCTCCAACGATGCGGTTAATTGCGCACTATGACCAATTCGGTCGGTGTTATTAGAATCCCTCTGGACATACCGAAGTTTCACATATGCGAGGAAACCGTTAACGAAGAATTTTCGTTTGTTCACTTTAAACGAGACATTGCCGCATTCTTTCTTATACCTGAAACGTCGCCCGGAGCTCGTGCCGCTTCGGAAAGTGCTGGGCAACTATATACATCTGGATTTTCCCTGTCACGAGTCAAAACTGGTCCTGCACCAGCCGCGACATCGAGTCTATATCGAACGCTCTCATTTCATACGAACGTGTCTGACGGGACCGTAAATAGCATTGCGGCATAACGATTCAGGTAACATTGTAGGGTAGCGTTGTCACCCAATCAATGACTGAGGCAATTCTTCATATGTGTCCCTGTCCGTACGGTTGCGTTATATTACGCAGTTTCTATTAGGTCTTCTGTAATTAACGTGACGTGAAGAAAAAAAAAAAAAAACGGGAGAAGAAAATCCAACCGAGAATGTTCTGCTCTCTTCTGCTATATGGATTATAAGGCAAACGTTCGCAGTGATAATTGGCCATTCGCCGCACCGTTGAACGGTCAATAACTGTATCGTCTCTTTTCGCGGTACCCAATATCGCCGCATCAAGC
Source organism: Cryptus viduatorius (assembly GCA_964006125.1). Taxonomy (NCBI): domain Eukaryota; kingdom Metazoa; phylum Arthropoda; class Insecta; order Hymenoptera; family Ichneumonidae; genus Cryptus; species Cryptus viduatorius. The sequence continues at coordinate 26,060,513 of OZ023220.1, forward strand.
TTTCTCAGACGTTTCGCTAAGTATACGGACAGTCCTGATTTAGGCATTCCGCACAGTAAATCATCAATCATCGCTCTCATCGGTAATTGCACACTGGCTTTTCCCCTTTGACTCTGGACTGTTGCGGTACCGTACCTCAACTATCTCTCGCGCTTACGAATAGATTACCAATAGGATCCAGTAGACCCGTCTCTTCCCCTTTTCCTCTTACCCTCATCGAGCGTGAATCCAGATAATCTCACAAGCAGCGTGGAGAAACGAAGCGAAAACTTTCTCCCCGCGATAAATCTCCGTGGTGTCGGTCGTCGGAAAATCAAGTGTTCCTTCGACCCGAAGCTATAAATTCCCTCGAAGGGACATTGGAACACACTCCTGAATTTTGTATGTATAGCAAAGTGCCAGTGCGTAATGTGTTACAGTATATATAGATATATATATATATATATCGTGCAAACGAATCTTAACACGTGTCAAGCAAAAGCATCATGGATCGTTCGTGCGATGATTACGAAACTTCAGATTCATGAAATGATTCTCAAGCGTTATTGCGAAGTGTAGGCGCTTCTTCTGAACGAGAGATCGAGTGCTCCAAAGATTTGTAAGTAATACGAAATTAATTCGGCGTTTGAATGAGATATTACATAACGATATGTAAACGTATGTTCGAAGCGCGTCCAATCGTTCGCGTTGATTAACTTTACTCGCGATATCGTATTGCGCGTTGCATATGGTACTTCGTATGTCACCCGGCAGTTCGCGCAGCTTGAGCGCTCGTGAGGATGAACGTTAATGTAACGTTGTTGATTATCTGGACGTTTGCAAATGAGAGGGCAAACGAAAGCGTAGGCATACGGGAGATTGTATAAATCTGCACGGTTCGCGCGGGGATATACTACCGTGTTATAATTGCGTGCGTTATGGGATATTAATGAATCGATGTTAGCGCTCCTTGAACGGGGATTCATCAAAATTTTGTGAGACTAATCCCATAAATTGACTTCGTTGCGGAAACGTTTCTCGAAACGCAAAAAACACACGGATTCATTTTTTTTGTAATTCGTGCATGGAAAGCGGCCCATTTCATAGCAGTTTGCAGGATGAAAGTCGTTCTTTACGTAGCAGTATCGTAAGTAAGGTTTGCGCATGCGCATTGCCTTACTTTTGATCGCTAGAGTAAAAAAGCTAACTTTTCTGCCTGCTAGATAACTCGTCTGCCCTCGGGTCGAAAAATGATAACCGCACTTTTGCCTGTTCGTCCCGCAAAATTGCTATATAACGTGCCGGTTTCCCGGCACTCCTTACGAAAAGTATAGCGTGCCACTCGGGCTGAATTGGCTATTGCAGCCTTTGTTGCACAATGTACTATTTTATATGAAACTTTTTTTTAGTTTTGCGCAAAAATCAAGAAATAATGTCAAGAGAAAAATTCACTGAGAAAAAATTATTAGTTCGAACAATAAAAATCTTGCTGCGTCAGCAAAAAATTTTTTACGCGTAAACCAAAATTTTTGCTGTTGCAACTAATTTTTTCAATGTAAAAATGGATCGGAATGTTTGGAAAAAAAAAACAATCTGCAAAGCATGGGCAATCGCATATGCTGCAATTGATTTGAAAAGAATTTTAAGACGGTGACTCTGCGACCAGCATACGAGGCTTTAAATCGTTACGATATACCACAGTGCAGCACAGCGTGTGCAATACCGCAAGAGCAATGCGGGCACACGTAGAAAATAATTCGCTTTGTTCGTGCGCCCTTTCATCCGTACACACACACTCTCTCTCTCTTTCTCTCTGTGTCTCGTTGTCCAATACTCACGCAGGCCAACCGAACGATTTCGACGATATGTAATTCAAGTTTAACAAGTTACTCGGTAAGCCATCGGACATACCTATGACGTACGTCCGAAAGCTCTACCCGTATAATGAATTGAACGACCAACTCGGTGATAATAGAGTCGTCGAACAAAAATCTTCCATTATTATACGTATTAAAAGAATTTATCACGAAACTGCGAGAGTTAAGATCTTCGAGTACTCGAAACATCTATTTCAGCAATCGTCCGAGCAATGATTTAACGACGTAGTAACAGCTGGTCGACGACGGAGGTGCGTAGAAATGTTTTACGAAACGCGATTGAAAAGTCACGCAAATGGGAGAGAACGGCAATGAGAGCCGCGTGGGTAGATCTACGCCGCGAGTACATAAAGATCAGCAGAGATCCACCGGCGCCTCGAACGCGTATAATGAATCGTGAATATTACTTGCGTTTTTTTTTCTTTCCTTTATCGGACTATCAATTTATCGACTATCAACGACCGAGAGTACATGTCTTCAGATTCAAATGTAATCATTATATTAACTGTAATCAATAATAAATGTTCGTTGTGGAATAATTATATCAGAAAATAATGTGTGATGTGGTCAATAGACCCAAGAAAAATTGATTCTCCGATCATGAGAACGAAAATGTCAATAAATGTCGATCACTCAACGACAAAAAAAAATCATTAAAACGTAATGAAAGAAAAATAAATCGATATTCGACCTTTTAAGCGCTCTGGTCAGCTCGGTAAATCAAGATCGATGTAATATTTCAATATTCACGAGGGACCTAAAGATTTTACGAGGTTTGAAAAGAATTTCATCATTACTGTTATTATTATTACTGTAAAGGGGAATCGAAGCAGAAAAAGTTCGAGGATGCGAAAGAAAAAGGTAATTCAAGTGGAAGGGACCTCGATGGTTCAAGGAGACAATGCTTTTTTTCTATTTCTTTCATTATCTCTCGCTCTCTCATTCTTTCTTTTCCTGGACTGGGATATCATAAGAAAGAAATAACACTTAGCAGCAGCAGCATCCTTTCCTTTCGCGAGATCCAAGCTGAATGCAAGGTATGCCTCTGTTCTGTGTCAGTCTGTGCATCAAGCGATGGCCTCGATTTTCTCGATCTGGGACGGCGTCGGCGTTGCACCGACGCTCTTACGTCGTTTCTCGATAAGAGAATACACGCTAAGCGACCTTGACAGAGCAACCGCGCTCGACTCCCACGAGTTGAACGTCGTATGTAATGACGATCGGCACACATTAACCGGCGAGCGTAACACGATAACTCGTTTATTTCTATTCAAACGAGCTTTTTCACTCTCTCTTCCTCTCTGTCACTCTCTTTCTCTCTCTTTCACTCTTGCCCGGCAAATGGACTTTCAACAGCACCGAGTCAACTTTAACGACGCTGTGATCTAATAACAATTTTAAAGAGCGAGAGATGGGATACGGCAGACGACAGAATCGTTCGCACTCACGCGTGGGTTTCATCGCTTTCGTTGCGCCCATTTCAAACGTCGAGATGTATAGAAATGGTGTTTGAAACAATAAAAAGATTAGACTCACTTTTCGTTCAAAAGAGATTGAGTTACGTTGACGTTAAATTATACGGTAGCTATTGTCACGCAAAATGCTTTCTTGCGATAATCACCGTTCATTCTTGCAAATTAAGACGAAATTAGACTGTCACTGTGATGTTCTAATGATGATGATGACAAGTGTGCGACAATTAAAAAAAAATCCATTGGTACTCTTCGTCGCGGTTAAATAGGTACACGAGACGGGTTGAGCCATAAAGCAGCTGATGCAGCAATTTTTCTTTCACTTTTTCTCGTTCTTTTTTTTTTATTGCCACTTTATTCTTCAGAGCGCTCGGTGCCGTCGGGCTTGTCGGGCTACGCATCGGTGTGCAATGAATAAACGACGAATGAAAAGAAAGTGAATTGACAAGCGCACAAGAATAAATAAGGATCTATGCGCGAGGTGCGATTTAATCTTTTCACGATATCTCACTATTGAAATACGTGTTTGAAAAGGAAGTCATTCACCGAAAGCATTCAATAAATGCGTGGCCGGTTGATTTATTCAATATTTCACATATCTGTAGGATTCCTTATTACTCTCTCAGAAAACTGTCAGCAGCCTTTATACGTTTTATATGAAATTTCGTCACCATTTTACCCAAAAGGATTTCAAAAAAATTTGTATTCAGAAAAAAAATTAATAATAACAGAATGACCACTGAGTCGGTCGAAAAAACGTCCCTAACATTTCCCGGATATTGAAAAAAAAAAAACTGACAAACCATTCACGATGAATAGAATCCTTGAGTACTAATATTTGTAACGAATTTATAAATGCGATTTCGAATTTTCAATTTATTTTTTTTATTTGGCTTCAAAAAATTGGACGGAAAAAAAAATGTTCGACTATAAAAAAAGTTACCATTTAATTTTTCGAATTTTTCCCGACAAATATTCAATTCCCTGACTTCCCTGACGCTTAAAAAATTCCGCCAATTTTCGTTTCTGTTGTTCTATCGACGGAGTTTCGCGACTCTACATGATGGTCAGGAAAAAACAGTGAGAAATACTTGCAGACATGGAACGAAAATAATTGCAGCACATCAGTGGTCGTGTATGTGTATCGGTCGCATGAAGGTTCAATTAAAGGAGAAAAGATTGTGGTCAACGGATAACGGGGGTGTAGAGACGCAGGGGCATCCGATGGACGTCTGATTGACCCGTGGAGACTGGAGTAACTATACAAAGCCTTGAGACACCAGACAGTTCCGCTGACTGGTGAATATACCATCGGTTCCAGGACACGAAAGACGAGACATCGCCATATATGTATACAGAAGAAGAGTGAAAAGAACAAAAGCGTTGCCGAAGAGTCCGAAGGTCAGATTGCAACCAATACGACAGTACAAATAAAAGTAAAAATACGGTGTGTGCGTTTAGCTGTGTATACATGTGTACATTTTACTGTAGCAAACCGTATTGCCGATCGTTGTGGTGAAATCCGAAGGGCAAACATCGTAGGTGAAGGGAGAGAAAAAAAGTGAGTGGAAGAAGTTTGATGAAACGTCGCCGTAGCCATAGCCGATAGTAACTTCGCCACGGTCGCAATTTTAATATTGTAAGGGTGGGGGGAGGGGGGGGGGGGCGGTCGTCAGGTGCACGGCGATAAAATGAAAGGGAAATAAGCGAACAAAAAAAAAATGAAGAAACCGAGAGAACGAAAGAAAGCAAGAAAACGAGAAGTCGTTCAAGGTCGATCAAGGAAGGGAAGTTGGGTTCGGCAGAGGAGAAACACCACTCGACAAACGCGGTCCGTACGGTTTAGGTAGACTACAGTGGAACCTCCATTTTCTTAACTCCGCTTAACTCAAGCGCGCGCTTATTTGAACTCGTTATCATGTCAACGATTTCGCTGAACGGAATTTCCCCTGTTGTCCCCGCTGCAAGCGCTGGGCACTGTATCTACGGGAACGTAAACCCCTCGTTGCCCCTACCGGCAGCAATTGATCGAGAGTAGGGACTGTAGCGGACATACGGAATATCGAAAGTGGTCGGTCACGTCGAGTTAAGAAAACAGGGGTTGTACTGTACCTCGCGTTCTTATCGTTTTTTTTTTCGCTCTCTCAGTTAGCATGGTTTCGTATTCTACCTCTGAATCTTTTGGCCCTTTTTAGCTATAGTGCTCGTAGCTCGTTGGTCTAATTGGCTCGGAGAGAGTACAAGGCGGGGCACGAGGCAAGAAGAGGCACGAGAGCCACGCGCCACAGGGGAACGCTATTCCAAACTACACCGGGGCTATGGTTGATAAAAGTAACTCCTATAGTTGCCTGTATAGTTCGGAGTCGCATACGGGGAGAGCTCATTCGTTTCGGTCGGTTACGCCGTATTTAGTAAGACCATTAATTATGCGTCGTTACCGTAGACGGTTGGTCACCTGTGCTACTCCCATACGTATACTGTAGTAATATAGTGGAGCAGAACGCGCGAGGTGCCAGGCGATACGCGCATCGGGGTTTGCTTTATATATAGTACGCTTTAGTATAGAAGGGTAACCCAGTAGTACAGTGCAGCACTGTTGGTAACTCATGGGCGGCGCGTGCGCTCGCATGAAACTGCACTACCCGAGTTCTCTATAGACCTCAAATCAATCAGGTTAACCTAATGATCCAAATACAGTTCGCAATTGAACGTGGTAACCATAACTCCGTTGCCGGGCTGCTTGCGGACATGATTTACCTTGTGGAATAGTACGATTCCTCGAAAAACCATAGGTATACTCACCGTTTATTTCACACTATCCGACTCAGTTCACGCGTGTTTTGGCGACACTGCGCCATGTCGAGACAATTGAGCAAAATACGTTTTTTTCGAGACTAATCGATCGAATTGGAAGATAAAAAAATATCAATGCATCGATAGAAAGAAGAAAGAAAAAACAAAAAAAATGCAATTGAAAAAAAAAAAATGAAATTGAAAGAACATTGAAATTGAAAAAAAATGTATGACCGAAGCATATGACGAAGCTGACTAAAAGCACATATATATATTTCTCGTATATTTCGCTCTTTGTACGGGCAAAGTAATATTTGCTTAGTCACTGTGATTGTGTAGGTCGTTCACTGTACCCGTAGACAAGGGTAATAGATAGTTTCGTGGGCGTTAAAAGTCACACGCGTCGTACCTAATCCGTTCGGTCTATCGCGGGGGATCCTCACGAATATCCGGAGTCCGGCATTATCGAATCGCCTATGCATTGTACCATAATATACGTAATATACATAATATTATCCTTTGCGACTTTGACAAATGTGCGAGGATAAACAATGGATGGATCACTGTATAAAGGTCAAGACAATTTATTTCAAAAATTTCGCATATTCTCTTGGTTTTTGTGCTATCCGCGTTTTACGATCTTTTCGTGGAATTTTCGTATTACAATTGATAGAATATGCGTTTAATGGGGGTCGGGAGATAACTTGCGTCAATTTTGTCAATATTTATGAAACTTGACCCAAATACTCGTAAACAGCGATACGAAGGTATCACGCACTCCCAGTTTTTTTTAAATTTTTCACGAACTGATATTTATTTACATTTATATTTTTTTTTATAAAACCAATACCTTTTTTTTAATATCTAGAAGTTTGTCTACTACTTTTAAGGTCGTTCGAGAAAAATAGACAATTGAAACGATTGATTATGAACTTCTTTTTACTTTAAATATTCGATTTTTGTTCATAGGTAACCCGAGTGACCCGTGTCTCCCCTATATTATACTATTAGATTGACCGTTCTATCTATCTATCTATTATTATAGACGATACCCACTCGACAAAGTAGCGCTCAACCGCGTTTGATAAGCAGGCGCGTGCGGTTTTATCGTCAACGAGTCCGACATCCGGAACCTCACATAACGGAACGTGGGTGTCCGTGTGTCTCGCGCGTTTCACTTCCTTTATTTTTTTTCTCCCCTTGCCCTCTGGCCTTTTAATCTCTATCTCTTTTAGCATCGTCATCAACATTATTATTTGTCGGTTAGTATTTGCAACCGCTTCCTCTCTCAATTATCGACTCGACGAGCCACGACGCGCTTCGGTTAAATATATCGCGAGATAATCACCATTATCCAGTCTACACGAATTTAACTAAGATTCTCTACAACCTCTCGCGAGAAAAAAAAGAAAAAAGAACAAAAAATGGAACAATCGCATTCGCTACGCCACGGAGTTTTCTAAGAAACGAATGACTGACATAATGGAACTATTACGAAGTCGTTTCGCTGGTGTAATACGTGTACACATACGAATAACAGGAAGCGGTTGAGAACCGATGTGTGTGACGGCTCACAGGCTCCCTGACACGATTATTATTTGCGACCGGAGCGACCACGCGACTCTCGCTATCGGATGTGGATAAGAATATGTCAAATGTAACCACAGGAGATCATCAAAATTCATCACGAGATACTATTACACCGCGTAATTTAATAATTTTTTTTTAAATCCAAATAACTGTTGTGTCATAATTTCAGTGGTTGAAAAAATAGGTAAAAGTTTCGTCCGCTAAACGTTAAAAAATTGCGGCATATGCCTCGTTGGAAGCCAAGAAATCAGGTGCCACGAAGTACCTACTTATGTAACATATAAAAAGCCCTGAGATTTTCCATAGAGTGGACTTTGATTGACCGAAGAATTAGAAACTAATGTAAATCCAACTGGTCCTTGTCCACCGCTCGTTTATTTAGGTTGACTGCTATATGCCGCGACATGTATTTCTTCAATCTCTCGGTCAGTCGCGCTCGCTATATGGCTTACTAAACGATTGAGCGAACGTAACTAATTAAATAAAGTCACCACGAAACGTTGCGCTTCGAGTCGAACAGCGGCACACTGTCGCGAGGCCCGTATAGCCATTGCAATGATCGAGCAATCCATTCGCGTGTGTGCATTTGTGTGTAACTCTATAAACGTGTGATACAAACGCGCGGACTTGACCTGAGAATACGAGTGCGCGCCGCACGTATCTACTATCGCACGGTAGGCGAGCGAACAAACGTTCGGTTCGTAGTTGCGTTGTTTTCTACACACCGCTATCGTAGTCGTTTAAAAGTCGCTATAGTTAAACTTCGAAGTGCAAGAGAAAACGTCTGAATGCGAAAGTAAGCAAAGGGGCAAACCCCTTCCAGCGAAAGGTGTGTACGCGAGAACGAGCCCGGCTTTTAATGTCAAGGGAGCAGGCAAAAGGTTTTGCAAGAATTGTGTGAGCCCCGGAGGCAAACGTTGGATTGTAACGTAAAGTCGACGTCCTATAGATGGAATTGGCGCGATCAATTGGTGGATTGGCTGCGTATTTCGGGATTCAAGGAACACCGAACATAGGGTATTTCTCTAGTCGACGAATCTATGTGCGTTCGAATTTTTTTTTTGTTTTCGTGTGCAATGTGGTAAAAGTTGCCAATGGTCGGTGCTAAAGCGTCCCTGGATTTCCCTGAAAACGCGGTCGCACGTTTGAATCACGGAAAAATCGAGGACTATGCAAGGGAGGCGGGGAGAGTTGAGTCTCAATGCTTCTTCGATAAGGTCGAACATTAGTTACAATGAACCAACTTCACGAGGGCACAAATAACAATTGTTATTTTTCTTTTTGCAAGGTAAAGAACGAAAGAAATAAGTATTGATGGGAGAAACAAATTATTATGCGTGTATCGTAATTAGTCACGTAGCAACTCTCGTCGTGTTGTGGCATAAAAAAAATATTTCGTCAATGCAACGAAATCAAATTTGCATGGCCTACAAATACATTTGCTAGTTGAACGTACGATGCACGGGGTGTGTCCAATCCTTGTGCTCATATTAATAAAATAAAAAACAAAACAAAAACGAAGCAGGATTAGTTAATTATCCGCGTATTTTTTATTCAATTTTAGTTTAGATAATTCTTATAACTTTAGTTTGTTTCTTTTTTTATTTTTTTTTAGCGGCTGCGACAAGATTCACCGTTGATTCGTTTTTCATTATTTTTCTATTGCGTTCTATGAGAAGGGAGAAGACCTCGTGTAAGGAAAATTCATTTTCTATTGATCAATTAGATTGATAGGGAACAAGCTATTCGTGAACTTAATTCAAGCGTTGTTAATGTTTTCACAAGTTTTTGCATTTTTTAATAATTTTTCTCAATTTTTTTTTTTCTTCGTATATTTGTTTTTCACATTTCATGTAAACTTAAAACAAACGTGGATGATAAAACTTGAAATTCAATACCAAACTCCCATGTTACATGCAGAAGACACGTAACACGTACTTTCGCAGTGATTAGGAATGCTGCGGAAAGTTATTGCGATTGCGCAAGAAAAATTGATACGCACATAGATACAAACAGACAGACAGGATAGGAAAACCACTTTTTTGAGACTTTTTTGTGCATTAAAAAGAAAAAATACTCCCGCCATGGAAATTGATAGATCGAGTAACAAATACGACAAAAGTGAGAAAACATTTTTTTTTATTTTGTGTTGTTGAAACGAGTGATTTAATTCATAAATTTGGCGTAATTTTTTCTCTCAATTTCTATACGTTCTTTTTCTATACTTTGTATGGCATGAGACAGTGAAAAATGTCAGCGTTGGTTGTGTCATCAAATTCCCAGTGTGCCGACGGAGAGTTAATTAAATATATATTCCAGTACACCCTATAAATTTAATATGATTCTTGCATTCTCATCGAAATAAATACATTACCATCGGTTGTATGTAATAAACAAATTTTAGGAAAATTCAAAAACTCCCGACTGCTAAAACCGTGAAATAACAATGAATTATTCAGTTGTTACAGCCAAGCGATTGCTTCATCATTGAGTATGGAAATCCCTCGATTATATCGTCTGAATAATTAATTGTTATTTCACTCTTTTTGCAGTCGGGAGTTTTTCGAATTTCTGTAAAATTTGTTTATTGTCTTCTTTTTAGAGATGATACTGTCACCGAAATCTATACCTCTGTGAATTTGAGGTTATACCGCACAGAGCCTATCTTATACCTATCGAGCGTATCGCGAACCACCGGGAGTCGACAAAAAATATAGCAGAAAATGGCGCTCAATTTTCGATGTATTCGAGTCACTATTTAATAAATCGCTTTCATTTCTATCAATATCCAACCGATTAAAATTTTTTTTCAAACATTGTTGACTGTTGGAAGTTAAAAATGACGTGGAATATTTCGCGAAAGTGTATCGTACTTAAGATTGGATGGGTGAGAAGTACTAAATCGAGACTTCCGAATCAACGTGTTGACATCATTCATTTCACGGTACGGGAACAGTCGAATATTGTTTTTGTTTTTATGGCTCCCAGTACGTAGGCTGTGTTGTTTGCTCTCGTTCGTTCGCACAGAGTTCGAATAGCAAGAAATAAGAGCGAAGCTTGGTCATCGCAAAACTATTTCGGGAGGGTACATCGACCGTAGTCGGTTGTTATTCGCCGACACACCGCAAACGAAGGACGGCGGATACATTTTTTTTTTCTGTTTTTCTTTTCTCGAATTGGATTGTAAACAAGACGAGAGTCGCACGTGCGCGGTCGAGGCACAAGTGAGAGGCACGAGTATACAAGATACGAGGATGGCAAGAGCACCCGGAGAATCTCCGAGGCGTGTCGGTTGCTGTCGCTGGCCGAAGGTCATCCTCCTTCTATACTTCTTCACGAGAATATAACACTGCGATTATCGAGGATAAAAATAATAACGCGGAGGAGTTGCGATAATGACAATAGCATAACGTTTCTAAACCGAACAACCGCGAGAAATAGCGACGCTCGTCAATAATTTCAAATATGTCGAAAATGTAAATTCGCCGTACGATTAAATAATCGTATTAAAATGCATTTTTTTTTACATCGTCTCGTATTTATCATGGAAATTTGTTCGATAGTTTTGAAATATTGTTGCATCAACAACGAGAAGGATCGAGATTACAAAGTTTTATCACGAGAAAGTCTTCGTTGTGATTTATCTGTTTCAGTCGCTAACAAAATAATACAGAAGAATTTCTCTGAGGCGTAATGGGAGATAATTTTTTTCTTTTTTCAACAATATATCAACGGTAGGCGTGTCGTAAAGTCTGACACTCCATATCGCACAACTAGAGAAACACTGTAACGACTTGTGTGTTAATCCCAAGACGTTACACTGGTGTTCCGGAACGAGCGATATGTTGTTACGTTGTTTAATCCCCGTGTTACCGGCTACCGCCTATTTTTTCCTCGTGTTGCTGCCGCTGTCGCTGCCCGAGTCGTATCTTATCGGTGCTAAAAATAAACGTGTCGGATTTTACACATCGACGAGTCGTTGAGGATTTCGAGTGTCGTTCGAGTCTGACGCTTTTTTTTTGCACTGCACTCTCCGAATCTGTTCAGGAGAGTTGCACACAACACAGTGCGATGTGCGCGCGCAAGAGACTCGATATGAAACACACGAACACACGAGATTAGCGACCAGCAACGACCACCCGGGTCAGCGAGGACAAAAGTTAAGATTGCGAGAAGTAAAAAAAAATTCATTTTGTCTTTCGAAAAGTGAGCAAAATTTGAAACCTAATTAAAACTCGTTGCATTGGACACAGAAAAAAAACATCGATTATTCGACTAATTCGACGGTGTGATTTTTTTTTGCATTTCTAAACAATTTTAGTACACGTTGTTAAATTCGCGTGTTGCGAGTTGTATTGCTGCATCAATACCGCGCATGAGTTTCCATCAATGATAAGGGTTAACGTCCGATCGGATTGCAGTTTCCCCTCGCGCGCAAGCGTAATCGATAAACTTCTCGGTGCAACGGAGAGCACGAGACTCGCGAACTCTCGAGAGCGTTCTAGAAGCGTCGCGCTACAACCGGGTTACGTGCCCGATGCACGTACCTCGGCTGCAGTACCAACTTTGCTTCGATACTCGTTTCCGAGCTGTTCGGACATTATGACATCGAATTTTGTAGTTTTCATGTGCTTAAAAAATTTTCTTTTTAGTTACAGTTTGAGTTCATTTTCCCAAAAGTTTTAAAAAAATTCATTTATATCTTTAAAATATAAAATAATTTAATAAAATATTCTTTATACGGTTAAAGTTCTTTTGTCCACAGAAACTTTTGTTGTTGCTGCGTGTTTTTTTAATTTATTTGTTATTTTAATTTATTGTTATTTTAATTTATTTCAAGAATTTATTGGGTCGGTTTTTTTTTATTCGTCTTCGCACGTTGAAACTATCACGACGGTAGATTATTGTATGTCCGCGTAGGACGAAACTATCGTAGGCGTGTCATATCTTCCGACGCTTAACACTCCATTCTACGATATAAAGTGTGTCGAATAACTACGATAATAGGGTTGTTGTGATAGCAATGTTTTTCTGGGACAGAGTTCTGCATACGCGTTTATTACGCGCGTTACAATGTACTTTTTTGGTCCCTTAAGCTTCGAATCAAATCCAATACTGCGGACCTGTGCGATAACAAATAAATTAAATTTCGCAAAACGCATTTTTTTGTAACGTATTTTTCCAGAATTACCGAAAAAGCACAATCAATATCTGGCTGATAAACGACGAGTGGGCATATTCCTCGGAATTCAATAAATCAAACGTTCATATGGCGAAAGATAACGATATCGATCGGCTTATTTTTAGATTGCAAAATTGTTTATCGAAATATTCGCGACGTTTATCCGAAATCAGCCGAAATCAAATTTACACAAGTTTTGTGCGTGAAAAATGTTTTTTGCACGGAAAAACATTTTACTGCTCTCCGGGATGTTTCGTGAATTAACCTATCTAACCGATAATTAAACAGAATGGTAGAAGATTTTTATGATTTGAAAATACATCGCTACGGTAAGAACTCCATACTGGGAAACGAAATTTTTCATAGTTAACAAGTGTATAGTTCGATATGACTAAATAAAAATTGGAAAGTTATTACTATCGAATTCCAGGTGAGACAATGCTTAATGATTTAATTCGCAATTCCAAACTATACATTTGTTAATTATCAATAAATATTTTTGTCACTGCAGTATACGCACGCAATATGCGCGACTTGCTACATACGTTGAATGAGCGTTTGAAAGTCACCGGAAGTTTAAAAGAAATAAAAAAAACTTCCAAGTTGATAACTTTGTATTTTTCGATTGTATTCGTTATCCATCTTCGATCGATCTATCGATAGTTCGACTTCTAATTGTCCTTTCAATCACGATAACGCAATAAAGAAAGTGTTTCCATTTTAATATTTTTATTTGCAAACTCTATATTATAGATAACACTTCGAAAATAATTGAAAAGTTTGTGTTTATCTGGAGAGTGGAACGATATTATCATGTCATATAACTTTACGCTGTGGCTATTCGCACCCCTTTTCCGTGTCTCGTGTCCCGTGTCCCGTGTCTCGTGTCTCGTGTCTCGTGTCCTGAACTAAGAGCTGGATGCAATTAGATTATTTTTACAGAATAATCTCGTGTCTCGTGGCTCGTGGCTCGTGTCTCGTGTCTCGTGTCTCGTGTCTCGTGTCTCGTGTTGCGAAAAACGGTTTATCGGGTTACATTAAATTTCACTGAAACAAAAACGTTTGCCACTTGGCTCCGAGACTCTATCGCGTTACTGCTTGGAAGAAAATCGTAAATGATTGTTTAATATGCGCATGCGCCTTAACAATCATACATTTTTACTAATTGAAGACTTAAGTTCTAATTCTCAAATATTATACGTTTGATTGACGCTAGCTTGCAATAAATATAAAAATAATTCTTGCCTTTTCAGCGCACTTCTTTATCGTAGTCATTTCAGCGATAATCACATTCAATGTAATTTTTTTTACTGGGAAATACAGGTTTATAAGAACGGTCAGACGTTGTAATTTCAAAAATATAGGGGAATCCGGGGCGATATGGGGACATGGGGCAAAACGGGGAACCGAAAAAACAAATTACGTTCATGTTTTGCTTCTCTTTCATTGTTAAGAGAAAAGAAATTAATTTTGCAAATTAAATAAAAACGTGTTAAGAGATTTCCAAAATATAGGATCCGTGTATTTTGGAAAAAAAATCGAATGAATGTGTTTGGGCGTGTACCAGCCAAATTCCAGATCCATGTTTGTTTCCAAATGCCAGTGAAATATATCCCCTAACTCCTCCCGACTGAAATCGGAGGTTAATGAATAAATTGTATTACGAACAAAAAAATTAAATAATAAAAAAGATTCGCATATCATAGCCAGAAAATTTATTCGACATTGAGTGTGTAAATCTCTCGACTATAATATGCGAATAATTATATGTTATTACATTATTATTTATTAATTGAATTAACTTTTTTTACTCCTTTTTGAGTCAGAAGGTTTTTGAATTGGGTGAAATTGTTTCCATTTTATCATCGTAAAAAAAAATGCAAGTTAAAAGCAAAAAGGAAGAGTCATATAATAAAATGATAACAGCAATTTTGACGAATAAAGAACCATCAACGAGTGCGCGAATGAAAGGATGAAGGAGCGCATGAATGAGAGAATGAACGAGTGCGTGAATGGAAGAATGAACGAGCGAAGTGAATGAGAGAATGAATATGCAAGAGAATGAGAGAATGAACGAGGATTCAAATGAGCCGATGAACTAGCGTGAGAATTAGAGAATGGACGAGCGAGCAAATGAGAGAAGTAACGTGCGAGTGAATGAGAGTATGAACGAGGGATCTAATGAGTGAATGCACGTCTTAGTGAATGAGAGAATGAACAGAGCGTTCGTCCCTGTTCATCGCTCGTTCAGCAAAAAAGATAATGAGAGAGCCTCATTATCTTTTTTGCTTGCTCGCGAAACCTCTGAATTTGCTCGCTTATCCACTCTCTCATTTGTTCGTTCATTCGGTCTCCCATTTTGTCGTCCATTCGTTCTCTCATTCGCTTGCTCGTTCATTCTCGCATTCACTCGTTCGTTCATTGTGTCATTTGCTTGCACGTTCATTCTCTCATCCGCTTGCTCACTCATTTTCTCATCCGCTTGCTCGTTCATTCTCGCATTCACTCGTTCGTTTATTCTCTCATTCCCGCGCTCGTTCATCGGCCCATTTGCACGTTCATTGTGTCATCCGCTTGCACGTTCATTCTCTCATTCGCCCGCTCACTTATTTTCTTATTCACTTGCTTCCCCTCTCATTCGCTTGCATGTTCATTTTCTGATTCGCTCGAGGTCCATCCTCTTATTTGCTCGAACATTCAGTCTTTCATTCGCTTGCATGTTTATTCTTTTGTCCGCTTGCGTGTTTATTCACTCGCTAGTTCATTCACATGAATCTGGAATTTGGCTGATACACACCCAAACATATTCATTCGATTTTTTTTTTCCCCAAATGTAAAGATCTTATGTTTTGGAAAACTCTGAACGAGTTTTTATTTAATCTGCAAAATAATTTTTTTTTCTCTTAACAATAAAAGAGAAGCAAAACATGAATGTCATTTGGTTTTTTGATATCCCGTTTTGCCCCGCCTTCGTATCATACTTCACGTCCCCGTTTTGCCCCATGTCCCCATATTGCCCCGGTATCCCCCATAATTTTTAAGTTACAACGCCCTACCGCTCTTATTAACCCGTATTTCTTAGTAAAAAAAATAAAATTACATTGAATATGATTATCGCTGCAATGGTTACGACAAAGAGGTGCACTAAAAAGGCAAGAATTATTTTTATATTTATATTTATTGCAAGCTAGCGTCAATCAAACGTATAATATTTGAGAATTAGAACTTAAGTCTTCAATTAGTAAAAATGTATGATTGTTAAGGCGCATGCGCATATTAAACAATCATTTACGATTTTCTTCCAAGCAGTAACGCGATAGAGTCTCGGAGCCAAGTGGCAAACGTTTTTGTTTCAATGAAATTTAATGTAACCCGATAAACCGTTTTTCGCAACACGAGACACGAGACACGAGACACGAGACACGAGACACGGGACACGAGACACGGGACACGAGACACGGGACACGAGATTATTCTGTAAAAATAATCTAATTGCATCCAGCTCTTAGTTCAGGACACGAGGCACGAGACACGAGACACGAGACACGAGACACGAGACACGGGACACGGGACACGGGGCACGAGACACGGAAAAGGGGTGCGAATAGCCACAGCGATAACTTTAAGGATGCATCACCCATACACTTCCAATCGAAAGTTTAATTTGATCAAAATTGCAGTCCTCCGCGATATGCGAAAAATCTACAAAAATATTAACCCTATTAAAGGTGTTAACACCTTTCATTTTGCATAATAATAATGGAAAAAAGTTGTTGATAACTTATTAAAAAATAAACTATTCAAAAAAAGTCAGAAAATCTTTTATTTTCTTATTTTAAACCAATTGCTTTATTTTTAAAATACCTATGAATTTATTCAGGATTTTCTCAGATTGAAAAAATTATTATTTCGATAATTTGAAATATCAATTTAAAGGCACAGAATTTTGAATACGTTTTCGTAGCGCAATTCCACAGTACACACAAAGTTTTGAGGCAATTGCGCCGGTAGTTCCGTAACTATGGCGTTAAAAAAAATCCAAAGACGGGACGTTCAAAAATGTGGTAAAATTCTGAAAAAAAAATCATGGAGATTCTAAGAAATCAACGAATTTATTTGAAAAGAGAAAAAAAAGCTTACCAATTATTTGTTTAAAAATTTCTTTTGTACCAATTTGTTAACAACTTTTGCCATTATTATTATGGAAAATGAATGTTTTTGGCTCATTTAATACAATTAATTTGTTTTAGATTTTTATACCATTAGGAAGTGTTGAAATTCTCACTGAATCTCACTTTTCGCTGGATATGTATGGGTGATACGTATCGATTTATTTTCCAATCTCAAGTTAATTCCGACAATGTAAATCCCGAAAAATGAAAAAGGCGAATCGATGTATTGCTTTGCGACGACGGTAACAGCTGGCTGAGCAGAAACCTTGAGAGAATTCGCGAAAGTCCTTCAAATTCCGGAAGCCCAACGTGCGGGCGCACGGAGAGAACAAGTGAGCAACGGAAAAACAATGCGAGGAAATCGAGAGCGAGATCACCGGGCTCTCCGACAGAGCCTTTCACTTTCACCTCTGCGTATACATATATATATATTGTGGCAGTTAGTAGCCTGTAGAGTATTAAAAAGCCATTCTACCGTTGGTTGCCGCGCTATTACTTGACCACCCGGTCGCGAGTGTTCTCCGACGTGAGATTGATTAAACGCCCGCTGCCCGAGTGGAACACGTTGTTTGGTACGTTATTGACACAGATAAAAGGGACTGCTGTACAAGCCAATTACGATACGAGAACGGAGAGAAAGACAACAAAAAAATTTTAATAAATGAAAAATAAAAAAAACAACGGCACGTATGAATTTTTAAAAAGATTCCTCTGTGGTGGACTATTGAGAGACGCGTAAAAGGTATAAATGTCGCTGGTACTGACCATCTATGGAATTTACTTAGGAGCGTAAATAATAAACTCTGAAAAGCGAAAAGACTGCTCTTCGCTCGAGTCTTTGATGTTATTAATTGACTAAGAAGAAACGAATATGGAACGTGTCGAAATGTGAAACGATCATGAAATCCACAAAGGTTTGCGATCCGAGTGTCGCTGACGATCTTTTTGTCTTAATTCACTCCGCGTTAACAGTTTTTTTTTTTTTCGGCGAAATATGGATCGAACGAATATTTAATGTTTATCGATATTTTGTTATTCGTTTTTTTGCTCAAAATACATTTTTTTTTCATTGATATTAGTGTAATGGATTTCCGGCGAATTTTTTTTTTTTTTGGAGCGGCTCCTTGGGTTTTGCCGGCAACAAAGTCCCAAGCGTACCTCGCATACACAGCTGGTTCCGGCAGCGAGCAACAAGCAGCCACGTTGACCCGGTGAAATAAGTCACACTGATCTTCTTTCGCGATGGCTTATATTTTTCAAAAGAACGAAAGAAAGGCATAAGGGTTCTGAAAGCCTCCGCAGGTATACCAGCTATACACCAGGCGCTACGCCAGAGTAGCATAATAAATGAAAAAAAAAAAGAAAAAGAGATGAATAACGTGGGACAGAGAAAAGAGGACGCCAAGAGAAGTGGGGGGAGGTGCGAAGAGCGTGCAAATCCGGGAAGGCGCATGCGCGAACGGTAAGTTCTAGAAGCAACGGAATAGAGATAGAGTTACCGCGACGTCGACGGTCGCCTGTGATCAAGGTAAAAGTATACACACTGCTGAATAAACTACGATGTAAAAATGTATTATACAGTGTGACACGCGATGCGCAATTGCACGGATAGCTTCTATCGGTTCTCGATGCGAGCGAAAGAAAACTAATACAGTGAAATAGCTGTTGATCGTCGATGGCTTCTCCGATCGGTGAAAAAAAATTCGAAACCTCGTTCTTGAGTCTTATCGGCATAAATTCATTGTCCTCGAATTCATGGAAATTCTTCGTGAGCCCCGAACAGAAACGTAGAGAGACGTTAATCCGAGACTTACCCCTCACTACGCGCGTCTTCTAATTTCTACGTTACCAATACGCAATAAAGAGCTCCAAAAAAACTCCCAAATATCGCAGAAAAATTCTAAATAATATTTTCGTTTTTATAAAAAATTTGTTAAAAGAAATGGTGTTTTTAGTCCTCTGTTGATTGGTTTTGGTTTTTTGTCAATTTTATTTTCGAAAATTCGCGGCATAATTTTTGAGTGGTTATTCGTGTTTTGGTTTAGAATTTTTTTTATTTTGTAGAAGCCATAAAATAGATAAAATCGACTTATAGCGAAACTGTTTTTGGATTTAAATAAAATGTTGACTTGGCGGTGTCATATTATAGATTCGCAATTCACATTATTGTAAATTGTTTTTTTTTTTTAATCTTTATTCCGGAAAAAATCCTCTACCTTTTCCAAGTTTCTATTGTTCTAAGTCTTCTTCTAATCTCTTCTATCCATCCGAGACTTTCTAGAGCGTTCGATAGATCCGCCGGCCGGAACTGCGCTGTGCTTCGCGACTACTACGACACGACCACCTACGGGATCGATCGACCAACGCTACCAGCTGTCGTTCGCACGCGCTCTTTTCCACGCGATTTGTACTCTTGAAAGTTACATATCTACCTAGGCGGCTGCTACGGTGTTTACCAGTAACGCGCGAAAAAAAAAAAAAAACTCACATACCGCCCCCTTAGCTACACGACGCTGTTCCGTGAACCGAATACCAGAATACTTCGCAAGAAAGATGCGGTTTTCAGCCAATTAAGAGATTCAACGAAATCACAGAAACAACAAGTTTTAATTAAAAGATATAATTATTATTATTATCAAAATAATAATGATAATAATCATAATACGAGAGGCTGTAATATTGAACGATGAAACGAACGACGCTAATAATCGAAAGGAAAGTTGAGTTAAATATCAATAACGCTATTGATACAATAATAGTCACCACCTGATACAATATTTTTTTTTTTACCGAATACATCAAGTACATCGGTCCTCAGAATTATTGTTTGTATGGAATTAATTACGATTGAAGTTATAGATCCTTTCGATCAATATTTATTAAATACGACGGTCGAAGGTAAAATTCGAAAAAAAAAAAAATCTTTGTAAAACCTGAAAAGTTTCAGAATAAGCCGATTTTTCGAAAGATGAAATTTGCCTATGTCCGAGATTGTGCGCCGAACGCATTGCAATTATAACATATGGTGCAAGCGTGTAATCGATGATCTCACGTGTTTATGATATATTTACAGGAAAATAATCTACAAATTTTTGCAATTTCAGTGCTGCAAAATGGCAAAACTATGTGTGTTATCAATGAAAAATACTTACATCTCGTTCCTCGTCTCCTTCGTGTTAACGTCTCACCGACGTAGCCGACAGTGTCTGTGATAGCGTTGCGAAGGGGTATGAGGGTGGAGAGGGGAGGAGTAGCCGATAGCACTGAGTCGCGATCCAATGTCTCACTTTTCCTTCTTCACCTTTCAAGCAGACTTTCAACGAACCCAAGTTATATTATACTTATAATATTCTCGCAAGTTCTTTCCTCAGTTCGGAACAACGTAATTTTTATGTATATCACGCGCGTTCGATAGTTCGTTAATCTTAAACAAATTTATCAATTCTTCAGCGTAATATATTGGATCGCACTTTCGTTCAGAGTTCGACGCAAAGTTTAACAACAAATTATCACTCGATCGGAATCGCTCGAGGATTTTGCACGATGTCGGCACGATGGGCCACGACAATGAATCACCGGTATTGTTGTTATTATCAAGTCGGTGCGCACGCAGTTTTTTAAATACTTTCCGTTGAACGGAGAAACAAATATGGGCGGGATTCGCGATGAAAAGACTTTCGAACAATTTAATATCACTGCGATGAATGTCGCATACCGTTTGATTATATTATTGTTGCATATAACAGTTTTCAATCGCAAGACGACCGCGCGGACCGCACAATAGGCCGGTTGAATGTTGACGACGTTTGGGATCTCGAAACTATCGACCGTAGGATTGATTTCCGCGGAGCGTGAAGAATGTATGTTTTTTTTTTCGTTCTTTCAAATTCCGTAGTCTCGCGGAAAAATCCACCCGAGAACGCGGAGTTATCCTCGAAACGAAGAACTCTCACGCGTCTCCCTCTCGTTACCTTCGATAACTTCGTGGACAACAATCGTTCACGAGTTCTCGTTTTTTTTTTTCGCGTTTTCGTCGTGTAAATTTGGGATATACGATATAATTAGCCTGTGACGCACGAATTTTTTTTATGTTTTACGATAAAAACGAGATCACACTGAGCGACAAGTCGCCGCGGCGAACCAACTGACACTGACGGAGCTGACCGGCGTAGTTGCGCACGCAACCCTCTCTCCCTTGGTTTACTGTGAACGTCGCCACCAGCCTCTCCTCCCACCACGATACACCTACCCACTATAGTAGTTTCTCCCGCGAATTATACGTTCGTCCTCTCCGTCATTCACCCCACTCTCTTCCCTGTGTCACTCTCCCCTCGCGTCGCCATAGGACGTTGTAGACACGCACTCGCCGGGTGGCGTCGCGACGTTCGACGTCGTCGGAAAACAGCTCGCTTGGCGATCTCTGGAACGTCATCGCGATAGTTCCGCTGTCGCTTTTCCTCGCCAACGAACTATGCACGGATTATCCCCACTATTCCGCTACGCGGGGACACCGACAGCTGTGCCTCTTGCTACGTACGCGAGCGTTTGCGAAAGATCGCACAACACCGGTGTAACATTGTTTTCAAAGAAAAATTATAAGGTCGCTGTTGACAAAATGAAAAGTAGCCCACGTCTACCAATTTGCAGAGACAAAATAACGTTAATTTGTTTAAAAAATTAAAAAAATTCGGACCTTCGTTTATCTAATATCACACATTTTTTTCGAATGATACGAGTTTCGATTTTGCACGAGAATTCATTTCTTTTTAATGCGCCAGCTTAATAGATTTCAAATGCATGCAATTCAAACGCCGCGCAAACTGCGAAGCAGAGCGGAGACTTCATAGTTCGCGATTGAATCGATTATTTCTGCATCATTGATTAGATGGGGAAATAGCTACAGCTTATATCATGGAGTTTTTTCCAACTTTTTTTTCTTCAAACTAACGACTATTTTAGTCCAAGTTTTTTTTTCTCATTCCGAAAGACAATCTTCCGTGCAGAGAATGAAGGAATGTGTACAATTCGTTCGTTTTTTTTTTACATTATTCTTCTCTCGCTACTGGATTCCCACGTTGTTGTATACTTTCTCGGTCGGTGCGCAGTTCTATTGGCTTATTACGACGACGATGTAACTGCGCATTGGCCGACTGGGAATAGCTATGCTTACCCGGCGGTTCAGTGAATCGAGAGAACTGCGTCACAACGACGGCGACGAGACAAACCAAAAGCTTTGCAGGCGACGGGACTCTGGCTGACAATACACTACTACGCTTCGCTCTACTGCCCTACCGCACTCCTTAACCACTTAACCGGTAACCCCAACGGTTTAAAGAGTTCTCGCTCTCTCGTTGAAGTCGCTCGAGAGTCCCCTCATGCCGGCGGCTCAATAATCGACAACGATGCAACAGTGTTGCTTTGAGCAATAATTCAAAATTACTTTACCGTCGACAACTGCGCACTCGTGTGCCCGCATTAGAGAGTACAATTTTGCATATTGCTTCCGTAATCGCGTGCCTCATTGCTCAACCAGATTTCATGGGAACTTACGAAATACATTTGTCATTCTTAAAAAATAACATCAAAGATTATAACCTCAAATTTATTATTGTTTGGTTTTTTTTCTGCAAATCTAATAAACACGGAACTTCGGTGATAAAGCGAAAATTGTTGAATTTCGATTTTTTTTTTTTCAATTACCAAATTAATGCCAATCGTACACAGACGACGTGTTAATAGTTTGGTAGTTGAATAGTTTTGGATACGAGCGCTCAGTCGCTATTTCTTAGTTGTTTGTATACACGAATACTCCGAGCATTCAAAGTTTCGACCAGAAGTTTGTTGGCGCTGAGCCAACAGTACTAGCGCAGTGTACAGTACGCGCTTGTCACGATGAAAGGGACGATTAATATTACAATTATTATTAAGTTTATTCGGCTTGTTCCTGGCAATCGAGATTTGGAGGTGAGACCCTTGGGTTTGATGTTTGCGCACTGGTTAAGTTTGTTTTGTGGGTCAAGGTTTATTTTCGTTTGTTAAACGTTTAACTTACGTCTATAATAGTTTATGCACTGTGTGCGATCAGATGCAGTTTATCGTCGCGATAATCGTTAATTGTATGAATTTTCGATCGCAATCGTTCTTGAGTCACGTCGCTACATTTATTTCTTTTTTTTTTTGTTTTTTTAAGTTGCCAGCGCTGCTTTCACTTTAATTTGCGATTAATCGCCCGTAGGATATTAGTTTTTCGTTCTACGTCGATGCTTCGTAACGTTCGGCAATTGTTGCGTCAAGCATCGTATACATATATAGTATAACGCTTTGTGTGATGTTAAAGTTTCTCGATGTGTCGGTGCCTAATAAAGCGAGTTCCTCCGATCCGGTGAATAAAGCAATAGGAAAACCTCCTGCACGATCGAGAGAGCCTACATTATACGATTGCCAATTAAAAAGTGTCGGGACAAGAAAGAAGCGTACGAGGCGAGACGCGACGCGATGTTTCGCGGCGCTCTTTCGAGCGGTGCACAGAGCGCCGTTTCGAGCGGCTCACGATCCTGTCGGTTTCTCGCTTCGCGAACCTCTATGTCAGTCGGTACCTATCTGTACCTGTAGCCTGTGTTAGCGTAGTGCGCGGCTCACAGAGGTTTTGTATATCTATAGTCAAGTCGGTCGCCCGGAGTCCCGCGGCTAACGTTCGCGAGAGTGAAGTGAAGGTGCTTTTGAGTATACGGCTATATGCTCACTGCTAACGATGACGTAACCGCTCGGCATGGTAAAAGCGCAACAGCATGGATCAGTTTCTATATTGCCGTTCCGTCTTTCTCGGCATCACTGCTCTTTCTCGCGTCGATATAACTCTGCCTCTTGGTTCGAACTTACCGCGCGGCTCCTCAAAGCCAGTCGGAGGAGCCCCCCAGGCCCCAAGGAGCGGCCGGCGTGCAGCAACGTGCGCTACGCATGCAGCTGTTGCCGCTGCTGGAGCGCTAATCCCAACCACTCCGTAGCCATGTTCGCTCGCTTGCTTTCCGGCGTTGTTGGGAGTTACGGTAGAGGTGGATACGGCCCATCAAGGACGTTCGTGCCTCGCCTGGCCACTGGCGTGTTGACCTGCCCGCGTGAGTGCCTCGGTGTTGCGCTTTTCTTGCTTTTAACGCTCTGTTCACTCGGGCCGAACAAAGCGCCACAGTTCGCTGGCGTGTGCGCACCGCTATTGTGTACTTTTGGTACAGATCGCGTTATTATTCAAATTTATGTACAGCGTTATCATCGAACGATCCATTCTTTTGTACATCGTAAAATCGTCCGAAATACTGAATTGCGAGGAAATTATTGAGGCTGAAATATTACGAGTTCGCGCACCCCAAGCCAGCGAATGATTGATTACGATTTTACCCCCCATGTTTTATCTTCCATTAACATTAATTTGCGAAAGGTCAATTCGTTATAAGAGTTCACATTTTACTCAGGATAATCCGACGATAAAAAAATTTATTCGACAATTAGTTTTGAAAAATACAATTTTTTTTATAAAATTACGATACGACGGTCTTTGATTAATTCGCTTATCATCATTTATTCTTGATAGCTTCGCAATTTTTTCGTGCAATAATTTTTTTTATGAATAATCAATGGACACGAGAATAGTGAAGGGTTAAGTGAGAAATTATCTCAAATATCGAACTATTAACGTGTTTTTTGTTAACTTTAATTGACTAGCGAGAGGAGAAAGAACGGATGACTCGGATCGTCGCAACTGATCGTCCTGTGGTCGGTTTGCGCGCAGAGGCACACTGCGCGGCTGTACTTCGCATCCGGCCTCCAGCGGCCTTGGATGCCGGATCACATTGACGATCGGCCGACCGTGTTCTCGTTACACGCTAACACTGTATACCAATAAATAGCTGTACATATAAAAAATATATTCTACCAATGTGCTGGATGTGTTCTACATTATGGTATATCTGCTCATTACACTATTCGTATTGTAAACATGTATTTCACGACTCGATGCGCAGTTTCTCTCGGAAGTAGTTCTGTTCTCACCGCTTCGAATACATCGCGCAATTGCAATTAATTTTGTTGTACAGATTTTTTAACACCATTATTCCCCGCTGTAAACTAACCAACAAGACCCTTTCTCGGTGTTCGAATAATCGTCATCGATGCATGCCGTATCGTGCGCGTGAGCCGTGCGCACTCGGGCCACAGTTTCACATTCTCCTTTCGTACACAGTATTTCTATAACGTTCTCTCGGCAGCGACAGAGAAAGATACCGATACCCATGCAACGACGCAACACCCGCGCAACACTTCTGAACCTATGCCGAGAGAAAGACAACTTCGATTTATTCGCGAACAAAGTCGTAATTGCGTAGCTCAACGAACTGGAGATATCGCCGACAAAGAAAGGCTTTATTCATAGTTTCTGGAAAAACTCTTCTCGTACTATTTAATTTAGTGTACCGGCTTTCCATCATTCTCTGCGGACATTTCATCGTAGAGGACGGTCCATGATACCTGCAATGATTGTGGAGTGAGCGATGACGGGAAATAAGTATCGGACCAATTTATTTAGATCGCTTATTGCAAAAGCCAAGATGTTATCATTGTAACAGTTATTAACATTACACGTGTAATTAATCCCTATTGCCAAGAGACTTGTGTTTACATCGTTCTGATAATTTTGATGGAATTATATTTAGAGCGACTGTTAGAATTAATTCATCGTTATATGCATATGTAATGATTTTTTTTTTCTCCCGAACGCCTACGATACAAGCTAAAGTTAAGATGATGCGAAAAAAGCTCCCGCCCACTCGCTCCGCGCCGAGTTCGTAACAAAAACTGTACTTAATGAATGCCATTTCGAAACTATACAGATTCGAGGAAAAGGAAAATCGTCTTTTTCTCCGTAATTTTCTTTGTCCCCAAACGTCTATCGTTACGAAATGTTTTGTATCTTTCGTTACCGACTGAGTCTTTTCACAAAATCTAAAATGCATTCGAGAAAAAAAATTGTTTCACCGTTTTAATCCGGTGATTACCTATATGTCGTGGCACTATATTTTACGCATCTCGCCGGACAATAGTGTCCGCGAGTTCGATTGGCACATACGGCATGAACTTTTACTCGGTACTCCTGGTTACTCGTTACTGACTGGTGCGCAAAACTCCTGGATAATGTATAACAAGGCCATCGAGTTATCGATCAAAGGCGCGAGGCGAGAGAGTTTCGAATAATATTAAAACTTCCTCGCTGCGAGCCGCCAACCGTCATAGTTTTTGTCCTCTCATCTAAACGGTACTTGAATTATAAAAGAAAGGGCTCTCGTAAGTATCGAGAGAGAGAGAGAGAGAGAGAGAGGTGAACCCTTGGACCAATTTTCGTTTATTAACACATTTACTTGCCTCAATGAGAGTATAGACAACATTTGTGGATCTGAATATCTTGTAACATCAATGACCCCCGAGTTTTGTTACGGATGATCGAGCGTTTCAAGGCGCCAGAGCATTACTCAAGAATGGGCATCAATATTATTATCATTTCATTTGCTTTGCTCTAGAATGCACGGATGACTTCATAACGAGTATATGGTATAGCAGAGTATCTCTCCAAGATACTCGCGGTTCACATGGAGCGAATAAAGGTCTAAATAACTTTTTTAGTGCAGTATCAATTTTTTTTAATATAATATATATATATATATACTAGTAGTTCTCCGGACTGGCGCAGTTCGCGCGTTCCCGTCTGTTTAATCAACATTCCAAAAATGCCTCATCGCCACCGCAACCAATAGGTATTGAGAATGTTATTACCCTCGAAATGCCCCTTAGACCCCTTAGATATCACCGTTACAGTGTCTGAAAAGATCTTACAATTTGTACTTTGCATTTTTCTGTGATCTGCGTTCGTATATTGTTTTAAAAGACACGGTTCTTCACCACTATTTCATTATATTCCAAATCCCCCTTACAATGTTTTATACCCTTCCGTAACTTGAAACCCTCCATGACTGTACCCACTCCGTCATTTTAACCGCTCCATGACTGTACCCACTCCGTCATTTTAACCTCTCCATGACTGTACCCACTCCGTCATTTTAACCTCTCCATGACTGTACCCACTCCGTCATTTTAACCTCTCCATAACTGTACCCACTGCGTGACTATAGTCCCTCCATGACTGTACCCACTGCGTGACTATAGTCCCTCCATGACTGTACCCACTCCGTGAGTGTAGTCCCTCCATGACTGTACCCACTCCGTGACTATAATCCCTTCGGGGCTGTACCCAGTGCGCAGTACCTTCGTGACTAACCAGCCCGCCGAAGCAGTCTTTCCGTGACATTAACCACTCCGTGGCTTCAACCACTCCGTGGCCTCAACCACTCCGTGGCGTTAGCCTATGTTATCAACGAGCGTCTTGTACACGGTAGCGGCGGCGGCAAAATATTTTATATATATAGAGAGAGAGACTGAGGATACATTAAAAAAATTGCGGAACATCGATGAAGTAAACGAAATACTTTTCATTGTATACAAACCATAGTTTTTAAATATTGCAATTCCGATATCTCCAGTCAGACGTTACTTGTTTCGGTTTACAATTCGAATTGATTCCAACAATTATCAAATAGTATTTCGCACTTGTTTGGTTTTTATTTTCCGACTGCCCGCCGGTCAAAAAACGGGACTTATGCGTTTCACCTCAAACAAGTAACTTTACGGGTTTTCTTGGTATCCGATGTTCTCCAAAACGATAAAAAATGATTTAACAATATTCAGCATACCATTTCGTTATTCGAGGGCCTATATCTTTTTTCAGGTTTTATCACGATTAAGTGCGAGTCGATAGAAATAAAAAAACTGTTTTTTTTTTCATTCATCTCACGTCAGAGGGCTACGTAACCGATCGCGTGATCAAAAAAATTTCGTCGTGTATGGTGTGATTTTTACTTTAAAAAGGTCGCAATAGAAAGAATGTTATAAAAATGTAATTACTCTACTGAAAAATAAGTACGATGAATAAATTGTATTATCAAAAAAGAGTGAAAAAACAACTAAATATTGCATATTTAGTTGTTATTTCACACTTTTTTGCTAATCCAATTTTTTTTCCGTACTTATTTTTTAGTCGAATTTTTCTGTTTTTGTAAAATTATTTTTGCAGTGTTAGTTTTTTCTTTTTTAAGAAGCAGTACCAATGATACGAATCGAATGTCGCGTGACAAGTTGCATAACTGATAGAGTGATTGATGTGTGCATATGAATACTATTATATATAGACCTGCTGGCGTCGCTGAAACAGGTACATGGGACCCGCATGGCGGTACATTATAGGCTTTGCAGTCGCTAGTCAAGGTGCTCTAGTATCAGATATTCTCGATAGATATTCTACTAATAAGTGACTCATGTATATATCCAATAGAATAATACATAAAAGGGTTACACCATGCAATTAAAATATGTTGTAATTAATGCCCTATAAATCGAATCCGGAACCGAGTAAAAACCTGATTCGCAACAAATAAATTAATTCTTTGGGAGTGAGATTTCACCGGAAATAAAGCCGGGTGATGAAGACATTGTATAAACAAAAAAGAATGAAATAACAATTAATTACTTGTATATTATGGTTGGGTGATTTCTTGTTTATGGAGTATGAAAATCTCCCGACTATAATATGCGAATAATTGATTGTTATTTCACGGTTTTTTGTTAATATAATTTCTTCATTATATTCCTTTTTCTTAGGGGAGTTTTTTAATCGTTGCGTTCTTTTTTATTTTATCTTTTTTAAGGAGACATTTTTTTGAAAGCTCCGTGGATGTACGTCTATGCTTCACAGAGATCGAGCCCATGGTGAACAATTGGGAGCTGGAAAAAAATATCACACAAGATGGCGCTCAATCGTTGATATATCAAAAGGACAATTTCGTAAATTGTTGTAATTTATATCATTGTTCAACATATTTTGATCTTCTATGGAAAAAAAGGATCTTTCGTCATAGAATCACGATATCAAATTGTGTTAACTAATTTTCAATCGTTTTGGAAAAAATACAAGACAAAGAAATCGTTCAGTTTCGTGAAAGGCATATCTTCCTCTTTTCCTCAGTCGAGGGTTGAAAAACGGTCTACCATAGGGTAGACGTACCATATGTGGCCACTGTACCGCTTGTAGCCACTTTTATTATTATGTTCTTCGATTTTTTTTTTTGAAAACCACATGTCGATTCTTCGAAAATTCTCATATAAATTCATCGAATGATCACCGGGAATTTTTTTTTTATTTATATTCATATATTGATATTTTATTTTGTTGCTTCGAATATGATGGCCATAATCGGCTCTAAGGTGAAATGATACGTGCTTCCCTATAAATACTCAAGATACGTTAACGAAGTGACTTCTCTTAAAAAACAGTGAAAAAACGATTGATTACAGATATCGCTATTAGACAAGTGAACGAATAATCGATCTGTGTGTACAAGTACCGCGGATCGAATTCATAGAGTTGTTCGACTTTGCGGACTATACAATTTCATATAGATGTCAATTGCATATATCCTCGGTATGGATTATACTATATGACTCTGCAGTAAGTATAAATATCGTTCGTTTGACGTGTTTATCGGAAATACTGACCTCGCGGATAAAGAACAAAATGGTTTGTGGTTATCGTGATCGTCGATGTTAATCCTCAGTGTCATTGGACAAATTCGTCTTGTAACGGCGTAAGAGACAGGTATAAAAAAAATAATAATTAGTATGAAGGGTACGTATATATGTGGCCGGCGTCAGTTGTTATTGACATGATTATTTGTTTATCGAGTCTGCCCACTGGTTCTCCATGCAATAACGGAGAGGCATGTAATAACTATTGATACATACGGCTGTCTGATATGTGCGCAAGCCGGGTGGTCGATAGAACGAGGGATGATAATTGCGATGCAGATAACCTCCGGATATATTATTTAATTGTGCGCGCATTCTTTTACAGTATTCACTTGAATTCATTCGAATCGAGGATTCCCGATCTTCAAATTGGTTGTGCATTAAATTTTAATAATGTTGATTGAAGTACCTATTCAGCAAATTATAAAAAAAAAATTGAGAAATGCATGAAATTTGATTTGATTTCAATTTCTTTCGTATTTGAATTATAAAGTTAAAGTTGAAAAATGTTAATATTATTTTGTTGAAAATATGCATTTAATTTGAGGGTAATGGCAATTATAACAAACATGCGAAGGAATCTATTGGCATATTATTGAATGCAATGCGTCAGATTTCACGAGTAGCCGATAATAGACCGGACATTCAATAGCATTCGCGAGGTTTAGTCGCGATAAAGTTTCCTTTATAAATGAAGAAATACCGCGAAAGTTGTGTACAAGATATCCCCTTCGTGAAGTTATCTCTCCTTTGGCGAGAGAATATCTCACCGCGTCCGATAGGACCCCGAGGTGCGGTAATTAACATTGACCGGTTAAAAATACGAAACGCGCGTAGGCGACAGACGCGTCTGGCGGCCGGACGGTGATAAAACGAAGGTCTACAAAGAGAAGAAATCGAACGATACCTCCGTATATTCAACGAATCCGAGGTACGAAGGGTGGCGAATGGTTTCGACAAAGGCGAAAGCCGCCCAACGACTTACACGGATGCCAAAGGTACGCGATAGTTTGCATAGTAAAGAGTTAAGGTGTACACTTGCACCGTGCACATGGCCTGAATGTCCCATTACTCCTTTCTCGTTGTTGTATTTCATCGTCGTTGTTCACCGAACGATGTTGTTCTCGTCGATAAATAAAAAAATTAAATAAAAAAATATTGGATCATTGTTCGCGTCCCTCCGCTATCCTGTGCACGACGTGCAAACCAGTGCGCGGCCTTCGCAACCGGATGACTACTTTTATAGACTAACGTCTTTTACAATACGGTCCTGCAGCGTTTGCGAATCCTGTTTCTACTCCATATTTAAGTTACGAGGGGCCACCATCAAAACAGACAAATAAAATTTCCCAATTCCCATACAGATGTCAGCTTGATATTTCTCAAGAGCACAGGAAAAAATAAAAAATCGAATTTATTATACTTTGATGAAGAAAGTCGTAACTTAAACGATTCGTGAAGCGATAGTGGTACATTCCTGTGTTTCAAAAAAAAAAAAAAATTCATAAACCAAAATATATCATACACGGTGACATTTTTCAATAAAATGACACCGATCCGATTTCCTTTCAATATAGCTTAGTAACCTTTTCTAGCGTATGTCCTCATTTGCGAATGTTCTCGAACACAAACCAATCAGAACTCTTGAATTTTCGTTTAAATTCGTTATTACAGCGTTACGTCGAGAGCCGATGAGACAACGAGGTCTTTCATGCAATGCGTGATGCTGCAGTTACGTCGTCGTATCTCGTAACTCTTTGCGTTCAAAATCCGCAAACGATGAAGTCACCCAAGAGCCCAAGAGAGACGGTCGTTGATCCTCGCGACCTCCCGTCGCCTCTCCGCAATATACCGAGTGATCAACGAGATCGCATCTACCGTGTCTATATATGTATATCGTTACCATTATAATTTTCACAGCGTGTATATCAACACAGCAGCTTTCAACAATGAGTCGCTCCTTTTTTTATGTCTTCAATAAAGGCCTCGATTTGTTTAACCCCCTTTCGTACTTATAATCGACTTTTATCGCACCATACCAACCGGAGTGCGTGTGAAAGTGAGAGTAAGATGTTTTTTGCTAAACGATTCTCAACGCGATTTGTCGTTACTATTCGCATTCCCATGACCGATCGACCTGAACATATTATGACGATTTAGTCGTAAAAAAGATAAAATCATTTTACAAAGAACGCTTTTAACGCACTTAAAGTCACGTGATACCCTTTATGGATCATTGTCTCAACTCAATTTGACACGTTTACAATTTAATTTACTTCCATAGCTCATTTCGAATGTCATATTTATTGTTTTAACTAAAACAACCAACAACATTGTCAAAAATACAAAAATACATTAATGAAAATATACTGTAAAATATAACGGTTAATTTAATGTACCGGAAAATTAAAAAATTCACAACGTTCGTCCGTTAATCAAAAATAAAAATTTCCTAATATCTCAATTTACGATACATTAATAGAATTAAAAAAAAATTACATTTTTTTTGTTATATTGCAAAAAGTTGAGAACTTTGAATCCCGATATTGAAAGTTCTTTTTCTAATTTTTTCAGTTATGTATCTTATTTGTCTACTTTTATCGATGAGTAATATTTATCTCTTAACCCTAGTATGCCCGTTCGTTGTTCGGCACCCTTATTATCATCTGCAGTCGTCATCGATGCATCCATTTTGTACTATCTTCGTAGTTAAAATTTTAATTGTGTCGCCGGGTACATTTTATCAGGAAACTAGAGGGGAATTCCGACCCATTCACACACACGTATAGCGATAACACGCATATATATACTTAAAACAATATTTATCGGGGATCGTGTGTTATTTTGTAAGAGTTCTTGTAGTGTTATTTCCATTGAAGCCACCTGGCTGTACCGTCGGTAAAGAACACCGATAACGGGAGAATATCGCAGCTTGAAAACACTTCGCGTGTCACACATCCCACGCGCAAGCATGCGTATTCACATGCAGCACAGTCAATATCAAGATCAATTTTTGCGTCGTTTATCGTTTTGTCCTAATTGGACGTTGCGATTGGCTATTAGCAACTCACATGCAATCAATTGTCCACTATGAGTGACTTTCCTTATTTCCTATTGAAATACGTATTAATATCTTCAACGTTGAATTCTCTTCGTTCGAAGGAGAAAAAGAGATAAAGAGAACTACCTAATTTTCCTCACAACAAGACGATTAATCATCGTTCAGATATACTTGCTTTTTTTTTACGACTTTCCCTTAATTATATGATGCAGCGCTTATGACACAACAGAAAACGAAACGTTAAATAATTTCTTTGTATTTCTTCATGCTGTGCAATTTACTCGGAACCAAGGCTATCAGTCGTCACGATGGCCGCGTGGCTTCTGTGAAATGCATTCTCCCACATCAAAGTATTATTTCTTTGAGAAAAATATTTCGTACTTTTCGAGAGGTACGGAAATGGGTCCCTCTTGAAGAATGTAAAGTGAGTCACGAGCCGAAAGCGAGTGCGGCGCTTCGCTCGAGTGTAAGAGAGACCGATTTTTCCCGCACGTGTATCGAATTCGATTTTCAGACCATTTTTCAACATGGCGTGCGGGAGAGCGCAAAGTGCAGAAAAAACAGTAAAAAATCGGTTTCGCGACGCAGGTGAGGATAATCGGTCTCTCTCGCACTCGTGTGAAGCGCGTATCGCTTTTGGCTCGTGCCTCACTTCACACTGGTCGAGATCGACCTTCTTTCCTGACGCTAGACACGAAAATAACCATTTCGTGTTTACGATAGTCAAAACCTTCTCGATGCTCGCATATTTCACCGTCACGCAAAATGAAGAAATCGAACAAAAACAAATGGAGATTTTTTTTCGGTGAGAAATCGTAGGCGAGTTCTTTAACCTATGCACTCTACAGGAGTGGTCAATAACGTAATCGACTTGCGACGATACAACGCTGGCGCGCTGTTGATGTTTGTCGACAAGTTGGTAAACTTTTCGCGGTCAATGTTCCTGGGTCTGGGGGAATTGAACGAGTCCGAAAGTGGGATAGGCGAGTTCTTCTTGTGGTTATCCAGCTTTAACATAGTAAAGTCGAGCCGTATGCACCTGTTGCTGGCAAAATATTTCGCACAAAGTTCCTTTCGCCGGGAACACACAACGTCGAACGACCAAAGTGTACGGATAAGAATAGATGTCGTTCAAGTGGGCGGTTCCACCCACGGATTCTTCAAAGCGTTTCTCTACAATGAAATCGAAAGGCTTTTGTATCGACGTCAACGAACCCTCGCGAAAGTTTTTTTTTTTTTCAAGATTACTTCGATTTCCGTTACGTTGCTCGACTCCAGTATATCGCGATAAGATTTTCAAACGGCAAAGATGTTATAATCGAGAAAACTCGAGCAAAGATTACTCCACTTCAAGGTCTCGGCGCGCTGGGAATCGGAGCGTTCGTTATTGAATGAATCTTTGACATTGGCGTCTTCTCGATTGGATATAACGATTTTTTATAGAGTCTGATTTATGATTGCCGTAATTTATACAATGCAGTGTAATATAGTATGCATGCATTTCACAAAAAGCGAAAGAAAACTCTTTTCTCTTTTTTTTAAACGTTTTTTTCGAATAGCTTAATGGAATTTGTGAGACGGAACAAAGTCGGCTTAGCGAGCCAAAGTTTGGTTTACATATGCCATAAATCTCGGTATATGTTATAGTACAATATGCCTATCTCTATAGTATGAGCGATAAGAACGGACCAGAAATAAGCTCGACGATTCGCGTTACGGTATCTGACAGTAGTATGCGCTGACATGTTTCTCTTATCGATGTCTGTACGTGTGTAAGAAAGAACGGGGATAAAGTGTAGAGCTTCACAAGAAATTATAATTTCTCGTTAAACAGAACCGATGCGGACTTCGAGAAACGTTAAACGAAAGGTGGTTTTTTTTAACATAAAACATTTCAGTATAACATGAATTAAGGACAGTCGATACTATTAACAAAGAAGCTATAGATCAGTTTCGGTTTAACAACGTGTAAGAAACGAAATCCAAAGTTGAATAGAATGATAATCAGTGAAATATTAAAAAGGCAAATGTACCTATGAATAAAGGATTGTAAAATGATTTAAACAACGATCTTTATAATTTCATTTATATGAAATCGTAAGAAGCGGCAATAGTCGTAGTTAAGGGTAAAATGCAAGGCACTCTAATTGTTGGTCCAATTGGTATATCTATTTCGATAATTGTGCATATAGATTTCCCGGTGTTAATATGTTGGAATTCGATTGGCGTGCATGCGACCGCGAGAGCAAATAAGGAACAAAGACAGAGTGCCTCGCGACCTTGACATCGCAGTCTCGAGCGTCCGTGATAACGTCCCAGTGACCCGAGGCTCCTTGGGTGCATAAAAGAAGCCTTACCGAAGCCCACCCCTGTGTTGTAACACATCGAACGCAATAGTCGTTAGCTACGAAAGTGATACGAAAATATAAGGTAAATCACACAAAACAATTTTTTTTTTACAAATTTAACTTTGAAGAGAAAAGCACGACTTTTGATGGGATGCATCCAATTATTAAAAAGCCCCTTAATTCCCGCGTCAGGAGGAAAAGTACGAATAGACGAAATAAAATGAAAAGAATGACGATAACCACAAAATCAACCGTCTCTCGAACACTTTGAAACGAATCCAAAAACTTTTCCTCTACTCTGTGGGCAACTCACCAAAAAAGCCGAAAAATTGTTACTCATTAAATAAAACGTGTCTGATATATATGTACGAAAACCACAACACCAGCGCAAGAAACGTGTGAGACCTCGTCTGTCTCGTATTTCATCAATAGTGTTACACTCATAGACTCTGATATATAGAACGACAAAATTCCGTGGATATATCGTGAAATCTTTTGTCGGCGCAAAAATCACTGTGTCGTGTTTTTTTTTTTTCATTAGTCGTTCCGGAGCTTGTCAGACAATTTTTTATAATTCGCTCTCGTTATTATCCACGATCGAACGAAAGTCCGATAAGATACAACCCGCCACGGTGTTGCAGTTTCGAACGCAATCGTCACATAACCCCGAAGGATTACATCATTTTTTAACATTCCAGCCGGTTTTCATCTTATAGACTCGTTGGCTATTACTTTGTAAAAAAAAATCGTATGCAACACATACGAGATCTGAGGAATGTCCGGGAACAGTTTAATAAACTACATAGGCTCGTTCCACGTGTCGCGCCCGCCGAAGCCGCGAAATAACTGCCTCAGTGCTGTACAATTTTGTCGAATTTGCATATCGCTGCCGGGTTTTTTTTCGCCTCATAAATAAATAATTTCGCGATATCGCGATCGTCGAATAGGATAGCGACGGTGGACGAGGAAACCATGAATGGGCATCGATTGGGGATTGTATCGAATATAAC
Source organism: Cryptus viduatorius (assembly GCA_964006125.1). Lineage (NCBI taxonomy): Eukaryota > Metazoa > Arthropoda > Insecta > Hymenoptera > Ichneumonidae > Cryptus > Cryptus viduatorius. The sequence continues at coordinate 26,096,675 of OZ023220.1, forward strand.
TAAGATAGTTTATATCACAGCTACACCGGCGGTTCGATGACGATCGTCGTCGCTCGGATCGTGTACAGTATTTAGATGCATAGCGCAGCACACAAAGGGAGACCTTTTACATAGCTCGCTATCCGGGTAAATAGTAAATGCTGGTGAACGGTACGCAACCTCGCAATGCATACGTAAATGTGAACGGCGGGCGTATTCACCCACGCGGGCAATAGCGATTGAAGTTCAGGGCGTTGGGCACCAATTTTCCTCGGTACGAGAGAAGAGAATTGAAGGCGTGGGATAATGTGGCGTACCGAGAGAGCGAGAGAGGGAGAAAGTATGCTGACGATGCAGAATCGTTTTTTTCGCTACAAAAGGTCGACCATCTATACTACCATCTCTATCGTTTATCCATTAGCTAGTTTGAGAAACGAGCGATCGGAACTTTTTTTTTACCTCGAGGGGATTATAGAGTTATCCTTCGTATTAATAAATACAATTCGTATTACATAAACATATCTGAAGTGAGAAGTTTAACATTCTTGATCATAAAATTTTACACAAAATTACGAATAATGTTTATCCGTCGAGAATTTCTTTCGTTGATAATTTGTTCATTGTTGGAAAAACTTCCCCGGCTGAGTGGAAAAATGAGGTTAAACAAAAAAACTATAAATAGTTTGCAATTATTTTTTATAAATAGAACCTTTATGCAAAAAGTTTGCAGAATTTTAAAAAGGCCGCCTCAAAGAAATAATTATTTTTGTGTGACGAATTAAACGGTTCATATATATATATATCCATGTCTATGGATATGCATTCTTTTATTTCCAATTGCGTCTCATCGTAAAATATAAAAGAAAGAAAAACTGCACAAGAAAAAGACTTGAGCTTTTCTTGAGGTATAGTCAGAAGTTTTCAATTACAAACGATATTATTATTGTGTCGAAATGCACGATAAAATTATAGTTATGTTTCGTATAGCTATGTACTATACCTATACGCAGAATGTAAAAAAAAATCTGATATTTATCTAATCTTGGAATTCACGTTAATCGTAGGTACTGCCAAGTGCAAATAACTTGTTTCTTCTTAACCCCTTGAGCGTCACAGGTGCCATATAACACGACAATGGTATAGATTTCCCAGTAATTGCGTCGCTCGAAGGTCTAAATATTATTTTACCTTTTACACCGCGGCTTCTTCGTTTTTTAACAAAATTAATAAATACGAACGTAAATAAGCGCTTACAGCAACTAAAGGTCGCAAAAGTTTGACGAAATCTTACCACAGGTACCACACGATACCCGTCCCTAAACAGGAACAATTCCCCCAGAAAAAAAACAACCATATGTTGAAGCTGTGTTCCGCGTGCCAGGGATGATGAATCGAAGCAAACAGTTCTGTTGATCCGTCGATTCGCACGATCGCGCGCCATATTTACAACCGTATGCAAGAAATGCAAAACTTTTGATTTCGCAATGTCGCGAAACAAGATACACTTATTTCGTTCGAACGTTCACGTATTATTCGTCATCATCGTAACAAAAGCCAATATAACGCGGCGTGTCTTCCTCAAACGAAGGCCTAATGCCTGAAGTGGCCTTGCCGCCTCGACTGTCCTCGTCGTTGGTCGATAAGAACGTTCGTTGCATTAAATAATCGAGTGTAGCATCTCGTGGGATTTATCGGGCGCTGTCACCTGCTACCTGAGCCACACGGGGCGGAATCGACTCGCTTAGAAAACGTAATAGAGTATCGAGAACACGGGTCAGGTATTGCCACCTATCGAGCATTCCTCTCGGTGACCTTTGTCTATATTATCATCAACTGTGGCATCCGATTGGCAGAAATGAACGACCCCCGTCCCCTTTACACGCACAACCAATACAATGAACAGAACAACCTCTACTCTCCACAAAGGGGGTGACTTTCGAGTCTCATTACAAGTTTTATTTCCGGCACCCCTCCAATATGCAACTACTGGAAATGCGTATCTCTGTACTCAATTCTACTCGAGTAACGGTATAAGAAAGAAAAAAAAGTTTTTCCGCATTTCTTACTTTCGCAGTGTCAGAGACGTCAAGGAAGTGATCGCAAATACATTTTGTCATAAAAGAAAAAGTTAATGGTAGGAAGATTTGCCGATAAAGTTTTTACAATGTCGTCTCGTTAGTGAGAATGCGCGTCGATTTGCATCAGAGATCCGTCAAGTTACCCCACCAAGGTGTTGCCCATTCGCGTAAAGTTGCAATCAGACATCGCGACAAAACTTGTATTTTATTTACCGTTACAGTCAATCGGGTCATCAATCGAACGGTAATTTCTCGTGTCGCATCAGGGCACGTGATTCAGGAATGATCTTCGTGTGAATTATTGAGACGGGGTGTCGAAGTGGTCCCGTGGTTTACCACTTAAGATTAATATTACACAAATTTTACCGTTCATTGGTGTAGTTACAGCGATACGGATCCCAGATAATCCCAGGGAACGCACCTAATGTCAAGAGCAACTGGTGTGTCATCATTTACTCGTTTAATAAAGAGCCTCTCGCGTCAAGAGAGTGGGCTGTTAAAGAGTACGCTGAATACTTATGTTGCGATGAAAGATAGATATATCACGCGCTCGAGGAGTAGAAATTACAAATTTTCAGAAAACTATTCGCATTAATATACGTAAGTTAACATTCGTAAGTTCAAAGTCTCTTACTCGAGCGCATTGTACGATAATACAATTTATTCAACTTCCCGAAATTATGGTCAAATTTTTTCGCTGCTTTCCCGGGTCCCCGCCAAATACGGGACAGTGTAGCTAAGTCGGCTGCGGACGCATAGGAAAGTTTAGGTAGATTAGCTGAGTGTGAGTAGCTTCATGTTCGGTTAAAATACACTACAAGCTCCGTACTCTTAAGAGTATGTGCATTCCCTTCTGCCCCGCCCATTCCGGGCTCAATCGGTATCAAAAACTGTAAACACCTTTTTTCAGGTATACTGACATCACAGCTTAAAAAAAGTCTCATCGCACGCGGATATCATCATAGCAAGTGATGAGACTTTTTTAAGCTGTAAATGCCAGTATGCCTGAAAAAAATTCTTTACAGTTTTTGATACCGACCGCGGTGTTTAACATACCATTAATCCGACGAGACCGGCCACGCTCCCGGTTCTGTATTTCCCCTATCGCCCCTACTCCTGGTCATTTGCTGCGAGTAGGGATAATGAGGGGTATACGCGTCCGTAGATACCACTTGAAGTGGGGAGTACGGACTCAAGAAAAGTACAGTTAATGGAAATCGTTGCCATGGTAACGAGTTAAAATAAGGGAGCGGATAAGTTAACAGGAGTTAGGAATACGGAACTTGAACTGTAGTAATAATTTCCTTTCTCTTTTCGTTAATTTACGCAATATGTACGCCGATGTCATCAATGTAAACAATGATGATTCGTACATCTTAAGAGTTAGACAACATTGCCCTTTTTTTTAAATTAACAAATACAAAAAATTATGTTTGTGACGGTTGTCGTAATTATTACGGCATTTTATGTAGCCTAACGCGGCACGAGCGTAATCACACTTTATCGTTAACAACCCATCTTGCCTTGCCGACCGTACCGACTTTTATACATCACCGCTCTCTCGTCATCGCCGTGCGTATAAGCGAGTTATAAAAATGAGCACATCTATAATAATATAGCAGTGACTCGATTGTTTTGTTTTTTTTTTTGGTTACCAATGAAGGCGGAAATGCCGCGTTAAAACTTGTGTGTCGTTGAGCTGCACCCACTCGTTCTTCGATCCTCTTGTCGCTAACACAGCTTTTACAGTTTCGCTCGACAGTGAGGAATATTTCGAAATCGTTTCACGTGCAATTTGCAAATTACGAGAATCACAAACCCGTTGAAAGTCGAACCACGCGGGAGGGAGCGCTGTGTTCACACATTGTTAGAAAAGTGTAGAATACACGAAGGAAATACGATTGATGAAGAAAAAAAAACTGAAAGAAAGAAAAAATGTCCACTTGCCTTAGCTATAATAACGGAACATATAATTCATCGGTTGTCGGCTTATAGCTTTACCCTAGCGCGTGTATGCATTTCACTGTGTACTAATATCCACTGTGATTTACTATAGTAACTGGTATATACGAGAGAACTCCCTCCACTTTGATTCTTCGTCTTTGTCCGGCAGCTAACTGTTTAAAATAATATAACCGTGTATCGCCAAACTATATAGTCCACCGGTGCACCTGGTCGTTGCAGTACGTATGTCGAAAGCTCGATAGCAAAAGTGCCATATCGTGACGGTAAGTTGTTCGCGTTTAATTTTAACGATTTCGCCGATACTTAATTACGCAGATAGGAGAATCGAGTTCTTGTTGCATACCACGACCTGTATTATCGGCGCCGATTGTTCGAATGTTACTAGCCTCGTGAAAAACAGAGAAAACATTTTAATAACTATTTTGTGTTTTTTTTTATTGTTTTATTTTATTTTGTACGATTTGCAGCTCGAAACTGCGTGAGCCTCCGCGTATTTCATCAACGCGCAAAACTTCACCGCGGAGTATATCTCTCGGCCTCTGTACGCCAGGCTCGTCGACTCTCTTTACGAGCCATAATCATAGCGTCGTAAAGCGTGAGCGCCCGCGATTTCTTCGAATTAGAGTTAATTGCACAATTGGAACGACAGACGTACGTAAATGGTAAGACGATGTCAAACCTTGTGAGAGGACGCTGCTCGGGGTCTGGTTATGTGTGCCTATACCACAATGAATTGTCCCTATATACCCAGTTTTGCTATACGTATGAGAGCAACCCAGACTAGACACAATGACTCAACAAGCTCGACCGAGTTCGCAACCTCTTCCCCAGTTTCGTTTGCTCTAATGCTTGTGCTAACTAAGCCTTTCTATTATCTGCTACATACTCTATAGCCGTTTCTATATATGTACTCGGAATAACGAATCCTCCGTTACCGAAGTTTGAAAAATCTATGAGAAAAATTGCACGAGTTTTCCTTCGACATTTTGTTCTTCAAGAGCTAAAGCGCCTTCGCCTTTCGTTTCATCGAACTGGACGGATTGTTTTCCTGGATCTATAAATACCGCTAAAGAATTTTACTTTTATTCCAACAATGCTTCGGATGTATCAGAAACTTGCTACATACCCATGTAAAAACTTTTGCAAAAGAGTTCTAGTATTCGGAAAATGATGCGAAACAGGAGGGTGTACGTCGTATCATTTAATGAATTACCGTAGAACAACATACTTGCGCGTACTTATCCCAGGACGTTCAAAAAAATTTTTACATTTTTCAATATTGGTCGTTTCAGGTCTCTTCGGAAAACAAGTAACTTTTGGAATTTTTCTGCATGTATAGTGCACGTAATCGACATCCTCTTCAAAAGGGTGTTTCGTTACATTCTCAGCCAAATGTGAGATTGAAAGCGAATTTCGAATACAGTACAACCTCCGTATTCTTAACTGGACGGGACCTAACACCGTCCCGTTTCTGCATTTCCCCTACTGTCCCTACTTTCGGTCAGTAGGGGTAACGCAGTAGGGGTTCGCATCACCGCTGGGAGTGGGGCGTACAGACTCAGGGAAAATGTAGTTAGGAGAAATCGTTGCCATGGTAATGAATTGAAATAAGGAAGCGGTTAAGTTAACAGGAGTCAAAAATGCGGGCGTTGTACATTATGTACATCCCAATGGGATAAAAATATGAAAAATATCGACCATATAGGGTGTTAATAACATTCATTTTGTACAATAATTAAAAGTAATAAAAAATGACCTCATTATTTTTTTAGCAGAAATGGATCTGTTAATTTTTCTGAATCCCTATAAATTTTTTTTCTAGATTTTGTATTTTTTTGTTTTATGGATATAGAGTCACGAATTTTGGATACGTGTTCGGAGAAATACGGATTTAAAGGTCCGGAACCGGTACAATCGGTTCGGATTGTACATTCAAGATGTTTCCAGGGTATTGATAAAACATATTCGAACTTATCAATTAAAAAGTAATACGAATTTATAAAAATTAAAGAATCCATTCAAGCTAAAAAAAAAGTTAGGTTACCGGATGAATCGTTAAACTTTTTGTTTTAACTCATATGTTAATCACTTTTTGGTATTTCTATCATGCAAAATTCATTTTCTCAGCACCTTCTATATGGTTGATTTTTTCCGATTTTTATCTCATTGGGAAATCTTACAAATTCTTGGAGAATCTCACTTTTGGCTGGGAATGTAACGATATACCCTTTAATCCTGGCGCTTTCAGCATTACAATAAAGTTTAAAAATATTGTTTTTTGGCAATGTTTTGCAACACTGAAAGCATCGGGTGTCGAATATCCGCATGTGGGAGACGGCCTTCATTAACACCGCTAATACTCGAGGCGACCGCTAGATTGCACATGACAGATTCTTTTTCAAAAACGAAACGGTTCGTCGCTGATTGTCGAGGCCACCACCAGATTGTGCGTGAAAGATTCATTTTGTAACACGTGCATGAGAATTGCTACTTCTCGTGCCTGCCGAGAGTGGCATAAGTGGCGCATTGTAGCAAGCCGTACTGCAATGTCGCGCCGCATGCGCACATCAGCCTGATTTTATTTCTTACACTCTTCCGGGACGCAAGCGAGTATCGCAAAATACTATCCTCGAACACGAAAGGGTATCAGAATTACAATATAAAGGCGAGCGTGGAGTTACCACCACTAGTTCTTCTGCCGACGGCGAACTGATATTTTTTTCTTCCTACTATCTCCGGGTCCGTGGAGCTTTCGGTGATGTTAACCCTGTGAGTGCCACACCGACCAGGGTCGAAATTGCCAACGGCGATGAAGGTATTTCGATTCCTGTTCCCTACCAATAAGCTCGGGGATAACAATAAAGTACGTAATCCGGCAGGCAGAATAGCTATGCGATTTTTCGAATAAAATCTTGTTAAAAGCGGTGTTCTTAACAATTCGTGTCGATCTAGTTGCTCGGTCAGTAAAAACATTTCATATCGTCATTTACCGTCGAACTATCGGTAAATCTTCACTTCCAATTGTTCTTTGTGGTACCATTGATATTTGAGAGTTGAAATGGTCTGAAGGTCTGAAGGCAGAAACAGTGTGAAGTTAGCCTTTTTTATTCTGCGGACCTAAGGGGATTTGCCCTTTTGGTTCTTGGGGGGGGGGGGGGGGACGTGCATACGTTTTACGGAACTTCCATTTCTATCTATATATATAAAGTTACCGTCGCCGCCGCCGTGTCAGGAATTGATACACACTTATGAGACACCTGGTATATGAGACCTGTCAGAAAAATATTCTAAGTCCCTCTAAGGGGATTCCCCCTCGGGCACCCCATCGACCAAAAATATTCTAAGTCCCTCTAAGGGGCAAATACGAGTTCAGAACGAGTCCGGGGAAACACTAGTCTCTCTATATATATAAAGTTTCCGCCGCTGTCGCCGCCGCCGTATCAGGAATTGATACATACTTATGAGACACCCGGTATATGAGACCCGTCAGAAAAATATTCTAAGTTCCTCTAAGGGGGACTTAGATTATTTTCGGTCGAAAGGGGCGGGGGGAATCCCCTTAGAGGGACTTAGAATATTTTTCTGAAAGGGGGGGATCGTGGGAGGGGAAGGTCAAAATATTCTAAGTCCTTCAAGGGGGGACTTAGAATATTTTTGGTCGAAGGAGTAATGGCGAAGGGGGGGGGGGGGGGGGGAGGGGAAAAATATTGTAAGTCCCTTTAAGGGGGACTGACTAAGTAACAACACAAAAAAAAACGGCGGCGACCTCCATTGGTGAAAAGTTGCGGCGGTGATTAAACATTATTATAATGTTGATAAAAGAACAGCGAGCGCGCGTAGCGCGCGAGCCCGGGGAAACTCTAGTCTCTCTATATATATAAAGTTTCCGCCGCTGTCGCCGTCGCCGTCGCCGTGTCAGGAATCGAGGGGAGGGCAAAAATATTCTAAGTCCCCCTTAGAGGGACTTAGAATATTTTTCAGGAATGGCGCGAAGGGCAAAAATATTCTAAGTCCCTCTAAGGGGGACTTAGAATATTTTTCAGGAATGGCGCGAAGGGCAAAAATATTCTAAGTCCCTCTAAGGGGGACTTAGAATATTTTTCAGGAATGGAGGGAAGGGAAAAAATATTCTAAGTCCCCCTTAGAAGGACTTAGAATATTTTCGGTCGAAGGGGGCGGGGGGAATCCCCTTAGAGGGACTTAGAACATTTTTCTGAAGGGGGGGGGGGGGGGTCGCGGGTGGGAAGGCCAAAATATTCTAAGTCCTTCAAAGGGGGTGGGGGAGGGGAAAAATATTGTAAGTCCCTTTAAGGGGGACTGACTAAGTAAAAATACAAAAAAAAGCGGCGGCGACCTCCATTGGTGAAAAGTTGCGGCGGTGATTAAACATTATTATAATGTTGATAAAAGAAAAGCGAGGGCGCGTAGCACGCGAGCCCGGGGAAACTCTAGTATATATAGATAGATTAGGGTGTTCCATTTTCGGTGTCAAAAACCGGTGGGTCAGAATATGATTAATTTTTTTAAGAAACTATTTTTTTTCAAGTAGAAAAATACAAAAGAAAACACAGCTCCTACCAGTTGTAACGTTTATATTCAATGCAAAGAAGAACCACGAAAAAGCCGCAGTTCAAGTGGTGTTTTGCTGAACCTGTACTGGGGTACATACAGGTCAATAAAGACACTTCCTAACATTACTAGGAGGTTACGGGCGCCCGAAACCTCCTGTCAAAACTCGTCGACCAATCACGGCACGAATAAAGCGACAACAATACATATATCGAATTTCGATACTTTCGATATAATATCGTTACTCACCAACTTTTTAGGAGAGGACTAGGGGTGGATCTTCTATTCTTTTGCGAGACGTGTTGAAGACCGATAATCTCCACTTTTATCGCGTGGGGAACGAAAAAATTAAATAAACATGATAAAGCCTGACGTATACATCTATGTATATAGACACATACAGATTTCCTCCTGCATAGAATTCGTTTCCATGAGTACAATCATATTATAATGCTTTGTTGTAGTGTATACATTTTCATTCGCGACAATACGCCCCAATGAAATCGAATTACGTCCGCGGTGCACTGAACGATGCAATGCCCGCAGTTTCGATCAATTGATGTAAACGAGAATGTTGCCTGGATTGGACATTGATGCAAGAGACCTGGTAGCCTTGCGGGACAATTTTCGCAATTTTTCAGATTACGCTACGAAGACGACCCACGCGATTCTCAGGATACCTTGCTTCCGGTTCATTCCGATTGAACAACTTTTCCTGAGAACACCGAGCATCGTGGAAGAAAAAGATAACTGTGAAATGAGGAGTGAAAGGATGAAAATCTCGAAATAGAATCGAAGTCGCAGCCGATGCAAGAAAACCGTAAAAAAGAGACGAGAAGAGAAGAGAAATAGAAACGGCGGGATGAGCACAAATGCGGTCTCCGACGCTGGACGAATCTGGGTCATTCGGTTGCTCGGCAACCTGGGGGTAACTTTACCTCTTCCCATGCTACCATCTCTCGCTATCTATATCTAGCCATGTATACACGCATTGTATTTCCGGGCCGTGCAACTAGTAGTACGCCAACGCCGTCGTTATAACCATGTGTATGAACACAACGACTTGCAAGCTTATAGCACTTGTACAACACTGCGCGAGTTACGTGGGTGTCGGCGTGAGTGGCTTTCAACCCCCTTTTACATAACCCGACTCGAAACGTTATCAAATATACTCACAAACTATGCAAATGCATGCTCAACCGTTTTGTTTGAAAATATAATTTTTTGAATAATCTATAATTACTAAAAATGTCTAATACAAAAATCGGTTTAGTTCACGATATGAAACATTCGAATTCGGCTGTAAATCATTGTGATACCAAGAATAACCAAGAATAGTCGCTTGGAAACAAGTCTGTGAATACTTTTGACCTTTTCGCGAAGTTTCCTTCTTTTCTATCCTATGCGCTCGTCAACCGAGCTTTCATAAAAAGAGCTTTGCGTTTTTAGAGCCATTATAGTCGGGTGTTTCACGACGTCTCGCTAACAGGCTTTCCCATCAATATCTATTCTCTTTTGAAGCTGTTTTCCATTTTCTCGCGGGTTTTCTACGAGCTCATCGTAAGCAGCACGGTCATTCGAGAAGATTCTCTTTTACAAAAAGCTTTCGTCGCGGGAACTCCGTCCCACATTCTTCAAGGACCTTCTCCCGCCAGGACGCTTCAACCCTCGCTGCGTATACTCGTATTAGTCGTTTCGCTACTCGCTCGGCCTTTGGTATCCTTGTCACTGACCATCCAGGTAACATCATGCCAACCTGTATAGACTCTGATGCCTGCTCGCCACTACAGAGCCTAGTGACCAACTCGCCGAGTTGAAACTCCCCCATGAGTATTACCCACCACTCATCCGCCTTCGTATTCTATTAGTCGTACATGAACTGCGTACTTACGCTCATATATTTCATGTAGTTGCATTGCACGTGATCTCGGGGAGTTTATTCCCCGACCACCGCTTTTTCGTTTTCAATTCGACTAGGGACGCCACTCGAGAAATAATTCCAGAATGACAATTTTTCAGAATTAGGGGAACTAGCCAATTTTTTCACTGTTCTTCTTTACAGTATTCTCATGGAGGATGATTTATTTTCTTTCCGGAAATTGTTTCCCAGATTTTTAAGTTAGGAGCCTCAAAATAACGTAAAACGTCGATAATCATCGTTAAAAAAAATGTATGTATTGAAACGTTTCGAGATTTTAACGAATTAAAATCTCAAACTTAGGATTTTTTAGATCCTCTTTTTCCTTGCGGAAAGACTCGAGTTCGAGCTCTGGACTGGCGAGATATTGTGAGGAAAGGAAAGGAGTAAAGGAGTTAGCGGTCAGATTTCTTCATAACTTGCAATTCGGGGACCGGAGATCCACCCGACGTTCAAGAAAGAGTACTCTCCTCCGAACTTGGGATAGGAAAGACGATATATAAAACTATTTAACATTTGGTAAGCTGGGCGAGCTTACGAATCACGATTGGTCGTTGGGCTACCGAACAATCGCGTAGAGGACCAAATGAAAAATGTTCGTACATTCGTCCTGGACGAAGACAAAACGTAAGCCTGGGCTATGCTTAGAGTTGTGTGTGACTGCGAGTCGTGAGACCGCTAGTCACACATACAAAAATGAGGTTCAACGCATTGCTGCGGAGATACCCATGTGGTATGAGTGTGTTTTGGTAGGAATGGATAGCGGGGGGGTAGCCGTCCCGTTACAGTATATGTATATGTTTGGCCGCATACTCTAGCGAGTACAAATATGGTGTGGAATTAAAGTGGACGCGAATTGGAAATGAATTTAGCATGGAGCCGTCAAGAAATTTAGCATTAATCAAAAATTGAACTTTTTTATTTTTGTTTTGCGTTGTAATTCTTGCGGAAAAGCTAGTAGCCGATTTAAATAGTCAGAGATCTATTATTTATTCTATTAATTTAGTAATTCACGAAAACAAAACGTTGGAACAAGAGGGTACCTAATATTAGCGTATAACTAACTTGGTAGCGTTCGACCGGTATACGTTTTCTGCGGGGACGTTTTACTTTGTCCTGGTACTTGGCGTCGAGACGTAACCGCGCCTATTGATGTATCGAATACCGCATCGAACATCGACATTCGATGGGTAGCAGTATCGAAATTCCACGTTGAAGAATATAAACAATCGATAGGTGTATACTCGGCACTTTAGTGATTATAGAGTCAAATATAGAGTGTCTCATTTTTGGCTATTGTTAATAAAAGACTCCGTAAATGCAATTTAAGCGATATGCAAAAGAGAATTCATTTCTGTACCGTTTTAAAACAAAAATGGCGGTTACCCATAGCGAACTGATGTTCTACAAGTGATACGGAGTAATTACAGTGTCTCTATAGGAGACCGTGTACCCGATTGGCATGTCGAGAGCCGGTTACCTGATCTTCCGATAATGAAAATAACCATATCCAAGTGGATCTGTTACATCAAATTAGGTTCAAGTCTCCTCGCTCAATCGCTGGGGTACAAAGCTACTGTATCAGTGTGTTGGAACAGTTTGTTTACTCGTGCGGGTCTCACTTACTTATCCTTTCCCGACGACGACGAGGAACCGGGCTTCGTAAGCTCTAGAATCGGTTATATCAGAACAAGAATTTGCATTGCTTCTTCAAACGATGTTGAGTAAACAAGCGAGAAAATACTATGTACATAATTTCTATACATCCATTTGAATGATCACATAAGGATGTTAATCAATTAATAGCATGCCATTCGGTTATTACTTTTGCCTAACCTTTGGTCGACAAAATCAGATATTCACTTCGGACTATGGTAACCAGATACCGAGCAGTCCATTCGTTGCGTTAACGGGACATTTGTACGATTGTTGTTTTTTTTTTTACGACTTTGGAACAGGTTTGTTCGAAATTCTCGTAGGATGTCGATTGTTAAATATGATTATTGCACGCACGGATAACAACAAAACGTGCATATACGCGAGGTGACAGCGCGGTTGCATAAAGCCATCCGCCTCGTTGAACTGTTTACTTCCGGTTCCAATACGGTATAACAGCCGCTGCGCACATACCCCCCTTCCGCGTTCCAACTGCACAGGAGGTGCGAGTAACGTAGCGCTCGTTGGTAGTTTCAACGGTTCCACACGAGAAGTCCGCGCGCAACATCCCACACTCTCGGGAGTTCCCCCGATTACGATCACGGTACGAAGGCTTCCTACGATCACGTGTGAACTTTTGCTCCACGACTGCAAAATCGGCGACGCGCGTTTGAGCTCACTGCGATTTGTTCGCTCCGTTCGGCATATTCGCATACGGAAACAGAATCGCAAACTAGAGATCAACGAAATAGATACGGAGGCGTTCGGTGTGTTCTACGAAACTATTGTATCGCTATGCAATTAATTTTGTATCCGCGATTATCGGGTTCGTGGAATAGCGGAAATCTTTCTATACATTTCCCACCGTCCGACTTTGTGGTGTGAGTTAAAAGTCCTTTAGATGCATAGGGAGATACATAATCGAAAAATGATATATTTAGGGATCGCTTGTATTCTTTTATTTTCATGCTTGTGTATTTGTAAAAGTGCATACGTACCAGTTTAGCATCGAAAACGTTATTTGATAGAACGGTACCTCTTGCAATATACGGATCAGTTACATACCTAAAAAAAAAGAAAAAGACATTAAATTCTATTGATGGAGCGGCGGTTTTCTGAAAAAGTCATTAAGAGAAGCATTCCGACGCCGAGGAGTGGAAAGAAAAAAAAACCGCCCTCCAAGCCTGCGCGCGTCCAACGCTACTGATCAAGAGACGTGGTGATCGAATCGGACTAATCCAATATCCTGCGCGCGCGCCCGAAACCTTCTGTGAAATGTTGACCAATCCTGGCGCAGATAAAGCGATATAAATCTCGCAATGCGATATAAATCGAAATTTCGATATTAATTTCCAGATATATCGTGACACACCAATTTTTTAGGAGTCGAAAAAAATATCGTAAACGCAATTTTCCAACTTTATATAAAATTCTGAAAAAATTCATACGTATTCACAAAAATGTTCAAATTATTTCCATTAAAAAAAGTCATGTTGCTGGGTAATTCGTTGAACAATTTGTTAGTCATTGATTTGTTAATAACATTTTAGAAGTATTATTATGCAAGATTAATTCATTCAGCACCTTCCATATGTTGATTTTTTCATTTTTTTTTTATCCCATTGAGATCCTGTCAATTCTCTCGGAATCTGACGTGGGATCGGACTGTACTACGAAAAGACTACCTTAAATGTTTCTACTTCAATATCAGGCTCCCCACAGACTGATAGTTTTTTTTTCGCGGAAAAGAGACATCGGATCAAAATCTTAATGGCACGTTTACGACATAAATTGAATACAAGCGTTAAAATGAACCCTGAATCAACTCGATCGATCCCCGCAATATTAGCGATGAGATATCATTTTGTTCTCCGAAAAATCTACACTTTCACGATAAAACAATTCCCAGCCAGTCCGATATTCCGGGACGCCTGTGTGTTGCGACCACAAACTCATGCGTGAGCCAAGTATACACAACGGTGTAAGCGCAATGAGAAAAAAAATTTGTTGAATTAACAGAATGCGCGGTGACATACGTTCAATGAAATATTTATTTCACTAGATTAAATATTTATTTTACCTAACAATTATTGGCTTAAGTGGATAAAAATATAATTGAAGCCAAAAAATGTTTTGTTCTATCATATAAATAATTCTTTGAACGTATGTCACCGCGCATCTTGTTAATTCCGCTGATTTTTTTCCTCAGTGCGACGATCTATAAGCTGTTTTCGTGTCACGCAAATATTTGACGCTATAAAGGGAAACATTTTTTAGCAAAAAATGTAAAAAAAAACGTCGCCCAGTGGTTTAATAATAGTATACAAATAATTTTTTGAAAAAAATAAATAAAAATAAGATAAAAAAAAGAACTTGGCCAGACCTTGGAACACAAATCTCGTTGCATCAAGAGACAGGACGAATAAAGTTTTTTTTATTTATTTTTACTTGTCTCGTATGATTTTTCTTTTTATTTTTTCAAAATATTATTTAAAAACTATTTTTAAACTACTCGGTAGTGTTTTGTAGATTTTTTCAAAAAACAGTTTATTCATTTTTTATTTCTTCATGCGATATGAAGTATGGAAAGGAGAAAGTACTGTAATCGCGAGAAAAAAAAACACCAAATTTATGGACTAAATAACTCTTGTCAACATGAAAAACTACTAAATGTGGAGGAAAAACTCTGAATTTGAGTAGCAAGCTCATACAGCACATGTAGAAGATATCTTGAAAGTTTCACAGCGATAGAACATGTCTGCGTAAAGTTATTGAGTCTGCGCCAGAAAATTGTTTGTCTGTACAAACGTATCCTGTTTTCTGGTGTAAACACAATAATCTTACGCAGATATTAGTAAAAACTATGAAACTTGGTAAGCAATTACTACATATAGAATCGGAGTTTGGTATTGAAAATTAAATGTTTTTGAAACGTGAAAAAAAAGTTTGTGAGATTATACATACATTCACAGTTTTTATCACATAAACCATATTTCATTGCCATCAATTAAAAATCATCCTTGCAATAACAGATTAAATTGTGAACTAAAAATTTGCACACTACATTTCTCAATAACATTAATAAAAAAAATAAAACCTTCGAAAAAACATCATGAACTGTCAAACTTTTGCTATTTCTAGAGGTAATGTCTATAGGTCGAACTTCAGCTGCAAGAGGCGTGATCGACGCCAAAAGGTCGACTCGCTACCTATGGTTTGAAACATGATGTTCAAACCTTTCACCGGTCAAAGCAGATTGCAAGCGATAAACAAGATTTTGACAAAATTTGAGTTACAATTATGAGGGGAAAAATACATGAGCTCGAAAACTAAACTCCTCTATTAAAAACATAGATATCAACACAATACTAACTTCAAGCGAACAACAATCGGGATGAGAAAGTCACGAGTTGCAATACGCCAGTAGCAACTGCCATGTGTCCAAATTTTTTCAACATACATTAATGTGAGACATCTACATTTGGCTTCTTGCCAACCTATTCTTTCTATTGAAGCTCGGTGGTTAATCTGATTTTTTTCGAAATTAATAATCAACTACGTACCCAAATATAGTGTTTATAAATACATTATTTGATTATGTCCCAAATGGCATGATGTAGTGCAAAAAAAGCCACCGTAGAATACATTAGTACATCTATATCATCTTTTTCCCTTGCGGCCAATGTCAATGAACCTTGCCACGTTTTTACGAGTGCAAGAAGCTTTTCTCATCAGGAAGTCACACATGCTATTACCAAGCATGTATTTCCTTATCGGGAAGGCGATGAGATCTTCGAAAAGAAAGCATTGAAAAGTTCATTGACACCGATTATGATGAGAAAACAATGATAAAGCCAATGCCTCCATTTTTATAGCATCTTTAACGTCTGATCGGGCAAAAAATCTGTGTCAATATTTATGGTTAAACAACTTTTACAATCCAAACCTGTCAACCGATATTTCATTTCGCGCTTTAACTAAGGAGATATAAAATTTCAATAGCGACTGCAATCTGCCGCGTGATCGTCGCTCATCTCATTGCGATCGCGACATCGTATGCATTGAATTAAACTTCTGGATCAGGGATAGACGAACCTCATAATCATTGTAATCAAACATTTTTTTTTCCATATTTCGAAATCCTTCGTCGTCTCACTCGCAACTTGGCGATAACCAGCTTCTGGTGCGGCTATGTACCAGGTTTGAAATAAATAAGAAATTAAGATTGAAAGTGAGAACTGGTTTGTAAGTGGGCGCGATCGCGTGACGCTGCGCTACCTGCCCACCTCCACCATCACCGATGCCTGGATGCTGACCATATAACCAGGCGATCTGAACTAAGTCGATCGACTGTATTAGTACACAGGTACCACAACAGCAGCTTGTATGGCAACTCGTCCACCGCAGCAGTGAATGTCCTCGAGTCGTTATTGCCTATAACTATATAACTATACAGTATACGTTTCGCATCCTGCGAAACTCGATCGAGTTTGGTACTATTCGCGATAAAGGTATACTTCACTTGAAACACCGGATAATTGTCGGTGGCTGAATTTTTTCTCATGATCAAAGTTGCGGTAAAAAAAAATAACGCGAAACTTATGAGACATGTGGGAAAAAGTTTTTCAAGTGAAGGTAAAGTCAGTTGATAAATTGGACGAAACACAGTTGCGTTTTTCTTGCTTTCAATTGTTCATTTACTTTATGTAAATTTTGGTACTAAAACCTCGTTAACAAAATGCTTACAAATGATATGTTAAATTTGCTTAATATTAATAGTTATTTCCATCTCTTCATTACTGGTATACGAAAATTTCTTACAAAACTGTGATTTTTTTCAACGAGATCTAAATACATAGAACATAAACGATTATATACAGTATAATTCGTCTTTTCTGAATTCGATGGAACCGGGCACATATGCTATTCTGTATTTCTCCTACAGTCCCCACTCCCAGTCAATAGCTGCCGGTAGGGGTAACCCGGAGTATACATCGCCCGAGTCTGCGCAAGCGCAATGCTTATAGTGGGGCGAGCGGACTCAGGCCAAATACAGTTAAGTGAAATCTTTGCCGTGGTAACGAGTTAAAAAAAGCGGGCGGTTCAGTTGAGGGAAGTTAAGAAAGGAGGATTTCCACGGTACAGTCCAAGCTTCGTATTCTTAACTCCTCTTAACTTAACCGCTCTCTTATTTTAAGTCCTTATTATGGCAACGATTTCCCTTAACTGTATTTTTCTTGAGACCGTACATCCCACTCCAAGTGGTATCTACGGACGCGTATACCCATCATTACCCCTACTCGCTGCAACTGACCGGGCGCAGGGACGATAGGGGAAATGCAGAAACGACAGCGTGTCCGGGCCCTCGAATTGAAAATACGGAGCTTGCACTGTACATAGTTTATAAAGATATTGAGAGAGGAAGTTCTGTGGGGTTTACTCGAGAGCAGCACGTAGGTGACTTGACCTTTTACGTCGCCGGGCACTTAAGCTGCCAGTGGGGGTGTGGATCAGCCCCTGTTTCCGTTCGGGGGAGAACGAGGGGATTGGGGGCGTTGCAACACCGACCTCATTGACGCCAACAGGTTCAGCCGGTGAGAAATTTAATCGAAAATGCTATAACGGAGCGTACGTTGCAAATTCCCGTCCATAGTTCGCAGAATTTATCGCCCTATATACGAGTAGATACGGTAGACGAAAGACATCGTAACAGGGCCACTGGGCCGCTCGGTAACGGGAAGTAAGGGAAGTTGAACGGTTACAATCAGAATTAAATAAACTCGACAATACAACGAAACTGAAAGTGACGATTCAAGTTGTCTTAAAAAATGTTAATGCATCTCCGTTAATATTAACGATTGCGCTATAATATGCAACAGCTGCGCATGATAAATCGCTGTGGTTTCACAAAATTATATTACATAAAATAAATAAAAAATAATTATTATAATACATAAAAAATATAAATATTATATTGTTATTATTATGATTGAAAATGCCGATGAAATTTGAAACAATAATTTGCAAAAAAAGAAAAAGATTCCACGCATGCTTCGGCAACTTTGATTATTAGGGGTGTGGTGTCGCGAGACCGTGGTAAATCCACGAGACTGTATTAGAACAAAATGTTGAATATTAAGAGTAGCGCGTGGGGGTTAGCATCGTGGTCGGGCATTGCGGCGCCGTGCGTCCGCGACACTCCGTTCCGGGCTCGTCGCTCCCTGGCACTCGGCCACGACCTTTAAAAAGCAACGAACGAATGAACTAGCGTCGTGAGGCAGCGCGCACACAGCATCAGCGGTGCCTTACCGGTGCTGACTGTCGCGTCTCGGTGCGCGCAGAGAGAAACAGAAGAGACAGGAGGGCGTGCGAATTCGAATGCGATATCTCGAGGACAACCGTGTTCACTCGTCGTATTAATCTGCGGCGTTCAACGAATTTTGCACTCGGTTCACGGTTCGTAATCTTGAAAATTATCTCATCGAATGTACGCAACACTTTTTTACACGACCGCGGAAGCATGGACAATAGGAGACAGCGTTGAAATAAATTAGTTTCGGCTCGACGAAGCATCGCGGATTCTCATTTTCCGTCGAGTCAGGTATACGACGGAGATCGTTGACACAACATCCGAAATCAATTCAGTGTACCTAGTTTTTAAACATGTATATACTCTTTCGATTAAGTTGAATAGAATTGTTTAACCGGTGAAGGAATGAGCCACACAAATCCGAAACGCACTTCCGCTGATACTACAGCAATGCCAATCGTAATTATAATTAATTCTACGAAAAATAAGTGTCGGCGATAACTTAACGATTCGAAAATTTTACCGAATATTGCCATTGATCGTATATATATATATATGTTTACGGAAAATTATCATGCACGTTTCAGTTAGTCGAAGAGGCTTTTTTTGTAAAAAAAAATTCAACGACACCCGCTGTAATATTTTTAACAAACAATTTTACAAAAATTAAAAAATCACCTGACTGAAAGAAGACTGAAATAACAAATAATTTTTCGCATATTATAGTCAGGAGATGAATTTGTTGTTCAGTGTTGGGATCTCCCGACTATAATATGTGAAATAATTATTTTTGATTTCACTTTTCTTTTAATCGGGAGTTTTTTAATTTGTATAAAATTATTTTTATTTCGTCCTTTTTAGTTTTTTAGGCACTCACTCAAAAATAGGCAGAGAATGCCCATTGAAATGACAAACCGTCTTCTGTAAATGCCTGTAACTTTGGACTGTGCGAACCAATTTTACTCATCTTCGCAGGAGTGTTTTATCATATTGTGACAATAGCGTAAAAACATTTTGAAACTACTGCGAAAACTTTAATAAGATTTTCGAAAATAAAAATCAATTTTTATTCCGTCAAATGTCCGTACAGTGGTCCAATTATGAAGTCTACGAACCAAATTTTTGCTTTTTCGCAGCAAATTTTCAGACATTCCGGAGGAGGCGTCAATTGTACGGAGTTCAACAGTACACTGGCGCACCAGTTCATTTACAAAAAGCACACATCAAATTAACAACAACTGGTCGCGTGACGGTTCAACTTTTCACTATCAAAAATATCCGCCAACGTTTAAAACGTATTTTAATTTCTACGAAATCGTTTCAGTTCAGTGTAATTCTGATACACGACCAAAATAAACATCTTTAACATCTATTTAACAATAAACATCTACAATCTTTCACAAAAATTCTATTCCCTTTTGCACCAACGTTCATCAGCGCAGATAGTCACATGCAAAACTGTGCGCACGTTCAATCGTTCACCTGCCTTTCGTAGCATTTTCGTGTTGCCGCGGTGGGGTACGATGGACTCGATGGATTAAGAAATGCGACTAAATTTACCGATGAACTAGCGAGCCGCAATTCGTGATCAAAGTCTCTTTTTGAGACTTTTTCTTTTTGTGTAACGATTGCCGAAGAGTCGACTGCAGAATTCCGGAATTCCAGAATTTGAACAATTCTCTTGGACAGAGACACTCTGTTGTTTTTTATTCCCCCTAATACATGGAATCAGTTCGTTATTGTCTTTATACAAGAGCAAAATATTGAAAACGAGAAAATTGAGACATATATATTTTTTTTTATTTTCAATGAAATTTTGGTGATATTTGTCGTTGCTTAAAAGGAATCATATTTCGAGAACGAAACATGTTATCGTCTTGTTTCTTGTCTTATATTGAACAAGAAGTAGTACCTTACTCAAATGAAAATGTGTAGCCTCTTCAATGCCTCCCAAATATTGAAAAAAAATTATTGAAATTCTCGAAAATTAGACTGCGATGACTCTTCGACAGTCGTTATATGAATAGATTCTGTTCTAACACTTTAACGCAACGCGCGCGATGTGTGTATAAATTGAAAAACGGAGCGCGCGGCGCGACGTGTACCCCTGTGAGTGCCGTAAAGGATGCCCCGAAGGGACATTTTTCGGGAGTTTGGGGGGCGGAGCCCTTCAATAAGAACCTCTAGCTCCGTGGGCTGCTTGTAACTTTTTTTTGTTTATTGCTTGCCACTTCGTGAAATTTTCTCTAATAAATTCTTTTTTGCTACTTGTTGCGAGAAGCGCCGTCTTCGCGGCTCGTGCTGCTAACTCACACGCGTCAAAAAAAGATTCTTCGCACTCGTATCGTAATAGGTATACTATTTCAAATTAAACCCAACTTTGTATCTTGAAAGAAAAAGGCTTAAGAATCTTCTTTATTATGTTTAATTCACTGAAAAGTGATAATATTATGTATAATTTGGGGAATGCATTATCAAACTATTCAAAAATACACTTCGATAACGTAAATACTGGAGGGGATTTGACCTGTCGCCCTAAAATGGTGAACCGGTCGTTCATGGTTGCAGTCGAATTGAAACTTGAGGTTCTACTCGGTGACTACATCGTTTCGACGAATTAAAGGGCGCGCCCCTATAAATCACACGCAGGTCGAAACGGAATAATTAGTAAACCGATCACAACGGTATTTTTGTGTTGCTGATTGCGCTTTGACGACGAGAAGGGTGGCGCAAACGTACCGCGGCAATAGTAATAGGGCGTAATTGGGTCACGTTCCGAAGCACGAAAGTCGCGCAGTCGAGACGAAAGGAAAAAAAAAGATGGGCAAGCGGGGAGTGCTCAGTCGTAAGCTGTGGCTCGTGCACAGTAGTTCGAGATGAGAAGAAGCGCCTCCGGGCCCAGTGTATAAAATAAGACTTCTGTCGCTCGTTGAACCTCTTTACTTAGCGTGCGAGACTCGCGCGATGATAGACTTCCTACTCTTGACAAGTGGAGACGAACGCATTTCGAGCCACGGACGAGTCTCGTCGTTTTCGTCGGCAGCGATGCGGATAAATTCACCCGCTCGCTCAATATTCACCCTCACGATGATGAGGCGCGGGAGAATGCGGATCGCGTCGCTGTAACCGATAATAAGATCTCCCCCACGGACGCGAATCGCGTGCGCGAGACTCCCTACTTTATTAATAGATTAGAAAGAGGTAGCCTGTGAGTCGGAAAATGAGAATATTAGAGTGGGGACTGTGGAGGAGTCTGTGCCGTGAGTCACTTTGCCAAAAGAGAATTTTCACGTCGCGAAGCACCCCTCGATCCAACACAGATTTTGGTAAATTGCTGGCTTAGGCAAAGAATCTTCGAACGAATGGCATTTCTATTCTTGCAGTAAATGCTATCTATGTCACGTTGAAAGTAAAAATATGGATAACAGGGTGATTCGCAATGATATATACGTAGATCTTGAGCGGAAATTCAAAACCTCAATCGACACTGTAAAACGTTATTTCCACGATAAAAAGAATGAGCTGGAAATTTAATGCACTGGAATGCTTTGTTTTTTTTTTAAATGCTTAGGGTTGTTTATTAAATTTAATGCACAATAACAATGGACAATTAATGGACGATATATTAAAAACCATTGAGATATTTTACTTTTAAGCATTTGCTTTGATTTTCCTGCAAAAGGCTATGCATTTTTCATCACCGTTGTACATCGAATCTAATGTTCCAGTTTGTGCATAAATAGTTCAACTACCGGGACCTTAAAATTGTTATTTTTTTTACAGTATTCGTTAACTATTTACACCCGAATACTTTACCTACTTGTACCACACAAAGGGCATTCGTGTTTTCGTATTTTTAATTGAACCGTGCGTGGTTGAAAATCTTTTACAGGCTAAACAAGTGCCTTTTACCGATTTCCGAGCTTCTAAGTACGTATCAGTACCATAATATATAACATATGTTATCAGTACCAATACCTCAAACAAAAAGATGCTCCTCTGGCGTTGGACCATCCGTATTGTAAGTAGAAATCGTTCGAACGCCAGAGGTCATTGGACTCTCTGTATTTCTTTTTCGTTCTTTTTGCAACATTAATATTCGCAGATTCTGGTGATAAATCCGTTGAATACAATGCAGAAGAACTATGTACCATGGTGCTGGATAAAGCAAGGAGCGGCGTTGGAAGAAAACCCACGTCCATGAGTCGTTTCCAGAGTATAGGTCAGTCGCGATGATTTTCGCCTCGACAATGTCTCGTCCTGCTGGGTTTTTTTCTCCCTTCATAGAGAATAGCTTCAAGACGCTTCAGTGTTACACGCCGTGTCGCCGCTCACTAATGGCTTGATTATTATGCAGTCTCTTCTGTATCGATTCACCTACTAAATATATACAGACTGCCGTGTTCCTCGCTGCTCTTCTTCCTCTTCATTTTCGTTCTTGTCGCATCGTGAGGGGGAAGGGGAGGGGGGAGGGCTGTTGAAAAATCTTTTTCCCGTGAAACACAAGGGCTTCTCCTTTTTCTTGGAAAACGTGTAAACAAGCGACAAACGACGTTTTACGAGGCGGACTCTTGTTTGTCCGTTTATCGTTTCGTCTAGTGTGCTTGTTGAATGGATAAGATAGAGCAGACGGTCATTGCTTGTTTCTCGCCAGCGCGTGAACAAGCTAATAAAAAAAATGACTGACGTCTCCGATCCTCCTCTTACGATGTTTACAACCTCTACAAGATTATACAGATTCCCGGAAAGTTGAATCATCGAGAGATCTCATGTCAATTATGCCAGGAGGTTGAATTAGGTTCACATCAGAATTATTCAACGTTGGATTTATGCCGATAGTCCATAAACACTGTGATGGATAGTTATTCTTGGATATAAATCATAAAAGTCTGTTGATGGTCGAACTTATATGAAATTCACGCAAAAAAAGTATTTTTGATTTTTTAAAGAGATTGAAAAGCTCACGGGAACGCGGTTCCAATCGATTTTTCAACAATGCCTATTAATTTTTTTTATGTATGTATCTGATTATTCAACAGCTTCGCAACAATGGACGAGGGAAATTGTTGGCATTCATAATTATTAATTATAAAGTAAAACGTTCACAATCTTTGATCTGAGAGTTTATAATTCTCTCACAATTTAATTTTTTTTCTAACGCTAATATATGCGTCCGCAATTAGCATTGTGAAAAAAAAAGACTTCCAGAGATACATCGCGTTTCAATAGACCAATTAGCTAACTACCATGTGTCACGTAGACCTGTACTTTTCCCGAATTGATCAATATCCGATCATTGCATGACGATTCATCGTTTTCATCATTCCAGGAATTATCGACACGCGGTAATAAATTTCTACAGTAGAGGAAAACGAAAAAAATTGCATGCGTTGTAAGAAAAGAAGTGCTCGCGCGTGTTCAAGGATTCTGAGCCATGGCCATTGTTAACTGAACTGCCGAAGGAGATTATGAGTTATAATCGTAAAATCAAATTTCATCGAAGGATATATCGAAGCGCGTAGGATCGCGAGCGGAAGCATTTATATCGCCGACCGGGGTTTAATAAAAAAAAAAAGAACAAGCATTCAGTCGCTATCATTCCATCACTCCGCTCGGCAAGTCGTCGTTGTGTGCAAACGACTCTTTATTTGCTGCAACTATTCAGATTAAAAAATATTTGCACTGATGTGGAGACAACATATAATACATATACCTACACCCAGTAGAGGGCGAGGCGACATATACTCTATATATAGTACACTACTGCTGCCAGGGTAAGCACGAGTGCCCGACTGTTCTCGAATTTGCATACGCACCCGCCTTATCTACGACACATTTTAAGCACAGTCAATCCGTGCCGCTGCTGCCTCGAGGCTCAACCAGCTCGACCACGAAGTAACATATGCAGAGCGACATATAACCGGCATCGTGATCGGCGACAAACTGTTCGAGGTGCTCTTTCGCTCTTTCGTAACCCGGTCGTCGTCGCCGTCGTCGTCGTCGTATACCAGCGACCAGAATCACGAGAGGCACGACCGAGCATTAGCCGGCATTAGTGCAAAATGCGCGCCGGTACGCGCCGGGCGTTACCAGCCCCGGCGGCGACTCTACCTCGAAAGTAGTCTTGTCCCCCACACGATTATTCAGACATCGATCCATTCAATCGAACTTTTGCATCGTTCAATATAACATAACCGCATTGCCGCAGTCGCACGGATGCAATGATCAAGAAAAACGCTTTTTTTATTATCTCGGATTTTTCGGAAACATTCGACTTTCAAAGAAAGTATTAATGTCGGGCATTATTTACCCCCAGGTAGAAATTATCCGGAAATCGTTAGTCAAAAGTTACCTGAATACTCATTTATCGACTCTACACTTGCATTCGCACTCATATCTTAATACACACTTACTCGATGCTGTATATTCGATTTTTGGGTCGAAGGGTCGAATTTGTTACAACATTTTTTTTTTCTGCCGATTTGAAAGGTGCATTTGCAGGGCCAAAATATTTTTATCGTACCGATTCTTTTAACTCAGCAGTTATGAGTTTGGTGTTGATTTGGAGATCGCGCGTCGAATTGTCACTCATGTTTTTCGAAACGACAAAGAATCTCCTGACAGTTTTTTGTTATCGCGTTTGTAACCAAGATGATTGGTTTGAGTTAATGTATTATTGAAATTTGTTGTGTCTCCACGAAGATGAAGGACTTTGAAAGAATGTCGTAAACGTGCCTTTTCGCAAATATAGCGTAAACGATATATACTCTCTACTACATTCGTAAAATGCAAAGTATGTGTATGATGCAATGTATGAGAATGTAAACGCCATGTTAACGTCTATTATGTCAAATTTTCATCATTTCAACAATTCAATTCGGACATAACGCAGGTTAACGTAGTGTTCGTTCGGGAATGAAATTGTTTTGTATTATATCTCTTCTGTTTCCCCCATTTTATTTAAAAAATTATGTAAAAACATTTTTTTTTCTTGAGTAATAAAAAAACTACCGACTGATGCAAAAGGAGTGGAACAAATTAATTGTGGTATCAAAAAAGAGTGAAATAACAAATAATTATTCGCATATTGTAATCGGAATACCTCACACTCAACGACGAATAAAGCTCCCGACTATATTATGCAAATTATTTGTCAATTCACTTTTTTTTTGATAATACGATTTGGTTAGTCCGCGCGGTGCGAGAAAGCCGCTTTCTGCTTATGCAGTCGGAAGTTTTTTAATTTGTGGAATTTTTTTCTTTTCATCGAGAAAAATCGATAGTTGGACTTGTCATTGTAGCCAGTGGGTATTATAAACAACGAAAATTAGTTTTTCAATTTATATTTTCAGAAAATCATTCAGTTTCTTAATTATTCTATTTTTGTTGTTGATTTTTACGAGTTTACACATTGTATAAAAATAGCGAATTCAGTACGTCAAACGTATTGGTAAATTAAATAGACCCGGAAATAAAACTCATTGGCATATTGCGTCCTTTTTTTTATCACACATATATTTTTGGCTTCCTCAAGATGCTTTGTTCTGTGATTAGTTACTTTACTTGTAGTTACTTATTAGTTAAGTTATGAGGTTAAACGATAAGTACCTACGTATGTACATACACACGAGCAGAATTTTTTTCTAAATGTCATTTTTCAATGTTTTGGAACATTCTGAATACGTTTACATGAAAAGCTCAAAAAAAATGTTTTACACTGAAACAAAGCTTCTTGTGGAAGCAAAATTAGCAACAATTATACTTTTAGCGGAGATAAAAAACCGGAAATACCCCAACCTGTAAATATACAAAAAAAAATTTTAAATAAGAAAAAAATATATTTTTATACTACCAAATTCTCCGTTATGTTTTAAAAATCCGTTTACATCTTTAGTTTTTTAATATACCGTATATTTATATTTCATCATAGTCGTATATTGAATTTAATGCACCAGTTTATGCATACAAACTTCCATTACTTACCAGTATATTAAATTTACAGTCAATTTTAAATTTACAACACACACACATTTTTAAATTCAGAACACTAGCAAATATGTCGGAACATATTGAAAAACAACAAAATATATTTTGTTTCTTCCTAATATACAGCCAGCGGTGATTTATCATAGTGTATCCTTATCTAACAATGTCAATGCCGCGATGACGTCACTGCACCTGTTTACTTCCTTCCTCTTCAATAGTTGTTGCATTAGACATTTTTTTTCCTTTTTCTTCTTATCGTAGACATTTTTCTTTTTTACGTAACACAAGAAAGGTGGACGACGTTGGTTCACGATAGTAATGCGGACTGTAGTGCAATAAAGATACGTATATTATCGATGTTTAAATCGCAAATTACGAATTGTACTGGCGTTATCTATGTTGCATATTTTAAATTTAAATCTTACACTCCGACTGTTCTGTACAAATTAGTTACCCTCTTCGTTGACAACGTGTTGATATGCTCCGCGGTTCGGAAAAGAAACATAATTGTCGAGTTACGCGCTTAAGCAAAAGTCCATGATATGAATTCCATAGGCTTGTTAACACAACAGGTGGAGATCGAGATACCACTAAAGTTATTACGCACTACGCACACTCTTCCGTTCAAATAATGGATTGTTGTGCAAAGAAAAAAAAATCGAGAAGTCGCGCGCTATGTAAGTTCGGCACGGAGGATTATTCGAGGGAATATTCGTAAACGGAAGCAGCGCAGATACTCCGTGATTACAGCACGAGAAAAAGCATTGCACATCGGCATTGTATTCTTTCACGCAAACTGTGTCGACGGCACAGTTTTATGCAGTGCAAAGCACATAAATGTTGATTCGTCTTTCGATTTGAATTTCACATTTGTGAAATTTCAAAAACCTTTGTAATTTGTGAGATATTCCAAAAAGAATGAAACACGCAATTTTCTTGCAAGAACTCGTAACTCGTTTACTCGTAAGTAGTATCAAAAAGTCTTCATATATTAGTAACATTCTTTTTTCATGTAGTATGCGTAATTTTCGATTTTACGCACTGTTTTTGGTGCGTAATGAAATTGGTGTGAAATTTTATTTCGAGGGACTTTTGTGTCAGGGGGGGGGGGGGGGGGAGGAGGACAAGCGCTCTCAGCACTTCGTCCTCCTTCGCCCCTGAACCCCCCACCACGGCCTGCGGCACTGGACCCGCTGCTTCCGCCCAACTACTTCCGCTATGGATCTGTATAATGTATTTTACGAATTTTACGCATAACTTACGCATACATAAAAAAATATCGTTTGCGACGCATGCGTTAAATACGATTTTACGCACGAGTGCTATTCGATTGCTACGAGTTCGTTTACGCACTTGTGCCGTAATGTACTATTATTTGATCAGCAAACTCTGGCGCGATACAATATTCACTTAATTATATGACCAGTCGTCGGTAATTTGAAGAAATGAGACGCGCGGAGAATAACAAATCTCATTCCGAATAGGTTAGTCCCGATCTTGTTAGTAGGTTCTTCACTTGTTATTATCTCTCGATCTCCAATTATCTTGCACAATGAGTCTTTAATAAAATTATGAGATCGAGTGTCCGAGAGACCGCAAGTGACAAACCGGGGCTTTTAGCTCACTCGAGTTTGCCTTGTTCGCATTTATGCGTAACTCTACACCACCCGATTCTATAGGCCTCCCTGTTATTACAATGCTGCACGTTGGTCCCTGGACTTGCAATCTCGGCGATTTTTTTTGTTTTTCTTTTTCTTCAAGTCTCTCGTTGCGCTAATTGTAAAGCGAAAATTGTTATTTTTTATTGTTGTTCCAGTCTCGTTACTCTTTTTCCCGGCAATTTTTTTTTTTTTTTTTTCATATCAAAAGGAGAACTAGTTATCGTCTTCGCGTAAAACGGTTGGTAAACACTGCGCACCAGACAGAGATTTTAGTCCTCCTTTACCGTGTAAAGCTGCAAAATTAAAAAATTCTTACGATATTGTTGACATTTTTTCACTTCTTGCGCATTTTTTTTTTTTTCAGCAGTTCAGTCTTTATGGTTATATCTGTACTGTACCTATGCCTCTTATCTTTCTTAAATGGCCGAGTAAAATATTACTGGAATGTTATTATGATCCTAAGGGGTTGAGCGATAAGGCTCAATGCTCTTCTAACATTACAGAGAAAAATAACAATTAATTTTTTTAATAATTATTTTTTTTACTACTGATATTCAAGAGTTTTACAGTGTCCATTATAATTTTCACCACCATTTATGTACAAAAGATTCGATGTCTGTTCACGACATAAGCCACTATGCGACCATATTGCACGTGTACCGAACGGAACTCAACTCCGCGCAGATTTTTCTTGACTTTCCTACAGGATTACATTTATCTAATCGCAAAAGTTGTTTGAAGGCGTCCGCAATTACGTTTTTTTCATTTATTACCATTTCATAACGAAATCTCATTACATGCAATAACTGTCACGCATTTAATTGAGTATACATTTGATGATACCAATAAACCAAAGAAGATTATCATCCGAGAATAATTCACCACTGACACAGTTTATATTTTCCTGCATTCGCCTTAAAACTGAGATATCGGCTATTAAGGTAGTCCGAGCGCTACAGTCCGGCCAAACGAGGGATAACGAAGGATTCAACGAGAATTTCAAAAACTTTTCAATTGCACAAAAATCTGAAGACCCCGCCCCCCCCCAAATTCAAGATAGTTTTTAACGAAAAATAATTATTTATCGAATTAAATTGAACAAAACATTACCACTGAGCACCGCAGAAGCAGGTAACTATCATTTACGACTGAAAACTCAGGCTAATTTGAAGACTAGCGTGAGATATTACATTTTTAATAAACGCCGAACATTTTTTTTTTTTGATAGCTACAAATCGATTTTTTTTAAATTATTCACAACGAATGTCACGATGAATATCAATTTAGCTCAGTGCCTACCAGAAAATAAAACCATTATTTAGGACTTCAAACTCACGAGAAATTTCAAGCGGCTCACTATTCCGCCCGACACACTGTACCCCACTCCCCCCTAACTACTCCGAAGCAACAGACTAACCAAATAGGAAGTAGCGATTACAACCATCAAGTGCATCCCTACCAGCATCGTTGTCGGTGGGATATCGCGTCTGCGGACGCATGAAATTTCCTTGTATGCGCGTCTAATACCGAAGAAAACCCAGTAACATTATTACACACTTCATCAGAATCATATATATATATGCTATGCGTACACAGAGTTAAGAGAGTGGAGCTTCGAAGATTGTATGTAAAGTAGTGTAGGAACTAACGATGTAAGTGTATAACAGTATCCGTGTAGTTTATCCGTTGACTATAAAACGAAAGGACTGTTTAAGAATCTGCGCGTTTCACCCACCTTGATGCCTATAATAACCGACTGAGTTAACGATACAAAGTTTTACAACCATTGTGCGCGATGTTTTTTTTTTTCTATTTTTTAGTTTTTTTTTCAATAGTTCAAACTATAAATACTGCACCGAGGTGCATTGAATATTAAGTACCGCGAAAGTTTTAGAAAATATAACGAGTGTCCGTGAACAATCGATTCCGAAACAGATCTCCATTGGTGAATATGGCCAACAAGAGTACGAAGTGCATGCAATGTACTCGTCGCATACCGTAAACTCATCATCGGTATCGCGCGGCTGTACAAAGAGAACGAGCTAAACAGGATAATAATAATACGTACGTATGCGCGTATGTTATATACGTACGGTATATGCGTCCGTGACGTATAATATATAGCATACACTTACTTATGCATATACCGAGGGCGATATAACGTTACGGGAGAGACCGCGGGAGTGTCACACCGCGCGTTCACTTGACGCCCGCGTCCAGACTTTCTTGCTTCTAGCGTGTCGTACAATCTACAAGCCACCGAGATACGTTGTCCAATGCATTCTCGCGCATAAATTTTTCATTTTTTAATTTCAACACGACGAAAATTCGCGATAGCGTTCTTTTATGCACGGAAAACAATTTTGTTTTTTTCCTCCTTTATGAATTCGTAAAGATCTCTAATGAGGCGGACGTTCACAACGGAAGTACGTTAAAACTTCTTTAGGTTCCTGTATTATCGTTAAACGTGCAGAGTAACAGTGAAATACAGAAAAAAATAAGATGGCCGGATATGAATGGCAATATAGAATGCACTGAAAAGGTTGTTACGGTGACCATTTCGCGAAGTAATATATACGACAATTCTAACCAATTCGATGTTTAATTGGATTTCATTTCACTTTCAAACAAACCGCTGGTTACTATTCTTTGTAAAATATTCTCAATTTCATGACAATTTTTCATGTTTTTTACGATTTACTCATTTACGCTAAAACTCGTTGGTAAAAATTCTACCGTTTGTACATTTTAAAATTATGCATCTGTTTCCCGTGTTGTCAAATGAATTACGTCTTTTATTCGCAAAGATGTAGAAGATAGCGCAGTAATTTTGAGTCGCGTTTTGACTAACGTCAGAAGGTGCAACTGCCGCAAGGGTATGTATCTGTTTAAGATGAAAAATTATTATTACCAGAGCTATATCCATCATATGGTAAACTGGCGTGCGGAGACTTATCGGTTCACCGAGTCCGTGCGTATGATTAAAGTTACGTAATTCGAGGCGTAGCGCGCAAGCAGAATTATTCGGTTCAATGATCAATTTGTCGACGAGTGTTGGTGAACGTCAATACTAGTAGATCTTTATAGAAACGCATTACTATGCTCCTGTTCTCTATCGTCCTTGATGCCACATACAATCCGAATCTACACTTTTATTCAACAAAAGATTTTTTCATAATTTTTCCCCATTTAATTTCTAATTGATTTACATGTTTCCCTTTTGTTCATTATCTCCTTAATGCCCATTGATTTACATCATTTTCCGTCGTAACGTGACTCGTGATTTTTCAGTCTGCACGATGCAATTATTACACATAATAATCACAATCGGTTATGTCGCTGTAAACGTGACTCTTGTCTGATTCTATAAACAAACATCCGCATACAGAAGGTGATGGAAGAACCATAAGGAACAGGAAAACAAATGGTTTAATAGAAAAAATAATCAAATTTCAAGTACAATCGTATCGGCAATATACGAGGGAAAAAATAAAAAGTTCATTGGCGAGGAATGAAACTATTTTACCGGGTCGTATAATAGAAGGTAACACGTTTTTATATCTTTTACTTTTCATTCCACTTCTCGTTTTGTCTACTCGTATGCGCAGGCGTTGCGATATAGCAACATTCTCAACGCATTTCTCAAAATGGACTTTCCATACGAACTTTTTAGGTTATTTTTTTTTTTTGCAAATGCAGTATTGTTTGACTCTTATAGCGATAATTCTTACGAAGCTATTGTTGAACAATCGCTATGTTGGTTTTTGCAATTCGTGCGTTGTACACGTCTCTGTAACGTACAGTACGTGTGCAACAGCAAGTAACAGTATTCAAGAGTGATATAAACTTCGCGGCAATCGCGGTGTCTTAAGCGAGAGATAAATAAGGATTTATTGACAATAGTCGATAAATGTCTCTTTATGTACAATATTATTCGATAAATAGTCTGCTGATAATTGTTGTAAGTGCCAACGACTGTGCCGGTTTAACCACAGCGCGCGAGAACCGAATCCCGGCCTACTGCGCGGTGCTTGCCGCTGCTGTGCCAATCCCGCAGGGAGATAATATTCTCTTAAGGCTGATTATACG
The DNA here is from genome assembly GCA_964006125.1 of Cryptus viduatorius. Lineage (NCBI taxonomy): Eukaryota > Metazoa > Arthropoda > Insecta > Hymenoptera > Ichneumonidae > Cryptus > Cryptus viduatorius. The sequence continues at coordinate 26,128,886 of OZ023220.1, forward strand.
AAATATCAAGGACTCTCGCCTTTCTACATCGACTCTAAACTCCTACATTCGCAATCACGCGGACACGCACTTAGCGGCAACATACGAGTGCAACCGTACGTCGAATTAATTGCAAAACTAAACGCGTATCGTAAGCGAAGCCACAAACGTAGCAGCGTCAAACAAACAACGCTGATTGTGACGAAGACATACATTTTGTAATAAAAGTAAGTAAAGTACGAAAAAAAAATGAAAATTTCGAAGTACGATTTTTTTTTTGCACGGAAAGATCGAAGTATTCGAAACACACGATTTCTTTGATGTAAAATAAAACGACACATCGACGAAAAAGTAATTGGCATCGGATGGGATAACTCAGTTCTGCGAGTGCGGTGGGTGGTAAAGGTCCCGTCGATGTATATTATAAATTACAGCGGCCGAAGTGTTTTTTCGGGTCCGGTTGCTGGCACGGATCTTCGCTCACAGGTGGCAAAAGATCGTCCCGAGAACGAGAGTGATTCGTTCGCGTCGAAGCGGCGAAGAGAAATAAAGCGACCTTGATCCACAAATACTCACGGGTCCGAGGATCGGTGAAGTTGGCAAGATCGTCCCAAAGATATCTTTGCAATACAGCTCTTTCGTGCTTATGTATCAATTAACACGAGCAGAGAGTAACTATAATGGCCTATTCATCGAGCAAATGCAGTATATTTTCTCCTCATACTTTTTTTTATTTCCGATTGTTAATTACGGCCACCAACTTCCGGTTCATTCAATCCACTCGATCGCCAAATTTTTCAACGATGTTTACAATTATTGTCGCGACGAAACGTTATTATGAAGTTGCAGATTGTTGACATATCGTGCCAATGGAAATTTACGGTTACGGTAAAAAATTGACTTGCATACCGTGAAAAGTTATTTGTTCGTTTGCTCGTCTCGTCTCGCGTGAGTTTCGTTTTTGAATTGTACATTTTAAATTTATGCACTGTAAATAACTGAATTTTCTTCGGCATATATTTTTTTTGTCTTTTTCACACGAAGTTAACTTCCCGCCCCCACTTGCTTTCACTCGTCTTCTATCCTCACGGAATAACTAAATGATAATTTCTTTATGCCTCCACGGTTAACGGCGACCTTGCTGAATCCGGTCGAGTAGGTCTCGATGAATATACCGGCACATTATAACACTATCTTTATCGCTTCGGTGACGCGAGGTGATGGCAGGCTTCCCGGAACTGGTTTAACACCCGGGATGCTCTTGCGGATGATAATGTTACTTCATTTTGCTGGTCTCACGCGGCCGGAAACAGATTAACTCGTATATTTGGATAAACATTAGCACCGAATTCGATAGGCGAACGATAATTTATAAATAGAACTAATAATCGGGTTTTTAACTTCGTGGCCGACGGCTTAATTAAGTTTTGTATAATTCCCGGTGATTTTCCGAGTGCTCAGCTTGATGGCAAAAACACGTTATCCTCACGTTACCTCCGTAGTTTTAAAAGGCTACTTTATTTTTAAGTATTTAAAATGATTATTTTTTATTATACTTTATATTACTTTACTTACTTACTTATTTACTTTTTTATATTTTTTTTAGGCTACTTTATTTTTAATTATTTAAAATTACTATTATTATTATTTAATTTTTTTTTTATTTTATTTTTCAATTTTTATCCCTTTATTTGTTTACGCGAACTGCAGGAAGAATGAGCAAATTTCCATGTGAATCGAAAAGTAAGCACGAGACGCCTGTTAATATCGTTATTTGTCAATGGGTCATTCAGTCGCCGACACACGTTGAAATCGGGACACCGATGTCCTGCAATTCCTGCACGAATGAACTCGAAACCGTGTATCATCGATTTCGTTCGTATAGGTCGTGTGCGGACTCTGCGTTTTGTTGGCAGTAGTAGTGGCAGATAGTAGCGTGTGTATAACGGGTATCGTGCGCGAGATCGAAAAAATTACAAATTCAAATCGGCTATCAACTTCCTATTCTTGGATCGAGCTGTCGGGGCGTATAGCGCGGACATCGCGTGGATTCGTCATTATGTCATCACCGTGACGACGATTGTCGTCGCTGTGTATCGCGGGGAACGTCGAGTATACGTTTCTGTATATGGAGGAACGGTATGCCCGAGAGACTCCTTTGCACTTCGTCGCTCTGATGCCGAGAGACGATGAGCCTACTTACCCACTGACCTCATGGGCTATTCGCTTTTCCGTAATGTACAGAGTGTACTCTGCAGTGTATATTATATATGTATATATACACATATACATATATAAAAGCTTAAACGTGGAAGACAATCGAGAAGAAAAAAAAAACTCGGTTACTTTCAACTTCGCCGGGACGCGCATACCGGAACGAATCATCACGAGTCGCGTGATGCTATCCGACAGACACACTAACTTTTTCTGGAGCACTTAAAGACAGCCATACATGACGATGATTCCGGCGTTTCGTGCTCCGCGTGTCTAATGGCTTTTTGCGTTCGAAAAATCTTAATTTTTGAATATTTTTTAATTGTTTCCTTTCCCATTTCTGGATACAATTCTTTATCTTTATTCAATGTACTGTAATGATGAGTTGATGAGTTGATGAATTGATGAGTTTTTGCCTGTCTTTGATCCACGAATGAAAAATCATAAATCACATACATCCAGTAATGCATATTACATATTAAAACAGTTTTTTTTGGCTTTTCAAGAGGATACATTCAACCACGATGAAGGTCTCGTGAAAGAAATTAGAAAAGCATAAACGTCACGTTACATCCTTCGCTTGGACTTTTTTTTGCATACTTTCCAGAATACTTGCATGAACATATTTGCATTCTTGCAGTGCACAGGTGTTCGGGTGAAGGCAGCATTACTACTACATGCACGCGAACGAATGTCTAAAAGTATTTTATATTTTAGCGTGGGATGTCGTACGGCAACGACACTGAGTGGTATTTTAAAGGGGAACTCCGAGAATTGCTACAAATTCACAACATTTTTCTTCACTCCGGCACCTTGAGCTGGAAATTCCGAGATTCATTTTTGAGGCACGAAGCATTCCAGAAAAATGCTTAAAGCGCTCCGCGTTTTTTTTTTTTTTATTTAGGAGCGATGAAATTTGAGTATTCGATGGAGGGGTATTAAGAGAGAAAATATTGAGTTCTTGTTTTTTTTTTTTCTTTTTTAGAAGAATGTACCAATTGTTGAGACGCAGACAATCGCCTCGCGCATCGTGTCTCGTCACGCCTTCGGGTCACCTACTATTCGCTTCCTTCCGGGCGAACTTCTAGACTCGCCGATCGATGGGTCGTTGCACTCGAGACGTTGCATCAGCAGCTGCCCCAGCAGTACATAGACACGCCATCCCGAGTCGCGAGAAGATTCTCCGCGACTCTCTGATCGCATGCCTCGCCGTGAGTGAATATTACGTTCCACAGTATTGTAAAATTATGCGCAGTTGGATTTATTTGACAATATGGTCGAATTTTTTAAAATTGAAAAAGCTTTCGTAATTTTCTTACGGAGACGATGATATGAAATTTTCAAACGTTTAGCTTCTTCACCTAATTATTTAACGAAGTGCTTTTCGTCCCAAACAAATTGCAAAAACATATAAATAATAATTTCTTATTGAATTTTTTTGAAGCATTCATTTTTTTGCAGCGACGGATTTTTCTGGGATAAAGTTAAATTCGAAAGTTGCTAATCGAACAGTCAAATAGTATTGGAATTTTATTGGTGGAATGTTAAATGAGTTCGTGACGGTAATTGCAATCATTAAATAACATTTGCGTTTTCCTTTGACAAATCGGCCATTGACCGGAGTTCTTTAACTCGTGTTAGTCACTATCGTAGGCGTGTTAATGATATTTTATTCTGATTTAAACTTATGGCTAACTGGTAAGAATTCTGTGGTTAAGTAATTAAGTAAGTATAAGTCTGTTAGAATTTCTCCGTGTGATATGTGACCAAAGTTTGTGTCTGGGTGTGGAGTTGGGCGACCGGATATTGAATAATAATACGATAGAATCCATGTATAATAGAGCTTAGTTTGTGCTTAATTGATGCATTCAATTCATTTTCGAGAACTCGCATTGAAGGATATTTGATGTGTTATGAAAAGGTCGGTAGGATGTCGCATCTTCGTGAGATTTCTTAGCTTTGCCTCTGCCGTTTCGATATTTTTTAAATTCCGGTAACTAAATAGAAGGGCGAAAGAGTAGGTAAAAATCATGATTTTTATCTCGAAAATTAATGATATGCATCCGTTTTTTTTATTGGAAAGTTTTTACAAATAACTTGCTAAATGAATTTTATTATGAAAATTGATTGACCATAAGCGCCCTTTATAGTGGCCGGAGTAAGATGGCTTTTTTGAAATGGTGTATCGCCATTGGCAGATTCCGGACAGACGGATGATCAGAAATAAGAAAAAAAAACAACCAAAGCGATTGTTGAAATATACATGAAGAGAAAAATATGGGAATGATTCCAGACGTGTATAGTAATCGTGGGAACGATTACACGAGAGAAAAATCTCAGACTTTTTCTTATATTTCCATGGAGTACGTCATAAAATATAGAAAAAAGTCCCAGATTCTGCTATAGTTTCACTATTACCATTCGAGTCTGATTACTATTCCTATATTCCATTGCTGTATGTGTAGCGTTGCGCCATGTAGGACTCTTTTTTTTTTTCAAAATAGCGACAGTTTGAAATTGCAATTCGGTCTTTTACGTACATGTTTTACCTATTTGATCGAAGAAACAAAAGTAAAAAAAAATCATTTAAAAAATATCTTTCGTGGCGCAATAGAAATAGAATGCAACAATATCGTGTTGAAATTAGAAGGCAATTGGTTGAACTGATTTCAAGACATTTTGACCACCGATATCGTAAACGTTGTTTCGAGATAAACGTCTTGTGAAGGACGACCGAGTAGGATATTTGACCACTCCAACATTTTTTAAATTTGGCAATTATATTGAAAAATAATTTGGAAAATTAAAAAAATGTCCAAACACAAATGTGTACTAAATTACTTGACTTTAAGGTAGATACAGCGCGTGATGGTCATTTCGTATAAGTTCGAGAAAAATGAGAGAGAATTGCAAACACTTGTCAATAGTATAAAAAACTGAAAAAATGCGGACTTCTTAAAAGTCCTGAAAATATTAATTTTAACTAATAATAATTGCAAAATGTTATCAACAAATTAAAGAGGAAAAAAATCGTGCAACAAAGTTCTGGTAACCCAACTTTTTTTTAATGAAAATGATTCGTCCATTTTTCCGAATCCATATAAATTTTTTCAGATTATAATCTGTAATTTGCATTTTTTATATGGAAAACATGTGTGTAAAAAAAAATGAAATTAAAGATTAAAATCTAAAAAAATTCATACGTATTCAGAAAAATGAACGAATCGTTTTCATAAAAAAAAAAATTGAGTTACCAGAAATTTGTTGAACTATTATTTTTTTTTCATCAATGTGTTAAAAACATTTTGCAATTATTATTATGCAAAATTAATCTTTGCAGTATCTTTAATAAACAAGCATTTTTTCAGATTTTTTTACTAACGAGAAGTGTATATTTGCAATTCTATCTCCTTTTTCTCGAATTTATGTGAAATTAACACCACGCGCTGTATCTACCTTAATGCTGAATTTCTGCTTTTGACAAAGAAAGGGTGAGAAAATGACGATGTCAAGCAGTGGCCGACAAATGCTTTTGTAGCTTTGTGTAACTCGTGCTTTTGTTATCTGTTTGTTTCTGCGTATGATAACAATTAAATAACAAATGTGTTTCATAAAATTATATGAGATGATTTATATACTTTTTCGACTCGATGATATTATTCTCGAAAAACATAAGTATCAGTTCGCTCGTTGAAAGTATTTTCGATGGTATATCTCACAGTATTTAATATAAAAAAAAAACTTTCACCAATGGTGTCTCGACAGTGTTGGCATTCTAAAGAATTCTGAAGATTCTCCGTTCCAATTTGCCAAACGAAATACTTCGAGCAACCAACAGCGATTTCACTCTCGCTTCGCATCGTAGTTAATGTCTACGCTATACTATACGAAACCTTTGGCAACGTAATTGGACGATTCATTAAAATCGATTAATAATAATTCCAACGAATATTTACCAATAATTGCAATGGCGGTCTTTGATCCATGGCGACTGGATGATTGGATTTCCGGGAGTATAATATCGATTATGATTATGATCGAGACGGAGTGAAAGCAGAATAATTTGGAAGAAAAAAGAATGTGTATATATATAGAGAGATGCCGTTTAAGAACGCTCGTCATAAATTGATAATTTTGCAAGTTTTAAAAAGTCAATATCACAGATGCACCACAGTCTTGCGATCGTAGTGAGAACCAAAAGATCGCGTGTGATTCAAGCGAGTTAAATGTATGACATGTAGGTACCGGGCATATACGCAATTTATGGTACATTGGCGGTGTCGTCCAATCGGAGTTTCGTATAACGATAATTGCAACGATGATCCCGATAGACCCCAAGGGGGCAGTCAAGGAGGTCTCTTCGGCTACGCCAACAGGACAGACGTCATCGGGTAATCCTCTTTCGCTGCTACGCTAACTCCTCCTCGCCTCCACACATGGGTGAACTGCATTAACTGCCCCTCTTCCACTTCCAGTGTCGAGAGAGCGCAAGCACATAACTCAATTACGTTGAGGCAAATTAGAACAGTTGCGAACTCGTGACCGCAAACCGACGCTCAACCGAGACTCTCTTCGTGTGTATGCGCATGTGAAAATGGTATGAGTTAAAAACGAGAAAACACGATAACACCAATGTCGATGGAAAATTCGTCTAAGTAAGAAAGCAAGTAAGCGTTGTACCGGATTATGAATAGCGTGCGTCAATGCGTAATGACGATGCATTCATCAGACAAACGTATCGACATATATGTCGATACGCGGGCGATGTATGCGCACGATGTATGTCTATTCCATAATTCGCGGTGTCGATGACTTCGAGAGTCATTGTCGAGAAAAACTTTGAAAGTTTTTCATAATCGATTTAGTTCGATGAGTTCGATGATTCGATTCAATTCGGTTCATTTCGAATTCTTAACGACGATCGACTGTAAATTCTATCGCGAGAATAGCTGATTTGAATTATCCATAGTCGATGAATTCCAATATGACTCAGTGTTATTGTCATTTCTATCGTAGACTTTCCATAAATGTTATAAAAACGATTTTTTAATGAAATTCAATCTGAATAGAGTCATCGAATAAAATTGAAAATTTAATCGATTTTTTGACAACTGATACGCGATATTGACAAATTGATTCGGTACGGGTGATTTTTTTTTTTCACACGCAAATATTTTTCGCTACTCGAAACTTTATGAATAACAGAACAGAATAACGAAAAGCGACAAACAGGATATATATAACGAGCGAATACATAATTTATGAACATTTGTAATACTTTGGGCGCGTTGAAACGAAACTTCTGGTATGAACACAGCAATTCTGGAATTCAATATCGTTGTGCAAAAAAATAAATAAAGCGACACTGTGTGAGCGTAAAATTCTCGTAATCTATTGGCAATGTTGAAGTTTCACCGTCGTTCGGTAAAAGTATAAGGCCACGTGTCACGCACGAGTAGAGCGAGTTCTCTTTAAATGCGTGCGCCAATAAACCATCTGTCATACAGGCTGTCATCTGTCATACACCTAGTTTAGGCGCTGTTTTGTATCGAGCATTTCGTGTAATCGTGTCCAGCGGATATCTTTCCAGCTGCGTCACAGCCTTGTATCTCAACGTTTATAACGCTATATACGTATTATGAGAATCAGAAGAAACGAAAAAAAAAAAAAAATAGAAAAAAACGTATCGATCGAGAAATGATCGAGATTTCGTAATCCCCGACAAAACGAATTCCTTTCTTTGCGAAATCGTTCGACAAAGTCGTCCACGCTCCACGACCGCGGATACCCTCAATCTCTGCGCGTGGATATAAACATTAAACTTCGTTCGCGGTTAAAACGTGACGGAATATAAAGTTGACAGTGTCTAATCTCTTTCTCTTTGGCGATGGATTGCAAACAAAATAGATTTATACCCGACGAGATTAAACGATCGGGTACGATAATGAGATTTTCCAATGACAGTCGATTTATCTTTATAATTAATTGTTTCCTATAGGAGCGATATGTCTCTTTCGCCTTTGCCTGTATCTCGCCAACGTTTCTTGATCGATCAGTGTACTTTATTTTAATTTTACGGGTCAATGCGCAACTTGCACCCCGGCAACAGGTATAACGCGCGATTTTTTAAAATTATTACAAGAAACACGAGGTTACCGGTGATAATGAGTCGATGTTAAAAGATTCGCAGGTGTGCGAAGCGTAATATGTTACGCGGAAATAATCGACGTCGAGAGTTTGGAGAATCCATGACCATTTGTAGAGATGCGCCAAATGGATTGTAATTGCACATTCATATTGAGTGTAACATCGAACGTGCGAAATATTCAACGAACTTTCGACATTTCACTCTCCGCATCACTGGTATTTCGCGTAACCGTTATATAGCGGTTTACGGGATCAATAAATGTACATTAATTTTCACGATTGAATTTTTTTTTTATTTGCGCTGTTAAGTAATGGTATTTAACATATTCAAAGGCAAAACTTTATTGCGATAAAAAAAATTTTCGGTTCTGTGATAAAAAATATTTTACGATATTGGAATGATTTTTGCTTAACATATTCGCGAATATGTATGTAACCATTGCAACGATCGTGATTAACTCGACTTTCGAGCTTCCGGTACGATAGACGGGACTGAAGCGTTCACGATTGTTGCGCCATTTACTTTCAGCCGCAAAGACACCGATGGAAAGGGCGAGTGAAAATATTTGTAAAATAAATTTCAACGAAATTCGTTACGAACATATGTTCGATGACTTAACTCGCAAAAGATTGATGTCTTGTTACGAGACGCTAAGTTGGACGATGGCTTGGTACGGTGGTATAAAATCGTTGCGCCCGGAGCACTGTCCAGCGTCTCGGTTAAACGTTATATGTATTAGTGCTTCGCGTATAATTTCGTATTTGCACGATAAAATAGACTGGGCTCACGGCGATTCTTGACGCTGTATCCAAACTGTATATTTATAAGACGACCAGTTTCACCGAGCAGATCCAATAAATACTTTGACTTATGATACAGAACGTTAACACGCCAGCGAGAGGGCGAGAGAGTAGTAAAAGCCACCTGTGTTAACGGCAACGAGTTTGACGCGCGTAGGTGTTTAATGTCAGTTATGTTTGTGTGGATTTGACGAGCGAAAGAGATAGCGAGAGATGGCCGTATATCAAAATGAACGCATACCAATACTTATAGTGTGACCTTTCGGACCGCGATAATATCCATGAAATTTCTCGGAAATGAGCCGTCGCTACTGTGCTCTTGATGATAAAACATTATTGTACAGGTGACTCGCGCAACGCGGAAGAACGCGACTATGCACTTTATTTTTATTTAATTTCTTGACAGTGTCCACCAGCGACAGAGCGCGGCGTTATTGATGCAAATTTTTGTTATTTGTCATTCGTATAAAAATAATTTTATAAAAATTTGAAAAACTCCCGCCTAAAAAAAGAGTGGAATAGCAAATAATTATTCAGGTGTGTAAAGCTGGAACCCCTGTCACGACATCGGAGATTTTTGGACTATATTTAGAAAAAATAAATAAATAAAAAAACAATTTTTGAAAAAACAAAATTATAAATAACCTCACTATTTCACCTTTATTTTGATCAAATGTTTTATTACTTGATAACGTTAAGAACCCGCATGACAAGATTTATCTTGTATCACACACACAATATTTATCAATTAAAATGACCTCTTGCTCGCGATTACTTGAAACAATTTTATCAGACGAACGACCCATTTTTTAGCGAAACGAGAGGTTTTTTTTTTACTAATTTTCACGAAGAAACAAAATTATAAATAGCCTCACTATTTAACCTTTATTTTGATCACTCAGTGTGAGCGTACTATTTATGGATTACGGATATTCATACTACCAGATTCCATATTCACGAACTGATACTTGGAAAATTGCAAGCAGCTGATCGTTCGTTCCACTTATACCATTGTGTATGGTACGGCTCATACATGGACGAACGGACGCAATGCATAGGAATCACGGGATATCGGACAAACAACTGACAACCGAAAAAATCTCTGAAGAAATATTTTTATCGTGAAAGCGAAAATTTTTCGGGCGATATCGCAATATCTCATAATTTCATTTTAGATCCGATGTCTCGTTTCCGAGAACAAAACTGTCAAACTGTAGGGGGCACGATATATCGGGGCGCTGTCATAAGCCCGAACGGTCACAAGACCGAACAGGTCTTAGGCTATGTTCGGTCTTATGACCGTTCGGGTTTTTCATTGTTAAAATTTGGGCTTATGACAGCGCGCCGATATTAGTGTATAAGGACACGATAACGAATGCGCGCGCTTCGCTGCGGAGACTTTTTGTTTAAACTACTTGGCGTCGAGACGCTGCCGCGTCTCTTTATTATAGGCTTTTTATGGGCTTCTGAATCACATCAATTCGAATTTTTAGGCTTAATTCAATTAGGAGAAAATTGAAATTCAAATGTGGGGGCGCCAACTTAAGATAGATACAGCGTGAAATGTTCATTCCGCATAAGTTCGATAAAAATGAAAGAAAATTGCAAATACTTCTCGATAGTATAAAAATGTGAAAAAATTCATGCCTATTAAACGTACTGAAAAGATTAATTTTGCAGAATAATAATTGCAATATGTTATTAACGAATTGATGAAAATCTTTTATATGGAAAAATTGTGTTAAAAAAGTTCAAATTAACGATTAAAATCAGACAAAAATCATACGTATTTAGAGAAATGAACGAAATATTTTCATAAAAAGAAATTTGGGTTAGCAGAAATTTGTTGAACCATTTTTTTTCCATCAATTCGTTATTAGCCTGGATCAACCCAAATAAAGATGATAGCGACCCTTAAAGCTTACAATTTTTTTTACTGCATCTACGTCTTTTCCTGGGCTCTGCAAGGATGCAACTTCCGATTTCCTAGGATCAACCCTAACAAAGCTAACGACCCTTAAAGCTTTAAACTGAATCTATTTCTGATATTTATAAGCGAATTATGCCCTCTTCAAGGCGCGTGAGCCCATTTTTTAGCAACACCCTTTTCTACAAAAACTACCCTCGACGTAACTATACGCAATAAAATTCATGGCCATGGGCATTTGGCATTGTTTTATTCGTCCAGTGGTTATAGGCATTCTGAATGTATCAAAGGGTTCAACCAAAATGAGATTTACTAAGCGGGAAAATCGTACTCGGAATATGCGGTTCCTTTTATAACCGAAGCTGCTTAATTAACATTATAATAGAACAAGGTCCATGATTTTTTATTGCCTGATAGTTACATCGAGGGTACTTTTCGAATAATAGAGTGGCACGAAAAAATAGGCTTACGCGCGACGAACAGAGGTTCACATTTTTCTCGGTTGGCGCACGCAGATATTCAGACGTTTATGCTAAATACGATTTTTCAACGTTTTGGAACATTCCGAACATATTTTCATTAAAGTCACAAAAAAAAAAGAAAGTTTTTTACTAAAAAAAAAAGGCATTCTCACTGAGAAGCAAAATTAAAAATGATATCCATTTTTCAGTGTCGGGCTGTGCGCAAATAATTTTGAAAGGTCGAGAAATGGGATTTCGCAAAAACGGGTGATTGTCTATACGTGTGACTATATTTACGTGAGCGTTGCGTGTGTTGAGGCTCTCAGATAATAAAATTTATTATTGTGATCCATTCGGACGACGAAGATGAAAAATTTCGAAGAAATTATATCGCGCGTTGAGTATGTCAACTCGACGTGAAACAGTAGAAAAATGATGGTCTAAACAAAAAAAAAACAATAGGGCGTAGTCAACATTTTGTCTAAAATTATGCAAACGCTACCACGCATGATTACGCTAATATCCCGGAACTGAAATTTTACGGAGCTTATTAGTCACTGTACGAAATAACATGAATCGATCATTGTTAGATCATCATAAAAATATTTTGAACATTTTACAATTCTCGAGTATTCGCTTTATTGCGGCTACGTCAATATGCAGAGGAGGAGTTTCGGGCTTCCGGACCTTGAACGAGAAGTGGGAAGAAGCGAGAATGGTTGTAGCACTCTCACTCTCGATTCTCGCGTTACTCTCGATTCTCGACACGCGTCGACGCGCTAACCGGCGTTTATTCTTGTTTTCGCGGAGAGGCCCGCGGTATATCGGTTAGGCGGGAAATGGGGGGAGGGGGCGGCGGGGGGGGGGGGGGGGAGATCCGGTCAAGGCCGACATACAACGATACGCAACAAGTTTTCGTGGTGAGCGTTGGAGACCCAAAGTGGAAAGAGTAACGAAGTGTGGGGGAGGGAAGGAAAGGTAGTAAAGAGCGAGAGAGATTATTCTCGTATACGAAAGATCATTTATTCTCGTCGCGGCCTTCGTACAATTCTCAATTACCAGAGAAAATTACACCGAAAGTCGGGTACACGAGACTCGGATAAAGCATTCACTTTGCCCGTTCGAAGTTATATGCTCAAACCGCGAATTACTATGTCCACGTTCTACAGTATGTCCAGTCTACTGTATACTGTCATGAATATTTAACATTCAGCAACGCAGTTATCGGTGTTAATGACGCGTGAATGGTATTATCGTTGGAAAGCCAAGAAATATACATAATAGGTAGCGCGGGGCGCCGACTTACCCTGCAATTTTCTCACACACACGCAATCTATAATGTCGTATATTTTTTTTATTATAATTCGATTCTCAATCTGTGTTACGTCTGACGAAAAAAAGATGTTGCGTTTAGGCATTTTAACATTAAGTATGTTCATATTTTCTACGATACTTCCACCGTAAACATTATTTTTTTCGATTCATAGAGAACTGCGAAATCCGCCAATAAATAAAAACCAAATGTTATGCCATTGGAATGCATAGATAGCATATAATGTTTCCGGTAAAACCGTTTGAATTTTGAATTTTGAATTTTGAATTTTGAATTTTGAATTTTGAATTTTGAATTTTGAATTTTGAATTTTGAATTTTGAATTTTGAATTTTGAATTTTGAATTTTGAATTTTGAATTTTGAATTTTGAATTTTGAATTTTGAATTTTGAATTTTGAATTTTGAATTTTGAATTTTGAATTTTGAATTTTGAATTTTGAACAAAAATGCGACATGCAATGTAACGCAAACAGTAACATTTTTATTTTAGCAAGTCGTATACGAAAAAGTTGTGTCGATCCGACGATCGTGAATACTTATAATTTTTATAAATATGATGCGACGACATGCCGTCTATAAAGAAAAATGAGGACTGTATCTATAAAAAGCAAAAGTATTCGGCTCTCAATATCGTTAACCGTTTTATGTTTCTCCGCTATGTTAAATTTACGAGATATACCGTTAGAGCGATGAGGACGCGAACGTGCCATTGAGAGAGTGGTTTGTGCGGTTAGCTCATCATCATCAACTCGCTTAATCGCTATTAGCTACCGCTTGAGCCTATCGCGTATTTATTATAATAGTCAAATGCCGATTGGCAAGTCTAAAAACCTTGGGTCGGTGTAAAAAAAAATCTTTGAGTCGCGTGTTTCGCAGCGAACACGGTTCGCGTCGTTGTTTTTATTTTCGTTCCCTGCTAATACCGTTGATCGCGCTTGAGGCGAGTTGACAAATCGTGCCCCTGAGAATCGAGTTGCGAGAAGCTGTAACAGCTGACAGCTCAGTTAGGGAAATGCGCAAGTGTCGACGTCGACGAAATACATTGAAAAATTTTAAGGGCGAGGACGCGATGTCAAAACAAAACCGTCCAATGAACATCGGCGGCGCGGTATTTTTGCACGCGTTAACTTTACGAACGTGTTTTGCATTCCATTATTTTTCTCTTATACACTTTTGATCATCGACGACAGTTTGGAAAAGGTCACACCCGTATGGTACGTGGGTTTCGCGGAAAAAAAATGCGTTTCGTCGTCTACACAGAGAGAAGGATCTGCTGGAAATTACTGTGTCCTCTGGTAAAATCCGGTTATGGCGCCACCTACCATAGATACATTCGATAATATAAAATTTAAAAAAATCTTTATGGGAATTTTCACGATATTTTATGGTACAAATTCAAATAGTTCTCGTACTTTTCGATAGATGGCGACATTGGCTCCGTACTACCCGAAACTTACGATACTTTGACTAAATATATAATAAATTGTATCAGATCCTTCTCTCCATGTAAAATACGCTGTCTAACGACGTTGATTATCATCGTTATGCTACCCCAATAAACAACGCCGTGAAGATTCTTATTAAATGTTATTTTCCGCAAAAAACGTTTATGTACCGTTAATAAACGTTAACGTGTAGCGCGGATTTTGTTACGACTCACCGTGGTTTTAATCATTGCCGCTGATTTCTTCGGTTACAATAGTTCATAAAACGGAGAAGAGAAATAATTAAATCGTCAATGTTAATGATCGATTAAGTCTCAGAAGGTCTCGCGAAAACGGGATAGTCGAACTCAATACTTCAATAAAAAAAAGTCTTATGCGCAGCGAATTATCAACATTATAGTATTATGATTTTCGCGCATTATCGACGTATAGAAATTCGATTACATAGACAATTTAAATTGCTATATATTGAAAAAAAAAAAAACAAATAAAATCATTATTACTCAATCATAATTTTTATGCCATTTATTCAAAACATAATTTACCATTTATTTTCATTTTAACAAAGGGAAACGATTTTCATTACGAAATACAGTAATTCGTCTGACAATTGGCAAAGTTTCTTCGCCGGGATAATTTGCATATCATTTGTCGATCATTTGCGGTGAGTGCAGAAATTTGATGAAATTCCGATTCAACGGAAAAAGGAGGAGGGGTCGCGACCTGTAATGAAATTGAAACGATATCGCAGTAATTACGCGAGACACGAAAAATGGTCGAGTGAAATTGCAAAGTGCTGTGCGCGAGTTTTCCTGTTGCAATTAAAGCCGATTTATTGTTAACAATCCATTCGCCCGTTCAAGTCGTTCGCTCTTTACCGGGTGCAGCCATACGACGACTAATCGATACTCGGCTATCCATCGTACCGGAAGTTATCTCTCGCTTTCGTGGGTCGAGAGGGTGCCGTGACGTCACGACCGGCCGGTTTCGTTACGCGTATTATAGGCGCGTGGGTGGATGCCGATCGGTGTCGACGCCGCCGCTACGAACGCGTTGGTTTCACGCACGCGAGCATGCGAAAAGTCTGCAGCGTGTACGGTCGACGTGTCCTCTCTCGGGTCTCATTCGGAACAGCACGCGATGCTTTATTCTTAGAATGGTTTAAAAAATTCTTCGCCCCTTTGTCATCCGCGTCTCGACGAGGATAGTAAGCATGCGATCGAAAATCCTTCGCGATGTATCGATCACGAAAATAGTATCACGCGTTCGCTCAATGGAAATATTATCGAGTTCGCTACAAAAAAAAAAGCTTCGTTTTTTTTTTCGCGAAACGAACTTTGAATGGAAAAAAAATTGCGAATAACCGTTCGACATTTACGTCGATATTTATTATAGCGAATATTTTTAATTTTTTTCGCAATCCCGTCGAATGTATTGGAGTATTGGAAGCCGCTACCGTACAAAGATACCGGCAACTCTTATGCTGTCTTTTGATGATCGCGCGATATCTACTTGTCGTTAACTTGTGAGGCTGGGGCTATTGCGGGCCTGGGGCGTGAGCGAGCGCACGATTTCGCGCCGCCTAGACTAGACGCCAGCCGCGCGCCGTATGCGGTCAGCTAGTAGATCAGCCGTTACTAAGCAGACTATGCTAGTAGGCGCTGAGCCCCTCTGGGCAAGGCGACGATACGATTCGGCTTCGCGTGCACGCATTTCTATCTCTCGGGCGGGCAGCTTTTGCTCGATTTCATTGCGCATGCGTCGAAACGCCGGCGATAGGTCGAGGCGTCAGTGTTTCGGACCAAACTCAGCACATCGAGCATTCACGACAGCAATAGATTCGTCTTTAAGTCCCCGTTCATCAAATTCTCGAAATAAATTCATTTACAAATACGAAGTAAATGAAATTTGTTAAACCGCTATCTACGACAATTCAGTGATCGAGACTCGGGTGACTCTCGAAGTAGCAGAGTATCAAAAACGTCGAGACGACAATAGTTATCATTTTAAATTATTAGTAGAATAATGCGACGTAATTTTATGTTTTTTTTTTTAGATGAACTAAGTATGAGATTCATAGAACTATAGTCATCCAAACAAAAAAATGTCTGTGTACGATTCATTCGATTCTGATTTTTCGCAATTTACCTTCAATTTTGTAACTTTCCTCTTATTGTTCGCAAAGAAGAAAAAAGCGTTGCAAAGTTGAAGCTCGCATATCGCTTTCTCATTACTTTCCACCTTTCGCGGAGCTCCCTCTATCCGAAATTTTGGCAATCAATGTTGTCTTCCTTATAGAGGAAGTTTTCCGATACGCGAAAAATCGAAATTTGCAAAAGTTAAAAGTTATACAAATATAATGTTAAAATTTACAGCAAATTCGGTCCGAAAAACAATTTAATATCGCGCGAGTGCTAACAAAATGATGCTATGCACACACAAATACATATATATATCTTCAAACTACGTTTTTCAACATTGTAAATGATTTTAAGTATTATGACATGAAAATCTCGACAGGATTTTTTGTTTTCACGAAAACACAGTTTCCTTTATGAGAAAACAAAATATTCGTAATGTATACAGAGCAGTTGGGATACGCGAGCAAAACTCGTGCTTCGTAACAAAGGATGATATGCGCAAAACCTTGATAGGCTTCACCCCTACTTTCGACGGAGAAACGTCACGGATTTTCGTAAAAGCTATCGTTGTTCTCTCGGTTAATGCAGATTGTCTTTCGTCACACGCGCCTTTTTTTTTATCGTTCGATGCCAACGACGCTATAGACGTATCATGCACCCAGACGCGCGCGTACATACAAACAAATATGCAAAAAAAAGTGGTAATGTGAACGGCAGACGTGAACGGGTATCCACCGGCAGCCGCTGGATGTGGCGGTGTCGGGGGGAGAAAAAAGGGTCTCGCGAGTCATCGCGCCGGCTGGCAACGAATTACGTAATACAAGTAGAGTAGTACACGCGTCCAATAGCATTAAACTCCTCTGTAACCTTACCTGCATAAGCTTCACCGTATCAGCCTGATCTTCTGTACGTTTCGTTGCAACAACGTCGACCTGTACGTACGATGAATCTTCTTTGTCGATGTCGTCGTCGGGGAAGCTTTCAACAGCTTTCACCTCTTCCTTGACGATCGATTCATCAGTCGGCTTTTTCACAACCTCGACATCTTCCGTCATCGTAATTTCTTTCGCGTTTTCCACTTCCGTCTCGTTCATCAATCGATGCTCGCTCTTACGAAACTTCTGTGGATCGCTCGTCGACGATGAATTCTTCATCATTATATCGTCTCGAGTGTCTTTCGCGTGAAATAAAACACCGACGATTTTGTTTTATTTCTTTAAAAACTTTGAATAAATGATTCAAAAAAATTCTCGTATTGCTCGATTGTTTTCTATCGATTAATCGAACGATTCCGATGCTTTATAAAAAAAATAAAAAAAAAAAAACAAAAAAAAGCAATGACAGTACTGTGAATATAATACTATCGATTAAAAAATCTTTTATGCAGTACACGCTGCGAGTTTTTCTTTCTTCCACCACTCACACTCTTTAATAATGCGGATAAAAACGGTAAACCAATCAGCGAAAAAAAAAGAGGTTCGAAGAATTAACGACGATATACGGTAGAGCAAAGAAAATAAAATTGCAAGGTGTTGTAGGTGTTGTTTTTTTATAGGTTTGTTCGCGATGATGAATGCGCGTTATCTGATTATTCTTCGACGCACGGAAGTGAGAATCTCTGACCGACTACAACGGACGGGAACGTAGATCACTACGGGGGACGACGAGGACAGTGAGAGACGAGAAGAGAGGTTACGGTTCGTGGTTTCGGGGAGACACTCTCGCGAAACTGGCAAACGGTACTCTCACGGGAGTCTCGGCAAGCGCACGAAGAACAGTGGCCCCGCGTTTGTGTGTTTTATTCACGGATTCTCTACAGACACACAAGAGGAGGTTTTGCACTCGGTCGACGAGACACACGGCAGCTCTACCGGGCCAGGCAAGGCGAACGTTGAGGCACGTTGAGGCTCTTGGACCGTCACGTGGTGCGCGCACTGACCGCGGAACGTCGTGCTACGGGCGAGAAGGAAGACGGTAGCGGCGTTGCAGCTGTAGTTGTGCTATTCGCCGACGACTATGACCACGAGGAAGAAGACGCGAATCGAGGAACGGGGGCGAACGCGGGTCAGAGCCAAGACAGCGGTACGATTCCGAGGTGGCACCACGGGTAAGCGATACTCTATGTGTGTGCTATACTTTTTCGCACAATACAATTTTACAATCTCGCGAAATTCTTTTCATCACGATGAAAACAACATTGTTATTGCCGACGTGAACGACTACGATGCTTCTGAACAAAAATGATGATTTGACGTAATCTAACAGTTTACCGATTTACGCTCGTTCCAAGAACACTTAATGAATTTCTTTTTTTTGCCTCAATAATCATAATAATTTATATAATTAAAATACAAATTTATGAAATGATTGGAAAGTTCAAGCAGCGAATTTGTATTATGGAAATGTTAATCCGTATCATAAATTCTATCTCCGTTTAAGAGATTGTTTTATAGTTATTATGCAATGAGATTTTATGTTTACGCGAAATCGATCCCTCCGATCGACGGTTTAGATTTCGAATAGAAGAAAATAACATTTTCGTCGCAGATAGACAAACTCGTTAAAATTAAATTTGATTTTATTCGAAAATATTATTCGTCTCGAAAAATTGGACAACGGATTTGTACGGTGATGATGAGTAACATGTCCTGTAATGACGCGTTGTCAGGGACGACAATTAAGTAAACACAGCGGCGGTAAAATACACGAAACTACGAATACACAACGTGTGTAGCATCGTTTCGATCTCCGTAGGCCTACCTACGCTTTAGGTACTATGAACAATCTTTTCCTGTGTTAGTCTTCGAAGGGAGATAAAGATAGGACTTTGATGATTATTATCGTTGCAAAAGAAGAAAAGAGAAAGCAAGATAGATATGTGAGACAGTGAATCGGCACGAATGGCTCGCGAGCCACTGAGCTTGAAGAGTTTTTGGCACGACGACCGAGGAAATCTTGCCTCGAGGGACAAGCTATGCTGACGCCCGGACATGGTGCATGCGCTCCACCCGAAGAAGCAAAGAACCGAAGCTCCGCACTCTGTTCCTCTACCTTACTACCACCAGACATAGTAACAGATACGTAGTAGTACTACGGCACAGTAGTAGCGAAAGCCAACTCATCGATCTGTACAATGTGGATGCTGCTGTACCGCTGACGGAATGCTTTAAGGTAGTTCTGTCGCTTCGTCTTCATTTCGCATAAGTTCGAAAAAAATTAGAGAAAATTTCAAATACTTCTCAATGGTATAAAAAACTGAAAAAATACATGCATATTAAAGGTACCGAAAAGTCCAAATTTGCATGATAATAATTCTAAAATGTTATTAACAAATTGATGAAAAAATTAGTTGGGCAACAAATTTCCCGAAAATTCATTTTTTTTCATGAAAATAATTCCTTCCTTTTTCTAAATACGTATACATTTTTTCAGGTTTTTTAATTTGCTTTGAATTTTCTTTTGATGTGAAAAAATGTGTGAAAAAAAAAAAAAAAATTCAAAGGAAATTGAAAAATTTTGAGAAATTTCAACGCATTCAGAAAAATTAACGAATCATTTTCATTAAAAAAAAAGTTGCTTTTCCGGGAAATTTGTTGACTAATTAACTTTTTCATCAATTTATTAATAAAATTCTGAAATTATTATTATGCAGAATTAATCTTTTCAGTACCTATAATATGCATGCATTTTTTCAGATTTTAACACCATTGAGAAGTATTTGCAATTTTCTCTCATTTTTCTCGAACTTATGCGAAATGAATACCAAGCGGTGGAACTACCTTCATCCGGCAATTTTGGGACCGACTAATACAACGGTACTACGGACAATGCACTGTAAAAAACAATTCTTAAAATAATATACTTGACAATGAATAATTGACATCGATAGTACGGTAAGCGGACATTAAAATGCCATACCCTGTAAATTTACACAATTTTCTGAAAACCAAAAAACATTATGGGCATTAAAAATAATTAACAAGATTCCCCGACTTTTACCTGAACAAACTATCATTTTTCTGGTGATGGGGAATAATATTAATAAAATTGAACTATAGCAGTCAATCACCGAAATTTATTTTTTTCTTCGTTCTGTTTTGAAGAAGTTTATAGTAAAATTTCGTGTCAACAAACCCATTGTGTCTACAAAAATCTCACTTGTTTATGGCACAAAAATTTTTTACATAAATTATTTTTTATGTAACAAAAAAAATTATGCATCATTTTTTTCTCATTCCATATTGAGACTCATCTCGTGGACCAATAGAAAAATACCCTGATATTCCTGATGATGACGCTATAAAAAAACAAATTACATTAAAATCACAAAATGTTATGTTCAATTGTAAATTCTGTTTCAAAATTATAACACAAATTTGTTTCAAATTCATTACACGGTTTACGCACAAAAGTCTCTATGAATTAAAGAGAATCCATTGAAAGTACTTTCTTTAGTGTAGACAAAGCTACAGAACGAAACATCGACGCAGTTCATTGATTTTTATAATAATTGCTCTCGATATAACACTATTATTTCAGTAGTTTATTGTACCCTATTGGAATTTAATTTTCTCCAAATTTTATGAAAAAGTTATTAACGTGTGTCTCGCGAATGCTCGATCTAATGATTGGCGTAATTGATCAACACGTGATTAAGATTATCATTAATGATTTAAACAATATAATTTGTAATAATATAGCAATAGTTTGATCGCTGAATGACTCGCAGTTAAATTTTGGATCAAAGTGCAATAATTTATCGAACGTCTGCTGTTCCGTTGTCACATCTATTTTTTGCTTGAACATGGATAACCAAGAAATAATTCTCATACAGACGCGCAGCAGCTGCGATCGACTATTATTAAAAGCGTTTTGAGATATTATTTCTATCTAACATCTTACTACGTCACAATCGCGTTAATGTACTTGGAGTGTTGTTGACTCGAAATGAAATAAATTAATAATTAATAGTTCAACAAGCCAGAAGTGATCGATGAATAGGAAGGTATTATAATATGTCGATGGAGAGAATGCGGCCTTGTGATACCGGATAGGAATGCGTGAAAAAGTGACTGGAGCGAGTTATACTTGTATACCTACGCTGTGTCGTAACAAGAGGTGTGACATAGGTACAGCAGAAAGATTTTTACGATAATAAAAAAGAAAGAAAAGAAAAAATCCAGTTTCTGCGATATATCCTGTACCGTCGCGATGCCATCGGTTACCTGTATCAATTTGGGTTATTCCCGCTCTCGCGATAGTAGATAGGAAACGTTAAAATCCGTCATCTATATATTTATATATATTTGTATCATCAGACCGAACACTCGAAAGATTGTTTGTAAGCACAGTCTTCCGTTATCGATACTAGCAATTTGCCGATTCAATCAATAGAAGCTATCGACTCTCCCTGATCGATAAGAACGCTCTATACTTACGATAAATCGCATAGCCACTACTACTCATTGGGAATTTCAATATTTTATACACCGAAACATATTTCAAGATTTCCGTTCCTCCCATCCGATCTTTCTTCGTCGTTGGTTTGCACGACGCTGATTGTGCAATATAGACTCTCTCACAAGAAACGCTCACCCGAGTGCGCGTAACTAAGTATGAACATATTACGAAAATCACTATGATCATCAGCTAGCGTCGGAAGAACTTGATAATAAACTTCTAATTACGGGGTCTTCGTAGCGACGAGGGAAAGAAGAAGGAGTGGGAGGAGAAGAGATGAAATTACACGCTATTATTTTACGTGGTCCATTTACACGCGTGCTTTTGCTAGTTCTGGATATATATTATACACATACTATGTGTATGTACATCTTATGTTTATTATATCTGACCGCAATTATTATAACGCATTCGGAGAAAGTCACGGGTTGGGATCGGATGTCATCAGAGGTTGGAGTTATTATGTATAATACATACAATATCGTATATTTACCCGTTTTACTAATTTTCAACAATATTCACGTACAAAGAACTTCGTAGAAATAATTTTTCACATAATCGGTAAAATCGGCAAAATTGGCAAAAAAATACTCATTTATAAAAATTGCAAGCTTTTTTTTTAATGGATGGATGTAATGTTCAGAGTTTCAAGCAGACATCGATTGGTCACATTGTTGCAATAGTACATTGTGCAACAAGTGCCGAAAGTTGGCGAAACCGACGAGTGTGAGGTTTGCGTCTGAGCGAAGTGCGGGCCACAATCACACGATTTGGAATTGTCAATTTCGGCCCGAGTTGCTCATAATATTTTTTTTAGCGAGTGCAGGGAAAACTGACGCATTTCATCGGGATTTCGCGGGACGGGCAGTGAAAAGTGAGGTTATGTTTTTTCGTTCCAAGGGACGAAAGTGCGCAATCGCGAACTGCGCAAGCGCGAACCGGCGTTTTCAATACTGTCAAACAACCTGACACTTACGCCGCGCAAAACTCCCATGAAATGTGTTGCTTTCCATGCACGAGTTACAAAAAATATTAATCGATAGATCGTCCGTTTTTCAGAAAAATTCTATATTCATTTAGCAAATATCAAAGGATAATGTAATATTTATCATTCGTTAGTAATGCGATGTTTTTTGAATTGTAAATAATATCGAATTTGTCTTTTCCATCACAAAAGATATGGCTTTGAGTTGATAATTTATTGACTCGATACAATAGGCAATGTATGACGAATTACTCCATGTGCGTACTTTGAATATTCTTCCCTCAGGTGTTCGATGACGTTGGCGATATTGATTTGAAGTTTTTATTTTTTTAACTTCAATATTTCATTTTTGACTCGAACTTTTTCAAAACTTTCATTGTTCAATCCAATGAAAAATTGTTGTTGCTGAATAATATTTTCGAGTTTCGGAATCACCGTTTTTAGATTATTCAAATTCTTAAGTTTATACTCTGATTATCGCAAATTCGCTAATGGCTTCTCTTGAGGCTTCTGGAACATTGTGACTATGATGGCACGTGAAGAATAACAACTCGATATCGCAAGCGTCAAAAAACAAGGGACTTCTTGTTTTTCCTCGGGTACTTACGTGCCGCAAGGCCTCCAGTGTCGAAATTCGTCATGTCGAATTTAGGACGCTGGCGAAAAAAAACTTGTGTTTACGGATTTACACGAGCGTTATTAATCGTCGGAAAGTTCAACGCTTGCATGCGTAATTCCGTTGTACCAATGTTGCCAATATCGATGAATGAACGCGCATATTCGCATGTGTGTTTGTACATTTGAGTCAATTTGGTCAAAAAGTGATAGGTTTCGTATCGCAGGCGGCCAAAGAAAACAAAGATTCGTGACATTCGATTTTTTTTTAAATCGTCGGAGTGAAGGGATACGGTTGAACGTAATCCTGAAGGTTGAAGGATTTAAGTTATTCGATGACGGTTAGTTAATTGGGTGTAAGCAGATAAGCTCGAGGATAAAAAAATTAAAATCTAGTAAAGTAAAAGTTGCAACGTACAGGAGAGACAAAAAAAATAAATAGAAAGTCGATAGTGGTGATTCAATCCCAACACAAGGACGCTTATCTTTCTGCTAATACGTCAATAAAAATATCAATTATACGCACAGTTTCGAACCGAATCGTGACGTTATTACCCGCCAAACGAGACTAAAAGCGATCTCGCTGAGATATCGGAACGTTGTAATATCGCGCGAATATAGTATGCACGGGTACAAGGAGTTATAAAGCCTTAAGCTATTGTAAGCGATGCTGAAACATCAAATATCCGACACGATAAAATGCCTACACGTGGAATAACACAACGAGATGATTAATATTTTTTATTTTTTTTTGCGTTATGTCAAAAGTGACAATCGAGATAATTATTGCCAAATTTTCTGACGGCAATGTTCCCACTCGCGAATTAAGCAGGTGAGCTAATATTTGTTGAGTCATATTTCTTGATTGTGAGACTTTTTCATACAACGGAAGAGGCCGTAGCTTACCTGTTGACATGAAATTAAAATTACATAAACACAAAATATGCCAATGTTACTTATCCGCGAACGATCCTTCGGTTTGGTGACATTTCTTTTAAAGCGCTTCTTTCTTGTAGGGCGGCAAATACAGAGTTAACAATCACGATAACTACCTTACATGTTTCGGCAAAGTTTTGGACCGCTTCTTAGATTTTCGAACTGCCGATTGGTCATTAGAGCAAAAACGGGAGTTATGCATTTCACTGCTATTACGTACTTTTTCAACTTTTCAAATCGGCTTGCCGTTATCAAAATGCCAAAATAGTACTTAACCAAATTTACCATTTCGATTTTATGAATTTTATTATGAATAATGAGATATGTTTATGACTAAAAATGTCTAAGGTATAGTCGTAACTTACGATAAAATAATTACATTTCGATAAACTGATGCATACCTCCCGGTCTCATATCGATGAATTAAGGTGTTCCAAGGGGTGCAGTCCGGCTAAACGAGGCATAACGAAGAATTCAACGAGAATTTCGAACACTTCTTACTAAGATAAAAATACAGAAAAGTTTAATTTTGCATATTAATAATAAAATGTTATTAACAAATCAGTGAAAAAATTAATTGTTCAACACATTACCCGCAACTTAACTTTTTTTAAATAAAAATGACTCGTAAACTTTTGTGAATACGTATGAATTGGTTGAGAATTTTTTTAAGTTTTTGAAAATTTCGATTTTCATCCTTCATTTTATCTAAAGAAACGTATGTTATTATTATGCAAAATTAAACTTTACTGCACCTTCCATATGCCTGATTTTTTTCATATTTTGATCCCATGAATCCTTCGTTATTCCGCGTTCGGCCGGACTGTACCGTTCGGACTGCCGTAATTCGAGAAAGCCATTGGAGACCTGGCACGTGCGTCTATATTTCCATTCACGATATAAAAAAACATCGAATATAGTAATTGTCATTATTGGTTATCTTCTATTTAAGTGTATGTTTCGCTCGATGTTTCGTATCAAATTGGTGGTGGTTTTATGTTTAACAATTATTATTTTTGTAACTCCCGACTGATCCTCAAGCACTTGATCTATGTAAAATATAACCTAAAACACGCGGAAAGCTCGTTAAGAAAATATTCATTAAGAAGGATGAACACACCAAAATCTTTTAAAAAATTAGAAGACTCCCGACCGCAAAAGAAGTGCAATAAATTAATTTGTATTACTTATCAAAAAAGAGTGAAAAAAAACGAATAATTATTCGCATATTATAGTCGGGAGATTCTCACATGCAACGACGAATGAATCTCCCTACTATAATATGCGAATAAATATTTGTTATTTCACTCTTTTTTGGTAATTCAATTTATTTATTGTGCTCCTTTTGCCGCCGGGAGATTTTTGATTGCTGGAAAAAAAATTGGATTCGGAAATTTTGTAATTTTTTTTATTTCCATCGATTTCTTGTTTGATTGTTAATCTGACTGACTTATGTGTCATATAGCGGGTCCACAGTGTGTGTATTACAGCATAAGAGTATGAGCATGTAGCCCTTTCGATTGGGAATAATGAATTCACTGTTTCCCATATCAGCAATGAAAGGAATTCTTTGAAAAAAAAAAAAAAAACGTTGCGATTAGCTATTGCAATATTCAGTTTATGCCAAATTTTAGGCGGAAATATTCATAAAGAACTGTTTATGAGTCATGAATCATGTTTACGAATGAATGCTCGGGTTCTGTTCATCTGCGATTCGCATATCAATGAGACCACAAAGCCGGGCGCTCGTTTTTGCGATTTTTTCCGTCCCCGGAATGCTATAGGGTGAAACAATAGAAATACATCGTCCCTTAAATTGACGTTATTTGAATAATGAATTGAATGACACAGCTGTGACGTTACAATTTATATATATCACATGACGGTGCGGTGCATTACATTTTCACGTAGTTTACTTTTTTTCTATCATTCGCATAGCGTTCTATTTTTTATGAGACCGCGCTACTGCAACAATCGGTAAACATGTGTTTCGTTCAAATCAATAACTATCATTTGTCTTTCAACTTTAGACGGTCATATCGCAAGGTACAATCATTTATAGTACTATGCGTGTCGCAAACGATCTTACCACTTCAAAAAAACTGAATATTACACATGGTATTTATAAAGAAAAATATTGGAATGATCTCCCGACTCGTATAGTAATCGGGGCTCGAGAACAAAATCGGGGACTTTTTCGTATATTTTGATGAAAAGCTCACAAAATATAGGAAAACGTCCCCGACTTTGCTTTTGTCCTTCGAGTACTCATTCTGGTAATTATTCCTATATTTTTCTGTCCATTAAGCGAAACTCGATATAATAATTGAACATTTACGATTAATCTCCGTCGCCGATGACAATCGAAATAACAATATATCGAAAGACGATTTATATGATGATCAGGAATAATTAATTTCAAACAGAGTAAATACTCTCGCGTCGTCTACCGATGTCGAAAATGAAATAACCGGTTTAGCGGTTTGAAAGGGCATTTTCAGATTAGAACGTTCCGTCGTACGGTTTGCAGTATATCATTCGTTCTCGAACTTGTGGGCAGCAACCTGTAATCTCTCGATCTCTCCTCGTTTTCTGTGCCATATTTTTTTCCCTTTTTTCTTTTTTTTTCTTTCATTTTTTAACTCGTTAATATTCATGAAGAAATCGACTGGAAATTTATATGAAATTAAACGCAAATGTAACGACCTCCTGTGTCTGTACGACATATATGTACACAAAGGTTGCGATTTCCTTTATCTCTTGTTATGTTAATTCATTACATTACATTTAAGAGCAATAACCCCGCGAGCCAAGGACTCGCGTTCTTTCTTGCACACGATAGCAAAATTACGCGAAACGTTCTTATACTTGATGCATTCGAAATTAGTTCGCGAAGACTGAAGCACGATATGATTTCGTTTTATCGGAAAAATATTCACGTATTCAAGAATATTTGAGCAACGTTACTTCGTGTATACCTACTTCTTGGCCAAAAAATTACTTCGGTGTTGAAATTTCGTGAAAACAACAATCTTAATCGTTTCCTGACAAAACATCGTAACTCTTTTTTGGTCCCTATACATGGATTTTTTGTTATCAAAAATTGGTCCGGTAAAAATAACTCGATGATTCGTAATTGTCGAAGATATTTGAAACAAATTGTAGATAAACTCGCGATCTATATTTACACAACTTTATACCGTCTGGCCGATAAAATGAGTAATCAAAAAATTAAATGGGATCCGAAATCTCTATGCCAGTCAAGGAAATGTCGATGATAAAAATGTGTGCATATTTTCTGCTTGTAACTAAAGATCGTTCCTTTTACTGAACTAAAACTTAAATGACTCATTTATAATTGCGATCTTTGCCAAATTATGCATTCTTTTAACTGCGAATTTATTGATTTTCTGTATAATTTTGTTTGGCAATTTTTTTTTATCGGTGCAGATGAATTTTCCATTTTTAGACGGTGGGACTGTTTTTATCGATAATTAACATGTTTTTCTTCGTTAAGGTAAGTAGCTTTGTAGCTTCGTGTTCATTTCCCATAAGTTCGAGAAAAATGAGAGAAAATTGCAAATACTTCTTGATGGTATAAAAATCTGAAAAAATGTGTGCATGTTAAAGGTACTGAAAAGATTAATTTTGCATAATAATAATTTTAAAATGTTATTAATAAATTGATAAAAAAATTAATTTGTCAATAAATTTTCCAGAAAATAAACTTTTCTTAAATGAAAATTCGTTCATTTTTTTGAATGCGTATGAATTTTTTCAGATTTTTCAATTTGTTGGGTTTTTTTTTTATAATCTAAACATATATGGAATAACACAAAATCCAAAGCAAATGAAAAAATCTGAAAAAATGTGTGCATGTTAAAGGTACTGAAAAGATTAATTTTGCATAATAATAATTTTAAAATGTTATTAATAAATTGATAAAAAAATTAATTTGTCAATAAATTTTCCAGAAAATAAACTTTTCTTAAATGAAAATTCGTTCATTTTTCTGAATGCGTATGAATTTTTTCAGATTTTTCAATTTGCTGGGTTTTTTTTTTTATAATCTAAACATATATGGAATAACACAAAATCCAAAGCAAATGAAAAAATCTGAAAAAATTCATACGTATTCATAAAAAAGAACGGATTATTTACATAAGAAATAAAGTGGTATTTCCGGAAAATTTGTTGACCAATTAATTTTTTCATCAATTTGTTATTAAGATTTTGGAATTATTATTATGCTACATTAATCTTTTCAGTACCTTTAATATGTATGTATTTTTCCAGATTTTTATACCATCGAAAAGTATTCGCAATTTTGCCTAATTTTTCTCGAACCTATGTGAAATGGACACGAAGCGACTGACCTACCTTAATTTATAATAAAATATAAAGTTACAGCCTCATAGCTTCTCTCCATCAAGGGCAAGCGAAACAGTTGAAGAAAACAAAAACATAAAAATATAGTTTAAAACCGGACATTGTTTTTTTTTTTACATGTAAATTTGAGGAACGCTGCGATCGGTGTGAAAATTTTATGTTTTCTCAGCTTCGTTTTCAAAGACGGCAGCCGTTCGTCGGAAAAGCTGAGAAAATAAAGTTTGTTTTTATATCTGAAGCTTATACTTGACGAGCCGTTCTCAACAAAATAAACGCATTGCACCGAGCTAATTGACTGAGGCTTCCCTATTGCCTAACGAAGACGTCATAGAGGAAGCCGTCCCGCGCGATGTCGCGCAGAGAGGATCTCGACAAACATAATTAACATGAATCTACCTTCGCGAAGATAGTATCGGTACGTGTGCAAATCAGCAAGGCATATGAACTTTGACGATCAAACGAAAGACTCTCGGAATAACGGTGATTTAGCAGTATTCGCGACGAGACTGGCGAGTAGACGAATCAAAGGATACCCGTTCACGCATAGGTAGATATATCCATATATGCGATTACTACGTCGGCATATTGACGCAACTTGGCTGCAAAACAAATGAGCAATCATTACTTCCCATTGATTACACGGCGATTTACATGATGGTTAATTATCCAATCAAGTGATGCGGGGGTCCTTTCCACATACACTTAGATTTATAGATATGGATAGAGACATAGAATTGCCAGTGAAACGATATATACAGGAAATGATATCGATGCTCTAATGCCAGAGAAACGTAAAGACTATCTCTATATACATATGGGATTATGACATTAAGCCATCGTTATAAATTATCGTAATTATCGTCATCATTATACGATGAATTAATATCCGAGTATAAATAGAGGATAGAAAATGATTTCAAATAACGATTTTCATTACTTCGTAAAAGTGGAAAACATCGAATTAAAAATGTCATCCATGTGGTACTCTTCTTTTACATATGTTCCCCATATTTTCGGGGATGCGTCGATTCACGAATCAAGGACATTCCGCGCCATTGAAAATTCTTTGACGGTCGGAGAACGCTAATACATCGGTAACATATGTTAGCGCGTCGGGGCTGTTACTACTACTACGGTTTACGCAAAAATCAACGAATAAAAAAAATACAACCGGTCGACCTTCGATATAGTCTCTATGCTGCATGGCATACACACCTATCTATAATGCAGCCACAGCGACTGGCATACGCTCTTTTGCTTTAGCTGTTAAATGCTTCTGGCAAAGCGGCACATTCATTGACCACCCACTCGGGTTTCGCTTGGAAAGCATATCGAACAGATGGCGATAGAACGATGCCGATAACTAAGTATTAGATATTCCGTAAATTGCTAATCACTGTAGCCGTCGCACTTCTACTACGCCATGTCTTCTCGGGATAGTTGCTTTGTCTTAGTCGATCTTTCGCTATCCGTGTTTCGCAGTTGTTGCGTTTGCAATAATTGCGAGTACACGGATGTAAAATGTGGTCAACGAGCTTCCTTACGAGGCCTTTTAGTGTTTAATTTAATTACCGTTTGCAAGACGTTTAACAACACGGTATACGCGAGAATAGACAAAGCGGAGAAAAAAAGTCGCCAAAATTCGATATCAGCTTCGATCATTGTAGGAACAAAGAAAAGTTGGCCGAACCGTTGAAATTTCTTGATTTAAGCACTAAGTCTTTATTGACCTTTTGATTTTTATGTTCCGATCTTATATTTTATTGAATCGTCTAACGAGGAAATATCTTGATGCTTTATTGGCAATTAAATAAAACTATTGCTGACCCGTGGAAAAGTGGAGGGAAGATTGCTGTTGCAATTAATCGCTACGACAACCCTTAGGTCATTTCAGCTACCGATTAATACTACTTCAATTATATTTATGATGCATTTAGAATACTCCTATATTAATACCGACCGATGTAGAAAAAATATTGTGTAAAGAACTTTTTAATTCTTGTACTCGATTTATCGGGCGTTATCAGATTGTCCATATCGCGACATTTAACGTTCGGCAAAGTGCGTTAAAAGGTGTGTGCAGTAGTTCTAGCTATCTATCTGTACCTAATACTATGTTAGCACCGTACAGGCGCACTTTCACGTATCATAATACACACAGTGAAAGAATGCGGTTTCCCTTTCAAATTACAAAATACCGACGAGCGCTCGGTTTTACTCTCAACCTCTCGTCCGACCCCGCGTGCACCACCACCAACACCGGCGGCCAACTTCCCCGTTAGCATTAGGACGCTTTTTTTTTGTGTTTCAGATACCTGACTTTTTTTTTCTCGGTCGCTCAATCTCTTGCCTGCGTTACTGGACGCGAGATGCTGGGATACGTGTGCAAACCTTTCTCTTTAAGTTACCTTCGACAATTTTCACTGTTGAACTATTCCCGATGTCTTCGGAATTGCAATATCGCTTGTTATCGAAGTCCAATGTAGATTTCTTAGTATTATTTCAATGAAATTCGGCTGGATAACAGCCTATTTTTAGAGGAACTTCCTATGCAGAAGAAAAATCCTGATATTTCGCTATTCTCGACTGCCCGCTGGAATCTCCACACTGAAAAAAAAATCGGTCGAATCGCCAAAATCGACGATTTCCGAAATATTTGTTTCGCCACCTGCAAGCGCCGATTTTGTCGATACAACCGATTTTTTTTTCTCAACGCAGTGTTACCGATTTTTTTTACCAATGAGAAACTGCAAAAATCTGTTTTTGATCAGTATATTCAACATATACTTAAAAAATTGCGGATCTCCGTCAGAACCTACAATACAATAGGGTAGATGGACCGCTTTTGGCCACTGTTCCGGTTATGCATTTTCGGTCATTTTGTTTTTAAATTGTTATTGATCGATACTTGCATGTTCATTTTTTGGAAGTACTCGCAGAAATTTATAAAATTATTCACTCGCTGTTTTTTAATTCGATTGTATTTAGAGTTTTGCTCTTTCGAATATGGTCGCCAAAATCGGTACTTCTACCCTACTTAATAGTACAGTAAAAAAAAATCTCAAAATTCGATTTAATCGGGTTAAGCATAGTTCTGGCCACCAAGATCCAATTGTGTTTACACAATCGAGTTCGCGCGCGATTTCGGTCGAGCTTTGGTTTATTGTCGGTAAACGAGATCGGTAGCAATGATGCGTGTATCGTGCAAGTTGTATTATTAATTTTGAGACAGCGTATAATGGTGTAATTGATATAGGTTGTCCTCCGATAATCGGGCCAGGGTCGTCGTCATCGCCGGTTAGGTGCTGCGGCTGCTGCCGGACGCTGTCTGTACCTGTCTGCCTCCACCGATGTACCTGTATTCCGCATATGTTTATACATACAGTACTCATACTACTATCCGAGAAGAGTGTGAAATCATCGTCGACGTCTGCGAATATCTTTTTACCCTCAGGCGCATCAGCGAAAGTAAAATCGAGCAAGTTGACGTTCGTCCGTCAGTGTATATATGCGGGGAATGCTGAAGAGATCTCCGAATGGACCAGCACTCCTTATATTGATCCACGTGAATGGGTTCCACTCGGAGCGCATAATCATTGTTGCAGTTGTGAAACTTTGGTAAATCAGTAATTTTGGAACACATCGCTCTGTAGCGGTTTTAAACATACTGTAGAAACTCCTTCAAAGCTGTTTTCGCTCATCCGTACACCACAATTACGGCCCCAAATGAATCTTTTAAGAGCTTGCAGTCCTAACTCGTAAAGTTTTAACGATTTTAATGAATATTTTTACGAAAAAAGCTCAACATTCGAAGACTTTTTGCGGTAGCGATGTAAAAATACCGTTTTTTAAATTTCTCGTAAAATTACTGTTAAACTACCGTATTTTGACTTTTTTTTTTATAAATAATACTGTGATGTGAGATTTTTTTTAGTAAACTCATTCATACGCGTGATCATCTACTGTTGATGTTAAAAGTACTCGATTAGCAATGTTTAAGATTTCGCCCGAAAATTGCTGAAAACTATCGAAATCAAATCTACAAGTTATTAAAAAATATCGAATACAGAATATGTATAAAATTCGATATGTATAAAATTCTAACTTTTCAGTAGCAGTCCTCATGTCGAGGATTTTATTCTCGATCTCGAGATCGGTATATGTCTTTTACTTTTTTCTAATTCATGTAATCATCCATTACATTAATTACTTATCAAAGTATTAAATCCGTATGTACGGGTTTATCCATTAACTGGTCGTGGAACAACATTTATCTACTTTATCTGAGGCGCTCTAAAGGTTAGTTAACTGTGTTTTTTAATTCATTCATTTCGTCGTTTGTGACGGTTCGAGATAACTCTTAGGTGCATTCAGTTAGATCCCATTCGAGAGGTGCAATGCGTTCTTTAATTCATGCGCAATTCATTCGATGGCATGATGTCTAATCGAAAAGTTCTTTTATTAATCTCTCGCGTAAATTAGCATTCTTTTATCAAATCACTCAGAGAAAAAAAAAGCTAATGAAAAAATGATCGACTTGCAAAAAAAAAAAAGAAAAACGCTTCAGATGAATAATCGAACGAATGGATTGAATTAAAAAACATGGTTTGTTGGACTACGTACTCTGTTTAATACATCGATAGTTTTAATCACTAAATAACAACGAAATAGCTCATCAAATAACACTTTTCAACTCTACTACTAACCAATCAGGGGACGAATAAAATGCCAACAATGTTTACATCGAAAATTCGAGATATTTTGGCTGCAGATTTTTTGAAGGGGGACTTTTTTTGGGGAGAGGGGGGGGGCTGCGCGCACCCGAAACCTGCTGTCAAATCTCGACCAATCACGGCACGAGTAAACGGCTAACAATGAAAATCTCGAATCTTCGATATTTCGATAAAATATCATTATGGTGGCCCACCAACTTGGAAAGTTGACATGTTCCCGCGAAGATCGATAATGTTCGGTTATTTAGGTCCAAAAAAATATTCGTCATAATTTTTATTACATTTCTACTATCAAGGAAGTTGAATGAAACCTTAGATAGTGAGGGTTTATGACTGAAGTGGGCCTTTTAATCGGAATGGGAAAACCCTATATATCACGGTAAAAATACGGTAAAGTTACGGATCACATTTACCGCTCACATTTCTGGACATGTCTTAGAGTGATGTGGATGTCATTATATCGCAGATAGGATGGACCAATGATCTTGAATAGCGGTGAGAATGATGCCGACAAATGCTGCCCAACTAACCTGCATCCATTTTATTGTAATGGCGTCTCTTTATCGCCATTAAAGTACAAACATATTAATTGACACACGCAAGACTGCCGCGTGTAATTGCAACGTGCAAATCTTGTATGGTCAATTTTTTTTTTCCACCGGAATAGAGTTCTTGTTAAGCCGGTTGGTAGCGAGCACGTGACGCGAAGGTGGTGCGCAAACAACCGCGACCACTAGCATCGAGAGCTCCGTTGACAAAAAAATCATGTCAGGGAATTTATATTTCACCTTTCCCCATTGGGCCGCTCCCGCGGAACGAACTGGTTTTAATTTTCATCGTGTTCCCTCCGTGTTTTACTATCATAATTCACCAATACAAACTAATATCGTAATGTATACATTGATCTGATATTCTGATGTATAAACGACGGGAACGGATAGAGCGCGCAATAGTAGTTATCAACAATCCTTTAATAAACGCCACTTATCATTTTTTTTTACCGGAGCCGATAGATTCCTTAATAATTAAGGGCGCTCTTGACTGCGGAGAAACAGCGCCATTTGTCGGGTAGGTAGAACGGTTCGAAGACATGGGGAAATGGTGTATCCCATCCTGTAACTCTTTGAACCGGTGCTTCGAGATACAAGAAGCATTCCTCCTAAAAATTTGTTAAATCATTGGATTACGGCGCGACTAAATTATCACGGAGAGAAAAAAATAGAAATGATCACCAGACTAGTATAGTAATGAAGTGACGAAAGCGAAATCTGGGATCCTTCCCTAGACATTTTTATATAGACGGATCGTCTGGTGATCATTTTTGTTTTTTTTTTGTCTCCGTGTAAACGGACAAGGCGTGCGAAGCTTTTAGACTTAAATGGCGACGAGCCGAGAGAGAAAAGTCGTCGTAAATTATGAAATTATGGACGAAAAACAACATACAAGAGAATATAATGTGTATCGCGTATTGGATTCACAGTTTGATAATTTGTTCGATGAATTAATGAAATCGATATGACGGGAAGACTGATCTATCATTATGGAATGAGCCACTCGCAAATCTCACCTGAATCGTTGCGGTAACTTCGCTACCGAATCCATTGGTGAGCGGTGCTTCGTGAGCAATGATAACCCGACCCGTTTTCTTCACCGACTGGAACGCAACACATTTTTTAAAATAATTATTGAATACCGTTTTAATCGCCCGCCGCGTACGCGTATGCGTGTATAAAAACATGAAGGCGTAATTTAGCAAACTCTCTATATATTCTCATTGATAATGAATTCTACATTACGTATATTAGTTATATTTTATACGAAATATATTCGATGCATAAGCAACTGGAATTTTGCATGCAAGACTCGGTTGATCGTTTACATTATAAATCCCGTAGAGTTATAAATACCGCTGAGACACATATAGATTTAATCGAATCGTTAAATTTATCGAAATTCCGAATATTTCAGTATAAAAATATCCGTTCTTTGGAAAAAAATCCATTATCGATAAATTTGTGTCGAAGTTTTTTTAATGAATCGTCGAATCTTCCGATATTACGCGATAAATTTACGACGATTTTTTTGATGAATCGGTGGATCTTTTGATGATTTTGCGATAAATAAACTTTGCGATTCGTGTGTCTGAATTTGCTGATCTCTTATACGGGTTTGATAATAAGATCCCCAACGTCCGCGATCGAGAAACCGGATTACTACGAAAGCATATTTCCACCGTCTACGTTCGTATACCTATCTTATAACATCAGCCTCAATTAAATATAATATCTCAGTTGAGCAATGTCGAGTTTACGCGCTCGGACATCGGTGATAGACGTGAGTTTAGACGCGCAAGATATGGAGAAAGTGACGACGTACAGAGAAATGTCGTTCGGTCGCGCGTATGGCGCAGATGCAGCATCATCGCAAGCGGAGGCCTTAAAGTACTTATAAAATGCGATGCATGACCCTTGTATATACCGCAAAAAACAGATATATGATAGATAGACTCTTACACATCCGCGAATAGTAAAAATAATAATGATATACATATATATGTTGTAAAAGGCGCATAATATAGTTGTATTCGGGAGAAATCGTCCGTATCGCGAATATAGTTACGCGAAACGAGTTTCCAATTACGTATACTTATAACGGTTCGTTGCGTTGTAATATTATCGTTGTGCCGGGTGAGTCCGGGGTGACGGGAGTTTAATCAACAGGCAAGCAAAGTGGCGGTTATAGTTCGTATGCTTGCAGAGCTGAATTGTGAGTGATGCATGTCATTAACGATAGACCAACAGCAACGACAGCGACTTGAGATTACGATAAATCAGCCATATTGTTATCGATTAAAACGTCCGACTGTATAACGTCGTTAAAGACTTGAGCCTTTGAATTCTTTCTCTCCAATAACGCGAAGCATGTACCAATTTTTTAACGACATTTCCAAGATCGAGTATAACGGTCGGCGCTAAAGGTTACAAATTTTTATTTTTCGCACATGTTGCTAATTTTTTTTGCACATAGAACGGTTTCTAATGAATGAAAATAGCAAAAAAAAAAACAATTTAAAATGTTCCGTGTGAAGACTCACTTCAAAGTCATCGAATTATCTGTAAAATGAAGAAGACAACCCGATTTTCGCAGGTTGACGATACAGAAGAATCTATCGTCGGCAGAACTAATCCGCGTTTTAGCTAACTGCGGTAATCGAGACCCGTGATCTTTCGATAATTATTTAAGTAATTACTTTGATATTATATCTATCGACATTCGCTTGCGATATACGACGAAGGAAGGCTAAAAATGAAGTGAGAAATGTCTATAGAGAGAAAGATATTTATTACCTTGCAGACAGCGTCAACGTCCCAGGGGAGTATGGAGACGAGGTCGATGACCTCGCACGATGCGCCAAGCTTCGACTGGACGAGATCGGCTACTTCGAGGAGCACGTGTACCTGACTACCCCAGCCTATTAGAGTCACCGCGTCACCTGTACAGAAATAAGATAGAGCGTTAAGCAGGGGCCCGCGAGATATAATTATACATGCACAGGAATATATAATATGGTATTACTACATTGACATACAACCAATAGTTATATTCTGTAGTTCAATCGACTCTCGGGCCACTTGCGTTCCATTCGTTGTTCCTTAACTCTTACCTGTTTTGCTCACTACATATTTACTTACATGCGTATCCTATTTCGAGATCTACGGGGACCAGCAACAACGCCCCATTCGTAATAATAACTTGCCGATCGGGGGAAAGGCGAGGTCGTTCTATTATCGAACTATATTTATCTATATCAATTAAATAAGTCAACTTAACATTACATGTGTTAAGTTTCTTTTTTTTTACACCATTTACGCTGTTTTGAGGCCATTAAATATTTAATTCATCCTCTTCTCTAACCATTCGTTAGATCGAGATTTTCGTAATACTAAAACCACTGGCCTGCCATCTCGGGAATAAAACGATCGAAAAATATCCGGCCGATACCGTATATCGTCATTACATTCAATATTCTACCATATTTAACCACCACAGTGAGTTGGAAAGAAATTATTCGAGCGTATCTAATATTCCAAGGTGTACGGAAAATCGAGGACTGACTTCGAAGCAGTGCGAACCTTCCGATATATCGTTACAAAATACAATGTTGCAGACACTGATGGAAAGCGATACCTACTCTGCGATTGTTGCACAATAAAATAGGGACCCATTGAATACGTTAAGTAAACTTACCCTCGCGTAATATTTCAGCCTGACCTATAGGCGTCTTGTAATGACCGACCGGTACGTCATCGATTGCCGTACGATAGAGAGCTTTTGGTTCGAATATTATGCACGGATCGGGTTCTTCGATGCAGCTGAGCAGCAAACCTTTGGCTTGAATCGGTCCACGCGGTACGACCACCTGAAATGCGATAAAATCTCATATTTTTGGAAATCTGTTTGACTGTCTGTCTGTCCGTTTGCTTGTTCTGCCGCAATTATTAGGGCCGCCGCGCTTCCTGAGGATCCAGCGATCTCCTAGGATCCCGCATTTCTTTTCCTTACAGGTTTTCGATTAGCAATATTTCTCTTTATCGGATTATTATTATTCTCAATAATCGACATATTGCTACTTCTTTATTCGTTCCCTGTTCATCGGCCAGAGGGAGTCGAAACTGAAAGTTATTCGGGACAAATTTTCGACACTTCGGATAGATACACAATTTTTTTCAGCAATCGGTGAGCACATTTGACCCGAAATTCCTATGGCTCTCGAAGTATTCCACTCATCCCATGTAATATTATGGGCATCTATAAATTCTAATTTTTACTTTCGCTGTAGAATATTTCTATTCAAAGTTATGCAAAATGATTTAATGGATCGTCACGTTCACGCTGAATTCTCGGAGGGAATGGGCGCAAGATGGGTTACACGCTCCGGAACGGTCGACGATAGGAAAAGAGAGACCGTTTCTTCGCGGCGATACGAGGAAAGTGAAAACGCGAGATAGAATGGAACGTGCTGATTGAATAATCGTAGATCGAATCACGTTGCTCCGCGTGTATAACTTTAACACGCTTCGCGATGAGAATGACAGTGAAGAAAAATACATTAGAAATAGCAATCACGCGAGAATTTTTTTTTTTTTTGTGTCACGACTCGGCATTACTCTGGAAATGTGGACAGTGAGAACGGTTTGATTATAAGCAAATATTACAATGTAGCATTATAAATGTGTTTTATAATACCGTGACTAAAGAGACGGTTTCTAGTATCCTCTCTCAGGGTCTGGCGTCAGCTGCGCGACCTTTAATCGCTCGTCGTAATGTCAATGGTAGCATAAGCGGTGAGCGAGAGAGCTATCTCTCTTTTTTTTGTGTCTCATACATTAATTACGGAACAGACGAGAACGCTAATGAAAATAATCTACAGCTGCAACCTGATAGAGTATCATACATGGCATGTCGCTTTCGATAATTGCCAGTCGGATGTTCGCCACCGGCGGGGGGGGGGGTGCTTCGACAACGGCTCGTTTGTCTACGCTTAATTGTTCGAATGCCAGATTATTGCATGAATGAAACTACAAAACTGCCAACGAGGAAAATCTGAACCATTCAAGAAATTGTTAAAATATTTTTTGGTCGAGTAGCCGCTTCCGGTTATTAAAAAAAACCTAACTAAGGATAATCCGTAACTCGGTACGTATTTCATGTTGTTATGATTTTTCAAATATCTGTTGTTGAATATTGAATACCCTTAAATTTAACTAAGCAATCTATAATGTCCACGATGCGTATTTCATTAAATAATTCTATGTACACATAATGGACAATATTTCGGGAACATTTAAGATTTTTATAAAGTTAATGTTGCAAAAGAAACGTTAGATTCCGAGTCTTTCGCACTTTGTAACTCTCCTCACCATCTGTAAGATGAATCGTGAAACTGTTCGATGCTTGAAAAACGACCGTTATCCATAACAAATCGGTTACCATATGATGGCAATTGATTGTTACAAATTAAGAAATATGTTACATAGTTTGATGTAAAATGGAAATCAAAAATCGACCATAAATATCTTCACGATAGTCAATGATTACGCAATTGTTCCTTTTAGAAAATCAGTAAAAGGTCATACCTTGAGGCCGGGAGTGTGAGCAAAGTACGCTTCCGGACTTTGCGAATGATAGAGACCGCCGTGTCCGACCGCCCCGCATGGCGCGCGGATGGTAAGTTTTCCGCAGTCGTATGCACCCCCGCTGCGGTATCTGACTTTAGCGGCCTCGTTTACCAGCTGTGGGTAACGGATGAATTTCGAGTTAATTGTTCCTCTTAGTTATCAGTTGGAGCGGAAAAAAAAATGTCCGACCTGATCGAAAGCCGGAAATATGTAATCGGCAAATTGAATTTCGGCGATTGCTGTGGCACCGGCGTTTGCTAGACCAATGCCAAACCCTGCAATGCCCTGTTCACAAAGCGGCGTATTGAAGACTCTGTCGGCACCGTAACGAGCCTGTAGTCCCATGGTGCAGCGAAACACTCCACCGAATGCGACATCCTCGCCGAAAATTACTGTAATACATTTTCTGTGAATGAAGATCTATCTCGCGGACAGTATGTTCGAGAAAAAAATGGGTCCCAAAGTTTGACTAAAATGTCACTAACGTGTGACATTTGATTTGCGCTTCTGCAACGACAGTGTTGCCGCATATATAATTTCGAAATATATCGGTCCCCATTTTTGACCCGATATTTTTTTTTCCCTGATTTGGTTAAACGAATGTGCGAAATAAATGTATATTTAAAATGTGCGGTCACGACGACGTTAATGTCAATAATCCCGCGTTATCAGTTTATTTCAGCTGATAAGATAAGCGGTCGATGACGACTCGAAACGAACACGAGGCATTCTTCAAAAGGTTTCCGACGCGTCGTATTGCATTTAAAATGTCGTTAACTCAGTCTTTTTTTCAATAGACAGTTACTCAGTCCGATAATCTAGAAAATTAGAATCATAAAGATGAATAATCTCACCAGCACTTGAGTCCTTTTCCATTGCAATTCCAAGACCATTGTTGATCGCTTGAAACATATTCAACCGTTCGGTTTCACCTAAGAACGAATTACCAGAGATTCGTTAATGAGGAATAAAAAAAAATCGGTTATCCTCAGTCTCACGAGTATTATTCACAGTTAACAATGCGCACATTTTATTTATAAGCCGCGTATAGAAAATTCTGCGAGCACTTTAGATCGAGAACAGCGACGAAGCATATTTCTTTCCTCGGATAAGTCATTGTTCGAGAATCTATATTAGTGTTTGATTAACGTTCGCAGTAGTGATATAATTATTTACCAGTTTTTCCCGATGATTTGTCGGGTACGAATGTAAAGTGTAATCCTCTAATTCCAATTGCATCGTCACGTGTAACACTTGTCGCGATGGGCAATGAAGAAACCGGCCGAATTCGTGCGTATCGCGAGCACAACTTACTGAGAATCATGATCGTCAAATACTGCTTGTGAGAAGGAATAACACCACCATACGGCGTTTGGAAATATATCTATTCGAGTTATTTACATACAATGTGTTGTTCCATCGTGCGCGGGATCCCGCTCGACCTCTTTCGTAATCAGCTTCCTCGCTCACATTCGGCTTCGCGCACACGCGCTGATTACGTACTATATAAGTAATCCGACACACATGAGCATCGGCTCAATAGTATCGAGATTTCGATCTATAGGTAGGAAAGAATATATGCCGTTATCAGTTATCAATGACGGCATTTGGCTTGTCAGTCATTACATCCAAATTATTGACATTTCGACTGCTAAGAGACAGAAGGTCGTATCTGACCGCGTCTAACGTGCTATATAGTTTGGAGTGCGCCTTTCTGATTCTGATTATGATATATTTACTCAATTGAAAAATAAAACAACAATCATAATAAAAATGTTGTCGATAAAAATAAAACAATTATAAAGTTAATTAAAAAGTAAGCATTTAATGAATGTAAATAATCATAATTACATTAATTCAATAATTTATTACGAATTCCATTAAAAATTACTGACATGGCGAATAATTAGTATATTATACAAGGGAGAGAAAAGCGCGACTTTCGCTGAGCGTAAATATTGCTACCCGAGTGTAGCGAAGGCAACAATCACAGGAGGTGAAAATTGTTTTCGCTCCCAGTGGCATACGCTTTTTTTTCCCACTATGCTAAAATTGACCACATTTTTATGCCTGCAACGGGGCAACGACTTGTCGGCTATGTTTCTTCCCGCCGCTATACTTATTCTCCCGCTGCAGCACTTTTCTTCTCGCAGGTCAAGAATTGGAAACTTTTCTCCCGCGTTGCAGGCATGGAATATGATAATTTCAGCGTAGACGGAAAAAAAAGTAATTTGAATAGTCTGAAAGAATCGGGTTGTATAATTTTACTACCGTATGGTTGGCCTTTACCTGGCGCCCTATGGTGGGGATTGGACTCCCCTACTTCGATCGCGTAACGTTGTCATGGATACCTTGACTTAGCGTCGGTACAAACTAAAGCCTGCGAAACGTCAAACGTGACTCGTAGTAAACGGGGGTTAGATGTGTTTTTCGGTGTTTAAAGAGGTTCACGATGGTTCGAATGGATTGGGATCGGATACTAATGATAAAGGCAGAGTCGTTGACGGACGACGAGATCGAAGATCTATTCCCCATGGTGATAAGATGCGATATAGATGACGTTGACAATATTAAAAATCTTCGGGCCCTTATGAAGCTTTCACAAGAAATGCTTCAGCACAAAGATAATCAAGTTTGTAACTAATATTGAAATATTTGATAAACAGATGTACCACACGACGTATTTATATGTGTGAAACATATATTTACCTTTTTAAAAATTATTCTGTATTACGTTCCGTACTTTATTTATATTTTTAGGTCGAATCGTTGCTATTGGAGTGCGATGAATTAAAAGAGAAAGTGTCGTCCGCTCTATCCGCGTCTAAAAAAAGTCAAAGAAAGCGTAAGTTTCGTATCGAATGTGGAACGAAAGTTTGCTGTGGTTTGGATTATTATTATTTTTTCCTTTAACAGCGAGCCCTGTGATAGGACCTGATGACATCGAAAGAGATAACAGTGATTCTAAAGTATGATTCCATAAATCGTTTAACAATAAATTATAATTGGGTATCGATTTATGTTAATAAATATATATTTTTTTTTTCCTCAAGCATACCGATAGTTTGGCAAATGACAATTATCAGGATATTATGAAGAATGATAAAATTAAGACACTAATGCATGAGCTCGAGGTCAGTGAGTAAGATAATTCTCGGTACATTGTTAAGTAGTTGATGTCATTATTCAATTTTTTTAAAGGCTCTAGAAAAGGAGAATGACACTTTGAAAAAAAAATTAGACGCCTTGAAAGACGAAATGGAAGATGCGACGGATAATATGAACGAAATGACGGAAGAACTCGAGCAGCTCAGAAGCAAAAATATTTTGTACAAAGGTATATAAAAAATATACATAATAAAAACGTATCAAATTACAATTATTTTGTAATTTTTTGCGATGTTTCGAACAGACGAAATTGAACAAGCGAAACGCGAAAATGCCGCGTTGGTCACTCAAATCGACGAGGTAACATCCCAACAAGTTGAGAGGGACAAAGCAATTGACGAATTTAGTGAGGCTATCGAATTGAGAGTCGCTGAGTGGAAAGTACGAATGTTCGATTTCCTTTTTGAAAAGCTTGACACTACAAATGACTTTTTATTTTTGAAATCGTAAATATTTTTCAGAATATATTGGATGAGAAAAATTTGATGATCGGTCGTTTGCAAGAGGAATTGTCTCACACGGTTACTCAATCGATGACGTCGGTTAGAGATCAAAACAAGTCGCAAATATTGTATCTTAATGAAGAAATCGAGCGTAGAGAAACAATAATCGGTGACCTTCAAACGAAATTGGCAGAGGCGACGGTAGAGATAAACGAAAGTGCTGCTTTAATAGAAAGACTGAAAACCGACGCAAAGAAGTACTAAAATTATATTTATCTTAATGAAAATATCATCTCAACAACAGAAGTGGGTGCATCGATATATTTTTTTCTTCCGATTTTTCTTGCAGACTCGACAAAACTGGCCGACGAAAAGAACACAGAGATCTGTTGAAAAAAATTCAAGATGCTAACGAAAAAATATCGACGCTGCAACAATCGTTGCGACAAGCCGAAAATGATTTAACTCTGAAAAGCGAACAATTGTGCGAAACATTGGGCATTTTGCGAAAGTATGAGGACAAAGAGCGCGGATTGGCGGATAGTATCAAAGAAGTTAAAGATTTGAAGGAACAGTTACTTGCCAAAAACAATCACGTGGAGGATTTAATAAACGTCATCAACAACTTGGAGGCGTTGAATTCGTGCAGAGAAATGCAAATATTAGCTCTACGGTTCGTACACGTTGGTTCGAGAATTAAGGAAGCATCACACATACATTTCCAGACAAAAGTGAGGTTCAGTGAGAATTTGAACATTCTCTAGTGGTATAAAAATCTGAAAAAAATTAATTGTATTAAAGGTGCCGAAACATTAATTTGCGCTATAGAAATTTTAAGAAGATCTTAATTGCTAATAACAATTACAATAGTTCAAGATTTGTGCTTTTTTTTT
Source organism: Cryptus viduatorius (assembly GCA_964006125.1). Classification (NCBI taxonomy): domain Eukaryota; kingdom Metazoa; phylum Arthropoda; class Insecta; order Hymenoptera; family Ichneumonidae; genus Cryptus; species Cryptus viduatorius. The sequence goes on from OZ023220.1 coordinate 26,173,136, forward strand.
AATTAATTTTTTTAATAATTCGTTAACAACATTTTGGCATTATTATTATGCAAATCGCACGTCTTGACATTTTTAATACAGTTGTTTTTTTATAGACTTTGGCATATCGCGAGGTAGTGACATTTTTATCAAATTAATCTTCTGGTTGGGAATATATGTGTGATCCATCCTTAAGGGAGTTATGTCGCTTTGTGATCATTTCGCATAAGTTCGAGAAAAATGAGAGAAAATGATGGAATAATAAATAATAATAAAATCATTCAATCATTCTATCATTCTAGCATTTTGGAATAATTCCAAAATGTCATTAACAAATTGATGAAAAAATGAATTGGTCAACGAGTTTTCCGGAAACCCAACTTTTTTTTTTAATTGAAAATAATTCATTCATTTTTCTGAAAACGTATGAATTTTTTCAGATTTTTCAATTTTCTTTGACTTTTTTTATACGGAAAAAATGAGCGAAAAAACACAAAATTCAAAATAAATACAAAAAATCTGAAAAAGTGCATATGCATTCAGAAAAATGAACGAATCGTTTTTACAAAAAAAAGGTGAGTTCCCGAGAAATTTGTTGACCAATTATTTTTTTCATCTATTTGTTAATAACCTTTTGGAATTATTATTATGCAAAATGCATCTTTTCAGTACCTTTAATATGCATGCATTTTTTCAGATTTTTATACCATCGAGAATTATTTGCAATGTTCTCTCATTTTTCTCGAACTTATGTGAAAAAAACGCGAACCGACATTACTACATTAATTAGTTCAGTATACTATATTTCAAATGTTGTCTTTGCGCAGAGAAAAATTGGGTATGCCGGAAGATGAAGAAATTTCTATAGAAGGCGTAGTACTTAAAACCCAAGAAGAAGCTCAGATACGAAACGAATTGATGCAAAAGAACGAAGACCTCGAACAAGAAAATGTGGCTATGAAATCAGACGTGAGTACTCGTAATTTATTTCACATATGTGGAAAACAACCCAAAAAAAGAATTGTCAAAAAACAATGTGCTATGAAAGACTAACATTTTTTTGTCTCAATTCGCTCTATGCAACTGATAAATAAAATTCTTTTACAGTTAAGGACATTGCGTTATAAAATGAGCAGACTGGGAGGAAGACTAAATACAACTCGTGATATTGCCGATACAAACATCACTGAAATACAAACTAAAAATATCGTGGATGAGAAGTATAGGGGTGTAGCGGATGAAGATCTCGTATCATTACAGCACAGAGCTGAAATCGATGAAATAAAGGATAACGTTCGCATTGTGATAGAAGAGAATGAAGCCCTTAGGAAAGGGATGCACGAGATATTGGACAGTATACACGATCAAGACGGTACATTTTTTTTGGTTTTGAAAAAAAAATTGTTTTTGAGTATTTCAATTCAAAGCACTAAAAATCGTTTAAAACGTCGAGAAAAGTGGTTTAGAGAAAAATATGTGTGTGCATAACTGGATTTTGGTAGCACTCGAATGATTGCAATTTTTTAAATATCGAATTATAATTAGCACCGCATGTAGACTGTTCTTCAATACGGTTCGGGATTGAATGCATCAAGAATTCGTCAAAGTATTCAAATTCAAATCGTTTTGAATTCTTTGAAAAACTCTTTTGCTGTCTTATATTTACCGTTTCTGCCGTTGTTAGCGTTTAAAAATGAACCACTAACTGTCGTTACAACATTTTACGAAAGAGACAATAGTTAAAGAAGAAATTGCCAAGATTTTTAATAATAAGGGCTGTTAATGCGTCGAGTATTGACGCATGAATCGTTTGCCTCAGAATTCCTAAATTTGGATGACTTTCAAACATTTCTTTCTTATGCATTTAGGAAAAAGTAGAGTTGAGGTACAATCCGACACATTGGAAAGATTACTGGAGGCACTGGATGTCAGACACATAGCTGGCTGGTATCATCCTGCTATGAGACTTCAGGAACGTCTGAACGTCGTTCAAGGAAGCAATTCGGAATTGCGTTTACAGCTGAAACAAATGCGGTATTGTCTCCCTCACGTTAAACCAATATTTTAGTGATCATATTCGTTCGAATATTACGCGGATAATATTTTTGCAGAAAAGAGTTGCATCGTAAGGATGAATTATTACGGAAATCTTCTTTGAAAGACGACAATTCCTTACGGGAAACGCATAGTTCGGAGGAAACCGAACCCGATGAAGCGAAGATGAACGTTTCCGATATGGAAAAAATGCAGTGCGCCTACCGAGGCGAATTGGAAAAATGGCAAAGAGAAAAAGACTCGTTGGCTCAAGAGAATCAAGAGCTCCGAGATGCCGTTGAAAAATTGAACGCTCAATTAGAAGTATTCGACAGAGATTTGAAAATCATTGAATCGGGTGAAGACGAAATAAAGCGGGAATTCGCTATGAAGAGCAGAGAATGCGCCGAAGCAGCTGTTAAAGTTATCATCGCCAACAGGCAGTGTACAACCCTCGAGAATCTGTTGAATGCTGAAACATCAAAAACTTATAAAAATCAGAAAGAGGCCATAGACTGCGAAAACGCTTTTCGAAAAGCTCTCGTCGACATGGATAGAAGAAATAAAATATTGGCGAATGAGATTGTAACGCTTCAGAGTAATCTATCGAATTCCATCAGTATCGTCGAATACAACGAGCTGAAAGACAAATACGCAGAGTCGAGTTTACGTCTTCGTGCTGTTTACGAGCTGCAGCTCGCTGCAAGAGCCCCGGAAGAGATTCCTTCGTGCGATCAACTTTCCGAATCGGACGAGCAACGAAGTTTATCAAATTTGGAAACTCTGCACGACATATCGCGAACCAAACTAGCGAAATGCGAGGCAAATTTGCGACAAGTCACCGACATGAATTCGGAATTGCGGCAACAGTTGATAGATTTGCAAAAGGAATTGTCTAAGCATATGAGACCCCAGAAATTGACGGAAGATGATAGCAAAATCCGCGAGCAATTCGAGGAACGGATTCGCGTACTCAATGTCGAGAATGAAAATTTATCGAGAACACTGGAGATCACGCGGGAAGAGGCGCAAATGCATTATACGATGAATTCGTTGAAAACTTTTGAATTGGATAGTTTAAGACATCAGATTCTGGATCTGCAAGCCGTTAGCGAAGACAAAGATACCATCGCAAGACTCGGCTTCGAACTCACCAATTGCAAAGCCACTGAAATTGAATTGAGTAAAAAAAAAGTACAGCTTGAAAATGACATATTGCATTTGCGGGACGATTTGACGGCTTCGAACAAAAAGTTGGACGAGACGAGATCGCAGCTCCAAGATTGCCGAAAAATTTGTTCCACTCGTTGCAGGTATTTACATCGATAAATCGTCCGACGATTCGGTAAAAAAAGTGGGGATTGTTAACTCGGTGAGTTCTTCATTGGTTTTTCTTTTTACAGATCTTACGAAGACATAATAGATTTCATGCGTCGTCAATACGCCGGTTCAACATCCGTTGCCACGTTGCAGAGGTTCGATTCGATGCTGAAGAGTCTCATCGACAGTCGCACCGAAATTAACAGCAAAGTGAGGGAAGCGAATGAACTTAAGGAAAGTGCCAAATCGCAACAAGAGCTGTTGACTAATCGTTTGGAGATTGTTGAACGACTGAAGGATATTCTTGAAGAACAAATTGGCAGTTCCAATGTCGAAACTATGATGCATAGCTTTTCGGAAAGTTCACAATACGCGCTCAACGTAAGTAAATGATATATCAATGTAACAATGGGTAATGGGCAAAATATGTTTTTCTTTTTCTTATTGCGGCTTGCGTTCCGAAGCCGAAGTAAGGACAATGGAAACATTTGATTCACCAGCCACAGCCTTGAGACTCGCATTGACCAAACATGTTACTTTTTCAATATTTGATAAAGAAAAACATTTGTCGCAATTAGGATATCCGTATGAAGCGTCGTATTGCTCAATTGGAGAGCGAGTTGAAGAGCATGAATAATAAACTCGTCGAGTACGAATCAACAATCGTCGCTATGGAGTCTGAAATGATGAACGTACAAAGAATATGGTACAAAAAATCCGAGGCACCTTCGTCAGCTTCTGATACCAGAATCGAGACGAAAGTTGCGACAGTCGAGAGAAAAACGACATGCGTACAAACCCGGGTGGAAAATCAATCGGTGGAAGTTCAGAGTGAACCGTACGATTTTGATGTCAAAATCGTTGCGCCAACAGTGCCGGATGTGCCGGAAATACTGCCAACCAAAGAAATCAGGGAACCATTGCAGAACGACGATTCGCTCGCCGTTCTGAAAGAACAATTGAACGGAGCCCTCGCTCTTGCGTCGGAACGGTCGGCACTTCTCATCAAATATGAATCACAGATCGCGGAATTTCAGGCGAAAATCATTACTCTCGACAAAACGATTGCCGAAAAAGAGTCACAGTTATCTCGTGCCGTCGACCCGAGCGTTGAGCGCAAGAAGAGCGTTGATGCAGATCCAATCTACGAGGGTACCGACAAAGCTGCGTTGAAGTCGACGATAAATAGTTTGCAAAAGATGATAAATCAAAAAGAAGAGACTATAGCGCGTTATCAAAATTTGTTGAAAGACGACAGAGACGAACACAGCAAGGCTGCTGCGCGATTTCAAGAAGAGATCAAAGGCCTTCGCGAAGATATTCACAAACTGCGCGAAGAAGCAGAAAGACGATGTGAAATATCGACGATAAGTGCTCTCGTCAATTCCAGAACCATTGAAGAACCGATTAAAGAGCACCGACCGGATATCGAGGCAGAAGAAAAGATCGCCAGATTGCACGAACGAGTCTCGACTTTAGAAGCGGATCTCAATATCGCCAAAGAGCTCGGCGAACGATGGCATCGTCTAGCCGAAGAGAGATTGCAGCATATGGATCACATGAGAAAAAGGTCAGTGTTACAGGTTTCGACGCAGTTTATAACCGTTTTGAATAATATCTTTTTTCGTCACATTCGATTTCTCACCGTAGACTCGAGGAACAGCACAAAAATGAACTTGAAAGCTATCGATTGGAGCTCAATAAATGGCAAACCGAGGCGGACACTCTCAGACAACAGTTGTCCGAGAATCGTATGCAATTGGCGAAAGGAAATATTTCAATGGTGAAAGAGTTACAAGAACGGGATAATAAAATACAAGAACTGAGTGTCGCCTATCAACAGCTACAGGTATATTAAAGTCTTCTACCATCGTAATTCGATCTATGCGCAGGAAAAATGTCCGAATACTCATTATTATTATTTTTTCTAACCTATTAAATATACAATTTATTTCGATGGGAAACGTTCTTTAGACTGTTATTCTAAAAACAAACATTTTTACTTCACTGCGGTATGGAAAACTCCCTATCCACACCTTGTGAAGTAAAATCGTATACGATACTCGGTGAAAAAACGTTTTCTCTTTCGTGACATAATATACAATTTTTTGCGCAGAGCGAATTCGAAATGATGGAGACAATGACTCTGTCGCAGCCGATGGTTGTTCACGGAACTTGTTCAACGAAGATGCAGGAAATGGCTCAAGCATTGAATCGCGATCAGGCAACTCATTTCCAGTCCGAAATCGATCATCTGCGGCGTCAAATGAAATCGCAAACGGATAAAGAGAAAATTTATAAAGATCAGATCGCTGATCTGAAGCAACAACTCAGTCGAAGATACATGGCAGCGAAGAGCGAAGAGAGAAGAATATCGAATCGCGAGATGCAACTCGAAAGAAAATTGAAAACGTTGGAGGAAGAACTTCACAAAGCTCGGATTCAATTGGACAGGGAATATCGAGTGCAGGAAGCTAAAAGAATAAAGGTGAGAGGATCACTGTTTGCGACACGCTTTATTATTCGAGTTATTTGACGCATTCGGTATTACGATGCCGCAGTCTCGTGAGTCTAAATTACATTTTCCAGAGATGGACGATTTTTTTTAACGCAAACAAATATCTTTTAATGCGTCCTGCAGACCAAGTTGAATCGTCATAAACAGATAAAAATATAAATTCGATAGACAAATGGCAAGAATGCGCTGAATAACTCCGGTTCTCCATAGTCAATATCTTAAAAGTATATTTTTGTCAAATTAATATTTTATTAATCGTTGTTAGACGGCGGAGGAATTGTCTTTGTGGGAAAAACAAAAAAAGTGGCAACAAATTGCGGAGAAATTGAAAAAAGAACTCAAAGACAAAGCTGAAGAGTACAAAAAGTTGAATGCGAATTACGAAAAATTGCGCGCCGTTGTTTCGTGTATGGAACGCGAGAAATGGTACTTGAGGAGTAAACTGCGATCGGAAAGTGGAAATGTGGTGAACAGCCTTGCGGGCAATGTCAACGAATTACAGTACAAAATTGTCGAGAATTTACAAATTGAATGTCAAACGCTACGAGATCGAGTCAAAGAACTGACGGATAGATTAGAGTCCGAGGACAGTCGTCAATTGGTTCAACAATTGGAACATCAGAGACGAAGAATCGCAGCTATGGAAGCGGTGACCGAGGTTTGTTCGCGGCATCTTCTTTATATTTTATATATCTTCTGTTTTTTTAGAACTCCAATATTTTTTATTTTGTACATTACACCCATAAATGTGATTACATATATATCGCACAGGGCAATGCATACGTAATCGATCAATTAGAAAAATTAGAAGAGACCAAATCGGCTCTCGAAAAGTCGAACATTCGTTTGGAAAGTGAAAATTTTGAGCTACGGATGGAACTCGAAAAGCGAAGTCTCGATACGCCACGTCTCAGAGAAAAAGTGGAACACTTGGAAAAGTTCGTAACTCTGATTAATTCCTGCAACTATTGAACTATTATTATTATCGACACTTATTTTCAATTCTCAATTGTACGCAGATACGTGGAGCTCTTGAAGATCGAAAAGTCGTCGGAAACGTCTCCTCGCTCGTTGGACAAAGAACTTACGGAGCCGAAGAAAAATGTTGTGGAACTGGAGAAAACGGTGTTTATACTAAAACGAGTGGTGGAGAAGTTACAAGCTGAAAATAAGAGGCTTAAAACGAACTCGAAAACGTGTCATCGACCGCCGAGTACGGTACGAAATAGTGGTTATTAATTATATAATAAATTAGAAGGCTGTTGTCGCTCGCTTTGCGGCATCGCATCGATTACGCTCGTTTCTTGCGAGAATGGCAAGAATATTTGCCGATAAGTTTACAGGAGATTTTCCCTTAAAACGAATTTATCAAGGATCTCCGATAGTAGGGAATATTAATAATAAAGTACAGGAGGCAATCAGACAAGTTGAAAATTCGGGAACTCCGCCGATTAGACACCATCAGATAAGTTGAATATCTTAGTACTTGCTGGAGTACCTTCCCACTGTCCCTTCCGCCAGAAAAGTCCCTTTCCGCGGCGTTCCCTTTCTGTCGCACAAATTGCAGCAATGATTCTGTTGATCGATATTGGTCGGTATAAAAAGGGAACGAGCGCGCCGTACCCTCGCCGACGAGGTAGAAGGTCTCGGTCCCGGCGAAGGGTTGGAATTCAACTTACTTGATGGTTGGAATTATCTGAGATAGAAATAGGTGATTGCCTACTGTAGCCTGATAACGGGGAATGCGGAGATCTATGCGGGAGGGATATTCAGAATGGGATAGACGAACAGTTTTTAAAAATATTGCAACGAATATGTCGATGACTATTCGCTATGACCCGCAATATTAGATCTGTCTTGACGAGACTTTGAAAGCGAACAGACGTGCGACATTTTGGAATCGAAATAACGATCTACATTCGTAATTGATATTATCGGTTCTAAAACTAAATACACGTGTTTCTCATTCACTCAGTCGATATGTATGAGATAAGCATAGTGCGATATGTAGGAAATGCCCCTGGGGCTCTACAGTTTTATATTTTTACGAATTTATACATAAAATGCACTTTTTATTTTTTTCATCACAAATTTTTATGCAGAGACGAGTGGTTAACGTTGAGGAGCCCTCCACTCTTAAAAGACAATACGAACATTCGCAGAAGCGCGTAGTTGCCTTGGAGGCCGATCTACAGTTAGCGGAACAGAGAATAGTGATGTTGGAAAATGCCAGAAAGGAAGACGATAACACAGGCGATGTCAGTGTTCTTAGACAACAACTCGCCCACAAATCTGAGCTCCTCGACAAAGTCAAGCAACTGCTGACTCGAGCGGCGATAAACGAGAAATCTCTTCGTCAACGAGTGAGTAATATATTGCAAGCATTTTATCGTTATCGAGATTATTGTGACTTTTCATTAAAAATGACAGTGTCTTATAATTGACGATGCATGTAAAGATATACTCACTATCTCGTTGATACTGAATTTTTTGAGCTCAAATAATTATCGATGGTGTCAATTTGCCAATTTTGCTTACAGAAAATGAATACACGAGAAGACATTAATAAGTTTATGTTCGTACGGTATATGAGTATTTTTTTTTATTTCAAGACTTTGATTGCTAAATCAATATTTTTTCTTTTCGTTACTGTGTTTTCGAAACGATTTATATTTTTTGATGAATCTTTCTTGTTGATGGAATATTTTTATATACGACATTTAGACTTATTTTTTAATTATTTTTCCTTTTTTTTGTGATTATTTGGCTTCGAGTCTAGAAAAAAAAACCAAGAATTAGAAGCCAAGTAATGATGAAAAAATAAGGATAACAATTAACAAATTCAGAGGAAATCGATAAACAAGGAAGTCAATTGCAAAAGTCCTTTTTCAACAACAAGATACGCCAAAAAACAGAACGATCCGAAGACATAGCACGAAAAAGAAAAAAAAGTATATAAGTATTATGCGCAAAAAGTATATCAGTATTATGTGCAAAGTATAAGTATTTTGTCATCCTACAAAAAATGAAAAAAAAATAAATAAAAAATGCGGATTATCATTACACATTTCGTCAGTTCCGTAACACTGTCTTTGCATTTTCATTCAATAAAAATGGTACAATAATCTGTATTCTAATTATAGAGGAAACATTTTCATTAATGAAAATATATTTTGCTTTATTCAGATCCAGCAGATAGAAATGAAACAGACGTTATCTACGATACCAGAGTGTTCGGTGAAATCTTCATCGCCAAATTGACGGGTGAAGCAGTTACCAATTCAGACTAAAAATTATATTTTTTTATGACTATCGTATCGATAGGTATTTTCTTCATTTGACAATAATGAATGTTGAATTATATTTAGTGGAGAAAAAAGAGTGAATGGTTGTAGCTGTATCGATATTTTTATTTAGTTCTGTATGATATAGTCGTATAAATAAATAATTTTTTTTATACCCGATATAATTTTGTTTGAACTTTTATTCAGGCGACGCAAGCCAACTGTATTTCGCTGTCCATAAATATTGATACACCGCTGGCATATAGAAGCTATTGGATACCCGGCTTACTAGTGTGTAGAATGCAAAATGCGCTCTTTCCATTCCCTAACTAGACGTTGCAAGCGGTTCGTATAATCGTATGCGACGAGATTGATAGCGAAGTTTCTATTTAGCGCGCTCGGCGAACTTTCTTCAAAGTTCACACGACGCGTGTTATACAATGACGTAACAGGTGTACATTGAAAAATGGGCGGAATTCGTTGAAAATTGAATTGATCAACCGACTGTGTACGCTTCATCCAATCTCATTACGAACGGTGCAATGGATTCCGCGTCTTCACAATCGGGGATCATCTTTCCTTTGAACTTTACACAGGTGTCGGCGCAAAGTTGTCCGTCGAAATATGGTCCGAACATTTTCTTGCACATAGCGCAGTTCCTTATGCAGGTACCTACGCGATAAACAGAAATCTTTCCATTACAATCATTACGAAGAAAAAAAACATGAGTCAGAGGTACCGGTTTTGGCGACCAGAAAAATTGCGGAAAAAATTTTTCGATTACAATGATTACGAAGAAAAAAAAACGAAGGGTAGAGGTACCTGTTTTGGCGACCTTAGGGCTGATTGTGACCATCAGACTCGAAGTATTAAAAAAAAATATAATCGAAATAAATAAAAAATAGAGTAGATCATTCAGTAAATTTATATGAGAACTTCCGAAGAATCAACATGTGGTTTTGAAAAAAAAAAAAAAACAAATTCGAAGAGCATAACAATAAAAATAGCTACAAACGGTAAAGTGGCCACTAACGGTACATCTGGCCTACTTGATGATAATGTAACGAATCGGAAAATAACGCAGAGAGGTTATCGAAAGAGTACAACAAAGAGATTGTTAATATTTTACTGACCAACGCGGTTGGCACCTGTTGGTACAGTGAAGAAAGCCGCCGCAACAATGACGCAGATCAGTAGAACAAAGCTGGTTGGCATCTTCATGGCTGCAATAATGTGTATAAAAAAACGTTCACGTTTTGAAATCAATGCACAAAATTAAAGTTTCTTGCAATAGCATATTAGTAGAAAACTCGTAAACACTGAATGAACATTGTAATTAAAACTGTTTGTTTCGTGAATTGTTCATTGTTTAACTTCCGTGTAGTCATTAGTACGTTGATAAATTACTTCAACGATTGGTCGTAGCCAATGGTAATTTCGAACTTATTGAATGGAGCACTTTGTTAAATTGCAAATTGGAATGAATACCGTCCTCGGATCGTTCGCGGACTCGAAAGCGTTCGAGGACTTCGACGGAGCAACTGAAGCGCCCGAAGATTCGAGCGGTAACACAGTCGACCGAGCTATTCGAAGGTTCGATGGTGTTCGCCGTTTGATTTTTTTTATTGACAGTCACACCGCGAGATCGGAGAATATGTAAAGTCGTGTACATGTGTAATTAATAATTCGAATATCCGGGATGATTGCCCGAAGGCTATTTAGCTGTTCGGATTTCGACGCAGCTATGGTGCTGGTCGTAGTACAGTTTTTTTTTATTCTTCCGCGTCTTATAACCGGATCCCGATGCTTCCGCGTTCTCCTTAACGGCCATTGTACACGTGTATAAGAGATATGGATTGATTTTACTTCCTTGTTCAACAAGCTTTGCGAGCGGTGTAAGACAATAGAATAGCACCGTTTAAATTAATTGTCAATCATTTTTTGTTGTCTGTTTAATATTTTGTTTACTTCGGTCGATCACTGCCGCAAATGCACAATACCCGGGTATCGACATTGGCACGGAGTATGGTGTATGGAACTCGTGGGTGCAATTGGGCAAATAAAGGGATACCGTCCGTAAATAGCAATAAATAAATCAATGTTCGAAAAAGATGCGTAGAAAGTGATTGAAGAAATTAATTTTAAAATACTTTATAACCGCGAAAATTAAGAGACGGAGTTTTTGCACGCCGACGAGTCTTTCCGCTCCATTTATTAATCGAAATAGTGGAAAACTGAACATACAAAAGTTTCGGTATTTCAAATAGTTTACTCAGTTTCTAATTTTCGCCGTACGACAATGAGTCTTACAAGAAACTTACCGAAATGGAAGTAATTTCTTCGGGTTGCTGAAGCTCGTTGGATCGTCGATAGAACTCGAGTGATACTACAATGTAGTCGAAGCTAAGCTTATATACTGACCAATCCTTGGTTTGTCCTGCAGGACGAACGTTCCTTAACCCTTTCGACAACCGGTAATTCGCCTAATATGATTTCCTGCACTCACGGCACCAGGAAACACTCAAAGAGCCCTCGAAAGTGGTATTATATTTTCGGGGGCGTCGCTGACCGAGTATTGATAGGGTTTTTCTTCTATTTTGTCTATTATTTTGTTAACTACTTCGCCTCGTTGTGTCTCTAATGATTTAGGTTTCGCAAGACGTGTGTTAAAGAAAAAAAAATCCGTTGTGATTATTTTTCAGATTTTTTTATTTGATCGATTTTTATTCTCGTAATAATATAGGTACGAAAATTCCGAGGGCGCAATTTATTTGACCACAAAAATCGCCGTTAGTGCAACAAAATATAACAGTCTTTTTACCTTAATTATCTCATATTCCAAAATTGTAATCTTGAGTCGTTAAAACACAAAGCAGTCTTACAAATCAATATTTATATACATTGAATAACACTTATTGACCATATTATAAACTCTAACGAATTACATTACCTCATTAATTAACATTTTTTAAATATTCGATTTGTATTATTATGAAGAGAAATTCACATCTTTACTCTCTCCGTCATCGGCAATATCCTCGTGAAGTCCATAATTAATTTTCTGAGGTGGAAAAGTATATTCCAACGTCCAAAAGTTATCGTACTCTGGAGCGGCATCGCCGTCTTTCTCCGTTTCCTTGCTCTCGTTATCCTCGAATTTTGGCGCGTAATTCTTTAGCTTTAAACTCGACGACAGTGTCTTGTATGATTCTTCTTTATCCTCTTCGGAAGACTCACGAGAATCATCATCCCGTTCGGTTTTATCATTGGGATCTTTTTCCAATTTACCTGCAACATCGTCGGTGAAGTAACGAGCCAAGAAGTCGGATTCGCTGTCGAAACGATCGGATTTCTCGCGTTCTTCGTCGGAGATCGGTTTGAAGAAATCCTTATTTCCGAAATAAAACTCTTCCGGCTTGACTATTGGAAATTCCTTAACGTCCTCACTGCTGTTTATGCCCACATCGACGTCCGAAAAAGTTTCATTCTGCGATGCATTTTTGTATTTCGTGGAAAAATAATCAGGAAACTTCCCTGAATCGTTGTCGATTCGTTCACTGCCGGATTTCTCTCGCGAATCGTCCGTCGTATAATCTCGCGTTTCGTCGTCAAACTTCTTTTTATCCTCCGCGAATAATTTATCGTAATCGAACGGTTTGATGTAGTCGTTGATGTCGAAGTGCACCGGTTGAAAGTCGACTATGGCTTTCGAATCGTCATCCTTTCGATTTGTACTTTTATCTTCGATCGATCTATCTTCATCGTCATCATCAGTCTTCTTGACGGCTTGCGCGTGTTTCACTGGGAGTTCCGGCAGTTGATGTTTCTCGGTTGTTCCATCATCGTCCTTTTTGCCCAATGGCTTCTCGTTCGTTTCGCTCGCTTCGTTCCGTTCACGTGACGAGACTTTAGAATGCAGTGGTTTGTCCACCGACGGTCTTTTTTCTTCGTTAACTCGTATATCCTTGTGGCGCTCCTGTAAACTTTCACTTTTGTCGGTTACCTTACTTCCTAACACGGCTAGCGACGTTCTTTCCGTGTTCTTCACAGGATCCGGCAGCGCGTAAGGCGTAATCGGTGTTTCAGGGTCAACGAAATCCTCACTATTGTCAACTTTGGCACCAGCTTCGCCCTTGATGTGCGTGTAACGTTCCTTGGCTACACGACGATCATCTTCATCCAGACTTTCCTCTCGTTGATCCGTGTAATCCGGGACCTCGACGTACGGTATATTATCCGGATTGTAGGGCTGTATGTCCTTTGGATATTTCGGAGTTGCGGAAGACGATAGAGTCGGCAATACATTGATTCTGCCATCTCCTAGAACACTCTTCTTCGCCTGTTCTTGATGATCACGAAGATTTACGTACGTACCATTTCTCAGATTAACGCGTTTCAAAGAGTCCCAATCAGTTCCCGATACTTTTGGTTTTTTTATGTCTTTGAACAAATTATGAATCTTCGGGGTTTTTGGGAAGTTTACATCGAATGTCGATGAATCAGGTTTTCGGGACGCCGTATCGAAATTGTTTGTCATTGGAATATCTCTGTCCGGAATGTACGGCTCTCTGCGCTTCAAGTATTTTGGTCTCGGAGGCGGCAGGTTCAAATCTTCAACTTCACTTGCCGCAGTTGTGTCGTTGCACTCCTTGAAGATAGGAGTGTAGAGAGCTTTGCGTAATTTCAATTTTGGTATACGATTATCATCGCGTGTTTTTCGGCTCTTTGAAGTTTCGGAGACACTTTTATTAAGCTGTTGGTGCTGTTCCTCGACGGACAATTCGGGATGACGATAGAACATCGCTAATGTAGGAATATATTTTGAATTTTGATGCACGGGAAGAAATCGATTGAGATGTTTTGGATCATGGAGATCTCCGTCGTTCGAACGTTCCCGACGTCTCGGGGGCTTCACTGGATTTGATCTTCGAACTGATTCGATGTCGGACACGATACTTCGCTTCAATCGTTTCTCAATCTTTTCCACGGTGACAGATTTTTTTGTAGCATCTTGATACCGCGTATTGGGAAGCAAATAGTTTATCAACGTCCACAAAGCTGATTTTCTTTTCGACTTTACGCTCGCATCCTTCTTCGCTTTGCCGGTGTTTTTCAAACGATAAATAAAGTTCAAGATAGCCTTTGACGATCGCGGATCTACGGATTTCTTACGCTTCAGAGCCGAAAGCCAACTCTCACGTTTGAGTTTATCGTAGACTATCGGCAGCGGAAGAAAAGCTTCGTATCGCGTGTTCTGGAAGAATTTTTCTTGTTCATTGTTAATCACGAGAACACCAGTGCGATAATTTCATTGTGTATAATTCTGATACCTTGATTTTCCTACGAGTGCACAATTATCAACGTGAGGCGCTTCGATACGATGGATATAATGCTGCGCGAACAACAACAATACAGTGCTGATCGGTATCCGTGCGAAAGCGCAGTAATTCAAACACATAAATCGTTACTACGGTGCCGGATAACGAAGATTTATAAGAAGAAAGGTGAAAATTTGATTCATGGCACTCTTGCGAAAGAGACTCTTTATTTCTAGATGATTATTATTATGTACAAGACTGAAGAATACAAACGATATATACTATTTACTAATTTATGTCGAACCTACAACAGTGACCCAGAAGGATAATATCCACGACAGCGAGGATTGTCGGTCGGATATAAGACAAGCGGTACAAAAAAAATGATCAATGAATAATAATAATAAAAAAAATATATCTTGGCAACTCAATCTGCTTTCAAGAATAGTTCAATCCTTTCGGCGGTTCTTCTTACAAAATACGCTATAATGATTGTACGGTACGTCGATTGTAGTCGTGCAGATTTTTTTCTCTCTATCTGCGTCACTGCGCATGTGTATTTACATTATATAGTTTACGATAATACTTTTATTAGGTAAGTATTGTATAAGTATACATAATAGTGTCTAATGTGTGCGTTATGTTGATGTGTCGTGTTGTACAGGACCTGCGATCAGGCTGATTCTGGCCAATGCGCCCAATCGCGCGCTCTCTATTTGTCCGCGAGCCCAAGATACGACGAGATCTTGTCGATATTCTCGTGAAAGACACGAAAAGCTCGTTCGACGTTGGCGTTAAGCTCTGGTAGCTTAACATTGCTTACCGAACTTCCGGACGCATCGAGCAAAATCTCGTTCACCAAATTCTATGGCACAATACGGCATAATTCAATGACAATAAATTCGCAATCAGGAGATAATTTTCGCGACAATAGCTGATGATAATATGAGTTTTCCAAAAATACTGAACGATCAAGTCGAGTGGAGTTTTATTTTAACGAATTTCGTGACAAAAATCTGATTACTTGCTTAATTTCCGTGTATAATTTTTTGTAGAAGTAATTGAAATAAAAAAGAAGATCGTTCCAGTTAACTGAACGATGAACAGAAATGATCAACTTGAATCGCTGAATTCAGTTTTTTATGGTCGTTAAGTGCCCGTAGAACATTGATAGCGAGATGTAAATCGTTCACAATCGTTAGTGACAAATAGTTGAGAATTAGAAGAAGAAAGAATGAGAAGAGTTTACTCGAGATTAATGAGGGATATAATGGGACAATTAGGATCGCCGGCCAGTCTTTCGTGTACTGTTTCTTTTGTTTTAAGCGGAGTATTCGACAGGTATTCATGGTGTGAAAACACGTTGTGTTTCTCAATGTGTATTACAGAGTAGTATCGATATATCTACTAACGTGCTTTTTTAAAAGTTACTCATCATGCACGATGTTTCATTGATCGATCAAAGTAAAAACATTAAATTAGTTTGATATTTACGACTATATACGCGTCCTTCGCCTTATTATACGATCTCCTGATTGTACATATATACGAATACTATACGTGGATCTATTCATTTAAGTCACATACATTGTGAGTCAATGAACGCGTTTCTGGACAAGTAATACATTCAAAAAAATCGCCATATATATAATTAAAAATTAATTACGCTGGAGAAAAAGCACGACGGATTGCCATACTTGCATGCATGCGACTAATAATATATATGATTTTTCTACGCTATATTCTGGATGATAATGGTATGGTACCGGTGCTCATGTGTCGCCCCCTTTTTCTGGCATTAATTGCTTCTTCAGTGTTACACATTTTCGTCTACTTTGATCAAATTGTTTTGCGGTCTTTTTTTTGTTTTCTCTTTTCTTTTAATTGATCTATAACTGTGAAGTAATAATGATGATGAGGACCAAGTGAAAGACTTATTTTCCCAAGTGCCCGTACTGTTCCGCAATGTTACTCACGTATTGAGCTGCGTGACTCGTCGTTGGATATTCGGCCCATTTGCTGAAATCTATACCCGGCAAAACACCGCTTCGACAAGGCACGCGGGGATTACTGTTGACAAATTTAAATGCAATTAGAATGATTGAAAAAAAAGTTTCACTATGGTCTTAGATATTTTCATCAAGCGTAACGCTAAGGATTTTAACGCGGTTTTTAAGGATGCATCACACACACATTTCCAAACAAAAATGAGATTCGATCCGAATTGCAACACTTTCTTATGGTATAAAAATCTGTAAAAAAATTAACTGTACTGAAGGTGCCAGAAATATTAATTTTGCGTAATAATAATGTCAAAATAGTACATTACGATACTCGTGCGAAAAAAAAAAATTCTGACGACTGTTGCAATCACACGAGTTAAAAAACAGTTTTCCCAAAATTTGAATTCGCAAGGTGTGAAAATGGCGGTTATACGCGCGCGAAAGATGCGTAAAACTGACTTTTTCACACTTAATGAAATGGAGTTATTACCAAAATGTTTAAAAAAATTGTTTCACAAATAATCAGTAAACCTTTTTTGGGACTTTTCAAATGAATTCGTTGATTATTTAGAATCCACATGAATTTTTTCAGCTTTTTCCTATATTTTTTAATACAGAATTGCTACGGAACTGTTGACGCAATCGGGTGAAATTTTTTTGTGTGTACTGCGGAATCGAGCTACAAAAACGTACCCACAATTCGTATGTATATATTGATTTTTCAAATTCTCGAAAAAAGAAAACAATTTTTGAAATGTAAGAAATGTATGAAAAAACTCAAATGTATTATCGAAAATCAAGGAATTCATTTGAAATAATGAGAAAATAAAAGGTTCTCTGATTTTGTTTAAACAATTGATTTTTTTTTCAATTTGTGAATTATTTTTTGGCATAATAATTATGCAAAATCAAAGGTCTCAACATGTTTAATATGGTTGGTTTTTTTCAAATTTCTGTCATATCGCGAAGCACTAAAATTTTTATCGAATTAAACTTTTGGTTGCGTATGTATGTTTGATGCATCCTTAAGACCTGTTTTGCAAGTATAAATGCATTGTGATAATATCGAATAGTTTGTTTCGATCGCGCTGTATTTTTTTTTTTATTAATTTTCTTACAAATAATATTGATTGCATATCCAAAAATATCATCCTTCGAAACATGTAATATCAGGTTAATATATCGGAATACCGTTTAGCCGGGGAGCCAAAGCCAAAGGCTTAAAAAACAATACCGTCTCCTTTTTTTGTCAAAAGAATACGATTTTCTGCATAGATGTCATTGATATTAATTATTGTTGATACTTACATTTCGTGATCAGGCAGAACCATCGGATAAAGTTGTATCGTATCGATGAGATCGGTATTGTCGCAAATGAGCCTCGCGAGTCTCGCCTTTCTGATTTCATTCAGTTGTTCTGTGAACAGCAAGCAAGCCATCAGAAGTCGCAACGGTGAAGTATCGAGTTTAAAGAGAGCGCAAAATGCCGGTTTGCGTAGTTAATTGGTTGGACAACGAAGTAAACGCGGTAACGAACGATCTCGAATACGCGATATGTATTGCCAATTGGAAAGGATCGTACCGAGAGTGAAGGACGACGGCTGATTTGGGAGTTCGTACCAGAACCTGTCACCACGACGAGAATAACTGAATTGCGTCGCTATTACGCAGGCGAACGTAGGCCCAAGCATACTGCCAGGTAACGGCCTTTCCGAGACACCGCCGGACCACAGATCGACGTCCGAAGGATGTCTGAAAAAATAAACGTCTAGAAGTTGACAAATCCTGATTCGGAAAAAAAAAACAGAAAAAAATCCGCAGTAACTTCCGTATTTGACTACCGGACGGAGGGGCGGGGGAGAGGGCAGAGGGATGAAAGTATAATATCAAATTCCCAAAATCAAAACTTACTGGAATATCGAACTGTAACGCGTGATCGTTTCGTTCGGCATAGAACCGAAGAGATCCTCGAAGGTATCGGCACCGGGTAATCCACAGAATTTCCTAATAAATTAAAGTAATAGTTTTAGCAGTGATTACATAATATTTTTGAGATTTTTTTTTTGTTGCGACCGAAAAAACTTACCGGAACTCCATGTAACTCGGAATACCGAATTCTCGTCCACGTTGCATGTTCAAGGATACGAGATCCATACCAAATCTTGCGCCGACTTTTTTGAACAAGTGATTCGTTACCTCTTGGGTTATTGAGTCGTCCATTGCTTGAGCAACTTGATTCATAAGCCCCATGAAATATTCGTCCAATACGCCGGCACGATACAGATCCCAAGGTCTTCTGATAAGATCCGACAATCTCTTCGATGCTGCGTCATTAATTTTATAATGTTACCAATCGAATCAAGAAATTTCAATGATTAAGTTAAATTCAAGTTCGAAGGCTAAGTTCGTCTTATGTTATGGCTGAAGTGCTTATTCTTTATTGCCGCAACATTTAGAACAATTCCAATGACTCCTTTTCATTTAAACAAAATTGTGGCTATTCAATATTATATGATAGTTTCATAATTAAATCATAAAAAATTGGAGAACCGAATAAAATGATGCGTTGAATCTTCAAAACTCACCGATAAATTTGTGCGCTTTGCTCCATCTCTCAACTGCAGTGGGAAGAAGCGAATGACCAAATCGGAATGCGGCAGCTGCGAAGGCATCGATAACTCCGGGATTAACAGTGCGATCGTAACCGTCCCAGTAATCCTGATAGTGAAAAATTCATTAGAATTTTTCGAAAACCATTAAACGACGCGACAATGCGACAACCTTTCAACGACAAATAATGGCTACAGTTGCGAATGTTACTTACGTTTTTTTCGAGAAGCAGTCCAAATTTCTCCATTACATCTTTACCAAGAAGAATTGGCAAAAATTCGTTGTAAGTTACATGCTGAATTTCCGCGATAACAATGCGTCTCGCTTCCTGAAACGTGATTTCGTCGTCCCAATGTGGATTGACCTGAGACAACGCCTTGGCGGCTCTGTTGTGCTCCCGGGCGAGTAGTGTATGCATGCATGTGAGTACAAGTTGTTCGTTAACACGAATTTCACCTGCGCGTTACAACAAAAGAATTTTTTTTAATATTCTTGTAATTCGCGGAGATAAAAAAAAATTGTTTTTTTTTCGTACTCTAATGTAGTAAGTAAATAAAAAATAAAAAATACTACGACAAATACTTTAAAATATTGTTTACGAAAAGTATTTTATAAATACTTCTGTGTAACAGAAGAAAAATATTTCTATATGGCAAAAACTTGTTCTTTTGATGCAATGAAATGACTGTACAATATCGTCGTTCCATTGCTAGTCATTTACCGTGACCGTGACGGCTTATTGTTTGTTCGATGTTGTATACTGTTTGAACGCTTTTTGATAAAACTTACGATAACTTGTAAAAACCTTCAATATTAACCTTATGCAACTAAAACGCACGAAACTCGTGTAAAAACCGTCATAATGTGTATTTAATAATGCAATTCATAAAGTATATGAGTTTAATGATATTTAAATTACGCTATCGACAACTTTGACTTTCATCCCCGGGCAGTCGTTCACCTTGATACTAACAGTAAAGTGCAGTAAAACGTGAAACGTTTTGAAATTTGTAGCATTCCCTTTGCTCAATACCATTAACGTTACAGAAGCTAAAAATCTTTCTGATTTTACAACTTATTATCAAATAATCATTAAACATCGAAGAGATTCAATGTTTTGGAAGATTTGTAATCGGGAAAACCCTCACGAAACGATGCATTTCTAATTCTATCGTTTTTGCTGTCTACCGAGGATAGTTCTCGATAAGGAGATATCTTTACATTTTTTTGAACGATAAATAGTCCCGATAAGGGTAGGAATTCTATTAGTACACGTAGTATGCGTTTTGTAGTAGCTGATGACGACATGCACAGTGAATCTGGCAATACGGTTACGTGCGCGTGACTGCATACAACCCGATCGTGCGGCGTGTTGCCTCGAGGCAAGATAGTTACTTGCTTCATATGAGTATCTCTCGTAGCGTTGCGCTCGCCGATTGTGAGTGCCGCCGCTGAATAATCTCGTGCGAGTTAATCGGCACGGTGATTGGACGTTAAAAAGAATGACAATCACTGCTTCACTGCCAACGACTGCTATCAATTGCAGTACCGGCATTAAATGTTCGTGAAAAGTTTTTACAACAGCCTAATGAACCAAAGATTGACAAACTTCAATTTTATGACTCTGCCAATTTTATGCCAATTTTCTTATTTGAGTTAATTTGCAATTACAATTAGACAATTTATAAAATCATTTAAAGAAAATACGAAAAAATGATATTTTTGTCGGGAATTTAATGTTGTAAATTTAATTTTGCTTCGACGTTCGTAATAATTGACGAGAGTAATTCGAAATTTTTTTAATAGGACGATGCAACAAAATGCAACTATACAAGCGTAACAACTCCCTCAGTGGGCGATGTTACACCGTGTCACATGCATAAACGATTAATTTTTCATCCATATAAGGTATCCACGTAAGAAGCGAGAGTACAGGCGCGCCGTCGTGTGATTAGAAAGTAGAGGCTCCATAGGTTTTGCTGCAGCAGCCGCAGATCACATTAGAAATTGGAGGCGCTAAAATTCATGTCTAACACTACGAGAGCGCTGCATTCCTTGTTCTGCGCAACACTCTCTTCGTTTCATTTGCTTCGATATACTCAAAAATGCGGTATTCTGTGTAAATGACAAACGAAAAAGTTGTCGAATTCGAATCACTTCACGCGCTGAATATGCTGCACCGCGTCTACCGAATTGGCGTGTTATACGTGAACTGGTTGAGTCGAATTAAACGACCGGTCATGCAAAATACGGCCGTAAGCATTGAGGTAGTAAATTCGCACCGTCGAATTGTAGGGACTTACGAACAATTTATATTTTGTACAAACGACTGGCAACGTACTTTCTTTGTAACTTTTCCATCGCGCGTATGTATATATCTCTTTGTACAGCTCGACCAATTCGTTTAAGAGAGATTGCTCCGCTCTCGCCCTCTGACCTCAACATGATATATTATACCGACTCACGCGAGAGAGAATAATGTTCACACATTGAGTCTCTGCATGCAAAAGCGAAGCTTGCAGCGTCAACGAGTTTGTTATTCATTCATGTTGAATAGGGATATTTAAAAAAATGAATAATCGTTGTCTCACCAGCTTCGAAGCAGTACATCGAACGATTGGGACGCGTGCAACCCTCGTCGGGGATGTCGAGTTTCAGAGGAAGAAGATCCTTGAGACCGTATTCGGAAAATACCGGATTCATTCGAAGAAGACCTCCGTAACCCGTTCGAAGTTTTCTGAAAAAGGGGTAAAGTTTTGTCTGAATTTACCGCTGTTATTTCACGTGTATTCACTTTATATAATAAATTGTCTAATGTCTTAATCTTCTTGGAAGCAGAGGCGTTTACAATAATAACTCGTTTATAATATACACAGCCGCAAATTAAATTATAAACGATCGCGAGATCATTCAGGGGCATTGGAGAGGTGTTATTATACGTTCGTACCTCGGAGTTCACCGTTCGTCTATATTCGAGAGGCTGAGTAGATGATTTACACAAATTCGTACGGAATAATTCAATTCGAGAGTTGGTTTACAACTTATGCGAACCGCGATACCTTGGATATAAACGACTGGCACGGTATTGAAAATAGTTGTGTGAATCCTTTCTTACAGTGCTTCTGAGGCAAAGTGTCTCTCCTTCAACCCGGAGAGCTCAATGTTCGCGTTGAGCAACTGTATCGAAGTATAGAGGTTCTCTAAACCGCGTACTCGTAACTCACGGCATAGAAAGTGGAAGCGGCGTGTGTGTTTGTATCTCGAAGGAATATAGAACGCGCCGGGGCCCCGAAGCACGCGGAGTTCTACTCTGATTTATTGTTCGGACGCTGACGTAACGGATATAGGTATGTTGGACTCCTTAAGTCGAAGAACCGTCGCGACTTCTAGATAGTTGCGTCTGACTTCGACAAACGAAATTCAGTTATTCCTATTTCTTTATTTACTATACAAATGCTGTAGGAATACATAGACGCGTCACTGGGAGAGCGATCATTCATGTTATTTCATTATCTTTTCAGGTGAATTTCGAGGCAAACGAGAAGCGTTCTTATCCGCGACTTCTCGTGTTGCGAAATTCATACGTTCGTAAATGAGTTCCATAAAAGGAACCCAAAGTTCTGGTGACTTAATCGATCGTAAAAGTCGAGAAATATTTACAGTGTCTGCGAGAGAAGGAGTAAATCAATCAGGAGAATGGAGACAACAAGGAAGTTTACGAGATCGAGACTATCGAAATCGATGATCTTTGCAAGGGACTCGCGCCATTCAGCACTAGCAGCGGCCTCGGACATCGATCAAACAGCGTCGGAACTCTGTCGCGTAGCTATTCGTACGGCTATCTCACCTGGCAAACGTCTCGGACACACCGTACACCGTGTTACCGTCGAGGACTCCGGTCAGAAGATTGAAAGGAACACGAGAACCAAGACGACATCCGGGCCTCGGGGCGGGAAAAGCTCTCACGAAATCCATGCAACGAACGCCGAATAGCTTGTAGAAATAGTCGTCTTCCGGTATGATTATCTCGTTGCAGTAAGGATTCTTTTGATGCGGCGGGCGGTGACAACACTCTTCCGGATCGTTTCGATTCATTGGATCTGATAAAGCAAAAAGAATATATTGAATTACTTTTCTTCACGCTATTTTTTCCCATTGCCATTTTTTGAGCAAAGCTCACATGCGTTTAGGTTTTTCATTAGTCGTTGGAATTTCATCGTAGAAAATATTTCTGCGGCACAGATAGACGACAAACAGTTGAACTGGAATATGTTACACGACGGTGGCGCAAAATTGACCGGTTGACCGTACAAACATTTATCTCTCAACTTCCGAGAGTATTTGCATTGCATATCATTCTTAGTACGTGTAAGTTGCTTCGAATATTATTGTACTCTGTGAAGTCAGATTTAAATCTGAATTAATTATCATTGCAGTGAAAGGATTCGATTCCAGATATACTGGTTACGATTTTTCTCGACAGAGACAAGTTTTTCATGAGGAATATCATTTTATATCGACAGAAGTTTGATTACCGAACTTCATCTTATATTACTGCACAACCCGATACTATTACGTCTGTTTAAAGCTTTTTTTTACTAATTGTTTATTTACTTATTCAGTTATTTCCCCATTTTTCTGTGAATTAATATTACAACAAAAATATCGTCCGTTTCCTTTATGTACATTGTGCGTAACATTACACTTACCGAGCGGAGTAGCCGTGAGGGTATAATCGTGATCCATAAATTGTCCCCAAGCGATTACCATAACGGTGCCAGCGTGATCGTGATAACCTTCGTCGGGATGCATAGTTCGTGAAACAACTCGCGACAAGGGCAATTGACCACCGGTCACGGATATCCTCGGTGCGGTTAAGCCATCGGGAAACGCCGGGGTGAGCAACCTGATGCAAAAGATCGAAGACTTTGTGGAACATTTGCCAAATTCTCTCAATCAGACTATTACGTTTGCATTTTTTTTTTTATCGAGTTTCCTGTTGCAATAGCGACAAAAACCGCGGTACAAGATGCGAAGAGAAGAGAACCGATCACATACGGTTGTGCAACAGGTAGACGATCTCAGACGTGTGGGTCGGCTTGGCGCGCGTAATAGCTTGCCCCGTTTTTTATTTTTATTGCATATGCTACAGAGCCACCGGCAGAGTGAACATAATAACCCGGACAGTTGTGCCGTACGGGTTCAATAGAGCAGCGTACACGCCCTTTCCGAAAATTGCTCTCACGTGTGTACCGTTTGGACTGTTGCACGCGTGCCGAGATCTGGGTCGCCGGCGAAAGTATTAAGAATCTCATTTCGAGGTACAAGAGACAGTGGGAGACGATGGAATAAAAAGCAATGAAAGGTGATCGGAGTTAAGCGATCTGCGAAAACAAGTACGATGGCTCCTGATGGGTGATTAATATTCATTCTTCGGTTAAGCGATGTCTCAACCTATACGTCAAGTTTTTTAGATCTATACTCGAGATTTCCGATCGATATATAACACAGCATACTGCAAACGCGAATGAAGTACCGTATTCAAAAAAATCGATAAATCGCGTCAGTTTTTTTTACGTCTCAACTGGATTACCGTGGGATATAGATAGGTGTGCTATGTACACGAATGCCATGTATCAGAAGGCCGAGATCGACGAAAGGAGATAAAAAAGAATTGGAGAAATGTAGTAACGAGTGTTCTCTTTTTGCTTCCATGAGCACGATATGTAAAAGTGTTGCATGGATATCGGTGTTTGATGGTTCACCTTGCGAGTCACACGATAACATGATATTACCGGATCGCCATGATGGGATATCTGTCGATCTTTTGATATTAACATGTACACCACTATGCGCTTAGATGAAACTTTGTAGCAGGGCGCGAAGGTGTCGGACACAATCACTTCGCTGCCGGCGATATTGCCGTTTCGAGATTGCCATGGGAAAGACTGGTGGCCATAAAACATTATTGGCTTTTCTACAGTAGCGTTAAAGTTCAACGTATGAAGAAAAAAGAAAAATTCAAAATCGCGTCATGAATGCACGCGCATGCGGATTAATCATATGTAGACATTCCAATTGGGAAAGAAATATGTTATAGGTAGCAGGAAACTCATTCGTTCGCGGCTATTATTATAAAAGTGGATCGCCCTGCAGCTGGAAAGTGGAAGGTGGAAGGTCGAGACCGGCCGAAGGAGCGCGAGACATTCGCGTGATGCTCGTTATCCAGGGAATTTCCATCGTGCCGTGAAAAACTCCAGTACCGTTCGATCGAAAGTCGATTTTTCGATTACGAAGTTTGTGTGGAGTAAAGTGTGGAGAACAAGTAATCCACTGCGACGCAAAATTTTTATCCGCATAGTATAGTGTAATACATTAACTTTCGGTAATATAGGATAAAAAGTGAAGAATATAACGTTCCGATGTATCAAGAAAAAGTCATATTAAAACTGTAGTTCCCGATTTTTACC
This sequence comes from Cryptus viduatorius, assembly GCA_964006125.1. Classification (NCBI taxonomy): domain Eukaryota; kingdom Metazoa; phylum Arthropoda; class Insecta; order Hymenoptera; family Ichneumonidae; genus Cryptus; species Cryptus viduatorius. The sequence goes on from OZ023220.1 coordinate 26,198,672, forward strand.
CGTTATGATTATATTTTATCGTAAAATCGATTATAATTTCGTTACATTAAGAAATTTGGCGTTTGTTATTGATTGTTATTTTTTATGAATTATCAACGAAGAATAGAAACGTCCGCGAGATCGTCTTACGCACATTATAGAAAATCAATTCTCACCTCGTAAACGGTGACAACGATGCGCCCCATGTCGGATTCTCCAAGTTTGTACAAAGGCCGTCGTAACGTCGATATTTTCCGGGGCGACATTCGACGTCACTGAGATACGCCGGACAAACCTCCCGGATAAGTGTCTTTGAAGTGTCAATCAGCGGCAGACTCTTCTGAATTTCCTCGTACGTTAGACCATATCTGTGACATAAAGGCAATAATCGCGGATTAAAGACGTTTATAGACTGTATGGAGTAAACCGACCAGTGAATAAACTTTGGTTATTAATAAATAAATTATCGATGGTAGATAACTAATTTTACGATGTAAATTTCTTCCGAATGTCTTGCGATGACTTTCATAGTTATACAGGAAGTTTTGACTCGAAGAAAAAAAGTCTCTGTCGAGGTACACGGCACTACAAAAGCTTAGAAGATATAAGTCGCTTGGTGAAGAAACGGTTCTATTAGCGTAAATATTGGCTTCGGAGTGTAAATCGTGTGCTAAATAAGCAAAGATAGAGTTAACCTTTCATTTTTCGAAAAATTTGTCGGTAAATTCGTAATAACATGCTGGAAATTCTTAAGTCTATTGTCTGAGTTTCAAGCCTCTGCTTAGTAAATGGACAAGTGGACTCCATTGTCGCGATTATTACATATTCGTACTTAATAAATTGATTTACAATCTTTAATTGACATTCAATTTTTTTGTACTTTTCTATTATCTGTTTTTTTCCCCTTTTTTTTTCAACAGCAATCACGACAACCTAAAACACGACAATGCGTACCGTAAAAAAGGCGTAGCTAACAGTAATCCATTAACTCAATGATCATAGAAACACTTATAAATGTTAATCAAAACATGAAAAAACTAAAGACGAGGGACGAAAAAAGGAGAAGCAGATTAATCTATGGACTGAGAAGTACGGACTTCGATTTCTACTCTACGAGTTCAGATTCCCAATCGAGTCAACTTTCTATTCGAGAAAAGACGCCTAAAAGCTTCGTACTTATATAAGTTGAAGTTCGAATGTAGTATTCGTGTAAAAAACCACACTTTGTGACTATCAAAGTATATTTTTTAAAAAATCGATAACGATATTTACGTGCATTATACTGTATCTCGAGTACTTGTCAATTAACTGATCGCAAGCCTCCAGTTTCCTTGAAATTTTGTTCATTGACTGGTATATCAATTACATAGTCTTTTTGGCGAGTTTTTCCTTTATTTTCACAGTTGACTTATTCTCAAAGAAACTTTGAATATTTTGGATTCTTATCAGCACCATGTAGAAAGTTATTACGATAATTATTGCGTTTGACGGCTCTAGAGAAAGTGATACATAGCTTATTCGTCCAGTCACTGGTGGACGCTTACCTGCCCTTCCGGTGTGTTCTGCTAAAACAGAATAGTCGCCCCATTTTTTCCCTTAAGTCTTTATTTATCGAAAAACTATGAAACTTACGTCTGCGCAAGATTGGTAGAGATGTCGAGAAGCAATTCACCGACAGACGCCAAATCCTCGGGTCTCCAAGCTTCATTGTGCGGCTGCGCGACATCTGAATCAAAGAGGTATTTTCTAATATTGTAAATACGAGAAGAAAGCAATGTATTTATTGAGTAATAATTGTAGTACAATAGTTTTAGTGACCTAAAGTTAATGCCATTGGATATACTATTTTTTAGTGATTAATTTGATAAAATAGCCGGGTGAACTGTAACTTCAATTCTTAAAATTTTATATAAGTATTTTGCAATTTTATATTAGTAAATTTTTTTTAGTGAACTTGTATTTGTTATTATTCTCATTTTTGTTAACCTTTGGCCAACAGGCCATCGGTCGGAGTCCCGCAGCCCTGTATTTATTGATTTATTCTCCAATATGCAAATCCGTATATACCGATTTATTTCTCTCTGTTGGGTCGCTTGCATCTAATAGAAATATGAAATAACAGTGTCTACTCACTAATTCTCTTTCTCGCTTCGATGTACGCACGATTCACAGCGTCGTAGGTGATACACGTGTGCGAACCGGAAGACGATGGCCTGTAGTGACGGAGAAGAAAGAAAAAAGAGATTATCAATCAACCTGCATTTAAAAAATGAATAAACGCGAGCGTGAATTTATTTCGTGCGCTCGTTATTTATCATTTAATAACTCTTGAACCGCACACGACATGTCCGGCAAGCGTTAGTCTGATAGACTTACTTATAATATTCCATAAAAAGAAATCGTTCATAAAAATATGTACATATATATATGTAAAACAGCGTTATGTAAGTAGTCGAAGTGTATAATTATTTTGAGTGGTAACTAAGGCGGACGGGGAACGACCGACACACACCGCATACATGTATATTACAGCCGCTAACTACACATCTCCGTGAAGTCTCAAAATCTCAACGGAGCTTTCACGGGCTCGTTGCTCCGCAGCTAAGTCAAGACTAAGTGTAAAATTATACGAAGCTGGATATAATAATATGTAACACACGGATATATTTTACCGTGACGAAGTAATTCGAAGCGTCGGACAAAATAAGTCTCTATCTCGATGTTCTAGAATCTCACAATGGAAAGAAAATCCTCCGCGGCGTATCCGGTATCTGGAACACTTCGCGGAGAGCGAAAGAAACTCCGAGACCCCCGCGAGACCAGTTTCCGATACATAACTACATTCTGAAGTCAAGGTTTAACGAATTTGCACACTTAACCCTTTCCCTCTCAATGCGAGATATTTGCTCCACTTTATTTGTAATCGCACACAAAAAACTGTTTGTTCAATTCCTCGAGTTTGATGTCAGGTATAATGAATTATCAGCGTAGTTTTTATGACAATTCTATATGAATAATTTTTGTCACTTTAGTTTGTTTTTTCAATTTTTTTGTGCTGCCTGCATGGAAAGTCACTTTTTACGCCAGCGTGCGTAGAAGAGTCGACGCATGCGCAGAGCGCAGTATTCATCACTTTCTACACACAGGTCAGTGAGGTTAAGACACTCATAGTCGAACTTTTCACGCAGTCGGCATAAAAAATTGTGTGTATCGCGTGGGCGCAATAAGCAATTTTCGTGTAGAATTGCCTAAATTTTGCGCCCTTACCATTCAAAATAACTAATTTGGTGACCTTGCGACAAGCTTCATAGTTTATTGCAACACTCACCTTAGACTCGTGCTGCAAACTCACACTTAATTACCCTACGGTCTTTTTTTCCATCCGTACGGGATAATGGAGTTAAAAAAAATTTGTGTTACGGAGAAAGAAAGCCATACGAAAGCACCGACTGCTCATGGGGGCTTTTAACTCGGAAAATTATATAGCGAGAGATTTAACGGCAAGCGTAGCAAAATGAAAGAATCGAAACAACCGCCGTATTCAGCCATTGCATCGGTCAGGGACGCCGTGGAGTCAAACAACTCTTGCCTAACAGACAACGGAGCCGGTCTTGTTAACGATGTCGCATTAGGCATAAGATGCACTCGCGGCATATTCATCACCGTCAATCTAGTAGCTTGGTAAATAGGGCTTTCAACACAAGACCACTCAAGCGAGATGATCGACAGATGTGGAAGATCGGCGATGCGTTTAACAGGGGGAGGACGTGTAATTAGAGAAGCTAAGCGTTAAGAGGACTTGTCTACCGTATGATTCTTGTGTTTTTCCGCGTTTTTTGAATTCTTTAGACGAGTTAATGAATCTGCTGTGAAAATAAAAATAATACAATACAGGAAAACATCATTATTGTCCATGTTGTACCTCCCCTTCCTTACGGAAGGTGTACCGTTACATTCCCAACCAAAAGTGAGATTCAGAGAGGGTTTCCAATGAAATAAAGATGTGAACAAAATGAAGCATAGAGAAGGTCTCTCTGAATCTCAGTTTCGGCTGGAAATGTAACTACGTAACAAGAAAACAAAGTCTATTTTTCTGCGAAATGAATATCAATGTAAAAGGCTCTTCCATCATATTCTGCAACGTTAATACCCCTGAATTGTTAATCTGGCAACGCAAACTCTGTCGATTTGCGAAAAATTCCTTCGTGAAAATTCCAGGAAAGAAAGTTGATGCCCGTTACAGAATTCAGTGTAACGCTGAGGCGGTTTCGGTGCGGTAAAGTGCGGCAAAAAAAAAAGGAATTTACGAGTTGTAAATGACATCTCCCTCGGATAGTTTGAAAGATTCATGAGTTCGAGTTATACGCGCGAGATCGATGGGATTCGATTGATGAAAGCGATTATTTAGTTTGCAATATGTACTCGTCGTATATGTGCACCTCGGGGTGATAGTGATACTAACATGTACTTTTTTTTCGTCCGCAAGTCACTTCGCGATCGATTATCGCGGTTAATGTTTCGCGGAGGCTATTCCCTTTCGAGTAGCTAATGCGCGCTTCGTCTGAGCTATTAAAAAAATATCTATCTATATTATACGAGTCCGCTGAAGCAAGTACCCCGTTTGTCTATTGCGTTAGTCCGCTATACTTGTGTCAGTCTGTGACGAGTGTTACGCCGATCTCGTTAAGATTGTTGCTTCGCGCCCGCTGTTTTAGCATATAATGAAATCGTGAAAAATAATCACGAAAAAAAAGAGATTCGACGATAAGATGAGAATCCATTTATACCCGAGCTATGAGAATCTCGCGTATCCGCGGGAGTTCACCTTCGGTACCTCTGTGTGTTCCGTTAATGGAGAAACAGGAAAGCTATCATTGATTACACGTTTCTGTTCAGTCAGCTATTCGCGGGGATAATCGCAACAAGTGCGAGAGTCGATGGACGAATTACTCGTTATAACGTTGACGTTTTAACTGCGAAAAATTCCAAAGCATCGAAGACCGGGGCGATCGAAAAAGGGTACTAGAAAGTCCTCGTTCGTCACGATTGCGACGACGACGACGACAAAATATCGTCACACTCGATCTCGCAGTACAATCGAAAGAACACACTTGCATTTGAAAAGAAAAAAAGTAGCAATCCTTGTGGATTTAGATACCTGCATAGCTGCACAATACGTTCAATCTTTACGAAAGAAAAATTTGTAGTTACGTTACAAATATTATGAATTGTATAATATTGCAACAGTGAAACGGCAAGAAAAAAATATAAGTAAGGTACTTCGGTGTTGTGTTAATGATACCAGTCGATGGCAAAATGCTTCATATTTATGGCTTATTCGTCGCGTCAATGGAAGGCATAGATAGTCTTTTTAAATGGTCGCGTTATCTCGAATGGAAATTAAATCTTATCGTGTTTCGTTTTAATTTCCGGCTCGGGATTAAGTGCCCTCGCGATACGTTTAAAAGCATTAAACTATCCAAAGTGTGAATATAAGTTTCTAAACTATCCTCCAATTACCTCATATCGTGAGTTTTCTAAGTGTACTAAAGTAAACGAGAAACCATGGAATTTTTCTCTTCATGGGAGGCGAGATTATTTCGCACCTGCTACCGAACCACAACTCTTTCGATGCGTTACATCTTATACGAACGGGCGCGCCGACCACGTCGCAATCACTTGGGCCGCGATAAAGACAACAACTCACAAAATCCCTCGCGGCAATGTATCGGCAACGACTCTCGCCGTTCGGGTTTCTTTTTAAGTTGCCTTTGCCTTTGCGCTCGAATGCTCCGCAACGCTTCTTACTCTGTGATTTCAAATCAACCGACGTTTATTAAGCATCGTTTCATTGACTCGAGTCTCTCGAATACGCCTCACGTAGAGATCCAACGTGGCATTAATCTCGCCGAGAAGGCGCACGCTGTGTGTTGTTTTTTTTAATCTCAATTTCTTTTCATCTCAGCGCAGCCTCGGTGCCTCTTCGAAAGATTTTGACCCCGTAATGAGCTAATTTGATACCGGAATTAATTCCCATCGGTTTTTAATGAAATGTCGACCAAAATTTATTTCCAAGCAATTTTATATTCGTTTAGATTTAGGAGATGATTCATTATTATCAAATGAGTGAATGATTGCCGGAATAAGTAAAATACTTCGATGTTTTTTTTTTGCGACGGTAGAGACCGAGATAAGATTATTCAAAGACGCAACAACGAAACAAGCGCTCACGGGATGGGAAAAAAGGAACACTAAAACTTATGTAGACCTTGAAAGAAATCGCACCCCCCGTGTGGTTAAAAATTACGGTGCATTAAAGTAAGTATCGGGGCGGTGAAAGGTGAACATTTTACGTTGCCGTAATATTTACCTTTATCAACACATAAAATCGTCTTGTTATTTTTCATTTGGCCGCGAGATGCATCTATACTGTGGATATCGGTGAAATCGCGTTTCGGCATGGTATTTCATGGCTAATTATTATTTCTCGTACGGGAATGGCAAATACATCATTTTCTCCGATGAGTCATTCGTAATTTTGGCAACGCGAAATTTTTATTTTTTTTTCCGACACACTTTATTGCAGAGTGGAGTGTTAGAATAATAATTGTTGTTACGAGAGATTGGCGGTGTCGATAATAACCCACTCTCTTCCTTCGCGTATGTAATAAAGAGAATAGTATCTTAGTAGTCCTGCCGCTCGTACTACAAGTACGAAAGGCAGGAGATCCGTGAGACTGAAAGGCGAGACTGGAAATGAAAGTTTGGGGGTCATGGTCGGTACGAATTATGTAGCTATTCTTGATCCGCATACTGCCTCATGCGTCATATATAACTCGTGTTTCATTTTTTTTTTTTTGCTTACAGGACATGCTAATTACTAATTACGAAATTTCGTGAATAATATCGATATAGATAAAATATCGATATTGTCAATGAGAATGTATTTAATATGCGACAAGATAATTATCAGTAAAATTCCCATCCGAGGCGGAGCGGCGTCAACTGCCTGATTCGCGTCAATCATCGTAATTAAGTGGGTTTGTACGCTTCACTTAATCAAAATGCTTTCGTTACATTGAATGGAAGACAAACACGATGCGTGTATGGAACATTTAAGAAAGCTATTGGAGCCCCGAAGGGAAAGTAGTAGAAGCGATAGAATATTTTTGCCCTCCATCCAGGCATCTCGTTATTACGCTTTGTCCGAAGTTTTATGATAGAACACGTAGTCTCTCAGACTAAGTCGCCCGCGATCCGGTTTATATCTTTAAATCCGGGACCGGTATGTCCGTACATAGAACTGAATACACTCGAGAATGAAGTATATTATGCGTGATTATAGTAAGTTGAAGAACCGCAATTGTATCTTGTGGTTCCTCGCATACATATATCGAGGGAATGATTGATCTCGCGAGTCTAAAAAAACTCCGACATAACGCCATTAGTCACGATCACAGAGGTATCTGGATTATTTATCGTTCCGCACGATGCAGAATCATGACGATCCGTGATTCATATCCCGAAGCAATGATGATAATAATCGTTGATTGTAATGGTCCATTTTTGGTATTATTTTTTTAAGTACTTTAATCAATGGAAGTCTATCGTGTTCGAGATAGTTTTTAGCTATATGTCATACAGAACACGTGCCTAATATTCCGGACGCTTAAAACAATTGATTCATTGTATTGGGATATTACACAGCTAATTGCTTATCAGGTTTTTGTTACTATTGAACATTTTTTTGCATATTCTTCTAAAAGCCCAATCTCATTTTTTTTTATACCCCGTGATTTGTGGATCTTGGTAAAAAAAACGCCGCGTGAGTGTATAAATATATTTTTTTCGACAGCGATTGCACGGACTTTCATTGTTTCATATCAGCTTTCTAAGTACCGGCGATCCAGGATACGAGTGTCAGTTGAATGGCCAATTGAAAGATCTACTCAAATGATTCTATAGGACAGTCGTAAAAAAATCAATAAGTATATTCGCAACTGTGTTTAAAACCGGAGCTTCTACGTCTACATTTCCAAACATATGTATATACGTATGTGTATCGGTCTCGAATGTCCTGAATCTTTAAGTTGAAACTGCGAGAGGTTTGTATGCTTAACTCTCTCCTATTCGATTGCAAAGTGAGATACGATAATTCGCCTCTAGCGTCTGCATCCTTACCAAGATTGAGTATCGATGAAAGACGAAGGAAAAAAAAACGTTCCGCACAGACAGAAAGATACGTAGGCGCGGTCCAGAAACCTTAACTGAATCCGGCCATAGTAAGCTGGTAGGGCAAGTCTGTCGTTTACTTTCTGGGCCTCTCGACGCGAATATACTGACGGTGACGTAGTCGCGACGCTTTCACTGACGACGACTGTCACATGCGATCGTTTATCGAGAGGGATTTTTCGAAGTCGCTCGCGCGAGTTTGCGTTTATTACAAGAGACTCGCGCTAACCGTGGACCATTATAACTTGGCCTGCGGCACGTTCGTTCTGTTTTCAGCGTAACCGGCACGTTGCTGCACCGATGTGTCTCCCGGTGAGAGAGGGATTAATTAATACAGTACGAGCCGCGGGGCTAACGCGCGCCACCGCGAAATCACGTCGATTACGAGAGGACGGGGTGATCGACGAGTTTCGCACGATCGCGAAATAGATACGCGAAAAACACTGTGTTTTGGTACTTAAAGTAGATATATAGTATATTTTGTAAAGCAATATCAATGCACCACGTGTGCCGAACTCTACTCGCGGCACTGTTATATTATATAACGATAAACATTTTATACAATTAGGCGCAATAGTGCACCTACCCTCGGGGCTGCGTTTCTCATTTTTAAAGCGTAGTTGCGATCGCAAAGTTTAGGTTTCTTGGAAACGACGAGTTTAAAAAGTATTTCGCTACTCAAAAATTACAAACCGCCAATAAGTAAGACATTTGAGGTGTTACATTATGCAAAACGACGCGGCATCGAATAAAAAATTAATTTCTTTTTTTGTTTCTGTATGAGCTTTTCAGTTTTTTTTCCCCATTTAAAGTTTTTATTATACTTAACTCATAATCAGCAAATTTTCATTACCAATTTCTTCCCCTTACTCTTTTATACATCGCGCGAATTGAAGAAAAAAAAAAAAGTTTCCCTCGTTTGCTTAAATGAGTAATGACTGTTTTATTTCTCTTACAGTCGCGTGTGGTCGCAAACGTTCCACATTCGAAGATCATTAGAGGCCCGTTAAACCAAAGCAATTGCCTATCTCTTATACCAGAAGCTTTGCACTGGTGAACCCGCTACGGCGAGTCTATCCCGTGTTCGGTATGCGGTACGCTCGACGATGTCGAGAGAGACGCTTACTCGAGAAATGCAGAATATCCCTACGAATGCCCGTCGACCGTGTACATTATACGTGTGCGCTGTTCTCCGGTGTGTGCGTCGCTTCTAGTCAGGACCAGCAGCCCCCGCGATTGCATCATACCGATTCAGAATCGATGCAACCGGTCATACAGAACGACTTAACCGAGTTCCCTGCCAGCAATAGTTACTCTTTCGCTCATATTACGCGGTTACATGGACATTGCGGGATGGAATGCCTACATTGACGAATGAGAATTTTCGCGTTTCTTTCGTGTGCGATTTTCTCAACGACCTTGCAGTCTCACAGTATGCCACCTCGACGTTCAGAGAAAATCATTGTTCTCCGCAAAAACTCTCTTTTAATAGTTTTTTCTGTACATTCCTATGGTAACGTAGAAAAAAAGATCTCGTGCCGATGATTATATTATAGTCAAGTAAATTATTCGAGTATTTCCGCCGTTAATGCACCTTTGCGGCGTGTTCCTGGATACGAAAATTAGTCCTGCGTTATTGGATTTTACGAAAGCGTAATTGTATACGGCAAAGTTGGAGATCACGTGCAATGAATTATATAGCGGTGGGCGACTATGGTCACGAGATTATCGACTAGTTGCTGCCGGTGTTACGGGAACGTTGATCTTTTTTTTTTTTCGTATACCGTTGTTGGCAAAAGAATTCGTGGAATTTAACGAGAGAATCGAATTACACGTAATAAAGTGAAGGAAAAATGAGGTCGTACTATTGGATAAAAATGTGTAAATATTGCGGTCCTGTTTACCATGTAAACGCTGTGCGAAAACCTGAGATACGTATTTACAAAAAATCTGTTCGAAATGTGATAACAAAATGCCATGGGAACTTAAAACGGATTTTATTTTATTAGGTGGCGGTGAAATATCGCAATGTCAGGCTAATAGAACGTCAATGTTGCAATACCATAATGTTTTAGACGGAAAAAAAATGTTTTGTATAATCACAAAAAAATAACATTTTACGATTTTTTTTTGCTTTCTCACAGAAAAACCAAAGTGGGTATCGGTTTTAAGGTTTCATGAACTCATCACAAAATTTGGAATTCATTGACAATTGAACTGTTTTGAAAATGTTTGCGATATAATTCTTGAAAATTTCGAGGTAATGGGCTGAATTTTTATTACAAACAGGTAACACGCCAAGAAGATTATTGGAAAGTAGGACCTTTTACATTGCTTCCCCATTATTTGCCACCTTTCACAAAGATTTCTCTATGAAGAAGCCAAAGTTGGTTACCATACCGATATACCGATATATATATATATATAGAGAGAGAGAGAGAGAGAGAGAGAGAGAGAGAGAGAGAGAGAGAGAGAAAGAGAGAGCTTCGCAAAGGATGGAAAATTATGAGGAAGCAATATGCAAGATTCTACATTGCAATCGTTTCGTTTCATTATAATATTTAACACGAAAGTAAAACTTCTTTGTGTAATGTATACGCAAAAAAAAAAGTTTATATAACACATGCACGTAAAATCCTGCTTTCCGTGCCCGTGAAGTGAGCGCCTGCGCAGTTCTTTGCCGTTACGTGTGTGAAAAGTATCACGCATGCGTACGAACGCAATCTTCTCTTTTTTTCGCACGAGTGTGAAAAAGTGTTTTTTTGCACACGCTTCCCAAACAGGATAAACGTCATTTTCGGGAATGTGTTACAAAAAATTGTGCAAATTGGCAGAAGCGTAGAAAGGAGAATTCTGAACTCCCTTTCTACACCTTCGCTATACAAATAACTATATCAACTATATTTTCTACTGAATAACAGTATACTTACACACTTCCGCGTAGTAAGTTGTAAGTGTAATCGTAAGCGCTGCTCCTTCCTGGACCATCGAGAATCAAAGCGCACTCTTCCGTTGTAGAGTAAGCGTCGAGTGGTTGATACTGAAGAGCTTCGCAGCCGAAGCCATTGATGTTTCCGTATAGTACCAATAGACACAATAGTACAGCTAATTGCGTTCGTACTATCGAGGATCTGAAAAAAATATTGCGAAAAAGGCTTATAAAGCATTCTTTTAATGAACGAATTTTCGATAGGATCACGGATCTTGTCAATGCCGTCACAGAGGTGTTTGTCGGGATTCAGTAAAACCAACTATCGAGAGCTCCCGATTCCGATCCCTACGTGTGTTCTACACTCGCGCACGTCAAGATAAAGCTCCGACATACAAATCGCGATGTATGACTTCGTGCCAAGTTACATTACATTGTGTACTCATTGTTTTCCCTTTCTCTGACGCAGCTATTCGAGAGAATAATGCAGTCACCCCGTGGCGAAAAAGAGAACCGATTAATCTCGATGGTATTATCGATTTATTCTACGCTTTTATAGCTTAGATCGAGACTATAATTATCCAAACTCTATTGTAACTCTCGCGCTCTTCGACAGTTTGCGGTTCTGTGTAGTACAGACGTGAAAATGGATGCAGTCAATTCAATTAGATCGATGACTCGAATCTCGAACTGCTGTCAAGAATCGTAAACTTAAGTAATTATCCACGCCTCAGGGTATTATACTGCTGATTTTACAGTGTCAATGTTTTATAGCGTAAAAGTAAAGTAGACACCGCCGAGTATTTCGAGTCGCGGTCTGCGGTAATTAAGTGTTTAGCTTGGAAAAACATCGAGGCGTTTATCGTTATGTTGTATTAGTAAGAAAAAACTCGGGACACCAAAGTATACCCAATATTCGTCATCCCACTTGAACAAATACCTAAAAATCGCGCATAAATTTTCTCGGGGTGTTGGTGGATAAAGACAAATGTATTATGCACTCTGTGGAGTACGAGGATCGTAATGGTGAATGGTTTTCCTCTAAGACGCTAATAATGCGGTTTGCCTTGCGCCTTCGGGTGATTGCAGTTTAGAATGTTTTGCGACTCTGCGAGTTCCTCGTACCATATTTCTCACTCTCCGAAAGGCATTGCTCTCGTTTTGTTGTCGCACGCACCACCCCCCTCCCCTTTTCGCCCTCCGTCAACAATCGCAATAGGAATTAATCAATTTCGAGAGAGCTAAGTAGGAGTGTCTAGCAAAACCAGGAGAGACTGGAGGAAACGTAGCAGTCGTCAATTGCAAGAATACAATCGAAAAGATACGGTAATACGTGTAAAACAAATCGCGTAAAACAATTCAACTAATAACGACTATGTATCGAAGAGCAATTTGTCTATAGCTATTATTGAAAATCGTTTATCTAAAACTCTATAAATATTTTCCGCGTACTTACAGTACAAACTTTGTATTTTTAACTCGACGGGATCGGAGACGCTCCCGTTTCTGCATTTCCCCTATCATTTCTACTTCCGGTCAGTACCTGCGAGTAGAGGTAATGCGAGGCATACGCGTCCATAGATACGGCTTGGAACGGGCAGAACGGATTCAGGGGAAGTACAGTTAAGGAAAATGGTTGCCATGGTAACGAGTTAAAATAAGGAAGCGGTTAAATAAAAAGGAGTTAAGAATACGAAGTTTGGAGGGTAGTTGAAAAATTACGCATGTCATATAACGACAGAAATTAAAAATTTAAACGAATTGTTATTAGAGGGTTATTTTTGGACGACTTTCCCGGATGTCACAGTTATATTGACAATGCGTCAGGTTCTCTGATTCCGAATGATTTCGTAGTAACTTTGTTACAATGGGCTTTACTAAATGGGCTTTAGGCTGACTTACTAAAATAATAAATTGCATCATGCTAATTTAAATTTTTCAATGAAATTTAGAGCAATCGATATCAACCCTTCGAGTCTAAGATTTTATTTATTTCAAGCCGATTGTTGGATATTCAAACACTGTCACTAATAAATGACAACTTAAACCCCGAACGCGTCTTGGAAAGAAATTTTATGGTCAATAAGAATTTTTTACGACTGCCAAGTGCTCTCACATTTGTTTTCAGTCAATTTGCAGGTAAGCGAGTGAGTTAAAAAAAATACCCGAACTACAGATTCATCACTCGTAGGTGAGCGGCTGGACTACACATCTTTGATGAAACATCATCTCCGTAAATCATTCTCGATTTCACTTCATTGTAGATAATGTTTTATTCCAGCATCACCGTCGAGCTGAATCCTCTCCCGATTCCATCTAAAACTTTTTACGCAAACGGCCGTTGTCTCTGGGGGAACCGTGAATAATCTAAACGAATTATTGAAACTTCTTGCTTGGTTACACAGGAAATTGCGGAAACGAATGATCGCCATTATATTTTCGATACCGGAAATCGCATTGACTCGATCTGACCGATCCTCGGATCGGTGCTTTTCGAAAGTGCGTGGGATACTTCCTTTGTCATACGACGCCCGGGCCATAAAAACGTGTCTCGAATCGCCAATGACGCGACCACGCCGAACAAGAAAAACACGAGGAAGAACTTGAAAAAAAGAAGATTTTATCAGAGAGAGCAATGAACTTGCAAATAAGATTATCATCGTTGGGGATTCACGGACGATTGAATTCGCTTTTGAAAAGACGGTTTGTCGGGCGGCGAGACGTTCTTGCGGTTCAGTGCAGCGTGTCATCGAACGATTTTGCGATAATGATTTACTCGTTTTTTTTTATGAAACGATTTCTCAGCCTTTTGCACCCGGTCATTGGCATTAATTATCATGTCTTCCGGTATTCATTGGCGATTCGTTCTCTCGATTAGCTACGAATACATAATTTACCGATGAATATGACAATTAAAATATACATTTTTTTTGCAGATAAATTAACTAACAATCAACCATTTTGGCAAAATGTTACGAAATAGATTTTTTTTTGTTTGAATAATTATTTACATATTTTTGATTTCGATCCTTTGCCGGACGTATCATCCCTTGTTTTAACTAAAACAACAATAAGATGTTTGGAATTAATAAATGATTTTTTTCTCTACCATCAAATAAACAATACGGTGAATTTTCTTGATTTCTTGCATTTTTTTTCATTTTTGGTACAACTTTTTGTAAATATTCCAACTGTTTGAGAATTGGATGTCGGCGAACGCCAAAACTTCCTTAGACAAGGGTCGAATGATTGGGTTGCCGGGCTACCCAAGGATACGTGTATAACTCGTATGGACAAGAGTCAGAAAAGATCGGAAGGTTTGAGGTTCAAAAAGAATGGGGAAAGTAACATAATACCGTAGGAATCTGGTGTAGTTACTTCTCTTGTGCACGTAACACGCGAGATCGTTTGTCCCACGGTCAAGCTGTTTCGCGGTTACCAAGAGCTAATCCGAGAGAGGCTTGTCGGTGGTTGGTTTCATCTGGTGAAAGTTTCGGAGACTGTTATAACAAGTGGTCACGGGGACAACAAGTAGCGATCGATATGGACAAGAGGACTGTCGGACGATGAAGTTCGATGATCTCATTACCGCACCTTTACATATTACGTGAAAGGTTATACGAACTTATGTGACAAAACATCGCAATTCCAAAGTCGGCGAAATTAAAAATGATTACCAAATTATTTTTATTATTATTAATAAAAATTATATTAAATAAAATAATAATAATTGTTTGGTAACAATTTTTTGTTTTTCGCAGAGAAAGGGCGTATTCTTGTAAAAAAAAAGCATACCAACAATGTATGTATTATTAATCCAAAACATGCACATTGTTGTTATGACATTTTTTTTAACAAAGATACGAGCGTTGTCCCTGTGCAATAATAAATTGTCCGCATCATCGTGAAGCATTGAAATTTGTCTTCAATGACTCTTGGAAAAATGCAAATAAGCATAATAACATGTAACTATTAATTTATTATTGCGTTGTCCGAGAAAAATTGTGATGTGCGTGTGTAATACTTTCACTCATTACATCTACCGCTCTTTCTACTGTTGTATAGCATGAGATCAAACAAAACCAAAAAAAGGAATAAAAAATTTAAACATTCCGAATTTTCACACGCGCGAGAGTCGGCTTTTATAGTCTCGAGACAATCACGCAGTTTCTCACGCAAGAAGATCAATGTGGACGTGCATATCGTTGGGCGAAAGGTTTCGGAAATCAACACGTACACCATATGGCCCGCCCCGCGTTTCGTGTATCCTGCCCGAGATCGTCGTAACAATCGATTTAACTACGTTGCCGCCTCACATTGTGCAACACCTTGTACGGAATCTTCAAACGATTGCAAACACACTTTTGGGACCGCTCTCGTTAAATTTATCTCCGGTATAATTTTCGTTCGAGCGAAACTTTCGCGACAAACGATCGGCGAACGATTTCTTTAACGTAATTTCTGCCGAATTGAATTCTTTTTTTTATCGCTCTATTCACGGATCGACAATCGGAAAGTGTTCTCGTTAATGTTTTTGTACTTTCTTTTTTCAATATTGATTTTTTACACGAGCAACATATACATCGATCGGCGACACAATTCGTTTGTCGCCGATCGATCGTATTGCACATAAAAAATATTTTCACTTTTTGCGGATTAAAAGATCGTCCCGTCATTAATCCGATTTTTGCATAATGCGAAGAGTTCTCGTAGTGACACAGGGGTCACGGGGAAAAGACGAGTTGATCGATCGAAATTATCGGGATCTGCCACACATATCCCATACCTTATGCAACAAGCAAGCGCGCAACGCGAGCTACGTAAACTATATTTTCTTTCGTGTACACGCGTATCAACGTTGCTTTCCTTGAGCGGATGGAAAGTCTTCGTCCCGAGAAAAGGCAGGAGAGTTGTACCAATCAAGGAACAAACTGGTAATAATCTATTCGTTTGGAGGATGGACACCCGCGAAAGCATGCATTTTATTGTTCAAGCTACGATTACGGCAAATGGAGGCTCTCATGTGTAAAATTACGACACGAACTGCACGATTTTTCTCAATAAATCAATTTTATCGACAGATTCATCGAATGTGAAAAAAAAAATGCAATTGACTCATAGAACTAAAAGGAATAAATATAATCGGCGATATAAATTTTAATCGTTAACGCGCGGGTTGTCGTTGCGAAAAACGATAATTACTTAAGTATATTCGTAAATTTATTAATAATTTTAGATTGCCAACTGTACTACAGCTACTTCGGGGACACGTGATCGAGCAAACAACTTTCATGCCTACTCTCTGTAAGGATCTCGCGTTTCTACCGTCAATGCCCTCCCCTTTAAGCGTTCAGCTCACTATATGATGCGGAACAACGAGCGTTAAGATAAGACTCTAAGTGGAGATCGATTAAAATGCGATGTTAGATTATACTTTCTCGTGATACCTTTCACCTTAGCCGCGAAATCGCGGCATCAACATTGTGCGGAAAATGCAATCCGATCGTTTATCAATTGACCCTGAAATTTTGCGTTATCATTTCTTCGCCAAGTTCGGATTTACGGATCATTTTAGATTGGACTATCTGGCGAATATCACTCGATAGAATAGTCAAATTTACGTACGAGGGTTTTAATTTTTTTTGCTTGTACTATTTTTTTTTACTGTATCGCTACTGCCGCGGGCGCAGGAAAACTACATTTTTTACGTTTTTATGATGATAATTAATTGTCTTCCCACCGGATTCCTATCGATAAATTATGAATATTGCATAACCATTGTTTGGCTTTTGTTAACTTTCGTTAAATGTATTGACTCAATGTGAAAAAAAATACATCGACAGCATAAAAAATTGAGATTCAGAATTACGCTTCGATTTATATTAAAAAAAAACATGAGTAATATTCGAAGAAATTTAAAAATAATACAATTTTGGTAACACTCGACTCACCTGCCGACCATTCTGAAGCCGGTAGTTCCACGCGCGGCGTGGATGTTTTCGTTGAACTCTTTCTTCAAAGAACGATATGCATAAGTTTCGAAGGTATAAATCATATACCGGCGATGTGATGCACAACACACGCGAACACCGGATAGGTTAATCGAAAAAAAAAAAAAAAAAAAAAAAAAATTAAATGAAAAAAAATAACTAATAAAACTCAAAACGATTGTAACGTGTAGCAAATTGTTTTTTATTCATTCGCCGTTTTAATTTCACGAGAGATTCTCGAACTAGTGAATCGTGTCGACAATAGTCAGACCGAACGGCAGACGAAACCAGGCGGAAGTCAATCTACGTGCGATCTGTCTTGTAATAAAAAGACGAGGTCGCTTGTGCCTGCTGGTCGTTGGTCGCTCGATGGTTACTCGACGACTCGTGGCTCTCGAGTTCTCGCACGACCGTTTGATCCGGAGCTCCTTGGCTCCCGTGTCTCCTAGCCAACGGTCCTCTTTCTTCCTTTCGTTTTTCGCTCTCACTCCTCCCTCGCTCTCGATCCTCGCTTTTCTCCGCGGCATGGAGTTCTTTAGCGTGCGCGGCGTATATAATACATCGCGAGGAGTTCGCGGTTAGTTTACCTGTTGGCAGCGCGACGGGTTTACGTGTGGGGTGGGACCCCCTCTCCTCACCCGTCGCCAACCGCCCCAAAATATCCACTCTAACGGAACTCAACGCGAGAGGAGGGGGGATATGGATAAAAGTGAAAGAGAAAGAAAAAAAACGAACGCTTCGCGAGTCATGTGACGCTGTATATAATACGAACTCGCGTGTAGCTATAGTTACTTATGCCGCGTACCGGCACAGTAGCTCTTCCCGCGGTTACGCTTGTTCCAACGCTTTCGGGTCCAACTTATCTCACTTATCTGAAATACACCTCCTTCCCTCTGCGCTCTCTCGCCACAAGCAAAAAAAATCGGAATAATGAACGAAAAATGGACCCTCGGATTATTATAGAATCGCACGTTTCACGAAAAAAATGGCATTCATTCGATAAAACGACCGGATGAATGGTATCATTGGTGTATTTTTTTATTTAAATTTTATTCTGTATAATTTTATATTAGTTCGAAACAACATCATGAAAAGTCGCAATATCGTTGATTTTGTTTCAATCTCATATAAAATTGCAAGAATTTGAAATAAAATATAAATTATAAAATATGCCGTTGACGCCATTCACCCGGACTTTTTTTTCGACCAATGACATTTTTTTTCCAGTGTTCATATGTCTCTGTATTATTTTGAATCGAATTACGAATAGTCGTCGATTCATTGAAATAGAGATTTCCTTGACTTCTTGGCATTACCCTTGGCATTATCATTGCAGGTCCCTCGATAATTTCAATGTCGAGAGATATATGTATGTTAAGTATAGATAGAGGCCGGAGTCGATCAGACGAGGCGGTACCGCAAATGCCACAAATGCTCTGCCCCCAAACTTTACTTTCACTGTAAACTACAGAGTACCGGCTGGTTACACTCTTTTCTGTCCTCGATTCTCGATTCCTCTCGCGAGACTTCGAAAATCTATCGTCTTATGCGCGACAATGTCGAGGGATTAACTAAATTATATGTGGATTAGTCATAGTATTCTTACTCGTTAAGGATACATCGTTTCCTATTGTTTTGTTTGTCTGAAATGAATCGAATTCAACTTTCTCAATCGTCTTTCCAAGATCGTCGAGTCATTCTCTTCTCGTTATTCTCTTCGTTCTTATTTTACGCACCGATCTCGAGTATGTCTCGAATACTTGTCGTGTACAACTCGATAAACGTTCGATGTTCTTAATCATCAGGCGAAAAAAATTTTGTTTTTAATATTTTTTCGTACGCCGTAAAACAAGATCGTCAATTTTATTACGCGAATAACCAATTTTCAAGAGTATTCGTATCGAACATAGATTATTTCTAGCAGTTCTCGTCATTTCCTTCAATCGGCTTTTACGCACCGATGCCGAATGTCTCGAATATCTGTCGGCTGAGATTAAACGTTCGATGTTCTCCGTCAGCAGTTAGTGAAAAATTTCTTATTGATATTCTTCTGTACGGTGTAAAACACGAACGAACGCTCAACATTACTCGAATGAAACATCGATTAATTCTGTCGGTTTAGGAAAAAAAAACATTGATATCTCGAAATCTTGAACGCGCAAAAACTTTCGAAGTAGACGTAAGCGAACAGAGGACATTGTACGGTACTTATGTTACGATCTCTTGCGAGATCAAACAATCGATCGCACTGATGCAATCGGGTCCACACACATTCGTCGCGATAGCAGTATTCACAGGAACAAAAAAACTATTAACTATCGTTGTTGTTACTAATGTATATATTCCTGTTGTCGTTTATATTAAATGAGTGGCGATTATTCTAGATATAACCAATATATCATCTATGAAACCTCGACGAATAATAATTGGTAAAAAAAAATGCTTTTCTCCAATCGATGAACTACTAATTAGGTAATTGATAACATACCTGTTGTCGGTTTATTCCCGTATCGAACCTTGCGAGTGTCTGCGTCGGCGCACTTTGCAGCGCAACGAATGAGATAAGCTTGTGAAACAAGTGCGGCGAGCAAACATCATTTGAAACATAAGACACCGTGCAAACTTTTGAAACAATGAATCTGAAATAATTCACACGTTGACGACCGCGCGCGTGCATAGAACATCAAAAGCTGCGTAGATGCTAGCTGTGTATTTCTCGTTGCGCAACTCCGTCAGTGAAATTAGATGTGCGCGAAGTATTCGGCAGAGGCCGTCACTGTTCGGCGGAAATCTTGCGAGTGCATGTAGAAGCGTGTGCACGTTTTAAGTATCTTTACTTCTGTTTACACGTCGAAAGCGTAAATGAAAATTCGTCTTCTACCAGTTGACATACCCGCTTACGCTTCCGATGACCGATAGGTCGACGCAGCGCTCGCCGGAACCGATACACAGCTATCATATGTTTTGCCGCGTAATGTATCGTAAACGTAACCGCGGATTGGGCCGTATTTATTTTGGTGGCCATCTATTCTTACGCGCGGATCGTCCAGCAACTCGAAGCAAAAGCATCATTTAAACATAAACGTTACCTCAACGCCATTAATATAAGGGTCAGACATTTCGCAAGAATTCCTTTTTGCTCAGAGCTTCGCCGGGAGTCAAAGACTGCGTTGAGGCCTTCATACAGCTTGGAAATGATCCCGATACGATCTTTTGTACGTACAAATTTCGCATCCATCCATCAGAATCAAAGAATTGAATATCTCTCGTTTATGAGAATGCAAATGTCTATCGCACCGAATATTTATTTCCCGTAAAAGTTTTCTAATTCCAAAAAATATATTTAAATTCATAAAGATTTTTTTTTTATTTTTCATTTTTAAAAATTTTCGATCGGGCGTCACGAACGCTGAGTTACAATATCGTAGCCGTGAATTAATAATCTCTCGGAACCTCGTTGAAACCACAATGACTCGACGACGCAATTAAAGCTGATATTCCATTCACTCGCGGATCAAGGTTATCGATCTTTATGGAATACCATTTAGAGTGGACAAGGAGAATGTGGTATTCTTGTTGCATAAACTATTTATATTTCTGTTTCGAATTCCATCTCTATAATTATTATATTATTTTGAACTATAACACTGTCGCCGTTGATAGTGAAAAATAATCCTTATCAATGTATGCAGTAAGTATGCATTACGTTTATTACAAAAATGTTTACGATATATATATAGTTTTAGCGTTTTGCAATGTAACAATATCGACCGAGTTTCGCGAGAAGTCATAATTCTTCAGGATTACGAAAAGGGTTCGATCATGCGCTGTTCCAGTTATTGCATCGGTACCCCGTCTCATCCTCTCGTTGCACTCAACCGACGCAACCATTCTTGCGAGTAAACGGAGTGAGTTGCTTGTCTCGTTGTATTACGACTCGAAGTCGATACCGCGGAGAGAGTAATATTTATCGTTAACCGTTTTGAATAGCAAATTTGAATTAGCAAATTATGAAAATAGCGAGGCGACAGATGAAAAAAAAATCTGAAAAAAGGGCATTAATTCCAATGCTGCGATGAATCTATAATTATCGTATTATTAGAGTAACGAGGCGTCCTTTCTACTCGACACAATTTCAAACCGTTTTATCCATTTAGTGGATTACAAATACCAGTGAAGTTCGCTAAGAATTAATTCACCACGAAAGCAGCGTTGATGCATCAAGAAGCCTCAAGTCAGTGTCCGCGACGGGACGGACGCGCGTGCATACGCTCGACTGCCGATGGATTATTATAGTTCTTTATCTTCAGTTTCTTGGGTAAGGCAAACGTTTCTTCCAGTACGCTTTTATATTATAACTACATCGAGAGCACGAACGCCGCCATCGCGATCTGCACTGTGTCGTTATACGATGCTGCTGCAGAAATAGTAATGATAGAATACGCGATTATTGTTCATTCAATATTGAGTAACGATTTCGAGACCATTACAAAGCATTTTGTGTTGCAACACTCAAATCCCAGAGGTGCTTTGGTTTTATTGTTCAATTCATTACGATTTTTTGAAAGACGATTCTTATAACTATGAAAATTAAGTAGTTATAGTTTTACCGAATTTTTTTCAATGGCAAAATTTTATTCAATTTTATTATTGACGAAAAAAAATATTTTTTTAGCAATTTCTTGTTAGATTCAGAACCGATTTTACATATCTATCAACGCCACTGTTTTCCAAGTTTTTATCGGCCAATCAGTGGCTGTTGACAACCGTTAAGTGGCGCGTTGTCATTCCACCTGTATTATCTTTCACTTCACCATTTATACTATGACCACATAGAAATACTGTAACAATAACACTTTAAACCGGACGTTGCAATTATGCGTTAAAAAAAAATTAAAAAATTGGCACCCGGTAATTGTGTTACTTCCAGAACGATAGTTCACACCGTGCAGTTGCACTTGAAACCGGAGACTCCGAGCTCCGTTCGCGTGGACTTTGCCTGAGGTTCAGCCCCCGCGTGACGTGCGCACAATCTTTCGCTTTCTCGCTTCGTGACTCTCGATCTCGGAGAGCCCTCTAATTGTCGGTTTGATGACATCTATCTCGAGACTACTTTGCGTGAGTAATTGAGTTACTTTTGCTGACTACGAAGCGAACAAAGTATAAATATGCCGCGTGTAGAGACACCACGTGCTCCACAAATGTCAACACATTGCGACGATGAACAATACTTGCGGGTAGAACAATGCGTTATTATGTCCCGCGTGCAATGAATATTCGGTCAGTTTAATACACTCGAAAAAAAAAAATTTGTTTCCTATGTTCGGATAATAAATTTTCGTGCGAATTGCGTGAATTCCTAACATAACATTAGTTTCTCAACTCCCAGAATTATTATTTTACACCAACTTTGAAATTTTTATTTTTATCTTCGACGCATCGTTCCGACATATTAACAATGTTTATATAATTGTTAAAAAAAAGAAACACGGATAGACAGCGGCCAGTTGAAACCACAAGTAAAAAAAAATAAAAT
Organism: Cryptus viduatorius; assembly: GCA_964006125.1. Lineage (NCBI taxonomy): Eukaryota > Metazoa > Arthropoda > Insecta > Hymenoptera > Ichneumonidae > Cryptus > Cryptus viduatorius. The sequence continues at coordinate 26,221,338 of OZ023220.1, forward strand.
GTATCCACTCACCGCGAGCGCATTACCTCATAAATAGTTATAAGGCTGAGTCGTTATATTATAATGCATTTTTCATAACATATTTTATTATTCGTGGTAATGATTAATTGTTAACTAGCAGAAGAGTAAAAATGAATAAATTCATATTTCTAGAGCGCGTTACAGTTAGTTAGCTCCGAAATCGAGAGCGATGGCTCTGAATGGCGTAAGTTTGCTGTTACTCGACTTGAGGCCAGAAAGCCACGAGATACCGCGCCGAAGGAGTAGAGAGAAACGAGAGTAGGGAACGCGAGACTGTACAGCCAGATCATGTGATGCTACTACCTACTAGCTTACTTTTACTTTAAGTGGCTAGTGCCCGACTGTTGCTTGGTGGAACAGAGAGAAATACCTCGTGACTCGCGCTCTCGCGCTTCCCAGGACGTAGACCTCACGCTGCTGGCAGAGAGTTTAACGTGTGTGCGTAATCCGAGGCTTCCTTTTCCCGACAATCTCGCGTACAATCGTGTTTCAACGTAAAGGAAAATATATTGCAGTTACATATGTTTCATGCATAATTTCAATACATGCATGTCTCGTAAAATACGAGACTTGTTCGTATTATTTTCCATCTTCGCTTCGGTTGGTCGAAGTGTCCGAGACGCTAAGACTCAAACTGGGACGTTGGCCGTAGGTGTATTTACTGTCGCTGCATAAATTAACGTTATTTTACTTACAACTGGGACAGCTGCGAACTCGCTTAGCAGCCCTAGCGAAAGTTCGGAGGACGATTGAGAACAGCAAGAAGGTCTGACGCTATGCTTTATATCCCGGAAGCTTTTAATTTCAAAGGACTTATCCGTTGTTCGCAACTTTCCTGATGTATTTCAGTCGACGCGGCTAACCAGGATAGACCTTCGATTTCGAATCTTTGTCTAATTAAGGTCCGGGTAACTAAGTTGACGGACGGAATGTGGGTAAAAATTAGAATTTTTTTGTTCTTGAAAGCTAACCGAATCATCCGGGTTTTTTATTCGAAAGTACGCTAAAAAATTTGCCAAATGGTTTTTATTATGAGAATTAGTCGACCGGAAGAGTTATTATAGCAACCGGAGTGAGATTACTTTTTTTCTATGTTGTCGCTGTAGTCACGGTTCTGCAGAGTTGGATGATCAGAATTGAAAAAACCAAAGCGATCCGCAAAAAATAGCGTTGAAAGTTTTCCGCCATGTAGAATATGTATTTTTTTGCGCATGCGTGTGCGTGTGCGTATGTGTAATTTGAAATTTACATTACATTTTCACATTACATTAAAAAAAAAAAGTTTTTGAGTAAAAAAAAATTCTCCGTCGCACAACAGAAAAAGTTGTGAACAATCTCGTATTACAATTAAAAGGCGAATGGGATGAGTCGTTTCCGAGATATTTTAATTATTGAGATATTGTGTTCAAAATTTCGTGAAGAGCGGACGCATTCGTTCATTTAACCACTTCAAAGAGGTGTAACTTTATTAATTTGACAAGTTTAAAAATGAATTTTCTACATAATATTCGTAACACATTTAAGTTTGTGAATATTTATGAAAAAATTGTAAATAAAAAATTCTACTTTGTTACCTGACATTAATAAATCGAGCAGTTTATGTTTCCTGGTTATACTTTCTCGAGGTAATGTTAAAATCGATACAATTCTCCGGATGCTGTTTCGCTCGCGTAATCTGTAAGAACCCGATTCATCTTTGAGGACAAATGTGAGCTCCGCGAGTCATTAAAACCACAGTCGACAAAATGTAGGTGTTTCTATTTAGTTCATAGACCACATAACGGTGATTTGTTTCATTCGCTCACGCGTTCTCTCACTGCGCCCACATGCTTTTACGAATGAGGATAAGCAATACAGAACAAATAATTAATGGAGAAACCTTAAGAAATAACGACTCAATGCTCTGTTTTTAATGTATTATGAAGTTAAAAAAAATTATAAATAAATTATCAAGTCCATCGCACACGTGATCGTTTTTTAGGGGCATTTCCCGTAGATTTTGAAAATGTTTTCCATTGTCTACACAAATCTCTTTTTACCGACTGGGATGTCGTCGTTGATCTCCCTTTTTGCATCAAATGCGAACAATTTCGTCATCGACTATCACGTCCGCGTACTATGCTGATACGATGAAAACGTCCGCGAGATCTGTAACGGTGAACCCACTCGGCAAGCATTACCACAAGCTGCGAAAACCCCCGGGCCTCGTAACGCCCGCAGCTCGCGTACATGACTCGGTAGTTGGTTGCCGTAAGAATCCGAGTACCTCGGCTAAGTCACGAGTGCAGACTGATCTGGCTTTTCCCTGTGAAAGCATTCGCGCCTTAAGCGAAGACCTCAAGGACGCTACGGTTTATAGTGTATTACAGTAACCCATATATATCGACTTGTACTCTCACGACTCGACAATCGGTTCAAAGACTTCTAATCAACTCGCATCTGAATCATATGTTTGTTACCGTGAAGAAAAAAAGAGAAATGCATTACAGCCCAAAGGCTTTACGGTATAGCTGCATACCGCCTTTTTTTTCTTACGTTCTCAACCGCATGTATTTATTACCGACGTAATGTAGTATTACTGATTATCAAGATTAAATCATCGTCGGGAAAAAAACTCTTTCGATTTCGTCCCAGCGGTTTTTCTTCTTTTTTTTTAAATCGCAGATTCGCGAAGCTCTTCTAAAATCGTGCCTTGCCGAGTCTTTCGCAGAGCTAAATATACACGTATAAGGAATAGAAATACTGGAATTATAATATACCAATGGTATATAATTCTTCGGGATCACGAGTGCTCGTATATGCAATACTTTTGCTACAAGCTGTTCTGTTTCACATGGCGAGTGTGGTGAGAATTGGACCTCGTGCTTTGGACTCCCCTCTGCGAACGGCATATTGTGGCCTTGTGAAGGTAGTAACGCGCGTCATTATTAATAAGTGATCGACGATAGGTCGGTTTTTTTTCTTTGCGAATCGTGGAATCTTCCCGACATCTTTGCATACCGGACGAAAACGACGATTTACAGTGAAGTAATTTACTTTTTCTTCTTTTTTTTTCTTCTCGTCGAGAGTGAGGGATTTCAGAACGGCGAAACTTTCTCCGTTAACGCGAGCGCGAGTCTCCAATGTCGCCTTATTATATTTTATTCTTTTTTCTTCTCGTTCAATTCAACGAGCTGTGGGCTCGTGAACCACCGACCGACGCGCGATGTCAAGAGGTCATACGAATGACCGGCGTCCAAAAGCAAATGATCTCGAGCTGCGAAGCGCACAGTGAAATACAATACTGAAATTCTTCACGACGTATTTGTATGCTACAACGTGAAATTGTCGTCACGAGATTATGGTAAATAAGCAGTACATTGCTTGACTTTGAGAATGAAAATGAATTGTTACCAAACATTTAGTCAACATGGTAAAAAAAACTTTGAAATTTGTACATTTCCACAGAATCTTTTGTAATTTGTTGGCTTCTTCATGGAAGACGCTTTATGCGTTAAAAAAAATTAATAAAAGAACAATGTAAAGATTAACAATATGCGAGATTTTTTTTGTATCTATAAAATTTGAGAGACTAATAGCACCGTGATAAAACATATATATCCATAATTTTTTAATCACTTTATTATTTCGAGCGAAAATAAAATTCTTCAATGAATCTTGAATTGAATACCTTTAATGGTCATTAGACTCGCGAGCAAAGATTTAGTTTCATTGGTCCACTAAAAGGTGCGCCGTGACTTTAAGCATGGTGCGTGTTGGTGACTACAAACGTGGTACTCGGTGCGTAATGGTCGGTGCGCGGTGCGCCATTGTACATTATGCTCCAAGGAAGGGGAGTACGTGTTTTTCGCCGAGGGTAAAGTTTGCTGCCCGAGCGAAGCGAGAGATCAAATTACACGAAGTGAAAAACTGCTTCCTCACGTGTAGCATGCTATACTTTTTCACTGGTGACGTTTAAAAATTACCATGCAAAAATGTACTTTGCTTCCCTAGGGATGAAAAGCGCAAAAGCGGGAGAAAGTAGTGTATTGCGCTACAAGGGCCGAAAGTTGGCGTTTGCGGCGAGTGTGAGATTCGTTGCCCGAGCGAGGACCACAATCACACGAGTTGGAATCGGCAATTCGGCACGATTTGTTCACGATACTTTTTGTAACGTATGCAGGAATAGGACGCTTTGAGGGGCAGTATTTGCGGTACGAAAGATGAGAAGTGAGGTTATTATTTCTTTCTGCCTTAGGGCAGAAACGGCACCTTTTTTGCCTTGGGGACGAAAAGTAAGTTAATGTGCATTTGCAAACTTTACTTTCGATACTGCTATGCAAAGAGCCACTTTCGTGAAACTGCCACAAAATCGTTGCTTTTCATGCACGAGTTACGGGAAGTACTGTTTGTCCCATTGCGTTGCTTTTCGTTCGGCTGTGTTAATTTTCTGCCTGCTGGTCAAGAAACGACAACTATTCAACTACGTTGCAGGCACTGAATATGGTTTATTATAGTCGAGAAAATATGCTTATTTTGACGGGTATAACGTTTAGCGTTAATGGGGGTTTAACTTCAATTATCTTAACTAGCGGAAATAAAAGTATCCGTGAATAAAATTAAATAAATAAATAAATATATTTATTTAATACATTAATAATTTATTTAATAATTTAATAAAATTAAATAAATAAATAAATATATTTATTGAATTTATTAGTAGCGTTATTAATATAGTTTATTAATTACAGTCCACGCTCCGCATTCTTAACTCCCCTTAACTTAACTGCTCCCTTATTTTAATTCATTACCATGGTATCGAATTCCCTTAACTGTATTGTCCCTCAGTCCCTTTTGCCCACTCCAAGCAGGGGAAACCCCGCGCGCATACCCCTCGTTGCCCGTACTCGCAGCAACTGACCGGGAACGATAGGGGAAATACAGAAAAAGTAGCGGGTACGGTCCCATTGAGTTAAGAATACGGAGCGTGGACTGTATATGTTTATTTAATTTTTACATATTCTTCAATAATTTTTATTTACTTATTAATAAATAAATAAAATGCGCATCAATCCACTGCCCCCAAGTCGCGGTTCCGGATCCTCTAATAGCTAATTTGTGCCGTCAGGCCGTTGCAGGCACAAAAATATGGTCGATTTCTAGCACGATCGTAAAAAAAGTATCGTATATGCCCCACGGGTTCAGCGGAAAATAACGCACTTTCCTCCTTTGTAGCATAATGTACTATTGTCGTTTTGTGCACAGCAAAAGCTGCATTGCTGGGTAAATTCTTTGCAAAAAATTTAACCGGCCTCAATATGTCATCCGTTAATTCATTTCTTCTTATTCCGATAATATATTACGCGAGGCATCGACTAGTCTTCGTCATTTATTAGGTAACGCATAAGTCGCCCAAAGCGTTTTAGTTTCGTCATGCAGGAGTTCGAAGAACAACCAATGTATACATAGGTATATATAAAACAGTCGGAGTACTAAAGCCCGCGTCTCTCTGTTCGACACGGCCGATAACCAATAATTAATTTATATTGGAACATCGTCAATTAGTATTAATTGAATGGTATTATATACAAAATTACATTGATTGAAAAGTTTTCTCGATTCAATGTAACATATAATGTATAAAATCTTTATACTATTACACGATGGCGAGAAACGCTGCGCGTAGAGATCGACACTACGGGATAAATAGAATACGTTGAGCCCCAACGCACATCGACGTTGGGACGTATATATCTTCACCACAACATCGTTGCCCAAGTTTCCTGAGAGAGCACGTGAGTAAAATCAACGTTGTATGTGAAATGATTGAAAGTTTCCCACCGATGGGAGGCTCCGAGACAAGAAGTCGATATAATTTATTGCACACACGTACGCTTCGTAACTAATGCTTGCGAAGATATCTCGTCTTAGTTTTTAGCTTCGGGGTTCGAATTACCGCGTATAACATGCGTGATGACTTTATCATGATGTGTATTCAGATAGACAGTCACGTCTAAAATCGTGATTTTTGTACATCGTTATTGGCTTTACTAAAATGTTCTTTGAAAAAATTGACAACTGATAAAAATACAGCAACGGTCGAGTTTTACTTCCTCCTTGCTTTCGTAAGCTTCTTCATCGTAAAAAATTTGTTTTCGAGATTTAGGTGTCAAAATATTCAAAAATATCTAAAACGCCGAGAAAAAGAGGTTTACTAAAAATTGTATGTATGCGAGCGTAAGTAATGCCGGATTTTTGCTAGCACTTTAGCGATTGCAATTTCTGAGATATCGCGTTAAAATTAAAACCACAAGTAGACATTTGTTAAATATAGTTTGAAATCGAATTTGAGAAGAATCCGTGAGCATTACAACTCGCACTATATTTAAGCTGTCGGTCTCAAATTTGGACCTCATATTCCCCGTTTTCTTCGATCTTTCACAACACTTCCTTTATGACGAATTCAAAATCATTTTCTAGACTTTCTGATACAGGGAACTTTGGGAAAAATGGTAAAGAATGAGGAAAGAATGTGCAAAGTTCTACTTTGCAACGTTGTTTTAATTTCCCTTACTGACGATACTGGCGTCGCCGGAAATAGTGCGTTAACTTCTTCGCCAACTCGTTTGACCGGACAGCCGAACGAAAAATGAATTATTGGCACAATTGCATATCGTATCGCAATAAGCCTGTCAGGGCGCGAACCGAAAGTGGACACGTTGATTCGTCGCTTCGAAGAAAAAAAATATATTCTCGATCCGAGCCGTCGGTTGTTAAAATATAATTCATACAGCGAAGGGCGCGCACACGACAGCGGTTATTAATTTTAACGGACGTGTCCGATTCAGCGGTATCTTGCGTCGGATAGGAGTGGAACCAATTTTTCGTGTGAGATACCGCGTAGGCACTTACACACGAATATGTCGAAGTATCCACTGCAATCACTCGATTACTCGCGTCGTAACAATCTTATTAAGCATCCCCCGATCTATCTTAACGTGCATACATTAATGATACCCGCACTCTCGAAAAGTAACTACTACGTACGTCATTCTTACTCGACCAAGTGCATCGCTCGATAATTCATCATCAAAATCTTTCTTCGTTGCGCTGTTTCTTCGCAGGATATAATGATAGTAATGAGCAAATTGATAATTATCAGTCGGGAAGAATAACTAGATCTCAGGACAGGTGTGGTAATTTTCGTAATAACGTATTCTCGTGCCTTGACGAGTCAATTAATTTATTTTCTCTTCGCCCCCGTTGTATCGTGAACAATAACAAACAAATTTAAAAAAAAAAAACCGTAAAAACATTTTCTTTGTTTTTCTAAGAATTATGAGCACAAGTATTATAAAAGATAGTCGAATATTTTCATTAAAAAAATGCAGATGAATAAAAGATTAAATAATAAAAATGAACAGCATACTAAATGTATTCCTTACTACGTCGTAAAATTGTTTTTTCGGAAATCAAATTGTTTAAGATTATTCGCGTAAAATACGAAACAATAATTTCTTTGGACTTGATTAGCCAATTAAATTATACTCATCATTGTTCAAAACTATTAGAAAATTACCGGTTTCGCTGTCCAAACGCGCGTCACACATGCATTATGTAAAGTCCGGCGACCCAGTCATTTACTTTTATTCTACACACCTATAAGCGTAGCCTTCTCAGTTTTATATACGTACGTGAATTACGTAAAGCAGAGCGGATTACGGTACACCGAAACTCGATCGCCCGTATCGCAAGTACCGTATACGTAGGTATAGGATCGATATATATATATATCGAACTATAGGCACGCCTATAGCCCGAGGTCTGACTTGTTGGAGCACTCGAGGACTGTGTGGATCGCCGCGTACCCCGTTGCTTAGCACCCATGAACACGTTGTGCTCCGAAAAGAAATGTATCGAAACAGCGAAAGCAGTTTTAAACCTTGGAATTCTTAGCGATTGTAAGGTGGACCATCGAAATGTGAGTTTGCCAAGATTTCTCGGGACCATACAAATAAAAATACAGACCAGATTTACTGTTCTCCGCCCAACGTAAGACCCCCAACACGTGTGCTAATTATATTATGAACATTTTTTCTTCAATATTAAGTTGTTACGGCGTACGCTTATTAATATAAAGTTCGTCCGACACTGAATAATATTGATGCGTTACGTGGATATGCGCAGTGGCAGGAAAAACACGCGATGCGATACAGAATCGTTACGTTGAAAAAAAAATGTATTTAAACAGCGAAAGGATTTTGAAACCTTGACATTTTTGTCAATTGTGTGCCGAACCTTCGAAATGCATAAATCGAGTAAATTGTGATACGAAAAACTGGGCTTTCCGAAACTTTTTTGCTTGTGTGCAAATTGTATTCAATACGATTCTGAAGAAACCATAACGATCGTTGCATCATTAAAAATAAATTTAAGTCACTCATTTACTCTATACGTTGAAACGAAAAAAATTAAAGCGTCGATACAAATTCGAAGTTGTTCTATGTGGGACTATAAAAAACAGGTAAATATTCCTCCAATACGAGATAAACACAGGGAATTATTGTGGAAGGTATAACAGCGTTGTAAACCTTTCGGGCTGATGGCCATCTTCCGCGACGAGATTAATATCACAAGAATTCTATAAAGAACGTTGTTTCAGACAAATTGGATAAAACAGCGTGGAGAAACGGTCGTTTTCGTTAGTTAACTTGCAATTACGAAGTGTACGCGGATCATGTGTGCATCAGAGAAGTGGCGCAGCGCCCGAACGCATGGAATCTCTTCATTAGCGTTGCATAAAAGTTACGTGCTTTTTTGCGTGCGCCGCATGTTTATCCGTAACACAAGCGCGGTATCAAATTATGCATGTGGCTTACAATATAAACAATAAACTAAGTCTCGAATATCCTATGTTAAAAAAAAAATGGAAGAAACAGGTAAACAAATTTGATGGATATTTTCCAGACACTCAATATCGACGTAGAGAATATATTTTAACGGTTCGCTTTTACAGTCTTACAGATCTTTGCTCTATAAGCGGCGGTGAATTTTTGGCTCACGTAAGTGTGAGGGCAGGTGCTGTGGAATAAAATCTGTAGTTGATTCGAAATATCAACAATGAGAGAGATTTATTTACTCGAAGACGGTGATACAAATGAAAATTGATTCTTTAGTTGATACTTTTGATTGATTATTAACTCTTTCGTGATTTAAGTTGCAAAGCCGATTGAAGGGTTATTTTATTGTGGATACGGGAATTCTGATTTTACGTTAAGCGCCGCTTAATAGATAATGGTTCACAAGAGCAGTCGTCGAGGCACAAAGTAATAAATTGCGCCGAATTATGCTTCTACGTTAAACGATCCTCGATCAATTGTAGCGAAAGCGGCCGCCTACGAAAGTGGTCGCCGAGGTCCTCCAAGGCGGTTGCCGACATCTGTGTGCGGATAGGAAATAACGAAATCAAAAGAGACCTGTTCGCTGAAAAAAAATTAGATTAATTCTTTGTAAAAGATGAATGGCCGACGTTGGTTCATCCCACTCGGATCGGATCGTCGATGATTGAACTCCCGTGCTTCTTCTTAGCGTCAACATTCTGTCGAATAGAGCAACGGTCAGTTCGAAATGAAAAGAAATTTTGGCTATCGAGAATTATCGATAGGCAAAGTTTCGGAGACTCAAGATCAAACAAGCCGTAGCCGCGCATGAGTTTCTCTCCGGACAAAGATTTGGATTCAAATGTCTTCTGTGCTCGCGATCGGGTCTTATATCGAAGTCAAACTTCGCCGTCCTTCATTATCGTTGCCCGGGGTGTACCGAAACAGCTTATGAAATTCGTGTGTAAAGATGATGAAACGGTAACGGGCAACTCACGCTATCGAATGTACTTATCGATCGACTATTTGATCGATAATTCAACGTGCTAATTTACCGAAAGGTATAGTTAATAGCCGATGTCGACTACGAACGCGAAAAATGTGAGAGGTAAAAATTTAATACCGTCTCAATATGTATTGTGTAAAATGATCTATTTTAATGTAGAATGTTAAGAACGCATATGAAGATACAGCATTTGTAAGTATAAATTCTGTGACGAGAGATGAAGAAGGGAAAGGCTTCTTGCAGTCTCTGACTCTGAGCTGCAACAGGGAAGGCTGCACCGACGAGTAGAGAGAGGCGTGGAATCTCTTTTAAGTGGGTCAGTCTCTTGCAGGTCTCGTGATACAATTTTTCAGCAATTATCGTTCTCCCCTTTTGCCTTATTCTGTTCCTTCTCCTCAGTGCAGTGATCATTTACAGTTGGCGTATGGTAAGCCCGCGGCGTTTGTGAAAGATTAAAAATTATTTTTTTTAACCCTAATTAGGTTAGGTGATACGTCTGGTTCGTTTACTTCTTAACTTCGCGAAGCTCGATAAAGGTGTTAGAATAGTCAACTTGTCCCGTATTGAAAAGACCAAGTTCTGTTAACGATGTTTTGTCACCAAATCCGAAATTTCGATTATTTTTCGATTCGTTAATCAAAATTGACCTAAACGATTTTCGTGTGCGTTATGCCACAATAATGTTTACTATACCAACATTGCATTTTCGAAAAACACTTCGAAACTTCGATCACGTTATAAAGCTCTGTAAATCAAATATTCAAAGTACGGAAATAGTTCCGCTGTCTTCATCGAAAAAATTAGAAAAGAAAAGATTTAAGGATTTCTAATTAAAAATATAGACGTAGAAGATGGGAACCCATTTTTTTTTATTCTGACATATTTTTTGACATCATATACATTGCTTGTTCGCCCCGCTAAGTAGAAGCAGAAGCCGAGGGCAGTGAATGAAAAAAAGGGAGTATATAATACAAAAAAAATGTGCTAACAAAAAAAGGTGCGAAATTTGTAAAGTGCACAATCTACTGTTTTCCAAACGACACTTAATATTTATTATTTCCCATTGTCATGACTGTTGTCAATTCATTCGTCAATTCATCTTCTACTGGTGTTGTTTCGGGTATAGTAGTGGGTAATTTGGTTGCTGGGGGTGATGTGGTTGCTGCGGGTGATGTAGTTGCTGCGGATGATGTGGTTGCTGCAGGTGATGTAGTTGCTGCGGGCGATGTGATTGCTGGGGGTGGTGTGGTTGGTGCTGTAGTTGCTGCGGTTGATGCGATTGCTGCGGTGACTGTGATTTCCGGGGTTACTGTGGATCCCTCAGTTACTGTAGATTCCGGTGATACTGTGGGTTTTTGAATTGCTGCGGACCTTTCAGGGCATTTCAACGCACAGAAAATTCTAGTAGAATCAAAAAAGAATTTTCCCATGCTTGGGCATGTTGCGTTGCAAACGGCCTCCCGAATTAAATTTAATTTTTCGAATCCCCCAAACCCGAATCGTGCAATCCTTACGCCGTGAGGAACGGCATGTACGTTTTCATTATTCTGCAAGGAATATATAATGAGAATAAACTTCCGAGAGAGGTAAAATATTACATGATATCAATCAATGAAACTTACCTGAGCCGTTATCACAGCAGGAATTAAAAAGCAAATAATAATTTTTGCTTTTGCACGACACATATTGAATAATACCTTCGCGAAGATTAAGGCTATTTGACAAACTGTCTTCGGGAATCAACTATTCAAGAAATACTTAGACGCGAATACTTATATATAGATGGAGATGGGAACATTTTTCAACGAGACTTCGGTGCGCGTTGCTGCATAATTTCGAAGCTCATAATTTATTGCGGTGTTCAATTTCCATTGAAACTGAAAGATACTTCGCACGTATCAACTATTACCTACTTCCTTTGGTCGGACTATTTACTGTCTTACTAGAACGGTCCGTCCTTCTACGTAATTTCGAAAACTTTAACAATCATATCTCATTGCTGACAAAAGAAAGAGTTTTTTGCGTACTACCTTAAGAGATAAGGCTCTCTTGTTTTAGTCACGCGATGGGTGTGTGTTACGAGACAATTGAAATCATAAGCTTTCTTCAACACTAATGATCTTTTAGTCGTTATCGTAGTGCATTCATTTCACTAAATGCGCGCGCGCCAGTCATTGAACTCACGGTCGTGGCTTAGAGATAACACTTCTTAAAACAACGAATTATTGTTGACGAATTGTATGTAATTTTGGACATTTGAAAGGTCGAGGAATTCACGTAATTGAAGGTATTTTCTTTGTCCCGTCAAATACGTATCTATAAGACATGTTCGCAGCGCCGAAAAAAAAAAAGTTTTTTTTTTATCCTACGAATTGTCCCGATGTACTTATCACATCGGGACAAAGTATCATATTGTATGCTTTAAAACATTTTATGCTTTAACTCATATATGTATATATGATGAAAAACCATTTTTAGCGAGATTTTTGAATCCAAAATGTTCTAGACGAAAAGTGAAGAAAATGCATAACTTTATGAAAAAGCGTTACTGCCCTTCTGCAAAAAAAGGGAAAAATTCAAAGAGTCCGCGAAAAGTGTGACGAATACGCAACTTATTTTATTCGGACTTCAACGGTTACAATAAAAATTCGGTAGGCGGAAAAAATATCCACGAAAAAAAAAGACACAGAAAGGGATGTCCAAAAAAGTATCCTCGGATAAATGGCTCGTGTGAAAAAGTCCGTGCAGAAAAAAATATTCGATATCTGTTTGAATTTATTAATCGAAATATTAATGCTCCAGACATTTTCAATACAGTTGATTTTTTTTTAGATTTTTCGCCCATCACTGAGTACTTAAATGTTTTATTTTAACGTTTACGTTGAAAGCGCTTTTTTTTTTACATTTTTATAGTAAGTTTCTGATTTTGAAGGTCCTGAGTTATTAATCATCCATTCCAAAAGTCTAAGTCTCTTTTTCATGTTTTGAATGATACATGTTTCAATTCTTTGATTCAATTGCCCATTAGACAGTGAATAATTGATAGAAATCTCAGATAGTATTAATTTTACTCACTGCAGTAAATATTTTATTATTATTAAAATTTCTTTTTAATTACTATATATGAGATTCATACAACAATTACATATAAGATATTGAGGTATAATCTCTTTACAGGTATAACTCATGCATAGACACGAATTATATTTTCGCTAAATAGTAACATATACAGATTATAGCCTGTTACATCTCACGTAACCTACTACATAGAAACAGTACACTACAACACAAAAACTAACCCTATATAGAAGATTTTGGGGATCGCTTACGCGCCCTCTATTCACACGCACTGCACGTGCTCTGATGCACTTGGTGGCCATAATGTAGTAGGCCTGGATGTGCGCGCCTAAGCATTCGGCGGCATGCAGTCATAAAGTGTCGCATACGACTAGCTCTCTCAGCCTTAATCCGTAGACTTAATCAGAAGGGAAAATGCATACGTATACAAAACATCATGCTACGATAAAAGGTAATATCTACATGTAATAATGACAAGTGTTTCGCATGAAGTGCCATTTAAAGCATGTCCTCGAATATAAAGACAAGAATATTCATATACGAGTTCGACATCGAAATCTATGAAATTGGTGGTAAAGACTCTATTGAAACAGATTCTCTTTTCCATTGTCATACAAATGGCATGTGCTGGCCTCAGATTAGCCCCGAATTGTTTACTTCGGATAGTTCGTGCTGTTGTCTTACATCGAAGGAAGTGTTAAACCAATAGCAAGAATAACAAATGGAAAACGCAAGTCTGTCATAGTCATAACTCTGACGGCTTTATTACTTTTAACGTACTCGTCAACTGTGAAATCGTTAGTAGTTACTTCATTTATTCTCGACTCAAAAGGAATTGTTAAATTGGCCTCGAACATTGACATGCCCAACTGATCAAATATCTCTTTTAGTGGCCAGTTTCTCCGGACCAACCAAGTAACCCAGCATCGCGATATGCTCGGTGGAAACATGAAATTTGAATTGCTTTGCATCCTCTGTGAGATACTTTTCGTCGTAGTATATACAAGCGGTCAATGCGTTGGAGATAACGTATTTGGTACAATTTGGATCACGGAGACTAATGTAACGTCCGTCAAATTTTGGATCGTCAAAATAGCCAGTAGACAGCGAAAAACCATGAATAGTATGGTTACTCTTGACAAGGACCTGGATAGAATATACAACGGGAAGAAATAGATTGGTGGTCAGTAGTGAAGCGATAAATCCCTGAAAAATCCCTTGCATAGTTACAGCAAACAACAGTAGACCACTGAGATATATAGTCTCGCCGCGAGGTTTCAAGGTATATTTTGAAAGCCCGTAATGCAAATAATACGAACAACGTTTAGAATCGACGGGGCATGTTCTTGATGTACATTAAATTTGAAGAAAAGCAGGGTGATTAACAAAACCGAGTAAACTCCTAGTTGCGACTTGAAATCGATCACACCAAGAATTTTTCGCAACTGTGTCTTGTGACCAGGATATTGGGTAATAATATACAATTTATGTCGGATAAATGGATAAAGCGTCGGAAGGTCCCTACGTTGCTCCGAGGAATTTATTTAAACATCGGCCGTTTCAGTCTGTAAGTCCCGAAATACATCGCGCGCCGAATAATCAATAGTGAGAATTCCGACTCTTGCCGTTGCGTTAAGAACTTTTGTAATAGTAAATAAAAAGTAATGGTAGAAAGAATTTTTTTTAGTACTTGACGTCGAGGCGCTACCGCGCCTCTTGATTATGGGTCTGCAACTGCGTCAGGCTAGGTTGATCGGCAAACACGTAATAAAGTATTTTTCTTTATACCTCGGTCGAAAGTACGCATCTTCGGAACCGATTTCGAGGCAGAAAGCTAATTTTTCGTGCATTGGTAGAGCTGCACGTACGCCCTCTGTAGCAGCGGCAGCAGAAAATTTTTTCATTTACACCGATACATGAAGCTGCTTTCATTGACCCGACTGACGTTTATTATTTGTTTCTAAACGTGTTTTGTTTATGCTGGTTGGTTACGCTCAATGTTATCGAGATACAACTTCGAAGTGACGCGCGTCAAATAGATCTTTTTTTTTTAGTGAAGGAATTAATTAACAAAATGATCTCAACTGACGAATCTATAGACGAGGAGGACATGTTGAGAGATTTCGATGCAGAAGCAGAACTAATAATACAATCAGATACATTGCCAAAAAAGTCAGCGGATCGGTATAAACTAGTTTACGAAACTTATAAAAAATGGCAAATGGATAATCGAGGCTCTCTATCAAGTTCGGAAGAAACAAATTTAGTTGTGTATTTTAAAGACTTAAGTAAAAGACTAAAACCTTCAACTTTGTGGTGCGTGTGGTCGATGCTAAAAAAAACATTGTATACACGGGAAAATCTTGATATAACAAAATTTTATAACTTGAAAAGTTTAATAAAAAATAATTCTAAAAGTTATAAACCGAAAAAATCCTTAATCTTCAAGTGGGATGAAATAAAAAAATTTACGAACGAAGCATCGGATGACAAACATTTCGTCTCAAAGGTTAGTATTTGCATTTATTTCTATCAATTTTTTAATTAATTTATATTCTAATTTTTCCAACAATTTAAGGTTATGCTGATATTTGGAATTTGTGGGGCTCTGAGATGTGACGAGCTCAGCAAACTTAAAGTGCAAGACATCGAAGATCTTGGTAAGAAGTTCCTAGTTTCCATCAACGATACAAAAAATGACGTCCCTCGCCAGTTTATAATTGGAGAACCCTTCTACGACAAAGTGAAGCAATACACCACAATGAGAGCCAAGGAATCATTTACCGACAGATTTTTCTTAAAGTATCAGAACGGGAAATTTCACCAACAAGTTATCGGCAGAAATAAGATTGGGGAAACACCAAACTCTATAGCTTCATATTTAAATTTACCTAATCCAAAATTATATACCGGGCATTGTTTCCGAAGAACTGGCGCAACTCTGTTGTCTAACTCGGGTGCTAATGAGACAATGCTAAAACAACTAGGAGGTTGGAAGTCAACAGCAATCGCTCAAGGTTACTTTTAATTATTGAATTATAAAATTTAATTTACCTATCTAAATAATACTCTTTTTTTTATAAAAAATTTGTTTATGAATAATTCGCTTATTTACAGGGTATGTGGAAAATTCAATAAAGAATCGGGAAAGAATATATGAGAGTATAACCCATGCATCCGAATTTTCTCGAACTGATTCTCAACCATCTACATCAACTGATCCACAACCAACTAAACCACATACATCAACGAGTTCATCAATAAACACCATTGAAGCTGAAGTAGTAATTCCAACGATTGATAAAACATCTCCACATGGTGAAATGAATTGCGATCACTTCTCTGACGGATTTGAGATCAACGAGGAGGATCTAGTTGAAATCGATAAGCTGGATCAACCTGAAGTTGATTATAAATCACCGACACTTGGTTTCACAACTGCTAACAATAAAAAAAATACTTGCAAATCACAATAACCAATCAACAAAACCTACACACTTTTTAAATAAACCACCAGTCAGACTTTTTTCGAAAAAATCAGAGAATACGCCACCGGGAAAACAAACCAAAACTATTGAAAGTGGAACCCGGCATCATGTAAATGGACAAAAGTCAAAATGTCTTTCTATTAATCCATCTGTTAATGAAAATCCCTATAATACATTTACAAACTGCGTGTTTCATGGTGACATAATTAACAATTTTTATTATGCATGTGATCATGGTAAAAATGAGAAAAAAAAATGTACGCAGTAAAATTCGTCGGAAATAATACGTTAATTTGAATCCTGTTTATTATTCTGTTGTTTATCCTGTTTATTTATTTGCAGTTGATATTCTTGTTTTTTTATTTTGAACCCAACAAAAATGTTATGTTTGTTTAATTTAAGAAATGTTAATGTTTCTTCAATTTAAAAAATGTCATGTTGAAATAAAATATGTTTTTTAACTATATCTATACCAGCAGCACTCGCTACGCTCGTGCCGCAAATGTCGGGGGCAGGCATCAATTTTTCCGACGCAATACATACAATATTTTGCGTACTTTCGACCGGCTATAAAGAAAAATAGGATACACTACACGGGCAGAAGTTTGAAAGCCCTGCAGTGCAGGAATTACAAGCTTTCTGCCCTAGTAGTGTAATATACTATTATGGCCGCCAAGATCTTTTGTTTTATCAAAATCCAAATTATCGCAAATACTCCCATCCTTTTCGTACATCCGGCCGAACAGAGACCAATCACTTCTTCCCCATATTAACCATGTATTCACTAGTTGCCACGGACTCGGTGCTTCGTATGTAAGTGGATTATAACTGTATGCAACAATGTTTCTTATCACAGGATCGTAGCATATCAGCTTTGCATGTAGTATGTCGCGTAGCCAAACGCTGTGCAAAAGGCGAGCGAAATCTCCGCAAGTTCCGTCCACATTTGGCGACCACTTGACTATTAGAAAATAGCCCTTGTGATTCCACCATAGTGTTTTTTTTATTTGATTGATGTTGAGTGACACTTGTTCCAAGGAAGAAGCAACTATTACAAAGTTCTTTAGTCTATGCATGCGATTGTTCAAAGGACACCACATGCCCGTCGTTCCCGTCGAAAGTGCGGGCAAAAAAACTATTGGAATCAGTTGACGCGACATCAATGTCGTGACAAGATTCTCTAGCAATTCCCCGACAATAACTATTGCGTGATGCCGGTATGCGTAGCAAGATGTCAAGATGTTCACCTAGAAGACGTGTGAAATCGTTTACAATTTTCATTAATTTCGTATTATTACTACGTTTGCGAAAGGTCTTACCGTTGCTTCGACATAATGAGATGAATATTTTGGTTCGGGCGTTTTAATTGGAATCTTAGCGAGACAAGTCATCACCATGAGAATTAAAAACAGCGTACAAGGCTTACTTTACACCATGATTTCGTAGCTTTATAAAGAAGAACGAACTGTCCTCAGTTATGATGTTGCGAACACTCCAGTCGAACGAATACTAAAGGAAACGCTCGCGAAAAATTGCGTGTTACATGATACAGTGCTGGCGTGAATGGAAAGGGGGAGGCGATCATATGATAATATTCCTTGATTTCTCTAATAAAAAGTATCGGATGCCGAAAGACGATTGAGCGAGCTTTCCAGAACACTTCTATGTCTTGTGAAAATATATAAGAGTCAACACAACGGAGGACAATTATTAAATTCAATAGCATTAAGAGGGGGGAGGGGCACCTTTCCAGAAAAAAATGTAAACAAAATTATTTATACTTAGAAAAACAAATTGTTGTCGTTGTTGTTATTATTGCTGTTGCTGTTGTTAATTGGGGTCGACTGATTAATTTCTGCTAAAGGAAAGTTGAGTTTTCGGATGCATCGCTAAACTAATTTTGTTCTGGAATTCGTTAATAACTTATTGGTATATCTATTATTATATATAATTAATGTTCTTAACGCTATCTATACGTTCTATTTTTAGGCTTTTTATTCCAATTGAAAATATGCGACATGCTCACTGTATCTCACTTTGACTACGAATCCAATGCCACACCGTTCCTAAAGCGGCTTCTGTTATAATGTAATCTCGAAATAACGAAGATACAGTTAGTAAATTCGTCGACGTTACATGTGCATGTATCATTATTACCGCTTCGTGTCCTATTGATCTTGCAATAAATTTAATGCCACATCGAGAATAATGAGATAATAAAGTTCTTCGGCATTAAGACGAAAAATCGAATAATTTTGCTACATTGCTATGAGCATAAGTTCTAATGCAAGGAATTATCAGGGTTTAATTCGATGAAATATTTGTAGATAGCTATGCTTCTTCATTTGCCCTTCATTTTTTACGCATAGATCGCACAACGGAATGGCAACTTCTCGCTTATGAATTTGCACGTGTCACGCGCAACCATCCGCATAACTATTTCTTTGTCGCATTTTTTATGCGCATATTTTATCAATAAAGAGCAATCGATCTTTGGTGAAGATCAATTTGAAAAATATACGGTACTGTTGGATAGTCAGAATTGTCGTCTCACTGACAATACCCCGGTGGTCGCTGTGTTCGTCACCGATCACATTACTTGTCAATCGGTACTCTCTTCCACATCTCCTACGACTAATAAAGTCTTTAGTCTATTTTAAAATATAAAACTATTGGCTCTCAACAATTAATATACGGTGTACCTGGCCTATCCATTACTTAATTTACAAAATAATTCATTGTTATTTCACTTTTTTTTTAATCGGGAGGTTTTTAATTTTTTGTAAACTTTTTTATGCGCATTCTATTCTAAAAATGGTTAGTTCTTTTTCCTCAATTCTTCTAGCAAACCGTGTACGAGAGCAAGCATTAGGGCGCCAAGATTTTTAACTGGAAGTCCATATAATTTTGTTTCGATTTTTTAGTAATTCTACTTTGCTTGGTTTGTGTGATTCTTTTATTTTCGAAAAATTTATCATTTTTACAATGTGTTTTAAAAGAGTGAAAACAGTGCAAAACTACTTGGCGACTTTTTTAAGTTTTTTTTAATGATGATGAAAAAAAGACGCTCTTAGTAAAATTAAAATACATTCGCTTGAGCTTCAACACTGGCGGACTTTTTCTTTATATGGAAAAAATGTGTGAAAAAAACACAAAATTCAAAGTAAATTGAAAAATTCGAAAAAATTCATAGGTATCCAGAAAAATGAACGAATCATTTTAATAAACAAAAAAGTTGTGTTCCCGGGAAATTTGATAAACAATTAATATTTTCATTTGTTAATACCATTTCGGAATTATTATTATGCAAAATGAATTTTTTCAGTACCTTTAATATGCATGAATTCTTTCCGATATTTATACCATCGAGAAGTATTTGCAATTTTCTCTCATTTTTCTCAAACTTATGCGAAATGATTACGAAGACTACCTTAAAACCAATCGGGAGCGTGCCTATACTGCAGGTGTAAACATTTGAACAGCATATAGATTAATGATAAAAAATTAACTCAATATCGATGGTCGGACTGTTTAGGTACTATTTACCTTAAAAGAAAAACATTGACAGATAATATGTTAGAAATACAAGCCATTCTTATAAAAAAAAAAGGAAAAAATATACAATATCTTAAAAAAAGAACGATTCTTTCGTTTCTCCTGCAGTTAAAGTTACAAAATAATGGTTCAATTATTGCGAAGCACGTGAGACAATGTTGTAGCGCGAGCCAGCGTCGTCTCGTATATATAGTTGTAACACGGCTGTTGGTCATACAGTGTCCTCGGTCAGTTGTACCATAAGCGCAAAGCATCGAGAATTCTTCATAGGTATACCTATTTAGTACGGCTACGATCAACAAGTACGCTTGCCGGCAGCGCTAGCGACTGTAAGACTTTCCCTTTCATGTGTATACAGAACTCTCCAGCGCGCGAATATCCTCTTCTTGCTAGAGTGACGAGTATGACGAATTAACATGTTTTATCGGCCCACAATTTGTACCGGATATATGAATTATACGACACTTGAATTTATCAATTCTTGTCGAGTGCACACCGAACGTTATGGACCGTTCACATTGATAAGATAACAATTTAGATCACATTTCTAGATAACTATGTAGTATACCCACTTTAGATAACGATTATCTATCGCTGGTAAGCATGATAAATTTATATTGATGAACATGGTATATCACGACGCGGGAGCGCCACGACGCCAAGTACTTAAAATAAAAAAAAGTTTAGCATGGCGTGTATGCATACTACACAGAAAAGGTATATTGCCGCGTCTATAATACTGTAGTGCATATAAATACGCTAGAAAACGGACGCTCAGTGACTTTGGCGGGCGCGCGCGAAGTCGGAGGAAGTGGGAAAAGTATGCCAGACAGTGGTAGTAAGATATTGTTTAGTGTGTCGAGCCCGTCGTTCACACGCAGCTTCACGCCGAGTCAGCAAGTGTTTAGTAACGAACGCGACGTTTCTTTTTTCGCAGCTCTCGTTTGTTGAACATAACTGTGTCGTTGGAACATTTGCCTCGAAATTTGACGAAAATTCCGTTAACAATTAATTGCAGTAATGTTCCGAGGTTAGCACAAGTGTTAAAATACGAAGATTTACCTCGTATAATTGTTACGGTGCTTCGCGAAAGTGGCACGTTGAATTTAGGTTATGGTTCGGCATACCACGTGAGTTCATCGCGATACTTGTCGGCATTTATCGCTCTGTTATTTTCCATAAACAAAGCTGGTGAGGATAATTAATACGGGAAGCAGTGACTCTCTAATACACTGTGTATTGTGTAACACCTGAGGTAACCAAGTTTCATATTTTATTTATTCAGCTAAAAATAACTTTCATCGCGTTGTATATAACTCATGTTATGATTATATTTCGGTACAAGTTCTATTATCGTACAGCTTTTAACTATTTTCAACGAAGCGAACTCCAATAACTGCTCGCAGACCGAGCTTTAATAATTGCGCGAAGATAATTGTTTTATCTTCGAAAATTTTCCTGCTGCATACATCGCTACGGTTACAATCTTGATAAAAATTCTCGGTCTCAATTGATCTCTTTCTCATTTCCGATACATTCCGTGATAATGCGACGCGTATAAGAATTTGTTAGTGTGACTAATGAAAAAAAAAAAAGTTTAACATTTATAATGTCTTTAAAATAATGGCAAACGTATATCTCGGATAATATAGGCCTATTTCGATAACGTGTATTCGCGCAGAGCAAAAAATATAATTAAGTCATAGAGGAAGCGTTTAGGGCGTTTGAGGCGTTTTCCTACGACGTTCTGCGGAAATGACCCTACGCGGTGCGTGAAAACAGATATCGATTGCTTTTGGGTGCGAGAACGCGAGAACCCATGACCGCCAGTCGCACGGTGACCGAGCAAACTTCGTCAATATTTTTTCAGCAAATGGGAAATCGATCCAAAATTAGCGAACATTCCGGAATTTTTGTTTTTTTGTAATTTTTTTTTGGCACCCACACTTCGTATTTCTGGAAACTGTATCGCGCATTTATGCGTGCAACTATCATAGGAACTATTTCCGTAATACGGCAGGCTACTTGAAGCAAATTTAGCAGAATGCCGCGAATATCATCGTTTTGAACAAATTTCGCCTCGACGGCGTTTGAAGTGCCGCGCACGCGACGCAAGAAATACCTTCGTAGTTACAACACGGGATAAATAGTGTCTTGACAATGTCGGTTATTATTGTCGCCTCGATGTTTTACGCCGTCGTGTTTCAAGACTCCTGTTTTGTACTTCTATCAATGATCATTGGCAATATGTAGCAAGTAACGTCGTATAACTGGTCCGTCGATTCCAACGCGATTAGCGATCATGAGGTCGATTTCATCGGCCTCGGCGTATCGCCTTGTAAACAGCTCATTCGGAGAAATTGGGACAACTCCATCGGAATTTAACAAAACTATTTATTTCATAAAATAATGTATTCGACTGTTATTGGCAATTAAAATTGCCGGCGATGTTATTGGGATTCATCATTGAGTTTTTTTGTACCCAATACTTATAATCTTCGGAAAAAAAAATTGAATTCTTCCGATTTTTTTTTAGTATCGAACCCGACGTTTTTTTAAGTTTATAGTAATTACATAATTCAAAGATTATAACGAAATCGTTAATTTTGTTAAATTCTGGTGAAGTTTTCGTACGTCCTAATTCCCCTGATCGGCACGTTTATTATAATTAATAAATGAATAATAATATAATTATTTCAAAATGCAATTTTTTTTACGAATAAACTATAAAATTATTATTATTCACATAAAATATATTACCAATATCATTATTCGTGATACAATTGAATTATTCGAATAATTGATATATATATATATCATACATGAACTGAACTGAAATAATCATTGCATTCTGCTAAACAAGCATTTGCCATAAAATCAGTTAAGTCGAGAATCGCGTAAACGCGCCTTAAATAGAGTAAAGATTTTGTAATTTGCGCTTGAAACCCGTTCGACCTTCGTCGATACTCTTCGCCACCCTCCATCGATCTCCGTTCAGTCACTAAAACCCCCATTCCACAAGTTTTCATCGTGACCGCGTGCCACGGCCGTTACGTTGCATGGCGCTTAGTTGCGCAATTAGTGACGTAAAAAAACGTAGGAAACTGCAATGCAAACGAGTCTTATCCGCCGAAGTTGGAATGCCGCGGGGAATTACGTGAAACTATAGACAACGAATACCAAATATAGAATACACAATTTCGATCTAACAATTTTATTACTTGTTTATTTAACTGTTTTTCAAATGTATAATATCTCTCTTTCACTATTATCTTTAATATCTATTTTTTTTTTATTTTTTTTTACTTTCAAAGAATTTAACTCATTTCATCACCGTAAATGAATATTGCACGTCACAGATCGCATGGCGGTAAAGCCCCCGGATACGTCACACAAAGCGAGAAAACGCGAAACACGCCCGCGCGGCGTCGAGAGCGCAAAACCAGAAGCGCGAGAACTCGTGTGGCATGATGCAACAACGAAAGACCGAATAGTCGAGTTGCGCCTATCATCGAAGACGATTCGACTCTAACCCTCGAGTCGCGCGGCTCTCGACGTCTTTTTTTTCGATCGCTTCGTCTTTGTTTTACCAACGGAGAAACGCGCGCCCGCTGACACCCATCGTCGACGCTATTTACCCGTTGTGTTTCTTCACTGACCTTAGAACATCATCGTTCAGTGCTGATTCGGCGCTCGACAGCGTGGCGTGTTGCTCTCGTCGACGTTGCAAAAGAAAGAAAAAAACAACGAGTTTTACCGATTAAAGGATTATTCATTCGAGGATTTTGACAAAAACCATAGAATGGCTTCGCTTAGGGAGTTGAACGGTGAGTTTACAATGTTTCTTGTGAATTTGTTTGTTATTTACATTTTGTTTGCGACCATTGTTCGCCCATTGTCGATGTATGTGATTTACCGGAACCTGTTGTACCGACTATCAATCGAAATACAAAAATCTTAAAAATATAGCTGATACGAAAAATGTACACCCATCGAAACGTATAAGTGAAAAACATAATTGTTGCAATAATTTTACGTGTTCAAAGGATATCTTCGGACATCTTCGATGTTTTTGCATAACTTAATGAAAAGTTTCTAGTAAATACGAGTTTTCTGTTTTTTTTTTTAAATAAAAATGTTACGAGAATTCTTAAGTAAGAACTGCAGAGAAGCGGTAATTGGGTCGTAAACTATGTAAAGAATCTGTTTTTTCTTGCGCTACATGGATTACCTTTGCTCGCGAAGTGCGGCAAACAGATGGTTTCGTTCGTCCTCTTCGTCGTCGTCACCCATTATATTTTTGTATAATCTTATTCTACTCTTGTCAGGTTGTCTTTCTTCCAGACGAAAAAAAAGAACCACCGAGACTCAGTGGAACAAAAATATTTCTCGAGGTTATTCGAAAATAAAATTTTATATTTTTATATCCGGTATCAATGTGACGTATAGACTCGTGTCTTCGTGACGTTGGCATCGAAGTCGAAAGACCGACGGGTAAAATTTAAAAATAACATCACATTTTTCGAATAATTCGAATTTCTATGAATTAAAATCGCACCTATTGTTCGTAAATATTGTACAATGAAAAAAATAACAAAAAAAAAATGAAGTATTCTTCGCGCCATTTCGCCGAAAAAAAATTATCGATAAAAGTAAAAATAATGAAAAAACAAATTAATATCGACAAGATATTCACGATTGCAGTTGAACTTCGTACTTTACGTTTTATCGCAATTGACATACGCTGACCCCGTCACGCAACGATATATGTATTTGACTCGATAAACGATCGATTGAGAAATAATAATACCGATACGATTTCGCGGTTAAATCCAATACTCTGTGATAAAATTAATAACGGGAAATAGTTAAAAATTCTCATTCTCCATATTGAAATAATTTCAATGTAAAATAGATTTTTTTTGTGTATACATATATGTTTTTTAGTTTACATTTGATGTAAGATTTTACGCGGAAATTTTTTTTTCAATATATATAGAGGGCCTGCAAAATAACGTCTATGATACCGAAAGTACATACGTGTTCTGGAAATTCATTTAGCTGAAGTTACGGTCTTCCTATCGCGTATCAGTGTCGCGTAGTATCCCTGAGACCAACCGTGACACCTTTTTTTTATCGTTCCAACTCGTTGCCTCCAGACGCTGTTGCTGTTGCGGTTTATGTCTGTTCTCGTCCTGTTCGTACTCTATCCTTCCTACAGATCGCATACTCAACACAGATTCTATGAAATCACGATTAGCGTCAATTACGTGCGGACCGACACGTCGCGGGTGGTCAGTATTCTATATCTATAGCCGGACGTACAAATACCGTGGTGTTCCAGAAAAATCTTATGAAATTATTCCGCCTAGTTACGTTCGCATTTGCCGATAAATGTTCCGAAAAACAACCAATTCCCCATTTTTCCCAAAATTTCATCTTATAAATTTTGACTATAGTATAAAAAAATATAATAAATATAATTTACCTTTACCGGAAGTATTTATGAATAAAATGGTGCATTAGATTCCTTGTACAATAATAACGAAAATGAATGTATTTTTACAATGAAATTGAATTCAATTATTGCATTTAAAGTACTTTTATAATAAAATGCAAGTGAATTATAACAAATGTATTATTTTACGGTTTTTAATATACCATACATTAATTTTTCGTCACAATTGTCCATTACATTTACTACAGCAGTATATGCATAAAAACTTCGAACACCAGTACGTTAAATTTTCAGCAGTATTGCGTCCTCAAGAGGCGCAAAAAAAATATTAGGCGAAAAAAATATTTTTTTTTCGGTAAAAAAAATATTTTCGAAATTCGAAAAAAAATATTAGGGTAAAAAAATATTTTTGAAATTTTCATGTCTTATTCAAAATATACCAAAATGTCGAAAAATCACATTTAGAAAAAATATTTGGATGTATGTGAGTGTGTGTATGTGCGCATCCTTTAACCACACAACTTGAAATCGGTTTGAGATATCAAGCTGAAATTTATCCCACAATTGGGGGGATCGAGTTCTCTTCTTTGGTCCAATTTTTGGTAAAATCTCCACTCAACTCCACTTGGTTTTGCACTTGTTCAGTTTTCACGCCATTTTGATTTTTTTAAAAAATGTCTGGTAGCGCTTTATCGCCACATTTTTTTCAGATATCGTGCTAAAATTTTGTACGAACGTATTTCGTTTTATTGCATAAGGTTTAAAATACTATTCGAAGTACTGCTTTTTTACAAAGTTGGTTATGATTTTGAATAAAGCTTCTTGAGGAAACTAAAAGTGATAAACGTACTTTCCTATAAACATAGGTGTGTACATTAAGTTAAAAGAAAGAGAGGAGGAAGTACGCCAATGTAAGTGGCATTCTTTTTTGTTCGACAATGCACCTTTCACTGTTATGAAGTCGTTTCTTTCCAAACTTCGCGAACGTCTGTAATGCGCTTAATAGAATTAATAAAACTTCCGACGTGTTTGGACAATATTTGTCGAGGGTACACGAACCGGCGGTCGATTGTCAGACACCTCCGGACGAACGTGTGATAATGGAATAATTACCCGCTTTGAATACGCATGCAAACATATGTCTGTGCGTTTTAATCGTACCCAACCGGTGAACACATACTTCGCGAGTGTTGAATCGTTATTAAGTTTCTCGAAGGTATACACTTGGCCTTCTCGGCGAGTTACGGTTATTCGTTGTGAATCACGAAACCTGTAAGCAAATTGACTCGCTGATTTGCCATTGTACGACATTGTCAACAATGTTACATCGCATCGATATATCTTGTTTGCATACGTATAATGGCGAAATTCTTATGTTTCTTTATACCGGAAAAAACATTCATCAAATCACGCGCAGTCATGGCACACGAGGAAAAAAAAAGAAGTAATCATAATTCAACCAATTTTGAAAAAATAATAACGGAATTTTTACCGGCGTATGTCGTGACTGAACAATAATTTTCGTTTCTGCCGGAAATAATGCAGACTAATTTCAACAATTAAATAAAACGAATCTTTTGTAATGCAAATTGAATGTATAATTTTTTTCAACACGCCTTTTTATCTCAGGCAAAGAAATATGTTATCGCGAATTAAAAAAATGTTTTCTCACGCTAGTTATCGCACTGTATTAAAAATTGCTCGCGTAACACGACCAATGAGGCACTTACGTAAATGAATCGAACGATATTCGCGCTAATGAAATGATGCAGGTCGATTAATTATTGCATACAGCATCGTTCTCTAAGTGCAGAAATTCCGGAACTTCGTGAAAATTTATTTTTATCCGCTACATCAACGACCAAAAAAGAAAAATAAGTAAATTACATCCGATACATTTAATGTATTCCTATTGCCATTGTTGTCCTTCTGCTCGAATAAACGTTTAAAAACTATTTGTTTCTGTATTTGTAGCAGTATTTAAAATAGCAAAATTGCCAAACGAAAGTCACACGAATTCGGACTGCAAAAAAAATAAATGTAAATCTAATATACCGGTACTTTAAGTTTTCAGACTGATATTGCTACATTAAATTAAATACCCAATTTTGATTAAAAAAAATAATGTACTGTACTCTAAAAACCGTAATAATAGTTTCAATAATTTATTTTAATTTCACTGTAAAAGCACGTTAATTTTTCGTAATTACTGTATTTTAAGTCTAAAGTACTCGTGAATGCATAAAAATTTCCAGTACCAATAAATTAAATATACCATTTTTTTTTGTGTATTGCATTTGCCAAAATAATCGTCTGGTCTCAGAAATATCTTACCGCGACGGAAAATAAAAAAATGATATACACAGACGAAAATACTACGAAAGAAGTTATTAATCATATATATTATCTCCCTTATCACACGTGCGTATACGTGCGCGGGATTATGAGACACATATCGAAGTGACATCAACCTCGTTAGATGAATCGCTCGTAGACGAATAAATTAATTCATGTTCCGGTACAGTGACCCTTTGTACATCCCAATTCGAATCCATTAGAGATACCCCCGTTGAAATTGTCAAGTGCTTACAGTCCTCTTGGATCCCACGAATGAAAAACGATCCGGAGATCCACACCCGCAGCGTCGGACAAATATAATAATATATATACGAGATATATATATAATAATATATATACGAGATATATATATATCTCGTATATATATTATTTGATAAAATTCTCGCTGTCCATCGCTACTCGTAACGCAGCAGGTTGCAATAACTGATGCAAAATGTGGTTAAAGCAAACTGCAGACAAACATCCATCAAATGAAAACAAATAGATATATTTGTTTTTGTTCTGTTATTATTGCAGCTGTTCCGTGAGAGATTTTGCATTTGCAGATATTCAATCAATGTTTCAAATAAACCGATATCTTTACGCAGTGTTAATAAAAAACTCTTGATTCTCGGGGACAATATATCGCGGTAAAATAATCACATATACATCTTGACATTAGTCTACAATGGGTGAAACAAGGTACAGTACATAGCTGCGTCAATATCCGTTTCTAAACGAGTTATTATAATTTCTTTGCAGAGAGGATACCTCGGCGAGGTATCCTCGGAGCCTTGATGTTTCTCGCTTGCATGTTCTCGTACGTGATACGTACGAATCTCTCAATAAGCATCGTTGCCATGGTCAACGCAACGGGCAAATCTGGCGGCGAAGCCGCTTGCGGGTCTCATGATCATTTTACGAATTCAACAAGCAACTTCTCTAAACCACTGAAGAATGTAAGTCGAACTTGTTTATGGCATACGTACGTCTAAACACACATTGTACGTCACACGACATCCATTCTCATTAAAATTCAAAACGTTGCTTCGTGAAATTCGATAGATTAAATGTGTTTATCGTACGCTCGAGCAAAAACGAAAGTGGATTAACTGATGTCTAGTGATCCTGGAAATTGTGGAAGTCCTGAAAGTGGCCTTGAAATTTTCTTGCCTTGAAAAAATTCCTGAAATGTCCTTAAATTCCTTCGTGGGTACTTGAATTTGTTTTTATTCCCTTAAATTCCGATTCTTTAAAATGCGTTTCAATCCATTTTAATGAGGATTTTTTAAATTACTTTTTAACCCGTCACTTGCGGATGACGTAAATACACGTCCAACATTTTTTACCAATCATTCCCTTTAAATGATTACCTCAACATTAAAATGCGGTGAAAAAATTCTGAAAAAAATTGTATTGTAGTCTCGAAGGATCGTTTTTTTAATGGTTCAAAGATAACTTGTTTCCGCAATTTCGTATTATTTTTATGAACAAACGAATCTAACGTTGTACACGAAAGCGTGAACATCTCCCGTGCGCGAGGGTTCAAAATGTTTGCTTGTATATTTTTGAAAACCCTTCAAGGGCTCTATTTTGCCCTTTGAGCCGTTGGTCTAGCGATACACACTCAGTTTATTATATGTTTCGTATTGGTGTTTTAAAAGAAAAATACTTTTAATTATTTTATAACTTCATTACTTTTTCCTCAAAGATATCCTGAAAATGTCTTTGAAATTTTTGGGGACCTTTTCATGGACACCACGATTGATCGAAGTTTACATCTAATTGTGTATCTTTACGGGATTTTTTAAATTTAGTACGGCGAACGGTACAATTGGGATCAACATATGCAAGGAATGGTACTGGCATCGTATTTTGTCGGAGTCTTACCATCCAGTATGCCCGCTGGCATGCTAGCTGAGAAGTTCGGTGGTGCAAGAGTCGTTGCGTAAGTATAAAAAAAAAGAATCAATCGTAGGTAAGCTAATTAGTGAATGCATCAGTTCGATAGAAACCAGAAATTTTGGAAAGGCGCGTAAACTTCAGACAGTGACTGGTTTACGTTCAATAATATGTTCGAAACAGTTTAATACATACAGATGATACATAATATATCGATTACAAATGTTATCTTTTTAATAAATGTTTATTATTTCTGCGATGTACCGGAGCTACGCTTTCAATCTCATTGATATATTCGTTGTTTATGCAAAACATTCCGAACATTGACCTTCCGGAATGCACAAACTTTCGTATAATTCAAGACACTAAGGTGAACATCCTACTTGATGACCTTGCCGCAGTTTTCGATGAAAGTCTGAAATCTTAACTAAACTGAAATGATTTCTGAACTGTTCTGTGTGTTATGCACAATTTCATAGGACTTAGCGAAGCTTGTTAAGCGTCTTGTGCGTAATATACATTCATTTACAATTCATATATTCAACGTATGACATTCATTTGTATCGCATCGTAGTTGTATCTTTGTAGTTTCCATCATTAAGAATTTTAGAGTCGTGAAATTTCTTAGTTATTTTTAGAGTGGTTACCTGGGACCCGCAATTTAAAAATAAAATTATCACTCACTATAGAAAATCCCTCGCCGTCACTTCTTCGGAAATCTAACAAAACATTATCCCTGTAATGCATAGATTCGCCACCTTAATTCCCGCTGTGTTAAACCTTCTGATGCCATGGGCTGCCAGTCTCCACTATGTCGTCGTTATGGCGCTTCGATTTATCATGGGTTTCTTCGGGGTAAGTTAGTCCAGTAGAGAATACTAAACCGATACGCTATCATATCGAAAGTGAAGCAGAAAAATTTCATTGACGTCGGTAATCGAGATTTTTTTAATTGCTAAGCGGCAAAATTATGTTTCCAGGGTGCCGTGTATCCTGCGCTACACGCGATGATAGCACGATGGGTACCACCGGGCGAAAAAGGAATGTTCGTCTGGACTATGCAAGGAGGTCCTTTCGGAACGTTTGTCACGTTGACTCTGTGCGGTTGGGTTATCGAGGCGTACGGCTGGCACTCGGCTTACTATGTTACCAGCGGTATTATGCTGGTATTTTACGCTCTCTGGCTATTTCTTGCCTATGATACGCCCGACGTACACCCAACTATAACCGAAGCGGAAAAGGCTTTCATCAAGGAACAAATTGGCACAACCGTCTCGAAAAAACAGGTAAAAAATGTGATACAACCTAAAAAAACATTACAAATTTTAAAAGCCACACGATAGTTAAGACAGTTCTCGCGCTTTCCGTTCATTTCGCATAAGTTTGAGGAAAATGAAAGAAAATTGCAAATACTTTTCGATGATATCGAAGTCTGAAAAAAAATTCGTGGACATTAAAGGTACTGAAAAGGTTAATTTCGCATACTAATAATTCAAAAATGTTATTAACAAATTAATGAAAAAATAAATTGGTCTACAAATTTCCCGGAAACCTAACTTTTTTTAATGAAAATGATTCGTTCATTTTTCTAAATATGGATGCATTTTTTCAGAGCTTTCAATTCGATTTGAATTTTTTTTATATGGAAAAAGTATGTAAGAAAGAACAAAATTCAAAGCAAATTGAAAAATCTGAAAAAATCCATACGTATTCAAAAAAATGAACGAATCATTTTCATAAAAAAAAATTGGTTTTCCAGGAAATTTGTCGACTAATTAATTTTTTCATCGGTTTGTTAATAACATTTTGGAATTATTATTATGCGAAATTAATCTTTTCAGTACCCTTAATATGTATTCATTTTTTCAGATTTTTATATGATTCGAAAGTATTTGGAACGGGAACGGGAATCGACAAAACTACATTAAATCAATAATAGTTAATATAGATGGAGGTTATCGACAAATATTTGGATAAAAATGTTATTTCTTTTTTTTAGCAAAAACTGCCATTTCTAGCTATGGCGACATCACCACCATTCCTCGTACTACTGTGGGCCCATTTCGCTAACATGTGGGGTATCTATTTTATCGCGACGAATGGACCGAAGTATACACTTGAAGTTTTGGGATTCAACATGAAATCGGTATGTTTATTCGTCGATCAAACAATGGAGGATAAGAATATAAATTTTATTGAAATTATTTAGGGCGGCTTCCTCACTGGATTGCCTTACATCGCTCGACTGGGATCCGGAGTTTTGTTTGCCGCTGCCGGTGATTACGTAAGGAAGAATAAAATACTCACCGTCGGATGGATACGAAGAATATTCATGCTGTTCTGTAAGTAATCTTTGGAACGCGTTAAATACCCACTTACGTCATGTCAAACAGAAAGACGTCGCAAGATTGTTTTTCACTTTAGCATAAAAAGTTCGCAAGCTATGTATACTTACGAGTTTTAAATCGTTTTTACTCGTAATCTACAGTCAACCTATAATTTATTACCAGTAGTTTATGATATATCCATTTTGTTGCAATTTATTTGATACGAAAAAATCAGTGTCAACCGTGGAATTTATTAATTAAATGATAAAAAAAACTGTTTCGATGATCAAAGGGACCGGAAAAATAGAATGTGCTGATCAATTAAATATGAGCGTCTTGATTAACATGCTAAAGTTACTGTGACGACAACTATTTTTTTTTAATCTTCTTTATCTTACAGATACTCGATGTCTTGTTGAAATTACGTTTTGCATGTGTAACTTCGCAATTTATCGGTAAAATATTGAATTCGATGTTTCGTATTTTAAAAAAATGATATTTTTATAGCTCACGTCGGACCCGGAGGCGCCCTCATAATTATGACTTACGTTGGTTGCAATTCAACTGCAGCGATAATAATGCTTATCCTCGCACTTGCCTTCAATGGCGCAGCATGCCAAACGAGTCTCCAAAATCATCAAGATCTCGCACCGAATTATGCCGGTTCTCTCTACGGAATTATGAATACGTTCGGCAGTTTTCCGGGATTCATCATTCCACCGATTGTCGGCGCTCTCACCGATGAGAGGGTACGATACTTATACTTATACTTATACAATTCACGATGATAAATAGCGCTAACAAGTAATAAACGGAAATTGAGTCCTTTAAGGTACTTATTTCGTTGTGTCTGACGCCGCCTAAGTTTGAGAGAGATATAAGAGAGAATAACAAACACTTTCTGATCAGAAAAAAATCTGAAAAAAATCAACGATATGAAAGTTGCGGAAAAGATTGTTTGGGCATAATAATATTTCCAAAATGTTATTAACAAATTAATGAAAAAATCCATTGTTTAACAAATTATCCGGCAGCCGTATGATATTTACGGCAATACGTATGAATTATTTCCGAATTTTGTTTAATGTTTAAAAATTGCGTTTCCTTTATGTTCAAATCTGTTTAAACTCGCAATTCCAAACACTACATAGAATTCTAAAAAAATTCATACGTATTGAAAAAAATTGATAAATCATTTCAGTAACAAAATAAAATTAGGTTTTCTGGCAATTTGTTAAACAATCCATTTATCCATTAATTTGTTAATCTTTTCAACACCTTCCATATGCTTGATTTTTTTCAGATTTTTATTCCACCGAAAAGTGTTTATAATCTCTTCCATTCTTGTCTTGAACTTAGGTGTCCGCAGACATAACGAAAGCACTAGTTAATGCATTAATAAAATACGTTTCATATGCCATCGAAGTAGCAGTTTAACAAAAGAGGTCATTATTTTTGCAGAACGGTGTCGAAGAATGGCGCGTACTATTCTGGATATCGGCAGCAGTATTCTTCTCGGCAACAGTATTATTCTGGCTATTTGGATCTGCGGATATACAACCGTGGAATGATTACACTCAGGCAAAAGATGCCACATGTGTTTTCGAAGAGGGCAAACAGATGACTGACGTGACGGCGAAAGACGCTCAAACCGACGACGACGAGGAGAATGAGAAACTATAAATTGACGTCTTAATGATAATTAAAAAAAAGATCGAATACATTAAAAAAAAAATCAGAGGTAAAAAAGACATCGAAATTCTTCAAGGTTATGGAAAGTTCCTGGTCTCTCGAAGGTGATGTGAATCGGCTTGATTTTAGCAACGATATCAGTGGTCCTAAAGCTTTATAAATGTCTATGGCGTTAAAAACATTTCCGTTGCGCCTTTTTCAAGACATATAAAAAATTTAAGCCAAAGCGAGATATAATCTAAGCGAGTTTTTGACGGTGCGTCCGGCGATTGTGTCGACAATTAATTGCATTGTGGAAGAAAGAAGAAAACGTCCTATTTTTGTCAAGAAATACTTACACTGCGGTTCCAAAAAAATATTTTGAACGATCAAAAATTGTTCGCGACTCGATGGATTTTTTTCATTTTTTACCAATGCCAATTCTTGCAAATTCGATCTTTGATGATATTCTCTCTGATCTCAATAACAGTGCATTGGTTTTGTAGACTTGTCTGATAGGAGATCCTTCGATCTATTGAATTTCGACAGAAAATTTGCTATCCGGTGATTAATGAATAGGATTGATGGACAGTCGAGTAATCGATTAAAAACAAATATGCGAATTCAAATTCCATAATTCCATTGAGTTATTTCTTGAAATAATGGTTTTCAACTTCCACGATGTCGATGGCATTCACATCATCTTAAAGTCTTTATTTGAGTGATCACCGCGTTAAATAGATAATTATCGCGTTAGCTAGATAAAAGTTCCGTGAGTCACAATTAAGGTTGTTGTGGCGTGGAGAGGCGATGGTGATTGACAATGCGTTGGCGTCGTGTACCGCGGAGTCACTGCAAGAGAAACAAGTGTCCGATCTGTACCTGCAATAGGGTGTTTTCATCTGATTAACTGACAATCACTTTAAAACTGTACTGACGAATACTATCGGCCTTTGCGCAAGCGGTGCTCGCACTTTCGGCTTTCATTTCTTGCATGATATGTTTATAAACACGTAAAAATGAATGATTAACGGCAACGTCACAAGCTACGTCATAAAAAGCTATGCGTAACGGGCGCCGTTTAGGAGATTTTCTCGTTCGATTATCTCAAAAAATACGCTATTAACTTCGCCCAAATTTTCCAGGAATATTTGATACACGTACATAAACTTTGTTTGTAAAAATTACAACGTTTTGGTAGCTTTTTGATTTAACCCCACAACAACCTTAAACGTAGAATTACCGTCGCCCCTCTTGATGAAAAATAAATGTTGTATTCTGTGTTACATTCGAAGAAACAAAATGTATCGATAGGATATATGGGAGTGAAATACTCGTTGTTGAAGTTATCATTTGCAACAATCTTGTCGCATTATCCCGCAAGATTAGAAAGTCGTATAGCAAATTAACGTCTCGAGATATGGAGATATTGGATACGCAAAAACCTCGCAAAGCTCTTTCGTTTTTTTAGTTTAAAGAAGCGTACTGTTATTTTTGTCATCAGAATGTCTTCGAGATGCCCAAATCGTCATACGATAGACTTAGAAAACTTTATTATTAGAAAAAGCATCACTAAAAAACGCAGAGCAATACATCAGTCAATAGCGACAATAGTTGCAAATCATTGCTATAATTATTAATATCTCGATGTAGTGTATAATTCATTCGTCGTATCATAATTGAAAGCTTCATGAATCCTAATCGTTCGGAATCGTCGAAAATCAATGGGACACTCACCAATACGGATCCATGAGAAGGGACCATTTTTTAAAAACTTATTTCGAGTGAGAAAAGGATCTTTCCGTTATTAGCCATGTCATTTATTATTTTTAATAATCTCTAAGTATTTATAAATTCATGTAGTCACGAATTTGACTCGATCACGAAAGATTTTCGTCGAGTGACATGATTATTATTATTATGTTTTTTTTTTATTTTACCTACTATTTGTGCCAATCGAGGTTAAGAAAATCATATAACGAGAATCAAGATAACTGACGATATACCGTTGTGTTTTGTTTTTTTTTTTTATTTTCATTGTCGTCAACTTATTCGAGATACTTATCACTAAGTTTCACATTAACAAGCAGTGGGCACATCCACAATCAGAAGGGTAGTCATATTACTTTTGCATTTATTTTAGTTCGACGATCACGCAGGATGTTCGACTGTTTATAAAACGAAACCTGTCGTAACGTGTCATTTGTTGCATAAGTGAAGTACAACTTTCTATTGTGATGTCTATAGCTCTATACATAAGAATAAATATATGTATACGTATCTATATTTATGAACATTTCTGACAATAAAGAGATTATTTCATCAAAAACTTTTGATTACTGTTTCTTTATTTTTTCAGAATTTTTTGTTCTTTCTCATTCGGAATGTGTGCCGAATCTTCGAAATCACGTTTAGAAAACCCGTTCAGTCATTGGAGGTATGTGAGTAGAGACGCTGCGGTAAATTATCGTTTACGTTACGATTCCTCGTGTTTCTTCGTGACCTTCGATAAAGCGCTACGAGAAATCTTAATCTCCTCGGGAATTGATCATCAGCCGGATCGCGATGCCCGGAAGAGTTACATCTACCATCTGAAAATTAAAAAATTAAGGTTAGCATTGCGTTAGAAAATTTCAACAGACACAGAGCTGAATATTGTTTGTTTGAACGAATTTCTTTTTCCATTACAAGAAAACTGAAATCGGAAAATAAAAAAACGCACTTCCCGCACATCAGAACTTTTTTTCAAGGATAATCGCCGAAAATAATTTCTATTCGATTTCTTGCGGAAATCTTCTCGCCAAATATTGAATGAAAAGTACAATAAGCATTGGTGTTGAACAAAAATTTGTTCCTCAAACTATTCAATGAAAAGTATCGATTTTCAATTTTTATAAACAACAATATCTTTGCTCATCAATGTCATATCGGGAAAGCAGATATTTTTACAAAATATGGTACTTAAGAGTACCCTAATGGCACGAAAGATGTTATAAAATTTTAATAAACGGATTAAAAATTCTTTGCGTCGAAATTAACAAACAAAAAAAATGTTTTGTAATACGTTAATTGTATTTTTTACGAATATTGGTAATCCTAAAAACCAACGAAAAATTATAGTTCAGGGAAATAGTTTATAGGAAGAAGTTGTTGATACGTTCATTTTGGGGTAAAAATTTGAAAAATTGCTAAATCGATTGGGAGACGCATTGCTTCGGATTACTTACAACATTCTTCTGCAACGGCCATTTGAATCCTTCCGTTGTCCAGGTGGACAGTTGCCAACCGGCGCTGTGATGATATTTCTCCAAAGTCCTCCGAAAGGTTTTTTTGTCGTATTGATATCAGTTTCTTTATCGCCTTCCTGGTCTCCCATAAAATTATTCGGGTCGTTTTCTCCACCCTCGGCATTCTCTCGATGATCGTTTGTCGGAGCACTCGGTTTTTTCCAAGACAGATAAAACTCTCGAGCGACGTAAGAGAATCGTTCCGGCAAATTGTTCGATTGTTCGTTTAACATTTCATGGTGAATTTTATCTCCTTTTTTCAAAGCGTATTTCAAATCCATTGTTCCAACATCAGAGAGATGCAAAAAATGTTTCAAACTCTCAGGTATTTCTTCGTTTATCAATCGATGCGTCGAAGATTCGTGACGTTCGTTACTTTCTCGAAGCAACCGATAAAATTCGTCCTCACTGTCGCTTGTTGATTCCGTCAATTTATTATCCGCGGCTTCCTCTTCGGTTATAAAAAAGTGATTATCGTCGGTATCCGAATTGGGTATCATAGCTTCCAACACGTGCGGATAAATAGACACTAAAATTATCACCAGAAAAATCCAATGAGAGTTCGAGAAATTTCTTCCACGACGCGAGAAGATCGACATGTTGACGAGATCGCGAGAAAGTGTAATCTGACGATTATCGACCGGTGAACGTTCCTTATGTATTCACATGTTATACGATATGGGAAGTACAGATGAATCATATGAGATACGAACCACCGGTGACGTTATCCGGTTTCCGACCACACATTCGAGGTCCGAAAAATGTTATCAGCCTCAGTCCCCGACGCACGTGGAATTTGCACTTCCGTTTTCGCTTCTTCTTCGGTTCCTTCGCCGACGGCGATGACGTCTATTGATAAACTCTTTACGTACATCTCGAAGAATCACAACTATTGTTTTCTTAGAGTCGCTGTACCTTCTTCTTCCATTTATCTATTGATCAATGACGATATTATTGACTATCTATGATGAAATAGACGTGCTATGTACCCTGACGTAGTATTGCGAGAATACGTAGAATCCCGAGATTCCTCTAACTGTAAAAAGATGAGACTTTAAGCGGTTTTTTGCGAAGATACGCGATTCCATTTATGATAAGAAAATATTTAATACTATTGCTATAATGACGTTATAAAAATTATAGGCGATAAGGGTATCTAAATGATCTCATCGTCCGGCCGATGACACACTTGTATAAAAACAATCTTATCTCCCAAATTGAATAAAGAAACGATCCTTTGAAACGAATTGTGTACAAAATTCGACAATGATTCACGATCTCGTTTTCCAGATTATACGCGATTAAAGTAAAGATTTCCGATGTCTATCTTCATGTGGCGTCTAAAATGATATTCCGCAAAGCCACTTCAATTGTAAGTTCACAATTCTCGCAACGACATAGATATAATTAGTCTTGTCAACAGTTTTCGATTACACTTCTAATTCCCAATAATATTGTCACAGTAAAGTCGCACACTCGTACGTACATTGCACTCTGTCGTGACAATGCGAACTTTTCGAAATGAAACAAATAAATATAATTATGTCGATGGAAATACCAAAAAAGAAAACGGGTTATGCATATAAATTTTCCAATTAGATTAGCAAAAGACAATCAAAATATAACCACAACAATACGAAGAAATAAAAAATATATCAATTATCAACGAATAAATATATTTCTTGAAATAGCAATGAAAAAAAAATGTTGCTACACATAGAAAATCGTGTATAAATTACAGAAATGTATGATATTACATCATATTAGAGTTAAACAAATAAATTATTCTTTTTTATCAGTAGCCGATTTTTCGGCTTCTCTCTTTCCCATGTCGTCGTGCATCGCGACAGCCTCATCATCCCTATCGGCGTTTTTCTCATCCATGCTGTTTCTCGATGCGGTGACCATGAAGGGTTGTCCACTTCGGGGAATCGCAATTTTCGCCGTATGACAGTCGCTGCTCGACTTTTCGTCGCTGACTCGTGGAAAAGATTGCATCATCGGACGTTTAACAAAACCCGAAGATGCGCTGTTTCCTCTCATTTTCTCCAACATTTGACTCGGCGAAATTGCGCCGTATGGGTGCGATCTGCTCGTCTGTTGATCCATGGAGGCTCGTTCTTCCGCTTCGCTTTTCCACGATTTCTCTCGATTTAGCTGCTGTGGTTGCCCCGACCGTTGATAACTCTGCTGCTCATTTCCCATTCGGTAAATACCACCAGACGGTGCGACGATTCCCGGATGAGAGTTTATAGAGATGCTCGGTGGTAGAATTACACTGGGTTGTTGATGTTGAATGGAGATTCCCGGTAGCACGGAGTGTTGGTGCACCGGGTAAGAATCGATGGTACTCGGATACGATTGATAAGACGTATGCTGAACGACCGACGGAATCACCGAGTGCGACGAGTATCCACCTCCGGTGGTGATGTACGGTTGGACCACAGGCTGAATAACGTGCGTTCGCGCTTGTTGGGTCATTCCCATATTTAGCGGAGCGCCACTCTGTAATGAGACAATTTCAAACAATTTAAATCACATGCTTTACGAAAATGATTTTCTACGATCAATTTACCTTTAAATACGATTTTTTTTTAATGACTCCTTTCTCAATGAAACGTTTATTTCATAGAAGACAGTTGAACAAATTTTCAGTTATACAATGAGAAACAGACATCGAAAAGGAATGTTACTTACAGCCATCATTGGTTGTCCGTTGCTATTCATGAGGTTGACATCGGAAGATCTGCCCCGTCCGGTTGCGAACACGTATGCTGAGCCACCATTGCCCAAGGATAACAATTGCGGATTACATCGAAGTACGTATGGAGACCTTTGATTGATCGCAGTCGAAGAATATGGAGAGTAAAAAGATGGTTGCGGACCGTAGAATTTCTTCGTATGCGTCCTGCCTACTGGAGTTCCAACAGTTTCTTCCATTTCGACGTCCTGATTTGGATCCATTTTCGATAACATAGCATCACCGGAATCCATGCTGGACGCTTCTTTGACAAAATCCATGCTGGACGCCTCTTTACCGAAATCCATATTAGCTGCATCGTTGCTGCTCCTCATCTCCATCCCGTTGAGCGAAGATAATGCGCCGTTCATTGGTGCCATTGCCGAGCGAAAGAGGGCCAACATAGCGTGAGGATGAATTCCGGCAGCACTTGCTGCAGCACATGGTGACGGAGGGCAGGGAGACTGTGGATAGAGATTCGGAATTGGACCAGGAATTACAATGGTTTGCTGAGGAGGAGGCGAAGGAGGATTCGTTACAATCGAAGGAATCAACACCTGTTGAGAAGACTGGGGCGGAGGAGGAGGAGGACAAGGATTCGTTACAACCGAAGGAATCAACACCTGTTGAGAAGACTGGGGCGGAGGAGGTGGTGGTGGTTGATGTTGAAAGATTTGCGGGAAATGAAGAAAGGTTTGTTGAGAAGGTATCTGAGGAGGGTATGCCTCGTTGGGGATCAAAATTTCAGGTGCATTCGATGGAATTATGAAAATTGAATTTTGAGGCTCTTGAATGTAAGCTGGAGCCGCTGGAGCCGGTGGAGGAGGTGGAGGAGGTG
This sequence comes from Cryptus viduatorius, assembly GCA_964006125.1. Lineage (NCBI taxonomy): Eukaryota > Metazoa > Arthropoda > Insecta > Hymenoptera > Ichneumonidae > Cryptus > Cryptus viduatorius. Next base: position 26,261,904 of record OZ023220.1, read on the forward strand.
CGGAGGGTGGGTGCTCGTGGACCTCATGAGCTTCCTGTGGTACCTGAGGTATCGGCGCTGGAGGAGGTGGCTGATTTTCGCATACCTTCACCGGAGCCTCTGATGGTCCTGGTCGTATCTCCACACAGAAGGTCGTCGATGCAGACTTTTTGGCACGATCGGCTTGCTTTGGTTCCTCGGCATCTTCGACCGCGATAGCTGGACTGGACTCCGCGATGTCTACTTTTTTTAAAAGTGGCTCTTCGGGGATTACGATTTTCTTCTCAGATACTTTATGATCCGGTTCGGCCGCGGGTAATGCCTGAGTCATCGTTAGACTCAGGATTACCACGAAGAGAAGTGATATACGGCACTTCATCCTGACGATTTTTTTTCTTTGCTGCGCCGTTAATTTGTCAAACTTAATCGTTTCTCGGAAGCTATCGATGAATGATAGTCTCTGTGAGGTGCATCTGGCATATAAAAAGGTAGAGAGACTCGCCCCCTCCTTGGAACGGGACTGCGAACGCGTTGCAAAAAGCGTATCCAACGATTTCGTAAAAACCGTTTACGCATCGAAAATGCACACGCAGTCAAATCGCAGAGTTTCATCATCGGCATTGACTGCGTTACGCGTGTTTGTCGATATTTTTGTGTCATAACCAGAGAAGCCGAAATGCCGAGAGTTTACGTTGATTCATTTATTTGATAATACGTAAATTCGCAACGTTGAGGTTCGATTCTCGATTCCATTGGAATTTATTCTTGCAGTTCATCTATAATTTCTCTTTCAATTATTCGAAACCATTATTTTTACTCCATGAATTCGACTAATATTTATATCAGTCCAATTTCTAGTTAATGGAATTATTACTCAGCAAGTATCTATATGTATTGCCACTTACGAAACTCATTACAGAACAAAAATAGCCCATTTATTTATCAAGTTTACCCTATTTTTAAAAGCCGATATCACATCGAAGAAATTCGCGTTTTGTTAGCAAGTTAAAAAGTCTTTACAGAGTTCTAAATTCCTTAATGTTGACGTCCTCCGAGCGTGTGACATTCAGCGAGAATTTCGAAAATCTCCCAATGGGATAAAAATCTGAAAAAATGTAAAATATAGATACAAGGAATATTCATTTCGCATGATAAAATTGTCAAAAAGTTATGAACAAATTCGTTATTAAAAAAATCTTTTACGAATCGCCCGGCAACCGAACTTTTAATTTTTCAGAAATTCAAATATTATGAATGAAGTCTCGACTTTTTGATCGAATATATTCGCAAATACCGATTAAAAAATGTTCGCAAGACGAGATTAAAGAAAAAAATTCGAAACAATAAATACGTTTTCAGAAAAATTATCGAATCAACTTATGTTGCCGGATGATCCATTAAACAATTTTTTAACTAGTTTGTTAATAATTTATTGGCATTATTATGCACAATTAATGTTTGAAGCAACTCCTATATGGTTCTTTTTTTTTCAGACTTTTAACCTATTGGGAAGTTTCAAAATTCTCTCTGAATCCCTCTTTTTGCTGGGAATGTGATGATACACCCTCCTTAATGACGCTCCTGAGATACCCTTACGCGATGAGTTAATATTCATGAACTCATTTTCGATATATTTTTAAAAGCCAATTTCTGATAACTACTTTTAAGCTTTGAGAACAGTCAACTGTCCAAGACTTGCAGAGGACAGTTTCTAGACATAGTTTTGAAAAATAATAAATACGTCATAGTTTTTGAAGTGTTAAACAAGTAATCAACGCGGTAAACCGTTGACGGAATTTTTGCGAAAATATAACTCATCATCATGAACTCTGCAATGCTATCATGCGACGCTACATCCAGTTGAAGAATTCGAACGCTTGCAAATTGCATCACTGGCGTTCGAAGTTGCAAGTACGACCCGTTTCCCACAAACGACGCTCACACGCTCTCAATAAACTCTTCTCGTTGTCAGCATTTTCTTTCGTGTGACAGACTTACGACAGAGCGTGTAGAGTTTTGAACGATTTATATGCATAAACATGGGGGTAATATTACGCACGTTGGAATATAAAAAAAAAATTCATTGAAAAAAACCAGCTACGAAAACCCGCATTGATGTTATATATAATTGCAACTGCTTTTTTTTTATAGAAAATCTATTATCAAAAGTAAAAATAGCGAAATACAACGTATTGCCGAAAAAAATAATTCACAAAATTGGTGATAAATATACAATTTTTTTTTAATTACAGTTACAATCAAAGAACATTATCATTATGTATTCTAAAGAGGACAGTTAGGGAAACTTTACACAAATGTCTATCTAATAATCTTGAAATAACAATTGTATTATTAAGATTTTTTTCGAATTCACTTAACGATAAGAACTATTTGCAGAAATTAGGAGGAAATAACTAAGCAAACGATTCACGCCTAAATCTCTAAAATGCCATTGATTAACTCGTCATTTCGTTTCAGCGTACCTGACATAGTTTCACATTACTTAACGCTTGTTACATGTTTCTCGATAGCAAAACGCACTTTTTAACATTCCTAACGCTTCCTCTTCCTGAGTCGTCAAAGTCCTTTGGGATTCCGAAGATATTTGTTCGATACTCTGCGACGACAATGTATCATCAAAACTACGACTCGACATCGTTGTACTCGAAGTATCGTTGACTTTAGTTTGCGACGAACAGGATGGCTTTAAGTTCGGATTACATTCAGCCGAAGAAGGCGTTCTTACAACGTATAACGGACATTCGGCAAATAGTATTTCCTCAATTCGTCGCGTTTTTGCTTGTAATTGTGGACAGACTTTGTCGACGCATCTCGCCGGGCATTTACGAGCCGAACAAGTAGTCTTTTTTGGCTGAACAATCTTCCGAGTTTCCGAAATTTCCGCGAGATTTGTTACCGCTTCTTCTTGGCATGGAAAATGGATTTGTTTATGGCACTCCACTATAATCTCATCGACGATATTGTCGATCATTATTCTCGGATATACGCCTCTTTCCAAGCACTCTTCGATCTGAGATTCGCAACAATTCTTCACCTCTTTGTATTCGAAGAGCAACATAGTGTTCGAGTGTTTTGGTTCGCAACTCAAACTCGTCTGTACTTCGTGATCTATGTTAATTTTTTGGGTTCTGCTGTTGTACATTATCGTAGTTTGAACTTCGGCGTCTTTCCATTCTTTTTTTGGAGCAATTTTCGGCTCCTTCATCCACAGGGTTCTGGCTATGACGAAGTTTAAGAGATCCGTAGCTTCCATTTCTGCGTGTTCCTTATCGGTTCCTTGGACGATTAATTCGTGATCATTGTCTCTCAGTTCGCTAATATTCGATTCCAACTGTTCCGTTAAATAATCGTAAGATGTTTCTTCTTCGATTGTTATTACCGTTTGAACGATTCTAGTAGTTTTCAATTCCGGTAAAGGCTTCTCGTTCATTGTAGCTACGATGTCACGAAATTATCATTATAATTCTTCAGTTACCCATCAATTAATGTACTCTTTTATAAAAAAAAAATCTGACTGACGCACGAACAGGGGGCGTCCAGAAAATATTTACTACTGTTTTGATGACTTCGACAATTATAAATAAAAGAAACGATTTTATAGAAGCGGAAGTGTACGATTCTTTAAATTATTGTCTCATGGATATTGAAATTTTTGAAGATACCAAAATTTCTTCGTAACAGTAAACAAATATCGTTGCTTACCAAGCATTCTCTTTTACAAAGAATATCATTAGAATATTTTTAGAATATCGATTATAAATATTAAACAACATTATTGCGTTTAAAGTTCTGTTATAGTAAAATTAAACTGAATTATTAATATACATTTTCAGCATTTTCTTTTTATGTTGTTATACATCGATAAGGTCAGTAGTAAATGTTTTCATACGGGCATCTGCTTGTGCAAAAATTGCTTTTTCATAGAAGAGTACAATAATTTAAATACCCGACGGTATACGAAAATTAAGCGTTAACTATCTTAATGTACATTTTATCAATTAAAATGCTAAAAAACAAACACAAGAATACTTGTACCCTGAAAAATGATTACTTACTAATAATATCGCAGTACATTCGTACAGCTGCTGTGCTGTCATCGCTATGCATGTAAAGCGTTTGGGTTGCTTCATCTCTGTAAATAAGAGGCAACTCTACTTTCGGCACTCCCTGTAGATAAGTCTGACACTCGACGGCGATTCGTTCGAATGGTTCCAGTTCAGCTGGATTTATAAAGTTTTTCGTTGTATTCATAAGCGATCGTCGCAGAACAAAATTCGCCGCGTCCAAATTTAAGGGAGTATCAGAAGTCCCGGAGACCACTGTGTTCTCCTCGATTTCCCGAAGAAATCCGTCGTCATGCGGCGTCACGGTTACAAATGTTTGAGTCCAAGCGGCATCGTCTCCAGTCATCGCGAATTTTTAATTTTTATAATATTAAAAAAACCGATGTAACACAATAACTTGATGTTGTGACAATTTTGTAGATTCTTCGTTAATCTGCGTGTCTCCTTTAGGGAGGTTAATTCTCTTAAAAAACTAGAACGCCCGACACAATCGATGAACTATTAGCATTAATCATAATTTTTCGGTGGTTAAAAAAAATGAAGAGAGCTCGCGACGATTTCAATTATTTTTTATATTTTTTATATTTAAAGTATCCATGCCATGGCGAATATCTTAGCGTTTCCATTTATTACGATTTTTATTAAATCAGTGACGCCATCGACTGCAATAATCGAGTGGGACAAATTTACATTTGAGGAGAAGCGAATATTACTTTTTGACATAAAAAAGTTCAGATGAACGAACGCATAAACGTGCTGTAACAGCGTCATTGTTCCGGATTTGTGGGACTCAAAGTCTCGCCTCAAACCGGATACGAGCGGCGGTCCAACCGGATTGAAAATTGCGGTTACGGAAGCTTCTCGAGAATTCTTTGAGATAACGCTCCGATGGTATACGTTTGAAAAGATGTATTGTCCCGTCAGACGATTTGTACATATTGTTGCTGTAGGCATTCGGGATTACAGATTTCAGTCCTCACGTCGAGTAAACGCTTCGCTTCTCAAAGCCTATCATATTCCGTAATGCTCTACAAATTATACGTTTGACGCATGACTTATTGAGGAGAGTGTATCGTTTCGTTACAATCCCAGCGAAAAGTTCATTTCAAAAAGATCTTCGAATACTTCCCAGTGGGATAAAATTTTCTCAAAAATTAATCCTATAGAATAGGTGCCAATAACATGAATTTTACATAATACTAATCCCAAAAATCTGTCAACAAATTAGTTGTTAAAAAATTGTTCAATGAATCATTCCATCAACGAACTTTTTTTTTAACTAAAGTTGATTCATTAATGTATCTAAATCGATATGCATTTTTTAAACATTTTCATAATTTTTTAAAAACCGAGCCGAGAAAATCGTAAAAAATGTTGAACGGTGTTTCGGATTAAAATTTTTTCTTTGTTCATTGTAAAAAACTGCACGAACATTAAGAAGAATTAATGAATCAATTTCTGCATTAAAAAAAGTTCAGTTGCCGAATAATGGGTTAAACCAATTTTTTTTAACCAATTTGTTACAAAAGTTTTGGCATTACTACGCCAAGTGATGCAAAATGATGATGAAGCAGTGATGTTCTTAGAACGTTCTTTATCGCCGTTTTTTTTAATTATTTGTGTTCCATTGTGAATTAATCACGAAATCGTCTTCGAATCTCACTTTTTAGTTGGGAATGCAACGTTACACCCTTTTGAATAACCTATGGATGTCGATTTACAGTTTCTCATAAACAGACCTGGAAAAGTGATGAATATTTTAAATGGGTAATGGGAAACGGGGAAAAAAATACCAGAATACGTGTAAAGAGTTTTGTACTGAGCTGTAGAGTTGTTTTAGATTGCTTTCTTATTTAAATTATTTATACAGACGTGAGTCCTAATATATGATTGTTTTATCATTCGGCACATTCTTCACTCGCATTTTTTAAAATCAGACAACAGTATGACTTACTTCAGAGTAAAAAAATGTTTGAAAAGAAATTCGATACTCAATTCGCTGTAGTATATGATACGGTTACAATAAAAGTGCGAATTTCCATCGGATCTATTTGTACCGTCAATGAATCATTCAGTCTCAAGGGCTGATTAATTTTATCGAAGGAATATTCGGGCACCTCGTTTGTCTCCGCCTTCCACTTTAATGGCTTCGCATCCTCCAGCCATTGGTTACCTCCCAGCGTTGTTTCACGAACTGATGTGATCGTAAATGGAACAAATAAATTCTGCAATAATGTAGAATAATTTTATCTATCAAGCATCGTGCATGGCAATTGAAATAAATTTATCTTCGCGATTTCATTCACTACAAAAATAAAACGATTTAACGTTTGGATTAACGAATAAAGAACCAGCATTTCGAACATAATAAAAAACGAAAGTTTTGCATAAACAATTTTTTTTCTCGACTGCGCTAAAAAGACCATATTTTATTCCTGTAACGCGGCTTTAAAGTTATCAATTCTTGACCAGCGAGAGTAAAAGTAAAAATAGCCGTGAATTGAATAAAATAATGAAATAAATATATTTTTTTATTTATTGATTGATAAATAAATAGAAAATACGCATTAATCGACCACTCCTCAGTCGCGGCCGCGGTTCCTCTTATCGGTAATTCATGCCGTTAAGCTTTTGTAGGGATGAAAATATGATCGATTTTTAGCACAGTCGGAAAAAAAGTATCGTACGTCACACGGAAGGAGCAGATTTTCACCTCGGTAGAGTGTTGCCCTCGCTACGCTCGGGTCAACAAACCTCACACTCGGTGAAAATCACGCAACATTCCTTGCGTGTAGTATAATGTACTATTAAAGTGCTTTCGTCAAACAAATATATATATGTAACAAAATTTATAAATTCAACACAAAAGGGCATTGATGATTCTTGTTAAATCTCAATTAATCTAATAAGTATTTTTATGTGTCGAAATGATAGTTCGATATGCGATGTTATACCGCGCTATACGGCGATATTTTAACAGTAAACTATACGCTAAAAAATCGAAATAGTTTAAGCAGTGTAGTGAAAAGTAATGTGTTGTTACGAACAGACAAATCGGCTGTTGGATACGATACTCCGGAAGCAACACATTCCAGTCTTATCAAAACACTGTTGTCCTTCCAGGGCTCGAGAGTGAGAATGTTCACGTTATCTGGGAGCCTATTCCTGAGCCCTGCACCCTGAATAAATACATATAAAAATATTTTGATCAATGGATAAGTATATAGATGTAGACGCATGAATATTTCGTAAATAAGAAAATCCTTTCATAACGTACCCACATATTGTATTTGTTACGCCATTGATCGAAAGTAATATCATTAGCGGGCGTGAAGAGGGTCCACGAAGAAAGATGTGAACCTAAACCGATGTCACGACCTGATTCATATAATTTATTGCTGAAAACGTTATGTGTTCCTCTCGCTATTAATCCCTCGCCGTAAGCCGTTTCGTTCAAAGCTTCGCCAACGCCAAATGCGTCGTCCTTCAGCAATCTCCTATGAATCTACAATGAATTTGTTGGTTTTGCTGATTTGTGCCATTTTGAGATTTTGAAAACATTTACTTCTCGCAATTTATAAGATTGATTTCTTAAATCTTAACTACAAATAAATTTAATTGAATTTATCGTGAGTTCGTCCCAAAATTTGGAATTCATTAAAAATTAAACTACTTTTAAAAATGTTTGTCTGTGTTTTAATTCTTCCAAATTTCGAGATAATGGGGTGAAATTTCCGATGAAATTTCCCGCGTAACCGAATTACCGAATGTGTTGAATTTGTCAATAACAATAAGGAGATAAAAGAAAATGTGCCGATGGACCCCGTATTAATTTAAAATAATGTACAGCAGTTGTTGAGCAACATGAAGTCACATTTCATAAAATTCTACACGGTCAATGGTGTGAGATATGCCGTTCAGTTTCTCAACAGCCGATAAATGATGTTTTTCATTGAACTCAATAAACAGCCTAAGCAGCAATTTCTAAAGAATAATAAACAAACAAAGCCGAAAAAATTAATAAAACAAAAAAGTACCATAAGTTCTAATTGGCCATCTGCTAAGCTTGAACCTCCTTGAGCCCTATCGGTTAGCACGCCAAAGTAAAACTTTTTCTGCTTGTCCTCTAAATATATTGTCGATGTAATCGGATAATAATTTCCGGCAATCGGTTCGTCTAATTTTAAATTCCACGTCGGTCGAAAATTTCTCTTGCGTTTGATTGTCTGACGAGAATTGCTATCGGTAAAGAATTCTCCATTCGATGTTAAATTGCTTGTGTATCTCGTAATTATTTCTTTGCCGATTTTGTCACTAGAAAAAAAAACGACATCGTGGTATGATTAGAAGTTCAAATTGGTTAGCATTGTACGGGAATAACGAGTCTAATGGTTAGCAATTATTAATAATAAAATATTTTGAGAAATTGTGACCGAAGAATCAAATTTTCTTCTACTCAATGGAACTTCGGAACCGTCTAGATTTGTGATTTTTCCACCGTCAGATGTTTAATAAAGAAATTCGTGTTAAAGTTTACACCTTTGTCAGGATCCTCTTCAGTAATGTATTGATCTATGTACAGATTCGTTCTAAGATACTCTCTGTCATCAGTGTTTGTCCTATTTGTTTTATATGTGTGACCTTTGTTTAGTTTATACTGCTCTTCTTTTTTACCTTTTGTTGAGGTTATTATTTTCTTATAGATGTATACATTTCTGAAGAAGGATTTCACATCTAACGGAGGAAAAATCACAAAACTAAACCGTTCCGAAGCCGCAGCAAGTACAAGAAAATTATTAATACCTGTCGGTAGGAATCGGTCCAACCATCCAAATGAACTCGAGCCTCCCTCCGGGATACACTCGCACAACTTGGCTGAGCCATTCGTTGATGGTTTGCTGAAGCTCTTGCACGACGGCGCCTGTAAAACAAAACATTGTCTATATTGCGTACACGTGGCTTCCTCATACAGGAAGCTACGTTTTCGTAAAAAAAAAAATGGAGATCTTCATATCAACGTGTTCAGAATGTTCCAAGACATCAGAAAATCACCTTGAGAAGGAATGCCCGGTGTGTGCGTATACATATGTATATGTGCTAAAAAGGAGGATAACACGATGGCTGTCGCGAATTTTCAGCGATTGAATTGAAATGAGGTACACAAGTCGAGATATCACTAAGGTTGTTCGGCCGAATTGAATAAAGGCATTCGAAAGTTATGAATACCTTTATTCAGTAAAATTTTTTTTAACATTAAAATTTTTCAAGTTTATCAAAAAACTGTTTAGGCTTAAACGCGCCCGTCTCCCTAAACGTCTCGCCTTCTCTCGCGCTACAAGCAACACGCGGCTTCGCTTTTGTGGTATATTCGATTTCCAGTATTAGTATCAGAACCTACTATTTTTCTCATGCCCGGAATTTTCCGGAATGCCCGCGCTGACATGCGTGTAAAGCGTGCCGGAAAATGCGTATTGTAGTAAAGCATGAAATAACATGCTACGCATGCGCAGATCGGCAACATTCTTTCATTATTTCACACTTCTCCCCTCTTTTGCTATATGCCCGCACTCCTTCACAACTAGCAGACGAGCTGTATACCTTTGACGTTAGTGGGCCCTTTTCGCTCACGCTTTACACAAACAAGACACAGGACACACAATTCATTCGTTACAAAAAGCAGTATGTGGTACTTGTACGAAAAAGCGAAAAAATACCACAGTGGTTACGAAGCACTCGTCTCCTCTCGCGCTACAAGCTCGGCTCGGAAACTAGACTTCGCCTCGTGTCATAGTAGCGCTCGATTCGGATCGTGCGCTGTTTCCTAAAGTTTGTTGAATCCACGCTTTCCCGTACTAGTATTACAATCTACTATTTTTTTTATTTAATTAAAAAAAAAACAGTCATTAAGTAATTTTCTTACCGTTTTCCCGCACTAGTGCAGGAAAGACAGCAGAAAATCTGGTTCACGGCGCATGCGAGGAAAATCGGTCTCATTCACACTCGTCGAAATGGACTTTTTTCCTCGCTCTATACCCGAAAATAACTATTCTCGTGGTGGATATTTGTAAATAATGTTAAAAACAAAATGAGGAAGCAATATACAAATCTAATTTGCATCACTTTTTTGTTTCAGTCTAAATGCTTTGCGCATCCTACCTTTGTAGAATTGGTATGAGCCAACATTCTTGACGTCTTTGGCGACCGGATCGTTCGGCCTGAAGATATAAGCTCCCGAAGATCTGTTTTCGAATGCTTTATTATTTCCTTCAGCACTCTCGTAGTAGTGGAAAGATTGCACTACATTAATGTTCATATGATACTCGTCAGTCCACTGAATCACAACATTTCCGGCTTCGTTGATGGTTACATGGACAGACTAAATAAACAGATACAATTTTATGGATAATTTGGTCGGTGGAAAAAAATTGGTTCGTGGCTACACTGAGAAAACAGGTTATGTATAGTGCGGAAATTAATAGTTTGGATATGACGAAATGAATGTTGAGTTGTTGCTATCAAAAATCAGTTGAGCCGTGTAATATTTTATTGAGCCAAATGAAGCTCAACAAGAATTGTTAATAGTTGAATCTTATTTGGCTTAATGTAGATTCGGTAACGATAACTAAATATATATTTCATGCTATCCAACTATCGATTTTTTAGCTACAAACAAACTCTTTACTTAACGCATATTTTTCTTTTAATCAAACCTCGAAGCCTATCGATGAAATCGGTTTGCCTTCTGCGGTTTTGTTTTCGTGAGCAGTGTCGGGTTTTTCGCTCACGTAGAAAGATTGGTAACCATTTTGGGGCAAGTAGTCGGCCAAAAAAACTAGTTCTTTCGTAGCTTTGCTTTTCCGTCCGGGCATCCTGCGGATCGCATCAGGAATAGGTACGAGCTGCGTTACCATCTCTTTTCCTGCAGCAAACGATACATCGATATATATTGAATACTAGTGTTTCCCCGTGCTCGCGCGCTATGCGCGCTCGTTTTTCTTTTATCAACATTATAAAAATGTTTCCATCACCGCCGCAACTTTTTACCAATCGGGGTCGACGCCGCTTTTTTCTTTTTGTATTTTTACTTAGACAGTTCCCCTTAAAGGGACTTAGAATATTTTTCTCCTCCCCCCTTCGCCATTACCCCTTCGGCCAAAAATATTCTAAGTCCCTCTAAGGGGGAATATTTTCGACTGAAAATATTCTAAGTCCTGAGCGAGCGGGATCGAGACAGCGGGGGTCTCGATTCCTGACACGGCGGCGGCGGTAACTTTATATATTGAATATAGTAACATTAAAAGTATTAACGATGTATTAGAAAAAAAACGATGATTCTTAAATCAGACATAAATCTTGTGACAAGATACAATTATTCACCGCCAGAGTCTCTAACGCTATAAGCATTTCCGCATACAGGTATTCGTACATTTGCCCATTGATACGTCGGATTGTACAACGTAACAACGAAATTTCTGTTTTCCTCCGAATGGGTGCAACTACTTATGTTCAAAAGCATACAGGAGTGAAATTTCGCCCAGTCACTGGGTTTGGAGGTATTGTCCTTTATCGTCCATTTGCTGTAACATATTTTCAAGCCAAATAGCGATAACGTCGATTATCAATTCACTTGAATTTACCAAACATTTCTAAAAAGCCATTTGCGTTGTTACCCAAGTGCTTCAGAGACAATGTCGGCCCCGTGATTCATGCCTTCGTACAATATGCGAGCGTAATCGTCAGCCACATGTTGCTTCTCTGTTCCGGTTATAGCATCGTGATGTTGCATAACTCCCATCGCCTCGCGGAAATAATCAAGTTTTGCGTCGTTCGTTCGGAGATTCGTTAGTACAGATAATTGTTTAGCGACCTGGAATAATAAATGATTGAACGAAGAGGTGCTTATTTATTCGATCATCAAAACCATTGGTTCGACTAAAAAATGTTAACAATCCATCTAATCGCGTAATACTTACTTGCAATAAGTGATTGCCCATTCTCTCGTAGAATTTCAGCGTAGGTCTGGACGAGTAATAGCCGGTCCAATAGGCGTGAGGATCACTGGCGTAAGGAAAAAAATCATCTGATTTCGTAGGCCATGTCGTGTTGACATCGTGTAACGATTTCAAGTAGCACGATGGCGTTGAATAGAACACATTGATTTCAGAGCCGTTTCTCTCATTGATATGTCTGCAATGCGTCGAAAAAATTATTAGTAATTTCACGCTAGGTTTATCCATGATAATCATGCCGTCACGCGTATCACGCAAATGGTCACACCGTTTGTTCTCCTTGTATGATTATAAACAAAATTGTGAACTATAATGACATATTGCTTCTCCTTTTTCTTTTATCAGTCTACCGAACTCTGATTGTAGGAAAGTATGTTCATAATTTTTAGTTTCCCTAAGAAGCTTTTTTTTGTGATCAGTTATTTTAAGAAAGCCTGAACCGTACTGTCCGGCCAAACAAGGGATAACGAAGAATTCAACGAGAATTTCGAATCCTTCTCAATAGAATAAAAATATGAAAAAAATGAAGCATATGGAAGATGCAGTAAAGTTTAATTGTGCGTAATAAAAAAATTAAAATGTTATTAACAAATTAGTGAAAAAATTAATCGTTCATCAAATTACCCGGCAAACTACCTTTTTTAAATAAAAATGATTTGTACATTTTTCTGAATCGGATGAATTTTTTCAAAATTTTGTTAACATTTTGGAAAATGCGTTGTTTTAGACCAAATGAAGGGTGAAAAATGCAATTTTCAAAATGTTAACAAAATTCTAAAGAAATTAATATGTATTCAGTAAAATGTACGAATCATTTCCATAAAAAAAAATTAGGTTGCTAGGTAATGTGTTGACCAAATTATTTTTTCACTAATTTGTCAATAACATTATAACAGTATTATGATGCAAAATTAAACTTTACTGCACCTTCCATGTGCCTGATTGTTTTTCAGATTTTTATCCCGTTGAGAAGTGTCCGGAAATTCTCCTTGAATCCTTCGTTATCCCTCGTTTGGCCGGACTGTGCCGCTCGGACTCCTTAATTGTCAGTTCTCTACTTTCTTATTTTTAACCAACTTTGGGAGCGCGAATCCGATGAACGGATTTACCGTTCACCGTCTTTAGATTTTCTACATCTACAAATTGCAGTCGTTGACAATGAAAGCAATAAGTTACAGTGTTTACAAAAAATTATAAAATTCATAGTTCTCACCTCTCCTAATTTTACCCGGAAGGACAACTGCAATTGCACTTTTTATTATTCACTAATCAAGTTGATTTTATTCAGATAGATGGAGTACTTGTATGTAAACTCTCAATCTACTCAATGAGGTGCTCAACTTCGGGGGTTAATTTCACCCCTTAAAACCTCTTACCAGCCAATAAAAAAAACGCGTCTCTTAGTTTCGGGACACATACCTATAGCTTTCCTTATTCGTACTTTACCTGATCAACTTGTCCAGATTATTGAACCACAATTCAGCTTGTTGATAAGTAAAGTCTCCTCCCATTGTCAGAATTATATTATTGGATTGATAATGAAGCGATTGGTTTCTTGAATACTCGATAAATGATGTAACCTGCCAGTTCCAAATATGGAATTACATTTCATACACTACCAAAAAATTATTTATTGGCTTTCACATAATTTTTTTGCTCTTGCAACTTGTCTTCGTGCAACTTACTCGAGCATTTATATTATTTTCTGGACTATCGGGATCATCGATAATCGGCTCATCGTCGCAAAGTATATCAAAACAGAAACCTGGTGGTGGTGAATAGTTATTGAAGAGGACGACCGAAAACAAATTTTCGCGGTTTACTGTAATTAAATTTTCATGAATGCGACTAATATTATTTTATTATTATCACCCTTTGCTGAGTTACCAAAGAAATGCAGATATCTGCTGCATTTTATTTACTTGCCATCATAAGACAATGGGCTCGCCTGCCAAATGAACTCAGCAGTTTTATCCGAAAGACGCTTAGCCTTATCCTGAAAATCCAAACGCCCGAAGAACATACCATCGAAACCCATTCGGTGAAACAAAGCAGCTTGCTCCTTGGAATGGCCGAACGGATCTATTTGCCAGCCAACGCGAGGTCTTGCACATTCACCGAAGGTATCATTCAAGCGTCTACAAATCAAATATGAGATTTCTTATTATATCCATTACGAGAAAAAGAGAAAAGCTAATAACAGAAATCGACAATACAAGAAAGAGAAGGGAATGTTCGTAAAGATGTGTAGAAGTCGAATCAATTAGTAATTAATATTCGGCATTTCATTTAACCCTTAGCTGGTATCCTCGGCTAAATACCTTACTTTTGTATAAATCCCTTTCCTCTGCAGAAGCAATGTAACAAAAGCATAAGCGCAGTTATAACTTCCGAATGTCATAACTTCATAACCGCAGTCATAACTTCAGAATGCCAAATGTATGTGGTAATTGGAATTGCTTTACCTGAAACCCCAACTAAACTGATCGATAGTCGATTGATAATGGGTGACTGCTTCGTCATTCATGGTCCAGCCGCCACCGATAATTTCTAATCTCCCATCATCGATGTACTTTTTCACCCGACTTCTCGTCTTTTCATTCTGCTGTTGCCACCATTTCCATAGGAAGGCAGTTTCCACGTAAATGAATCTTAATGCAAATAAATGTTTTATAATTGTATCAATCAAATAACACTAATAAGGTTGCATGCTTTGGATGAATATTGAATGCCTTCTGCTTGGATTATGTCGAAGTGCCTCGATAACGTCATCCAAGATAGTTTTGACTCCTGCCTTTTGGATCGTAGGTCGATTGCCATAGTAATATTGGTCAACAGTTTTTAACCAGCCTACATCGTTATGCGTGTGAGGTACCAGGTGGATGTTTAGTTTTTTCGGATCCACGTTAGAACACGACTAAAAATCGTAAAATTATATCACGTTCTACAATTATAAAAAAGTGATAGCATAACGAAATTTATTTTTAAATAACTTGTCGAAGGTAAATAACTAATTTTTTGTCACTCGTGCTTGAAAAACGGCGCATTTCGCAGCAGTAATGGAAAGATAGACTCGCGCATGCGCAGTTCGCGATTGTTTCACTTTTGTCCCTTCGGATGAAAGTCAACAACCTCACATTTTACCTTCCGTCCCGCAAAACTGTCATAGAATCGATATCCCCTGCACTTGTAACAAGCAGTGTAGTGTGTAACTCCGGCTGAATTAACGATTGCAACTCGTATGATTGCAGCTTTCGCTTCGCTTGAGCCGCAAAGCTCACACTCGTGGCATCGTCAACTTTCGGCCCTTATTGTTGCACAGTATACTATTTAATGTTTCACGTATGATATTAAAAGTTTGCATTCCGACTTACCGCAAAACCACACGCAGACTCTTTCACATAATTCGGTTGAATTGGGATCTTTTCGGCAAACGAGACGTCGATAATCAAAAGCAAATACGACAACGAAGCTACGATTCGTAACATCGTAAGGCCGACTGATAAATCTTTGCTTTACTCATAATCAGCTATATTTACTGTTCATATAGTAACACCAGAGATTGGTGTAACACTATGACATCACCAGACTGACCCATGAACGAAGCCGCGACTGAAGTGATGTATCCCGAAGCCTTATTAGGGATTTAGTAACGCTAACTTCATGCTTATTCAGTTTTCAAAGCATCGGTGATATATCTATATATATATCGCGTTTTAACGTTAATAAATCGCTAGTAGGACTTCGGGATCCGAGCTGTGAAGTGTCAATTAAAGAACGCGTCGGTATTATTCACACGATAATGGTAACAACAACAGGAATTCCTTCAAGGTAGTAACTAGTGTACAGTTTGACTTTGATCACGTTTGCGTGAGATTCAAAGAGATATTATTACGAACACTTCTTATTGGGATAAAAATCTGAAAGAAATCAGGCATATAGAAGGTGCTGCAAACATTGATTTTGCACAATAATAATATATGCAATATATATTAACAAATGAATATGTTATTAACAAATTAATCAAAACGTTAATTGTTTAACAAATTACCCGGCAACTTAATTTTTTTTTAAGAAAATGATTTGTTAATTTTTCCAAATACGTATGAATTTTTTCAGAATTTTGTCTATTTTTTTTATTGACAGTTTTCATCCCTCATTTCGTTAAAAAAAATCGACTAATGCCTGAAAAAATTCATAGATATTCAGAAAAATTAACGAATCATTTTCATTAAAAAAAAGTTAAGGTGAACCTTGCAAAGGCATTCGATTTGATGTGGCAGAATGCCTTAATTTTTATAAACTAAAGAAATGATTCCCGCTGTGTATGGTTAACTCCATTTGGGATATGATAGCCAATAAAACATTCAAGACAGGGATTTGCAGCGAATATCTGTTGAATATTTTCACCAGTCTTATCTTACCATCATATCTTATCGCTCTTTGGCTTCAACGACGGTGCCGAAGTTTCAGCAATTGCATTTGCGGATGTCATTATGATATACACGGCTGGTCGACATCTAACTCCCGAACTCCAGAATTTTCCTCAATAAAAACCTAGCGAAAAAGGCTAAATTTTAACAAACGCAGCGTCGATCCGGTGGAACACATCAACGTTTCGGAAATGTCGGATATGCAAAAACTCGAAAGCAGTTGTCGAAGAGCGATCTTAAGCCTATATAGAACGGTAGATCCCGACTTCCTGATGTATGTCAGCAACCAATGACTTTATAATGCAGCAAAGATTCCGCCTATGATAATTCAATCATCGAGGACCGATTACTTCAATATTAGGCTACCGCGAATCAACAATGAAGTGATCAACGCTCTCGCAAACGTCGATAATCAGATCAAAGATCAAAAACTCTCAGAAAACTTTCTTCTTCTTCGCTTCTTTATACGAAACAAAGCGGACGAACGAATGTCACTCCGGCCCGCGGATCACGTCTTCCGTCGCAAAAAATACCCGGGATCAATCGCTCTCCCAAGAAGAGACATACAAGATTTCCACAAGTTGAATTAAAAAAAATACTGTGGTGGCTTTCAATTGATGCCATGCATATGGGAGACCTGCGGAGAAGAAGAAACACGATTGAGGTCGACGGAGACGGGATGAAACGCGATCACCGTCTGCGTGCATTCGATGACTAACGGCTTTGATATAGTTAAAGGGTTTTTTTTAATATTCTTTATATTTCTCTCAAACTTGAACATGCGTAGGTTGGAGCGTTATTAATGACGAACGCTCCGTCGCTCATAAGTGATTTTCTTTAAATTTCCTTAAATGTCTTTCCTAAATATACATTTATCTGTATTCTGTATTATCTAAACGTTTAGTTGCGCATTTCTCTTGCCTTAGTGCTTCAACTACAGAAACTGTTATCGTTGTATATTATTTTTGTTCGTGTCTACAACGTCATGAAAGTTACTATGTAACAAACCCAAGAAGTAAAAAAAAATGGAAATAAGCCGTTAGTAGCAGTATAATAGTGAAAAAATGACTGCCCTGGAAGCTTCTTTTACCAGTCGAATTTATGCTCATTCAGCGACCTACAGATTGAGATACGATGCGCGCGCATCGGCTGCGAGCAGTTGTTTGCAGTTATCTAGCCATTTGTTTCGGCAGCATATTTCCACATATCATTATTGCGGCCCGTCAATCGCCATTTTAACAGTCGGCGAACCTAACAATGAACTCTGTATCGCGAATAGATCGTTAACCAAATTGAAAACTATACATGGGTGGGTTATATTCATTACGCGATGTCGTGTTCCGAGATTACAGCCTCCTTGAGTTATAATTTATATCCAATAGTAAAAAAGTTTTTAAAAAGAAAAAAAGATTGAAAAAACTTGTTCCTCGTTACATTGATAGTAAAGTATTACTTAAATCCGAGATACGGTTAAAATGAAGGTGCGAATTTCCATCGGATGTAAGAATACGTTAACATTAACATCGTTTACACTCAAAAGTGGACTAAATCTATCGGATGATTGTCGATGAACATCGTTTGACTCCGGATACCATTTTAGTCTGTTCACATCCTCCTTCCATTGGTTGGCTCCGAGTGCTGTTTCACGGACGGATGTTATCGTGAATGGTGCGAATAAATCCTGCAACAGCAAAAAACAATTTTTCACAATTTTACACAATTCAGCCAAATTTTATGGATTCAACGTTTGAATTAGTAGTTTAACTTCGGTTTATACCAAAAGTTAGTATTCGCATATCGTTAGTAAAAAAATAATTGATTGATACGTACCTGAATATTGATCTCCACGGGTTGGGAAAGATTAGCGGCTTCGCCGATTTCAAAAAGATGTTCCAATCTCAACAATACACTGTCGTCCTTCCATGGCTCGAGGGTGAGAATTCGTACATTAGGTGGCAATGCCTTTTTAAGACTTTCGCCCTGAGAAAATATTAAACGTCGTCTCATCAATAATAATTAATAAGATTCGCGTAACCTTGTGAAAAAATTAGAAAACTTATTCTTCGTATACTTGCCTGCATGTTGTACTTGCTATTCCATTCTTCGAAACTGACGTCATTAGCGGGACTAATGAGAATCAACGGACGAAGAGCCAATTCAATTTCGGCGATCTTCTCTTTTAGGACGGCATCGGAATCTGTTAATTTACTACCGAGAATGTGGTGTTGGCCTCTGGCGATCAGTCCTTCGCCGAAAGCCATTTCGTTCAATGCTTCATTTACGCCAAAAGCGTCGTCTTTCAGCAATCTTCTGTGAATCTGTAACACAATAAACTTGATGAATAGATCTCAAATTTATAAATTGAATTCAATGGTGTTTTACAACTTGAATGATAATTTAATAGATAAATTAAGATAAAATTACGATTCTTGAATGTTAATTAATTACGAAGACAGAAAAGAATAAGGAAAACGTTACCATTAGTTGCAATTCGCCATCTAGCAAACTTGTACCTCCTTGAGCCCTGTCAGTCAGCACGCTAAACTTCAACCCTTGAAGCTCATCTTTCAGATATATTTTAGACGTAATTGGATAATAATTTCCGGCAATCGGTTCTTCTAATTTTACATCCCACGTCGGACGATAGCCGACACGGCGCTTTAGCATTTGACGAGCGTTGCTGTCAGTGTAAAATTCTGACATTGTTTTTAAAATACTCGAGTAGCTTGAAATTACTTCTTTGCCAATTTTGTCCCTTGAAAAAATAATAAAACGTTTGTCAGTGTGATGATGAAAGATCGGTATTCAAATTTTCTGGGCCTTCAATCTGCGAGTTGCTCGCAGATTTATACCTCTAATGAATGTTCTTCTACTCTGCATTTTCAATACTATGAAGGAAAAGGCTATGAAAAGCCTTAAAAGTTTCAAATGCGTCGACTAGTAATACTTAATACTCACACCTCCGTGGGTATTGGTCCAACCATCCAATCGAACTCTATCCTCTCTTCGGCATTATATATCCTTACAACTTGACTGATCCATTGATTGACGGTTTGATGAAGTTCCTCCACCAAAGGACCTTAAAACACAGCATCGTCCAAAATCTGTTTATATTCCTCCATTTCTTCTGATTACACGTTCTCCATTTACGGATATTTCCGTGTATTCAGAAATTTACCCTTGTAAAATTCGGATGTTCCAATATATTTAACATTTCTCGGAACCGATTGCTTGGGTCTGAAGATATAAGCTCCGGAAGATCTGTTTTCGGACACTTTGTTATCACCTTCGGCGGCCTCGTAATAGTGAAAAGATTGTTTGAAACGCATGTTCTTCAAGTTGTTCCATTTCACCAGAACCTTTCCGTCTGCATTGACCGTAATATTGTACAACTGAGAAGACAACATTTGCAATTAATCATTTCCATTGCCGATCCCAAAATGGATTCTATTGTTTCGCTTATACCTTTCCACCGATCGACGAAATCGGCGGGACATTCTCGAGTCTGTTCTCGCCAACGATGTAAACTTTTTCACTCACGTAAAAAGATTGATAACCTAACGGTGGTATGCGAAGAGCTCGGAAAACCAATTCGTTCGTAGCTTTGCTCATCCTTCCGGGCGTTTTGATGACCGGACCCGGAATCGGCACAAGCTGCGTTACGATTTCGGCTCCTGCGTCAAAGGACCAAGAAATTTCCATAACGATGTTTCCAATAAGAATAATTATAAATATTATGACGAGACATAATTGCGCACCTTTGAAGTCCTTAACGATATAAGCCTTTCCATTTATCGGAATCCGTACGTACGGGGATATCATTCGACTCATAGGATTGTACACGGTTACCACGAAAGTTGGGTTTTCCTCCGTATAATTGCAGGCGCTTATATTCAGAAGCATACAGGAATAGAATTTGGGCAATTCTTTGATATCGGTATTATTGTTGTCCTTGAGGATCCATTTGCTATAGTAAATTATCAAATAGTCACCGATTCAATAACCTTTCGTTTTACTTAATATGTTTTTTTTTGCTAGAGAAAATAAACAGAATAAATTTCGAAATCGAACTTGTATTATACCCAAACGCTTCGGCGGCAATGTCGGCACCGTTACTCATACTCTTGTACAAAATTCGCGCGTAATCGTTGGCAACGTGTTGCTTCTCAGTTCCGGCTACTGCATCGTGATGCTGCAGAATTCCCATCGCTTCGCGAAATTGGTCGAGATTCTCGTTTTTTGATCGCAGATCCGTCAACACTGATAATTGTTTGACAACCTGGAGTAATCGAATACGCATTGTATTTACGTTTTCTACTTTCTCATTCCATACGAAGTATGGAAACAGAGAAAGTATTGTAATCGCAAGAAAAAATAACGTCAAATTTATAGACTAAATAACTCTTTTCAACATGACAAAATGAAACAAATCTTTTCACACTTCAGTCCTCATAATTGTGACCCAATCTATTATATTTCATGACTCGAATAGTTTTTTTTTTTTGCTCACAAGTAGTAAAAAAAAATAGGGTTTCCTCAGATGTCTACGATTGTAAACAAATTTTAACATAAAGAATACACAATTTTCAAACATTAGGTAAATTTTCGAAAAAATCCATACGTATTCAGAAACATCGACAAATCGTTTTTATAAAAGAAAAATTAGGTTGCCGGGTAATTTGTTAAACAATTAATTGTTTCATTAATTTGTTAATAACATTTTGGAATTACAATTATGTACAACCATTCTTTTCAGCACCTTTGAGATCGTTAATTTGTTTCAGATTTTTATCCGATCGGGAAGTGGTTGTTATTCTCTCTTATTCCTCTCTCAAACTTAGGCGGCATGAGACATAACATAAGGACTACCTTAATAAAGAATGTATTCTTAATTGTTAGTAATAAAAGTGTATCATATCTTACCTGCAATAAATTGTTGCCCATTCTCTCGAAAAATTTAAGCGTAGGTCTCGAGGAGAAATATCCTGTCCAATACGCGTGCGGATCACTTGCGTAAGGAAAGAAGTCATCGGATTTTGTAGGCCACGTCATGTTAAGATCGTTCAAAGATTTTAGATAGCAGGACGGCGTGGAATAAAAGACATTCACGTCAGAACCGTGTTTCTCGTTGGTATATCTGCGAAAGGAAACCCCGGTATTCGATTAGCCTTCAAAATCGACAATTTCGCGACGAACTGATTAAGAGAAGGTATATCTTTGCCACGATGATCACGTTGATCACCAGCGAGCCATTTTTCTTCATTTCCCCGCATTATTAAAGCCAACTCTGCAGCGCATTCAAGATAGTCCGTGCGAATAGTGTTCAATTCGCATAAGTTTCAAAGAAATGAGAGGGCATTGCAAACACTTCTCGATGGTATAAAAATCTTTAAAAAATCAAGCATCTTGAAGGTGCATATTAAAAATACTGCAAAGATTGATTTTACATAATAAATATTCCGAAATGTTATTAAAAAATGAATGAAAAAAAGAATTGTTCATTTTGTCAAATTTTTAAATACACTTTGATTATTTTTTTTTACTTGGAAAACACGTGTGGAAAGTAACAAAATGTTAAGTGAATTTAAAAATCTAAAAAAATTCATACGTATTGAGAAAAATTAACGAATCATTTTCATTTAAAAAAAAGTTAGGTTGATAGGAGTTTTTCTGAACAATTTTTTTTCATCGACTTGTTAAAACATTTCGGAATAATTATTATTATGCAAAATGAATCTTTTCAGCACCGTAAATATGCTTGATTTTTTTTAGGTATTTTATCATCGTGAAGTGTTTGTATTTTTCTCTCATTCACTGAAACTTATACGAAGTGTACACTATTTTCAAGGACAACCTTAAACAACGCTGCTTCCGTAAATCGCATATTCTTACCTAATAATCATATCCAAATTAACAAACGACATCGCTGCATCTTGATAAAAAAAATCTTCGCCCATAGTAAGAATAATGTTATTGGTGTTGTAAGATCGCGACTGTATTTGGCAATATGACAAAAACAGCTCCACCTGTTAATATACACACATATCTTTGGTTTACATATTTCATTTTTAGCAAAGCATCTATGTACAATAATTTTTTTTAACGCACAAATCACAATGATGCATTTACAGGCGATTATGAACGACACGATAAATACGCGGCGTGAACGATTGAAGCGATAAAGATAATTAGTTACAACGAAATCGAGGGGATTGTTAGTACCTTATCAATACGTCCCGATTCTTGTACCCCATTGGACCTTATTAATGAGTAAAATGTCTTCCCATTGGCAACATATTATTGACAAACTATTCGTTCAGTTATTAAGTTTTTTCAAATACTCGAGAAGAGTTTCGGGGAGTTATCTCGCAACCGAATAAATTGTATACTTTGTTAATAATGAAATATTAAAGTAAAACGATAATGGTGGAGACCCGCAAGTTAGATGTCAATCTAACTCACGGTAAAAACCACATGTGGATTTTTACGTAAAAAAAAAATTTCATAATTCCGGCGGATATCGCCACGCCGCTTCTACAGCGCTTAAAGTTTTCACGCTTTCGGATGCTAATTTTTACGAGAAATAACGAATAAATCCGTAGTGGAAATGGAAATTCGCCGAATCATGCAAATTTCATCGATATTATTCACTGCAAAAATCATGGGGCAACGTTGAAAAGCGTTCACGATTCAGAAGCATTTTCGATGTGATGTAGTCGTATATTTTTGCGATCGAAACTCGCGCGTGGTTCAGGTTATTGATTTGAAGACGATTGAACGGATTTAGATTCAAATAATGACTTTTCCGCTTGTATTTATTGTACAATTTTGCTGAAACTCACTTTAGCGTT
The DNA here is from genome assembly GCA_964006125.1 of Cryptus viduatorius. Taxonomy (NCBI): domain Eukaryota; kingdom Metazoa; phylum Arthropoda; class Insecta; order Hymenoptera; family Ichneumonidae; genus Cryptus; species Cryptus viduatorius. The sequence continues at coordinate 26,285,261 of OZ023220.1, forward strand.
GATGTTATTGTCCGGGCTTTCGGAGTCATCGATCATTGGATCATCGTTGCAAAGTACATCGAAACAGAAGCCCGGAGGTGGCGCATAATTATTGAAAAGTGCGATCGAAAATAGGTCGGAACTCGCACCTAAATACAAGATAAAAATAAATTATAACTTTAGTCGTGTTTATTTGCTGATATTAAGATGGAGTGAATCAAATGTGCTTCCGTCGGACGAGCGCTCGACTGGTTATGATTATCGCAATGCTATTTTTCTAGATGCGTAAATCTTAGCGTCTAACGAAGATAGAATAGCACTCCGTCTTTTAATTCTCCAGTAGCATTCTATTTCTTTTAAAGGCTAAAATATCGGCGCCCATCAAATAGCATTACAGTTTTGATTACCGATCGTGACATTCCGTACCCTTAACGCTAATATTACCCTCAACTAACGGCTATCTTACAGCTTTTCTTACCTAAGCTTGGATTTCCCTTCCATATGAATTCCATAGATTTATCAGCAAGACGTTTTTTCTTATCTTGATAGTCCAAACGTCCGAAGAACATACCATCGAATCCCATTTCAGCAAACATCGAAGATTGCTCCCTCGAATGACCGAACGGATCTATTTGCCAGCCTATGCGAGGTGTTGCACATTTTCCAAAAGTATCATTCAAACGTCTGCCATTAAGAAGAAAAATTCATTTTAGAAAAAAAAAAACAGTTTAACAAATTTACAAATAATTGAATTGTACATAAATTATTACAATAAAAATGATGATTACAAATTATTGTTGTCATTATTTATTTAATCATTTTATTTTCATTTTTACAACAAAAAAATAGTTGGTTCATGACAAACAGATATATAAAATATAAAATTAAAAAAAAGCGAAACTATAAATGGAGTGATGGCAAGTGCGTACTCATGCGTTATATATCGCTAGAAATTGTTACCTGAAACCCCAAGTATATTGATCGACAAGCGAATGATAATGAGTCGTAGCTTCGTCGTTCATGCACCATCCCCCGCCAATGATTTCTAGTCTTCCATCATCGATGAGCGACCTGACCTCGGCTCTGGTATTCTCATCCTGCCGTAGCCACCATTTCCATAGAAATGCCGTCTCCACATAGATAAATCTGTAAAACAATTTCTAATTCATTTGATGTTGAAACAGTAATAAGCTTATAAGCTTAAAGTAGTCCTTTTCTTATGTCTGATGCCACCTAAATTTGAAAGAGGAATGAGAGAAAATTACAAACCCTTCTCAATCGGATAAAAATGTGAAAAAAAACGAATATATGGAAGATGCTGAAAAGATTATTTGCGCATAATAACAATTCCTAAATGTTATTAAAAAAATACTGAAATAAAAATTGTGCAACAAATTATTCGGAAAGCCAATTTTTTTTTGTTATGAAAATGATTCGTTACTTTTTCTGAATACGTATGTATATTTTCCAAAATTTTATGTAACGTTTGAAATTTGCGTTTTTTTTTTAATTAAAAAATTTATTTAAAATTAAAGACTACAAAAATTAGAAAAAAACTTGAAAAACTTGATTGACGAAAATGTTTGTTTTTGTGTATTAAAAACTACGAATTTTGGTCACGGGTTCGCAAAAAGAACACGCATTGCACTTAAGACATTTCCAGGAAATTAATCAAACAGTTTGGCATCGCAAATATTGCGCAAACATTTTTTAAATAACAGTTTTTTTGAAAAAGGAACAGGGATTACAAAAAGTTCGAAAAAAATTCATATGCATAAAAACTTTTGGTTACAGAATGATTAGTGAATAAAAAAAATTAACTCATTTATTAATGACTTTTTGGAATTATTATCATCCAAAATTAATGTTCTTAGCACCTTCTATATAGTTAATGTTTTTTCAAATTTTCATACCATGGGAAAGTACTTGAAATTGATTATGAATGAACAATACAATCTTTTTAAAGTAATATTATTTGTGAGCATTCGAATACCTTCTGTGCGGATGGTTTCGAAGTGCCGCGATAACGGTATCGAGGATGTATTGCACGCCAGCGTTTTGGGTCGATGTCCGACTCCCGAAGTAGTATTGATCAACAGTTTTTAACCAGCCGACATCATCGTGCGTGTGCGGTACCAGATGAATGTTGAGTTTTTTCGGATCCACTTTGGGACACGACTGAACATTGTGCAATTATTATACGTGCCAAAGAATACATATAAAAAAGTCCATAAAAATAAATGTCACGATCAAATAGCGAACATCGATGAATTCCGGAATGATATATTTAAAGATATCAATCGATCGGTCGTCGCACTCACCCCGTATCCACACGTTGGGTTCTTAACATCTTGAATGCTAATGTGCGCAGTCTTTCCAGTGGAGAAAACATTGAAAAGCAGAAGCAGTACCGACAACGAAGCTGCAAAGCGCAGCATCGCAAGGCCGACTGGTCACTAGTCATTCTCATCGACAGAGCCGATTCATATAGTGGAAGCCATTGTCCTATGTGTATATCATACTTCGACCGGCCTCTCGTCTGTTTATGTAGTGGTAACACGCAGCCTCTCGGCTAATGATATCCAGTCAAGTGCAAACATACCCGTAAGCAAATTCTTCGCGCGATAAGTAGACAATGACAGCGATATACTTGCCACGCTGTACCTACATCTCTAAAACGGTCATTGAAGCTATTGACACGAAAAAACGATCGAACACTACTTTCCATACTTTGAAAAGAAATTTTTTTCGTCTCTTCACGAACGATTAATTAGCTCTCGAAGGGAAAATTAGGCTTCCTCCCGAGAGCATACGCTATTTTTGTGCCGATACTATATTGAAATTGACAATGTTTTTATGCATGCAATGACGCAACGGCTTGTCAGTGACCTGCTGCAGCACTTTTCATCCTGCTGGCAAAGAATCAGCAGCATTCCACCGCCATTACAGACAATGTAAAATGGTCTTTACAGTGTAGTCGGAAAAAAATTATGTAACGCTTCCACTTATCATACTAAACCGCTTATTTACTTATTAATTGTAATTGAAAAAAACAACCGAATGGGCGTTATTTCCGTCAAGATGTTCAGAAATGGAATAGAAAAATTATCCACTGCTACTATATATTGTAGTCTAAACTTTATCGGACGTATTGGAGTCTTTTTCTGCAGAAAGAATCTATTCGACCGTTTTTCCCGCACTACTGCGGAAAAGTACACTTTTCCTCACTTGTGCGGAAAAAACAGCAGACAATCGGGTTCGCGTCGCGTGCGAGGAAAATCGCATTTTTTTCTCGCCAACAATAACCATAACAACAATAACCATTGTCGATTCCTAGTAAGTAATGTTACGTTCAGCGAAATGACTATTTTTTTATGTAAACTTTTTATTTCTTTCTCTTTTGAGACTTGAACTCGATCAGTATAACAGTGATCGAAATCTGCAATAATCAATATACACGACACACGATAAAACAGACAAAGTTTAGTCTTTGAAAAATTCGATTTAAATACCTGTTTTATGATGTGTTGTGTATATTCATTTTTATAAATATATATCACTGCTAAATGAAAATAAAAAACTTTTTTCGAGTTATATCGAGAATTCGAACACTGACCAAATCGAAGTCTCAAAAGATGACTGAAAAACAAAATAGACGTTACACTGGACGTAACAATACGAACAAAAGCAATAGAACAATTTGTCATATCGCAACGCTCACTGATCAGTGTCAGTGATACTTTCCGATGATATAATTAAAGTTACTCTTTCAATATTTCCACTTATGTGGAATTGTATTACTGCTGCTGCTCGTGGTAATTATAATCAGACTTTTCACTGTTTACACGACAAAACATCGTCAGCTTGATACCTACTGAAGCAAAAGTGTCGACGTAACGGAACTTTTGACCCGGTAATGCCAACAATACCAGGACTGCAATTGCTGCGTTGTCGTTGAATGATTTCGGATAGAATATTTCCATGAAAACTCAAATAACCATTTTCTTAGCTTGAAAAATGAGGACTTTTCCCAGTGAAGGTTTGGTGAACAAATTTTTACACAAAGGAGGTTATTTGTTAACGGCGGTAAAAAACTAACAATCGAAAGGCAAACTTCATTCATTATTTGCGATTATTTATTTTTTTCATAAATAACGATATCTGCCATATTTCGGTTCGTATCATCATTCGAACTTTTGATCACAATTTTCTTTGCTGCCGTTTTTTGAATTCGTTGTAAAAAAACTTATTAAAAAGAACTTATTATGAAGTATAAAAAAAATATCGTAGAAGTACCTTAGTACTCGTTTCGGGAATGATATAGCGTTCCTCATGCCCGAGATAAGGTCACGATGAACGTGCGAATTTCCATGGAATGTAAGAAGACGTTTACAGTTTCATCGTTTACATTTAAAGGCGGACTAAATCTATCGGACGATCGTCGATGAACTTCGTTTGATTCCGGATACCATTTTAGTCTGTTCACCTCTTCCTTCCACTGATTAGCTCCGAGTGTTGTCTCGCGGACGGACGTTATCGTGAATGGAGCGAATAAGTCCTGCAACAGAATTAAAAAAAAAACACAATTATATCGACTAAATGTTGTTAAAAGTTTTAATTTGGTTCAATCCAAAAGTTGACATTCGCATATCATTCGGTCGAAAGTAATTGATTGATACGAACCTGAATATTGATCTCCACGGGTTGGGAAAGATTAGCGGCTTCGCCGATTTCAAAAAGATGTTCCAATCTCAACAATACACTGCCGTCCTTCCATGGCTCGAGAGTTAGAATTTGTACGTTAGGTGGCAATGCCTTTTTCAGACTTTCGCCCTAAAAAAGTATAAATGTATTCTTATCAATAATAATGAAGAAGATTCGCAAATTTGTGTATAATTTAGCAAATTAGCAATTTAGCAAATTTATTCCGAGAATACTTGCCTGCATGTTGTACTTTCTGCTCCATTCCTCAAAACTAACATCATTCGCGGGGGTTATGAGGGTCCACGGACGAAGCGTTAGTTCAAGTTCGGAGGTCTTCTCCTTTAAAAATCCGTCGACATCCGACAATTGACTACCGAGCACGTAGTGTCGTCCTCTCGCAATCAGTCCCTCGCCGTAAGCTGTTTCATTCAAAGCTTCACCAACGCCGAAGGCATCGTCCTTTAGCAATCTTCTGTGAATCTGTAACATATTATTAACATCTTATTTTCACATTCATAAATTTCATACAAAGTTCTTTCACAAATTCCACAAAAATATAATCGCTACCTATAAATTGAAATTCTAGAATTCTAGAAAATACTCGCAATAGTAAAGATTTACGAAGATAGAAAATAAAAAATACGGAAAACTTTACCATCAATTCTAATTCGCCATCTACCAAACTCGTGCCTCCTTGAGCCCTGTCGGTCAGCACGCTAAATTTCAACCCTCGTTGCTTGTCCTTAACATATATTTTCGATGTAATCGGATAATAGTTTCCGGCAATCGGTTCTTCCAATTTCAAATCCCACGTCGGGCGGTAATCAACGCGACGCTTTAGCATTTCACGAGCATTGCTGTCCGTGTAGAAATCTCCTTCCGATGCCAAAGTACTCGAGTAACTCGTAATTACTTCTTTGCCAATCTTATCCCTGAAAAAGTGGAGAAGTATTTCTCATCATGATATTGTATATCAAAGATCGACCTTAAAGCATTAACGATTAGCAAGATTCGATTTGCATTAATGGCAATGAGTTTATGATGAGATTGAAAAATTATTCGTAGAAAAATTACTGTCATACTATTGTCATTTCATATATCTCATCTTACATATGGGTATTGCATGTCTCGTGGATTTTGAGATGCAATTACTCTATTTTTATCGTATATTGCAAATTGTTCTAAACTAAAACTGAGAGTACCAGAAATCTTGAAATTTTCAATTACATCAGCTTGGAATTTTCACACTCACTTGTCCGTGGGTATTGGTCCAACAATCCAATCGAACTCGATCCTCTCTTCGTCATTGTAAATTCGTACAACTTGGCTGATCCAATCGTTGACGGTTTGGTGAAGTTCTTCCACCAAAGGACCTTAAAAGACAGAATCGTTCAATATCTCACAAAAAAAAACGGCGGCGACTACAACTACGAGTACTCAAGAAAATTGAATGTAAAATCATGTTTAGTAGTTCTTCCTTTTCGGATTGGGATCGGGTCTTTACTTTAAAAGGGTCGTAATGCTTCTGGAGGACACTTTCCATTTTTTTTCCAGACGCAGCGTAAGGTTTCTTGAGGATCTTGGCATTTAAGAGTTTTGCTAAAGATCTTTTCACATCGAAAATATCGACTTCTTCTATCCACCGAAATTTTTTGCCGATTCAAATGCATTCGGTAACTTACCCTTGTAGAATTCGTAAGAGCCAACATAGCCCACGTTTCTCGGAACCGATTGACGAGGTCTGAAAATATAAGCTCCCGAAGATCTGTTCTCAAACACCATATTGTTACCCTCAGCGCCCTCGTAATAGTGGAAAGATTGTTCGAACTTCATGTTCTCTATTTTGTTCCACTTAACCACAACCCTTCCGTCTTCATTGACAGTTATATTGTACAACTATAAAGACAGAATTGGCAATTAATAATTTAAAGCACAGACAATAGGTAACGCTCCATTCTTGTATCGATTATACCTCTCCACCGATCGACGAAATCGGCGCGACATCGTCGTTTCTACTTTCACCAATGACGTCGAGCTTTTCACTCACGTAGAACGATTGATAACCCAAAGCTGGTATGCGAACAGCTCGGAAAACTAATTCGTTCGTAGCTTTGCTCTTTCTTCCGGAAGTTTTGAGGACCGGGCCAGGAATCGGTACGAGTTGCGTTACAATTTCCGTTCCTACGGAGAATTTACAGAAGTTTGTAAAAAGTAACGTCGATCATTGATGAATATCACGAGATATAATAGGTACCTGTGAAGTCTTTGACAGTGTAAGCCTTTCCGTTTACCGGAATCCGTACGTATGGAGACACCGTCCGACTCATAGGATTGTACAAGGTGACCACGAAGTTTTGGTGGTTTTCTGAATGATCGCAAGCGCTTATATTCAGAAGCATACAGGAGTAGAATTTGGGCCAATCTTTCGGGTCGGTATCCTTAACGGTTTTATCCTTAACGGTCCATTTACTGTAACAAATTATGAAACAGTCAGCGATGCCACAAGATATATACATGTCGTGTATTTTTTTTCACATTCTTGGAATGCCGTTGTTAATTATATATTCATATTATACCCAAGCGCTTCGGATGTAATATCGGCTCCGTGACTCATGCTTTTGTGCAAAATTCGGGCGTAATCGTCGGCAACGTGTTGTTTTTCAGTTCCGGTCACCGCATCGTGATGCTGCATAACTCCCATCGCCTCGCGGAAATATTCGAGTTTCACGTTCTCCGATTCCAGATCCGTCAATACAGACAACTGTTTGGCAACCTAGAATAATCGAATACCGATTCTATTTATATATTTTTTTCTACTTTATCCGGTGATAATTCGACCTTTGGAACAATCGATATACCTTAAAGAGGATGTATCGTTAACGAAAGTGAAATTGAGACAGAATTTCGAATACTTCCCAATAAAATAAACATATGAAATAAATTGGCGATTGCAACTTTCGGCCCTTGTTGCACAATATGCTATTTAAAACGATTGCTTATCAAATCCGGCAACCGAATTTTTTTTTTGAAGAAGTTGATACGTTAGTGTTCAGAAAACAGAACGAATCTTTTTCATAAAAAAGAAGTCGGGTTCCCGGGAATTGTGTTGACCAATTAATTTTTTCATCAATTTGTTAATAACATTTTGGAATTGTTATTATGCAAAATTACTAATATCAGTATCGTTAATATTCAGGCATTTTTTCAGATTTTTATACCATCGAGAAATATTTGTAATTTTCTTTTATTTGTCCCGAACTTATGCGAAACGAACGCTAAGCGACATAACTACTTTAAGTGTCGATGCGACGCATCTCTCATATCTTACCTGCAACAAGTTGTTTCCCATTCTCTCGTAGAACTTAAGCGTAGGTCTTGACGAGAAGTATCCAGTCCAGTAAGCGTGTGGGTCACTCGCGTAAGGAAAGAAATCATCGGATTTCGTAGACCACGTTATGTTACGATCGTTCAAAGATTTCAGATAGCACGACGGCGTTGAATAGAATACATTCACTTCAGAACCGTATTTCTCGTTGGTATATCTGCAAGAAAAACCAATATCTAATTTACGTTAAACACACACAAGGGAAAGTTTGATTTTTCTATGATTCTCATGTCGACAATAAGCGCTCCACGTTGTTCTCTTATTCAGATGACAATAAATGCAAACGTTGTTCCCATAGACCATATATTCTTACCTAATAGGTTTACTCAAATTAACAAATTAGTAATTTATTAATAATTGTTGATTGTTATTATTATTATTATTATTATTAAAAATAATTAATAAAAAAATGGATTATTTAATTATTCATTATTATTAATTATAATTTTATTATTAGTATTTTTTTTTATTGTGCTTTAAATAATAGTAATGCCTCTATAATTTATTATAATATCGAAATAACAGTACCACAAGTAGGAATTTGGCAATAATGATGATTGAGAACGCGAGATGAAGGATATGCAATCGCTACTATAAATTAATGCAAACCGCCCGTTCAACTTGGATATTCTTACCTAATAAGCTTATCCATGTTAGTGAACCACATAGTTGCATCTTGATAATGAAAATCATCACCCATCGTGATAATAATGTTATTGGTCTGATAATATCGCGATTGTTTTTGACAAAACGACAAAAACGACTTCACCTGTTAATATAGATAAAATCCTTTTTTTCACGATTGTAATTCACAACAGGGCATTTGTATAAGAGTACTTTGCAACGTGTATTGAATCTCAGTAATGCATCTATAGGCTCTACAACATCGATACGATATATTACCACCGGAAACGAATGAAGCGATGAAGATGATTGGTTGAAAAACGATATCGAGGAGATTTTGTTAGTACCTTATCAATATATCCAGATTCTTGTACACCATTGGCGCTTGTTGATAAGTAAAATCTCCTCCCATTGTCAGAATAATACTATTCGTACGGAAATGATGCGATTGATTCTTCGAATACTCGACAAAATTTTTCACCTGCCACGCAAAATAGACAATTAAAAATGCTATACTTTGTTAGTAAGAAATTGTTATTTGCAGCAATAATAATAACAATAACAATTGATAATGTGTCGTTTCCGCCCATTGGTGTATTACGGATTCAAATAACGTTTATGCTTTTTTTTCCTCGTGTTGTTATGTATATTAGTTTTTGAAACTCACTCTAGCATCGATGTTATTCTCCGGACTATCGGGGTCATCGATCATTGGCTCATCGGCGCAAAGTACATCAAAACAGAAGCCCGGAGGTGGCGAATAGTTGTTGTAAAGAGCGCCCGTAAATAAGTCAGCGCTCGCTCCTGGAATTCGAATTAAATTGAATTGTAACTATGGTGATGTTATTCATAATATTAACATATGTTTTCGCGATTGTCGTGGCTCTTCTTACCTAAATTTGGACTTGCCTCCCATATGAACTCTGCTGTTTTATCAGTAAGACGTTTGCTCTTATCCTGATAGTCCAAACGACCGAAGAACATACCGTCGAATCCCATCTGAGCGAACATCGACGCTTGTTCCCTGGAATGACCAAATGGATCGATTTGCCAGCCTATGCGAGGTGTCGCACATTTTCCAAAGGTATCGTTCAAACGTCTGCAATAAAAAAATTAATCAAATTTAATTATAAATTATGTTATGTATATCTAAAATTTATTATTAATTTTTTTTTTAAATATTCAATAATATAATAATAATAATATGGTATAAATATATCAATTATAAAAATAATGTATAATCATCTAAAAAAAAATACGCAGTAAAAAAGAAATGGGGTTGGTAATTGAATATTCATACCTAATAGATAGATAAACAGTGGTACCTGAAACCCCAAGTGTATTGATCGACGAGCGAATGATAATGAGTCGTAGCTTCATCATTCATGCTCCATCCTCCACCAATGATTTCCAGTCTACCATCATCAATGAAGGATCTGACCTCATCTCTGGTCTTCTCATCCTGTCGTAGCCACCATTTCCATAGGAATGAAGTCTCCACGTAAATAAATCTGTAAACACGACGAACAATAAATTGTGAAAACAATTTCTAATTTTATTAATTCATGAAGGTAGTTCTTGTGCTGAATGGTGCGCAATGCCCTCAAAAGTGAGAATACAGAGACATTTTTCGAACACTTCTCAATGAAATAAAAATCTTTAAAAAATCACGCATATAGAAGCCAAAAAATAATAAAAACAAAAAAAAAATTTAATGAAAATAATTCCAAAATGTTATTAACAAACAGGTGAAAGAAAAATTGTCCAACAAATTATCCGTCATCGTAACGTTTTTTTTTTTTTTCAGATGAAAATGATACGTTCATTTTTCTGAATACTAATTTTCCGAAAACTTCTTGGGCGCAATAGGTGATTTTATAACAAACACGTATAAAAAATGCGTAACTCAAAGCACATTTTTAAAGAAAAAAAAATTCCGAAAAACGCAATTTTCAAATAGTACAAAAAATTCTACAAAAATGCATACATATTCAAAAAAATTAATATATCATTTTCATCTGAAAAAAAGTTAGGTTGACGGATAATTTGTTGAACTATTTTTTTTCATCTATTTGTTAATAACATCTTGGAATTATTTTTATGCGAAATTAATCTCTTAGAGTTACTTTTTAGAGTTTTTAGAATTAATCTTTATTGGAAATATCTCTCTGAATTCTTACTTTTAACGGCGTTGAGTACCGCTGAACGCCAGGACTACCTTAAGAATAATAAGCTTACGAGTTTTACGTAATTAGTTGTTATTCATGATAACTCGAATACCTTCTATCCGGATGATTCCGAAGCGCCTCGACAACGGTATCAATAATGTATTGCACGCCGGCCTTTTGGGTCATCGACCGGCTCCCGAAGTAATATTGATCAACAGTTTTCAACCAGCCGACATCATCGTGCGTGTGGGGTACGAGATGAATGTTTAGTTTATTCGGATCAACTTTGGGACACGACTAAAAATTTGAAAGTTATTTATACAACTGAACCGATATTCTAAAGGTAATAAAAAATAACAGTACGAAAGGTCAATAGTAAGTTTCGACGAATTTAGAAATGACGATTAAAAATATCGATCGCGCGTTTGCCGCAGCTTACCGCGTATCCACAAATCGGTTTTTTCACATTTTGGGTCCTAATGAGTGCAGTCTTCCCGGTTGAAAATACGTTAAAAAGGAGGAGTAGCAACGACAACGAAGCCGCGAGACGTAGCATCGCAAGGCCGACTGGTCAGTCTCGACGACACAGCCTAATGATATAATGGAAGCCATCCTCTCCTATATTTATACCGTCTTTCGACCGCCGGCAACGTGACTCTTTGTGTATTGGTAGTACGCAGTCTCTCGGCTGATCCTCACTGAAGTGCAAAGGCGTAAGAGTACTCTTACCGCGATAATATTGACAATATAGCGGTGATATAGTTGCTACGTTGTGATTAAATCTCTATAACCGATGATCGAAACGATACACGTGAAAAAACAATATAAAATAGTATATCGGAATGCAATTCCGAAATAATTACTTTTATTTAATCAAAGATTGATTGTCAATTCCTTGTGTGATATTCACGCGCATAGACTGCCCCCATAGATAATTTTATCTCCATAATGGTTGATAACAAATTTCTCTATATCCAAGAGATGCTTTATCATTAACGATATAATCGTCGCACGACGATTTCAGCATGAAAACGTGGTGTTTACTTAAAATTCGTCTGTTATTTTTTTAGATAAGTTTTGTGCTCGAGTCTCACTATCGCGCCGCAACACTATCGCTTATTATCGGGATCATCCACTAGAGACGAATTATTTGTTTTTCGACCGAATTCCGGGACGAGCCTCCAAAATAAAAAGATTATTTTCTTGCGGGATTTCCGTCAGTGAATATGAGATAATAGGTACTTGTAATAAAAAAAAAAGAGTATCAATAAAAAAAAAATTGATAATTTATGACGCGTTGCAGAATTAAATTTTTTTCAATATTTTGTATAAAAAATAGTATTATTCTACTCCGGTAACTGCAACATTCTTTTGATCCAATTTTTGCTTGAGATCCGAAATTTACACCGAATTACGCGCTTTAAGACGTTTTACGTACATTAACATCATTTCAAAATCCCAAGAAGTTCATCTTACAGGTAAGCAAAATTGAAATATTTTTTAATTATTTATTTTTTATTTTTTTCATATTTCGAATTTTTCTTTTATCATTTTTTGAATTTTTAAAAATTGATTTCGATTTTTATAAATTAATTCATTTACATATTACAATCTACACATTGCGTGAAAATTTCATCACCCAGTGCCATTTATAATGTCGGGTGTATCTGAATATTACATTTTCCGTTCCATTGTGTGCAAATAACAGGGCAAATATTCGCAATTCGTAATATTTATTATGATGCTAAGTGTCTTAATAATAAAAATCCGCAAATTAAATCTCCGAGTACAACGATAATCTAATACGAATCTTAATAATTATCGAGCGCAAATAAGCATAATAAATTATCAGTATTATTATTGACCGCTGATATCCATGAACCGGCCAATAGCAGATAACAGGGAGGATGTCGAGAGATATACGAATACAGCAACAGACACATTATGAAAACGACATTTACTTTATTTTTTATTTTTTTTTGTATATAATAAAGAAAAAAAATGCAATAACGTAACACCAGCGAAAAGCATCATAACAATAAACAACTTAAACAGACGTGGTAAATAATATGTAATATATATGACATAATGTATGAAGCAAAACGAATGCCAAAGCTGTGTAATGCACAACTTCGTTGTTCATCGACATTTACACAATTTTCTTCTTTTTTTATTTCACTCGAACTCTTTTTATAGATAGAAGACGCGCGCGTGATGCATCAGGATTCGGAAAGTTAACACTTGGTTTCGGGACCGCTTTCAGGATCACTGCAAATGGTTCGAATATTGGATGCAATTCAATCCGTAGTTATCATATATATGCTGAGTAAAGCAATCCGGGTTTTCATATACTTTGGTTCCTCCAGTCCAATTATTTTCACATTGTTCCAACAAAATAGGGACAGTTTTTTGTTTCACTGTAAAAGAAACAAAGCATTTTTTATTGTTTTTTCTTAAATTATCCTCAAGGTAGTTCCGTCGATGGTGTAAAAATCTGAAAAAAATTATACATATTAAAGATACTGAAAAGATTAATTTTGCATGATAATAATTCCAAAATGTTATTAACAAATTGATGAAAATATAAATGGGTCAACAAATTTCCCGGAAAATCAACTTTTTTTTTTTATAAAAATTATTCATTCATTTTTCAGAGTGAAAAATTTCAAATTCAAAATGTTGAATTTTTTGAAATTTTTTTTTCATTTTTTATGATTTTTTTTTTATATGAAAAAAATGTGTGAAAAAGCACAAAATTCAAAGCAAATTGAAAAATTCATACGTATTCAGAAAAATTAACGAATTATTTTCATTAAAAAAAGTTTTTTTTTCGGTAAATTTGTTGATCAATTAATTTTTTATCTGATAGTTAATAACATTTTCGAGTCATTATTATATAAAATTAATTTTTTCAGTACCTATAATATGCATGCATTTTTCCCAATGTTTACACCGTCGAGAAGTATTTGCAATTTTCTCTCATTTTTCTAGAATTTATGCGAAAGGAAAGGAAAAGACAGAATTGCCTTATAGAGAAATGCAATAAGCTCTCTTCGCCGTACGCGAATCTTCTTTGGTAAAAAAAAAGACGATTTCATTCCGCTAAGATGCAGATCATTGCAACCTTTATTGCCTGCCACGCTTCATGATTTCGTTTCAAGTTTTCTTCGCAGAAAGTAAACTTACCGTTCCACAGTCGTATTCCTAGAAATCTGAATAGGGGATCGGCTCCTGCTGCTTTCCAAATGTAACCGGTCGGTAAACATTTTGAGATTGATCCCAGCCACGCGGCGCGGTGTTGTAATTCGTCAATGTTTGGAAGCTCGCGATTTTTGGTCCTTGGTAGGTACTCTCGTTCAGCTTGTTACCTGCAATTCGAATGATCGTTTTATATCTTTTGAATATATATATAGATATCGCAAAGCTCATGACCATTTATTCGATCATTTATTCCATTCATTATCAATAATACATGGTGAAAGGGCAATCGTCGAGAATTCATAATCTTAAAGTTTAGTGTTTCTTAGAAAAAATGTTTGGGGTATTTTTTTAAGGTGGTTCTGTCACTATCTCTTCATTATCCATATGTTCGAGAAAAATGGGATAAAATTGCAAATACTTCTCGATAGTATAAAAATCTGAATAAATGTATGCATATTAAAGGTACTGAAAATGTTAATTTTGTATAATAATAGTTCCAAAAATTTACTAACAAATTGATGAAAAAATAAATCGGTCATAAAATTTTTCAGAAAACCAATTTTCTTTTTATGAAATTGATGAAATTGATTCATTCATTTTTCTGAATACGTATACATTTTTTCAATTTGCTTTAAATTTTGTGCTTTTTCACACATTTTTTCTATATGAAAAAGAATCAAACCGAATTGAAAAATCTGAGAAAATGCATACCTATTGAGAAAAATACACGAATCATTTCCATAAAAAAAAAAGTTGGATTTCCGGAAAATGTATTGAACAATTACTTTTTTTTTTCATCAATTTGTTAATAACATTTGGGAATTATTATTATCCAAAATTAATCTTTTCAGTATCTTTAATATGCATGCGCTTTTTCAGATTGTTATACCATCGACAAGTATTTGCAATTTTCTCCCAATTTTCTGGATCACATGCCAAAGGAACGGGAAGCGACGGAATTAACTTAAAGAGGCGAAAAAGGCTGAAATAAAAAAGCGAAGAAACAAACACAGTACGCGAAAGCAAAAAAGCAAAAGCTTAGAAAAATCTACGAGAAAAAGCTCATGCGTATTAACTTGCCTACGTCCTTAAAGAAATCGGGCGAAGGTGCACCAAGTAGATTTTCCAGAACGGGAGTATTGCGCAAGTGTTTTATAGTATCGAGAATATCTTCTTGCGAAGCTACCATAGCGAGAACCATAGATTTTGCATCATTCGGTGGTTCTCCATCGCCGTTGACATAATTTCCCGCATCTCCGTTACGAAAGCCCGGCGGAGCTTCGAACAATTCCGTAGACTCGTCGAATTGACGAACATACATCTCGTACTCGTCCGTTGTTCCGTTCGACGTGTCGCGCGTGTCGTTGCCGTTCATGTATCCGGGACTTTGAGACTCGTCGTCGTACATCCTCTGCACGTCGGCGCGTTGATAGTTCGTCTCTGATTCGGAATCACCGAACGAATCGTCGATCTCATCTTCGGTCGAGTCGTATTCCTCGTAACGCACGGACTGCTGAACCATATTTCGCATCTGTTGATCGTATTCGTTTCTCATACCGTAACCACTGACATTATTGTAGTGTATTCCGTTACTGCCATTGGTGACTTTATTAATGTTATTGTTTGAAGATCTCTTGGAGGTTCCAACAACTCCGGTTTCGGAAGATCGGATAACTTGTTGCTGCTGTTCGTCGTATTTGTTGGTCACACGCGATGATTCGAAAAATCGTGATATGTCGTTGTCGAGAGGCGGACATTGCTGGACTATCGGTATGACTTTCGGACTGATCTGCTTGTATTGCATAACCGGTCTACAAGTCTTCTCGAATTCTTGAATCAGTTGCTTTACCGGTACCGGCGTGTACTCCGTTTCATCGATCATCTCATCCACAGGTTGTTGTTGCTGCAGCTGCTGCCGCTGTTCGCAACACTGATACTGCTGATATTGCTGGTACTGATGATGACGGTGATGATGGTGATGATGATGATGAGGATGAGGGTGCGGATGAGAATTAGCATAGGGATGGCGTTCGTTTCCGCGACGATAACCATTGGTATCCCTGTTAGTAGCTTCTGGCTTAGCGTGGCTGTTAGCGTAGCCATTGTCTCTACTCGTACTATTCCCGTTAGTTGTTAATGACTTGTTACGACGAGTAATGTTAACGGAGCCATTAGCGGCGTGACGATGATCGTTGTTGTTAAGCGAAGCGTCGTAAGGCATCATGCGCTTTGATTTTTCGACAGGAATACCGCGATCTCCGTTCAACGGATAATCGGGCTCCGTGCCGACGGCTATCTCTCGCAGATAAACTTTCTTTACTTCGGTGCACTTATTAGTACCGTTTTCCGACTGCTGAGAAACGCATCTTTGATCGTTACCTATAATAAGGCGATACCTTTTTTTTTAGTTGCGATATTACGCATTGTTAAATAATATGATAGCCGAGTCGCTAGTTTACGACTGAATAAATTTTCCGTTGATGAAAAAGAAAATCGATGTTTCTATCACAAAAGTTTGAAGCGTATTTGATATTTTTCTAATGTTTCAACACAAAATTACTGTAGCTTTGCGTATCTTGTAAATCAAACAGCATTATCTTTTGTATTAATGTTTCTTCGATTGCAAACTCAATATCTATTCTATTTTTTAATCTATTTTTCAATCTTAAAAAACAAATCCAAAAGTCCTCATTCGAAAAAGTATGCATCTCTGCAATTGATCAGATATTCCGAAAGTCGTGATTTTGAAATCTCGTTTATCGACCGAAGCCGTCAATTAGAGTTTGTCTCGAAAAATGTGACTTTTGATTTTTATTCTATCGAACTGAGATACGCGAGAAGAGTATCGCGGATTATCTATTATCGATCGAAATGGAATAACAGAAGTTTACGAGAAACACAATACGTAACACGTTCGATAAGCATCTGCGATTTTTTCGGATAACATTGAGATTTGTAATGATACAGAGTCTGAAATAAATCGACGAATCTATATCGATTTATCTTCTCGCATTGGCGTAAGTAACCGTAAAATTTCCGGAGTCACTTCGACGAGCCGCGCATTTTCCGCTTATTGATCGGATAAGCGTTCGAAAGCTCTATTGAAGTAATATGAAATGGTACATCTGGAGATTTCGAGGGGATTTTCGTATTAACCGGGAAATATAAACGAAGCTAACGTTATTAATCGGTTGCGGCATCTCGTCCGAAACGAAAATACGACGTTGTCGTGAGCGTCTGCCAACTCCTCGATTTCGCACGTACGCCGCACGGCGCCAAACGGGAGTGAGATCACCGGAGTTGAAGTCAAAACCCGAATCCGTTATTTTGTTTGTTCCGAATAGTTATTCGAGCCGTTGAATCAGCTTTCGTATACATTACTCACCTGTTCTTTGGGGTGTTACGCTCTCCAATGAGAGATCCAAGGTGAAAGGGTTGTAGAAGGGTTTCGTGTCGATCGTCGGTAGAGGCGTTGAGAGTGGCGTAAGAGGCGGTAGACTCGTGAATTTTGCATTCTCGTTTGTACCCATATCCAATTTCGGTGGAAAACCCGGTGGTTTCGTTAAGCCGCTCGGTGTCGTCGGAGTTTGGCATTGTTCCTTGTCGACTACCCACTTCTCCGACCTTTTTCTACGCTTCGCGAATATCTCAGCGCCTGAACGTAAAGGAGTATTAACAATCGGTGAAAACATTGTTGAAATCAATTTTTTTTTCCACAACTTTATATCAGAGAAGTATCAAAGCGGAAGGAATAAATAATGGAGTAAATAAAATACAGTGGAGCCCCTCGCGTTTCACCATTCCACGTTTTACTTATGTCGTTTATACAAAGACACAAAAAGACCTCTCGACTTTCACCTCTAAAGCAGCCCTTTCTCCTTCGAGCTTTTTCCCCTACCATTTTAAAGGTAAATAGGGCGCGCATGCGCAACGATCAGGTTAGAGGGGGCAAATAGGCGAGAGGTCACTTGTGGGAGGTTCCGCGGTCAACAATCATATCTAAATGAGAACTTCTACTGTACATTGTATCGTTTGATGCTCAATATCAAAAAAAAAAAATCATAAAAAAACTTTTTCTCAAACTTTCATTTTCACACTGAGGACTTTTTTTTCATCAATTTAGACAGTATATTTACCTCGACCCTTTTGATTGTTCAAGTCGCGAACAATGTCGAATAATTTTCCGGCGTTCGCCGGACTCGTTCCCATGTTCACCTCTTCGCCCAGCGCCTGGATGCCATGAAGATCCAACACTTTGCCGTTCGGATTCATCATGCATTTTAGGGGCACTTTATCCTGAGAAATACAAAAAAACAGAATTTTTCGATCGAATTTACTGCGTTTCCTGGAAAATGTGATTAAAAGCCAATGATCAGTAATTTACAATACACGTTTAAATAGCTTTTTTTTATTACTATTCACTTTTTCTCATCAAAAACATTATACGGAATTTTGTAAAAATGTTTTATCATTTGACTGATCAAATGAAATTGTAAGATCGGTAAAAGGGTATTAAGCTCCCGGGTAGGGGTTTTAAGAAGTCGATAAGGGGGTAAACCCTAAGGACCACCGGCACTGTATATAAATAAATGTGCAAATATCGAAAAATGAAGATTGATAAACAAAAATTCCGTTTTACCTATATCAATATCAATCGAAAAACAAATCACTACAAGGCGAAGTATTTTGTGTATTCGTACCTTGTGCACCGGCGAAGCGGGTTCTTCCTCTCCTTCGTCTCCTGTCCGTGTCGTTCGCAAAAAGGGTTATTTTTTTAAAATTCATAAATTGCAGCGTCAAGAAAAAAAGACGTTGGAATTTCGACAATAAAAAAATTACCGTTGCCATCGTGGATCCACTTGACCGAACGTTTCTTTCGATTAACGTACATCGATTGGCCTTTGCTCTTCATATTTTTAACGTCGCTCAACGAATACGAGATTCGACGAGCGAGTTCAACCTGATCCTCGACCGTCGGGTGTGTCGGTGCGTAGAAACAAGAAGATGCGTACATTTTCTCTTGAAATTATAACAAAAAAAAAGAAAAATACTGCGCTTAGTAAAAAGAAAACTGTATCTTCTTCTTTGCTCGAAATATCATGGAATCTTCTTGTTACCCACGATCGTAACCAATTTTGTATATGTATATTATACGTAAACGCAGCGAAATAATCTACAAACGTGTGCATACTGTGCTTCGCTTGCAGGAATTCGGTCGTATCCATCGCTGGGGTGAGCAACTTTTGCAAATTGATCGGTGTTGCCTCGCCGCTATCCTAAAATATAGATTGAACATCGTAGGAACTAAGGATTGACGATCCATATAAACAATAGATTTTTTAATTAATTGCCATTAACGCGCATTCGCAGCGGGCTGACTATATTAAGAGCGTAGAGTTAATTTTTAAAAATCCAATTTTAATTTTTTTCGTTTGTTACAATTATTTATTTAAAAAAATATATACGTGATTAGTCGATTGCCGATAACCGAATTTATAAAAGAATTCGCAACACGGTTAAGCGCAATTTTGCAAGTTCGCGATTTTACGCGAACGAGCGTGCGATTTTATTTCGGAGCAGGTAATGCAAGCAGGTAATGTTGCGACAATCCGATTGCGTTAAAGCGTTCGCGAAGCGTCATTACTTTTTTTTCTTTTATTTGCGACTCACCATCTCAAAGTGTAGAATCTTTGAGGTCAAGTTTTCGAGAAAATTTCGTTTCGCCGGATCGTGTCTGTCCGATGGTTTGAATCCACGCGAACGTATTACAACATTGTCGGCCGATACGCTGCGTTGCAAATGATTGTTCGCTTGCAAGCTGTAGTTCACGCGTTTGTAATCGACATCTTTCGTCAGACTCGACTTCGTTTGGTACCCTTGATTACTCACGATATTGTGCTTTGTACAACTAATATTTCTGTTGAAATTCAAAACAAGTCGATCGATTTTAGATAATTACGTAACGATATCGCATCGTTAATCAAACTTTTATAGAGTATTTTTTATTTATCGTAATAAAGTATTAATTATATTCTTTAATAACATTATTAACTGGAAATTGAAGAAAAAAGAGACAAAACCGCAGTAAAAAAAATTTATGATTCGAAAAAAAAAAAAAAAATTACATGCGAAAATTGTCTTCAATGTTTTCGAGTAAATTATTTACACGAATTTATTAGACACCGTTCTTTTTTTATATCGATAACCGGAAACTACCCGCCCGATTGAAAACTATATTTATCGTTTCTCCGTGTCGAGAAAAAAAAAACACTTTCTTCCTCGACGCGAAAAATAAAAAAATTGGTTTCTAAGCCCGCGATATAAAGCATCTGGGAAATAAATCGAGATATAGAATAGCTACAACTTAGCGTAAGATTAATGATCCTACGAGATTTGTCGGTATGAGCCAATAGGCCGCGATCGGAGATCGCTATAGCTTTTCCGCAGTGGCTTCGTGTACCGACGACGAATTGGTTCTCTTCCAACATGCCAATTAATTCCGCGTTGCGGCATTGGCATGAGTACAACACAAGGTTCTGTGTTAAAGAAATGCTAAATTTATCTGTTGTAACGTAATACGTAGCGGTCCCGTAGTCGAGACGACTCGACCGCCGCTGTCGCTGCAGCACGGAGTAGCGGAATCGGCTCCGTCGGAGAATCGAGATCACGTCGTCCTCGAAGCGATAGCCCGAACGGGAAAGCTTACGAAGCTAACGAATGTACCGAAGAGTTCTTACCGCTGCGGCTGCCCGCTGCCGCCGTCGGTGTTCACTCTCCGTGAACGGTTCATCCGAGAGTTCGTATCGAACTTCTCTACCAGACACCGATCGACAGTTACCACTTTCAGAAATAGACCTAACCAATAGTCGGAGCTTTCGCAAGACCACTCGAAATAGGCGCTTCTTTTTGATGGCGAACAATCTTTTTATTTCGTTTTTTCAGCGCTCAAATGAATCGTAATTTTCAAATTGTTATGACTTGTTTTTTCTCAAATTTTTCTAACGATATTAAGGGAATGAAAAAAATTATGTAAAGATTTATAACAGAAATGAGAGCCGAGAGGAATAAAAAGTTATGGAATTTCTCGATGAACTTTTTCCAATTGGAGATGCAGTGGTAAATCGAATAAAGACGGTTTCATAAAGTAATAGACACCTGTATTATAAATACTAACCGTTTAATAAAAAAAAAAATTTAACAGGGAAACCGATTAAATTTTGAGAAATTATAAAATTTCGTTTTTCACAATTCATAAATTCGGATGATTTAAAGACAATCGCCGTTATTATTATTCGTTTGATAATGATTCAATGATTTTTCTCAAGAAAAAAAAAAAACATTTTTACGCGCCCGATGTGAATTTATGCCTCCGGCAGAGCGAAAAAGTTTTGCGTCTCGAGCGTTGAATATACATATATCGTAATCGCATTGGCTACGCAAAAGCCCACCCGAGTGGGCTTCTGTTTATCTTCGGGACTTTCCATGGTTATTTTCAACCACCAATTTCGTCTAAAACGTTTCGAACACTTCCTGGTAAAACGATTGGTACGGTTTTGCAGCGATCGTGTTATAAGCCGTGTCAATTTTTTTACGATATTAAAACAAAACAAAAAATCAAATTTCCGATCTATTTACCTTCAAACTCGTCAATTCGATATTAATTGATAAAAAAAAATAGATGAACAATGAGAATAAAAATACGACAAGCATAAAAAATTTGTCAAGAATCCGATAATGATACATTGTGATGCATTGTTCTTATACGATTAAGTCGGTGGTTGTTTTTATTATTGCGTAAGTCTCGTAGTTAAAAATATATCGAGTCTTCGCAACCGAATATAGCGCTGAAAAATGCCACCAACTTGTATTCTTTCATGTCGCGAAGTAATCGCGAAAAAAAGAACGACAAAAATTGCAATATAAAATGAAAAACACGATGACTCGATGCATTGAAGCACTGGTCATGTGACGAAATTATAATAGCTACATAAGTAATTCAATTTTTCGATTTGTCGTAACCGTTTTCCATTTCTCGTTATCAAAAAGGACAAATCACTCATTTTTTTCAAACACTGCGTGAAATAAAAGTATTTCCATGCAGACGATGTGTTAACCGCAATATTCGTAAATAGAACTATCTGCATCGCTATCCCTGAATTCATTAACGACACAAATTTACTCGAGTATCGGGGGGTTCACAATTTTTTTTTTCAACTACGAAAAGTTCGTATTGGCTTCGCGGGCACTCAGTTCCATAAACTCTCAGTGTCGAACGAATGAAGTATTATTACTTATCGTACGATGCTCTCCTCATCTCCGAAGCGTCGGCCGATCTAACGTTTGTTTCTTATTTAGATGATTTTTTTTTTGTTTTTTTTTTAATTGCAATAAATTTGTTTTTTTTTTTTCTTATTTCTTCGATTTACGTAATGATGGAAAATGACTGGTCGAACTCGGCAGCTTCAGCGCGCACTGTCTCCGGCAACGAGAGCGAAACACACACCAACCACCGAATCCACCACGTTTTGCATCTTGCAAAATATTCCCGCTCTACATAGTTAGATATATAAAACGCGGGTGAGTTTAGGTTCCCCGTACTTCGGAGGCACCCGATTGCCGGATTTAAAAGCGCGTCTACGATATAGTTATAAGTATATTTAGGTAAGAATGGTGGATAGCGAGAGGAGATCGCGGAAAAAATGATTCTCATGTTCTTCGAGTAAGAAAAGCGTAAAAAAAAATAAGAAAGAACGTTGAAAGAATGCGTTAACCCAAAATTTAACCGATTAATAGCGTGATATGTATCGACTACCTGCAAGATCTATGCTGCGATCTACGCGACCATCGCTATCGACCGCGAAAAATGTGGACCACTTTCCGTGAATATATTAAAAGCGCACAAATTCACGTTATTCCCCGTACCGGTTGGACATCTTTCGTTAGTTTCTTCATCGACGATTTAACACAACACTATTATATACCGAATCTACGATCTCTCGTCTGCTTTGCCGTATTTTAAACGTTGTATACGCGGTACAAGCGAACGGTGGAACTCCTACTGTGTGTTTGTGTATCTCTCGGTATACAAAACGGCTGGTGAGAGAAAACATTCGTGTCTCATACCGTACGTACGTTCGCGTGTTCGCATGTAAGGGTGTGTTAACCTTTCCGGTATCGAAACGAATAAGTCAACTAACGTTCGGCGACGAAAAAATGTTCACGTTAATTAATTTTGCAATCGCGCGATCGCGATTATTCGAAAAGTGTTAACTTAAAAAAAAAATGTTTCATTAACTTCATTTTCACTTACATACCCGCTAATTACAACACGAGGATGTGCTTTATAATAGCGCCCAGTCGTCGCTACTAACTTCCCGACTGGTTGGGTCGCGCGCGCGGTAAAAATAGACCACCAGAAGCGACACCTTAGAATTGCTTGTAGCTCGGTCTCTCTCTCTTTCGGGATGCAGCATGTGCCGACGGACACCGCATCTACTTTCAGCCGGAGATCTTGCGTCCCCGAGGAACCTTGGATCGAGATTTACGATTTCTTTTTCTTTTTTCTATCCCATCGGTGAGATTTTCAAATCGTCATCGCGGAGACTACGATTGAACGACGATCGATCGATGCAAGAGGAGGTAAAACAAACGTTAATATATCTTTCTGCGATCCATAAAGTTTTCCATAATAAGTAAAAAAATTAATTTAATTGAGCGCCAAAGAAAGATTCAAATGACTTTACAATCCATGCGCGATGTATTTCAGTTGTGTTTGCCATTTGGATTGAGGAACGACATTGAGATCGAAGTGACGCGCAACAAAAGTTTAATTGCAATTCGGCCGAATGCCGTTTCAGCTCATCTCAAGTTTCGTTTTCATTATGACTTCTACAAACAAACCGATAATTGCGATTCAAAGTCGATTCATTCTTTAACTTCGACTTGCGTACATGTGATTGTATAGATTTAAAAAACGGATTGAAGATAAAATGCATTTTTTTGCACCAATACACGATAGGATGACGATGTATCGCACAGCCTTTGACTTGGTTGGGATCAACCATCGTAATCAGGCGATGAGATTTATGTGGTGTCCGATAATGAGACAAAACTGTCGATTAAAGATTGTACATTTATCGTTCTATTTTATTCAAACAGAAACGCGTCGTCAAAGCAAACAATACGCGCTAACGTAGATAAATAAAAATAGAAAAAATTTACTTTAGTCCCAATCGTCGGATTTCATGTCTTCAACGATATCTGTATTGTCCCGTGGAAGTTCCTCGTCGTCGTCGTTGCCGGCGGTTTTTCGAATTTTCTTCTGTTTCTTGGCTTTCTTCTTCGCTTCGTCCCTCTTCAATCGTTTCTCCATCTCTTCGACCGGCATGTCGAGATCACTGTTATCGTCCGAATCCTCATCACGCTTTTGTTTCTTCGATTTTCTCAGTGTCGGCAAACGATAATCTGCCACCTGATCGTTTTGCGTGAGTAGCTTCATCCTCTGCGAGTGATGAAGTTTGTACCACGAATCGTAGAACGTTGCAAGAGGCGTTCCCGCGCTCTTGACACCTGTTTCCCAATTACGTATTGCCGATAGATCCGAAAGATCGACGATAATCTTGTTACGTTCGCGTTCGATGAACTGACGATTCTCATTTATCTTTTCGAGAAGCTGCTTTATCTTTCGACAAAAGTTCGCTACACGACATTTCTTCAAGAACGCTTTCAGCTGAAATAAAAATAAGAGAAAATAAATACAATTTAGTATAGACATTTTTTAGTAAGTGTTTACTTTTTCATTCTGCAAAAAAAAAAAAGAAATGTTACCTGCATAACACATGGAACGTAGAGATCCGGAAAGTAAATTGTATGGCTATCTTTCGCCGCGTTTTCCAATATAAGCTGATATATATTCTCAATAACTCCGTCTTTGAAACCATTTTCATGAAGTTGCGCCTTCGACATTCTCAACAGGCAGATAAACGATATCGGTTTCATCGTTACGGTTTTGTGCCTTTTGTTGAAGTCGTACGAGTTGAGTATCTGCAACGTTACGATCACATTGTTACCACAATCATTGCGCAAAACAAAATGAATCTTTATTCGAAGCGTACCTCCAGCAAGAACGGCAGAACTGGTATAAAAGTCGACGTGTCGCGAGATATGTTTATCAACATTTGGGTGCAATGAAACCGTAGTGGGTAAAATTGTGCGGTGGGAATCAGTTTAATTGTTCCCGTGATGATCTGGAATGACAAATAAAAAAGGAACTATTAAAAATCTTGTATAGAAAATAATACTACAAATTGGAAATTTTCTCGATTGCTTCGTCACAACTTTCTCTCAACTTATCACCTTTTTAAAATGTATTTATCGCTTACCTGTACCAAAGGATACAACAGAGAACGCAACATCGACTGCTGTTTCGACAAAGTTATCAGCTCCGACCAAAACCTTAGTGAATTTATGAACTGCCAATTGTAGACAGCTTGGAAATTTTCCTAAAGAATTTTGTGAAGTATTAAAAAAGTATTTATGATTAATCTACGAATCATCGTGCGATCAATTGGAAATATTTCGGCAACTCACCTTTTTCTTCAGAGTCATAGCGTTTCTTAGATGAATAGCCAGCTGACGAATGTATAAGAACGCGTGATTGTACGCGAGATTATTATCGAGCAGATAGATTTCGACTAAAGAATGTCTCATAAAGTTGATCCCCGGTAGCGTTGTAGGAGAGACGAATTTCGAATTCTCCACGTACTTTATGTACATTGTCTGCGAAATTATTTCAAAGATTCCTGTAAACGCTCATGTTTTTTGGATAAATCATTAGCCGCTGCATAATGCTTACGAACCTTTAGCAAACTTTCCAGTATCGATTCTCGATGACTCGTAGCTAACTGAAGAATACTTAAAAAAGCGACGACTCGAACATTCTCCTCGCCAGTTGACCACAATTTCAATAAGATTCGAAGCAACGGTTTGTTCAACGATGAGAATGATTGTGCGAAGGGCAACATTTGGTGCAAATGTTTCAGTAAAACTGTGAGAATGTCGGACGAAGTTACGTTTTGCAAGATCTGTAAACAAAATTATTTCATGTTTACTATCATTAGTAATAAAACGTAATATGGTTTCGCAAGTTTTCATACTTTTATCAGATCGGTTAGATAAGCCTTCAAGACACCTTTAACTTTGACGAATCTCTTGGATTTGTGAGCTTCGAAGCGTGTCTCGGAGCCGATTTTCAAGAATCTTTTGAAAGCCGCCGGAAGCTGCATTATGCACAATTGTACAACTCCGTTGAATACTGCAATCAAAACAATTGCGTTACTATATATTTTGTTGAGCAATTCTGTAGACTCTTCAAATATTCTTTTTTTTATGCTCTAAGTACCTGAACTTCCCTCGACTCTGTAACGCAAACTTTTCGGTCCATCGGGATCGGAAATTGTGAGGAGTGCAGCGTGGAATGCTTCGACCACACATTTTATCGTTTTTGATGAACTGTAAAAAGTTTGTTGAATTCATATTCAAGTTACAGTTTTACGGAACATAAATGCGAAACGAGTTTTTTCAGATTTCCATTCCATTAGTTTAACTTATGTGGGGACTCAAAGACGGCTATAAGTATATACAATGTTTATGAGATTCTTTCCGCATTTTGTATACTGAAAAATTACTATAACTGAAAGTAGTTTATAAATCTAAATTCGGATTGGAGTGGATTCTAATAACACTTAAAATTGCGAAAAAACTTTGAAGTAAATTTTCACCAATATTTGGTACAAAAACTTTTCAGCCATCTATTTCAATGGCGTAAAAAATCTCATCTATGTTGTACACACATGTTTCCTTAAAACGTTACAGAATTCATTGAAGATGAAATCAAACAATAAACATTAAAAATCAATAGATTAATATTAGAATAAATTTTTAAAATTCATTAATAGATCTCACCTATCCTTTTGGATATCTTCTTGCCATTTTTTGAGTAATTGCAAGGTAACTTTAGTAGGACCCCCAGACTGAACCTTTTTTTGACCATCTTCCGGTTCATAATCGCTCTCGTCGCTAGCCACCTACAGGAGAAACAATCATTGAATCTCTTATCGGCACTGCGATTTCAAATATTAAACCATTGCAAACGTACTTCTAGATTATCGTCCAACGTGTGTTTGAGATCATCTCCATCAACTGAAGATCCGTCTTCTTTATCCGACAAATCGAAATCCAACAATTTCTTATCATTTTGTTTCAAGAATGCATAAAACTCCGGATCGGTCTCCTTGAGTTTCATCAACGATTTCTTGTGCTCAGTTGGATCCATATCGCTCTCCCCGCTGTCTGAATCATTGTTGGCGTCGTCATCATTGATTATGCCTGAAAATAATGCATAAGAATAACACATTCATGAGCCGAAAAAAAAAAATTACTAAATTATATACGTACTTTTGGGTTCATTCTCCGCCTCTTCTTCGTCACTTTCTATGTTCTCATTGTCAAAATCTTGTTCAAAGAATTCGTTTGTGCTGACGACACTGAGATCTTTTTTAACCTTTGGTGCGCCCTTCTTCGATTTTTTCGTTATTTTCATTTTCTTCGTCTTCATTTTATTAACGTATAACCTTAAAAAATTAACGATAAAATGTCGGGTTAGATCAGAATGAACGATGTTTTTTTATTGTCGTTTATTTTATGATTCATAAATGGACGATAAGTTTATCACGAAATGGTGTACAGTAATAATTAATTGATGGATTAAGATTTTTACAAAATTACATTCGGTGAAGAGCCGATAGGCGCTTCACTCGTGCTTAACCTCAAAAAAGTGAATAAAAAACGTAAATCGATAATGATACAGTAAATGTTTGGAAAAATTGTTACTTATATCGTTGCTACATACCTTTCTTTCGAATACAATGAAATATACAATATTCACAAAATTATTTAACTTGGTAAAAAAAATATTCGTTTCACGGCGAAACTAGCGTGCAGCCACACGTGGACTTACTGCCGCGCATAAACAGTACTCGATCGATATAGAAGAAAATTTTGTAGAAAATGACAATACCGAGGTCGTTGTGGTGTCATCGACACGTTCGGGGTTTTCGTCTGGATCGTGAATAAACACGTTTTGCTTCAGTGTAAACAATAAATAACGTCTTATTTGACAGATTTATTTAATCTCTTTGTTAATTACAATAATTATTCATTTTCAAAGTCGTAAAAGTTTGTATTTGTATTCGCTTGTTCATACGAATGATCGGCGAATTTCTGAAATCGTGTTTGTTAACGCACGCGTGAAACTGATGTCCTTATGACTCCTTGTGACTCAATGAACCGCGTTGTTTGCAATGGTAAACTAGGTGAACGTGTACTTCACTCAAAAAACAAAATGTTCTATCATAAATCTTCCACTTATGAAAATTCGGATCGCGATATTAATAGGTTCTATTATCATAAACGAAGTGTACTCATAAGTCTGATATGGAAAGTGATGAGCGGTATGTATCGATGTTTTGGCTTTCGACGGTCGTCGAACTGAAAAACCTGAAATTAGATGTAACTACGCATGAGAATCGTGTGAATCGAAGCTAAATTTTTATCCTTCGAGCGCTACTGTAGATACGCGAACAAAGCCCAATGGAATAAAATTATGACAATATATTGGCTGTTCGATCATCCGAACCGTTTAATCGGAAAAATAAAGAAAGGTCGCAGCCACGCGTGAAGACAAAGTAGTTGTCTAGAGCCATTGTGCATTGCTGTAACTCGTAGCGATCCTTGAGCGTCCGGAAAATCGTACGAAATTGATTAAATCATCACAAATGGTTCATGTTTTCTTTAGCTTTTAAATCGTCTGAGGCGTTTAATCGGAAAAAAAATAATCACCATCGGACTTGCGCGTGAAAACAGATTCAATGTATATAGCTGCATTTATATTTCGTTACCGCAATAAAATAACTGCTGAGTAATCAAATGTATCGAAGTTTCGCGAGCGGTGTTGTCCCTGCTAATAAAATCCAACCGAACGGGAACGAAGACAAAAGGATTTCGTAGCAAAGAAAAAAAACTTAATAATAACATCTATGTTAATCCTTTTGTCTTCTATCGCTATCCACTGAGCTTTTTTATTAGCGCGAAGAAATTCTTGAAAATGAACCTAAATATTGAACAAAGCCACGCGAGCTTAAATAATCTCGCAAATGTTCAATTAACAAATATTTTATGAAACATCTATCATGCATATCAGTCAGGGTGATGAAATGAGAAGCAAATATTGCAAAGAACATGTGTGCTATTAATAAATCATCGCATTATAAGATATAAACACCGCTGAAATAGTTGAGTGTATTATTGAGAACGCGGCCATTCACATGCACTTTTTTCCTTGTCAATTTAATCCCCTGTTCTATATCTAGGATTTACAATAATACATTTATCGAGTTCAACGGATTTCTTTCAACGTTTTCTCTGTCAATAGAACAACGATCTAAAAACGGTACGCGCGCGAAAGAGATTTTCATTTCGCCAACGAGTCCTCGAGACTCTGAATCACCCGACTGACAATAACATTTATAAGTATATGTAAAACATATAGATAGATAATCGTTCGGGAGCATGAGAGGTAGACACGGGGTAGAGAGGAGTTTTCGTTCGGTAGAAACTTTTATTCCGTTCGAATTTTTCGACGGAGATAACAAAGTTTGTTCGCTGGAAACGAACGCGTCGCCGTATATATAAAGTACCTTATACGGCCGCGTATCGTCTTCAACCCGCATAAGTATATCGCGCCCACAAAGTGCCCCATAATGTGTTACATACTCAATTTCGAGTTCAATTGCCTTGCGCTGCGTGAGGCTCTGTGACCAGAAACCGTTATCTATATAAACCGCAGTCTCTCTCGTAACGCTTGTTCATGCATTACATACGAGAATTTGCTTTTATCACGAGTAAAACATGTATCAATATCTCGGAACACGCTGCTTGTGCCCGATTACCGTCTCGAAGATATATAATACTCGTTCTTGTTGCACGAACGTTAACGCACTCACGCGTGTACGAGAGCACGGAGAGCTTCGGCGCGAGACGTCCTCTGACAATTAGTTCAAACGTTATCAAAATCCGAAAGTCTGTGCGTGTGCGCGTGTGCGATTTACTTGATTTTTATTAGTGCTCTAGAAGTCAATTGATCGATGCAATCGGAGTGTCAGATCGGACAAACAGTTTACCCAGCGATTTACAGCTATTTCATGAGTCGGCAAGATGCTAACGAATAAATATGAGGGAAATCGAAAAATTATATCTTAATGATAAACCGAACCGTATTAGTTGCTTGTCATCAAATAATCGTTATGTGCGCGCGCGTCGGTCCGCGAGGGAGGATTTGTTGTAATATCAATTCACACACTCAGTTTGAAGTACTATTGTAATTAATTCACTGCGGGATATTACGTTATGAAACTCTGGTAATGCGCGCTGATCGTTATTACGCTTCGGGCTAATATCTCCACGGTACTTAATTTTCTATTTAAATCTGGTGAAGCGCGCGAGTCATCGTAGTAACAATGTGACATAATAGAACATGAAAAAACTAACAAGTCGTAAATTATTTCTGAGGAGAATTTATCAATTTAAAAATTAAAAAAAAACTATATAATAATTTTCAAGGGAAATTCAATAATTTCAAGCAGAAATATATATACATGGATCGACTTTTTAAAAAAATATACAAAAATATATTTTTATCGGCGCAGAACATTTCTTGTCGATAGCATACTGGTTACACGCGCAAGCATATATTCATTGATTTGGAATTATACGATTTGCCGAATTCGCTGTTTGCACTATACACGTAAAATTTCTAAACTATATACATGATTCGCACACCGCGCTCTTTGAATATCTTTATCAAATTGTAAGAAATGACTCTATAACGTGTTTTGTTAGATAACTTCAACGGTTATTGTGACACGAATATCGATCATTAAAAAAAAATCGAAGGAGAAAAAAAGCAAATTTTGAATAAAAAAATGACGTATTTCGAAATGTTTGGAATTCCAATAATGGCCAATGGTCGTGGGAGCTACCAACCGTCGACGGCGACGACGTCTATTTTTTTTTTTTTTGCATACCCGACGACGAATGCTCTATGGTACACTCACGTGCCCACGGGTCACCCGTTCTTTCTTATATAACCTATATGCATGCATGCAGTTCAATCGCTAAAACAGCGTCTGAATGCTGCTAATGCAGTTTGCCGACATTTATTAAAAGTATATAAAGCGACGCGCTTACTTCCCGCCCCAAGGCCCAGCGACGTTGCCGCCGCGTCGTTCTGTGAGCGCCTTTTTGTACCGCCCAACCAACCGAGGAAATCGCAGTCATGAATGAAACATACGAAAAGCCGGTCGACGTAAGCTACCTCATCGCGTCAACGTCGAATGTGTTCATCAAGAATGTCGGAAGACTATGGTACCTCATCAACCCCCGCGACACAACGTTCGAATTTCCACAACAAGTGCCGGATTACCAACAGCAGGTATATTCACATTATTGACGACAACTTAAACAGTTTCATTCAATATTCATGTTATTAGCGTATCAATTGTAACAATCGGTTCGCGTGTTTCAGTGTCTTTGTGAAGTGAACTCATATTTTTACTCCAAAAGAATTTTTCGCAGTTTTGAAATTTGCAAAAACGTGCATTTTTTTCTTCGCGTTTAAAAATATCTACATAGTGAAATAGAATTGATTGTTACGCTTTTTTCTATTGTACACTTTTCGAACTTAAGGAGTAAAAAGTCATCGCAAATTTACAAAAAAAAAAAATGTTCATATATTTAATTCAATTCAATTAAAAAAAACTTTCGATTTTTATTTTTTTATGAAAAAGACAGTTGGGTCAATTTAGCGTTATTTGAAAAAATGTATTATGAATAAATGAATGCGTAAGCGATTTTCGTAGCTGTTAAACTTGCAAAATCATAAGCTTTTTGTACGCTAAAAAACATATATCATCAACAGCGATAATTGTAACGATTTTTTATTATCGTACACCTTCAAGACGAGCGCTTTAGCTATTGCTATTCAGGAAAAAAAAGAATGCATAAACGAATATCGCAAGTATCGTTATCACAGTCAATCAAGTGTCGCAATTATTCCCGATGACCCAACGTTTCTTGCCAACGAACTAATAACGTGACTTTCAACAGTTATCGATACATCAAACGCGCGCCTAGCGTCACAACATTGTAAATGTTACTTTTAATGCAGTGTTCATAATCTACGTATTACCCTCAATTGACGGGAAGATCTGTCAGAATTTTGTCAAATTTTAATTGATCATTTTTTTTGTTGTTCGTGCATTTGTTTTCATTAAATATGAAAAAACATCGATTTCAACTATAATGACATCGAAGTATCAAATAATCAGCGCTTTGTCAATAGGAAGAACGTACA
The DNA here is from genome assembly GCA_964006125.1 of Cryptus viduatorius. Lineage (NCBI taxonomy): Eukaryota > Metazoa > Arthropoda > Insecta > Hymenoptera > Ichneumonidae > Cryptus > Cryptus viduatorius. Next base: position 26,317,791 of record OZ023220.1, read on the forward strand.
GTAGAACGGTAGAGCACGCATGCCCCACATATTCTATCGGCGGTCGACGCGTTGCCGGAAATAAATTTTCAATGTCACCTTCATTTGCAAAATCAACGAAAAATTAGTTTTTTTTTAAAATAAAAGTCCCACTATAATTTCGTTTAATGGACTTCAAGTGTAAAAACAGTTTTGGTATCGTCTTTTTCGGAGTCATAAAAAAAATATGCGCCTCGCTACCTGATTTTAGTTTTAACGTTGTTTATGAAGATTCTGCACGTTAAAAAAACACTGTCGTGTAAAATTTAAACGTCTCAAAGAATCCTCGTCAAATTTAATGTCGATCATCCGACGGGAATAGTTCGGTTGTTTAGATATTTTAATCCCGATATCTCGAAAATCGTAAGAGTTATTGTGCTATCAGTTCTTTAAAAAAATCTAAATTTCATCAAATTTAAACGGCGCCATTAATTTTCGCCGAATTCTATACCGATCACCAGATAGTGAGAGTCCACGTAACTCCACATTTTCAGCTGGATATCTCAACAATTGCAGAAGTAATCGTGTTAACAGATATTTTGATAAATTAAAAAATTGTATACAATATTAATTAAGGTAACGAATTTGTCAACAATTTAACCGGATATTGAGGATTGACCTCTCTACATGTCTTGGAAATGTCTGTTTGATAATAACTAATAATTATAATTTCTCGACGTTTTGGAACATTCTGAACAAATTTTTCTGAAATTTTGATGTTTATCTTTTATGAAAATCTTCCTCTCTTAAAACTTGCAAAATGCATGAATCCATTGATATCACGATTTTTTCGCGATTTATGAAATTTGCGGATTGAAAATGTTCGCACAGTGGCTTTGTGAAGAACATTTACATAAATGCGCTATATTGCTGCGTCGAATATCTGTATCACTGTCCTAAACGAAGCTATTCTCTATCTCATTACGCATATCTTATCACTTATTGTGTATCCTGTTCTGTGCCGTTGTTCGATGATGTACGTTCGTACGCAAAACGTTCTCGGGATACAGCATATCGTTAGCAATACACAATAATCATAATTACATCGATGCTACATGAGTTCAGATATACAATACGAACTTTCCAAAATGTTAACACTGCCGCAACTCACTATAAATAAATAAATACTAAATTAACAGATAAATCCTTCGGACGATAAGCTATTGAGATTAGAGCGCTTTCACCTCACCGCGCAATAAAAACTCCAAATGGTATATTGGTGTACCGACCAATTGTTTTATTGCGCACAGGGAGATCTCGCGATCTAATCAAAATATTTCAAAGTAATTATCATTCATTATTCATTAACATCGAAGATTTATTGACTCAAATTGTTTGGTATTAAGATTTACATACATATATGCGGAAAATAATTGCACTGGACGTGCGCGGCGTATGAAAAAAACGGATTACCATTATTACGAAATTCGTATCGCGGTCATGGCAACATTTTTGCGAAACTATTATTAGCGAATTTTTACGTTCGCGGTTTGTTTGTTTTTTTTTTCACTTCAACCCGTAAGATTCTCGGTTCAACCCGTGAGCTTTCCTTTAATCTTAAATTCAATGGTAATTTTATATTTCGATTGAAATATGAATCGATTATGCATGAATTTGCATAACTTATACGTTTGTTACGTTAAGTTACGTTACGTTTTGTTTACTATTTAATGAAGAAAATGTGATTCCATAAATTCTATATGATCATATAACGAATCGTATAATTATGCATAAATTTAATCTCTATAGGGAATAAAAAAAAATGCATATAATATTCATTCGTAATTTCATATGTTTTGACGGACGCGTGTGCGCGTTGGTGGTGAAATTTCTTTTAATCAGATTATAACATATGGCAACAAGTTAAAAAAAATATGTTTTGAAATTACCGATAACGTTTATGTACATTCGAAATACGAACGTTGTCGAAATTACGCACTCTAGTAATTAGCGCAAACGCGCGACCCATAGCGATCGTGAGACCTGCGTATGAGCGATAACGCCGGCAGACGTGTGATAATTCTTCACGTTTCATTCTCGTCGCGTAAACGACCCGCTTATATTTTGGCGCTTAAAATAGTTTTGTGCGCAATACAGAACTCAAATTGAACGATTGACGAATTAGTTCGTACTTTGCATGTTGCAGGTTTGGTTATCGTTCTTCGTTCTGATAATTCTGGAAAACGTGATACTGTTCGCGAAAAAAAAAAAGCCGTTCCGGTTGAACGATCACGTTACATCTTTATCTCACTGGATATTTCAAGAATCTGGACGGTAAGCGTAGGTAACGCTTTGCAATTCAATTGATTATACATTACTATATGTTACAAGTATTATCCTTTACGTAAGCAGAAATCGTAATCGATCAGTATTGGTTGTTGACATTGATACTCGCAGCATCCATCTCTTCTTGTATATGATGTATAATTAGACATATTTAAACATAGTGACCACAGGTCGCGTAATACCTGTAAATCCAGGAAAAGTCAAGAAGAAAAAAATGGTCCGGGAAATCAGGGAATTGTCAGGAATGTTTTTTATTCAACAGAAAAATGAGAGTAATGAGTCACAGTACGAAACGAGAAAAAAATGAAGCAAAATAATTAATTTTTTCACATATCAGGCATTCTAAATTAATCAAAATAAAGTGTTGGAACTTGAAATACTTTATGTAGAAAAATGTTGGACACAAGTGATATATTTGTAGACTTCAAAAATAAAAAAGAAATGCTGTGAACGTTTTAGAATAAATCCCAAAAGAATTAAATACAGCGATTGATTTTTATTGCTTTAGTTGTGATAATATTTATTCTCATCGCCATACCTTAAACATTTCTTCGAATGTCGATTGGTTACGAACTTTAGTAATTATTTACTTGTATTTCTGTTATTTTCAATTTTAGTCAAGAAAAATATATAATTCGGTTCAGAAAAAATCAGGAAATTTTGTTCACTGTTTTACTGGCCATCGTGTTATAAATTCCGCTGAAATGGATTGCGCGTGTTTTCCGCGATTGGAGCATTCAATTGGATTGGATACAATCTTTGAATATTAATCCACAGTTAGAACATTCCAATTGCTTTAATTATTATCGTAGGCTTCAAGATTTTTAACAATTTTAATCTCTCTTCGCACTGTTTACATTTTTTTTACGGATTTCCCATTTTAAGTTTTTTTTTCTTTTATTAGCACCATTATTAAAACGTTAATGTCGATAAGAAACTATTAATAATTCTCTAACATTAGTATTGTAGTATTTCCAATAATAAACGACAATCGGCTATATTTTCAGCATACTTTTCCGTGGCGCTGAGTACTACACTTATATCTCGATTTATGAGAAATATCGGTTATGGAGCCTTTGCTGGGATTCTCTGTGGACTTGGTACGTCACGGCTATTGGGGTGGATTTCTGTTACTACTGGGTGCATCGGGCGAACCACGGTACTGGCGCTTCTCTTCTTCTTCTCTTCACCTTTTTTTCCCCTACAAGATCCATATCCTGCTTTGAATTAATATGCAAACTGCATGAAATCCAGAAGTATATAGTATTTATTATTATCTGTAATCCGTTTGCAGAGGTACACTTTTTGTGGGCGCACCATCAAGTTCATCACAGCAGCGAGGAATTCAATCTTGTGGTCGGTCTGCGGCAGTCGGTATTGCAACACTGGTGCAGTTTCGTGAGTGTTTACTCTTGTTACGTTTCTACGATTATGTTGAAGTCTTATCTCGTTCATCGTATAGACACGACACGATGGATTATTCAATCGTTTCGTATTATGTACCTAAAGATCAAGAAAATTCGTTTAAAAAATAAAAAGAAAACATAAGCTAAAGATAAAGTCACACCGATGATATCATTTTTTGTGATTCTTGGGTTCCGATGAACATTATCATCGATGATAAGATGTTTAGACTGCAATCGCATTGATTCTCTTTCTCCCGAGCTGTAAATGATGTTGTCTCGTATCGTTGGCGAGAAAGCGTTGTTAAGCAAAATCGAGAGCCTCGGGCTGTGTGCCTTGTGCCGATTATATTACCGCACGGCGCACGATAACGATCTTTCATTTTATTACTGCGCGGAAAATGTATATAATTGCGTATGTATTGTTTTTTTAGGTCTTCTATCTGCCGCTTGCCTTTTTCATACCACCTTCACACTTTGTGGCTCATCATCAATTCAATTTGATTTACCAATTGTGGATACACACGACTGTTATCGATGATCTTGGACCCTTGGAATTGATCTTTAACACACCGAAGCATCATCGTGTTCATCATGGCGAGTATAAAGGATCTTTGCTTATCGAGAAAAAGATTTGAAGGATAAAAATGCACTTATCGTCAAAAATGTTGATATTGATCTTTAAGAAAAATTATGCTGCAGAGATACGTAATAACCTAATTAATGATCGATACTTTTGTACTTCAGGATGCAATTTGTATTGTTTGGACAAAAATTATGGCGGTGTGCTTATAATATGGGACCGAATTTTCGGAACATTTATGGCACAAAGACCACAGGAGGATATCATATACGGCCTCGTCGTTAGTCCTCAGACCTTCAACCCTCTTTACTTGCAAGTCAGTATTTTGTTCTATTGCTCACAATAACAGGGATTTATTTTACTCATTCGATTTTTTTATAACAACGATGTCACAGGATTTTATCAGCTGTAATAAGTAACTCTTCGTTGTTTCTTTTCGTTACAGGATTTGCATGAACTTCCTGACCAATTATTGGCTCAATAATATAATATCATATTTATCAATGTCTGATAAAACATTTTGCTTCGACAAATGTTATCAATGCAATTATTATCATTTTCTTTTTTCGCAAAACCTGTGAGGAAGTTTCAGACGTTTACGTTGATTCCATCGATTATCGAGAATTTTTTCAAATAGCAAAAAAATTCATTTTTTTTTTAACAACAGTATTTTTTTATTTAGCAAATAGTCAAAAATTCAATTTTTGGAACAGCAAACTTTTTTTCCAATTCAGCAAAACGCAAAAATAGAAACCAATTTTTTCAAAAAATTATACATTTATTCCCGATTTGTCGCGTTACAATTATACCTGATCAGTTAACTGTGTTTTACCGTACTAATAGTTCAAATAGTAAATAGTTCAAATGTCTCTGGAATAATTATTATTGATCTGGGTATTGCAGATATTCTATGCAAAAGCGATGATCGAAAAGAGCCTTAGCATGGCGTCTCTTGAGGACAAACTTGCGACTTTTTGGAAGGGTCCTTCCTGGTTTCCTGGTGTGCCGCGTCTCGGTCTCGACGAATTCAAAGTCAACGTAAGTAACGTTCACGATTATTTCGATAGAATCAACAGTTTTATGCATCAATGGACATCAACGATTTTGCATTCTACTATAAATGTCTTGATGTACTTATGTCGCGTCGCGTTCATTTCGTATAATTTCGAAAAAAAGTGAGAAAAAATTGCAAATACTTCTCGACAGCATAAACATTTGAAAATGCATGCATATTAAAGGTACCGAAAAGATTTATTTTACGTAATAATAATTTCAACATTTTATTAACAAATTGATGAAAAAATTAATTGGTCAACAAATTTTTTGGGAACCCAACGTTTTTTTATGAAAATGATTCGTTCATTTTCCTGAATACGTATGAATTTTCTCAGATTTTCAAATTTACTTTGATTTTTTTTTATTTTTGTGAAAAAACCCAAAATTCGAAGTAAATTGAAAAATCTGAAGAAATTCATGCATATTCAGAAAAATGAACGAACCATTTTCATAAAAAAAGAAATTGGGTTCCCGGGAAATTTGTTGACTAAATAATTTTTTTACGATTTGTCAATAACATTTTGGAATTAATATTATGCAAAATTAATCCTTTCAGTACCTTTAATATGCATGCATTTTTTCATATTTTTATACCATCGAGAAATATTTGCAATTTTCTCTCATTTTTCTCGAACTTAAGCGAAATGAACGCGAAGCGACATAACTTCCTTAATGACATGGAAAAGTTTGTGACATCGTTATATGTGAAGATAAACTTTTATGAATAATGCTGTATGTCAATAAATGTGGAACACAGCGATTTAGAACACTTTATCGTATTCCGCGAAAAACGGATTATCCTAATGAATGCCGACGCAGTTCGGAGACAAGCTGTCGCTATTTAATATCTCTATAAATAACAATCTGTTACGAACCGTGATTTCTGATAAATTTACATGTGCATTTACGTAATTCTATATGAATCGTAAATCGAATCGTTAACGAAGCTGTTGCACTGTTACGTTCTCGATATCGTAGTATAAAATTACTTAAACGGGTTTTTAGTTGTATTACACTTCATAGAGGGCTTTTATATTCCACGTTGTAATTGTGTACTGAAACGATCAGTAATAAGGATAGTGATCGCTCACTATCCTGTACTTTGCTATACTATCCCATCATAAGCGATAGAATACTAATTTCAATAGAACTTTAATTCATAGTAGTAACGTTACATATATATATCTATATCTTTCTCTTCAGGTTACATCGAGGATAAAGTACGACACGTATTTACCCACGTGGCAAAGCTTGTACATTACTCTGCATTTTTTCATTGTCTTCTATACCCATTTTCAACTCTACGACGAGAGACGGGTTAGTAAATTTCACAATTTGCATATGAAAGAGATGGACAGATTCTAATTTCCAACGATGTTTTTACAATGTAAAAAAAATCTTAACATTCAAATACGAGAGATTGTATGCGAAATTTCTTTTTCTTTAATAGATACACAGATGATTTTGAAAAAAAATCAGATTTTTTCCACAATTTTTTATTTTTATATTTCGAATTTTTCTTATATGGTCAAAACACCGTTACGAACAAACGATCTCATGAAATGAGTGGTATAGTAAAAAAAAATTCATTGGTCAAACGATAACATTTTTTGGAATATCAATTGGATAACAGATAAAGTCCATTCCCGATTGCAATGAAACGCGCCACTGTCGTTGACTAAGTTATTTTTAAATAACGCTAAATTGTTTTCAGGAAACGAATCTTTTCAATAGCGGTCCCATAGTGTTGAATAATGTCTTCACCCTGACGGCTATTGGTCTTCTATTCGATAAATACGAATACGCAAATGTCGTCGAACTCGTACGATGCGCTGTGTACTTGGCGTTTTTTAAATTCGATCGCGACTGCAGTCCAAAATTGGAGAATCAAATGATTTACTACGTTTATCTCGCATCGTGGTCCATGTGGATTGTCTATTTTCTGCGAAAAGTAAAATTTGACATTAAGTTTTAGCAAAAAAAAAAATCGGCCTGCCATCACAGCTTCAGTCCCGTATATTTCCGCGTGTCGTATCACCCACCCTGGAGAAATCTTCGCAATTCGATGCGCATTCTGCGCGGTTCGCGCTTTCTTCATATATTCGGTACGTATATATTATCTCACAAGCGTGCAATATCCTACGGTAACGACCCGCGAGGCGGTAGAGTTTTCACTTTTTTATATTGCGCATGAAAATGATATTTGTTTCATAATGGTTTCAGAAAGAATCCCCCCTCTCTCGCCAACATTGAAGATATTTAAGACGAGAAATCGTACAAGTTGCGAAAAACCACGGTAACCGCGGTGTACTTTACCCGTTCGAGTGTTCACGGACAGAGTATATTTATAATAACGTGTGTGACTCGAAGAGACTTTTTTTAGCATTATATAGACATATTTCTGAGTAGTATTTAATATAGTAATAGTAAAAAAAAAAGTAATAATAAAAAGAATATTTTTTTAAATTAAATTGTTCTATCGCTTGACAATTTTTTTGTCCTTTCGACCTCCTGCAGTGGAAATGCGTAAATCGACGTAATCGCTTGCTCCGCTGTAAAGGTCATGCGAGATAAGACCGTGAAAAATAAGTATTGTTCTCAAATGTTTTCACGAAGCCGTTGTATCGGGGGCGTCCGCGACACGATAACTTCGAGGCCACGTGCGCGGCAAATACATGTATATGTATATACACAATACTAGAGGTTCCTCGGGACCGCGTGCTCGCGTTTTTTGTATCTACATTATAAAAATTCCTCATCGCTGCCGCAATTAATAAGTATTAGAAATGTTAATACTCCGAAAATCCCCTAAAGCCTCCTTTGAAAACAGATTATTCTCAGTCCCTTTTAAAACCCTAAAATTAGTATTGACATTCTCTAATATCGAATTACAGAATATTAATCCTGTGGATTTGGAATATTTTGGCCTAAACAGCCCCTAAAAAAAAAGGACAGAAATTGTAGGTCTCACGCCTCTCTGAAGGGAACTTAGAATATTTCGATCAGCCTTTTAAAAAGGACCAAAACGCCATCCAAAGGGACACTCCTTCCCCCAACACCCCCGGCCTTTTCGATTCTTGTACATGACGACGGCGAGATGTTTTTTATTGCAAAAGATCCAGATATCAAGAGATGCGGTAGCGTCTCGACGCCAATTGGTTTAAAAAGTCGAGCGCTACCGTGTACTTATACGCCAGTATCGTGCCCCCAAAAGTTTGACGGTTTTTCTCCGAAACAAGACATCGGATCTGAATTCTAAAGACACTTTCATTATATAATTCGAATACAAGCTTTACACTGCTCCTGGAATCAGCCCGATCGGTGCACGAAATGATGAGATATCGCGATGTCGCCCAAAAAATCCTCACTTTCACGATAAAATTTTTCTTCAGAGATTTTTTCGTCTGTCCGTTGTTTGTCCGATGTCCCATCATGCCTGTGTGTTGCGTCTGTGTGTCCATGCGTGTGCCCAGCATACGCAATGGTATAGGCAGAACGAACGGTTAGCTGTCACCGATTTCCAAGTGTTAGTTCGTGAACACAGCAACTTGATATATCCTTATCCGCGATCCGCGAATAATACACTCGCATTCAGTCATTGAAATAGAGGTTATATAGTGAGGGGTATTTATAATTTAACTATCGCGAAAACCACTAATAAAAAAAAAGTCTCGTGGTAAAAAAAAAGGCATACGTGTGTGAAAAAATTATATTAACTAATAGCAGGTGAGTGATAATTTTAATTAATAACTATTATGCGTGTGATACAAAAAAAATCTTCTTTAAAAATAAATAATTCAAATTCATAATAAAAAAATTAATGAAAAAACAAAGAATAAAATAAATAGTAAAAACATTTTTTTTTTCGAAAATGTGAAAAAAAGACGCCAAGTGGTTTAAATAATTTTTTCGAGTAAAAAATTTAAAAAATCATACAAGCCGAGTAAAAATAAAAATAAAAAAACTTGGCGAGTCCTTAGAACACAAATCAATGCAATAGCAATGAAAGAAAGGACGAGCAGTTTTTTATTTTTATTTTTACTCGGCTTGTATGATTTTTTAAATTTTTTACTCGAAAAAATTATTTAAACCACTGGCGTCTTTTTTTCACATTTTCGAAAAAAAAAATATTTTTACTATTTATATAGATACTAGAGGTTTCCACGGATCGCTCGCCTACTGGTCAATTCTATCATAGACTTACATTCTAAAAAGGTCTCTCTGCCGTGGGCGGCGAAAATATATTCTAAATCCGTCTAAAGAAATTGAAAAAACTAAATCTCTCTAAATGAAAAGAAGTTCCCATTCTCCCCCTCCCCTCTAAATGAATACCTTCCGTTTAAAGAGACAGTTTTTTTCACTTACTCTTTCGTCGAGGGACTTACAGGATATGTTTGCCCTCCCCCCCTCCTCAATTCTTGTACACAGCGGCGAAATCTTTTTATATATACAGAGAGATGTAGAGAGATAAGGCCACCGAGATCTTTTTATAATATAAAGACATAAGGCCGCCAAGGGGGAACTTCGAATATTTTTGATCGAAAATATTCTAAGTCCTTCGGACGGGGACTTAGAGGGGGAGGGGAGGGGCCTTCCCTTCCCACGCTGCGCGATTCTTGAACTCGGCGGCGGCGACAGCGGCGCCGACGAGATGTTTTTATAATATAGATATATATATATATATATATATTCCCGTTCCAACTCGAGAGACTTCGACTGCCGCTACGATACGGGTTCGGATAATATTCAACTTTTATTATCAGATGTACAAAATTAAGGTATAAGTACCGCTTGAATCGTAGATGAAGACTGTCCATATCGAATAACTTGATTTCCCTGAGATTTCTATTAATGATAAAGTAAAAAAAAAAAAGAACCTAAAAAAACTACCAATTGCGTACAAAAACACATAAACTACGCTGTACTATCGATTGACGTCCAAAAAACAACGCAAAATCGTGGGAAATAATGAAAGGATTAATTCGGCGAAATGTACATCATCAATAATGGCATCATATTTTTTTTCTGTTTTTTTTTTACTCCACTTCACATACTAGATAAAAATGAGCTGAGTTTTCATAGTTTTTTTTTATCGTCATCGTCTTCTGTTCATTCGGCTCTGTCATTTATCGCTAAAAAATAAAAGTATCGATATTGGAATGTTTACGAAACATGCCGCTTTAATACAACGCTGTTATATTATAATACAAAATTGAACATATCAATTGTTTTTTTTTTTCTTTTTTTCCGTTTAAAATATAAATATACAAATGCAACGTAATAATGTTTGGTAAAAAGTGTAAAACAATTAAGCAAGATAATTGCGACGATATTCCTATTATAAACACACCAATGTTCGTTATATCTATGTAATAATATATATATACTATAATATATCAGAATAGGATATAATGCTTAAACAGAAGAGCCACTTTCATTCTACCCATTTCATTTGCGCAACAATTTTATATTCTCAATTTCGTTTAACTATCATGATTTGTTCCAAGCGTATTAATAGTAATATCATTATGAGGGATTCGTCGCGATTTAACCGCTGGCGATTGAAAGAAAAAAAAGAGAGAAAAAGAGACCAAATGTAAACGACAATACTAAAGTATAAGGATTTTGTATAATAATAATGATAATAATAATAATATCCTATTTTTGTCCACAATGCACAAAAGCCGCACCATTATCGACGTCGTATCAAAGCTTTGGCTTCACACACAAAAGCTGCTCCGCTTGGCTTTCCGAATTACATACCAGACAATAGCTTTTTCGATTATTCATAGATCCCCGTTCACTGATGTGCAAATCCTGAAAATACAATATTGCGTTTTTGGTTTAGTTATTACGTTAAACGTAAAAAAATAGAAATAATTTGTAACCATTTTATTAGAAAAAATATTTGAGAGAAGAAAAAGCGTTAATCGAACCTTTTATTTTTTACGTATCGCTCGTCGAAGGTGATCTGGTTTTGCCATTGTTCGTTATTTTCGTATCGGTCGTCGAGGTCTGTTCCACAGATTCGTCGAACGATCCTTTGACCTGATAACTACCGTGGCTTTCGGAGCTTTTCTCATGCGATTCGGTCTCTTGTTGTTCGAGTAATGGCATTTCCAAGGAGTCCGACGATATGCGTCTGCCGCTGTTGAATTGATCGGTCGTCGCGTCTACAGTTACTTCCCTCGGATCGCGAACGTTGTTCAGCGAATCTGAGCTCAACGATGGATAATCAATGGTCGTTTTCATCTCCAATGAATCCGAACTTCTGCACAGTGGATTGTGTTTCTTGTCAGCGTTTTCCTCGAGTTCCAACGAATCGGTACTCGTCTCCATAACGTTGGCGTCCCTCGGAGGGTGTTGAGAATCATCGGTTTCCGCCGGTATTGCCGATACGACAGCGGAAGCTTCGATCTTTTCAGCATCGGCGGTTATCTCGATCTGCGATATATCCTCCGTAGTGTCGTCCTGCCTATCGAATTTTTCAACGTTCGCTTGCGCTATCCGTATTATCTCGTCGATCTCCATTATTCTCTTTTCGTAATCGTCTGAACCCGATGTGCTTGGATTGAAAGAGCCGGCGGCGCTTATGGGTTCCGTCGGTTTGGGTCGCGGTAAATTTTCTAACTTGTAACGATTCTCCGGACTCTCGTGATCGAGAAGATCCTCTTCCTCTCTGGCGCGCAATTCGATGAGATGAGCTTCGCGACAAATCGATTCCAGACCCTCGAAGTCCTTCAACGACGACAATGAAATATCGTCACCGTGTCCCGAACGACTGGTCATGTAACGCCTTGGAAGACTACCGTTGTTCACCGATTCCTGTGAGCCGCATTGCAATTTTTTCGAATTTTCCAACGCAACCGCACTCTCCAAATGTTCGAACTCCTGCAACGAGCTCAACGATATGTTGTCGTGCTCCGCCGGTTTGGAGAACGATTTTTTACCCGCCAGAACGTCGTACTCCGTTGTACTACCGAAACTTCCACGCATACTACCAACACTACCGATAGAACCTTTATGACTACCGAGACTACCGAAACGGCTGCTACCCGCTTCGAAATCGGTTATCTCTTCCTCCTTTATGTCTTCGAGTCTACCGCGATCGTATTCGAGATCGTAGCCTCGCGGATCGTTCTGAAACTGCATTTCCATCCATTTCTTGCTGCCTTCGAAATTCTCATCGTCTGACAACGATTGGGAGTACTGATCCTCGTTCGAGGCTTGCGGCGGACTGTCTTCCGACTCGAAATCGAAGAGATCGTTATTTCTCGCCGATACCTGACTAGTCGATATTTGCGTATCCTCCTTGTTTTCTGTTATCAAATTCTCCAATTCGCGATCGTACTTCTTGATACTCGTGTACGACGTTGCACCGATACTTATGCTTTTACCCTCGGAATCAAACTCTTCCGCCTCTCTGCCAACTTCCTCGATAACGACGAAATCGTCTATTATGTCGGGTTTGTCGACGAGTTCGAACGAGTCGCTGTCCGGCGAGTGACGATCGAGTTTCTGATCCTTTTCGATAACAGTTTCGAAAGACATCGCACCCGATGTCGAAGACGTCGTACTCGCTTGATGCAACAGTGTGCCAATCGATGTTTGCATTGTTTCTCCACTTCCATTATCGTCGACGCTTGGCGTTTCTACGATCAATTTAGTTTCTGATAGATCGGTCTCTTCTTCGGCTTCTTCCATGTGAGTATCCAGTTGCTGTGTCTCGTTCTGAATCTCCGTGGTGTCTTGACTTCCTTCGATCTGACCTTCCGGCACGTCGGTCTTCGATTCCATCGACGACAGGCTCTTGTCATACGCCTCACTCGTAAGGTCGGTACTCATGAATATCGAATCGGTACGAAACGCTTCCTCGTCCTCAGCCAAGGTGTCGCTCGGCAATTGTTCGGTAGTGCATTCGTCGAATCGCGTTTCTTCTTCACCTCCAATTTCTTCCTCGGGTCCAATTTCATCCTCGACGGTACCCTCCTCCGCGGCAGCTTCGTCCACAATCTGTTGAAATATCATTTCCGACGATCGCTTCATTCTACACGGCAAACCATCGTCGGTCTTATCGAAGGCATCTTCCATGGCGATTTCGCTGCCAGACGATTCCGAACTCTTTGCTCCTTGATCCTCGTCCAGTGCGCCTTCGAGATTCACGTCTATGTGATCCTTCTCCTCGTCCTCTTCGGCCTCCGAAGCTACGAGAGTCTCGGAAAGCTCACCGGTACTGTCGATACTTCCCAAGTGTCCGGAACTCAGTGAATTCAGGGATTTCATGGATTCCCGAGAGCTAAGCGTGCTAACGGCACTCTGATAATCCTGCGACGTTGGTCTCGAGACCGACGAATGCTCGATCGACATCAGCGCAGTTTCGTACTCGGAAACCGTTCCCGATGGCAGTGTTGACTGAAGTGCCTCGATGTCCGATGAACTCGGACGGCTTCCACTACCGATCTCGTAGTCGCAGGATTGATAATTACTCGAGTCACCGGAACTTGAACCGGCGTCACTCTCCGAAGTAACCTTTCTCGATGTTCTCGCGGGCTTTTGTCGTCTTCTTGGCGCCGGTTGCGGAGCGAGCAACGATGCTACTTCGTCCTTCGCATCAGCGTCCGAACTCGAACGACTCGCCGGTACCGGTGTCGAATACGAATACGATTCCTCGGCGCTAACATCGCCGCTATCCTTTTGGACGGTCTTTTTGGTTGTTTTTTCAGACTCTTTGGTTTCCATTATTTTTGTACTTATTCGCAAATCACTCTGCTCGGCGCGAAACTTTTCTTCACGGCTCTTCTCCCCGATCTTCGTTCCTTCCGATTTTTCGCTACCCGACGATTCTTTCGATTCGACTGCCGAAGTATCGATCCTTCTTGGCTTAGCGATGGGAGATCCTTCCATTCCGGATTGTTGAGCGGCTTCCTGATCGACCACCTGTTCGACCGAAGGAGCTTTGTAAAGAAAAGGCAAATCGTTAGGTATCGTTTCTGGCTCCAGTTTGAACTGAAACTCCGACGGTGAGTCTTTGATCTGGAAAACCGTCTCGCTGTTCTCATTCAGTTCCTCTATAAGATCCTGCTTTGCCGCTTCCAGGGATTCCTTGACTTCGGCGATTTCTTTCTTTACCGCCTGATCGAGGACCGTTATCGCGTAACGGGCACTCAAATCAACGGTCGGCAGATCCTCTTTCTTCAGTTTAAAGGCACTGGTATCGGTTGCATGTACAGTTGTACCTGATTTATCCTGATGCTTCGAATCATCGAGAGTTGGTTTGATGGATTTACTTGGCGAGGTCTGCTTCAAGCCTTTCAACGTTACGTCGCTCTTCGCATCGTCCGAAATTTTTGACGAAACTTTGACGATTTCCGTCGTATCTTTTTCTTTCTCTTCTAATTTAATTTTTACGTCGTCGGGTATTTTTGTCTCAAGTTTAACGGTTTCGGTTATACTCTTTTGTTTGATCTCTAAGTCACTTGTGTCGGCTGTCAGTTTCGTTTCATCTTTAACGATTTCGGTTACGTCCTTTTGTTTGATCTCTGAAACAATCTTCGCGTCTTCTGTAACTTTCGTCTCGACTTTGACGATTTCAGATGCATCCCGTTCTTTGATCTCTGATTCCCTTTTCGCGTCTGTCGAAATTATTGACGTTGTCGCGGCGACCTTTGATTTATTCATTTCATTCGGTTCCGGTGCACTTTTCACGTCGTGCAAAATCGTTGATGCTGCTGCGACGATTTCAGGCGTATCCTTTTCTTTGATCTCCAACTCACTTTTGAGATCGTCGGCAATTTTTGGTGCAACTTGCAGCATTTCCGACGCATCTGTTGCTTTTGCCTCGAACCCACTTTTCGAGTCGTCTGCCATTTCTGAAGCAACTTTGACGATCTCGGATACATCCTTTTCTTTTACTACTAAATCGCTTGCAGAAGCGATCTCAGCGACGTTGGAGATCACTGATGGATCCTTTTCTTTGACTTCCAAGTCACTTTTGACAATTTCGGATGTATCCTTTTCTTTCACTTCTAAATCGCTTTCAGAAGCGATCCCAGGGACTTTGAAGATTACTGATGTATCCTTTTCTTTGACTTCTGAGTCGCTTTTGATATCATCTGAAATTTTTAATGCAACTTTGACTATTTCAGATGCATCCTTATCTTTAATCTCTAATACACTTTTTACGTCGGCCGCAATTTTCGGCACGTCTTTAGCGATTTCAGATACTTCTTCGGATTTATTCTCCGACTCACTTTTCCCATCAGAACTTATCGACGCTATCTTCCCGATAGTTTCATCTACTTTAGGTGTCTCTTCTTGAACGACCAGAGATTCTTCGATCTCCGATATCTTCGCATCATCCGGTGCCGAAGTCACCGATATTTTCGTATCGATCAGACTTTTTGCCGTCTCATCCTGTGTCTCAACATAAACCGGAAGCTTCGGTACTTCTATGGAAACCTCGCCCGTAGACGGGATTTCCAAATCTACTGCACTTGAACTATCCAATAATGGTTTAGTATGTACGGAAAAATCGGGAGTTTTTTGCTTCGGAATGTCTTGAGTGAGTGATTCAAATGTGTATTTAAATTCTTCGGCATCGTGATCAGCTGTTGGAGTCTTCGCCTCGTATTCTCTCTGCAAAGTATCTACCAATTCCTGGCAGCTTATGTCCAATCGATTCTCGACCAATTCGTTCTCAAAGTCAAGTTCGCTAACCGGAACAACGGTAAATTTCGATGATTTCGTTGACGACGGTGTTCGGGAAACTTCCTGCACGAAGGTTTCCTTAACGGAATCAATAGCACTAACGTCCTCCGACGATCGCGTGCCGGATTCTTGTTCGAAATCCGTCGATTCTTCACGCGACAAAGTTTCGCTCTGTCGTTTTATGATCGACGACTGATACTCCTCGAGTTCGCGATCAAAAGCTTGCGACGGTTGCAACGGTTCCGAAACTTCGATTTTCTCATCGCCGATCATCCAGTTCACGGGTTTTATATCGAGTTCTTTGAGTCTCAGTCTCGGTGAGATAATCGGTGGACCCTCGATGTCTCCGCTATCGATGCCCTTCATGACGAGATTCGAAAGTTTCTCCTTGCCGTCCGTCGTCCTTTCGATTTTATCCTGAATCAGCGAAATATCGATGTTCGTGTCCTCGGATACGGTGCTGGGACTTACGGTTATATCGCGATCGAGACAAATTTTGTCGAGCGACTCGATCGCCGGACTCTCGTGAATCGACGATCGTTCTCTGGGATAACGTTCGAACGATGAGGACGAATCGCCGGTCAATTCTTGTTGTCCGAGACTACGCGGATCATCGATTTCCAACGATGGTACATCGATCGAATCCTGTCTCGATTGATAGACAAATTCCATTTCTTGAATCTCTTCGTCTCGCGGATATAAAGTTTCGATGCCAAATTTCACGTCTTTGATGTCCGTCAACGATCTCTTTTCGACGCTGTGTTTCGCCGACTCGACGTTTATAGATTTTTCCGATGTCATCGATTCCTCGAGCTCAATTTGATCTGATATACTGCTCGGGCTCATCGTTATGTCGCGTTCCATGAGTTTCGGATGTGGCGACGTCGACGATGGAAAGCTTTCCTCTCTGTCGTGAGGCGTTGATTCCTCGTCTTTCGTTAAATCTTCGCTGATACTTATACTACCGCGATTTGAAATTTTTTCCAAATTCTCATCGTGCGCAGCGGCGATCATTCGCAGACGTTCGGGAAGGGCATCGCTCTCGTCCAAAACTTGGGAATGACTTCTGGATCTTCGTTCCATTATATCCCCGAACTTCTTCATCAGATCATCAGCCATCCGATCGTGAAAAACTTCGGACTCCTTTGTGTCCATATCCATTGTATTTTCCGAGTATTCCTTACTATCGCTGTCTGAGGTATCGTGTTGCTTTATGCCCTCCAAGCTTGCGGATCTTTTGGCAATTTCCGTCTGTATCGACTCTATTATCGTCTCCGCTATATTGCGCGCCTCCACCTCCTTCACTACTTGATCCTGTCTCTCCTCAAGAGTTTGAGACACCAATTTTTCGGCTTCCGATGCCGGACTTTTTGAGGAAAATTCTTCGGTCTTCAGTTCCGATGGAAGAACAGTTTTCACTTCGGAAATTACGCTCTCCTCGAATTGTTTTTCCATTATCACAGCCTGTTTGATCGCATCTTCGAGATTCATGGGTTCGTCTTTTTCTTCATCTCGTTCAATTTTCAATTTAGCCTCTACTATGCGTTCTTTTACGGTGTTCTCGTCGGAAGCTTCTACCAGAGTTCCATCCTTATCCGCAAATGACGACAATCTTTGCGCGTCTTTCTCCAATTGATTGGACAACGACGCACTGGCGTCGACGGTCTCCTTTCCGCCCTTTGAACTCATGGATATCTCTTGCGATACGGATGTATCCGATTTGCGAGATTCCAACGATTTCTCTCGCGTAAATTCCTGCGGCGTGGCCTTCGTCACTGTCGACTCCGATAGCTTTTCCTCGCGTTTGTGCTCCGTTTCCTCGTGTTTGACGAATTTTTCGGGAGCCTTCATGGCGTCCGACGATAAAACTTCTTTAGTCTCCGTCGAGGCTTGATGGTCGAATTTCGACGTTACGACGGAAGAATCCTTTTCCGTTTTTATCTCAGTTTCTTCAAACATCTCCGCGGCATCCTTTGGCTGACCGACGAAAATTTTGCTAAAAGTTTTCGTTTTCACTTCGGTGTAATGCTGCGACGAAAGTTTCTCCGTTGTCTTTGTTTCCGTAACAGTTTCCGAAACCCTCGATGTTTCCTTCGTTGCGTCCTGCGGTTTCGGTATTGACGAACGCTTCGGTATTCGCGATTCAAATTCTCTCTTCGGCGAGGTTACTTCTTCGCTGGCGGAAGACGACGGCGAACGAGTCAGCGCGGTTGGCGATCGATCGGCCGGTGAGATTGGTATTTTACTCGGAAGATCTTCCTTCGACTTCGAGATCTTCTCCTTGTCGACTTTCACCGATGAGATCGGTATTCGCGACTCTTTTTTCGATTGCTTCGCTTCCTCTTGCATCTTCAGTGTTGCTTTCTCGGACGGACTCGTGGATTCTTTATCCTCTGGGGTGACAGTTTCTTGGTCGATCGCGAACGTATCAGCCGCGTGACCTAATTGCGTCTCCATAACAGCGTGTTTCACCTTCTCTTCGTCCAAAGGTACTTTCTTTGCCTCCGATTTGACGGATACTTCGGGTTTAATTTTACGAGGTATCATCGACGGTTGTAAATCTTCCTTCGGTGGCTTAGCTCCTCCCTCGTGGACGGCTGGCGGTGAGGTAGGAATCTTCGTTTCGGATTGACGCACTTCATCGATCTTCTTCGTTGAGGAATCATCGCGTTTCGTCCTTTCGCTTCCGAATTTTTCAGCCTCCATGAAATCTTTTTCGAACCCAATGGACTTCGGGGTTGTCTCCAATTCCGCGTGACTAAATTTCATCTCGTGATGTAAAAACTCGCTGCATATCTTTCTATGAGTGTCGAATTCGGGAGCAACGGGTTTTTTCAATTCCGGAATTTTCGAAGGTATTTTAGTCTTCTCCGGTTTCTTCTTCGTATCCTCCGGAGATACAACTTTTTTATCGAATGACGATGATCCCTCATCGATTACCTTCTCCAACTTTTTATCCTCTACGATTTCGATCGTCAATTCCTTCGGTATTATTTCCGTTTTTTCTACCACAATTTTTCTGGATATCTCGGTCTTGCGTTCAATTCGATCGGTCGTCGTTGTCACGGTATCCCGAATCTCAACAACGTCATCGACGTCCTTCTCACTATCCGACGATATTGTCTTTTGTATTTTTTCCTCGCCGATCTTTGAAGTTCTCTCCGTTTTCATAGATTCCGCTAAATTCCAATCCTGTTTGTCGACCTTTCGATCGTTTATTTCAGCCTCCATCTTCTCTGTTTTTTCGGATGACAATTCGGATGCCAATTTGCTCGAGATAGTCGCGGGCTGATCTTTACTCTTCGGAGTTTTTTCGTCGATTATCTTCTCTAAATGTTTAATTTCTGTAAATTCGGTTTTCAGTTCTTTGGGTGTCGTTCCCGTTTTTTCTACCGTGGAACGTTTAGAAATTTCGCTTTTGCGTTCGGTACGATCGATCGTCGTTGTCATGGTGTCGCGAGTTTCAACAACATCGTCAAGGTGCTTATCGATCTTCGACGTCAGGGTCTTCTGAATATTTTCCTCGCCGATCATCGATATTTTTTCTGCTTTCATAGATTCTGCCAAATTGAAATCTTGTTTAACGATCTTTCGATCGCTCGCCTCGCCCTCTGTCTTCTCCGATTTTTCGGATGACAATTCGGAGGTCAATTTGTTCGGAACTTTCGTAATCTGTTCTTGTTCTTTGATCGATTCTTGACTTATCAATTTCGACGTTGGTCTTGAAGTCGATAATTCCTTCTGTATTTGTTCCTCGAAGTAATGAGCTTTTTCGGCAACCGAACATTCCGAAATGTCGGGAATATTTAGATCCTCCATTGTCTCCGATCTTCCGGGTACAGCTTCGGCAGTTTCTTCCTCCGAAACGATGTTTTGAATACAAAATTCGCTGTCGCTCTCGTTGACCGTCAATTGCGATGTTCTCGATAATTCGGACTCGGAACGTTGATAATTTTCTCTCTTCCTCGTTATGTCCTCCCAGAATTTCCTCTTCTCCGTGTACGTTTGCTTCTCGTTCATCGGCGACAGGTCGTCCTGGACGCTTACGTTACTGGGATAACTAGCATCTACAGATTCTAGGGGACAAGCCGCTTTTTGTGCAAAGGATTCGTGGATAGTAGCGGCATCTAGAACAACCAAGAATATATCCTCATATTACTTTTTTATTAGGACGTTAATGTAGTCATTACATATTTTTTGTTACATTTAATATATATTGTTGTGTGTATATATATATAACTTCAATAGACTCTTCTCTCGCGAAAATTCTTTCAACGTCAATAAAATATATAGCACATTAATTAATTAAGTCATTAACAGAATCTCGATAAATATATATTTAAGATGTATATATATATTTTGTTGTTGTTGTTGTTGTTGTTGTTGTTTTGTTTTGATTTGTACACAACGAAATTGGCGTTCTAAGCGTGAATACAGTCAGGACGATTCTCACAAATCGATGCGTTTTTTCATTAATTGATTTAAATCTTTAAATAGCTTGTTGGACGTGTATATTGTTTAGTTATAATCGTTTTTTTTAATTCTCTTTTGATTTATTAATATCCCATTTGGTTGTCTATGATAATGTTGAGGACGGCATTTCTGTCTGCAATTAACAATCAAGAAAGTTTCATAAATTTCATCTCGTTTCTGAACGAAGAAAGGTGATAAACAACAACGGTTCGATTAATTATGATTGAATTTTTAAAAAATGTTAATATTCGTTCGAGATAAATATTCGTATCTTTTTTTTCCTATATTTAGTAAGAAACAAATGTTCAAATTGAAATTTTTAATCTCGTTTATTGAACATGCGGGCCAAATGATTAAATTCAAAACGTGCAATTTTGCGGTGAAAGAAAAACAACAAACGCCAAAGATATAATAGACAACAAGCATTCCAGGCCAATCGCATTCGATAAAAACTATTTACGCATAGACTTGGAATAATTTCCATCGAGACGAATCACGGGCGATCGCGCATTGGTGCAAAAAGAAAGCTTCATAAAATTGTTATTTTAGATTTGTCTAAAAAAACATCGCGCGTTTTGCCTCGGAGGTAATTGAATTTTAATCGACGTCCTCGACGTCGGTATGAGAGTCGCTTATGTCGACATCCGATGTGTCTTTTACGCTCAACGAATTTTCCATCTTATTGATATTCTTCATAACAATCTGCGACCCCGCCAATAGGTCGAAATCCTCCAGCATTTCGCGCTGTCCGCATGCGCCTTCCTGTTCGTCTTCCTCCTCCGAGGCATCCATGTCCTCGCTGTCGGTTGTCGGCATTATAACGATATCCGGCTTGTCGGTGAACTCGTTCGAATCCGTACCGGCGTCGAAGGACATTTGATTTCGTACCTCGATGGAGAACGGTCCGTCGCCCTCCTTCGTCGTTATCGTACCACCGGTAAAGTCGCAGAGTATATCGCCACGCGGAGCAACGTAAATCGGTGATGGTTCATCGTCACCCTCGTCGTTCGACAAATCCTCGTAGTCCGTTTCTCCTTGATACGAATTATCGAATACCGAGAGACCCTTTTGCTCGGATTTATTGGTCCCGTCGTTTTCCGGATCACTCGTATAAATTTCATCGACGTCCGTTAAATTTTCTACGAAACTGGTGCGTCTCGAACGGGTCGGAAAACCACCGAAATTCTGCCACTGCATCTCATCGGTATTGTTAGCCGCTGACGCCTCGCCATCGTCGAGCGTAACGGAGATTATTGGATTCACCAAATTTTCCACATTTTTTTTCGTACTCTTGTTTGGCGACAACGCTCGTGCTTGAGAATTCATCAGCGTCAATTCACCCTCCGAATCCGTATCGGAGAAATGCAACGACGTATTGTTCATCATTGCGTTCAAACGTCTTCGCGTTGAACGCGATTTGCGCTTTGTTTTCGTACCCGTCGATCCATCGTTTCGCGTTCTCGACGGACTGCTGCACTCGTGTTTCGGACTTTTCGTCTCTTCTGTACCCGAGCCGACTTGACATTTTATCTGTTTTACGGTATCCAATTTTTCCGAATTTTCCATATTTTCTCCTATCTCCTCGATCGTTGCTTCCTGATTCTCCATATTTCAAATACTCTCTTTATCTTTTGTTCGTTTTTATCGTTTACGATACTCTCACGCGTCTTTCAAACTCGGAGTTTATTAAGAGGGTCTCGAATTAAGAAAGAAAAAGTCTAAGAAAGTGAAATGAATACCTGGAACGACAAAAATTAAAGAAATGATACTTTTTTTTCCAGCTTGAGGCTTCGACCGTCTATTCCAGTAGAAATAACGAAAAAAATCAGTTTTTTTCACTCACGTTCCAGTGGGTCCTATTGCAATCGACGTGAATAATGAGTGATGCAATATTATTTTTACGGAAAATAAGATAACGCGTTCGGTCGAACGACGGTTCGCGTCTGAGTAACGTGTCTCGACCGACCCTGTGAGAATTTGTTGATTCTGTTACGTATAATTGAGTTGAAGGAAGCCACATATAATCTGCATAATCGGATTGTCTCTTCCCCTTGAATGAGAATAACATTTCGAGGCGTTTACGCGACACGACTGCGTGACTATTTCGTTAATTTTTTATTTTTCAAAATTTTATTCAAATTCCACATGGACTTTGCACGATGTATGAATACTTTCGCTGTAGTCTCCGAAAGCTTTCTTTTTGCACCTCTTAATCGTTCCTTATGCTTTTTTTTCTTTTGATGATTTATCTAAAGATTCTTAATCGCATACATTTTTTTTTTGCTTGTTGATATAACGTACCTGTCTGCTCTTTTTGCAATATATCGGTTATGAATTTAGATTCCGAAGGTGACGAGGGTTTCGGCTTGTCACCCTTTTCTCCCTCCTCCTTCGTGTACGACGATTTGAAATGTTCCATTTTTCCTCCCGTGATATTGGAATCTTCGTATTCTGAAAAAAAAGATCCGAAACAAAATTACAATCGCGGAAAATAAAAATATTTTGTAGCAATCGGAAAATCAAACAAAAGCTTTAGAGAGTTTAAAGGAAACATCCGCGTAGAGAAGCAATTTTCATGTTTGAACGGAGGCAGTTAATGCGCAATAGACACGACTCTTCGACGGTCAGGACGGTCGGGTCGGGAGAAAATGTATTGATCGACGAGCGTGGACAACGAAAAAAAAAATAACGTACCCTTGAGCTTTTTCTCAGTTTCACCAGAGACAGTGCTGTCGGGAAGAACGATATTGAGAACACAAATGGGTTGCTGCGACGGTTCGCCTTTGGCAACTTTCGGATCTCTCATGAACATCATTCTCGCGACTGGATCGAGAAGGGGATCGCGCACTTTAACATGAAACGAGAGTCTGTTCTGACGAAAAGCTTTGAAGGTAAATTTCAGCTGTACACCGGATTTCGTTACGGGAACTAAATTTCCGCTGAACTCGATGTACAAATCTTTTCCGTCGAGTGCCTGCAACAGAGAAGAAGTGAAAAATAAGAGAACAAACGATAAGAAATGAGGTCAAACCTGAAAGCTTCTTAGAGCGCAGACAGAGTAGCGAGACACTCGGTGATGTCGCGAGAAATATAATGAGGTCGAAGCTTACCTCCACGTCTCGACTTTTAACGATTTCGAGAAATTCTTCTTGTTTCTCGAGTGTATGTATGCCTTCCTTGCCGTCGGTCATGCAAAGGATCCGCAGAGTAGCTTCGATGAGATCCATCCTCTTGGTATAAATAACGAAGCTGCGCAAATAATAGAAAAAACGATTGGTTTTCACACAAATCCACCGAAATTTCCAATTTTAGATCGATTTCACGATTACAATGTACAGATCGATTAGAATTAGTAGACAAAAAAAAAAGGAAATTTACTTTGTGATGAACGGTACAAAGAGCGATTCTTTGTACAGTTCCGTAGCCATCTTCGGTACTTCGCTGATGTTTCGGCAGTCCATGAGCCAAAATCTTGCCGATACCGTTGTGGTAAAGGATACCCGATCGTTCATAAAAGTCAGAGGCGTTGAGCCAGTCACGTCCTCCCATTGTGCTTCACTCGTGCCTCCTGCATAGAAAATAAACGTGTGAATTCCATCGAATATTTCATATCTAATCAATTCATTTTTTTCTTGAGTTTATTCGCAGCTGTTGAAAATGTATTCCCGTACTTAGATCCCGAGAGACGTTGCCCCGCATTGGTATAAATATTGTAACAGTGACATGGAATTACCTGCGATACTGCAGAGGAGACGCAGTGTAGGAGTTTCACCACCGTATTGATTGATCATTCCTTTATTAGCAGCCTGCGGCACGGGAATCGTGAGAGTTATTGGCTTGTGAAACTTTCGACGCCTCGGCTCGATGGTAATTACTGGCGATACGGCAACGCAATTGCCGAGAAGCTTTGCCGTTAGTTCCGCCGGAATTACGTGCGCCTGAAAGGATCAAAATTGAACTTAATGATTTTCATTCCTCATCTCTGACATCCGATACAAAAAGCGAAAAAATCCTTAATCCGTTAAAATTTACACTCGCCTGCAAGCCAACTTTAATTTTCTTCGTAAGAGCACCCGGTGGAAATACAGCCTGAACGTGATTAGCAACGCTTGATATAAGTATTCCACCGTCCGCACCGATAACGTGTACCTCCTGTTTTATTCGCGTTACAATAGCAAAATATTGTGGAAATTCCGTCGTCAATATTCGCATTATTCTTCCGGAGTGCGAAGCACTCATTTGAATATCTAAAAGAAACCGGACACCGAAAAGACAAGACATGAAGATACATTATTTAAATGGTTGAGAAGCTGAAAGCGTCAAAAGCTTTAATTCGCATTTACGTATTTGAATTTTATTTAAAAAAGCACAGTGATGCAACGCACTCATAATACGTTTACTACCGTGTGGTGTATTGAAGAGCGTGTCGTCGTTGTCGAAGGAATTATCGTGTTCCTTCCACGTTTCGCCGTTATCACTGCGTAGAATCAACATCTCTCTTTCCTTTCCCTGTATGGACGCGAAGTGTGGAACGTCGATTAAAACCGGACTGAAATAAAGAATATTATTTAACAATGTTGATACTTCGACAGATCAAATCGATGATTCGATCGCAATTGCCAAAGTCTGAGCGCCGCCAAAGTGCACAAAATCTGATCTGTAAGCTTTGAAAGTCATTGCGTGTCATCTTTTTAGACATTCGCCGCTATTGCTCGGCAACTGTTTCGTTGTCCAAAGTTTAAGTATGTGGAAGTGGAAGTTAAAAAATGAGATTTAGCGAGAATTTCAATCACTTACCAATATTATAAAGATTTGAAAAAAATCAACCATACTGAATACATCAATAACTTTGATTTTGCATAATAACAATGCCAAAAATTCATTAATGAGTAAATAAATAAATACTACAGAAAATTGCCAGTGAAGCTCTTTTTTTTCTTATTTGAACTGAATGTGTTGATTCTTGAGAAACCATACGAATTTTTTCAGTATTTTCGTACATTTATGAAAAGATTGTTTAGGATTTTTTTCATGCTATTGTTACGTAAATTTCTGTACAATTGCTCCGAAACTTCGCGAGTTGCCGTGGAATGTTGCTGCAAAAACATATCCAAAATGCGTGCCTTTATATTTATTCATTTTTTAAAATTTCGAAAAAAAATGTCAACAATGTAAGAAAATTTTGAAAAAATTTCTATGGTTTCTAAAAAATCAACAAATTCACTTTAAATGAGGAAAAAGAACTTTCACTTCCTCTTTCTTGAACAATGTATTTATTAACTTTGTTAATAACAATTATTATTAAGCAAAGTCAATGTTCTTGATATTTTTAATGCGTTTGGCTTTATAAGGATTTTTATTGTATCTCGGAGAAGTGAAATTTTGATTGTATTAAACTTTTGGTTGGAAATGTACGTGTAATACGTCCTTAATTAACCAACCAATCGATTCCAAACATATCGCGTGACGGAAGTATCAGAAGAACGCAAACTTCTCTATATCAGTAAACGGAAAATACGTATTTATGATTTTAGTCACGCGATACTAAGCTGTTGAATGTGAATCATTTTCTCGATGATTGACTTGCGTGAGTAGGCAAATAAATCAGTAATTCAATAACCGTAACGTCTTGATGCAATGATTTCGAAGATGTTTCTTACAAATTTTCTTCATTTGGACTGTCAGTGAAGTACACAATGTATTACCCCAAAAAACTCGCTCCCACTGGGCCCATCTCTATGATTCGCGTTGCCAGAGCTTCGCCTTCCATTAGGGATGGTGGATTCGCAACTTTACTCGGTTTTAATAATCTACAGGTGACGCGTATCGGCATTGTTGCACGTCGGGGCGGTACAATTATACGTATACCACTGTGTCGGCAACCTTTCATAGCACCACCGCGAGCGTCGACCAAGAAACTCACTAAAAATCTGTAAATTTTTGTTCCAAATATTTAAAGGAAGTTAAAGAAAATCGAAATCGTTGTGTTATAAGTCATAAACAATAATACTTACGATCTAAAGTGAAGTCTTCTGCAAGTAAAATAATTGAAATGATTTTTCGTTATCAATTCCGATTGTAGTTTTGTTTTTGTCGACAAAATAATATACTTACGCCAAATTCGCGCTATCGTTTGTGTCGAAATTCTCAGCAAGGCAGTAGTTGTTACTTTGAACAAATTCTTGCTTCTCTTCCTTCGATACTTGGGTTGAAAAAAAAAGTGAAATGTATTATCGATACAAAGATGAATTGCGTGTTTTGGAAGTATTCGAATAAAATAACATTTGAAATTGAATTTAAAAACATTTTAACAATTCTCCCGATATTTCCATAGGAATTGATATTCGGTACCTTGTCGGTCTATCGGATCGTCTCTGGTTACGTCGATAGGCAGCGAATCGTCGCGCAGGCTCTTCATCAGATCGGCGGTGAGGTATCGGTACGGTTGCTCGTTTATCAATCCATCCGAACCTATAAAAAAACACGAAAAAAATCGATCGTAAGATGTAATTTTTCTCAAATATCTATGGAATCTACGAGAAAAAAACAAATAGAAAAATTGAAATCTCGAAGAATACGCTTTCTTTGTGATTTCGTTTATTTACCGAGAATAATTGAATTACCTCCTTCGTCATCCGAATCGGACATGAAACTAGTCTCTTGGAGACTCTCCGGTGCAATAACTTTGTACTTCTCTTCCCAAGTTCTATTGTCGGGTGTCAACGTATCGTACGACAGACCTTTCAAAACTTCCATAACCGATATGTATCCTAATTTTTGAGCGACGTTCAACGCGGTTAAACCATCCTGAAAAGAACAACGAAAATATAATCATCAATGCAAAATTTGTTGAGAAAATTTGTCTATTCCTTGGCTGTAACTTTGGTCGCAGGTTGTTTGGAGATTATTCTCAGTATTTCAATTTCTTTCTCGTCCCTGTACAATTGTCTTACATTATTATTTATTTTGTAAGGCGATTGTAAATACAGGGGAAAGAAAAAAAAATTCTGCGTCATTTTAACATTTGTTGAGTAACGATTTCTGTTGAAAAACGCCAAAGAAAGCGCGAAGACTTACGGTAGTTCGCGCGTTGTGAGAAGCATTTCCTTCCAACAGCGCTGACACTATGTGCGCGTGGCCCTGTTGTGCGGCTTGATGCAGCGGAGTATAATTCTGATTAGTTCTCACATCGATTTGAGCATTGTGCTTAAGCAAGAAACGTATCATCGACAAATTGCCGAAGTGTGCAGCAACGTGAATTGGTCTGTATCCAGTTTCCGTTTCACTCTCGACGTTCGCGCCGTTCTTCACAAGGATTGATGCGACGCGTATAAAGTCCTCTTGAGCGCAGAGATGCAAAGCCGTCAAACCATTCTGTCGATGTAACGATACCAGTCAAAATATCGTTGGTGATGAAAATTTGTATTTAAAAAATTGGATAAATCGTGTATCGGAAGATTTGCGTAACAGAAATATGCAAATTGTAATACTCTAAAATCATCATCATCGGGGGCAGCATCATCACTGCCGATTATTGCGTAATGAAGAAACGGTCGGTTCGGTCACCATTTTGCATTAATAATCTTCTGACTTAAGGAGGGTGTATCGTTAGATTCCAAGTGAAAAGCGAAATTGTGGGAGATATCTGAGAAAAAAATGTATACATATTCAGAAAAATTAATGAATCAACTTCTGCTAAAATAAAGTTCATTCGCTGGATAGTTTGATAAACAATTTTGTTTTAACTGTTTGTTAATAGCTTTTTGAAATTACTATTACAAAAAATTAAGATTCTTAGCACCTTCTATATGGTGGATTTTTTAAAGGTTTGTATCACATTGGGAAGTGTTGAAAATTTTGTCTGAAACTCAATTTTAGTTAGGAATACAACAATACACCCTTGTGTTACTATAATAAATTAATAAAAATTCGTCTCTCAAAATCCCAAGAAACTAAAGTAATACCAATATTAAAAATACTAGTATTTTTTTAACAATTCGCGTATCTGTTAGGAAATGAAGTAATATCAAGAGACGCGCTAGCGTCACGACGCCAAGAACTCAAAAAAAAATATTACGTGACGTGACGCTACAGTGTATACATACGCCAATATCTTAACTACCAGACCATCAAATATATTGAAAATTTAAGGGATTTAAAGATTATCTTCAACGTTTAGCAAACAATATATATTAGTCCGAGAAGAAAAAGGGGAATTTTTTTTACGTCATCGCGCCACGGAAAACTCTTTTTCGTCCTCTTGTGATGTAAAATTGTATACAATGCTCGGCGGAAAAACGTCTTCTCAGCTCGCGTGATTGCAACACTCATCAGAAAAGAGTTTTACCACCCTCGGGTCGTAATGTACTATTTTGCGATTTGCCCTTTCGGCAAGTTCTTTGTAAGTATACCTTAGCCTTGTGATTCGGATCAGCGCCGTGTTCAATCAATAGATTTGTCATATCATAATGTCCTTTTTGAGCGCTGAGCTGTAGTGGCGTGAAGCCAGCTTTCGATTGAACATTTGGATCAGCGCCATGTTCAAGAAGCGTTGAAGCTATATCCATCTACGGAAATTCGCAATTGTTTAGCGTTTCATAGTTTACATAACGGAATAATAACAAGACAAAAAAAAATGTTTTCCCCGACTACGCTAAAATGCCTGCAAGGTGGGTGGAAAGTTAGCAATTCTCGACCAGCAAGAGCAAACGTTGTCGCGTAGAAGGAAAAGTAGTAATTTTTGTCTTTACGGAAGAAAAGTATCCGACAAGTCATTATGCCACTATAGGCATAAAAACAGCGTCTCTTTTAGCATAGTCGGGTTAAAAATAGCGTATGCTACTCGGGATGGAGCATAATTTTCCCCTCCTGTAATTGCTGCCCCCGCTTCGCTCGGACAGCAAACTTCACACTCAGCGAAAATCACGCACTTCCCTTGCAGCATAATATACTATATTTCTTGACTACGCTAAAGTGACCATGTTCCAT
Source organism: Cryptus viduatorius (assembly GCA_964006125.1). NCBI lineage: Eukaryota > Metazoa > Arthropoda > Insecta > Hymenoptera > Ichneumonidae > Cryptus > Cryptus viduatorius. The sequence continues at coordinate 26,347,305 of OZ023220.1, forward strand.
GCCTGCAACGCGGGTGGAAAGTTGCCGATTCTCGATCAGCTGAAAGAAAAGTGTTGGAGTGGAAGAAAAAATGCAGCACCGGGAAGCAAAGTGCTGCAGCAGAAAGAAAAATAGCACTTTTCGTCTGCAGAGAAGGAAAATAGTATTTTTCGTCCGCACAGAAGAAAAATAGTGCTTTTCGCCCACAGTGAATAAAAGAAGCCGACAAGTTATTACGCCATTGCAGGCATAAAAATAGCGTCACTTTTAGCATAGTCGGGATAAAAGAAGCGTATGCTACGCGAGAGGGAGTGTAATTCTCACCTCGTCGATTGCTCCCGAAGCGAAGCCTTATACTTTACGACAATCACGCATTTCCCTCCCTTGTAGCATGATATATCATTTTTTACCTGATTCTTGCGCGCGGCTATGTGCAGAGGCGTATGTCCATTTTGAGATGCCAGATGTGGCGAAGCACCCTTCTCCAATATCATATTAGCGACATTTGAATGATCGTAATGGCAGGCAAGATGCAGTGGCGTTATATCGTTTTTTCCTTGGGCATCGAGTTTGCTGTCCTTTTGCAAAAGAATTTTGGCAACGTTCATATTACCGTACTTGGCGGCGATGTGCAAAGGTGTAAAACCATTTTTCGTCGCTGCTTTGACCGATGCGTGATTTTCCACGAGAATCGCTGCTACCTGAATAGTGAGAAGAAAAAAAAAAGAATTTTATTGCACGTCTAACGCTTCAATAGAAATTAAACGTATTCAATGCGAATAGGCATGCGAGCAAAAAAAATTGTATGAAAAAATGAGAAAATAAAAAAGTCAAATGAATTACAAAAAAATGTTGCTGCTTACCTTACGCATAACAGCTACGTACAATCCACAGTAACAAAAAAAAACGAACAGAGACTACTACGTACGAAAAAAAGTAATGAAATAATAAAGTATCGATCGACGCAGATGATTCTTCGAGTAGTCTAAAAAAACATACGCTATGAACATCAAACGTGAAGGGATAGCATAACGATAGATTTCTATTTTTATTAACAGTCTATAAAATAATGAGAATCGTACATAAACAAAAGTACACATTGATGGATAAACGAATCAAAAGTAAAATAGTCCGAATGGGATAAATAAAATCATAAATAGTAAATCTATGTAAGGGATCAAAAAAAAATTATATTAAATACTCCTGATGTCGAGTCCAAAATAAATATATTGTATTTTGAGTGTTGATGTAGTCGGCTATTCTGGAGAGCTCTTTGTACGTTACCTCCTCCTGGCCTTCTTTTGCGGCGATATGCAATGCGGTGTACATGTCCTTTGTCGTCGTGTCAACTGCAGCACCGTGTTGCAACAGTAACATTACGATGTCCACGTTACCCAAACGCGATGCGATATGCAAAGGCGTTTGTTCCTCCTACAAAAAATATTTTTTTTAATAGCTTCTTTCCGTAATTTTGTTTGCTACTCCGTAAGAACTACAGGTGTGACAATTGTGCGAATCTTTTCTAATAACGCAAGAATATTTTTTCTACGTAATGCAACACAATTGCCGGATATTACTGAATAGCGACGAATACGAAAATAACTGCAAACATGAAATATTTGTGACTTTTAAAATAATTTATTCATTTTTTAAAAAATGTTCAATAACTTCGAATCACCAATTCCAAAATGTGACACGAATTTATTTTAAAATTCTGATTGAGAGAAGACGCTGATAAAAAGCCTAAACTACAATTTATTTTTATTCATAAATAAAAAAAAGAGAATTTTGGCCATTCCTGCTAATGGAGCGAACGTACGTTTTCACAAACGTTGTCGCCGTCAAAAGCGAACGAAGAAAAAACTAAAAGTCTTTTAAGATATTAATATGCAATAAATAGATAGGGTTTTTTTTAGCATTACAGACTGGTTAATGGTTCATGCATTTTAACTACTTGATGGTTTCGTATAAAAATTTCGGGGTATAATGATCGATCGACGAATCACATACGGTCCATACACAGCTAATATCGCATCTCTACAACAGAGCAACAACTTGTATGACAAATTTAAAGGAGACGTTACACAGTTGTTACGAGTCTAAAATAAATCGTACAAATTGTATTGTATAAAAATTGTAATTTCGTCGTCTACGAACGCTTTACGCTCGACGCTTGGGTTTTAACTATAAGAAACACGTCGCAACGTCTAAAATCTACCGATTAAAGTTTATGTTAGTTTACTGGAAGTTGCGAATTATTTTGTTGTCAGTTATAAACTACAAAAATTGAACATTTTGATAATTTTCGATATCAAATCTCGAGTTGTAAGAGTTTCCGAGTTTTCTTTCATAAAGTTTTTTTTTATGATACAGAGAATTATCGCGTTAATAAAGACATTATATACTGAAGAGAAAATAATGTCAAAGAATAATACAGGAAAATTAGAACACGCGTTCATCCAACACTATAACAATTTACTTACCCTTGCGCGAGCGTCTACTTTGGCTCCGTTTCTTAACAATATCCGAATAATATCAGTTTGATTAGCCCTAGCAGCGAGATGCAAAGGTGTTTCACCCCTTACGGTTGGCACGTCAGGATTGGCTTCGTGCTGTAGTAGGAATATCACAATATTCATACATCCCATAAAACTGGCCACGTGCAACGGGGTCAGTCCGGACTGTAAAATACAACATGAAAAAAAAAAGAAAAAAATAATTTTCCAATTAAACATATTAATCACGTGGCTGAACACTCTTGCGAAAAAAGCTCCGAACATTTTTTGTATTATAGTCGAAGCGATGTATTTTCTTTTATTAATCTTTATTTAATTATTTATGTATTTTTTGACAATTAGTATTCGATATCATTGCACGAGCCTTTAACCAGTCTTCAAAGCGAAATCATTATAAATCTTTGTACACCTGCTGCTTCCTGATTTACGATTCCAATTATGCAATGAACTGGCTACGATCGGCAATGGGTAATGCTGTGTGCAATTTAGCTCGATTATAAACGGCTCTTGCACTATACTTATCGAGATATAATTAATAGTGTCGTGCATTAGATGCATATATTGAATATATATATACATAAACGTGGCATATGCTTTGTAATTACCTCGGTAGTAGACTCGATGGAGGCGCCATGCTTGAGCAAAAGTTCCACAACTTTGATGCGATTCTTCTTGCACGCAATGTGTAAAGGCGTGAAGCCATTAAGGGCGCGAGCATTGGGGTCAGCTTTTCTATCGAGCAACAGCTTGGCGACTCTAACATGTCCGCAATGTGCAGCGACGTGGAGAGATGTTAAATAATCGATGGTAACTTCGTCGACCGGCGCCCGATGATACAATAATGCTCTTGCCGCGTCAACATGATCTCCTTGCGATGCCATGTGCAATGGTGCCAATCCATTCTAAATTGATCACAACATTTTTTCATATTTGCAAATTTACCGTTTCGTCCTAATATATAATAATCAATGAGAAAGTTACGATAAAATTACAAAATACTTTGATGCCATTTCAGCGAAATGGAAAATATTATTTAATATTGTACGCGGAGCCGTCAGCCTGTTGAATTTATACGTAGTCAAGCGGCCGAAAAAGAAAACCCATTTCAGCATTTTTTTTAGAAAAGCGTAATCCACAGATGCAGACGTACCGCATGCGCCCGGAATAGATGACTCGATATAAGTTATGGAATAAATGTTTAAATTACGTATAATCCGTTTTTGAAATTGTAAAAAGGTTTTCCTCGAAACGACTATTTTAAAGTCAGTGAGCAACATACCTAAAAAATGATGCGTCGATATTTCGGAAACTTTTGAAGCTTTTTCGAGCTGTGAAAAACTAGTATTTGATGGAAGAATTAATTTCTTTACCGATGTATACTTTCTATTTTTCGCAAAAATCAAGAGTCTTGGATACACGTCTTGGATACACGTCAATTTGTATTCACTTGATATTTCGAAAATTCCTTCGATTAGCCACAGACTAAATTAATATACTAACGAAGTTTGTTTAGTTTTTTTAATTTTAGATGACGTGATTTAGAATTGCACTGCGCACTGTAAACGGCTTCCCGGGCATCGACTATAACTCCGTTGTAATTAAATATTTTTACACGAAAAAATTACTGAGTGTTATTGAGATGTTACTTTTTAATATACCAAATTTCTGTAGGAATGAATAATTACTATTTTCTTTGGAGAAATCGCAAAGATACGTTTTTTTTTTCAACCGTATGACGCGGTATAACCCCTTAATAGAAGGTAATGATAAGGAGACATACTTTCGTTCGCGCGCTAATGGGTGCCTCGTGTTCGAGAAGCGTCGATACAACTTCCTCATGTCCGGAACGTGCCGCGCAATGAAGCGGCGTCAAGCCGTCACGTGTCTTCGCATCTATCATTGCCGAATTTTCCAACAATATTTTCACCATATTGTTCTTTCCCCATTTGGCGGCAACGTGCAACGGACTGATGTTGTGCTGCGAATAAAAGAACGTAATATCATTGTTAATCAAATATAATTGCGATTAAATATAAATCATGTATTTCTGTTTGGAACTCCTAACAATATAAGGACGATGACGCACCTTTGCTAGATAGTTTACATCGGCGCCGCGTTTTATAAGCAAACGCGCTATTTCTTCGTTTCCATAATGGGCTGCAATGTGAAGCGGTGTAAAACCACTTTTCGAAGTTACGTCGGGTTTGTGATCGTTCTGAAATTTATCATTATTTCACGATTGTTAAACAAACTTCAATGGAATCCGTTGTACATTCGTGTCTCGAACAACGGTGTCCTTGAAAAAAAAAGCTCTTCAAAAAAGTACAACTTTTCGAAAATGTTAATTTTCATATCTATGGAAATAATCATCTCATAAAAATGTCATGATGAATGTAAAATTGTTATGACAAAATGTATCCATCCAACAAAATAGTCTAATATTAGTCGAAAAATCATATATTTTTTTCCAGCAAAATCAAATTACATCCAATCCATCCATCCATGTATATCCAATCTGCAGCTGAAAAATTAGCGATATAAAAGCCCTCGAGTTGGATGATTGACATTCTACATTTACATTTTAATTTAAGAGATAAAAAAGATGTCATACTTTATAGTCAGCTTGGCGTTGACACCCTATATACTATGATGATGAAAAATAACAAAAAGAAAAATGAATATAAATATTTGATTTATGCTGTTCGTAGAGTCAACGTTAATGAACGATCTGATATCAGATTAAGGAACATATGCAACTCATTCGCAGCTCGTAAATCCGTTTTCTTGTTCACATCAATCGTGACTATGCGTATTTAAATGTGCAATTAAGATGTATATTATACCTGTAATAGTAAATCGGCGGCTTTGCAGTCGTCCTTCTTGGCAGCAATATGCAAGGCTGGTAGACGTACTTTTCCTTTCGAATCGTTTTCAAGCAGAACGCTTACTACTTTGTCGTGTCCTTGTTGCATCGCCACGGCAAGGGGAGTAAAGCCATCCTGAAATTTTTAAGCGCGCGTGACATGCGCGTAGATGTATAATTAATGGGCATATAATGAATTCGATATTATTCAATGAAATTCGGAGGAATATCGCTCAATAAGGATACCCGATACTTTTCTAATAGTTGTTTAACGAATCGTTCAAAGCACAAAAAAAGTCACGAAAATACGTGAATCTGTTCCAAAAATTAATATCTATAATTCTGTAACGAAAATTATAATTTTTAGAGCCTATCGTTACGTTACGTTAATTTATCAATCGACTATCTATTCATGTAAATGTAAAAAAAATAAGTCGACATATGATAAATACATTAATTCAATACAATATTACGTTTCATGCACTTATTTTTTTTTACGTATTTGTACGAACCTCGGTAGCTAAACTCTGATTGGCGCCGTTGGATAGCAACAATTTGACGACTTGATCGTGATTTTCTTGGGCCGCCATGTACAACGGCGTGAATCCGTTTTGGGATTGGATGTTGACCGCAGCTCCATATTGGATCAGGATATTGACTATGTCAGCTTGTCCCGCTGTTAAAAACGATTTCAAAAACATTGAATTTGAGTTTCATTTTCGTTGTAAAGTCATTTGGCTGCGGTGAGCAAATTAAAAGGCTCGTATAATGTGATTTACGGTCCGGTAATTATGAAGCATTTTTTAAAAATATTTTCAAATTTTGATGTGTTAAAAATATAGTATACGAATATATTTTTCAAACTCATCAATTCGACAAAGTTAAACGACTTTGGAGTGATCAAATGGCCATTCAGCAAATTTTGAACGCCATTATCTCGAAACAGCGTTATCGATATTTGTTGTCAATATATTTCGAAAACTATTCCACTGATTGTTCTATAATTTTAGGGAAATATTAGTGGATACTTCTTCTATTTTTTTATTGAAGTACTTTCTTTTAATTAAATCAAACAGGTAAAAAATATTCGTAAAAAACCGAACTGCAAATTTGAACTGTTGAAAATTTGTAAAAAAAAAATCATACGTGGCGCAATGCTTCCAACTCTACATTTTAAGGGTCGCTTCGGTTTTTGAATTTCTGATCGTCCGTCTGTCCAGAATCATAAAATTGGTGACGGAATAATAATATTTTTTAAATATTTATAATAACGCTTCCATTTACCTAATGAAGCTATATGAAGAGCTGTATTTCCTTTCTTCGTAGCTGCGTCAACTTTCGCTCCCCTCTTCAACAATTCGGTAACGATTTCCACGTGGCCATCTTTCGACGCTAAATGCAGCGCATTTAAACCGTTCTGCAAGGCGACATTATTGTTATTTTAGAACGAGCAAAGCTTTCAAAATGAGAACTCAATGGAAAATGAAATTATATGAATATTTTACTATGCGAATAATAACGGGAGTAACTAAATGTTCAGAATTTCAAATGAATATTCTCTTACCGAGTTAGCCGTATTGATATCTAAATCCGTGTCGAGGTACTCGACCACTTTTTCGAGATTTCCAGAACGCGCAGCCCGAAGAAACGCCGTCGTGTCGTCCGTCTGCGAAATAGATAATTTCACAATGAGTGAATAACTAATGCGAGACAATTGATATTACAGCGTTCTAAAATTGTAAAATTTACGTTTTCGGTATATTTTTTGGTACATTTGTGGAAATTTGATCAAAATTTTAGTACCCGCGATATGCCAAGAATATGAAAATCAAATGTATTAAACATGTCAAATTCTTTGATTTTGCATAATAATAATCCCGAAAAGTTGTTAACGAATTATTCAAAAAATAAACGGCAAAAGAAAAACGTAAATCCTTTCATTTTCTAATTTTAAATGAATTCCTCGACTTTTTCGAATTCATATTAATTTTCAAAATTTTCTTACATTCCGAAATTTAGTTTTTTCGAAAAAATCAATGTACAAACACGAACTTTGAATTGGTTTTCGTAGCAAAATTTCACAGTTACATACAAAAAGTTTTAAGGCAATTGCATTAAAAGTTCCGTAATTATGCCGCTAAAAAATTCCAAAAGTGCAAATTCAAAAGTGTAGAAAAATTCTGAATAAATTTACGTGGATTAGAAAAAAATTATCGAATTCATTTGAAATGAGGGAAGAAAAAAGAATTACCGATTATTTATTAAACTATATTTTTTTCAACTTTTTGACATTACTATTTGCAAAATGAATGTTCTTGTGATGCATTCTTAAGAACTAATGAAGTTTTTCTAACACAAACGCATCGTAAAGAAAAAAAATATGAATCATAATTAAAAAAGACAATACCTATTCGATGTTATAAATAATATAGAAGATTTTTAATCACAGTAATCATTGGTCAATAGTAGTCTATTCTAAGAATAAAGGACATTATATTATTATCTACAGGATTTAAGAAGTAATTAGTATCTACATTAAGTATAAATTAATTTTCTTAAGCTAATAATGTGTATCCTGTCTTATAGGAACGGACAGAAAAGATTCAATAATATCTATATGGTGAACCAGATAAGAATAATAGAAATTACAATTTTGACGTTGATAAATAATCTTATCGAACGGATGCGACAGCAATTAATTCCGTCTATCGCGCGCATTGGCATTCCCCGCGATACCGCCGCGGCGATATCAAGACACGCAGTCTCGCTTTACAACAACGCCGAGTGAAACAAAACGAAAAGATGAAAAACTTTAAAAAGAAAAAGCCACGAAGCAAAGAAGCGTAATCGTCCAACGAAATATTTCATGATATACCCCGCCGGAGGGTATATATACGTCATTTCGGTGAATTTCACCTATACAGCATCCGCCCTTTTCTCTCGCACCCTCCTTATATACTGTCCTATAGTACCAACGGTATACATGCGATGTATACATGCCACGCAGTCTCGCCAGCGAGAGGATATATCCTGTATAGAAAGGAAATCACAACTCCATCGTATCTATAGCACGATTTCATACGACATTCATACACACGGGCAGACGGGCACAACTACCCCTCTGCTATTCCGGAGGTTCTGACTAATTTCGTGACACCTAACCCTCCGCCCCGTTCCTCATCACCAACATATTGCACCGCGGCAACCCTCTCATTCCGCTATATGCGCACACAATGCGAGAAGAGAAACAAGTTGAAATCCATACGGCATGTATAAGTAATTCTCACTCGTCAATGGACAGTAGTATTATCGTGAAAAGGCGGCTTCCGCCTCGGCGCACTTGTGCCGAACCTCGCCTCGTTCATTGACGACGAGTACTACCATAAAGGCGCATGTACCAGTGATTGACCCGCTTAAGTGGAGTGTACAATCGTAAGGCGTAGTTTAAGAAGTTTGCTACGGCTATAAATCAATGATTTATTTGCCACCGAGTTATTTCATACGTGTCGCTATTGATCGAAATATTTTTGGATTTAGGTAGTACTAGCGTACAGTCTGAACTTGGTAATGTCTGCGTGAGATTCAAAGAGAATGTCGAACACTTCTCAATAAGATAAAAATCAGGCATACAGAAGACGCTGCAAACATTGATTTTGCAAAATAATAATATCAAAATGTTATTAACAAATAATGAAAAAATTAATTGGTCAATAAATTACCCGGCAACTTAACTTTTTTTTTTTTATGAAATTGATTCGTTAATTTTTTCGAATACGTATCAATTTTTTCAGAATTTTGTCTAATTTTAAAAATTGCATGTTTTTTTTTTGCGGACAAAATGAACAGTGAAAACGCCATTGTAAAAAATTAGACTTTCTAAAAAAATTCATACGTATTCGGAAAATTTTTAAATCGTTTCGTCGGTGGATATTTTTATTTTTTTGGCAAAAGAATTTTTTTTTATCTCGCGGAACAAACATAAAAAACAATTGGTACATTCGGAGTTTCAATTGCAAAATATCAAATTTTCATTCATCAATGGTAACATTTGATTATCGATGTTGCAAAACCAATCGACATTGATAATAATCCGTCGAGAATTCTGACTTTGATTGCAAAGTAAAAAAAAAGGTAACTCATGCGATTGTTGAGATGTAAAAAATCGAAATTCCTTTTGTTTTTTGACAATTATAATTGATATAATTTGAGATTTCTAAGCATTCAACATTTTCTTAAGTACGCAAACTCCGTAAAAAAAAAAGGTATTATCAAAAAGTCGGTTCGACGAATTTGCAAATCATTAAGCAGATACAACGGATTAAGTTTCGCTTAAAATAATCTAAACGATGAATTAATTTTTGAACAATACGAAATCGTTGGAGACAATCGCTGTAGACTAGTCTGACCGTCCTTAAAATTGGTCATTCCTTTTTTTTGTTAATCACGTAAACCTTTTTTTACATTCGCTAAAACCGCGTCATTTACGCAACAATTTTTACAAAAATGTATAACTAACATTGTACCGTCCTGTCGTCCGGGTAGTATGCGAAGAAGTAACAGTATTTTATTATTACTAAATACATATATATTGTAACAACCAAGCAACCAAGCGGTTTGGTTAATTGAAACGAAGATTTTATCGACCCTCGGGGCAAAGTGACGTAATCAGCTTAAATTACGATTGTCATGATTCACGAACATGCAACGATTTGCTTTGACATCTAACCGTCAACTGGTACGGTATGTGACCGGTCAATCACCGGTACACTCGCCTTTCTCGTATTTCGATACCTTTCGATACCCGGCTATCGGTTTTCGTGCTGTACACTCCATATCACCTTACTAATAATGCATACATCGAAATTCCACATCGCTTTGCGCGTATCATCGTACGGTAGGTAAAATGTCATTCTAATGTGAAAAAAAAAACGAAAAAATCGCTTCGACAATATTGAATAGTGGATAAATAATACCTGACTGGTACTATCCGTAACCATCGTGATATCCGGCGGGGGTTGATAGGCCCTGCTGGAGATCGGCGGTACGAGGACCGCAAAGTCCGAGGGTTTTTTTCAACTATTCTTCAATATCTCCTGTTGCAATTTGTTGCCCCCACATCGGCCACTCGTAAATTCTCTAAATCTCTTCGTTTATTCACTCGTTTATAAACTACAATTTCTTTATAATATTAATCGCGACACCGTAATTTATAGGGAAAAAAAACGTCACCATTCACGCACCGGCACACAGCGCACACAGCGAGGCGGTCAGAGAGGGGTAGTACAGAGAGGCAAGAGGGCAAGGAGCCGCCCCGTGCCTTGCGAACGTGCTGCTGCTGCTGCCTGGTTTTACTATTGCTGGTGTTCCCTTTGATAGGGTGGCCGTAGCTAAACCGCGCAGACTCGGCAGCCGCAACGATTACACGTAACACAGAAGGGGTGGTTGGAGCTTTAAAGCTTCGCCACCGCGCATCCTCGTCACCACGATCATTCCACGTTACTGATACATAACAACGTTATTTTTTTTCCTTCTTTTTTATTATTTATATCCGAAATGGATCGATTTCTACATTATCGATATATCGTATTAAAAAGATTAATGATTATTTATTTAATATATTTTCTCAAACATGAGTCATTTTATGTCGCGATGTTTTAGTGGAGTTTTACGATCCCCCAGAGATACACCGGCCGAAAGTACGGTATAGTAACAGTGGTGGGGTTCTTATAGAGCCGAAGCATAGGCGAAAGAAGAGAAGGCACGCGGGGTGCGATCACTTCCGCCGAAACATTACTGGCCGAGCGCTCTCGCGCCCGCGCGCCTTCTCGTCTTCGTGACCCCCCGCAAAAAGGGTGGCTGACTGGAATCGGTCGTGGCGCGGTGGTGGGTATAGAGCGTGTGCTGGATGCGACTGCGTTACCGTCCGCCCCGATCAATAAAATAACCCGAGACTCGAAGCGTTGTGCACGTAACTTTGGTAGCGTATACGCGGTGGCAAAAGCCGGCAACGAATATGTCACGCGGTATTCCGGACTCGAGGCGATAGTCGTCGAGGCGCGGTAAGCTCGCGTACCCATCCCCTTCCTCCCTCGGCGCGCCGTGGTTTGTTCGTTGTCGAACCTCGACGCTATACGCTTTAACCCCATATCCCTACCCTCCGTACGGTTTTTTCTTTCCCCTGCCGCTCACTGACCTTGTTGTTCTCCTTCATTTCACCGTCGAAGGAAAAAAAAAACATTGCAGTGATGCGAACATGACGCTGAGACGAGAACGTACCCTTAACCTTTTTTTTCCCGTCCGAAAGCGCCGACGACGAAACATTCGTTCATGCGTTATTGTTCATTGTCGCGCGATCACCCAGATCGGATTTTTTTTTAATAGGATTATCGGCTAATATCGATGAGCTCTTAAGGGGACGATGAATTTTCATTCAACGCTGACGTAGATCCGTGCAATAGAGCTAATAAGAGTTGATAAGGCGACACGGAAAACAGGAGGGGTATATTAAAAATTGTAATAACATTTGCTCGAAGGTGTCTGATATTAGGTTAAATTCATAATTATTCCACATTCTTTAGGGATTTAACTTCGGCTAAAAGTAGTCCGTATCGTTCGGGAAAGAAGTATTATAGTTGTTTTTGGTCACGAAATTCTACGGCAGATAATTAAAAAAATCTTCCCTTAAATTTGATTAAAGTCATACGAATTACCACAGTCGGTAACAAAAAAACGTGCTTTTTCCTTAAAGCGATGGAATCACCTCCCACCCAAGCCGCGCCCAGTCGGTAACAAAAACAGTAATGAATGTCATTTCGAAGCATAAATGTTTAAGGAAAACGAAAAAGTTCTTTCCCCGCCGCTAACCATTCGGCAGGAAAACGCAATTTTCTTTATCCTTAAACGTCTACGGGTAAGAAATGTCATTCATTACAAGTTTTATTACCGGCTGAGACTTTTCACGTGCCCCTCAATGTCTGCTACCTCTAAGAGAATTGATTATAGTTTTTATTACCGATCGGGTGCAAGTTGCGTGACCCTAAAATTTCGGAAAATTATTTTTAAAAATTATAAATACAGATAGTTTCTCGAATATTGAAAGGGATACGGCGCTCCTATTAAAAAGAATATTTTTTTCCCTGTGAAATAGATAGACGCGTCGAAAGAAACTTTCCTTTTTCCTATAATGTTTATGGTTTAGAAATAGCATTCATTGCAATTTTTTGTTATCAACTGAGCGCGCAGTGAGTAGACAGCAGTGATTTCACATCACCTTAAGGCAATGTGGTACAGACTCGGTCGGTAAGAAAACGCCTTCTCCATTATCTCCGAAATGGTTGCTCTGATGACGAAAAGCAAATTCGGTTTTTGTTATGATTAGATAGAAGTATGAAAACCTAATTTGCTTTTGGTCGTCAGAGCAACCATTTCGGAGAAAATAGGGAATGCGAGTTGTTACCATCGGAGCATCTCTCATTGCTCTCATTACATAGTCATGTCATTTAAAAGAAATATCCTGACAATAAAACGACAAAAACTGAACAGTCGTCGCACTTTAATTACTTTTCAGACACAACGTCGTGTGACCTCAACGATGTATCGATATTACGAAAAATACTTAATTATTTGGTATCCCATCGAGGACCCGACTGTATTTATTTACCGTGTGCATCACAATGATGCAGTCATAGATTTTTATTAGAATTTCATTTTTTTCCCAAAATAGATCGCAGCCTCGCTCGGCAGAGGGGACGCCAATAATAAACTCGCATGTATATACGATATATATGTAACTTTGACGTGTGTGCTTTCGACGCTGAACGCTGCAACGAAAGAGATCGGGTTCTCGCGAACGTCACTTTATCATCTAACATTAACAAATAACAAAAAAAAAATGCTCACTCTCATTAAATCAAAGTAATCGATGAAAAAAAGTATCGTATACGCATTAAATTTTGTATCGACGATGAAAAATTCGTGGAAGATTTGTGCACTGAACTTTCGGTTACATAATCGATATCGATCATTCGAATCATACCTGTACACCGCTCTACAGCCAAACAAACTCTGACACAAGTGTTATGACATTAGGTAAAACACGGAACGAATTTCAAAACGTCAAAATCATAGCTATACGCAAAAATCATCGTGGTACGAAATTCTATCGACAACCGAAAGTTCATTCGTTTTTTTATTCTCCCAATGATCTGATTCTCGCGGGTCAATAGACAGGTGTACACTGATGTCAATTAACGAAATATGTATTTTATAATGTTTCCGTAAGTGTCATTACCTCGAGCGTTATGATCGGAGGATATGCGGCCTCTGTCGTCATTACTAAATAATATACTGGAAAACCGTTTGACAGACTATGTATATACTACCGTTGTGAACGCTATGCACTATGCTGAAGACGTACGGTCCAAGCGTATTTTTAGAATTATAACATTATTCGTTCGGTGTACCCGCATCGCGTACGTTTCTCACAAAGAGTCGTCTTGTTTGCAAAAACTATCTGTGCTGTTCGCCATAATTGTGGTTTCGAAAGATTTTTTTTGTTTTTTTTTTTTTACAAAAAATTATTTTATCGTATTACAATGACGAAGGGGTCGTGATTGTCGCGGACGATTTTTTAGTCTACAATTTTTCGTGTATAAATTCGTGGCGAGGCAGAGGAAGTCTTGCGGTTAAAGACCACAGGACTGTTAATATTTTAAATATCTATGCGTTGATTTAGACTCATACATTTAAACATTTCTGAGGATGCGTACATGCATGCGTTGACAAATCCAGGAACAGTGAATTCCAATAGGATTCTGAGAAGAAAACATTTCGTCGGCTGTTATGCGAAATGTTTCTCTTTACCGATGACTCGCTTCATAAACGATATATTTTTATTATTTTATCAGCGGAAGTTTTAGAAATTTTATGGTAATTTGAAAAATTTAAATTCTACCAATATTTCGGAAAGAAAGGTATGACACAGATACGAAATAATAAAATAGTTTTAATTAAATTAATATTTGATACGTTTTTTTGTATTGGTTGTACATAAAGAAAATTGTTTATCTTCAAAGTATAATTTTGGCGTTCCTTTTTGATAATAATTACATGTGTCATCGACAAGTGCAAGTTTTCATAATTTATGATGTGATTTTCAGTTGTCCCGCGAAAAAAAAATTGATCGGAAACTCATCGGTAAAACAGGACAACTACATTTTCAATAAACGCCGAGCTTACACTGCGAGGTGTATAAGGGACTCGATTTCTTTAAATGTCTACTACTTATTGACCATTGCTTATCACCGTTATCAATATATGCATATATATAGTCGCGTCAATCACTCAAGTGTCTTTATTTTCCAATACAAAGTTCGCATTCATAGTTCGCGGATTTATTGATTGATCTGTAGCATAAATAAATAAATACCCTTCGTGTTATCCTTGACTTCCAGTGAATAGGCTTCGTCATCAACAATCGACATTTCTCGATGCGTTCTCCGCTTCATTGTGTTTACTATCGAATTTCAAAACAATATATTATTGAATACACTAACTACTTCGATGCAAGTATATATATTCTTGTCCGTCTCGTGATCCAACGGAAGGGTATCATTTGTGGTTTCCTGTGTAGTACTCGAGATTTCTTTCACTCGTATCCGCGTATCGCGTCGAAGCTCGTCGAACTCCCGAGAAGTAACGAACATTTTTTTGTTTCGCGGTTGGCAGCATTGTGGCTTTTGTCATTCACGCGGTTCGCACACTGCGAAATTTGTTTGTACTTGAAATACATCTCTTTCCGAGAAAAAAAAACAGTGTTGTGTTTCCCGACGATTCGTCCTTCGCGAAGGATATTAGTATTGTCACGTTTTTCGAGGCGTAAGTATATCGCGAATGAATAATTCTTGTATTGTGCCGCATTGGACGTAAATGCAAGTTTTTTAAATTCAAATTGTGATAATAAAAAAAACTCGTGAAATTCGCAACATCCCTTGTTTCGTACGTTATAAGATGAAATTGCGCCGACCAACGGAGGCATCGGGTTCGTCGATAGTCAAAAAAAAATGTTGGCTATCGCACAATCTGTAACACTCGCCGAACTGATATAGGTAAAAGTTACGACGCAGTGAAATTCATTTTTTCGTACTTGCAACAATCGCGAGATACATTATATCAATCAGAAATCAATTAAAAGTAAAAAGATCTGTCTGATACCGAGGTATGAGGTGATATGATTCATTGCCGTTCGCGTCAGGACCTGCCATCCTAAGAACAATGAACTGCGACGAAGCCAAAAGCAGCGTGGTCTCGCAGGCAACAGGTCTATACACAGAGACGCGAATTTGATAAGACAACACAGCGGCTTTTGTGTGTATAGTTTTATCAATTTTTACAATCGATAACCATCTGCCTCCTTGAAACGACGTATTTAGCACACAAAAAAACAAAGTCCGTTGATCGGACAACCGAAAATACTTTCGAGATACAAATTTATACGAAAAAAAAAAAAAGAAATCGCACGTTTAACGAATTTTATGATGTCAAAATTCAAATCCGTTTATTTATTTCAGTGTTTTTTTTTTTTTTTTTTTTTTTTTTTTCATTTATCGTTCCTGACAGATTGACACTTCGCAGTTACATTTGAAAATAACCTATGCTCCATAGATACATAGTGAGCACTTGAGAAATAAGGCGCAGTGCGAGAAACTCGCATTTCCATTTGAAATATGGTAGGTACCCATTTTCGAAAAATACATTCTGAACAGTAAAATTAGTTTCTTTTTTGTTTTTTTATTGCGTTCAAGTAACAAATTCAAAATGTAATTTGTTTCGTTGTTCCAGGCGGATATTGTTACGGAACCTGTAACATATTCTAGAAAACCTAAGGAGTCGATAAATCGTAAAATATTTAATATATTAAAAGTTTCATTAAATATTCCTCAGGTACATAGTTTGTCTTGCGAAAATGCAGTGATTCGTTAAATCGGTAGCTTACTAAAGGTGTTGTTTGTTTAGGCACTGAAGACGACACTTGACTCGGCGGCTGAAGCTTTCGTAGGAAAGTCGTTCAAAACAGCGGCTAAATATTTTAAAAATGCTTTAGATAACATGACCGGTATGGACGAAAAGGTACATTGCAATTTTATCCTTCGATATTAACAATTCTCTTATCGCCAATTAATGAATTATTTTCAATCATTTGAAATATGGAAAACTTATTTGTAGTTGGGTGAATCTATTTGAAATTTGAATTTTATTAAGTGTCTCACAATAATAAAATCCTTTATACAGATTAATTTTGAAGGGAATTTAATCGTCTCTATACACCATTAACATATCTGAGGCATTCTTTACACATTCTCACACCCACTCAATTGAAATTAACAGGATTGCATAAGTGCCAAAGGCCCTTGTACACAATCCATGATCATCAATACTTAATGAGAATCTTTAAAACTGAATTGTGAATTAATTTTTAATTTTTTTTTCTTTTTTTTTTCTCGTATTGCAGGGCCATACGGAAACTATAATTCTGACAAAATATATGTTATGTATGTGCTGGTTAGAGTCTACCGATGCTAAGGATTTATTGGACGCTTTGAAAATTCTCGAGGAATTAGAGAAAAACTACGGTTACGCTTATCCAATGCTATACTACGCCGTTGGAAAAGCATATTTTAAACTATATCGGTAATTAATATACAATTATTGTCGGGTCGGTTGATCCGCTAGTTTTACAAATGAGAGTCGATGCTATTACGTTTTCTTCACGAATACTTAAGAAGTGTGTATTGCTTCGTTTTCAGTCAAATGTGAAATTCAGAGATTATTTCCAATGTTTCTAAGAACATTCTTTTTTGCATAATAATTAAAAAAAGCCACTGATAAATTAGTTCTTAGAAAGTTGATGAACAAAGCACATGCAGCCACATGCAAACCATGCAGCAACCACACCTTTTTTCCGAATTTGATTCATTAAATTTTTTAAAAAAAGCAAATGCATTTTGCTTTTTTTTTGAAAAACAATGTTCTTACCACCTTTTCTATATGATTGATTTTTTAAATTTCTTTATCCCATTGAGAAGTATTTCAAATTCTCTCTGAGTTTAAGGATAAAAATCAAAACTTTTAGCGTATAAAATTTCCAACAAAAAGATTCATCAATATTCTATAGCAAGTTTTGTACATATATTTCAATAACGGAAATTACATCAATTGGCTGCCAAAGCGCTAACCACTTACGCCACTTACGCGCTTATAGGCAACTTACATTCGTTTTCGAGAAAAAAACTTATTCTCATTAAAAAAATCGTTTCAATATTCCTCAAACGCTTAGCAATGGATTTGCGTGAGTCCACATTTCTATATTTATCCGGTCAGCAAGCGCATTGTCACATTCCAATAACAGATTCATATCAATGCGGTAATAACTCTTTTTTTTCCACAGCTTTCACAAAGCGGATGAAGTATTAAAAAAGGGATTCGCTATATTAAACCGTGAAATAGAGGTAAATGAGTATAAAATTCCAGGAACGGATGTCGTTATACCCGAGTCTTCGAAAGATCGTCTCGTGGTACGTAATCTAAACTCATATTTTCATACGCATGTATCACAAAGACTGCATTGATATATATTTTTTTATCAGGCTGCTCTCGTAACATTGAACGATCAATGCTCGATTTGGCATCGTCCAGATGCAGTTTGCTGTATGCCCGATTGTGCGAATCACAGTCAAAACGAAAGCGCGGATAAGAATATATTTTTTGGGTAACGTTTGTTCGATTTTTTTAAAACTTTTTTGTAATTCGACCATCTTCTGTTTTTCCATGATTCACCAATGTGTCCGCGTGGCTAATTACAGGAGTCCAACATTTAATGGTATGGTACAAGTTAGTTGCAATAACACGTCGAGCATATGCACCGTGAGTTTCCACATGGCATGTTGGAAGGCAAAAAAAGAAAGTTTGTGTTCTCTTGGAAAGCTGTCCGATAAGGTAAATAGAAACAATTTTTTAATGAATATTATCATTTCCAAATATACACAAAACGAAATCCAAAAAAAAAAACAAAAAAAAACAGTTGGACAATAAACAAAAAAAATACAGAAATAATTATTTTCAGATTTCGGATTTTCAGCAAAAAAAATCTGAAAAATCCAAAATCCGAATCGTTTTCGCTTTACTTTTTGATGAAAATAATCCGAAAACATGACTATTCCTTCAATTTTCAGGATCTTCTCCACAAGGAGTGCTTCACTCCGAATTGCGAGGATCAAAGTGTCCGTTGTACTATTAAGAAAATTGAAATTTACGATGAAAATGCTAAAGTTAAAGCTACTATCGAGCCCCGTGTTGATGAAGTTGTTAAGCATGCGAAGGTTCAACCTCCACCGCCAAAAGGAGCGATACGTAAACAGGTGTGTCTGTAATACAGGAATGTAGAGCGCAACGCAATGAAACTTCAATTAACAACAATATAATGTTCACTGTGTAACGCGCAGCAGCAACAGCCGAAGGCCAAAGTTACGACTAGCGAGCCGCGAGCGCCAATCGAACGACATCCACGTCCACCCAATGTCCCGCACGAGGTCAATAAAATCGATGAAGTGGAAGAGGACGATGATGTCCATGACGAACAGTGAGCATATATAGAATTTACGTTTCTGGCGGAGTTGACATTATAAAAAAGCAAAATCCAATGCAATTGAAGTGGAAATAGCTTAAAAAAAATTGACAAAGATTCGAATTATATTAATTGGCATATTTTTGTAGAGCACTGAGGATCGGTATTGAAGAATTGAAAGAACTCAGAACGAAAAATTTCGGTATCAAAGACGAGAAAAACGTGAGTTTAATTGGTCTTTTTTTTACTACTATTGTTAATTTTATTATGAATATATTTAACAGTGGCGTCCGAATTTGTCGATGTATGGCAACGAATTTATGCTGGAAACTGGGGACGTTCTACCGGATCCCGATTTTTCGGATGAGGGTACGGAAGCGGCAGAGCTGAAGCGTTTCTTCTTCTCGTACGTATTTTAATTATAAACAAATTGTTCACTGTAATGCAAGTATTTCTAAAATCCAACAATACTTAACTATTTTTTTTTTCCTTTTAACATTATGTTTCAGATACTTTTACACATTCATTTCCAAAAGTGGTCCCGTTAAGATCGATACGCTTGCGGAAAAGTGGAACGAAGCTAAACTGATGATAGATGATTGCGAATCGATTCTAAAACATTACTTAGGTACGCTAATTACAAAAAAATCCTAATGTATCTGACGTTCATAGTTACGTTATGATAATAATTGAATTATTCAACGGTTACAGATATTACGGAATTTTTGCTACAATCCGTTAAATTCGCTTTGGTCGGTGATTATATTTGCGTCGCGGAGAAACTTCCGGAGGCCTATGAATTGGTCAAAACGAATGCGTGTGAGACTCTTCGTTTTTTTATGGAAAACGACATAGATCAACGTTCGAACAGTTCGTCCGTTGACGGTAATGGATATAAAAAAAAGTTTCACCCCGAATAGCCATAAAGTGATTATCTAAACAAATAAATAAATAAATTTCCACTTCAGACGAAGGGTTCTTCAACGACATCCTCAATCAGGAAAAGAACAACAACTCTTTGCCGTATTCATCGATATCGGGAGATTCCAAAGTCGATACGGAAGATTCAAACTTCATTTCCGATGAAATTGCCGATAAGAAGAAAAAAATTGACGAGTCGAGCGTCGAAGCTCCGAAAGCTTCAACGATCAGTCAGCCTTTACAGCACGTAACGCCAATTCGAAAACAAAAAACGCTGATGGAATCCGGTACTCCCACTCAAGTGAACGATAACACGAGATCCGTATATTCTCCGATCAAATCGTTGAATACCCACGAAACTGCCGAAAAGAAGAAACCTGCCGTTTCGAGTACATTACCGGAGTTACCTTCAGTTGCCAAGGTCATCACGCCACTCAAAAAAATTGCCGAAAAACGTCCGCATTCTCTCGAATATGTAAATGATGAATTATACAATTGCAACGAAAAAAAAATGCCTAACGCTACGAAAAACAAGGATAAACGCGATCACTCATTGCCGAGAGCTGCAAACGGATTTCATCATATATACGAAATCGACACTCAAACAAATTATCCGTCCAAGTCGAGTATTGTGGCTGAAAAGTTCGCCAAGGAATCGAAATCCGTCAGCGACATAGATGAGTACAAAGCCTCGTCTAATAAAGATCACGGAGCAATGGTACGACTATGATTCACTCTCGACTTTCGTCGTCAACTTAAATTGTTTAATATCGCTGTATTCAACAGATGAGTAATTCCGGAGAAACCACTAAACGGCCTATCGAGACGCCTTCGCCATCGCCTATCAGTGAAAACGGGGTCCCAAACTCGGAAAAATCCTCGAACAATCGCGCAAGTGCGGCAGCAAAGAACGAAGAAATTCTGGTTGGAGAATTGCTCGAGGAGGTGCAACGTTTAAGCAGCAAGCTGGCAATATCCGAAGGACGGAATGCGCAACTAGAAGCGGAAGTCGCGTAAGAATTTATAATTTTATTGGCGTTCGAATTTTTACGAAGCCACGCAATATCGTATCGGGTGAAAAACTAATTTTTCCTGTATATTGTACACTCCTGAAGAGATACGCAAAAAATATTAATAATACCAGGAAAATTTAATAGCAGGGAAAATATGTTATCTCAATCGAATTCAGTTTGAAGAATTTAAAAAAAGTATATTTTAGAGTTTGTTTAAAATATCCGTTTATTTTTATTCGGTACTTCGATTTTCGATTGTCGATTCTGATTTAAGGAGCGTGTATCCTTACAGTCGCAGCTAAAAGCGAAGCTCCTAGCGAATTTCGGATACCTTCCAATGGGATTGAAACCTGAAAAAATCCCCCATGTAGAAGGTCTGCGGAAAATTAATTTTGCATAATAAAAATCGCAAAAAGTTATTAACAAATTATCTTTAAAAAAATGATTCAATGAATCAATCGGTACACCAACTTTTTTGCAGAAAATGATCCGGCAATTTTACGGAATACATAGACATTTTTTTAGATTTTTTTTCGATTTTACGAAACTTTCCGTATCTCATTTTTGGCTGAAAATGTAACGATACATCCAGTCAGTTATTAATATAAAAAAATCATCGCGTTGCTATTGTTATTCGGAACGATCCCACTTAACGGAGAATTGACTCGGAGTAACTTTATACACTCGTTGAAACTTACGCGATATTAAATTTTCAACAAAATGTTAAAAGGCAACACGCAAAGAGGCACGGGGCAGAAAAAGTGAAGTTGTTAAAACAAATTCTGCAATGTCAATATGCCTACAATCACAGCTTGATATTAAGGTACGTTTCCGCTTCAAAAGCTTTTATTATCGATGGTATCCGGCAGAGTGCGTCAGAATTTCAAACTGTATTTCTTTTATTTTTCAGGAGATTAGAAGAGTGTCGCAAAAATTACGAAATCCTCTCGAATATTCAAGCCACACTCATGAATTCGATAGGTTCAATTTTACCGATGAACGGCGCCGAATATCAGCAAGTCATGGTAGAGATCGAAAAAATATCGAAAAAACATCAGGTAAACCTACCAACAAGAATAATCTTCTTTTGTTCACTTTTTGATTCTTTCGTGATTTTCGATTGGCCAAAAATTAAAATTATTTTCAGGCTAAATACTGGGAACTCAGAGACAAACTCGAAGCAACGACGGATCCAGAAAATATAACGGAAGTGGATATAGAATCTGATCCTCTGCCGAACTTGCCGGCTATGGAACTATCCGACGTGATACAATCCGCGTTTGGCATGTGGAAAATGCATCAGTTGAAGGAATTCCAACGACTGCAATTCATCCCAAATCCAATGGCCCGGAATCATCCGATGTATGGCAGTCCGCAATTTAGACCGACTTACAATCACAACAATATGGGAACGGCGATTCATCCGCAATTCATTCCGAACATTCCACCGCCGCCGAATGTTCATATACCGCCACCGTTGTTTACCACTCTTCCCAAGAAAAGCGATCATCTCATCCCGCCCCGTCCGATGCCGGCTGCTGTTCCCCAAAATCCGAAGAATTCGTCGCAGCAACAAATTCCTTCACTTTTCCAGCAACCGAACGCTTTTCCACTTGCGGTAACTAGCGCTCCGTCAGCCGTACAACAGAGCATTTTTCTGCCCGTTAGTCAGACCTCATCGAGTCCCGTCCCAGCGGCTTTTTCGACACAAAACAATCCGTTACAACATCAACATCGCCGAAATTCCGCCGAACCGAATTTCAACGATAATCAACAAATCGACGTACGAGCGATCGAGAAATCAGCACTTATCGCACGAAAGTACGACTCGTCTAACGATCGTTCCAGCGTTAGCAGCAGTAGGCCTTCGCCAGTGCCATCCACTAACAGCGACAACTCCAAAGATCATTTCGATATGCGTATCATAGAAAACGTAACGAGTCACGATACGTTTGCTAAACCAAAAACTATTGTCGCGCCTAGCAACGATAATTCTTCGAGCACACGAACGCAAGGAACTGAAACGCGAAAAAAAAATTGTCGCAGTATAGACAGACTTATGCAAGCGCTACGAACGCGTTACGTTGGAGTATTGGAGTAAGTAAAACCGAAGATTGTCGCGAAATTACAGTAAAATTTTTAATCCCTCAAAAAAAAAAAAAAAATAGATATAATCATAGAAAAATTCTGTGATAATCTTATTTTATAATAATGATGTATAATTTCTATTTTTTTATCGTACAAGGATAATTTATTAATAATGATGTTTAACCGTTGCAGATTCGATTTGTTGAAGAGCGTCGAAGCCGTTCGTAAAAATCACAATAATTCGTTGTCGGGAATTCCGATTCAGCAGATTATTCGCGAAGCCAGGAAATATATTATGGCTCGTCAGCAGAAACGTGAGTTCTATGTATATATTATTTTACTTTTTATTTTTCACTACAATTCAACATTGCTAATTGATTTTTCTTTCTTTCTTTTTTCATACCTCAATTAATGAATATCGATAAACTTTGCAGTATGTTTTGTCTTTCATTACAAAGCCATATTTTGTATGGGGATGCAATATTATTACGTGAACTACCATATAATAAGGTGAAAGGTAACAAATATTGATGTTGTTTAAATCGATGTTAACGCACTATGATCCAACGGCTGTACTGAATAATTCTTCTCTCTTCTTGAGAATCATAAAATCGAAAATACCACTAAAAAAGTGTAATTTAAACAAATAGTATCGTGAAATTTATACTGGAAATATTCGTTCCAAATGTAATACGATTGATGTAGAAATTTTTCGAACACAGATAAACACCAAAATTTTTATAGAAAAAAAAGGATGTTCACGAAAGCAATGCTTTCTCCCCGAGGAAGCAAAGACCCTGCGAAGTTGAGTGAAAAACATGGATAATTTATTTCAGAATTGTGCGGCTACGAGAGGCGTCCGACACCACTTTGTGCCGCGCCGAATTCGTCGACTTGGAATTTGTACGATGGTGAACGCAAACGAGAAACTCCGATGTCTTCCAGCGCTTCCGGTAAACTCTAAGATTCTAATTATTAAATTAATCATTTACTTATTGAAATTTTTTATAATTGATATTAACAACTACGATTTGTTTTGCAATTCCAGCGAAGAAAGAGCCGCACGGCTTGTTCGCTTCGAAGAAAAGATGGGAACCGGTTGTGATCCCGAACGACACATGGCAGAAGGAAACTCCGGAATCAGAGTGCGCGATCTGTTTCGGAACGATGATAAACACTGAGTCTTACACTCTTCAGTGTAAACACACGTTTCATAAGGCGGTTCGTAAAATAAATATAATTATCCTAATACACAGACGCGCGGTGGCCGCAGTCCGGGAAAAACCGGAAATTCCTGGAAATCTCAGGAAAGCGAAAAATAAGTCAGGGAATTCAGGGAAATGTCAGGGAATTTTAAAGATAAAAAGCAAAAATGATTCAACTTTTGACGAAAAAAATCTGAACAATCTTTCTCACGTCTTGTGTGCATTTTTCATACCAATTGCATCGATTACGTTTTTGTCTCTCGCAACACGCAAACACACGCGCGCGTTCTGAAAATTCTTCGATAAATAACTCGGTTCGTCGTGATAGGAATATTAATTACGTGACTTCATCAGGCCACTGACTGTTAAGTCAGCAAATCAATGCTGATTATTCGAAGCATAGATTTTTTTTCCTGACTTAACAGTCAGTGGACTGATAAAGTCACGTAATTAATATTCTTGTCACTACGAACGGAGTTATTTATCGAATCATGGTGACCTATGATGTATGAACACAAATTTTCTGATTATTAATAGAATATAATGTAACAGAACATTTGTCGCGATATAAAGTACCCATCCCGATGGATTTTAGTAGCTAGCAATTCAACAGTTCGACAAATTAAACGTTAATTCGTTGTTTTCCAGTGCATAAAACATTGGTATACGCTGAACCAGTCGTGTCCAACGTGTCGAGTGCACTCAACAATCGACGACGAGTATCCTCCGCTTCCGTTGGGCTAACGGACGAACATAATTCGCACAAACATACGGTCAGCGTGTTCAACGCGACAATAATATAACTTTATTTTTTTATCATATATACATATACATACATATTTTTAAAGCGTTATTCTGAACAAATCACTTGCGTTTAACGAATAATCGTTTATTAATTATAAGTTGTTACGAATTAATTGTTAATCTATATGTTTCACAGTCGCCGCGGCGCAAAATACCGTGTCAACTGGGTAAGAAAAAAAAAAAAAGAAAAACTGGTTGCATCCCAGTCAGTGAGCACTGTCGCATGTCGCGAAAATCGAGCAAATTTGTTTATCGATCAATTGATACTCGTAATTGTTAAATAGCGAAGTACTTCGAGCCAAAACAGTATTTTTTCGATTACAACGTCAAGAAACAATTACAATATTATTAAAATATATATCATTACGGTCACTCGACACGCTGTTAGACCAAAAATCTACGAACAATTTTTCTTTTCATTATTATTTTTTTGTTTATTTTTTTTGTTTCGTTCAACACCACCAAAAACTAATTGAAAAACTGGGTGCGAGCGATTCGACGTGATGCCACCAACCCGGCGGTATGAACAGCATATCACCCGGTCCCAAGTAACACATTGAGCCCTTTGCGTTTTTAAATTTTGGCCATTTATCGTAATTCGGAGCGACGGGATCTACTTGCGCTGTGTTAGATAATAGTCTTGTTTCGTAAGAGTACAGATTTGGACTTTCCTCGGGACTATACAGTATGACCCGTTTCCATCCGAATACCTAAATAAATACACTAATGTAAGATTTTTTTTATACGTAATAAACATAGTAGATTAATTTTTAGCTCGAAATAATTTACATGATTTGCATTTTCGTTTTTAATTGTAATTTTTTTCGATTACAGTTACACATACCTGACACAAAAGATTATTTTTCGGATCGAAATGTAGCGGTGACAGTGTACCGCGGGGACCGAACCACGCATTTATATCCGGCGAGGTAACTTCGTTATCATCGCCGTCCGTAAAGTTACAGTAATCCGGTACTGCAAAATCTTCTTTCAATTCGGGTATCTAAAAGGCGTAACAAAAATATATAGTGATTCGTTATACAGGAAGTGGCATTTTGTAAACATTTTTTTAAGCGTTCCAATCGGTTTTTTGTCGGTAATTTTCGAGATCCAAATGGATCATTACATAAAAAATTCATTGGAACTACTCGTCGATTCATCACTTCGGTTTTAGCGTCGTTTACAAGGCTTCTACGAGGAAATCAATATCCATTGAGTAATTTTGTTAACAATGTTAGAAACAAAAGATTTTTTTAATTGATAAGAATTATATTCTAACGAGGATAAGCATGTTGCAAGTAACCTGATTGAATAATTGATGTTGCGCCAAATAGCCGACTTTGTCGCTTTTCTTCGTGAAGTGCGATCGAAGAAAATCAGCAAAATTTACGAGACTCTGCGACCAATCCTCCTCCGTGTAACGGGAGCCAATTTCTATCGGTACGGTGCGATTTCCAGCGATTTTCATCAAATAATCTATATCTCTCCATGATTTCAGTGCTTTCCAATGATTCAGACATCCTAAAAATATTATGTTAAAGGAATATTCACAATTTAATCAAATTGTGAATATGAATACGATTTTTAAAACTTTTTATATGAACACATTATTCTCGTTGGCATTCACTCAAATTTTAATTGTTAAATCTAATCACGAAACGTATACTACAAGATTTCACGATTTCGGCATTAATAATAATTTATTTTTTGTAATTGAGATATTTCGCAAAAAATAAATAATGTAACAGCGCTGACGCGATAAACCGATTACTCGGTTGATGAACATTGCATCGAAAATAGTTGGCTCGTATTTTACATTTTCGATATTGACCTTCGAGTACTGTCGGTGATTTTGGTTTAAATATGTCTCGGTAAAATGTTTCCATCGATGGCGATACTAGACGCTTAATCCAAACAAAACCGGGCAGGAGATCCTTACGGATTTCACTGTCGCCGAGTAAAATCTCATTGTCTTTCGAACTTTTCGTCGGAGGATCTAAACGGAAACTTGACAAATGTGTATGGTGAATGGTATACGATATCCTGAAACGTGTCAAAACGCAGAAAACTCACTGTACAAAAATTCATTCAGTTTTGAAGCCATCGTTGTCATTAGACCTGTTGCATTGGGAAGAGGAGCGCCCAATAAAATTGCTTTGTCAATTTGTTTAATAATTTCACTCAATTTTTCTCTCCTGTCGCTCTCGCCGTTTTCGTCATTAGCTGCACATTGGATTTCCAAAAAGATACACTAAGCGAAACGAATAATCGAAGAAGAAAAAATAAAATGCGATGCTTGGTATATCTAAATTTGCAAAACTGATACGATGTATGTTATTCGTTTTGTACCTTCAATGCGCTACATAATGTATAACAATATCTGTGATTCAACGGCACGTCCTTCCAATAGCCGGTATTCAATGCTTCCCAACTTTGATCCAAACACGCGTCCAATCGCAACAACGAATCGTCAATTCGATGCAACGGAATGCATCTTCGCAAACAGAAACATCGATATATTCTATATTTTTTCCTTTATATAAATTCATTTTTTTACGGCGATATAATTTTATACATCAACAGAACTTAAAAAAATTATTAATAAAGATGAACCGGATGTATTTTTTAAATGAACATTTAACGATTTATGTAGAAAAAAAAGAAAACCAGATAAAACCAATAATCGACCATTTTTCAAGTGAAATTCATTTTCAAATGAATTGGTAAAATTCATGAAAATAGATCGAGTTAATGAAAAATTTGAAAAACATCGTGCGGATAAAATTGTGTAAATTTTTAAACGGCTGTGATTACCTACTTTGTGATAAAGCTTCGAAAAAATGACTTCAATATCATTGCAAAAATTCGCGATTCAAAAAACCATCGTAAAAAATGTTATTGTAAATGTTGAAAAATCGATTAGACATATAGATAATGTTATTAATGAATGTATACTCGTTTTTTTCGCACGAAGATCGCAGTTGATTGCACATAGGCATCAATTGCATCCTCATCTCGATGGAAATGTTATCGCGTAGATTATCCACGAGAATATCCCAAGGAATCTGCGATCCGGTCAGGGGAGCGACGTCGCACATTTTCTTCTGTAATTAAGCGAGGCGCAGGTGTAGAGACTCACAAATGCAAAGACAGTGAAATTGCGAAAAATACAAAAAAATCTATTTAATTAGGTGCACATGTTTATCTTTCGTTTTACACAAATCGGGCCATTGTACTATTATACTATCGGCTATGTAGAACAAAATTTTTCCCGTCAACGAAAACGTTTTTACTCGGCAGAAACTTTCAATAAAAATTATTTTTGTATCTTTGACAAACGCGACTTTCAGTAGAAACGCCGCGACGCATATAGGCACACAAGTGCCGGGACCGTTGCACAATATAAGATCGGGCATTGTGGTGAAAACGATTTTTAGAGAATCTTTGAATGATACAAGAGTCGTCAAAATGGAAGTTAAGTAAGATTGACCGACTTCTCTGCTTCGTGATATTTGGATTACTTTAAATTGTCCATTTTTTGGCTCTACTTCGCCAATTTTTCCGGCACTAATTTTATCCGTTTGCGCATAGATATATATCCTCGGCGAATATTGCCCGAAATTGAGGTTTCTAACGATTTGCAACATTTCAGTGGTGTGTCCACCGGATCCTAAAATTATTATTGTCTTTGCAGGTTGAGTTCGTGCTTTCGAAGTCTTTCCATTTTTCTTTGATAAGAGATACAATATTCTTCCTAATAATACAATCCCGATGAAGATGATTAGGAAACCGGTGTAAATGATCATCCAATTCATTTTACAATGCTGTACCTGCAATTATAAAATTATATTATTGATATTAATGTTACAAGTAAACAAATATTTGTATACTTATAAGTATATATATATATTTTCTACGAAAATCGTTAATAATTTTGAAGAAAATTATAAACGAAATCTATAAGAAATTTAATATAATATTTATAATTTATATATTTATATATTTATATACGAAAAAAATAAAAGAAATTTAGAATAAAGATCGTCACTATACTTGTTGCATTTTGGATCGATAGTCGAAATCGTTCGTCGATTATAGAGACTTTAATTTTTGCAATTCTCGCATTTATCATTTTTTTATGTAAAAATTTAAAAAATCGTTTCGAAACTTCTGCAATGAGATGCGAAACTACTCGATAAATGTACCTTGTTTATTTACTCGTTCAGTTATTTTGATAATACGTTTTGCTCCGAAACGACGTCGAAAAGGTTAGATTGCGGTAAGTGAAATAAAAACTTCCAATTATTACCGGTATACTCAACTTCTATACTTATGCTTCGTAAAAACTGCTCGTCAAAATCTTCGCGATACGAAAAAATCGTGGATATAATTTTTTGAACCGAACGAATATTCTTTGATCTTTTCGTTGTTATGAATTTGTTGGTGTATGCACCGTGTAAAAAGAATGCACCTCGAGGCCCTCCGAACTGCCGGAGACTCCTAGGGTATTTGACTGTCAGAAAGTCCGGTAGCGACATCAAGCCTGGAAAAAACACCAGATTTTACAGTTGTGATAACAAGTTCGCGGTGCATGTACATTTTGAGTACAAAAACGTTTGATTAATCGACAAACATTATAATTTATCAGTTATTTCGACCAATGAAAATTGACGTATAAACATTACGTTGTTACGAAGACTGTGCACGACTGTATCGGTGGTTGATACGATTCTTCTAAACCATCCCGAAAAAAAAAAGTTCTCGCTGCGACCTCCCCTCGCCAGCCGCCCCCTCGAGTCGCGCATCCATTTATACCATATTAGTTCGAGGAAATAATTTTTCATTTTCACACGAGACTCAGTGACGCAAAGTTTCCCGACCTTAATAAACACGAAACGGGTAGCCAAATCATTTTTACATGTGAGCATCGGGCGTTCGTGAACGGAAGTAAATTCCACGAGATGATTCGTTATTATTCACTTCCACGATTGACGAGATAATTATTTTTCAATCAATGAAGTCCACGGGATCAAAATTTTACTGGCCAAAGTAAATAGTTTCGCCGTTCGGCGAATAGTTCATCGATATCATCGCCCCAAATATCGCATATCAAAAGGTACGCACGATTATTTGTTTGTATATCGTGTCATTTTTGTTTTTGCATCGTCGCAGGTAACTCCGATTTTACGACACTGCGAATGACATTTTTTAGTTTTCATAGATTTTACAGATTAGATTGGTTTTTACAGATTAGATTAGTTTTTTTATAGATTGGAATAGACTTTACTGATTAGATTCGTTTTTTATGGATTAGAATACTTTTTTATCGTTTAGATTAAATTTTTATAAATTTTTATGGTTTCCAGAATGAACGTCGAATGGATTAAAAGGCTTAAAAGCCGATATTAAATGGCAGTCAACAAACGCACCTCCAGGCTGCGTCCGCAACATCACGTCAGAGAGCCATGCGCAGATGTTACGTAGCGTCGTCGGTTGGATGATAGGCTTAGCATTAGCAGACATGGAGCAAAACAAAGCAACAACGTGTAGCGAGAGCAGTCCAAGCTCCAGCGATGAGAGTCTGGCATCTGATACTATGGAGGTAACAAACAAGTTTTTCAGTTTTGCAAAAACTGTGAAATATGCTTTATAAAAAAAAAATTTTACTCATTTGTCGAGAAGAATTTCACATTCGATGTTAAGGTGATGTGAAACTTGTATAAGTGCGAGAGGGACAGAGCTACTCTTTAGATCCTGAAATTCTCGGCCACGCTTGGTCTTACGGAAAAAATATGAGAACGTAGCTGTTCAGAATCGCTTCACGAAGGGCAACGTTCTCGCCTTTTACGCATAAAACCATCCTAGGCAGAGCAATTTGGATTAGAATTTTTGTTACCGACCGAGTAGTATCACCTCACCTTAAAGTCTCATGTTACTTGAAAAATATAAAGATTTTTCGATATTTTTAGCACTTTTTTAAAGTACATTTCACCATTGAGGTGATCCGAGACTCGGCCGGTAACGAAAACTGTAATTAATGCTATTTTAAAGAGAATATCTATTTGAGGAAAACGAAAATTATGTTTATCCGTGGAATAGATAAACGCAAAGGGAAACGATTTTCTATTCAATCAAATGTTTATGGTTTCGAAACGATATTTATTACAGTTTTCGTTACCGACCGAGCACAGGGCAGGCGAGCGGGAGAGTGTTTCACATGTCCTTAAGAATCTGATATCAACATTCATTCATCCATTCATCCATTGACTGCTAATATCTTACTTACTCTGCGCTTTCCAGAATGTTTTTCGTATGCTCAGCATAACATTTTTTTTTTACCAATTTGAATTTTTAGATTGAATATTGAACGCGTATTAAAATAACTACATACTTGCGTGATCAATGGGGAGAAATATATGGAATATAAAACTTTTAGACGACAAGTGATTGAATTTTAAGGAAGTTATTTAAGCAGAAATTTTTTTGTTTTTTAACAAAAAAAAACCGAACTGTCTATTCTACAAAAAACAATATCCATGATAAGTTACTCGAAGAAGTTGAGGAACCATTGTTGTGTGTGTGTTTTTTTTTTCGTATTATGGAATACCGAAAATTGCCAAAAGAAAATATTACAAAATTATAAAGAAAATATGCCTTGCAATATGCTAATGACGTAATAATAATTTTGAAAAAACGTCGTGACCGTCTTGCAGTTCGATGTATTTTTTCACCGGTGAACACGAAAATGATAAGAGTTTTGTCATAAAAACGATTATAACAATGTTAATTGCTGAATTTTTTTTTGTTTTGGTTTCGATGCGAGCAAAATTTCTCACAAATAGCTTTTAGTTTCAACCCCTTCGAAAGAATAATCCTTCCCACCTTCTTGGCTGCGAGTAAAATTTCAGAGGTTACAACCAATTTATATCTATTCAATTTTCAAAGTCTAATTTTTAGCAGCAAACACTCGATACTCTGAACAATACACTGCAACAGTTCAACGATTTTCCGTTCTCATCGCTTAAACTAACGATGAACATTGTATGATTATAGGTGGACAATTCGCATAAAATTTTACTAAAAATCGCGACTCTGTATGCAGAAAGATTGATGAACGACATATGTCTGGTGGTCGATGGAATTGAGTATCCGGCGCATCGTCTAATTCTCTGTGCCTCCAGCGATGTATTTCAGGTACAATTTTATAAAATTTTACAAAAATTTACGTATATGACAAAACGTTTTCTCTTTGTAGGTAATGTTAATGTCGCCGCAATGGACAGAATCGCAAGAGAGTCGGGTAACGCTTCAAGAAACGCCGCAGTGCGCTCCGATATTCAGCGAATTTTTG
Source organism: Cryptus viduatorius (assembly GCA_964006125.1). Classification (NCBI taxonomy): domain Eukaryota; kingdom Metazoa; phylum Arthropoda; class Insecta; order Hymenoptera; family Ichneumonidae; genus Cryptus; species Cryptus viduatorius. Next base: position 26,379,666 of record OZ023220.1, read on the forward strand.
CGTTATTTCTACACGGGCAGAATACGTATTAGCTACGAAGTTGTTTTGCCGATACTATCGTTAGCGGATAAGTACAACGTTAGGGATTTAATATCCTTGTGCCTTGAATACATGAGAAATCACATAGCGGTAGCGGCGATACACGGTACACTCGTTTCGTGGCTGCAGTACACGTCGAACTGCGGTCATCATAGTATAACCCAATCGTGTCAAAATTTCATCAAATGGAACATCGAACTCGTCGCTAAAACCGCGGATTTCGGTAATTTCGAATTGGATGTTCTCGTAACGTTGCTACATCAGAGTAGTTTAGTTATCAAAGATGAGATGACGCTTTACAAATGTCTCGAGTCGTGGCTCGATCATCAGGCTAATCGTTTGCGAACGCAATTGTCACCAACGGAATTGGAACCGACATTGAAGCAACTGGTAGTCGCGGTAATGTCGCCGGTCAGATTTCCAATGATGTCGCCGCGACAATTGGCCGAATTATTGTTGTCACCGCTGACGAAGAAGTACAAGGAATTTTTTGTCGAAAGAATGGCGATCGGAATGTCGTTTCACTCGGGTCAACAGGAGAGAGTGGGAGAAGTAGTGAGAAACGAGGAGGACGGTGCGTTACTTTTCGAGCCGAGACTCTACACGGTCGACACTTGTAGCTCTTTGCTTACAATCGAAAATTTTCACAGTCTACCGTCGTATCACACGAGAACTCTCGTATTCTCGAGTCACTCGTTTCTCGCCGAATACGCCGGCGATCGAGCGTGTGAATGGGTCGTCGATATATATCCGAAGGGAGTTTGGTTCAAAAAATTCTTTCTCATTATATGGCAAGGAACCGTAGAGATGCCTGAACACGTAAAGCGGTCGGTAAGATTGTCGTTGACTTGCAAAGAACCACCGATCGACAGCGAGGACGATATGCGCGTCAAGATCGGTGTATTGATTTACGGACTTCAGGATGGCGTCGAGCATATAGCGCGCGTTACAGAGATCATACATCGTTTCAGTAAAAAAGATCGCGTATTGAATTTGGATGATTTATTGCCGTTCGAAGAGCTCAATCCAAAACAAGGCTCGATAAATCCCGATCCCGCTGTATCACCGTTTCTTGTCGGACCGAACAAAGATATGCTGAAACTGCACATCGTCATATCTCCGGCCAATTGAGTCGCCAAAGCATTTCCAATCCAACCGCTGTTGTTATATCTCGCGAATAACGGATTATACATTGTTCTAATACATTTAGAAAATGATAAAAATTTTGTAATCGTTAAAAAATGAAAAAAAGAAAAACGACGCGACGAAAGATCGTTTAACGTTTAAAATATTTTGTTTTTTCACGCGTCTTATAACAAGTGTTATGTGTTCGTTATTATTACGATAGTTCGCATAAATTGTTGATTAATCTTTTCCAATTCGTTTACAATTGAATTTTAAGAATCGTCGTTTACTTTTCTTTCTTTGTAAATTACTGTTCCGTTGTGTTCGAATGTATGGATTGATATACCGTTGAATTTACGTCGATTCGTGACTCAAAGTCACTGAACACATTTGCGTTTAGCGTTACCGGGGATCACGTGGATATATAAATCGTGTGATAATAACTAAACTCGTACGAGAATATTGAAATTGGTGCGTAATAGAAACTATTTTCTAAAAAAAAAAAAGAAAAAATGACTAATAAATGAGTAAAAGAATAACGTCAATAATGTTAATTGTAACGGACAGAATTACGTTTCAAAAATGTACGTGTGATAATAATGTGTATCGCTTCGTCGTGTATGGCTGTGTCGATGTTTATATAGATCATTACACGAAAATTGATGCATTGATAAAAACGACATGGAAAAAAAAAAAAAAACTTACAAATTGTACCAAATTTTTTTTCTTGTTACGCGTAGAGAATAATTACCTTTTTCTCGGTGAAGACGAAGTGTCCTTTACTTTGACTACGAAAAAAGCCCGTAATACGTTGATAATATTTTATCGACGTATAATTGAATGGAATAATAATAATCGGAAAATCAGTCGAGTTCTCATTGCTTTACGTTACTCAACGCATTGCCGTTCATTCATCAAGGCTGCGATCGTATCGATAGCCTCGACGAAGTCTCGAGACACGGATTCAACGTATAAGTCTCGTGTATCTCTCGCATCGGGAGCGGTGGGATTCCAAACGGAAAGTAAATATCGCATATCAGTTACCTTGGGCGGTCCGAAAGTGAAAGTACGCCACGATATGTTATACGCGACACAGAGACGGTTCATCGAAACTCTTGCCAGTGCGGTCGGAGAAGTCCTACTTTTTGGATACGCAGCTTATTAGCTCTCTAATAACAATCGCATTATTTTATTAAAGCGTTTTTCTTGATTATCATTTATAATGAAACTGTACGGTGTATCCGATGGACCACCGTCCATTGCCTGCCGTCAGGCGCTTAAATTTTTGAATCTCGATTATGAACTCATTGACGTTGACTTCGGAAGAGGAGATCACATGACGGAGGAATATGCCAAAGTAAGGATTTTCTGGTTTTCTTCATTTTTTTATTGTGTTTAATGGTTTTTTTTATACACGTTTGATGGTGTTTTTTTTTATAGATGAATCCGCAGAAAGAAATTCCAGTTCTGGTCGACGGGGATCTTGTTATGGGAGAGAGGTAAGAATCTTTAAAGTAAATTGATTATCGTTACAGCAAACTTCGTAGTTCAATGTTCATTCAATGTTCTTCGTAGTTCGTAGTTCAAACTTCAATGTTCTACTTGAAGGGCATTTAGCTATCAATTTTAAAAAATGCATCCAACGAACGATTACTAATTAAAAACGGTTACTAATTTTTAGTTTTTTACAATAAATATTTCGACAGCAATGCTATTCTCCAATATCTTGGCGACAAATACGACGTCGCCGGCAAATTGTATCCTAAAGATCCGAAAGCTCGCGCTATAGTCAATCATCGTTTGTGCTTCAATCTGGCGATGTACTATCGTAATATTTCTGAATATGTGGTAAGTAGATAATGCAACTGCTTTGTATAAATATACTTACCATCATTAATGAGTCCTTTTCAAGAGACGCGACAGCATCTCGGCGGCAAGTACTGAAAAAAAAATGTTTACATCGCCGTAATTGAACGTTTGTCTTTCAGATGGCGCCGATTTTCTTCGATTACGAAAGAACTCCATTAGCCTTGAAGAAAGTAACGATGGCTCTGGATACATTTGAAACGTATCTGAAGCGCGATAATACTAAATACGCAGCTGGAAGTAAGCGCACAATTCATTTTCATCGTAATTCATATATGAGGAGGAACATTACTGTCCAAAAACTGTTCCGTCTTATCTTCGCGGTCACATTAATTATTAACGACCATATTAGATTTTTTTTAAATTAGCCTATTCATGGAATATAATTTAGTTTTTTTTTTAATGTCTAATTTTTCTGATAGGTAGTTTATTAAAAAATGTTCTAATCTACAAAATGAGATTTTTAAAAACTTTTGATGAGCTCCTTTAAGGATGCATCACACATATATTCCCAACGAAAGGAATCAGAAGTAAGTAAGTACTTCGATCAAAATTTCTACACGTCCCGATATGCCAAAAATCTGAAAACAATTAACTGCTATATATTTATCAAGACGTTCGATTTTGCATAATAATAATAATGTCAAGAAATGATTATCAAATTGTTTAAAATAATAATCGTTTAAGAAAAAGATCGATATTCTTTTACTTACTCATTGGAAATGAATTCCTTGATTTTTTAGAATTCAAATTAATTTTTCCAACATTTTCTTGCATTTGACAACTTTTTTTTTTAATTTTAAGAATCAATGTAGAAGCTTCAATTTTGGATACGTTTTCGTAGTACAAGTCCACAGTGCACACAAAAAGTTTCGAGATGATTGCGCGACCAGTTCCGTACTTATGGCTTTAAAAAAATTTCAAAAAAGCGAAATTCTAAAATGTAGGAAAATTCTATAAAAATTCACGTGGATACTAAACAAATCAACGGATTTATTTGAAAAGAGAAAACGAAGGTTTACTGATTATGTGTTGAACAATTTTTCTTGTTCAGCAATTTGTTAATAACTTTTTGACATTATTATTATCCACAATTACTTTTTAGTCACCTTTAAAACAGTTCATTTTTTTTCAGATTTTTATACCATTAGGAAGTGTTTAAATTCTTATTGAATCTCGTTTTTAGCTGGGAATTTGTGTGTGATAAAGCATTCCTAAGGTTGTATTAGCACCATGTACGAAGCCGCCTAAGTTCGGGAGAGGAATAAGAGAGTATTACGAACCCTTCTCTATTAACTAAAAATCTGAAAAAATCAAGCATTACGAAGGTGCTGAAAAAACCAAGCATATTGAAAGTACTGAAAATATTGATTTCGCATAATAATAATAATTCCGAAGTGATATTAAGGACTCCACGAATAAAAAAATAACAAATCTCAACAAAGTTCAACAAATCTCGCCAGCAACCTAACTTCATTTTTTAATAAAAATGATTCGTTTATTTTTCTGAACATGTATGGATTTTTTCAGATTTTTAAATGCACTTTGAATTTTTCTGTTTTATGGAAAAAACGTGTGGAAAGTCACAAAATTTAAAGTGAATTTGAAAATCTGAAAAAATACATACGTATGTAAAAAAATGAACGAATCATTGTCATAAAGAAAAAGTTAGGGTGACGTGAGATTTGTTAAACGATTTTTTTAAATCTATTTTTTGATAACATTTCGGCATTTCGCTGTTTTATTATTATGGGAAAACTCTCTTATCAGTACGTTCAATATACTTGATTTTTTTCAGATGTTTACAACATCGAGAAGTGTTTGCAATTTTCTCTCATTTATTTAAAACTTATGTGAAGTGAACTATTCGCAAGGACTGCCTTAATGACTGGCCGAATGAATGAGAAGATTAACCGTATGATTTCTTGCAGACAATCTGACGCTGGCGGATTTCCCACTGATCGCTGCGACGATGTGTCTCGAGGCAATTGCTTTTTCCTTGGACTCGTGGCCGCTGGTGCAAAAGTGGTACGAAACCTTCAAAGCCGAATATCCCCAATTATGGGAAATAGCAGCGGGTGCAATGCGAGAGATCAGTGATTTCGAGGCAAATCCACCAGACTTATCTCACATGGATCATCCCATTCATCCCGTTCGCAAGACCAAAAAGTAATCGTGAAAAATCCGTAAAAAACGAAAAAACAGGCCGTTGATGCAAAATAACAACATTGCTATGTCTCATAATAAATTATTTTTACTATCAACACATCACATTTTCGTTATTATACTTATGTACTTATGATCAACGACATATATTTCCTAAGATAATTAACCGCGCCGTCGGATTTTGAGTACATAACCCATATAAGTACTCTTCATTATTCTTCGTGTTTTTTTCTTTTTTTTTCTTCAAATAATTGACAGTCACGTCAAATACCATATAGTCAGTCAAAATGTAGATTTTTTTTTTTTTCGATAAATATTTCAGAGTTCAAATAACCACGAGTAAGTAGTCGTATAACGTTTTATAATAAAAATTTTAGTTGATATATTAAAAACGAACTATAAAGTACGACAGCCGTGAAACAGTCACTCCCCCGACACGATACGTAATAATTAACATTCGTCATCAATTCAGCGTACCACAAGTGGTACCACAGGTAACGTATAATATATGTTTTTTTTTTTTTCAAAAACATTGAATCATGCAAATAGGCGCACGTTTGCAAAATAAGAAAAATAAAACTGAAAACATCGTAGACGATGTTATGCCTGCGTAATCTTTCGTGTCTGAAATAAAAACAGTTAATATATTGGAATATTGAGCACTATACGCTAATGTATATAAATGTGTATAGACCATGCGAGAGTAGCGAAATGCAAAAGATCGCGAAGTACTGCCCCTTCGATTTTTTTTTCTTTTTTTTTTTCTCGAGTTTTTTTAACTTTTGTCAACATTTATTGTTAATATATATATGTATATATTCTATACGTGTAGTATGTTGTGACATTATTATGATCGTGAGCTCGACGAGCAGAGACTTTCAGACTGCAATGAGAGATGGTGGCAATAATTATCAACATTCGTTGCATTCTAATTCTCATCAAGGAACGAGATATAACAACGTCTAATGATTATTTTAATTATATATTTTTTCTAGGGATAAATAATTCATTGAACAACCCTATATTTTTTTTTAATAATTCGATATTACGAACGATCGATCGATCACGATCGCGACTTTTGAGTGAATAATTGAAAGACTCTTGTTCGTCGTTATTTAAGAAGCGATTGAGTTTTTTGTTGTTGTTATCTTTTTTTTAATATTTATACAGCGTGTGGTCCACTACACCTAAAGAGCCAATAACGGCGAGAACCCTGTTGTTACTATTCCATCATCCGTAACAGTTTTCCTTGGCGAATATATAACACGTGTTGACCAATATATAAATTATAATTGGTTTGAACGTCTCGGGTGCGATTTAATATCCACGACACGTTATTCGCGTTAAGTCGAAATGTATTATCGTCATAATTGTCGCCGATGAACACTGAATAACATCGATATCGTCGTACAACAGTCCGATCGATCTCGACATTTTCTGATTTAAATAACATTCGCCACGTCGTAATAACCGAGTTAGTCACCGAACTCTTCCCGATGGCGATCGAAGATGAGACTTTATGTATCCCGTGCGATAGTCAATCACGTCGCGCGCAGTCCCGCCTGGCAAACCGTGTCTGTGTCTTCGGCTCCATCTGCAAAACAATTTGCGTAATTTTCAACTTTCCGCTAAATTTGCGAAAATCGTTCGATAAACGAGGCACAAGCATGCATAGATCCATCTCCCATATACCGACGAATTTTACCGATTTTAACGAGGCTCAGCCGGTCGTCTACGAATACTATAATTCTTTATGCAAATTTTCTTTATTACCTCACCAATCGATACAAGGAAACGTCGCGTTTTAAACAAGGCGCCTTCTTACATAAAAAAATATCGATCGTTCCGACGAAAGCGTAGCTTTAACGACTATGCAATCTGAATTTCTTCGCTGTGGCTTTTATTTTGTTTTTTACAAAAAAAATAATCGCTACATTAATCACATTGTTTCAATGATTGTTTTTTGTTTTTTAAATAGCGCGCGCGCAATTTCGTTTATCAATAATTTCAAGCAAAAAAGAACCTTTTCTACTAGGCAATGAAAATAGTATGAAAAATCCCCAATCGCCGATTATTCGCAATAAAAATTCATACAATGCACATTACTGACGCACCGTTAATGCCAATTGCGGTATTAATAATTCCGATTTACCTATCGGAAATAGTTTTAGTCGGTTTTTTTTGTTTCTACTTAAGTAATTCCATAACGAATACTTTTACTTCACGTTAAAATTTTCCAGCTGAACCCCCTTAATATCCGATAGTCCCCCAACTATCCTCTAATATTGTACACAGGTAATTTAATGTACGTATAGTATATAGTATAGATATTAATATCATATTTATATATTGCCATCGATAACATTGAATCGCTTAACATACGACCATGATGCTTCATTCCATATGTAAATATATAGCACAGACAAAATTATGTTTTATAAAAGAAGAAAAGAAAAATAATAATAATAATAATAGGGTATCAAACCATCTCCACAACTACGGTTGACAAATGCAGAAAAATATATGTATGTTCCGATCCTTCCGTTACGATAATAATTGAATAAAGTAATTGAATTATTATGATGATGGCTGCAATATGTGTAATAGCCGAGAGCCGAATGATGTTCCGATTCCTTTTTTTTACAAAGTCGTTGACGCAACGCTTGATAAATCAAAATGGCAAGTGGACGTTTATGGCATTGATATGCAACGATTGATCACTGCACGATCGGGATTTTGCATCGATACCTCTATACGTCTAATAACGCTAATAAGGGACGAAGCTCGAAACTTTTACTGCCTCGGATGCGCGACGATAACTATTAGCAGACTTTTCAGCATACCAATAATGTATAGAATATATGTATATATATATTAAAGGGATTTTATATAAAAGAAACTACCAATTTGCATCTGGACTTAAGAATTAATTAAATGTTGAAAAAACGAAAAAAAAATTAGAAAGCATTATTATATTTATAAATATATAGAGAAAATAAATAAAAAAATCGTACAAGCATCAAGTGTGTCTATTTACGGGACTCGTTTATAAAAAGTTAATGGACCGAAAAAAAAAGTTCGGTGTGATAAGTTTTTTTTTTTTTTCATTTTCGTAATTAGTGAAGAATATATCGAAGAAAGGTAAAAGGTTTTTTTGTCGATTGTACCATGTTGCGTAAACACCACGGAAGGTGGGTGTTTTTGTGTACCGGTATACGAAGCTGGCGACCCTACGACATTCTGATAGAATGGAGGAAGACGTTAAAGATTATGACGAAGGCTCCAATTAATCTTAAATTCTCCTTTGGATACTTATATCGATTAGCGACGCAAATATTGTCGGGAGAAAATAAATTGAATGATTAAAAAAAACACATATAAAAAAAAAGAACGTAAAACAAACTTTAGAACAAAATTTAGAAGAAGACATTTAATGATAATTATTTAATAAAAACTATAACATTGTGAAGTAAATTGTTATAGTTTCCAAGTATTCGATCAGTTTCAGTCTCTCATCAGCTTAAACGTTTTGAATTTGTTCATTTCATTAATAATATCTTCTGCTATATTGATTATTATTGTTACCCTCCCGAAATAGGACTTTCTCTTAAAAAATTGGTACAAAATATTCTTGAAACATTGTACTCTCGTTTGACTGTCGAAAATGATTTTTGAAAAATTCCTTAAATTTACTTGCGAACATTAAGTTCGAAGTTAATCTGCTAGCAGCAGTTCGAATTCCAGCTACTATTTGCCTTCGTAAAATTTTCATTAACACAAACTAATAGAAAGATCCTAAAGTATATATATATAAGTTTTTTTTTCTTTTTAACATTATTTTGACAAATATTAACTGATTTTAATGTTGATTATAACGTAAACATACGTTTAGGCGTACCTTGTTGGACTTGTGGGGCGGCGTTCGAACGATGATGGTTCTTAGTGGTGGTGGTTGAGGTTGAGGTGGGAACGCGATGCGAGGGTTCGGGAGATGAGGAGTTGTTGGCGTTATGGCGATGGAGCGAGTTGGTCTGGTTGTTTGCGGAGATTGGAAGGAGGGTTTGTCCGTCACCATGAGACGAAGAGACCCCGTAGTTCCGGCGAAATTGTCGTTGTTGGACCGATTGCCTGCGGCTCCTAATCACACCACCCCTGACGACCCCTTGTTGCTGCGAACTTGTCGTACTGCATCAACCCCATTTACTTGATTCTTTTTCAAACTCTCAGGTAAGAAACCCCAATGTAATCTTTTTTTCTCTCTTACTTTTTTGGTTTTTTTTTTAACTTTTGTCTATTTTTTTTTAAATTAATACTGTTCACCGCTCGATTCTCGAATCCCTAAACAACTAATCGTCACTAAAGCAGTCCGCCCACGAAAAAGAAAAAATCGTCCCTAACGTTTATGCCTTTTGTTATTTTTCGAATTTGCAAGGAAGCTCTGTACGTTTCTTTTGTCACTGTCTGACAGTCTCTTTGGTCGGGTCCACGTATTGGCAACGCTGAAAGGGTAACAACAAATTATTTAACCAAAAATCGTTTGCTCGGTTTTTTAAAAAGTTTTCCTCGACGAACGGAGCTTCTTTTTTTTTTATTCAAATGCTCCATTCTGAGAAACGCTGAGCCGCAGAACGTTAGAGTTGTCTTATGCATGCTTTTTGTTTTTTTTTCTCTCGATGAAATCAGAAACACGCGATTTTGCGTATCACAATTGTACGATTTGGCGGGATTCAAAAGTAAAACGTTAATTTACCGATTTGTTTAAAAAATCATATACCGATAATCGCGATAAAACGATTTTCAAATGTTAAAGCATAATTGGTCAAATAGTTATCTTAACTGTCCTGCAGTTTCAGCTAAACGTCCAATTTCATCTACGATTTTTTGTTTTTAATAAAATAGATACTACTATCACAGTAATAGGATTATCAATCCTACTGACACCGACCCAAAAATTCTTAATCACAGACAGTACGTAGAGAGATAGAGACACATAGAGGGTTGCGTTAATTCAGCTGTTATAGTATAAAAGACACAATATTATAGAAAACACGAAAGAAAAAGAAAAAGAAGAAAAACGAAAAAACTAAAGACAATCAATAATATATATGCCGCTAACGGAGAGCATGGAGAGAAAGAGAAAAGCTCATGCGAAATAGAAAAGCGTTGTGCACACTCGAGACAGACAGAATTATTATTTAGTTAATTATTTCTCGTATAGATAAATCATGCGCCCATTTATATTTTTTTCCTTGTTCGCATGATACGAACCTTTCACCTTGGGAGGTCGATAATAATGGATTAAAAAACCGTCGACGTTACAATTGGCAATTTTTTGTTTAGTCGATTGATTTTGTTTAATTGAAAAAAAAAAAAGAAAAAATATCCGTAATATTCCCGTCGGTGAATCGTTAGTATCATAAACGAACAAGTTTACAGGCCATGTATTTTCTTACCTTGTACTGTGACTCATGACGACTATGTTTCTGTAACAGCATATAATGGATCCTGATTGTTGGGAAGCGAGTAATGAGGTGTTGAAGTCGATTGACACACAACAACAAACAGCTCAAGCAATCGATCGATTCTTTTTCTTTTTTCATTATGTCCCAACAATCTCGTTTTCAGTAAGTTAATTATGTGTTATCGAAAATTTGAAGGTGGCCCGGCGTGCCGTTGCGTCTCCACCAAAAGTTCTCTATCGATCTTTTTTCGATTTTAATCGGTTTTTTTTTTCTTTTTTTCTCTTTTCAATTGTTAATGTGAATTCTATACAAAAATATCGTAAATATATATACATACATATACGTATGTATATATAGTATGTGTATAGCGTCAGTGGATCGGTTGCTGATTTCTGAAACTCAATGGCAATCATATGCATATCGCCAGGTATATTTGGCCTTCGTAGAGGATAACATTGGAGCGATTCATCATGATTTAATGTACACAACTCTACAAGTATAGCTGTGTGTCTTTCATAATCACGCGACAAGGGCAATACTTTGTGCAATCGTTTTCGATAGGCATCGGCATAAATTAGTTTATAAAAGTAATAAAAAACAAAGAAATTATATTAAAATTCACGGTATAATTGCGCGCTGCCATTGCTGTTTCGGGACGTTTTTGTTTTTTTATTGTTGCGTTATCGAGAAAACAAAAGAGTAGCAGTTTTCTTTCTCACCTACGTACAGACGACGAGTCACACCAAAAAGTCACGGAGTGTTTTGCATGATTTTTCTTATAAAATTACGCTTTGTCTAATGTAAAATATGTACTAATCGATTGTCTCAGCGGTGCATTATTATTTTTTTTTTGCAATAATTCGATGAATCTCTCTCTCTTTCTCTTTCTCCCTTTCGCTCGATTGTGAATTGTTCAACTTTCGAGAACAATGTGTAAGAAAACTTCCTTTGCTTACTCCGAGTCGCGGATTTTTTTAAGATACGATATTATCGGATAATAATAGATATCGTTTGAAATCGGTAGGACAAGGAAGATCTCATAGTCAAACAATCGTTTAGTGCTGTAAAAGATCGATATTCTCACTGTATAGTTACAGACTTGATCCTTTGCCGGTCGGAGCGCTTGAGAAGAACAGGAACATTTGTCGCTTCCGTAGCTTCGACCGACAAAAGTTAATTGTCATTCGCGAGAAAATTGCCCGAATTCATTATTAATCAATTATGCCTATAGAATATTTTTTTTATTAGTTTATACGTATTATCTATATGATTTTCCCGGGTTCAGGATCGAGAATAGTTGAGAATAGTTTCTGTACATATATAATATATTTTTTATATTAATTGTTCATATCGTGTCTCGGTATACACAATATTTTTTATATTTAGTTTTTTTTTTGCGAAATTTGCTCAAGTAGCGGATAGATCGTGAAAAGTGAAGTAAGTATAAGAGAGGTGTCAATTGTATTAGGCGTTCTCGTACAAGCAAAGAGGCTACCGTAGTGAGAGATATACAGTATGTTTACTACGCGCTGCATCTAATATCTGTGCAAAGAAAAACCAAAGTAAACGACAGTTTGACCTTCTTGCAAATAGATTCAGTATTATAATAGTAGAGATATAATAGTTTAATAGAGGACGGATAATAGAGATTTTTCTAAGGAACTAAAAGCTTTTAAAAATAAAAGTAAATAAAAATTAAGGTTTCCGAAACTAAAGTGCATACCACAGAACCGATGTGACTAGTTTTTGTAATGCATACCGAAGAAGTCGCGTTATGTAGTCGGGCCAGTTGTCCGGGAACATCACGAGGAAGAAACCAACGGCAATTAGTATCATCCCTGCTAACTTCATCCCAACGAAATGTGCACCATAGAGAACAACGTCCAGAGCTGCGAAAAAAAAAAAATAGTACCATAATTCAAACGCCGATGCTGTATTTCTTCCTCTAATTAAGGAGGGTGTATCGTTACATTCCCATCCAAAAGAGATATCCGGAGAAAATTTCGAAGAGTTCCCAACGGCTTAGAATTTGGAAGAAAATCAACGGTACAGAAGGTACTTCTTAGAAAAATTAAGTAGGGTATATCGTTGCGTATTACCAAAAAGTCAGATTGACGTGAAATTCAGAGCGAAATCCGAACACTTCCCAATTTAATAAAAATCTGAAAAAATCAACCATACAGAAAGTACTAAGAAGATCAATTTTTCATAATAATAATTCGAAAAATGATTAACAAATTAGTCAAAAAAATCATTGTTTACGAAATTACCTGGTAACCTAACTTTTCCTTCAGCCAAAATGTATTAGCTAATTTTTTTTTAAACTTGTGACTTTTTTGAGTATTTTGAGAATTAAAAAAAAATGTTGTTTTTTTTTATGGATGAAACATCATGAATTTTCGAAAATTATTAAAAATTCTCCAAAAAGTCACAAGTATACAAAAAAATTAGCAAATAAATTTCGGCTACAGGAAAAAGTTAGGTTGTCGGGTAATTTCATAAACAATTTTTTTTTACTAATTTGTTAATAACTTTTTTTATTATTATTATGGAAAATTAATCTTCTTAGCACTTTCTGTATGGTTCATTTTTTTCAAAGTTTTATTAAATTTAGAAGTATTCGAAATTTGCTCAGAGTCTTATTTTCAGACTCTGCTGGGATTCAGATGGGATTGTAACAGCCTCGCTAAGATAGTCCTTTCATTATGTCTTAATTTAAGTTTGATAAGTTTGAGAGGGATGAGATTATTTGTGCATAATAACAATTTCGAAATATTATTAAAAAAATTGTGCAAAAAATTACCAAGCAAACGAATTTTATTCTATTTTGAAAATGATTCGTTACTTTTGCTGAATACGTATGATTTTTTTTTTATTTTATGTAATGTTTAAACAATGGATTTTTTTTGGGTTAAAATTAGTTTAAATCAAAAATTTACAAAAATTACAGAAAATTCGAAAAAAAATTCGTTCGTATGCAGAAAAAGTAACGAATCATTGTCATAATAAAAAAGATTGGGTCACCGGTTAATATGTTGCACAATTTTTTATTTCAGTAAAATGCTAATAACATTTTGGAATTATTATTATGCAAAAACAATATTTTCAGCACCTTCCGTATGCTCGATTTTTTCAGATTTTTGTCTCGTCGAAAAGTATTCGTAATTTTTTTCATTTTTCTCTCGACCTTAGGGGCATCAAACATAACTAAAAGACTACCTTAATATCATAATAAAATAAAAGTAAAAAGTCTCACCAGCGGACACCGGAACGGCAGTAATAAGGCCCAGAGTGATGAACAGATCATAGGTCAATGCGATGCTGAAATTGCCCAACATATTGGCAACTGAAAGCAGGAAGAATAAAATCAATTTATCGAAGCCTCAAGAACTTAGATTCTCCACGAAAAAAAAATATAATGTGTATAAAAATATGTTTTATTTCACACCTTGTGAATAAAAATTTTATACGCTTCTCGTGCGAAAAACTATTCCGTAACTCGTGTGATTGCAACACTCGCCTTCAGCTCGTGCTGCAAACTGACACTCGTCAGAAAAAGTTTTATCGCTCTTGTATCGTAATATATTATTAATTGATAAAAAGTTATTTAATCTTTGCATGGAAAAAAATGTTGTCTTAATAGTTGAGTTTTAAAATCTGAAATACCTATCATCGTAAAAGCGGCAGAACTATTGAAATATTGCGACTATTGAGAGGTTTTGCTACACTTAATTTGACAGTGTCTCGATGTTCTTACAACTACCGCTAGATTTCGCATTTGAATTATTTTCGCGAACGCGAAAGGGCACTCCAACTACTGTAAAAGGGGGACTGCGAAGCAAAACGTCACCAGTCCTACCGGCGATGGTGGGCTGGTCATTTTCCCAATTACCTCCGGGCCCGAGGGACTTCCGGCGACGTTAGTTCTTCGTGTACTCCATCATCCCGAAACAGGGTGAGAACGGCCGACGGCGACGAAGGCAATCTCATTCCTGTATCCTTCCCCCCCCCCCCCCCCCAAATCACAACACAATCGAAATCACAACTAATCGGGACCGCGACAGTTTAGGTAACCCGTCAAAGATCTAGCCGGAAGCGTGAAGCGGTTCGGCCGGTGGCAACACGGTCTATACTCCGATCAACATCGTGGAAACCGAAATCTTTAACGAATACTCTGTACTTCAAATTGCACGGTAGACGTAGCTACGTAATGCTTTTTCGTTTCAGAAGTAAATTCACAATCCGAGTAATTTGAATATCCGATAAAAATACCGTAAATTAACGAGTCACGTCGAACTGCATTCTCTGTCGGTAAAAACGCATCAAATTGAAATTTGTCATAAGAAACGTCGATAAATTTCGTTCCAATAATTCTTCGTAGTAATAATTAAGATTTGCAGGTAAAAATCGGTAAATCAATGGATTTACACGGTTTGCTGTTTCTTTTTCCGTTTTTTTTCATTCCGAATCCAGATTTCTAGTTTGATATTCGTGGAAATTTGTGTTGATACAGAAAGCGATAATTTAAGATAAGCGTCGAAAAAATAATCATCTAAGCATTATATTTCGTATTTTGTGTTATTGACTAAATAAAAACTGTTATTTTTACCAAGTCCCCAATATGTAACGATTTTTTGCTCGCTCTGAACTTCTAGTACTACCGGATCTACCGATTCGTGGCATCGGCGAAAAGATAATCAGTACAGTATCGCTCTCTTAAAAAGGTCCTTGCGATATATATCGAATATATCGCATTTATTGTTGTTACTCATATCGAAGCTCATTGTTGTCGGTTTATTCGTGCCGTGATTGGTCGACGAGTTCTGACAGGAGGTTTCGGGCGCGCGCAGCGCGCCCGTAACCTGCTAGTCGCTCTCTTAAAAAGGTCCTTGCGATATATATCGAATAGATCGCATTTATTGTTGTTACTCATATCGAAGCTCATTGTTGTCGGTTTATTCGTGCCGTGATTGGTCGACGAGATTTGACAGGAGGTTTCAGGCGCGCGCAGCGCGCCCGTAACCTGCTAGTCGCTCTCTTAAAAAGGTCCTTGCGATATATATCGAATAGATCGCATTTATTGTTGTAACTCATATCGAAGCTCATTGTTGTCAGTTTATTCGTGCCGTGATTGGTCGACGAGATTTGACAGGAGGTTTCGGGCGCGCGCAGCGCGCCTGTAACCTGCTAGTCGCTCTCTTAAAAAGGTCCTTGCGATATATATCGAATAGATCGCATTTATTGTTGTTACTCATATCGAAGCTCATTGTTGTCGGTTTATTCGTGCCGTGATTGGTCGACGAGATTTTACAGGAGGTTTCGGGCGCGCGCAGCGCGCACGTAACCTGCTAGTCCTTCTTCAAAAAATCCGTGGCTAAAATATATCGAAATTTCGATACATGTATTGTTGTCGCTTTATTCGTTGCCTGATTGGCTGTCAGAAGGGGCTGAAGCTAATGCTGTTAGACAAGCAACTTCAGTTATGTTGCATTTTGATAGTTGATAGTTGATAGTTGATTGACAAACTTTGACAGTTCAAATAAATAATAAAGTCGAGTGGAAAAAAAAATTAAATGGAGAGATAAGGCTACGCGCGCGAAGCGTGCGCTCACTGCTAGTTGGTTAAAATTTTTAAATGTATATAAATGATCTTTCGAAATAAGTGTAACATGACCTACATGTGCCTCTGCAGATTTAGGTAAACGCGATACGATTCCTATTCGCCTTATCACCATGGCTATCGCATTAATTGTTATATTAGCATACTATTCCTGTATACACGACGAAAAGCTCTTCTAAATATTATTTATAGAGATATAGTACAGTACGACTCGTGTATTCTTAACTCGATGGACAACCTTCCCGTTTCTGCATGTCCCCTACCGTGCCCACTCCCAGTCAGTTGCTGCGAGTAGGGGTAACGCAGGGTATTCGCGCTCGCACCGCACCGCTTTTCGTGGGGCGAACGGACTCGGGGTACATGCGCTCAGGAGAAATCTTTGCAATGGTAACGAATTGAAATAAGGGAGCGGTTGAGTTAAGAGGACTTAAGAATGCGGGGTTTGTACTGTACATCCCAACACCCTGAATATTTTTATCGCGCGTTTCGTTCTTTTCTCCATGGAGTAATTTTGTTATAAATAGTAAAGATAAGGTAAGGTATTTACCCAAATGAAGAATGCTCGCCGAGAGCAAAGCAGCCCATGGGAGTCGTGACCAGGGAACACTTTCCGCCCCGGAGAAATATAGAGCAACGCAAACGGGCCATAATAAAGCCGCGTTGCAAAGACCGATGAGAGAAAAAAACAGGGATACCTGACCGAACGTTGTTTCGCCTATAACTTTTTTAAATAACACCTGAAACATTAATATTCGTTGCTGAAAATGATTTCTTAGGGGCATATTATATTATTACTATTACATTTACTATTGCACCGACGTTTCCTGAGATTTTACCTTGTATACGGCTGATCCTGCAGCTGCGGATGCCGCCAGAACAACACCACCCAATGTAGGACTTCCGGTTATACCATCCATATAAGCTAACAAAGCTATACCAGTATCACATAGAATAACTGCGACTATCTGTAATGATTCACAAGAGTTATTATTACTTCGTATACTAAACATTTATCACGGACGAATGAATTCCCAAATATCATTCTAACTATTTTAAGGTGAAGTAACTAAGTAGAACTTTTTTTGTAAATTTCTTTCTTCATTTTCTGAAATGTTTATGTGATAACAAAATGGTGTAAACATTTCATTTTTAGACTCGACAATTTGACAAAGTTAATAGCTTTGGAGTGGTGAGACGGCGAAACGCTGCACCAAACTCCCCTTAACTTAACTGGTCCCTTATTTTAACTCGTTACCATGGTAACGAATTCCCTTAACTGAATTTCCCCTCAGCGCCTTTTCCCCACTCCAAGCAGGGGAAACCCCGCGCGCATACGTCTCGGTACCTCTACTCGCAGGAACTGACCGGGAGTAGGGACGATAGGGGAAATACAGAATAGGGATCGGGTCCGGTCCCGTCGAGTTAAAAATACGGAGCGTGAACTGTATCTCGAAAAAGCGTTTTCAACATCCATTGTCAAAATATCTCGAAAACGGTTCGATCGATTCCATTCTTTTACAAAATTTTAAAAAAATTAAATCAAAGAAGGTAAAAAAATTACGTAACAAAACAAATTGTTGCCGCTTTTGACAAAAAAAAAAACAAAAATCTTACCGGGCGCAATGCTTTCAACGCTATAGTTTAAGAACAGCCTTAATTTTTTTATATCGCATCATCCGGCTGTCCAGAATCATCACAACGGCGACGCAACATTTCAGAAAAGTTATCTTACTCCGGCAATGATAAGTGAGTTTCCGGTCGACCAATTTTCATTTTCAAAAATCATTTAGCAAGTTATTCGTATATATTTTTGAATTTGAAAATACCGGATGCGTCTATATCGTTAATTAAAAAAAAAAAAAAATCCGTGACTTTTACCCACTGTTTCGTTCATTCACTTAGTTACCTTACCTTACATTGATTAACGATTTGCGTACCCGCACACCGACGAACTGCTCGTGAAGTATAACCCATGACAAAAGATAGACGCAGGAAACATTGGTTGCGAACAGTGCCATTACATCGGTAGCCAGTAGTATTCGTAACGAATGTATGTACATGTAATTCGTCGCAACCCAAAGTCCGCAGAACAAGCTGCATCGGGTCAAAAAACGACCGCCGGTGAAACCCTTGTCGCGAAAACCGCGAAGACTCTCGGCAATGATTTCCGTTGGATTTTCACACTTCGTCTTCGCTACTCTGCACAAGAAGTATACGGGAAAGTAGAGAACCGCCCAATTTGTACAAAACCAGGTTGTGAAGAATGGAGCGTTGTATGGAAGAACGAGCTGAAATTTTTTTTTATCGTTAACAATATAATGTAATATAGTATAATAGAAAGTTTTACATTTGACAAAATTCTTGATACAAATATGTGTCACGTTTAGAATTGATCGAATTACATGTTGATGATGCAGTCCGGTAACCGATGAATTCGATGACGAAGAGTAAGTGGTGATTTCGGGTTTGTGAAAATATAGATATTTGATGCAATGGGTCGCTCCTACCCAGCTAGCCGTCACGCATATCGTAACGCAAACTCCAAAATATATCTGCGAAAAAAAAAATGTGTATTTGCGCTGCCTCGTCCGAGGAAAATATAATTTAATAATAGATTTGTAATAAAAGACGTAAAAAAATTATTAATCAATAACTATTATTTTTAATATTTGAGTTATAATACATTTTTTCCATGACATTTTTCTTTTTTTTCATTTGAATCATTATTGACTCTTTAAAAAAATAGTTAAATAAATCATTTAATTAAATAAATAAAATAATTTATTGTAATAATTAATTTAAGGATGCATCACACGTAAATTTCCAGCCAAAAGTGAGATTTAGTGAGAATTTTAACACTCCCTAATAGTAGAAAAATCTGAAAATAATAAACTGTATTGAGGGTCCTACGAACATTAACTTTGCATTATATTTACGGCTAAAGTTATTAACAAATTGTTAAAAAAATTGTTCAACAAGTAATCAGTAAATCTTTTTTTTCTCTTTTCGTATGAATACCTTGAGTTTTTAGTATCCATATGAATTTTTTCAGAATTTTCCTACATTTTCGATTTTTCCGTTTCTGAATTTTTTTAACGCCATAACTTCGGAACTGTTGGCGCAACCGCCGCGAATGATTGTATATGTGCTGTCGAATTGCAATACGAAAACGTATCGGAAATGTTTGCTCCTACATTGATTTTTCAAATTTTCGAAAAAGTACATTTTTAAATGTAAGAAAATTCTGAAAAAATTCATATGAATTCTGAAAAATCAAGGAATTTATTTAAAAAGAGTAAATAAAAGGCTCTGATTGGTTTTTTAAGAATTAATATTTTTAACAATTTGTTGACAACTTTTTGGCGTTATTATTACGCAGAATCAAAGGGGTTCACATCTTGAATATGGTTGATTTAGTTTACATTTTTAACATAATCCGACTGACATTTTGATCGAATTAACTATTGTTTGAGAATGTTTGTGTGATGAATCCTTCATTTAATCACAATTTTAATCGATAGCTGCTTGAAAAATATCTTTTTTTCGATACCTTTTTTGCAGATTCTGCACAACACGATGTATAGCACGGGGATATGGAGTGCCTTCGAGTTTGATAACTAACCGGAGGTGCCCCTATGTGACATGATTGTTGGCCTTGTCCTTGACCAGTACCTCCGCTCCCACCTCCGCCGCCACCGCCACCTCCGCCTCCTCCTCCGCCTCCTCCCCCTCCTCCGCCTCCGCCACTTCCGCCGCCGCCGCCCACGCAACTACCACTGGTCTCCAGTGATCTGCAACTTGATGCAGAATCACCGCAACCCCCGGCAACACTGCAACCCTGCTGCTCGCATCCTATAGGAGAGCGATGCATTATATCCTCGGGGAATGAGTGCGTTTCTTTAATTATGCATAATGAGTGACTTTTGTTGTGTTGTGCACACTAGAAAAGTATCAGGTCGCCTTCGCCCGATTAACCCGCGTGCTACCTTATGTTTTTTTTTATTATACTCTATATTCCCAGTTGAATAGAATTTGCGTCTTATTAGTGCCTTTTTATTGTTTTTTCGTTTAACGACACGTTAACCCTCTTCTGGCTGCACTGCCCTGTTCTTGCCACACCGTTCGAATTAATAAACAAACTCTGAATTCCATTAACTTTTTTTTCGAAAACGAAAAAACAGGGAACAATTTTTGTGAGTGCTGAAAGTTTCTCGGTTATTTCTTTTATGAATTTCGTTTTTGGGCGTTCGAAGAGTTTATAGTTCCACTGAAAAGCTTGCGGATTCATATGCATCGTTAGCAGCTAACGATCAACCGAGTTTAAAAACTCATTAGGAATAATTTTGTTTTATTTATCTTTAAAATACATAAAATAATTACAAAACGTTAAATACGATTGTATTAAAATAACGTCGTGTTAACCGCTGCTTTCCTATAATAAAGCAAAAATTTAAGGGTGCCGAATACTTTCGGCACCCGGTGCCGGTGATTTGTTTAATGAATTTAGTTTTTGCGTCTTCAAAGCATTTACAGTTCAGTAAAAGGTTCTGTATGCATCGTTAGCAGCTTTAAAAACTCATTAACCATCTTTTTTAATTTACCTTTAAGATATATAAAAAAACTACAAACTCTGAATATAATCGAATAAAATAAAACATCGAGTTGAAATGTCCACCCTCGGCGTTCTTTTTTTCTATAATCGAAAAAACAAACATTTAGATGTGTGTTTATATAATTTTTTTTAGACATTTTTTAAATATTTAGATTTTTTTTCGATTATAGAAAAAAAGAACGTCGAGGGTTGAGATTTCAACTTGATGTTTTTTTTTATTCGGTTGTAATCAGAGTTTGTAGTTTTTTTTATATATTTTAGATAAAGTGGGAAATCCATTCGTTCAATAGTAGGAAAAGTAACGCAGTCCTCAATAATTTACTCACCCGATGTGTCCAGAACGACTTGCACGGGGCTCGCGTAGGGTCCATGATTAGGTTGATCTTCGCTGAGTACTATACTGGGAGCACGGGATCGGCGAGGATGGAAAATAGTCGGTACCTCGCCAACACCCCCGCTGCCCATCTTTAGCTTTGATCGAAAAATCTTTGCTTCGTGTTTTTATCAACGGATTTCGTTAATCTACCCCCCTCTACAACCGCATAAAGCGCGTAAAACCAAAATTATGAGAAAAAAAAATAAAAAATTGTCGATGACTATAATTCGTCAGTTCGATAATTCATCGCCGTTTGTGAAATTTTGATTTTTGTTTTACGAGTTTCACGACTGTGCCATATTTCTCAGTGGTATCAATGATTAATCCACTTTTCCGAATCCCACGTTTTCGTAGTTTTTCCTCGCCGAATTTACGAGTTATCATTTTCATACGTATGACAATTATCATTGTATTTATTTGTTGCTTATTATTATTATTATTCGTCAATTATCGACAGTGCATTATTGAGACACACGTCAGCCCCTTTGGTGCAATCATTCAGTTAACAAGTCATATAGCTAACGTTGTGTACGATGTCGGATAGCTCCTGTTGATCGAATACCACCTACACACCGTCTACGCGTACTATGAGGCTCATTTAATTATGAGCAATGGTCACCAGTTCGCTTAATAAGTTTCGTTATAGATGACGAAATTTCGATTACCGATATATCTCCCCGAAACTTTTTATCATTATGATTATCCATTGCCACGGCCATTTTATAATTGAATATTCGCACTGACGAGAGAATTATTTCGGAAGAGTAAACAAGAACTGTGTCAAAGACTGGTGTGTCGCGCACTTATTTTCACATAAGAGAAAGCTTTAAACCCCTCTGCCGTGCCATTGATTACTGGGTCTCGTAGAACCACTCGAGCGTTCACTCGGTTATCGCGCTTGCGCGACAACCCCTCCGGTTTTCCTGAATATACGTTCACCCCCAAGGAATATGTATATACATATACATAATTCGTGCAGAGAGAGAGAGAGCAAAGAGAGTCACGTGTATCCGACTTATTCGGCTCTAGCATTACTAGCCCACTTACTCGCTTGTCCGGAACGCGAATATAAAACGTTGAGAGGCATTTCCGTCCAATGAGCATCGTCAAACAAACTTTGACCATCAAAGACCCCACTCTTCGGTGCTAATGTTGAGAGTTTTAAGTCTTATAAATTAACGTCGAATGGCCCAATAACCGTACAGCCAAAGGTACATTACGATACCTAAGCAGCTTCTTTAAATAACTTCTTAAAAGTTTATTATTCGAAGTTTTTTCAAGCAGTTTTCGATCACCTTTTCAATTAGTAATCTCCACAAAAAAAAGATCGATCGATCGCTTCGAAGCGATTTTTTTCTAAACTACATTGAAATTAAAAAGTCTAATTGTACAATTTATTAACCACTTCTCACCCTCATTGTTGCTTTCTCATAGAGGCAGCTTTGTTTTGGAGAAGAAACAATTTCGAGATTTTAATATAAATGTGTTCAAAATATTCCCAAATTTGCAAAAATTGTATTACACGGAATTGCCGGCACGTAAAAAAAACATAAAAAAGATCGAAGGTTTCTTTTTACAAACGACATGAAAATTTTTAAGTGCAAAATATTCAAGTAATCAACCACTTTATTCTTATCGTTATTTTCTCATAGACGAAGCTTTGTTTTGATGAAAAAAAATCCGAATTTTAATAAATACGAAAAGAGGAAAAAATCGGTTGAACCAATTAAATCGGCGCTCGCGGGTCGCGAAACAAACAAGCGGTTCTTCAAAAGAAATAATTGTCATAGTATGGAAAGAAATAGTCAATTTAACTAGCAGTCAGTATGATTAACTAAGTATTTCTTTTAGTGAATGAGATATTTGCTTCGCCGCCCACAAACGTTGATTTTGTCAATTCAACCGATTTTTTTTTCTCAGGGGGCATTCAGAATGTTCCATAACGTCGAAAAATTCTATATGAGACAAAAATTATCAGGCGCATGTGTGTGTCTATGAGCTCCGAGAGATTGAAACCACCGTCACTTGAAAACGCATTAAGCTATTAAGCCGATTTTTTTCTGGTACATGCGGGCAGGAATACCCATTTCCTTTTTCTAAATTTCAATAAAATATATGCAATTGTTTTTTATTTTCCGCGTTTTTGAATTTTGACAAAAATATGCGCACGACAACCCGAAAAAATGTTGAGTTGTTGAACGAACAGTTATCAATCGAACCTGTAAAATGTTATCAAATTATGATTTTTTTTATCTTATGAAAAATCACTACAGTTTCCGATTCTTGCCAAACTTTCAGTTATTAAACTGAAAGTCTGTATAACAGCTGTGTGTATTTGTAACAAAGTGAAAGGAATGCTAAAATTTAATTGGAGGAACATCGATCAAACGGTTAAAATTTCATGAATTTTTTTATTATGTTTTTTCCAAAAAAATTTTATTTTTTCGCATATATCTGCATGCGAGGCAACTATTCGAATTTTTCTGGATTGCCTTATTGATTGACTTAAGTCATCGAAAAATTATGTGAAATAAATGTCCATATACTTTGCTCATTTTTTATTGGCGTTGTCTATGAGGAACCCAAAAATGTATATTGCCGTCTTTCTTTTTATCTTTAATAATTCACTCTGTGACATTATTGCGAAATTACTGTTCCGGAATTTCGGCAAATATTTATTAATCTGTAATGTGTTATGGAAAGCCTTAAGATCAATAAACACCGATACTTACGATCAATGACTGGAACATCTAACTCCCTTAAGCATAAGTGACATAAATGAGAACAAACAAAAAAAACCACTTGATGTATTTGAAAAATAGTCTTTATTTTCTGAAATAAGAGAGTTGATTAATTTTTTTTTCTTTTGCATTGTGCGAAGTTAAAGATTTCGGCATATCCGCCACGAATACTTCAGTCGCGTTGACTATTTTCTATCGAGAATATCCGTTCAGATTTAAAAAAAAACGGAAAAAAAATTGAAATGTTTGGTATAAATACAGGTGTATAAATAGTTCGAACGTACACTAGATAACAATCTTAATGATAAAGATACCGAATTACTCCAAGTCTCGAGTTTCACACTTACAATGAGTATTTTTTTTTTCAGCTCTGTCGTGTAAAAGGGGTTTTCTTTTCCTGTTTATTCAGTATCGAAATAGACCCGGGAACACGGATCAATGATACTTTTTTACCACGCGGTCAAAAAACGAGACAATAAATTAATCGTAAAACATCATCGATAAGATAATAAAAGGAATTACGGACGCGCCGTATTTCTATCACAGAAGAACCACAGGATTCGATTTTACAAAAAAAAAAAATATATATGTAAAAAAATAAAAATAAAATGCAGTGAAAACAATACTCGGTGGAACGGCTTTTACGATCGTTAATACTCGGAAGTGTACCAACGTAATAATGGCGAGGAGGAACATAGAGTGTCGCAACTATGATTATCGTCTACTCGCGAAGACGACATACCGAGTATAAGTCAATTATTTCGAAAGGATTAATTGAGAAAAAAAATGTACAATACTTGGCAACTAAAACACATCTCTAAGATTCCATGTTCCCCCGTGTGAACTTCGATAAAAAAAAAACTTGACACACTATCATTCACGGAGTACGTGAACCGTATGAATTAAAAAATTAAAAAAAATATTAAAATATGTTAAACCGATCGAAGAACCGATGACTGTATGAGAATTTTATAGATGCTAAGCGATATTTCATTTTGTACAATGAATTTCGGTACCGCATCGGTATCGTAAACCTACTTACATTTAAAACGTAAAATACTCAAATTACAAAACATTTTACAGAATTGTCGCACATACTCCGCTCATTAAAAAATACTGTTCATATTTACAAATATTTTACTTGTTTTGTGATTTTTCTTTTCTTTTCATTTTTTTTTACAGGTTTCGCCAAACGCAGTATCCTAACGGGTGCGCAAAGGGTAGCTCCGGGATTATAATAATTAATTCTTCTTTTATTTCGTGAGCGAGCGATGATAATTATTTACACATATTTCACATAATTCATACTGATTTTTTTTTTAATTATAATGTTTTTTTTACGTAAACCAAGAGCCTAAGCGATGAATTAGAATAAATAACTAGATACAATCAGATACGAAGAATTAAAAATTTAACATTTCCTATAACGCAATTACACTCTATGGTTGAAATTTAGAGTCCCATAAAAAAATTACGTTCGCTTCTCTTCGTTTGTTTTTCTCAACTCAATGATTTTTTTTCCACGTGGGGAAAAAAAAAGTCCATGACACGTGACGACCGGCTACTTCGTTTCGTTTTTTTTCTTTTTTGTTCTTCGTACAAATATGCAATCAGTTCTATGGCTCATTTACTTTACTCCTAAACAAACAAACAGACAAAAAAATTGTATTTTATTTTGGAGCGCTTCGTTGGTAATTCAAGAGAAACGTTACAGAATTCGGTAGGAATTTTATCACAATATTTCAGAGTCTCCAATTTCTTTGCATGGATTTGCAATTTGTTATTTGCTTTTAGACGATACGTAAATTTGTAAGGAATAATTGGTTGCGGTCAACACGAATAATCAGTGGGCTCTCGATGTGAATTTACTTTACCTTAACTGTCTAATGAGTTAAATTTTCGGTTGTTATTGCCCCAAAAACTTCTTCGTATCAAGCGAAGCGATGGATGCTTTTGTTTGCTCAAAATCGCCGGTGAGAAGTTCTAAGATTTCAAAGGCACATTATACTTGTCGCATGTAACGCATTGTTTTTTTTTCTTTTTCACGAAATTATAAAGAACTTCCGAACAGACTTGAGATAATGAGTTCGGAGCTCTGATTCATTAACATCTTGCATTATACAATTCAAACCGTATGGATTATTAAAGTCAGAGTATTCACAAAAAAAATTGATTAAAGAGAAACAAATTTAAAAAAATATTTAGTGTTTCAACAAGTTAATTATCACGCTAGACCCGTGCGTTTCGCGGCTACTGTTTCATCTAAGTATGTACCGATAAATTACATCAAAAGTATATAGTATGATTAGCAACATCGCATGACCTACAAATTATGCAATTGCTCATTCGATCTGTCGATTGAATAAATCAATAATCAATAAGTATTTCATATTGGATGCTCACATAACGTTCTATAAAGAAAGATATATAACTTGAGAGATATTTTTTTCTTTTTTTTCTCTCTACAGAATCGCTATTATAAATACGTCGTACAAGTTACACGTTACGACCGATTATACGCAGATCATTTTTTTAAGACCCGAACCAACCTACGATCGCGACGAAAAAAAAAAAAATCCGTAAACTATTTATACGAACATAAGTGGTCGGCACCGCACACTGCACAAGTGTGATACAAACATTATGTACAGAGAACGAATGAATGAAAAGAGAAGAACGATACAAGTACTACTGATTTTTTCGATCGTGATCGGTTAATGGCATATTATTCTTATGTTTTACCTTACGCCCCTGTCTTTTGGAAGATTTCCTAGCTGCCTTGGGCTCTCTGCTTTCCTGCGTTGGCTTATTGATACCCAATCTGAATCGTACAGGAACCTTCGAATCGACGACTGCTTCGTCTATTATTGATAGCGAAAATTTAATTAATTATTTATTTCATGCTCAGCATCATGTTCTTCATTGTCATTGTTCATTGTTACGCAATAATAGAAACGCCATCACGGGGATCACTACAAAGGTCCGTAAAAAATTCAAAGACATTTAAGGATTCTTCACACGTACGTTCTCAGCCAAAAATGAGATTTTGCGAGAATTTAAAACACTTATCAATGGTATAAAAATCTGTAAAAAATCAACCATACTGACGACATC
Source organism: Cryptus viduatorius (assembly GCA_964006125.1). Taxonomy (NCBI): domain Eukaryota; kingdom Metazoa; phylum Arthropoda; class Insecta; order Hymenoptera; family Ichneumonidae; genus Cryptus; species Cryptus viduatorius. The sequence goes on from OZ023220.1 coordinate 26,406,787, forward strand.
ACGAACTTTGATTTAGCATAATAACAATGCTAAAATGTTAGTAATAAATACATAATTTAAAAAATAGTGAATTTTTTTTTCTTATTTCAAATTAATCTTTAAATTTTTCAGAAACGATATGAATTGAAAACATAGTATGGGCACACGTTTCGGATACATTTTTGTTGCAGAGTTCCACTGTACATGCAACAAGATTCGAGGCGATTGCAGCAACAGTTCCGTTCTATGACGTTAAACAAAATGTTTAACCGGGAAATAAAAAAATTGAAAATCCCGAATAAATCCGTGTGGATTCTAAACGAATTTCAGCCATTCGTTAATAATTTTTTGACATTATTGTTGTGCAAAATTAACATCCTTGGCACCTTTAAAACAGTTAATTTCTTTCAGATTGGTACATCATTAAGAAGTGATGAAATTCTCACTGAATCTCACTTTTGGCTGGCGATGTACATATGTGCGATGCACCTTAAATACGAAGCATATAATTGACTCAGTGTGCATCACAAGACTAGCGCTAGCAAAAATATACAAAAAAATTTAACTCCTCGCGTACGGCAGACTTTTAAAATTCGACGTACGACGTCAGATTCTTTGCTCGTGACAAGAATACGAAAGAGCGGAAAAAAAATCTTTGAACCATTAAAGAAACAACCCTTCGGCACTACTTTACAATTTTTTTCAAAATTTTTTCACTATTTTGTATAGTTAAGTTGATCATTTAAAGGTAATGACTGGTAAAAAATTCCGGATGTATATTCAAGTTACCCGTACGTGAGGAGTTGAAAAGTATTTATAAAAATCGGCATTGATGAGAATGAAAAAAAATGCAAGGAACAGTGGAGAAATTCAAGAACATTCCACGAAAAGAAAATACTATGACAACATTTTAGACTCGAACATACCTTCGGAATCTGGTAAATCCGTTACTGCTCTATGTAGTACCGTCACGCGTCTAACTTCTTTTTTGTTAGCTGCAATAACAACGGACTTTGAATATACGACTTGTCGTGAGAAGATCAATGGACTTATATATCACCAAACTTACTTTTTTCGTCCCCTTTGGCCGCGTGTCGCTGGATTACCTTCGCGTTTGTCTTCGCAACTCTGAAAAATCAATAAATTTCAACGTAAGTATCGGTAGTTCCCATCGAGTACAAGTTTTACGAAGAGTAAAAAAAATTAATTAGTTTCGAAAACAATGTCAAATCTCAAGTTGAAAAAATAAGATTTAATATTGTAGCAAATACGTACTCGTTGACGACCCCTTTGAATGCCGATTGCAAAAGTCGAGCCGATTGTATAGGCACAGCTCTGTTAAGTCTCTCGGCTCGTCTCCGACTGAGTTCCGTTCGCAAATCTCCTTCCTCGTCGACGGTAAGATCCTCGACAACGGTCGCGGTTTGCTCTGGCGAGCTGTCTACCGGACTATTGGCTCTGTCCTTTCGTTTTTTACACTTTTTCTCCTTTCCAATACGTTCCGAGAGCGACAATTGATCGCCGCCTTTCAATTTTCCTACTTGATAAATCTCCTTATCGCGTTTTTTCTTTTTCTTCGATCTCTCTTTCTCGACTTTAACGGGAACCATCTCGACGCACATGGAAACTGTGTTTGTCTGCGACGAGTCGTCGCTAACGACGTCCTCCAAAACCTCGTACACGTAATCATCGGTGAGGCATAAATCTGATTCCGCCGCGTCCTCGTAATCGTCCAATGTCTTCGTCGATTTCCGCGCTTTTGGCGAATCGTTCGTTTCCGATACTTCAGGCGCGTCAATTTTTTTATTGGCGTTATCTTTTTTGCTCAGTTTGATCTTTTTGTTATCGTGAACGGGATCTATGGGTTTGTTGCATTCGAATTTTCGTCTACGAGCTTCTAAAACAGGATCATTGTTGGGCGTTTCGGTAGAATCCTTTGCCGCGCTACTTGTCACAACGGTGTCTCTCTGCTTGCCTTTGGATCTGACGTTATCGGGTGACGAAGCAGTTTTTCGTACGGGAGAAGTTTCGCGTTTGTACACCGAACTGGCGCTCTCCTCCGGTGTGACGGAACGTGGCCGCGTTTTTCGCGTTGATTCTTTGGGCGATCGTCGGCGTCGCGGCGAGAGACGTGGTGAATTTCTCGGCGACGACCACGGTGATCTGTGCGGCGACAGGCGTACCGGAGATCGTAGCCGAATCGGCGAACCTCTTCGCCTATCCGGTGACAATTTTGGCGATCTTAGACGAGGCGAGGCTGTGGTTGCGGCTGTTCGTCTCGGCGACAAACGCGGCGATCGACTTCTGGGCGATGCTCGTCGCTGCAACGGTGAAGTTCTCGGCGATTTTGATCGTGGCGTTCGCGGGCGCGGCGACAGTCTCATTGGCGAATTTCTCGGCGATCTCGACCTTATTATTCTCGGTGATCTCGATCGATTCGAACGCTTCGGCGATCTCGTGGGTCGCGGAGATCTCGAACGTGTGAGAACCATCGGCGATCGAGATCTTCGAATTCGTGGTGATCGCGAATGCGGCGATCTACCTCTGGGTGATAATTTTCGCAAAGGCGATCGTCTCATCGGCGATCGGTTATTCGGCGATCTGCGCGATGGTGATAATCTCGGTGATCTCGGACGCGGTGATAATTTCGGTGATCTCGGTCTCGGGGAGAATCTCGAGGGTGGTGATAATTTTCGTGGTGACCTGAGACGCTGCATTTCGCGCAATTTCTTCGATTGCCTCGGTGGCGACCTTCGCGGCGATCTTCTTGGTGACTTTTTCCTGAGTCTCGGCTTCGGTGATAACGATCTGCGTTTCTGCAACGTTCTGTTCACCGGGCGCGGCGACACGGATCTTCGTTCATTCCTCATCAACGGTAATGACGATGACGTCGACAATGGAGCATTCGCACTGCCGTTTTTGTCGTTCTCCCGCTCGCTCCTGGATTTTCGATTGCGTGATTTCGAAACCTCGCTGATCTTTCGGGATTCTCTCACATCTTTTTTCGTATATTTTTTGTCCTTTCTCTCCGATGGCTTGTCGACATTCATCTCCCGTTCCATCTCATCCATCAAACGTTCGAGACTGTCCTCCTCTTCAAGATCGGCCATTAACAATACGTCGTCGTCATCATCGTTCGCCGGTTTTTCTTCCTCCTCTTCCTCGTCCTCCTCCTCGTCGTCATCTTCGTCTTCGTCGTCTTCCTCCGCAACGTCCTCGTCTCCCTCTTGTTCGCGCGGACTCTCCTCCAAACCACTCTGGTTATCGCGTTCCGTTCCGCTCTCATCGCCCTCAGTACCAACCTTCTCGAGACGTTCGCTCTTCGGAGTCAATGCCGCTGTTGATGTACTGTTCGATTCTTTGGTGTCCTCCTCCTCGGAACCACTCGCGGTGTCTTTGTAACGGTAAAATTTCGAGTCACCTGAAAAAATCGCACGAGAATCTTTTAAGAGAATCACTTTTAGAAAAAACTGATCTATTTTGAGGAACGTGAACATCTTTCGTATCTTCAAAGAGCAATGTCTTTAATCGAAGATATCCATCGTGGTCTATAAAAACAACTATTAAATTAGGCTACTCGAAGATGGCCCCGTATCGTTTTTCCAATACGTGACAAAAAACGCGAAAAAAAACGAGTAATCTTGCAATATTTTCGCTTCACATTGAAAGGTTCGAAAAAAAATTCTCGAACATGAAATCTGATGTAGTTCTTTCCATTGGCCGTAAAAATTAGATGAAATCAATCCTTATCAATCAAAATATTGGCCAATTGCCAAAAAAAAACATTTTGTTTGTTTTAAAGAAAAAACAAATTATACGTCTTCTCGCATCCATGAATCAAATGATAAATAAAATTGCAATATATATATATATATTTAATTGAAAGTGTTAAAAATACATCAAATTATATAAACCAATACAATAAAATATTATATACAGTGATTTTTTCATGTGGAATATATTAATTTTAACAACATTACCTTCGGTATCCTTATTCTCTTGCGATTCGGATTTCAACATTTTGCCATCACTCTGTGGTGCGTCATCCTTCGGCTGTGAGTCCTCTTCCTCCATTGGTACAATTTCTATTAAATTCTGATTCACTCTACTGTGATAATAAACATTCTGTAAAAATTGCAAAATATATTGGAATCCATTATTTGCGTGTCTAATGAAAATTATATTTTATCTTATGTTTTTTTTTTTTTTTTTTTTCACTTACTCCGTTTTGTCTTGGCGCTCTGTTCTGATAGTAACCTCTCTTAGAAGTTCCTCGATTATTGTACGCAGGTCCAAGCGGATAAGCGACTCTCGGCTTTACTGGTTGTACCAGCAGCGCAGGTTGTTTAGTACTCTGTAATGTGTTCTTAGCCCGCAGCGACTTCAGAGCTGCTAATCTCAAGGTTTCCAAATCTTCATCATCATCATCGTCGTGTTTTAATTTTTGTGCATTTGATACCACCATCTGCCAAAATATCCAAAAATGAGCCGCGAATTTGTAGATGTCTGCATTGCGTTTAACAATTGTACACTGTTTAACATAGCGGTAGACGAATTTTCTTGACACGAAATTCACTCCATTTTTTAATCTCACAATATTCATAATTTATACCGCGCGATCGAAGTATCCCGGATGATAATAAAAAAAACATTAAACACGGATATATAAGCTTATCGAGTAATAAATATTTTGCGAGTCGTCGTATTTTGTCTCACAATCCGCGTGGAGTCTGAATTTGTAACGAAAAATATCGTACCCGACGCCAAAAGCATAATCGGTGTTGGCTCGACTAATTTTATTTTTCACGAATTTCTCTTACCTTTTGGCGATAATCCATTTTATTCGTAGCGTAGTTTGGGAAAATTCGCAGATTTTCGCTCTGAGCACCACGATTGTTTAACGAATTCATTAATTCATTCACCGACACAGAAACGTGTGAGTATTTAACATTTTCTTCATAATAAACACGATTGACGCACGATTCACATATTTTGATGTATGAAAAAAAATCTGTTATTTTTTCTCTTTGCGATATTTCAGGGAGAGTAGAATTGTGTAAATGCTGGCTGGTGCGTGGAAAGTCTCGTTCACTTCGTTATACCCCCCACCAATAGTACGTAAATAAAAATGGCGTGAGTTTTATTGAGAATGAAACGATCGCAAGTTGCGTAGATGTAACGCAGTGATTCGACTCGATGCGACTGGTGCGCTCGATACTTTGAGAATAAGAGCGGAGCGCTCTCTATATTAACGTGTCGATAAATCGCATCTACTACTGCTGCGTAATGTAACCACCATTGATTTTAGTTTTTAGACCTTTTTGTTGTTATATCTCCACGCTGCTACACATCGACGACCCGTCTGGCTCTCCGTCGGCTATTGGTCCCTTTCGACGCTCGTAGCGCCATTTCTCCAAAACGGTACATTCGAAACTTTCATAAATATCCTCGGCTCACACTCTGATGAACGCGCACTCCTGTTACGTACGCTTAACCTCCGATTTAATAATTATATTTTCCGGGAAACTCAATAGCTGTTAGTGAAGCCACGGGAACTATTGATAAGGACTCTGCGCCGCTCGAGTGGGTTTTACGCCTCTTGGTAACCGTGAGTACTGAATCATTCTTTACGATATATCAAAAATAAATACATCGTTTCGTTATACATCGCGTATACTCGGTGCATCTTATCGTCTGATACTTCGTTTTTCAATATACTCCAATTTCACATGTAATCTTCCGTGACCAGCCGAAACGTATGATCATAAATAAAAAAAAAAGTTTCGCAAAGTCGTTTCGTTGTACCTACCTATGTATACCTTTGCCATTTTTTTTTTACTCGTCCTTAAGCACTTCGCTTATTTTCATATAACTCGTATTTTTTTTTAGGTGCAAGACAAGCGTCTCCGTCATGGCCCAAGTAAATCCTAGAGTTTTCTTCGACATAGAAGTTGGCGGCCTACCGATGGGTCGAATTATTTTCGAATTGTACGCCGACATATGTCCCGAAACATGCGAAAACTTTCGTGCCCTGTGCACAGGAGAGAACGGATTGGGAAAGACTACAGGAAAACCTTTGCATTACAAGGGAATAGTTTTTCACAGAGTAGTTAAAGATTTTATGATTCAAGGAGGTGATTTTTCCGTTGGCAATGGCACTGGTGGAGAATCTATCTACGGCGGAACATTCCCAGGTGATATATACTTATAATTAAGTCAAAGGTTCTGAGCTGAAATTAAATATTTTACAAGTATATTATTATTATTATTATTACCACCATATGAAAGAATTGAGCTTTCACATTCACTTGCAATAAAATATAAATTATTTCCATTTATAAATCATATTTGTCGTTACATTTCTATTTTCACAAATTTGAACAATCGATTGATTGATGTACTTATTTACAGATTATGCTTTTTTATAATTGATTAAGTACAATTGTATTCTATTATTTCTTTTAATTTAAACGCCAGAAATATCATTCTCCATTTTGTAATGTTATTATTTCATTATTAACTTTGCGATAATATACCATTCATATTGCAAAATCGATGTTTTCGCACGGTCATGAAAAACGACAACAGTTTGTCCAGTGAATTATTTCGTTAATTGAGAGTTTATAACTAAATTCACTGAATTTCGATTGTTGCAGATGAAAACTTTGATGTAAAGCATGAAAAACCATATTTACTGTCGATGGCTAATCGTGGTAAAGACACTAACGGCTCGCAGTTCTTCATGTAAGTGAACAGAGAGACAGAAGGAGCGGCGTACAAAAATGATTCATCGTCTCTCACTAAGCCGCTTTTTCTACCAGTTTCATGAATAGGCTGTGTTCATGGTACAAAAAAAACAGTGCGAATGCAGTAGGAAGAAGTTAGCTAACAAATATCAAAATGAATTTCTTTTCTATTTTACTTCGTTCCTTACAGCGTCATAATTGACATAATGATTTTCATCGAAATCCCGATTATGGATTCTATCATTTCGTTGCAGTATGAGTCGGTGAAGATTTACATAAAATCGCGAAGAGTTCGGTCTCTTCGTAAATGTTCTATATGCGATCTAATGCGATCTTTCGTCTCTGATCAATGAGATTTATATTGGAAAAATCAATCTAGAGGAATGAATAACTTAGCACTATTTCTGTGTAGTCGTGAGGGAGGGGTCTGCACACCACTACTACAACACAATGACCAATGAAAGTCGGCTCTTTCTGTTCATCACTCATCCCCTTAATAATATTTTGTTGTTGTAGTACAACGCAACCGGCGCCTCATCTCGACAAGTGAGTATAAAAACATTATTTCAACAAAAATTCGTGTCGATTAATAAATATAATATTTGGTACATTGAATGAAAAAAAAACAATAAATAACGCCGTACTTCGTTGTTTTTGCTTGCAGTGTGCATGTCGTTTTCGGAGAAGTTCTATCCGGCCAAGAGGTCGTCTCGCACATTGAGGGACTTCCAGTTGATCGCATGTCACGACCGTTACAAGACGCAAAGGTCGTCAATTGCGGAGAACTCGTTTTGAAAGTAAAAACTAAAGGTGAGATAAATACGCGAGTAAACGAATTAGTTCGATTATATAAGTTATTATAAATGAATGAAGTAATTAATACGATGAATTTTGAAGCGAAAAAACGAGAACCTAAGGAAGTCAGTACTTCGGGGTCGGAGTCCGATTCTTATTCGGGTAAAGGAAAGAAGAAGAAGAAAAGTAAGAAGAGGTAAGACGCAGCATGGAAATTGCTATCCGGTCTTCTGCATTGAATCGAAAAAATTTAATGATTCGATTCGATCGATTTCTCGTTCTTCCCGTGAAATTTTTTTTTTTCACAGCAAAAAGAGGAGCAAATCGGAAGAAGGTGAACTTGAAGATTCCAACGACGAGGAAGAGGGCAAAACTCATCCGTTGGTATCCGTAACGAAAATCGATCCCGACGAGATTCCCGAAGTGCCGGCAAACAAATTTTTGTATCGCGCCGGACCTACGAACAATGCTAATCAAAAAGAATTCAGGACTCAGCATTATGGAAGAGATCGTATGCGAAACAACAGAAAAACCGGTCGCGTCTTCAAGGGTCGAGGAGTCTTCGTAAGTATCGCGTTATCGATCGAGATCGCGGCACATTGATAATTATTACTTATCATTTTGTCGAAATGATTTGTATGAAGGTATTTGTATGAATAATATACAATTCGAAATGCAATTTGCAGAGATATCATACACCTTCGCGCAGTCGTTCCAGAAGTATGACGCCACCGCATTGGAAGCAGGCGCAAAATCGTACTATCAAACTGCATGAATTTCAGGTATGTATGTCGTTACATTATCTTATCTTTCGTACAGAAGTTTTTAAAAATTGTAGTAAATGTTCGCGATTACATGGCTTTGGAGTATTCGCATTTCTGGGTCAGCAAGACTCATAACGCGCGTAACTTATACGCAATGACTTTTTTTTTTGTAATGAGTGAAAAACGCAAAGTACAATAGAGGCCTCGGGATAGAGAATTCGTAGGGTGGGAAATATTTATTTATCAGCCTTTTTCGATAAGACAACATTCGGCTCTACTCTAAAAAAACACATCGGTCGACACGCACCCGTCGCTTGCGGGTAGCGAGGCAATTAATCGGTTGATTAAACGAAATTGTCATAATAAGAAAAGAAATGGACAATTTAACTAACATTTAGTACAATTGTTTAGGTATTTCTTGCAAGTCATGGAATATTTGTGTCATTGTGTGTTGGTTCGATAAATATAACATGAAAATGTTATCGATATCTTTAATTAATCGTATATTATAATTGTTTTTTTGCTTTTTTTTTAATTCTGTAATTGTTTCTCTTCGTCAATCAAAATCGATTAAAAAAAAGTTACCATCGTAACACGATATTAAATTTCTCATTGTAGAAAATCGAAAAAGAGCGAATGAAACGAGACGATGAATACAAAAATCGCGATCCCGAAAAGAAGCGACGATTCGTAGAGGATCCGGAGGACGCTGGACAAGCTGCCGAGGAATCCGGCAACAACGTCGATCGAATACCGGACGATCTTTTGCGTAGAGACAACAATCAATCATCGCTAACCGGTGGCGGGGATCGAAGTTCTCACAGAGTATCGCAGGATCGTAACAACGACCACAAGAATTCATCGAAAAACGGTACAAACGCTCATCAAGATAAATCGGATATTCGACGCAGAGACAGCAGAAGATCATCGAATCGTGACACCGGTCGCGGAGATCGATGGTCGCGTCGAGATTCGAGAGATCGTGGAAGGAGACGCGGCAGCGGACGATCACGTTCCCGAGATCGCAGAAGATCGCGAGATCGTGACAACAGTCGCAGAAGCAGTCGCGATCGCAGGTCGCGTCGCAACTATTCCCCACGACGACGGGATTCTTCCAGATTTGACAAATCCAGCAGAGGAACATCGAAACATTACGATAAACGCAATGACGACAAAAAGACGAGTAACGCTCATTCCGATACGGAGACGAAAGATAAGAGAGACACGACCGCCACCGACTCTGTTACTCAACCAAAATTTAAACGTCGTTCACGCAGTTCCAGTTCCAGTAGCCAACACTCCAAAGACTAAATCGACGATGATCTTTGCCGGTGTTTTCACGAATCACGATAAAAGTGAAATCGATTGACGAGTAAATTTCTTGAAAATTTTCTATAAACGAACGATAATTATTTTTCACATTGAGTACAAGTCGTAAAATACATAAAAAAAAAGAATAAATATCGATTTCGAGGAAAAAATGACGTAGATAATATATAGAACTTAACGATCCGGTGGTTTGTAAGCGGATTAATTATTCGAATGTATTGCCACAGTATGGCAGTTACATCGACACTGATGAAGCCAATGGCATGTTTCGGCGACTCCAAATGAAAACAGTTTCACTCACCGATGCAATTAGAAACGCCGAATTTTTCACAGGTATAGATATCAAGATACATTATTGAAAATATCTGAAAATTTCGTAAAAGTTTATGAAGTTTTGATGAGCTGCAAGTTTCAATTCAATACCGAAATTTGAGGTGAAATTTAATTATCGATATATCGAAAAATTATTGATGTATCACGCCAAGGATTCAAATATTAACTCAAATTTTTATGTTAAATTTAACATATCAGTGGGCGCTGAAAAACTTCGTACATTTTATCAAAATTACGCCGTACTAGAAATATTCTCGTTTGTCGGGGTTTCTAACGCAAACTCCTTGTGAATAACGCTGTTTCCATTAGCTTACGTCGATTTTTTTTATCGGCAACGAATGTAAAATTTCCAATCGCGCGTTTAGGTATAAAGGCGATATCAATTTTTCACGACAAAAGAAGTTTTTTTTTTCATAATTACATAAATCTGATAATAGCGAATTGAACGCGATTTCGGGCGTTTTTAATTCACGTCAACTGTGTATAGCGCACGTATTCAAAACAAGAAATAAACACAATATTACGCGTGTTATATATATTTCTTTTTGTTATTTTTTTCACTGTATAAGCAGTTATCATCCGTAAAGATGAATTTTATACATACAATCGATAGCAGCCAATATCCGCAACCGGAATATAATCAACGTACGTCGTTAGTGCAGAAAAATATAAATGTGTTAAAATCTAATTCTTTTATCAATTATTCGCGAAGCTTTTTCAAATAATCGTACATTATCGATTTTTTTTTGATCATACGATTTGTATATTTATTCTCATTCTTTTTAGAACGTTGACAAGGAGTCGATAGTCCATTAAAAATAGTTTATACAACAGTTTTACAAATAGCCGATGCGTCTTAACATCGGTAACAATTGTATTTGAAAAGAAAAAAGAGGAAAACAGTAATCGCACTTAATTCAAAAGGCCATTTCTTAGTACATATATCTAAAGCTTTTCTTTTTTATTTGATTGTTGAAGATTTTATAGGAGTATCGCGCTTTTGGCGCGAAAAATGCTCAAAGTTTACTGTCGATGGGGAATGTAAATTCGTTACTCAATCGTCACGTCGACTCTTAGCAAAAAAAAAAGAAACCTTGTTCGCGCATTTCTCCCCATCAATCATAATCGTGACTCAATCACGTTCTCTCTGTGCATAAAAAATGTATTTGCTTTTAGAAGTTTTCGAAACTTCTGGATAACAAAAAAGGTTATAGATGCAGGCGGCCAACTTTGCCTAATTTTGTGACATACTTTCGTGGTATTGAAAAAAAATCATCGCAGCTTTTTGTGATGTCATAATTCCTTCTTTTTCTCGCGCTTCTAATATCGCGAACGTTGTAACAATGATGTAATGATAATTATTACAATCCGATCGTATTTCGCGGAATTTATTGCCACGGATTTTGGGGGGGCGGACCTTGACCTCCGTAACGCGGAAGAGTAGCGAAACCACCGTACGGCGCCTGCGGTTGTCCCTGGTATGGGTAGTAACCGGGTTGCGGTGCTGAAAACAATATTGCGAATACGAAAAATTAGTAAAAGACGCTTACAGTGATGAATACGAAAAATTAGACGTTACTGGGTCATTTTTTTTTCCTTAACTACGGTTTCGGAACAATCGCGAGTAGTTTTCGTTATTTACGTTTCGATAGAGATAGTCCTCAAAATTTTATTTTCTTTTCCCTTCATCTCCGTGGTTTTATTTTTCCTAGACTATCGGATTTCACATACGAAACAGAGACCGAGGAAAGCGTAGAAAGGCAAAGTCATATAACCAACGTCTTCGGTATAAAAGCGATCAAAATAAGGATGAAGTAACAGGCGTATTAATAAAGAAAGAGCCGAAAATAAATCGACAAAATGAATAACAAAATACACGCGAATAGCGGAGATACTGATAAAGACAAAACGGAAAAAATTAAAACGAAGGAGATGAAGGAGAGAGAAAATAAAATTCTGAGGATAAACTCGATCATTCGAAAGCCGCAGCCAAGAAAATGAAAAAGTTGCTAAATCGGCCACTGCATCATCATAACATTCTGATATCGGGTGATAGTCGATAAAAAAAAATGTTACCCTGAGCCGGATATGGCATAGTTGCGTACGGATTGTACGTTGCTGGCATCGGCGGAGGTACATAAGTCGGATAGGGAGCTGCGGGTGTAGCGCCGTAAGGTACCGGCATCCCTCCTTGATACGACGTCGGATACGGCAACTGCGATCCACCTTCGTTCGATTGACTAACGCCAGACGGACCTTTGTACAGTTACGAAGAATTTCATTACAGATGTATATGATAATTATAAGACGATAGTTATTAAGACGCGAATGATAGACTCTATCCAGGTGTGTGAATTATTATAAACGTAATGAATCATTCACGGAATCTTTGTCCAAAAATCAGATGCGTGGTGAAACGTGCGATCGATAAAAATAGAGAAGGCGTTATCACCGAAATAATAATCGAAAAACATATCTATTTTATAAACAGCGCGGAAAATGATCGGATCGGCCCTCACCTCCGTGATGAGCCGGAATATTGGGTGTAGTCGCTGGTCCGGCGTGACTTAAATTTGTAGTTAAGTCTTTAAGCAATTCCTCCTTCTCGGTTTTGCGCGCGAAGCAAAAATCGGATATCTTGTTTTGGAAGACAACGAGCAGCTGCGTCAGGTCGTTGTAAAACTTTGCTCCCTCGTGGAGATTGTTCTTGAGTTCTTTGAACGAATCGTAAGCGGCAGCTAATTTGCAAAGCATCGTCTCGCGAGAACTTCCCGAACCCGATTGCTCGCGTGTAAAATCCGCATGAGCGGTCTGTAACCATAATAATCGTTCAATGTTATGTATACTATTAAATGAAAGGTGAAACGGTGGCAAAAATTAAATTGTTGTACCTGAATATCGTTGATCAAAGTTTCTTGACGCGCGAGACTGTCACGAACCTGACTGGTCAGCGCTCCATAACATTGGCCAATATTCTCCGTCGACAAATTGGGCTCATCGATTGCCCCGTCTTTCGCAAGAGCCGACAAGAATGTCGTCTTCATATCGATCGTTGCTGACTTAAGTTCGCTCTCGATAACATCGCGTTCCGCCTTTAAAGTCTCAACCTTGTAAAGCGATAATCAAAATATAAGTTAAAAAAACCACAAGAGACTACACTACAATAAATAACACGCGTATTTAGTTTTGGAGCGGGTATTATTAATAATAAGAAACGTTAGTTATCTCAATCATGAAATGACACGCGTCTGTTCGCGTTGAAAGTCCCGTACAGACTCTTTGTCGTGTCGATCGATGCCTAACTAATATCGTATGTAGTTAGGTACTTAATAAATAGTCAGCTACATTCGTTAGCTAGTCAGCTATATTCGCTACAATATGAAACTCACAGCTTCCATCAGTTTTCTGAGTTGCATCACCGCGCCGCTTTCACGAACAGCGGATCCGGTCGGAACAGCAGAAAATAGTTGACTCTCCTCCATGCTGAGAATTTCCATACCCTCTCGATGAGTCTCGAATCTCTCGCGTACAACCTGAATTAACGAAACTTTTAAAAATACCAACGATACCCCAGAGCAATATACCGTGTAGGAAAATCTACCATACATATTTGTTTCAGTGTTACATGTAATTTCTTTCTTAAAACATCGTTAGAGAATGTTATTTCTATTGACCTTATCAGCGGCAACAGCGTTGTTAATAATCTCACGATATTTCTGAGCGTTCATCGTGAACTGTTCGGTCAATTTGGCGCTTGGAATTCGACTCCAACGTTCCTTAAATTGCTCGCGCAATTGATTGTCAGATTCGCGTTCTTCCTGGAGCATTCTCTCGGACTAAAAATACGCGTAAGTTACACCATTTAATAAAAATTAATGAATTCCCAGACAGTGGGATCGATAAAAGTTATCTTTTTGGGAAACGATACCTCATCCAATATATCTTTGTTGCGTTGAAGCAAATCTGGCAATTCATTCATAGCCGTTTCCAGGGCTTTTATCCCACCGGCTATCCTAACAGTTGCGGCTTTCTCCAACAACGATTGTGGCAATTCCGTACCGCTAAGATCTTCGATCGCAGCTGGCAAATTTAAACTCGCCAAAACGCTGTTGAGAACTTGCGTCATCTCGCGAAGTTTCGAGATCTCAGAGTTAACGAGTTCATTCTTGCGGACCTCGTAGGCGGACATTGCGTGGTGTACGGTGACTGGAAGCAACTCCTCGAAGAGATCTGCAATCATCATGAAAAGGGGAATAGTGATAAAAGTAATTAGACAGCAAGGATATTTTTTGATAACATTTTTAGCTGTAATCGCTGTGGCAATGGAACGATTATTAAGAAGCGAAGTCTATAAACTCAAATCTGATCAGTGCCCGAAATCGCCGCCCTGTCTGATGTTAATGCTAAATAATCAACTCACTTATAAAAAATAATATATATTATTTCATTAATCTAATGGAACCATGAAATTAGGTATTGTGTTAAGTTTTCTTTGATAGTTATTGATAGTATTTTCATGAATAGCGAGTGAATAAATTCGGTCAATTATCGATTAATGAATCGAATAAGAAAGAAAGATCCAGGAATTTTTTGTTTCATATGACGTTACTGGATACCTTTGAAATTTGTACTCATCGGGTGCGCCAGAGGTAGCAGTTTCGCAACGTTAGCTTTTCCGATTGGCTCAAGACTCTTGATATCGGGAATTCTCTCGTGGTATATAAAGTCATTGTCCTTCTTCACCTCGGTATAATTTCTTTGGGCTCTATTAGCGTATTCTTGGAACAGCGAGGGTTTGTTGGATCGCTGTTGTGCCGCTTTGAAGAGTTCGACGGCGTGCTGCGTGGGGTATGTAAAAAGGACATATGGATTAAGAATCTTTGTTTGCAATGAAAAGAAGAGGCGATATGTCGAGTTTAAAGAAGTAAGCGGTAATTGTGACCAGTCATTTTATCGTTTGATGGTAAAAATATGAAAAAATTAAAACAAAACGATTTTTTTCTGAAAATTGTGACCTCTATTTTTGCATCTATATTACCGATGCAAATTGTAAACCGAAATAAAATGTTGGCCGGTATTAAATTGTTGGCTGGTATTTTCACATCATGAAATTATGATAAAAGAAAATGAATGACGTCTAAATATTGTGAAGACACAGTGTTTTAATGATAATTTTACCAGGAATAAAAATACCGGTATTTTCACATCTTTAATCGCAATATGCGCAAACGATACTCACCTCCAATCTGGAAATCTGCTCACCGATGATCTTATTGTTTTTGCAGACCAAACCTTGATAAAATTCTGCCATAGCGCGATAACCCGCTTGCTTTCCAGCGATCTGTGTACCACAAATGCATTTCATTTTTTTATTGTACGTTAAATTTAATTTAACTTCTCACGTACGGGAGACTCTTTGCTGGTGGAGTAGAACGTTAATTTCATTCGTTGATAACAACAATACGCAAGAGTGTAAGTAAATGTCTGAATCGAAATCGAAATCGAAAAAAACAAGAATTTTTTGCAAACATTTTTCAATTTTTTTCATAATTATACGGGACAATTGAAGATAACGACTGGTCGAAAAATTCGGAAATATATTTACGTCCTCCGTACGTAAGGGGTTAATACGTTGATGTATTGAAGAATGTGCTGTGCAGTCGTACCAATGGAACCCACTCTTTATCCCAGAATGAGCGGAATATTTCTTTCTGAAATAATTTCAAAGCCTCGGCATAGCGTTCCTCCGTCTGAGCAGCCAATTTCGCGATAATTCCTTCTTTCATCGAATCGTGAATAGCTTTGTGTACGAATATTTCTTGCGCCTGAGCGAGCATCAGAGACGAAAGCGCCGACAAGGTGTCGGGACTCATGTCGGGCGTCGGCTCCTGCTGTATCGCCAGCATAACGTTATCCTTCAGATAATTGAATATTCCTGCTGATTGCTGAAAATCAGAGTATCGCGTTATAAAAAAAAATTATTGACGAGGAGAAGAGTTTTTATTGAGGAGACTTGAGAGACGAATTGCTCAGCTACCTGAAATAATTTTGCCGCGAGTTTCAACCCCTCGTCCGTTTCGAGAGATTGAATCGAAGCCACGGCACTCTGAAGCGCGGCAATGTTGAACAGTACACACAACTTCTCATAAGCGAGTGTACTGATAGCTGTAAATATATATAACAATAGTTAAACATTCGTAAATTAAAAATACTCGCAGAGATGGTGCTTCGTAAAAACGTTAAGCCAATTTATCAATTTTTTTTATCCATTTCTGATAAAACTTCTACTCAAACTTATAGTTTACGCCAAATCGTCAGAGTTTCATATTTTTCGATATCTTTACGAAATTCAAGAAATATTAAAAACTTAGAGGAAATTGCGCAAGAATTACGAAAAAATATTTGTGATATAGTTGTTTTAACAACGAGTGATTGCATTTTATTTATCCGATTGGTTAAAAAAAATATATATAATGATTTTTCATATTTTTAAATATGGATCACTCTGCATTACAGTAAAATTTCGAGAAAATTGGAAAGGGAATTGGAGGAATTGCAGATTTTTGCGCCATTGCAGAGCGATGAGAATTACGAAAAAAACGCTATAAATTGCAATGAAAATGTTTGGTTTCTAAATATAAATCTAAAAACCGACCGTTTACCTTTAATCCCCCTTTGTTCTTATATCGAAGCCTTTATTTAGCAATTCTTCTAAAAAATGTTTAGGACCGCATATTCAATGTATTTTTTTATACTGAACACGAAAATGATAATGATATTTAATATAATGATATAAAATGATATTTTATCGCGTTATTGCTTATAAAAAAAAAATTATTCTTGGAACAACTAATTTTTCTTCTGCATAGCTGCCAACTACAGTTAATTGTATTCATTTTTAATTACTTCTTTAAAAATTTATAAAAAGAACAACAACAAAAAAATGGGAAAAAAAACTCCTCATATTTAATCCCCCTTTAATTTTATCTAAATCTGCTTTGGAAATTCATTCGAAAAATGTGCAGAATTTCATAACTTGATATATTTTTTCTGATCGAAAACGAAAATAATATCATGTTTAATATTAATATTACTAATAAAAAAAAATGTTTGGTGCAGTAAAATTTTCTGATGAGTAACTGTCAACTACAATCTTTCCTCCAATCACCAATCAAGCAATAAATAAAAATATCAAGAATCGAAGTTGAAAATACATAATTTTTTACCCACTGATATTTTTGTAGGGAAGAAAAAGAACAAATCCTTTTGATTTTCATCTGACTATATGTGGTATAGTCTTCATAAAAAAATTGCAAACAAAGACCCCAAGTTTTATCACTCACTTAGGCTCAGCTTTCCACCGAAAATTGTACGATCAAAGGCATCTTTCCACTTGAACGGTATTTGCAGTTCATGAGCGGGTATTTTACCCTCGAGAGCACATAGTTGATCATAGTAACTGTAAAAAACGAATCATGTTTTGCATATTGCAATGCAAATAAAAACCGCAGTAACAATCAACAGACGCGTTGTCGGCAAATGCAAAAAGTGTCATAAAATTTTCGCGATATTTTTTGACAAACGTTATTTTTGACAATAAAAATCGAGATGAGTGTAAAGATTAATTGAAAAAAATGACTCATACCCGTAAATAACCTCCAAGGAGCTCTCGTACTTCTCGAAAGCTCGCCAAAGTGCGTTATTTCGCAGTTTACTGAATTCGTTTATTGCTTCTGCGTAGTCCTTGTCGTTGTTTGCCGAATTGTACGTCGATCTTATTACGTTAGTCAGCGGTTTTATAACGTCAACGTCGGACGGCTTTTTAAGCGGTATGGATATCAACTCAGCCATTTTGAAGTCTTGACGAAGACTATTAGATGGGTGGAGCACAGGTATTCGTTAATACCTATACGTTTGAACGTCACTTGCCTACTGGACGTATCTTACTGAGAAATTGCGAAACACCCTTCACGAATTGCACTGATCTTGCACCAAAGAACTTGAACGCCACGAATGCTGTACAGTGGCATAGACAGGAACTTGTTAATACGCAGAAGTAACTCGCATCTAATTAACCGATCAGCTGTTTTTTTGCAACTGTTTGTCAGCTGATGACACATTCAAATGTTTTTACTGGACATTTCGTCTTAGTACTCGGATTCTCGCGTCTCGGAATGTACCGGCAGCTCTCATGATCCTGTGGCGTCGGTGCTAACAGGATGATATGGTTTTTTCATGCTGCCGACTGCTGCCGCCAACAACCCTCCAACAGAGAGTCTTCTCTCGAGAATTTATTTTGACTCGTGGATCATTGTTTTGTAACCCGTGTAAATATCACTATGGCGGTCGGACGCGAAGCAATCTTGAGCCTTTATCGTAATTTAATTCGGGAAAGTAAAAAATGGCATTCCTACAACTATAGGTGAGCAAATTTATAAGAATTTTGTTTAACAGCAACAATGTCGAAAAATCGAGCGTCATGCATATTTTTTGTACATTCATGAATTCAATCGCGTTGACTCTAACCTATAGTACAGTTATGTTCTTACAAATTTATTTCGACGAGTTCATAAACATTCAATCATCACTGTTGATATTGATAATTGTTAAGCGCTCTATTGCGCTTAAAAAAAAAACATCGAACATCGTTTCAAAATTTGTATCTACATTCATCCATCGATAAATGAAGAATAAAAAAAATTCTTAACAATAATAATCAATATTCCGTGATAATAACTTTGTTTCTTAAAAAAAAAAATTGAAATCAATATTCCTTTATGAAAACGTTGATTTGCAGGAATTTTGCACTTAGGAAAATAAGGTACGAATTTCGAGAGAAAAAAACGTTGAAGGATCCGAATAGCATACATGAATTCTACAATCACGGATTGGAAAACCTGGAGATGATAAAGAGACAAGTAACAATAGGAAATCTGTACAGTTCGAGGCCTCTGGTCATTGAAAAACAAGCATCTTTTCCTGGACTCGTCGATATACATGTCAAGTAAAATATGTATTCGGCACATTCTGGAACCAACGTTGGCCGATGCTGTACAATTAATTAAATGTAAAAGTTTGTAAAACAAGATGTATAGCGATAGATTTTTTTCATTTGTCGGCGTATCATGTTTAATAACAGAGATTCTGTTATGACCTGTGACTAGAATAAATATTATTGTCTAGTAATGTTTTTGCATATAAATATAAAAAATATATAAGAAATATAAATATAAGAATTACTAAGTACAAGTTTCTTTTTGGAAAAATATCGAATATTTTGGTATAAATGCACCGTTCGGCAAATCGGAGTAAATTTAAAAAAATATGACGATAACAACTCGTACAATTTTATCAGAAAAATTCAATTGTTGGGTCTGGCAAAGAAAGGGGAGGGGATTGGAAGAAAACGATCAAACCTAACCTCAAATTTCACATGAAGTTTATAAACACGTGCGAGCGGCGACGAGTGTCATACATATATACTTTTTTAGTTTTCATGATGTCACGGCTGACTGGCCGAGAAAAGTTTCGGTCATTTTTGATCGTAACATGCAGCAGTACAGCGATGTTTACTGGCATGAATCTGTACCAAGGCAATGAAAAATTTTACAAAGATGTAGCGATGCCATTCACGCGCTTAATCGACCCGGAGACAGCTCACAATTTGGCTGTTACCGCTCTAAAATGGGGTCTCGTACCTAAACAAAACTTCGAAGATACGAGACTATTGCGTACGACTGTTTGGGGTTTGAATTTCGAAAATCCTCTTGGTATGGCAGCCGGATTCGATAAACAAGGCGAAGCGGTAAAAGGACTTACGAAAACGGGCTTTGGTTTTGTCGAAATCGGTAAGCTATGTATTCAAAGTTTCTAAACGAAAAAAAAGTTATCAAGAAAAACAAAACTGATGTTCAATGGTGTAATAGTGAAAAATATTCATATATTATACCCCTTGAATAACACAGTGTAACTAAACTTTTGTGGCAATTCAATTCGAGATGTTGCACTTTTGTAGAAGATGGAATATTGTGATAGCAAAATAAAAACGAAAAAAATTAGTTTTCGCCATTTGTATGGTTTTTAAAATATTTGTTGTTTTTTTATCAGAGTTGCATTTACAAAAAAAAACGCTTTACCCTTTTCAATATACCCATTTCTTCGTTTATAAAATTCCTTATCATCTTATTGGAGTGATTTGTTTATTTATTTATTTTTTTATTGTCAAAAGATGGGAGTTGTGTATTTTACTAAAGTCTCATGTATTTTTTTATTATTTTTTATTTTTAATTTATTTCTTTATTTACCAATGTTTTGTATATTTCTACGGATTCTTATATGTGCCTTTAGACATTCAATTTCTTATATGAGGATATTGTTATCCTTTGTTTTGGTATCAAAAAAGGGATTTGAGTTATTGAACTTGAAGGCCAAACCACTTGGTGATTTATTCATCGATGTCACTTCTACATACTACAATCCTATTTGTTTTTTTGGACATTTTACACGGTTTTTTTATCGTTACTAATTTATCGAATTTGCAGGTTCCGTGACTCCGCAACCACAGCCAGGTAATCCAAAGCCAAGAGTCTTCAGATTGGTGAACGACAACGCGGTCATAAACCGATACGGTTTCAACAGCGAGGGTCATGAAACTGTGTGGAAACGCATAAAAGAACTCAAAGATGATCCGACTTTCCACGGAATAATTGGCGTCAATCTTGGAAAGAACAAAACTTCCGAAGATTCGGCAAAAGATTACATCGACGGTATACAAAAATTCTCCGACGTTGCCGACTATTTGGTGATCAATGTTTCAAGTCCCAACACTCAGGGATTGAGAAACTTACAGAATCGAAAGAATCTCGAAGAGTTATTGAGCAAAGTTAATTATGCCCGCAAATCTATGGAGAGACAGCCGCCCCTTTTGTTGAAATTGGCACCGGATTTATCAAACGACGAGCGACAAGATGTGGCTGATGTTGTTGCAAAAAAAAATTGCCAAGTTGATGGATTGATTTTGTCGAATACGACGATATCGAGAGAAAACTTAACGGATTCGAATCGAAACGAAACAGGAGGACTCAGCGGCGCGCCGCTCACGGATTTATCGACCGCGATGATATCGGATATGTATAAACGAACCAAAGGCAAAGTACCGATAATAGGTGCGGGTGGTATATTCTCCGGTGAAGATGCTTATGCAAAGATCAAAGCCGGTGCATCTCTTGTGCAAATATACACGTCATATGCGCTTCAGGGACCACCCGTTGTCTCTAAGATAAAACGAGAATTGGACGAATTGATAAAAACCAACGGTCATTCCTCGGTGGACGACGCTGTTGGGAAAAACTGTTGAATGATTTGAAATATTATTGCATAAATCTAATTGGTTGACGTTGAATTAAATTTTTTTATATTACGAAACTCAACATACGCTTCTAAATAACAAAACAGCGTAAGTGACATTAATTTGGTTCTTTTTATAATCCGGGTTACGCGTTTCTATGATTTATTAGTGGATTAATCAACTATAATTATTTCGGTGGTATTGCGCTCATTGAGATTTCATTTAATTCGATTATGTTTAATTGTGATAAAGATTACATGTCGATTTTTTTTTCCAAATTTAGTTCGCGCGTTTTTTTTATTTGGATACTATTCTAATACGATTTCAGTTAATTCAATGGCTTGGAAATAGTTTATACAAACGAAAAGATGCTTTTGAATAGATTTAAATAGTTTCTTACTCAATGTTTTGTACATAATAAATTATATTATCGTTAGTATAAAAATATGTTAACCGAATTTCTATTGGAACCTTACGAAGCAAGTAATTTGTATCATATACGAATTTTCGCCGAATAAACAATTTGAACAAAATCACGTGTGACGGTTTTTTTTTCATACTTGATGCTAATCTTCCTCTTTCGTATGAAGAAGAGCTGAAATGCATTACATCGATTAAACAATATAAATGTAACAGTTATACAATTTATTTTTCACATTTGATTTGCACGTCCGTAATAAAATGCTTAAACGTATGTGAGTGCATGTATTTGATAGTCAAATACATTAAATGTATTACCGCTTATTTTGTTTTCAAAAGAAATATATTACAGCGACGGTGCTGCCGCCCATGCGTTCATATGTGTACTTACATAATCCTCCCGCGTCGGAAAACAACGCAAACTGTTTGTAAACTTCGAAAAAAATATCAAATCTCGATGATTATCAATTTCTCAAATACATCAAGCGCAATAACGATAGTCGGGCGGATGATATCGTTTTTTCTTTCTCGAGAGAGAGTCAGTGATGGATAGTGATGCCGAAACCGGTGCTAGACGAAACGACGTTCTCTCGCAATCGTACATCCAGGGTGTCGGAAGGTAAAGTACGCAAAGCTTCTAATCGCATAGGTTATGTTCGTAATATTTTCAACCTTTTTGGCTCATTACAGGATGCTGTTCTTTATTATTGCCCGATGATTTTGTTACAAAAAAAAAAACACTTTTTCTTTCAATCATAACGAAACTAGCATGGGTTCTTTATTTTCGCACGGCAGGGTTGCCCAGCAGAATAACGATGTTGGGTTCAGCTTTGAACTGCCCAAGGAAGTTCTCGAGAAACGTGAGAAAGTCTGGAATAATTTATTTGACAAGTACGTCGATGAGGTTAGTAATCCCATATTTTTCCATTACAACTGTTTGTTTTTCATTCCAAAAAAAAAAAACATGATTTTTTCTTACGCAGGCATCTGACGACATAGAATTGAATATCGAAACGATGGAACCTGTTGCTACAGCGGAGGAGGAAGAGGACGACAAGGAAGATGAGGAAGAAGAGGACGAAGAGTACTATTCAAAATGTCGCGCACCTATGCGTAAGCTACCGGCTCTAATACAATATTGGATAGACACAGGAAATCCTCCTTATCAATTGGTAGGCAACGACGATAATTCTGGAACAGGATCATCGCTCAGTGAAGGCGAACATTCAAGAACTGGTCATTCCGATGTTCTCCGAGAATCCAGTGATAAACCGCAAAACGACGAAGTATCGCCCTATAGTTCGGTAGACACAGCAGCTTATATATTATCGAATACCAATATCACAAAAAAAGCCGAAACTATTGCAATTGTCGAAGGCGCCAAAAAATCCGATGATTTTCATGGTGTTGAAAATTCACCGAAAAAAGATGCGGAAATCGTGCAAAAAACTGTGGAAAACGTCGACAGAAAAATCTCATTTTCCTCCACGAAACAAGGCATGAAAACGATTTCCAATATTTCGCAAAATTCGTCGTTATTGCCATTCTCAAAGGAAAATATTTTCGACTCCGAATTACGCGCGTCGACGAAGCCGACGGATAATAGTCCGCTTTTGAACGATTTGTTTCCGTCGCCCACGCGAGCGCACAATCAGTCGTCGAGTCAACAGAGTGTTAAACTTTCTGAAGTTCTTCCAACTTTTGAGCAATTCGACGAGCTCTTCGACGAGGCGCAGGTAATGAGACCGCCAAAGGTGCGTTCGTCGTTGTCGAAAGTTCGGCGACGGCCAAAAATCGTTAATTCAACGTCACCGAACGACACCGACCCAACGGCCTCGCAAACTTCTCAATCTTCGTCGTTGCTACTTAACGGCAGTACTAAGTCACATAATCGTCGAAAGTTGTACACCGGAAGAGATTCCCCTGTTGATCTGGCGATGGAGCGGCACGGCCGTAGAAAGTTGTATACCGAACGAAGTTCGCCGGTTGATCTGATGCCGGAGCGAACGAGTATCGACAGCATGCAAACGGCGGGCAATTGTTTGCATCCAGCTTTAGGACCCGATGTTACGAATAAACGGAGGATTACATCTTTCGCGAGTCGCGCACGTGCGCGAAGAAAGCGCAAAAGGGCCTCGCAAGCGGCCGACCTCGTCAGTCAGAAGGACAATACTTCGCAGGGGAGCGATACACCGATTGGCAATAAGACTTCGAAGGGCGACACGAGATATACCGATTTCTTCGAGTCGCTCGGTCTAACGCCGAGCAAAAAGATAATCGGCGAGTCTCTGACCGGAAAATCGTTGCCAAAACGTCCGAAAAAGAGCGAAAAACGCGCGAAGCAACGTAAACCGAAGGAAAAAGTTAAACTTTCCGAAACGATGGAGAGTTCGATAAAAGAAACCGGCGACACGTCGCAGTTGACCGAAGATTCGTGCGTCTTGACTGTCGATGAAAAATCTTCAAAGATCGACGAGGATGCAAAACTTCTTGGAGACAAAATTCTCATGGTGAAAGTTGAAAGATTGTCGGAAAATTCCGTAGCGCAATATCGCCGTCAGGATGAATTGGCGGATCGTACAAAAGGACTCGGAATTCCGGCGATCGAAGACGATCGCGAAATCGTTAACGTACCCCACAATAACTCGTCCGGCAAGAAGCGGAGCAAAATTGCGACTAACCACAATATAGAATTACTAACTACGGCAACACAAGATAGCGACTCCAGTACGATACTCATTTGTGAATGTAACAACGACAATAATGGACATTGTTCCGACAGTGGTAATTCGTTGTTTACGAAAAAAGTACCTAAAGTAACAAAAAAATCTTCGAGCGCTGAAAAAGGTGCGTTATCAAGATCGTTGAGGAGTATGGAGACTGAATCGGAGAAGAAGAATACCGAAATAACAGAAAATCTCGCAAAGCCAATGATAATTGCGCGAACACCAAAAAAGGATGAAAAAATTGAAAATTGTCTGAACAAAACGCGCAGCCAAGTAATCATTGAAAAATTATCAAAATCGCCAAAAAGAGATGGAAAAATCGAAAATAGTCCGAACAAAACACATAACATAATCATTGAAAAATTATCAAAATCCCCGAAAAGAGATGAAAAAATTGAAAATTGTCTGAACAAAACGCGCGGCCAGGTATTCATTGAAAAATTATCAAAATCGCCAAAGAGAGATGAAAAAATCGAAAATAGTCCGAACAAAACACACGACAACATAATCATCGAAAAATTATCAAATTTGCCAAAACTCTACGTTAGTATAGAAAAATTGTCGATGAACAATGCGTCGACAGTTGTTGGTATCAAAGAATCGGAGAACACAAGTTTGCGGAAGAATTCTCGATTCACTTCCACATTTTCCTGTGGAACAAAGAATTCCGCGCCGACCGACAGTTTCATGAATTTTAATAGTTCGCCATCAGCGGAAACAAAAAACAAATGCATAACGATCGATAGCCGTGCAATGGATGATACGAATGACGTTACGTCGAAACGGCGAAAACTTTGCGTCACTTCGGCACGTCGTACTCTGGGAATTTCGATATCATCGGACGAAGAGGAGGACAGTTTTGTGAAATTCGTGAAAGACTTTGACTCGAAGACACGAACGATCGGCGATGACACTGCTGAGAAAACGAAGAAAATTAATAGCGACAGACTTGCCAACAAAATGACTAACGGAGTCGAAGAATCTGCGACGTTGAAGTCTAAATCACCGACGCGATATAGAAGTAATTTTGGAATTTCTGTATCATCCGACGAAGAAGACGATGTCTCGACGAAACATGTCACATCGAAACGACGAACGTCGAAAGTCGATATTCAAAAGAATACGATTAACGATGTTGGTTATCGCAAAAGGAAAATCGTTGGTAACAATCTTACTGAAGAGCTGACGAACGGAGATGACAAAGTAAAGCTGAACAATGGACACGACGAATCGATTCGTCGAAGGGTCACGACAATCGAGAATATCCATGAAAATAACGAAGCGAAGACGAAGAGTAAAGATGCTATTCGAAGATCGACGAGAAAGAAGAAACTTTCGACTGGTAACGAGGACGAATGTTCACCGAAAGATCCGTCCGTATCCGCGAAACCGAAACACACGAGAAAACTATTTCCAAACGCGAAACAATCGAATTTGGACGACGAGAATGAGATACTTTCGCATTTGGATAATCGGTGTCGAGAATCAAAAGACGAAAAATCTGATTCGGTGGATATAGGTAAAACCGGCAAATCTAAAAATCAACCAACACTTTTCGCGAAGGCCACACGATCGGGAAGATATGACAAAAGTTCAATGGGAAATTGTTTGAATCTCGCGAGATTCCAAACGCGTCTCGATTCGGATTCCGACACGGATTTCGAATCGCTGAGATTATCAATTCATCCGAAGACCGATAAATCGAGCGACAAGACGCAAACAAATGTAGTTACCTTAGAAATTTCGAAAAAAAGTGGCACCTCAGAAGCCGAAAAAAGCGTTACAATCGAAACGGATAACAAAGCGATGCGAACGTCGCCACGTCGTTCGTTTAGAAATTTAAACGAACGTAAAGTAGAATCGAGCGAAAAAAAAATTAAAAGCGGAAGCAATTCGTTCGATGATTCGCCGGTTGTTGCAAAAAAAGAGTCAATGCTTTCGAAGAACGATGCTAAACGGGTAACGACATTGTCGAACAACCGACTTCCATTGATAAATGACTCTACGACGTCGAAAACATCTATTAACGCAAAAGATCTCAGTAAAACCAAGAAAAATATTAATTCGAAGACCGAACCTCGAGAACAACGTTTGCCTCGAAAAAACTCATGGAAATCCGATCGGTCGAAAAATGCGTCGAAGGGGTCACCGGGTCAAGAATCGTCGCCACTTGAGATTCAAATGAACAACGAACCGTCACCAATACCGAGGAAGGAAACGCGCAAAACTAGAATTATCGGTACCCCTATGGAATACGAATCTGACGACGATGTTAACTTAACTGAGAACAACGCTAATTCGATTGAAACGTTGAGAAGTAAAAAATCGATTTTGCCAAACGGTCGGAGTTCCGAGTCTTTCAGTGATAACAATAACGCGTATGACGGTAATAATTCGTCGAAGAAACGTCGAGATTCGTCAAAAAATTTGTTTTCGAATAGTGTCGACGAGAGTGTTGACGACATTGATCTCATATTTAGAGCCGACGGGAAACCACGAGGAAAGGAATGCACTGTCGTTATCGACAGCTTGAATTTCGTAACGTCGAAAAAACACAAAAATTTGAATGACATTAGACAATCGACGATACGATTTCGAACAAAGTTGCGATCGGATTCCGAAGATGAGAACATTTTATAGCGACTGAATTTGTCATCGCAAGTCTGTATACCTTTGTACAATTACACAGTATAAGGATTTTTGTGACTAGCGTTGCAATAAGTTTTTTTTTAAGTTTAGGAATATATCTATATATTTACCTGTTGTTGTTAATTGCCATGTAATCGATATATTCGAAGCGACGCGATGTGCCACATGATGTTTGTTTACTGGTAGCGTTATGAAGTGTGCAGCATGATTATTAATAAATATAAAGTATTATTTTTTTCATCAATATCCCTAAAAAAAAATTACTATGAAAACTAAGATTGCAATGTTTTAATAATTTAATCGAAATACAACATCAATAATAATCATAACGTTATTAACTATTTTTCGTTCAAATTATTAATTGATTTGATTATCATTGTAAAAATCGGTGGCTAAAACAACAATTATTAATTTCGAATGAAAATCAAATTAATTGATATTTTAATTTAAAAAGAAGTTTATTATTACTATATTTAAAAAATTTCAATCTTAGATTTCGTAGTAAATTTTTTTTTATGTAATTGAAGAAAAAACAATCCGATTCGATATTTATTATGAATCACTCTGTACACATTAATTTCCGAAAATTCGGTGAAACGCTCACGTTTGATTCTGCGTTTCAGAGAATTGTCTCTTTTTTCTTCGGACACCGTCTAAATTTTGTGGGTTTTGTATAGTTATGTTAGATGATCTCCGTAACCGTATTTATCACTATATTTTCATTAGTTTACGAGAACAATATAATAGAGACGTTCTGATTTAAAAATGAATTCTAAGAGCTTCCATTACATCTATGTACCGAAATATATTTTCCATTTTGCATAACGTCTAATTCGTTCGCAATAATTTATTCTAGAATCGAACGCATTAACTTCGACAAATTTGTATACTATTTCAAAAAAATTCGAGTAAATATTCACCGGGCAATCGCGAAACAATATTCTTCTAACAAAAACTCCATTTTTCGAAGTTTCTTCGATCGTTCGTACTGTTAAGTTAGGATTATTGAATAAGTTGTTTTTTTAGCGTGATCGAAAAACCATTAATATATGATTACTCTATATATTTTTTAAAATTAGTACCGTAAATCATAAGATTAGTATTTTAAACATTTCAATAAATCGATGTCAGGCCAATCGTATTGTTATAAAATAACATTATCGTTGCCTGATGAAAAATTCTAACCATAGAAATTGTTGTACATACATATAATAATTACATATATATATATATACGTGAGAGAGCGCCGCACTCGAAAACTTCAACGGTACTCTAAACTCTTGCGAGACTGCATTCTTCCAAAAAATTTCCGTAATATCGCTCATACATTGATTACAGCGTAGAATTACGAAGTATTGTAACGAAAAAAAAGAGAATGGATAGGATCAATGATTAAATAAAAATTGACGTACATCACAAAACAGTAAACGAGACATTACAATATAAGGATTTAACAATTATTCGTTCATCTGGTGGCTGTGCCAATAACGTGATGACGAGTGAGAAATAAATGATATGGCTGAGAAACGTAACCCTTTAGCGTACAAAATTTCCAAACGATGTCCCTGAAACCGGCGATTTTTATCTCCTCCATCGGATTCGCATTTAATCGGCAACCGCCGAAGAGCGATGGCCAAATTTTTGTTCTTGTCAAAATTGTTTGCAACCTGTTGAGGAATGTACCTTCGGAATTTGGCACGTGTTCCATGAAGAAGTATTTTCCACCCTAAATTATGAGTTGTTATTAATTATTATGAAAAATCGGTTTTTTTACACGTTCGTGCGCTTTGTCGAGAAAATAAGTAAAGGGATCGTAATGATTTATACCGGCGCGAGGACTCGTTGAATTTCCTTGAGAGTATGTCGTACCGATGTTACGGAGCACAACGATCTCGTGGTAACGACGGCGTCCACGCAACCCGATGGTATAGCTTTTAAGGAACTACCGTCGCCTATCACAAGACGCTCTATGTTCACGTGAGCAAACTGCCAACATCGATCCCCATCGATCAGGTAATCGCCCAATTTTTTATTCAAATCCACTCCTATAAAATGTGTTTCGTCCGGATAGAACTTAATGTTTTCTCCTGAAAACATAAAATCTCCACGTAAACGTATCCACGTATTTTGAAAACTCAACTGTTACGCTTAAAACAAAAATAAATTGGCTGATTGTCTCGGCATATTCGTTTTAACGTCTTTTATTACACTACTTCTCTGTAAGAAAGGCAGATAAATAAATTCGATGCTCCAGTGAAAGAAACTAACTTTGTAAACGGCGTCAAAAATAAAACGAACACGTGACGTGCGAATTTCAAATGTATAATGTTTTTACAGCCAACGAAATTGCAAGTTTATTGGGCAAATAGACATTTTCGCAAAAATGAAAAATCGTGCATATAAAAAAAATATGTTTCCATATAATTGACGGAATTTTGGATGAAGATATCAGGTTTTTGTGGAGATTCCATCGAGAAACAAATATATATCTGTTTGAAAACACAAAAAAACGCTACTTTTCCCAAATAGGCTAAAAATGCACTATACCTTTTTTTTGTGGTCGTCATTTTCAAGTTTTTTTCTATCATTTCTCATTCATTTCTATTAATATTTTATATGAAAGTTTGTTAATATAAAGTTAATATTTGATATGAAAATTTGCATTCGAGGTAAAATATGAATTAAAAGTGGAAAAAACACTGAGTCTTGTGAAGCTTCAACGCCTTGATAAAATCTCGTCGCATTGAATGCCCATCGTACAGTATCGAAAAAATTAAAAATCTAATAAAATTCTCAAAAATTGCAAGTCATCGTGTTAACAGACATTTTTGACATAAATTTAAAATCGCGTAAAATCTTAACGACTTGTTATGATTTTAGAACAAACGTTACGGATTGACCCTCCTATTTTCTTTGTCAATTTCAGTTTAAAAATTGAAGACGTTCTCAAGTCATAGACATTTAAGCTTTTTCGGAATTATTTTTTATTATAAGTTCCATTCATATTATTTCATATTATCATATATTTCGCAATTTTTCAAAAAGTTCACTTTTTTTCGGACGGAGATTTTATAATTCATAAAATATACGTTTCATCATGTATTTTATACTCGAAAGTACCTGTTTTTACGCCAATTTCGAGAACTCTGATGCGATTTACCGATCGCAATATTTCGTCGTTCGATTCCATAGTTCTCAGTGATTCGAACAATTGTTTTTTATAAGCTGCCGCAAGATCAGCGCACTCGGCCTCGAAACACAACAGATGTGTACGGAATAAGTGTTCCTTGAAACGATGCCAACGTCGACTAAGGATCCACGCAACGATAGAAACCCCGAGCAGTATATATCCGTAGTACGTGACGATGTCTCGCATCCACAAATCTGTTGTACCCATTATTATTTCTTTTTAAATGCAATTCAAGCCTATGTCACCGATCGGCAAACTTACTGACGAACACCGCGCGAGTGACTGATGTGAAATCACAACTGCTTGAACCTTAACCGTCATAAATACGTTTCCCCAATATCATTACATTGATAAGATAACTTCGTTTTAGCATCGGCTGACGTGCTTCTCTGTATTATGTATTAGCAGACCTCCAACCTCATTGCATCGTCAAAAAGTAAAAACTGTGATTGTAGCATCGCTTTTATTATGCATCGCTGTGATTCGTTTAAATAACTATTGACAATGATAAACATTTCGCGAATCGCAGACAGCGCGGTAGTAGCGCGGAGAGGAGGAAACAGGACGCGACTAGTATGTCGCGGGACGCAGAGAGAAACGGATGTATTCGTGCGTATATGACGAATTCGAGATAATCGAACTTGCATATGTTTATTATTGTTCAAAGAACGCGTATGATCCCGTACATTCCCATATCCTCTACCTATCTCGGGGACAAAGACACGAAGTTCGAACATTTGGTGGTTTCGAGACAAGACGAAAAGTGATCGAGAGTGAGAGATGTCTCGAGAAAACAATGCTCCCACGTTTTCCAAGCGGGAATTAAAAAAAAACATAAGAATAATAACAATAGAGGAAAGCGGGCACAATAGAAGAACCGTCGAGAAACGAGACGTTCGACGATATATGTATATCGTTATACAGACGTACCAGACCAGGGCGCAAATTCTTTGTCGAGATTTTTTTTTGAAGAGTGACCACAAACAACGGGGTCACCGATTACGCTCGACCGGGTGTACGGGCGCAGCGGAGCTAAATCGAAGCCACTCTCGAGGATCGGTCGTACATATTGGTATATCGCTGCAGGATCAAAGGAAGAGCGTGTGAGATGGCGAGCCGGTGCGTGTACCTATATATATTCCATTTCATATATATATATATAAATCGTATATGTTTTCGATCGTATCGTATACGTTTTCGATTGGGGGTATTTCGCCGATCCGGAGGCGTTTTGTTTTCGACATCGGGGCGGAGAGTAGGTTGGCCGTTGTCCTCGTGACTCGTTGATTCGAGAGAATCGCTAATGAAACATGCGGTCGGTTCGCGAGAGCTCCCGCGAGTCGGCTATATATATATATATAGGTATAATAATACCCATACGTACGGTATGCGTGCTGAGGCTTGCAGCATCGCAAAGCTCAGCGCCGAGCTCTCTGGATCCGTTCTTTCGGGTGCACACAGCGGCAATTCGAGTGAACATGATTTCTATCAAAAGCAGCGTGTATAATATCGCCAAATTCTTCGTTCCCAGAAACTAATATACGTGCGAGACATTTTTTTTTTGTATAACGTGCGTATTTTCACATTGACTACATTTATTATTCTTTGCAAAAAATCAATAATACTTAGTTTCGGAGTTTTTTTCTATCCATCGAGACGTAACCATGTTGACAATATTTTTTTTTATACATTCCCTTGATATATATTTTTTTTCTTCAAGATTTGATTGGATTGACGGATTTACCGTCTATTGAAATAATACCTAGACGAAAAAATAGGGTTAGGGTTGCGAATGCGGTAACGGAAAACGTGCGTCGTCCTGCCAAAGATCGACGATTTTTTTTTTATCGCCACTACGTGAGTGACAAGCACCGAGTAGCATTTAAATATTTTTCATTCTCCGAAGAGGAAGAATGGAAGTGACATAGAGATCGAACAGATAGGCGCGTAGTCTGTTTCGTGACCGGCAATAAGCTGAACCCGCTTCGCGCCATGAGGTACTCGAGGTCCCGCGCGTTTCCGACTGAGCGCGAATTTATCGGTGTGTATGTATGTGTATGTGTTTAAATTCAATAGAGGTTATGTGCGGTATTACTGTAGCCTGCGCGTATGGCAAAACTCAAATCTGCTGACGAGAGGCTGCCTGGAGGTGTTCAACGCCGACCTCGCTCTCTCGCTTTGCTTTTGCAACACAGTACGTATAACGAGAGCGCAGCAAAACGTCGGGAAAACGTGACGACGATGCATCGACGCGAGCCAACATGATGCACTTGGCTCGCCCCCTCCCCCTTCCGTCCCTTGGCCCCCCGTAAGCACGAAACGAACTCTTCGCGTGCGCCTGTGGCCGCAATAAAATTTTTAGCAATTTAAGCGATATTCAAAAGATACGTAATATATCGTCGAAAAATCGTGTATCCCTCGAGCGACGATTTTTTATCGTGAACTCTCAGCAAAAAAATAAAAGAAAACGACGTCGATTATCTATATGTATCGTAATTGTAACAGTTATGTGTGCTTTATATGTTGTAAATATATCAACGCGGCATTGATATTCGATCGGAAAATAATTATAAGGTTAAATATCCCCGAGAAATATATCGATGCACTATTTTCGAGTCAACGGGAGTTCGAATTATAAATAATTACTATTGCGCGCATATTCGATTTATCGAAGTTAAATATATCTGATAATCGTTTCACCTGCAACAAGAAAGACGGACATTAAGCGTTGTCAAAATGCTTCCATCGCGAATTACGTATGATTAACGTTTCGAGTGAAAAGGGACGAATAAAATAAGGATGGAAAAAGTTCTCGATGTTTTTTGATGACGCGATTACTCCCAATCATACGCAAGAGGGCGGCGACGGCACCTTCGTGATGCACCAGATGTTCTCGTCGTTAGGAACGGACTTTTTTTTTTGTTTTACTCGTCCGTACAATTTGAAAAAAAAAAAAAAGTTTCTATACGCGAATGAATAGCGGATGCGTAGGTAGTTTTATGCAGTTATAACACAGTACACGAGAGTGCGAGTGTGGAACGATTATGTAAAGTGTGGCGGCATTTAGTTCGGCTAATTGCGAACGGTTCCCGGTCCGAGGTCCGAGCGCTCGCTTCGCCGGGCGTCGAGTCGAGGGTGCCTCGTTTCTCCTGCTGCTGTCGCATGTGACGCGCCTTTGACACGCGACACCAACTTATTGGTAACGTACACGCGTGACATATGTCACGAGAAACCGGCCTCGAGAGTTCGAAAAATTCTTTCGGTTTATTATTTCGTTCTCTCTTACGCGTATATTTTGTGTATACGAATGATCGATGATACACGCGATGTTTTATCGGGACCGCGAGTTAAGTCCATTCACTTGTCGAGAGTCGAACCCACGCGAGAACATTTAGTAGGTAGGTACCGTAGTTCTCTGTATAGTGCCTTTGATAATTTTTTTCGTTTTAACAGTTTAACTTCTTCATTTCGGACGGCTATTTGTTTTCGCACGTTAAATACATTTTTTTTTTCATTTTTCGATTTTTTTTGCGGACCGATTAGGATCTTTCGGAATAAAAAAGCGGACATTTTTTTTAATTTTCAAGTATTTTTTATTGTTGATTATTGGTCTTTATAGAAACATTGAATGTTTTGTTATGCTAAACCCGGTCAGATGCGCGTAGAGAAAAAAAAAGGTTACAGTACTCTTGAGAACGCTTTTTCGAGTGTTCGGCACGGACAACGAACGAAGGACGGTTGAGAAAGGAGGGGGGGGGGGGGGGCAGCATTGTCTTTCCATTGTTGGTGAATCGTAATCAATATTTTCACAATATGCCGCGGCATTGTCCGTGGCACGAGCAAGACGACGAGAGGTGCTTCGGCGACTGTGCCCCCGAGGAACTGCTCGTCCCTTGTAACCGTTGTCCTCTCCATCTTCACTTTCGCGCCTCTTCTCCTCGTCATTCCCGTCGTCGTACGCCGTAGTGCCGTAGAACTCCGCAAACTCCCCGAAATCTTCAGACCACATCTCTCAAGACTCCCTCGCTGCAAAAACAATGAAGGGAACGCGATACCGCGGTGAACATTTTTCAAAGGTTTATTATTGCTTTATGAATATTCCGCAATTTCTCGTTCGTCGCGGCATTCCGTCACCGAAATTTGAATGGTTAGCCACCGCTAAGTTACGTATTGTACGGTGTAAACGATAATATCGTCTTGGAGTTTCACACCGGAAGTCTCTCAACGACAATTCGTCTGCGACATTTTTTTTTTTTTCGAAAGTTTTTCAGCAAAATGCTTTTCAGTGTTGTTGCGGAGATACGGAAACTCGACACAATAACGAAAATCCTACCATAAATACCACACGAGCGAATGCTACCGGTAGCTTCGGGAGATTTCTATTTTTTTTATTTTTTTTTCCAACTGACATTTTTTTTCCAGCTTCGGCAATATATTTCTCGAGGACCTCGGTGACCCACTGACGCTCGATTGTTTTTTCATCGGCACGGGGTTAGGTTCCGGTTTACAGAAACTTCGTAGGAAAGTTAAAAGATTTCCACGAAAAAAAAAGTCATAAAAGTTCGAAGGAAAATTTCACGAAAATTTTTCTAGCCGCTTAACCCTATGCCTTTGTTGAAGACACCCCACCCCCCCTTAAAATCGTACAAAAATATATTTTTCATGTGACCTTGAAATTTAAAATAAATAATATCGTACTCAGCATCTTTATGACTTCGCGTGAATCGAAGCGAAGAAAATTCATTTTAACGCTCTCGAAGTCTCAGTTTTTATTTACAAGCGAAGCGTGGCAGTCGCGCAGTATATTCAAAATTTCAGTAAAGTCGTTGGCTCTTGCGCAATCGTAAGGGATCATGTCAAATATGCCATAACAACATAAACGAATTTGTGTATATATTGTATTTGTGACGAGAGACATTGATTATTTACGACCGGAAAAATATTGCATTTACCGGAGTATAACGTAAGTAAATAAGGCTGAAGTTGTATTATTCTCTGTGAAAACGTTTATCGTCCGGTTGTCCTCGCGTGCCAGCGGGTCGCAGTGCCCTCGCGCGCGAGTGCTTCGACGAGTGCCGCGTTGCCAATCCCGCTGTTCCTAAACTTCCGAAGTGTATATAACTAAAGAGTCCGATACCGGTAAACGCGCGCCTCGGCTATAAATCAGACTTTTCGACTTTCCGAAATGTTCGTAAAACTATTTTGCTTATGTATTAGTTATATGCCGAACGCGCTTAGGTTATAACAGAGTACAGAGGTATCCTCGGACGTTCCCGTAACTCCGGGTCGTTTAGCGCATTGTTATAGGTTATGACTTGTTGACGAAGTTCGTTGTGCCACCTACTTAATGCGTTTATTATTTTATGGCCCGAGAACGCGCGAGGTCTCTCCCCACCCCTCCAAATGCCAAATATTTCTTCTCTATTCTTATTTCGGCAAATTCCCTTCGCTCCTTCTCAGCTCTCCCTACCGCCTGCTCTCTCCGGTCATATCCTTCGGCATTGCGAGACACCGGCGGAAGAACCATAAACACCACGCGACGCGTAGCTCTCCTTTCACGAAAGTCTTCATGTCCGACTATTTCAGCTCTATGTTTGACGAAGAAATATATAGTAATGTCGTATTCCGAGTCGTTAAACGCCGGTCGTGTCGTAAAGTAAGAGGTCACGTGACCAAAAATCTTTCGATGTCTCGACTGTTGCGCGCGCGAACGCCGAGGTGAGGGAGAGATGGATAGTGCGATTGTAACGCCCGTGCAAAATGTAACCTCGAAAGGATTGAAGAAATTTTCCGGACGTAAAGGGGAGAAAATTTTACGGAATGGCACGAGCCTCGAGGACGCAAAATGGTCAAAATCGACGATGGTACTTGGCGAGAAAAATTGAAAGGCATTGAAGGTCACCTATGTTGATCGTTGCTCGTGCGATTGGCGGATAAATATTGAAACATTAATGCAAAGTTGAGATAATTTTCGCGACGGTGTCTTTTTTATGCTAAAAATCTAAAAAAAACATCTGCATTAAAGATGTTTCATTTTGCATGATAACAATGTTAAAAAGTTAAAAAAAAAATTATTTAAAAAATAAATACAAAATAGCAAAAAACCTTCTGTCTACTTTTTTAGAATTTATATGATTTTTTTCAGAATTTTCTTACATTTAACATTGTTTTTTTTTTTATCGTTAACTTTTTTCATATTTTTATACGAAGTGTTCAAATGCTCGCTGAATTTCACTTTTGGCTGAGAATTATGTGCAATGCATCCTTAAAAATGATTTTCCATTTTTAAACTAAATTTGAGAAAAACATCTGTTATGGCGTCCGTACTTTTCGATATTTCTCGGTGGCTCTGGTTCTGTACGCTCCCCACGATGTATATTAGTCCAGAAGTCTTCTTGAAACTGTTTTTCTTACGTGGAGCTTTTAAAGAAGAACGCGTCTTTTTTTGTTGAAAAATTCTTTTGAGAAATGTTCTTTACTTGCCTTTTGTAACGGGCAACCTGACACTATTTGTGCAAACAATGCCGCGTGGCGGAGAGCACTAAGTGGCAGTGTTACAGATTTCCCGAAGAAACCCCCGTGGAGAACCTTGCGTCTCGCGTCACTTCTTCCGTACCCAACGTCTTCCCGTTCGTTTTCTTTTTTTTTTTCCTCCTCCCTTCGTTTCACAAGTCTGCTTCGATTTTTCACGTTACGCGGAACACTATACAGATTTTTCTAATAATCGATACCGTATCCTTCTTCGTTATTTTATTTCGATAAGATCGAACGTACGTTAAAAAAAAATCGGTAATTTTTTTTACGCGTAAAATGGTCCATACTTCGAGGTAAAAAAAAATCCCTTCATGCATTCCTTTGAAAGGGGACGTGTTTCGCTAACTGGTTGCAGAACAGGTCGAACTATCGACGTTTTTCCAAAAGGCAATACGTCGTTCTTCGCTGGCAGCAGCGGCAACGGGCAGTGAGTATTTTCGGAGGTTTACGACGGTCATAAAACAATTAAGTAACGTCTTCGGGACTTAGAGGGCAGTCGGGGGATGACATTCATCGACGAGTCGCGGGTGTGGGGTAGAACGAGAATTCTTTCACTCTTCTCGCGCGCGCCAATGATTTATCACTCTTCCTGGCAAAGGAACGATACTCTTCCATTTTCCCGGATGTTCTCCGTCGTCTTCGTCTTATGTCATCTCAACCCTCGTTTTTTTCACCTTGAAAAATAATTGATTCCTTCCAATGCGCGATCTCTAAAGTCAGTCTACTTATCACTATGAATGTTTAAAAAATTTTACGAAATAACAATTTTTCGGAACGATAATAATAATCTTGAAAATGAATAAAAAATCGATGATAACAATAATAATAATAATAATCGGGACCCTTTTGTTTTCTTGAAGTGTAAATGCAATCAAACCGATATTCGATAAATTTAAGATTTTCGGAGACGAATCATACCGCCGACATCGATATCGACTTCCCGTATAATCCCTCTGCGCGAAAGCCGACAAATATTTGTAAACTTCGAACGGTGATGTATACCGACATTTCAATTTAGCGTGGATCCTCGAATCCCGTGCAGGCGAACCGTCATAATAACTACCCGCGCGGACCCTTCGATTTTTCCGGAAAAACATATATATTTTCGTCGGACGCAACACGAGCGAAAAAGCGCGTTTCGTCGATTCCGCCGGTTGCGGTATTCCCGCCCACTATTTCTGACAGTCCCTACCGCATTCGGACTCTTTGACGTCGAATTTTTCTTCAGAAAGCCGCCACAGCCAGTCGATTATGTTTCGCGTGTAGTATAAAAGCGTTCTGTAGCATTAGAGAGGCAATGGCATAGCCGAAGTATATGCTATATGCCGAGACGCAGAAAAGAGTGGACCCGCCGGAGGGGCTCCAGATGCCGCTAATTTCGCTGATTTGTCGTGACGAGCGTGGAAAAAGGCGAAGAAAACCCGGCAGTGTGCCTTTCCAGCAAGTATACAGTATACGAAATACAGCTACGAAAATCACACAGCCGCGCAGTGCAGGTAGGGAACAGATAGAGAATTTTGCTGAAACGAAATATGCCATAGAGACGCAGACCGCCATGAGCCGTAGCAAATTTGAACGCGCATTCAGTCACAGATTCGTCACTCGCCGCGGGGGTGGCCCCGGCCGATAATCTATTTATTGCGTGCAT
Organism: Cryptus viduatorius; assembly: GCA_964006125.1. Lineage (NCBI taxonomy): Eukaryota > Metazoa > Arthropoda > Insecta > Hymenoptera > Ichneumonidae > Cryptus > Cryptus viduatorius. The sequence continues at coordinate 26,445,247 of OZ023220.1, forward strand.
AATCGTTCACTCGACGACTCTATTCTTGTTACTCCTGCATTTCGCTTATTTCGTTTTCTTACATCCGAATTTCAGAAATTTCAATGGAAAAACTCGATTACGACTTATATTATTGTACTTTCTATAGCATTAACGTTTCTACAGCGTGCTTTTTCGGTAGCGGTATCGATTTACGAGATCGGAAAAAAAAAAAAAAAAAAAACTACAATTGCGCGTTCCCTTACGATCTCTTATGATTATTGAAGTGAATTTACATTTTTTTGATTATTCGATTACTTCGTATTTGTATTTGCCTCTGATCAGCAGAAAGATAAAAATCTGCGATTGCAAGAAATAAGAAGTTCGGGTTTACGATGAGTTTTTAAAATTTCCGTTCCGTTATCTACGAATACGAATCAGCGTTGGGTTATAGCTTCGTAAGCAAAAATGAGCGAAGTGCAACAAGCCGTGTCCGTGACTCTTCGGATTCTTGAAAATATTCCCTTGGCGACGATAATTTGCATTCTCTCTTTTACTCCGCTCGGTCGACCACCCTTATAGTGGTTATTCGTTGTTCTCGTGACTCTCGGCTACTCGCGCGATTGGCTCTCGCGATGGGCGTGTCGGGGGTTTCCATTGTATACCGTAGCAATGCCACCCGGCAACGCGGACAATCCGTACCAAACGAGATTAATGCATTTTAGCTCGTTGGAAACAATGTCGGGGGCGACTTGTGGTGGTTTTTCAGCGATGGTGGTTTCGAAGGCTGTAAGAGTTAGCCAAGCGGAGCATTGGGGAAAGTACTCCCAAGAGTCCAATATACACTCGTCTGCTAAGATCCGTTAACACACACAACTGTGTATAGTCATAGCGCGAGGATCATTCTAACTATTTTCAAAACACGTCGGGGGCGGTACTCCTTTTTGTCGTAGAACGTTAATGATTCGATGTCAACGCCGTATAGTGTTTGTCGTCGCAACCACCAATGCCTAAGTACTACAATTCTTCTACAGTGCACAGTGACGAGAAGACTTTTGGAAAAAAAGATATACTATATATTATATATTATAATATATATATTATTTATAAAAAATGAATTTGATAATAATAATTTTAAAAAACATTTTTTTTTACATTATTACGATACGCTTAGGGATAAAGAACTACGGAAATGAAGACATCAGTCTAAGGTAAAAAAAAAAAAATACATTGTAGAAAATCGGAATGTCGAGGCGCAAATGAACACATCTGTAAGACGGCCGAGGTCCATGACGAGGGTGACCACCCCTAATTCCGCAGCAGCATGAGAGCCAAAAAAAAAAAAAATCGTCTGAATCTCGAAGCATCAGCAGCTTCTCGGTAAAATCTCGGAGCCTTCGTTCATTCGCTTCGGTCCTGTAGTATAGCAATTTCGTTGTATATAGGTTTACTCATAGGATATATACCTGCTTCGTTCGAGCAGCTCGAGGCAAAAGAGGGCGGCGTCGACGGCAGCTGTCCTCTAATTGAATTATCTAGTTTGCAATTCGACGCGGAGATTTCGCCCGAAAGCGGCTCCACGTCGAAAAGTCATGATGGCTAAATGTTGAAAAACATGCCAAAGCGAATGGGAGGAAGAAGGCAATGTAGAGAGAAAAAAATCGTAAAAAAAATAAAACAAAAAATGTTCAGGGCACACGCGTGGGCACTGTCGCGCCGGGTTTGGCTAACAGGGGGGGGGGGGGGGGGGGAGAGCTCGTTGCAGTTCGTAGTTTCTCTCGGTTCTTTAACGTGTGTACCAATGTATGCGCACGTTACTGCGAATCTCATTGTTTGCTGTGTTCGGATTTTTACGCTCCTAAATGTTTGACGCGAATTTCTTTGCAATAAGTCAACCGCTTGATTCTGCGCAATGATGTTAATTTTTTTTTCTAATTCATATTTATGGAGTTTCTCGTTTAATAAACAGAACAAAAAAATTGCACAAAAAAATCGTTAGCTCTCGTGGTTTACCGATGTTGGCTCTCTTACTTGAAAATTAATGGATAAACCATTCCTCTTGCAAATGCGTGATATTTGCGAAATTCGTAACCTTTATTTCGTGTTAGTAGTGTTTTAGTTTCGAGTAAATTCCGAAAATGAGAATATGGCAGGTGAAAAAAGTATTAATTAAACTCCCGTTACATAATTAAATTTTTCGACAATGATTCGTCAATCATTTTTACAACCGTTTCAAATATTTCTATTTTTATCCTGTAATCCGAGAAGTTACTGAAGTTGCACGACAAGACATCATGTAAACCAAATCGTTTCATTGCGTCAATGTGTTAGAAAAAAAAAAAAAAAAACACGGAAAAACGTGAAACTTTTGAAAAATCGCTACAATTTTTGAAATTTCGTGGGAAGGGAAGGAAGTTACGCCCTCTGCGAATGTCCCGGACAAGAATACACGAGGGTGAAGCCATCAAAGAATCTCGAATGACATACTTCGATGCTCTTAGCGATCGTCTTACTTAGCCAAGTTTTTTTCATGGGTTGTAAATTAGTAATCTTCATTGCGTCACGCTTAGACGTGGCAGCATCCGAAGGAATGCTCCACCCCGGTGGGTATTGCGACGAAGTCTTTCATTGCGAGGGTCTTACCGAAGAGGTTTGTGCCGAAAAGTTACGAAGGTACACCCAGCTTCCCGCTGCTCCCGTAGCGTGGAACAATACCGCCTCACGCTGTGGGTTAGTCCTCGAGGATGTTATTTTTTTTTTGAACGCAGAACTTCCTCGAGTTACTTGCATTTGGCTAACGGAGCCTTCCGAATTCGTTGAACATGTACAGTCAACCTTCTGGTACACGGAGCACTGTGTGTACTAATCTAATGGTAGCTGACTGCGTACAACATTATTGGGGTGAACGGAGACGCATGGATCACATGTACCTAACCCTGTACCCGACCCTGGAGGAGACGAACACAGCCTTAGGGAAAGTTTCCTAAGTGAGACGAAAATGTAAAGGAAGACGAGAGCGATGTACTATGCACGAGAGAAAAAGTAAAAGAAGAGAAAAACGACGACCGCGTGCACACACAGAGGAAGAGAGTGACTGAGTGACGCGCGTGACGATCCGATAATGCCCGACGTCGTAAAACACTAATGCCCGATCATGAGAAGAGAACTCTTCTCGCTCCGTGAAGACCGACATTGTCCTCATTGTGAGCACTCGGACTCCGTAGCTAATTCGCTGTACGCGCCCGAGGTCCGGTCGTTCGTTCGACTCTTTTCTCATCCTGTCCGTTTTGTCTGCGCGTATATACGGCGTATAGGCTCGTGGAACCGGTCAATCGAAACGCGGGGATGCCACGAAGACGACGATATTTTCAACGTTTGTTATGAGTTCGAAGAAGATCCGGAGGAACTGGATCACGGATAGATGGACGGATGGATGGACGGTAGTCAAAGAAAGAGTTTCCGGTGGTAGAAAAAATCGCACGCGCGTGCGCGTGTTTTTTTAGAAGGATTTTAGATTTATCGTAACTTCAGAATTTGTTTTGGTTGATATGACTCGATTTTTGTTAATCGCTATCCGGATATCGGCATCTATGATAAATACCAAATAAATTAAGTTTTTTTATTTATCTCTAAATAATAACATTTTATTTGGCATTTTCATTTTACAAGAATATGGTTTTTAACTCTCGACCCTTTAGTAGCGAGTTACGAGGTTTAAAAAAAAAAAAGTTCTTCAAATAAAATGAATGAACACAATTCTTACAAAAATTTATAATCTCCGACTGACCTCTTCTCTCGTCTCCTGAGAGTAATAAGACAATTTTAAGTAACGAAAAAGAGTGAAATAACGTTTAATTATTAGCATCTTGTAGTCAGGAGATTTCCATACTCGATGATGAAGAAATCGTCTGGTTTAAACAATCGAGGAATTAATTGTTATTTAAATCCTTTCTGTTGAACCGATTTCTTCGTTATACTTCTTTTTCAGCCGGAAGTTTTTTAAGTTTTGCTCAAAATTTTTTTCGTTACTCTTTTCAGCGATTCAAAAACTTGATGTACATTTTTCATTAATAAGACATCTAATAATATCATCAAATTCCTCCCTCCAATACTTCGACAGCATTGTCGCTTTGAATGCAATAGGTACTGCAATGTGTGGGTTCGAGTTAAACGAGAAAGATTCAAAGGGTGAAAGCCGACGGATCGATTTATGACTCAAATAAATCCGCGCCCTTCTTCCCCATTGCCCATAGTCTCGCACCTTCCGCCCCGAAAATTCTTTTACTATACTTCTCGGTCTGTTTGACGAGATGCCGCGCAGCCGTGAACACCACCCACTTCGGGTAGTAAGGGTGGTGGAAAGATATATTTACAACGTTATGCGTGTGACGTGAGTTCCAAGTATAAAAGGTGTGAAAAAGATTCCATATGTCGTCCGGATAGCTAACAGCTTTTATACCACACGGTGCGAAAAGTGCCGACTTCCCGCACGATATGCTTCGCATCGCGTATGCAAAATCGCACTTCTCGCACTCGTGAAATAAAATTCCGTAAGATACTCGTGCGAGAAACTTTTCCTCAACTCGTGTGAATGCAACACTCGCTTTCGGCTCGAGCTGCAAATTCATTTTCGTCCGAAAAAGTTTTGTACTATATTATAATAGTTAACAGCTATTTTGCATAATCGAAAGTCTCAACGGACAATAATCGTATTTCTTAGAAACGGAGTCTTGAGGGACAACAAGATGTTGGGTTAAAATGTAAGCCGCTGATTCGGCATTTAACCATATAGTATCGTTAATAAAGATCTTATATACGAACCCTTAAAATTACGATAAAAAAGGCGATGAAATACGCTGCAGTAGTAGTGTAAAAGAAATCGTGTGTGTGGAGGGTTTCTGTTACTTACAACCCTGCGACGAGCACCACTCATTCTCCGTGTATCGTCATAATTCTCTTCCGTTGTCCGTCACCCGAGGCCGTCAGCAGGCTGAGCGATACACTATGGCGTATACCGTAATAGCATAATATGGGCACTATAGACGAACCTCACAGCAGCCATTTATTATTGCCTCTCTATCGTTTTCCCTCTATTTCTTCGTTTGCCCTGTTTCACAATGCCGGGCATTGACAATTTCCTTCACACACGACGCCGCGCACCACGAACGCTCCGCCCACGAGATCGAACTACAGAGAGTATCATGCCGACGACGCCGACGAAGCTGCTAACGCTTCTTGCTCCTCGTGTATATATATCGGCGCTGCATATTTTCTGGCATCGCAAAGTTCCCAGTACCGGAGAAAACTATACCACACCCCTCTTAAACTCTCCAAAAAAATTACGAGAAAATGGTCGGAGTCCTGTATTCGACTCACGGATCCGGTGGCACTGAGACACAACGGGATTTCAGTATTCGTCGGCGTTCGTGTGGTTTCTGGCATACATTCGTGTATATGAGGGGTTTCGCGATGTTTGTTTACTGGTAAGCTTCGAGCTCCGGACGGTCAGGAAACAATATTTTTATGCGGGTCTCGTGGGAGTTCTCGAGTATCACAAAAAGTTGCTGGTGTTACGAAGACAAATTAATGTTTTCATTTTTTACAACTTCTACGATGTGTTGACGATAATACCAATCACTTCACTTATAGTGGACAAAATTGAAAGTAAAAAAATGAAATTAATGATGCAAACAGTTGCATTCATTGTATTTAACTTTTTAGGGTTGGTGGTAAAAATCGCGAGAAGTAGAAAATAAATAAAACAAATATTAGATCGAAAGGGATGAACTTCCTTTTGCATTCTCGAAGTTGCCACTTTTTTTTTCATCCTTCAACTTAGGCTGATATTCTCCTCTTGAAATTCGAGTAACCGTGGCGGAGTAACAGGATCCATTAAGCGGAGTCGGTTGTGGCACGCACTGCGAGCTCCGTAACAGCACATTGGACCGACTCATTATCAGCTTGTTAGGACGAAAGTTATCGTGGCTGTTTATCCGGTAGCCAAAAGCGTTCTCTCATTTGTCCCCAAAGGTCCGGGCATCGGTAGCGAGGCACTAGAGACGTTATAACACCAGCACGTTGAAATACTTACGGGGTGGCCTGGCACGTCGGTTCTTTCATCTATTCCGCCATCGCCGCTTTCTGCCAAGCAGACGAGCCAACTTCAGCATTGCGGACCAGAGAGCCGAGAAGGAAAATGAACTCTCGGTGTGTATGTGTTGCCTGCAACCCCGCGTCGGGCCGTTCCCACCCTCTGCGACTTGTTTGCCGTCCATATTTCCAACACTTGGAATATTTCCCACGTATATATCATAGCTATTTCGCCGTTTGTAAACGCCGTGCTGCTCTGCCGCTCTGATGATGTTCCGAAACGTTTTTCAATTTGGAGGTAAAGAAAACTCGTTACCACCCACGAATTGCGAAACTGCCTTAAAATTTGTTTTTCTGGGGTTGGATTACGTTAATTCACCGTTTTAAAGTAATCCTGTTGCTTCGTGTTACTTTCGCTTAAGTTCGCGAAAAATCAGAGAAAATTGCAAATGTTTCTCAATGAATAAAAATTGGAGAAAATCCATGCATATTGAAGGTACTGAAAAGATTCATTTTGCATGATAATAATTCCAAAATGTTATTAACAAACTAATGAATAACTTAATCGGTCAACAAATTTCCCGGAAATTCAACTTTTTTTTAAATGAAAAGGATTCGTTTATTTTTCTGAATACGTATGAATTTTTTCCCATATTTCAATTTGCTTTGAATTTTATGTTTTTTCTCAAATTTTTTCCATGTAAAAAAAAATTCGAAACAAATTGAAAAACCTGAATATAATATCGATGTCTTTATATATAATGTATATACGGCAGAAAATTCAGAATCTCATAGATATCTTATACATGTCTGCCGGGTATATTTTGGTAGATATATTGCAAATATATAAGCGATAGACGGTCGCTATATATATATTTTTAAAAATCATATATAATTCAACATATTGTGACAAAAGTTGTATCTTTCAGTATGCACTGAATTTATATAGATAATGTATTATATAGATAATGATTTATATAGATAATGTTTACTAATGTTTTAGTTTTTTAATTTTCTACTGTTTTCCTCACGAACATAATAACTTTTTCTCGTATTCAAAAAGTCATAGTAAATTCCATAATTCTACTGCAAAGTTGTCATCTGTACAAGTTGGTGACTTTGCATAGTGGACATTCGAAGATTTTGTTTCTTCGCCCACTGCTGTCTAGACGATGATTAAGCCATTTCACAAAAAGTCCTGCAGTCGTCATTAACGTCACTGGTATATCGAGCCGCTTTACTGAAAAGTTTCTTTGCCGTAACGCTTGAAAGAGCAAAGAAAAAGTCCGAAGAGAGACGAAAGAAATGAAAGAGTAATGCGGATTTATCGAGTGTGCTGGATCGTTGACTGGGGATACAGTGAGCGGTTGACTGAATGCCAGGTGTGAAACCGTTGTAGACGAGAAGGAACAACGTCGAGCCCAGAACTAATGGAGCCACAAATCAATGGATACCGATGGGCGATCATTACTTTTGCCAATACAACGTGTTTACCGCACGCGGAACGCCGAGAACGATAGAGACGCGCGCTTGTATACACAAATATATGTAGGCATCTATAGTTCCAACAGTATACAGCCGGTATACTGCTGGTCCAATAATACAGCATAGTCCACAAAACGAGAGAATCCCGTTGGATGATGCACCAAGGGGGAAGCGATCATCCCCTCACGCTCGATCGGTCATATTGTATCGAACTTATAGTACACGCAGTCCGTGTTGTCTAGCTGTTCTTTCGGCTGTCCGTGTAAAAGTGATTTAGTGTCTCGTGTGTCTGGTCTCGCGTAATCGTTTTGGTTCGCCACTGAGAGTTTCGCAGTTCGAAATCATCCCCCTCCCTCCTTTGCCTCCCTCTTACTTCTCTGCACTCGATAGATTTAGGCACAAGAACGAAATTCCCTGCTCCGCTTGTAAAGTTGTAACCACACGTGTTTAGTATCCCCGAGCCACAACAATGAGCAGGAAAATGAACAGTCGACAACGTTCTTATTTATTACGTTCGGCTCTTGGATACGTCTATCCTTGGCTACAGTATTAGGAGAGTCCGGAAAAATTCTTATTAGAAATGTCTCAATACAGATGACTATTATAAGTAATACATCGATTTACAAACGATTTCGTTTATCTTCACTAATTTTTAATAATTTTGAATTCAAGATTTTTATTTGGCGTCATAGAATAAAGTAAATGAGGACGACTTACTTTTATAGAGAGTCAATCGTTTTGGTGAAAATTTAGAATTTTTATCTTAAAAAATGGTGACCAAAAATTAGCTTAATCGGTTAATAGCGCTTCTGTCATCAAAGGTAAACTTAGAGAAATGCACAATCCTCAATGATGTTACCAGCCGTAAAGGAATTAATCAATAACTCTCACCCGGGTGTCGAACGTGTTGGTGGTTAAATAGACGGCAAAAGATGCGGCGAACTAGGTGACGAAAGAAAAAAAACTGAGCCGCAAAGGAATTGAATTGAAAAACCGGATGAGTAGTGAGTGAGCACGAAGTAAGAATAATTCAAGAGGTCGAAAGGTGCCGGTGATGCGATGGTTACAAGCCCGTTTGAGCGGTCTTCAGTGCCGCTTGGCATCAGATCTCTAGAATCTCGTGAACCCCATCGTCGTGCGGCCGCAGGCCATTTGACAAATGGGAAGCAGTTCTTGGGCTCTTGCCGAATGTGTCCCCTGTGATCTTTCAGAACCAAATGACAACACGGAGTTCTGATGATCGTTCTTACACGTTTTTTCGGTTGAACTTAACGTGTACAGGTAGAACCGCGCCGGATTCAAGAACCACACAGATTCTGCTTCTTGCAGTGTTGTGTCCTCCTCCTCCTCCTTCTCCTCTTTTCATTTTATTTTTCCACCATTTTGTCCCCTCGGTGAGCGCGAGCCAAGAATTTTCAAAGCATTGACACATTCGAGATCTCTATAACATTATTAGTATTAGACTTTGCGGCTGTGTGCACCACACGGCGTGCAGAGCTCTATTGCCTTCGTTCTGCCCATGGTGAAGCCGCTCAAAGAGACCCACAGGGCCTGATGCGGACGCTTTTTCACCTACCGATCACAGACCCTATGTCTCTATACCCTACTATTATACTACCGAGGAACGCATGCATGTACTGCTGACACCCCGCCAAAGGCAACAGGCTTCGGTCGCAACGCTCCAAGCACAGTGATTAATGACTCCGGCGTTCACGATTGTAACACTAGCGATGGAAAGGAACTGAGTTACTTAGGCCGCAAAAAGAACAAATCTGGATGCGTGCTCGACGCGGAGTACGCTCTCCGTTCGAATCAAATCGAAAGAGTGACTCGTTTGGAACGCATCTCGAATCCATCGCTAAATCTCCGCAAACTTCTTCCTCCGCGTTCCTCTTTCTCTTTTGGTTCTGTCTCGTTCCGGCCGCTTTGTCGAGACGTGTTGTCACCAATTGTCGTTTGCCTCGGGACGCGCGCGCGCGCCCGCGTTCTCTCTATCTGCGCCCCACGAGTTTACACACAACAGGATGATGTGCAGGTTTATGCGATTGCATTGTTGAGACTACTATGCGCTTTTAACGCCACGTATTGCTGTATTATTGCAGGGAATAGCGCAGCGAAAACGTTGAGGTCTTCATCGGCAATGGGTGGACGTTTTTATAGGAACAGATTCAGTGATTTGGTGTAACGTTGGTTGCGGCTACTGTTGATATAAAAGAAATGCCAAATAGTCGTTTTTAGTACATTGCAAGAAATATAAGAAAAATTTTATCAACTAAAGTCGGGTTAAGCTTCTTGTCAGTTGAAGGAAATTATTATTATGGTAAAATAATGGAAAATTCAATTTGAATGCCGGTTTCTTCGATCAATGTTTTCGTTTTATCTGTTCATTTGTTGTGTTTGTCTGCTGTGGCAAAAAGACAGGAGTCATGCATTTCACGTGAAAGCGCTATTTGTATACCCAATATGTTTTCGAAAACGCTTGAAAATGATTGTCTTGTGATTGCCTTGTCTTGTCTACTGAGACAATAATCAAAAGACAATTATTATTATGGTAATAATAATAATCACAATTGTCTTTTTCAATAGACAATAATGCAGGCCAGTGAGTCTGCATGAGTTGAATATTGATGCAAACTAGTAAAAGAAATTTACGAAATTGTCCTTTGAATACATCGAAGATGACCACCATAGCCTGCGATATATATTTTTTTAAACATACGATCTTAAATGCACGGAATGTTATCACATTTTATAAAATATCTTTCCGCAAAAAAATATATTTTTTTTTTAATAACAATAAAAACTTTCGACTGAAAACGGGGTGTTTCAAAAAATTGTATTAACAGAAAATAGTGAAATGGCAATTATTCGCATATTATAGTCCGAAGATTTTCATAACTCGATGACGATGAAAATGTCCGACTATACATGCAAATTATTAATTGTTGTTATTCCACTGTTTTTTGAATTTTTCCGCATTTTTTTGAATGCGTGTTTGAGTACTTAAATGAAAACTGATTTTCGTTGACTTTGTTGATGCAGTATGGCAGATACGTTGGTTTCATTGAACACAGAAGGGACAATCAACAATACAGCATAGTCTGATGAATCATAAAAAAAAATGATCATCAAAGTGCTATTCTAGGTTTCGTATGACGACATTGTGGTTCTAAATAAAATGACGTTCTTGCGCGTCCCACGGGATGTGTCACGTGACTCCGGTAAGACTAATTTACAGGATCGGAGGTCTACCAGCCGCGGTAATACGAGAACTGCGGTGTTGGATAGCGAACGCGAGTGAGACATTGATGGATACATTGTTGCTCGAGTTTCTCACCTTATTGTGACAGGACAATCAAGATGCTTGGCTTTATTGTTTGCTTGTTTGGCCCTTCCTGCCGCCCTTGCTCATCCGCGTTGTCCCCCGCTTCTGATGTCTCTCGTGATCGAATCGATTTTCATCCTGAATCAAATTTCGGAACCTCGTACTCTGCTTCCCCATTCATTTCCGTTACCTTATATCATTTTTTTGAAGCTTCTCACAGATATATGTTTGCTTCTGCGAAACACCGCTGTGTTTTTCGTATTCTATGGGGAATGATTCCAGGATGGGATAGCATGAGTGATAAAACACAAAAAATAATTTTATAAACACAGTTTAACATAGCGACGTGATCGTTGTAAATTAAACGCAGACTATACTTATATGCCATAGCGATGAATTTCAAATATATTCGAATAGGGAATTCGGCGCGGGAAAATACAACAATAATGGCGGCGAATGTCAAGGAAATTTCGGTATATTCGAGGGCATTATTTTGTAACAGCTTTATCTCTACCGAATCGCACGTGATCATAATGAAACCTGAAAAAAGGTACAGTACGTGGTACAAAGAAAAGGTGTGCAAAAATTTCTTAAGACATTTTTTGTCGTATCGGAGAACATTGGATACCAAGAAAACGTGAAAAATCAGATGTCACGGTTGAAAGACCTAACTCCCGTCTAATGACCGGTGGGCAGTCGGGAGTTAAAAAGGTACAGCCTTTTTTTTTTGGCGTCATACGAATTGTTTAAAAAAATTCTGGGCCGCGTAATTTGATATGAAAATGTAATAATAGTAACTAATCTTAGCGAGAAATTTATAAAAAAAAAATAAATTCCTTTTTTTTTAAGTATTAAAAGCTGTGTCCTTTACAGCCTAAAGAAAAGTCTCATTGAATACTGACATGATATCCGTTTTCGATGAGACTCTTCTTTAAGCCGTAAATGAAAAAAAGTGATATTAAAGTTTTTATTACCGATCGACCAATCGATAACAAAAACTGTAATGTTGTTTTTTGTATAGTGCATAGTGTATTTTGCGTCTAACAAGGACGGAATGTCACTTCGTCTATTAATTCTGCTGAAACTTTCTATTTTCTTTATACGTTTATGCTTCCTAAAAAAACAGCATTACAGTTTTTATTACCGACTGTGGCACTTCAGAAGCTCTTAAGAGAATAATTGTTTGAAATTTGGCTGTATGACCACTCAAAACCGGTGAATATTTTATTGAATAAAGGAAAGAAAGAATAAAGGAAAGAACATCAGCATCAGTCGCGAGTCATGTATTGTGCAAACTTCTCGAGACCGAGAGAGATTTTCAGAATGATCGAAGAAAAAGAAAAAATCACTCACCGGTGTAAAGAGGCGATAATCCACGTCTGAGGATAATCTTTGCTGAATGGCGCAACGCCTTGCGAATATTAAGGCGAGAATGCTCCACTTAGCGACAAATGACGTGCTGCCCGTGAGTTCCAAACGTCCATCATTCGCATTGTAAGAATCTCACCGTTGGGCTTAAATTGTGCGAGTAAAGTATGCGAGAATGGAAGCATTCGCGTTAGAGTGGATTTGTCTGGTTGCGGTGCTTCGGCGACAGCTCAGACCTCCGGGGTAGCGTGCGCCCCTTCCGTTATTCCTCTCTCAAGTATCGTTATTTTCACCCACTTAAATCACGCGAACAGCTAATATATGTCCCACAGACCAGCAGCTTATAAAACTATTGGCGTCTAAAGGTATTTCGTTTTTTGTGTTCATGCAACTATTTTTTTTTTTCGTTAAAAATCATTCCATTAATTAATCGCTAATCATTTTCACGCGGTAATTTAATTTGTTCTCAATACCAATTTAACACGCACACTGTACAGGTGAAACATTATTTTTATATCATACATCGACCCTAATAAGTAATTCATAAAATGTATGGTATTTATGATTATGGCAACACGACGATGTATGTACGAATCGGGAGTAAAAAAAGCGGCCGGTGTTTCGAAACATCGGGACGTTCGGTGGTACCGAAGCACAAGAATTGTTACAAGTATAAGAGCGTTCCCGCGGTTACGTAGATGTCACGGAGAGATAGAAGTTACTCGGGTCGTATACTGTACGAGTAATATGATATCTCCCGAGCTGCCGTTGGGGCGAACGCAGGATTTCAATGAAAAGAAAAGATGCAAACCTGACCCAGCAAACGCAACATCTATTCGATCCCCACTTTGCTATTCGTATTCCCCCTCATCCTCCCCGTGCTTACCGTAACCTTCTGTAACCGTTGTATTTGCTCAATTTATAGTTAACGTAATTCCATAATGATGGGCTCGCGTACTTTTTGTTGTGTGATTTTTGCAAATACTATAGCGCTCCAAAGACTACACAATGGATTCTAGGGGTGCAGCCAGCATTTTACTTAGCCCCGTAGATTTAGCGATCGATCGATTTTGCACAATGGGGCTTTTAGATTTTGTTGCGTATCGTGTATAGGATTATAAAATTGGCCATTCAAAAATGGTCCACGGGGTGTCGTATTTCACAATTGTTTCTGTATAAACAGATGATCGTTTGTTTTTTCGTAAAAATATACATATAATGCAGTTTCTTAGGTGTAATTTTCAGTGCGATTTTACTACATCTTTGAAATACAATAAATGTTTCATGACAAAAAAAATTACGTCACTGAAATTGGCTTATCGACAAATCACGAATTTTGCAAAATTGCCCCAATAGAATCAAAGATTCTAACGAAAACAGATATATCGATTTCATTTCAATAAGACGGTTAAAATGCTTATAAAAAATTATTAATTACTTTTAACTTTTCGTTGGTAAATTTTTATCGATGTGTTGATTATTTTCTATTATTTTATTATTTTCCGCTCAAGGATTTGCATTAAGAAATTTGTCTGGTGGCTGTAAACATTTGGAAGAATAATTAAAAAAGGCACGGCACGTGACACGTTACAAAAAATATTTACAAAATACGATAATCATTCAATAATTGGATGGTATATTGGAGGCTTTTTTTTTTCATTTTTAATAATCTACTTTGAACATACTTGAAAATAAACGAGGATAATCTCAACACGCAGCCAGCCTCTGCGTGACGACGATATTCCAGCAGCATCATTCTATTCGATTGTGCGGGTATATTGGTCGGAGCTCGTGAATGACAAAGGGAATTAACGCCCTATCTTCCCCATGCGATATTTTAACCCCCTGCATCATTTACCGAATCATCCTACTTTTCTACGATTACACGAGTAATGTGAAGTGATCCGGGATCAGAGGGTACAGATGAAACAGCGACACTGAGCCATACAAGGGGAGCGATTTTCTCGATGCTGGCTAAATAATTAGGACGCCAAAATAATAATTGTATTCTTAGTAACAGTACAAAAGAAAGGTGTGGTTACTGCTGATCTTTACCTCGAGTTCTGTCAAAATCATCTTCCCGTTTTAACGTTTCCGAACGATTGTTCATAGTTCTGTGCATCGCGGGTTCAGCGATCTATGCGTAAAAATGTAAACGGTAGTGAGCATCTATTGTTTCGTTTCTTATTGTTCGGCTTGTTACAACGTTTTGTGCCACGAAAGCCTAAAATAACATCCGAAACCTCTGCGATTGAAAGATGCCTCTGTAGTAAAAAAAGAAAAACAAATTAACGATCATTTTCTTAAATTCTTGGATGGGTACACGCGCGATTTGTCTATCCAAAATCGCTCTTTCGAAAGTAAGCAGCCGTCGTTTCGTTGAGTACTTCAATTTCATTTTTGAAAAATTGATCTTTTCGTTTCGGTTATAATCGACTGTTATCTACAGTCGATGTAGCCGAAGGACAACAAACCAAATGCTGTGATTTATTAATGCAGAAAAATGTTTAAGCAAGTTGAATGCCACATCAGTGGGATGTAAGATTTTCAGTTGTTCTTACGAAGCTCACAGGATCGACTGGCTGTTTGTACAAATGTATCGCTCAGCAGCGAATCTGTTGAGAATTTCATACCAAGACCCGTACCGTAGACTGTGAATAATGTATGCAAATGCTTGGAAACGCCATCGTCGCACAAATAGCGTAGCCCCACACGGGCTCATTCTTTGTGGGGCACTCTGCTTGTCTAGATGGCAAACAGTAGCTTGAAGGCATCGGGCAGTCCGAACAATCGTAGTTGGAGCCGTGCTATTTTGTTCTTTCCCCTTGTTGTTGTTCTTATGCGGGATAATCCGCGCGCGGTGGATTTTGTTCTCCACGGTACCGCAAGAAGACCCCACGAACCATTTAGGTACAACATATTAAGTGGCAAGACTCCACAACATAATAGTCTGTTTATTTTATTAGCGGCGAGCGGTAGTTGAGAGACCAAGTAACCGCAGGCTACGCATTATAGAGGTACACACGTGTACTATTGGTATATCGAAGCCTCCGTCGTCTCGGCAAGACACAATATTTCATCGCGCGTCGCTTCGAATTTCGTGCTTGCCTAATCGTTATAATCGAACGTTTTTTTTTGCTAGCCATCTGCTCGACATGGGTCACTCAAACGATCAAATTTCGTACCGTCTTCGCCCATTGTAGATTCGATTAATATGGAGTTTAATGAGCGAATTTAATGAGCTCTTTCGATCGACTTTCTTCCTCGACTTCCTCATAGTCGAAACTTTGTTTTTATGAAAAAAAAAAAAAAATCAAAAAACTCCCGACTAAAAAAACACGTGAAATTGCAATTAATTACTCACGTGTCATAGCCGTGCGATTTCTTCGTCATTGAATAGAGAATCTCCCGACTATAATACGTGAATGATTAATTGTTATTTCACACGTTTTTTCAGTCTGCAGTTTTTAATTTTTGGGAAATTTTTTTATTCCATCTTCTTTAAAGAAGGCAAATTTTAACTAAGATGAACTGACTGATGACTTCCGTGAATTTGAGGTTATACCGCACGGAGATCTTCCATATATGTAAAGGACTATTCCGTAAAATAATTTTCTTCTACGAATATTCAACTAATTTAAATTCTCCATTGCAAACGACATTGGCTATACGTCATAGAGTTAATGTATTAAATTCGGTTAATTCATTTTTAGCCGTTTTTAAGAACCTACCGGACAGCGAAATCGCTTGTCTCCGTGAAACTCATAACTCCCGTCTATTTGCCCTGACTGGCAGTCGGGAGGTAAAAAGATAGTACTTTATGATTCAATTGCCAAAAGATGGGCATTTGCTGAAGTCTGTAAAGTTGCCGGCTTCAGCAGTCAATTTTATCATCTACACCGAATGTCCGTTTTTCGCACGTGTGTCACATAATATCTTTTGTGAAAAATGCACAATAATTCCCCCTTTTCACGCCTGTAAAGTATGGTGAAAGCGCGCGACAAACAACCTACGTGTCAACGCAGCATCTGAAAAATCACTTGCGTGTTATAAATACGTGAAAAAAAGTAACTAGCGTATTATAAATACAAAAGCGTCCGATTTGCGCATGCGCGTTATTTTTTTGGCATACCATACCGCAATGCGCCACTTTTGCCACACTTTACATTAACGAAAAGGGCGACTTTTCACGCATATGTTACAAAAAACCTAAATCAATGTTACAAGGAAAGTGTTAGCAGTGGATAGGTTACCGTGTAGATTTCTTGGACTCCAGCCTGACTAACTACTAACAGTTCGTTTGCGGATTCCGAGGATATTTGAAACTTCGCCACAACCGCGCGCTCCATAAACTCCACAGTCATATCATCGATAGCGCCGGCTAATTCCACACAAGAGTCTTCGACTTGTTATTCAAATGCTATCCTTGCCACTTTTGTTTTTGTATGTGTACAAAACGTCCGTCAAAATGCGGGCGCAGATGATCTCCGCGGTTGGAGTTGGAGAACACTCGTGTATACATGGTGTTTGTTCACGTGCCCCGCGCCTTCGGAAGATCGTCTTCTTCTAGCATCTGTCGACCCACCGATATTCGCTTCAATCCTTTTGCTTCGCGTTCGAAACCTCTTGTTTAATTCCTTCGCTTATATTTCTAGGATTAATTCCATCATTTCGAAAACACTTCGGTCGCTTGCTTCTCCACCTTTTTCTTTGTCTCCCCTTTGCTCTTCTGCCTTTTCGGTATTTTATCAGGCGGCATTTGTTCCTGCGGTCGAGAAATCCGAACATCCGTATTTGGACTCGTAGAAAAGAACGATTTTTCAACGAGTTAAATCGCTCTGCAGCTGTTACTAGTTGGCGTTACATATAAAAGAAAGTAATACATCGAAAAATAATGTAATCTTGTGTCATATAAAATGGATCACAGTTTTTAAATAAATAGCAATATGTTGATTGTTGAGTGAATCACCCATCGAATGAACACCCACCATAAACAGACAACATCAAGAGACGCGGAAGCGTCTCGACCCCAAGTAGTTTAAAAAGATAAAAGTCCGCGCAGCGAATCTACGCGTGTCGAGCGCTACCGTGTCCTTATACGCTAATATTGTGTCCCCAATTATTGACAGATTTTTTCTGGGAAACGAGACACCGGGACGAAATTTTTTAGATTTTTTCAAAATGAGCACAGAATCAAGCCGAACGGTACACGCAATAAAAAAAATTCACGCTTTCACGATAAAAATGATTCTACAGAGATTTTTTCTTGTCTTTACTGAAAAATGTTGCTTGCATGACAATTTAACGTTCTGAATTTTTTTTTATATCGAAACTCGGTTATTCTAAAATCATTGTAAACACTACTATGGCTCTGTTTGCATTTGATTTTATAGAAGAAAAAAACACCTGATGGCAGTCATCTTCAATAAATCGTACTAAGGAGACACCTATGAACACTTACGTTTCCCAAGCGTTTTTATTTTGTCAATTTAAAAACTATGATCTCTATATTTTGATCAATATGAGTGTACAAAAGTTTTTTTTACAAGAATAATAACATTTTTTGTTCAATAATGGAAAAATATATGAAATGTTTAAGTATTTATACCCAGGCGAAAAATTTCGGACTCTTTCCATTGAATTAACATTTCGATATCAAACATTTCTAGAGAACATTGACATTATTCAACGTTGATTTTTATACGTTACATATCGATTTTCTTGTCTGCAATGCACTTTCGCTCGATATAGCAAACGATTATACATGGAAAAACGTTTAAAGATCTGATTTAAAATCAGGTCATCCAAATATTCCTTTGCATGTTTATAAAATGAGCAGAACGTGTTCATTCAACGAGTAAAGTATCCATAAATCGGAATTTGTAATGCCACGATTATTTTTTTTAATTACCGAACAAAACAGTAAAAAATTTTATTACAATTTTATTACAAATTTTATTTTATTTTATTTTTATTTTTTTATTATTTTTTATTATTTATTCTATGTAACATTTAGTTGCTATTTTTTTAGAGTCAACATTACGTGTTTTTATTCGAATGGGCTATTATTTCGAAGTCTAAAAAGTTCACATGATTCGTATGTGTTTATTCAAAGGACGAATCACGATTGACCTCATTGGGGAGTCTTTATAAGATTGTTTCCCTCGATAACTCGCCGGTGTTTTTTTTCTCTCTATCTTATTGGTTGTTTCGAAGTGATTGCTCTCTGTCACAGTATAATCGCGAAGCAAGTATGCCAACTGCGAATGTGTAGCTGTGGTATAAAGTACCACATGTAGCTGTATCTGTTGTGACTATGGAAGTTGTCCGCTATACGAAGGCATCGAGATTGGACTATCGCACACGCAGAGAGAAAGTAGTTGGTGTCGATCTATATACGTTTATATAGTGGCAAGGGATTGCGCCTCCCCTATTTTCTCGATGATGTTGTTTCCTCTCGTTATTGTCGAGTCTATCGCAGTTAGAGCTTCCATGCTGCTCGGAGGCTTCGTGTATTCGTGAAAGTTTTACTGCAACACTCGCGCTCTAGTTGGTACACATCCAGTAGCTATAGCGCTACATATAGGGGGTTGTTTCGATACGAGGATACAGCATATGGCTCGAGTATCGGATTACTAGACGTTTGTCATCATCAGAGCTCTCATTGTTCCACTTTTGCCCGCTAAGGGTGCCTTCTCTCCCGTGTACCGAGAACAGCATCCAAGTGTCCGTCAACTTCTTTTCTTCCACTCTTGTCACCTCCGATATCGAAAGTTCTTTTTCCTTCCCTCTGCTTCACAGCGCAACTTCTACTTGTTTAGTTGGTGCTTCTTTTTTTCTGAAATTTTCATTTTATTGCTTTTATTCTTAATTTTCTGCTTTGTAAGAATAATGCAATTTTTTAATTCTCTATTGTTGTTAATATAATAAATATGAACTTTTCGTTGTTATATACGATGATCGATGTTACTGTAATTATATAGATTTTTTTTCAAATACGAGCGATATTAGGAGGGCGTATCACGAAAGAAAAAAAAAAGTTCTCTATAATCATCTATTTTCCCCGTATAATTTGTAATAATAGATAAACGGCGCTCCGAATTGTCCGACAGAATACAGATATTCGTAAAAATGATACCCTTCCCTCTAAGTTTCGTTTACACATAAAATCGTGAGTCTGCATATATATATTCGTATATATCGATAAATCAAAGACTGTGTGAGAAAGATAGAGGTTCTCCGTCGTCCCTGCGGGGTTTTCCAAGGAGAGGAAGGAAGATGTTAACCCTCAACGCGACGATACCTGGTGGGAAGGTGGTAACGCGATACGGGTTGCTCGCTCTAAATCAAATCGATCATTACACGTAATCAAGCGGGTAACCGGTTAAAAACTCGGCACGGTGTGCCCGGAGAAACGCCACTTCCTCGGCCCTCGGCGCGGCTCTTTTCGACGACTCCGCGTACAGTTTTTACCTGCGCACGAATCGCCCGCCGGGTCAGGATGCACAGCTGCGTGAACGAGCAATGGATCGTTTCGGGAAGATTTCCCGCGAATTAAATCGTTTTTTTCCCGTATTTTCATGAGAATTCGAACTGCTTTTAACCCCAATTTCGTAACCCATTGATGTATCCGATGGTTTACCTATTGCGCGTATATCCGTAGTGATCCTCCCCTCCGGTCTATTCGGCAGTAATAGGTTCACAGGGCGCGCGTATCAAATACTCCACCTTCCACGCCGGGTTGTTCGATCGCAGGTACCATCCGATCGCGAACTCCTGACCCGAGTCCGTCGAAAGGGAAGAAAGGTACTTTTTTTACCTGTTGTTATTAACTGCCGCTGTTTCCTCTTTTGCCGTTTTTTTTTTGGTTTTTTTTTCACTCGTTTTAGGGAAGAAAGGGTTGACGCAAAGGTTGATCGAGACCGATGTAGTTTATCGCTCGTTAGAGATTGATTCATGGCTTAACCGATTTTTTAATACTTCAATACAAAATGAAGTACGCGCTCTGCGCTCCAAATTCTATTCTATAGTCGTCATTTCATATTTATTGTTATTTAATGGGCTTTTGCATTTTTTTTAAATCTCCATATCGCTAAACGGATTTTTATAAAATTATTCCATTCTTTGATTTTATCAAATACATTTTTGCTAATTGGTTACAATTTTCCCAAAAATGGGGTCTATTTTTCGATATATATTTTTAGAGACTTTCAATGCGCACAAATTTGAAGAAAGAGTACTTCCGTTTCGTAGATTATTTGTTGCTCGTTGCTTTTTTAGATAACTATTATTTTTGAAAAGTATATAACTTTTCTCTTAGCCATTGTCTAGTTTTTCGAATCTCATTTTGACCCGCGACACCGATATTAATCGTTGCAAGTCCCGTGCCGATAAATCGTGTCAAGGTAGACCGCGATAAAAGGGAACGTGCGCTGAGCAAAGCACAGCCTTTTTTTTCTCTCCTTGTCGGTTCATAGAATCGTCGACCTTAATTTACAGCATTGGTTTGGCCCTTCCGTTCTCCGGCGGGTTCTTCGTCGCTATAAAACATTTAGTGTTACAGCGAAGGTAGGCATACGTAAAGCGTATAAAGCGCGGCATGCAGCAGTTGCGTCGTCCCTTATTCTCATCGCTTCGCACTTCGCGCGAATTCCGATACATCAAATATCGATATGTAACTCAACGAAAGAGCGAGAGAAAGGTCAAAGTGAAATGGAAAAAGAAGCGAAAAGAAAGTTCGACAAAAAGAGAGGCAAAGACCTGCGTGCGGAACGGGGAGCAAAGCACAGCGCCTAAGGTGTAAGGAACGATTTCACACGTTATTGGGGTAGCAGTTGCAGGTTTTCGGGCCGTAATGTCCGCGTTAATGTTTATTCGCATATACCTCGCTAGGACTTCCTTACAGTTTTTCCCGTGGCAATAAATTCGAAGGCATTAACGCGCTATTGGCGAGGGGCGTATTTCGACAAAGACTCCATCCTTGTTGTGTTTCGCGTACCTCTATATACCTCGTACGTGTCTTTGGTAAAAACTCTCATGCAGCTTCTGCATTCGCTTCTCGCTGACTTCAACCAGCGCAGTCGAGGAACCCCGGCAACAAGAATCGTAAATAGCCCGAGATTCGAGAAACATATTTATGACTTTCCCAAACTGTTTCGCTCACCGATCGGATAACATACGAAACTGTATTAACAGCGCAATACGAACGTATATTCACCATTCAAAATGTGTTGAATAAATAGAATAGTTTATCAGTTTATTAAAAAAATCGATGTATTTATATGAAATTTGACACTTTTGAAACTTTTGAAATTTTGAAACTTTTTTTTTTTAAAGAATTTTGTTCCCATCCTTCCATTTTTTATTCGTCGAATCAAATAGTTTTTTACGTTCATATCCAGTTGAATTTTTTTTTAATCTAAATATACATCAGTTTTCTATTTAAAAAATCAATGGATTTTGTCTTTAATTTTGTACGGATTTTCGTAAAGAATGTTTTCCACATGCGGAAAATTGTTTATTCGACCAATCGCGGGTTTAAAAAAAACTGTATGTGTTTTTATTAAAAAATGAATGTATTTTGCATTGAGTTTGATACGCATTTCGTTGAAAAAAAAAAAAATTTACATCCTGAGAATTTTTTTGTATATCGAAGTGAAGGGTTTAAAAAAATGTCTACACCACATATTTAGATGTATTTTTGTTGTTATTGGATTCGCGCTCGCTGCGAATCGAATAGCAATTTTCTCTTGAATTGGAGCGCAACATTCATAATCGCATAAAAAAATGTCGAGTGCTATTCTAAAGAAAAGTTCCAAAGTAAACGTGCGAAACGTGTCGAGCGCGCGTGGCTTGCGTCTTTAAACTATCTTCCGAGGAAGAAGATGTTTTCCCGATTCAGAATCGATGCATCACTCTCCATCACTGCCACACGGCAGTCATCTTTTGCTACAGAGAATCAGAATGTCATATATACAGCACAATCCCAACTTTTCGCGCCGTTTCCACGCCAAGATTCGTGACAATAAGAATGAAAAGCATCTGTGGCACGAGGTACCCTCCCAATAATAGACGCGCAGTAGCTAAAAGAGACATATTCGCTGAACAGTCAAAAAATCGCGTTAAGATTTTCGTCATACCTGTCCCCCTCCCTGCGTTGTCTCTCGAACGAGACACGAATTTCATCTCTTGTCGCGCAAGGAGTAGCGATGCAGATATAATAATAATACGCACAGAAGATATACCGTAAAAGGAACTGCCTTAACGGCAAGTTAGGGTCGCAGAGGCAATGGGGATGCTTGTTGGACAACGGCGAACGTCTGGGATATACATCCCGGGGGATGAAAACCGCTGGGACGTACGCGCGGGGCGCGAGCAGAATTCAACCGCAGTCAATCTCCCGCGAGAGTTCACCGATAGTATTCCCTCGAATGCATAAAGACGTACCTGCCCCTCTGTCCTCCCTGTTTCTGGCACACGGAACACGCTGGTCGTCTCTCGCGACAGCTCTTCTGCAGCTTCACTCCCGTGTACCGCGCATACTGCCAACGGGCGTCAATCCTCGAACGGAATTTCTGATCATTAATCATTTTAACTGGAATGAAAAATACATATTAAAGACTCGTCAAGAAATGCGTATACATAACTTTACCACGCGCGTCGTTTAGCTCTATAACTCGATAACATTTATTTGAGAGAAATTTCGATGTTCCGCTTTTGATAAAAACGCATTAATGTTTTTCTTTGTAAAATGCTAATGCTGATGTTTTGTTTCAAATGAAAGCGATACGCAGACGCAATACAGATTTCCACTTCAAATCACTCGAAGACTTTTAGAATTCAAAATTTTTCAAAAATACAAACCGAACACTCGAACCTTCAGCGTTCGTGTACCTAAATAAAAAAAATACGTTTCGTACAATGACCGACAAATCTTTGACAAAGTGCAGAAGCAAATCCGCAATTGCCCCGAACTTCGAAAGGAACGAATTTTTATCCTCGATAGTTTACGAGTTTCTTTCCGTGCGCATAAAGATTTATTCTTTCACAATAGAGAAGATCACGTATTCATTGGGAAAATTCGCTTTTGACTTCGTGGTACGTGCACACGATGCACCGCTGAATCGATCCTATGTCAAACAAATTCGTAGGTTTACAATGAAAAGCGAAAAGTGGAGGATCAGTACCTTCCTCTGTTTGTACCGATAAACCGGTACAAGAAGCGATGCCACTGAAAAATTGGGGACAAGGCGACTAATCCACTTTTCAATATCTACATCGATCACCCTAAGAATTCTCGAGATTTTTTCTTGCAGTCGGGAAACTGCCAAACCTACTCTATTCGTGTCGTGGCGACCTAAAACCCTCGATGCACACTAACAAAATAAGGGAGCGTGTCTTGTGCCATATTTTCTCTGTGTCTATTTAAAAATTGCTCTGCACAATGGTTGGTTAACAAATACGGAAAAATAGCAGTGGGAGGAATGGAGCAGAGAGGACAGAAAGAAGAACGCAGAGACTGAAATTGTGACTTTGAAGACAGAAGGAGGGAGTTGCGTACGTGTCTCTTTCATTTTGTCCCTTTTTTTCCTCGTCCTTTTCTTCTTCTGTATCTCTTACTCTTCGTGGTACAGTGGCGCAAGACCATCATCGATCATTTCGTCCAATTGTTCCACGTGACACGAGCGTGAGCCGTGTTTTGGCACCGGCACCGTAGGCGGGTTGCGGAAATCAATGGACACCCGCGAATCGAAGGTGGTACGCGTCAGTGTCCATGGATCGCCTAGAGCCATGCCTCCGACGTCCCGTAAGCATGCAAACCCTCCACACCCCTCCCAGTTACAATATACTACAACCCATTCGTCGACGGATCTTAAACGCCTCGAATACACCTCCGAGTGTCTGGTTGGTTATTGTGTTATTTTCTTCGTTGCACCGGTGCACGCTAGCGACGCCAGGCTGTAGCGACGATGCAAGTTGATGGATCAGCGATCGAAATGCGATGCTTGTTGGCTCGTCGAAGACGTTCGCGCCCACGTCCTCAACCATATGCCCAAGGGATGCCATGGTACAAGTTGGTGGATGGGACGCTGAGTACGGAAATGCGGACGAACAGCTGGCAACCGAAATGGTTCCAATGTTCGACTGTTTAAAATATTTATTGTTGATTGTTTAATTTCTCCAATTCCATTGCGTTTTTCAAAGACGATATTGATAAAAAAAAAAAAAATTCGGGTAAAATTTACAATATATAGAATTCAGATGTTCCATAATTATACTTATAATTCAGATAATTAAGATGACCGACATGGTAGACGAAAAAAAGTAAAAAAATTATTTTTTTGTTTTCTGTAAAAAAAAAAAGATCCAAGTTAAATTTGAAGATTTTTAAATGATTCAATCCAATTGAGATTATGATTTTAAAAAAAAAATATTAATATGCATTCAGATATTTTTCAAAAAATCTTAATTTTTTAAAAATGATACCCGCGCTTCGTCATTTTTCATGAAATTCAATTCTTGCAGTTTTTTGACTTTCTTGAACATTTGTACAAACTATGAGTATAGTTGACAATTTAGTCGCTTGAGAAACATCATAGCAATTTTTTCAAAAATTTACAAAACTCAAAAACGAATAAAATGTTGCGCTTTGACCGATTCTCGCCGAATTTAATAGGGAGTATTGTTCGATAATAGTGTATTTGTGTTAAACTTTTTAGCTCGATAACTGAATTATTCGTGTTATCGGGGCACAGAGTTGTTATAAAAAATCCAAAAGTGTGTAAAAAAAAAATTACCGCATATATTTTACTGAAAGTTGGAGAAAACTATGAGGATTGACTCCTCAATTTAGGTGATAAATTTTAGGTTAATAGCTTAAAAATATTTTTTTTATTTCTTTTTTCGATGTTTTGGTTTTCCAACGTTTCCCCGGAGACTGCATTGAATATTCATGATAATTAGATTAGCCGCTGCAATGTAAAAAAAATTAGGTACTTTTGATTAAGAATACTCTCAGCTACGATGAAAAACGGGTTCGATATTCATTCTGTATCCCGATTTATATCACCGAGCTAAACGAAGAAGATAACAGGTGTGATTGAAAGGCGGCTTTTTCACAATAGACTTTGCCTGCTTCGTGAGTGCGCCTCTCGTGCTTTAGAAATCAAAACAATTAATGCCTTCTTGCGGTTCAAAATAATGATTGCATCGGTACAGCCGACGCGCGCGCCTAGTCACCTATTAATTATGAATCGCACGAATCGTGGAGGACGAACTCTTTCTTCGTGTTCATATCGTCAGAGGCGTTCTTTGATTATTGGGTTTATCCTCGAGTTCGATATCCCGACGATATTTATAGTACAATGTTAAAGAAGATTATCGTCAATTATATCGGCTAATGAGCAGTCCAAAAGGTATTATTATCAAACGTTCACACGTCTCGTTGATTATGATTAGATGCTGTCAGTTCGCTGGTATTAAACCCGCCGTCCTCCGTAAAATTATTCATGCTGACGAAAAAAAAAAAAAAATGGAGCGAAACGATGACAAATAGGATTAAGATATATATATCTTTTTTTCGTTATTTTTTTTACTTTTCGTCGTAATCCATAAGACAGATGAAATTTTTGAAGAGATCTGTCGAATTTGGATTTAAAGAATCCTCGTCGTCACAATCGAAGGATAATCAGAAATGAAACGGGTTTCCGATGGAGTCAGAATAGTATACAGTATATCGAGAGCTATACAGTGCTTAAGGCGAATTTTGACTACCGTTAAAGCCCGTTGACGAACGCGTGATCGTCGAAGACGAAGGCGAAAATGTTAGAGATCCGTCGTCATCAGCCGTCGAGAGATTCGACGAAAATTTCGTTTCTGTTTGACAAGCAAGACGATATTATCCGCTGGTATAATCCTTGGCGGGATGACAATATTTTTAATTCCGGGGCAGGATGTAACAGGATCAAGAGCGGAGTCCTCGAGTAATGTTATACCATTGGGGGTCCTCCTCGGCACACCGTTCGGCGCTAATCTACTTTGCGTTCTCCTTTTTCTTTCTGGTTAGCGAGAGCGCGGCATCCGGACGGGACGGGGTTAACTTTTAATCTCCTTAAGTTTTAGCCTTTCGTCTGTTCACTCATTCAATCTTCGCAGGTGGTAGCCATTTTCTTTCCACGACTTGAGGAGTTTATATATACGTTCGCGGCGGTAATGCGTAATCCGCTTAGTCATGCATCGTCTTTCGATACTGAATATCGGCTCTTTTCGTATTCGGCGAATATGTTGATAAATTTTATTACGAATTTCGTATTTCGTATGCATAACAGACCAATCCACGAAATTATTCATTAAATTCTTTGGTATGCCAATTCCTTTTCCCGAATAAAAAATCGCACCGACACGATAGCGAGTTGGATGAAAGATGAGGTCGTAACACGTTCGCGATGTCTAATAGGCAACTGCACAAGAGATTATTCTTAAAGATCGTAGCGTGAAGCTGAGCTTCTCCCCTTGAGCTGCTATAAGCGCGATAATCGATCGCCATCAGCACCCCGTGGCTCTCGGTCCCGAGATTTCATCGCATATGTGAGAGCCTAACCGCGGGCACCCTGACCCCTCTGTCTCCGATCTCGTTTCGACACAATACGAAACTCGTCGTCCCGCAGTCACACAACTTTTCCTCTCTTCAGAAAATATATTAATGTCCCGATTCTTAACAGTGGAACTGAGGAATTCGAATCAAAGCTGACCACCCGCGAGCGTAGAGAATCCTGATTAATTGTGAGAATGGCAGCTTTTATCGTCTGCTACGTCTCGTTCGGGACAGTCTCGGAATTATTCCAAAGCGATGTCATACAAATTTTTTAAAAAATCGACAACGATTGACGAATGTTCATAACCCTTCCGCGCGTATAAAAAAACGTTAGGCAAATCAATAAATTTGATAAAGACGTAAAAACAAAAAACTGAATACATAATTTGCCGAATCACCACAGCGTTGCTGGCCAACAGTCGTGCTAAATGACTGTGCAAAAAAAAAAAAAACCCGGGTCTATCCAGGTATATATTTTTTTAATTAACGACAACGTTAACTCGAAAGGATTAAATATAACACTTGGATATTATGCCCGGGGATATACCTGTGTGCGGTTACGCAAGCGTGGATTGCCGGTTCCCATTTGTAAAATACGATTGTAATGTGGTTCTCGAAAGTACCTCGTCATCTCAACACCTTCGGATGAATACCATGGACACGCGTTCACCTGTGCAAAGGTACCGGGGGGTGGGCGGTTGTTTCGGAATCGTGGAAATAAGAAAATAATAAAAATAAAATGATAATAATTAGACAGAGACGCGAAGATCGGGAACGGATCGAGAGCGAGGGAGATTTTTCGGCATGTCGAGAAACAACATGTGGAACGGATACGCGTGTCAAGTAATAAACCGCCGTCAGAGTGAAATTGAGAGGCGTACGGCGGTTTTTTTTAATTCGTTGGGTTCGCGTCCGGCCGGGGTGAAGATAGAAAAAAAAGGAATAAGAGAAAGAAATAATGAAGCCGTCCGGGCGCGTTCATCAACACGGACGAGTTTCCTGGACGTTTCTTTCTCTCTATTGAATTTCCAACAAAATGGTGTCCGTCGCTGTTGGACGATTCGGTGGCGAGCAAAGCGTGGGGTTTCGGGACTCTGTAATTAATGAGGGAAACGGATAAAGATATACGAAGCGGGAAAGATGGAGGGGTCTCGGAGATAATTTCACGTTGTCCACACGTCCGTCAGTCAGTCATACCGCAAAAGGCAACCCACGAGCCGTTCCTCCATTCTAATATGCACACTAGTGAAATGATCGGCTGGCTTGTGGAGCCTTTGTAATTTTACTGCTTCGATGTGTGTGCCAATGGTCAATGCGTCGACCGTCGTGGTTATTCGTAGCTTTTCCAATCCTTCGGATTAATCAGTCTCACCATTTCCGATATAATTATCGAAGTGAAATGGACACTCGACGGCTTTGTTATACTTCAATTTTCTTAATGGCTTAATCCAAGTGTATTAGTAAATCGAATGAGTGATCGCCGAGCGGCAGACGGATTTTTTCGACTTCTACGAAGGTCGAGACGTTCGCGAAACCGCGATTGCCTACAATTCCAAGCGAAAAGAGCGCTCTACTTATTTTTATCGGTGATCAATAATCGTGTAAAAATCACTATAGATTTTTTTTCGAAATTTTTTTTTCGTCGTATTTTACACCTATAAAAAATGCGACACGAATTTATATATAAAAAAAATGGGATACGAGTTTTTATACATAAAGAAAAAATTCCCAATTTCACGAAAAAAGAAGACTCGATAAATTTCCCGGTACAAAAATATCCTCCGGCCTTTTCTCGTCTCAGCTCTTCCGAGAAGTACACGAGACCTCTATGAGCAGTCAAGCCGTGCCCCGTCGGCATTATTTCAACCCTTGTAGCGATTCTTGCATTGAACGCGGAGCCGTGGATACCCCTCACTGCGATTAACCAAGGATCGCGAAGGGTTCCTGAGTCACGAAGGCTTCCTGGTAGTTCTCTCTCCAAAGCATACGGAACTTCGGATGAAACAAAACGCCGAATGCGCCCAGGCATCCGGAAGTGATGGACGGGACTGAGACGCAAGGCAAAGAGAAAAAAAAAAAACAGAAAAAATGAGCGGCGCAACACACGAGGTGGAGTACGGAGTACAGTATAATCGAACTTGTCTCGTAAACCAAAGATTAACAATGCCGGTAACAATGTGAGCAACACGGCGAATAATAGGCGAGTGCGGAAGAGGCCCCAAAGGGTCAGAGATAACGAAAGTGAAAGATTTCATAATGGCCTCTAAGCTCGTAAAGTGTCTCGATGGTCTATTGAGAGATCAGCTTCCTCTTGCTTTCCCTTCACCTATCTATATGTTTTTTTATATTCTTTTCCCCCCTTTCGATGTTTCTTCTCTTCTATATCTGTATCTAAACGTATCTTTCTTTTTCGCTGCTCTGTTATTCTAATAAATTCTCATTTCCGTTCGGATTGGTCCGAGAGGCGACAAGGCTCGTTTAAAAATTGAAAAGTTTACGAGCGCGGAATCGCGCAGCAACATAGGAAGGGGGGTGGGGGACTCGGGGGTTAACAAAACGGTCCTTTACGATTTGTTTTCCGTTTATCCTCCATAACTGAGCCCAGGGATTGATACCCTGTTGCCGGTAATAAAGTAAGCCGTGTGCGAGTAGAAGACGTGTCTTCTTCGGCTTCACGGCGAGAAGCTGCGACAGAGTTGTTTCATCCATCTGTCTCTCTTGGCTACGTCTACACCACCTGACGGTCCTCGTCAACCATCGAGACGCTCGTTGCCTCTTTACATGCGTATCTGTATCTTCTCTATCGTTTTTTCTTCATCTTTCTCGCCTCGTCGCGTCTTCTTTCTCATGATCGGACAATTAGTCACGTTCGAAAAATATTTGGATGCCCCCGAAAGCCCGGGTAGTCTTCTAGAGCGCCATGAAGATCCGACGAAAATAACCATTGAAAGATTATGTAGAGACTGAAATCGTTAATCTCTCGGTCATTGCTCGCTCACCGGAATTCGTAAGAGTATCGATTCAAATGTTTTAATAACACTTTTCTCTACTATTTCGGCATAAACAAAAATAAAAATAATAAAAAACGCACTTTATAAATTTGAATCTACAAAATTGTTGATGTATCGATTTCGATGATCGACTCAACAGTGTCGATCATATTTAATATTATGCCGGATATTGCCGGTTAATATTTATGCCGGAACATGGCGCGTAAGCATCAATAATCGATGGAAAGCAAATCGAGGAACGCATACAGTAATTTGTCGTTTCAAAGAGTTCATCAAAAAGCATTTATTATTTCTTTTATATTTGTACAAAGACCAGGAATTTTTTTTATTTTTTTTAAATAAATGATGCAAAAAAAATCTGATGCTCGTGAGATTTTCTACGATGATCATGAAAAAGCCATGTGTGTCTCGTACCAACACTCTCCGGCAAAGGGAAAAAACCCCTCACGAGGCCGCACGTGCGGACAACTCCACTGGTGCTGGTGGCGAGTTTACGAGGGTTCCGCGGCGTGCATCATCACGACATTAAAAAAACTATGTGTGCCCTATCGCTTCGTTATCTATAGGACTACAGAATTGCGATAGCGTCGATAAGTTGAGTACGTTACGCAGTGCTTGCAGTCACTGCTGCGGTCTACGCGCGTGCACCCTAATTTCGGGCATTCATATTTTATTACAAACCTAAAGGAAACAGGACTACGGGAATAGAAGTCGCGCCGCAAGAGTATCGAATCCGTCGCTCCATCTGTTATGTTTTCAATTGTGGCGCTTTTTTTTTTATCGAACTCTACACGCGCTCCATGAAATATTTCGTAACAAAATTTATACAACGAGATACAGTGACAAAAAAAAAGATGTCTTGAGATTACACGTCTCGATAAGACGCGAAATATAAAACGTATTTTTTTTTCTTTGGGTTTTTCGGCTTTTCTTCTTTTCTTCGCTTCGTTTGACACTTTGGATTGGTCAAGTTTCGAATCAAATTTCCTTTCATCTCCGAGATCACCCCACCGAACTCCTCCTAATGGGACTCGAATAGGATACAAGACACATATTCCGGACATTGGTCATTTTCTTTTTTTCGAAAGTAGCCAATACTTAACTGTGCCACGAACTCGTCGATCGCAATCTCATTTCTTCGCTAGTTGGATCAATGTTAGTTGGACAATGGTATGTAGGAGATGAAGAAAAAATGTAACAATACGCCGGGGCGCGTGTCTTTGGTTTGCCATTCGCTGCCAACTATTTCTTTTGCTTTTTGTATTATAATAATAATACGAGAAGTAGAAAATCGTGAGAAAATACGCTCTTACGTAAATCCAACTATACCGGTCATTGTCGTCGCATTACGATATCGTTCGAGTATTTTTCTCCGATCTCTCTCCTCTGTCTCTACCGAACGTACATGAACAATGAGTTCGAAAGGTTTTTCGGGAACGAAAATGAGAGTTTTTTCGACGCGATAACGTCGTTCGCTCGATTACCCTGTGAGCTGTTTTCGCTCGGATCCGTTCGGCAGTCTAGCGACGGGCTTTTCGACGCGATCGGATCGTCCGATATGATGCAAAATTGCAGGTATAATGCAACTACTACACAATGGTAACACAAGCCAATTCGTTCGGTCTTCCGGATGCTCTTTTGATGGTTCAAGCGCCATTCATTCGCGGGTTTTACTTTTACCATCAATTTTATACATCGCGCTGTTTTCCGTTATGGATAATTTCATCCGCAATTTCGATCGACTATAATGATACGTATATCATAACTGTATCGTCAAAAATGATTATTTTTGCATTGATTTTTTAAACATTTCGAAACTGATTGATTATTTTGCAATTATTTAATTAACAGTTTTAGTAATACATTGGAATTTTATAGAATTTGACCGTAAAAAAAATCGTTTTTATTACGATTAATTAATTACGTCAATTAGTCATACGGCGTAATTAGCCTTCATATCTATATATGAATCTTTTACGCACTACCCGCGTACGAAATTTCAAACA
This sequence comes from Cryptus viduatorius, assembly GCA_964006125.1. Lineage (NCBI taxonomy): Eukaryota > Metazoa > Arthropoda > Insecta > Hymenoptera > Ichneumonidae > Cryptus > Cryptus viduatorius. The sequence continues at coordinate 26,477,083 of OZ023220.1, forward strand.
AATGTGTGTTGGAAGGTTACGCAACTTTTTTTTAATACAACGACAAAATTTCGGTAATATCAATATAATCTCATTTTTTAATTTACGAATGTTATGTAAATATTCCGGATTAGCTATTTTAATTTTCGATTAACGTCCCATGGTTGCCATTTTTTTCTTTCCAGGGACATTAAACTCATCATTATTCTTTACAGTATAACTTGGTTTCGTTATCAATACTTAATTATGCCAATTACGCGATCAATAATAATCGAACGACATTTTTGCTCTCATTTCCAAAATTTAGTCTCCGGGAGAAGCACAATGATTTAATTAATTGAAAATATCATACGCCGTTTATAAAACGAAATTTAATGCAGCGGTTGCTATTTTCTTATGAATTTGTATTCGCATTAGTGATAATATGTGTTAAGTATATGTTGATTTGGCGTGCAGAGCGATACGCAAACTCGTTGAAAAGATACTCACATCGTAATATCCAATGGTCATCCGGCATTTCTCGGTGCAATCCGATCGAATTATAAAGCTTGTGGATGCACCGGTCGGTCGGTTAAGCTCCGCCATAACAGGAGAGAAGGGAAAAGGAGGGGAGGGAGGGTTTCTACATGGTGTGGCAGCGAAGCAAAAGAAGGACACCCGGTAATAATATATTGTCATTGGGTAACGTCTTGATGCCGGGTCTGTGCTGCGTAATATATTAACGCGAGTCGCGCACGCTTTGCAATCCTCACACTAACATTCGCGCCAACACTTCGTTCTCCTATCCTATCCTCTCTTGGAATACTCTTAGCTCGTCCCGACGCACCGAACGCGCCTCGGCCAGGAACCGCGGTCGCGGAGCTCTCGTGCAAACGATAATGCCCCTCGTAAGTCAAAATGATGTATATGCGCTCGTTCGCGCTCTTCTTGTAAGGCCCCCTCCCCCCTCCCCCCTCCCGCTCTACCCTTTTATGGGCTCTGCTCGCACCCAGTACTACACATGGTACTCTATACTATATTACATTATATTTTGCATAGTAGTAACTATTTGTTGCGTGCACGACGCGAATAAATGCCTCGATAGATCGCCGGAGACTACTCTTGCGAAAAGATTTGGCGTTACTGGGTACAAAGTCATTTTTACATCTCTGCAGAAAAATTAAAAACACCACTATGTCTTTTTTTTACACAGTAAATCAAATACGTAAAAAATGTACGTAAAAAACCGATTTGTGAGTTTCAACGATTACCATTACGAAAAAAATAAAATAAAAATCCTACGTGGCGCAAGTTCTCAGCGCTAAATATATTTTCAAAATCGCTTTTGTTTCTTAATTTTTGATGGTTTGGCTGTCCAGAATCGTGACAATGGCGACAGAACATTTCAGACAGTCGTCTGATTCCGACGACGATAACGGCACTTCCGGTCGACCAATTTTCACAATAAAAATCTCTGAGTAAATTATTTATTTATACCTTCGAATAAAATAAAATCCGAATGCTCCCATATAATTGATTTACGAGAAAAAAAATCTTGATGCTCACCTACTTTTTTCTCCATCCACTCAGTTAAGTGGCTTTAACAAAAATGATCGATTGACAAATAAAGTTACTTAAAAATAGTATAAATTATATAACAATTATAATTGTTTTATAGTTCGTTCGATAATTACTTAATAATTTAATAGGTACACAAAATTTCACTCATTCTATAGATGTATTCGTAATACGATCAAATATCTTTTGTTTATCAACACCAAGACGGCTGCGGGGGGGAGTGAGAACTCGAAATTCGTTTTGAATGGAAAATCCAATGAAATTCGATCCTATACATCAATTTTCGGAGTGAATATCTATACCTAAAACGAAACCTATATGAGGGCCCGGAAGTGGCCTAAGCGGCGGCGCTCGACTATGGAGAGAACGGAAGAAAAGCGCGATATACGTAGGTAGATCTTTAATAAGCGAGAGCATGTGTGGGATAAGCATCAGGGGTGTCGACAATGGGCTTATAACTAGATGTGGAGCGTACATTTGTAGTTACTGAAGGGGTTGGTCGCCTCGACTGGCTGAGATGGTAAGGATCGCGAGAGAGATAGATACATACTCTCTACGTTGTCGCGCGTTTTAGACTCGTTCGCGCACGGAAAAGGGGTTGGTCTCGTATAGTTTGGGGTGAAAGAGGCGCCCAGAGTACCACAGAAGCCCCGTGCACCACGTCGTAAATCATCGGCTAACGCACTGTTTAGGCGGGGCGGTTTCACGGTGGGTACTGCGCTCAGTCTATGCGTATCTATACTAACATGTATCGCTACGTATACTGAATGTACTATATACACTAAATAATTCGACGATTCACGAATGGGGTTCGCGACACAATCCCGTGACCGAGCGTGCATCCCCCAAAAACATATCTATATAAGAAAGAGTGGGGGGGGGGAGTAACGAATTGACGTCTCAATATATACTCGAGTAGACCAGCTACCGAATATTACGTAAAATTTACGAATTTTTGGAGCAACAGAAGTCAGTATAATAGTGAAAACACCCGGAGGCTATTTTATCGAGAAGCTATTCGTATGGAAATGAAGTATATACCGAGGTATATATTTTACTTACAATTTTTTTGACGCATATTCTAAATATTCCATAAATCTGGTATTTTCGAATATTTATGCGGCTTAAATATACAAAATATATGTATTGTAAACATTTTTTTATTTGACTATAAAAATTTTTTGAAGCGGAAAATGTTATATACAAAAATATATAGTGTCTTTAAAAAAATGTAAGAAAATATTTTTTCACGGATATAATTTTCTTAAAATGTCTAATTTTTTTTAATTGATCGCGTAGTACATAAGGAATACATCATTTAACCGATCTGCAATACTTCTCCGTCCTGTAATTCGTCCGCCATTGACGGCGAAGTAGAAAACGAGATTTTTTTTTCATACTCTTTCTTTTTACTCCATTACTTTTTATAACGGAGAATTTCGTAAGACCTGCCTATTTTTGTTTGCTGTGCCAACCAGAGCGTAGAACAGCCCGGAGCCTCTCGCGCACCGTTGTCATACACGACGAAGCGTATATAGATCTCACGTACGAGATAAGATATTATCGTTCGGGAAGACGCGCCAACCAGTTTTTATATCGTGTCGAACGGGAGAGAGAGAGAACTCCGTCACTGGGCGTGGTTAAGAGTAAAGGATCTAAAATACAAATAACGCCAAGGCGTTGTGCACAGTGCATTACTTTCCTTTTATCCGGTCTAACTGGTTCTCCATTAAACGTTCGAGCGCCCGACGACGATAGCGTCCCTCGTGTGTTGGTTAGAGAGTTTTACGAGGTGGAAAAATCGTTTGCCAGCAAGCAATCGGTTTGTGTGCTATTTTGCTACGCGACTCTGAACTTACATCGGGCTCTACAATTGCATCTGTCATGTCACCCCCTCGTAGTAGGGAGTTTTCCCTTCGGTACGGGATATAGTATACCGTGAATGCGATCAAAGTTTTACGCGTAAATTATAACTTTTGCTCCTCGCGTGTTGCATTAATATTAACCAGTCAACGTGCCTGCCGAGAGCTCGAGATACTCTTTTGCGCGCCATGAATTTAAGATTAATCGATTCCACTAAATATCCGCTTTACTTTGCCCCCCCCCCCCTTCCCCCCGCAAACGCTTTATAGACCGCATAGAGATAATACCACAGGGACGCTGCGGGGTAATAACAATTTTCGAATTGAAGACATTAAATTAACGTCCTTCAACATGTAAATATATACTATTAATTTGTACTTCTCTTTTATTAATTGATATAATCATCAAGCGGTTTCGATTAATTCTTATCTCTCCGCCGTGGTCGTGAGTATTTCCATATAAATACGTGCGATAAACTTTCCGTCGCATTAGATTGCAATTAGCATGGAATTAAATGTTCGAACTATATAGCTGGCGCTGCAGTCGCCTTCGTATTTATTTTACGCACTCAAAGTTTCGCGATCTTTTTTCGTAATGAATTTTTTTAATAAATTTTTTTCTACCAAAGTGTCCATCAAATTCGCATTTTTTAACAAATATATCTTTGACATTGTTATAGTTTTGGCTCGTGGTTCGCAGATACTAACAGACATATTTTGAATACGCGAAAAAAAACAAAGAAAAAAAATGATTTCAATATGCCTCCTTTGCTCGAGTCGAAAGCTAAAGGTGTTAAATTCCATCGCATTTACAATAAAATTAGGATTACGCGAATCCGGTAATTATCATTCAAATATGTAAATTGAAATGTTTTGAGTTTTTTTTTGCAACGTTTTAAGAGGGTTAACGAGGATTTTCATAGAATATAGTAGCGAAACGAGGGCTTTGGCGTCGTATATACGATCGTAAATTGAAGATCCGAGCGCTCGTGTCTCTCCCGCGACTGGAGGAAGTTTGCTACCAATTCTGACTCTGAAAAAGTGTTGTTGAGACTCGTGAGTTTCGTGAGTTTTGAATGGAATATATAAGAGTCGAGATAATACGAATACGCGGATGAGAGAAAGGACGGAAGATCTCTTCGGGCTTTAATGCAGAATCCCGTATACCACGAGGTTCTTGGTTTATCTCGCTCTCTCGTTCACTGGGTCTCTCGGCAACGGTGCGCGCGATATCATTAACACCTTAACGTTTCAACATAGCATCCGTCTTGCTTTTGAGAAGCCGCGCTAATCCGCGGGCTCTTGCGGTCGCGTTTTAAGCGGGACAGCACGCGAGCCGACATATTTATGGCTTGTTTTTAAATATTAAATGATACAAAGGTGCCGCTGAAGGATAGTGCATCGAAGAGGTAGAGAAGAGGCACGAGAAGAGGGGAGACAGCGCGATGGAGCCGCGGTCTCTTCTTCCTGCCTTTTTTCCTTCTTATTTCATTTACAGACTCGAGGCGCGTTGCGGATAAACGTGGATTGAGACGTTATAATATTAGTTATCCCTTTGGTACCGTGAAGCTGAAAGCTCCGCAGCGAGTAAACGAGAAACGAGACGCAGAGGGGAAAAGATCGAACCATAGAGAAAGATCCATTAAACGACGACGACGAGACTCTCGTGAAGGGGGTAGTGTGACGAATCTGAAACGCGAATTTATGAGGCACCACACGGGCCTAAGCGGAAGAGAATATAAAATATCGTATAGGACTTTTCCGATTTATCTTGAAGCGCGATGATAATCCGATTGGACGGATGAATATCGAAATACCTGAGAAAACTTGTATTTACCCGGATTACGAATATTTCAGTGAAATATATATTCGAAAAGTACATTTAAGATTGTTATTCACGACATTCCGGTTGTAAATAAATTTTACAAATTCACCACCATATTAAAATTAAGTCGTAATTTTTTAATAAAAAAAAATTGACGAAATAATTTATAATTCCGAATGTTTTGATTTTACTGTTCTGCCTAAAATTCCTTATTAAAAAAAATACTAATTCAAATATCAATTTGAATTTTAACCAAAATATCGAGAAATGGTGTTGAAAAAAAAAAAAAATTAACGAAACCCTCTATAATGCTGAATATTTCGATTTTACGGTTTTTCGGAAAATTACTGAGTACAAAAAAAAATACTAATACAAGAATTAATTCAAATTTTGATCTCGATATCTAAAAATCGTGAATACGTGTTTCGGGTGCTTCGTCCGTACGTTGGAAGCATATAATCATCAAGTACTTGTGTACGTTTTTTTCAAAAGGCAATTGAATAATGAATCGGTTATTGATAGTCATATAAACGACGACGGGTCGTTCGGCCGTTACACGGAGTGCATGAAGTGTACGGTCGAGTTGGTTCGTGCGATTTCGTAGCCGACGCTACGATCACGGTCAGGTCAGGACAGGTGGACGAACTCCCAGCACATGGGTCGAAGCTGGTGACGGGGTACATAAGAGATGATCGTCGCCTCCCCCTCGCACGACACGACGATACTACCAATGAACAACTTATGGTTTGCTAGATATTCTGCTTGTATGCTAACCACCCTAAGCGTGTATACTATATATAGACGACGAACGAAGAGCCGCAGGTATCGTAATGATAGTTCCTAAACAATACCCTACGGGTGTATCGTCGATACTGCGCGCGGGACTTCGAAACAGTTCTTACTTATTCTTCATAACAGAGACCGTACTTGTAAAGTACATTGATATTGTCCATACACAGCGTACTTTTACGAGACTTTATGTGTACAGAAAAAAAAAAAATTCGCTATACTCTTGGAAGTCCCATGCAGAGAAAAACGAAGGGAGGGGGGCCTACATGCACTTTTTCCACGACGAGTTTCCACAATCGTAACGCACCGTTTAACTTAACTGCGGTCGAGGGTACGGCTTGTTAATACATTTTTAAAACCCACGTTAAAACTTTCTACTTATTTCCTCATGCATCGTCGATTTTTCTTTTTCTGCCCTTTCTGTTCGATATTCGATAAATTGTTCGGGGGCAGTATATCGAGGGTGTCACGTTCTGAATCGAAACAATGAAAGTTCGAAAGAAAAACATGTTGATTCGATACGATTATTAGTCGTAAAGTAACGCAAAAGGCCACGAGGATGGAATAGGATTATAAAGGAGAGGGGGGGGGGGGGAGCGGGTACTGTTATAAGCAGCTTTCGCTCTTGACTGCTGAATCTTATTCGGCTTTGGCCGCGACGCGGAGAAACCGATGCCATAAATATCAGTTGAAACAGGATTGCCGCGGTTAACGGTGCGATAATAGGATTTATCCTACTCGGTAATGCTGTTTCTATTTAAACGTATTTTTCGTTTACAAGGAATCAAAATAATCCAATGTCCACGATTATGGACCAAGTGAGAAGCGCGAAAGATAGTGTGCAGTTAAAATAGCCGTATTTTCACGAACATCGATTTGTTTTACTATGAATGATCTCTTTGGAAAATCTATCGTACGAATTATTTGCATTTTTTTTTTTATATTGGAAAAATATCTCCCGCCGTAGCCGCGGTAATTCAAGAATTATGGGGGGGGGGGGGGGGGGGGGGGCGATACGTACTTATGTTATCCTTCATTTGATTTTCAATGTACGAATTTTAATATCCGGATAATTTGTCCTGAAATATTGTTGGCTATTTCACAAAAATTTAATTTTTCTGATGCGATTGTCGAAAGAATAGCATATCGTTAATAGTCCGACTATCGGATGAATAAGTAAATATTAATTATCGGCTGTAGATACCACGAAATTGACTTACTTCAGTCGGGTAAATAAAAAGGTCATTAAAACGTCCGTTTTTGAACGAATAATATTCTCTTGTTCGTCCTCATCATTGTCGGACGGTTAGCCACAACCATAAAAAACGCTGACATCTCGTTACCACGAAAAGTGTGAGTCGAATCAACGGCTCACGAATGGCTACAACACTCTTACAAACCACCAAAATTATCTCGAGTATTCGCGGTGTGAATTTTTTTTATTGTCTGCAAAACCGGAAACAAATTTGTTTTTTGTAACGAAACATTCATTCGCGCGGCCGCTGGAAGCTTCTTTACGTCGCCCCCCCTTCCCGTGAAATACAAGAAGTGAAAGTGAGAGAGTACAAAGCGTTGCGGACATTCATGGCCTAATTTTGTGAATGCGACCGATGTTATTGTATCTAAGCCCTTATTGGAGGCACTTTTGACTTCACGGCTAACATCTGCCGATCTCCTCGCTCTTCATCGTCACTCTTCAACTCCGTATCGCATGCATACGAATCGTAAGCACACAATACATAGATATATATATATATAGCGCACAGAAACATGTCGCATCATAGATACACACGCAGAGGCTTGACAATACGCCTATACATGCATCCAACACTGTTGTACGAATTGAAACATAATCGTGACGTCTCTATACATCGACCCCCGAAACGCTACGATAGACTCAACACACTGAGGCATCGTACACACGCATACAATCACCAATATCGTACTTTGCCGAGGAAACAACGTTAGCGGCAGTAACAGAGTGTGAGATTCGTGGAGATAGGTGTTAGCTCGGTGCTCGGGGTCCTCACCCCACGTGCCCGCGACTGATTTAATGTTTCGGTATAGGAGAACCCCTCGTAACCCTCGTATGTGTGCAAAAGCTTCTGTGGGCCGATCCACCGAAACCCAACAGTGTACGTTGGGGTTCTCCGTAAAGCAACGCACCAGTATCTAACTACACATCGACTACAGTTACGGGAAGGGAGTGGACGCAATGTAGAGACCAACATTGTGTTCCAGTTACATATTTATCGTGTAACAAATAGGCGTTCGGTGTTATGATATCGTACCGGGATGAACGATGACGCGAACTAAAACCACCGCGGTGCGACTGGTTCGTTTTTCGCACAGGGAGGGGAGACGGAAAGACCTCAAACGCTTTGCCTCAAGCTGTCCTGAACCTCTCTTCTATTTATATATGTTCACCTAAGGGAGTTAGTTACTCGTCAGGATTGAGGGGACGGGGGACGGGGGGGCAGCTGTTACCTCATTCATATTCTTTAACGGTACGGAAAAACGAAAGATTTGCGGTGACGATTTCCACATCACGGATCGCAAGACCTTCACAGATAAATAAACAAGTGCATTGAGCCAATTCGGTGGGACATTGATAATGTTTTCTCGATCTTTGAAATTTGGAAAAAACAAAATATTGCATTATAAATATTTCGAGTATAAACCTTCGATAATATAATGAAATAAAATAAATCAATCCATTTTTTTTTTTTTTTTTCCGAACTTTTTGAATTTTTAAAATTAAAGTCTCGGTTCTCGTTGGCGCTTCTTTTGAAGTGACGGCAGGTGAAAACTCAATCTTCCTTCCGGACAATCGGGTCGCGTATCCAAAATTTGGGATATCCCTTCGCCCCCTCGTGTTTTGTATCGTCGCGTCGTCCGGTGTTTGCTAATGGGGGGAGGACCCTTGGAAATCGGCGAAACGCATCGAACGATCGAAATGCCGACGAGAAAACGAGAGAGGTGAAGAAAAATATTTGTGGTTCCCGTTGAGCCGACGTCCACTTGTGTGGGAAGCAAGTTACTGAATACGAGACAGTTGGGATAACTCTATTTATCCCCTAACCGGAATTCTATGCGACGGGGTTCTCACTCGAGGAAAACTATGAGCGGTACGCTTCGGATGTTAAAGTAGAGTCTTACTTCGGCGATGAAGAACCCACCAAGTCACCTTCCAATAGATTTCCGGATTACATTGTTACGATCTATTTATTATATTTTATGAAAAAAGAAAAAAAACCTTGCGGACAAATCGCTTATAATAAGATTTTTCCGTGTACAGTCGTCATGGATTTTTATTCTCATGAATCGAGTTCTCATCCGTGAAAGAGTTGGGTCTGCGCGTACCTACAGCTTAGATCGCTTTTTCTTTCTGTCGTTTCTTGACGTTTATTTTTTTTTCAAAACTGTTGTTTTCACTCTTTCATTATCAGAACTCGACAGCTTGATATAATCCCTGTCAATACGAATTCTTTATTATTTCGAGTTCCCAAAATATTTTACGAGTTTACCAGGGAGTACGCGAAATTGATGTCAGTAACTTGTTTCACGTTTAATGAAAGGTTACGATCGTTAAATGCATTTTTTTCTGCTTTTTTTGGATGACGAAAAAATAATAAAAAAATTAAAAGAACGCTATTTCTTCTCAGATTGTAATAAAAACTAAGATTAACGGTACATTTTTATTAATTTTCATTTTGCAACTTTGTAAAATTGTGAACTTTGCTCATCGTGTCGATGACCGCGTGAGATATGTTCTTCGTCTTACGTTACTTATTTTTTTTTAGAACTTTTTTTAAGTACTCTCCCGGCTACTGTGCGCCCTTGAATCGCGTTTACCTTTAGTCACTCTTGTTCCCTCGACGCCTGAGCCGATTTTTTTTTTTTTTTTTTTTTTCATCAAGCGTCTTGGTTTTTCACATGCGTTCACCCCCAAGTCCGGTTACAAAGGGCTTACAACTTTTCTCACTCGTATTTTGCGCCCTTTACTCACGCGCGGCAGTGGCGTCTCGACGCCACGGTGATGCGGTATCGTCGTCAAACGACCTGCACCACGAAAGGGATGTATAATGGGCCTTCTTCGCGCGGTTCTTTGTGTGTCAAAACCTTGTGAAAGGCGTTCACGATGTGTACGGGAGCATACGGGGGCAAAGGAATCCGCGCGCGTCGAATGACATCACGCGGGTCGCTGATGTGACGGAGAGAATGAGCGACTATAGCCTCAGGACGATCCAATAATTCCTCAAAGCGGTGTATACCTTCTGCATGCTCCTGGAGAATGGGAAAGGGATGAGGTCGAGAGTGCCCCCGAAGAAGTCCTCCGTAAGATTCAAGACAATACGACTGGTCACATGCTACACGGGGATTCGAGGCATTTTCGTTCTCTTTTTTTCGACATCTTGCGGTTTTCCGCAAAGCCGACACATTCACTATCCCCTTTTTATCGGCAATCCGTAGCGTCGAGGAAGGAGATAAAAAAAAGAGAAAAAAAAATAATCCTTGCATCGTCGCCGAAAGGTAAAGAAAACTGCACTCCCTTATACCCTCATCCGATGATCAGTGGTAGATTTAGCCACACTGCGGCGTCGATGTTTTTTTATTATTAAAAAAAAAAAGAAAAAAAAATCAATAACAATAGAAATACGGCTAATATTTAAAAAATTGTTATTAAATTTTAACTCATTAAATTACCGCGTTGTAATTTTTTATTGGCTGTGAAAAACCATCGAAATTTTTATGAAGAGCATTTCTACTCATAGTTTTTTTTATTTATTTAACTGGGTACTCTTCAGTGTTCGAAAAAAAGATGTTCAGTTTGAAATATTCCCACAAATGAATTTGATCGATTCGTCAAAAATCTACTTGACATTACGTTGAGCTGCAAAATTCGAGTACTGCGAGAAAATAACGTAGCGGAGAATGTGAAATTACCGTACAATCGACGGTTGCACTTTGGAGGATCAGAGAAGTTCACATGAACTCCTTCGGACATGCAAGACGTAATATAATCAAAAGACGGATTACTTCCGCATTGGCACCTTGAGGCCGCGAATAATGCTTCATTTAATGTCGTATATGCAAGCAATGAAAAGCTACAACCTCGTGGGTTATACACGTTGCAGTGTAATGCGCGAAGCGAGTTTCACGGGAGTCGCATTCTGAAGTGGTACGATTCAGAGAGATCTCACGGGTAGCCTGGCAGAGAGCAGTACCCATTCGAGTACTCGAAAAAAGGGCCGGACCCTTCCTCGAAGGCTTTCGAAACTCTCGCGCGTTTGCCTGCTAACAACTCGAACCCCAAGGGATCTTCGCCCTCTTGGCTGCTCGAAATCAGGCTAACAGGATTAAGCCGAGCAATTGTACGCAATTACCAATTACCCGCGTTTCTCAATATCTCAAGTTCTCTTACTCGACACTCATCGCTCATAGTCCTCCAAAGATTCTCCATTTGTCACCAAAAGAATATATACTACGCGCGTCGTATTATCGTCTCCTACGAAAGGGCAAGAAACTCTTCGGACAGATTTTACATTCTACACGAAATTATTGTCGCATAGGAAGAAGAGTTTCGTAAAACGGAATAAACGACAAAGAGCAGATGGAACTTGAAGAGTTTTATTTTTGTGATATCAGAAGGATAGAGAATGCAACGTGCTGTCACATTGATCTCGTCAGAAATCATCTCTTCGTTCCCTTCTCTATTTTTTTCCGATTTTTTTTTACCTGCATGTATACACAGCCTCCGTTCTCTCGATCACCCTTCGGGAACGATTCTTCGTCAATCGTCGAATTCGCGAGGATGACATCTCGATGATCGGTATGAATGCGCATGTGAGGTATACGTCTTCCTCTTTCGAGACGAATGAACCGTGATAAAAAGATCGATCGAAAAAAATTCAAAACCCCATTGAAATTACATTTAATATGAATTCATATGACGAAATGTGTCCTTAAAATTTCAGGACGCATACCTGTTCCGACTATATCGGCGTCTGTATTTATTCATCATTTAGAACGCATCGATCGAAATTACAAGATTTTTCTAGGGTCGTCGTCAATGTTCAATGGATGCACTCAATTTTATTGATATTTCGATTGTGAATGAATAATAAAAAGAAAATGAAATCTTCAATATTTTATTCCGTTGCAGTTATCATTAAAATACTGTGAATAATTTTATTACTTTTACTCGTGACATTATCTTGCAAATATAATCGCGAAAAAGGAACGATATACGCATTGATTTTAATTAGCAAAACACTGCAAAATGGTAATACTGAGTGCGCGAGACTGAGGGACGATCAATTGGCAATGCTAGTCATAGGACATTTTTTTATTCTACAGGTCAAAATAGCAACTCGTCATTGATATGTGATTTTAATTAATAACTAATTTTTTACCAGATAAAGATTATCGGCTTATAAATTAGTTGCTATTCTGAACAGTAACCCCTAAGAAACGTTCAGTGATCGGCATTACCAACTGATCGTGATTCCCCCTATTGTGATATTCCCCAATATTCCAGAATTACACTTTCGATGAAAAAGATATCTATTCGTCAAATTTTAATTCAATAATAAATATATTCGCAAAAACGCGAAAATCCCGAAGTAGTTTCGCTCGTCACGTGACACATCGATCTCGGGAAGCGTTATTTCCAAACAATGCGACGTAACACGAGGGGTAGCGAGACGACGAGTCGCAAGGATGTTAAAGGATTAGAATTTTCCGCGTGGCCATCATCGGCAAATGAGTCTAAAGTATTGAATACGAAATAAAGAGAAACATGGAAAGGAGGAGGAGGTGTGGGAGGAGTAGGAGGACGAAGATGACACCACCGTCATCACGGTGGCTTACCGATTACAAACAGGAAGATTTTCCCCAAAACTTGCGAGAGTTCGTCCTTCTCCACCGAAGCATTAACTCTTAAGTATTCCCCCTCCCCCCTCCACCCCCTAAACAGAAGTCAGTATAGGCAAATTGCTGTCGTCTCGTACTAGTTATAGCTTTGCCAAGAAAACCGCAAGTATAATTTATGACTCCTCGGCTCGATCGAGTGTCTCTTCGCAGTAGAGTCGCTCGTCATGCGGTCACGGTGATTGGTATTAGCGTTACTATAGTTTTCGTACAACTGTCGTATTCGGCGCGACGACCACAAATAGTCTATACCCCATTATCGGAGTAGCATACACCAGTTCGAGGGATACGCCGATTTACTCGATTGAATGTAAAAGGATTACGAGAGTTACTGTTTGATCTCTCTCTGTCTCTCTCTCTCCCTCTCTCGACAGTTGCGCTCCTACGAAAGCAAACCGCATTCTCAACTACAACCAGAGACACGAAGCTTAGTTGGATACGCTATGACCGCAAAGCCATTTCATCGCAATTACAAACAAATGTGACTCGTGAAACCGCAGAGAAAGATTTATAGCTTCTTGCGTTTTTGCCGAAGGCTGTCTTTACCTATTCGTGTATTATGATAATACGATGACGTGATCGACGGGGGTCGATGGGAATCTTGAAGTAACAGAGGAAAGAATGGCTTTCCGTTTCGATAGCTGAAGAGTATCGAACGATATACGGGGCGAATTATTTTGTTGCTTACGCCAGAAACACAAAAATTGAAAATCAACTCTTTTTTTTTTATTGTTGAAAATAATAAGTCGCCAATCATTTTACAGCATCAAACGCTAATAGTTGCTAGTCAACATTCCGAAGTATTGTAACGACCGTTCGTTAACCGTGAAAATTCGAAAGCATAATTTTGACATCAATGTACCGACCGAGCGAATGAATAATTCGTGTATTGGGATTTGTGGCGAATATTATTAATAATAAGCAATGTTAATTATCGAGTTCGCGAAATGTCACACGTCCGTTTGCTTTAAAATTCTCGTCCAGACGCTTTTGTCGTAACGATCGATATCGCATCGATCGTCCGTACGATTGTCCATTGTCAACGTAACTGACACCGTATATCTTAATAAATAGTTAGCCACTTATTCGTTACAGTATACACCGATTTAAGAGTGCCATGCAATCTTCACTGTATAAATAAAATAATAAAGTTTTCTCGAAGATCGCCCCAACTTTATGTTTCCCTACTCTCTCTTCATCAGTCGTTTTCGTAAAAAAAAAACAAAAAATAACGATCGATCGTTATATTCTCTCTATATAATAATTCTGCACTATATAGAGTATCTTTAAGGTGATGTGAAACATTCTCCTGCCCACCCGCTCCGCGTCCAGTCGGTAACAACATGCAACTGCCATTTTGAAACCATAAATGTTTCAGGATAAAGGAAATTCTCGTTTCTTTCGCCATTTTGTAACAACTTTTTTTCTAGAAATGATTATGGTGTTGAAATGGCATTGAATACAGTTGTTTGTTTGTCAATTCAATCTTTTCATGTCCCCTCAACAACCAAAAAGATTTTTCCTTATCTGATTGTAAAGCAGCACATTGCTATCTCGTTATTCACGATATTCCGTACAGTAGAAATGATATAAAATGGCGAAGACCACTTCCATATGTGTAGGAAACGGTGAAGTTTTATCGCGTTCAGCGTTCGATGTTCCTATCCATCCATTGCTCCAAGCAATGCAATGGTATCAGCAATTTCCACCACGAATACGCTGAAGATTGTCGCTATCCGTAACTCATAATAAATTCGACGATCAAAGGAGATTATCGCTCGTTTATCGGCTATAAATTGTAGAATAGGTATATCCTTAATCGTTGCTCTATATATTATAACGCGACAACGATTTAGTAGCTCGTCGTCATCTTTCTTTTTTTCGATGAAGAAGAATCCTTGTTAAGTATTTAATCTACAAGCCGCGAGACACGAACAAGTTATTTACTGTTCAAAGAAAATACGACGACGGAAGTTTTCGCTTCTGTTACATCTGTTGCCGATTAAGCGAAGGAGAGGGCAATGGTACGCGAATAAGGGAATACAGTATTTATTGTATGTATAGTTGGTGCCGAGTGCGGTGAAGGCACGAACAGAGAGAGGAGTGGGCGTGCCGAGCTTACAATACCGCACAGGGGATTTAGCGGGAAAACGGGTAATAAATCCGCTAATGAGTGTTGTGCGCGCAGGCGCTAATCTATGCAACCGCAACGGTGCTCCGCCTTCAATCTCTCGTTCGCCCTTCGAGGCGGAAGGGATCCTTGTGAATTGCTCCCTCTTTCGTTCGCTTCACTCGGAATGTTTCTCTTATTTTCTGTACATTTCTTCGTTTCTGCTGCCTCCGTTATTCCCTTGCATAGCCTCTCTTTTGCTTCGACCGCCCTTTCTACGTTCCGAACTTAGGATATATCCTCGAGTCAAGGCGGGGGGGATGATTCCCTCATTAAGAGGATTACCGATGTAAACACTGTAAATCACGTCTTTGCCGTACCGGGAAAACACGAGCCTCCTGCGTGTGCTATTATGGTACTGTGTGCACTAATAACTAATACGCTGATTTGGAAATTGGAGTAAAACGGAGAATCAAACGACAAAAACGAAGCAACGCGTTTCCAGGATAAACGCGAGTCACTCCTTCGAGTGCAGTGACTTTTAATTAATTACTTTTTATATAAGTAAATTAAACTAAATTTTGTATTAAACAAAGTAGATTTTTTTTTAAGATTCTGTTCACTTTAGTACCCATTATTTGAAGTACAGAATAAGGTATATGTTACACGAATTTCCGAGAAACAAATTTTACAAAAATATTCATAATTTTTTAGAACGATAATTTGTACAATAAAAAAACATTATTATTATAATTTAATGATTTATTTACGTAATATATCGTATTAAAAACATTGCGGAATTTTGATGTTGCATGAAAAGAACGAGCCGTCAATTATCCGATGATAATTTTGTTTTGTGCGAAGAATATATGTGGTCGTAAACACTAGTCTACTTTCGTAGTCAACGAAAGAGCAGCTAGATACGCCTCGAGTGGCGAGATTGAAAAAGTATATGTCTCGGGACGGTGCGCGAACGCTTTGGCGCCCGTGGCTCTCGATATGCGACAAGAGGCCGAAGCGTGGGACGCGCGGGTTGTGTCCGCGGTCTCGAGGCGGCCCCGAACCGGATATGGATACCTGGGTGCGCCGCCCCCGTCAATCGAGAGCGACGAATCAGCCGCGAAACCGCGGTAGAGGTGCACGAATCCGAAGCGGCGACTCCACCGTATCTCCCCGTTACTCCTTTCGCCGCGGTGACTCGTTCGCGATGCCTTTAAAAACAGCTCGGTGTGCTACACACCGCGCACACTCGAGAAAATATCTCCCGCAGTCCCCGCTCTATCGTTCTCGCCTTGTATACTTACAAGCCGCGCGGCTCCTGCCGAGTCGCGAAGTAAATTTGCCAATGGCCACGACTCGGTCGAACTCTTGGAATAAAAATAAATGACCACGAAATGTGTCGAGACTTTCAATGATGATAACCAATGGCGAGAAACGTCGCGGTGTATTTCTTTCTTCGCTGTTCAATTCGCACAATAACCGGTTCCGTTTTTTTTTTTTGGGTTAGTACAATGAAAATAACACTGTAGAGGGTCGATTATCCAACTTGATTGGTACGACGCATCGTTCACGTGATCGAAAATTCGGATAACCGAACAACAATATTTCGTGAGGGATGAAAAAACTGAACGGAGTACATATACCTAGCAGTTCGAAAATCGAGTTCAATTTTTTTTTTTTTTTCAAAAATTGGAAGATAATAAAGTTATTTTTTTTGCGGAATGCTTCATATATTGAAAGTCTTGAAAAAGAAAGCTGTAGAAAAATATTGGAAAAAGCATATTGATATGACTACGTGAAGAATAACGTCTTATTATTTTAGACGTTTAACGGTAGAACACTCTCATGTAAAAACTACGTTACGATAAAGTTTACGGTTTTCATACGTATTAACAACGGAAACTCGGTGTTTCGCTGCTAAATCTCGCGATCGATTTACTAAAGGCACTTGTGTCGCGTAAAATGCAAGAAAAATCTGATACAGAGAGACGCGGTTATGTTACGTTGCGCAACGATGTATTGGCATATTCGTTCGGATAACCGAACTTTCGGATAATCAACGTTCTCGTAACGTTCTACTGTATTACTAAATGACGTTTGGATATTTCGTATAAGGATAGAACTAATGATGTTCTATCTTTAGGTAAGTATGTAATTGCGCCAGAGACGACCCATCACAGCACTGCCGCATATTTAGATGTAACATTTCGTATGAGAATTATAGGATTCTATTGTCTGGAATATCCCTATCGGCATCATGTACTTACGCATAGCATCAATTACTCCAATCCTCATACCGACGATTAATTTTTTTCGGGGTTATATATGTATATACGACTCTCGTCGAAAATGCCACGAGTTCAACAAAAGGTTGGCCACAGATCGAAACGGTTATCCTCTCGTAATTGTCGTCGTTCTACGAAAGCTTTTTCACCGTATACTCATACACTAAAGGGCAAAGTTAAGTGACACGTTCGTAAAATATATTTGAAGTTTGAAAAGAGCGAAAATACCGCGTCACAATGAGCGTACAAAACAGAGCGTTTAATTGCGTCCGAGAAGCTCAATGGCGAAGTTGGGTGTGCGTAGGTGGTCAATGAAATCGTAAGAACCCAGAAGCAAACGAGAAGAAAAAACAGTAATGAGCGCGTGGGGAACAATACATCGCTGGATGGGAGTCTCGAACAAAGTGAGAACGACATTACGTGCGGTGTCACTAAAACGCTCGATAAACGACGGAGAGACTACGAGAGCGCGAGAAATGCGGAAAAGAAGACAGCCGTTGTGTGGGTTGTCAGAAAAAATAAAAAAATATATATGAAAAAAAAAAGTATTACGAACGAGATGTGGAATGATAGAGCGAGAGACAAAGCTGATTAAAAGAGAGAATCGCGATAGAGAAATACATCAGGAGGCGGAAGGGGGGCAAGCAGACATATTTGACCCCAAGCCCATTGACCGAGTTAGCGAACCGTCGCGATCAGTTGGGGTCACGCAAGTCGCCACCCCAATTCACCTAATGGGGACAAATATCATAATTGCCGCGTCTTCGCTAAGCATCGAAATAGATTGATGCTCTCCCTTGGTTATCGCAGTTACTTCGCCGCTTCTGTTTCTTGTATAAGTATACGCGACATCGGACTGCATCAACGACTGTTGAATGCGCACCTCTGTGTAGAATTAGTGGTTTCACACGTTTATTATAAGTTTTAAAGATTATAGCATAAGAAATGAAACACTGACACCCTTAAGGGACTCTCTTAAGGGAGTGAAGATATCGTGTATTCTTTAAAAATACGGAATACGAGAAGTTCATCTCTGATTTACAGGGAGATTAATCCTGAAGCATTCACTGATTGGGTAACATTGTGAAATAAAATTCGAGTCTCTGTCGGATTTAATTTAACTTGTAAGTTCTTTATGAGTACATTTTTGAGTTGAATTCGCGTTTTTGTGAAGGACATCGTGATAAATGAAGAAATCTCGTTGCATCGCAATGTCGATCGAGAGGCAAAGAGGGGGAAAAAAATAAAATAAACGTAGCGTTCCGCAACCTGACGTGGGCGAATACGGTGCAGATATCCACTTGACCCTCGGCTCTTAGGAATATTTATCCATCTAACTAAGGTCTGCGGTGTCAACACGAGTCAACAGTGGTCAATAAGCAATCAAGTGGTCCAGCATCCCACACTGTACCCCTGGACCACTGTTGGCTATCCGTCATTACATTCAGACCTCGACTGCTGTGTTATCAATGAGAGACGCTCGACGTGGAAAAGCTTAGTCAAGAATTCGTGCGACTCGAATTGAGTTACTGGAGGCCTGCGGGCTTAACGTTACGCTCACTGTCCGTCGTTAACTTCATCTTTGTCACGTACGCGGAAGATATATTCCGACTTTTACGAGTATTGGCGCAGACATCCCTCTATCGAATTTTCTCGCTACGCAATGTTAAAAAAAAATATTTCACGAGTATATTTCTATAATCAATTTTATAGCGTATTCGCGATCGAATTAAAGTATTCGCGATCGAAAAAAAAAAACGTAAAACTTGTTTCAATCGTAACGATGAGACACGACCCCGCGATGGCTCTTCGTGTCAACGCGAGGTTCAAATTAATTCATTCGAATTAATGGTACGCGCGAGAGCGATCTCTCGTACTTGCGCGACGAGATACGGCGGCGCAACCCCGCTCCCTCGCGCACGGATTTATTGAATCACCCGATTAAATGAATAACGCTCGCTGTCCGAGTTTAATTGTCCGTCTGTTTGTCTGACATTTATCTGTATCTATATAACGTGATGCACTCTCTCCTCTTCCCCTCCTCCTCCTCCTCCCCCAATATTCTTCCTTCAATCGGTCGCACGGCGTGCGCCTCTTCTCTGTCACGACGATGCGACATCTAATTAATATTCATTTACGCGACAACACATAAATGGCCCATATGTTATCGAGAATGAAATCTAATGTAGTAATAATCATTTGTGAGACGTTACGTAGTTCAATCAACTTTGACCGCTTCGGTTAATAAAGAAAATTAGATAAAAAAAGATCAGAGGTTTAACTTACAGCGTATGTACTCTTGTTGTATCGATTACGAAGCGTTCGATGAAAAAAAGAAAAGAAAAAAAAATGTAAGAGTTACAGACGAAAAATCGATCGTACGCGGAATCGTGTGGGCGCACGCCTATGCGAAACGATCAGCGTCTCGACTGGAAATATTCCTTTTCTATCAATATACTTTTCTATCAATATATACACCGCGATAAAGTTTGAATATTCCCGTCGTGTACGTGTTTGCACTCTCTCACGATAATACATATATCGCTAGTTTGCGAACTGACGCCGCCCGCAAACTCTTCAATTATGCAGACACCGATACCGGCACAGTGCGCGGAGGGAGGCGCTGAAACGAATCGATCTGATCGAAATCGATCTGACGGATATAACTATCGATGAAAGTTCGGATTGACTGCTTAAAGATTGTTTTTTATTTTTTTAATTAATTAATACGCCACTTAAGCAACAATTTACGAAGTATCTCTCTTTTTTATATATTTTTTCGGACATCAAAATGTTCTCCATTGGCCTTTGTACGTAAGCTAAAAACGAATGATTGTAATGCATCATTTCGAAGCCATATGAAGAGAAAGTGTACAGCAAAATGCATTTATGATTTATATAAACTGTATTTATCATTGATAAATAAAATAATGCGGATATATTTTAGTAAATATATATTCCACCAAATGCATGATTAATATATTAGTTATTTTTATTTGTTTTCGATTATACGAAAATGCCGAATTCAATAATAATTCTATTACAATTTCATCGTTTCATTTTTTACGACTCTTAAACTCCGCTTTGAGATAAAAATCGTTTATTTACGTTTAAAAATTATTCCAAATTGTTCGCATTGGCGAATACATATTTATCGGTACTGTAGTATGTATTATTACCACGTTGACTAGCGGGTTTAACATTATGTGACTTATGTTTGTGCCATTTGATGCGAAACACAACGTCCGAATGAAAATGCTGCAATCATGCTGATTCGCAGAAAGTATAAAACAAAGACATTGTCCGTCTTCAGCGCTGCGGTGTTTACTGTATGTTGAACAAATATCAAAACTAACGAAAGGAAGACATAGAAGATTTCATTATTTCACCAGGAAACAGAGAGAAGTTACCAAAGAACACGCGTATGCATAATGTAAGGAGACACGCGAATATCGGTAAACCGTCGATATCGGCGATGGAACGTAATTCGAGCATTTTGCATGGTCTATCGCGAGGTAAAATGGAAAAAAAGAAGATAGAGAATGAGAGAGAGTGAGAGAGAGAGAGAGGATTATTACAGAAATAGAAGAGGGACAGAAGAATTCCGCACGCGAGGGCCCGCCGAGTCGTCGAACAGCGAGCAAAGACCGATGGTTTCAGTCCGATCACAGCTGTGACGTCCCACGACCCCATCATGGATTCATCAATGATTCACCAAGGAGGAACGCTCGACGTTACGGACGTCACGAAATCGCCACTTGCCTGTCTTCTCCGACAACGTGAGTAGCCGGAAATGGGAGTTGCAGCGAGTATAAGCAAACCACAGATAGACAGACAGAAAGACGAAACACCGCAAGGAAACGCCGTAGGACTTTCCGATCGGGAGACACATACGAGTCCAGCAGTACACGTTGGAAATTATCCACTTTCATTTTCTCTTCCTTCGTGCACTTCGCACTTTGCTTACACCCCATTGGTATTACCAACCTGGTTATTTCAAAATTTATATTTCCCATTACCGACTATTCGGACGGTTATCATTAGGTTACCGTCCGAATAGTTGTTAGAGAATAGGCAGATAATAGGATCGTCCAAATGTTGAGGTGTATATGATTTCCTTAGTGATACGGTAAATTACTGCCTCGTCAAATTTCTTAAACGGAAACCGGAACCACACAAATGCGGCTCTTTTTTTACATTTTGATTCCAGCATTTAAGTACTTTTTATTGATTTTTTCGAAATAGTTATACATTTCATTACCTCGTTGCCAATTAATTGACGCTAAGCAGAGATGCATTTTTTTTTGTATTCATTGCTCATAATGTTTCAAAGAGTTTTAGACATATTTATTTACGTCAAACACTTTCTCAACACAAATCGATGCAGTTGTCAAGTAATCGCAAAATAATTTATTATGAGTTCGTTCGGATTTTTTATATCCGCAAAAAATGAAAAAAATTTGGCGAGTCGCCGCGCGATCAAAGATCGTCGGAGGATTACGTGTTTGACCATCGTCCGCTTCAGGAGATATATTCTCGGTGAGAACGGGGGTTGTCTGTGTGTGCCTTTCGTTTATTTACGGGGGGAACGCCACATTACCGTCAGCTTAGGATCCGAACGTTCAGCCGCGAAGTCAGCGCTTGATAGGTCCCGCAGAAGTTGAGCCGCCGTGGCACTGAGAGTTTGTATTAAAAGCTTAGTTCGGTGTTCAGTCAAAAGAATATTTGATTTTCATCCGACAATTATCGATACAGATTCACATTTTTGAAACCGATTTCAGTGTTTCAAGGATCAAGAAATTTGCAAGCGTAATGGAAGGCATTACTTCGTCGTCTTTGTCTTTTATGATTTATTTATTCCTTTATTTATATATTTTTTTCGACAGGAATTAACCCTTTTATTGTCAATTAATCGGGAAACCGCTATTTTTATGTACATCCTTACCTAATGATGATACCTAATGATGACTTCACTACCGGCACTTCGAACATAAATTATAATCATAAAGTCAATAGTTAGTCAATAGTTTCGATAGTTATCGATTACACTATCGATTTGTTACATCAAGAAACACGACTTGTATGTTACATAGTATAATGTCATTGCCGCAAATTGGGACAACGATTCGATTTACTCGGGTTGTCCGTACCGTCTTTCATTGCATAGAATCCGTAGGCTCATCATTGTCGAAATTCTTAGTGAACTCTGCAGAGAGAGTAGCCGATTTTTCGGAATATCGAGTTCTCCACTCACATCTGTTGAGAGAAGATTTGTCGTTCAACTTCCTTCTCAAATGCCATTTCACCATTTTTGACTCCGTTCCCAACTCTACAATAGGAGTGGAGATCGTTCTTATTCAAACTTCCGTGAACCGCAGACCGCTCATTTTCTTCTACATATCGGAACTATTTGCTTCTGCATTCAGCGTCGCAAGCATTGCGAGACCGTTCATTTTCTCAGATCCTTCGGAACGTTCAAATAGGGAGAGAATTCCGCTTGAATTGCCCGAACCAATTTCGAGTGATCGTAAAGCCCGACATTCTCCCACACCGTTTAAAATTATACAAACTAACAGAACCCCAATACAGCCACAGAAAATTGCGGCACAGATTACTCAAAAACTACTTCACCCAAATCCACGACACAAAGTCGCTTCACCTTTGCTGTCTCGTCATCCGATGATCTAAACTCAAACTAACCAGATTAGCAATGGTCGCGACGGATCTCCTACAAGTAGAACGTACACGGCGACGGGAACGGAATCACAGGATCGTTAACTGGTCGTGATACACGGATGAATCAAGGTATACGGAATGTCGGTGGAACAGCCACGAGACTCAATGTCGAATGTGCTAAGCTGTGAGCCTATTTGGTTAAGAAGCTAATCTCGTTCTTCCTCTTATTCGTACTGGAATTCACGAGTAGTTAGGACCGGCGTTTTTGGAGACGGAAAGGCGAGCAAAGAAGAAGGAGTTGAGACTCTTTCGACGAGTTTCTCGCGTGACAGCTTCGTGAAACCGGCTGCACTGTGTCTCTCGACTCCTTTTCATCATCCTCGTTCTCACTCTACTGAATTCTCGTCTCGCTCTCGCCCGACGCGAAGATTGTGGAATCCCGAGGACTTCAGAAATCTCGAGCGTGTCACGATTTCCAACAGATTGCTGCTCATCAGCGCGCAATGATCCTATTGTGTCGAGCGGTTTACCGAAATATTTATTAATCGCTGCAACGGATTTGAAAAAAGGATATACATAAATAAGTCCAATTGCAACATTGTAACAAGCAAATGCACATACGTTCCAACCTATTGCGTCACACTCAGAACAGTGCAGTGTAACGCAACGCAACGCGTAACGCACAGACCTTACTCTACCCTGAAAGCCGCACAGTTGAGCGTAACGTGCAACACATAATACTCTGACATACTCTATCTTACTCTACCCTGACAATGCAAAAGGGGGATAGACAAGTATTACTTAAAAAATGTCCTTTTAGTGACAATTGTAATGAAGTTAATAACTCCCATATCCCCCATAATTCGTTTTTTTTTCGTCCGAGCAAATGCACGTTCTTTGCAAACTGTTGCATCGGAATAGCGATAAGGAACGATTCATTCGTTTTAATACAACAGTTCCCCACTTACCTTTCTTCTCGAGGTATATTGATGATGAACTGTCTCGATCTGAGGATCGTGATGTTGACTGTATTAAATTTATAAGTACTATTAAAATAATTAGCGGCATTATGAAGCAATTCGCCACTTATTTAATCAAACTGGGAAGTGTTGTCAACACACGTGGTAGCGTGCCGACGCCATGTACTTTTGTACATTTTTTGAACCCGGATTTTTATGTACTTGGCGTACCATTTTTTTTCTTTGATAAAATTCGGTGCCATTTCATCGTGTTGAGTTTCTCGCGTCGACATTTCGTCGTATTTAGTTTTTCGCGTCGACTTTTCGTCGTGTCGAGTTTTTGGTGTTCACTTTTCGTCGTGCCGTGTTTTTTAGCCTTGTGTACAGCTGCTTCGTGTGTAGTTTCTATCGTTAGCAGGTGTACAGTTTTAAATTCAGTGCAGTGCAGTGCGGTGTAGACTCGCTCGCATGTAGAGTTGATCAGTGCATACTTCCTGTGCAGACCGTCGGCGTGTACGGATATGCAGTGTAAAATTTTCAGTGCGGAGTTATTACGTGTAGCGTTTTTCGTGTATACAGTCAGTCAGTCAGTCAGTCGGTGTACACATTTGGTGTAGAGTTGACTTCGTGTACACTTGGGAGGTGTAGTGTTATATATTCCACATTACTATTATGCAAAATCAATATTTTCAGTATCGTTAACATGCATGTTTTTTTCCGGTGTTTATAGCATCGAAACGTATTTGCAATTTTTTCTTTATTTTCTCGAATTTATGCTAAATGAACATGAAGCAACAGAACCCCCTTAAGAGCATGTGGCAACCTTGATCAGTCGTTCTCCCTCGCGCCATCGCGACCGGCTGTCACAATCTCTCTTGCACTCTTGAACCGCCGATAACTGTGCCACATCCACTTAATAGGATTAACGGTTTTTTTAAGCCCATTATATTCAAATCTTCATTCGCCGAGATTTAACTTCTTTTTTTTATAGAAATGTACGTATGTGCGTACGTGCGTTCAAAAAAAGTGTCTAAATTGATATTTATAGAGTTACAACATCAGCTTGAATTTCTAGGAAAATGTCTGCGTCGAAACGATAACCTGCTCTTGTTTTTCGTTTCGAGTGTTTGTCAATATCGCAGCTTTGCGTTCCTTTCGCGTCTGATCTTTGTCGCCCCATCCCCAGAGATCGTGCGTACCGTCGCCAGTTCTCGTAACTCGCTATTTAAGATTGTCCATCGATACGGTTTTTAAATCATACGCCCATCCAATGGAAGCGAACATGTCGATGAAACGAGTGGTTAAATTGAATCCGTTGTTTCCTAATTCGCCGCCTTTGTAGTCCCAAGGGAATGTGTGATGATAATTATGCCATCCTTCGCCTAATGTCAACGCCGATACGATCTTATTTTCCGCAGGACATATGTTTCTGCAATTGTAACGTTATTTTCTAATATGTAAAACACATAAAGCGAGTAAGTGTTTTTTTTTGTTAAATTCAAAGGCACTTACATATTGTAAGGCTTTTGACCATAGTAATGCGCTGCGGAATTTACGAGAAACGTGGCGTTCAGAGTTAATACATAACGAACGATAAATGTGAGGGCGTATGCATTTTCGAAGGTCTCGTTCCACAGATACATCGGAATTACAACAAATATAGTTATGGATACCAGTACCACAAGATAATTATAATACCTGCGATGTCGACAAACATAACTATAAAATACGGAACATCGCGAATGAGAGTACAGATCGAGGAGTACGCACTTTGATTGGAAGGCTACGACCGGATCTTTCCGGATATCATCGATGTATATTCCTTTTACTTTGTTGATTACGTCCGGGTGCCTTTCGCACATTAGCCACCCAATATGAGCGAAAAAGAAACCTCGTTTTATATTGTAAGGATCGGCGTCGGTGTCGCTGTACTTGTGATGAAGTCTATGATCTCGAACCCACCAGTGTATTGAGCCCTGTTAGTAAAGAAAAAATAAATACTTCATTCAATTCCACGTCAATATATGCCCAAGTTGCAACGGAGAGCGCAAAAAACTTTTTTACTAATAACATCCACCATAACGACTTCGACAAGATTCTAAAAGATTAAATTGAAATTCGATTTACCTGTATCGTCATTGTCTGCATGATCATAAGCATAATCCGCAATGGCAAAATTGCTTTGTATGTACGATGTGACCATAATCTGTGAACTCCAGCTGTCATACCCATAATCGTTATCGGGTATAAGATTACAGCTGAAATCGAAAAAGTGTGATAATGCGTCATAATGATGATAGCCAAATATGACTGCGGAAGTATATAATGACGGGTCATTACGAACAAAAATAAAATTGCAATAATCGCAGCACGACCATTTTCTACCAGCAATCGAATTTCTTTAATGTTTATTCAGAAAAAAAAACAAAAGTCTTCGGTTTCTGTAGTTTGCGACTATACGGTCAGAAAAAAAAGTACACAAAAAATAATACGCCAATCACCACACGAAAAAACCGATACTTACTCAATATTGTGGTATACAGTTTCGCAGAGGTAAATGCGAGGTAAATACCATAAGGCCCAAGCATATGAAGCATTGTGAAGGCAACGACGTTGATCCATATGATATCTGCATGGTATTTTTCTTTTTTATTGGGTGGTTCATTAGATTCGCGGATCTTTATTTCATCGATGGTGTCTTTCCCTTCCATATTGTCCCCTATTCTATAAGCAGAAACAATGCTTCCATTAAAATGTATCACGTTGTATCGCGTAGCCTATTGTTAAATAACAAAAGCGCCATTCAAAGAACCAAACAGATTTATTCAAAATAATCTAATGAATTATATAGATCTTACAATAAATTTAAGACCAAACTTGACAACTATAGTTAGTAACTTAGATTGTGATAAAATAGTTTTAATTGCTTCTTGCTTTGTGTCTATTCACATTCTGCGCTACGGTTTTGTAATTTACACATTAAAGAGTGTAGTCGAAGAATTAGACTATCCAATCCACTCGCAGTATTATTTCTATACAACTCTTTTTTTGAATAACAAGCAGCTGATTTTTAGTAGCGCGATACATTTTACTCGAATTGAATAGAATTCTCGGGAACATTTTATGTTTATATCCTCGCAGAATGAAAAAAAGATAAAAAGAGGCACTTATCACCATAAGGATATTTCTGTCGTGTGCTCTAAGACAGAATTACAATATATACGAACTTCCGTCACTTTGTAGCAATTTGAATGTATAAACATTGTAAAACGTAGCTGTGTTACGTACAAAGCAAAAGAGAATTGGATTACTTCATGAAGCGTATAATTGTTTTCACTATATTACGCGTGGTGTTTCACTTTGACCCGCGGCGCATCCAGTTTTCTGATTATTCAAAATCGGGATGATGTCTTTTCTGGAAATACAGATTTTACGATATTATTTGTCAAGGAACCGGAAAAGTAGATTGCGTTAACGAGAAATACACAAATAAAATGCCAGTTAGGATAAATGCACCGATTGTGATTACCATACTGATGCTAGCCGCTTTCTTTACAAAATGCTGTCGAACCGTTATGTGTCGCATTTCAATGTAATACTTTGAAAATATTTATATAAATGTTCAAAATTGTCGAACAGCTGGCATTTTTAATCGATTTTATTGAGAGTTATTAACCGAAAATATAAAAATATAAAAAAATTATTTAAATAAGATCTTCGTATTCCAGTTGTTAGTTTTCGTTGTAATCATCGTATAATTTTCATTCAAATTGCATAATCAATATTTTTAGCCGGATAGAATAATTGGAGCAGTATTTGATTATAAAAATTATTGTGTAAAAAGGAAATCATCAAGTTCCATTATAAGTATTCATAAGAGATAAACTGATCGATAATTGCCGATCGATAGCTGGGAGTAAACGCTTCAATAAGGAGAAGTGTGGACGAGGAAACCCCATCAGATATTCAATAAGTAAAAGACACAAAATGATCGGATGACAGTTCGAAATACTACGGGGGGACATTACGGCATTACGACAGTTCGACGGAAGTTTAGCGGAAGTACAGCAGGAAAACAGTAATACATCAGTACAGCAATACGACACTAATAGAGTTCATCAAAGACGACAGAAATTATCAGTAATACTTAAACAATAATCCGTTCATTGGCAATTATGAAAAGAAAAAATCCATCGTTAAATATAAAGAACAGTTGTACAGTTCTTCAACGATAACTCTACACAAATTTAAAAATACAATAGAACTTTAATGAAAATACAATCTTAACGCTGTTTGACTCGAGGAGTTATCAGGATTTTGAAATACATCTTCAAATCTTTTCGGCCCTTTCGAAATATTGAGAACCCTTTAGCGTTTCAATTGGTACAATCGGAACTAAATTATCAATTGCGCTATTTATCAATTGAAATATTACAGGAGTTTCATAAAACAGCAACCAAACTAAAGACTGTATTTGTGTTAATTAAACTATTAAATAAATCTCAACATTAAATTAAAGTTGACATGAACATTTAAATCTTTTATTCTGAATTAAATAAATTCAGTTCTACATTGTCAATATCGTCAACAACATCGGCATCAACGAGTTTATCTTAACAACCAAAATAATCGGAAGGAAGGAAGGACCAATCAGAATTCTCGATCATCTTCAATTAAATTCACCGGACACAACCTGAAATTTTAAATCATCATCTAAAAATTATTTTTTCTTCATTATTTATCGATGTAAGTCTTTCCCATCAGAACATTTATTTTGAGTTTATTCTGGGTATTTAATATAACCAAATAAATTTTAATCGCGTCAAAAATGAAATGCAAGGAGGAGGCCTTCTTTAAATTAAAGTGCGATACCAATGAGAGAGATCTTGGGCCTCTGGTAAAGAGTACCAACGCAGCGAAGAGTATATCGGGCCGCGATAGTCGCCAGCGTCGGTTAGTATCATTTTGCAGATAGAATTTCACTACAAGAAGCATCGACCGTACGGCGTTTTATCGGAGCATTTTATAGTAAACACTTTTACCATACGATTAATCCGCGCTTACTATACGCGTACAGTCCAAGCTCCGTATTCTTAACTCGACGGGACCGGACCCGTTCGGTTTTCTGTATTTCCCCTATCGTCTCTACTCCCGGTTAGTTGCTGCGAATAGAGGTAACAAGGGGTGTACGTGTCCGTAGGGACGAAGCCACCTTGTACCTGCTGCGCATGCGCAATTTACGTTTTACGAAATAGGCTCCCCTTGGAGTGGGGCAAACAGACTTACGGGAAATACAGTTAAGGGAACTCGTTGTCATGGTAACGAGTTAAAATAAAGGATCGGTTAAGTTAAGAGGAGTTAAGAATACGGAGATTGGACTGTATTACGAGTCAGTAACTCGCTTCATATGCGATATTATATTTTTTGTTCGAGGATTTAAATAGTCAACACCGCGCACTGTGGGCCCTATCCTGACTAATTTTCCGAAAGGTCAGGCTCGAAAATGGCATAGTCGGATAGAAGCCCGTTAATGACACAAACGTGTAAAATGGAACTTTGTTCTTTAACCGCTATCGCCGAGGCTATGCTGATCTGGAGGTAATAGAATAAATAGATACAAACGTTAAGAACGAGTGGAGAACAACGGTATTTATTTTAATGATTGCTTCACGAGTCGCTTCTACACTGCAGAAGGAACTTTCGCAAGTTTCCGGTATAGTTTAGAATTCAAAATGTGTAGAGAATAATATATGAAGATTTATTTAACATACGCGAATGCGGTTTGGAGTAAATTTCTAGAGTGATGTATCGTTGATCACTGTTGTCTAAACACTGAGTTTCCGTGATCTTGCAAGGATCTCTTAGATACTCGGATAAAGGAGAGAATACTGATCTTACAGATTTAACAGTTGCGAGGTACAATGTGCAAGTCATGCGCAGAAATCTTGTGAACGCAGAGTGTGTTGAATAATATTCCAATTAACGAAAATGCGTATAATCATTACATGCATATCGGGTGATACAATTCCCCGATATCAGGGAACTAGGTAAATTCGAGAAGAAGGAGAACTAAAAGGGATTCAACTCTACAGCAAATCACATGAGAGCAGATCTGATGTAAAATGGGTGGAGACCGATTCTACACCTCCCAAGTATACACCAAATGTACCATTGTACACCGACTGACTCTATACGCGAAAAACTCTACACCAAATAAGTTCGCACTGAAATTTTTATTTGCATATCTGTACACTCCGACGGTCTGCACAAAAAGAATGCACCGATCGACTCGACACGAGAACAAGTCTACATCGAATAACACTGCGCTTAAGAAGTGGTGAAATACCACAGTCGGTATCAAAAACTGTAAACAACTTTTTTGACGCATATTAGCATTTACAGTCGAAAAAAAAGTTTCTTCCCCTGTAGACATACCCAAAGCAGGGGATGAAACTTTTCGATTAGCTGTAAATGCTAATATGCGCCAAAAAAATTGTTGGAATGGGCGGGGGGGGGGGGGGATTGCACCTCTTAAACCTGTACACCTGCTAGCTGTAGAAACAGCACACGAAGCACCTGTATACGACGATAAAAAACACTTCACGACGAAAAGTCGACACCAAAAACACAGTACAACAAAAAGTCGACACCAGAAACACGGCACGACGAAAAGTTGACGTGAAAAACTCAACACGACGAAATATCGACACTGAGAATTCGACACCGAATTTTATCACAGAAAAAAAAATGGTACACCAAGTATATGAAAATCCGGGTTAAAAAAATTTGCAAAACTACATGGCGTCGTCACGCTACCGCGTGTGTTGACAACACTTCTCAATTTTGATTAAATAAGTGGCAATTTGCTTCATCATGCCGCTAATTATTTTAATTGCAATTACAAATTTATTCCGATTTCGAGTTCTTTTCCGGTTGATCTTTGTTGTTCACTGTTTCCGTCTATAATCGTGACGGTACTCAGAGTTACAATCTCGCTTTGAAATTTCGAAAGCGGAACAAATTTTAATTAATTCCGTCAACACCATTATCCTCAGATCGAGACGGTCCAGCATCAACAAATCTCGAGAAGAAAGGGAAGTGAAGAACTGATCTATTAAAATCAATGAATCGTTCCTTATCGCTATTCCGATGCAACAGTTTGCAAAGTATGTGCATTTGCTCGGACCAAAAAAAAAAACGAATTGTCTGGGTATGGGAGTAAGTAACCTCGTTAAAGTTGTCATTAAAAGGACTTTTTTTAAGTAATACTTGTCTGTCCCCATTTTGCATTGTCAGGGCATTGTCTGTGTGGCTTTCAGGGTAGAGTAAGGTTTGAGCGTTACGCATTGCGTTCACTGCGCTGTTCTGAGTGTGACGCAACAGTTTGCAAAGTATGTGCAATTGTTCGAACGAAAAAAAAAGAATTGTCCGGGTATAGGAGTTATTAACCTCGTTACAATTGTCACTAAAAGCACATTATGACGTACACGTTACGCTCAACTGTGCGGCTTTCATGGTAGAGTAAGTCTGAACGTTATGTGTTGCGACCCGTACACGTTATACTCTAAAACGTAAAGGATGCACGCACATTTTTTTTTAAGAGTAAATAAAACCATTCGTCGATGGTCGATCGATCGTTGTTGGACAACATTGAAAACACCTTGCACGGCACCCATAAGTAATAAATACAACGGTCGTACGATCAAACTAAAAAATGGTGAACAAATAAAAGTAATAATCGTAGTAACATAGAAGCGATATCTAATTCGCCGTTTCGAAATTATAATTCTGTTTGTCCGCGGAAGTACATAAGTGTCATAATGAGCGGGAATAAAATAGCATATTGTGATGCTAGTGCGGAAAAGCGATTGTTTCACGAAGGTTAGGAATCGGTGTACAAATCGGATCGAGTGCGTCAAAAACACAAGGCGAAATCAAGTGTTGTTTGTAGCGCAAGAGAAGGCGAGTGCTGCCTGCTTCCTAACCACAGTGGGTCATCCGCTTTTCCGCACTGCTACCACATTCCATATTTCTTAACGAATGAACGAACAGTTACTGGCCGACCGGTACCAAGAATAACCCGAATAACCAAGAAGGAGCCTGGCCAACGCGCCCAGAAAAACATTACTATCGATTAAAAAATTGTACAGCTACTAGAGCACCGCTAACGAATTAATTCCAGTCCAAGCTCCGTATTTTTAACTCCTCTTAACTTAACTGCTCCCTTATTTTAACTCGTAACCATGGCAACGATTTACCTTAACTGTATTTCTTCTGAGATCGTTCTCCTTACTCCAAGCAGTATTTACGGACGCGTATGCCCCTCATTACGGCTACCCGCAGCAACTGACCAGGAGTAGGGATAATAGGGGTAATGCAAAAACCGGAGCGTGTCCTATCTCGCCGAGTTAAGAATACAGAGCTTGTACTGTAATGCTTTTTTAGGCCCATTGGCCGGACTTCTTCTTGGGTTATTCGGGTTATTCTTGTCACCAGTCGGAGCACATTACAAATTTAAACATAAACTTCGAAAACCGTGAAGTCTTTGACTTGCGCCTGACAAACTACGAAGAGATCCACCTCGACGCCAAAAACTACGAAGATGAATACGTAGACGCCAAGGACTACGAAAGTTGGACTCAAAGAAATACAAAAAGTCAATTTACACTTCAGAAACTCCGAGGCAACTGATTTCGACCTCAAAAACTATGAACACCTAGACTCGACGAGCTTCGAAGCGGTACACCCGGGCGCGC
This sequence comes from Cryptus viduatorius, assembly GCA_964006125.1. Lineage (NCBI taxonomy): Eukaryota > Metazoa > Arthropoda > Insecta > Hymenoptera > Ichneumonidae > Cryptus > Cryptus viduatorius. The sequence goes on from OZ023220.1 coordinate 26,509,814, forward strand.
CCGAAACCTCCTGTCGGATCTCTCGACGAATCACGGCACGAATAAATTGACAATACAGATATCGCATTGCGATTAATCGAAACTCGCATGCGATATCTCGTGACACACCAACTTTTTAGGGGTGGAAAATATCGCACTGCGACAGATCGAAACTCGCATACGATATCTCGTGACACACCAACTTTTTAGGGGTGGATAGCAGTGGACTCTTTCTTCCAACAAGAAATCGGTGCATTCCCATGCTTTGCCGGAACAATGAGCGATCTTATCTTTCATCGGTTTTGTCGGAAATTTGCTGATTTATATATTTCCAAAGATCCCGCAAAGCAAACACACAGGCCGTGATCGAGATATCTCTTTTTTTTTTCTTCCCGATTTTATTTCTTTGGCTCTTTTTATCCTTTCTCGATGCAGCCATCAGTCTTGCAAACTACTACTAAAGAACTGCTACCGGTTTCCAAGCACCGGACGCATCTCCGTGTTTATCTCGGACTTTAACGCTAAGAATAACCGGGTTTCGTACTCGATGTATCAATGCCCGGTGAATGTGACAATCCAAATATTTGCCAGTCAGATTAACCACCCTCCCTCCTTGCAGTAAACGCTCCTTGCCAGCTTCTGCCGCTGTCTCTTTCATTCTTTATTTTTCTACCGCGAATCTCCTTCCAGCATCCCTTCTCGCACCAGAGCTCAACAGAGCCCTTCGGCTTCCTGTTACATTTTTCTCTGTCCCCGGACGACGCTTATACTGTAACGCACACATTTACGTATTATGTATTTTCCTGCTGATGGCTTCGCTGTTGAACACGGCACAGCATCTGTCCCTCCGGATATATTCCCTTACCAACGGTGCACCATCAACCTACAGAAGCTCTCGTGGCCACCGTGTTCGAACTCTTTCCGATTAGCCGGAGATAATGGCCCTGTAATCTCGACGAGTGATCTTATTTCGCGTGAAAGCCGAACCTCACGTTCTTCACTACCGCGGGCCAGGTGTCTCATGTGGTCTTTCATGTATTTTGCGATCTTTTTCGCTCGATTTATCGCTCCTTCGATGCCTCGGTTTCCACTTCTTCTTATTCTATCTTTCATCTTTGCCTCCATAGAACCGGCAAAAGTCCCTCATGGACATCAAATGTATGCAAAAAATATATTAGGCTTATGTTATAAAACATTTTTTTAATTATATAAGTACACAATGACTTTTTTTTTAATTGAAAAATTGAATAAGCAAATATTATTAAATATATTCAATGTGTATATATACTTTCTATGTATTGAATTTATTTAGGTGGTTGTATATAATTAATATGTATTTGTAGAAATATATTCAATATAACAATTCCATGACTTAAAAATTCCGACTTCGCTAAAATGATAACATTCATTAAATGTCTTTAATGAACAAATACCTCCCTAACCTAAAAACAATTGTAAAAATGAACCTTTGCACGTATAAGAATTTACCAAACTCATTTCAACGAAGTTAGAAAAAATAGTACATTACGATACTCGTGTGATTGCATGACTCGCCTTCGGCTCGTGCTGCAAACTCACTCATCAGAAAAAGATTTATCGCACGAAAATTTATATTACGACGTGTGAAAGTCCAGATTTCCGCACGTGAGGCGTGCGTAAAACCGCATTTTACGCACGGAGTGAAATAAAATATAATATGCTACATGGTCGGGAACGCGTTATTTCCCTTCGTGTGATAGCTGCACGCGTTTTGGTCGGGTAACAAACTTCAGAGTCGGCGGAAATCATGCGTTTCCCTCCCTCGCAGCATAACGTACTATTGAATAAAATTGTTGAAATAAAAGCATATTTATCGTTGTAAGTAAAATATTGGCGTATGAGGACTCAGTAGCGCTCGACGTGAGCTTTTTTTCTGTGAACGACTCGGCGTTGAGACGCTCTACCGCATCTCTCGATATATACCTACTTATCTCTACATCAGATTTTCTGTCGGATCAAAATGCCCATAAAAAATTAAGAAAAACTCGGAAATCATAAGGAGAATATCGAGAACGTTAAATATGCAATATTTGCCAAATATCTGTGAGCACACAATGTCTACATACATGCAGCAAGGATTCACCTTTTCCTCGTCCGTAGCTCTCCGAGCTTTAGCAGCAGCGGCGGTTGCCTAATTCGAAAGCGGATACGAATCGGCTTGCCTGTCGCGACGTCAACAGCTGTCACTGTTTGTTGGTTTGCGCGAGGGATTACACAAAAATAGATCGAGGGGAATGTGATAAAGCGAGAGGATTGGGAGCAGATCGAGGGAGAGCGCGCTATCGTGCAGATCGTGAAACGTATAACGCTCGAAGGTAAACTGTATTAATGATTGCATGCGTCGGCTCCATAGTAGTTTAATGCCAGTGTGGCCCGGCAACTGTAGGTAAATCCGGATTTCGTGCCCGTAAACATGTTTTATTCAACTATCGGATGTCATAAATCCGCATGATAATCATCAGTCGAGTATCCAAAATCAATCATGCGTAATATTATTCAACCGCCGTAATATGCCGTGAAAAAAAGTTAAATATTATCAGTAACAAATTCATTTGTCACAATATTGGCGAATGTTTAGAGAAAGTTTATGAAATATTTTTCGCAGAATATTTCGAGATAAATCGTTTAATTAATCGGTCGATTACCGTTGGTTCATTCTAAGTTTCGATCTATGTGCTGTCGTCTAAATGCAACACTGGTGAGCACTTTGTTCGTCCAATCTGCAAATGTCGAATCGGTTCGTGACGATTCCTTTTTTTTTAACATTCGCAACCCAAAGGGTGTACAGAGGGATCGTATTTCGGATCGGTTCGGCTTCTCAAAGGGTTAAGTACCTATTGCGAATCCCTCTTGTGTATTCACGATGCTGCTGCTGCATCGCCTCTAGAAGAGGTCGCTTCCGTTTCCGGATTGGCGCGCGCCTACACGGAGGACTCTGAAAGGCATCGAGAGACTCTGCAAAGAGGGTGTTCGATGTAGCTTCGCACCACTTAGGCACGTGGGTGAACCAATGAGGGTTCTCGCGGTGCTTCTCGTACTCATCTACTCTTCGAGCGAAAAGGGATCCGTTACTACATCGGGAAAGGACGCGGACGTCTGGTACACGTTCGTAGATACTTATCCAGAAACAGGATCTCTCCTCAAGACACCTCTCGCTTCTTTCTCAGATCAAAGAACAATAGAAGGAAAGCTTGAGACAGGCAAAGCGATAATATAAGGAGGCGACCCATCGTCCCTCGATGAACCTTAACTTTTGGTAAAGTTTGCGTTACGTTGGTTGCTAATTATTTAAAAGAAGGACGGAAATACAAAATTATACGACTTTCTAGACTTCTATCGGACTCGTTTAATTCCGATTTCAATGCTATGAGAAAGAGAAAAACTTGGATAAAATTTCGCTGGTTTAGTACACAAGCAAAACCAGGAGCATCCTTGAGCAACGAGGCTGACTGAGAACGTGGCTTTTATTTTTCCTGCGCACGTGTCACCGAAATCTGTCACTCGCCGGAGCCACCGCTGGTCGAGAGCTGAAAAAATAATAAGAATCTAATTATGTAAATCCCAATATTAGGCACTGCGGCGTGCGACAATGTGGACGAAACGAGAAGGGAAAGAAGATGAACGGACCGACCGCGTTATCAAAATACTCGCGAGCGAAACGTGCTGCGAGCACGTAGTTAAAACTATTGAGGGCTTTTCTTATATACCATTCAATCTGTGTTATACCGTTCGACTACTAAACAACATAATCTATTGTATTGTACTCGTAGTTATACTGTGCATAGTGTGTCGTAAATAGCGTACAGTATTGCTGCTACGTGATTATAAAATTTACTGAAAAAATGTTATGTCTCTTCTGGAAAAAAGTGGAAAAAATGCCAAATATTCTCTAAGGAGCCTTACGACCTTTCTAGGAAAAAGGGAAAAAATGTCCTCAAAAAGCATTACGGCCCGTCTAGAAAAAAAAAACCCAAAGTTTTCTCAAAAAGCGTTTTAGTTCGTGTGGAAAAAGTCCGCTTTGTCGAACGAATACCACATACTTTTTTTTTTAACGAATGAACAGTATGTCCCGTGTTTCGGGCCTGTAAAGCGTAAGCGAAAACCTACCCTTCAAGTTACTCCAAGTTTCAATAGAGGGGAAAAGTGTGAAATAATGAAGGAATGCGTGAAATTATGAAGAAATTTGAGGATCTGCGCATGCGCAGAATATTATTTCACGTCTTACAATACGCTACTTTGCGAACGCTTTGCAGGCACGGAACGCGGGACATTCTGTGCATGAGTTGAAAAAAAATGAAAAATGCAAATTTTTTTTAAAAAGCCTTACGGGGGGTTTAGAATTTTTTATGCAGAATGTCCTCAAAGCGCGTTCTGATGCTTCTGGAAAAAAATAAATAAAAAATGCGAGATGTCCTCAAAAACGGTTACGACGCTTCCAAAGTAAAATTCCGATCCCAAATCTAAAGCTAAAAGAACTACTGAAGATGTTTGCACATGTAATTTTCGTCAGTGCGCATGTGTTTACTACTTTTTTCTTCATGATAAAATTATTTTCAAGATTCTTCGATCCGTTATCGATGAAAAATCTCGCAAAATTATTTTACACCATTGGAGTTTATTATGGTATCACGAGAACTTGTTGTACGAAATGTACAATAACTTAACGAGTATCTGTAATCGCAACTTGTTAATTGAGTCATGAGGATTCCTGTTTCTCAACATCTTCGTATTGATCACCGATGCTACCGTTGCCCAGCGTGAATGTTGAAAGCCCCCCCGTCGCTTCGGGAACTACCCACCTGGTAGTCTATGCGTGTAGCGCGGATGGAAGATCGGCGTTGAGCAATCGCGTGAAGCACCAAAGAGAACCCATCGAGTCTAGCAGTCTAAGTACTTAGTGTCTCATAGTATATCAATTGCTGAGAAACAGAACGGCGTATACTGCACTGTTTATCCATGTAAAATGATGCCTTTCTGTTTATTTAACTGTCGATAGAACGTTCGAATGTAACTGTGTATTGTCCGGGCGATTCGATCTAATGGCGATGCGATATAAACGATTTAATGGGGAAAACGCCGGTCGAATGCAATTTGCAACCAAAACCGTGCATAACGAGTTCTCGAACGATCGGGATTGCAATTGCGGAGAAAATATACTTGGGTATTTATTTTTTTTCAATGAATCTAAACTTACAGGTTGTAAGGTGTGCAGCAGTGGCCATCGAAAGAAATAATTACAAAGCGACTATCGCTGCGGCGTTTATCGAAAATACGAAGCATTCGATCGATTATTCTTGTAAAACTCGCGTAAACATTTTTATAACTTTTTGAAAACTGTTCGATGATTCCATGACTCTTTGTGCGTCAAATGCGGCAGAAACGCTTGCGTGGTAAATCCATTCGAAGCGTAGCGTGATAAGCGAGATTTTCGATCCCGGACTGCATGTGTGTTATTGAATTAGAGAACACAAATTACCGTCTAGATTATGATATTCTCATCCGTCCGCATGCCGGAGATGCTGGTTTCCGATCGTCGGATCTGCTAACGAGTAGTCATGAGCATCGCGGCAGCATCGAACCGTGAGTAAGAGTATATCGAGAGACGTAGAAGGAAGGGCGGGGGTTGAAAATGCGCAAGTCATCCAATCATCAGTCCTCGAAACACACACACGCGATATCCCTACAAATTAATCTTCGTTACCGCCGTAACTAATGAACACGTCCTCGATGATTCTACGCGCGTCCGTGCGATCGTATATTAAACATCACTCGTCGGCCCTTTGACACGCTTGATTTCTTCACATTTCACGAATGCGATAGGACGGAGAGGCATCGAATCGACTGTTAACAATTGATTCGATACCTCTGTGTTCATCGTCAAATGAACACTTTAAAATCATTTTTTTTTCCCGTAACGACATGAATGACGTTATAGGTAAACATAATGTCGATAACGACGGATACGTGTAAACATGTCGATAACGACGAACACGTGTAAACATAATGTCGATAACGACGAATATGTGTAAACATAATGTCGATAACGACGAACACGTGTAAACATAATGATGATAACGACGAACACGTGTAAACATAATGACAATAACGGCGAATACGGGTAAACAAATAAACATTTTTTTTTATAGAACAATACGAAAAACCGATCGTGTTATATGGAAGCAAATGAGAAGCCAATTACAACGTGTCTCTTGGGATATAAAGGGCAATTTGGTATTTGCATAACGGTGATCGCGGAGATCGCGTTTGGTTGAAATAGAAGGATACAAGGAGGAATCGAGGCTCACCCAGGCCACTCACCGATATCTCCATTACACGTTCGCACACACGGGGGCTGTAGATCAGCGAGTGTCCGCGGGCCCCCGAAGACCCGCGGGATATTTATTAAAGGCGGCGTGGTGCGAGAGTTCGAAGCTGTGCCCGAAGGGCCCGTTGCCGCGACGCATCGCCGGCCGCTGTTGCGCCGCGGGCGGTCGTCCAGCTTCGTTCCTTATGACGTCATTTATTCTCGCACTCCGCCAACCGCATAAGCGTCGCGTGTAGAGTTCGCTAATTGCAAACAGATTTATTGGGTGAGAGAGAATTCTCGCGGTATTGCCTTGTAAAGGCCCCCCTGCTTCGACAACGACGCTTTTTTCATCGAAGCACTTTGGGAACGAGGCGAGAAAAGCATCCACGGCGACCTTTCGTTTTGCTTGCCCTGATAATGGTCTTTCCGCAACAGGATCCCCGAGAACGAAATTCGCACGTGGAAGCCACGCGGTGTTTGATATTAAATCCTCGAAACGTTTACTCCATGTTTGTTGCATCGCTATTGGGAGATCGAGAAAAATCGAGAAATTCGATATTCGATTATCGATTATGAAATTTGAAATATTGGTATCGTGGATTAATTCTGTCGACCGATATACTCAGGTAATAAATCTCTCGCTACAATTTCAATAATTGCATTTTATAACTTTTGCTTCTTCGAAAAGAAGTATATTAGTGTAAAGCGTGTTACTGTTTACGAACGTAACAAAATATCTTAACATCATAAATGCCCTATACGCGCTTTGGGGATGACAAATGCGAGACAATGTCGGAATTCCGATCAGTGGAAAGAATGACATAGGATATAGCTAAACGACGAGCAACAACATTTTATTTCTCATTGCATTTTGAATAAAAACGATCTCTGCTGCTGGATGGATTATTGAAAAAAACCGCTGTATAGTATAAGATATTACGATAAAAAAATAAAAGAACGTATTACGTTGCAGTACAGCACTACTTTGTTTTGGCGTTGGTGTTTGCAAATTTGTGCGAAACTACGGTTGAGAGAGTAGTCCGACGCGAGGTCCCGAAGTGACATGTTACCGTTATCGATACAGCAATCGATATTTTTCGACTGTCATTTTTTCGTGTCATTTCTTTATCCCATACAAAAGGATGTGAAGTGTTCAATGAATAAAAAAAATACACGATATAGAATGATTGATGCTAACAGAACCATTTTTTTTGCCGTTACAGAGCGATGAAAAATTACCAAAAAAAAATATTACGCAAGAATAGGCTTTGTTCATTTTTTCGTCGCATCGAAGGGTCTTACAAAAAGAATACGAATACCATAACTTCATAAACTCTTCCGCTCAACCCGAAAATCGTAACAGATTCGATCCGAAACTGTTCGAATGTTCACGTTGCTTGGTAACTGCAGTAATACCATTATTAATGGTGTTTCCGTTGCGACTAAAATTTTAAAAAATTAGGGTAATTCCGGGGTATATGACCGCCCCGGGTGATATGAAGGGCGTCAATCGTCCATGTCGTAATGATAACGAATGTCGCTGCGGCTTTACGGAAAAGTAATGTACGATTTTTCGTTTATAATATCCCGCAAATTGGCAGAATTTTTCGATAGCGTAACCGCATTCGCAAATGATCATTTGGGGAGACGTACCCTCTGGAATTACGCTACCATGGTTTATCATTCAAATAGTCAATTATCACCAAACAAATGTATCCAGTCTTAGCGTCTTCCGTTCGTCAGTCTGAGAACAAATAAATCGACACTGATACACATATATATATATATAAAAAAAATACGAAATATTTTATAGACGAACTTTTCAATGTGTAAAATCACTTTACTTTCCTAACATCTTCAGGAAAAATGTCAAGGTTATTAAAAAAAAAACAAAATGTTATAAAAAAGATAATAAAAAAAAATAAAATGCAGTGTTCGCGGCCAGAGTTTGCTGATTCGTCACATGCTTGAGAAAATCAAGTGACGCGAAGATTTGTTGATTCGTATCACGAAAGAATGAGGAAGACACGGATATGTGTGGTATAGACGAGAGGACTAGAATAAAAAGGCTAAAAAAAGAGGGGAGAGAGGAGTGATGCGCGCATTAACGGCTTTGATGTGCCGCAGTGAACGGGTATCCGTTCTCATATCCCTTCTCATGTGCCCGTCCTGTGTTTCATAGCTTGTCGCTCGAGCTTCTCGCGGACGAACCATCGAACTGTGTAACTGGATGTCTTACTTTTTATGATACGTATGCGATATACGGGTATACATATACGTAATACGTATTATATACCCGACGTTTATGTATCCGTGAAACTATTATTGCGGACGTGTAGGCCGCCCAATCACGAGGATGTATCGTAATATCGTGTGAGCGGAGGCATGTGGCAACTATGTGCATGTGGATGTGCAAATATAATCAGAACAAATCAATAGTTACAAAACTTAAACGTTTGAACAAATCGAGCGACAAAAAGAAATCGCTAAGCACAACGATATCAGTCCTTAGAGCGCAAAGAAACGGAGTTTTATTTATTCAGAAACAGGTACAGCCGTGTCACACGTATAACGTATAGCTCCGTCGCGTTTTGCCATTCGTGAGTGAAACGAAACTCTCGGGGTGGAACAGTGGAGTCCGGAGAACACAGAAACCGAGCGGAGCAGCAGGTAACGCGCTCTGATAATTGGGCCGTAATAAATTAATTCGCCAACAATGGAGCAGTGGAGCCAAAACAACGAAGGAAAACAGAGTGTGTCTCTGAATGGAGTCTGCAAACGCAAAGGGGGAGGGGGAGGAGAGGGAGAATTGAACAAGATGAAGTAGAAGAAATAAAATATATCCAGGCGGAGGTGGAGGCGAAGCGCGCGAGTTCCTCTCACAGCAGACTCTCAGACCTTTTTCTTTATTTTTTTTTTTGCTTTCGCGATTCTCGCGCACCGAAGAAACTCGTGCAATGAAGAAGTGTGCACAAGCACATCGCATGCGGAGTGACGAAAGATTCTGGATACCCGGGGGAGCCGCCTCCGCAGTCCCCGCGGTACCCGGACGAGAGCGAACGAAGCAAAAGGAAGTGAGGGGAATCGAGGAAAGAGAAGAAACAAATGAAATAGCGAATGAAAGAGTGAGACATAGGTAGATTCAGCTCACTGAAAGCTGAAAGGTGAAAGACGGGAGGACGCGGCGCACGGCCTCTGCAGCCACTACACAGGGATATAAGGTTACTTGTGGGAAAGACGCCTACGTCTTATTATGGCTTGTTTTGAGAGCTACCAACTCTTTAGTACTATAATTACACGGTTATTGATAAGTCGATCAGGTTACCCCATCAGCAGCCAGGAGCAGCAACGCGAAAGCAAGCAAACAGCCAACGAAAATCTCATTCCACATTTTTTTTCTTTTCTTTTTTTCGTAACCTTTTCTATCCCTTACTAAGCAGAATAATACTTCAGCGAGCTGTTGCCCTTCGCCTTACTTCGCCAGCTTTTTCGGAACCAATATGAACATTTTTTCTGTATTTTTTTTTCGTATTCTGCACCCTGATAATTGCGAAATGAACAATGAGATTTTTCTCCCTGACGCAATTTTTGCTCGCATTGCATTTAAGCTGCTAATTAAATTTAGGCATCAAATTATTACATATTAAAAAAAATCGACATAGAAAGATAAAATCGTTGAGGACTTGAAAAAAATTCAACTGCGGCTGTAACATCGATCGCTTCCTCTACCGATATATACAATAGGTTTGAAGCCCCAACCGCCTCTTTTGTTTCTCGACCACCTCGTGATATGCATCAATCTCGATAAATCGATAGTGCTATTAACAAATTGAATTGTACACATTGTATTATAATTGTGTCCGAAGCTCTTAGGCTCTTCTAAAGCGTTGTCCGTATCGAGAACCCGTGACGTCTTCCCTACTCTCTTCCAGTGAAACTTCTTCGTTCTCTTCGATCTCCTCTTCTGCCGCGGAGCTATTCTCCGCTCGTATAGGCTGTACGTATGTTGCACGGGCAATCTTATCTCGATCGAGGATCAACGCTCGCGGGCTTCTATGTATGCGAGTTACATCGATGACGATGATGAAGAAAGTTCGAAGAGGCCACTCAGTCTCGATTTTTTGACGCTCTTACGAGACCGAGTATCGCGTTATGATCGATAGATTCGAAGATCAAAAACTATATAAAACACAGAGGATAAATAATTCATTCGTTTAATTATTATTTGATATGTGGTCTGTGATCGGAAAGCTTTGGCTACCATGTCGATGAACCTCCTACTGCGTAGTCGACGGCGTAGGTAGTCTCCGAAAAATGTAAAGCATTACGAAAAAATTGGCATAAGATTGAAGATAAGGTGTATTCGAGATTTCGATAGATTAATTATCTACGATCTTTACATGCAGATTTTTTAAGAGATTTCTTGTAATCTTGAGAAAAATATTACAAAATATGAATCGATAAATGATTTATCAAAAAAATTTACGGCTATTAAGGTTAATTACATAGATAAAATCAGACGACGCTAGAAATGTGTGAAGCGCTGTTTTTTCGATTTTGTTTCTTTACGTATTGCTAAAAAATGTTAATTGTCAAAAAAAAAAAAATGTAGGAATGTTTTGTCGTAATGTTTAGTCGAATCGAAAAATGGAATTTTAGTTTCGGCTTCAAGAGTCAGGAGCGAAGAAACACGACGACGAAGCCGTAGAACTCGGCGAGAGTAATCTCGCTATCAGACCCAACCGGTGCGCCTCGTCGCTCTCCACAGTGACTCAATAGAAGTGTGGGAATGCGCGAAATGATGGATGTCCCGCCGCTCCAGCCACCGTATATACCGCTGCATGCGTTCTACACTTTTTCGTCCTGCAAGCATCGTTGAACGAGGCGCGAGAGACGAGATTCCTAAACTCGGTTTCCTAATCTGATCGGCGACTAGGCAGCGAGCCGAAGCAACGAGAGACAAGAACGGTCGGACGCAAACTCTCGGGAACCTCGAGGACGACGAAGGACGGAAGAATCAAGATGATCGGAGGGTGAAAGCGAGAGGATAAAGAAAGGAGAGAGCTTTCTCACAGGACAAACGACGTTGCACCGTCGAGGAGAGTTCTCCAACCGACGAAGTACAAGAAAGTGTTTCATACGTCGAGACATCGGCAGGACACACGGGGTGTACGACACGAAAAACTCGAAGTGCATGATAATTAATGAGCCTAAAGGGAAAAATAACCACCCGCTGCGAGAGATCATTGTTTAAAAGGAAGGAGCAGGTAGCTGTCGCTTCGATGCTTCTGCTGCATGAGAATCTTGGGTATGGAGTCGAACGTAAAAGGACAGCTAGCGGATGGTGGATCCGTTCACCATTTATCAATTCTCCCTTTCTTTCAGACGTCTTTATATTATATCTCGCGGAATCAATATTGTGACTCGCGTTTATGTTGCGACGGATAGGATGAGATGAAGAACGAAATAACAAAAAAAAAAGAAAGTAGAAAGCACGAATGTGCGTAAAGATATTGTTCTTTAAGGCTGTAGTAATAGTTAAGAAGAACAATTATTAACATTGCACTACAGTATAACTTATGCCGAAATCTTGAATTGGTTATATATATGTATACCGTCGATAGACATTGCTATTGGGCCATTGATCGGAGTTCTTCAGCCCGGTGTTTTCATTGAGTTCAAAGCCAATTTTTTTACTGCCGTAAACTAAAGTTACAAATCCTTTTTTGTCCGATTTTACGCTAAAATAACTATATTCCATGTCTACAACGTGCGTGGAAAATTGTCGATTTTTGACCAGCGGCATGAAAAGTGCTGCAGCGTGAAGAAAAGTAGTACTTTACGCCCCTAAGGCACAAAAGTAGCCGACAAGCCATCGCGCCGTTGCAGGCATAGAAATTATGGTCATTTTCAGTATAGTTGGAAGAACAATAGCGTATGCCACTCGGGAGGGAGCGCAATTGTCATCTCGCATAATTGTTGCCATCTCTTCGTTCGGATAGCAAACTTCACAGTCGACGAAAATTACGCGCTTTCCTCTCTTGTAGCTTAATATACTATTCTATGTCGTATTATTATTACAGCGACGGTAATAATGCTTTTTGTAATTTATTTGGTACATTATCGCCTCCGACGATTTTTCATTCTGATTTTAAGCTTTGCGCTAAATTTCGTTGCGATATTTTAATAGTTAACTCAAGTAAGAGTCTTCGTGACTTCAGATGTCCACAAAGCTTTGACTCTTCGTCCGTTTTCGTAACAATAATCGCTTCTGCGGACTGAATAAACTATACCAATAGGTATACATGGAGCTATGAATTTAAGTTGTAAGCTTTCACAGGTACTTTACTCCTGTGCTGCGCCACTTGCTCCCAAAAAAAAAATCGACGAAAAATACGATACTGCGCGCGTTACACCGCGTGCACACAAAACATTGCCATTATTCGATCTGTTCTATTCCATTTCGAGCAAAGAACGAAAAATGAGAGACGAAGAAGAAAAAACGATGGGCATTGACCGATCAGGTGTCGGCGCGTTTGACACCCTTATTCAAAGGGAAGTTCGCTCATGCGGGGTTCTTTTGCACCTCGAAACATCTTTTGCTTCACGTGTGCTTTTTATGTCGGCGCCTTTTTGCCCCTCGATTCTTTATTCTTCGATTTTCCATCTCCGCTCGCACTCTTTACGCATTGCACGTGTTTTGGTACAGCGAACGTTGCAACGCGCGTGAGGGAAGAGTGGTCAATGAAGTTTGGAAGAAGCCAACGAGGCTAGCTGTGCGTCACCACGGGAATGTCAACGACACAATGTTCTCGCGTTTGGAAGTTGCTCGGTGCCAAAATAGTGAAGAAGAATAGAAAATGAAATAATAGCGATGAACAGAGATATGTTTTCTCGAACGTCACGAGGCGAGTGAACCAGAATCACAGCGAGACAGCGAAAGAAACTGAAAGTTTGAGCGTGCGGGACGAGAATAAGAAATAAGGCAGATTGAAGCGATGATGAGGGAGGAGCAGGAGGGAGAGAGGGTAGTTAGGGGGTTGAACGAGATGAAAGAAGCCGACTGCTTGCTCCCACGCCTCTAGACCTCGTTCCCGCGACAATGGAACCTCGTGATCTGTCTTTTACTCTCTCCTCTCGTGTTGAGCCGCAAACACGAACATTTTTGTCTCGCCTCGTCTTTCGTTCGGTTGCTCTCCCTTCGATATAGAAAACCAAAAGCCGGCACACACAAGAAATCTGTCGACCACCCGCTGTCCAAGTTGTGACTTCATTTGGCGCAACTCTGACCATCTCCTTCGCTCCAATATTCTCACTCTTCCTCGAGATTTTCTCGATCCTCGATTTTTCCGTCTCTTTCAAACACTTGGAATTTTCAGTGGGTTTTTTTTCCTTCGTTCTCTGAATGTTTTCCCTCATCACTGACATCAGCTTTGAAATAAATTCGAAGAAAATTTCTCCAAACAACCTGCAACCCAACGTCGTTCAACGAACTTCTTAAGAAATATTATTGGAGAACTTTAATTTGAAACATCCAAATGTAAATTAAAAATTCATATCTGTGGATATGTATTACGTAAAAAAAAATAAAACAATTTTTTTACAGTAAAAAAATAATAGTTCGTGACGTTTATAGATTTTTTTCTGTTGGCCCATATCATTACATTTATTTAAAAAAACAATGATTGCAAACAAAGTTCTCTAATACTTGTATAATTTTTTTTATTTTAATTTTTGCGGAAATTTTACGTTTAATTTTTTTTTTATTGAAGACACGCAATGTTATTACGATAAAAATACAGTCACGAGTTCAACGATTCTTTCCCATCATCCATGATATCATCCATTATTCCATGAACAATTGGCCGGCATACCGGTGTTCTACGGATGATGACTGTAACGTCAAGGATGACTCCGGACCTCTATATCCAAATATCAACGTGTCGCGCCACTGCGCAACGAACCGCATGTCACGCGCGCATAGCGAGCATATCTATAGAGGATGGTCATCAAAGCGCAGAAGAAGAGTTTTGTCGTGCTGACGACGTTGTTGTGGGGCATTGTGTTGCGGACGGGTTTTTTTCGGTCGTCGTCTGGTCCCGACACGATAAAGAGATGTGTTTTATTAGAACGCGAGCGAGTGTGACGATTTTTGACTCTTCGAAAATTTTGGTCCCGACAGCTCGAATGACTTCGAAGCACAAGCGTGTAAGTACTCGCCGGTTCGTTCCGCAGCTCTTATAATAATACACATTGAATTTGAAACTATTTCGATATTCATCTGCGGCGCGGAGTATCTTTTCACCTCTCGTATAACTCGTAGGCGACGACGCTACACGTGCCGGCATAACGCACTGGATACACATATATATATATAGATATATATATATTAATCGTGCACATTATTGGTGTACGCGATGGGTTTAGTTTCGATACGCGGTTCGCCGGTGAGTCTTTTGGATCTCGTCTGTCCGATAAATCCATTAGCCGGCTGTATCGATACACTCGAGAGTAGATCGATCTCGTACGACCGAAAAACTGATCATACGAGATCGCTGGATCACAGTTGGCTTTTGACGTTCCCAAAGCGCGCCGAGTGTCTCGAATGAGGGAATGGTTTTGAGTATAAAGGAATTGAAAAAAAGGCGGAGGGAGGACGGGTGGGGAAGAGTGAAAGAGCGAATGAGAAAGCGATCGACGAGAGAAAGAGATCTTTACATGGCAACCGCCAATCGTCGATACGGAGTTTAAGTTTCTTGACGAGCGTGTCCAATCTCTCATACATACTATTATAATGTTATCTTATCCGTTCATTGAAACGAGATATACATATACAAGGATAGATCTGAAGAGGCTGCGGTCTTCCCGAACTGAAAGACCGAGAAGTGTGCTTAATGAATCCTATTACGAGATTTTTTTTCTGTAGTTCCGTACATAAGTGTCCGTTGTTTTTAGCGCACGCATTGCGCGGAACGATGGAACAACAAAAGCCAATAGGTAGGAAGATAATAGAACGAAAGAGTGAGAAAGTCAAGCGAGCTTCGTGCACGCTGCGGGATTCTCGCGCCCCCTTTCTCCAAGTTTACTGATGATGACGTGGTCCAGGTTGCGCGCAGCATAACACAGAGAGAATTCCTGTCCCCGTGCGAAGCCCCGCAGGATAATCCTTCACCGATGCCGGCAGATCTTCGTCCTCGTCGTATTCCTCGGCGTCGTCGTCGTCGTCGAAAAAAAAAAAAAACAAAGACAAACCCATGTCCCACCTCGTCTCGCACTCTCACGCTCCACCTCCCTCGTCATCCAATATCTTCTCTTCTTCTTTCCGTCCGCCGCGCGCGTTCCTCATCGTTCAGCTTCTTCTGCTTCTTCTCTCATCCTCACTCTCTTGGTGAGTCTTAATCCTCCGTGTGATTGCATACCCGATACCAGGTGGACGTTCACGTGGAAGGAAAGAGAGAAGAGTAGACGCCCGTCGCGTATATGCGAGTCTGACGGACCGTAAACCCTTTACCAGCTGCGGGGGGTTCCCCTCTTTCCTTTTTTTCTTTTTTCTTTTTTATAGTTCCCATCCCCCTTTCCATCCGACACCCCGAGCTATCGCGAGTTATTTCGACTTCTCGTTTATCCGCACTTCTCTATCGTGTTTGGTAACGAGTGTAGTATGATCGACAATCGATCCATCGAATGTTTAAATATTTCGTTGCAAACTCTGATTCGGCGTCGATAAATATTTGAAACATTGAAACAAGTCGAAATCCAAATAAACATTAATATTTTGTTGTTTATTTAGATTTCGTATTTTTTAAAAATGTAAATGAAACAAAAATACACGTTTTTTAGTCGAAATCTAAATAAACGATATCAAACGACGAATAACGATAAATAATTTTCTATCTTTGTTTATTCCATTGTTTCTTTAAATACACAATAAAATTAAAGTTTTCATTTGAATTTTGTTTTCTTTAAAACCTTACGATTTTTATCGACGCCGAAACAGGATTCGTAACGTAATATTTAAAGATTCGATGCCTAGGCAGTAGCATAAGTCACATGCAAAGCGGCCGCTTATTGCGAAGACCTGTTGAACATTTTTGTTTCACTTTAAACAACAATTGTAACTTTAATATAAGGTAAAGGACCCAGTTACTGACACTGTCCCAGATCTTGACCCCGGTACCTCTAGCATAGTCGGCTTCCCCCACCATTCAATATGCAGCCAATGGGTAGCGCGCGTTCGGGGCGTCATCATCTGGGACACTCGGTTCTCCTTGTTTATCCTTAGAATGTTGCACTCGTAAAGTGAGAGGGTTGCCTAGAAGTGTCACTAACTGGGTCTTTTACCTTATTGATATTAAAAGTTTTTATGCGTCAACTGGTACATTAGATGTAATAATAACAGCAATGAAAAATGAATGTAATCTTACAGTATAATTAATGTAAATTATGGAATCTAAACTATTTTCACGGTTTTTAATATCACATCCATGAATTTTCCATCGTAATTGTATATTCTATTCAATGTACCGGTTTATGCATAAAAACGTCCAGTACCAGTATAGAAAAAAAACAGCATTTTTTTTTAAGGGTTTCCGAGTAATAGACGAGATTTCTCGAGATCCACTGATCCCTTAAACAAGTTTTCAAGCGCAAGACGAGATCTTCGGTATTCA
Source organism: Cryptus viduatorius (assembly GCA_964006125.1). Lineage (NCBI taxonomy): Eukaryota > Metazoa > Arthropoda > Insecta > Hymenoptera > Ichneumonidae > Cryptus > Cryptus viduatorius. The sequence goes on from OZ023220.1 coordinate 26,526,809, forward strand.
ATAAAATATAAAACACGTAAACCCGATTAAAATCGAGAACTATGTGGGTATCTTCATATCGAGATAATTGATAAAGAGCGTCAATAAAATGTTAACGTGTGATTGGATATATGCAAAGCCAGTTCGACAGTTCGATTATATGTCTATTAATATATCCCGGCGCGCGGGATATGATTACGAGATTGCTAGAAAGGATCGCCGCGTGGAACGTTACGAAGGTGGATATACGAGAATGGGAAAGCGAGAAAGAATGACAGCGGAGAGAGAAAAGAATCTTGTGAAGGCGGTCATTAGCGGGTTGTGACGGGTCTTACTAATAGGCAGGAGACAAGTGAAGATGTCGGGGGACTCTCGGTCTCTTCGGTGCAGCCCACTATATCCAGGTCGCTCCGCTCTATACTCCGCTCGTTGGGCTTTCGATGATACGACGTTCCAGCATCACGGCGGCTCCTTTGAGGGGCACCGGCATCGAACGATGCTTCTTCGTTCGAGATCACCAGCCAACACCAGCGGAGAGAAGAGACCTTGCCATCGGGAGAAATGTGCACTGGCTTTGCGACGAATACACCTATCGCCGTATCTTCTTCGTCTTCTTCTTCTTTTTCTTCTTCTTCTTTTTCTTCTTCTTCTTTTTCTTCTTCTTCTTCTTCTACCTCTTCGTTTATTACCGACGTAAGACGCCCAGCGTCATTGTCTATAACCGCGACTATAATCATTTATCGACTCGCGGAACAAGCGAAGTCACGCGACTTATCGAAACTCGATGGGCTACATGCACACGTAAAACAGCCTATCAATTAGTACATTCTAATGGCTGATCTGATATAACGATTTCCATGCAATGTGTTCCCATCTCGATCGTGGGATCAAACCTTGAGGACAATCGGTGGTTTGAGTCGAAGTTTTCAAAAGCGAAGACAGCGTTATTTACATTTTGAAAAGTACAAAAGCCACAGAAGCCACCGCGATCTTCTCGATCGAACGAACACACGAATCTCCATTCTAGCGATTGTCAAAGATGCGACACTGATGTCGCAGGCCACCATCCGACGTTTTCGGGGTATATAACGTGGTGGTTTGTTAATTTTCGTGTCGTTCCAAAATATACCGGTTCGTGAAAAGGAAAATAAGAAGCCGAGGATCAAGTTGCGATGACAAATGAACTGTTTACTCGAAATCGCGGCAGGCACAGCCATTACGGCCCTCGGTTATCTTGCAGCTTGTCGTCCATTAGGACGTGTTTTTTTTTTTTTTTTACTTTACGACATAGTCCGGATCTTTATCTCGCACTACCGATCTCTTTCGACTCTTCGTATGTCGTTCCTTCGCCTCTTTCCAGCGGTATACGATACATTTTGTGCGTTCGGAACCCCTATATCATCTCCTCGCATCTCTGTCTCACGCCGCAAGGGTTTTCCATGATGATGTATACGATAGTGAAATAGATACGGCAGGCATCTTCGCACTCTCGCGGTCCGTGAATACTCACGAATATTAGAAACTTATTTTGCCATATTAACATAAATTATTCAATTATCATAAAAATAATCCCTTCGTCGTGATATGTTTTAGAGAAGAAAATTTTCCAAACTAAATATCATCGACAGCCAATTGTTCATATATAAATACAAAATTTTTACCATAATTATTTTATTAATTAATAAATAATTAAATGAATATAATAGTCATAAAAATATGTCAATATTTTATTATTTTTTTAAATTTAAATAAATTAGATATATCATTAAGGGGGTTACATTAATTCCATTTAAAATATAGCAAACGAAAAAAATCCACTCACATAACTTGAGTTGTTTATTGCTCCGAACATCCCCGGTTTCATAATTACATCCAATTCGTCGATAATTAAATGAAAGGAAAGAAGAATTATACAAGATTACATAGAGGTAAATTTCACCGTTGCGTGAATTAAAAAAAGATTTTCTATCGAAAAAGGAAGCGATAGCGAACAGTGAGCTGAAAGGGGGGATTGCCAGGAAGAAAAATATATATATATAAGTAAAGAAAGGCTTTTCGAGATCGTCAAAGGCGAGCCGCTCTCGTTTATAACCCAACTATTTCATGAACACGGATTGGTGCGGCAGCACGACGACGCCATTCGTCCGTCTATAATAGCCTCACGTTGCTTCTCGCTCAGTTAATACTTTTAATACCAGCAAACGACGAACCGTCGAAAACGGTCTGTTTTCGATAATATTAGGAAAAATATTTATAAGATTTCGTTGTAGGAGCCGCAGGCGGGGTAAATAGCCGGAGCTAAATAGGCCCTCCGGAGCTTAATAGCCGAAAGAGCCGATATATACATAAGCAACCTGAGAAGGGAAGACTCACAAACCCTTGCATTGCTCCCAGCGTCCTATTAGACAGATTACTGGAGGGTTGATATTGTTCGCGTGCCGTGCGACTATACTTTCTCGTGCAATCCGATTTTCGGACCAAATTTTCAAATGATCACAGCATTCTACATCTCTGTCATGCCGCTTTACTTCGTTTCCTTGTTGTTTCCTCTTATCCACTTTGGGAGCTTTATTTCACCCGCTCGCTCGGTCCCTTAGTCTTCTCAGTGTACACAGCTATACACAGCAATACACAGCTCGCTTTAACCTTTTTTTTTATCTGCTTAAGTCGCGCGACTGGTCACACCAGCGAAAAGCAACAGTGAAGAAAAGGATAAAAAGAAGGGTTGCGGCTAATAGTCTCCAGCCGTTCTTTCTCCGGGGTGCACGAGCCGGACGTCGTCTCGTGGAAGCCGCGATGAATGTTTTTCTCCTTCTAATTCATGTCTCGCTTTTCGATGTGGCGAAGCACAAGAGACGAAAGAGTGGAAAAGCAAAAAACGTGAAGTACCCCACTGAAAAGAGGATTTTCCGCGCTGTGGAATGAAGCAAACCGGAAGCGGTTTGGCACGCACGCTGCGTCCCGAATAGAGTCTTTGCTATGAGTTATACACAACTATGTATAAGTACGCGCCGTAGACGCGTCCTCGTGGCTTTCGCTCTCGAACCAATCGATGCTACCGGAGTATACCAGCCGGCCTTGTGGACCTATTCGCTTGGAATAATAACGTTATATTATACCGCGGCTTACTCACTCGCCAGACATGCTACGGCCTACTCTATTCGTAACCCTACGAACGATTTTAGGTAAATTCTGAAAACAGCATGACTAAGGGAAGGTATAGTTCCCGGAGAAAAAAATACGGGAATGGCTACCAGATTCGAATAGTATTGGGAGAGAAGAGCAAAATCTGGGACTTTTTGTTCTATATTTTGATAGATTATCTCACAAAATATAGGAAAAAGTCTTCGACGAAAAAAGTTTTCGTCCCCTAATTACTATTCGACTCTGGTAACCATTCTCATATTTTTCTCTTCGTATAGAATTTGATGCAGTAGTTTTTTTTTTTATAGAAGGCGCCATATGATTTTCAAGAAGTCAGCGCCGATTTCAAGATAAATCTTGAATTATATTGATGCTTATGCTAAAAACAAACGATTAACACTAATCGTATCTTTGCAGCTATTCTGGAAAAGTTTTAGAGCGACTGATAGGTTTTAGCCGTCTTTCATGTAAGAATTGACATATTTCGAGAGGCGATTTTCTTGTTATCAGCCTCTCTTGGCATTTAATTAATGGTGACACATCACTTTGTTGTTTGCACGCGTGATTTGCACTCTGGTAACAGTAAAAATGTTGAAAAATTGCATTTTTATGACGAAAATGAAAATAACAGGTGCCGATGGGTAATATCACTGTGTAATCAAATGGGATTTGTGAATTGAGATTATGCTATCCAACAAGTATTTTTTAAGATTTCCGCTATAATCACTTTATTATTATTAATTTCTAGAGCCATTTTTAGATGAATATTTCGCATTAGTTGGATAGGCGGTTCGATATTATTGTTTATTACTTTAAAAAATGGGGCGCCAGCATTACGCGAACTGCTCGGGTAATACCAAATAAATAAACTTTCATTCAATTTGTAATAATAATAAGTTGCTAATCATTTTATATAGTCGAACTCTCGGAGTTATTCGTCAACATCCCAAAACGTAGACCGATTCAAGATTCGTATGAATTCTTCTCTTTCATAATTGAAATAAAAAAGATTCCTCTTAGGTGGCCGGATATTCGTGAATTCGCCCCGTATATAGCTTACAAGTCACAACAACGAAGACGTACATTTTTTTCGATATGATTTTTTTTTGTTTTTCCGAATTTCTATCCCCCCAATTTATCGACATATATTGCCGGGATCATTGCGACCAATTTGCCACCTTCTTTTCGATGTATGTACTTTTGCACAAATTGCGTCGCCAATTTTTCGTGTTTCAATACAGCAAATGCCTGGCATCCCTCAGGGCGGACACGTTTCCGATGGTAATATTATTATAGGTACATTGTACGATGGAATCCGCTATTAAGCGGGCGGTATGCGTGGGACAATTACCCGCTCGCGATGGCCGCGTCGGTGGCCCAGACCCTGCACATCTGTTGATATTGTCGATAAAATGCAGAATATGGCGCGAACGCGTCTGTCTGTGTCTCCCCTCCTCCTGGGATAATGTTATCGAACCGCATTGCCCCTGCACACCGGTAATTGCACGCACATCCGTTTACGATATGACGTTCATGTACACATTCGTAATACGGCATATCCACTCTGCGCGCCCTTCGTGCGTCTCCTTTGTCCTATACATTGTAGCAAAAATGTTGCAAACTATATTGTATTAAAAAAAAAGTATATATTATCAATTTTCGTACGCGTGTTACAGTGAAGGTTCGCCTAAATGATATAGTTGCATCTTTAACGCATAATTTGTGCCTTCGTGCTGTACGAAAACGTTATATTGCGCGTTTCAGCAGAACTTTGGGTGCGAATTAATTTCGAACCGTAAACCGGGTTTCAACCGTTCGCTTCTTCCGAAAGTTCGTAACCGTAACGATATTACACGGTGGTCACTAAAAACAGAGAACAAAATTTCCCAACTTCCTGAACAAAATTCACGTGTGTAATGAATTACAAATAACTAATTAATGAAGTTCCTGATGAATCGATAGTCGAAGAAATGTTTGCTAGTTATGACGATAAAAAATGATTTCGTACAACTGAGTAATGGAAATGAATCACTGAATAAAATTTTTTTTTCGTATTTTTTTTTTTTCGAAACGTTTGCAGCAACCATAAGGCATCGTCTTTTCTCAAAATTTTCTTAATTTTAGATCCATCTACAAACATCCACGTTACCCGGACACATTGTGTCTACATAAATGAGGCTTGTGTATAGTATTATATTTTTCTACGTGAATTATTATAATTTTCAATTCATTTTATATCATTTAAGACGCTTAACATATGAAAAAACAAATTATTGCGCTTTGGTTTTTTTTTTTTAAACATCCTTCGCGTGCGGGAAAAAAAACTCGGAATCGATCTTTGTGTTGGATGTTTCTTCTTCTACGTACTTCTTGATTTTGGCTAAAAGAATGAAAATCATCGGGGAACGGAATGATAATCAATGAGGACAGGTATAACGGGGAGCTCTGGCATTTCTTGGCGCTTCGGTAGGACACACGAGAGTTAGTCGCGAGTAAGCGTGTACGCACGCGGTTCGGTATATCTGGCAGTTAAGATGGATCACCTCTCGCGGCTTTGCCGTCTTCAAAGCGCCAATCCGCCTGGTCCTCTCCTGCCACGCTGGACAACTCTATTCGTTGTTGTTATTATTCTTTTATAATATATCGCGTACCATACAACACTGTATGTACTATATAACTATGTATATAGAAATACTATGGTACAACAGCAACCGCGTACGTATAGCTTATTGATGTGTATGTGGATATGTATGTAAAAATGTCAGAACGGAACGCTGAGCTCATCATCGACCTGTCCAACTGTATATAGAGATATCTCGATGCCGTGTCCACCGCAACTTGGACTGTTATCTAGCTTTGGCTCAACAAATGTTCGTTCACAGTAACGTCGAAGTTCGAGTCCTCCGTTCCGGACTATACAGTCCGCCGTTCTTTCTACTCTTTTCCTGTTGATCTCTCCACTTCTTCCTTTCTCGCGGGTCCGCGTGATCCAGATTAATCTCGCGACTGATTGACTCCGTCGACCTAATCAACCGACGCTTTTTCTTTTCTGTATCAAACACCGCGGTATACGCTTAATAGAATCTTATATTGAAAATTGCTGGAGCTATAAAATTGTGCATTCCGGTTTTAAATGTCGTTGATCCTCCATACGATGATTTCTTATAAACATCGATAAAAAAAAATGTTTGTCGATCAATAATAGAATACAGCAATCCATTTTTCCGCTACTGCAAAGAAACAGCTATAAAAAACAGAAAACTGCCGAAACGACTAATACGACAACTAATTCGCATACGTCATCCCCATAACTCACTATACAAGAATGTCAGCGCACTACTCTTTGAAAAAACAGGCATCACATCAATGAGAACGAGAATAATGGAACTATCTAGAAAATTCACCAATGTGCACATCCCACGCATACAAAGTATCAATATTAATATCCACAGATCGTGTATTGTCAATAAATTCCTTCTTATACTACTATTAATACTAAAAATGTTTATTATATCCGAAGCTGCGAATACCAAAAGCAACATTGTCTGGAAAATGGTTGAATATCAGCTCAGAGGTTTATAAAATGAAAACATTCCCATTTTCATGTTGGACATCAATCACAACTTACCAAATTTTTGCCAAAGCGATAAGGTAAAAAAAAACTTTTGGATAAAAATTTATTATTATAGTTTCTCCATAGAGGAAGTTTTGTTATCGGGATTTTTAATTTATTTTTCGCGATTTTTATGCCACGTCATCAGAATGTTCAAAAACATCTCACAATCACATGTCCGCCGAGTTGCTGAATAAAAAAAACCGATGCTTAATTACGACTTCAACTGATATTTATCTCTAATTCTAGAAATTAAAAAAACGCTTAAAACTTTGAAATTTTCACATTTCCTCATTTATTTATTAAATATAAAAAAAAATGTTTTCATTACCTTGTCATAGTAGAAGCTATGGGAGCAGAAAATATCAATGAAGAAACAATGTAGAATTTTATAATTTTCATGGATTTCGGGATCCTTTACGGTAAAAATAAGTCAATTTAATGTATTGGTTGTAGAAGCTTTATGTATAAACTGATTGATTCGATGTAACAATAGCGATGAAAAATGAATGGATTTTTATAGTAAAATTAAAGTAAAGTATCTCCACAGTTTTTAATTTACCGTGCATTATTTTTTTTATTACAATTGCACATCAAATTTAATGAATTAATAAATGGATAAAACCTTATAATACATTAGATTTCCGGTACATTTTTTTCACGGTGTGAATAATTCACGAACTAAAGTTTCACTTGTTAATATAATCGTTTCAATGCGTCGTAAAAAAAAATTACGCTGAAATGGTTATTGTGCTAACAGAGTTCGGAAATACTGTTGCAAGTGAACGAAAAATGGTGTCGGATTGTCAACAGCCGGCTAATTTGTGCAGCGTGCGGGTGAACAGAGAGGCGGTAACATGGTCGTTTTATACTTTAGCGCTGACGGTGCGTTTGATAATAGGAATAGGAACCGGTAATTGGTGTAATGAGAGCGTTTCACGCCCCGCTCGAGGCTCTATCCACTCTGGCAATCTACCTTCGTGTTCCCCGATCGTATACTCCGCACGATTCGTTTGTGGAGTTTCGATGTAGTTTGTGTGGATCGTATACCTCCGCACCGGCATTAGCCTAACCCATATTAGTACCGGGGGGGGATTAACCGCCGTGTTAGGCGTCAGTGTACAACGATCTGAAGCGTATCTCGACGCCCTTTATCGTTCTTCACACACATACACACAGAGACAGAGCTAATAAACGATCGTGAGCTTAATACACTATTGTCGAAGAGTCGCGCAGTTGTTGAGGCAAACGAGCCACCACCGTTAGGCGAATTAGATCGTCATCTGTCCCCCCTATGACACTGGCGCAGTGTCACCAACAGAGGTAACGATCTCTGATTGCTTTAATTTCCAAGTGTGCCAAGCTTTGCATAGATCCCGCCGCATATTAATCCATATCTTCGTTAATCTTATATGAATTTTATATTTCTCTAATTGCTATCTTTCAATCAAACTTATATCGAAAAAGCCTTCGGGAGGGAGCGGAGAGTTTCTCTCTTCAACACGCAAAATTTACGAGGATTCCTTTGGATCTCCTTATCGCAATAATGAAAGGGTTAAACAGCCGCGCGTGCCACGGTTAGTTTATACGTGTGTATATGCATGCGCGCCGCCGCGTTCCTTCCTGCGCCCGTTTACGCCTCTGTATACGATGAAAATGAGAACGAGGGTGTCGCGTGTTCGGGGAACGACGACATATGTAGCGTCCGAGTGTCGGCAACCCTTCTGCCGCTGTCCACTCCCTCGTCCACCGATTGTTCAGGGAGCATTAACTCACGCGACTCCGTTACACCTCGTGCCGCTCTATTTCCCGCTCTATCAACGCGTTCTCTCTCCTCAAAGCCTTTGGGCATAAAAAAACGCCGCGCACTCTTCCGTCTGCTGTCATTCCTTTGCCAAATCGTTGCAGTCTTTTCGCACGAGAAATTTAACAATAGGAATGTCGACATTAGTACCTTTACTGAACGGTACTAAACCGAAGCACGGAAAACTTTCGGACAACTGATTTCCTCTATTTCTATAGATTTTAATAGAGTTTCATAGAATATAAAATAGACACATTGCGACCTCATTTTTTAACTGTATTAGTATCGAACGTTTATCTTATCGCCTCGAGCCCTCAACTTTTCATTATCGATTATTTGACTTTATAAAATAAATCGGTAAACGAATTCACGATATTTTGTAACAATAAAATATCGTCGATCCCGTCGTAGATTTGGACATACGAAAATGAAATTTTATACGCTGCCTCCTCTTTTTCTCATGGTTATTACAATGCCATTCCTTTGAATTCAGACCTCTTGATTTTTCGTATATGAAATAAAATACATGTCTACCATAGAGTACGGAATAGAAACGTACACAGGTATTATCGGTTGAACGACCGCGAACAGACGCATTCCCGGTCATTAGATATCGAGGGCGTACTTGAGAATAAACGTTCGGATGTATAGTAGCAACGTTACATCGCACGGCTATGCTAGACGTAGTAGGTATACTATAGACGATCGGAAAGGGCGCGAGAATCAAGATATCGATACTCCAACCGGCAAACTCTTCAGAGTTCCCTTCGCTGCGGGGTCATTGATACCCGATCGACTGTTCACAATCGCGCCTTTCGATGTATTGTCGAAAAAACAGCCATCGGCTTTTCTATTTTCTCACAGTTATACTGTAAATTCTTGTAAATGCGCTCGATCAAGAAACTTTAATGATCGATTATCGTTTTTATTCGTGAATCTCATGAATTTTTCATGAATTTTCGTTCGGTGAGATTTTTTTTTTTCACTGTGTGAAAGTAATATACGCCTTTTCCTTCATCTACGTTGAATCGCTGTGACAAGTTCTCTAAGCGTTGCTTAGGCGCATAACGCGACGGGAATCCGTGTGACTTATCGTGATCGCTGTCCACCAAGACCCGCTTGACGTATCCTATGACTCTATGAGTATAATCAGTACTATAAATGTCGCAGGAGATACGAGAAAGTCCGAGTCGTGTGACATCTTCACCGATCCTATTAAACCCTCGGGCCGTTCATGATTAATAATTCCTAAATTAAATTAAATCAAGCCGACAAATGCCGACGATGATCATGACGGAATTAGTTCTCTGGAGAGATTGCCGCTACACACTTTCTCACTATGTACGTTCTGTTAGCTTTCCTCACGCCAATTTAACGCGGTAACGAAGCTAGGGGTGTCCTGTACGAGAGCTTGATATTTCGGAATCTCGAATATCTTTGTGGCAACGGCAGCGTTAAACAAGCTAATAAACTATTCAGCTAATCCTGGTGTTTTTTTTTCGTAATTTAGTACGAAATTTTACTATACTGGATTAAGATTATTGGAGCTAAGCAACAGAGAAGGTCGAAGGTTCGTGATCATATTTACCACCGAAGACGATCGATCTAACGATATTTTCACATCATATAAGTTTCGAATCGTTGATCACGTTTCTTCCAATCGACTTCCCTTCTTTCGGCAGAAACAGCTAAATTTCTTTAGGCGACCGAGGGCAGTCGCGTGCGAAACTAGAGGACCGAAGAGACGGAAAATTGCGTTACCCGGCGGCGTGTATACTCGACCGGTGAGGAATCTTTCGGGCGGATCGATTATGCGATGAATAAAAGAACAGAACGATTAGGCATCGTTGAGTTTGGGAACGCGATTCCGGCAGGGAGTCGGTTTGCTGTGGCATTCGGACTCGATGGAGCTAGCAGAGTTCCTGCCGCGTTCAGTCAGCAGGAAGTCTGGCCAGAAGCGATGCAACAAGTGGCTCCCAAGAACGTTAAACTCTATGCAGCTCCCTCTGCGGCGATTCTTTTTTTTTTTTTTTTCGTGCTTTAGACGTTCGGAGAAATCGCGATGTCGAGAATCGTGTGAGTTGAGAAAATCCCTATAACTGACGTTTGTTATATCAATTCTATTGCACAATCACTTGTGTTCATCCGAATTGGAAGATAACACCTATTAGTGACTATGTAAAAATTTTAACCAACAGAATCATTCGAAATCTTTAAAGAAGCGAATGGGGTTCTGTAAGCAGATATTTATTTCATCAAAAACTTTAGTTCATTGGCCAATCAAAACCCTTCAAAAGGCATCAATTGTTAATCGTCCTCTAAAAGATATCGATAAAAGTTTGAATAATTATCATTGTTCCTATTAGAGGCACCAACGCTACAGAATTGCGCCTACTACGTAACTCAGAATGTTTCTGGTCATTCAAGTAGATTCTATCAGGAAAAGTAATTCATTGGTTAACTAAAAACCCCTAATATACTCAATTGTTTAGTGTTGAATACCACATTTCTATTGAAATACTATTGGCGAAATGGTAACATAACTACAGAATTTAGGAGGATCAGTATGTGTATTGAAACTTATTACTGGATCATTGAGGAGAATTGTAATTACGCATAATGTTGTAAACCTGCGACTAATAGCAGGATTGCCCGCAATAGGAGCATTTACCTTAAATAATCAAATTTGGCGATGCAAATTGCATGTATGTATAGCTACGACCTTTGATATCATAGCAGTGAGTAAAGTGGTCCACCGACACCTTCGACGACTCTCGGTGACCATCAATTTTTTCATAATACAATAACGTGAACCAAATACGAAACTGAACCACTGAGAGAAAGAACAACTTCATTAATTTCTTACAGTACAAGACTGTGGAACAGGCGGCATCGGCTTTGTCTCCAAACGAAGTTACGAAATAGATAGATGCCGAGAGCAATTTATGAAATAATGCTTCTTCAGTTACGTGCACATACTCACGACAAGACTTCTATGAAGTAAGCCGATTGTTTCGGGTTGATAACATGGAAACTTGTATCAAATTTACTTTATTTTAGTAATAAGAAAAGATAAGAATAAGAAGATAAGAAAAGATTTCAACCTTCGGTTGAAAAAGGAGTGTAATAAAGAAATTGTATTAACGGAAAACAATGAAATAACAATAAATTCTTTATATGTCATACAAATAACAAAAGTTTTGATAATTTTCGAAAATTATTTGGCAAATAAATGGCGTCTCAAATCTAACCCTGCAAAATCAAAACTTATGCTTCTTAACCACATTATCACCGACACCCCTCGACACTTAGTTACCTACAATTCCGTTATTACTCCATACAAATTAGCTAAATACGGGGTGGAACGGATAGCGAAAAGTGAGGTTATAATTTTTTGTTTCAGGGTACGAAAGCGAAGCAATCGCGAATAGCCCATGGGCGAACCAATCTTTTCAATACCGTCAAGCAATCAACAACTTTCGTCCCCCGAAAACTGCCATGAAAATGTAATATGCAACTCGGGACGAAAAACATCGAAACTGCAGAAACAATAACTCTGAAAGAACTTGCCAACATCCGACACAATAATAACCGTCTACATAACCTTTATAATATCCTGTTATAAGAATACTCGAGAACAACTCTGATACCAGAACGGAACAAGAAATTGAGCAGAAAGTTCGCACTCTCGCATATGGACTCCATTGAGTCACAATGCAGCATCCGATCTCACAACTTAACACGGTGACTCGAATGCTTGACACACAGCATACTAAAAATGCCAATTGACGCCAAATGCGCTTTCCCCTTTATTTTTACGAGCGCTATTACCCAGAAATTATAAAACTCCAATCACTTAAGCTATAACTCAACTCCGGACAAAATATTATTAAGACGTTTTTGAGAGTCACGAGCTGAAGTACTCCGGTCGATGGCCCTTTAGTCAAAAGGAAACGCTTACGACATGTAACAAATGTAATAACCAACACGGAATAATGTCTTATTTGATTAATTAAATGTCTGTACTGCTACAATCATTCGTCAAATTTCGTAAAGTTTTACAATGAATATAAATATTTTTAACGTGTGCTTATCGATAACGCGAGTCATATTAAATGATTGAACATTACTCCGTATCACGAAGCACGTAGGTACCGTTTTTTTTATTATGGAGATTCATAATTCTTTTATTATTGTTAATCATCATCAATAAAATCGAGACAACCTTGAGTCACGTTTCGCAACGATTTATGGACAGAAAATATGTGAGTCCATCATGAAGTCAAATGCCGAGACTCGTTTGATTCGTACAAGCAGTACAGTAGTACTACCTGCGCGAGTAGTTTCACAGTAGTACAGCTATTACCATGTACAGCGCGTCAATCGATTTCAATCTAAAAGACGTTCCGAAACCTCGCAGAGAGACATCTCATCGATATTAATTCGTAATCAATGATAAATCTTCAATGGAATCTCCTGTACGCTCGTAGGTTCGGGAACAAGTCTTGAGCGTAGAATACGCTACGGAAGCCTTTACCCTCCTACCGAATGACGCGAATGCTCGAAACATCAGCATCACAGTTTCACCATTCCTCTTTCTTCTTCGTTGTACCTCTTAGAATGCAGCTTGGTATAGATAGACGAGTCGGAGAAATCGATCAAAGTTCTCTCAGTGGACGCGTGTACATGTTGGCGGCACGGGGAGTTTCGTCTGAGAAACTCGTATGTAACGTTAAAGACAAGACGCTCGTTCGGTCCGATCGTTGAACATTCGAAATTCCACAGCGCCGACCGCTCTCATCCTCAATGAAAGACACAGCTGAGGGGCTACGGTCTACAATATTCTCTCGGACTCCGGGCAAAGAGTCGGTGGAAGCCTCTCGTCGTTGCTCGTCGGCGGCTTCGTCCCTCGGACGTCTGACCAGAGCGAGACATCGCGCGCCCAATGTCCGACGTCTTTTTCGCGAAGAAGCAACGGCGGACCGAGCCGGAATGAAGAATCTTTCGTCGTCGCTGTATCTCGACGAGAAGCGATTCGGCAAAGCGATTAGTTACACGCGACATTCAACGGTGTGTCTTTATCCGTTTGGTTACATTCGTATGCAAATATACACGAGCCTTTTGGGCCGCGCGCTCGGCACGACCGGTAAAGACCTTCTTCTCACTATTCTGTATCTTGTCGAGAGCCATTCCCAATGCAGGAATACTACAACAAACAACGAGCGGCGCGCTGCTTGACGAGATCAACCGAGAAATGCGAAAACAACGAGTTCGCCGCTAAAGCAATTTCACAACGCGCGCTTCGACGGTATTTCTATGTACGCGTATACACATATAGATATTTTAGTGGCACTGCTAGAACGAATAGTTTTCAGCGGAACAAACGAGAAAAAAAATGCCTTGGGCTATGGTGTTTTGATTCGTGATTGAAATACTAGAAGACACCTGTCAGTCCTTCGTGTATCGCTGGCGTTTAATTTTTCTCTACGCTTATCTTTCTATCGTTTTGCGTAATTCTGCCGTAAGTGGTCGAAGTCAACAGTTCGACTCCAACAGTATTAGACGCGTCAACAGTTTTTTTTGTTTATACCCATGTGAAAAAAACGTGAATGTTGTTGACCAATGATTGAGTCTAATGCCGACAGTCGTTATTAATTTAGTTATTTAAGATTTGCATTAATTTTTTTTTTTTTTCATGTATTCCATCTTGAATTTTTGTGTGAAACAAAAACTAAATTTCTCCGTTTAGTCACATCAATAAATTTGGTGAAATTCTGAAAAGGAAAATGTAAAAAATTAATTTGTGCAAAACATTTTTTCTGTAATAAAAAAAGTTCACCGAAATCACTTGCTGCCCTAAAATTAGAGGGTAATAACGGTGTGAAATTTTTTTAAAAAGGCTGTCGATACAAATACTCGACTTTCCATGTCGTTCTAGAAACTCTTTAAAGATCCATGACGCATCGTTTATATGTATACCTGCCGCCCATACATTAGCTACTCAATGTTTTTTAACTGCAGAAAGAAAAGAAAGCGGAAACGAACAGCAAAGTGCAAGCGGTACCGATAAAGAAAGCCGTAATACCGCAATGGCTTTCAGCTCATTGTCATTTGTCATCAATGCGATGGGTTCGACAAATCATTGATTGATTATTTTCTAAAAATTGAAGATACGCGATCAACACCGTTACTTGTGCTATACGATTTTCTGATATTTGAGAATAGATAAACTTGAGAATTTATCTATCGTCAAATCATTCGGCGATAGTCCAATGAATTACTCGAAAAAATTGCCTCACCATGTGGAAAATCCCGGTATTTATACAGAATGAAATTTTCCACATTAAACCCGTTAACGTAATACATAATGACAATCTCGCGTTTTTTAGCATCGACATCTATCAGGGTAGTTGCCAATGACGTTATACACAGTTCAATGGCAACAATGGTCAAAGAAGCACGCGCACGAGAGCATTCTGAAACTAACAAATTAATATATCCGCTTTTTAATCCCAATGTAGAAAGGTTAATTCGAGACGAGGGAGATGAGAAAACGAGATAACGCGCGCGATGGCCACGCGACAGGAAGACGCTCTTGTTGCGGCTGTGCCAAAGACGAGAAGATGAAAATAAAAGAGTTCCACTTTCGCTCCCTTTTCCTGTACAAATTGTGAACGTGAGCCCTCCTCGTTCATTCCTCGTGAGCGAGAGCGCAGTAATCACGTAAGAACCGCGCCAGCGACAAGCAACGAAAGGAGAGTAGTCTAGCTGAGCCGCGATTAATCAATTAAGCAACCGAAAAGTCGTGATCTCCCCTGAATAACTGGTGACTGGACCGCATTTACTGTGAGCAGTGGTGACTCTTGATAAGTCTCGTCTCAAAGTTCCTCGAACGATAATTTCGTTAAATCGTTGCGATGTTTATGAATCTACGCGGATATCAACGAAGTCGCCTTTTTCCCGCCGCCGGCGAGCCGCTATATGTCGGTTATTTTCTTCCCGAAAATACGATACAATGTTTTTTTTCTTTTCCACCGTCGTCTCGACGATTACTCTAGCGAATTGAAAGAATTCGAGAGACGTTTTTTCGCCGAAGGAATCACGGATAGAGTCCGCAGAATGCGTGAGGGAACTCGTGAAGAATTCGTCTCGCTTGCGTTCCACTGTAACACACGACCG
Organism: Cryptus viduatorius; assembly: GCA_964006125.1. Classification (NCBI taxonomy): domain Eukaryota; kingdom Metazoa; phylum Arthropoda; class Insecta; order Hymenoptera; family Ichneumonidae; genus Cryptus; species Cryptus viduatorius. Next base: position 26,542,528 of record OZ023220.1, read on the forward strand.
CGAGGCAAAACATTATAATCTACCGGGAGGGTTTATTTTATGACGACGGGTGGGTGTCTGTATTATAAAAGGCTCAACGGTGGGTCGAGGTGCGAACAACCTGTAACTCTTTCGTTTCTCGCACCGCGGGGGAGCTGGGGACCAACTAATTCCCACCAGGAACATGCCGCGATCACTCAGAGCCCGTGAAGAACTTGACTCTCGCGGTTATTGTTCAATAAGTTTCGTACTGCGTGTTCACTATCGTGACGAGAGACAGAACTTATTAGCGCTATAAATTTTCTTATAATTTTTATCGTTGCATCCGTTGTTGTTGGGCGTCATTCGAATCGCTTGGACATCAATGTATGATGGGGAAAAAAAGAATGGAAAGTAATTTAGGGACAGGTGAGGTCCGAGGAAAAATAAGATCGAGTATCTGTTAAACGGCAAAAGACTTGTAGCGGAGCGGATCGGTCTCAATCTTTGGTTCCTTTTTTAATTCTTCTAAAAGGAGGCTAAAGGGTAACATAATCTCAACAATGTCTCCAATTTTTTAAAATATTATTCCACTACATCCAACGACCATGCCGTTTCTTCCTTTATCGACTAGAATCAATATACAACCGACGAAATCAAACTACAGTACTCCGTGTTCTTACGATGAGGTGATACTACCCGGTCGGTAACAAAAACTGTAATCCAAATTGCTCTGCCGAGGATGGTTTTATGTATAAAAGACGAGAATGTTGCAAACTCGTATCCAAAACTCTTGACTTTTTATAAAAAAAAAAAATTTGCAAGTTAGAAAAAGATCTAAAAAGTCTATCTATTCAGAACAATTAACGGGTCAATATCCGAAAAAAAATTAGTTTGCCACGTTATTGGTTAAACAATTTTTATGCTAATTAATTTATTAATAACTTTTTGGCTTTATTGTTATTATTACTATGCAAAATGGATGATATTAGCATTTCGATTAATATAGTTGGTTTTTAAAAGATTTTTAGATCCGCGGAAAGTATTCGAAATCCTCCCGGAATCGCACTTTTCCCTGGAAATGTTACGATACGCCCTCCTCAAAGTTTGGCTGAAATAAAAATGTAGTTTAACGTGAAACAACATAAGTGTAGGTAATCCGAAAGAAACTACTTACAGAAATATGGTTTAGATAAACGAAGTAAAATTTTATCGAACGTAATGACAGAAGACGCTCAAGGTGTGGTAATGTCCGGATTTAGCCGAAGTCACAAAGACGTGAGCGTGGGGTAACGTGTGTATTCTTCGCTCTTCTCATCGCGTCTGTATTTTCGTGCATTAACAAGCCACTTGTTTCAACCTCTCGGTTTCTCTCCTCCGTATAGTGACCGCGTCGTACGAGCAATGAGAATAAAGAGGGGAAGAAAACGAGTTGAGAATAAGAGTGAGCGCGTACGACGCGTATTATACACGCGATAACACGCCTGCGTACATACTATGTACACGCGCCGCATATCGGGACGTGTTACATAGCGTTCACATAAACGACTGTCTACACATCGTGTAAGGCGCGTGTGCCCCTTGTCGTGCACGTTTCCTGCGAGAGTCTTACGGAGTGGGCGTCCCTCTCGTTTCGTATACACGCCACTAATCCGTGGAATACAATTCTCTCACTAAGGACAACTTGCAAAAATGAATCTTATATTTTTATATATAAATTTTCATTTAGGATAAATGAAATACAATTCTATAAGAACAATGACATCGTTAACGCTATACATTGATTATTCAACATCACCGTTTTTTGGAAAAGTGATGTACGATCGTTCATTTATAACATCCCGCAAAGCGGCAACCATTTTTCGAAAGTGTAACCGCGGTCACAAATTTTGCTGGACTTATCACTCGGATGGCCATATCCCTGGAAAAACCCTTTTTGGAACTTACCGGCAATCTTACTCTCCTTATGTGAGAAAATGTTCGGTTATACTGAGATACATCCATACGGGGATCCTGATGGGTACGTCAGATAGTGCAAAAGATACTTTCGTTAATGTTTTTTAGTCCAAATCGTGAAAAAAATAATACTTTTACACTGAAAAGAATGTACACAAAGTCAATAAATATTTTGAACACCTTTTCGATCATTTTTTTGTATAGACTTTTGAAGATTGCTGTATTTTAATCCAATAACAAATGGAGACAATGGAGACATTGCAAAAAGTATATTGAATGAATTCTTATCGATGTTACTATTACTAGAAAGCGATTCGATCCTTGCATAGAAATGAAAAAACAATCCTGTAGTAAGGGAAAGGAGTAAAGATATATAGGCAAAAAGTAAAAAGAAATCGCATATTACTTGTAGGAAAACGAATTAATTGAACGTACAAAACAAAACGCACAACGTACAAAACGTATATTCGAAGAAACTGTATAAAATATATTTTGTAATTTATAATATATTATGTATTTCTTTGTTTTATGGATTTTTTTTTATTTTGCATTTGTTTGTTTTATTGGTTTTTTTTTAATATTTTGCATTTGTTTTTTTATTTTTTTTTATATTTCGTAATTATTTTTTATGTCGAATGTCGATGTTTGTTCGATGAAGACATTGCGAGCGGCCCTCAAAAAACAAAAGGGGAGGGGGGTGGGGAGGTTTGTGTGAAATCGTTCGACCAGTTTTCATCGTCGAAACTGCTCCGTTTGCCATTGTTCGCATTGCGTAGACAACAGTGTGTCCGTAGACACAGCGAGACATAATACACGAACGGAATCTAATCGAGAGTTAAGAGCGCGGCCAGCCGACCACTTGAATACGAAGGGAAGGGGATCACACCGCACGCTCTATCACCACTTTAGTTCTGTATACGTAGCCACGTACGAAGCAATAGAGGCCGCGTATAATATTGTACATCGGGCGAAATGTAAAGTCACCCTTCGGCGCGACGCGGGTACCGTGACTAATCGATGAGCACGCAGTCGGTCCCGTTCGATCAAAACGAATTCACGACTCTCTTCGTAATGCCCGTACGAAGGTTTTCGTCCACAATAGTTCATACCCCCTTTTGACAACGTATAAACAAAATGCGCATAATGCGCGGTTGAAAGTGTACAAAATAAATCATTCTTCAAATTGGATTTAATGTAAAATTCTTTCGGTCGCAGTTACCGACGTACGGAATACAGTTATGTGATTAATCGCACGCGAGACCCCGCACTCGTATTTAGTAAATGAGTCAGTCAACGAAAATAAAAATATGCAATTCATTTTTTATCGTAGACTATCCATCGGTATCCATTTGATAGGCGTTCAGACGATTCAAAATTATAGGACCTCGTAAGCGCTTAATTACGATATTTTTGACAAAACATTAGCTTATTTGGGATGTTATCTAAAAACGCTTGCTGCGCCTTTATCGAAAGGAAATTTGATGCTATGCAAAAAAAGTTTAATATTGCTGAAATCATTTTTGAAAAACATGTTACATTACTCGATATGTATCACAAGTAAAGAAATGAAGCCACACATCATTGCAAGGTTCGCGATTACGGGGGTCCCGTGCGAAGCTAAACTGTTTACAGGTCACGTGACACTGATGGGGTGCAGCAGGCATCTAACCAACTCCGCAGGACCAGCAGCGAAGCATCGCTCGGAATAATGAAGAGAGGAGTCACGAAGAGTGGCGAGAGAAAGAGAAAGGGACCAAGCAACGGGGTTGAAATTAACGCGAAGTGCGCTGAACCGTTAAGAACTCGGGGTTTCCCATGATGACTTTAATTTGCCCCACGGTGTCCCACACAGCCCTCTCTAGGAGTATCTCTTCAGTGATCATTTTCACTACTGATCACCATCGATCTTCGCGAACGAACAAAGTAAAAAATCTAACAGGCGCTAAAATAAAACGGAAACAAGTACGACTCGTAAAAACAGCAAGGAAAATGGCTGTAAAAAGATTTTTTGTTTCCCACGATAACTTTAATTAAATGATCATTCCCATCGCGGTGTCGACGATTTTTCAATAAATTTCTTTTCTTTCATTATCATCAAACAAAAGCCATCAAGATTATTGTCGTTAAATGAGATAATTGCTCGGTCTTAATGGGCGTCTATATAATACAACTGCTAATATATAATTATAGTTCCTGAACCGTTCAATGAACAAGTTAATGGGTGAATAAAACGTTAGGCTATTTTTCGGTAAGGCAAAAAGTTCTCCGCGTCTCCGATGATCGATGTCAAAAAGAGACAGATATAGTAAAATAAAAAAAAACATCGGTATATGAAGTCTAAAAAGAATTTTTCGGCCATAAGTGCCGGACGACGACCTTGCAGTAAACTCGGACGCGAATGCTAGTGTCCCCCCCCCCCCCCCCCCCCTCCTCCCCCACCCTGCCGCTGATGAGTCGATGAGCTTTTTTTTTGCACGGCCTTTAAACGCACTCGCGACACTTTCAATTGGGTTCGGTCAATTCTAGTATAAAAATGGTGGCATCCGGCGCGCGCCGCGAGGTCAATCAGACGACCTCGTATCCTGGGTCTTGGACCCTTTTACTTCTTCTACATTTGCTGCTTGCGGCTTTATACGCGGTAGCTGCGCGATGCGGTACGCGGGTCAACCGCTTGACTCCTTGACTCGAACTCCCGACCACAACCAGCTGCCCCCCCTAAGGCTCACCGCATCTTTAGTACTTTAGATTCTTCATTCTTAAATTCTCGCGTATATACGCGACTGCGTATATACTACATTATTATAGTACATCTGTAGTATGTAGTAGCGCCCGTAGATGCGTCTTTCATTCATGCCACTTTCATTCATTAATCGCATCTTCTCTCCATCGTTTTATTTTTTTCTCTTCGTTCTTCAACAACGATGATTACAGGAATGAACAGCAGCTTGCGATATATTTTTTTTTCTAGTGTACATATCATGAAATCGTAAATACCACGATTAATGTTTATCTATAATAATCAGGTTGAAGCTTTTTTACTTCGAATGCAATAAAAAAATGAATTTTCAGAAATCACTTTTGTAAAAAATTCTATAATAAAAATGATGCACCGATTTTAATTTCTCGAAAACTTCTTTAAAAGCGTCCTTTAAGGGCTTTCAACTTATGACTTTCCACTAATACTTAATGAATGATAACTGCTGATGAGAACTGCTTAATGATGACTGCCCTTCTATGTTGTCCAGATGACGAACGTTGAATTGTAACGACCAATGCTCCATTGATGCAGAATGTAATAACCGTGTCAAGGCTGTCGTTAATTATTGCAACTGGCACGGTATTACTGCCATTCATATAGTTCCTCAAGTTAACGAAGACTTACAAGTCGGTATTATTAACATAATTAAAGAGCGCGATAAGAGTTACAAACGATCTTACGGAATTATTTAAATCCGCAACCAAATCGCATGTAGTCCATTTTAATCCGCGTATTCAACGATGAAAAATACATTGTTTGAAATAAATTTAAACGGCTATACCGAGTCCTGCCGATTCTCTCAGTAAAAGAAGAAAATGGTGTTCACAGCAAAAATCCGATATCCATATCGTGACGAATCTTTAGGGAGACGATCAGACGAGGAGCGGCTAAAGCACGCAAAATTTCATTCGTCGTGGTTAAGGGTAAATCCGGAGAGGGTGTACGCGGTATTAGCAACCGATTTAACAACGGCGGCAGCAAATAGAACTGGTCGCATTGAACAAATGCATTGAAGCCCTATCCTGTAACGCGCTACGATCGACGCTGCTGCAACTGAGCCGTAACGAGAACGCGCAGTAACGCCCCCCTCGCACTTCACTGCAGTACTACGTAGAGCTCTATAGCTTTGCTCCTCATCTTGAAACGTGTGTTCCCAATATGTAAACCCGATGCCCATTTGAACAGCTCTTCTCGTGACCCTTTAAAACAAATACGCGGCTGGGTCACGCGGCAACGGAGTACAAAGATCTCTCGCACTTTCGAGTAGTAGCAAACACACGTATATATGATCGAAGAAAAAAAAAGAAAAAAAGCAGTGAGTAGCGTCGAGAACAACAATAACGTAATTCGAACGATTGAAATTTATCGCGAGATTCGTGAGTACCATCGCGAAGCCGCAACGAGCAAATGGATTTACGAGTGCGCAAATCTACCAAGTGGCCAACCGGGACTTCGAAAGCACAGCTGCTCAACAATTAAATGCTCACTCTTGTATCGCTTGTAAATAATTTTAGAAAAATCTCGACTGAACGATTATTCGACGCAACAAAAAAATACCAAAACGATAATACCGAAAAAATCGATACGAAGAAAACAACATTTACTCTGAAACTTTATAAACAATAACCCTTTTTTTACGATCACAAAACTCGTTCAATACATCGAATTCAACATGATTCGATCTTTCCACCAGATGATACCCCCGTCAATAAATATCACAAAATATATCTTTCTCATGAAATTCTATCCGAAGAAAAAAAATGTGATTATCGGCTATATATATCTTGTATAAAAAAAAAGACTGTTCCGACCCTCGAGAAGTTTTGATAAGCTTGGCCTACGGAGCAAAAGCGTTTGTTGCGGACAAGTTGCGGTGGGTAACGAGGACAAACGAAATCCGCTTCGATATAGCAACGGCGGTGGTGGGTGGCACGCGCCCGATGCCGTAACTTTAATATAAACGGCTGACGGTCGACGGTGTAACAGAACACGAGACGGACCGGAAGGGACGTCTGCCGAGTGTCACCCGGTCATTCAGTCACTCCCGTGGCTTTCGCGCGCTCTCCGCTATACGATACTATACCGTATTACGTATACGCGTGTTCACTATACTCCCTGCACTTGGTATACGGTAATACAAAACAATATTATATACAGATAAATGTATATGTGTATATATACTAGAGGTTCTTCGGGATCGCGCGCCCGCGTCCTTTTATCGACATTACAAAAATGCCTCATCGCTGCCGCGACTAATAGTTATTGGGAACGTCAATATATACGAAATCAACCTTAAGCCCCTTAAATCTCACTGCTCCAGTGTCTTAAAAAGACTTGTAATGTTTACTTTGTGTTTTTTTTACTTTTGTGTTACGCGCGCGTACATTCGCCATTGTTTTGATTTTTTTTTTGTATTTTTACTTAGAAAGTCCCCTCTAAAGGGACTTAGAATATTTCGGGCCGATAATGGTGGTCATCCAAGGGGCAAAAAAAGTATTCTAAGTGTCTCTAAGGGGAACTTTGAATATTTCAGCCCCCCCCCTCCCCCCCCCCCCCATTTTTTGTACATGACGGCGGCGGCGGCGGCGGCGCGATCTTTTTATTTTATAGGTTGATATTGCTATATGCCTATTCCTCGGTCTCAAGCAATGTCCCCATCATCATCGGGTGGGCGCGCACGTGTTTCGAGTTTCGGAGATCAGCCCCCTCCCCCCTCCCTCATCGTAATGATCGATAAGAAAACAAATGATTTTATTCTAAAAAAAAATCGTTGGGAAGACAAGAGTTCTATCTTCAACATCGAAATGAAAGTATTCTGCACTACGAGACTCGAATCATCGTAATCCCACGAAAACTTTTACCCTATTACGCGGTTCTCATGCAATTGCAATCGGTCGTAGACACTCTCATTGATGAAAATTAGAGGAACGTTGTAGTGGTAATGCGGCAATAGTATAGTATATTGAGTACAGTAGCTAAGTAGGAAGTGTCCCTCAATGCTACCACCGCGGTGGGTCCTGCACACAGAGAAATACTTGAGCCTAAAAAGACTCCAATCGAGATGTTGGACACTCGTAACAATTCATCAAGATCTACTCTTCGTGTGTAGCTTCGGAGGAACTGGCATTCGTGAGTGGGTAAGATAACCAGACTTGTAAAAATGTTTCTCATGGAGCTTTCTTTGCGTTGTTTATCGACAATCACTTCTATACCTTAAGGCTACCGAAAGGCCGTTGATTTTTCGAGGTCTATGGTAAAGGAAAAGCGATGTTTTACATTTGAATTTTCATCACGGTAAAATCAATAAGCGCAATAACAACCGTTAATCGGTAACTACATATCGTTCTTTAACTCTCAAGTGAAAATTGGCGGGAGAGTCTCGAAATATTACCTTACGAAACATTTATTAGTCGAAATATTTAATAACGCCATTATAATAACCGAATTCTTTAATTCAACTAAAAGGTCGCATCTCTGTGCTTTTCAAACATAATCTCTTTAAGAATGCAGCGTCCGTCTTTTCTATTAGCAGTGCGAGATGAAACAGAATCAAATTAAATTTGCACAACGCTTCCCTTTTTTTCAAGTCAGTGTTTTAAGTACAAAACCCCTCGACAAAAAAATGAGTAACCAAATGTTGGCTTCTTCGTGGCGAAAATGTTGTAAACGTCGATTTAAAAAATGAGGAAGCGATGTGCAAATTGAATGGCTACCTTTTTTCGATGATTGCGGCAGTCACCGGTACAGTAAAAAAAAAATCGTCCGGAATTATCGGAATTACGCATTTCAACGCTTTTACAAAGATTAAAAAAGCAATGACTGTGGATATTTTACTCAAATTGAAAGGAAACAATAATTATTGCCCTCTCGGTATACGTGACCAACGTCGACTTGATATCTTAACATATTTTCAAGTTGTAGAGATTTCAATTTTTTAAGTCTGATACACATAATTAAACACACTGCCAATTTTCATAAAATTCTGTCTTTGTAGTCATTTAACTCTTTTTTTTTTCGGGATCGTTTCGATAATAAACGACCACGTGACTCGTCATATGACTGTATCAATAATTTGTACAAACTATTAGGTAGATAGATCGCTGGTTTTCTCGATTTCGCAACTTCGTAGCAATTTTTCCCAAAACTCAAAAAATGCAAAATCACAAATTCAATAGAAATCGCTGTACCATAGCAGTCTACTTTTGTAGAACTTTTTAAGTCGCTAATAGTTAAAAAATTGTAATTATCGTGCGTATAGACATTTTCAAAAAAATTCAACGACGGGTAAAAAAAACGACAGAATATATTTTACTAAACATTTAAAGAGACAATGATTATTAACCTTTCCATATGCCAGATAAAATTCAAACAAGTACATGCAGATTTTTTTTCTAAATACGATTTTTTGACGTTTTGGAACATCCTACAAACATTTTTAATAAAAATGTCGATTTTCTTTTTTTTATGAAAAAAAAAGGTTCCTCTATTCGAAAGCAAAATACAATAAAATCGTAGAAACTATAACTGGACTACAACGGGAAATGAGTTTTTAAATCTTACATACTTAAGAAAAACTCTGGATGGAGAGATATCGTGTATCGTGCAAACGTTTCGGTTTCGAAGGATTAATTCTGTTGTATTAGAGTCTTACGGTAACAACAGCAGCATCTTGAATGCAACAGAGCTGTTGCTTGTATTCCCGTCTTCGGGGTACGCGGTAACAAGACGGCGCGCGCCCCGATTATCGGACTCATCTCCTTCGTCGTCGTCGTTGTGTCCGCTTAAGTAGGAAGTTGACACTAACCTCCGGTTTATTGCCGAGGAAATTTTTTATCAAGACGCTTGGCTACACGTTTAAATAGCCGGATCTACCATACTGCGTATACATATACACATGCGCGATGAGCTATTCGGTTACGCCGGGGCCCTTGTCGAGAGAGGCGAGGTACCACCCACGTACATATATCCCTCGGGCCCTCACGCGTCGCTCACGTACCATGCAACTTCACTGATGGTTACTCTTCCTTATATACTCAGTTCCATCATAAATACACCAATACAACGGCGAGGATGTAGATAGATCGTATGTCATACAATATATATTGCTATCACTTTGTTTGTCAACAAATAAATAAGCGAAAAAAAAAAAAAAAACATCGCATGCTAAAATCGATTAATCGCGATAAGTGGAAAATGAGAAAAAAAAACGAAGTAAATTTGTGTCAACTTACTTTACAAAGCAATTTATTAATAATTTCACCTTTAATAAAACGCAAATTCGTACATACGATTTTCTCTGATTGACTCCGAATCGGTAGAACGTAGAAGAGTGAAAGGCATTTGAGATGAACATATATACCATCAACCTTCGTAAAGTTAGTTCAGCGATAACCGAAATTAAAACGTCCCGGGAGTAGAAAAAAAGAAGGTGAAGACCCGGCAATACAGAACTCTGCTGTTAGGTAAACAAGTTCAAGCTTAGCACACCCACCCGGCTTTCGTATCACCCGCAACCCAATTAAGTTCAGTGTTTCTTTCCACGAGTGTTTCGTTAAGGTTTCTCGGTGATTACTTTGCGTCCGGAAAAAAAAGGTTGGATTTCGAAAAGAATAGATTTACGGCGTATGTAACGCTCACCAAATAATTTCCTTTTCTATCATATCGTTGCTCCGATCCGTCAGTCCGTGAGTCGTCGACGATCGAAGCGTCGTCGTCGTCTTGAGAAGAACAGGAAGTGACTTCGAGGGGAATGAGAGTTGTAGCTAATGTATATGACTCAAGAAATAAATTACGCACGTAAGAGAAGCAAACTTTCAATTAAGAATCATCGCTTTCGAAGAATCAACTACTACAGCATCTTTTCGTCGCCGCGGTTCATGCACCTAGGACACGATTTATTAATCATCCTATCGCTGTCCTCGGTCTGACTGTGCTACCGATCCTCGAATTATTCTTTCTGGAGCAAATGCGCGGTCATGGATCACGATCTTTTGTATACCGCCGACCAACTGAAAGCTACTTTATGCGACCGGAATCCGACGAAAGATTGACTCAGTCTCGTGTTCTCTACTGTTTCAATTTCCAAGAGGACATTGAATCGACGATCGCATATGAAAATCGTTAATATCGAAATCCATGCATGGATGAGTAATTTTCTACACTTCAAAGACTCATTTGCAAAATTACGGCTCAACGTTGTATTATTCAACTCGACTTTTCCGATTCATATTTTATACTAAATAAACCACTTATAAATCTAATGTATTACTTTATTTATAATATTTGTTTAATTAAAAAAAAATTGTCAACATGACTTACAAAAATTCGGTACGTTTTTCATCGCATTTATCGGAAAAGTATCGACGAAATCGCATCATGAACGAAATAATTACGGGAGGATTAAATTCAAATGCTGAAGTCCAGATAACTAATTAGACGGACGAAAAGTGGGAAAGAATTTAAAAAATGTTAATCGAAATATAATGATATAGGAGAATCCGGACTTTTTTTTTATTTAAAAGTATGTAGAAAAAACTTACTAAATTATTTTTTTTCTAAAAATCAATTAACCGAAATTTGTACACAATATGCTTAACACATTAAAGTTTAAGAATGTGAAAAAAAAAGTAAAATAAAATAACAAAAATAAGAATTCTGGGTTCTTTTTTAATTGATATTTGCATCCGGCGCTCTTTCAGTCGTCGATTCGTATCCCTTAAATTCCGCGCTATAGCACGGAAGTAGACACGCACGGCGAGGCACGGCACAGCACCGCCATTAGACACGGCTTGGCACGATAGTTAGATTACGAGAAACAAATATACGGACCAAGATTGCGGAGTGTACGATTTTATATAAAAAAAACCAACATATTCCAAATGACTTACTTTCTATACGCGGTTTGACAATCATCGAATCGTATAGAAAAATTGTGAATGCCAAAGGGGTGCAACCGATCTTATACCAGCAATATATCGCGCCCTTATAGTGGAGCGCAACTCGATCTTAGCCCCGCAATAATTCCCAAGAAAAACAATTACGAGAGCGTCCAACGAACGTTAATTGAAGCCATTCAAGATCATGGCGAGTAAGTTTAGTGACGTCGCAGTGTGACGGATCGAGGTGACCATACTATTCTCCCCTCCCTTATTCTCTTTCATCTCGACTCCTTCCCATTCAGCTTCATTCCATCCCGCGCTCGCTCATCAACACGAACACTCTAATATATCGTAACAATACCACACAAGAGATTCGTGTTGGACACAGTTCGTTCGTGAAGACGGAGATGGGTGTCTCTCTTTCTCTTTGCGTCAGCGCGTCGCCCAACTCTTTCATTCTTGCGTTTCTCCACGTTCGTTGTCCTCCTCAGCGCTAATAAAGTTTAACTACTACAAACACTGCGCCGAGCGCGCGCAACTTGGGTCTTTACACTGTATGTTGTGCGTTCGGCGTATAGTGCGGCGGTGATACATTTCCGGCCACCACCATTCCCGTTCCACTACTTTGCTCTCCATTCATTTCTTCGTCTCCGTCTTCATCGCGTTACCGCAATAAACCCCGTGGCCCGCTATCTCTTTCTTTAATAGCTCTTTCCTTCGGCTGTCTCTTCGTGGTCTTATATACGTTTCCAGCTCCAGCAGCGGCAAGACCGTCGCGGAGAGCCTCTGGAACGCTGTTATTTCCTTCCCTCGCGTTCCATCGAGTCTCGGCGCGCGCGCGCCGCTCTCTCGCTCATTCATTCGGTGCGTTCATTCATTCGTTTAACACTTTTGTGCGACGCGGAGATACGGGCCTTCTGTTGCTAGGACGTTTCTATACTCTATATGCTTACAAGATTTCTCGCTCTCTCTTCACTCGGTTCTGCGTTGTACCATGCGACACGATGCATTAAAGCATCCACGCCTGGGAACCTCTTAACCGTTTTGTATAAACGTGATTAGGGGTAATATTTGCACCCTTTATAGGACGATGACTCTTCGGATACTTTCCGAAGGATCGGTGATACACTGATCTTGAATTCTACAAAGGATGATGATCCCAAAAGACTATTATTTTTCGTGTCATCCTCGACCGCGCGCGTATATTGATAGATATACGATTCTTCTACGCGACTACTGTATCGTTTCTATGTAAGATGTGACGATGCTGCACGTCTATATAATATATAATATATAATATATAATATATAATATATAATATATAATATATAATATATAATATATAATATATAATATATAATATATAATATATAATATATAATATATAATATATAATATATAAAGTTTTACGTACAGCAAAATCAACTAATTTAATTTTTATTCATATTCAACCTTTTTTTTTTCTTCGATAAACATTTGGGGCGATGTGTGTGTGTGTTATCCTAATGTGTACGAGTTCATTGCATATACTATTTTTGAATGCGCTACGTTGCAGTGCACATAATACTTGTCTATCCCAATTATCTGTGACACTCGACTACAAACACACCGTGTAATGGTAGTTCGTAGGAAAGACTGACTAGTTAAATCGGTTTGTCCTGCAGCCAAAAGATAAGGCTCGGCTCACGTTCGTTCAACGCAGAACGCATCACCGTTACTTTTTCATGCACGTAGGTGTCATATGTACGTGTACATAGAACTGGTAAAATGAATAAATAGTTACAGTGTGCAATGTAGCTGCTGCGAAAGCCCGCAAAGCAGTTCGTACCAGAGAGAGGAATAACGAGACGAATAAACGTTTATCGCGCGGGGGTTGAAAGTTCCGAGACTCTCGAAGAGTGGACGTTGTCGTCTTGATAGTCGGTCGAGACTCGTGTTTGCGTGTGTTCTAAAGACGGCGAATACCGGCAAGCGCGCGGCAAAGCAGCATCACTCTCGTCTACCGCTAAATGAGCGACTCATCGCCACTCTCGTCACCGAATGATAAGCCTCTCGCCTACGCCGCGGGTTTACACTGTATAGACCGACTTACGTCATGTATTCGCCGTGTTTCTCGCTATGTTTCGTTGCGCGCAGTTCCGTTTCACGCAACAATCCGCAAGCCATTTTTTTAAACCGCCAATTGGAAAAATCGCCATGCGCGTTGAACGTTGAAGACTTGTTCGTCGTTGATTTAATAAACTGGTTCACCGATAGCGACACACCGATGAGACATTAATCGAGACTCATATTGAGAACTTCGCAGAAACTTCAATCCCCTTGTAACAAGACGAGACAACGGTATACCAACGCGAATTATCGTGGATTGAGGAAGTTACAAATTCACTCGGAGCACGCCGCGAAATTATAAACCGGGGCTTTGATGATTCACTGTCGCTCCTCGATTAGTACAATCTTACGTGGTTTGCGCCGATCCTATGCTCACCGCCCAGGCACTTCTATGACGCTCCGTACCATTGTGTCACGTATCGATGTATGTAGCGATATTCTTTTTAAAAATCTATAAAATCATCTATTCTTCCACGTAAATAACACTATCCCAAGTATTTTTTACGCGCAGTAAACTTGAATTGATTATAAAATTTGTTTAAAATTGATATTAATAAAATTGTCTATGAGATAATCTTCGTAACTTCGTAATGTATACAGTTCACAATCATCATCAATGCCCCTTGCTAGTCGCGCTATATTGCCATAATATTGAAACGTCTCCTCGTTTTCGTCGTCGTCACGCCAAACCTCGGCGGTACATAACGACCATGCAGATAGAGGGTTGCTGTTGGATACGTGAGATGCGTTATGCCCATTCTACCGTCTACCCTACTCCTTGCTTCCCCATCCCCTCGCTATCCATGCAAAGATATACGTCAGTGCACCAATGGGGTGTACCAATACATCGCTGTCTCCTATGTGACACAGTATTCGGCACGGATATAGCGTAGATTAACCGCGAAGCGACCGCCATTGCCGTGGAACAGAAACCCATAGGCTAAAAATCTGTTGGTAGACTCCCTTCCCGCTCGCCATTGAGATCCACCGCCCCGCGGGAACAGCGACAGGATGGTCATAGACTCGTGTAAGGAAACAGCAGCCCCCCTTTCAATAGAAACCAGCAGCAACATCAGCAGCCGCATCGGGGTGTCAGAGGGGTCGTCCCGGACGCCCCCCGGCCTCGTCGCTTTTCGAATCTCTAAACTCGGTACCCTTGTAGATCAAAAATAATGCAACACACCGCAAGCGAAATCTATTGCCGCCGCGCGTTGCTCAACCATCGCCCCGAATGCCCTCGCGATCTTTTAGAGATTCAGTTTCGTTTTTTTTAGATATCAGTTTACATTTTACGGATAACATGTATACAGTTGTATTACACTGTAGTAGTGCAGTATTACTGCGGCAGCAGTGTAGCTGTATTATGAAATATATGTTTATTGCAGAGGGAAATAAATCGGAAAAATGGACCTGAGCGCCGAATGTGCAGAAATAACTGTGATTTCGTGGTGATTTCTAACGTCAATTTTTTGTCACTTATGTTAAGTTTTTCACCGTAGTTTTCATTGTTACGTGATTTTAAAGGATTCCGTTGAATTATTACGGAAATGTACGGAAATGTATGTATGTTATTAATTTATATCCGACAAGTGATTTTCATTGCTCCAGTCGACGAAATGATTTGATTTAATAATCGATTTATTTTATTATATACGGAGGAAAACGACGCCGAAACTTACGCTAAAAATGAAGACGTTAGTTTGAATGATTGAAAATTTTCTACGAAGAAATAGTGGAGACACGAGTAATGT